>OX276337.1:116333005-119118889 GCA_946251815.1 Dasysyrphus albostriatus | reverse complement strand
TCCATGTCTTAAACTAGTTCGATAGCCTAATTTGGGAAATTTTTTAGCCCAAATTAGGAGCCGAAAAAGTAGACCAAGTAGTAAATCAATATACTCGTACAAATACATTTTTCTTATAAAAATCAGAATTCTGGGAACAATACGAGTAGATAATGCGTTTGGTTTGAAATATCAAAACCAATGAGTATATATAGTGAATAAAAAGTGGTGCCAAATTGTGGAATGCTTTAAGGATATGTTAATGGGAAGAAAAGTAATTTTTTTATGAATTATTTATATGCAAAAAATATCGACCAAGACTAGATTTGGGCTATTTATAGCCCAATTATAGTTGGCCTGTCATACTGAAATTGTTGTGGGCAATTTTGGAAAAAGATTGCCCAATTTCCAATAAATAGCCCTGAATTTCCTGGAAAACTTGGCTTAGGTTTTATTCATATTAGTGACATATATTATTATATAGTGTATCGTTAGATTTTCATTTTGTTTTGATTCGAAAAATTTTAATTTCCTGCAGGATTTTGACCTTTGCGAGAGTTATGCACCTTCATTTTGAGTTGATAAATAATAATTTTATTATAAAACTAATTTCTTGATTGAAAATTTATTTTTTTTGTAATTCACAACAATTTGCAACATTATAAATTATTAAAACTTATGTCATTTGTGTTGTTAGCTATTGAATTTCAATATTATTTATTAAACCACAATAAGAGTGATGGCTTTCAGGTTTTATTTTTTCTGGATTTTAGTATTTTTGGCTTTTGCTGTTTAATAAGTTCTTAGAATTTTGGATTTCTAACTTTGAGTTTTTGAAATTTTGTGATTCTACCTGGCCATTTGTATTTACTATCCATAACGGCAGTTACATCCAAGTCATGCACTTTTCTTTTTTTTTTTTGTATATTTTTCTTGCTTCTACTTTATATTTTACTTTATTTGTCAATTTTTGCACTGCATTTTGTAATTCACTAATCTATCAAAAGTTCCTTTCCAAAACGGGTGACTCCATACGCATACCCCACAAATGAGAATGTGCCAGGTTGTGATCAATTTTGAAGAACCCCTTTGTTCTTAATTTCTAAAGTCAACCTTAAGCGCAAAAGTTTATCAATGGTTGTCTCCAATTTCGGGTGATAATTGACAGCGTAAAGATATTTCCAACATATAGGTCTGATTCTTTCCTTTACTTTGAGTCTTTGTGATCTTTTGTCTTTGACAGCACTTAAGACTAAAATTCAGAAAAATCACAGAAATTCAAAGAAACGGATCCAATTGTTTTTCTCTAAAATTTGTATAGGCACTCTGCATTCTAATTATTTATTATTTATTAACCAATTTTTATGAGAGTCATTTTCAAAGCCTTGAAAAAATGCTAAAAATGATTGTCTTTATCCAGTTTTTTTTATTTTGCCTCTTTTTGTCAACTTTAATGCTTATAAAGACGATTGTTTATTTAAAAATAATTCCCTTATATTTTGTTTTGATAATAGCTTTGACCAAAACAGATTGCAAAATGAGACTTTTCCTCACCACCCTAGTATTATTTTGAATAGTTCCGTAGATTTGTTAAATTGGAATTGAACCGTTTCATATTTATGGACACACACTAATATATTTTAGAAGAATCGTCTATTCGCATAAATGTTTTGGGTAAAAACCTATTATTTTTTAATGTCTTCTAAAGGACTATAGAGTATCAGTTTTTCTAAGATGTTTTGGTTTACTGAGCTTTGCATAAAATGTTTGTTCTTCAATATTTAAATGTTTGTATTGGATCTTCCATTAACATTACATACCCTTATCTTTGAATGAATAAATCTACTTATCAAACTCTACCTTATCAAAATAATAACTATTGCATTGGTTGTTTTTTTTCCAAAGATTACAAAAATATTACATTTTAAATATATTTTAATAAAAACATTAGAATGATTAATTTATTAAGTGCATGTTTTCTTAATAACAATTTTTTTTGTATAACCTTATAACAATCTAAGCTCAAAAACAAAATATTTTATTCCTTCCAGGCTGAAGAACTTCGAAAAGTAATTCCAGAAGAAACTGAACAAGCAAACGCTGAAGCAAAAGCTAAACTTGCATTAGCAACAACAACTAATGATGGCGATGTATCTGCTCAAACAAATGGAAAAAGTATAGAAGATTCTACAAATCAGACAAATAATGCCACATGATATTTTTTTTTTCTAAATCCTTATGTACTCTGGGGGAAAAATGTTGGATAATGTTACCTTATTTGCTGTACCGTATATTATAGATTGTTAGTAAATTACTCTTTTGTGTGTTTTTTTTTCTTTTATGAAAAAGTTAAAAAGAGGAAATACAAAGTTTTTATTTAAAAATAAATAAAGAAGAAATTAATTGAATACTTTTGAAGAACTTCAGCAACTTCATTTTACGTCGTTGTGTTGGTTGTTGTCAGAAATATACAATTAAACAAAAAAATGTTTTAATGCCTTGGTTAAAATTTTGTTGAATAACATTTTCAAAAGTTCTTCTAATTTACATTCGCTATCTCCTACTCAAAGTTCTTCCTTCTTCCTAAATGCTAAAAGCAGTACTAGAGACAGTGAGAATCAACAAGAACGAATATTTCCAATTCCATTTAAAGCCATAAAAAACGGAAATTCCTGTTTACATTGAATGTCACTCATATTTATCAATTAGATTTCTATAAAGACATCTGATTTTATTGATAAATTTAATTGAAACAGTAAAATCTAGTTTACTACAACAAATATTTTCTTTTAGTTGCTGGTGTAAACGAAATTTACCTTCCTAACAATAATTCTCCAAGAGACTTTTCTGTACAACGCCTCAGTCAAATAGGTTAGACATATTTTGTTGAAAATGTTCCTTCCCAACGCACATATATACTATCACAGCTGTAATTAGTCCCTAGTTGGATTGTGTTGCCTTAGATTATTTCTGACATTGCTTGAATAATTCTGTTTTATAAAACATCCTTTTTTTAATGAAAAATTACTCCACCGTGAGTACAAGAACTCTTTCGATTAAAGCCCATTTGTGCTAAATAAATTGGGTTAAAAAACAAAACACGACTATAAAAGCCAGACAAATGACATCGTCATCTGGATTTTTGTATATACTTATGTATGGACCTCACCCATTGTCCTTGGATGAATAAACGATTTAATGACATCGATTTTGTATAAATGGCTAGTTAAAAAATTTCAGAACAAGTAGGCTTTTTTTTAAGGTAAGGTCAAACCGAATATGTTCCATTGAGAATTAGGACATCATTTTCAGACAGTTTTAATTACTGTGTATTTGTTAGTTCATAAAACATATATTATACGCAACTTTGCTATAAAAGTGCGCTAGAATCAAAGAAGCTAATGTTTAGTTATCGCAAAGTCGTTGAAGTCGGATCATAAATTACAATGTCTAGAAAAATATGGCGAAGAAAATCTACAAAACGGTTAGAATGTTCATATTATTTGCTGCCTAGTAAATTGAAATAGAAATATTTTGAACATTTAAATTTTAGAGTCGAACAGTTGAAATTGAGTGGATTTATAAAAAATTTTAATAATTCAAAAGATGGGACAATAGCTTCGGATAATGATCCAATCGAAAAAATATCAATTATGGAAAACATTTTCATAAAGCCAAAGGAATATTTATGGAATATCTTAACGACACGACAATTCATGGTTTGAAATATATAGGTGATAAAAAACGGCCAATTATAGAGAGGTAAGTACGAGTAGTTAAAAAAGAGAGTACAGGATTTGTGAATATTTTTTGGATACTTTTGGATGTTTTAAAACTTTGCGGAATACTAAATCGATCACTTTGTTAAGCTAATGACTGACGTTTGTTTGTTATTATTTTTAAAGCACTTAAAAATGCTCGTTACTTTAAATCGTGTATAATATTTAATTAACACATACATATTGACCTCGATTATGTGAAATTAATAATTTAGGTAAAAAATCACATTTTTCCGAAACAATCAGCCTTATTATGAGTTTTACATGGAAAACATTTTGTCCGAAAAATCTTTGTTTCCCCGGAATTTGAAAAGCTATTCAGCCTTATTGGGAGTTTCAAGTGTATAAAATTCCACCCGGAAAATTGACATTTCACTTTTCGTCTATTGTGAGTTTCACCCGGAAAATGAAAATTCTCCTTTTCGTGAGTGCTTATTTTAGGCGAATTTTATCGTAATTGAAAGCCAACAAAAGAAAAACAGAGGGTGCTGGTACCCTTTGCTCAAGTTTTTTGATTATTTTGGGCCAACAGAAGTTAGGTGAAACTCATAATCAGCCTTATTTAGTTTCACATGGAAAATTTTTCCCCTGAAAGAAAGCTATTCAGCCTTATTGTGAGTTTCACCCGGAAAATATTTCATCCGAAAAAATTTTGTTCCCCCGGAATTTGAAAAGCTATTATGAGTTTCGCCTAAGCTTCCGTTGGCCCAAAAACATCAAAAAACTTGCGTAAAGGGTATCAGTACACTCTCACCCCTATTGTGAGTTTCACCCGGAAAGCTATTCACCCGAAAAAATGTTGCTCACGCGGAATTTAAAAACCAATTGCGAGTTCCGCCCGAAGGAAATTTCACTTCGAAATTGCGATGACATTTCGAAAAAAAGGAGCGTTTATTTAAGAGACAAATATAAACAAAACGAAACATCTGAACCAATTCCAAAGAACTCATCGTTTTAAAGGTTGACTTTAAACACATTTTTAATGAGGCTTTAAGCAATGCGATGTTTAGACGAATATTTTTTTAAGTACTTGTTAAAGTTTGAAGAAATATTAAACACTTAAAATGCACAATGAAAAAAATACAATAGTATTGAAAATAAATTATTATTTTCAATCCCTTTTTCGAATGAAAATGACAAATTGTATGGTTTAAAAACTTTATTAAATGAATTTTGTATGTTCCGAGTAATTTTTGAACAAAAAAAATACCGAAACTATTCTATGAACTGCTCCACCAAGAACAAAAACAATAACCAAAAAATTCAGAACTACATCACTTTGAACACAGCTAAATAGATTTTTGACAGATGAGTGAAGTGCGAATTAACCAATTACCGATTTTTTTTAAAGAAAAGTAAACAAACCGTGCATTGAAAAAGAAAATTTTGTGTGTTTTAGTGATAAATTCCATAAATTACTTTAGGAAAATTATAGCATAGCTCTGAGAAGAATGAGAAATGATGCGGAAGAAAAAACCAAACAAAAATGTATTAGAAGACAACTAAGAGATTCCTCCAACCCTTTGGAGTTACGTGAGCCTTTGTAAGTTTATAAGTTATGTGAAGGATAAATGTAGATTACAAATACAATTTTGATGTCGGGATGTAGTTGCATTTTATTTAAAAGCAACTCGATTTGACTTCTATTTGTTGTTTTACTCCTTGAAATAAAAAATGCAAATTATTTTCGATTATTTTGTTGTTGTTTATAAAAATATTTTACTTTTTCCGCCAAATGTGTTGCTTTCCGTCGCCAAATTTTGAGTGAAAGAAAGAGCTGTCAAATAGTTAACATTCCACCTGAAAAAAAAGTTTACAATAGGGGGAAATTTTTCGAAGTGGAAATTTTTCCGTCCGAAACTCACAATAAGGGAAATGTGAAATCTCAATTTTTTCGGACGGAATCCTGAAAAAGTGGAACTCACAATAGGGGTGTCTGTTTTTCTTTTGTTCGGCGTTATAAAATATGGGACAGTTTAGGCTTTGAATTACAATAAAATTCACCTAAAATAATTGCTCACAAAAAGGAGATTTTCATTTTCCGGGTGAAACTCACAATAGGCGAAAAGTGAAATGTCAATTTTCCGGGTGGAATTTTGTTCACGTGAAACTCACAATAAGGCTGATTATGAGTTTCGACTGAGCTTCTCTTGGCCTAAGATTATCAAAAAAAAATTGCGCAAAGGCAACCCTCTGTTTTTCTTACGGTCCCCGTCAAAAAATAAGTGACACTTTAAGCTCTTTATTACGAATAATTACGAAATGAGTGATCACAAAAGAGGGGAATTTTCGTTTTTCGGGTAAAACTCACAACATGCGAAAAGTGAAATGTCAATTTTTCCGCGTGGAGTGTTGTTCACGTGAAACTCACAATAGGGCTGAATAGCTTTTCAAATTCAAAAATTCAAAATTTCAAAAATCTTTTCAAAATTTTTTCGGGTGAAATATTTTCCGGGTGAAACTCACAAAAAGACTGATTATGAATGTCGTCGGAACTTCTCTTGGCCTAAAATATATAAAAAAAAACTTGCACAAAAGCACCAGTCACTACCCTCTGTATTTCTTTCGTTCGCCCTCAAAAAATAAGTGATTAATTAAGCTCTTTATTACGAATAATTACGAAATGAGTGATCATAAAACAGGGGAATTTTCGTTTTTCGGGTGAAACTCACAATAGGCGAAAGGTGAAATGTCAATTTTTCCGCGTGGAATGTTGTTCACGTGAAACTCACAATAGGGCTGAATGTCTAGACAATGGTCGGAAAATTTATTTCACATCAGTGCTATTCTATAGAATGTCTAGTTTGGCAAAATGTTGATAGCTTCAGGTGTGAATGTGGTTATCCATTCGATTGAGTGTCTTAAAATTCGCCTTTAAATAAAATACTAACATATATGTACATAATTCCTTTATCCGTTATATCTTGACGAAAAAAATGTGTCTGGTTTCATGAGCGAATGATGATATCTATTGCAGACATAAACGGAGGTCTACAGAAATGTTGCATCCACATGTTCACATCTTACTGAACAACTTCCTGCAAGAATAGGATTTGCAAAATATTATTCTTCAGAACTCTGAAATTTTTCATCACCTTTTGCATTTTGAAAATAAAAATTATTTTATATATTATTTTATAAGAATCACCCTAAATTTATAATTAGTAACTTAAAGTGAAAAGAGTGAGACGAAGAGGGTGAACCAAAAATCTAAAAAATAGGAAAATATTTTCAAAACTTCTGCCTTATTATTTGATAAGTTTTTTCAATAGGTTAGGTTAGGTCTACCATACCTGGTATTGCTATAGCCACGTCCGTCGTCTGCATAGGCAATCACTATGTAGCTTTCCGCTTCTAAACAATTCAGCAGCTCTTCAACTATACCAAGTTCCAAAGAAGTGGTGAAAGAACGCCACCTTGAGGTGTACCCCTACTGACAGATCTTCTTGCCGAGAAGCCGACCAGTTTTGAACTAATAACCCAGCTTGTAAGCATTTGATTAATCAATTCACCAAGCGACTTTCTAGAATCGGCACAATTACTTCTGAATTCATCTGTAGTTCAGCTGGAATGATGCCATCTAGTCCTGCCGATTTGTATGGTTCGAAGCTGTTGAGTGGCCATTGTAATTTTCGCCTTGTAGTCAGACCTTGTGGAAAAGTTAAGTTACTGCTTATCCTGTGTAGGGCAGCACTATTAACAGACTATGAGCTGCCTGAAAAATTAGTATCCAGTAGCAAATTAAGCAATTCTTTGAAAGAACTGGTCCAGAAGCCATCAACATTTTTGAGGCAACTAGGCACAACTGGATTTGTGGAGAGGATTTTTCTAAGTCTTGATGCTAGATTTTTCAATAGAAATTTGAAAATTAGAATTTGAAAAAGCAGAATTGCAAATTAAAATGTGTCCTTCACTTAATTTTTTAATTTTATTTTTTTTTTAATTTCCTTTATTTTAACTATTGTTAATAATTTCAATCAAAAACGGCGAATATATGCTTCCGTGAACTTGCTTTATAATACAAACCATAACATGTAGTAATTATTATATTCTTACAGGATTGTCTGGGTATGCGCCCTACTTGTATGTATATTGATTTGCTGTTATCTCATTTCCAACATCTGGGATAAACGTTACAACACACCTGTTATTGTACACTTTGCTGAAAAATTAACTTCTGTTTGGGAGATTCCATTTCCTTCTGTGACTATTTGTCCAGAAACTAAAACTCATATGGATATTTTTAATTACACGGATGTATATTGGAAGTTGAATTGGAATAACAATACAAAAATTACGAAAGACGAGTAGATATACAATTTAAATTTATAACATTTAAGTTTTAGTTTATCTTGAGTTTACTCACTCGTGTGAGTAATTGCTAGCGAGTTACTAATGCATAGAAAATTTTCCTACTCCCTATCGCTAGTCAAGTGACTTGCTTTTTTCGAAGACAGTTGCGAAGAAAGTAGAGCGGCAAATGATTTGACTATTAATTTATGCTCCCAACTCGCTAGCAAGTACTCGCTCGTGTGGACTCCGGGTTAGTTTTTACTTAAGAAAAACTTATGTTTGTATTTAATTTTAAGAAAATTTTTCTGGGAGGCAATATCACAAACCTGTATTTATAAAAAATTGGACTATGGCAAATTGTTTGCAAATGTATCACAATTGATTAAAGCTATTAATGAGACAGCTCCGGGAAAAGATGAAACACTTTTTTCCTGCACATGGAGGCAAACTCGTATTGTTTGTGATAAATATTATAAAATTCTTACCGAAGAAGGTTTATGCTTTACTTTTAATGGGTTAAGTCCAAAGCATATTTACCGGAATGAAGCGTAAGACAATTTGCAATCACCTAAAAAAAAAAATGTTTACAAAATAATTCTTAGCCTTGTTGAAGGTGTTTTTATAAACAATGACAATAATGAAATCATTGAATGGGATTTGGAGAATGGCTTCAACTCGAAAGCTGGTCAAAATACATTTCCATACCGTGTTCTAGGATCTGGAAGTAAAGAAAGTCTATTTTTGTGGCTAAATGATAAGAAACTAGATGATAATCTATTATGTAGAGGTCCTGTGCAAGGATTTAAAATTATTCTCCATACACCAGGCGAGTTGCCACAAGTATCAAAGACATTTTTGAAAATTCCATTTGATCAGGCTGTTTCTGTATCAATAAAGCCTAAAATTGTGACAATTTCCGAGGGACTAAGACATTATGAGCCAAATAGGTGAGATTCAATGAACATCATAGATCTGTTTGTTTACTTCTCAAAACTGCCAGTTTCTATGAATTAAAGTTTAATTTGATTCTTTTTATATGAATTTTGACAGAACTTTGGACCAATGTTGTTAAAAATTGACAGTTTTGGGAGGTAAAAATATATGTTCTCACATTTAATTTTCTGTTTTTTGAAAGATCAGACGAAAGTGCTACTATCAAAACGAGCGATATTTAAGGTATTTCAAGCTCTATACACAGACTAACTGTGAACATGAATGTTTGTCTAATCATACCCGGAAACAATGTGGATGTGTTAAGTTTTCGATGCCAAGTAATAAAGTTAATAACTTCTTATTTTACCAAGTTTGTATACATTTTTTGTTTAAGGAAATGCTTCTGACATAGTTTGTGGAGCCAAAAGTATTAAATGTATCTTACGCGTGGAAAGGAATCTTCTTGTGACAAATTTCCAACAAGGATTAAATGCAGATCAACGTGAAAATTCCAAAGATTGCAATTGTTTGCCATCGTGCATTAGCATCCAATATAAAGCTGAAATGGAACACCAAACAGCTTTTGATTATGCTCATGTTTTAAGAGGTTTAAGTACAGAGCCCATGCAGCACACGGTAGATCCAGGGTAAGAATTTTTTGTGAACTGAATTTTTTTTTTGATTTGGTATACGAGTAATTTTATATTTTTTTGTTTAGAATCCGATCGGCCCGTTTAACTTTATATTTTAAGGAAGCAGTTTTTAATGCCTTGAGACGCTCCGAATTGTACAACACTACACAATTTATAGCAAATTGTGGTGGATTATTGGGTCTATTTATGGGTGTGTCGATTTTAAGTTTAGTAGAACTCGTCTACTTTTTTACAATTAGACTATGGGTTAATTTAAAAATGAGAAAATCTAAACGTAATGATTTAAAGTTTGATGATTAAAAGTAGCTAGAAAGGTTAAATGTATAAAAAAAAAAATATTTTAAATGATTTAAAATAAATTGAAAATTATTGGATATACTCGTATAACTTATTTTCCAAAATTGTGGTTTAAATATTTTTTCCATATTCACTTTTTTTTCTCAGATCAAAATGTGATATGGGATCCTTGAAACCCATAAAGTGTGCCATTCAACTGTGTCAAAAAAGTCAACTCCTCTTAGGAATTGGTCACCTATGCAAAGCTATAATCAAGACTTACAATATCTCAAGGTCACGCATGATATTTCTGGGAAAAAAATGTATACGATCCAAAAGGGGACTAGATCGTCATAAAAGGTAAACTATTTTCAGCAAGGCTAGGAACGAACTTACGATTTTTTGTTGCAGCGACAAAAAAAGTGATCGCAGTTAAGTAGGATTTTGTGGTTTCATGTGCGTTCATTTACATTTAAACTCATGTGTTCCATTTTTTGCGACTAAATAATTGTGCGACAGAAAATCGCAAGTGCATTCTCAGCCTAATTAATCAGGCCTAGATTTTTTTGGATTTTTTAAATCTTTTTCAAGGCCTTGAATTTTTTCTTAGAAATTCATAAAGGAAATGTATGGCTGACCAATTACCATAAAACTGGCCACTTATTATGGACACGATCTACTGATTTTTCGAATGGTATAATTTTTGTTCTGGTATACAAATCAACTGCCAAAAATTTCATGTGATTTTGAGATACTTAAAGACTTGATTTTAAGTTTTTTTTTCAAAAATATTAGCCCCTCACAATGAAGCTCTTTAGATGATGAGTTTTATGACCTCTTGGACAGGACTTAAGGAGCCTGTCCGGAGAACAATGAACACATTTTGCTCAGGAACCTTAATGATGAAATTGGAATACAGGAGAACACCTTCGGTGGATAAGTTAGTAGACAAAGCCTCCACGAAGAAATAAATGGTAACGTAACGGCATCCGACTAATAGACTTTTCAGAAGCTCTTGAATTAAATAAAATTTTTTGGTGCAGCAGCAGGTGGAGAATAAGGGCCTTGTGGCAATTACAATTCCCAACCATTCCTCTGTGTGTGTTGGCAGGAATGGAGGGGACCAACAGTTTTTTCCCGAGTCCGAATGGCTAGATGAGCAGCACTTATTCATGAAAAATAATATTCTCTTGGAGAATTTTCTGTTTCTCGCAGGAGGCAGTACCTCGGAATATGTTTTTTGGTGGTAGTGGCTGGGAATCGAACCCAGACCTTCGGCATGGAATGGCATGCCAAGAGTTACTACTACTCCAAAAGCTCTCAACTCTCCAAATGGTCAATACGCCAACCAAATTGACCACGTGCTAATTGACGGAAGACAAGCTTCTTACATCTTAAACGTGTGAACTTTTTCGAGGAGCAATCGTCAAGTCTGACTATTTCCTTGTTAAGGCAAGGTTTAGAGCTCGACTGTTAAACGAAAAGAAAAGAGAAGAAGACCCTGCGAAGAAAACAGAAGGTGTACGCCAGCGTATTATGAATTGCTCCTACGACTCAATGCACACCTTGCGCTGTCATCGAGGAAGGTTTTAGTAGCACTATGCAAAAAACGAGTTGTGCACAGTATTTCCATGGCCTTTATTTAAAATGTGTAAATGAATCCCTAAAATGCTTCACCACACCCAATCGCGCTGCGATGTAGTAGTGTTTTAGTAGTGTTTGTATGATTTTGAATGCGGAAACGTGTGCGATTCAACGTAGGAGCAATTCATAATACGCTGTTCGCCAGTTCTAGGAAATCAAAGAGTCTCGCAATCGAAACAACACCTGAAAGTCTTATGAAAAAGCAAAGCAATTAGCTGCTGGTTTCAAAATCAGAAGACAAGCTTTTCAAAAGAACAAAAGCCATCGAAGTCATCGAAGGACAGGAAATAATAGATATATTCAAACAGCATATTCCACAGCTGCCAGCTCAGGGAGATTGAAGAATTTCATGATCAAAACAGAATCCAGAAGTTTGGTAAACAAAAATTCAGCAACTGGCTGTTTACTTTGGAACCGGAACGAAAGCTCTTCAAAAGAGCGAAGGTAACCTGCAAGGTAAGCATAGGAAATAGTAGATGGTATTCAAGCTGTAATTCCAGCAGCTGCTGACATCATATAAGAGTGAAAAAGTATAAAAAGCAAATGTAACTCCATTCGATGAATATCCAGTACCACCACCCCTTTATAGAGGAGGGATATGCTTGAAAGAAGCTTAAGGACACAGGGCTACGAGATCTGATGGTTTACTGGAAGAACTACTTAAGCACGGAAGTGATGTGTTGAAAGGGTTCGTGTATAAACTTATCAACCAAATTTGGATTGCCGGATGACTGGTCCTTCAAAACTGATTTATGTCCCATATCTGTAAAAAATGTGTTCATATGTCCTTCAAGAACACTGTCGATGTATATCTGTGATAAACTTTCTTATCCAAAATGATGTGAGAGTGTCTTTAGCCTCTCTGCAACACTATAATTGGCAAGTACTAGTGTGGCTTTTCAGCTAGATAGATCGACCATAGATCACAATCCTGGAAAAGATTAACTAATTTCAAGTCATAATCAATTCATTGAGATCCAGAGAAAGCTGATCCAGCTGTTCACTTGAAAAGGGAAAATACGCGATACATTGTGCAACTAGGGAAAAACTTATTCCAAACTGTTCCAAACATACACAGGGTTTCGGCGAGGAAATGCGCTATCATGAGATTTCTTCAAGCCCGTTCCGGAGCGCAGGGCAGGCGTTAATACTAAAAGTACGATGTGCACATTCTATAGAACCCTTGAGTGTTGGGTAATAAGCAAACGGGGAGAGCTGATACTGGGCTCCTTCGAAAGAAGAAAATGATATTTTGTCCTATTTGAGAGGAAGGCGAATGAAGTAGAAGATTCAACCGTGATGCTACATCGAGATGTGAATGTCCTTAAGAAAATCATAGCACGTTGACTACTCGTACATTGGCTCAACCACATGCACATCGAGTGAATTGACATTAACGCTCCAACCGAGAGAGTCTTTTAATCAGAGCCTCTAGGTTCAGGAGAACGAAGAAGACCAAAGCTCTGATTTAAACACAAAGCCATCGTGGATTCCAGAAAGCTTGGTCTACAAGATGGAAGGCTGCCATGACTCAGGCTGTGGCCTTTCATGACGGATTGGGAGCCGGATAAGTACCAGTTTTTTTTGGCTGATCAATTTTTAAGACAAGATGACCTCTTTTGACCCATAACTGACCAATTTTATAGCTAGAAGGGTTCATATTCCAATTTGTTTATTACGATCAGTACTTAATTTGTATAAGGCAAAGTCCAGCCTGTTACAAAAGTCTGTATAAGCAAACAATTGTACGACTTAAAATAAAACTCTATCATCTTTAAAAACATGTTTTTTTTTCACAGGACACTCTTGTGTAGACTTTATTTCTATTTTATAATTCAAACTTAGTTTTTATAAAATAATAACCATAATAATTGTGTTAGAAAATCAAATATTTTATTTTAAATACAAACTGCAGCTTTTTGATTATGCAATAATTTGTGTACTACACAGCAGGTACTAAGCAAAATGAAGCAAGAAATTTATAGATATTTTTTTTTTTGAAAACAAAAGCATAACGCCATTATAATTATATTATTTAAATGCTGCTGAACTCATTATAATTTAATATTAACAAAGTTTTTTTTTAATTTTAGAATTTCTTATAAAACACAAAATAAAGTTTACAATGAAAATATTTTTGTATTGAATGGCGTTATTCAGTAAAACCTTAGATACATATTTTTTAAAATTTTATTTTTTTTTTTAAATTAATTCCATGCTTAACCATAAAACTTTGCTGCACTTAAAACAAAAGCCTTAATTACTAGTCACTTTTTTGTTGTTGTTGTTATATTAATTTCATATTTTAATTACAAATTTTTTGAATTAAAATTATTTTTTAGTTGTATAGTTTAAAATTTTATTTCTTTGGCATCTTGAGCGTTTCATTTTGTGTTTTCTTTTTTTTTTACAATTTTGTGATTATCTTTAAATTACTGCTATTTTTTATTATTTTTGTGATTTCTAATATCAATTTTCTTAAATTTATATCAAATATCAAAATAAGAACAGTTAGTTTTTGCTAAATTACGATTTGGTTAATTCTTCCACCTTTACAATAAATAATTAAATTAAAAATCAAATTAAATAATTGTTTTATTCACACGTCCAAATCGTATGCGATTTAATTATTTTTATTTATTTTGCTGTAAACAAAGGCAAATTTGCATTTTTTATTTCTAATATTTTATTTTTTAAATAATTTTTGTTGTTGTTTTTTATTCATATTTTCTTTCTTTTTTTCTTTATTAAATATATCTAAACTCTCTTTTAATAGATCTAAGTGACATTTTTGGGAACGTCAACGCCTCTGTCGCCACTGCCATCATTACGGTCCTCGCCGCTAATACCACTTCACTGTATTAGAGGTGAGTGTTGTGAGTGTTCACTAAAGTCCACCGTATAGTACATATCGTTCTCCAGATTCATTGCCAGATGGCGTTGAAACGGTCTTGTATGGACTTGCTGTGGTGGTTGGTGCAATCCAGTCGTACTCTGACTATGATATTGATTTGGGCCTGTACCAGGAACATGTCCTCGTCCTGATTTAAGAGGATTGCCATTACAACTAGCACTATTGCTTAGGCCACTTCCAGCTTTACCACTTAGCCAATGTTTGTGGGATTTTTGTGACTTTCCACGACGACCAAATCCGAGAATTGGGAAGAAAGAGGTTGAACGCGTTGAGAATTTGCGATAAGTTTGATTCACTTTGCAGTGGCATATTGTTACCTGAAAGAAAATAAATGAAGTTTTTCAATCGTTCTTGTTTTTGCTATTTTTTTGTAGGATCAAATAATTTTAATTAAAATAAAAAAATTTTTTAACATAAAATTATAACAAAATAAAACACAGGCATTTTTTTGCTATCATTTTCTTCATTCTTATTTTTATATTTTCATTAATTTTTGACATGCTTAGGATGATATTTAGCTTGGGAGTCATTGTTGGAATCAAATCGCTAGAACACCATCTTCAAAAATGGCGTCCAATTTGGGTCATATAGTAAAATAAAAAATCGTAAATATCAAACATATTTGGAACAAGGTGTTAAGCAGACGACTTTCAGAAAAATTATCAGCGTACCCACTTTTCTAGAACACACTTTTTACTTGCGATAAATATCGGGTTTTTCAATAAGAGTGCTACAAAAGTTTTTTTAAACAAAACAAAAACGGTTTTGGATATCAATACAATTCTTTATTCCTGTAAAAGTACGTTCGATGCCCTTACATATGTATGAAACTCGATTTCTTTTGCATGGCCACCACGGGCACGCTTCCAGCAGTACAGACGCTGAACCCAATTTTCGACGGTTTTCAAGCATAAATCGGTCGATACTGCGGCAATTTCACGTTCGATATTCGTACGAAGTTCATCAATCGTCGCTGGCTTGGTGGCATAGACCATAGACTTGACGTAGCCCTACAGGAAATAGTCTAACGGCGTCAAATCGCACGACAGAGGCGGCCAAGAAGAAGTACAGCCCAATGACGCCACCGGCCCATAGACCACACCAAACCGTAATTTTTTCGGGATGCAATTATGACTCATGGAGTACGTGTGGATTGCTGCCTGACCAATACCGCATATTTTGTTTATTTGACGAAGCCATTCAACCTCATCGCTGATGATGATTTTTCGATGAAAATCCAAATCATTTTCAAGTTGTTGCTTAGCCCAATTCACGAACATACGACGCTTCTGGTGGTCAAGCGGCTTCAGTTCTTGCGTCAATTTCAATTTAATCTTGTAAGGATGTAGGCGAAGATCTTTTCGCAAAATTCGCCACAACGACGTCACAGAGATGTCCAACGCTTGTGAACGACGCGTGAGAGACACATTTGGGCTTTCTGCAACTGAAGCCTCAGCGGCAGCAATATTCTCGACACTACGGGCACTTCTTTGTCTCACTGGTACGGGAACATTTTGTACTGCGCCTGTGGATTCAAATTTTTCCACTAGACGCTCAATTGTTGATCTGCTAGGACGATTATGACCACCAGAAATTGGACGTAGCGCTCTTAACGTTGAGGCCACTGACTCCGAATTTCGGTAGTCAATTTTAATAATTTCGACTCGTTGTTGGCTCGTATATCTTTCCATCATGAAATGACAAACCTTACTTAAGAGAAATGTCAAAAAAACAGCAAGAAATATGGCATCGTTTGCTGTCCCTGTCGCTCTACTTTTGTAGCATCCCTGTTGAAAAACCCTTTATAATAAGAAACTTCTATGGGTGGGGTATTTTCATTTTTGCATTTTCTATTTTGTTGCAACCACATAAAGCTTGTCTGATCAGCAACTTTTTTGGACTTAGGCTATTACTTGGCATCCAATTCTAGAGTGGCTGTGTCGATACAGGTAATCTTACGGTCGGCTTCCGGAGTAAAAGTAATTCTGCCTTCATATTTTTTTTATTATTTGTAGAACCAAAAATAACGGTAGGTACCTGTCATACTATTTTTTATTAGCAATTTTACAAAATTTTATCTTTCCCAAAAACGTCTCCACAACTTTTTTAAATGATATGAAATCATTTTTCAAAAACTATTTTTACAATTTTTATTTTGTTGAAAACAGTTTTCCTGATTTAATAAATTTTTTTTATTAAACTTTTCAAACTAATACCTTATGGATTTTCAAAAAATATTCAAATTTTTTTTGAAAGTTAAATATTTTGAAAAAAAAACGGTTGATTATTTAACACTTGTTTGAAACTTTTTAAAAAAAATTTACTTTTAAGAAAAAGTTACCTTGCAAATGTTAAAAAACCGTTGAGGAAATTTTTTTTTTCTTCAAAATAGATCCTTCGATAATTAATAAGTCTTATTTACTACGAGCAATTATTAAAATTCAAACTAAGTTACTATCAACAATAGGTACGAAGTCGCTTTATGGAATAATTTTTTATTTTGAATTTTTTCATAGCTAATTGGTTGATCGGATCGAGATTCATTTGTTATACAAATTTCAAATAGGATTTAATAGATATCAATCAAAATGAATTTTTGACAAATTTTTTAAGATTTTTTTTTTAAATTTTATTTTTGTATGTTCATAAATAAATACCTACTTAAATTTCCTTTAAAATGTTTAAAGATTTTAATATATGTAAATTTGTATAAGAAAATATCTTTTTTTTAAATATATTGGATCAAGAATTCAGGGAGTATTTTCTTATTCCCCCTCAAACTATTAAAAAGTTGTTTTAGCTAATTAAAATATCGTATTTCATACTTTACCTAATTAGTTTTCTCTCAAAATTTGTATGCCTGTATGATCTCAGCCTCAAGAACATAAGAGCAATTACGTGCGACCCAGTAGTGCATTTTATTTTTGATGCCACTTTTTTTGATATTTTTAAATATTTTAAACATGAAAAAGGTAAAAAAAAAAAGAAACGGTTCCAGAGGTAAGTATTGAGTAGACGCACCTTCGTGCAAAATGTTAGTGTTACCACTTTTTGGGAATATACTTTTTTTTAATTTCAAAGGGTAGAAACTTCACTCTTAGATATAATTTTTAATATTTTGAACATGGACACAAAAATAAAAAAAAAATAATGTTGGCTTTCGATTTTTAAAAATTTCTTGTTGAAATGTAGATATTTGAAATGAAGAACTTTTTACAATTTGAATTTATTATATTTTAAAAAATAACACCAGAATTGGATCAGGTTCCCAAGGTTACGAAGTAAAATGCAAGGTGGTCCTCCACTAAAAGTAGGCGTGGTGCAGTGGTTTTCAAATCAACTAATTTGTTCCAATTTAGCAAAAATGTTTGAATTGATAATTTAAGTCATGTCATTGTATTAATAAAGCATTTCCATTGATAAAATATCCAGTACCTACTTCACTGCGCTTTGCCAAATTCATTCTTTCAGTAGAAGACTAAGTTTATTCGACGCGTGAAAGCATTTTTTTTATAGAGATTTAGTCTTGAAAATAATTTCTATAAGCCTGCAACGATATTTGTTTGCTACATCACAGCAATCCAATTTTATCAAAAATTTTTCAATTTAATAAAAGCATTTCGTAAATTATCAGAATTCAAAGAAAATACTAAGCCCTACTGAGCCTGATGGGTGCCGAAGTTTAAATCCTAAGCCTACACAACCTAAATTCTAATATTGGATTATCTCTTCCAAACAAAAACATCCATTTACCTACATCGATTATATAAAATATATGCTAGGTACATAGGTATACGTTTGTAAGCTTATACATTGCTTTATCTTCTTCCTTTTCGTTGAATAATTTTGAAGTATTTTTTGTGAAGACTTATTTTGTTTTGAAATATGACCAGGGGGGTCAAATTATATTTATGGATGGTTGGTTTTGTTTGATATGGTTCCCTATACAAAGCACATTCCAGCTGATTGAGTATTACCACGCCTGGAATAAATCAGATAAAGTTTGTTGTGAGTGACATTTTGCATCCCACCCACAGCAACACATTGCCATAAGCCTCATAATTTACTGAATATAACCAAATGTGACATTTTTGACCAAGACAATGACATTTTGTGTTTTTCAGAAACATATTCTGTGAGACGACAACAAATAACGCCCTCAGGAATTTTTACGTTTATGTATAAACAAGGACAAGAAAATACGCCATTCTATTATTATTATATGTGTGCGTTGAACAAAAAAAAACTTTTAAAGCCAAAGAAAATAACATAACAAAAACAATGTCTGTTCACATAGAATGACATTAAGAACTTTTAATTGTTTTTAATTTATTACAAAGGACCTGCCCTTCATCTGTGTTTTCCATAGTTCTAAAGTTTGCAGCCTTATATGGCGTACCGCCAGCCACCCCCCTACAAACTCCTCTGGGTAGTTGACTCTTTCAGAAGTGACGAAGCGCACACAATTTCCTCAAAAAAAAAATATATCTACACATAAAAACAGACTTATATTCGTACTCTCGAGCATAAAGTCACACATCGAGAAAGAACGATAATATATTTTCCATTAAAAGCCATTAAGACTTTTCCATACTATAAGTATAAAGTGCTTAATGAGCGTTCAGCTGCTGGCTATATATGTGGGCATACAATTAAATGTATATGTATATATGTTTGTACTTGTACATGCTCTTATATTAATTGTAACAATTTATAACAATTCACATTATATTACAAATCTTTGGGTACTTTTTGTCAATGACACAGTGTCCAGTCGACACAGAAGACAATGACTAATTACCATATTTTTTCATCCTTTAGGTCCTGGAAATTAGCTGTGTGGGTGTGTGCATAAAATAAAAAGAGAAGGATAATGGGAAATAATGAGGATAAAACGTTATAGTTAAGCAATGTTGATGTTGTATAGGAAGTATACAAGATCCGCTTGGGATAATAAAGTATAAAGTAGGTACCTAACCTACCTACAAACATGCCATTGATATGTTGCAAAGTTTTTTTTTAAGTGTATGTTATTATTGTTTTGTGTTTTTGATTTTGTATGGAACTTCACGTTGATGCAGTTTTTTAAACTGAATTACGACCTTAAAGCATATTTTATCCAAGCAAATAGAAGTTCAGAGTAGTAAACAAAACCAGCTGAGTGGATAGATGAGTATGGGGGCAAAAATTACCTTTTTTTAAGAGTGAAAACTGTTTTTGGCAAAATTATTTTATAAATGGCCTTAATTTGAAAACAAAAGAAAGAGCTAAAAAAAAGAAAGTGTGCAAAATTAGTCATACTTATTCGCAGATATTTTGGACGTGAATAGAAAGTGAACACGGAAAACCATTCACACCTACGAATTTAGGCCATCAGGTTAAGGGGCGTAAGTTCCATAGTGGGTACCGTGGGTGGACATTGTGGTATCATAACAAGATTTTTGGGTTACGTTAAATTTCGCAACCAAAATATAGCATAGCGAAATCTCAAATTTATAAAATCCCACTTTTCATAATCTCCCAGTTAAAAAATTCCACTTTTAACAATCCTTTACCAAATAGTTAAGTCCCACAAACCAAAATCTCGCAAATCAAAATCTCGCAGAATTTAATTGCATCACAACAAAATAAAAATCAATCAAAATAAAATTTCGCATCCAAAATATAGCATAATGAAATCTCACATTTACAAAATCCCACTTTTCATAATCTCCCAATTAAAAAATCCCACTTTTAACAATCCCGTAATAATGAAGTCCCACAAACTAAAATCTCGCAAATCAAAATCAAAATCTCGCAGAATTTAATTGCATCTTAACGAAATCAAAAATTAATCAAAATCTTTCGTTAGTTTTGAATTTGCAAGATGTGGTTCGCACTTTTTGTTTGGTCTGAAACTGAGAGCGATGCTACTGTGATATTTGAATTTGCAAAATTTTCATTTGCAAGATTCTGATATGCGAGATTTAAAATTGCGAGATTTTGGTTGACATTTTCAAGATTTGTTAAAAGCGAGATCTTGTAATTAGGAGATTGTAAGAAATAGAATAATTACTGATTTGTGAGAGATTTAAAAAAAATCGTTATTTGATATTTTGGTTTGCGGGATTTTGTACTGATTTTTAACTTCTCCAAAAGAAGTAATTGGGTAACGTTTTTTGTCAAAATATACTTTTCCTTTTAAGTATAAATTGTCCTCCCCATCTGGCAAGCCATTAAGTGTCACATTCCATTAAAAGATGGCTACGATGTTGATGGATGAAAAAACATTTAAGAAATCTGAAATGTTTAAAAGTTTCTTTACTTTTTCCGGAAAAAGTGATTTTTGGGCAATTTTTGTGACATTTGGACATTTTATTCCTGCTCCGGAAATTCAATTCTTTTTCGATTTACTTTTGATACGACTCAAAGCAAAACCAAGTCGAATCATTCAAAATGACTGGTGCAGTATGCACATTCAAACTGACTATTTCGGTTATTTTTCTTTTATGTTTTTGAGTTATAAAATATTTCTTTACATTCGAAATGGTTAAACAAAGCTTACAAGGCATGGATGAAAAAAAAAATAGCTGCAACTTTCTTCCTTTTTGTAGTTATTTTGGTAGCATTGTAACTATATGTCCAATTTTCTACACATTTTTCTTGTGTCTTAAAAAAGAATACAAAAAAAAATAAAATGCATGGCTGGGTCGCATGTATTTGCTTTTGTGTCCAAAACGCTGTGGATTCAAGAAATTATATGTAAAGAATGGGAATACTGAGACAAAAATGTTTAATACTACGTTTTCATTAGAGCCGAAATAAGGTAGTTTTGCAAATCACAGAAAAAGTTTTTCCATCTGGAATTTAGTATAGTTCGTTTGACATCTCATTTCATTTTTGAATTACAACTGGCTGTTAATCACTTTTTGTTGTTGTTTTTGTTTCTGATTTGACGTTTTCATTCAAAAAGGTTTTCAGAGCTCTTCAAATTGTGCCCAATTGGGTGTGTTCGTAAGGTTTTGAATTAAAAATAAATTTGGTAGCGCAACAGCTCGTGGAGAAACAGGGTTTAGTGACTTGCAACTCTCAACCATTCCCGTGTGCGTATTGTTGGTAGGAATGGAGGGGATCTTTACAAATTTTTGCCGAGTCCGAACGGCTAGATGAGAAGCACTTATTGTTGACAAGTATACTCTTGGAGGATTTGTCAGTTTCTCACAAGAGGCAGTACCTCGGGAAAAACATTTTCGTTTTTTTCTTAGGAGGCAGTGGCTGGTAATCGAACCCAGACCTTCGGCATAACAATCCAACACACTAACCATCATGCCATAAGGCAAATTTTTTTATTTTTATTGGAAATTTGTACACACAAAAATTAATTAAAATAATGAGAAAATTAAAAAATTCGTCCTATGGGAGGACGAAAAAAATATATTTTCCTTAACAGTATTTTAACATTTTTTAATAATTTTTTTTTATACAAAAAATGTATTTATTATGTACGACCGTTATTTCTTCATATAAGTATTTTTTTTAAATTCTTTAGTGAGTGCGAGAAAACTCTTGAATTTTCAAAAAATATTTCTTTGAAAATCTTGGTAAGAAAAACTAATTGTATTGTTATTGATTAAATTATGTATTGAAATCAGGCTTATCGCTTTGAAGGAAGTCAAAAAAATGGTTCTTCAAGTGGTTATCCAATTGAAAGAAATTTTTTAATTTTTTTTTGACAAAAAAAAAAACGCTCTGCAACCGGTTTTTGAGAATAATAAGATTTTGCAAAATTGCTAAAAAAATTGTATAGCAATTGTATTTTTAGTTTATAACAAATGAAAAAAAAAGAAACATGTAGTCAGAATCACCAAAAACCACTACACATACTAAAATTCAATAAAATCCAGCCTAGCTTAAGCTGTAGCTGAACGGACAGACCGACAGAGAGAAATGAGAGACCCACTTCTTTTTCTTGTCAAAATATCGAGTTAATTTTTTTGACGAATGCATGACTTACCATATAGTACCTTTTAGTCGCAAGTTAAAAACTTGGTTATTGGTTCTTAAAGAAGGTGCATTTATTTAAAACTACAATTTTTAATTATTTATTTATTTCATAGATAAAAATTATTTCAAGATAAAAACTATTTTCCAGTTTTTGCATACAAAAACACCTATGTGCTTCGTGTAACCGATTTTGGGAAATATAAGATTTTCTAAAACCACTAAAAAACCATCATCATGCCATATTAAAGCCTCTACTTTATTTTGTCTATGCATGTCTTGGCCCAATCTTTGCTTAGAACAAAAAGTTATGTGCAATTAAGAAAAAAATTTAAAAACCTTTGATTTTTAAATCTTAATATTGGTTTTTGTTAACTTCTCCCGCTTTAATTTTCTTATAAAATTTTTCAAACCATACATTTCGATAAAAAGTCTAATTTCGTACAAAAATTTTAAGTATAAAATTGTCAAATTCGGCTTTGTTTCGGAGTTATACCAAAAATAATGAAAAAGTAGCTTCAGTGACCATTATCTCAGAAACACATGAGTTTATTTAGAAGAATTTTTGGTTTTAAGCATGCCTTATGGGCCAAAGAAACATATCCAACAGCAAAATAACTTGCACGTAATTATTCCTTTACTCCCCTCATTTTTCGGTCTATTAAATAAAATATTAGCCCCTACTGCGATTATAGGGGATGAAAATAAAAATCTGAAAACATTAGGGATTTTTTTTTTATTAGAAATAATGTAAGGCTGTGAAAGATGGGCCAAGGTAAGATTAAGAAGTTTGAGAGAGGAATCTGCTTTGTTTAAGGCTAGACAACTGATCTTTAGAAGGTTTGAATGGAAGCTTGAGTGTGTTAACATAAAGTTTTCAGATGGGAGTTGTAGCTAGGACTAACTTCTTCGATCACCATACTTACTATGTTGTGTATAGTCTTAAAAGTTCATTCAAACAAAAACCTAAATTTTAATCACAATTTTCGGTTAGAAAACCAATTTTGTCTAATTTTTGTCCTTAAAGTCTTTTGAGGATAACAATCCAACTTAAACAAATCAAACGGCCTTCAAATAAATACAAAAAAAAACACAATCAAAGAATATTATTGTATAGGTAAGTTAGTTTTCTTTAATTTGTTTTACCAATTTGAATTTAAATTCAAAACGTTAAAGTTAGCAAACAAAAACAGTCCCAACGGCATAACCGCATAGGACACAATATTGAATTGACAAAAAGCTCTCTGTTCATATAATAAATAATTCAAATCGTTCCTTTTTTGCCGTAGTAGAAATTTAAATCTTCCTGAAACCACCACCCTCTCTCTGCACAATGTTTTCAAAAACATTTGAAGCTTTGGTCATTTTTTTATGTGGATATCTAAAAAGTAAAGTTTTCATATCTCATGAAAGTCGTTAGATAATGTTTTTCATCAATCAACAAAAGTCTCTTTACAAAAAAAAAAAAAAAACAAAAATTTTTTACAACAAACAAAAAGAAAGTCTTAATATTCAATCCCTGTTAAGTGCAAAGGTAAAGACTATGGGGTATAGGGAAATGAACTGGTAATCACATAGAATTGTATATTTCATTCCCCACAAGAGCACAAGTATTAGGTTCAATATACAAATACAAACCTATATAGCTTTTCAAAATTGCCGGCCTTACTTTAAAAGGAAGTTAAAATTTTATGTAAATACTTGCTTATACCCTTATACATACTTAGAGATTTATCTAAGGAAGTACGGGTAGGTGGGATTGGTAGGTACTTTACTTAAGGGCAAAATAATACAAACAAAAAAACACAAAAAAAAACATGCGGCGAAAGCAATTTTCGAAATCGTAAAACCAAAGTTTGTGATTTTAATACGCACACCTAATTGAGATAATTTAGAGAATAATACATTTTGATGAGCGCAAGTTAATGTTGTTCCTGTGAGAAAATACCAAAAAGGATCATTTTCGTTCACTGGCTTAAATGGAGGGGTGTGCGTGTGTCTACAAAAAAAAGAAGAAATTTTAAAAGTTTCTTTCCCTCAACACAGCCGAACAGGGACGGTGTTACGCTTTCTCCACCTCGAGGCTTGTATTTATAAAATTAAAATGTGCACTGGTTGGTGGTAGTATATTTAGCCTTAAGGCTCTAATAGCTTAAAATTTTTAACATTTATTCAAAGAAAATTTTAAAAATTATCTTGACATACCTAAAACAATTTAGAAAATAACTTTTGCGCTGAATAATAAGAGCATCATGTGATGTCTTTGATCAATTAAAACTTAAGAGAAGAAAAGTTTAACCTAGTCAAACCAACTTACTTGACTGACTTGGATTTTTTTCGATAGGCAACTTTTCGGAGTTTTTACGGACTCAAAGTTTGGTTGTAGATTTAAATATTGAAATTTTAACCAAATTTTGCATCAAAAAATGGATTATTTCAATTGGAAACAATTTCAAATTTAACACTTTTGATTGTTTTGAAGATTTGAAATAGTATTTGAATGACAAATTGAAAATAAAATAAAATTTCATAAGAACATACATAAGTCATAAGAATTTTAATTAGTAGCTACTCAATAAATGCCTTAAAGATCATCAATTAGTAGGTCAACCAGCGGAGTATGAACGATCAAATTATTACAAAAGTCTCAAACAAGCGAGAAACGAACACGGAATTGAAGTCTTTTGAATACTCCCGAGGTTCGGGAACGATAAAATATGATTCGTTCTTTGGTGATAAATTCAAAAAGGAATCTTATTTTTGATTCCATCGCGAATCTCATTTTTCGGATCATTTAAAATAAAATTCGTAGTCACTATCAAATCAAATTTTCTGTGATCCGTAAAATAGGCTTGATCCTGAATGTATCACGCATGAGATATAGAAGATCCCTAAATAATCGGTTCAAATAAGAAAAAAAAATATTTTTACGAAAGGAGAAAGTTGACACAGGTGAGACCTGACACAAAATTAAAAAAAAATATTTCCCACAGGGCTTTAAACAAAAAAAATACCAAAATTTTGCATCTTCGTTGTTCGTTGAGCGATTTCAATAAAATTGACACTACTAAGACTGAATTAAAAAAAAAACAGAACAGGGTGTTTCAAAAATGTGTCAATATTTTACAAATTCGTTTTTTCTTGAGAGATTTAAATAGAATTGGCACAGGTAGGTTGCTGGAAAAAAATTGGAAAAAATGTTCCCAACAAGGTTTTTCTATTTTTTTTTTTTTATTATTTGGCAACTTCGAAGTTTCTTGAGAGATTTCAATCAAATTGACGCCGGTGATGTACTGCCTCTTGCGAGAAACTGACAAATCCTCCAAGAGTATACTTATCATTAAAAAGTGCTTCTTACCGAGCAGTACGGACTCAGCAAAAATTTAAGGTCTCCTACATTCCTGCCAACACACAGAAATGGTTGGGAGTTTTAAGTCACTAGGCCCTGATTCTCCATGAGCTGTTGTGCCACCAAATTTCTTTCTTTTTTATTTACATATATTTAAGGTTATGTCTGATGATAACTTTTGTTCAGTTCTACGCATATATCGATGTTAGAGTCAAATGTCAATAATTGTTGTTGTTGTGTTAACTGTATTTACAGCTTCACGTTAACAGCCGTTTTGTATTTCTGACAATTTCAATCTTAATTTGTTGTTGTGCCCACGTTTTTTAAATTTTTCACGTTTACAGCCATTTTTATTTCCGAAACTTTTAATTTTGACAATTTGCGCATTTTTGTCAACTTAACTTAGATTTGTTAACTGTGATTTAAAGCAAGGCAAGCACTGGTCAGCTAGTTCGATATAAAAATCTGAAGTAACTTTTAAGAAAAAGATTAATTCTGTAACTTTTAAATACTATACGTAATGCCAGTTCTGTGAAAAAATAGCAAAATGTATTCATTGCCAATTTCCGAGGGAGCCGAAGATGGATTAATTTAGTAAATGAGCAATAAATCTCCTTCGCACTATAGGAATCTCCATTTTTTTGACAAAAATGTTTTTTTAAAAATTCAATGAACAGTTTGGGTTTCAATCCGGATATAGTACAAACAATCAAGTAAAGAAATGAAAATAAAAAATTGATCTGTAGTAAAATAAAATAAAATAAAATAAAATGAAATGAAATAAAATAAAATAGTATAAAATAAAATAAATAAAATAAAATTAATTTAAAAAATATAAATAAAATGAAAGACAATAAAAAATAAAATAAAATAATTTAAAATAAAATAAAATAAAGTAAAATAAAATAAAAAAAAATATAATAAAATAAAATAAAATAAAATAAAATAAAATAAAATAAAATAAAATAAAATAAAATAAAATGAAATAAAAATAAAATAAAATAAAATAAAATAAAATAAAATAAAATAAAATAAAATAAAATAAAATAAAATAAAATAAAATAAAATAAAATATAATACAATAACCAAATAAATTATAATGAAATAACAAAAAAATATAATAAAATAAAATAAAAAATAAAATGAAAAAAAAAATAAAAAATAAAATAAAATAAAATAAAATAAAATAAAATAAAATAAAATAAAATAAAATAAAATAAAATAAAATAAAATAAAATAACATAAAATTAAATTAAATTAAATCAAGTTACATAAAGTAAAATAAAATGAAATCAAAATAAAATAAAATTAAATAAAAAATTAAAATAAAATGAAAGAAAATAAAAAAATTAAATAACATATGTATATAATTAAATTAAAAATAGCAAAATAAAATTAATTAAAAAATATAAATAATATAAAAAAATAAAAAGCCTGAATTTTACTGTTCTGGTTTTGAAATTTTAAAATTAATTTAACAACCTAGCCATCTACAAGTACCTTTATACTGTACGAGTATTTCATAAAAAAAATCAATTTTTATTTATTTGATATAATTATTCCCTTCAAAAGAAACAAAACGTGTTTTTGAAAGGATATTTCTATTCCTTCAGTTTAGTTTTTTTGATTATTAAAAATTTACTTTCAAAAGCTTCTCTTTTATTTTAAAGAAATAAAAATCAAGACTAAGTTTGCCGTACAGGCTTACATTTTAGAGAAAATTAAAAAAAAAAACCTTCACAGTTCAATTCAATCAATATGGTTATTTCATTTATGGATAACTCTTTGGTGTCTCATTACTCAATCTTCCCGTTTCTAAATATTGTCTTATTTTGTTTCGATTTTAGTGTAAATTTTTCTTCAGGCTTTTTTTTTCCTACTCTTAAAACAATGGTGATTGGAGCTTGCATATTATTTGCCATAAGATCACTCTAACAATTTTTTTAAATGTTTAATCATGCGTAATGTAGGTATTACCATTTTACTTTCAGCTGTCAAAATTTAAACTACATACATACTTTATACATACATACATTGTGAAAAAGGTCACCGTGGCTTTAAATGAAGAAAACAAAATTCTCCAATTTTTTTAGATTTTTATTTTCATCCCTGTAGGGGTAAATTAAATTACCTATTTGTTTTTTTTTTGCACACTAGGACATTCGCATAAAATCTGCTCAAAATTCAGAACATGTTAGTAGGAAGTAGACAAGAGGTAGGTAGTAGACAAGGCCGAGTCAATTTAATAAAAAAAATGCATAAACTAGAAAAAAAAAGAAATTAAAAAATTCCAAAACGACTACAACTTTTAGTAAAGGCTACCTTTTGGTTTAAAACCATTGTTCAAGTAAGGGTATCTATAATGGTGTGATTAATTTTAACCATTTTTTCTACGCAGAAGCTCCCAAAAAGTTTAAATTGTATTGTGTACCATAATACAAAAAAAAACAGCTTTATTTTTTTTGAAAATTCTATTTACCTATTTCGAAAATATAAGAAAATTAACACTATGCAGCTATTAACAGTACGCTATTTTTGTTTTGAAAATTTCTTAAAAGTTCCCAGTTATAAATTATTGACATTTAAAATTTTGAAAACTTGTATAATTATTGCCCTAGATGTGTGTACTGTGGCGAATACTTACTATAAAAAGTAAGTATTCGCCACAGGGGTACATTGATTCGAATTTTTACGATTTTTGGTTGTCAGTTTGCAGAGGGGGTAAGCCCTCAACAATAAATTATTATTTCTATCAATTAACCAGCAAACAAAACGCCAAGCTTATGAACCATTCAAGCCGAGAAGGATAATGCTAAAAATTTGTGAATGTATATGTTTCTTGCAAGAAATTTTAAATGCAGCAGACATTTTTCACACAAGGAGTAAGGAGTCGATATTTCTAGATATAAGGATCAATTATTATAGCTTCAGTCGGAAACTTGAAAGTTGAAACGATGAAATAGTAATACCAACTGCATTTGCACTACAGGAAATACAATACAATACAATACAATATAAATACAGTATAATGACAAAAACAACAACAAAAGAATGGACAAACTATTTCTTTTTATGACTATACCTTCTGACAGTTTTTAATCGTATAAATGAGGTGAAAGTACGTGTGATCCCCTAGTAATACATTTTTTGTTTCATTATTAATGATCAAAATTATTAAAATCCAATAAAAAAATTCAAATCCTCTTTTTCCAAAAATGTTTGTTTTCATCGTTTACTTTTGTTAACCCTCGAGGTAGCTGCCTATAATGTTCCTTCATTGAAAACCCGCTCCTGACATCCTTTAAAACCAACACACCAAGTAATTTACATACCTGTATGTGCGTTAAAGTATTTGTAGGATAGGTTAGGTATTCTTCCTGAATGCCTCAATACTTACCAACTACTGATGTGTAAAATCTTTGCGTCTCTTGGAAAGTTTTATGCAAGGTAATGGGGTGGGTTCATAAAAGGCAGCAAGGTTAAAAGTTCTTATTATGAGAAACTATTATTGAGATGAAAAACTAATTATTAATGTAAAATAATGCTATATTAATAAGTTTTTGCCATCGTGCGTATAACATTAATTTTTAACTTATATACGATAGCTTCCTGATGTAACATGTAATGGCAAGAAATTGCAAACTAAAGAATATACATATTAGTGTAGGTAGGTACATTTACGTATATCTCTGAATCCGTTTCAATGGGTAAAAATAAAAAGTTACGAAGTTATTTGAGAAAAAAAAAATATCACGATGGATTAGGGTGAAGTTTTCTCTTCTTAATGCAGGTAAAGTTCTTACTTTTTGAGGTAAGTAAATAGATATGCGAAGAAATTTTCAGTTTGGCTCTGTGAAACTTGATAAATGGAGAGGGAAATTAAATTATTTCGAAGAATATGAGTTGATTTTATTTTTGTCATATGAAGATTACATAGAGTACTTGAGCTTCCAGCAATTAAATTTACTTAAGACTTACATATGAAGGTCTTAATAATGAATATGAATCCTGTTCTACTGAAATGAGGGATTCTTGAGCCAAGAAGAAGACTTAGCATTATATTTAATTGGACTTCTTGAGTTATTGACTCAAAGTAAAAATTGGTTTTCATAATCTCACTCTCTCTCATAAGATGACTTCATGTCGACATGAAAGTATTACAGTTTATTGATAAGAAACTACATTCTTCATTCTTTTTGAATTTAGTTCACATGAATGAACTCAATTTGTGCATAAAAAGAGTCTAAGCGAGCAAACTGTAGGGTAGTTTTGGTTTTGACTTGTGACTAAAATTTCGTGACGGAACATGAACAAAAATGATGCAAAAATAGATTTTTTTTTTAGTTTCTTACTAATGGCTCAAAAACTATAAATTATTTGAAAATTACATCAAAATATTATTGACACAATTTTTACTATTGTAATAATTGTAAGTTGTCGTATTTTTACTGTTTTCAAAAATGCATTCGAAAGTACTTTAGTGATTACTTTCTGTGAAATATTTGAATTTTTATCTGTATCATCAATTTTCTAAGAGTTTTTGATGCGCTGAGTTCGATTCTGGGCTTGAAATCGCTCTAAAACGTCACGTTTTTGAGAAATTCGAATCTAAAATAATTAAAAAACTGCGTTGTTATGCGAATTTGAGGTTTTATTTTTTCTCAAAATATATTTTTTGTTTGAAAAAATGTTATATTCATTCTGAAGTATGAATATTTACTTCAAAATTCTTTTTGAATTTTTTAAAATACCACCATTCATCTGTAATAAATCGTTAGCATTCGTCTTAAGCTTCGTAATTAAAAAAATCCAGTCAAATTGTGTTCAAAGGGGTACATATAGCGAGAAAATTGTTGGGTAGTTTTGATTTTCCCCTGTTTTATGTTTACCAAAGTGCTGAATCCAAATCTGAGGCTTACGACAAAAAAATTCATGACACAACATGCCAAAAAAATGCAAATTTACTGTATTTTTCAAACTACTTAGTTTAAGACGAATGCTAACGATTTCTCAAAGATAAATGGTGGTATTTTAAAAATTCAAAAAGAATTTTGATGTAAGATATTCATACTTTAGAATAATTCAAAAATTTTTTCCGAAAAAAATTACCTCCACTTAAACTGTAGGCCAAAATTTGCATAACAATCGCATTTTTTTAATAATTTAAGTTTCGAATATCTCAAAATTGTGTTTGGAAATTGTGTTTTCGAGCGATAGGTAGTGAAAACTCCCAAAAACTGCGGCACAGATTTCTAGTCGCAAGCTTCAGATTCCGATGTCATAAACTTGAAGCAAATTCGTTTTTTGGCTAAGACTTTAGCTTGGGTATAGGTTAAAGTGTTCAGCGACATGTCATTTTTTTGACTTCTTCATTATCAAAATAAACCCAAAAACCCAACATACATTTTTTTATAAGAAACCAATACTTGCTCTAAAGTGCAAATAGAAATTTTATGGAACCAAGGTAATGACTCGATAAGAGTGACGTTTTACTAACATACTTAAGTCCTCGGATCTGTAACTTCCGTGAGGTTCACCTGTCGGAGCATAGGGCCTCTACTACTCCTATGTGCCATCGTTAACGGTTTCTGGTTTCTGATGTACCTCAGATCTCTCCTACTTTTTCCCAGTTGTTCTGATTCCTCTTCTACCTTTCATCGCCTAGTACTTCTAGGACGGCCCACTCGTCTAGTTCGCTGCGTGAAAGAGTTCCATTGCATCGCTTGACTAGCAATGCAATCAACTACCATTTACGTTTTCCTATTATAGAGCCAACAGTTTCCTGACCTGTTCCCAAACGAAGTTCATCATTCAAGATACTGGTCAGAGAATCCTCAAAAAGTTACGCAGACATCTATTCACGAACTTTTGCAGCTTTCTTATGGTAACGGTTGCTATTTTCCAAATGCTGCACCCATAAAGAAACCCGGATTCAACACTGGAGTGGAAGAGTCGTAGCTTGGTCTTTAGGCTCATTGAGTAGTCTCTACATATTTTGCACAGCATTCCAAATGCAGACTTTACTTTCCCGATTCGGCTGATTATATCTATTTCGGTTCCACCATTGAAAAAATGCTCCGAAGATATAGAAAATTCTATAACTTCTCTGAGGAGTGAGGAAGTTCCAAAGCTGATCCTTTTTGTTTTTGCCGTATTGACTGAAACCCAATGATTTCAGCTTCTCTCTCTAGAGCTATGTAAATCGTTCATTTTATATAATCCAAACGTACAAGAATCGATCAAAAAATGATTCGATTATTTCCATCAATCGATCGTTCGATCATTTTTATTTCTCTCAGCTCATTATTCGATTTTTATTTCCATTTCGATTAAATCCAATCTTGAATTCAATACTGCACCATTGATCAAATCTAAATTGTTCCAAACTTACAAACAATACAATTTTATTGGATTGAAAAATTGTTAAGAAAATATTAAATTTTCAGTTATTTTACTGCCCCGTAAAATGTGGTTTTACGTCGATTAGCTGACATTTGGATCGAAATACACTGTCAAATTTCATTGAAGGATGGTTTCGATGTCGATGGATTAAAAAACTTCTAAAAAATTATAAATTTTTGAAGAATTTTTACTCCTCCAGAAAAAGGTGATTGGGTGATATTTGGATAAAAATACACTTATCCTGTTAAAATATTGTTTGTTTCCTATCTGTCAAGCTATCAACTGTCAAATTCCATTGAAAGATGGTTAGGATGTCGATGGATTAAGAAATCTCTTAAAATTCAGATTGATACAAAAAACCGAGTTTCCTTATTTAAATGATTGGGATGTAAAATTGAGAATAATCGAAATGATTGAGATTGAGATCGATTGAAATAAAAATTTGGGATTTCAATCATCGATACTTTTCGATGATCGGATCAAAAAATCGAATCGTTCCTGTTTGACACACCCCTTCCTCTCTCCAGCCTTGTTGTCATTTTATCGAGATTCGTGATCCTATGTGGGCGTAAGCATACGTCGTCCATGTAGTCTACATGTTTGAGATGTGACTGCAGATTCCACTGAATTCCTCCTCTTGCTGCATACAGCAATCACTTATCACTAATAGGAACAGTATTGATAACAGTATACAACCATTTCAAAATAATCTGACAACCTTCCTTGATGCAGAACGTGGCATTTGGATCCATTATATGAAAGCTTTTATAATATCAATCCGGGATGCCCTTCCAGCGCAAAGAAAGCCAGAAGTATTCTCTGTTGACACTGTCAAACGCCTTAGAGTGATGTTATGAAGGTTATAAATAAAGTAATATTAATTAAATATTATCACATCCATCAAGTAAATACATATGTCCTATTCATTATCTACACAAATTTAATTTTCTTCGTAACTAAATTTTGTGTCAAACGCAGAACCACTTTCATAAAACTTGTAAATGGCAAATAAATTACCAATTTGTTGCCTTCCCTCCTATCCTGTTCCCCCCCCCCCACCTACTCCATCCGATCACCCACTAAGAAACGATTTAATATTCCAATACTTCGATAAAATTCAGCACTTTTCTTTAACATTAAATTTCATTTGAGCATTATATTGCTTTTAAAAGGAACTATTTAACACAAAAAATGGAACCTATTTGGTTTCTTAAAGTCATTGTAAGATCAAACCACAAAGCGACTTTTTGAGTCTTTATTCCTTATAACTAAATAGAAGGCGAGACGACGACAATTCTGATGAACAAAGAAGATGGCGACGACGACGACGACTACGGTGTTAATGTAAATAATTGTGATTAGGGACTGGAAAGCTGTTGCTACAATGTCAATGGCGCGAATAATAATTTCGAATGTTATCAAAGAGCGCGTGTTTTTATTAGCCACATTAACTTCGCTGAGTTGAAGAAGGATAATATCCGTGAAATAATAAATAGGATAATATGTTTTTCTTGGAATGTATGTTCACAAAATTTATATTTTGTACACGCACCATAGACCGTATAGCGTTTTGGTGGGTATACAAAATGCTTTTAAAAATTTTGTACTCAAGTACGCGCAAGTTAATTATGACTTTTTTTTTTTTTTAGAGAAATTGTAGAGTTATGGGCATTGTTCTGATTTCCGGTGTGAATTTATAAGGATTTTCATTCCTACCTTGTATTTCCAAAAATTATTTGAATTTTAAATAAAAAGAAATTCATTACAGTAGAAGTATGTGTAAAATAAATTTGTCACACATAACTTTGTTGGATTAAAATGAGATTTTTTAAAAAGCGATAAAAAAGAGAGGTTCCAAAAACTAGAAGTTGAAGACAACAAAAAAACGTAATTTTAGGCATGTTTTAATTTTAGTTCTTGAGGAAATAAAACATTAAATAATATGCATGATTGCATCACAAATACTTGCTATTATATTCAAGAATGTGTGGGCTTAGGAAAATTGTATTAAGACTTCGGAAATTAAGAAAAAAGTTTGAAAGTATGAACTACGATATTTAAATTAGCTATCCTTTATCCTTTGATAGTTTGAGGTGAAAAACAGAACACCATGTTAATTATTCATTCTTGATTAAATATGATTATATGGTGAAAAAAAATGTCAAAATCGTTTTACCGATTTAAAAAAAAAAATATATTATTTCTTGTATAAGTACCTATTTCAAATTCTTAACACATTTTTAAGGACAGTTTTTGATATGCAATTGTTAAGCATTTATCTATCGGGTTTTTCAATAAGAGCGCTACAAAAGTTTTTTTTAAATAAAACAAAAACGGTATTGGATATCAATGAAATTCTTTATTCCTGTGAAAGTACGTTTGATGCCAATATGTATGGATTTCGATTTCTTTTGCATGGCCACCGCGGGCACGCTTGCAGAAGTCCAGACGAGAGAAGCAAATTTTCGACGGTTTTCAAGCATAAATCGGCCGATACTGCTGCAATTTCACGTTTGATATTCGCACGAAGTTCATCAATCGTGGCTGGCTTGTTGGCATAGACCATAGATTTGACGTAGCCCCACAGGAAATTGTTTAACGGCGTCAAATCGCACGACTGAGGCGGCCAAGCGACTGGACCATTTCGTGAGATAACACGTTCTCCAAACTTGGTTTCCAATAAATTGATTGTGACATTCGCTGTGTGGTCTGTGGTTCCGTTCAGTTAGAACCACATGGCCTCCAAATCCAAATCATCCAATTGGGGCCAAAAATATTCGGTTATCATTGAACGGTAGCGATCCCCATTCACAGTAACTTGCCGGTCTTGATCATCACGGAAGAAGTACGGCCCAATGACGCCGTCAGCCCATAAACCACACCAAACCGGATGCAATGATGACTCATGGAGTACGTGTGGATTGTTGCCTGAGCAATACCGCATATTTTGTTTATTGACGAAGCCATTCAGCCAGAAATGAGCCTCATCGCTGAAGATGATTTTTCGATGAAAATCCGAATCATTTTCAAGTTGTTGCTCAGCCCAATTCACGAACATACGACGCTTCTGGTGGTCAAGCGGCTTCAGTTCTTGCGTCAATTTAATCTTGTAAGGATGTAAGGAAAAATCTTTTCGCAAAATTCGCCACAACGACGTCACAGAGATGCCCAACGCTTGAGAACGACGTGTGAGAGACACATTTAGGCTTTTTGCAACTGAAGCCTCAGTGGCAGCAATATTCTTGACACTACGGGCACTTCTCTGTATCACTGACACGGGAACATTTTGTACTGTGCCTGGGATTCAAATTTTTCCACTAGGCGCTCAATTGTTGATAGGACGATTATGACAACCATAAATTGGACGTAGCGCTCTTAACGTTGAGGCCACTGACTCCAAATTTCGGCAATAAATTTTAATAACTCGACTCGTTTGCAGTCCCTGTCACTCTATTGTTGTAGCGTCCCTGTTGAAAAACCCTTTACTTTGTAGAGTATTTTAAGAAAAAATTACTTTTATGAAAAAAGAATGGTACCTTCCATACAAACGTTAAGGAAACTTTTAGGAAAATATTTTTTTTTCTAAAAAACGACTCTTACGATTGTATTCAACTTTTTCTGTATGCTAAAATTAGTGTGATCTACTACTAAAAATTATATAAAAATAACAAATAGCAACTATTAATAGTACTTCTCATAGGACATTTTTTTTTAAATTTTGAATTTTCTCATTATATGCTTAACAGATTTAGATTAATTTTTTCATATACAAATTTTTGATAAGATTTAAAAATATTGCATATCAAAATTTAAAAAAAAATATTATGTATTGTTAATTTTTAAAAAAAGTTAGAATTTTTTTGAAAATTCGATATCTCAAAAGCGGATGGACAATTTCTTATTAGATTTGCGTATCAAAGATTTTCCTTAAAATGTTTACGAATTTGATAAAAGTTATTTGTTTAAGAAAATTACTCCAAGGATTTTAAATAATTTTTTGCATACAATCAAGAATTAAGATAGCCTTGTTTTTTCATTTGAAACCCTCAAAGAAGTTATATAAAAATATCGCATTTCATGCTTTTAAACATGTTTCTCTCATAATTTATTTGATTTGATATGCAATTTATAAATATTTTTAAATAGCTTCTGCATACAAAATTTAACTGAAATCGTTTCGGCCGCTAAAGAATAAATTGAAAATCTGTTTTTGGTAGATTTATTTTTTACCTACAGTAATAAAATGATTTTCTTCTATCAAAATAAATCGTTTGAGCCGTTTTTGAAATAAATTGCAAGTAGGTACCGTCATTTTTGGATCTTAGAAAAAAACAAATTCCTCTAACTTAAAAACCTTAAGTTCAAAATTTGAAGAATATCGCTTCAGTGATTTAGGCTGCAGGTCAAAGTACAGATAGACATACAGGCAGATAAGTTCAAGTTCTTTATCATCGTAATGTCATGTTTGAGTGTTATCACGAAAATTTTTTGCACGAATTCAAAACTTGCCATATAACGGGTGATTTTTTAGCTGGTTTGGTTTTGGCAACACTGGTTTTGACAGATGACGTGTGTTTAGTACCTTGTGTCACTGTCAAACAGCTTCAGTTTGGTTTGCAATTTAACCATGGATCGTCTTACAAATGAACAACGCTTGCAAATTATTGAATTTTACTATCAAAATTCGTGCTCGGTTCGAAATGTTCAAAATGTTGGAAATTGTGTTCAGCGATGAGGCTCATTTTTGGTTGAATGGGAACGTAAATAAGCATAATTGCCACATTTGGAGTGAAGATCAGCCAGAAGCATTGCAACAGCTACCAATGCATCCCGAAAAAGCCACTGTTTGGTGCGGTTTATGGGCCGGCGGCATTATTGGGCCATATTTCTTCAAAGATGATGCGAATCGCAGCGTTACTGTCAATGGTGAACGCTACCGAGCGATGATAACAAACTTTTTTTTGCCCGAAATGGAAGTTCTTGACTTGCATGATATGTGGTTTCAACAAGACGGTGCCACATGCCACACAGCACGCGAAACAATGGCGCAATTGCGAGGCGAGTTTGGTGAACAGTTAATTTCACGTTTCGGGCCGGTCAATTGGCCGCCTAGATCGTGCGATTTGACACCATTAGATTATTTTTTGTGGGGGTATGTCAAGGCTAATGTCTATAGGGACAAGCCCGCTTCGATTGACGCACTGGAAGCCAACATCCATGCATTCATTCGTAAGATACCGGCCGATATGTGTGAAAGAGTATGCCAAAATTGGACTCAGCGGATGGGCTACCTGAGACGCAGCCGCGGTCAAGATTTGCATGAAATTATCTTTAAACATTAAATTGCAAAATTCAAACTATCGATTCAAATAAATATTTCATTAATTTTTTCGAATTTTTTGTGTTTTTTTTTTTTTAAAGTTCTAAACCTCTTAAAAAATCACCCGTTAGTACCTTATGAGAAATGATATATAAAATAACAAAATTCTGTGGCTTAAGAATGTTCCGAATTGAACAAAACCAGTCATTTGCTAATATTTTTGTTATATAAGACCTGTTTTTTCACTTTCATCAGATATTTTGTGTTAAAATAGTTTTTATTTATACTAATTGGTTACTTGTAGGCGTATTATTGTACTAAAAATACATTTTATAAAAGTAATTGATTTTAGCTTCCAAATTTACATGAATTTTTTTTATCAAAAACTGCCTTTTAAGAATTAAAAATTTCAATACCAAATGATACAATAGTAATTATTTAATTAATGAAAATCATGAATAATAAATTAAATTTATATCCACTATAAATTTATAGTCATTTTCTTAAAGGTTTTTAGCAAATAATAGAGCACAAAATTATTTTTTTCCAACGATGTCCTAGAAAACAAGTTTTTCTGTCCGTAGACACCTTACTGCAGACCAGAATAGAGTGCTGCAACTGGAGCTGCAGCTGGAATAGCTGTCAAAAAATATCGCTTAAGTGATTTTATTAACTCGCCCACAATGTGCTGTACAGCTTTCAGACATTTTTGTTATTTGAAGTCAGCTGTGTGAATTTATTTCAACACAAAAATAAAAATAAAAATAAAAATAAAAATGGAAAATGATCAAATGGAAGCTTAAATTACTTTGCGTCTTTGTCAAAGATTAAAACGAGTTTTAAACTCTTTTCAACCCCCATGTAAACACTCGGTTGCGCTCATAATTTTGAAATGTCAAAAAAGCTGCATGCAAAAGTTAAAAATTGGCCAATTTGTCATGTTCTGTTCGTATCCTTGGATTTGTGTGTACTCAACATTTTGACAGCTATTCCAGTTGCAGCTCCATCTTCATTCTGTTCAGATAAAATTTGCGTATTATGCCTCACAGTGCTTCCCCCCCTGAAATACACCAACACTATTTGTTAAACACATTTAATTCAATACCAATTGGTCGGGGAGAAAAAGTGTGTATAAAAGAAATATTCACCAAATTTTAAATGACAACGATCATGTATGTGTTTACTGAGTGGTTTTTGAAAACTTTTTCTAACAAATCCACTGTCTGCCCTTATCTACTTTAAATTCATAAAACATTTCAAATTGAAGTTAGAAATAAACAACTGTTGAACACGAATGGGTTGTAAAACTTAAACAAAGTAGACAAATAAATATGATTTAGTATGCCCATTACTAAAGTGTAATTCAGTTTACGAATTTAATTTAATTTTAGTAACATAGAAATGAATGAATAAATATGTTTTCATATAAGCGATATCATAGTCAATTAAAAAAAAATGGTTAAATGATTAAATTAATTTTAGTTATTTAACTATCCACTACTTAAAACAATAATTGGAAACAAGTGTAACATAATTTAATTATTATATCAAATGGCAATTAAAAAACAATTCTTGAAACCACAGATGCTCAGACTTTAAGTATTTATTTTGACAAATTTCTCCATTTGAACTTTGACATTTTTAATATATAGATCCATTAATAGCAAACCTACTTAAGTTCTTATCCCATCAACACTTCTTTCCTAAGATGAGTAGGTACTCCAATTTGAATAGAATTCCTTATTTTATCATAAAAGTGGATGGTCCTTCTTTTTTTCTTCGATAATTTTAAGCAACATCTTGACCTTTTGTTATAAGTAACATTAAAATTCATTGCACGCGTATTGTTTGGTTGGCTAGGGATGTTATTATTATAATTCTTCCAACCCCAATATAGTTATTTATTTATGCAAAAACTTTCATGTTTTCGTTCTACTCAAAAGTTTTGATTTAATTTCCGACCGAAAGCCAACATTAAATACATACTCTCTTGTTTGTATGTATACGTAGTCTATGAAAAAAAGAAGATCATACTTTATTGAAGATTCCAACTTTAAAATGTCAGATAATTGAAAAACATACAACAGATATCCTCATTTCCTTGGTTATGTCCCCCTATATACTCTGGTCAGAATATAGTTCCCTATAGTCAACGTCGTCGCCATTGTCACTGTGTCGCCGCCTTAATTGCGGCGAAAGGATTAAATTTTGTCCTATACAACTACAACCACGAAGGACATAAGAATCACTTTATCTTGGTTTTTCTTAAGACTTGCGTTGTCATAGTCATTCGCCCATTTTCCACCCTCACTTCAAGTTATATCCTAAGTGAAACCCTTCCTTCCTTGATCCTGTTTCTTTAATAGTTCTAGATAATGAACAGCAGCAGTGGCCGCATGCTTTAGTAATAGTGGGAGATGAAAACGATACGCCAGGCCAGTTAGTTGCTTAATCGCTTATTATTTTTAATAGGTTATCTTTCCTTATGAAAAAGTTTACCCTCTCGTCTTTGGTCGGTTCATAGTTGAGAATTAAACTAGATGATGATGGGTTTGTGTTTGTGTTTGCTTAACTATATACACATGTAGATATATAGTTGTAGGTTATATGAATGCGGTTGAAAATAAAAATTAAGGAAGACCATCAGACGTGAATGGCAAAGGAGGTCAGGAAGGACAAAACCACATTAAAACATTTCTGTGAACTTTATAAAATAAAAAAGAAAAATATTATTATTATTGTGTTCATAAAGAATAAACGTGATATGCAGGATAAACAAGGCTTGAACCAACGGAAAAGTTACTTATATAGGTTTTTGGCAAAAAAAAAAAACTGAATATTTCAATTAAAAAATGTCGTAAGTCTTAATAGAATATTTAGCGTAAGTGGAAAAAACGTTTTTAATCTGAAAATTAATCATAAATCCATTCAAAACTTAGGGTTACACAGCCGAGAATGATGTTATATACACTCATCCCGTTACCCTTCTGGATTTATTGAATGATGGTTGGGAATCATTGTTAAACTAAATAATTTCAAAATACGTCCTTATAATTTCAGACTATGTTACTTGAAATAAGAAAAAAAAAAAAAAAATAAAATGCGAGACTGGATCGCATTAACATGCTCTTATGTTCAAGTTGCTTGGATTTAAGAACTTTTAAAATGTGAAAAAAAAAACAATTATGTCGTTCTTTTAATTGTATAAGCAACTAGTTAAATAGCTTAGAGCTCAAAAACAAGTTTGGCTTTTGATTACTTGAAAAAATATGAATATAAATATGCCACAAAAAATTTAAAATCGTTGGAGCGGTTTTCTAAAAACTATATAATTTTGTAGGGGTACATAAAATGTTGGTAACATTTATAAAAATATTTTTTTGGTATGCAAAATTTGAATAAATGCATATTGATAAAAAAGACCTAAGTTCCAATAAAATTTATCAACCCGTTTTGAAATATTGAATTTAAAAAAAAGAATACATGCAACTTCGTAAAACCCTAGATTAGCTTTCAAATTGGTTTAGTTTATTCTTATTCAAGAATTTTGCTGCGTAAAATTAACCAAACTGGTTAAACTTATCGAAATGTCATTGCGACTCTTACTTTGCTCAAATAACTTAGCACTTTTAATCAAATGTATAAAAAAAAGTCGTTCATGCAAAGTTTTATGTAAGCTTATCATTTTACACAGTTTATAAACCTACGATACGCGATTTTCGTTGCATGCGAATACCCTTAATATTTTTTTAGAAATCCATGATAATTTTTTTTTTTCAAAATGTTGATATGCAAAAATATTTACATTTCAAAGAAGTTTTTTCATAAAAATTTTGACTGAAATCGTTTTATCTAAAATAAAAGAAAACGTTGTATGGCAGGTACAGTTAATAACTGTTTTTGGTAGTTTTTTTTATCAAAGTATACACTATACCTACAATAATCCACTGATTTTTTTAAAAATAAAATCGTTGGAGCTGTTTTTGAGATAAATAAGCTTTTTCTTAACGTTTGTGTTAAGATTATACTTGTCTAGTCTTATATTCTGATACATCACAACCATTTTTGATTTCAAGGCCAAATGAGTGCGACTGAAAAAAAAAATCTCACTTTCGCAATTGTTTATTTTCTAAAAGCATCCGGGCTTAAACGTGCATTTGCGCCAAATTGTGAACGTTTTTTTCTGCTATTTTTAAAGAACAAAATGAAGACTATGAGGCACGAGGGACGTATACTTCATACTGAAATACATAAGATGGCTCTTGAAACTGTTCTAAAAATAATTATGAAACTTTTTGGTCCACTAAATCAACAAACACGTAGTTAAAATCTGTAACATTTGATTGTAAGGTATTTGTACGTTTTTAATTTGATATTTTCAAAAAAACTTACATTTTTATCGAAGCAAAAACGAAGAAATTTGGTTTCGCTACCTTTGTCCAACATATTAACTATATTAACAAAGCAAATTTTGACAAGTTTCATAGGTTAAATTATATCCTTTTTTCGTAAAAATATACAAATGCTATAAATTCTTGATCATCTGGAAAATTTATCGCCGGATTTAAAAAAAAATTCTGATTCTGGTGATTTCATCGTAATTTTTCAAGTTTTTTTTTTCAAGTGAACATTTCAATTTTTTGAGTGTTAAAAATTGTAAGAAATTATGTTTGGGGGGACATAAGAATTCTGGTAAAGATTTGGTGGGGCATAACACTTAAAAGGTTGGGAAGCACTGCTTTAGTTTTTACTTGCGATATCACAAGTAAAAATGATGGCTCAAGTTTCAAGAAATATTTTTAAAATTTCATTTAAGCATTTTGCGATAATCTTAGCTTGAATTGACAGAACTAAATAATTATAAATAGAAATGGTAGCAACGAACAATATTGTGGTAACCTAGTAATTTCCTTAGAGTTCCTATAATCTTTCATATTTTCAAAAATTCTTGCATGAAAACTTTGTTCTGATTTAAATTAGAGTCCATAAGAATTCTAAATATTAAGTACAGGGTGTCCGTCGGGAAGGTATACTACTTTGTTTGTTTATAATTTTTGATTAAATGAAAGAAAATTGATCTTATATTGATAAATGTTTTATTTAATGTCGGCAATTATGAATGGAATCCAATATTAGGTAAATGTCCACCTCTGTTAGTCTCACAAATGCGAGTGCTTTTGAGCACATTTTTCATTACATTCTCACACATTTCACGCGGTAATTCATTAATTTTATCACGAATATTTTGTTTGAAATTGCTTTTAGATATCTCCACAAAAAGAAGTCCAGAGCAGTCAAATCAGGTGACCGTGGAGGCCAATCAACATCACCATTTCTTAAAATAACTTCTTGGGAAAGAGGTCTCGCAGTGATTCCATTTTAATCCTGGCTGCATACGACGTATGGCACCGTCTTGTTTAAGCCACATGTTAATCAAGCCCAAGGCATGCAGTTGTGGCGTTAAAAAGCTTTCAAAGTTGATGGATTATTTTGAACACTTCCTTGAGCAGCAGTAATATTTTCAGCTGACCTTGCAGTACGTTGTGGCCCATGCTTGGGCCTATCACCTACAGACCCTCTTTCTTCGAGATCATTCACTAAATAGCTGTTGATAAGTTGTTTCTCCCAAAAATTTTACGCAACGTTCTCATCGTCACAATTAAAACACGTTGGTTTATCGAATATTTGTCCATAATAAATTTGCCAAGAGTCTGCTTCACGACTGCCAAATATGAACTGTCAAGACTAATGTTAACCAAAATGGCGGCAAAACAAAGTAGTATACCTTCCCGGCGGACACCCTGTTATTGGTTTCACTATAACCGTCATTTTTAATTTAATGAATTTAAAAAAGAAGTAAAACAGTAAATTTTTGTTTTCAACAAATTTTGTATGAAATGTCTTTCATAACTTTACCTATTCATTAGGCAACTAAATATATATTTTAATAAAAAGTAACAGTAAAGATAATAAGAAATTCGTAGTTTTGAAAAGTTCCTTCGTGAACAGGGCTCTCCCAAACCAACGCCAATGCGGAGCGGCGACGATTTTTGTTTTTGTTTAGTGTTGTGTATTTGTCATATATTGTACTATTGTGAATGATTCGCTGCGAATCGCCCCGCATTCGCGTTGGTTTGGGAGAGCCTTAATTGAAGTTTTTTCTTGCAATTTGAAGATATTAATCGATAATTTCAAATCCTAATAAGTCACACAATATGAATTTTTCAGAAATAAATGGACTGTTTTATTTAGAACAAAAAACGAGCTTGTAGGGAATTTTTGTGGGCTCAATATAGTATTTAAGTTTTAAAATATTGAATTATCGAAAAACATTAACAAGTTATTAATATTAATAAAAAGAAACAGGGAAACAAACCTGAAAAAATGTTCCCGACATAATATGTAGCAAGACCCTGTAAGTGGTATATACTTGATTTTAACAAAATCTCTCACTATCACTCTCTGTTTCACCTGAAAACATTTTTTAAGATAAAATTTCATCTCTGCCGAATTGCCTGTCTCAAAACACAATCAGTAGTCACATTTATAAACTCTGTCTAACCTTAGACGGCCGTCCAACTCCTAAAAATTACTAATAAACTCTGTTTTTTGTTTCCTAAAGTTGACAAAGGCGTCGGTTGTCTAAGATTTTTCTAACTTGACATTTCATTTCATTAGTCTTCGACTTGATAAATTTGCGTACACACTTACAATTCTTTTTATAAGTACGTATTTAAATATTGAAGTTCATGATAAATAAAAAAAAACAATTTGAAAGTAAGCTAGAATATAATGCAGGTTCATAATAATAAGCAGTATTTAACAAATTAAACAAAAAAATGTAATAAAAATGTAAAACCCCAAAAACCAAGCTGCTAACTTCTCCATTAAGTTAACACACTCACGCGCCTATACTTTTGCTTTTACATACGAGTATTATATACACACCACTCATTTTGTACTTTTGAAACAAAATTCTCGTTAAGCTTTGAGGGAGAACAAATTCTTTTTTAAATGCCATAAATTGAAATAATCCCATGAGACAAATAATAAAAACGAAAATAAAAGCAAAAAAAAATACAAGCAATAAAGTAAAGCATAAACGAAAATATAAATAATAAAAAACATAAACATAAAAATGCATATAACGAAAACTTACCACAACCGCAACAATAAAAATTGCTGCTGCCAAAACTCCAGCCGCAATATACGCGTTATGCAGCTCAATTGGGCTTTTCAGGACAACAGATCCGAAGGCTTTATCGTTGAAGTTCCGTGCGCTCGTATCATCTACCATAAATTCACTTGAGCTAACAACTGTCTCCACAACAAATGCATCTGAAAAAAAAATAAAAACAAAAAATACGGCTGTTGTAGAAATATAAAAAAAACACACAAAAAAAAAATTAATAAAATTCACTATAGTTAAATTAATAGAACTCCTATGTACCCATACATGCTGCTATATTGCTTTCAATCGGAGGATAAAACAAAATCCTAAAAAATCCAAGTATATTATTGCAGGCTATAAATAAAGTTGATTGGATGAATACGTAGTTTTTAATGCTCCTTGAAATAGAATTTTGAAAAATTTTCACTTCAATTAGTTTCTAATCCTTGATTGGTTGATTTTGTATTAAAAATCAAGTTATTCAGGCAGGTGGGTTCTAATTGAATGTTTGAAAACTTAGAAATATCGAATTTACGGATAAATGTTTGTACCTATGCCCTTTAAAGTGGATCAGAATTCCAATGATATTGCAATCGACCAGGAACCGGAAGTATGTAATTAATTGCATAACTAATCACATTTGAATTTGGTGCACGATGAGATTTGAATCATATTATATCCCACCCAAACTCATCCCATAATAATGAGATAAATAATAGCACTTCTTGGTCGCACATGCTTGCTCTGATGTTGAAGATGTTTAAGGGTTTAAGATTATTGTATATAAGGGCATGGAAATTATAAAAATAATCTAAAAGCATGGAATACAATATTTAAATTAGCTAAAACAATTTCTTTAATAGTTAGATATGAAAAACAGATCACCATCGAATTACTAAAAATTATTTTAATTTAAATAATTTTTAAAAATTGTCAAACCCTTTTTTGAGATACAAAATTAAAAAAAAATGAAACTGTTTTTAAAAATTTAAACACTTTTTTTTTTGAAAATTGTAATCTCCTTGAAAATTGGGAAATCTCAGCCAATTTTGAGAAAATTCAAAATTAAAAAAATGTATTATGAGAGGTACTATTAATTTTTGCTGTTTTTAATTTTTATAATTTTTGGTAGTATCGTTCTCATTTTAGCATAAGGAAAAAGTTGTATAAAAATTTCAGGAGCCGTTTTTAAGGAAAAAATATTTTCTTTAAAGGTTTTTTTTAAGACTTTTTATTGAAGGTAACGTTATTTTTTTCATAAGAGTAATTATTTTTCTTAAAATACTCTAAAAATGTTTAAAAAAAACTTTAATGCCGAGTTTTATAAAAAATCGACCATGTAGCTTTCAAAATATTCGATATTCAAAATTAAAAAAAATATGTTCGTGAAAGTATTTTTTTTTTAAATACTTTAAAACGTGTAGAATAATCAAACATTTTTACCAACTTTCATCAATGTACCAGTTTTCTGGGGGTCTCATTTTAGCTTTGCTCAACCCGTCACAAACGTCCCTACTATATCACCTCACTTTCCTCCCTGTGCGGTACTTTTGAGTACTTTTTCTCAAATCATTCCATATTCGGTATTCTTTTTTAATTTAACTCTATTTTGCTTCTCCACTTGCAAATCTTGATAGTCTGCGAACACTTCTCTTCCTTCTTTGGTGTCTGTTTTATCATCTTCTTATTTTGTTTCCGCAGACAAGCAAGAACAAAGTATGAATATGTATGCAATAATTTTGTCTATTCCCCTGCCATTTCACCCTCTTTGCCACTAAGGAGTTTCACATTTTTGAAATGTTGTTGATTTGTTCACATTGTTACATCTGTGAAGTTAGCAGGGCAACTTTCACTTTTCCACGCAAATGGAACCTTGACAAGAATTTGCAGTTTTATTTTGCAATTTTTTGTTGCATTTGTTTTGCATTTTTATTCCCGATTTTGCAGTTCGCCAAATAAGGGAGTAATCGAGTGACCTGCTAACTTCACTGTAAAGTTAGCAGGTCAGTATGAAATTTTTTTCAAAAAAAGGACTTAAAAATTTTGAAGTAGCCAATTCTAAAATTGCAAAAAATTTGCAAATTTGAGCCTTACTGCAAGTTCCTAGCATGCTTCGTTCCTGAGATACACTATTTGATCTTCTAACTTTACTGTGAAGTTAACAGGTCACTTATTACACCCTTATTTGGCGAACTGCAAAATCGGGAATAGAAATGCAAAAAAAAAAAAAAAAAAAAAACTGCAAGTTCCTGTCAAGGTCCAATTTGCGTGGGTGAAAGTTGCCACTTCAAAGACGTCAAATTGTTATTAGGTATGCGTCAGTTTAAACATTTCTTATGTTAAAAATTGTGTCAGGTACCGTTATTTTTAGTTCAAAGAAGAAAAATGAAAAAAAAAATCTGTGAACAAAGTCACCAAAAAACACTTTGTACTCGTGTAATGTTTTAAGAAAATCGATTAAGCCATTTAGGCTGTACCCGAGCAGACAGTGAGACAGAAGTATGAGATCCACTTTTGGCGTCTTCCCTATCATCGTAATGACAACTCTGATCAAAATCTCGAGTTCATTCTCTTAACGTATGCTTTTTTTAAACTTAATATACAGGGTGGTCGCTACAAGGTACACCAAAAGCCTAGGCGAGAGAGTAAATTTTCTAAAAAAATTAACTTAAAATAGAAAAATTAATTAATTACGAGTTTGAAAATTAATTTCTTAAAAACAATTCACTAACACAACTTAATTTAAAATGAAAATAAAAAAACAGGGTCTTATAGCTTTCCAAGAAGGTACAGCATGGCATTGTAAGTATTACCGTTGTTTTTAAATATTTTTTTTTGTTTTATTATTTATTATTCGATTTATTTCATATATTTTTTTTTTATTGGTTAGAAAATTAAATTTTATTTTAAATAGTTAATTGTTTTTAAAGATTATAGACCGCAAATGACCTCCACGCTCTCCCACGCATATGCGGCACCTGATCAAAAAATTATTCATTGTGGCCTGAAGAGTTGAAGTTGGGATCGCCTCAATTATTGTTGTTATGGACTGCTTTTATTCAGTTAAATTCCTGGGCTTCGTTTTATACACCTCTTGCTTGACATAACCCCTTAAAAGAAGTCTGGTGCAGTCAGGTCAGGTGACCTTGGGGGCCAGCGAAGAGTGGAGTTCCTAGAAATTAATTTGTTTGCGAATTTTTTGTTTAGCTCCGCCATAACTGGTCTGGCTATATGTGCAGTTGCTCCATCTTGCTGAAACCAAACGCTGTTGAATGGTATACGTCTTTGGCGCAGTTCTGGGTAAAAAAACTCCTTCAACATCTTTAAATAACGGTCCCCATTGACAGTAACGGTTACACCGTTTTCTTCAAAGAAGTACGGCCCGACAATACACCTTGATGAAACTGCGCACCACACAGTGACTCGTTCTGGGTGCAGTTCCGTCTCATGGAGCATTTCTGGATTAGACTCATTCCATATACGGCAATGCTTGCTTGTTTACATTGCCGTTAAGATCAAAATGGGCCTCATCAGACATGAACAAACAATTGATCAATGTGTTGTCTTCTTCGGCCATTGATATCATTTTTTGGCAAAATTCCAGGCGAACAGGCAAATCCTGAGGGTTTAACTTGCTAGTAATTTGGACTTTGTACGGAAACAAGTTTAAATCGTCATGAAGTATCCGTTGTAATGACCGTCTACTAACTCTAATTTGCCCCGATAAGTTTCGGGTCGAAACGCTCGGATTGGCCTGTATTGCAGATGCTACTGCTGCGATTGTATCCTGAACCCGAACATTGGCATCTCGATGGTACGGCCTTCGTGCGATGCTTCCAGATTCGGCAAACATGTTTACAAACCTCATAATGGTCCATCTACTCCCGCCTAAATTCCCTTTGGACGGAAATGACGGACTGCAAAGCATGGTACCGTTGCACTATCCAAATTCTTTTCTCCGTATCCCAAGCATCCATTTTTATAAATCTAAATAGTAACCTACAAAATAAAAAAAAAATAAGCCGATTACTCACACAGAAAAAAAGTTATTACGTTTTATTTTTGTAGCACGATTCGTGCGCCACCCTGTAGAAAAAAAAAAGAAAACAATAGAAAACTATATTGAACAAGTTAATTTAAAAAAAAAGTGATTTTTTCATAAGAAAAATATATTAATTTTTTTTTGGAGTTGTCTTCAGTATAAGTTAGATGGACGTGACATTGAGCAGTGTTGTTTAAAATTATTGCTTAAACCTTCTCCCTGCTAAAAAAAAAGTTCTGAAAATGTCATCAAAATCATAAGAACCTTTTCCAAAAAAAAAAACAATTAAAAATTGATTGTTTGTAATAAGTTAATATTAATATTCAAATTTTCTGCCGATATCAAACGATACTACTGAGAGTATCTGTAAATTTCTGTCTAAGAAATGCGGTGTGCTTTGGTATCGTTTCGGAGCTGGTATCGTCTCGGCATCGTTTCGGTTTCCGATACCGATACCAAACGATACCGACACATTTCTGGTATTGTGGCCAGTCTTACTTTTTAGTGAGAAAGATCTCCACTTGGAGATTGGAGATTTTGAGAAGTGGAACAGATCCCTAGTTATGATGGAACAAACTCCCGTGTGGAGCAGATGCCCATGGAATTGTTTCCCTACAAACCAAGGGTTGTTTTTCAATTAAATATAATGTTTGTAAACTGAAGCATCGTTTGAGAGTCAAATCTCCAAAGATTCGGTATATACCTTTAGCAATATTTGCGTTTTTCAGTTTTTTCACGTGTGGTGTAAAACCAAGACAACTCTTGTATAAAATTGCATTTTTCTTATTTATAGTCAACAAATCTGAATTTAAGTACCCGAAACGATGAGAGATATTGGTTTTTGTTACTTCTGCATCAAAAAATTTTTTGTAAAAAGTGGGGTTATCTGGTTTTAGACCTGGATGCTTCAATTGTTCTACCTATGATTAAAGTACACACTCACGAATTGATTAATCAATAAGTTCCAGTTAAACTTTTGTAGCTAACATTCCAAAAGATACGTGTGCATGACAAAGGGTTTTCGTCGAAGGTATCAATGAACCTATAAATCAGTGATCTTCCACGGATTAATTCAATAGATATAGGTTGTCTATATCGTACATACCAACCTACAGCTCCTTTGCCTATGTTTTGTACAGAGAAGTTTGAAATTTTACAACCATCATCGGGAGCTAAAGTTGGATTTATATAGACAGACACTAACTCTTTATTGGTTTGTCATTGGTACTTGCTACTATTGACAATATACCACAACAACCATAGTCCATACTATGCAGCTCGTTGAATTGTACTGGATTCAAAGCCAAGAAGAAGATTATCTAGAGAACCGACTTAAGGGAGTCATTGTCTTTCACATTTCAAGCCGAATGTGAGAAGATTATTTTCATTTGACTCTGGATGTGTTAGTTGTCTATTGCATTTTAAATGGGTGACCGTGCCAAAAAGATTCCATTGTTCTGGGAGAGCGCAAATTTCATGGAAACAATAAAATCCGTTACAAAAAGAAGTAAGGGAAAGGAACTTTACTTCTGCTATTTTATAACCATGAACTTGTATATATTCACAAATATCAAAAATGAGTTGAATTAAAAGAGCTATTCTTTTAACTAAATTCAATTCAATTCAATTCGCAAATCATTCGTTTTCTGTGGTCACACTAATACTCGTATTTGTAACAGAAATTAAATAATGGATTCTTGTAAAATTACTTTTTTTAAATTTTTTTTTTTTAATAGATTTTAGTTAGTTATACTTTATTAACTAAAATTATTGTGTAAATAATTTATAAGCCGTAAGCAGCAGTGTCACATCCGTAACAATGTCAACACCAATCACATGTACCCTCTATCTTAAATATAAGTTTTAATATTAAATTTTTTAAATTTTTATTTATACTTTTTTTTGTATTCATTAAAAAATTTTACAAAATATTTAATGCATTATTAATTCAAAACATAAACTTCTTTATTTTTGTATAATTTACATCCCATTTTTTTTAAATGAATTTTATTTTAAATAAAAATGACATTAAACAAACTTTAAAGTCTACTTAAATGAGAGGTAATTTTTAATTTTATAGCAAAAAACAAAACAAAAATTGAATAAAATATTTTATGCAGTATATTTCTCAAATATCCTTGATTAAACGTTCTATAGCACTTTTTGATGGAACACTTAAGAAAACAAGTAAATGTACATTTGGTTGGTTTTAATTCCACTTTTCTTATTATCTCTCAAGCAAGACTCGTAAAAAATGTTAATTCAACTTCTTTCTGCCTAAAAATGTGAGAGTAACACTCATTTAATGTTCTTATAATACTGGCAAGGCTCTATTACTCAAGTATATGCAAGTATTTGTATATGTACTCGTATTTTATATAGTAAAAGTGAGTTGTAAAAACTTTTTGAATTTGAGATTATAAAAACAGGATATGTGTGTTACGTCAAAATGCTCACATAATCCGTGAGCTAACATAGATAAAACTTTCGTAGGTATAATTTTAGGGAATTTATGTTCATGCTATTTATATATGTATAACGTTATAGTCATCATCAACAGCGACACTGTGCGATGGTGCCGAAGCAACGGCAGCAGCAGCGGCAAGCATCAACACTATACTGACATGACCGAAGTACCATATATGTGCTGCTGATAAAGTGTATAATTATGATGGTGGCAGATGAAAGATAAACAACAGTATTATAGCGGAGTGTTGTTACTCGTCCTTGTCGGAGTGCTGACTTTTGCCAAGGATGCGGGTGTGGCAATATAGTTTCGTCATCATGAGTGGATTTTATGACGTAGAGTACGACTAGTGGCCATGTGTGTCCGTCCATCTAGTCGACACAATAAATTACTTAAACAAAGGGAAAAACATCGAGATAGCTTTTGGCTGTTCCCTGATGCAGCATATGTACTGTACATACGTGCAAAATGTACCTATACGATACGAGAATATGACACTTTTTGACGCAAAATAATTTTGATTATGGCCATGAAATTTTGTCATCAAAATTATTATTTCCAGTCAGATGTGGGATGATGGTGGATACATAGAGTGTAAGAACAACACAACACACATATTGTTTGAAGGACAATAATCCAATGAGTAACATTTATTTTAACTAACACAAAATGTCGTCGATGATGTTACGACGACGGGGATGCATGTATATGAAACGTGAATGTACAGGGTGTATCGTTCATAGCAGTGAATTTTAGTGTCGTGTTTTTAGTTTAAGTTGGACATTTTCATGAGCTGAGATTGTCAGTCATGATATATGTGCATAATGAATTATTTGATAAGATTTTTGAGTTCAGAAGCTAAGGGTATCTTGAGGCGTTATGGTGCAGAAGTATCACACTTCATCAAGCGCTATGTTAAATTTTCAAATTGTTCCAATATTCTTTTGTTAAAATTAACAAAAAGTTAATGTTTTGCGATCTAGATTGTTATGTGTAAGGTTGTCAACTAAAATTGGCTATTGAATGGACCTTTTAAACAGGAACAATTACGTGCAAGAGTTTTTATTATTGAATTTGTTTGTTTGGTCCATAAGCAAGCTGAAAAAATGCTACTAAATTCACCCATGTGCTTCTGAGAAAATGGTCATACTGAAAACTTTTCAATATTTTTGGTATAGCTCCGAAAATATGCCTAATTTGAAAATTTTACTCAAAAAATATTTTTTGTTCAAAATTAAATTTTGCTATCGAAATGGATGGTTTAAAAATTGTATACAAAAAAATAAACAGGAAAAGTCATAAAAAACCAACCTTATAAAAAACAAATTGAACTTTCCTTGCACCTTTACCAAGTCTTATATAAATCGGATCAGTCGTTTAGTCTATATGTATGGAAGCATTTAAAAAGAGCCGGAAGACAATTTTGTCATTTTGGCCAAAGCTACCAAAAAATATTAGAAGTGGTAAAGTTTTAATGGGTGCTTCTCTGCGAATTTTGAATAAAAATTAGTTTTTGATCATGCCATATTAAAGCCTTTAGTCTCATTTTTATTTTATCTATGCACGTCTTGACCTTATTTTTGGTTAAAAATAAAGTTATGTGCAATTAAGAAAAAAACTTTTAAACGATTTCCTGCTTAAGCTTTGTTATACAATTTTTAAAACCATTTCGATAGAAAATTGAATTTCGAACAAAAAGCTTTAAGTGTACAATTCTCAAATTTGGCTTACAATTAGTTTCAAGGCTATATCAAAAATAGTGACAATTGGCCACTGAGACCATTTTCTCAGAAAAGCAGGGGTAAATTTAGAAGCATTTCGGCTAAAAAAATGCTTATCAGAGTTGCAAAGTAATGAATAAAACAAAGTTAAATTTCAATTACTTGTAATTAAAACTCCGAACATTTTTTCGATTACTTAAAATGTAATTGAAGAAATTCAATTACTTACTATATGAAATTGAAAAGTGTCAATTATTTGTAATTCAATTACATTAATGTAATTGAAAACAAAAATAATCATCAAAAAAAAAGTAATGAATACTTTTTTCAGTAATCATTACACAAAATGTAGTTGATTACTTGTTTTTGTCGATTACATTTTTCATGATAATGTACAAATATTTCCATGTAGTGTTAAATCTCTTTACCGATGTTGTTTTAAACTTATCAATATATATTTTATTCACTTTCATCAGGTTTTTAATCTACTCTCGTCTTTTAAATAATCTACTTTCGAAAATAATTAAATTAATAATAACAAAATGGCAAATTTCTTTTTTTTTTTTTGTCTCTTTGTACTAGTTTTGTTGTAAGAATACTTTTTTGACTTTGATTATAACTATTTTAATGTTTAAATATTAAAAACATGAAAATTAATTACAATCCAAGTTATCAATTACTTTATATGTAATTAACACAGTGCGTTCCTTTTATTACTTCCAAAAATTCATCAGTATTTTCAATTACATGTATTTTGTAAGTAAATTTTTTCAATTACAAACACAAGTAATGGAAAAGTATTTTTTTTCAATTACAATTATGTGTAATTGTAATTGAAAAAGTTCAATTACTAATTACATGTAATTGAAATGGAAGTAGAAATAAATTACAAAAAGTAATCATTATTTCCCAACTCTGATGCATATGGGCCAGAAAATACATTCAATAATAAAAACCTTTGGACGTAGTTGTTCCTTAAGAGCCTCATTTTTTGGTCTATTTATTTGACTAAATAGCTTTGAAAAAAGAATATTTTGAATTTTTTTTATTTTTGAGGCTTCAAATTAGCAGTTTTGTATTTACTTTAAGGAAAAACTCAGTTCCAAGTATCCTGTTCAAATTTGTCAAAAAAAAAAACAACAAATCAATTTTGGACTTTTAACTTCACTATGAAGTTAGCAGTACATGTCCTTTTTATAGCAAATAAGTTGGCTAAAATTTGAAGTTTTTTATGAACTTAAAGAAACTAGTCAAATTTTGACGTCTAAATTTGACTTAAAAGTTGAATAATCTAGCAGCAGTTCGTGCTCTTTTTTAAGCAAATGAACTGCTAGAAAATTGCAATTTCCTCCCAAATTTGAAGTTTTCTTATGTACTCCGAGAAAAACTTATTTCAAATTTTGAAGTCAAAATTTGGGCCTTGAACCTTTGGCACCTCATTTTGGAAAACTGAATATTTGAGAACGCCATCTTATTTGTCAGAAAAGGTCAACTTGTCCCAGAAATTGGTCAGCCTTAGATAATTAATAATAAAGACTTAAAGTTTCTCAAGGTCAAGCACGATTTTTGTTACCTTATTTATTGGAAATTTACAAAAAAAATGTACATAAATCAACTGAAAGATCTCTAGATCGTAATAAAAGGTCGACTATTTTCATTCACGAATGATTTTTGCATAAGGATAAAAATTCATAGCTATGGCGTCAGTTATAGCTTTCATTGAAACTCATCATTGAAAATGTTAACGATTGATTTTGAGACATTAAGAAAGCAAAATCATTTATTATTTTGATGAACAAATGAAGTTCAAGACTTAATTAATATTTTTTTAAGCAAAAAAAAAAAAAATGTTCAAATATGCCCAACTTTTTACATAAAAAGACTTTATTTATTTCAATGATTGAACTAACTTACCAATGATCATTGAAAATTTAAAAGTCATTTTATGTCGAAAGTTGTGCCTATTTGAAATTTTAAGATATATTAATTAAGTCTTGAATTTCATTTGTTCATCAAAATAATAAATGATTTTGCTTTCTAAATGTCTCAAAATCAATCATTGAAGTTGTCAAAAATGAGCTTCAATGATAGCTATAACTGGCGCCTAAAAATCTATGCCTGACCAAATACTGAAACTAACTGGCCTTTTATAATGATCTAGTAACCTATCAGAGACTATGTTTTTTTTTTTTTTAAATTACTGAAATGAGGTACCAAAAATCGTTCGTGACTTTGAAAAAAACTTTAAGAAATCATCACAAAGAATCTATAACTGACCAATTACTGAAACTAGCTCACCTTTAATTCTTTTATATAGATCGTAGGGCCTTTCAGTTGGTAATGATTTTTTTCAAATTTCCCATATATGAGGTGCCAAAAATCGGTATGACCTTAAATTTTATTTTAAAATTTTTAAAACAGCTGACCTCTTATGACCATGGAGTGGCCTTTCAAAAGGCCAAAATGAGGTGCCAAAAGTTTTTTTTGTGACCTTGAAACGAATTTTGAAAATTCATTAAAAAAAACTATGGCTGACCAATTACTTAAAATAGTTTACCTTTTAACACGATCTAGAGATCTTTCAGTTGATATACTTTTTTTTTTAATTTCCCATATATGAAGTTCCAAAAATTGTTCTTGACCTTGAGAAACTTTAAGTCGTTATTACTAGTTATATAGAGCTGACCAATTTCTAGACCAATAACTGACCAAAAAGATGGCATTCTTAAGTATCAAATTTCCAATATATGAGATGCCAAAGGTCCAGAGCCCCAAATTTGACAAACAAAAATCGAAATTACTTTTGCCCTGTTAACTTTCATTGTGAAGTTTTCAGAACAGTTCTTTTCTCAGTAACGGAGCTAGCTTGAAGCAGTTAGGTTTCAAGTTTGTAGTTTAATTTGCATTTCAAGCAAAATTAAGATCCATATTTTGAAGTCCAGATTTGACAAAAAACCTCAAACATTTTTTAAATTTATTTTTTGATGGTTTATTATACTTTCTTCAAAAAAGCTTTCAACTGTATCTCGAAATTTTGCTTCGTGTTCGAGTTATATGCAAAAAACGGACAAGGGTGCTGTTTTACCCCCCCTCTTATTTAATAGCACTTCACGGTTTTCCCATCTTCAATGACCCATTAATTGATTTTTACAATAAAAATTATTAACGTCTTAGTTCTTTACAGCCCTGTTTTTTAGGCCATAATCAAAAGCCTAATGAATTTCAGATCAAAACAAATCACTGAATTCAAATATGAATATCTCGAAACTGTGCCATATGGTTCCTTTTTAGTTCTAACAAGCAGTTTTAAAAGCTTTTACTGTCTAAAAATTCCATTTTGTTTCATTTTAAATCGGTTTTTTGTGTCTTCTAATCAATTTTTTAAAACAGACGTAAGAGGTTTTGAAAGATAGCTGACGATATTCCAAAATCTTAGGTTTCAAAGCCAACTTCTTCAAAAGATACAAATAAAAAACTAAAACTTGATTGATCTACGTAGGTTCACATACATTTTTTTTGTAAGCCTGTGGAACAATACCTCCCCAATGTTGTATTATTTATATTCTTTAGCCTATTATAAACCTTAAGAAATTAACAAAAGGTTTTCATCTATGTATGTAGTAATATATGAAATATTATTCTTTTCAAAGGGACCAAGTCTTATATTTTTTTTATTTCGTTGAAAATACATAAACGTTTTGTAAATACACTTAGTTTTTCTTACATTAATTTGCTTTTGAAAATTTTTGAGATGTTAGTTATATTACTAAACTACGAGTACTTACCTACGATTATTTATTTATCTATTTCTCCCAGGAAATTTTTTCAAATAAGAATTTCATAAAAATTTTATTATAGGCCTTATGGAAAATGTTTGCCATTCAAGACTTTCATGTTACATATATGTACTCGTAGTTATAGATACTTTTCAATTCACTTGGTCAAAGACACATTTTAGATACATACTTATGATAAAAGTAAAGTGTATTTACATAGATTGTTATGCTTCCTCAACATCAAGGAATACACATTAAAGAACTTCCTTTTAATAAAGGACAAGAAAAATAAACGCACATGCGAGTAGGCACTTATATATGATGAGATTATTGAAATACAAAAATTAATCAATACTTTTACTAGACTACAACATTTTCAGCACTTTAAAGGCTAAAGAGGGAACTGCTGTTAGGCTACGTATTGAAAAACTGAACCTTAACGAAAATTGAAAATTTAAACTTTAAGAAAATATCAGTTCTTAAATGCTTAGGTAAATGCAGATATATGTTTAAAAATTCGTTCCTTAAGTCATCTTGTAATTTACAAGGAAACATAATCTTTCACCTTCAATAAAATTAAAATTAAATCATAGATAAAAAATTTAAAATTCTTATATCTTCATAAAGATGTTTCCCTTTAAACAAATCTTCCTATTCAAAGTATTCTAAGAATACATATAAGCAAACAACATAATATTGAGTTCGCCAAAAATGTGGAAACATTGAATATGCATGAAAGGATTATCACCAAAATCTAATAAATATTCAGCTCTAATAGAAAAACACTTCATTAATTTATTATATGCAAAGTGTATTCACGTTAAATTTTTTCTATCATAATAAAAGGGTTTTTTTCATCTTTGCAAGTAAGTATGGAAAAAGGGAAAACTCATACAACGCAATGTACCCTTTTCATTTATTACATTTTTTTTATGATTTTTTGTTGTACCTACTCTGAATTCTGGTGCAAAGTAAAGTGGTCACTGAATATGCAATGTCGAAATGAAGCACTAGAGCACATTTTTAAATATTTTTTTTTTTAATTTTTGCAACATTCGAGTTACGATGTGGAAATTTGATTCAGAATACGACCGAATATTCGAATAGGTTTCTTTTGGTTTGTTTAACTCTTGATATGAAAAGTATATGTATCTAGATTTGAAATGTAAATACATACAACTTTTATATTTTCATATTTATGTTTGGTTTTTATGGAATCAAAAAGTATGTTGTCTGTTGATTGATTGTTTTTTCGGTTTTTTTTTTTTTGGAATATTTTTTCACATGGTTAGTCATACCAATATTTTTTGATTTTTGTTTTTTACTTCTTCGCAGTATTTTTATTAATGTTTTTTAAATTCAAATTCAAATATTCACTGGTCTATATTTAGAACCTTTTGTATTTGTATAGTATGAAAATTTATTATTTTGAAGCAATATTGGTTGGGTTTGGTTTTATTTATGTACTTATTTAATGTGATTTCAGTAGAATTTTGTATTCAATGAATATTTACATAGGTACCTACTATTTCCACAATTTACGGAATTATTAAAGATTATTGTTTGAGAATAATATCAAGCCCTTCCCGCAAATTAATCATAAGCAACAAAAAGTAAATTTTACAGGAAACTCATGTTTTTTGTTTTTTGTTTTCCGAAACGAGTTTATTTTCTGTATTTAGGTGTAAAACAAAATACTTCTGTTGTCATATTAACGCTGTTTTGGATGTTTTTGGTGCTTACGATATTTATGTTGTTCACTTCTTGCCGACTCATGATCTTATTTTGTCTTTTACGATAAAAATGAAAGCCCTACAAAAAGTTGTATTAGAGTGAAAAATTCACTTTATTTCCTTATTTTTAGTAAAAATAACAATTAAATATTTCTAAAAATAGGAAACCAAATGATGATAAAATCATAAGTAGGTACCTAATTCAATTATATCGGGATATTTGTAACTCGCTTCCATGTTACAATTCCTGATAACTAGCTGTCGCAGAAATGCTGTTTCGTTTCACCTTGTATGAATGGTGTTATACTCTTTCACTTTACAGCCATTGGAGATTCCTTATTTAAAAAGAATTATTGAGCTGTTTTATTCAAAGAACACAGATTCTTGGTTCTAAAAAGTTAGCAGGACAATTTTTACTCAGGCAATTTTGTCTGCCAGCAGACGAAGCTAGAATAAATGTCAAAAATGCTGCAACTGCAAGAGTTGAACAAATTTTAACTTTCAATGCAGCATTTTTGACATCTACGGCAGATTCGACTTCCAGGAGTTTTAAGTTTTTTTTAACAGTTCACCAAATAAAGGTACAATCCGAGTGACCTGCTCACTTTACAGTAAAGTAAGCAAGTCACATCGTGTATCTCAGGAACCATTTTCAAAAAACTTTCGAAAAACTTTTATCGCTAAGGCTCCAGAGTATTTTTTTTTTGCATTTTAAGGATAAGCTAGGTTCAATATTTGAAATTCTTAATTTCAGAAATTTCCCAAGATCGACTTCAATATAAGTTAGCAGGTCACATTCAGTTTCAGTATATCTGGAACCGAACATCCTAGCAACTTGCATAAAGTTTCAAATTTTCAGTTTGTTTGCATTCACAGTAAAGTTAGGTCATTTAAATTTTTTTTTGTTCAAATTAAGGACTTCAAAGCTTGCAGTTAGTCTGGAGGTAAATATTTGTTTTTTAACTTTTCGCTGATCCACAAAGTCAAATATTTTAACGTTGTCGAAGAAATTCCATTGCATCCTCGCTGTAACCATTTCTGTTATCATTTTCGAAAGCATTTTCATTAGGATTACTTTCTTGTATAGAAGAGTTTAACACTTTTGCCATGAGGAACATTTTAGACCTTTTGTAAATCAAAGATTGCTTAGAAAAATGATGGATCTATCTTACTAAATGTTTTTTTTTTATTTTACAGTGGAAAGGTTTAAAATCTGCATAAGCCTCTATGACAGTGTTTCCCAACCTTTTTTGTGTTATGCCCCAACAAGACATTTCCAAAATTTGCATGTCCCCCTACAATTATGTTTAATTTTAAGCATTCAAAAGTTTGAAATGTTCACTAAAAACTTAAAAACTTGAAAGAAATTACTAGAACTGGAAAATCGTTTTTTAAATCCAGCGATACATTTTCCAAATGGTAAACAATCACTTTTGTAGCGTATCAGTCTCCTCACATTTTCGAAAATATTGAAACCCGTCAAAATTTGGGTTGAAAATTATTGTCTGAAATATCAATAAGGGTAGCAAAGTCAAAGATACTCCTTTTTGTTCCGGAAAAGTTATATTTTTTCCTTGAAGTTGCTTAAAAAGTGAGTCTAGTTTTTCGAAAACATCGACTATATAACTCACAAGTGCCTTACAATCGACCGTTTGAAAATTTTCGCTTCCCGTTTATTGCTTGAGAGAATCAAAAAGTTCCACAAATATTTAAAAAATACATTTTGATCTTCAGGGAATAACTAGGCAAAAGCGATTCCAATTTTATGCAAGCAAAAGTTTAAACAAGCCAAGATTGAGTCCGCACTCTTTTCGAAAATAAATTAGTGCGAAAGTGAAATTTTTTTTCCTTTGCACTCTTTTAATATTGAAATTTAAAATGAATGAGAAGCATCAGAATGTAAAATTGCCCCCCCCCCCCTGAAAAATTAATTTGCCCCTCTATGGGGCATGGGCCTCACGTTGGGAAACACTGCTCTATGAGGACCGAAAAACGCGTGCTCATAGGTGTGTGAGATTCTTACTTCACTAAAACCACCTCCACTTCCCGATTGCAACTAAGTTGGAACTTATCTAGCAATTTATTTTTAATGAAGTTAAGAAACGTGTTGCAGGTTACTTTCCGGCGAAATTTCCTGCTTATTCTGCGATCTTAAAGCGGTTTTCTATTCACTGCACCAAGTTGGAAGGTTTTGTTCTTCGAAGAAGGCGTACTTAATTCGACTCGTTAAGAATGTCAATAATCGTAGAATTAACGTGTTCTAATAGCCGATTTCTATGTTTTTATTTCGTCCCAAATCGTAGGATTTGCAAGATCCCTGCGAACAACACAATGTCATTTGCGATATTTAGTTGTTAACACAAAATATGAATGTCGCTTACGATATATTTTGTTTTCTCTGTAACTTTTTTTTAAAAAAGTTTTATTTACAGACTAATGATGTGGATAGCTGCATAATAGTATAAGCTATCAAAGTGCATTATTAACTAAATTTCGTAAAAAATGTCGCTTACAATGAAATAACGGGAAGGACTTTATATTTTCAAATACACCTCAGGCTGGTAGCAGGTTGTTTCACAAACCCACAATACATCATGTGAACTTCTATGCTAAACTCCACCATAAATTTCTAAATTTTTGTTAGGCCTATAAAAACCAATTTATTTACTAGATTTTTCTTATTTTAAAAGGAAACATTTTCATCATTATTAACATCTACTCAACATTTTCTTTTTTCAGCCAGCATGTTTTTTTTTTCTTCTCACTAATTGCCCACATGCAATTATCTCGTTGCATAATTAAAGGTTCATGAATTGTATTTAAAAAATTTGCTTAAACCAGCAGTTTTTAAAAAAAATTCTTTCATCCTAAACAAGTACCTCTACTTGCATGCTGCCTATACCCACATATGTACATAGGTTTTTCTTTTAAGTTTCAAGTATTTTAGTCACAAGTGGAAAATGTATCCTTAAACACTAAATGACCTCTTTTGTTGAAGGGTTCAACATTTTTGCAGCAGCTTCAGGCCATACGGCCCTCTCTTGTCCAGACACCAGACCATATATCTCGTGTACACACTGAAAATTACAAACATTCTCAACATACCTTCACACATTGTCCCAGTATATCCGGGCCGGCAGGCACAGTAGAATGAATCTCCGCTGGACCAGCAAGTCCCTCCATGAGTACAAGGATTAACATTGCATTGCTGAAAGGAGTTAAACAAAAAAAAAAAAAAAAAATTAAAGTAAGTGAATACCAATTTACAATTCACTACATAACTACTAGTTAGTTTATACATATACCACCTCAAACCAATCCCATAGACTAAAAGTCAATAAAGAACCGCATCAAGCAAGGCATACACACATTGAGCCCTCCTCCTCCTATACAGTACAGTACAGTTGTGTTAAGGCTTACGCATATACACATTTTAAATAAAAGCGTTGGTTTTTCCGAATGCACACAGAAGTACCTAAGTATTGTTCAGTTAATAAAAAAAAAAAAAACTCAGAAAATATTCCACATACGCCACGGTGCACGTTCGAGTATATTTGTTGTATAAAGGTTTATTATACATATGTCTGCCATTGCTATTTGTTGTGGAACTACTTTCGAAGAGAACAACACTGAGAATGCGACGCGAGGCCAAGGAACCTGCCACTGCTGGAATTCATACACTTATTTGCATGAATTTTATTGTTGAGCAAATCATAATTCAAGCAGAAACTGAATTGGAGGTAAAAATACGAATAACAGGTGCATGTGCTAACAGAAGTAATGGGATTGCCAGAAGAAAATTAAACATGGATATGATGAAGATACTGTTATGGTGTCGCCATGGTTTTTATTGTTTTTTTTTTTTTTAAGGGCGATTTATTGTGTTTTTATGGAAATGACCCAATTTTTTTTATAAAAGCGTGGGTAAAAACGCTTTTGAATTTTGGAAATAGTAAAGTTTGAGAACTTAAATTGTTAAAATTGTTTGATTATATTTAGCAAAATTAAGAATTTCTAATAATTTAAGTTTGAAAATGTTCAAAAGTTGTATATGTAGAAACATGCATATTACATATCAGAGAAAAATGTTCAAGAAATAAAATTTGATCTCAATATTGCTTCAACACCTCCTTTAACTGTTGAGGATGTTACAAAAACTCCAATTATGAATTTGGGTACAGTACAAAATTTAAAAAATATTATTAAGGATACAGTTTGAATTCAATTGATAAACACACAAAGTAGATACAAATAAAATGCACGGCTGGGTTGCACGTACTTCCTCGTATTTTCAAGACTGGGGGCTTAAGAGAATTCTGTCAGGACATGAAAATAATGAGGCAAAAATATTTAATAGAATTAAATACGATATTTAAAATAGCCAAAACTACTTTTTTGAGTGCTTGAGATGAAAAACTTCATCTTAATTCTTGATTGAATATGATTGTATGGAAAAGGTTTTTTTTTTTAAAAAAAAAAAATTTTCATACATCAAATTCTTAAAACATTTTAAAGGGCAACTTTTATTATGCAAATCCTAAAAATTTATTTATGAGCATACATAAAAATTAAATTTAAAAAAAAGTCAACCCATTTTTGAGGTATCGAATTTTCAAAACAAAGAATTCAAATTTTGTTTAACATGAAATTTTTTTTGAAAATTTTGACAGCTATATTTTTTGTAAATTTTTATAATTTTTGTTAATATATTGCAAAATTATGGGATCCATTTTTAAGAAAAAAATGTTTTTCTTAATGGTTTTTTTTTAAATTTTGTTCATACAAGTCAAAAAAACCTTTAAATATCGAATTTAATAAAAATCGGATATGTATTTTTCAAAATATTTGAAAATAAAATTTTTGAACATTCTTTTTTTTGGAAAATTTTGGCAAGAACTATTTTTACTTGTGATATATGTAGGTACTGTAAAGCAAATTTTGGATTCGTGCAAAAAAAAAGTTTCGAGATAACAATCAAACATGACAAAAGTGGGTGGCACAATTCTGCCTGTCTGTTCGTATATCAACCTACAGCTTAAGCCATTGAAGCAATTTTCTCCAAATTTGATACTTAAAAATTTCTTGTAACTCTCCAGAGGGGAATCTGAATTTTTTTTTAGCCCTAAAAATAACGGTACTTGATGCCCTACAACCTACAACCGTAAATGAAAAGCTTATTTATCTTCAAAACGGTTTTGATGAACAAAATTATTATTGTAGGTATGATTTACTTTTTGACAAAAAAAAATAAATACCGAAAACTGTTTTTAACGGTACCTGCCATATAGGAGTATTTTTAATTTTAGATTTTCTTATTGATGGCTCAAACGATTTCAATCAATATTTGTACGGATTTTTTTTTTTAAATGTTAATAATATTTTTAAAAAAAATATTAAAATTTTTGAGAATTCAATATTTCACAAATGTGTCGATAAATTTTTTTGAAACTAGGTTAAAAAATATACCAAAACTTTTTTTAAAAAATGTTATTGAAATTTATATATAAAAATTTATTTAAAAAAAATCGCTCCAACGATTTAAAAATTTAAAAATTTCGTAAGCAATAAAATGGCACACGTATTTTTGAGTTCTGAGTTGTTCAACTAGTTTTTATGCAATTAAAAGAACGATTTAAATGATTTTTATATTTCTATATTTTTTTTTATTTACTTTACTTTACTCTCATATTTTAAAAGTTCTTTATTCCAAGCAACTATAACATAAGAGCAAGTACGTGCGATCCAGTCGTGCATTGGATTTTTGCTAGAAGCTTCTGTATAGAAAAAATTATTGAAATTAAAATTACAGCATTGAAGAAACTCAAAAATGGTTTATCGAGAGGTACCATGAATAACCATTTTTTGCAATGTGAGAAATCATTCAAAGGTAGTTTTTGATGAAAGAAATTTAGTTATTTTGTTTAAGAAAAGTTGTGTATTTTTATTTCAACAAAAAAAAAATGAAACAAAAAACATATAGGTAGAAACTTCAAAAACCACTGTGTACCTATAGTTTTAAAAAATCGAACCAGCCATTTAGGCTGAGGCCAAACGAGCAGACAGACAGAAAGATAGAGAGACATACAGATGGACAGACAGACAGAATTGTGTGACCCATTTCTTTGTACTCACTCCATTTTTTTTCAAACCTTGAAATGTCTAATGCATGTACATTAGGGTGGTCCTTAAATTGGACGTAGTCTTGGATAGCCCTCATTCGTTTCAAAACATTGAAACACAATTTCCCTAATTTTTTCAGATTTTTATTTCACCCCCTGGTCTCCCTATTTTCACTTAAGGTACTATTAATAAAAATCTGAAAAAATTAGGAATTTTTTTTTCTATGTAGAACCATTTGATGCCTATCCATCTCAGAATTAAAAAAAAAAAACAATATAAAGACCACCCATATACATAATCCATAATGTACATATTTATTTCAATATTAACATTTTAGTTCAATAATAGGTCTCTACTTTTTATGTTGGTCTATTCCTTGAAGAAAAATTTCCCTTAATCAAACATTTTCAAATTCTTGTCATAAAAAAACCATAAGAAGTACAGATGTCTCAAAAAAAAAAAAAAATAAAATGCACGACGGGTTGCACGTACCTGTTTTTATTTTCAAAACACTGAGGGTTTAATAACATATTATGTAAGGACAAGAAAAATTATTAGAGAAAAATGTTTTAAAGCATGAAATGCGATATTTAAATTAGCTGAAATAACTTTTTTCAGAGTTTTAAATGAAAAACAAAGAACGCCATCTTTATTTTTGATTGAATATAATTGAATTAAATACAATATCTAAAATCGTTGAAGTGGGTTTCTAAACAATATTTTATATATGAAATTCTTAAAAAAAAATTTAACGAACATTTTTGGTATATATAAAAATGGAATTAAAAAAATTGTTATCCAATTTCTGACATATCGAATTTTCAAAAAAATTAATTAGTTTTTTTTTAATTCCAATTTTTTTTTGAAAATTTCGATATGCAATATTTTTTAATCTTATTTAAAATTTGTGTATACAAAAAAATAATATAAATCTGTTCAGCCGATAGTGAGAAAATTCAAAATATTTGAACATTTTATAAAAATCCTAAATATAGTTTTTTTTTGAAAATTTCGGTAAGAAAAAAAAAAATTGCTTAGAAGCTTCTGTATAAAAAAATTATTGAAATCAAAATAACTGTTTTGAAGAAAACCTCAAATAAAAAATGGTTCCTTGGGAGGTACCATTAAAAGCCATTTTTTAAAAATGGTTTCCCATATAAATAAATTCATTAAATTTTTATTAAGCAAAGTTGTAAGGCCGTTTTTGAGAAAAGTAAGATTTTGTAAAATTGCTTAAAAGACATTATATGGCAGGTATCGTTATTTTTTATTCTAAAAATATAAAAACGTGTGGGCATAGTGACCAAAAACCACTTTGTTTCAAGTTTTAAGAAAATCGATCCAGCCGTTAAGGCTTTAGCTGAACACACAGACGGACAGACTGAATTTCGCCACTCACTATTTTGGTGTTCTCTGTCATCGTTTTGTTATCTCGATTTTTTTTGCACGAATTTAAAACTTGTTTAATAGTTCCTACCAACATATATCGCAAGTAAAAATAAAATGGAATAAGGGTATTTTCATTGAAGAACATCGGAACATATAATGTTGCCAAGAAGTGTAAAATTGTTTTGCAAAGTCTCATTAGGACTAGGACCACACTTGCGATTTTATGTCATTACGAATAAAAAATTTGATCGCAACACAGCATGATTTCTTGGTATCATGAGCGTTCATTCTCATTTAATCTCATGTGTTATATACTCGTATTTTGTGACTGAATGATAGTGCGACAGAAAATCGCAAGTGCGCTCCTCGCCTATTTTAAGCAACTAAAGAATCGTACGATAGATAATCGCAAAAGAGTGCATAGCCATAATTTCTTGTGATACCGATTTTTCAGTCGGAACGACTGTGATCATGTGTAATGGTGCCTTAATTGTATCACAACAAATATTTCGGTTTGATAAACTTACCACCTTTCCCCTTATTTTTTCTTGTATTGAATCAATACAAAAAGCAATATGAGGATTAGAAGGGAGTTTTGGATTAGGAAGTCATATTTTGCTTCAATACCAATTTGCTCAGAATACTGCCTAACCCCTTCAATTATTCGATTGCCTTTGTTCGGAAACCACCCGACCTAATAATGAGCCACTGCACAGTTAGTAAAATGCAGGGCTGGATTGCAAATATTTTCTCCTATTTTTTCGAGAGACTAAGGGTTTGTATAAAAGGACAATGTTTATAAGCATGAAATTCATTAAAATAACAAAAATTTGAGGTGAAAAAAAATTCCATAAATGGATTCTTGATCAAGAAAAATGCTTTTTATATATAAAATTTTTAAGATTTATTTAAAGAGAAATATTGATATGCAAAACTTTAGTTAATTAATGTAATTAATGTAATTGTTGAATCACTTTTGCAATATTGAATTTTCAACCAAAAATTTTGAAATTAAAAGAAATTGACATTGACTTGAAGTTTTCAAAAACGGCTCAAGAAAACTACCTTAGGTGTAAAAGTTTTATGCAACTTCTCTTCCGCACTGACTGTTGTAATTCGCTATCTTTTTTTTTGTGCAATCTTCTTTATTGGATTCATACTCCTTGTCAGAAGCTCCTAAAATGCATCCACATAAGTGACAAAACCTCTCCAATATGACCATCAAAAAAGCATCTTAAGGTAAGGCTCAGTTGGAAGAGGTGAGATACTCGTACAATGGTTGTTCTATCAAAAAGTATTAAATAAATTCGTGAAATCAGGAAAATGGAAAAGTTAGTCCTCTTTTGGTTGCCGAGGATACATTGTTCGAGTTGTTTACAAACAAATTCAAAAAGTCAGTTGGTATGGTTAGTGCATAGATGAACGGACTTTTATTAATACTGTTCTGTTTTGCAGAATATACCTAGCTGGAAATATTTTTAAATAAATTGCACGGCTGGTCACCACAATAATCTGCTTTGGCATATTGATATGGCTTACCGTTTTTTAATTCACGACGAAATAAAACCCAATTTGTGCGATATTTTTCTTTATTGCAATTTGCAATACATTTTTATAATTATCATGAAGAGTATTGAAATTAAAATTTGATATGAAAGATATCAGAGAAATATTAATTGTATGGTTTTTATTATTTGTTGTCTCTGATGGTCATTATTGTCATCATTCAATATCTCTGCTCTGAAACGTTTTTAACTTAAAAAAATTTCCCTCAGAATTGTTGAAATTTAAACTTCTCAAATATCCTGAGTCCTTACTATGCATATGTAATTACTTGCTGAAATAACTTCGCCACAGCTGCGAAAAGATTATTTAAACTTATACATTATGTAGTTACTGGGAAAGTTCGTTAAAAAATAAAACAAATAAAATAAATAAAAAAAAACATTAAATAAACTTCTGTTTGACATTATTTCGCTTAAGAGTCTTATGCTCAAAATTAAAACACGTATCCACCGAAAATACGCGCAAAATATACAGAAACAAAAATTCGATTCAGGTATGTTGGTCTGGTTGGTATGGCCTGGCATATTGGTGGTAGCGCAGCATGGAGCCATTTTTATGAGTTTTTTTCTGCACCAACGATGAAATGTTAATTGCTTATTCAAACAAGAAAAATGTGAACAATCGAATGGGAACAGAACGGTTGTGGTATAGTACCATCACGTAACAATAAGATCCAACATCACATACAAAATATACAAACAGACACCACACGTATCGACAAAGTCCTTACAGAGGAGTAGGAGTTACGTACAGTGTGGGTACGATTTAATTCCACCATAAACCATAATATCATAAACTGGCGCGTAAGCTGAGCGATTCGTTTAAGTTGCGTTTTTACACCGAACAAAATATTTGGACCTCAAAAATATTGTGATATTAATTTGGGTAAGAAAGTCTTACAACATCATGAAAGTGTATCTATATATTCTGTTAATATGGTTTGTGATTATAGTAAATATAGTTTGCAGTTTATACAAAACTTCTCGTATGCTAATATAAGAAAAATGGTAATTTTCATACAACTCAGCAAAAAGACCTTATATATTTAATTAAGTAAAATGACAGTCAGATGAAATCCATTTTTTTGGACTTCTCCATCATAAATCGCAGAGCAAACCATAAATGCATCTAAATACCGTTCGGTGGAGGGTTCTAGTTACAAACAGTGAAACGCTGCAAAACAACTTAATTTCCACTAACATATATTTTTTCCTGAGGACACCGCACTGATGTGAAACCTCAAAACGAGTATTTGTATTATACTCGTATTTTAGTGTGCATCTGTGCATTTACAGTTTTTGGTTTCAAAAATATTTATGAAAGAAATTTTGGATTTGTTGTTTCAACTTTTGACGATTTTCTAAAAAAAAAAAATTTGGGCATATCTTTTGAAAACACTTCTTTGGAAAAAATTATTTTTTTATTTTCGTGTTCAGTGACCCAAAATTAGTCTAGAAAATATATTTTTTCTAAGGACCCTATAATGACAACGAAACCGAAGCTGAACAATATTTTGTTGACAATTAAAACAATTGTAAATGCAAAAAAATCATTGGCAGACATTCTGTAATGAAAGAAACAATAAAATACAAAATGAAATTTTTAGGTGGTCTCCAACAAGACAACCAAATGCTTACGAAAACGCAGCGAAATAATATTCTTTGACAGTTACACTAATTCAAAAAATCAAAACAAATTAAAAAAAAAACACTGGCAGCCACGCTGTAATGAAAAAAACAACAAAGATAAACACGAAAGAACATAAATGTCATTTTTTCGTACACAATAACCCTATATCCAAAATTTTTTTCAAACAGTTTCAGACCGCCAGATTTAGTGCTGGCCAATACAAAATTTTACTTGTGGAACGGATTTGCACTAAATCAGACAGTTTCAAACTGTTTGAAACTCGTTGTGGAACACACCTAATAGTTGTGTTCCAGAAAGAGTTTCAAACTGTTTGAAACCGCCAGATTTAGTCATTGGCCGCGTTCGGATGTTAATCCTCAGTTATCCGGATAGCTTTGTGTTGTTGTAATGCGTTGTTAAAAAACATCTGATGACAAATCACCTGTGACCAACAAACAAATCCGAAGTTATCCCAAAAATTCTAGGATACTCAGCAATCCAAAGAGAAATTTCAAAACAGCTGATATTTGACAAGAAGTTTGAGTTGTTCATGTTGAGTTTTGCAGTGTGGGGTTTTTTGTAAGGAAAATTAATTAGTTAGATGCAGCTAGATAATGGTTATTTGCGACATCATGGACTCTACGCAATATGTAAATATAAATGGAATAAAACTCCGTTAAAAAAGTTAAAATTTTTGTGCAAATTAAAAACAATTTTAATTCAACTTCTTTGTTAGCTTTTTTCAGCTAACCTATCTGGTTCTGGTCGTTCACAAAAGTATCGGCTTCTCATTTATCTTGGATAACCTATCCGGCCGAACGCGCCCATTAGCTGTGTTTGTTAACTCAAAAAGGGTGCATCGAGAGAGCGCAATGAGAGAGCAAATAATTTCGCCTCCGAAAACTTGCGAATTCCTGCTACACAAAGTGTTACGAGTAAGTACTGTAGTATAACTCTCTGACTGGGATTTATATAAAGAATCCCTTAAGAAGTATAAAAACAATTGAGGAAAAATAAAAGAACTTCCTGGAGAAACTTCTGTAACAAAATAGAAGATTCTTCAAAAGCTTCAAGATTGAGAAAAATCCTCTCGTCAAATCCCATTATGCCAAGCGCCCTGAAAACTATCAACGGCTCTTGGACTAAATCTTGTAGGGAATCACTTGACTTGCTACTAGATACTCACTTCCCAGGTAGCTCCCAAAATATATGCAGTGATGACTCAATAGAGTCTAACAAAATAACAACAAATAAACTAGGTCTGATTACTAGGGAAAAACTCAAATGGGCAATCGACAGCTTCGATCCATATAAATCAGCTGGACCTGACGGTATAATACCAGCTGAACTGCAAATGGCTTCAGACATCATCATCCCTATCCTTGAGATAATTCTGGAAGGGTGTATGAACCTTGCACACATACCATCCTTATGGAGAGAAGTTAAAGTGGTGTTCATACCCAAAGCGGGTAAAAGCTCCCATGTAAATCCGAAGGATCTCAGACCTATCAGCCTATCATCATTCTTTCTCAAAACTCTAGAACGACTGATTGATATCCATCTGCGTAGTTCCATAGAACCCAATCTTTTCTCTATGGCACAACACGCTTACCGCAAAGGGAAATCGGTAGAAACGGCCTTGCATAACTTGGTACGCACTATTGAATATTCCCTTCATCATAGAGAGTACACTCTGGTTGCATTCTTAGATATCGAAGGTGCTTTCAACAACGTCAGCAATATGGCAATAACAACCGCGCTTAAGAGCTTGAATGTAGATAGCTCACTTAGGGAGTTAATTAGCCTAATGCTAAGAAGCAGAATAATTAACTCAACATTAGGTGAATGTTCTGTTAGAAGATCTGTTAGCAGAGGAACACCGCAAGGTGGAGTCCTATCGCCAATCTTATGGAACATCGTAATTAATGACCTACTAGTCAATCTAGAAGCGGATGGTTTCAAAGTTATTGCATATGCTGATGACGTTGCCATTGCAATATCGGGAAAGCATCTTCAAATCATAACAGAATTAATGCAAACCGCTCTCAACAAACTACTTGAATGGACAGACAAATGTGGACTAGGTGTAAACTCCCACAAAACTGAACTTGTCCTCTTTACAAGGAAATATAAAATTCCGAACATAGACCCTCCATCAATAAATGGTATTCCACTTAACTTCTCAGATCAAGCTAAATATCTGGGTCTGATTTTAGACAAAAAGTTGAGCTGGAAACCAAACATACAAGAAAGAATTAGAAAAGCCACAGTGGCACTTTTCTCCTGTAAAAAAGCTATTGGAAACAAATGGGGCTTGTCGCCACATATCACCCACTGGCTATACACAGCGGTCATCAGACCGATACTCACTTATGGGGTGGCAGTATGGTGGACTGCTTTAGATAAAATAACTTATCGTGATAATCTAAGCAAAGTACAGAGATCGGCTTGCTTGTGTATCAGCGGAGCTCTCCGTTCGACACCTTCCGCTGCGTTAGACATACTGCTTAACATCACACCCCTCGATATATACACAAAACAAGTGGCGGCGAACACAGCTATTCGTCTCAGAGCCATTTCTCAATGGTCCAATAACTCTATTGGACACACTATCATTCTGAACAAATTCGAATCAATCCCTAAACACTCCGACTACACCATCCCTCAGCCGGTTTTTGGCAAAAATTTTCAAATTACAATTCCAACAAGGTCCACTTGGGAAGATAATGAATTCTTGAGAGATGAAGCAATTCACTTCTACACGGACGGCTCAAAAACCGAAGAGGGGGTAGGTGGTGGCGTGTACTCAGAACGACTAAACATTAGTCTCTCCTTCCGTCTCCCCGATCATTGTAGCGTGTTCCAAGCGGAAATCCTGGCGATAAAAGAAGTTTTATCTTGGCTCAAAGAAAACGTAATATCTACTCTGAATATCCGTATCTTCTCAGATAGCCAAGCTGCCCTTAAATCATTAGGATCTGTTTCTACAAACTCCGTAACTGCCCGAAACTGTCGATCGTCTCTAATGGAGATGGCAGAACAGTTCAACATTCACCTTTTCTGGGTGCCGGGACACAGAGATATTCCAGGAAACTGTAAAGCCGATGAACTCGCCAGGATAGGAACTAGTACACCAATATCACCTTGCAAGATGAATATTGGAATACCGATCGCTACATGTAAACTTATGCTTAAGCAAGATTCTATGATGATGACAAACAGCAGATGGACAGGTATCACTACTTGTCTGGCGACAAAACAGATCTGGCCAACACTGGATCCGAAGCGATCGAAATGTTTGTTATCTCTGAGCAGATTGCATATTAGCTCTACAATTGGTGTCATTACTGGACACTGCCTCATAGGTAAACACGCCAATAGACTTGGTGTCTTTTCAAATGATTTCTGCAGAAGCTGCATCGACGAGGAGGAGGAAGAAACTATCCTACACCTTCTTTGCTCATGCCCTGCTCTTTCTCAAAGACGCAAAACACACTTAGGAAATTTTTTCTTCAGTGATCCCAGTGACTTAAATAAAATCGACATTCAGAGTCTCCATCGCTTTATTAAAAGCTCCAACTGGTTTAATTAACGAGGATTACCTCGCATTCTTTATGTGGTATCACAATGGGCCTATTCTGGCCTAAGTGTGTCAGCAGTTTTCCTGACAGCCACCTTAACCTAACCTAACCTAAGTACTGTCAAAAATCGTGGTGGTCAGTTTCTGTCACAGCGTTGCCACTAATCTGAAAATTTTCCGAAGTGGTTTTTCAAAACAAAAATGCAGTATATTAAATTTTCCTACAGAAGATCTACATAATTACAATTTTTTCTTTTATTTTGAAAATAGAAGAAAAAAGAAATAAAAAATAGCTTATAATAATTAGTTATGCTTTCACGATTGTTATCAAAGCAAGCCAATAGCCGAAAGCCGTGGGAACAGAATTGAAAAATTAGTGGGCTGCATTTTGATGAATAACAATTTTCTTTTCTGAAAAATAAAAGTGCAGTAGACTCAATTTAGAAGCAGTAGATTTTTGTTTTACGATAAAAGTGCATTAAATATATTGAAATCATGGCAGGGTGGCAACACCGTTTGTACACAAAAATGACGTAGTTCACCGTTTGTACACAAAAATGATGTAGTTCGTAATTCAATGCGTTTGTTTCTTTTACTTTTTTCAAATTTCCCCAACTCTGATAGAGTTTTCCCCTCTTTTAAAAATTTGACGGATTTTACACATTTTTTGAAAAAAGATACGTAACAAACCTATTTTTTGTGCGAAGTCGTTCCCATTCTTGTCAGATTTGATCTGAGAAATTTCTTGTGGCCATTTCGTACTAGATGTCAAATGCCAGGTGTTCGTATGTCAGATTTGGAAAAAAAATGTCAGTTTCAATTCAAATAACAAAACAGAATATAAATAGCTAGGGTTACCCAAGTGTTACTTTGTTTGATAGATGTAGATAATTTATTAATTTACATATCTTTTTATAAATCAAATGATTTTCTTAAAATGCCAGTGTCGCTGAGTAAATCTTTTTCCGAAGAAGAAAATTTGTGTAATTTCTTGTTTATTGTAGTTTTTTTTCTTTTTTCAAAAAATTTGAGTTTCAAGATTTAATATGTTATTAAAGAATATTTTTTTGCTTAAGCTTAATCATTTTTATACTTCTTAACATTCAAATTCTTGTACAGTGATATTCTAAAACAAATTATTCACATATTATTGCCCTACGGTATGGCAGCTCTACTCAAAAATATTTCTCTTGACATGGTGCAAATTAGAGCCCAAAGCGTTCCCGACATTTTGACAGTTTTTCTTCTCTCTGAGAGGATTTCGTTCCCACCTGTCACAATTTGACATTTAGCCCGAAATAGTGCGAAGAATTTAAAGACGGTGTTCACATTAGACTGAAAAACTTTATTTTTTTTTTTGACGTTTCAGTATTAACATCTTCCATTACTGAAGAAGTGGGAGCGAGATATGAATACTGAAACGTCAAAAAAAATCCTGTTTTTCAATCCAATGTGAACACCGTCAAAGAACATACCTTATAAATGGCCTGGGTAATTAATTGTGTGCGTAAAAAGAGCGAAGACTTCTAAAAAAAAAAAAATGCAACAATTATCAATTTCGTTTATCGAACAGCGAACTTCAGAACAAAAAGTAAGACTAAATTTTTCGTTTATGATTTCGTTGTGTCACTTTTGTATGGGATTTTTGGTTTCGCATCAGCAGCGTACTTGGCTTTAAAATTATTAAAATCCACCCAAAAACACAAGTCATAATTACTTGTGAACAAAATTTGAATCTAAGTCTTTAAAATAAACCATTATATATTTTCCTCATGGTTTTTGATTCGTTAAATTCGAATATGGCCTCAGATTTGCTATAGCCATGCCACGTTTTTGAGATATTGGAATCTAATGTTCTGAAAAACGGCATTTTTGATGCAAATTTAGGGTTGTATTATTTCTTGAGGTAATTTTTTTCAAATAAATTTTTATAATCATTCTGAGGTTAGTACCCCGGCAGTATTTCTTAACAATCGGTTTTCAATAAAAAGGAATCATTTTGTTCCAAAATCTTACTTTTTGCATTGTTTTAGAATTGTATCCATAAAATATAAACAAATTATATATTTGCTTGAATGGAAAAAAAAAACAAATGTTGGTTGTATCTAATAGCAAACTTTCCTTATATTGTATCGTTGTATCAGTGTAGGATTTGGTACAAGGTGAAAGAGTCTGAACATATATTATGAAGGGTAGAGCATTCAAAGATAATACAAGGTTCTACCACCTAACGGCCTCGACGTGATATATCTACAAGGGATAAGGAAAAATATATGCTGGAATGGAACATTTTTCAATGTTTTTTTTTCTCATTTTTTTTTTGTTTAACAGAATCGGTAGGTATATATGTATGGAAATGGAAACTCCCATTGTAAATTTAATTGCATTGGCATTGTTTTATTGTAGATAAGAAAAACGAATAAAACGGATACAAACGAATGGTTTTATTTACATTTTTTTTTATATCTTATTTAATGGAATATTGATTGTGTGCATAAAGCGAGATTTTTATATACAGATAAAGAATGGCAAAGTGGCTTAGCTGTAGCAATCCGAAAATCGTTTAATATAAAAACAAGAATGTATATATGTATGCGTACTTAACACCTAATAAAACTGTTAAAAAAGGATTTGTTTAGTACTTTGATGGTAAGAGGTACATGGAATAGAAAAGGATGATATTAGGTATATTAAGCTTTCTATGTACCTTGAATATGGAACGTATTAACTTAACATTCGTGGAATAGGTCATATAAAAAATTGCGGGGATATTCTTGAAATCGTTAGATTAATATTAAAGGTACTTGGAGGCAATGTTTTTTGAAAAAGGCTTTAAATATATATAGCTCAAAATTACAAATAACAAATAACTTATTTGATTTTTTCTTATTAGATTTTTTCAAAGAATTTCTTTTTTAACATTATTGACCCATTTATTTCTAGAAATACTAATACATGTAAGTATACGCTCCCATATTTTTTTTCAAGCTACTAGCTATTTGTAGAACCTTTTCACAGAACCCCAAAGATTGCAACAAACTTTTTACGATAAAAAAAAATAAAGCAAGTTTGTTAAATTTTACCCACTCACTTCATTCATAAATGTAAAGGTATTTTTAAATTCTTTTGCAAACTCTGAAAATTACAATGAAATTTAACAAACTCTGTTCTTTTCTTCGTAAAAATAATTCAACTTATCTATGACATGGGTGATTTGAAGAAATTGTGATGATGGTAATCAGCTTTATTGGCAATTTCAAGAGAAGTTGATTCCTCTCAGTTTTTATTTTTTCCAGGAGCAAAATGCTTCTATTGTCAATATCCCCTGAAAATAGCTTTGAAGAAGCATTTTAATATTTTCAGAATATTAATTTATTGAATACGAGTACCTTTTAGAATAGAATTAGAATAAATAGATAGTTAGAACATGAAAAAGAATAGGGATCAATCCAAAGAAACTTGATATATTGTTCATTTTTAATTATTTTAATTTTTTTGTGTCATAGGATAGAAATCGAAAGAACTATACTTTTCGTTTTTTACGACCCAGAACTTTGCAGATGATTTGAGTATGATTATATTTAGGACGACTCGACTCGATCGCACGTTTTTGCGCTTATGTTCAAGTTGCTTGGAATTAATAACTTTCAAAATACGAAAGTAATTTGTGGTCTGAGGCTCTTAGCGAGCAAATTGTGGGATAATTTGCTCCTATTTTATGTTTTCGGGGGTGCTTACTCCAAATCTGAGGCTTGCGACTAAAATTTCGTGACGCAACATAGAAAAAAATGCAAAAGTCCATTTTTTGGGAGTTTTTCACTAATGTCTCGAAAACTACCAATTATTCTAAAATTATATCAAAGTACCATTGAAAGTATACACAATTTCTAAAAAATCTCTGTTCAAGGTTTTTCTGCTACAATCCATTTGGACTCAAGCGCTAATTAAAAATTGACGTATTTTTACTGTTTTCGAAAATCTACTTAAAAGCACTAGGTAACCACTTTATGTGAAAATTTTGAATTTTTGTCTGTATCATAAACCAAGATATACTTTTCTGATGGTCTGGTGTGCTGAGTTTGAGAAATGCAAATTGACTTGATTTTTCGAATTACGTAGTCTATGACATAAGCTAACAGTTTTTCTAAGATAAATAAGGGTATTTGAAAAATTTCAACAAAAAAAAAATTGAAGTAAGATGTTCATACTTTAGAGCCATTAATATTTCCCCAAATCTGCATAAAAAACCATTTTTTATATTTTTAGATTCAAATATCTTAAAAATGTGAAATGTAAGAGCGATTTTAAGACCTGATTCAAACTCATCGCACCAATGACCATCAGAAAAGTATATCTTGGTTCATGCTGCTGATGCTAGAGCAATTTCAAGACAGGATTTGAGCTCAACGCATCAAAGACCATTAAAAAAGTACATATATCTTAATTCATGATACAGAAAAAAATGTAAATTTACACCCCCGGAAATATAAAAGAAGTGCAAAATCAAAACTACAATTCGGACACTAAAAATACAATATGACTGGACTAAAGGTAAGACCGCACTCGACGGAACTGCACTTCAGCGGAACTGCACCGTAACTAAACTTTAAAATATTTTATGTATGAAATGGTATAATCTATATCGCACTAAGCGACAACTGAACTTCACGGCGCGCGCGGCACCATGCGGCAAAGTTGATAATCTGACCAACTTTGTCGCGGCCTGAAGTTTCGTTCCGTTCCGTTGCCGCAAGTGCGATATAGCAAGCGTCACGAAACGTTGTGTTTTGGCTGTGCACTACGTTTTTTTTTTGTGCCACGTGGGAAGTAGAGCCTACATTTTATAAATATTAATTTCATGCCGAAAATAAAAAAGGAGAAATTTTATCGGTCAGGCGATCAAATAATTATTTTATTGCTTGGTGGAACGTATAAGTAATACCATCGCATTGGCACTACTAATGGGTTCACTTATAGGCATAGATTTATTTATTTATGAGTGAAGCCAATATGTACTGTAGCGTGGTGCGGTATATCAAAAAAGTGCCGTAGGGTGCCACGCTGTGTAGCGCAGTTCCGCTGAAGTGCGCTTCACCGTCGAGTGCGGTCTTACCTTAAAAAGCATTTAAGGGGTTCTTTTTATTCTATCTAAGGAGTGTTTTTTTGGAGATATATAGCTTTAAGCTTGCAACACTATTTTGGCTGGTGGCCATTTTTTCAGCTGTCAAGTGATTTGTTTTTAGTTACGTTTGACATTTCAACATGAATAGACTGACGCCCGAACAACAGCGCTTCCAAATTGTGCAAATTTATTTTGAAAATCATGGTTCTCTTTGAAATCGTATCGCGTGAATTTTTTCATATAAACGTCAATAAACAAAACTGCCGTATTTGGAGTAATGATAATCCTCAAGTGTATGTTGAGACACCATTACTCCACAAAAATTGACTTTTTGGTGTGCGTTCTGGGTTGTTTTGAATAATTGATCCGTACTTATTTAAAAGCGATGCTTCATTCATCATTTGAACAACCAAGATGTGCAGAAGCTATGGTTTCAACAAGACGGCGCAATATGTCACATAGCTTGTGTCACAGTTGATTTATTAAAGGAAATGTTTGGTAAACGCATAGTTTCACGTTACGTGAATTGGCCTCCATGATCGTGCGATTTAACGCCACTTGACTATTTTGTTTGAAGATATGTGATGCGTTTAATGCCGATATACGGCCTTAAATGTTGGAAAAAGTCATCAAAAATTGAATCTTCAAATTAGACTACACCTGAGCCAGCCATGACGGTCATTTGCCAGAAATCAAACGTTAAACGGAAAAAGCTAGCTCCATCTTATAAAAACATGGGAGCACTTTTAGGGCCAGTTTTTCAGTTCAGGGTTAACTCAGAGTAAGCTAACCCTGAAAATAAATTAAACCTAAGTTGTCAGCTGTCAAAAATCAAAGGTCATCGATGTGCGACGCTATGGATATAATTCTTCTACGCCTTTCACGCATCGGAATGGAGATGACGCCACAAGGGAATTGCATTGGAAATAACTTTTACTAGCGAAAACGAAATGGTGCACAACTGAAAGGGCATTCAATTTGGTCCCTGAGTTAACTCACCAAAGTAGGTGAGTTAACTCCAACATAAGGATGATCCGGCACTGAAAAACTGGCCCTTAAAGTTCTGTAAGGAATCATACAAAATTAGACTGTTGTGTGGACTAGAAGCGAAAAGGTTGGCCAAATGAAACAAATATATATGGATTCATATGGTAAAGGAATATTATTGGAATTTTAATTAGACAAAATGAATCTCTCTAAGTGAAAGAAACCACAATATTTTTTAATACGGAATTACCTAAAGAAGAACGTTAACACGGTCGAAACATCAAAATAGAAATACCATAACAAGACCGGTATATTTTTGTATAAAAACATGTTAGGGAAGTTCCAACCCAAGTGGCTGATCATTGCCGTCTTCGTATTTATTTCTTATAGCTTAGAAAACCGGGTAAAAACGCATTCTCAATAGCCTTAATTTATTTTTCGGTTAAAACAATGACTTAGTTACTAACTTTTAAACTTAAATTCACATTTTGAAAGAAACATTTGAACTCATTTTCTCTGTAATCAACATTTTTATCAAGTTACAATAATTGCACATACGAGTATTAAAAAAAAATATAGAATTTTCAAGTTGAAATAAATACAATGTTAAAAACTCATTTCAGCGCAAACAAACAGTATTCTTAAGTTTACATTCTGATCTAAAGATCACATAGTGTGAAATAAGGAAACACAGAAGTGACCATATATACATAGATTGAACAACATAGTAGGTCTGTGCATTCTTTCTCTTTTCTACATGTTCAACCACATCATTTCCTCAACTCTTGAACACAAAGTGTGCAGTGCATCTCCCTTATGAATTCAAGTTCTAATTCAGTTTTTAACTATACTATGCAAGCTTTCAACATTCTTTGGAAACAACATTTTCGCCTATATAAAAAGAAATACACCCCTTACTTACCCTAATCAGAACCTCTCTTCACCAAAGTTTATTTTCGTTACCAACCACAAATGTTGGCCTTTTGCAAAAAGAGAGCAACAAACAAAATCCACATGAAGTCCACTACACAGCACCACCAACATCATATATGCATCAACCACTCGTTCCAGCAAAGGCGTCCTGAAGCTGAAGCTCAGGCCAATTCATTTCCTCTAAACAAACAACCATAATAATCTCGTCCTTATATGTGAGAGCAAACTAACTGCATACGAGTAGGAACACGTATTCGTTTTCGCATAGGGCCCGCTGTTGAAGAATTATTTTTATCTTATTCAAAGAAGACATGGACATGAATAACCACAAAACAAAAAAGAATCCTCACAGAAAACACTCTGTGAACCATGCTCCTGTACTGTATACCCATGATCAATATATATATACCCATTGACCAACCAACCCATCCTTTTTGTTTACAACAACATTTGTTAGAAAAAAACAGAATGTAGATAAAACATGACTTACCGTCCTTGGAATTTGATTACAATCCGGGCCGTTGCGTCCTCCGGGGCATTCACAACTGAAATCATCTCCATGATCAATGCATCGATGTCCTTCGGGGCAGGGCTTATTGGCACAAAAATCCACCTAATCATGTTTCCATGCCATTCGAAGAGCAGCCCGAGGAGACACAACATGAAACCATAAATCGATTGTGTGTGATTTGTTTTGCCAACAATGAACCGAGATATAGTGGCAACCAATAACAACAACAACAAAAAAAAAAAACGAGAAAAAAAAGAACAAGAAAATAGGATTACAAACAAAAACCAGCATTTGCATTAATAACAAAAAAAAAAAAACAACACAAAACATCAAATTTACATGGGAAAATGGAAATGAAAAAAAAAAATAAATTGAAAAAGTGCCACAGTTGTAACGTTACTACCTACATACCTTAATCTCACATCGACTCCCAATGTATCCTTTTGAGCACCTACACTCGAAGCTACCGATTTGATCTATGCACTCCGCTCCATTCAGGCAGGGATTCGACTCACATTCGTTATATTCAAAATTGCAAAGTTCACCGGCAAAACCTATGAGAAAAAAAAACAAAACATAAACCAATCGAAGTGAAAAGTTATTCGAAGGAAAATTGAAATAAAAAAAGGAAGAGAAAAATAAAAATCACAAAAGTTGCATCCACAAATCATCTATGAAAAGCTATTAGTTCGAATCACGATAACAGACAGCGAATTCATTCGAATTATTAATTCCTTGTGGGAGTCTATGGCTGTGTGTGTTTTGTGTATGTGTAGGTATGAGTATGTGTAGGCAAGTATTTTTGTTCTTTTGCGTATTCAGTGACTCTACTATTTTATGACACAATTTTTGTTTGTCTCCTTTATGCATGACTGCATGATAAAGATATAAATTTTGATTATAGGTTTATTTCAATAAATCGATGATGATGATACTTTAGAAACAGATAATTGTTCATTATGGAGCAGTAACCTTATAGAATGGAGTGGGAATTCTACGAGAAGTGTAAGTAGGAGATTAATGGAGTCAAATCACACCCCCTAGAAGTCTGGGAAAATTAAGAAAATTTAAGAGGATTTATTGTTCTATCTGTATCCAGGTATATCAGGGTGTCTGTTATTTACCAAACTTTTTTTATTTTGGAAAAATCACCTTCTAATTCGAGAGTTTATTGACCAAAAATATTTTAACTTAAGGTCATATTTTTCCACACAAATTTTAAAATTTTTTTTTAGGAGTCGTTTTTGAGAAAAAATATTTTTCTTTCGGTTTTTTAACTTTTGTATGGAAGGTACCGTTATATTAACATGTATGTATATTTTTTTCTAAAAATATTTTAGAGAATACTAAAAAACTCTTAAGTATTGAGTTAAAACAAAAATTGATATCCTCTTGGAAATATTTTACTTTCATAAAAAAAATTTGAAACATTTTTTAAAAATCCGAAATTTTTTTTTTTTAAATTTAAGTACACATAAGTATTTATAATTCTTGGAAGCCTCTTTATAAGGAAAGTTGTTGAAATCATCATTGCATTTTGAAGAAAATCAAAAATTAAGTAAAGGTTCAGTATACGAGGAACCAATTGCAACCATTTTTTGAAAAATATTTGTCCTTTACTAGAAGTAATTTATTGAATTTTTTTGAAGAAAAGTTGTCAAGCAGTTTTTGAGAATAATACGATTACGTAAAATTGCTAAGGAAAATTTTATGGCAGGTATCGTGATGAAAAAAACGTATGGGCATTATCACCAAAAACCACTGTGTACCAAGTTTAAAGAAAATCGATCGGGTCGTTTTGGCTGTAGACGAATAGACAGACAGAATTATGCCACCCTCTTTTTTGGTGTTTGGTAATGTCATTTTTGATTGTTATCACACATTTTTTTTTGCACGAATCCAAAACTTGCCTTATACATATACTAGTATATGTATAGTACCTATATCGCAAGTCATAAAAAACCTGCTTTGAGAAGTACTTATAAAAGTTGCTAAGCGTAATTTTTTTTTATAATTTTTGGTAGAAGATTGCAATAATTTTAGTAAACAGAAAGCATGGACGTTTCTAGTGCTTAGAACCCTTGTGACAAGCTCAAAGAAGCCGCCTTTTTCACTACAAAAAATTTTAATACAGAATTAATAAAAAAATCGTATATTAAGTCGTCTACTTAAGTCGTCTACGTTAGAATACATCTTTTGGAAACTAATTCATAAAGTTTGTCGGTTTATATCGACTTTCTTGCAAGTTAGAATACCTCTTTTGGTAACTAATTCATAAAGTTTTTACCTTCGAACTTAGAGAAAAAGTCAGCAGCTTTGAAATAAAGCCAAGAAAAGGATCGACTTTTATCGACTTGTCGATATTTTTTTCCCAATACTTAGTACATACAACAAAATCGGTATAAATTGGCTTTTTAACCTCTTGGCATTTGAACAATTCGACAATTTGTTTGTCGTTCACTTCATTCCAATGCAACGTGACTTAAAATACATCGCTCTCTAATCATACATTATTGTTTGACGTTTTAACACGAATTTAACAGTTGTTCGATTCTTTGGAAAATCTTAGATTATGCTCAAATACATTTTCTTCCGATAGCCTTATTCAATTGATGACAATCCAAAGCAAGTTAAGTAGACTTTTGAACATCGTTCCCCAAACTATGAAAAAAATTAAACTTAATTTAGTGGCAAGGCAGCTCGTGGAGAACCAGGGCCTATTCAGTTGTTGGCCAATATAATAGCATTAATAATTTCTCAATTTTTTCGCATCGTGTCAGCCTTCACGGTATGGTGGTGCCTTTTTTGGAACATTGCAAGCCATTCGTGGTACGGCACGGCCGACGCCTTTTACAGCAAGGCCCTGGAGCATGAGTCCCATTGCCCCACCCTTAGGCACGGCCATTAAGGATAGTTTTATAATAATAATTGTAGGAGCCATTTTTAAGAAAAAAAAGTCCTAAAGGTCTCTTACATTTTTATTTTTTTTTATAAAAGTAAAAATTTTTCTTAAAATATTCTAGAGAGCGTTCAATAAATCCTTAATACCCAACTTCAAAAAAAAAACAATGAATTTAAAGAAAAAAGTATTTGAATTTCTTTTCTAAATCTAGAAAAAGATTTTTTTCGAAATTTCGGTAACCAACTTTTTATTAAATATTTTTAATAAACTTTTGTTTGAAACAAAATTACAAAAACAAAACAAACCCGTTTCGAAGAAAATCGAAATACAAAGATGGTTCTTTGTGAGATACCATCAATAACCAATTTTTTAAAAAAAAGTTTCTTATCTAAATGTAGCTTTTATCAAGAAAAATTAATTGTTTTTTTAAGAAAAGTTGTGGAGTCATTTTTGCATTGAATAAAATTTGATAAAGTTTTTGAAAGAAATTGTATGGTAGGTACCGTTAATTTAAGTTCTAAGAAAATCAAAAGACACACAGGATTGTAAGACCCACTTTTTTCTGTCTTTGCCTTCCATGTCATCGTAATGACAAGTGTCACCAAAATCTTGAGTAAAAAAGAATTTAAAATTACATAATTTTTGAATGCAATTACCCATTATAACTCCAATTTGAGGGGAATTATTGAATTTTTGTAAATAGTATTAGAGAAAGGATTCAATTTATGAGAAAATAAGAAAAACACACAAAATCTAATTTCTACTGCCATGACACGTTTCATAACTTTTTTTAAAAATTTATGAAATTTACAAATTTATAACTCCTTTTTTTTATTCATTTGAAAATGTACATTGCCTGTATCATCACTTTTGCTTTGAACTAGTTGAATGTAAGACCTTTTAAAGCTATTTTTGAGATAAATAAGAGAATTTCTTTGATTTATCATAAAAGAAAAAAAATTGAAAAAAGGAGAATGGGTGGAGGAAAAGCTCTTGGCGTGGTTGATTACGTGTGAATTTTAGTGTGAGTATTTTTTCCCATTTTGACAAAGGGTCAACTTTAAGAAATAGGTTTACAATTGACACAATATTATTAACAACAATTGCAAAAGAAATTGCTTGCTATATTCTTTTTAAAGTTATATTTAGTTATTCTGTGGCTCCATTTGCAATATTTGAGGCAGTAAATTGCCTCATTTACTACACTCATTGCTAAAGCCTTGAAAAAATGAAGACACTTCATCAAAAGTAATAGTGATATTGCCCAGTAGATGAGAGGCAATTATCAATTTCCATCATTGAAGCAATAAATCGGGTCAAAATCGAGCTTTTCATGATTTTAAATGTATTCTTCATCAGTTAAAAATTAAACAGTGAAATATGAGAACGGACACTACAAAATTTATTGAATTAAAATTCAATTTTATTAAAAACAGTGAATTAAAACTGCACAATAGCATTTGCTCTTTGACTGCTTTTTCTACACACAAATCGTACAAATTAAATAGTATGGCAATGAAAATACCCATACAAGCAATAAATCGTTATTTCCATTCTAATTTTCATTGCTTCAAATATTGCCAATGGAGTCACAACCAGCATTTGTTATTGAAAAATCATGTTTTAACAAAAATAAACTTTCTTTTGTTTAAGTATTCAATTTTCTTGTCAATTGGTTGTCAAAGAAAAAGACTGAAGGTAAATGGCTTCTAGTTTAAAGAAAGCTGCATTTCTTAATAAGAAAGTTCTTAAAAGTATGAGTGGAGAATATTTTTGAGGGACGAGCCTAATGACAAACCTCAATACACAAGTTTTTCCATTAATTCTTTTTAATTGTTTTATTTATTTTCTTTTCTCGAAAGCATCGCTTTTGCAAATTAAAATATTTTACATAATTAAATACATTTTGATTTATTTTTTCTGATTAAGTCCATTTTAAAAGAAAGGGTTTAATATCCGCACCTCCAGTTATTTCCATTATTTGCTTCGGTGGATTTAATTTTATTAGAAAATTGCATAGCCCTTGAGGAGTTTTCCAAAGGGAATATACATTCATATACCTAAAGATAAAAATAAGAAGGCAGAGAAGATATGATTCCGTTAATCTCGTTATTCAACATTCAGCAAAACTTGCCACTCTTTCTTGATGATGGCACATAGATAACAGCAAAAAAAACAAACCCATTTTCATATTTTTTTTTTAAACCCTCGAGAAATATCCCTAGATGGATCTTTATATAAAGTAAATGGATGGGTAGATAGATACTTGTGTATATAAAATGTAAATGTAATTTCACAATTTTGCTTGTAGATTATTTAAATAATCACGCCTCGCCACAACTTCATTGAAACCATTAAAAAGGGAAACACAAGAATTTCACACCAACCAACCCAATTTTTTTTTTAACTATTCAATGCGGAAGTTCTAGCAGCATCCGTCGTTGTCATCATTGTCAGATGAATTTCAACGTATTTTCATTTTCATTTTCATTTTATTTTTTTTTCTATCCGATCCCGAAGGATCTTTGTATATCTAAATTCCTACGCACTTCAAATCTTCAGGGGAAAGGGAAACAAAACCAACATAAACAACAAAAACTGAGCCAAGAAAGCCGAGGACAAAAAGGAATGCTTAAGCATACCAATACTAATCCGTCGAGGTGAATTACAAAAATAAAATATACGGCCACAAGGAAAGAGAGCCATTGTCGAACAAATACACCTTTCCACTCATAATATTCCCATCCAACTCAAGGTACATTTACATACCCATCCCGAACACGTATATATTTCTAGGTTTATTTGTCGGTTTGTTGGTTTGTTCCCTCTGCGATAGCATCATTTACTATTTAAGCATTCTGTGTGTTTGCTTTGAAATCCTTTGGCATAAATTGCATCGTGTCGTTCTAAGAAATTCTTAGCTTTGGTTTGTGCTTTTAATTTAATTTATATTATGAGTGAGAATTGTTAGGTATAAATAATTATTCTTTCTAGGGAATACCTTTGGCATTTTATGTTTTACTTTTATCCGATATTTATTTTCTTAAAAATAAATAACCAACACAAAAAGAAAAAAAAACACATAAATGTAGTTTCCATATTTCAATTAGCTTCAAATTTTAAATGTGTATGCAGTTAGCAGGACACTTTTGAAAATTACAAAAATTACAATAAGAAAGGATGCTATCATTAGTTGCTACTTAATTGTGAATTAGTTGCGCAAAAAAATAATTGCTTCAATGCTTTGCGAGGAAGTAGGTATCCTGCTAATTTCTTATGAACTCAGCAGGTCACCTTTCTCAAAAATGAAAATAATCGAGCTGAAAAAATTAGTTTGTTGCGAACTAATTAACTGCGCATTTGTTAAGCAAACAAAAATTTAAAATCATTTTTGGTTTGCGAATATGTGTTCTCATGGTTGCCATTTGGCAATAATTAAAAATTTAAACTAGAAATGCCAATTGTAGCTAAAGATTAGGTACCAAAATAATTTAAGTCTGAAATTGTTTTTGTAAACGTATTTCAATTTTTTTGTACCTGCATATATTCCCTTTTATTTTTTTTGTAAAACTTCGAATTTCGTAAGATGGCCATAATGAAAACTGAATTATCAAAAATGAGCACCCTCTAAAATTTCTCTAGTTTATTGAAAACTATTTTTTTTAATCTTGAAAGATGATCATTGTGAAAAATATAATTACTTAAAATGAGTAATTTTAAAGGTCATCTTCTAGATTACAGATCCCTTACAGTTTGCTGATAGAAACGACGAATGTGAAAGTCCTTTTGTCAAGCTCAAAGAAGTAAGAAGTATGTGTCAACATAAGTTGTCTAACAAAAAATCACCAGGGTATGATCTAATAACTGCTCAGGTTTTGAAAGAAATGCCTTCAATAGCCTTCAAAAAACTCCAATTTATAATAAATGCATGCCTTAAACTAAGATATGTGCCACATCATTGGAAAATTGCAGATTGTCATTGCTATACCTAAGCAAGGTAAGCCACCAACAGAATTAACATCTTACAGATCTATATCGCTTATACCAATTATGGCAAAAGCTTTCGAAAAACTACTTCTGAAAAGACTAAGCAAAATAATAGAAGAAAGAAGACTAATTCTGAGCCATCAGTTTGGATTTAGAAATAAACATTCCACGATAGACCAAGTGCATCGGATTGCGGATGTTGTGGAAAAGGCACTTGAAGAAAAAAAAGTTTGCTCGGCTGTATTCTTAGATGTTGCTCAAGCCTTTGACAAGGTTTGGCACTTGGGACTTGAGTACAAACTGCAAAGGGATCTTCCCAGGCAGTACTACGAAATACTGAAATCCTACGTTACGAACCGACTCTTTTGAATTACCAAAATTACTCGGAACTAAAGAAAATTGAAGCTGGTGTACCACAAGGAAGTGTCCTAGGACCAACCCTGTATCTGTTTTTACAAGGGATATCCCAGTGGACATCAACGCTATCATGGCCACCTTTGCTGATGACACTGCAATATTGGTGCCAGATAAATCCGTTACGAAGGCTACACAAAAACTGCAAAATGCAGTCGATAAAGTTAGTGATTGGACGCAAAAATGGCGAATCAAACTAAATGAAACAAAATCGACGCATATAAACTTTACAAAAAAAAAAATAAACAATGTTCCAATTCTTATTAACAGTACAACAGTACCTTACTACAATACTGCCAAATACCTTGGAATGAATTTGGATGCAAAGCTCAAATGGAAAGAGCACATCAAAAAGAAAAAAGACGAACTAAACTTGAAGTACAGAAAAATGTACTGGTTACTAGGAAAGAACTCTGACCTATCTATCCAGAACAAGCTAATGTTATATAAGCAAGTACTGAAACCCGTTTGGACATATGGCATCCAACTATGGGGCTGTACAAAGAAAACAAATGCTGAACCCATCCAAAAATTCCAAAGCAAGGCCCTTCGCGGAATAATAAGAAATAGCGATCTACATCGTGACCTTCAAATTGAAATGGTTACAGAAGTGGTTAAAAAACACGCTGTATCACACAATCAGCGACTGCAAAGTCATACCAACTCCGAAATGGAGACCGTCTAAAATGTACGAGACAATGTTCGGAGATTAAGAAGAACCAAGCCTCATGAGCTGATGGTCTAAAAGCTATGGAAAGTGTTATAACTTAAACTTCCCACAATGCGACTGATAAATTAAGAAAGGAAAATCATTTGTCGATCTTTCATAGATTGGTCCTGATTCACCGGTGGTTTTAGTGCGGTAAGAGTCCCACACTACTTGGTACCGATTCTTACCGAGTGTCTTTTGAAGATTTCCATCGGATAATAATAAAAAAACAATCTTCCAAAATTAAAAGAAAATGCTTTTGAAAAGTTAGAGTAAATTTAGAGGGTGGTCATTTAAGATAATTCAATTTTTCACTATGGCCATTATAAAGGGTGATTTTTTAAGAGGTTTAGAACTTTAAAAAAAAAAAAAACACAAAAAATTCGAAAAAATGAATGAAATATTTTTTTGAATCGATAGTTTGAACCTTGCAATTTAATGTTTAAAGATAATTTCATGCAAATGTTGACCGCGGCTGCGTCTCAGGTAGCCCATCCGCTGAGTCCAATTTTGGCATACTCTTTCACACATATCGGCCGGTATCTCACGAATGAATGCATGGATGTTGGCTTCCAGTGCGTCAATCGAAGCGGGCTTGTCCCTATAGACATTAGCCTTGACATACCCCCACAAAAAATAATCTAATGGTGTCAAATCACACGATCTAGGCGGCCAATTGACCGGCCCGAAACGTGAAATTAACTGTTCACCAAACTCGCCTCGCAATTGCGCCATTGTTTCGCGTGCTGTGTGGCATGTGGCACCGTCTTGTTGAAACCACATATCATGCAAGTCAAGAACTTCCATTTCGGGCAAAAAAAAGTTTGTTATCATCGCTCGGTAGCGTTCACCATTGACAGTAACGCTGCGATTCGCATCATCTTTGAAGAAATATGGCCCAATAATGCCGCCGGCCCATAAACCGCACCAAACAGTGGCTTTTTCGGGATGCATTGGTAGCTGTTGCAATGCTTCTGGCTGATCTTCACTCCAAATGCGGAAATTATGCTTATTTACGTACCCATTCAACCAAAAATGAGCCTCATCGCTGAACACAATTTTTCGATAAAAAAGCGGATCCTCGGCCAGCTTTCCAAGAGCCCATTCACCAAAAATTCGGCGTTGTGGTAGGTCGGCTGGCCTTAGTTCTTGCACCAGCTGTATCTTAAAAGGCTTTACGCCCAAATCCTTCCGCAAAATTTTCCACGTAGTGCTGTAACAAAGGCCTAACTGCTGGGAACGGCGCCGAATCGACATTTCGCGGTCTTCTGTCACACTAGCTGATACGGCCGCAATATTTTCTTCACTACGCACAGTACGTAAACGTGTTGGTGGTTTAATGTCCAACAAAGTAAATTTGGTGCGAAATTTGGTCACAATCTTCCGAATAGACTGCTCAGAAGGTCGAGAATGCCGACCATAAAATGGAAGCAGCGCGCGATGAACATTTCGAACCGAGCACGAATTTTGATAGTAAAATTCAATAATTTGCAAGCGTTGTTCATTTGTAAGACGATCCATGGTTAGATTGCAAACCAAACTGAAGCTGTTTGACAGTGACACAAGGTACTAAACAAACGTCAGCTGTTAAAACCAGTGTTGCCAAACCCAAACCAGCTAAAAAATCACCCGTTACAAAATTTGAAAATAAAAAAAAAAAAAAAAATAAAAGGAAATATATGAAAAAAAAAAAAAATTAAATAGATACAAATTTCAAAAATAAATAAAAAATTCTAGGGATGGACGAAAAATGTTAAAGAGTGGTCATGGACACTTTTGTGGGCCAAGTGATCCCGTCTGTACGGGTGCAGTTCAGAGGCCACGTTCAAATTCAGTTCATTAAAACCCTCTGCAAAAAATACCTAAAAAAAAGTAGAGAACCAGGGCCTAGTGACTAACAACTCTCAACCATTCCTGGGTGCGTGTTGTTTGCAGGAATGGAGGGGACCTACTTTTTTTCGCCGGGTCCGAATGGCTAGATGAGACGCACTTATTCATGACAAGTATACTCCTGGAGGATTTGTTAGTCCCTCGCAAGAAGCTGTACCTCGGAAAAAAACATTTCTGTTTTTAAGGTGGCAGTGACCGGGAATCGAACCCTTTGGCATGACAGCCCTACGCACTAACCATTATGTCGCGAGGTACTACAAAATACCTATCTAAATTTAGTTAAAAAAAACATTAAAAATAAAACCTTAAAAAAACTTTTACGAATTTAATAATTAATAAAAAAATATTCTGCGTTTACAAAAACGATTTAGACTTAAATTAGTTTGGTAATTTCAAGCTGCGATTGGGCATTTCTATTTTCAATTTTGGAAACGTATATTGTTTTCAAGTGGCAACAAGAAAAACACCCATTCGCAAAACAAAAATTCAGTTAAATTTTTGTTTGCGTAACTAATTTGTAATCAATTAGTTCTCAACAATCAAATTTTTTCGGAGAAAGTTATCCCACTAAGTGCATATGAAGTTAGCAGGACACCCGTTTTTTCACAAACCAAAGACGCAGTTACAGCTGTACAGGACCATGGTCCTGCCAGTACTCATGTATGGATCCGAGACTTGGGTGCTTAGCAAAAGGCACTGTGACCTCTTAGCCGCGTTCGAGAGAAAAGTCTTACGGAGAATTGTTGGCCCCATATGTGAGGAAGGACAATTCCGGAGACGGTACAACCATGAGTTGTACGCAATCTACCTTGAAGCAGACATAGTGATAAAAACTAAGCTCGGTAGACTCCGGTGGGCAGGGCACCTAGCTCGAATGAGCGAAGAGGAACCTGCTCGGAAAGTCTTTTGTGGTACATTCTATGGTAGACGGCAGCGTGGTAGACCGACCATGCTTGCGCTGGAGAGATGGCGTAGACCAGGACGCCCGAAGCCTTGGGGTGCGCAACTGGATGGCGTCGGCTCGAGACCGGGATAGGTGGAGAGACTTGTTGAAAGAGGCCAGGACCGGACCCCGGTTGTCGAGCCGATGATGATGATGATGATGATGATGAAAGACGCAGTTAATTATTTTTTTGGCATTACTCACTTTTTTCAAATCATTTGACACGCAAAGTTCACGTGAAAATCGCATAAGGCCTATTTTTTCTATTTTTCGCACAGGAACAAAAAATTTAGTTTTTTGTGTAACTAATTCGCAATTATTTAGCTCTCAACAACAGTTTTGATTTTTTTTTGTTTTACATCATTTTTGGGAAAGGTGACCTTCCTAGTTCATATCTGAAGTAAGCAGGACACCTATTTTCTGGCAAAGCATAGATCAATTAATTTTGTTTGCGTAACTTATTCGCAATTAGGTAGCAACTTATCATTAGTTACTTTTTAATCGTAATTTCCAAAAGTGTCCTGCTAACTTTACATGCATACATTTTATTGTAATGAATAATTAAAGATAAAGAGTTACGCGGGCCTTGCCAAGCAAAATTTCGATGGATTTAAATATGTTTTATTAGCACACCAGTAGCTTCAAGTAAAATTCATATTTGTTAGTATTATATATTGCTATGCCAATAGTATTATCATTGACCATCGGTATATTTTGAAATTTTGACAAGTTTTATAATGTATTTTGAAATGTGGTTCTAATCTAGAATATTATTGATTTTTTTATCCGAAGCACCAACTATGAGTTCAAAATGGAATTATAAAATAAAATAATAGAGTTTGGTAATTTCCCACGCCAAATCCTAGTATAACCTTGAGTTTGTCCTATTTCCAACCATCACACAGAATGCACATAATTTTTATATTAAAATGCTGTCAACTTTCTGTGGAGAGGATATTTTTGGACTCATAACTTGCTATTTTTTGGATTACGTGATGTGATTAATCAATTTTGTGTACCATATTGGTATACGTAGGTTATTCGGAAATATTTAGATTGAGGCATGAATACATTTTTTTTGGAATCTTTTAATTTAATTTATGTCATAGACACAAACATATTTCAAATATGTAATATTGTTTTTTATTAGAAGAATTCAAATCAAATATAAATTACTACCTCTCTTATGAATTAGTATTAGAGTGGCGGAAACAAAATTTGTATGTGTTCTAATTATATTTATTTGGCAGTATACAGTATAGCAGGTTGTCAGTTTCTGAGAATTGAGGTAGCTTTGATTCAGAAAAACTTATGAGATTATTTTGACTTTGCTTTGGAGTTGTAATGGTTTTTCAGTTACCTGGCTCTTTCTTTTCGAATTTATGACCGAATCTAAAACCCCTTTTTTTGTATAAAAAGCTAAATTTTTTTTTTACGAACATCAAAAAAGCAAATGGTTTTAAACTTGGGGTTTAACTTGATTTCACATTGAACACCTGATAATGTTTTCGAAAACAGTTAAACTGGGAATTATTATAATCCCATTGGAAGTAGGTTATTGTAACTGATCCGATTTGACAAATCAAAAATTTTGACATATTTCCATATTTTGAGGTTCATAGAATCGAAATCTCCTTTTTTTTGTAGGGAACCCACCTATTAACAGACGCACAAAGCTTCCAAATTTCGGTAGTGTATTCGAATATCTTGTAACCCGAAAAGAAGAAGTCAATCAACAACTACATAATCAGGTGGCAATTAAAGCATTTCCTCAATCCCTACAAAGTCTAATCCGAGGTAGGTCACCCTTAGATGGGACTGTGATATATACGGGAACGAAATTCCAGATGAACTGGCAAAAAACGGGTCATCTCTTGATCCGAGCCAAACCAATCACTCGATACAAATTTCTTTTTGATAATGAACACATTTTTTCTTTATTAAAACAATTTTTCTTTTATAATTTTCATAATTTTGGAATACAGCAATTGCCAATTTGTGCTCTCAAATGGGGTCTAAGTGAGCAAATTGTGGGGTAGTTTTGATTTTGCCCATCTTTTCAAGTTTTCGGGGGTGCCAATTCCGAATCTGAGGCTTGCGACTAAAATTTCGTGACGCAACATTAAAAAATATAATGATTCAAAAATGCATTTTTTGTGAGTTTATCACTAATAACTCGTTAATTACGAATTATTCTAAAATAACATCGAAGTACCAATTTTCAAATATCAAATACACAATTTTTAATAAATCTATACTTAAGGTTTTTTCAGCGACAATCCAGTTAGACTCAAGCACAAGTTGAAAATTGACGTATTTTTACTGTTTTCGAAAATCCACTCGAAAGCACTAAGTAACTATTTTATGTTCAAAATTTGAATTTTTGTTTGTAAAATTAACCAAGATATAATTTTCTGATGGTCTTTGGTGTGCTTTGTTCGAATCTGATCTTGAAATTGCTCTAGCATGTCACGTTTTTGCCATATTCGAATCTAAAGATATAAAAGAAATGCGTTTTTGTATGGAAATTTTGGGTAAATATTTTTTGTCAAGGAACTTTTAATCGAAAAATTGTTAATGTTTCTAAAGTATGAACAATTTACTTCGAAATTTATTTTTGAGCTCTTTAAATGCCACCATTCATATCCGAGAAATCGTTTGCCTTCGTCTTAAGCTATACCGAGAAAATTGTGGGGTAGTTTTACTTTTCCTTCTGTTTGATGTTTACTAGGGTGCTGAACCCGAATCTGAGCTTTGCGACTAAAATTTCATGACGCAACATGCAAAAATTTGCATAAATTGTTACAAAAATGCAAATTCACTGGATTTTTTGAATTACGTAGTCCAAGACAAAGGCTAACGATTTCTCGAAGATGAACGGTGGTATTTGAAAAGTTCAAAGAGAATTTTGAAGTAAAATGTTCATACTTTAGGATGATTACAAACATTTTTTCGAAAAAATATTACCTCGAGAAAAAAATATACCCCGGCAAATTTGCAAAAAAAAAGCATTTTTTTGTGTATCTTTAGATTGAAATATCTCTAAACGTGACCTGCTAGAGTAATTTCAAGACCAGATTCGTGCTCAATGCACCAAAGACAATTAGAAAAGTATATATTTGGTAATATTACAGACAATAATTATTAATCAAATAGGTATTAATAAAAAAAGAAGCGAGCCAATCACAACGCATTTGGAAACTAGTAGGTAGATAGACCCTTGAAGTTGCAGCAACTCTTTCAAAAACAACGATAAAGTTGATTTACCCAGTATTAGCTTACAAGGGTGCAGTTGTACAAATATTTAATACATATTTCAGCAATTTTATTTGACCGACTTTCGTGAATTAACTTGGGTTCAACGATGCATGGCATTAAATTGGCTACAGAAAAGTATTTGAACCTTGAACCGTCGTTAAAAATCAATACTTCCTTCGAAATCAGTCAGAAAAAATTGCTGAGCCCCGGATTAAAATTTGAAACAACTGGAACACTAAAATATTCCTTGGAAGGAAAGTCTAAATTTGCATTGAAGAAATATTAGAATTTTAGATTAACAGAATTAAGAAATACAGAATTTTGAAATACCGAATTTTGGAAACTGAATTTAGTCATTTATTCGGATTTTAGGAAAACAATTCTACTCCAACAACTGGCTTCTATAAAATCTTCTTCTACTAAGTCACAACAAAAATTTTCAACCGAAAAGTCTGAATCTAAAGTAATGTTTTGTTCTAAACGGAATAATGTTTTGTTTAATATTTCCTCGCTCTTTTCCTTCTCATTGGCATAATTAATGCAAATGGTTTTTGCATTGGTTCTGGTCCTCCATTTTTAGGTCAATAATTTATAAATCTATGGTAACCTAAAAATTCTATGAGTGGCTTGGCCCAAGGTTAACATTTTTTGCCTTGAATTTTATACAAAATTACACAAACAGAATAGGTAGAAAATTTATTTGAACAATTTGATTTTTGTCTGCATGGGAACTGTAAACTATGCTTAAAAGTCAAACATTGTTTTTTTTTTCTTCTAATAAGAAACCCTAACTAAGGAGAACTTTTTCAGTGTTAGTCTCAATTCGTCGATGAATTGACATAATGCTAATTCTGCTAGTCTATCTTCATTGTCAGAATTTCTTAGACAGGTTTTTTAGACGTTTCATTGTCGAAAAGTGAATTTTTAGTTGTTTTGGTAAACACAAATTGGGTTCCAAAAATCACAATGACATTGACAAAAACTTTAAAAATACATTAAAAACTATGTGAACTTTTAAGGCCATTCAGTGACTTTTAGAACAATATCCAATCCGTACTTATTTTGTTATTATCTAAACGCGATGCCAAAAGGATTAACTTTGACTTTTATAAAAAAAATGTTGACTTATACGAAAAACTATGGCTGACGAATTACTAAAATTAGTTGACCGTTTTTGACGATTTGCGGTTAACTAATTTCTACAAGAAGTTGAACTGTTTTTATCCACTTTGGTCGCTAGAGTGATACCATTTTATGAAAATCTCACCGCAACTGAGGTGCTAAGATTCCAGGGAACGGCTATATTGTACCGGCTAATTTAATTGCAAATATTTTCTTTTGTTTCTAAAGCTAATTCTCGATTCATTGTTATTCTTAACCAAGAGATTGAGGGATTTTATCCATAAAATGATGATTAGTATTTCAAATGTTCGACTTATGCTCATTTTTATAAAGATTTTTCGAAAACCATGCAAAGGTTTCAGACTTTAATAATTGCAGCTTGATAATCACCAGCTGTTTGCCATTTTCAAAAATAAAAAATCTAAGCAAATTTGTATTATTATTCTGTGGATTATTACAAAGTCTCTGTTGAACTAGAATTTGTTAATTAAAATCGATGACTTTGTGTGAATATCCCTTACACTCTTACTTTTTGTAGGGAAAATAACAATACATCAAATTATAAATGGCTTTTTGTTTTCAAATTTGGTACCTTCAGAAAACTAATGAAAATAATTAATATTACACTTAAATACGTTAAGCCTTATTGTCAATCTACTTTCTTGTAAGCCCTTTCTCTCTCTGTCCCCCAGTTTTGTCTACCTGCCTAAGTACAAATAAATGTATACGAACATGAACAAACCTTAAACTTTAAGATTAAAAACAAAAGCAAATAAGAAAATAAAACAAAAACAAAAAAAAAATCGTTCATATCGCTTCACTGACCACAAAATTAAAAGGACAAAAACTTTCTTGGGAAATATGTCAACATTGAGAAGAAGTTTCTCCATTTTGCTGTTTAACCTTCACCATTTGTTGGTTGTAGGCAAAGCTATGCCCACAGCTCACTGGCGCTCCTGCCACCCATGTCTAAAGTGTTGTTTCACAGTTAAAAGTTATATATACACAGTAATGTATACCATCAGCATTGAAATTGCCACCGGGATTTCATGCCACCCGACCGGAAAGGTGCGGCCATGGCAGTATCCTTTCAAGAATCCCAAAGTATCCCAAAACATCACCCTCCCCGTCCGGCTCCAGCATCAACTACAAAACAGAATTTAGATTTACCCATCAGCTACAATATACATTAAGACCAGCAACAACGACGACGACGACGACGACCGAAGCGATGGTAGACGAAACCACATAAATATAAATACTAACGCTTTTCAGGAACCAAAAACTCAAGGATCAGAACGGATATGAAGTAATGCGTGGATTACTGTGAAATACGACCGCAATGAAGGCGGGATGGCTGCATAATAAGCGTATATATATTTTGTTTTGTTCTTCCACTTCACAATAATGTCCTTATTCATTCAACCGTTTTTCTTTTGTTTCTTTAGTTTTTCTCGATGTCCTTTCCCAGATTGAATTCTTTTGGCACAAATCGCATCTTTTTGTTTTTTTTTCAGCATTTTAAACTTGTGATATGCATATAAGTAGAAGTAGGAGGTACTATAATGGCAAGTTATGCATTCGAAAAAAAATTGAAGTCGAGATTTTTATCAGTCTTGTTATTAGGATGAAAGGAAAGACGAAAAAAGTGGGTATCACAATTATTCTGTCTGCCAGTCTGTCTGTCTGCTTGGCTGCATCAATTTTCTTCAAGTTTTGTAAAAGGTGGTTTTTGTTTTGAAAACTCAATTATTTCAAAGCGACCACATTGAGTTTAAAACAATATTTTACGGTAGCTTCCATTAAAAAAGTTAAAAAGAATTCTTAAATTTAAAATTTTAAACAATAAAAATCTGTTTATTCTGTTTTGCCTCAGCTAACTCATACTAGTACGTGTCTAGCCCTCGAAACTCGAGTGCTAATAATATTATCATCTAAAACACAAATTTCTAGGAAGTAAAACGAGATCAGGTATTTTCGCACCATGGATCAAAATTTGAGCTAAGTTTGTACAACGGTTAGAGCCATTTGTACAAAGTGGTTCAAATTTTAATCCGTTGTTCAACAATTTTAAATCACAGATTTCAGAGGGTTAAATAAGTTTCAACGATGATAGTTTAAGGTTTAAGCGTGTGTTAATGCCAGTGCCTGGTTAAAATTTTGATCAATGGCTTAGCAATTTTAAATCATAAATTTTGGTGAGATTTATGTGATTCAACGTTAATTCAAGCTTATTATTCCATTATACCATGCTTTAACATTAAACCATTGTTGAACCTCATTTCCTTTGGTTCTAAGAGTGCTACTTGTCAACGCGTTGACAGCTCGTAGCAAAAGTGACGTTTGCATAAAATTGGAGCCAAGCTGAAACAAGAGAAGTGGCATTTGCATACGATTTATCGATGGCAAAGTAATTCGCGTAGCTAGAGGACAACCTCTTCAGGCTAAACTATGCAAAGAAATTTATCAGCGCTTAAATTAAATGCGGAGGAAAACCGAGTTACCGATGTGAATAACACAAACGTTTGAGCTGTCAGCGTGTTGACAACTTAAAGCAAAAACTGACGTTTGTATTCATTTTTTCGATAGCAAAAGTATTCTCGTAGGTGGTACAAACCCTACGGACAAAACTAAACGAAGAGAATTTTCGGCACTTTATTGAAGTAAGGTACCCATTAGGGATGTTTTCCTGCAAGCATGGGTGAAATCAGTTGAAAAAAAAACGACAGCAGGGATTACCGACGCCATCGTAGAAAATTATGGAGTTTCGATACAACTATCCATAACATGTATGGAATTCATGCCTGTAACACAGTTTGTATCTGTGCTTAAATAAAGTTCAACTAAGCCCGAATGGGCTTACTTGTTGCATTTAACACGTAAACTGATAAGTTCCGACATCATTTCTTTCATGCAATTCCCTTCAGAGTTTTGACTTGCAAAAAAACACAGGGCTTTTATCGATTACGTATGACAGTCCGGTGACTTTCTATCAGCATGACAAAGCATCAAACTGAAATCAAAACTACCTTACCATAAATACCATCTATTGGCAAGAGTAAGAATTATTATTTGGATCTTTGAATTATTTTTGTATAACGTTCTAAAAAATGATAGTAGAAAATTAATTTTAGATCGTGGAGAAACACTGAGCCACTTATTACACGCTGTGGGTCTATTGACAATAATTATTGATTTGGTGGGCATATTCATTGCCAATCAATTTCAGTTATATGTGTAGGTAGGTGTATAGTTTTAATTCACTTTATACTTGTCTCAATTTTTACATCTACTTTTTTACTGACTTATTTATCGACACTTTTGGGTTTGTTGTAGTTTGCCAAGCGAGCTTTACTTTGCTAGTTATAACTTTTTCAATACAACATGCCTAATGTCACTTACAGCCATATTATTCACTCGTTTAATCCAGATTAAAACTTAAATCTAGATCAAAAGTTATTAAAATCTATAGGTTAAATCCAATTCCATATTATTCACTTGTTTAATTCACACTTAAATCTAATTTTTTAAATCCAGTCCCAATTAATCCAATTAGAAATAACTGCCCTCCGGAGGTCAGTTTAAGTTGTTAAATGTAGATTAAAACTGAATTTTTTCTTGACATTTTTAACCGAAAATTTTTCAACCCTTGTTGCAAAAATTTGCGATACGTTTCATGAGTAGTTTTTCCAAATCGAGTTGGCTAACAAGGTTGGAAATTAAAACGACGACTCATTGTCTCGGTGTAATCTTGCTGATCTCTCGCGCCGCCGTGGCGTGGACGTTCAAACGTACTTTTTAGTACCATATGGTCATTAAGTTCGTTTCGCTGTAGTCTCGCCATGCCCATTAACATGGGAATCTGTGTCATGGTTTTCTCGTTATGGTCTTGTCACGACATTTACACGTAGTTTTTAGCATTACACATGTTTTGCCACTGTCTCATTTTGGTCTCGCTATAGTCTCGGAAAAAAGTTTTTTTTTAACAAAATTAAAATCAAAATGGTTGAAAAGTTCAAACGTGGTTGTCAGTGAAGTGGTCCATGAGTTCGTCTTATGTTGTCTCGCCGTGCCCATTTACACAGCTATCTGAGTCGTGGTTTTCTCGCTTTAGTCTCACTATGACATCTACACTTTGTTTTTGTCATTGTGCAAGTTTCATCATCGTCTCGCCTTAATATCGCTGCAGTCGTTTTTGCGACTCAATTTAAATATGTACTCAATTATCACCAGAAGTCGAAGTTTATTGATATTTTGGTCACTTCTTATTAATAATAAATTATTCACCATTTTTTGATCAAACAAAAATATATTTAATATTTTATTTTTATATTTTATATCACAGGAGAAATTTGACATTTCAAAAATAAGCCATTTGGATTTAACGTCCGAATTTAAAAACACTTTATACCTTGATTAAGGGCATTTTATATCCCTTGGATTTAAGTCATGTTTAGAGTAAATATTATAGACATTTTTGATTAAATAAATCTGGATTTAATAAATGGAATCCAGAGTGAATAATATGGCGGTTAGAAAGTGTTTTAATTTGCATTATACAAGGCAATGTGCTGGGTTATTATATGAGCTACTTCTTATTATTTTCTGTAGCACTGAACGCTGCCATGGGACATTCCAATAATCTTTCCAGTCAGTGCTGAAAAATTGGTTGGTTGGTGGGTGGACAAAATCAAAGCGTCACAACAAATTAAAACAAAATACTGAATGAACAACAAACAAACAAAAAACGTTAAATCAGAATTTTGAAAAACAGAATTTTAAAAGTAAAACTTTGCAAAACGTATATTGATTTTGCCAAAATTTGGACCCCAACTCTTTAAAATCAAAAAAATATTGGTTTATTTGTTGGACCAACAGAGTTTATTTCAAGACAAATTAAAAATATAATAAATTCGTAGACCAGTCATTTAATTAATAAAAATTTTTAAGGTACTACCTCCTGATCAGGCAAATTTTTGACTAGTATGACCCCCCAGTCATTTAAGTATGTTATGGTTCGAAAAAATGCCCCATGCCATGCATCTTTGTCTGTAGCACATCACAATTAAATTCAGCACTACATAGTTTTGGTAGTAAATAGACAATAATTGTTTTCTGCATTCCAAAACTTGGTAAATATAATTTTTATAAATCCAACCATACTTGTTAAAAGTTAAAACAATACCACAGTGACCCGTGCATTCATTGAATAGAATTTTTGAATTAATAGTATAGAATTCAATTTATAATCTCATTAGAGTTCGGTAAGAGAATTCAAACAATTAAAAACACCACTACTTAGGTTAATTTGAGTAGAAATTAAAATAAGTTTTTTACAATATTATTTCCTACTTCTGTTTTCACAAAATTCTGAAATGCATAAGTAAAAACAAATATAATTTTGTAAAGTATATATTTCTCAGAATTTCAAATTAATTAAATAAATAGTTTTTAGGTACGATTGGTTAAGTAAGGGCATTAGAGTGTAATATGCCATAGTGCCTTCGGTTCCCAAACTATGTTCCTCGGAACCGTAGGGTTCTGTGAAGCAATCCTTAGGATTCCAAGAATTTCTTGAAGTAAAAGAGAGGCGTCCTCTCCGTAGAAAATTTGTTCAGAAAAGTGTCCAAGGATAATGCTATCTAAGTTAGTATACATTTTTTCCACCTTATACTGAAATTTGATGGCTTTCCTAAGGAACAGCTTTATCCAAGTTATTTGAACTTCGTGATGAAAAGAAAGTTTTCCAACTGGAAAATATTGTATTTTCGTCTTAACAATGAAACTGTTTCATTTTTCGTACTTGCTTTTGGCTTGTGGTTTTTAAACATTTATGTTGACATTGTTAAGAGTCACAAAACTCAAAAAGTTTGTGAACCTCTGGCGCATAGTCCATAGAAAATAGAAATATTACTCTTGGCTGTAAGGGTAAGGTTAAATTGAAGGAGCTTTGGAAGTTACATCAAAAGAAATGCTCCAAAAGGTAAAACTCTAATGCAGTAAACAATTAATTTAAATTAAAAACGAACAGGATTAAGGCTCTAAGCTAGAGCCAGTTCACCTTCAATCATTAAAAGCAAAAGCACTCAAAAGCAAAAGCACCACCACTCTAAGCTGGCGATACCTTTACAATTTGATATTTTCTGGTGAAATCGTGAAATAAAATGCTCACTGAACCATCGTTATGTATGTACTTACTTACATAGAATTTTTAAGATATTTGAGCCATTCTTTTTGATAGAGGAATGGGTAAATTTTTACACCACCCAATTATAATTTTACGGTACATAATTTTTTTTTTTTTTTAATAAAGAAAGAGATGAAGGATATTTCAACTGATGGGGGTTTATTTCTTATACAAAAACTAATATCGTTAATATGTAGTTAATTTTATCATTAACATAACAAAAAACTTTTTAGTTTTGAAGAACTTAAATAAATTAGGAGGAATCGATAATAAGTATTCAATTGTGTTAGCGTTGTCTTAAAATATTTTAAGCTTCCCATTGGAAGTTTTTGTAATTGGTTCGATTTAAAAAAAAAAACTGTCAACACTGTTTTGATTGGTGGCCATTTTGCCAGCTGTCAAGTGATTAATTTTAAGTTTTGTTTGGCATTTCCACATTAATAGCCGAACATCGATTCCAAATTGTGCAAATTAATTTTGAAACCCATTGTTCTGCTCGAAATACGTATCGCGAGAATTTTGTTTAGCACTGAAGCTCACTTTTGGTTAAATGGATACTTCAATAAACAAAACTGCAATATTTGGAGTGTTGAGTCAAGTGTATGTTGGACAAAGTAAAATCCACAAAAAGTGACTGTTTGGTGTGCTTTGAGTTGTTTGGAAAAATTGGTCCATATAGTCAATGGTGACCGCTAAAGAGCCATGATTACTGACATTTTTGTTCATCAATTGAATAACCATGATGTGCAGGAGCTGTGGTTTAAACAAGACGGTGCAAAATGTCACACAGCTCGTGCAAGAATTGATTTATTAAAGGAAGCGTTTGGTAACCGCATAGTTTCACTCGGACTTGGGATTTGGCCTCCAAGATCGTGTGATTTAATGCCGCTTGACTATTTTCCGCCGATAAGCCTGAAACGATTGACCACTTAGAGGACAACATTTATCGCGTTACGGCCACAAATGTTGGAAAAAGTTATAGAAAATTGGACCTCCAGATTAGACTACGGCCGAGCCGGCCAGAAATGCCAGAAATCATATTTAAATTTGAATGCCAGAGGAATAAAGTAAATTTGATGTCGATTTAAAAAATGTCTTTGTTTTATTAAATTTCAAAGTTCTGTACCTCTAAAAAAACACCCTTTATAAGAAACTTGACTAAAAATTGTTGAAAAAATACAGGGTGGCGCACGAATCGTGTTACAAAAATAAAACGTAATAACTTTTTTTCTGTGTGAGTAATCGGCTTATTTTTTTTTATTTTGTAGGTTACTATTTAGATTTATAAAAATGGATGCTTGGGATACGGAGAAAAGAATTTGGATAGTGCAACGGTACCATGCTTTGCAGTCCGTCACTTCCGTCCAAAGGGAATTTAGGCGGGAGTTTGGCGGTAATCCCCCGAGTAGATGGACCATTATGAGGTTTGTAAACATGTTTGCCGAATTTGGAAGCATCGCACGAAGGCCGTACCATCGAGATGCCAATGTTCGGGTTCAGGATACAATCGCAGCAGTAGCATCTGCAATACAGGCCAATCCGAGCGTTTCGACCCGAAACTTATCGGGGCAAATTGGAGTTAGTAGACGGTCATTACAACGGATACTTCATGACGATTTAAACTTGTTTCCGTACAAAGTCCAAATTACTAGCAAGTTAAACCCTCAGGATTTGCCTGTTCGCCTGGAATTTTGCCAAAAAATGATATCAATGGCCGAAGAAGACAACACATTGATCAATTGTTTGTTCATGTCTGATGAGGCCCATTTTGATCTTAACGGCAATGTAAACAAGCAAAATTGCCGTATATGGAATGAGTCTAATCCAGAAATGCTCCATGAGACGGAACTGCACCCAGAACGAGTCACTGTGTGGTGCGCAGTTTCATCAAGGTGTATTGTCGGGCCGTACTTCTTTGAAGAAAACGGTGTAACCGTTACTGTCAAAGGGGACCGTTATTTAAAGATGTTGAAGGAGTTTTTTTACCCAGAACTGCGCCGAAGACGTATACCATTCAACAGCGTTTGGTTTCAGCAAGATGGAGCAACTGCACATATAGCCAGACCAGTTATGGCGGAGCTAAACAAACAATTCGCAAACAAATTAATTTCTAGGAACTCCACTCTTCGCTGGCCCCCAAGGTCACCTGACCTGACTGCACCAGACTTCTTTTTATGGGGTTATGTCAAGCAAGAGGTGTATAAAACGAAGCCCAGGAATTTAACTGAATTAAAGCAGTCCATAACGACAATAATTGAGGCGATCCCAACTTCAACTCTTCAGGCCGCAAAGGATAATTTTTTGATCAGGTGCCGCATATGCGTGGGAGAGCGTGGAGGTCATTTGCGGTCTATAATCCTTAAAAACAACTAACTATTTAAAATAAAATTTAATTTTCTAACCAATAAAAAAAAATAAATGAAATACATCGATTAAAAAAAAAGTTATTTGAATTTCTTATTGTAGCACAATTGGTGCGCCACCCTGTATCTTGACAACAAACACTGATTTTGGTTCCGATCTGATTTTATTCTACACACAATTATGTGTTAGACCTTAGTTAAACCGAAATTGAACGTAAATTGAGCATTAGTTTATACTAAGTTGAATTTAAGGGGAACAGAACTGAACTTAAGCTTTAATTTAATTGAGCTTTAGTTGAATTTTAGCTGAAATTAATTTGAATCTGGGTTAGACCTTATTTTAAACAGAGATGAACTTAAATTAAGACTGAATTTAACTTAGTTAAGCCTAAGTTGAGCTTAAGTTACACCCAGATTCTAATACTCTTCAACTAATTCTAGGTTTTCATTACTCAGCATCCATTTTTGCGTAACTCTTCTATTTCTGAAGATATTGGGTTCTGAACATCAAATTCTTCACAATGTCTAAACCAGTATTTCCAAACCTTTTTTGTGCTATGCTCCACCAAGACATTCCCAACATTTGTATGTCCCCCAAAATTATGTTTAGTTTTTAATATTCAAAGTTTTGAAATGTCAACTAAAAAAATTGAATTAAAATTAGGAAGAAATTACCACAATCAGAAAATCATGTTTTTAAATCCAGCCATACATTTTCCAGATGTGATTCTATAGCGGTACTAGACACTTCGCATTTTCGAAAACATTGAATCATGTCAAATTTTGAGTTTGAAATGATTGTCTGAAATATTAATAAGGATTGCGAAGCCAAAAGTCTTCGTTTTTGCTTCCGGAAGAGTTATATATATATTTTTTAAGTTGTTTTTTAAATGAGTCTAGTTTTTCGAAAATATATACTAAGACTAACAAATAGAGGACTGGCCATGATACCAGAATCAGGTATACCAGCTCCTCAAAAGGCATCCGAAACGATACCTAGAAAAGACTTGGTTATACGAGACCAAACGAAGTTGAGTTATACGAGACCGATACTGACAATATAAACATATTTCGATTTTTGCGATACTTAAAAAATTACCGTTTGGTTTGGTATCGTGTTTACGAATGCATAGCTTGCCATATAATATCTATGTATCGCAAGGAAAGAGTGCTTTATTGTGCTCAACTTGTGCCTTAAATATAGTAAAAAATTTGCAAATTCCCAAATTTCAGGATTAAAATTTTTTTTGAAATTTCAAAATTTCTCATAAATGAAAGCTGTGCTGTTTTGTGATCAGTTTGCTCTAGCATAATGTTGAAGAGATACTTAACTAACTTTTACGACCAAAGAAATAATTTTGCGAAGAATGAAATTAGCTGTGCTGTGCTGTATTATGGGCTCATTCGATTCAAAACATTGATAAACAATTTCCCTAATTTTTTCAGATTTTTATTTCACCTCCCTGGTCTCCCTATTTTCACTTTGAAGTTCTAACTATGGGAAAATGATTATTCTTATAAAACGTGAAAATAAATCAGAATGTATAAATTAGATTCAGACGAAAAAAAAATTGTACTGTCTATTTCCCCACGTGCAGGCTGGAGGGGGTAATTTTCTAGAAATTTGGCCAAAAATAGAAAAAAATTATTAAAAAAAAAACGGGAAATCTTACAATGCCACACCTTAGCTTTTTTTAAAGCTACGATTCCATTCTATAAGATTTTTCATAAAGATTTTTTTTTTAATTTTAAATATTCTTAAGTTTTTATTTAAAATAGTTTTTGAAAAAATAATTTCAATCTTAAAAAAATTATAATTTTTTGTTTTTTTAATTTTTTAGTTTGAAAACTATTTATTCAATAACTATTTGAAATAAATACTTTATTTAGGAAGCATATTATAGAATGGAATCGTCGCTTAAAAAAAAAGCTTAGGCGTGGCATTGTTAGAGTTGCCGTTTTTTTTTTTTAAACATTTTCTATTTTGGCCCAAATTTTGAGAAAATTACCCCTTCTGCCTAAACGCGGGAAAATAGACCCCCTTCAATTACTATTTTTTCCTCGTTTAAATCTTATCTACCCTCAGATTGTTTTTTTTTTGCATTTCATAAGAATCACCCTAACCCCATAATTAGTACCTTAAAGTGAAGATAGGGGCACCAGGGGGGTGAAATAAAAATCTGAAAAAATAAGTAAACATTTTTTTTTCTATGTAGAACCATTTGATGCCTATCCGTCTCAGAATTTCAAAAAAACCCAATGAAAGGAAAACCCTAATGCTAATTGCAGCACAGACAGAGTATAAAATAAGCACAACTTACATTTTTACAAACTATCGAACATAATAAAAGTTTAGCAGAAGTTGAGCACTAACGACTTAGATTGTATTAATTATTACTTTCTTTCAATAGGTTTTTATTTTCAAAATGTTTCAAAATAGAAGGTGAAAGAGGTACTGAAGCTGTTTTTTTTTTAAATAAGTTTCTGTTTTGTAAGCATTCTTTGCAAATATCTTCCTACAGAAGAATGCTCTTCATAATTCAATTTTTTCTTGTCTCTTGAGTTGGTATTATTCCCTTAAACTTCTACCACATTACAAGAAAAGTACCTTATTTTAATATTTATGCATTCTTTTATAGCTAATATAATTTATAGTTTTGTTTAAAATCGAAATCGTAAGTTTCAAAAAGGCACTATTTATGCTAGAATTAATTTATAATTCTGACTCATTTCTAACTTTTGAGTTGGTTAACTTACAAACCCATTATATCTATATAAATGAACCCCTTGAAAAACAAAATCATTTACAAAACAACCAATTCCTAGGATTATGTTATCAAAGCAAAAGTTTTTTGTTGGATCTCTTCTCAACATAGACAGAATAACTTGTTAAAACACAAAATTTCCGCGAACTTATCTGAAAATCTACACCCCTATAAAATGAAAAGAGAAAATTGAATCATAAACAACTGGCAGCCATTAAATAAACATATCAAATTTAAAAACATAAGACAGGTAATTGGTTTCAAAATAAAAGTTTTAAATAAAAAAAAAAAATACGCAAACAAAATAAAACTTTAAACTCTAGTAAAATTAAAAAAAAAAAAAACTTTATCCAGCACCTTCTAAAATTTTCGTAATGGAAAATATTGATTTTAAGGTATATAACAGAATAAAGTTTTAACATCCTGCCACAAGTCTGAATATCAAGCTTTTTGGCATCCATGTGATTTTATTTACGTGGAATATTTCACCACTTTTTTTTTTGTTATTTTTTTCTAAGAATCTTTCCACCCGCCTCATGCAATATCCTGTTGGAAAGTGAAAACAAAACTTATTTTTACCTACATTTTAAATTGAAAACAGTATCTATTCTTGTTTCGTATTTCTTTACTTCTTTAGGCTGCTTACAGCTTACACTGCAGGTATAATACCATACCTGTATAAAGGTTAACATTTATACATATATTTATCTCAAATTAAAATATGTAGATATATAAGAAATGGAGAAAAAATAACAAATAAATAGAAAACTCCTTCTTTAAATCTTACCTTACTCGAAAGATAATAATAGGAGCATAATAAAATAGCAAAAATGAAAAAATGGAGATTTGTGTTTAAAGAGAAGATTGCAGCTTGCTCTAAGCTCACTACAACAAAGAATCTGAAGTGAAAAAAAAGTGGAATGACATAGTTTTTTTAAGCAAGCTCTGATACGAGAATCATTTGATTTGATAGAATAAGGTACTAGTTACTGAGTGGGAAAGTTTAACTTCAGTAAAAAAGTATGGGTTGCAAGAAAAGCTTGTTGTCCACACTAGTCGCTAAGTCCATAATATCCATTTCTCAAACTCATCATTGAAAATATTAATGATTGATTTTGAGACGTTTACAAAATAAAATCAAGGGTTATTTTGATTGTTTCTGGCCAAAGTGAAATTTCATTTTAGCCCAGCCTTTCACATAAGTAAGGTAAGGTTGAAAGTGGGTACCAGTCGTGAAGACTAACACACTTAGACCATGAGTTAGTCAATTGTGACACCATCACATGAATCTAGGACAACCCTATTCCTTATTCGGCGAACCATTTAGAGCTTCTTATGAAGCGCAATAGACTGCCTATATCCAAGTTTATTGGATCACTAGGATCATTGAAGTAAAAATCACCAAGGTGAAATCTTTGTCTATGAGATAGAGCAGGGCACGTGCATAGAAGGTGAGGAATTGATTCTGTCTCTACCTCACCCATACAGCTTCTGCAAAAATCATAAGACAATACACCAAGACGTTTTGCGTGCTTGCCTATAAGACAGTGTCTGGTTATAACCCCGATCATGGAGCTAATGTGCATTCTACTCAGAGATATAAAACACTTAGACCGCTTTAAATGCATTATTGGCCAGTTTTGTTTTGTTGCCAAACAAGTGGTGATATTGTTCCACCTAAGATTTGTTCTCTCTAATGCATCTTGCTTCGATTAGGCTTTATTTCGCTTTTGAAAACGTAATGAGACCAATTTGGCTTTATTTCGTTTTCATGTTTTATTTGCAGGCTGATGGTACTGTCGAGTGAAAAAAATGTTACCATAGCCTCAAAAGAAACTGGTTTCACGAGATCTTATTTACCTTGCTTTACAATAATAGAGCATAAACAGTGGTGTGGATGGGAGCATGCTGTCCCCCTGCAACCCCCCTGCTTGGGCTCACTATAGGATTTGGGGTCCTATTGAAAATATAGGAATTTGGCCTTATTTCCATTTTCAAACTGGAATAAGGCCAAATTTGAGATTTGGTCTCATTTCACTAGGCCTTATTACACGTCACACTACAATGATTAGGAAGACGGAGTAATAGACTCAATTTTAGTCTTTCTGAGTACACACCGCCACCACCCCTTCATCAGTTTTCGATCCGTCTGTGTAGATATGAACCGATTCATCATCCAAGAAAGTTAAATCCTCCCAGAAGGTTCTAGAAGGAATGGTGACTTGAAAGTTTTTATTGAATTGTGTTTTTGGAATGGTGTAATCAATGTGATTTGGTAGTGATCCGAATGAATTCAGAATGATGGAATTGCCAATATTATTGTTGGTTCATTGTGAGGAAGCTTTTAGGTGTATTGCTGTATTTACAGCCACCTGTTTGCTTAAAATAACGAGGGGCGTCAGATATAACAAGAACACGGGGCGGTCGAGCGACGGTGGTGAGCAGCTGTGCGCGTGGCAGTCGTGTCGGGTAAAACGCACTCTGACATGCCACGTGGTGATCGGTGCGTTCTGCCCAGCCCTAATGAAGAAGAATCCGGATAAATGATTAATTTGGCAACCGGTTGATTCGGGTACGTTTTTTTTGTTTTTACTAAGAAAAGAAGTTATACCATAGAATCATCCGGTTTCTAGCTGTTGACTTTAAAATTGATAAAAGCTATGAGTTTTGACAGAAATGGGCTGAAAATATTTTTTTCTTAAATTTTAAGTGTGAAAATTAGATTTTATAAATTTTTTCAATTAATCAACTTAATTTAAAACGAAAATAAAAAAGTGGTTTCTGGACTTACAAAAAAAGTATAAATAACATGTCATTTTAAATGTTACCGTTGTTAGTTTTGTTTTTCAGATTTTTTTTTTATAAAATTGCCTTTTCCGCTTAATGGGGGGGGGGGGGGGATACACCTTCCTTTCCAGTAAGATTTGTATTGACATAGCAGACACCTTCTTTATTTTTGTCAGCACTTAGGTGAATAATTGCCCTGTGATCAGCTTTGTAATATTTTGTGTAACAATTCTATTAGTTTTGTTTTTGATAGTTTTGCTTCTAAGCCACAACACCTCAGAATTATTTTGTATTCAATTTTATTTTTTTTAGTAAAAAATCAGCTATTATTGAATTGAGTAAATGAGTTTCATGAGTTTTTATTGTAAAAATCTTTAAAAGGGTATTTAAAGATGGGAAATTAGTGTAGTGCTATTATATAAGAGTGGAACTTTAAGAGAGGGGGGATGGTGCGGAAACTGACCATATACAATTATTTGTAGCAAAAACCTTAATCATATCCAAATTTAATTGTTAAATATAAACCTTTTCTAGGAACTATCATTTAGACTTATTTATTTGCATAAAATGAAAATATTGGATATAACGAGTTTTAGTTCTCATCTACTCAATTTAATTTTAAATGTTTTTTTTTTAACGTTTAGCATTTTTAAGATACATTTTTATAAAAAAATTTCATCAACAAATTTTTGGAATATGAATTGAATTTTCAAAAAAAAAAAAATATAATAAAATGAAAATTTTGCTATGCACTAATTGACATTTTAATGGATCGTTTGGATAAAAATTTGATTGAAATCGGTTCAGGCGGTAATGAGAAAATCAAAAATAAAAAAAAAATGTTATAAATCAGGAACCGGTAGTAACAGTTTTTGCTATTTTTTTTAACAGAAAGTACACTATGCTTACAAAACAATACACCGATTTTTTTTTAATCTAAATTGTTAGAGCCGTTTTAAAGTTAATAAGTTTTTTTGTAAATGGTTATATGGTAACTATATATGAGGCCGTGGGGACTATAGTAGCCTAACTGCAATCTTATTGAAATTGAAAACAAAGGTGATTTTTTTAAATTGACATGAAATACACTTTATTCAAAAGAAAATCTTCTGGCAATATAATTTAAATATAATTTTTGGGATATGACCGCCACGGCTGGCTCGGACATAGTGTAATCTGTAGATCCAATTTTCGATGACTTTTTCCAACATTTGTGGCCGTATATCGACAATAATGTGGTGAGTATTGTCCTACAAGTGGTCAATCATTTCAGGCTTATCAGCTTAGACTAGTGACTTCACATATCCCCGCACAGAAAATAGTCAAGCGGCGTTAAATCACACGATCTTGGAGGCCAATTCAAGCGTTGCTCAGGCATTTTACATGTCCATACATGTTATATTGTCAAATCAAACTTAAAATAAATCACATGGCAGCTGACGAAATGGTCACCATTTAAAATAGTGATGCCAACTTAAAATTCTATACTTCTAAAAGAACACCCTATATATTAGGGGTTCCTAATTTTGCTTTTTTTATTCCGATTTGGATAAGCAGTATATGGCTCTATATAAAAATCCAAATTTTCTTCAGATTTTTATTTCACCCCCTGGTCTTCCTCTTTTCACTTTAAGGTTTTAATTATGGATGCTTCAAATAAAACTCGAAACAAAAATCTAATCTGAGGCTACAGATTAGATACAGATAAAAAAAAATGGTATACGAGTAGGGTATATAGGAGGGGTTACTTTCTAAAAATTTGGCTCGAAATAGAAAAAAACTATCAAAACAAAAAAAACGGGAACACGTACAAAGCCACCTTATAGCTTTTTTAAAAGCATCTGCAATACAGGCCAATCCGAGCGTTTCGACCCGAAACTTATCGGGGCAAATTGGAGTTAGTAGACGGTCATTACAACGGATACTTCATGACGATTTAAACTTGTTTCCGTACAAAGTCCAAATTACTAGCAAGTTAAACCCTCAGGATTTGCCTGTTCGCCTGGAATTTTGCCAAAAAATTATATCAATTGCCGAAGAAGACAACACATTGATCAATTGTTTGTTCATGTCTGATGAGGCCCATTTTGATCTTAACGGCAATGTAAACAAGCAAAATTGCCGTATATGGAATGAGTCTAATCCAGAAATGCTCCATGAGACGGAACTGCACCCAGAACGAGTCACTGTGTGGTGCGCAGTTTCATCAAGGTGTATTGTCGGGCCGTACTTCTTTGAAGAAAACGGTGTAACCGTTACTGTCAATGGGGACCGTTATTTACAGATGTTGAAGGAGTTTTTTTTACCCAGAACTGCGCCGAAGACGTATACCATTCAACAGCGTTTGGTTTCAGCAAGATGGAGCAACTGCACATATAGCCAGACCAGTTATGGCGGAGCTAAACAAAAAATTCGCAAACAAATTAATTTCTAGGAACTCCACTCTTCGCTGGCCCCCAAGGTCACCTGACCTGACTGCACCAGACTTCTTTTTATGGGGTTATGTCAAGCAAGAGGTGTATAAAACGAAGCCCAGGAATTTAACTGAATTAAAGCAGTCCATAACGACAGTAATTAAGCCGATCCCAACTTCAACTCTTCAGGCCGCAATGAATAATTTTTTGATCAGGTTTCGCATATGCGTGGGAGAGCGTGGAGGTCATTTGCGGTCTATAATCCTTAAAAACAACTAACTATTTAAAATAAAATTTAATTTTCTAACCAATAAAAAAAAAAAATGAAATACATCGATTAAAAAAAAAGTTATTTGAATTTCTTATTGTAGCACAATTGGTGCGCCACCCTGTATAATATTCCTTTTAAATAAAGTTGTAAGTATTCCCGTTTATTTTTAAATAATTTTTTTCTGTTTTGAGCCAAATTTCTAGAACATCATCCCTTCGCCTGAACGCGGGGAAATAGATCCCCCTCCTTTACAATTTTTTTTCTCGTCTGAATCTAATCTATACAATCAACCCCATAGCTGGTACCTTAAAGTGAAAAGAGGGAGACCAGGGCTATCCAAGATTATGTCCAATTTATGGACCACCCTAATGAATATATCGCAAGTGAAAATATGATTAAATAAATAAATAATGCTAAACATACTTGTTTGAGTACAAATGAGAAATTAATCCAACTTTAAAGATTTGAACTTTGAAGCGTTTTTATTTGTTATTTTAGTCTATCTTTGCTTTTAAATCAGAAAGTTTTGCAATATCCTACAATTTTTATTTCATTGTTCCTCAAAACTCAAAGTCTTGGGCATACAAATAAAAGCATACAGGCAATTGCCGTTTTTGAAAACGTCATCTGCGTCAAATATGCAATTGCAGAATATTCTTAAACGCAAAATGCAAAAGTCTTCTGTACGAAAACATCAATTCAAATTTTGCTGCATTAGCAGTGTGTTTTATAATGCAGCTTGTTAAAGTCACATGTTCGAAAACCTCATCTGTAACAAAATCGGGTTGACGAACAAAATATTGAAAAGTCAGAGAGTGTGTTCGTAAACTTCAAACGCGTTTGCAACTTTATTAATTGACGTTGATCAAACCGATTTGGTGCATATTTGACAATCGCAGTATCTGCGTCAAAAATGTACGATCGTTTGATCAAATTGACTTTTGACGTTTTCAAAAACGGCCAATGTCCAGCTTACTACAAGTAGGCTAAGTTATATATAACTATATACTCAGTTCAATTAAGTTAAAAAAAAATTACAGTAAGAACACCACTTGTTCTTACGTCCTATTTCTAGTTAAAATGAATTTAACCTAAATTGAAATAAACTTAAGAAGGAAAACTCCGCTAAAAAGTCCTTAAACGAAAAAGACTCTCTTAAAATAGCTCGTGAATTTTAATTCATAAAAAACATGTTCAACTTTAATTTCAAAAGCAAAAGAACCCCTTTTTTGAGAAACCAATAAAAAGAACTAATTCGATATAATTGCTTTTCTTCGTAGAATAGCTTTCTTTAATTCCATTTCATTTCATTGGAAACTTTTTGGCAAAGTAATTAAATTGTTATCGCAACATTAATCACCAAAAAGCACAGCACTTGGACATGGAATTCGCAATTTAAAAGTTTTTTTTTTTTTTTTCTCTCTTAAACTTTGTATTCTACTATAGCTTTTGCTTTATTCGTTAAAGTTCGAGACTTATTTCACCTAACCAAACATTTATACCCCTTCAAAAAAAAAAAAAAAAAAGAAAAAGAAAAACCAACAACAATAACGATAAGGATCAAATAAAAAAGTTCGCTTGTTAAGTTATTAAATTTTCCCATTCGATTCGAAAGTAACATCAGGCTTTTCCAAACATTAATATTGAGCTTCCGTTTCTACTTCAGAAATACAACCACCACCAAAACCAAATTTATTTATTTATATAGTTACACACATACACATATAACATAGCTTCGTTATTTTTGGTCCTTGGACATATTTTTTTTAGCGATTTCACAGAGAGTGGTGCAGAAATAAATCGATTTGGAATTTGGTTTTCTAAATAAAAATCAATTAGAATGAACTCACCTGGCTGGCAAAAACACCGGAAACCATCTTCCTGATCCACACATATTCCATGCACACACGGAGATGATTCACATTCATTCAAATTGTGTTGACACAGAGGACCAGTATAACCAGGAGCGCAATCACATCTACTATTCCAATCCAAATATTGACACATTGTGGGCAATTGGCATATTGGTTTGGATTTTAGGGTTTTGAGGAGTTGGTTGGCCGGACAGCAATTAGTTGTCAATTTTGTTTATTGAATGTAAAAATAGTAAAATAAACGTTTGAACGAGAGAGAAAAAAATAAGAGATGGCAAACGTGAGTTTATTTCTTTTTGTAGATTTATTCTGAATATCTGAATATTTATATTTTTAATTTTAACACACAAAAAATTTAGGTACCTATGTATATGTAGGTTCTGGTAACATACCTGAAATGACTGGAGTTTCCAACACATGATCCACCATTCATACATTCAGCTGGATTGCAGGGATCTGATTCGTATTGACAGTTTTTGCCAGTGTAGCCTGAAAATCAAAAGTAAATTCAATTATTAATGAATTTGTGGATTAAATTTTGTTCGACAGCTAATAGAATACAGAATTTTTTTCGGTTGTTGCTGTGAATATTGATTTCAGTGGAAATTTCATTTGAGATTGGAAAATACCCTTTAGGTATAGAAAAAGGATGACAATCCAAAAAAAAAATAAATACAACTTTGACGTGATTTGGATGCAATAGCATATGTAGGTTTATATAAATTAAAACATCTGCTTGAATCGCAAAATATTTTTGCGCAGTAAATATACAATATTTTATTTCTCTTTTTGAGAAAAAAAGATGAAAATTAACAACTTCTATATTATGTAGATATATATTTGTGTATAAAAAAAAGTAGCAAATATTTAACCTTCAATCGTATACGGTTGGAAGACATAGACTTATTTATGATATAGCCAATTGGAAAATCGTCCTTGTAACTCGAGATTAAGGTTAAAGGCGTTTACTATAAAATTTCATTTTTAAAGCTACGAGTATTTTGGTTATTGTTTATTATGATTTATAGATAAGGCCAAGAATGTATCTATGAATATTTGGAGGTTTTAAGTGACATTTTATGGTGTGTATGTTAAAACGGACAAAGAGTTTAACATGTTGTTATAACGATATTATATTTATGTGGTGACAAATGGGTATAAGGATAACATTTGACTTTAATTACTATTATGATGGATACCCAAGAAATGGCTTTTATTGGAATACAAACAAACGATTTTGTGGTTCATAATTGCAGTTATGTCATAAGATATTATTTTGCGGGGATGAATAATGTATTTACATGATGTGAAGTCCTTCAATCCTTAAGGTGAAATTTATGAAAAATTTAGAATATAATGTATTTTTTTGAATTTAAGAAACCACTTTCTTATAAATTTAGGACTATTGAACATTTTGTGTTAATTTTTTTTCGGTGCAAAATAACATTTTAAAGACAAATCTTGCATTTGACACAATTTATTATTAGCAAATTTATTTGAATATTGATAATGATAGCCTTCACTAAAAGTAATTCATTGATTTTTTCAAGAAAAGACTTGGAGCTGTTTTTTTTATAAAATACGATAGCGTAAAATTTTGTTTGGTTCTAAGAAATAAAATGCACGACTCGTATAGCATGAACTTCTTCTTTTCAAGTTGCTTGGAACTTAAGAGCTTTTGGAATATGCAAATAATTATACAAATTGAGAAAAAAGCATTTCGATAGTTATTTTTAATTAAAAAAAGAACTCGTAAGATACTTAAAGCTCAAAAACAAGTATTCCATTTGAATATTTGAAAAAATTTGACTATGCAATTAAAAAGGAATTTAAAAATTTAAATCGTTGGAGTTTTTCTTAAACTTATTTTGTGTATATGTACAAGGTGTCCTGTAAATAATGAATAGCCTTGCAATTGACTATAGCATGTCTTTATGAACTTTCTAGAAAAATATAAAGAAAATATTATCCCCTAGTGGTTTTTTTTTTTTTAATTATCTCTCTTTAGAATTTATTTTAATTTTTCCATTTTCTTAAAACTATATTAAAGCTAGACAAAAATTTATAACAACTAGCCTACTAATCAATATCTTTTAACTAACTTACTGGTCCTAATCGGAGGTGCTCTGAGTTAAACTATAATAACCTAATGCTAATGCTCTTTGGACTGAGAACTTTCTTGAAAATAAATCTCATGACGGTTTTTACATATTTCACCAGGAAGAATTTACAAAAAATACTCGGTATTTGTATCTTTTATTTTTGGTTTTATGTGTATAAACTTAAAAACTATAAACAAAACTTAATTAAAGCTTATTAAAACTAGGTATTGTAAAACTACTTAAAAACTGCATGTAAACTAGAACAGCCACACCAAGCCATTTTCCGAGTTTAAATTTTGTTTGTGTTTTTGTTTGGTTTATTATTTTTTTAAATTTTTTTTTGGTTTTATATTTATTTTTTGGACCACCCTGACTGTTCCTGCTTAAAAATAACTACTTAAACCTATGTTAGTCCATGACACAAAAAAGCAAAGGTCAACTTTTAGTTATCAGAAGGAACAAACTTAATTTTTTTGTTTCAACCACCAGAACTGGTTATCCTGTTTTATCTCTTCTGTCCCATTTGGACACAGTCCTACTGAACCGATGGTGCTCGGCTCCATCTTGTGCGAGGATGTCTCAATTGTAAAGGAGTCGCCTATATACAGTTCTACGGCCATAATAGTTAGTGGAACCACCACACCACTCTATCCTCGATCAGTCTCCGACTGCCTTAATAGAGGAATGCATCGGGCGGAATTAAGCCGCTTAAACGCACAGTCTCGTAGTATTCATTCTTAGGGTAATAAATAAGCCTCAAAAAAAGAAGCTGTTAATTGAAGACATCGCTCTTGCAACTTGAACCTGAATAAGCTTCAGCAAGGAATTATCTATCCTGTTTATGGTGACGCCGCCGTTGTATAGAACCAGGTTGGAATGATAATCACCCCTATTGTGAGTTTCACCCGGAAAGCTATTCACCCGAAAAAATGTTGCTCACGCGGAATTTAAAAACCAATTGCGAGTTCCGCCCGAAGGAAATTTCACTTCGAAATTGCGATGACATTTCGAAAAAAAGGAGCGTTTATTTAAGAGACAAATATAAACAAAACGAAACATCTGAACCAATTCCAAAGAACTCATCGTTTTAAAGGTTGACTTTAAACACATTTTTAATGAGGCTTTAAGCAATGCGATGCTTAGACAAATATTTTTTTAAGTACTTGTTAAAGTTTGAAGAAATATTAAACACTTAAAATGCACAATGAAAAAAAATACAATAGTATTGAAAATAAATTATTATTTTCAATCCCTTTTTCGAATGAAAATGACAAATTGTTGGGTTTAAAAACTTTATTAAATGATTTTTGTATGTTCCGAGTAATTTTTGAACAAAAAAAATACCGAAACTATTCTATGAACTGCTCCACCAAGAACAAAAACAATAACCGAAAAAATTCAGAACTACATCACTTTGAACACAGCTAAAGAGATTTTTGACAGATGAGTGAATTGCGAATTAACGAATTACCGATTTTTTTTTAAAGAAAAGTAAACAAACCGTGCATTGAAAAGGAAAATTTTTTGTGTTTTAGTGATAAATTCCATAAATTACTTAAGGAAAATTATAGCATAGCTCTGAGAAGAATGAGAAATGATGAGGAAGAAAAAACCAAACAAAAATGTATTAGAAGACAACTAAGAGATTCCTCCAACCCTTTAGAGTTACGTGAGCCTTTGTAAGTTTATAAGTTATGTGAAGGATAAATGTAGATCACAAATACAATTTTGATGTCGGGATGTAGTTGCATTTTATTTAAAAGCAACTCGATTTGACTTCTATTTGTTGTTTTACTCCTTGAAATAAAAAATGCAAATTATTTTCGATTATTTTGTTGTTGTTTATAAAAATATTTTACTTTTTCCGCCAAATGTGTTGCTTTCCGTCGCCAAATTTTGAGTGAAAGAAAGAGCTGTCAAATAGTTATCATTCCACCCGAAAAAAAAGTTTACAATAGGGGGAAATTTTTCGAAGTGGAAATTTTTCCGTCCGAAACTCACAATAAGGGAAATGTGAAATCTCAATTTTTCCGAACGGAATCCTGAAAAAGTGGAACTCACAATAGGGGTGAATGTTTGTACTCCCATTCTGGTGTTCTAGGTATCCCAAGGCAGCGTTTAAGATACTGCTTATCAAACACTGGAATCTTTCCCATTTGAGATGGGGCAACGTAGAACCCAGTCGGGCATCCATATGCAATAATCCATCGGATGGGAGGCATGTAACAAATCACCTTCATCATGCTGTCAAACCAGCTGCTATAAAACACCCTAGGCAAAAGCTCCTTTAGCCCAGGTCAGACCAGCATTTATGTGTCTGTCGAAATATGAATGCTGATCCATCCAGATAGCTACACTTTTACTCCACCAGCAAGCACCAGTTCTTTCTCCCTTGAGGCTCCACGCATCAGAGTCCTAAGCAATATGGTTCGTGATTTCCAAAAGTTGATTTCAAACTTCCAGTCATTGCAATATCGTTGAATTCAATTGAAGTCATGAATTCTAGTGACCTTGACTTTTGGAGCTGTTCTGTACGCAATTAGATCGTCGGCAAACGCAATTGCCTGAGTTAGACTACTTTTCAGATCACTGGTGTAAACATTGAATAGAATCGACAAGTTTACCGTTTCCTTCTGAAGACTATTTTTAATATGAAAGGGTTTGGCAGGAGTCACATTGCCACTCTTGAACCAACTAAATTTCTACCATTGAGCATATCATAAAATATATCGCCAACTTAGAACTAGAAAAGTGACTATGTCCATGTTTGACTATTATAAACCACTTCGAACAGTACCTCGTCCTCATGACATGATGGCTAGTGCATTGTACTGTACTGCTAAAGGTCTGAGTTCGATTCCCAGCCACTGCCATTTAAGAGCAGAAATGTTTTTTCCCGAGGTACTGCCTGAAACTAACAAATAATCCAAGAGTATATTTGTCATGAATAATTGCTTTCTCATCTAGCCGTTCGGACTCGGCAAAAAAGTGTATTTCTTGTATTCCTGCTAACAACATGAAAACAGAAATGTTTGAGAGTTGTAAGTCACTAGGCCCTGGTACTCCACGAGCTGTTGCACCACCAAATCAGCCTTTTCCAAATCAACCAGACAGGCATTCCTATACTGCTTTTTAGATTTGTTCAATTGTTCCATTCAGAAACAAGTTTCGACGCAGCATGAATGGTGTTATGTCCCGCCCTAAAACTGAACTGATTATCCAGTCTGATATTATTATCCTCTGACAATTTGGACAGAATCTTATTGATTACTTTTTTGAATACCTTGCTTATACTCGCCAGAAAAAGACTTATCAACCATAACCTTTTTCGGGAGAGGATGCATCGCAGCTGTCTTCCACTACACTAGATAATACGCATTATTCAGAGCGTTGTTAAATATACTGTTATAAATGCCTACTGTTTCTTGACGTAAATGTCGAAGTACAACTTTGGATATGTCATCGAGTCCTGCTGATTTCTTAGTCTTTAATGAATCGAAGATAAACTGGAGTTCCACCTTCGTAATTAACAGGGAACTGGACTCATTCCGCCTGGCGATTATAACGTTCACCAAATGATCTTCACTGAACCAGGTGAAACCGAGGTTCTTTGATCGCCATTGCGTAATGTCAAAGAAGTTGTGAAGCAGGGCTCTCAGATCTTGATTCAGGTGAATGCCTTGTACGTGCCAGAAAGCAGCCCCAACTAGCCTGTAATTTCTCCTGCGGATCTTCGATAGTAAAGAGGTCATCGTCCAGAACGGCAAGCTTTACATAAAATTCCTGCTGGCAGAAGTACGTCTCTGTTCTCTGCCGTTCTCTAAAGTTTAAGACACGGAAGGTCGTTCTGATCAATTTTTCTAAACATCTTGTTGATTTAGGGAAACATACTCGGTTCACTAGAATTAACGGCCCAAATTTTGTTATCCTATCACAAATTAATTGACAACAAATTGACATTTGTTGGTTGATGTTCTTCTTCGAAGACTTCAAAAAATCCAGTTTATGTATTTGCCAGTGGTTACTATTTTAAGATGTTTTTTTTTTTTTCAAAAATTGTTGAATATTTACTCTATTTTCTCAATTACATGAACACTACGACTATGGATTAACAATTTTTTTTGTTTTAATTTATTTTAAATTTTGCATTTTGTTGTTATAATTTCTTAAGGTTGTTTTTTTCATTTCAGTTATTTATTTTCAAAAAAGTTTAACTACCTCCACAAAATAAAAATTATGTGAGGACATGTGACCTCGGCTTATGTTAACGTTATAAAAAAGTTAATTTTTCAGTTTGATACACCAAAACTTCCTTCCTCTACCTCTTCCTTCCTTCACCATCTTCCATGTGAAATATTTGTATAGACTCTTTTGACTTTTGGAAAATGAATCGATTTCACCATGTTTCATGATGGTACAAGTTTTTTTGTTCAATTTATTTGTTTATTGCAAGTAAAAATGTTTCCTTGGGAAGTATACCTACCGATCATTAATAACATTTTTTTTTTTAAATGGTTTTCCATCCATAGGTATTGTCGTTACCGACTCAAAAAGAAAAAAAAAACGTATGGACTTATTTTTGAGAAAAATAAGGTTTTGTTAAATTGCTAAAATTGTTTTTGGACCTTAACAAAATTAAAATAAAATACACGACTGGATTGCACGAACTTGCTCTTAAGTTCAAGTTACTTGGAAATAAGAATTTTTAAAATATGAAATTAATTATAGAAAAAACCTAAAAAAAAAAAATATAAAAAGCACTTAAATCGTTCTTTTAATTGTATAAACAACAAGTTAAAAAACTTAGAGCCCAAAAACAAGTATACCACTTGATTACTTAAAAAAATATGAATATATGCAAAAAAAAATTAAATCGTTGGAGCGGTTTTCTAAGAAAATAATTTTATATAAAATTTTGATAACATTTTTAAAAAAAAGTTTTGGTATGCCAATTTTGAGTGTATATATTGGAATACAATTGAAACCTAGCTTCAAAAAAATTCATTAACGCATTTTGGAAATATTGAATTTTGAAACCAAAAAAAATTAGTATTTTTTAAAAACCCAAAATTTATTTGTTTTCAAAATTTTGATTTGCAATATTGGTAATATTATAAAACAACTTTTGCATACAAATTTTCATTGAGATCGTTTGAGCCGTTAATGAGGAAATCGAAAATTAGAAAAAACCGTTAAAGACAGGTACCGTTAATAACAGTTTTTTGTAATTTTTTTTATCAGAAAGTACATAATATTTATTTATTTAATTCATTGTTTTTTTTAATCGAAATCGTTAGAGCCGTTTTTGAGATAGTTAAACTTTTCATTTATGGCTGTAGGGCAAATACAGTTATTATTGGTGATGAAAAAAATTTCAATTTCCCCTTTGGAGAGTTACACAAAAATCTTAAGTTCAAAACTTGATGAAAATTGCTTCAGTGGTTTAGGCTGTAGGTCAATATACGGACAGACAGACAGACAGTTAAAATTGTGCCACCCACTTTTTTGGTGTTCTCTATCCAAATATCCAAATATCCAAAACTTGCCCTATTTCCTATATCGCAAGTAAAAAATATGTGGGGGATACAAGCCTTAAAGCAGACTTAAATAAAATCAATTTAGCTAGTTAGATTGCAGCTGGACATACAAACAGTCAGAATAGCAAAACCCACATGCTCTATATTATTTGAAACAATTCAGTATTACCGATACGGCCTTAGCTTGTAGATCAGTCGCTCAGACACACAAATGCATAGACGCACAGACTGACAGATGAACATAGTGATGAAACCCAGAGCTTCTTCATCATTACAATGTTAGATTTGAGTATCTACTTTCCTAAAGCTGGACATATTTTTTCATGGGAATCCAATATTTGAACTAAAAAAGTAAGTTGAAATAATTCAAACTTGAAATATTTTTTCATTTGCTAAATCTCTTAACATAATTTTAAAAATTTCCCCCAAAAAAACGTATGTATATGTAAGAATCAAAACACATACATGCTTTATTATATATATAATTCAATTGATTAATAACTAGAATGTACTCTGAGGCGTATGTGGAATATTTCTTAAAGTTCATTTCCCAAGAAATTAATTTTCCCATTACAAAAAGAGAAACAACTTTATACTAAGTCCACAAAAGACCACCAAGCTTAAGTTATTAGTATATTTATGTTTTTATTCTTTACTTTAGAAAGTTAAATTGCTTCTTTGCCACCGGAGATCAAAATTTTCTCAGAGAAATCATTTAAGAAACAAATAACAATTATGATGATGAAATGATTTAAAAGTTCTAAATGAATTCGAAGAAAACGAAATAAACAAAAAAAAAAAAAATCATTGTTTGCTTTATGTAGCTTCGTTTGAGTAAGAAAAGAGTTTGTATAGGTATTTCATTTAAATGTGCATGAGGATATACTTTTGTACAATAAATCGCGATATTCAATAGGTATACATAAGGATGGCGCTTAATTTTGAAATTTTTAAATTTTTTTGGTTAATCCAAAAAAAATTATGTGAAATTTAGCATAAAAGAAAATATGAACTCTTAGTTGTTTTTGGTTACTTTTTTGTGCTATTTTTATTAAATTTTGTAGGCCATACATTACGAGGAAATTCAATTTCAAACAAAAGGGTATAAGTTTAAGAGAAAAAACAAACCAATTTAAAATGACAAAGTTGTCAAATTAGGTTTATTTTCCGAGATATACCAAACATGTGGAAAAATGGCCAGTGTGACCATTTTGATTTAACAATAAAAACCCTTGATTGTAATTGGTCTTTATTAAAAGCTTTATTCATTAGCCTTAATCAGAGAAAAGAAATAAGGGAAGAATATTTTGTTCAGTGTAGCTATTAACTTGATTGCAGTCTAAAAGACACAAAATTCTCTTCATTGTATATTTCATTTAATTGCTCGAGTCCAGAATTTTGCAGGATTAACCTCGATTGCTTATATCTAATATCCATCAGATCCATAAAAACCAAACGGATAATTAATTTTTCAATGCAATTTTGGTATAGAGGAATGGAAAGATAAATAAAACTAATATTTTGGTGATTTTCGTACACAAGTCAGTTTCTCTGACCTACATAGTTGTACGATGTTAATGTATTTTTATATTTATATTCTTTCAGAGTGAAGTACCATATCTATGGACCGAAAGCTCTTCACATTGGAATGAGGACGTTTTGGGATATGTATAAGAGTGCAATGAGAATTTACTCTAAGATATATTTGCTATCCAATCGATCTATGCAGCAGTAGTCCTTGAGGATAATAACCAGCAGCATAGTAAAGCAGATGATGCTGGTGTTGTGCCAGGGATATAAAAACTCAATATTTACTGTATTCAATTTGTTTTGCTTACCAGTTGTTTTTTTTTATCCTTTTCGCCTGCCTGATGCCTGGCTGTCTATGTGCTCGTAAATGCGGATTTTATAGAAGGGATAAAGTTTGTACAGAGTAATGTTCTCTGTCTCTGTGGAGGAGATAGACTATGTCACGTCTTGAGACCCAAGGGGGATTTATTATTTTCGCTGTAGATTGCGTTTTTTTTTTTGCTCAGCGTCGCCTTGCCGAAATATTTTCTTTTCATACTCATGTACTATCTATTTTTATACTTAAGTAACAAGGACTCTTCTTAACGGGATCGGATCAGTGTGATACGTTAAAGCAAAAAAGGATTGCATCGAGAATATTGTGAACAAAAATTCAAGCTAAGAAACAAACAATTCTAAAGCCAATAGCAAGTTTTTTTTTTTTGTCTCCTTGTCAATGGAACAGTACAATCAAGGTAGCATCCTGATTCTACGCTATTTTTCGTACCATCATCGTATCCCTTAGAAAGCTTTTTTAAAATTCTATTTTTTTCCCTCGATGGGAAACGCAATTGAATGATTGAAAAATATTCCCTCCTTTGTGTTGTTCTTTTTTGAATGGAATTTTGTGTCTGGCTGAAAGGATTTTTGTTTTTTTTTTTTATTGAGCCAGTGCAGTTTCTTTCAATAAGAGTTTCCATGTGCTTTTTACAAAGTCCGTTTGTGTTTTATGTGATGCCAAAATAAAACATCGAATGGTTTCTGTTTACTAAACCTGTAAAGATATTGTCTGACAGGATAACATAATTGTGTTATTCTTGAAAGGATATCACATAAAAACTTTTTATTTCTATTTTTGTTTTTAATAATAGTGTGTGTATAGTGAGTTGTGAGTGGATTTTCTCATAAGATGTATTAGTTTGGTATTTGGGAAGTGTGCTTTTCAGAGTTGAACAGATTTACGCTGGCAAAAAAGAGGGTATTAGTTTCATCAACACATTACATAATACATATAATATGGTTGTCACTTTTTAGATTGATTTATTTGTGACCTTATTGGTAAAATACACAATTTTCTGTTGTACATACATAGATAGATAATAGTTTTGATGCTCAAGGAAGGAAATATTTAATCCATTTTAATGGATGTATATTTTCTATCAAAAGACGTAGGAAATGATAAGAAATTCTTCTATAAATACTATATGTAGCTGAATTGAAGTAAGCTAATAGAATGCTTAATCATTCTGTCAAGAGATTATCTCTTATATTCTAATCCTTAATATATTTGTTCGTATATATGTATTTATTGTTCAAGGTCCAACCTAAACCAACACAGCTTTTTCGTTGTCAATTTGAAAAGAATTCTCAATAATTCAAATGATTGAATATTTTTAATTAAGCTATTTTATGTATTCACAAAATAGGCTTTTTTGTTTTAATTACTTATAACGAAATTTAAATTAATTTTAAAAAGATTCCTAGCTAAGACATTGAATGGTTCTATTGCCAAAAATTTTGGAAAGTTTTTTGAAATTTTCAAAATATTTCTGCAAATATTGCAACCGACTATTATAAAATGACGTTTTTGGAAAATGTACCTGTATTTTCAGATTTTTAGGTTTATATGACAAAGAGGAGTCATTTAAAAAATTAATTAATAAATCAAGGGGGGAATACAACTGCCTATTTTACAAGAACATTATATGTAAAACTACCCATAAAATAATGTAAGGCACGAAACATTGCGGCGATGTTTGAGAGATGTAAATGTTTCTGTTATTTGTTCTATAACCTATAATTTTTAACGCTTTATTTTTAATTCTATCCAAGAGACTAAAATAGAATTTTTCACAACGTTGAATATGTGATCATTCCACCAGCCGGTGGTTTGTGATGCACATACTCAGAATTGAAAGCTGTTCAGTTCCCTCCATGCAAGTGTCACTGATGGATAGTGGCATAGGAGTTGCATTTTGTATTAACGACAGAAGACAGCATTGAGTTTCTTAAGCGTTATTTTACGTGGTTTTACGTTCCTCATTGGACAATGCTGTCAATATCAGAATTTATTTCATGAGCTTATCATACACTCTTGTTCAAGATCCACATCCAAAGAACAAGGAAGTAAGTCAAGAAACGAATATGAAAAGCTGAGGGTACTGTCATCTGTAAAACAATTTAATGAATTAAAAGTTACAGATCATTTATGAAAATGAGGACGAGAGTTGGAGACAAAACGGAGCCCTGTGGCAGACCAGCATTTATTTTATGAATATTAGACTTGATACCTACCAATACAACTGGTATTGAACGTCCAGAAATGTAATTACTAATTCAACGAAGAAGAGATTGATCAAAATCAAAATAAGTAAATAAATTTGGTAGCACAACAGCTCGTGGAGAACCAAGGCCTAGTGACTTACAACTCTCAACCATTTCTGTGTGCGTGTTGTTGGAAGGAATGGAGGGGACCTACAATTTTTTGGCGAGTCCGAACGGCTAATGAGAAGCACTTATTCATGACAAGTATACTCTTGGAGGATTTGTCAGTCCCTCGCAAGAGTCAGTACCTTGGAAAAAAACATTTCTGTTTTTAGGTGGCAGTGGCTGATGCCAAGCTCTATCAAACGCTTTCGAAATATCAGTCTTACTTTCTTTTTGTTCCACTGCTCGGTGAGATATACCATCAGATCACCAGTGGACCCATTGCTGCAAAAGCCATACTAGCGGTTATTAAGAAGCCATCATTCTGCGAGATATTTCTTAAGCTGATAATTTATCAGCATTTCCATGACCTTGAAGAGAAGGGACGTAAATGTAATTGGACAACAGTTAGAGGGTGAAAAAGATTCGCCTTTTCAGGACAGGCTCAAAAGTGCTGCAAGCTAATTGGCTTTATCAATTTACCCAACAAAGGGTGTGTCATTGAAGACGTGTGTGGGAACTGAAGATAAGGTGGTATTTCTAATATTTTTTTACAGATTACCAAACAGCCCAACTAACAAAATTGCTTCGCATTTCAAACATTAAAGTGTTATTTGCTTCTATAGCGCTCCATTTACCCCTTTGACAGAAAGTAAATACCTTATTGGAGTATTACTGAATCATTTAATATTTTTTGATGCAAATTATATCAGCTTAATAAAAGTGATGTACCATTAATGCCTCTTTAATCCCTCTATAATGCTCTTAATAAATGACCAAGATACTTTCGCTTCAATAGTCATCCCGTAAAATTGTTATACAATCTTTATGTTGTTTCTATATTGCTTGTATTAGTGAATATGGCGAAGCCAAGCTATAAGTGGCCATTTTATAATGAATGTTCAATTTGGCATCTGATGAGAACACATTTGTATGTATTTCAGGACAGGTATTATTGTTAATGTCTTAGGTTGGTATTAATTAATTAATAAATCTATTTACTTATTTAACAATATATCTTAGCTAAAGCCATATCAATCTTTTTTTTAAATATTTTTCTTGAACAAAGTTTTTATATTGATGGAAGCTTCTTGTCTTATACGAGACAATTTAAAATAAAAGTGGTTCCAATTAAATGTATTGAACTATACATTTTAGATTGGTGGAGCGGTTAGCGAGCAAGGCAATTGATTCAGAGGACACGGGTTCGATTCCTGGACGTACCAACAATATTTTTAAAACTTAATTTAATGTGAACTTCCTTAAGACTCTTTTAATTGACTCTATAAAGGTACAATAGGAGTGGAAAAAGGTCACCTTTTTTACTCTATGGAGTCTTATGCAATGCTTATATGCGTAGGTTGAATGAAAACGAAAAGCATTTATGGAGGAATATAGAAGTGAAATTGTTAGTTGGGAGTTTTTCTACTTTTGAGATACTGTAGTATTTGTTGCCTTAATTTCTGGTCGTGCAAAAATTTGTTTCATTGAATATGAACGTTACAGACCTTTCTGGCTTGTTTGATCTAGTTTTCCTTAGTGTTGGCTTTATAACATCTGAAGATTACTTCTCTAACCCTGATAACCTCGTCATAGCTCGAATCAAACCATATGCTCTCTTTCGGTTTGATAGATTTTATCCTATGAGGGATTAAATCTCTCATTCCGTACAGAATCAAGTCTATGAACATATCTGCAATTGAGTCTACATCACTATCGACGAAGCAAAGCAACCAGTTACAGTCCCTGAAGAAACTGTTGAGACCGTCCTAGTTGGCTTTCTCGTATTGCAACCACGGTTCTCCTAGGGGAACTTTCTTTTACTGAGTTTTGTTGCCTCGAGAAATTTGCAGATATGAAACATGTTCTGATGTGCCTAGAGGAGATAATACACTTGTCATGTATTTATCAGGGTCAGAGGTAAAAAACAAGTCTAGAGTGTTGGTAGTATAACCTGCAACGTCAGGGATTTGGGTTGGCTCGTCAACAAGCTGAGTTAACTCATTACAACTTACCTTCATTTGGGTGTTGACTATGGGTAGAATAGTGAAGCCACGAAGAATTATGTACATTAAAATCACCCGCAATGACGATTTCAGTGTGATGATAATGGGCAACAATTCTTTGAATGAAGTCGGACGGAGCATAAAAGTCATTAAAAGTTGAACTTCTGTCCAAATAAGAGCTTCGATAAAGGAAGCATGTGTAAATGATGTTTTCAATCATATGAACTTAAATTTTTTGTAAGAATATTAAATCATGGTGTTGATTAATTATACCTGTTTTTTTCTCTGAGTGTGGAGAAGAGAAATAAGTTAAGATTCCAGTTTTAGGGAAATACACTTACTTACGAACCTTACGTCGTTGAAAAAATTCTATTCAAATCTATAAAAAAACTACAAATCTAACAAATTAAAAAAAATTATCAACAATAGCAACCGTTTAAGAGTTAATAGACAATAACTAAGAAAAACATACTTCAAGGCGCTATAAACTCTAACCGCAATATCAATTAAAACTGTTATTCCTCTTTGAGTCCACGATTTTACTAAACTACCAATAATCCACGGGCTAAAATTTCTAATTAAAAAACTAATTATTTGTGGAATAGAAAAGTGACGTTTACCTTACGAGGCCTGTTTAGTTACTTGAAATTCTTACCAAGTTTCGCAAGCTTCGTTTTTTTTTTGTATGGATTTTTACAGCATCAAATTTTAAGTTACTAAACACACCTCTCTAAGATTTCTTTTTAATTTATGCCTACCTAAATTGTTTTTATTTTGGAAAATTTTAATTAAAAGGAAAAGAAGCGAGTAATTGTAGCACTAATGACAAAGTAAGTTTATACAAATAAACTACTATTCAAATAAACTATATAAAAAACATGTTATCGAAAATGTAAATCTGTTGATAATTAACCATTAACCAATACCAACACCAATACAAAAAATATCCTGTTGCTTATTCCTTCGCTACACCATCTGCTTCAGTAGTTAACAAAAAATAAATTTGGTGGCACAATAGCTCGTTGAGAACCAGGGCCTAGTGACTTACAACTCTCAACCATTCCTGGGTGCGGCTAGGTGAGAAACACTTATTCATAACAAGTTTACTCTTGATGGATTTGTCTGTTCCTCGCAAATGCAGTACCTCGGGAAAAACATTTTTGTTTTTAGGTGGCAGCGGCTGGGAATCAAACCCAGATCTTCGATATGACAGTCCAACGCACTAGCCATCATGCCACGAGGTACTACAGTGGTTTAATTTAGTAAATGTCACTTAGCAGAAATTTAGTTTTATTTTTATTAGTAACATTTTGCACTTAATCCACGGAATAAGGCTAACCTTTCGTTACTCCGCGTTTTTTTATTTGGCAGTAAACGTAAACAAATTATGAAAAATACTAACAAAATTTCTTTTAACAAATGTTTTGTAGATACGCTGAATTGTTCTCGAGATATTGGCTACAAAGTGTTTTTATTTTTTTAATGGTTACTGACGCACTGCACTTATAACTGCGTCATTTTAGAGAACAAAAAAATCATTGCCGACTGGCATAATAAGAATAAAAAAATTGTACTATAGTTTTAGTAGTACGTCAAATTCAGACTTAGGCGCTCACAAAAAATCCTACGCTACTGGTTTGAATATAAAACGAAACAATTAAATTAAATTTATTTTTAATTAATGGCTAATGAATATTATATGTATTTACAAAAACAACACTTACTACTCTTTTTCTTTACATTTGCTTACTCATTTAATTAAATTATCACAGCTCATCACTTTTTCTAACGAAAAAAAATTATAATTTATTTTTATTTTTTTTTTTTAAATCAAAGTGCTTCTGTTACGATATTTCTCGGTGCTGTTCCACAATTTTGAACAAAAGTGTTGTGCCACAATTTAAATGACATTTTATCAATTGCGTATTCCAGTACTTTAATTCAAGGATCATTGTGTGATGTCTAAAGAAAAGGGAATGTCACGTGTACCTTTCACTCGATATTCCTCTATCTAAAAATTCCCAAGAGCAATTCCTTTCATAAAAATAAATGAACAATTCCCTAAAATAGTTATTAGGGTATTTACGTTTCCAGATCCTTGCAAAAACACATACCTACACACACATACCCTCAACAGAACAATAAAACCTTCTCAGGAGGAAACCTCTCTAGAAATAAGGAAGACAAAAAAAAAAAAAAAAAAAAAACGAAAAGAGAAGATATCTTCTGGCAAACGTTTTAATGAAAATTCCCTTTCAGTTCAATTGATAAATAAGCTATAAGAAAAGTGCTCGATGGAAGACAACAGACAATGTCAGCATCTCAGCATCATCGGGGAGTAAAAGAAGCGCCTTTTCCCAAGCGAACGAATATCCTTCCAAAAAATTCTATTTCGCTTATATATCAAACTCGTACATTACAAACACAACAGCACAAGGAGGTACCAGTTCCGGATAATACGTATTGGTATGTTGGTGCTGGTACATTTATAATCTAAAGTTTTTCCTCTTGACACACTTTGTGAATGAAAACTGACAACAAAATGTGATTCGCTTCGGCCAAATATAGAGAATATAAAAACTATTGAACTGCATCAAATGAGAAATCATCACAACGAGCAACAAAATAAAACAAAAACCGAATAAAATCAAATTGGGGTACCGGAACTCAAAATCCCAGCAAAAATCCGCATTGGTATTCATACCTCAATACAACTTCTATATTTGAGCTCCTTTTTTCAATACAATGAGTCCATGTTGGTGCTTCATTTCATACACATAGATAGAAAAAAAATAGAATTACATCAAAGTCAGTGCACAAATTCCCAACCTGACTCCTTGCACAAAAACCTAATTAGATTTTTTTTTTTTTCATTTTCGCTCTTCACTTTGGACCGATATTTTTTTTTTTTGCTAAACGAGTACATGAGTATTATAAAATGCTTTTTGGATGATAAGCGAGTTAAGGATGAAAATAAAGTGCATGACTTGAAGTTTCCAGTTTAGTTTTTTTTTTTTTCTTTTAATTCTTAGAACATACCTGTATGTACGAGTATAATAAAGCTTCCGTGAAAAATTGCAATTCAGAGATTTTTCATCAGATTTGATAGAATCCTATTAAAATGTTAAATGAATTTAATAAAATGCACGACTGCACAAATCTGATTATTTTTTTTTTGCAAAGAGTTTTTGTTTTATGAGAATTATTTCAAGAAACAAGTCAAGTTTTTTTCTGAGCTGTTAATTTTTGACTTAAATAACGTAAAAAATGCATAAAAATAAACAGACAGAGCAACAATAAAGTATAATAAAATACCATGCGCGGTGATGGCCAAGAGCTTAGGGCAGTGGGAACTTTCTGAAAGATGTGGAATTTTTAGTAATGCTGAAGATTATTAATTTATTCATATTTGTAGATTTAATATTTTTTGCTTGAAAATTAGGAAAACTTTCGATATATATACAAGAAATGGGTACATGCGATATTATACAATAGTTCAGTCGTCATATTGTGTTTTTGCCATGCAAATTTTTGGGTAGTTTTGAGATTATTCCTGCTTTTTTCTTTCGAGCGTGCTGAATCTGAGTCTGAGGGTTACAGGTAAAATTTTGTGACACAATAAGGAACAAAAATGCATAATGGCTCTAAAACTATCAATTATTTGTTAATTTAAAACAAATCTTTGATTGAACGTCGTGACATGATGGTTAGTGCGTTGAACTGTCAGGCCGAAGGTCTGGGTTCGATTCCCTTCAACTGCCACCTAAAAAAAGTAGTGTTTTTCCTGAGGTACTGCTTCTTTGAAGGAACTGACAAATCCTAGAAGAGTATACTTGTCATGAATAAGTGCTTCTCATCTAGCCGTTTGGACTCGGCAAAAAATTGTAGGTCCCTTCCATTCGTGCCAATAACACGAACATAGGAATGGTTGAGAGTTGTAGGTCACTAAGCCCAAGTTCTCCGCAAGCTGTTGCCCCACCAAATGTATTTAATTTTATAAAGGTACTTTATGGCAAGTTATATGCATTCGTAAAAAAATTTAACTCGAGATTTTGATCAGACTTTTGTCATAACGATGATAGGGAAAACGAACAAAATATGGGTCTCAAAATTTTGTCTGTCTTTCTATCCGTTTGGCTACAGCCTAAGCAGCTGGATAAATTTTCTTCAAACTTGGTACATTGTAGTTTCTGGTGATTCAACCCACACGTTTTAAATTTTTTTTTAAGAACAAAAAATAATGGTAACAGATTTTCTTAGTAAATTTTGAAAATCAATTTTCTCAAAAATGGCTTCACAACTTTTCTTAAAAAAATCAACAAATTTCTTTTAGGAAGCCTTCCTTTGAGTGGGAAACCAATTTTCATATAATGGCTGTCATTGTGCTACCTCCAAAAGAACCATTTTTACTTACGATTTAAGTACTATTAGAAAAGTATTTGATTCATACCAAAAAAATTCGAGATAACAATTAAACATGACATTACGATGACAGAGAACACCAAAAAAGTGAGTGGCAAAATTTTGTACGTCTGTTTGTTCGGCTACTGTCTAAACGGCTGGATCGTTTTTCTAAAAACAAGGTACATAGCGGTTTTTGATAGTCCCACAAAAACGTTTTTTTTCATATTTTTAGAACTAAAAATAACGGTACCTGCCTTATAATTTTTCTTAGAAATTTTGCAAAAACTTATTTTTCCCAAAAGCAGACAAATTTCTTTCAGTAAAGGCTACTTTTGTGTCGAAAACCACTTAACAAAAAAAAAAGTTATGAATGGTACCTCCCAAAGAACCATTTTTTAATTTGCAATTTTCTTCAAAATGTTAATTATGGTCCGAATATAATATTTTAAGCAGAAGCTTTTAAGCAATATAAATAGTTTTTTTTTTACCAAAATTTTCAGAAATTTTTTTTGGATTTAAACAAAAATTTTCTAAATTTTTTGTTTAAATACCAAATATTTTGAAATCTATACTGTCGATTTTTATAAAACTCTATATTTAAGGTTTTTTATACACCCTTTAAAGTATTTTTAGAATAAATTTTACTTTATGAAAAAATAACGGTTCCTTCAATACAAATGTTAAAAAAATCGTTAAGGAAAATATTTTTTGCCTAGAGATGACTCCTATAATTTTGATCAAACATTTCCTATACCACTGGTGAAATTTGTGCGATTTACTTCCAAGAAATACAAAAGTTTTAATAAATGGCAAATATTAAAAGTAGGTACCTACCTACATCTCATAGGTATTTAAAAAAAATTATTTTTCTACCTATCGGCTGAAGAGCCGATATACACTAGTCACGGAAATTAAAGGAACAATTTTTTTTTTCAATTTTTATTAGTGTTTTTTGAAAAGCTGTTGTTTGTCATGAGTGGTCGTATTTTGTTGAAACAAAAAGCATTATGCAGCTTTATGTTTTTTGTTTCAATATTTGTTTGCAAATAATTTTGTTACAGTACCGTTATTGCGTTATTGTAGGAACTGACAGGAAACAATTTTTTTTGTGTTTTTTTGAAAGTCCGCATTTTCAAAGATAATTTTTTTTTTGAGTTAATCAAATATAATTGTCAGATAATCTGTTTATTCAGCTTCAATTCAATTTTTTTTTGTGGTCGTACAATTTTTTTTGCATGGTTTATCTGACTTTTAATGAAAAAAAGATACGTTTGGCTTTGATGACCGCAATATCTTAGCAAAATATGATACCATAAAAAATTCAAGGAAAATTTTAAAAATTTGAGTTTGATTTTTATAAGATTTAAAAAAAATTATTATTTATTGACTTTTCACTGTTAGTATAAAAAAAAAATGTACTAAAAAACGACTTTTTGTTGTCTTTCGGTAAATCTCTTGTTACATTTCGAATTTTGATTTGAAAACTTCCATTTGTATGCTGATTTATAGTCTTTTACAACATCAATATTTTTGTAAATTATTCAAAATGATTCGCTGAACCGTTTTTCTTCGCCAAATTCTCAAAGTATTAAAAACCAATCAAAGGGACAAATTGTGTTGTTCCTATCACTTAGTCGACACCAAAATTGATTAAAAAACAACAATTTTCGTAGACTTTTGTTACAGTTTCGCATTGTTTAGATATTTTCTTGACTTAAAATTAAATAAAAAGTACATTTTTCTTTTTTAGGTGTTTTCTTAACCTAAAATGAAATAAAAAGTACATTTTTTTCAAACCAAATTTAAAGTTCTTTCGTATGAAAGTTTTTTGGAAATTTAAAAAAAAAATTTTGTTTGCAAAAATGTACGTTTTATTTCATTTTAAGTCAAGGAGATACGAGTATCTAAACAAGAAAAATATTGTTTTTATTTAATTTTAAGTCAAGAAAATATCTAAACAAAGCGAAACTGTGACAAAAGTATACACAAATTGTTGTTTTTTAATTAATTTTGATGCCGACTACGTGATAGGAACAACACAATTTGTCCCTTTGATTGGTTTTTAAGACTTTGAGAATTTGGCGAAGAAAAACGGTTCAGCGAATCAATTTGAAAATTTACAAAAAAATATTGATGTTGTAAAAGACTATTAATCTGCATACACATGGAAGTTTTCAAATTAATATTCGAAAAGTAACAAGAGATTTACCGAAAGACCACAAAAAGTCGTTTTTTAATTATTTTTTTTGTATACTAACGGTGAAGAGTAAACAGTATAATTTTTAAAAATCTTAAAAAATTCAAACTCAAATTTTCAAAACTATGCTTGAATTTTTATGACGTCATTTTTTGCTAAGATATTGGCAATCAAAGCCAAACGTATCTTTTTTCACTAAAACCATGCAAAAGAAAAATTGTACGATCACAAAAAAAAAATTGAATTGAAGCTAAATAAACAGATTATTATTGAAAATGCGGACTTTCAAAAAACCACAAGCAAACAAAAAAAAAAATATTGTTTGGTGTCAGTTCTTACAATAACGCAATAACGGAACTGTAACAAAATCATTTGCAAACAAATATTAAGACAAGAAACATAAAGCTGCATAATACTTTTTGTTTTAACAAAATACGACCACTCATGACAAGGATACAGCTTTTCAAAAAATACAAATTAAAATTGAAAACAAATTTGTAGTGTATATTGATGTACAAATTTTTAATAAGATTAAAAAAATTGCATATTAAAGTTTTTGAATTTTAAAAAAAGTTCCAATTTTTTTTTGAAAATTCGATATTTGAAAAATGGGTTAACAATTTTTTATATTTTTTTTAATATTTACACAAATAAATACATAAGATTTGCATACCAAAAATTTTCCTTAACAATGTTTTAAGAATTTTATTTATTAAAAAAAAAATTCAAGAGATTTATAAGAAGTTGTTTTAGCTAATTAAAATATCGTATTTCATGCTTTTAAACATTTTTGTCTTTCATAATTTCCATAGCCTTGTGATTAAATTTTTTAAACCCTCAGCGTCTTGAACATAAGAGCAAGTAATTTATATTTTATTTTGGTCTTTGATCTAATTTTCTAATTCTTCTTATTCTAATTAAAGTAACGACTTCTTTTGGAATAACATTTGATTTTTCTTTTTTTCTTAGCTTTCTCGATATGTTTGTCTTATATCTGAATTTGTATGTTCTGTTTTTTTTGTTTGTTCGTTATTGTTCTTTTTTGGTGACATTGGGGATCTAGCGACGTTTTTAAATTTAGTAAGAGTGTATTCAAATTACTAAAACTGCATCATTACTTCTTATTTCCACAAAAAAGAAAAATTACAAATATAAACAAATTTCATTCTACACTGAAGAAATGCCACCTGTCATAAAAAGTGTTATAGCTAAGAATTTCTGTAAAAAAATTTCTATGTATTCTAACTAAAAATAAGTATTGCAGGACTGTTTGTTTAAAAAAAAGCTCCAAACGAATAAAGTCAAGACGATTTGACTGGAAGGAGAAATTGATTTTTTCTGAGCTAGCTAGACACTTTCCATAAAAAAACAAATGGTAATAAAATCGAGCTCAGTAGGCACAAGTTGAAACTAGATATCTCGAGTCATTTAAATGAAGCCAGACACCTGATTATTTGTTACCACAACTTTATATTCCATCTGCTTCGAGAACATTGTCTTTTATGGGTTCACGTCCGGCCATGAATTTTCTGTCTACATAAAATTTAGTTTATAAAATGAAATAAAAAAAAGTTTTTTTCTCCCAAGGCTAGCTAACCCATTGAAATCTCAAAAGGACAATCATTTACAGCTTAAACAGCTCTTAAATCTAAAGTCTACCGATACAAGTAGGTAACGACTTTGTTTTGTATTGTTGTTGTTGTACCTATTTTGTGGTCAAATATAAGACTGGCATAAAATAATATTACAAATAAGAAAATTCAATTTAAAAATAAATTTCCATAAAAATAAACTACATAAGGTACAGCTCAGCTTCAATTTTCAAATTAATGAAACGAAAAGAAATTAAATTGTTGTATACTAAACAAATTTAACAATATTATGTCTGATTGAAAGAAACACAGAAAAAAAAACAAGAGAAAACGTGTCCTTCAAACGTGCCACTTCAATCTCAATTCTATTTGTGCGTATATTAATATTGAATTGAGACTTTCTCCCATATACACAAAACCAAAATGCCTAGCTATGTATTTGTCTCAATTTTATGAAGCAGCAGGATACATAAAAAAGAATCATTAAGCAACCGAATTTGCTAAGCTGTTACCGTTTTTATGAAAGAAAATTGATTTTCCTCGATGGACAATTTCATTTAATATACCTAAAATCCAAAAACCAACTGCTTGGATTTCAAGACTGCCTCCAGGCACAAAACACAGAGTGTCCTTTTTTGTCGATTTTATGACAAGATATAGCATCTCTATCGTCGTCGGCCTATATTTGAATTGGATGTTGTTGCTATTTTTTTTTTTTTTATTTCAGACAAATATTTTCTTTGTGAAGGATAACATTTTGTCATTACAGACACATGAACAAATTTTGATAAAGCAAACAAGATGCAATGGAATGTAAAATCTTCAAAAAAAAAAAAAAAAATCAATTTCAATAGAAACCTTAATGCAGTGATGGTGTAAGCACGTTTGCCTTAATATTGCTGGAAGCCCATTTCATATCGAAGGAGAGACCATTTTACTTTAGTTGTTTTGATCCGATGTACAAATTTAGGAAGCTTTTAAAGTAAAAGTCTTAAAAATATGTCTTTTGTTGTTTGAATTTCAAAAAGTATTAAACTCAATGGTAATTGTTTGAACAAGTCGTGGTTAAAATATGAGTGAGATTCATCTTGAGTCTGGGTGCCACAGATGCTTCGTGGAAGAACAATGTTAAAAGTTTGTCGTATGACATCTTTGTTGTCACTTTTTGTTTTCTTGAAAATAGATACGTATACCGTAGGCGCGTAGGAACATACATATATAAATTGAAAATATTGACATAATCCCCAGATGTATAAGGGCACATTTGGAGAGTTTTCTTAAGTTAATTTGGTTATGAAAGTTTTGAATCGCTAATAAACATCATGACACAATAATTATTTGTAGGCTTAGTATATCCAAAAATGTTCTTAAAGAAAAAATATATTGTAATAACTGAAGTAAGTTTAAGGAGTAAAACAGGATCTCGAGGCTAAAGATAAAGTATTAATTACACATAAAACGAAACCTGCTACAAAAGCACATGTTTCTAAACAGTGAAAGGATAGCTTTTTAGAGAATTTTCAATATTTTTGAACAACTAAAATGTCCTTATATTTAGAACCTACCTTATAAAAGGTAACGTAGGCAAAGAATCAACTTTCTTGACCAGGAATAGACAAGAAACGGCTAACATCTATCAAATGATGTAAAATTGTTAAGTATCTAGTGATCACACTCATTCCCTGATCATAGATACATTCAATTCAGCTTGAACGATGAACCTCCTAGCCAATTAGCTTTTCGAAATCATAGGAAAACTGCAGTAAGTTCCAAGTACAGAGAAACACTTTAGAGATTTATCTAACCTGATCTGTAAAGTGCTCCAACCAATTTAAACAACCTTGACAGCAAAGTCAACGATCTAGCCTTAGCCATCGACAAATTGCTAGAAACCTCCAATCCTCTGTTTCATATAAAGGATAAAAGAAAGCCATATTGGTGAATTTCGGGGCTTAAAGCACTCAGGAAAAATTGTAGGAAACTTTTCAATCGAGCTAAAAGTACTAGAGTATTGTCCGATTGATGGGATTCTTACAAAGAATCACTGAAATCGTATAAAAAAGAATTGAGGAAAACCTAATGGTCTTCGTGAAGAACACTCTGTGAAAATATAAAAGAAGCCTCCGAAGCATCAAGACTAAGAAAAATCCTCTCCACAAATCCAGTCATGTCTAGTTGCCTCAAAAATATTGATGGCTCATGGACTAATTCTTGCGAAGAATCACTTAAATTGCTACTGGATACTTATTTTCTAGACAGCCCAGAGTCTGTTTGTATAGTGCTGCCCTAGACAGGATAAGCAGTAACTTAACTTTTCCCTAAGGTTTAATTACAAGAAAAAAATTACAATTTGCACTCAAAAGCTTAAAACCATACAATTCGTCAAGGCCAGGTGGCATCATTCCAGCAGAACTGCAGATGAGTTCAGAAGTTATTCTGCCCATTCTGGAGGTCATCTTTAATAGCTGCTTGAATCAGGTTCATGTTCCACTTCTATGGAGGGAAGTCAAAGTTGTAATTGTTCCTACTACTACTAAACTCAAGTTGTTCCTACTAAACTCAAGTCAAGATTCAAGACCTATTAGCCTTTAATCATTTCTTCTGAAAACTTTTGAACGACTGATTGATCCAACTACGATCAAGCATTGATACGAGACTACTGTCCACTGCTCAACATGCTTATTGCAAAGAGAGATCAGTGGAAACGGCTCTTTACAAACTAGTACGTGCCATCGAATATTCCCTCCATAATGAAGAATATAAAAAAAGTCGCCTTTCTATAGATATAGAAGGCGCCTTTAACATCGTCGACACATCTGCAATCGCATCTGTGCTGGTATCTCTCAATGTTGATGGGTTGTTTGGTGTATTGATTAATCAAATGCTTACAAGAAGAGTTATTAATTCAAAACTGGGTGGCAAGAAGATCAGTGAGTATGGGTTCACCGCAGGGTCGCGTTTTTTCTCCCCTTTTATGGAACTTGGTAGTTAGTGAGCTGCTCAATTGCCTAGAAGCGGAGAGCTACAGAGTGATTGCCTATGCAGACGAAGTAGCTAAAGTAGTATCTGGTAACCATCCAAACACTTTAAGAGGACTTTTAAAAAACACTCTAAATAAGCCAATATGATGGGCTGATCGGTGCGGATTTGGAGTAAATCCCCACAAGACAGATCTGATCCTCTTCTTCAGGAAATACAAAATTCCTCAAATAGACCCCCCTTCTATTAATAGTGTTCCACTAATATTCTCGGACGAAGCTAAATACTTTGGTCTCATTTTACATAAGAAGTTAAGCTGGAAACCTAACATACAAGAAAGAGTCAAAAAAGCTTCAGTGGCACTTTTCTCTTGCAAAAAAGATGTCGGTAGTAAATGGGGCCTCCAACCACGCATTATTCACTGGCTAAACATTTCGGTAAATAGATTAATTTTAACTTACTGCGTGGCAGTATGGTGGACTGCCTTGGATAATGCGATTCATCACGATAAACTAAGAAAAGTCCAAAGAACTGCATGTCTATGCATAAGTGGGGCACTTTGGTCAACTCCGTCCGCTGCATTTGACACTCTACTCCATCTAACACCTCTGGATACTTCCAGCAAACAAATGGCTGTGAGCACAGCCATTCGCCTCAAGGCCTCTTCACAGTGGATCGCTTATGAGATTGGTCACTCCGCTATTCTGAATTCATTCGGATCACTTCCAAGTAACACTGATAACACAATCCCACTATTGAACTTCGACAAAAACTTTGAAGTTACCATAACTTTCAGATCCACCTGGGAGAATGTAAAAATAAAACAAATTTGCTGGCGCAACAAATCATGGAGAACCAGGGCCTAGTGGCTTACAACTCTCAAGTATTCCTGTGTGCGTCTTGTTGGCAGGAATGGAGGGGACCTTCAATTTTTTGTTCAAACGGCTAGATGAGAAGCTCTTATTCATGACAAGTAAACTCATGGAGGATTTGTCAGTTCCTCGCAAGAGGCAGTACCTCAGGAAAAACATTTCTGTTTTTCAAGGTGGCAGCGGCAGGGAATCGCACCTAGACCTTTGGCATGACATTCCAACGCACTAACTATCATGCCACGAGGTACTACACCTGGGAGGATGTAGGATTTAAAGATCAATCGATTCACTTCTACACCGACGAATCGATGACCACAGATGGGGTTGGTGGAGTTATGTACTTTGATAGACTAAATTTAAGTCTCTCATTCCGCCTTCCCAGTCACTGTAGTGTATTCCAGGCGGAACTTCTAGCGATAAAAGAAATACAATATTGGCTACAAAAAAAAACGTGATATCAACCTCGGATATCCGTATCTTCTCTGATAGTCAAGCCACTATTAAGTCTCTGGACTCTGTCTCTATAAACTCTAGAACTGCCCTTAACTGTCGAGCATTTCTGGTAGAGGTGGCGTAACAGTTTAATATTCACCTTTGATGGCTTGAAAGAGCTGATGAACTCGCTAGAAGTGGAACATTATTACCCATTTTATCTGAAAGAACAAATATTGGTATACCCATGGCTACTAGTAAATTTTTGCTGAAGTATTATGCTTTGGAGAGAACAAGCATTAGGTGGAATAACAAACAACCATGATTTAAAGCATTCCATGTGTTTAATATCTCCAACTAAACCAACTGTTGTACAAAGGTGTCATAACGGAACACTGTTTAATAGGCAGACACGCAACGCGGCTTGGCAATGATATTCGTAGAAGCTGTATGGAAGAAAAGGAGAAAGAAACGCTTCCTCACCATCTCTGTATATGTCCAGCACTTTCCAACAGACGTAGGCTCTACTTAGGAGACTACTTCTATAACAATCCTAGTGATCTGGCAAACATCTACATAAATTGTCTCGTACGCTTTGTCAGGAGCTCTTATTGGTTCAACGAGTAAGGAAGGAGTCTTTCAGATTCATGTGGTATCACAATGGACCAACTTTGGTCTAAGTGTGTCAGTATTAATTTACTGACAGCCACTTCTACCTAACCTTCCCTATGTTGGGTTCAAATAAAACAAAAAATATGTTGATTGAAAAAGGTTCTTTTTTGAATGCTGTATAAAATATGGAAACGTTACAGTAGTTCCTGTTAAACACATATGAGTAATTTTATCGTTTCAGAAATTATGTTCCAGCGTTTCTTGCTTAGAAAGTGACATAATGAATACTTGAATTAAGTAACTGAAAATTTAAAAATTCATGAAATTTTCAGAACAAGGAAAAAAAAAGCTAATAGGTAAAGTAGGTACCAATAATCTTAAATATCAATCAATAATTTAAAATTAATTACTTTAAATATAATATTTCCCCAATAAATAAGGCACCCCAAAAAATGATAAGTGTATTATTTTATCATTATAATAAATGTAAAGTATACAAAATCAACCACACAACATTCAGAACTTTAGGGAAATTCTTCAAAAAAAATATATATATATATTGTTCCTTGATCTTTTTATGACTTTATCTTAAGAAGCCATAAACAATATCTTTTTTCTTTACTACCTTCAATGTTTCATAATTCTATCCGGTAAATAATACACAAAAAAAAAAGAAATACCTTTTTAGGGCCAAGCATTACCAAAGATGAATAAATTTGAATTGTGAAAAATTCAGCATCACTATACATAAAAGGAAGGAAAACAGGAGCCAAATTTCCGCACACTTAATTCAAGTTTATGCAATAAATTAAAATAAGTTGACTGGAATTTGTATATAAGATAGATTCTATGTGAAAGAGAGGACATTGGGTTCACTTCACATACATAAGAAGGATGAAAGTTTTGTCTTTTTTTATATTATCTTTTGTCCAGTATTATTTTTTTTTTAACTTTGAAATATCATAGTGGGAGTGTGTGTGTGTGTGTGGGAAAAATAACGTGCATATATGTTTTGGAATTTTTTAAATTTAAAATATTCATAAAATAAATTTTCACAAATTTTTTATTATTATTCACTTTTGTCTAGTTAGGTTAAGAAAACAAGAAAAAATAATAGTTTTTAAATATCAGGAGTTTTTGCAAGGGTGAAAAAAAAACATGTAAAAGGACAAGATGACAATGAAGTTGGGAAAATACCTAAGGGTATAAATTGGGTCGCACGTATTTGCTGTTAGGTTAGTTTCGCCGTTTGCAAACTTAGCAACCAATTTTAATGTTTTTTTTTTTACAGATCTGTGCACTCTGGCGAATACTTACTTTTTTTATCCAGAAACGTTTTCGATGTTTTACGATTTTAGGTTTTTGTCTGATTTTATTTTTATAATAAATATAACTAAGTGCTTATAGTCATTCGTATTTTTCGATTTCTTTCGACAAGATTTCTTTAAAGCCGCCTAAAAAAAGAAATGTTTTTTTCCGAGGTACTGCCTCTTGCGAGGAACGGACAAATCCTCCAAGAGTATACTTGTCATCAATAAGTGCTTTCTCATCTAGCCGTTTGGACTCAGCAAAAAATTGTAGGTCCCCTCCATTTCTGCCAAAAATACGCACACAGGAATGGTTGAGAGTTGTAAGTCACTTGGCTTTGGTTCTCCACGAGCTGTTGTGCCACCAAATTTATTTTTTATTTTATGTCATAAGTAGAATGGCTTAAACTACAGACATGATGTTTTTATTTTTTACTGTTAAGGCTTTTATGTATGATTTCATCAATTTCTACAACAAAACCTTAAAGTTTGGAGCTGAGATATGATGAGAAGAAAAAACGAACATTATTTTTGAACTCTCGACGTGATCGAATTTATTTTATTTAAATTAGGCTAAGGCAGGGCCGGACAAGCTATACGTGAAAGCGGTGCAAATGAGCAGGGTGCTGAACCTAATGGGTGCCTTTAACCGGTATTAAGAAATCCAATTAATCAATTAGCCAATTATTTGTTTTTTTTTTTTAAATTATTTTATTGAGTTTCGCATGGGAAATGTTTCACCCAAAAAATGTTTGCTCCCGCGGAATTTAAGAAGCTATTGTGAGTTTTGCTCCAACTTTTTTTGGCCTAAAGAAACAAAAAACTTGCACAAAGGGCACCAGTACCCTCTGTTTTCTTTGTTTCATCCTCAAAAAATAAGTTACAATGTAAGCTCTAAGTTACAAAATATTCCCGAAGCGATTTATCACATAAAAGTGGAATTTTCATTTTTAGGGTGAATCTCACAATAGGCGAAACGTTAAATGTCATTTTTTCCGCTTGAAACTCACAATAAAGCTGATTATGTTTTTGAAATAGTTTTTGAATACGTTTTACTTAAATATTTTGTTTCAGTTCCTAAATTTTTGACATACATATGTTTTTTTGAGTTTTGTTTACAATAATTTTTATATTCTTTAGCTACTTTTCTTTATAATAGAGCCCTCGATTTCAGGCGGGTGATTAATTACACGAGTCCCCGTGACACGGGTACACGTGTTTTAAGAAATTAATAACCGTGTACCCGTGTTCTTTTCAAATACACGTGTATTTAAAAAACCTTTCTGGTATGAAGACGACACCGGCGATGGCGGATGTTTCTAAAACCAAACACCTGCCAAAGAACCATTTTTAAAGTTTCAATTTTCTTCAAAAAAAGATTGACTGATTATAATAATTTTTCTTATACAAAAGCTTCTCAAAAATATGAATAATATTATGTACCAACATTTTCAAAAAAGGATTTTTTGAATTTAAAAAAAAAAATGTTTCACTTTTTTTTTGAAAGTCAAATATTTCAAAAATGAAGCAATTACAATTTTTAAATATTCTCTTAAATATTTTACCATATTGTACCTTCCATACAAATGTTAAAAAGCACCATAGAAAAATTTAATTTTGCGCGAGAAATGATAAAAAATGTTTGTAGGTGGGGTCTACTATTGAATGTAAATTAATTTATAGTTGGAATCATTTTAATTGAACAACCTGTTATAGAACGTTATTCTGAATTTTCTCATTATTGGCTGAACGGATTTAAATTAAATTAAATTAATTAAATTGGGTTGGTGTCTGCCTCTCCCTGGACAAAATACTTCCAGCGCCTATGGGCAATGATTTGAATTCCCATAAGAAAACGATTTTTAAGAATTTTTATTATCGATGGCCCAAGGACCCAAACGAGTTACTTTTGAAGGTTTGCAGGTATTTACAGCTGACTGCAATACATTAGGTTCAGTGTAAAATATGTTCTATAAGTCCGACCGGGGAACACCGAGGAATATTAAGTTTCTCTTAGTTGAATGACTTAAAAAATGCACCAACCACCAAAATTCGCACAACAAAAATTTTCCTACTTTTATATTTTTTTTATTTCTTTTTCTATTTTTTTTTTAAATAAAAATAATAAAAAAAAGTTTAAGAATTATAAATACAACTAAAAATAATCGTCTTTGAAGTATCCTCTTGTTTTGCTTTAAAATCATTGAAATTTCATTTATCAACTTTGCGGTCGAACATTTTATACTGATTTCATGAAGAAATCCTAATTTTATTTCTTCAATAATATCTTAATAAAACCGCAATATTAAAACCCTGAATATTCAATAGTGGATAAAATGATTATTGTCTGCTTCTGAACAACAGTGCGTAGTCTTTCAGTGAAAACTCCATAAAAAATCCACAGTCAGTAGAAACGTCTCAAAATAAAAATTATTCAAGGAATATCTTCATAAAAATTATGGTCAATCTTTATGTTTAAACGTTAAAATTATGAAAAATTAAAAACATTAATGTCTTTGCACATTATTAAGTTTGAGATTCTCAAAACACCGACTCCCCTATAATTCCAGCTTAGACGATAGGCATAGAAAAACACATTTACCATGACATAATTCCCATTCAACATCTGAGAGAAGACTTAAATGTAACAATTTTTTATTAAACTCAAAAATACACGTAATTATTAATTCTAGAGTTATCTAATTTTTATTTGAATTTCTAGCTTTATCTGGAACTAATTTCGCGAAACCTTATTTACATTTTTTTTTCATTATTTTTTAATACCTTTGACTTTTTGCTTATACTCTTTCCTTGAATTTTTCATTTTTATTAATAAAACAATAAATATTCAATGCTAAGTCACTTTTTATCCTTGAATCATATATAAGAAAAATTATCTTTACGTGCGATCCATTCTTGCATTTTATTTATTGTGTAAATCATATTTAAATTATAATTTGATTTTACAATATACCTACATAGGTTCATGCTTATGTTCTTGAAATGAAACATCAAACCATGTGTCATGTATTACACATTATAATTTCATGTAGCATAATATTTTAAAAATTCCTTATAAGAAATGTGGATTCTTTTTTTGTTACTTTCTTTCTACAAATCACCTAAGGCATGATAAATAAATAGACACATCAACATTTGAATATTTTTCCGCACAAAGAGAATGACAATAAAATCAGGACCCAAGTGAACACGAAGATGTATTATGTAAACGCACAGATTTGTCTTTTTTGAAGTGAACATGAATGAGTATATCTCATATACTTAGCCGCACATGAAAATTGTGTATATGACATTATTTATTCTAGAAATCCTCCATAACACGTGTCATAGAATATATTATAAAATAAAAAAAAAAAAAAAAATACAACCGATATTCCCTAGGGAAAGAATGTAATTTTATTTTTTATTCACGTTCCATATATTTCGTGTCTTATGTGGAAATTTTGAATATTCGCTAATTACACTTTCATAGTCCATCATCCAGCCATTCGAAATTTTCCACAAAAGTGAAAAAAATACACTCTCCAACATAGTCATGTTTTTCTAGAGGCAATCTTTTGAGTTTTAAAAGTCTGATAGATTAAAGGGAAGGAATGCAAAACAAAAAAAATCCCAATAAAGAAGCTACAAAATACACCCAATAAAGAAACAGGATAAAAAGAAAGTAAGGTCAATCGAAGAAAGCTCAAAGAACTTTAGAAGTCAGTGGTATCTTATCTTATCTATCCATGAAAGGGTTATTGCTTCGAAATCTCATACGTGAGGTCTCTAGTATATTTTTTTGTAGATTTAATATCTAAGAAATGTACTGAATTTACTCAATTTAATTCATTAGAAGAGAGTTTTTCTTTTCTATTACTATCAAATATAATTCAAGAGTGTTTTACTAATTACATGTAATTGTAATTGTCAATTACTTGCAATGTAATCATCAAAATAGTAGTCATGATTACTTCTTGTAGTAATTATTACACAAAAATTAAATTTATTTATTGGTTTTTCATTTAAATTTTATGTGATTTTAAATTCATAAAAATATGTTAAATTAGACTAGAATATGTCCAGAGCCAATGGAAAGTTGCGGAAGTTATAGTAGTATTAAAACTTGGCAAACCATCACACGAAATTAATTCTTACAGCCCCATTTTCTTTCTTTCTTTAATCTCAAAATTTTTTGAGTCAAATTTACTTCTGCACCTACAACCAATAATAGAAGAAAAACGGCTTATACCTGAAAATCAGTTCGGATTTAGGAGCAAGCATTCGACAATTGATCAGGTACGCAGGATTACTGATGTTATAGAAATAAGGAAATTTGTTCTACGGTCTTTTTGGATGTGTGGCAAGTGTTCGATAAGGTGTGACATGACTCAAATTTAAAAAAAAACTACAAGTTCTGCCTGAAGGACTTTATTAAATTCTAAACGAATATTTCGAAAACAGAGTTTTTCGTGTAAGACACTTTTTCAAGGAAATAGTGGCTGGGGTACCACAAGGATGTGCATTGAGTCCAGTTCTGTACCTTTTGCTTACACGTGATATACCTCAAGCAGAAGACATTATCGTAGCCACGTTTGCTGATGATACTGCAATACTAGCAGAAGGCAAACGAAAAAAAGTAAATGAAGAGATATGAACTGGCTACTCGGAAAATATTTTAAGCTCAGTATTGAAAATGAGTTGATTTTATACAAGCAGGAACTTAAACCTGTTTGAACTTATGGTGTACAATTCTGGGGTTGAACCTGTGACACAAACTTAAATGAATTACAAATTTTTGAAAATAATTGTCATTTGCAAATGCTCCGACGAAGATCTTCATAGAGATCTCGGGATCTCTTTTAGGACCGAAATTTACCGATACTTTCGGTAGTATTATTTGGTATCGGCAGAAAAAAAAATATTTGAATATTATAATTAATTTATTACAAATAAGAAATTCTTGTAATTGGTTTGGGTTTGAATGACATTTTCACAGTTTTTTTCTTTTAACTAAGGAGAAGGCAATTATTTAAATTAGGACCACCCATTTCCACACCCAGTTTTCTTTCGCTTTACTTTTCTGAAACCAATCATTTGGATGACATTTTCAGACTTGGTTCTTTAAACGACTTTAATCAAGTCTACCAACTGCCTCTCATTTTTTTTAAGATAACAAATAATTTTATTTTAAAAAATTGTTGTTCATTAACATATTATTCATATTTTTTATGTAATGATTTTTATTAAATCTTAAAATACCAAGAGAGATTAATATCAACTAGAAGATCAAGAACATGTAACCAAGTCGTGCATTTTTGTTTGTGACTGAGACGAGACCAAAACGAGACGAGACTGAGACTAGACTGAGACTGAGACTGAGACTGAGACTGAGACTGAGACTGAGACTGAGACTGAGACTGAGACTGAGACTGAGACTGAGACTGAGACTGAGACTGAGACTGACACTGACACTGACACTGAGACTGAGACTGAGACTGAGACTAAGACTGAGACTGAGACTGAGACTGAGACTGAGACTGAGACTGAGACTGAGACTGAGACTGAGACTGAGACTGAGACTGAGACTGAGACTGAGACTGAGACTGAGACTGAGACTGAGACTGAGACTGAGACTGAGACTGAGACTGACACTGAGACTGAGACTGAGACTGAGACTGACACTGAGACTGAGACTGAGACTAAGACTGAGACTGAGACTGAGACTGAGACTGAGACTGAGACTTAGACTGAGACTGAGACTGCGACTGAGACTGAGACTGAGACTGAGACTGAGACTGAGACTGACACTGACACTGACACTGACACTGAGACTGAGACTGAGACTGAGACTGAGACTAAGACTGAGACTGAGACTGAGACTGAGACTGAGACTGAGACTGAGACTGAGACTGAGACTGACACTGACACTGAGACTGAGACTGAGACTGAGACTGAGACTGAGACTGAGACTGAGACTGACACTGAGACTGAGACTGAGACTGAGACTGAGACTGACACTGACACTGACACTGACACTGAGACTGAGACTGAGACTAAGACTGAGACTGAGACTGAGACTGAGACTGAGACTGAGACTGAGACTGAGACTGAGACTGAGACTGAGACTGAGACTGAGACTGAGACTGAGACTGAGACTGAGACTGAGACTGAGACTGAGACCGATACCGATACCGATACCGATACCGATACCGATACCGATACCGATACCGATACCAAGACAAGACTTTGTTATTCGAGACCAAACGAGACCCAGTTATACGATACCGATATCGAGACGATAATACAATTTTTCGTACGAATCTGATACACGTATGAGCACGCGTTCTTCGGTCCTCATAGAGCCTTATGCAGGTTTTGAACCTACCGACGGGAAAAATAAATACAAACAAAAATAGAATGAATAACAATTATTTCAGATATCAATTGCTTTAAATGTTCAGATATCAATTGCTTTAAATGTAATTATCACAGTACTCTCATTTAAATTACTTGCAAAAACACATTACTATATTCAATTACATTATGATTTGTAAGTATTTATAATTTAATTACATGTAATTGGTAGTTGAATTTTTTTTTCAATTACAATAAAAAGTAATGGAAATATGTGTTTTTTCTTCAATTCCAATTAAGTGTAATAGTAATGAAAAATTAAATTACTTATTACGTGGAATTGAAATGAAAGTTGAAATAAATTATAAAAATTGATCATTATTTCTCAACTCTGCCATGTTGTTATGAAATATTATCCAATATAACTTCTTCCCTTTGATGTTATTATAAGTAGCAGTTTAAAAAGAAAAATGTTATAACAAAAAGATCTTCTTAAACTTCATCCGACAGCCCTGATGAAAAATACAAAAGTAGCAAGTCTCGAACAAAAATACATACATATGTATGTACACTTAGAAGAATCAAAAAAAAAAAAAAAAAAACTAATTGAGACAGTTCACCGATGTGCAAGTGCAGTTCTTTATACCAAAGAGGTTATTTAATTTCGTTGTCATACCATATAGCTTTTGCTTGAACAAGACAAAAGAGAGTTTTCAACTTGATGTAGGTAGGTAAGGTACCTTGCCTTATACCTTCCTACGAAGAATATACCCCTGGCACTTTTTCTCTCTGTTTTCATCTGTTCTTTATCTTTCACAACCAGTATATTATTCTTACTGAAAAGACTCATTAAATTATGCATTTTGTTTTATATATAAAAATTTGATATTTTATAAAGGAGTGTATTTTCATTCAATGGGAGAAAAGTTGAAAGTAATAAATGGGTTGTAATTTCGAAAGAGCATGAACTGTTCTCACTGCGGGCATTATGTCTTAATTTGGAGAAACATGTAACAAAAATCAGAAAGTCAAAAAAAAAAAAGAAAAAAACTTGTAACAAAATTTTAATGGCAATAATAATTAAAGTAAAAACTTTATAATACTTGCTCCTTTAATTTTAATAATGCTTTTTGAAATAAAAAAAAAATCTCTGCTATGTTTTAATGGGAACTATATAGCTACAAAGACATACCTATTTAAAGTAGTGGATGAACTCTTAATGGGTTAGAGGCAACTTTCATATCACCGTAATTTTTTACTTGCATGGGATTAACTGGGCTGCTGTAGTTAGGTTAAGCAAGGATCTGGTTATACGGGTTTGTGGACTGTGTTGTTTGGTTAGCTTTTGTATACCTTGTTATCAAATTTCGGTTACGAGGAGCGAGGAACTTCGGATATTGATTACTAGACTTAAATGGCTGCAAGACCCGGAAGGATAAATAAGGTAACTTAAGCTCGAGAAAATCTTTACACGTGCAATTTAAAGTCTGTCCTCATGTGGTATACCTTGTTTAGATATTACGAGTTACAAGAAAAAAAAAAATTCAAAATTTGACGGGTCACCAGTTAAACAATATATGTATGTACTAACAAGGATCAGAAAATTGGCTAAGAAGCCAAGTAATTCGATTAAGGAAGACCAATAACTGATCACGAGGCTGTGAACCGTGCATAGTGCATATATGTATTATGACTCCCATCCACTACCACCTTAAAATAGAAATATTTTTGCCTCTTGCGAGGAACTGACAAATCCTCCAAGAGTATCTCCTGTCATGCCAAAGTGCTTCTCATCTAGCAGTTCAGATTCGAAAAATATTGTAGCTCCCCACCATTCAGTCACTATACCCTGGTTCTCGACAAGCACCACCAAATTAATTAATTTATTTAAATGTATGATAACAGCTGTGAGTCATTGTCGGATATTCAAAATAAAGGGATGAAATCTTAAAGTTTAAAACTGGTCTTAAAAAGTCAGTAAGTTCCAGCTATTGAGCAGCAATTTTTAATGATTTTCAAAAGTGTTTTGCAAGGTCACTCAGAAGAAACTTTTAAAAATTCATAAAAAATTGAATATACGGCTGACCAATAACTAAAACTATTAATCTTTTTTTTACCAATGAGTACCTCCTACAACCACAAGATTTGCTAATTTTACGAATGATCTTTTTTATTTCGCAATTTGTTGAAAAAGGAAAGCTGTGTGGTTTTGCCCTCAGCTTGTCCTGCCATATACCGAAGGAATAAGAAAAAATCGCATATTTGCAACTTTTCCTGTCAAAAAATAATTTTGCGAAGCGTGAAGTTAGCACCACCATATTTTATTTTTAGAAAAATATTGTGCTGTATTGTGCTCAACTTAATACTGCCTTGTGATATAAATATTTTTCAAAAAATCGCAAATTTGCTAATTTTACAGAGGAGATTTTGTAATTTTATAAAATTAAAAATACTGCTGCTTTATGCTTGGTTTTTGCAGCCATACATGTCCATAGGTACCAAAGAGATACGAAAATTCGCATATTTGCAACTTTTAGAGTCAAAAATAATTTTGCGAAGCATGAAGTAAGCACCGCTATTTATCTATTATTAATTTCTTCGAAATATGGCAACGCAAACCGCAGCACAACATTCATTTTTACGATATTGTAAAATTTCAACAATTTTCATCCGCAAAATTTGCAAATTTGCATTAGAGTTTTGAAAGTCAAAGTTTGGAAGGACAAAATTAGTTTTTTTTTATCATTAGAAAAACCAGACAAAAATGCAGCATACTGCATGCTTATAACTTTCTTTTTACGAAGCGTGGTCTTCCGGAACTCAGTCCTTTCAAAACCTTATTTTTCTAACCATTTGTTGTGTCAAAGCTCTCTAGCTATTAGATTTACTACTCGTACTTGCGCTCAGCACTTTTCAATATAATCGACTTCAAGGAAAAACTGACCAACTTTTAAAAATTTTATTTAGATTAGCTGATGTCCAGTAAAAGGAAAACCTGCTTTTCCTGATATTTTTTGTAGTACCCAGTGACATGATAGTAAGTGCGTTGGACTGTCATGCAAAATGTCTGAATTCGATTCCCAGCCGCTTAACACCAAAAAACACAGATTGTGTTTTTCCAAGATACTGCTTCTTTCAAGGATTCAAGTCCTCCAAGAGTATCTGTTGTGATGAATAAGTAAAAGGTGTTTTTTTTTTAGACTTGTGGTTTTTAATCTGGCAATGCTTTTATCGAAGTTTTTTATTTTGACAGCTGTCACTTGATTTTTGGAACAGAATATTGGGTGCCTTACCAAAAGTTTCCTTCTTTAAATTGTTTGTTGCGCGATGCGTCGCGTGAACCGAACCATTATTTTATTGTTCAGGAATAAGTTTATTCATTATGCAATGGCGAACCAAACTGAGCATAAATCTAGTGACGGGTATTAAAAAGATCAACTCCGAAAAAAGTATTGCCAGATTAAAAATTTTTTTTAAAAAACCACCCTATACTTCTCCTCTAGCCGTTCGAACCCGGGAAACTATTGTTGGTCCCCCCATTTCTACTTGAAATACTCTACTTATGCCTTAAAATCGAGGAGACTGTTTATGTGTTCTTTGTGACAGGTGAATATCCTGGGGCAGGTAGAACTATCCTGTTAAAAACACATTTTGTTCGCATCCATATCATCCAATTAAAGCCAAAAGAAATCTTTCTTCAATCAGTATTGCTCTCTGTTTATGCTGATAAGTAGCAAACCTAGAATATTGCCAGCCACCTTCAATCCTAAAGGTGACCTTATGCAGATGTAATGTCATAATTTTTGGACCTAGTGTGAATCAGCATCGAACGATTTTTTCCATAAGATTGAGGATTCCTTCCAAATACCTTAGAGCCCAAAGTTCTATCATTTTCACATATTTTTTCTATTCCTCATCAAATCCACAGATAACAAAATGAACGATGTAATCGAGAGAGCTTTTGAAGAAAAGAAAATTTATTTGACGGCCTCTTTTAATGTTTCACAAGCGTTTAGCAAGGTGTTGCACGCGTTTTTCAAATTAAAATTAAGACAAGTTCTGCCTGAAAGACTGTTTAAAATTTTAAAAAAATATCTTGTGCCTTGTGGCATAGTGGTTAGTGCGTTGGACTGTCATGTCAGAGATGTGGGTTCGATTCCCAAGCGCTGCCATCTAAAACCAGAAATGTTTTTCCAAGGAACTGCCTCTTGCGAGGATCTGACAAGTCTTTCAAGAGTTTACTTGTCATAAAAAAAGAGTTTCTCACCTAGCCGTTCGGACTGCGCAAACAATTCTAGGCCCCCTCACATACAAAAGCCACTATCGTAGCCACGTTTGCTGATGGCACTGCAAAACAAGCCGTTGGTATGGCAAAACGATTAACGAAGCTCAAAATAAATTAGAAAACGCGCTTAAAAATTTCAATGAGAGGACAAAAAAACATGGCCAATAGTGTTCAATAAACAAAAGTCATACCACGTGGACTTTACGAAAAACATAAACTAACCATATTTCTTACTACCGCTTGTATTACATTTGCGAATATAGGGATCGGAGACTCTAGACCTCTAGACGTGAAATAAAAATGTAAAGCTACACCCTTGAAAAAAATATTAGGTCGTGCTAAAAGATCAAATAGTTCTTGTAACTTTAAAAGTTACTTGAAGGTCATAGCATTTTTCGAGACCTCATTTGTGGGATACTCGCAACAAAGAAAACCATGTGAAAGGCCATTCAGTTCCAATAAAAGGTCAGCTCATGTCTGTAATTGGTCAGCCATAGATTTTTTTTTTTTAACTTCCAAATTTTGTTTCAAGGTCATAATTTATTTTACTGTTTCCTTGATTTCTTTTTTAGAAATTCATTTAAAAATCTATCTCTGAAAAATTCCTGAAATTAGCTTACGTTCGTTTTTTGGCAATTGAAAGGCTTTCAAATAGCAAATATTTTTTTTGAAAATATTCTACAAATGTGGAGCCGAAAATCACAAATTGCGTTGACCCTTAGAAACTTCAAGCCTTGAATACAAGTTTTCTAAAGCTGAACAATTTCTAAGACTGCTATTAAAATATAAATTAAAGTTAAAAACGTTTTTTGTATTAATTTAATATTTTTGACTGTGCACAGTGGTCGGCATTATAAAATAGTTCTTAACTAAAATGGACCGCTATTGCTTAATTTTGTGATTTGCACACTCCCCTTGATTACAGCTTTTCAGCCATATAAAATGTATCCAAATCGGTCAAGTTCCTATTTTTTAATCAAATTGTACCACCAAATTTATTTAAAACTATTTATATTGATTGATAAATGTACATTACTTGAGGGTCACTTAACAGTTAGCCTTAAAGATTTATTTTGTAAAAATTGTCTTTTCACTTTTATCTTTTTTATTCTGTAACTTTTCTGCACCATATTATATGTACTCGTAGTAGATAAACCTTACATTAAAATTTAATACAGAAAGACAAAAAACAAAAACAAAAAAACACAGGAAAAAAACCATTGAATTTATTTAAAATCGACTTACCATATGGACAAAGGCATTGATAGGCATTCCCTTCATGTCCCTGAGATAAATCCACACAAATACCATTATTCGTACATGGACTGGGTGAACAAGCATCAATTTCCTCGCAATGGGGACCGGCAAATCCGCCACAGCACTGGCATTCGTATCCTTCCATAGATTCATTGGAATAGCAAATGCCCTTACCCGAACAATCTGCATTCTCTCCACAGTTATCTGACTTCATGGTGACCTTCAATCGAATGCATTGGGGTCCCCACAGCTCAGACACAACTGAAAGATAGGATTTCAAAAATGATGTTTTAAATGCCATACAGATACCACCACACACACAAACACTGCATGCATGTCCTAGAGATGTTCATACGAGTGCTATCAACATTATTATCGATAGGTAATTTATGTTGAATGTATACAAATTTAATATGGCCGACCTCAAAGCCGGAAACAAGCTGTGTAAAACATATAAATGGGTGGCACTCTGGCCGGGGCTATTCTATTTAGCAGTCTGTGTGATGGCATATGGAGGTGGCTTTGTTGTCATGTAATATAATAGTCTACACCAGAGGGCGCAACCAAGCATAACCAATGTGTGCATTGTATAAGTTGGCACTTACCAATTAGCAAGTTTATTCCCTCGGTGAGATCTTTATCGTAGAGTGTAACGAGCTTTCTGCCGTCCACCACAAGAGGAGTTATGTCCAAGAGGATACCTTCAGTGACATCACAATGTTCATGACCGGATCGGGTTACTTGATATACTTGCGTTGTGTGACCGCTTAATTTGTGTATGCGGGTTTGAGTATTATTGTTTTATTTTTGTTAAATGTATTCCCACAAGGATTTCAAGGATTCCATTGTTGAGTTGGTTTGGTTGGTTGGTTCACAGGTTGTGGTGCAGCATATATAAGCAAATATGAAAAGATATAGATAAATAGATTGTATATAGTTAAATGGAAAGGACACAATGTACAAAGAGAAGATTATTGCGTCTATAGGATTTGTGTGGTTTTGTCATTAACAAAAAGAAAACAATTGAATGATAGGTATCTCTATGTATACTACTCTCCATCTCATTAGTGCTTTTTTTCTGGATCGTTATTCTTCTTCTTCTGGTTAAGTTAGCTCCTTTAATGACTTTTGTTTTAATGAATACAAAGAAAATGGAAAAAGTGTGTGAAGGACTTTATTGAAATGATAAATGGTGTGAATTAAGTTTACGAGGGTTTTCCTATTTATCAACTGTCAGTTTTGTTTGTTTAAGACTTTTGGCGTTTAAAAAACTTAATTCAAGCTATGAAAAAATTTATTTTTGAGGGCTAAACACAAATCAAACAATGGGAGCCCATTACCCTTAACTGTTCTTTAGTTGACACGGTAGTTTCCTATCGGCCAAACTAATAAGGCACTATAAACAGTGGCGTAACTAGGATTTTGGATTCGCCACAATGACGTCACAGAGATGCTCAACGCTTGAGAACGACGTGTGAGCAACACATTTGGGCTTTCTGCAGCTAAAGCCTCAGCGGCAGCAATTTTCTCGACACTACGGGCACTCTTAACGTTGAGGCCGCTGACTCCGAACTTCGGTAGTAAATTCTAATAATTTCGACTCGTTGTTGGCTCGTATATCTTTCCATCATGAAATGGCAAACCTTACTCAAGAGAAATGCCGAAAGAATGGCAAGAAAGAAATGGCGTCGTTCGCTGTCCCTGTGGCTCTACTTTTGTAGCGTCCCTGTTGAAAAACCCTTTACCTATGGCTAGGACCACACTTGTGATTATCTGCCATTGCGACTTAAAAATTTGATCGAAATCCAGTATGATTTATGGGTATCATATGTGCTTAATCTCATTTAATATCATGTGTTCTATTTTTTGGGACTGAATGACCGCATGACAGAAAATCACAAGTGCGTTTCAAGTTTAATGGGGTTTTGCGGAAACAGTAAAAATCGATGGTCTGATTTTTCAGTGCCTGTTTCATTTTGTTTGTATGGCATGTTTGGGGGGGAATGTTCCCTTTGCCTCACTTGACTTTACGCCACTGACTATAAATACAAAGTCAGTTCAAATTGGAGAAAAAGTAAGAATTCTACAATTTTATGCCAAATCCAAACGGTAAAGATGGGAGATACCTTTGCATGGCAAAGAATACATCTGGAGGATTTGCCATGTCCGTCAAATTAGCATTACCACTTAAAAATTTTTACAATCCAATAATTGGATAGATTGTCGTAAATTCGTCGTGAAAGAAAAAAATGTCGCGCCTGTTTTTTTAAAAAATAACCCTTAAAATAATCCCTCAAAATAGGGTAAAATAAACTCAAAAAAGAAAAAAAACTACGTGTGAATTTGTCGTGAATATATCGTAAAAGAAAAAAAAATTATAAAAATTCCTTGAATTTGACAATAACCCTCAAAATTGGTGTTTTTTCTGCTTTTTCAAAAAAATAGCTCTACCATATGAAAACTTTTTATTCTAAGTGTTTTTTGGTATGGAATTTGTTTAAAAAATTGTCGTTTTATGTCTTTAAATAAGTTGGGTCAAAAAATCATTCGTTGCGCCTTTGTTTCTATAAAAATTCCTTGAATTGGACAAAAAGCCCCAAAATCGCTGAAGAAATTCAGCTTTACAAATTTACGACAGTTAATCCAATTATCGGATTGTAAAAATTTTGATGTGGTAATGCTAACTTGACGGACATGGATTTGCCACTTCATCACAAAAGGCGGTACACCTAAAATTTAGTTTTTAAGTTGTATAGGTAAGGACTCAATTTCAAGGCTTTTTGTGTGACGAATGACAGTGCAACGCACTAACCATCATGCCAAGAATTAGGTTATGAGTATCAGCTTTGGTTTCAAATCCCTAAAATGGTTAGAAACCCCGAATTCCAAAATCCCGAATGATCATAATCCCGAATGGCTATAATCTCTAATTTCAGTACCCGCATTGACAGAGTCCCGAATGCCAAAATCCCGAATAGCTTAGTATCCACTGTTTTTGGTATTTAAAATTGGGGACACGATTCGAGATTCCAGCCTTCAAATTTTCAGAGCTCAAAATAGACATAGACATACAAGGCTGATTGGTTTCCTTGAAATTAGTAAAATAGTACTAACAACAAAAAATTCGATATTTTATTTTTACTGCATTCATTCTTATGGAAAGCAGCTAAGCGCCAAAAAAGACCACAGGCACAAAACCCGCCAGTAAAAACTCAAGATGGTAAATGGATTGGAAACCCAAAACAAAAGGCTGATCTCTTCGCTGAACATCTCGCGAATGTTTTTAAGCCATTTCCAGCAAGCACAGCTACAGATCCCTTACAGTTTGTTGACAGAAACGACGAATGTGAAATTCCTTTTGTCACGCACTTGAACAAAAACAAGTATGCTCGGCTATATTCTTAGATGTTGCTCAAGCCTTTGACAAGGTTTGGCACTTGGGACTTGTGTACAAACTGCAAAGGGATCTTCCCAGGCAGTACTACGAAATACTGAAATCCTACGTTACGAACCGACTCTTTAGAGTACGGTACGACCAAAATTACTCGGAACTAAAGAAAATTGAAGCCGGTGTACCACAAGGAAGTGTCCTAGGACCAACCCTGTATCTGTTATATACAAGGGATATTCCAGTGGACTTCAACGCTATCATGGCCACCTTTGCTGATGATACTGCAATATTGGTGCCAGATAAATCCGTTACGAAGGCTACACAAAAACTGCAAAATGCAGTCGATAAAGTTAGTGATTGGACGCAAAAATGGCGAATCAAACTAAATGAAACAAAATCGACGCATATAAACTTTACAAAAAAAAAAAAATAAACAATGTTCCAATTCTTATTAACAGTACAACAGTACCTTACTACAATACTGCCAAATACCTTGGAATGAATTTGGATGCAAAGCTCAAATGGAAAGAGCACATCAAAAAGAAAAAAGACGAACTAAACTTGAAGTACAGAAAAATGTACTGGTTACTAGGAAAGAACTCTGACCTATCTATCCAAAACAAGCTAATGTTATATAAGCAAGTACTGAAACCCGTTTGGACATATGGCATCCAACTATGAGGCTGTACAAAGAAAACAAATGCTGAACCCATCCAAAAATTCCAAAGCAAGGTCCTTCGCGGAATAATAAATGCCCCTTGGTACATAAGAAATAGCGATCTACATCGTGACCTTCAAATTGAAATGGTTACAGAAGTGGTTAAAAAACACGCTGCATCACACAATCAGCGACTGCAAAGTCATACCAACCCCGAAATGGAGACGGTCTTAAGTGTACGAGACAATGTTCGGAGATTAAGAAGAACCAAGCCTCATGAGCTGATGGTCTAAAAGCTATGGAAAGTGTTATAACTTAAACTTCCCACAATGCGACTGATAAATTAAGAAAGAAAAATCATTTGTCGATCTTTCATAGATTGGTTCTGATTCACCGGTGGTTTTAGTGCGGTAAGAGTCCCACAATACTTGGTACCGATTCTTACCGAGTGTCTTTTGAAGATTTCCATCGGATAAACAAAAAAAAAAAAAAAAAAAAATCATTCTTTGGCATATCTACAGAATTTTGGGATTCGGGATTGTGTCCATTGGGTCATTGTCCAATCGGGATTTTTGCATTTGGGATTTTGGGTATGTGAGATTATGAAGTTTGGGACTATGGCATTTTGGGGTTTTGAAATCCAGGAATATAAATATCCTTCCCAATTACTGAACATTTTCTAAGTTGATTATTAATGAAATGTTTCATTTATTCAAAGAATGTTCAACCAACTTTTTATAATTGTGAACGAAACTCTTACAATTTCTTTTAAAAAGGCTTTAAACTCCATCAGAAACACATTTAAAAGGGTTTAAAGCAAATATTCAAACACAAGTATAAATATAAAAAAAAAACCAGACAAATATATTCATATATGTATTTGCATATTATGACTTACAACCTACCTATATATTCCTTCATATGTGTGAATATGTGTACATAATGCACAAACAATTTATGACTACCATATAAGCTTCATTAAAAATTCTAAACACATCAATGAACGGATAGAATTACTCAATTTAAACTTTCTTCTTCTTTTTTTTTGTACGAGTATATCTTGAGCTTGACACGTGCGGGTATGTGTATGCTAAATTTAAATCCTTTAGATACTGTTCTCAAATCCCAAATCCTTGCAGCAGCAGCTGCTGGTATAATAAACTTCGCCTTTGCCTCGGTATATGCCATATAGCTCTAATAATTGGGTGCCATTGTTTAAGTTTTCTTCTTTTGAACCAATAGATCGATGGCATAATGAGTTGGAAATTTTATTATGAGTGAGTTGGTTTAATGCATCAAATGAAGCGTACTTAACTTGTATCTATCTATATGTTGAAAGAATTTTGCATGTATAAAGTAAGAGTAACTGAAGAGTTTGGCGTGGGCGTGGGTATTAGTGTTTTAGCTATGGGAGAACATGTTAAATAGCTTTATTGAGATTTCTAATGAAGACATTTAATAGGTATGATGTGGAAGGTTTTAAGATTTTAAAGGGGTTAATGGGGTTAATTGAGTTAGAGATCCTTAAAAACTTGAACAAATTTCCAAACTAAAGAATTTATTAAATCAAGAAACTTCATTCTCAGTGTGAAAATTGTTTCAGATCTTTGGGACAGTTTGTATGTTCAAACGCTAAACAGTATAATCAAGACTGTATCCCACTGATGTTGGTAAATTAACTGAGTTTCAAGTGGGGTTAAGGTTTCAAGTGCCTACACATATTATATGAAAATAAATAACCAATAGCCGTGGGTTCAATTTTATCCATTCATTCTCGAAAAAGTTGGATTAAAATCTTGATCCGATGCATTGCTTCAAGTTCCAAATTGCAGTTTATGTCGAGAGTAATGGGGAAAAAAGTTGAAACAGCAGGGTTTCTTGGAAACTGCAAATGTCAAATGGTCATCCGTTGACACTTGTTGGGTTTCAAGGAATCTATGACAAAAATATTTCGAAGACTGGAACAGATAACTTACGCAGGCCTCAATTATCACTCATAGTTGGTATCCTTACGGGCCACAACTCAAGGGGAACCCACATGAGCAGAATTGGCATTAGCTCATCGGGCTTATCTAAAGAGCGTCAAGATAAAGAGGTGAAGGAGGGCTCATATCACTTCCTGTTTGAATGTCCCAGCCCAGCTAGAACTAGAAAAGCAGCCCTAGGAGAATGTTTTTTTCGACGAACTGGGCGACATCTCTGTCTTGCCACTAAAGAACATCCTTTAATTAATTCAGAACTCGGGGTGGTTCAGGAAGGCCCCTCACGCCCAGCCCTGAACCTTCCCCCAAATCCTCAATCCCCTTAACCCCCTCCCTATCCATCCTCACACCTACCTACCTACATCCTAGGGAGCACAATGTATCCACAGAGATCCGAGTGAGGTTATGTGGCTTGCCGTATTATGTAGGAATGGAAATCCAAAAATAGGAATAGTAATCTCTATTGTTGTTACACATTTTGTGATAAAAAAATTTGTAATACAAAAAGCAAAATGCAGTACAAAACAAAGGTAAAGTAACAGAGTAGGTACTAGGAGAAAGCAATACAAAATATTGCTATTGCAGTACTTTCGGTTGATTTTTTTTTTTTATGAAAACTTATGTAGCTTACCTGCCAATTTTGTTTTCGTAATAGGGATATAAGCTTGCGTCATTGATTTCGACCAGCAATACATCTCCTGATTGAATTTCAGCATCACCTTCCCATGATACGAGCATTGGATTGCAATCATTGAAGCCCTTACAATTTTCTGGAGTCTGCAATTAAAATAAAATAGATAAGAATCATGATGTTTATAAATCATACAGAATTGAAAGCTAATTAATCAATTTGAAACACTATACTTAGTCGCTTATAAACTAGTGAATAGGTCTTTTAAAAATTAACTACTACGTGTACCGGTTTTCTAATACTGATATAATTGTTTGTTCAATAAGCAGGCTTAAAACTAAAAATACTACTAAATTCACCCATGTATTTCACAGAGAATGGTAACACTAGCAACTTTTCAATATTTTTGGTAATTGCAAGTAATTGTTCCTATACACCCCTCACTTTCTGGTCTATTCAATAATTTTTTTCTTTACTTTTTAAAAAAAGTAGAAACCTACACAAAACACTTTTAATAAAAATTAAGTTCAGTTAAATAATTAAAAGAAAATGTTAATCATATGAACCTACTCGTATTTTGAATCAGTACCTAAAATTTTAACTGAGTACGTGTCCTATTTGAAGAACTGATCATGCAAATTGATTATCACCAGTTTTATTCAAAGAAATTAAAAAAAAATTCACCATTATAACGGGTGATTTTTTAAGAGGCTTAGAACTTTAAAAAAAAAAAAAAAAACACAAAAAATTCGAAAAAAATGAATGAAATATTTATTTGAATCGATAGTTTGAATCTTGCAATTTAATGTTTAAAGATAATTTCATGCAAATGTTGACCGCGGCTGCGTCTCAGGTAGCCCATCCGCTGAGTCCAATTTTGGCATACTCTTTCACACATATCGGCCGGTATCTCACGAATGAATGCATGGATGTTGGCTTCCAGTGCGTCAATCGAAACGGGCTTGTCCCTATAGACATTAGCCTTGACATACCCCCACAAAAAATAATCTAATGGTGTTAAATTGCACGATCTAGGCGGCCAATTGACCGGCCCGAAACGTGAAATTAACAGTTCACCAAACTCGCCTCGCAATTGCGCCATTGTTTCGCGTGCTGTGTGGCATGTGGCACCGTCTTGTTGAAACCACATATCATGCAAGTCAAGAACTTCCATTTCGGGCAAAAAAAAGTTTGTTATCATCGCTCGGTAGCGTTCACCATTGACAGTAACGCTGCGATTCGCATCATATTTGAAGAAATATGGCCCAATAATGCCGCCGGCCCATAAACCGCACCAAACAGTGGCTTTTTCGGGATGCATTGGTAGCTGTTGCAATGCTTCTGGCTGATCTTCACTCCAAATGCGGCAATTATGCTTATTTACGTACCCATTCAACCAAAAATGAGCCTCATCGCTGAACACAATTTTTCGATAAAAAAGCGGATCCTCGGCCAGCTTTCCAAGAGCCCATTCACCAAAAATTCGGCGTTGTGGTAGGTCGGCTGGCTTTAGTTCTTGCACCAGCTGTATCTTAAAAGGCTTTACGCCCAAATCCTTCCGCAAAATTTTCCACGTAGTGCTGTAACAAAGGCCTAACTGCTGGGAACGGCGCCGAATCGACATTTCGCGGTCTTCTGTCACACTAGCTGATACGGCCGCAATATTTTCTTCACTACGCACAGTACGTAAACGTGTTGGTGGTTTAATGTCCAACAAAGTAAATTTGGTGCGAAATTTGGTCACAATCTTCCGAATAGACTGCTCAGAAGGTCGAGAATGCCGACCATAAAATGGAAGCAGCGCGCGATGAACATTTCGAACCGAGCACGAATTTTGATAGTAAAATTCAATAATTTGCAAGCGTTGTTCATTTGTAAGACGATCCATGGTTAAATTGCAAACCAAATTAAAGCTGTTTGACAGTGACACAAGGTACTAAACACACGTCAGCTGTCAAAACCAGTGTTGCCAAAACCAAACCAGCTAAAAAATCACCCGTTATAAGAATTTTTTAATTTCTTCATAAAAGATGGTAGTTTAACGGTTTTCCAGCATTCAAAACGATCAGAATTCTTTGCTTGATGTCAAATCTGAATGCTGCAGCCATGAAATAAATTAACATTATTAAAACTATTGGTTCAGATTGTTTTTGATTATTCGAGTTTTTGAGGCCTGAAATTTGATTTGCAACTTCCTGCCGTCAAATTTAGTCAAATTTCTCTTAGATTCAATCAGATAAGGTCTAAAATTAATTGTCAGTACAAACAGTTTTAAAAACTAGCATTGAAATTAGTTTAAATCCCTTGCGAACATTTCTCAACATTTTGGATCATCATCTTTGAATTTTGTACAAATTTGGATTGGGGTAATTTTTACATCCAGGAATTTAAATTTTGAAGCTTCTGTTTGAAGTACAACAAAATAGGCAGTACCACTGAATTCAGAATCCCTTAACTATTATGGGTACCAAATCTCATTAATTTGTATTAAGGATTGGAGTGGGAAATGATTTTTGTGGTCAAAATTCAATAATGGAAGCACTGTTTGTGCGGTTCCGGTGGCGTGACCAATTTTGATAAGGAAGATGGTCCAAAATGTTGAGTGTTGTTCTCAAGACTTAAGAACAAATTTTGGCGCTATAGTTGTAAAATTGTTTATATTGGTAATTGTTTTAAGACCGAATCTGAAAGAAGTTTTTAGAATTTTGACAGTTTTGGAAGATGCCAAACAAATTTAAGGGTAACTACTAAAAAAAAACTCGAAAAAATTTTGAAAGTTTTTCTAGTTTCATTATTTCAATCTAACTCAGGCTAAGAATTTTGTTAGTTAAAAGTCGGAAAAACTGTTTACTGTTAGAGCAATTTGAATATTCTTATATTAAAAAAATGGTATTTTAACACCTTTTTCAACTGTCAACTATCTGATTTGACAGATTTTTCATTCTAAGTCTCATGTCAGATTTAAATGACACAGTGGTACGTTTGTTGAAATTTTGGTGACCAAAATCATTTTCCAATCCAATTATAATAATATAAAACCGCATGTTTGTTTTTATATTTCAAAGAGGGGCTTTATAATGGAATGTCCTTAAACATATGCCTGAATGTTAAATTTCATATAAAAATTACTTTAATATTGATTTGTACAAAATTCAAAGAAGAAGGTCTAAAATGTTGGGAAATGGTGCCAAGGGATAAAAACTAATTTCAGTGCTAGTTTTATAAACCTATTCATATCGAATCTGAAAAAAACCTTGACAAATTTGATGGCTGGAATTGAGAATCAAATTTTAAGTCAATTACTCAAAAGCTCGAAAAATCAAAAATAATCTAAAGTAATAGTTTTGATAATGTTAATTTGTTTTCTCAACATTCATTTTTTTTTGAAAAACTCAATATTTCAACGACGACCCTATCAGTGTTTTTGAAAATTGTTTTTTTTTTTTTTAAATATTTATCAAAAATATTTAACTTTTATTTAAAAATAACGTTGTCTCCCAAATGATAAAAAAAACTTTTATGCATATAAACCCCATTTTTCTCAACAACGTTTCCTACAATTTTATTAAATGTTTATCTCAAATCAGCAAAATGCTCAATTAAAAACGGTCTACAATTAAATATGAAACAAATTTAGATATAGAATGGAACTACCTACCTCTCTTACAATGCTATTTGTAGTTTTGAATTTTTAAATGACTGCCCGATTGAATTAAAAAAATTATTTTGTATAAAAAGAATTCCTAGAAATATAAATAATATTAGATATCAAAATTTTCAAAAAAAATTGTAAATGTTAAAAATTTGGGATAGTTTTTGAAATTAAATTAAAAGACCAAACCGAGTGCCTTTTCAGTAGTGTCCAGGGTTGCGTTATCTTGAACAAGTTCTGTAGCCCAATTTTGAAATTTTTGTAGTCCAACATCGAAGCCGAAAAAGTAGCCCAAACAGTAGCCCAAAACACATAAAAAAAGTAATTTCATTACTTCAATCAAAATTCTTTTTTTAAGAACAACGGAAAACAAAATAAATTTTTTGCTCACAAGGCAGAAAATTAAAATTCCATGTGTGAACAAAATTAAAATTTTCAACACAATATTCCACCTATTCTGTGGATAATATTGAATAGTATTCAAGGCAAAAAATGTTTGCTTTTGTCTAAGTTACCCATTAAGTCACTAATTTATCCTTCATTAATAAACAGTAAGCCTACAAATGTAAAACAATTATTTTTGCATCGAAGAATGGGAACTATTCAATTCAGTGAATAAAAAAGTGATGCCAAATTGTGGAGTATGTTTTTAAAATAAAAATAAATTTGGTGGTGCAACAGATTGCCCTAGTGACTTACAACTCTCAACCATTCAAGTGTGCGTGTGGTTGGCAGGAATGGAGGGGACCCACAATTATTTGCCGAGTCCGAACGGCTAGATGAGAAGCATCTAGTTCCTCGCAAGAGGCAGTACCTCTGGGAAAACATTTCTGTTTTTTTTAAAGGTGGCAGCGGCTGGGAATCGAACCTTTGGCATGACAGTCCACCGAGTATGTTTTGGGGGAGAAAAGTGTCCCAATTATGATTGGGCTGTCATTCTGAAATTGTTGTCGGCAATTTCAGAAAAAATAGCCCAATTTCCGGTAAATAGCCCAATCGGGCAAGCCTAGTTGTGCCTCGATTTCAATAGTGAAAGTTAATGTCAGTGCAATTCTGTTGTGGCGCCAACTCGATTCTCATACGCAAATGGCCTGGAAAGGTGAATTTTAACAACTGAAAGATAAAGTTAATCCTCAATTGAAAAACTGTTTCTGAGCTAACTGGATGTTAATTTATTTTCAGGATTAGCTAACTCGGATTTAACTCAGAGTTTACCCTGAACTGAAAAACTGGCCCTAAGAGATTAATTTTAATTTTTAAAAAAACCAATCCAATAAAGGAAAAATACGGGTACGCAAATTTAATTTAAAAAACTATCAACCTAATTTTTAAAATTTTAAAAATTTATTTTTGAAAATTATGATAACCAATATTAGTGAAGTAAAAAAGCTCGATATAGTGAAGCAATAAAAACAAGGCCTGTTCACTCTTTCGAAATTGTTCACTTTTTGGAGCGGGTGTTTAAAAAGTTCCCTGAAGCAATGCTTGTGAAACATTTTTATAAAAAATACATTTTTTATATAAGATTGGTTGTGTTCACTTTTGTGGATAATTCAATATTCCGAGATTCATTAAATCGAGATTCTACTGTATATATGTTCAAAAAATCAAACGGAACTCCTTTTCTTTTGCACAAACTATTAAAAGGATGTTAGTATTCTCAGAAATAGCTCACAAGAGGGCAAGAAGTTGGGAAAATGAATGAGACCAGTTCTTAATCTTTTAATATTGAGCAAAAAGGCATTTAGAAGAAAAATTGGCCACACCAAATTTATCAACTCGAAGCAATACAAAGATTTGTTGAAGTCTCAGCAAAAAACAAGAAGAGTTAAAAAAATGAATTGAAAATATTTAAAAAAAAAAACAGATTTTCCTATCAAAATTGATCCTTGATCCTTTGAAATGCTTCTAGACCGATGTACTTAACGACTGGACCGATTAATAAAAAAACAGTTTTTATATAACCTTTTGGTAATATTTAACCAATAAATATCTTCAAAATATAAAGAATTAAATACACATAAATCGAAAATGGCTTTTTGAACAGGTCATAAATGAAGCCTTGAGAATATGCTTTATTTTGTTTGAGCATAACTTTGCTCCAAAAATTTTATTCGAAATTCAGTTTAAAATTTAAAAAGGTGATCCTTCGATTTATTTTGTTAGCTATTCCAACTAATTTGTTTCTTAAAAATTTGGTAGACCAACCATTTAAATAGGAAATTTGATTTTGAACAAAGATTTTAATATATTCAATTTTGGAATCCGGCTTAATTGCCGATTTATACCAAACATGTTGAAAAGTGACCCAGGTGACCATTCTTTCAAAAATGCTAGAGTGAATTTAGCAGCATTTTCGATTTCGAGTTTATGCTAATGCCCTAAACAAATAAATAATATTCATTAATAAAAACCCTTAAAAGTATTTATTCCTTCATACTCCTCATTTTTCGGTGTATTAAACAAGATGTGATAGCCTTTTTGTAAAAAAAAACAGCATTGACATTTCAATCGGAAATCAAAATATGTAATTACGCTAAATTAACTATCATCTTCCCCAACTAAGCTATTCAAAATTTTTGGGTCAAGAACTAAGAATCCTTACAAAATTTCGTGCGAGAATAATCTCAAGGTACCTATGGTACTTTACATAATTTTTATGGTTGATTATAGGTACTTAAACCTAACACTCTTCACTACACATTATAAAAAAAAAAACGTTCTGGACATATGAAATAGATTATATTTTTTTATAAAATCTCTGTCCTTTTATGAGTTTAATATGTAAGCTCCTTACAAACATCGACCTAGATAAAATGATATAAGGATGTGTTCCTCAACAAGCATCATTAATTCATTTAAGTTATGAAAACTCATGAAAACTCACTTCATTTTAAACAGAAAATATACAATCAGCAAGCATACGTAATATTGAGTATAGTGAGTACTGAGTATACCTACTTTACTATAATATGGCTTTGTGCGTGCCTCACCTCCTCTCTTTATGAATAATTTTTCAAAGCTTTATATTTTATACAATACAAAGTTTCTACACCCATATACCCCTACTTCGTATAAATATAAGATATTTGTAAGCTGGAATGCATGTGTAGATCTTGAATCCTGAAACGTGCTAGAGTGGTATTAGCAAAAATAAAGCAAGAACACAGAGCAAAAAAAAATGATTTCATTTTGTGAACAAACACAATGGCAGAATATTAAATGGAAGTGATTCTCTGGAACTTCATAAACTACGTTAAGTTATTCTTGCTTTGAAGACAAAGTATGTACATTGAACATACCAAGGAAGGCATCATATCAATCATTAAATTTTCAAAAAGGAATTTATATTATTTTCATTTTGTCAATTAGAGAATTCTTCTTACTGGATGACAATTTTCTGTCTAGAGAAATTCATTTGAGTTTATTTTTGAATGATTTTGTGTCTTTGTTGGCTTATGATGATTAAGTTTGTGAATCAAAAGCAGAAGATACTCAAAAACGATGGAATTATATTAATGCTTTCAGTTTATTGCCAGGGTTAAATGTGAATTTGTAAAGGTCATTATTTTGAGTTAAAGGACATCGTTTAAACATAACGAGAGATCAATTCATGAATACTTGATTATACGATTACCATTTTGTCTTCATTTATTAAAATTCTGAAAAAAAACATAGAATTTCAAGTCGAGACTAATCATTCATCACCTGTTCATCGACTTTAAAATCGCATATGATAGCATTCATCGTCAGGTGCCCTTTATGGCATTATGTATTGAATGACATTGGAAAATACGGGATATGCAATGTGCAAATAGGGAAAAGCTTATCCGAACTATTCCCGGTTAGGAGATGCTCTGTTATGTGATTTCATCAGTCTCGTTCTAGAGCCATTAGTTCGCAGGTCAGACGTTAATACTGAAGGCACTATTTTCAACAGATCTGTTTAACATCTAGGGTATGCCGATCATAACGACATCTTTGGCCGCTCTCAACAGAGAGACTTTCATGGCAATTATGAAGAACAGACGAAATTTGTTGATCTTCAAGAAAACTAGGACAGGACCAAAAATACATGAAATCAATAAACAATGAAAGATCTGTCAACTGGCTAGGACAAAATGTCATTGTTGATAGCAACAACTTTGAAGTAGTTAAGGAGTTTATTTACCTCGGAGTAAACATTAATCCCACGAACGAGATCTTGTGTGTTGGGCGATAGGCAAAAATGGAGGGCTGATACTGGGCTCCTTCGAAGAAAAATTCTTCGATAGTCATTTGGTTTTGTGTGCGAGGAGAGCGAATGTGTCTTCTCACACTTTCGAACTCAATGAGCTGTATCAAGATATGGATGTAGTCCACAGAATCAAAACACGTCGACTACATTGGCGAGTGAATGGACAACTATGACAAACAAGACGTTCCTTGAATCCCAGCCTCCAGGTTCAAGAGAACGAAAAAGACCAAGCCATAAAACTCGATCTAGACATTTCGATCAAACTTGTTATAATTATGATAAGGAAGACGAAAAAAGTGGATCTCACAATTTTGACCGTCTGTCTGCCTGTTTAGGCTGTAGCCAAACGGCTGGATCGATTTTATTGAACTTGGTAGTAGATAGTGGTTTTTGGTTTATTTTTTTGGAACAAAAAATAACGATAACTGCCATACAATTTTTTCCAAGCACTTTTACAAAAACTTATTATTTCTCAGAAACGGCTCCAGAACTTTTCTTTAAAAAAAATGAATGAATTTTCTTTTAGTATAGCCTCCCTTTTGGGAAGGAAAACTTTTTTCTAAAAATGGTTATTACTTATTAATAGTACCCTCCAAACTATTTTTTATTTTGATTTTCTGATTTCAATATTTTATTTTTATACCAACAGAAGCTTTTAAAAAAACGTTAAAAGTTTCTCTACCAAAATTTTCAAAAAAATTATTTTGGATTAAAAAAAAAAAATTTTCAAAATGTTTTTTTTTTGAATATCAAATATTTTGAAATATAGTTTTAATTTTTTTTATCTTAGTATTAAGAAGTTTTTTTTTTAATTTGCTTAGAATATTTAAAAAAAATGTCTATCTGGCTGTTCGGCTATAGCCTAAATACTGGATCCATTTTCTTAAAACTTGATACATAGTGGTTATTGGTGATTTTTCCCACAGGTTTTTATTTTTTGTTAGAACTAAAATCAACGGTATTTTGTTTAAGTAATTTTACAAGATCTGATTTTCTTAAAAATGACTCCACAACTTCTCTTAAAAAAAAAATCAGTAAATTTCATTTGATGAAAGCTACCTTTGTATGGGAAACAAATTTTCAAAAAATAGTGCCTCCCAAAGAACCTTGGGTTTTCTTGTTAACAGTAATTTTATTTCAAAAACTTCTTATACAAATGTTTCTAAGCACTGGAAATAACTTTTGTTTACCAAAAATTAAAAAAAAATAGTTTTTGGATTAAAAAACAAAATTATTTTTTTTTTGAAAATTCAATATTTCAAAAACGGGTTGATGAAGTTTTTTTGAAACTAGGTTGGTAAATGTAACCATATACTCAAATTTGGAATAATAAAACTTTTTTTTTAATGTAAGCGAAAGTATATATGTATTTAAAAAAAAAGTTTTAAGGAAATTTTTTTTTTCGATAAATTTTCATATTTCTTTAAGTAAAAATAATTTTATAATGGCATGCTTTGTTTTTAGCTTAAAGCTGTTTTACTAATTGTATTACAGTAAATAAAACGCTTTAAATGCTCTTTTAAACTTTTTTCTATTTTTTCTATCATAACTTCTTTATACAATTTTGTTTTAAACAGAAAATTGTTAAAGATATAAATAATCATTTTTTTTTAATTTTTTTTTTTTTTTTAAATCTTATATTTTGAAAATATATTTTCGATTTTTTTAATGTCGGTATTAAGAAGTTTTTAAACATTTTTTTTTTAAATATTTGAAAAAAAAATCGTTTTTATGAAAAAAATACGGTACCTACTTAAAATACAATTGGTTAAAAAAACGCAATAAAGCCAGTAGTGGATCTAGGATTTGGCTGTGGGGCTTGGGGCTATTTTCTTAATTCACTCAATCTTTATTGTTTTATTGACTAGTGGTTAGAGACAAACAAATTTTTCATAATACAAACATATACCTAATAATTATTGACAAAATTTATGATTGGAAATGGAGCAGCTGTAATTGATGTACTATATGAAAAACGCACTTGGATATTCACATAATGTTAAAAACGTCACACTGTATAAAAAAATTGTAGGAATATTTTGAAAGACTCAAATATATTTATTTTTATTCAGAATTTTTTTTGTAGGATTTACATATCCAAGCAGTACTGAGAACATGCTGAATTTTAGCTCCAACATTGCTCTCCAAGCCCCAACTACGAGTAAAATGCTTACTACTCGTATATTCTTACATAACGTTTGTGGATAAAATATCAAATAAAATAGTTGCTTCTCTAAATACAAATTTTATTCAACCATTTCAATTTGATTTCGATACATCAAGTTAATCTTTTAAAATAAAAAAGGTTTTTTTCCTTTGGCTTTAGTAAATTGGTTTTTGTCAAATATTTCATGACTTCGATTTTAATTTTCCCAAAGTAATCACCAAAATCTCATAAGAAAAAATTCTCGAGGATAATACGGCGAATAATTTTTTCGTGCTCTAAATTTTGACAGATGAAACGAATTTTTTTTCTGGAGTTGTGTACTACTCGGTTTTAATGCTTCAAAAAATCCAAAACCAAAAGAGGAACTTTGATTTAAATGGGATTTTTAAGGCAGCTTGAAGGATGCCGATGAAATCGTCAAAATATCTTCGAGTTGCAAAAACAAACTGAAGCAAAGGCTTTATATTCAATTTTAAAGACACTAATTGCATAATAAACAAAAATTTCAAGCAAATTATCGACACCAAAGTTTTTTTTTGGTGCCGGAAACACAGTTTTTTTTTAGCTTTAAGCTCTAAAAGATTTTTGAGCTCAGCTAAGCTCAAAAACATCAGCAAATGAGCTAAGGAAAAGAGGTGATATTTCTTCCTAAAATTCCTCCATTTCAGTCCAAGGTTCTGTCAGTTTCATTTTTTATGGACTTTGACAGAACTTTCTTCTAAAATGTGTAAAAACTGACAATTTCAAGGTGTAGCTTTTTCTTATGATGATTTTATCGATATCATTAGCTATCGATAAAATTCATTCCTTCATTATGGATTAAGCTAAGAAATATATCAAACTTTATTGAAAATTTTAGCTGAAATGAAATTTTCAAGGCAAAAGATTACATTTTTAACTCATTACAGCTACTTGAATTCCAGGTTTTTAATTACGGAAAAAGTATAAAATGAAAATATCAAATATGTTATCCTTTACCTCTTCATTTTCATTTAACATGTTTTGCTTAGATAACATCGTTTTTTTCGCTCAGTTCTTGTTTTTTCGATCAAAAAAATTTATAATTCTCAACCTTGTTGAATGTCCTTAGACCTTAGGAAAAAAGTAGCTAGCCCCATTCTAATTTCAATATGCAATTTCCTTGAGGATTGAAAGCAATTTTCTAATGCATATATTGCTAAGCCCCAACTTTATTTTTTCACTTTTCTCTTAGGGCTTGGAATTAATAGAGCCTACGCACATTCGATTTGCTTTGTTTTTATATATTATTTCAATATCCTCGGGGATGAGAAAAAAAATTCTTTCATTTAAATTTTTCAGCCCCATACTTGGGTTATAGTAATAGTACAAGTTCTTAAGAGCTTGTTAAAATACAACTAACATATATTTCTTAGCCCCGATCCTCCATAAAAAACGGACACATCATTATATATTGGATTTTTGTATTAAATTAATTCAACGAATCAACTTCAGCCCCTATAGCCCCCCCTGGATCCGCCACTGCATTAAGGAAAATATTTTTTCATCTTAAAAACGGTTCCTATAATTTTAAAATATTGTTTTCTGTATGCAAAAATAAGTGCGATCTACCAATAAAAATTGTTAAAATTTACACTTAGCAATTTTTGGTAGTATTGACCCAGTAGTAGTAGTAGTAGTAGTATATACTTACTTATATTACACGGTAGATGGTCTTTGTTTTATGACATATACATTTTTTTTATCAAAATCATAGAGGCAGTTTTTGAGAAAAGCGACATTTTGTTCAATAACATTTGTATGGAAATTTACCGTTAGTTTTACGTAAAAGTAAAATATTGATTTGAAATGTTCAAAAAGCGTTAGAAAACCCACCAAGTCGTTTTCGAAACACATATTGAGTATTCAAAAAGAAAAAAAAACAAATGGAACTATTTTTTAAAAGTACAAACGAAAATGGAAAATTTCTTCACACAATAGTAGACCGGTCAGAAATTCGAATCCCGTACACATTTTCTGGTATTTTTTATGATAAGAATTCGTTTCTACACCCTAAGGATAAAATTAAGCTATAGGAGTAATTTTTGTTATCTTGTCTTTTGGGCGCCATTTTGAAAAATGTGTGGTCTAGCCAGGAATTATATTTATATTTGTTGTTTATTTTTGACATACTAGAATGAAATCTAGCTTAAGAATCACTATTATAATCCTGTCACTTGAACACTTTTTTTTAGAAAATGGCCACAAATGGCGATGCATTAAAATAAAAAAAATACTTGGAAAGAAAGGGATAGGTGTTGAGTAGTAGAACTTTTGGAAAAAATTTCAGTTTTATTACTTTCAGGAATATAGTTTTTCATGGCAAATGGTGGCACCTCCACTTTTATTCATAATTTTTATTATTTTAAACATAAAAATATGGGAAAACACCAACAGATGCAAAATGTGTGCAGGGAAATAACAATTGTTGCCCTATAAAAGACGCATCTTCGATTAAAATACAATTTTACCTTACCTTGGTCACTTAAAAATTTAACAAGGTTAACTCAATATCTCGAAATCCTGAGCCAATTAGGTAAGTAATTCGAAGTTCAGAACAGTAAAAACCTCGAAATAAAGTATTAATAAATTTTCACAACACAATAAGGAGAAATTGATTGATAGACAAAATTGAAATGGGTTCAACAAATTAACGACAAATTATCGAACTAACCACTTTTCGATCTGTAAATATTGCTTTGCTTAGTTGACACTTATACATAATTGCCAGACAGAACTTCTAGTAATTCCCCTAACCCTTCACTTACATGTCCACCAATAAAAGTTCTTCCATTATTTTTTTTTTATTCCAACTCAACATAAACTATAGCAGCATAACCTTCTTCTTCCCTAAGCTAACATTTGGATCCAAACGTGCCACCCACTTTATACGATAAGAACGAAAATCCAGGCTGCGTTGTAAAACTTTGTTGAAAGATACAAGACAAATGTTCATCCTTTATACCAGAAGACCCTGAACTAATCGTCTGATCAGCAAAAAAAAAAAACAATCTAAAACATAATTCTTATAACGGTGACGCCTAACGGTGGTGAATTGTTTGCGACAAGACAACAAAAATATCATAAATAAAAAAAAAGAATATGTCCCGCAAGCTTAACGAAAGTTTTCTATTTCGAGTTCGAGTTGTGAAACCCGAAAGAAAGGATAAACACCTACATCATCTAAATCAATCAAGTCTATTGTGGAGCATATGCGAGGACACAAAAAAAAAGGAATAGCTCAAAGCTAAATAAACGAAAGTCAACCTTTTTTTCGTAACGGGAGTGTTTGAAAGGGAACATTTCGTTTGTTTTTTCTTATGGAACCCTGTTCAGCTGGTTTATAGACAGAAGAGCGCGCTTTATAAACATACAACGTACTCACCACAACTGGCAGCATCAGCTCGTGCGTCTCATTGCCACGCCATATGTGAGACTCTGACGGCAAGGTCTGTATGTCACACTCCAGGGAGTTGATTTTTTCCTGCAAACGCGAAAGGATACGAGGCCTCGATATGGGTTTCGACTTGGAAGCCTTTGTTGGACCCGTTGTAGTTGACTGGCTATCGACCGTTGAAAATGGCGTTGGGGATGTGTTGGGGTTCGGACTTGGGGTGGAAGGTTTCCTGAACAAACCAGGAGCCAGGGTTCCTTCATTGCTGACTTTGTATGATGGAGTCGGTGTTAATGACACACCCGTTGAACTTGTAGACCGTACTTCCATTTTGTTATTCAACGAAGGTAGTGGTGATGGTGATGAAGATGGAGGTGGCACGGGTGATGATGATGACGATGATTTTTCCTCATTAGTCCAAGGATTATCCTTAGGCGTATTTGTCTCACGTTCAAGCGGAATTGCCACCTGAGGACCGATGGTTTTTTGCAATGCAATTTTAACACGTTTTAATGCCTTTGAACGTACATTTTTTTCAACTGCCTCAGCTCCAAGGTTCGTGCCATTGTCACCGCTGGCACTGGTGTACTCGTATTTGTTGGATTCGGTAATAAGCTGAGGAGAAGCTGTTGTCGAGTACAAATTGCCGACGGTTGCTTGAGTTGTTGTTGTTGTTGTTGTATCTACTTTAGTCGCCTTCCCAACAGTGCTGCTATCTGTTGTTGCATGGGCTGCAACTGATGCTGCAGCGGACAATTTCCTCCGCTGCAGCATTTCATTATACAATTCTTTGCTGTTGTAGAATTTCGTAGTGGAAAACTCCGGATGTGCATCGGCGAGATGGTTCTCCACAGTGTCGGCTGTCTTTGCATTGTCAGTTTTGAACTTCGTGTTGGAGAAGCCAACCCTTGAGGCCGCCTCATGGTGCAGAGGAAAATCGAAACTTTTCTTTACTCTTCTGTCAATGAACTCAATTTGATGATTCACCATCAGTCTCGGCCTTGCATTTGCTAACGACTTCGAAGTGGTCGACGAAATTGGTGTCGATTTTGTTGTTGATTGCTCAAACTCATCGAATCGGAATTTCTTCTCAATTTCCGTTATAACACCATCCTTCTCCTGCAGTAGTTTACCAGTGAAGTCGCTTATTTCACCCTTCTGCCGATTGACTGATGGGATTCGTGTTATAACATCTTGGCGCCCAACGTGAGACTCAAAAGATTCATTGGGTGTATTAATGTCCAATGAATTTGGAAACATATTTCGATCATCCTCCTCAGCCACCGGATGAGGCTGGTTCCATTTGGTTGGGGAATCCTTAAAGTAAATATTTTTCTCTCGGATAAGTTTTTCATTTGAATTTCTAATAATTGGGTTGAAGTCCTCCAGCTTCAAGGGATACAGGTCAATGATATTGATTTTGCCTCCACTCGCTGATGGCTGTTCGATTGCATCCGTCGCAATCTTTGAGGGGGATGAAATATAATTCTCATTGGAACCGTCCAGGTGCTGATTAATTCCCCCATTAAATTGGTCCGTGATTATTTCTGCTAATTTAATACGATACAGACCGTTTCCGAGTTTCTTTTCCACGTGTATATCATTAATCAGTGTTTCGTGAGTCGTGGTCAGGGACAATGGGCCATTTGTTTTATTCATTGTACTGGCAGGGATTGATGGAGTCTGTGAGTCTAGTGGCAGGGGTTTTATTGGGGTTGCTGTCGCACTTGAGGTTGTTACTCCCCCAGCTATAACGGCGGATGATGCTGGTGGACGCTCGTCGGTGTTCTCCTGATCGGTTTCGGGCTGATTGGAAATTGGCTCACGTATTTCCAAAGGGTCAGTCGATGTAACCGATGTAGACACCGCAATTGAAGGTCGAGGCATCATGCTGCTGCTTGTATTTTCACCTAATGATGACGATGATGTTGTTGTCGAAGACAGTGATGATGATAAGGAAGTCGAAGAAGAATATGAGGCATCCGTCGTTGTTGAAGCAGTTGCTACTTCATTTGAAGTTTTGATTATTTGTGAAGCAGCTACTACAATTGGATTTCTTGTTACATCAGCAGAAAGTGAGCTTGGGTTGGAACTTCTAAGAGGCACATCCGTGAATGGTTGAATTATGTCATTTTCTGTCGTTGACGCAGGACTAATGCTGTGAAAATTAGTTGCGGGTGTTGTATTTGATTCGCTAAATCCAATGTGACAGCTAACGAAGAAAATAAGAACCAACGGTAGGGCTTCATTTCTTATTGTACTAGACTTCATGTTTTTGGAATTTTCTATCATTTGGCTATATGGAAAATTAAAATTGTAGTTCTCAAGATAGTTGCTTTAAAAACTTTATCTGAAATTTAATTTTTGATTCATTGTTTTGATGGTGTAGTTTTTTGAAGCAGTAAAAAGTATATGCCCGAGGTTTTTGAATCTGAAATGAAAAAAACAAAATGGGGGTTAAACTTATGTGAATTCAGAGTTGCAATATTTTAACTTAAATTTTTTAAAATTTCAATCTTTTTTAGTATTTCAAATCACTTTAATTATTTTTATTTATAATTCAAGTTAAAAGTTCAAATGAGCTCAACTCCATTGCGGTTCGCCCAGGTATGATAGTTGGGCTCATCAGTTAGATGACTATCATACCTTTCTAAGACGCAAATTTGTATCGATGATTACTGATTAATATACCTTGGCGAAAAGCAATGGAGTTGAGCTCATTTGAACTTTTAACTTGAATTATAAATTCGGTCACTCCACTCAAGCAGAAGAATTTTCTTTTTAAATTTTCTTCATATTCAATTATTATTTTTATTTATTTTACTATATTGTATATCCGCATGTACTTTCAGTTAGCTAAAAATTAAACATAGCAAACACTCGATCTAGGGGGTAAAAACCCGTTTTTGATGGTTAAATTTGAAGGATCACTCATAACCTCATTGTTAATCATTTGATTTTTAGGCTAACCCATTGATTCAAAGGAGTCGGTCCTTTGATTCGAAGGAGTTAGTCCTTTGATTCAAATAAGATGGTTCTTTGAAAGATTCGGTCGGTTGATTCAATGGAGTCTATCCTTTTATTTTGTCAGGAGTCAGTCCTTTGTATCAAAAGAGTCGGTGAATTGATTTAAAGGAGTTTGTGCTTAGATTCAAAGGAGTTGGTTCTTTGATTCAAAAGGACTTGTCCTTTGGTTCAAAGGAGTTGGTTAATTTTTCCAAAGGAGTTTATCTTTTAATTCAGAAGAGTCTTTCCTTTAAGTCAAAGGAGTTGATTCTTTGATTCAAATGAGTCGGTCCTTTAATGCAAATGAATCTGTTATTCACTCAGAAAAAATCATCAGGTGAGTAACTAATCTGGGCCTTGTTAGATTTGCAAGCTGTCCAGGTGACTGATATCTTAGGAATTTGCCTGATTTTAATAACATTAGATAAGAAATTTTGACAAAAATGCAATGTCCTGTTTTTAACAGTGTATATTATGAATTTCTATTTTACCACAAATCGGGTTGTTTTAACGTTTTATGTGGTTATTTTTACAATTTGTACCAGCTGAATTTCAATCATGTTAAAGAAGCACTCTGTCAGTTCATTTCAACGTGACATTAAGGTCAAAACACACAGGCCATTCAAATAAAATGATTTAAATTTAACTTGGCTTCGTAGAAGTAGCATTCTACCAGGCTTGAAACACACTCATAAGCCAACTAACAAAAATTAGTTTTAACTTATTGATATTTGGCACCAAATTTCTGTGCAGTGTTGTGGATCAGGTTATTTATGCAATCTCCATGTGAGAGAGGTTCCCACTTCAAAACTCAATAAGTTTCACATTTTTTTTTTAATAAAATAAATTTAAGTAAATTAACGTTATAATAAATTTCTATACTTTTAGAATAATACAAAATTTATTGAGCGATAAGCAGTATTAGAGATGCAAACTAGATACATGGATTCAAGGCATAATATATACATGATACAGGGTTGATTTAACATTGAATCATGTTAAATTGACTACTAGATCTTCATATTGAGTTTACAGGACATTGAACACAGTAATTTAACTAGATTTTCTTATAATACTGTAATATCTTCTCAGGTTCGTTAATAAAACTTATTCACTTTATTTAAATTCTTTACTTATTTACTTCACACTTTACTTTTTTTACTACAAAACAATTTATTGTTCACCACTAAAATAAATTCACCAAATTTACTTTATTACAGCCAACTTTACGCATTCACGATTGAAAATAATCTGGCCCTCTGCAGAACAGACATGTTCTTTTATACTTCTCATACAGGTTCCCGAAAAAGCTGGTAGGTTCCAGTATTCGGTTCTAGAGCCTTCTATAGGGGAAATTCTCCTTAAATTTCCCTTTCCAAAGCTTTTATTCTGACGTTTACTATTTAAAGTTTTTAAGCTCTCCGGAGGTTGGTTTGTGTCATGTCTAATCCAGAACTCGGTGCTTCTTTCATTCGAGAGTCTTTATGGTTCATTCGAGAAACGTTATATTCACAAATGTGAGAGTCGTTGCAATATTACCTAGATTTTCAGGTAAAATTAATATAGTTTTCCAGAAAAATTAACAGTTTTACTACTTTAAGGCAGTGTTAAATTTACAAGATGTCATGTCAATTTTACGTATAACCTACGTTGATTTAACACGGGTATCAGGTTAAACAGTTAACCTGGTGTTTAAAAATAACAACTTGCTTATTTCTCTGAGTTTTTAGTTTAAAGGAGCATATTCTTTGATGAGCCTTTCTTTGATTCAAAGAAGACCATTCCCTAATTCAAAGAAACCTGTCCATCCATCATTTTCTAACATTGAATCGGGAACAAACCAAAAAATAATTAAACTATATTCTTATGTATACATACCTAAATATGTATTGTTTAACAAATTAAGGCTCTAAAAGCCTTTAAAAACATTCAATTAAATTAATAACAATTTCACAAAATAAAAATAGTGACTAAAAAGTACTGAAAAAACTATTTATAGGATTTTCCAAAAATAAATCTACTTCTCATGTCTCTTAAAAAAATACTTAAATATTAATTCAACGACATGCACCTGTCCGCAAATATTTAAATGTCTCCATAAACAAATGCTGGGGCTTATAAATCAATTTATAAACGAAAATGTACAAAGCTTTAAGCTAAAGTAGATGGAAACCTGTACATGGATTTTCAAGAATGAGTGATTCAGGGCAGGAATTAACAAACAAACTGAAGGTTTTCAAAATATTTTAATAGACTAATTGTAAAAGCCGACAGCAGATTTTGGGTGTTAAGGACCAAAAAAAAAACAAGTATGTATAGGCGTCGAAAGCTTCAAAAGCTATTCAAAGAATCAAGGTCTTGAAGTTTTTCTACCTGGTAATTTAACAGTGCATCAACAAAATATGAATGTAACTTTAAGGGTAGTCGTGTTAGCCAAAATTGGGTTTCACTTTTCCATAGATAAGCTCCTCGGAATACATATCACGGAATCCAAGACCATTTGAGTGTATAGTTTGCCTTGCCAGACTCTTAAAAAAAAAAACCAATTTTCACTTTGAATTTTGAATTTGGCAAATATCTGCATTTACAGTGTTCCATTTTCGCGGGTTCGCAAATGGTTTTGGCAGTCGCAAATTCTCAGAAATTATTTTTGTGAGTGTTCACACGATTTGCGAAAAAGTCGCAAAAGCATTTGTCACTTGGGCCGCGCAAATGCCTCACAAATGATTTGCAAGCATTTTCAGGCTGTTCCAAAGTTATTTTCAGACGATTTGCGACCAAAGACAGCAAATTGTTACGCAAAAATGACGTCATACTCCCATATATTGCGACTTTTGCAAAGAATTGTAGATTTTTTTTTAAAGTTCCTTATTCATTGTTTCCATTACCTTCTGTACTTTTGCTACTGACGAAAAGTCAACTAAGACAAGGCAAAGTGCCCTAATAGCTGTAAGTACCGATTTGTGGTTATCATTCTTGCTTTTGGCTGCTAAAAATAAACGAAATAATTCGACATAGATTTTGACAAAAAGGCGCAGAAAAACGGAGAGAACTATTTAATTTTGATTTGTCAACATAGGTAAAAGTTTAACATATGAAACTTTTGCTTTCAAAACCTGACATCTCTAATCTCTTTCCAGAATAAAAGATGTTCGAAAATACCAAGTTATTTGTCTGTTTTGAAACAAATCATCATAAAACAATAAGTGTGTTCCTTTACTTTTATTTGAATTTCTGTGATTTGTAGTTCAAACTTATGTCAAAAATAGTTTTTTATATGAATTTTGACAGAACTTTGGACTTAAATGCGCAGAAATGCACAGAAATTCAAAATTAACGAACAGACCTAATAACACATCAAGTAAATTTTCCCCGAATATTGATTCGATTTTGGTTAACTATGCTTGCTCTAGAAACTATTTTTATCTAAAGTCCGACTCTGGTCTGTTTATGGATGCTGTCCCCTGGTCGTTATAAATACAAGCATGATCTATGCATAAGCACTTATACCTATTGGAAATTCAAAATGGGTCGTCGATTAATTTGGTGGGAAATTAATTGACATTCGAACGACAGAATGATAAATGAACCAAATTTTCGCATAATTAATGAAAACACAAATGAGTTTCTGCAGATTTGAAAATAAATTAGTGGTTAATGGATTTTGCCTTTCTGTTTTTGCCACTTTGTGTTTCAGAAGTCTCTCTATATTGAGGATAACCCTAATATACCTACCAAAATATAATCACAGATTTATACAGAGTGTTACTTTGTATATGTATATATGTAGCCATAGATATGAATGAATATAGGCATAGCCACAACAAAGGGACATTCTTTTTAACTTTGAAATCAGGGAAAATCGATGTTGTTGTTGAAAAAAAAGGCTTAGTTAGGTATTTTCAAAACAAGGAGTGGTGTTGGTGTGCTGTTTATGATGAAACTTTTATCATCAGAGTTTTGGTTTTCACTCAGTAGTACTATGGAAAAGTGGTTTTTTTTGAGTATTATTTAAATTAGGTATTCCCGAAATAGGATTAATATACAAAAAGTTATCAAACATTGATTTTTTTTTTTTTTAATTATTCATCAGCGGTTTTTTTGATTGATTTTTTTTTTAAATTAAGATTGATGTACATATACATTAGGGTGGTTAAAAAAAAACAGAGTTTTTAATTTTATATCCCTCCCACCACAGGCTCAAATATGTTATCGTCACAAAATTCCAACCTCCTAGGTATAATGGAAAATGGTGGTCAAGCGACTTTTCTTAAATTTTGCTAGCAAATACTCTGTAAATGTTCGTGTAAACTGGGTGCCTCCAAATCCGTGATTGATGTTTTGGGAAAAGATTTCTGGTTTCATTTTAAGGAAAAAAAAATTGTATTATGGGAAAATTCTATCTCCCTCCCCTAGGAAAGGTGGGTAATTTTTGACAAATTGACCTATAAAATGGAAAAAAAAAAATTATTTAAAATCAACTAAAGCATATACAATAAGTTTTAAAATTTTCAAGTTGCTTAAGAGAAGAGTTTTTTAAAAATTTAATTTTAAAGTGATTTTATTATTAAAGTTGAATTTTAATAAAATTTTGCGTTATTAAGTACCACTATTTTTTTTTTAATTTTCAATGATTTAATTAATAATAATAATATTATTGAAAACTATATGTGACGTATAGTGACAAAGCATTATCGCATGCCATTTCCCACGGAAATTTAATAAAAATGTTGTTGATACCACAGACACTTTGAAAGGATAACATCTCCTAGACCTAGAGACTTAATTTATTGATACTTGAACATTTTACTGCCTGGAATGAATAGCTGGTAATAGCAGCAGCGAATTGAATATAGAAAAAGGGTTTTACTAATTCTGCAGTTATTGTGGAATCACAAAACTGATTTGCAAGATCATGCCTTCTTTGTTTGTGCAGGCAAACACAGGATTTTTTCAAGTGTGGGAGCAAATCCTCTAGTAGAGGGTTGATTTCTCATACGCTCTGACAAAAAAAGGTAAGTTTTTCTTTAAAGTCTATAGTAAAGAATTAAAAATATGCTGTTAACATGGTATTATCTCAAGTTAGCAAATTAAATTAGATGAATCGAAAAATGAATAAGAGGGTAACTTATCGTTTATTAGTAGATATTGAACAATCCGAATTAGGCATTCTATGTTTTCTATGTTTTTCTTGGATGTTTGCTAAATTTATATCAAGTCTCTCACGGATCGAAAAATTCGTAGGTGCATAATTTGTCGTCAATAAGTTGGAATAGTTTCGAACTTGTCATTCTATGTTTTCTATTTTTTTTTTAACTGGTTTGGATGATTTGGTTCTTTTTAAGTGGACGAAGTGACTGTAGTGAAACCCACCAGCATCGCATATTTTTTGTTATCTTGGATTTTCAGAAACGGCTCCAGTAATTTTGTAACAAGCATTGTTTTCCTGCTAAGATATATTTTGCTATGTTATAATGTTTCGAATAACTAATCAGAGTCTTAGACATTGTAAAAAAAGATCTTTAAAATTGTTAAGACCTTACAAAAAACTTAAGTTAAAAGGATAGTTTTTTGATTTAATATGCATAAGGTATGTTATGATTTTTTTTATTAAATTTAAAAAATACCAAGCAAGTTCAACTACAAGATCAAGAACATGCAACCAAGTCGTGCATTTCATTTTCGATTGTGACTGAGACCAGACTGAGACCAGACGAGACCGATACCTAGACGAAACTTTGTTATACGAGACCAAACGAGACTGAGTTATACGAGACCGATACCAATACCGAGACGATACTGAAAATTTTCCATTTTGACGATACCGAGACGATACTTACAAAAGTATCATTTGGTTTTGGAACCGTGGCCATCCCTACTTCAATTTGTCGTGCGATGTTTTCTATGTGTTTTTAAGTGATTTTTTTTTCTAATGAGTGTCAAGTTAGGAATGGGTAGGCCGTTAATTTACCGTTTTTTGAGTGATTTGCTAGCTTAACATAATTCAAAAAGTTATAAAAACTTTCTGTGCTCGATGTTTTATGGCTTTATAATTTGACGTTAATTTATTTGTGAACAATTTAATTCAATCGTACAATTTAGTTTTTTGTCTTTTTATCTCTGATGTCAAGTTAGCAGGAAATCCCAAAAACATTTAAAAAAAAATATTGAACACAATCGAAGCTGTCAGAACTAATCGACGACTTATTATGTGATAGAAAATTTAACTTGTTTACAAAATTTTGGGTGATGGTAGGGTCCTTCGAAAAAATATATTGTCTAGACTAATTTAGAGTCACTGAACACGAAAATAAAAATTATTTTTTTTTTTTTCAAAAAAAGCGTTTTTGAGATATGCGCAAAACTCATGTCTCTGCTTATTTGTACATAAAATAGATATTTTCTGAATAGTACTCGTATAATCTGCCTCCTTCGGAAAATATTCTGATTGTAGAAGTAGGATTAAAATTTAATAAGTTACAGCATAGGCACTCAATGATTGAAAAACGAGCATTTTTGAAAAAAATCTAATTTAGTAAATTATTAATATATGTATACATTTATGAACCTAGTTTTAAAAATGTATCAACCCGTTTTCGAATTATTGAATTTTAAAATTTAAAAAAACAACATTTTTTTTGTTTTTTTTTTTTAATCCAAAGTTTATTTTTTCCAAATTCAGGTGAGCAATTTTATTGAGCTTTTAAAGAAGCTTTGCATACAAATTTCATTGCTATCGGATTAGTCGTTAGTGAGAAAATCTAAAATAAAAAGCCGATTTTGAGATACATATGAGATTTTCCTTAACAGTTGTATGGCATTTACCGTTATTTTTTGAGTTGAAAAAAATTCAATTTCCCCTCTGGAGAATCACCAAAAAGCCAGAGCTTGCCAAAATCGGATGAAAAATGTAGGAGTAAAAAAATAATAAGTGAAAAAAGTAAATTTCAATTTTGTCAAATAAAGTCACATAAATAATTATTTACATACTAGGATGTCCGATATTTCCCAACATCATTTTTTAATATCAGACACTCCAAAATTTAAAATTGTATGCCCTTAAAAAGGGTTTTGACTAAAAAAAGGTGATAAAACGGTTCCTCTTAGCCCATTTTCTAATCCATAAAAAGGATAATTGGTTACACGAAACTCCAAGACCAATAATGACGAGACATATATCGTTGAAAGATATTTTTATGGAGATAGATCTGATAATTCAGAAAATATACATTTTATGTAAATTAGCCAAACCGTTGGCGAGATTTATGCCAGTACTTGAAGAAGTAGCTGGGAAAAAGATTTTTGCGCATATCTCGAAAATTCTTCTTTGGAAAAAAATAGTTTTCAATTCCGTGTTCAGCGACCCAAAATTAGTCTAAGAAATATATTTTTTTACAAGGACCCTACCAAGACCCAAAATTTTGTAACTAAGTGTTATTCAACTATTTATTTTTCGATTCGTGGAAATTGTTTTGCTAACTTGACACTGATTTTATAGTGGGGACTTACATCAAATACAAAATCAAAAAATCAGTTTTGATAAAATGACGTTGCTTTGCAATATTTGCATATTTTGCACTGTACGCTGTAACCTCCCCCCAATGAACCCCTGATTCAAGCAAGTTCGAAGAATCCATTAATGTACTTATGTGTGTTTATTCACAGACAAAATTTGAACTTTAATAAAATTTCGTTTGCCTGTTTATCTGTTTAAAATCTTTGTTCTGAAATAAAATATCAAAAATTTAAAAGATGCCAAACCAGCAGCGCAAAACATTTCAAAATCAAGACATCGATGTTTGAAACATCAAACAACACCAAATCTTATTTAATTTTTTTAAAATAAAGAAAAAAGTTATATCTAGAATCCAAAGGCAACCAAAATTTAAATTTTAATAAAAAAAAAAGTTAAAAGGGTTGACCAAAAGGGTTAATGAGGCAATTAAGAGCTTAAGTTCAACTTTCAAATTCAGTCTATACTTCGGTCGAATTAAAAATATCTCGATTTCTTTTTTGTTTTTTTTTTTTTTTTTTGCTTTCATTTATAAATCCTGACAATATAGAAAAAGTAATTTCCATTAAACGAAAACTGATTGCAAATGAACGATAACAAAAGGTCGGTCGTTTGAGCAAAAAGAAACATTGATTTTGAAACCTTCTCCTTATCCATATTATTGGAGAGAATATTGGATAATGTTAATGTCACCAGAGATCAATTAACAGAAATGATGAATCAGTGATAATGTTTAAATGATTGTTATCTTTTTTTTTAATTTCTCGATGGAATCAGTGTTTAATTGATACGCCAAGTATTTTTATTTATGCATTTTAAAATGTATTATTTTTGGAATGAAATTAATTTAGGTAATGAACAAAAAATAATTAATTCTATAGGAGAAATTATGTATGTAGACGATTTAAAAACAATGTTATTTTCATCAGTGAAGATGATAAAGTTACGAAAATTTACACATTTTGTACAAAAATAAAGCCAAAATAGCTTTGTCAAGTCGAATGCCTAGTTTATGACAAATGCATATCGGTTGTCTTTGTTTTTCCTGCTTAAATCAAAATTTCAAATGATGGCATGTATACAATAATTGATGACAGACTTTAAATTCCCATTCGAGTGGAAATAAAAAACTTCTAAGCCCTCGCACAATAAAGGGTTCATCTTGTTCTATATATTTAAGAGTCCACAAGAAATAGCTATATAGCCACGAAGATAGATAGAGACGTGTTGACATGCTACTTTTGGTTAAGTCTCTTTATTGTTGCAAGTCTGTTAGAGTCAATTCCTTTAAACTTCCCTGAAAATATTACAAACTTGTCTGAATGCGAAAGCTAATAAGGGTAATTCAGTGTAACAGAACTTAAATGAAGAACTTTCAACTCTCAATTAGTGTGGAAGCAGAAATAGTTTACTTGTTCAAAGATCAAAAAGTCGTACATAGCTATACATATTTTTGGAAAGGTCCAAAGAACTTGCTTTTGTCTAAGTTGAGAATATTTCTAACTTATAACTTATAAGAGATTTATAAATATTTGAAGGGGTTTCTTTAGCTAAATTACATCACCACTGCTGGATAATAGATATAAGACTCAGACCAGGTGAACACATTTTCTTTTAAACTCGCAAAAAATATCAAAAATTCATAAAAAAAATTTGAGGCTATACCAGATAATGAGGGGTTTAATAGTGTATTCAAGAGTTTTTACTTTCCAATAATATGTTTGTTTCTCAGAAAAGTCCCACTTTTAATATGTTTGGTATAAACTCAAAACTTGACGCTTATCGCTTTGTGTTCAAAAATTTGAAAAGTTATAATTAAAATATAGGTAATACACTTACCCCCAGTTTCACAATGGGAGTTTAAACTCCACTTTTGGTTTAAGGTTTTGTTCAGCAGAACAAATGAAAGCAGTTCAAGGTTTAAACGAGACTGTGAGATTAGGGCTTATAACAAAATATTTACCAATATTTATGTAGGGTAGAAGCAAAATATAATTTAAACATATTTTTGAGCTTGGAAGATAACAATTAGAGTATAGACTTGAGTTTAATAGTGGCTTAAATGCCATTCAATAGAAATTGAGTGGAAATTCGAACTATAATTAAAGCGCTTAGAAGATGAAGGTGTTAAGTGACATTTTTGAAAATATCGTTTTATCGTTCATAAGGTCCTGTACCTAAACTAAAATTTCTGTCTCATGTGCACTTGTCTTTCGCATCTGGATTCAAATTTAGAAAACGATGAAATTGTCATATGCAATGGTTTTGTATGAAAAAAGTTAAAGATCGAAAACTTTAGATTTAGAAAATGTTGCTTAGCACCTTTATCTTCTAAACGCTTCATTCATAGGACCTAGGCTATGGACTATGTCATATAAAAAGGAACTATGAGACGTTCATAGGTTTTTATTGTAAAAATCACTAAATGGGCCATTGAAGATGAGAAAACCGCGGAGTTTCTTGGTTTTCTGCAAACAACTCAAAACGAAGAAAAATTTCAAGATAATAATTAAATTTTCTGTTACTTATTTGCGTAAAACTCTTTCATTATTTAATATAAGGCATTTTTGGCTATTTTGAGAGACTTGTTAGATGATATGCCGGAACTGGCTTATTATTCATTCATAACCAGTTAAGTCAAATATAGTAGTCAAATTGCAATTTTAAGGTTGCCATTTAAATTTTTCAATAAATTTTTAAAATAATTTCCAAAATCAAAACACAGCTCTTACAAAGCTGATTTTTGAACACATGTCAGCTTATAACTTCTTGAAAATCAATAAAATAAAATTCACGACTGGATCGCACGCATTTGCTCTTAACTTTTAGTTGTTTGGAATTAAGAACTTTTGAGATATAGATACAAAGATAGGATTATAGAAAAAATAGGAAAATAGAAAAAAACATTTAAATCGTCCTTTTAATGGTATAAACAACTCCTAAGATACTTAAAGCTCAAAAACAAGTATGCCATTTGATTACTTGATAAAAATTTTAATATATGCACAAAAAAAATAAAATCATTGAAGCGGTTTTCTTAAAAACTAATTTTTAAAATATAAAATGTTGGTAACTTAGGAAAAAAAATGTATTGCCTATTTTCAAAAAAATTTCGAAATATGTATTAACTTTTCAAAAAGAGTTTAATGTTTTTTTAAAAATCCCAAATTTATGTTTTTCAAAATTTTGGTATGCAATTTTGTTAATATTTAAAAGGAGCTTTTGCATACAAATTTTGATTGTAATCGAGTGAGTCGTTAATGAGAAAATTGAAAATAAAAACCGTTATATGGCAGGTATAACGGTTTTTGGTAATTTTTTTGCCAGAAAGTACTTTATACCTACAGTAATCCACTGTTTTTTTTTATCAAAATCGTTCGAGCCGTTTTTCAGAATAAAATACTTTCTTTGATGGTTTTTTAACATTTGTATGGAAGTTGTCGTTACTTTTCAAAAAAGCATTATATTCTTAAAATACTGCAAAGAATGTAAAAAAACTTTTAACATCGAGTTTCAACAAAAAAAAAATTGAACATTTTTCAAAAATCCAAAAAAACATTTTTTGATAATTTTGGTTAAAAAACGTTTTGGTATTGCTTAGAAGCTTTTGTATAAAAAAATATTGAAATCAAAATGACCGTTTTGAAGAAAATCGAAAATAAATAAAATGGTTCCTTGGGAGATACCATTAACAACCAGTTTTTTAAAAGTGTTTTCCCCAAAAAGCCTTTACTGAAAGAAATTTATTGATTTAAAAAAAAAATGTTGGAGTAGTTTTTGAGAAAAATTTGATTTTGTAAAATTGTTTTCCAAAAGCATAACTTGCCTTGAGTGCCTATGTATCGCTAGTAAAAAATAGTATCAGACGAGTTTTCTGGTTAAGAGTCCTTGCCAGACGAACAAAACATTTTAAAAGTAGGTAGATATGACTTATTTTTTAAAAAATTTCAAATTACTGTCAATTTGGACAGAAAAAAGCCAGAAAGGTTTGGCTCTCGAAAATGCTTGCCAGAGGAGTCTTAATTTTATAAAATAAGTATTATAAGAAAATTTATATTTGTTTGATTTCCAAAACTTTGGGTTACTGTCAAAAATATTAACAAATTTTCTCTTAAAAACCAAGGTTATGCCTTTTGTTATATGGGTAAAATATTGCCAAGCAACTGAGAAATTCCAAAAATAATTATAATTCGTACTTTATCAACTTAAGGGCCGTCTGGCAAGCTTTCTTTTGACAACCACAATCGTCCGGCACTATTTTGTCATATATAAGAACACCACTTTCAAATTACATATGCAGAAAACTAAAAAGGGTGCAACCCTCTTTCCAAAATGCACCCTTTACTAAATACTGCCCATAATCTCGAAAACTACAGTTTTCATACTTCTGAGTTATAAAGGAAAACACTAAATCGCTAACCGCAATGTGTGCATTATTTTTCACAATTACCTAAAATTAAAAATTTTAGAAAACTTATAAAACAGCGTAGAAGGAATTTTTGTTGTGTTTTAAAAAACCACCAATTTGCAAGCTTTTTGTATTAAAACTCTTTATTTTAAATAAATTCAAAATGAAAAACAGACTTAAACATATAAAAAGGTAAAAAATACTAATTTCTGTACAAATCCTTACTGTTTTTATAAAACAGAAATGACTTTAGAAAATTTATAAAAAGCCCTAACTGCCATATAGGGCTTTTTAAAACAATATACTCGGTCTGTTTTCAGTATGCAGCAGTTTATAAAAGGCCCTATGTGGTTAGTTAGTGATTTTTAAAATTTCAATGCTTATGATTTGTAGTTAAGGTTTTTAGAAATTGCCATTTTCTGTCTTATTTGAAGATCTAGTGTCAAGAAATATATACGAATAAATCAGATAAAATTCCTTAGCTACAAATTTTTAAAAAACCAAAATTGGAAATTTTGTAAATAGGGCCCCTACGAGATTACGGGCAGAAGAGCACTCCGAGGTTGTGTCCATCTTCAGTGAATTATTTAATGATTTTTACAGTCAAACAGAGTGTGTTCACTTTATTTTTTATGTAGATTTAAAAATTGTCTCTTTCAAATTTCTATTTTCACCATGCACAGACACATACCTAATTTGTTTATATGTATCTATTAGTCTAGCCAAAAACCATTAAATTGTATCCTTTTTTGTATGTATCTAAACATTATGAAAACCATATATGCATGCATTTACATCCATATGTAATACCTATTTAGAAGCTTTAAAAGCTTTTGCTTACCCTCTGAACACACATGGTCCTTATAAACGTACGAAAAAGTAAAGATTTAAGTATGGATCGGTGAACCGTTACATTAAAAGGATTTTTAATTAGAACTAAATGAATGATCAAAGGCTTTTATGTTAGTGGGCAACATCAGCATCTAAAAAGCTTTATTTTATAATACTTTAAGGTGAAACCCCTCCTTCTATTATACCAATAGGAGGAGAAAATAAGGGAAGAGAAATGAATGAGTAATCTATTATTATGGAACCTTAGCAATTTCGCGAGCTGGAGAGGTATTTTTTTTATACCTTTGTCTATGTATTTGTATAAAAGTGGTTGATAACCTTTTATAGGTCTATGCTATTATTATATTACACTTTTTTTTTTAATACTACCTTTCCTTGTTGGAATTTTGTGACCCAACAGTGTTATGAGTGGTGTACCTACGTAAATTAACATAGGTAGGTTCATTCAATTGTGAAACAAAGTAAGAATGAACATTTTATTAAAGTGGGGTTATTTATGAGGGTAGGTCTAGGTACCTTACCTACCTATTTTGTATAATGTTCATAAAAATAATTTATATGCAAAGTTAAAGTAGTTAACCTCATTGATTTTAAATGCCTTTAAGCAGACGTCTTTATAATATGATTTTTTTTATAAATTTTAAAATATTTAATTTAAGAAAAAAAAAAACAATTTAATTTAATTACTAAAGCCGATGTTTCAGTATAGGATTAATATTTTGATTGAATATTTACATTTCCAGCCCACAAGTTAATTTTGTTTTCATTTTGTACTGATGAGTTTTTTTTTTCCAATGACTTGGGCAAGTAATTTTAATGTAACTAATATGAATTAATTACTTTCTTAAATTTAAGACCAAAGAATGTAAACTTAAAATGTATGAAGTAAGGCCAGTTTATGCGGTCTTGGACTATTAGGCAGAGCAAGAACTTCAGAATTAGTCATGTGTATAATTTGAAACAGAATGAAAATATCTATAATGAGATTCCTTTTTTTCAAAATCCACACTTTTTTAATTTTTCAGAATTATGTAGTGAGGCATCATAAGCTATCATTTATATTTCTTCTAGCTTTTGAAGCGGAAAATTAACAAAAAGTTTTGTCTTTCTTAATTCCAGGAGGAAATGTGGGCAAAGCTTCAAACCTTCCTTGATTATTTAATATTTTTTATCTACCTACATACCTACCTACCATCATATCAAAGAATCATTAGGGTTTGACAAGCATATAAGAAGCTAGCACCAAAAATACACCATCTCAAAAGTTTATTTTTCCCCACTAGCGGAGCAAAAGGGACAAATAAAAAAACAGCAATAACCTGCTAAGTTTTGGTTGAATTGGCAAGTTTAAAACAAATCAAATAAAAAAAATGAGCTAGAAATTTCAAGAGGTCAAAACATTACAGACAATCAAGAACCTCAAAGAAAATATGCTCAAAAAGAAAGAATAAACAACAAAATTCACATAAGTTTCTATATCGTCTATTCTAGTTTTAGTACATTTCACCATGTTTTTTGTTCCTTAGAAGTTGTACCAAAATGTTTTTACAAATTTTATACTCTGGCAAAATAAGGCCACAAAAATATAAAATGCACGACTGGATCTCATGTGCTTGATATTAGGTCTGTTTCTTTACTTTTGGGATAAAGTTTGGGAAAAAGTTCGGGAAAAAGTTTGGGATGAGCTTTTTGATGTTGTTGTTGTAATGTTTAACCAGAAATGAAAAGTAAAGAAACGCATTTGGGACGTTTCTGATTTGTTGCGGTGTAAATTACCCATGCAACTTCTTTGCTTGTAGGCTCCAACGCATACAAAATTATGCAATTTCAATTCTATAAACACTTGCAATTATCATGTTGGGCTCTATTAAAAGATGCCAGAAGAAATATTTTAATTTATATTGCATCATTTTCATTTAATTTAATTAAATTAAACCGTTTTATATACGCTGCTTGACAAATTTAATTTCAAATTTTTTGATCAACTGATTTCTTGTTTGACAAGCAAGAAAGTGCCGGAACTAAAATGTTCGGGTAGATTCTTGCTGGAGGGGAAATGAAAAAAAGTCAAAAGCTCTGGCATTTTTATGTCAGAAAATAGTAAAGAAACACGTTTTGGGTAAATTTGGGTTACTTTGGGAACCCGCGGGCGAGTAAAGAAACAGACCTATTATGTGCGACCCCCTTCCCACATTATTTTTTTCCTCTTTTGACGCAACCTACACTCTCTGGAATTTGAAAAATCTTATGCCATGCATACTGTTTTTGACATTATATTGTTAATTATACTATCTATTTCTGTCTCTTGGAAACTTCTGATCTTATGGAAATGATTTTATGGTCAAAATGATGTATATTTAGTAAATTCCCTGAACATATTTGAGGTTTTTTGAATTTTGTACCATGTTGCGTTCGGAACTCGAGATCGAAAACCTGGATTAGATTCTAGGCCAACATCACAAAAAATTCAACAAAAAATCTGAACTGCCGGATTTGGCACAAAGTCTCTTTCCAATGACATGGATATCGAATATTAAAAATGGAGCTTTTTTAAAAATTCAAAAAACAAACAAATTTTTTAAATAATATTTAATCTCAAAAAATCAAAAATTAATGTCAATCCGTTCAGCCGATAGCGAGAAAATTCAAAATTAATAAAAATTCTATGAGAAGTACTTTTAAAAGCAGCTGTTTGAAAATTTTTATGACTTTTGGTAGTATATCGTACTAATTTAAGCATACAGAAAAAGTTAAATAAAAATCGTAGGAGCCGTCTTTAAGAAAAAAAATATTTTCCTTAACAATTTTTTAAAATTTGTATGGAAAGATATGCCATTTTTTTTATAAAAGTATAATTTGTTCTTAAAATACTTTACGTAGTAAATACCGAGTTTTATAAAAACTCATAATATTTGATTTTTGAAAAATAATTTTTGAAGATTTTGTAAAAATTTAAAAATATTTGTTTGAATATTTTGGTAAGAAAAACTATTTATATTGCTTAGAAGCTTAAAAAAAGATATTGAAATCAAAATGACCGTTTTGAAGAGAATTGAAAATGAAGAAATGGTTGTTTGGGAGGTACTATCAATAACTATTTTTGGAAAAATGGCTCTGCATCCCAAAAAAGCCTTTATCTACAGAAATAAATTTATTAATTTTTTTAAGGAAGGCTGTGGAATTGTTTTTTAGAAAAGCAAGATTTTTAATAGTTGCTAAAAAATTGTTATATTTTTAGTTCTATATCAAAATATGAAAAAACATGTGGACAGAATCACCAAAAATTACTTTAAATCAGATTCTAAGAAAATCGATCCAGACATTTCGGCTGTAGCCCAATAGACCGCTAGACAGACAGAATGGTGAGACCTATTTTTTTTCGCTTCTCTTATCATCGTTATGACAAGTCTGATCAAAATCTCGACCCGGCCCTTTTCTAAACCCATGATGCGATCTTCTTAAATTGTTGAACTTAAGGCTTTTTGGTAATTCTCCAGAAAGGAAATAGATTTTTTTTAGCTCAAAAGGTACTTGCCATACAATCGTTAAGGAAAATTTTGTTTATCAAAAAGGGACTGCAACGATTTTGAAGAAAAAAAAAAAATACCGTTATTAACGGTACCTGCGATATAACGTTTTTTTTAAATTATTGATTTTCTCATTAACGGTTTATCCGATTGCATTAAAAATTTGTGTGCAGAAGCTCCTTTAAAAATATCAATAAGATTGCGAACACAAATTTTGAAGATAAAATATATTAAAAAAAACATAATTTTTTTTTCGAAAATTCAATATTTCGAAAATGGGTTGATGAATTTTTTTGAAAATAAATTTGTAAATTTACTAATATAAATAAATACTTAAAATTGGTATACCAATTTTTTTTATATTACCAGAGTTTTATAAATATAAAACTAGCTTGAAAAAAAAAATGATTTTAAAATTTTAAATATATTGTTTGCACTTATTCATATTTTTTCAAGTAATCAAATAGCATATACATGTTTTCGAGCCCTATGTAAGTATTAATTATTAATTATCCATTAAAACTACGATTTAAATGCTTTTTTTTATTTTTCTATTTTTTTCTACTATAATTACTTGCATATATTTTAAAAGTTCTTAGTTGCAAACAGCTTGAACATAAGAGCAGGTACGTGCGATCTAGTCGTGCATTTTATTTCTTATATCTTGTTTTCTTGAAAAAAAAATTTTCAAACAATTTTATCAAACTAATTATTTTTATTACCAAGACTGGATTTTTTTTTTTAAATTGCAAGAGAAACCCTTAAAAGTGTGTTAGGTAAACAAAATACAACTTTAGCTAAAAAAACTGTCTTTCATTAATTACGCATTACCTACGTGCCTAATATATTTTTTTAATCTTTTATTAAATCTGAAAAATACCGAGCGAGTTATTATAATTTTTATTTGTGACTAAAACCAGACCGAAATAAGACTAGACCGATACCGATACTGATATTGATATCAATACTGACACCGATACCAATACCGATGCCGGTACCGATACAGCAATATCGATACCGATACCGATACCGATATGGATACCGATACCAATACCGATACCGATGCCGATGCCGATGTCGATGTCGATGCCGATGCCGATGCCGATGCCGATGCCGATGACGATACCGATACCGACACCGATACCAAGACGAGCCCTTGTTGAACGAGTCCAAACGAGACCGATACCGAGACGATACTGAAATTTTTCGATTTTAACGATACCGAGACGATACCAACAAAGTATAGTTTGGTTTTGTATCGTGGGCAGCCCAACTCAAGATGCGTATTATCCATTCGTGGATACCTAACATAGTGTTTATGCACAGAGAAAAATTTTGCTTAGATAAAATGTTTTATGTCTGGTGGCCCTGGGATATGGTTCTATAATAAATACAAAAGTTTTTATCCACGCGTACTTTATTCTATTGTTAGATTTTGAAAAAATCAGACTTTCATGCTATATTGTTGCGATATCTCACCATTATCATAAAAAAAAAAAACGCCAGCAAAAATCCAACCACAGTGTACATATCTGCATGTAACATTAAAAAAGTCTTTTTAATACTCTTTGCTAATTCCTTTATTTAATTCGTATCTCAATTTTTTTCCTCCAACACAATTATACCATTATACATATTTTATATATATTTTGCAGGAAAGGCACTTATTCAGGATTAAACCTAGTAGGCAAAAATTAATCCACTATAGGATTTATTTTAATCCCTTACCCAATTGAATTGAACTTTTAAATTATATTTATCTCCCCCATACATCCACACCCATCACAGCAAAGACAACATCATCAGTAAAAAAAAAAATAGTTATAAAAAAACGCACCAAAGCACGATGAGTGCCTTATTAAATTAAATCCCCGAGATCTTTATACAAGCAAAGTCTTCAATCAGGATAATCATAATGAATTAATTATCTAATTATACGCACAGTGCTTATAGTATTGATTAATTGTTAGTCTTCCTTATATTGGCATTGGCGGATATACTTAAAGTAAGATACAAAACATAAATAAACTCTATAATAATAATAATAATGATATGGTTGAATATATACCTACCTAAACCGGAAGCTGCATGAAATGTGGATTTAGCGGATGTGAAGAAAAAAGTAATGGAAACAACTCGGTCGAAGATATTTGCTCTTATAACTCAAATTTTTTAAAGACTGGATTCTACGCCAGCTGAGGGACCACTATTTTGTTTGTATTGTAAAAGATTTGAAATATAAATGAAACTACCTTTTTTTAATTTTGGTAAAAATATCAACTCATGTAATTTACGAAAAATCTGCACTTTCGCCAAAAAATATATTGAAATAGGGTAAGTTGTTAACCAAAAATAGAAATTTAAAAAATCTGTTAAAAAACTTATAAGGTTCTTACCTGAGAAAACCCGTTACTGATTTTTTTAATAAAAATGCCTTTTTTACCAAAAGGTTTAACGTATTTCTAGAAAAATAAGTTTCTAATCATCTAAGCCCTTAAGTTCAACCAAAGTTTGAAAAAACTGTCTCAATGCCCAGTGGTGTAGGATTGACAGATAGACTAATAGATAAACAGAAAGACACATAGCTAGACCGCACATTAAGCAAAATTTACATTTTTCGTAATCTCTATCATCAAAGTGAGATTTGATCAAAATCTCGACTACATTTTTATTTAACAAATGCAAAACTTACCCTATTAGTGTACCTTTGTATAAATATGTATGTCGAAAGTAAAAAGTGTAATACGGTATATCATCAGTAGAGCATTAGATGTGGAGGCATTCTCCCATTTTATATATGCTTTCACCCTCGTTCCCAGGAAGGAATCGTTGGTAATGATAATATTCACATCACAGCAGAATATATTTTTTTTAGAAAAGTCCTTACCGAAGATGGCGATGGCGCCAGAAGCGGAACAGGGTTTTGTTTCTCTATTTATAGTATGGTTGTGGTGTAGTGGTTTCTTTCATTGCTGTTTGTCGTCTTGTTGAATAATTATTATGACTAGAGGGAAGAAAAGTCCTTTTTGGAGCCATTAAGCTGCTATCTTTTAGGTTTTAGAAATATTTATATATATGTATGTTTGGTATATACATACATACATACATACACATAAATTTATTTGAATGTGTTTATTTATCTCTTGATTATAATTTCTCAGCTAAAGTCTATAATTTGAGAGTTAATATAAAAGATGAGTGAATGTTTTGGGTCTTAAACTCATATAATTTATATACCTTGAGCATATACAGTTAAGTACATAAACTCTAGATGGTTTTAAAAGTCTAATTTTGTTTCAAGTGTGTAGGGTAGATATATGTATGTTCGTGTAGGCATACGTGTTAATAGTTCGTTAGGAGTTTTAAAAAACCTACACGATGGTAATTAAATTTTATGTAAGCCGTCATTAATTATATTCTTAAAAATGAATTGAGACAAGTTAAATGGATGTGTTTTCTCTTCTTTTTTTTTTCATAGCTGAAGCTAATTAGAGATCTTTTGCATTAGGATTGTGGAAGTGGTTGCTGTGATATGAACTTGTGAAGGAGGAATTTCTATGGAAAAAGAAATATAGCTTACAGGATAGAAAATATTTAAAAAAAGGAGTTTTGTTTTTTAGTAGGTATAATTTGTTCAGGTCACTCCTCCTTGGTTGTTTTATTCTTATTGAAAGGAAAGGGAGTTTAAAACCTTAGCAGATATACATAGAAAGATATGAAAATGGTAACCAAAATTTCCTTACCTATAGTTGTGGGTGTGTTTTAATACTTGTAGAAACGACAATAGATATCTACAGATAGTGTTAAGGATTGCTCTAAGAAAATATATACACTCAGAGAAAAACGTCAGGTAAATTATTAGCAAGCAGAATAATGTTAAACTAACAAGGTGCAATAAAACATATAAAGTTAGTGAAATTTCAGAAATTATCCTGATTTTAATAACCTTAAAAATCAACCTAGTGGCCTTTTTTACCATAATAAAGTTGGTGTATAAGATGTCCTCTGTTATTTCAACACTAACTTCTTGCAATTAAGAAATTTTAACAAGAACATATTGTTATCTTAACCGAGGTCGTATTTTCTTAACACTGTATGTTATCAATTTCTATTTTACCACAGATCAGCTTGACTCAGTGGTTAATTTTACAATTTTACCAGTTGAATATAACTTGGTCTCCGGTTAGAGTAGAATTCTACCACTTAATTTTAACCAGTGATAAGACAGGATACAGGGTTGATTCAACATTAATCATATAAAATTAACTAGATTTTTATAATAAATTAACAAGATTTTTATGTTAAATCAACTAGATATTCCTGTTTCCATGATAACTTTTTTAAGGCAACGTTAATTTAACAATCTGTAATGTAAATTTTACCTGCTACCTGCATTGTTTCCATACGACATTGCAATCAAGTATCTGGTAAGGCAGTTGCCTGATAAACCGTGTTGAAGAATAACAACCTAAATAGACAGACATAATAATGTCGAACTTGGTTAGTTTCATTTGTCTTTTTTCCTCTGAGTGATGAAGTAAACAATAAGTTGTTAAGGATTTATACTATACATATATGAACAATATACTTAAAAATTGTTTCTTATGGCTATATAAATTTGACCACTCACTGTAAGTACTAGGTTCATATGTACATTATACATATATTGTCCCCAGATTGAAAGAACTTGGTAACCTGATTTTATAAATTTTGGAGATGGCAATTATCAGAGAATGAGGGAAAATTTAATTTTTATATTGGTTACACTTCACAATTTTTTAATTTTTCTAAGGTAGAAAAAAATTTGGCAAAAATTCTTGAAAAGTACCTTTTCGGCCGAGATATTGTTAAATTTGGAAATTGAGTTATGTTAGTTCCTGCAGTCAGGGGACGATATGGCAAAAGTCATATGCTGTGTGTTTGAACTCGAGATTTTGATCATACTTATCATAACGAAAAAGTGAGTCTCACAATTCTGTCTGTCTGTTCATCAGTTCTGCTATAGACTTAAAGCCTGGATCAGTTTTCTCCACACATTACTTTGACTTTTCTTAGTGAACCAAAAATTACGGCTCCCCTCAATATGATTTTTACTTGCAATATAGAAACTATAGGGCAAGTTTTTGATTCCCGCAGAAAAAAAAGTTAGAGGTAACAATCAAACATGACATAATACGATGATAGAGAATACCAAAAAAGTGGGTGGCAAAATTCTATCTGTCTGTCTGTACCTCACCTTATAGCCTAGCCTAATCCACTAGTGCGATTTTCTTCATATTTTAAGTTTTTTTGTGTAACTTTCCAGATGAAAAATCGATTTTTTTTAGCTCCATACATAACGGCACTTGCTAACAACTGTTAAGGAAAAGCTTATTGATCGCAAAAAAGGGTTCAATGATTTTGATTTAAAAAAATCACTGGACTATAATAGGTAGTGTACTTCTTGGTAGTAACAAATTTTTTACCAAAAACCAAAAACGGTACCTGTCTTATGACAGCCCTTTAAAAATGTTAACAATATTGCATATCAAAATTTTGAAAAAAAAAATAATTTTGGATTAAGTAAAAATATTTATTTTATTTGAAAATTCAATATTTCAAAAATGGGTTGATGAATATTTTTGAAACAATTTTCATAAGTGTGTTTATATATATGTTCAAAATTGGAATACCAACATTTTTTTTTAAAGTGACCAAAATTTTATTTCATAAAAAATAATTTTAAAGAAAACCTCTCCAACTAATCAAAGTCTTAAGAACGATTTAAATGTTTTTTATACATTTAATTATTTTTTCTATAGTAAATTACTTTTATGTTTCAAAAGTTCTTAATTCCAAGTAACTTGAAAATAAATGCAAGCTCGTGCGATCCAGGAGTGCGTTTTATTTTTGAGCAACAAAATCTTATTAATCTCAAAAATGTCTACACAAAATTCTTCAGAATCAAAATTCAATAGTAAATGGAAAACATTTTAAAAAAAATGGTTTTTAATGGTGATACCTAAAGACTGTTTGATGTTTGATTTTCTCTAAAACTATTTAACGGATTTAAGCTAATTTTTGTACGCAGAAGAGCTCCAAAAAACTAAAATATGTGCACTAATACTTTCAAGGAATTTTTTTTCAAAATTCTAAAATTTTAATTTCGAAAATCATAGTGTTTGACAAACTACCGAGTTGATTTTTTTTGAAACGGTGAACTTAACAGTTTTATTTTTAAAATATTTAAGAACATTAATAAGAAAATTTTACTATTATGCAAAAATAACAGTACCATCTTTAATAATTTTTTTCTTTTAATTTTATATACAAAAATTACTTTTTAAAACAGCTTCAAGGATTTTTAAAATTTTATTTTCATAAATTCATATTTATTAAAGAATTCAGATGGCACACCTTATTTTTAACTCTAACTTCTTAAGTACACTACTCAAAAAAATTAAATGAACAACATTTGTTTCAATTATTGTTAGTGTGTTTTGAAGAGCTGCATCTTTTTATGAGAAATTTAAAAAATCATTCTACAGCTTTATTTATTTAAATCTTTTGTTTCCTTGCATATTTTGATTGCAAGGCTTGCATTGGTATACAAATTTTTAGACTTTTCAATATTCCTATTAATTTTTAAATTTATTCACTCAATCTTTTTCCTCAATAAATTTTCAAAGCCTTACAAAGCAATAGAAGGGTCAAATTTTGTTCTTCGTATACATTGCCTAGTGGTCATCAAAACGAAAATAAAAATTACAGTTCCCTTCGACTTTTTTAACAGTTTTAAGTGAATACCTACATAATTTTTGACTGCAATGAAAAATATATTAAAAAAAAAAAACAAAAATTTCGAGTTTATTTTTTAAAAATTTTTTCAAAATTGAAAAACATCTTGTTCCTTTATTTTTTTTTTACAAGCGTATGTATGATACTATTTAAGAATTTAAAAGAATGAGTTCAATGCTTGAAAACATTTTCCTCTCACATTTTCCATGTCTTATACCAGTATCCCAACCAACAATTGTACTCCAATATTCATTCATTCGTGTTCATTCATCCTACTCTTAAAACTATTGCATAATATTCTAAAGAGAAAAAAATGCGACCATTTTTCAATTCTATTGCACCTTAATGGATTTAATTATAACAGCATTAAAGAGGTTCCCATATAACAAATTTATATGTGTTGGTAGATCTTGGAATCTAACCCGTGACCTTTTGTACCAGTGGTATTTTTTGCTAACCCCTTCGCCAATCATAGATACCAACATAGCATTAAATCGGAATCACTTTCATCTTAAATTGTCTCCTATGAGACAAAAGCTAAAGGTTTGCATTAATAAGAAAAAACTTTGTTCTAGAATAATATAAGAAAGAAGATTGGTAAGGTTTTTATATACTCATATACTTAGTTACAAAATGATACATAAGGTACATATAATTGATAAATTAGTAAAACATACCAAAAGCAGGCCATACACGAGCCAAAGAGCCAAATGGCCCGTGCTGATCCAAAATCAGTCGTATGTGGGGTGAATTACTAGATTGTGTTGCCAAGCTGAAATCCAACCGAGTCAAATGGATCAGATGGTTCGGTTGGGTATTGGGCCAGCTTAAAATATTTAAAATTGGCTGACAAAAATACAATAAAATTAAAATATTAAATGACTGATTACAACAGGTTAACTTATACAAGCACTATAGAAGCGAAATAACACAAACTGTACAACATTACTAATATATTTCAGTTATTACAATTATTATATTAAAATAATATGTAAGTTGGTTCAAAACTATAATTTTCTATTGGGGAAATTATAAATTTCCTAACAACACTGATCAAGAAGTTTTTTTTTTAATAGCAAAGAAAACATATTTTCCAAAAGTTAAAGTTATGTTGAACTCGAATCCGTATTTAAAAATGTTCTGTCACGTGAAATTTTTGAGATATTGCCCTTTTGATTTTTTTTTCACTGTTTCCGAGTTTGAGGCTTTGTGGAGGTAAACACAATTTGTATCATTTTCTGAAACAAATAAATTTCTTTATTTAATTCTCTTTATAATTAATATTTCCCTTTAACACTCATATAACGCTTGAAAAAGTATATCTTGGTTTTTATTAGAAAAACCTTACTCAACAGTGTTATTAGGAAATTAATGTGTAAAAATTCATTTCAAAGTGACTAATTATTGTAATAAGTCGTAACCCCTTGTTTTTTGTTTTTTCTGGCAACTTGAATGTGCAGAAATGAAAATATTGCAACAACTTTTTTTGAAAGTTTTACTAGAACAGAGTCTAAAATCAATTACTGGCTTAAGTGATATTTTAAAACATTATATTTTTTTCGATATATGCTCATTAACTGTACCTAATGTTTCTTTATGAGAATCCAAAATAAACTTTCCCAAATGTTGTTATGGTGGGCTTAACTTGAATCCGAGAAACCTCACATTTAGAGATTCAGAGACTTTAAATAGACATTTTAAAGAATATTAACTTTTAAAAAATAAAAATACCTACTTGAAAAAATAAAGGTGTTGTAATAACTTTCACATTTTAATGACTCTCGAATGAAGAAGCGCCTTTTCCGGCTTATACATAGTACAAACCAACCTACGGACAGGGAAATTTATGGGAAATTTCCTTTATGGAAAGCTCTAGAAGCAAATACTAGAACCTTAAGCTATTTCGGGAACCAATGTGATGGGTATAAAAGGACATCGCTCATTAAAAAAGAACACCGTCATAACTCAAAATTTGCTGTTTCGAGATAATTGCGATTGAAAATGGTTCTTTTGTGAAAATATATAAAAAAACGACTGTAGTGCAACGAAAAAAGGCTCGTATGGCAAATTGGAAAGAGATATCGATGTAATTTATTCACATAAGTAAAGAAACAAATATTTGCCATACATTGTTATACTCAGTTCAAAAACTGCAAATTTTGAGTTATGACGGTGTTCTTTTTTAATGAGCGACATTTTTGAACGGCAGTGGCCATGAACACAGTTTGTTTTTAATCGGGAATGAATAAAGTTGGTTGCTATAAAAGTGAAAAGTAAAGTAAGTGAATTAATTTTTTAATTTAAAATTGTTATACAGTAAGAAAGTAAAGTGTTTTGATTTCCAAAATAAATATAATAAATAGTGAAAGTTTAAATAAAGTAAATAAGTTTTATAAACGAACCTGAGAAAATATTACAGTATTTTTACCGAAAGATATTGGATAATTCACAAGAACCAAAGTCAAAATGATTGTTACTATGAATAATATTTTAACAATTAATATTAATAATGAAAATTATGTTTAAATATTAAAGTTAAATTAAAATCCACTGTAGGTATAGGTTTTTGGGCATCTCTCTATACATGCGTACAAATGTAACCCTTGGGGGGCAGTTTCTTTTTATAGCTTTTTTCATATAGTATAAAGTTCATTATTAACTGCAAAATATTTTTGTAATTAAATATTACAACATGTTAATGTTAATTTTTTATATGGACATTTATTATTATGAGTGTTATTAATATTTTTCAAAAATAGCCGTTGGCATGTAATAAAAATAAATTGAAATTTAAAATGGACCTCACAACAGCCTGCTCATATTGTAAGCCAGCTCATTTCCGAAATCAAAGTTTGTATTTCCAACATTATAACCATATTGACTTTTTACAACAATATTAAACTACCTTTAGGTAGGTATATATGTACGTCAGTGGATGCAAAACAACAACAGTTAGGTTCACTTTTGAAAATGTAATTTATAATTTAAATAGTGGCACAAGAGAATCCCTGAAATGGAATATGATATTTTCTGAAATAATATTATATTTGATAGCAGTTTTACGTACACCAATTGTTCATACTTTGAAGTATATAATTCAAAAATAAACCCAACACAAGCCTTAACCTTATATAAATGACAAGCAAATATCATATGTTATTATTATCCTTTCCTTATATTCCCTTTAATACGATATTAAAAAAAAAAAGAAGGTTTCCGAAGGAAGGATACTCAGATACCTACTCACCATAAATCAAATGTGTTAAAATATTATCCCTTTATATTTTTAAATTTTTCTTCCCATGAGTGTCCTTTCTTTATGTAGATACCTACATTTTATCCGGGGGCATCTTCACATCTACATACACTCCATTCATTTTGTTGTTTTTCAAACAGGATATCCAAATAATTGATTACTTGACTAAATTGAACCGATAAAATAGTTCATACTTATGTACGGATAAATGCGGATCACTGCCACCACTGCTGTCACTGTCACTCTCATCATCCCACTATACGAGTACACTATGCTTTTAGCTTGAAAGGTGATGATGCTTGATGTGTAATCCTCCACACATGTAGTATAAATATTACTTTTAGTTTTGGTGGTGAGAGAATCAGGATTATAGAAAAAAAAATCCATTATTTTGTCCTGAATAAAAAGTGATATTATCCTTACAAACAACGTCCGTTTATCTTCATTTCAAAAGAAATATTAATATTTTATATGAGAATACGTGATTATTGCCAGGATAAACATAAAAACTACTCAAGAATTCTCATAAAATAATGTCTCCGGAGAATTTTATTCTTATAAAAATTTACTCCATGAAATTGAAGTGTTTTCTAACTTATCCACATCCACATATTCAATGTACATATATACATCTTAATACAAAATCAATAATAAATGGAAAGCTAATGGAAAATACATTATCGAATAAAGATTATTATAGTTTGTTCATTAGATTTAAAAATACTCGTAAAACGAACTTGGATGCCACACTTTCAATCATATAATGGCTTTTATAATAATTGCAACCACAAAAATAATTGTGTTTTATTAGGCGCGTTTTATTATCATCGGAATCTTATAACACGTACTACAAAAACAACTTTGAAAATTTTCCATTATTTTGTTTTTGTAATACGTGTAAAAATTATTCTAGATCCCGATTATATTAAGACACTCGTATTATCATCTATAAGAATATGGATCAGGATTAACTTTAAACACGTTATACAAAAACAAAAACTGAATGCAAATGGTCTTCTGCACTCAGAGAAAAAAGTCAGGTAAATAATTAACCTGGGTCCTGTTAAATTTACAAGGTGCATAAGCCCATATGAAGTTGCAGACATTCCAGAAATTTACCAGATTTCAATAACCTTATATTTAGTGTTAAATTAGCCTGGTGGCTTATATTACCGTACTCAAGTTGATTTAATAGGATGAACTGTTATTTTAACACTGAATTCTGGTAAACAAGAAATGTTGACAAGAATATAGCGCTTATTTTACCTGGGATCGGGTTTTTTGACACTGCTTGTTATGAATTTCTATTTTACCACAAATCAGGTTGAAGTAACATTATAACGGGTGATTTTTTAAGAGGTTTAGAACTTTAAAAAAAAAAACACAAAAAATTCGAAAAAAATGAATGAAATATTTATTTGAATCGATAGTTTGAACCTTGCAATTTAATGTTTAAAGATAATTTCATGCAAATGTTGACCGCGGCTGCGTCTTAGGTAGCCCATCCGCTGAGTCCAATTTTGGCATACTCTTTCACACATATCGGCCGGTATCTCACGAATGAATGCATGGATGTTGGCTTCCAGTGCGTCAATCGAAGCGGGCTTGTCCCTATAGACATTAGCCTTGACATACCCCCACAAAAAATAATCTAATGGTGTCAAATCGCACGATCTAGGCGGCCAATTGACCGGCCCGAAACGTGAAATTAACTGTTCACCAAACTCGCCCCGCAATTGCGCCATTGTTTCGCGTGCTGTGTGGCATGTGGCACCGTCTTGTTGAAACCACATATCATGCAAGTCAAGAACTTCCATTTCGGGCAAAAAAAAGTTTGTTATCATCGCTCGGTAGCGTTCACCATTGACAGTAACGCTGCGATTCGCATCATCTTTGAAGAAATATGGCCCAATAATGCCGCCGGCCAATAAACCGCACCAAACAGTGGCTTTTTCGGGATGCTTTGGTAGCTGTTGCAATGCTTCTGGCTGATCTTCACTCCAAATGCGGCAATTATGCTTATTTACGTACCCATTCAACCAAAAATGAGCCTCATCGCTGAACAACAAGAAGCGCGCGATGAACATTTCGAACCGAGCACGAATTTTGGTAGTAAAATTCAATAATTTGCAAGCGTTGTTCATTTGTAAGATGATCCATGGTTAAATTGCAAACCAAACTGAAGCTGTTTGACAGTGACACAAGGTACTAAACACACGTCAGCTTTCAAAACCAGTGTTGCCAAAACCAAACCAGCTAAAAAATCACCCGTTATATGGTTATTTTTAAAATTTTTACCTGTTGAATTTAACCTGGCCTCATTTTAGAGAAACACTTTGACAGTTAATTTTAACGTGACAGCAGTGATAAAACACACACACACTGCCCATCCGAATAAAATTATTTAAATTTATCCCGGCCACCTGTTAAAGTAGCCTTTTTTTTTTTTTTTATAAATTCATTTTTATTTTTCAATTTTCTTAAAACTTTCGTAAAGCTAGACAAAAATTCATAAAAACTAGCCTACTTATCGATATCTTAAAACTAACTTACTGCCCCCAGTCGGGCGCTCTACGTTAAAGTAGCCCTCTTCCAGTGTTGAAACCCACTCACAAGCCATGGTTAAAGAAACACTCTGCCAGGTTATTTCAACGTGACACCAGTGTTAAAGGACATACAAATATAAGCCATCCAAACAAGGTCAGTTTCAACTTATTGATATTTCACACTAGTTTTATATTCAGCAAAGTGGCGCAGGGGATGCGTACTGTCTCTATGTGCAAGAGGTTCCCAGTTCAAAATTAAGTAAGTAACAGAAAGTATTTTCAAAATATAATAATTTACATAGCAATACATTTCTAAACTTTCAGAATAATGAAAAATGAATTGGACGGTATGCACCATTAGAGATAGGACCTACAAGCATGGATCCAAGACATAATAATTACCGGATACAGAGTTGATTTGACATTAAATCATGTTAAATTAACTAGATCTTCATGTTAAATTAACAGGACATTAAATATTTTATTCATGCTGTTGAACTAGATTTTCATGTAAAGTTAACTAGATTTAAAGTTATAATTAGCAAGATTCTCAGGTAAAATTTACAGTTTTACTTTTTTAAGGCAGTGTGAGCTTTAGCTGAAACCAAAGTTGATTAAACACGACATTAAAATCAGATATCTAGTTAAGCAGTTAACCTAATCTACCGAGTTGAAAAATTACAACCTGAAAATCAGGTATAATCCAGAAATTGGTTGGTTATACCTGCTTTTTTTTCTGAGTGTGAGTGAGTTTCAAGCTAACTTCAGGGCAAATTATTCCACGGTAGACAATATTTTTAGCCTTACAAATATCTGCAGAACTTATCTCAATAGCTAAAAAAAATGATAGTAAAAAAAATGATGACAGAAGAGCTCTTTTTCTAAAGCTTACCAATATTGGCATATCTGCAAAAATTCTAAATATAATAAGAAGTACTTATAACAATAACAAAACAACAGTATGGGACGGAATCTCCATTTCAGAATGATTCTACACTGCTACGGGAGTTAAACAATATTGCCAGCTCAGTCTGTTTTTCTTAAGCCTTTTCCTCGATAACTTTCTTCGCTGCCTGCCTGGAGAAATTAAATTGAGCGAAGTGGTTATAAAGACGACATTGTCTTACTTGTCAAAACCTCAAACATGCTTCAACTTATTTTCAATAGACCCGAAGACAATTACAAGCATTTGAGTCTTGAGATCAATCCAACAAAGTCAAAAGGCATGGTATGCTGGAATAATACAGGGAAGAACACTGGCACTTAGGTTCGGATCATTAAGAAGTAGCTTGGTATTACTATAACACCTAGACTAACCTTTAATCTGCATCACCTACAAGGAAAACTTAAGGAATCCAAAAAAGCTTTGAGCTGTGCGTGGAAAAATGTGTTAAGCGGGAATGATTTCATGAGCAAAGCAAAATATAAGTTCTTTGAAGCAACTGCCCAATCCATAATGTGTTGTGGGGATATGGAGATCATAAAGAGGTGGAAAAGCTCCAAAGGCAATTTATAAATCATCAGCTCTTAAGGCTTTCCAGTCATACTCCATACATGGTATTTGTTAAAACGGGCTGATTACACTGAGACTATTCATTTGAAGTATATTCTGAAAATAGTTGAACTTCCCGAACAATGCTACACAAAGTCATTCTTCTGCATTTGCTTCGAAGAAATTCTGGACTCTTTGTGAAATGGTAAGAACTGAGTGAAGATCTATAGCAGTGGAGTTATCTCTGAGATGGGAGGATAGAGAAACTTGGATGCCAGCATTTGATATAATTCTACGTAAACTGGATGTGAAAATGTATGCAGCATTTTTGGAAGAAGCCGGTTATTCATCAAGTCGTTTGATCTACAAGGAGCTGAATCATAGCCTTATAGAGAGGAACTACTTCCACGAAAGTTTCAATACACATAAAATTAGTATAGTATTTAAGACTAGGGCTGAATTGTTACCTTTGAACGTCTACCATTTATTAGGTAGATGTCCAATTATATAGGAAACGAGACGACATCACTGTCAGAAATCCTGTCTATCAATGGATGAAGTTCTAGATATAATGAACGCATCGAAGTATTGCTGAGAAACATATGTAAAGGTTTTAAAATCTCACATTGTGATTTGTAAGAATTTCGTAAGAAAAAAACAATCAAGCATTGCAACACTGTTTCGAGTTATTTTGAAACACGTCAATCATTAACACAGACTTTGCAGTAAAATAAACATTTAAATTGATAGTTTTGTCTCTCTCAAAAATCGAATTAAACTGAATTCAATGTATTTTATTTACAGAAGGCTTACTCACACGTTAAAATTGCAAAATACAAAAAGCAATACTATTCGTGATTAAAGTAACACACACTGGTAACGATTGGTCTTTCATCAGTTGGTGTCACCAGAATTCTTGGAATAAGATCTTCCTCGCCTTTGAACTTGCCTTTGATTATGGTGCCTGTGAGGGGTTTGTTCAAGAGTTTCATCTCCGTCACAATTGTACAATTTTGGTTTGGTTCACATTACGCAGAATTATGACAAAGGATCCGACTTTAAGTTGCAAAAGTTTTAGTTGAAAACTGGGGTACATACGAGTATAACAAAGTCGAAAATTCAGTTGGATAGTTTGTTGTAGTGTCATCATTTGTGACGTTATAATTCGATTCTTACCAATGCAGTGTGGCAGCGATTTGATTATAAATACTGAAATTTCAGTTTTCTAAAGAGTTCATTCTTATTTTTATGTGAATGCACACTAATTAGGCAGAAACAAAGTCACGCCTATTACAGTATCAATAAGAAAAAGTCAACTGTTTCGTGGTCAACTGTAGCTTTTCTTTACATATCGCCAGAAATACGATAATTTCAGGCAAATGTTGAGTTCATCTTTATCTACTTTGATCTTGGGATGACTAAAAAGTTTGACAGAAATCACTGCCAGCCGGTAGTAGCTATTAATATTTTTCCGAAGCATCTGGCATTTTTCCACAAATCTTTCATTGTTCGATCAAGCACCTCCAATGGTCACTGGTTTGCCATTGTGAATTCATCCAGGGGGCCGATTCTGGTTCTGAGGACATTTGGACATTTTCAGACCAGACTAAAATTTTTTATTAGAAATACCGTTTCGAAAAGACAGTGGGTTAAGTTAAAAATATAATTTCGCCCAAGCATTTAACACCTCGGAAGATAATACAAATGCTTGAAATGTTCGAAAATGAATAAGGATTGGTTTATCTTCGAGCTAGAAATGTTTCTTGACAGTACGCTGTTAATGCTAAGTTTTCACTTGTCTTTGAATTGACATAGTTTGATAGATCACTAATTGGTCTAAAAGTCTTAATCAATTCATTGACAGCTATGTATTTCTAAAGGGTTGTTCAATAAGAGAGCTACAAAAGTTTTTTTTAAATAAAACAAAAACGTTTTGGATATCAATGAAATTTTTTATTCCTGTGAAAGTACGTTCGATGCCATTATGTATGGAACTCGATTTCTTTTGCATGGCCACCACGGGCACGCTTGCAGGAGTCCAGACGCTGAACCCAATTTTCGACGGTTTTCAAGCATAAATCGGCCGATACTGCTGCAATTTCACGTTCGTTATTCGTACGAACATCAATCGTCGCTGGCTTATTAGCATAGACCAAAGACTTGACGTAGCCTCACAGGAAATAGTCTAACGGCGTCAAAACGCACGACCGAGGCGGCCAAGTGACTGGACCATTGCGTGAGAAAACACGTTCTCCAATCTTGGTTTCCAATAAATTGATTACGACATTTGCTGTGTGGCTTATGGCACCGTCCTGTTGGAACCACATGTCCTCCAAGTCCATATCATCCAATTGGGGCCAAAAATATTCGGTTATCATTGAACGGTAGCGATCCTCATTCACAGTAACGTGCCGGTCTTGATCATCACGGAAGAAGTACGGCCCAATGACGCCGCCGGCCCATAAACCACACCAAGCAGTAATTTTTTCGGGATGCAATGATGACTCATGGAGTACGTGTGAATTGCTGCCTGACCAATACCGCATATTTTGAGTATTGACGAAGCCATTCAGCCACAAATGAGCTTCATCGCTGAAGATGATTTTTCGATGAAAATCCGAATCATTTTCAAGTTGTTGCTCAGCCCAATTCACAAACATACGACGCTTCTGGTGGTCAAGCGGCTTCAGTTCTTGCATCAATTTAATCTTAAAAGACTGTAGGCCAAGATCTTTTCGCAAAATTCGCCACAACGACGTCACAGAGATGCCCAACGCTTGAGAACGACGTGTGAGAGACACATTTGGGCTTTCTGCAACTGAAGCCTCAGCGGGCACTTCTTTATCTCACTGGTACGGGAACATTTTGTACTGTGCCTGTGGATTCAAATTTTTCCTCCAGACGCTTAATTGTTGACCTCCTTGGACGATTATGACGACTATAAATTGGACGTAGCGCTCTTAACGTTGAGGCCACTGTCTCCGAATTTCGGTAGTAAATTTTAATAATTTCGACTCGTTGTTGGCTCGAATATCTTTCCATCATGAAATGGCAAACTTTTTTGAAGAGAAATGTCAAAAGAGTGGAAAGAAATATTGCGTCGTTTGCTGTCCTTGTCGCTCTACTTTTGTAGCGTCCTTGTTGAAAAACCCTTTATTTGCATGATTGGTTTTAAGTTTCATGCAAAAAAAAAAAAAAAACGATTTCCGTCATGAAATGTCATGCACAACAATGGAATGGCAATGGTTTTGCATGCGAAAAAAAGTGTTGTGAATAAAACATTTTTTGAAAAAAAAAAAAAATATATTCACCTCACGGCATTATTTCCATGCAAATGGTTTTTTGCATCCAAAAATAGTAATTTTCGGTTTTTAGGCCTACAGTTTATTTATAAAATATTAATAACTCAATGGGTGGTTTTGGACAATGCAAATATTTTTTGCCTTGAATTTTATACAATTTTGTGTAGAGAAATTAGGGTTGCCATGTTTTGAACAAGTTTGATAGCATAATTAAGAAATGTTTGTAGCCCTAAATCGGAGCCGAAAAAAATGTAATAAAAAAATGCTTTCATAATTTCAAAGAGTATGTTAAGAGGGAAAAAGTGTTTTATTTATAATTTACTTATACGATACAAAAATACCGCCCAAGATTAGTTCTGGACTATTAGGCCCAATTGTGATTGGGCTGTCATACTGAAATCTCGGAAAAAGATAGCCCAATTTCCGATAAATAGCCCAATCTGCCAAGCTGGCATAGAAAATTGTTTTAAAATTTTTGATTTATTCGTCTGTATTTTATTTCCTGTATTTTGCATTTGGGTTAAAGTTATTGAAAATCTATAATACTCCACTGTCAGTACCTATATCTACCTATAGTAATTATTACAAATTGGTTGTGTTTGTTGTCAATTTCTTTTCAAAAATATATTTTCGAAAGCCTTTTACACAAAGTTTGTTATCAATGTTGACAAAAAAGTTGGAAATATTTCTGTTCGACTCACTTTATTTACATAATTTTGGATATTTTGAATTTCTATCCTCTAAAGTATACCTTCTATTTAATAATTTCGAAATAATTAGGTTCAATTCAAATTTAAATGAAAATTTAATAAATATTCTTGGGTATAAACTTCGAAGCAATATTAAATGTATTTATGTACATTTCTGTTGAATAAATCAGTCCTTCATCATCTTAGAAAGCTGTTTCGGTTAACCATTATAAAACCCATCCATTTTGGCCACTATAAGTTGTTAATTTATAATGACTCATACTGGTATAGGCTCCGCATCATCCCCTTGAATTCATTAGGGAGTTTTATTTATTTTTGTATTTTTTTTTTTTTTCATTATCGTCCTTGTCAATCAAATGATCAAGGAAGAAGGCGCTAAATAAACAACACTCTTTTTTTCCACCCTTTTAACATCAAAAAAGGGTTTAACACACAATTTATACATTTAAGTACAAGTACAAGACATCGTTGTATATAAGAACGACATCGACATCACCCTCTTCGTATCTTGTTCGTCCTGATGGAAATGGGGAATGGGAAAAAAGAAGAAAAGTGTGAATGCTAATACCCAAATTGATTATATTTTCACAACTGTAAATGTGCTAATGTTGTTTGGTTAATGAGTGAGTGGGAGTTTTGTTCATAAGAAATGAGCAAGGGAGGGGACATCAATTAATTACAATTTTTCGATGGTTTAAGAGACACTTGCTAAATGGAATACGTTAGCTTTTTTTAAGCTTAATTAACATATATAATTACATTTAATTCATATTTTGTTTGCTTAAATAAATGTACAAACTGATATTTTATTTTCTGCTAATAACAGTGTCGTTATAGTTAAAGTGCCCATTATGTTCATTCGCTTATGAAAAGGAGACAAATTAAAAACAGAGAAGACCTAGACATATTAATTTTTTTTTAATTAATTCATAAAATCTGGAGCTATACAAAAATTCTATGAGTCACACATTTTCTATACCTACATTACTACATACGTAACGTGTATACGTAAATACATAAAGTTTATTTGAATTGGGAAAAAGTTTCCATCATCTTTATTGTGCAAATAATTCGGTCAAAGTTGTGGTGGGAAGAAGAGGCAATCGTCACTTTAGTTTTTGTTTGAATTTGTGTGATGTGTTGGGTAAGAGGATGACCTCAAATTATTTCTCCTTCAGGAAATTATTGTTTTGTATTACATTCATAAGAGTAGAAGCCCTCTATATTTGAAAATACCTAAATTCTTTGGATTAATATTTGTGGATCCATTATTATTAAGAAAACATTTCAAATTTCCCATAATTATTTAATAATATGGTGCTGAGTCCCTTTTGAAAAAATAACAGTGCACAATTTCTAGTTATCTAAGATGATATTCAATGAGTGTATTCAAAATACATAGTTTAATTAAAGGAATGATGTAGAATGAAGATTAAGAAAGATAATTTTTGTTTAATATACCTTTGCCTTTTTAAATTTAAAAACGTATGTATATTATTTAAAATGTTTCCTTTTTAAGCTTGGTTGGAAACCTAAACCTATTTGTGATAAAAGATAACATTCAAACTACAAGCAAAACAGTAAAATAATTGATTTGCATCTCTGAAGTGAAATATGTATATTTGAAGCCAAATTATTCAAAACACAACAAGAAAGGGTGAATTAATTTTATTCAGAAGAGTTTGAGTTTGCATGAGAGGATTTTGTTTTTGTGGAATCTTCTAAATAAATCAGTCAAGTAGAAGATTAAGATTACTACTCGTAATTGGATAATGTTGAATTATTGTTCACTTTAAGCCATTAACAACTATTTTGACTCAATAAAATTCAACAAGTCCAAACAACAGTCCCTTCCAGTGATGCTAGACTTTTTAAATTGCTGTGCCCACGACCTCGATTAAAAATGCCCTTTTTGCCCACAATGTTATCCACATAGAAAATGTATAGCAAAAGAGACTAACTTTCACGAAAAATCATTTTATTTATTAATTTTTTAGGTGCTTCCTCTAATGCAGTGTTATTCCTCTTCGTGTCGACTTTAGCTGTCTGCTTTTCAACGTCGACAATTGTGAAAACTATGTTGACAATGTCCACAATGTCAACAATGGCGTCGACAATGTAAAAAATTGCTTTTTGATCTAGCCACCTCCAAATTAACTACTGCGAGAAATTCAAGTTTATATCGGAAGCGAGTTCTTTTTTCCAGCAATAAAACATTCGTAAATTTTCAACTTTGTCATTATTGGATACAACAACGTTCAAAGCAAAGGTTCAAAATGATCTTATATCCCATCGAACACTGTTGCAAGATTTTTTTACAAAAATCAAATATTTTTATTAAGATTTAATACTTTTTTTTGGTACATTTTAGAAGAAAAAATTCATATTTCATGAATTTTTTACAATGTCTACATTTTTGACAAGCAAAAAATTTAATTTTAAGTTCGTATCCACATTCCACACCACCGCCAGTGCTTCCAAAGGAACGATTTGCTGGAATTTTTTTAAACATGGTTTTTGAAAATTTTCATCCTCCTTCCTCATCCGCAAATCGTCATAATTTATAGAAAAATCTTGAATTTCTTCACGTGGTAACAGGGGCATTCCAATATTTTACATTATTGGCTGTAAATAAGAGTACTGCACAGTACCATTGCCCAATATTTTATATTTATAAATGTACAAGCATTTATTTTTTAAGGCCTATATAGTAAAAATGGATAAAACGCTTAAAAATCAAAATGCCCTTTTTTAAACTCAGAGGAATGAAAATGCCCTTTCACCCTGTTAGTTCATTTTTTGTTTGCAAATGCTCACGAAAAGGGTTTTCACCCATAATCTGGCATCACTGGTCCCTTCTGATAGAAGTAAAAAGTAATCCCTGTCTCTGGGAAAAATCTTCTTGTTTAAAAAATTAAGAGCTTTTATCTTGTTGGATATACAGGTTGACCCTTGCTAACTTGAACAAAAGATTACTTCAACATTCTAATAACTTGACACTTGATTATGTCATTTTCCGCTTCCAATTTGCTTTAAATTTAAAAAGAACAAACTGTAGATCAGAAATCATTGAAATTTTGTATTCGTTTCAAAAAGGTCTACCGATGTCATTATGTATGGAATACCTCTATAACATAGTTCAAATTTCCACCGCGACTTCTTTTTGTGGCTTGCATCTAGGGCTGTGGAACGATTTTATTTTTCTTTTAACCGAATATCGAAAAGTATGATTGAACAATGATTGAAATCCCAAATTTACATTTCAGTCAATCCCAATCTCAATCATTTCGACGGTTCTCAATTTTCCATCCTAATCTTAATCAATAAAATAAAGAATCCCGATTTTCAGTATAGATCTTTTTAAAAATGTCTGAGTTTTAAGATGACGAAAACGAAACGAAATCATAAATTAAAAGTTTTCAACTTTTCGTTGTGCTGGAAAGTACGCTATATGACGAGGGTATTAATATTGAAGCCAGGGCTGCCATGTCCTGAAATAGTTCGATAGTTTGAGAAATTTTGCAGCCCAAAATCGGAGCCGAAAAAGTAGCCCAAATACTAGCCCAATACCAATACATTTTACTTACACAAATGGGAATTTTGAAAACAAAATGATAAAATGAATGATACGAGTATTATTAAAGAAAACATTGTTGCTATAAATTTATTTCCGAAAAATACTTTGTTAAATAGTTCTAAGTAGAGTGCTGCATACGAAATTACGAATATAGTTTTTCTTTCTATCGCACTTTTTTCTCTGAAATATTCAATAAAAGTTGTTAAAGGCACAAGTAGAGGTACGTAAAAAAAGCAATGACAAATTTTATATGAGTATCTTGGAGACAATAACATTCGGAGATATTCATTGAAATTCAAATTAAAAAATTGCATCACATGCTGTTAAGTAAAATATTGTTATCGAAAAATCTACCACAACTACTTAGACAGATTTTCCGTGACTATGTTATTCATTTGATTCCCATGGAAAAAGTATTGCTTAACGAAACCAAGTAATACATTTTATTTTCGATGACTCCTTATATTTAACTGCACTCTACATCAAAAACCTGGTTTTTCTTGAAAATCTATCTGGAGTGCATAGTTTTACAGTTATTGCACTTTTTAACTATACATCGGGTGGCTACCTTAATTTTTGTGATACCTTAATTTTTGTATAAATATTGATACGATAAGAACTGTGGAGTGGTCAAAATTGCTAATACCTCGTTTTGACGAAAAACTCTCAGGAGTGCATGGATATAGAGATATTGCACTTTTATCTTGTGCAATATCATGTGTCTATCTTTTGAACTTTTTTTGGATGCATTTTGATACGTTAGACATAGTGGTATGTTCAAAATGGCTTATACCTCACTTTAGATGAACAAATTTTTTGTTGAATTTGGAGATATTGCACTTATTAATAGTAAATTGAATGGCCATTTTTCAAATTTTTGTTTTTCGTGTCATATTAATAACCCAAGGCTTGTGGATTTTTCAAAATGGCTAATACCTCATTTTTGATGAAAAACTCTTTAAAATGCATGTATGTTTAGAGATTTACCATTTTTAATTTTCAGCCATGTACTACGAGGCCATGTATTTTGGAAGGAATATTGAATATTATTGGCTTGCTAATTGACTAAAATTGCTTTAACTTTGTTTGTGATGAAAAACTCTCAGGGTTGCATTGACTTAGAGATATTGCACTATTTGACTTGTATATCAGGTGGCCATCTTAAAAAACTCTTATTCTGAATGCATTTTGATACGTAGAGGCCAGTGGTATGTTTTATATTGCTAAAAGATACTTCTCTTTGAATGAAAAAACATTTTGTATAGACTTGAAGATATTGTACTTATTAATGGTTCATTGCAAGACCATCTTTCAGATTTTTGTTTTTTGGATTCATAATAAGACTCTAGGGCTCGAGTATTTTAATTTTTGTTAAAAAAAAACTCCCTATTATTTATGTGTTTCGATATTTTGTTGGTAGGATTGAAATGTCAAAACCAATGAGTATGTTGAGTGAATTAAAAGTGGTGCCAAACTGTTAAAAGAATAAGAATATATTAAAGGGGAGAAAAGTAGTTTTTGATATAATTTATTTATATGAAAAAATATTGCCCAAGATAAGATTTGGGCTATAAATAGCCCAATTATGATAAGGCTGTCAAATTGCCGTCGGCAATTTTAGAAGAAGATACCCCAATTTCCGATAAATAGCCCAATCTAGCAAGCCTGATTGTAGCAGATTATTTGGAAAAGTCTAGACTCTTTTTTCGCAATCACTTATTTATCCAGACCCTTATTACTGTGGGTGGAGAAGTGAAATTTGTTTTTTTTTCGTATTTATTTTTGGTGTTTTTTATTACAGTATTTTCTGCCAGTAGTTTTTTTGTATTTGTGTTTGTTTTTTTTTTTAATTGGTGCAGCTCTTTGTTGCCTTCTTGACGACCAACTAATAATTTTGTTTCTTATGAGCAGTCCAAGAAACTAAAATGACAAGACAACATGCAAGTATGAATTGGCAACATACCCCAAAAATGGAGAACATTGTTTTTTTTTTTGCATTTTCTAACGTTAATATGCTTGAAAACCAAAGCAGATAGCGAAAAACTGATAACAGTTTGGACTTCAACGACAAAAACTGCTCTTAGAACGGCTCTCTCTTTCACGTGTCGAAAAGTCGATATTTGGAAACCCATGTTATAAGCAACAAATTTGGTTATTGAATAGAGGGGTGCAAGGGTTTTTTTTATAATTGAATAATTTCTTGGCCCATACGCATGCCTTAAGCTAAAAATGCTACCTAATTCCCGCATGCAATTCTGAAAGATGGTCATGCTGGCCACTTTTAAATATTTTTGGTATAATTCGGAAATAAAGCTGAATTTGACATTTTCACACTCAGAACTTTTTGTTCAAAATTAAAAAAAATGGATGATCTAAAAATTTTATAAAAAATTTAAGCAGTAAAAGTTAACGTAAGAAAATCGAAAAATCAAAAATTAAAAAAAAAATTTCTGGACTGCGCATAACATTTATACTCAAGAAAGGCTTAAACAAAATAAAGTAGAGCCTGAAGGCCTTAAAATATCATGATAGAAAAGACATAGGTACTTATTAATTGAAAACTGTCATACAGCCATTGAAGCCTTCATTTCTCGCAGTTTTGCCTTGAAGCCCTACTTTTTGGTACCATCACCACATTCACATGACAAATTTAACATTGCTTGTAACTGGTATCATTTTCGTATAGTCTTATATTAATCGGACCAGAGGTTTAGTTTGTTGATCTGGAAGCATTTAAAAAGAGTTGGAAAACAAAATTGCAAAATTTCATATTTCATCAAAATCTTCAGTTCGAATATTTTAACGAATGTGAAATATTATATCATATTGTACCGGGCTTAAGCTGCAAAAGTTTATAAAAATTTAAATAAATTTGGTGGTGCAACAGCTCGTGGAGAACTAGGGCCTAGTGGCTTACAACTCTCAACCATTCTTGTGTACGTGTTGTTGGCAGGAATGGAAGGGACCTACAATTTTTTGCCGAGTCCGAACGGCTAGATTATAAGCACTTATTCATGAAAAGTACACTCTTGGAGGATTTGTCAGTTCCTCGCTAGAGGCAGTATGTACCTCGGAAAAACATTTCTGTTTTCAGGTAGCAGCAGCTGGGAATCGAACCCAGACCTTCGGCATGACAGTCCAACACACTTACTATGCCACGAGGTGCTACTGCACAAAAAAAAAAAAAATAGGAAAAATTGTTCTTTGAACATGCCTACTACAACTTTATCTTGTTCATGCATGTCTTGACTTTGAATTGTTGATTTCTTAGATTAGTTTTTGATAACTTTTCCTTCTTAAATTTTCTTATAAAAATTTTTAAACCATCCATTTAACAGAAAATTTAATTTTGAACACCAAATATTTAAGTGTAAAATTATCAAATTTTGCATAGTTTTCGAGTTATACCCAAATATTGAAAAATGACCAGTATGAAAATTGTCACAGAAACTCATGGGTACATTTGGTAGCATTTTCGGTCTCAAAAAACATATTCAATAATAAAACCCTTGCACGTAATTGTTCCTTCATATCCCTCATTTTCGGGGCCGTGTTTAGTGGTCACGATATTTTTGCATCTCTATATTTGCGCTTTGTTTCAGTGTGAAGCGATTGATGGTTAAAATTGTTTTGGATTGAAGCTTCAAGAACATAATCTACACATGTCATTTGGTTTTTAATAATTGCATTTTACTATCCACATGATTTGATCAGGATCAATATTTAATACGTAAATTGCAAAAACAACATGGGATCCTGCTTTGTATCTACATGTAACGGGTGATTTTTTTGCTGGTTTGGTTTTGGCAACACTGGTTTTGACAGCTGACGTGTGTTTAGTACCTTGTGTCATTGTCAAACAGCTTCAGTTTGGTTTGAAATTTAATCATGGATCGTCTTACAAATGAACAACGCTTGCAAATTATTGAATTTTACTATCAAAATTCGTGCTCGGTTCGAAATGTTCATCGCGCGCTGCTTCCATTTTATGGTCGGCATTCTCGACCTTCTGAGCAGTCTATTCGGAAGATTGTGACCAAATTTCGCACCAAATTTACTTTGTTGGACATTAAACCACCAACACGTTTACGTACTGTGCGTAGTGAAGAAAATATTGCGGCCGTATCAGCTAGTGTGACAGAAGACCGCGAAATGTCGATTCGGCGCCGTTCCCAGCAGTTAGGCCTTTGTTACAGCACTACGTGGAAAATTTTGCGGAAGGATTTGGGCGTAAAGCCTTTTAAGATACAGCTGGTGCAAGAACTAAAGCCAGCCGACCTACCACAACGCCGAATTTTTGGTGAATGGGCTCTTGGAAAGCTGGCCGAGGATCCGCTTTTTTATCGAAAAATTGTGTTCAGCGATGAGGCTCATTTTTGGTTGAATGGGTACGTAAATAAGCATAATTGCCGCATTTGGAGTGAAGATCAGCCAGAAGCATTGCAACAGCTACCAATGCATCCCGAAAAAGCCACTGTTTGGTGCGGTTTATGGGCCGGCGGCATTATTGGGCCATATTTCTTCAAAGATGATGCGAATCGCAGCGTTACTGTCAATGGTGAACGCTACCGAGCGATGATAACAAACTTTTTTTTGCCCGAAATGGAAGTTCCTGACTTGCATGATATGTGGTTTCAACAAGACGGTGCCACATGCCACACAGCACGCGAAACAATGGCGCAATTGCGAGGCGAGTTTGGTGAACAGTTAATTTCACGTTTCGGGCCGGTCAATTGGCCGCCTAGATCGTGCGATTTGACACCATTAGATTATTTTTTGTGGGGGTATGTCAAGGCTAATGTCTATAGGGACAAGCCCGCTTCGATTGACGCACTGGAAGCCAACATCCATGCATTCATTCGTGAGATACCGGCCGATATGTGTGAAAGAGAATGCCAAAATTGGACTCAGCGGATGGGCTACCTGAGACGCAGCCGCGGTCAACATTTGCATGAAATTATCTTTAAACATTAAATTGCAAGGTTCAAACTATCGATTCAAATAAATATTTCATTCATTTTTTCGAATTTTTTGTGTTTTTTTTTTTAAAGTTCTAAACCTCTTAAAAAATCACCCGTTAGATTCTATTTAAATGATCAAAAAATAAGTTTTTATTTTGACAGGTAGGTGGCTACCAACAAAAGTAGACTTCTGTAACTAGAATCCTGCTTGTTTTAATTGATCATAGAAATAATAAAATGCGGCTAATGCTAAGGTTATTCAATGTTAAAAAAAAAACAATTACTCTTATGGCAATTCAATAAAATATTCAAGTTTCAATCAAGTCATTTATTCTATGTAATAGAAGTTGCCTATTCAAAAGTTCCTGCTTATAATTGCAGCACTTTTATCATATATCGTCGTCGTTCTATGAAATAATTCCCTTACTCCATTTAATTTTATTTTGACACATCTGTACTTTTCATGAATTTTTCTGACCCGAGTTTGAAATATTTAATTCAGGAGAAATGCTTTCCTTATGAAAAGACCAACATAAGATTTAGACACCTTTTACAGAACTAAAATATTTATATTTAATTAAAGAAAATCCTTGTTACAAGAGGCTCCTCGGTTTCTTAAAAAAATTAAGTTAGGGAGTTTCCACAAATTAAAAGCGTGTGGTTAGAAATTCTAGCTTCACATACAAAAATAAGAATAAATAGAAAAATTATCATCAAACTTAAAACAACTTATCCCACACCTTGAAAAATCTAAATATAAAAAATAAAAAAATACATAAACTTATGATTGCAAATCTTGAAAAAAAAAATCTCTCCTTATATATTATTTATGACCCTCCACTCAATATAACCTTAAAAAAATGGTACCGAATGGTTTGCATCCACTCATTTTAAGGCGTTGATAATGGACATATAATCCTTGGAAACACTACCCTCCATTTTTTTAAATTTCAAAAATAAATAAGCCCATGTTGGATGTAAGCCCATTTTTTTTTTAATTATCACTTTCAGTTTCAGAATTCATTTTATATTTCTTAAAAAAATATCCGCGTCAGTTTGAATTGTTAAAAACCTGTTCACATAACATCTCACCTTAAACTCTTGTTTCTTAACTAGCCATAACCCCCATGTACACAGAAAGATGACTTTTTCACCTTTAATCATCATCTCATGGTATCTTTTAATTAAATTTCACATCTCACTGACATCTTAAATTCGTTTCATTTTTTTTTTTTGTAACATATCAACAAACAAAAAAAAATTGAAGCTTGATTGAAAAAATAAATATATTTTATTCCCTTGCCATCCATCCAAGTCGAAGTATTTTTAGTGTCAGTTTTCTCTTGATGTAAGAAAAAAAAAAACTCAAAAAAATGGTTTCCTACGCGCTTGATTGTTATCAACTCACATCATCCAATCGAATTGGAAAAAAATACCATAAAATAAAACAAGACGAAAATAAAGCACTCATAGAATCCTTAATCCGAATCTCCTTGAATTTTGCACAGACAATTGAAGGCAAAAGTAGCTGTGCTATATTTCTACACAATAACAAAAATATATAGCATCTCTAAATATACTCGTACCTACCTACCTCCTTCCTCGTCCATAATGTCTTAGCTGTACAAGCTCTATTCCTCCATGTCATATCTTTCTTGTATGTACATTTAAAAAGAAAGGACGGAAGGAACTCTATAACGAGAAGGGCGGTGCGAGTGTGAGTGTGTTGTCTCTTAAGCAACCATTGAACTTACTTTCAACCACATCGCACTATCTTAAAAGAAAAGCTTCTTCATAATTTTTAAACTTCATTATCTAAGGGCAAGCCTGGTGTATTTGTGTTATCATACGTTTTGTAATCTCTCTAAGGATTCCATCTATATTTAAGCTTTTTCATTATCCTTAAGCATCGTTAAGGGTTCCTCTTTACACGTTTTGTTTTCATGTACTTGTTTAATCTGTTTTTGAGTTACTATGGGCTCAGAAGTGGGATAAAAAAGAAATAATACAAAATAAATCCCAATTGAAATTTTCTGAGTTATTTTTTCTCATGACCCATCTAAATCAAATAAAAGCCATAAATCGAGAACTAATCTGACTTGCAATACGAATCTGTCACATAAATCAATTTTATTGCATTAATTATGACATAAAATTATGCAATTATTATATGAAACGTAATTTTATCGGATAATGTTTCCAACAAAAAAGAAATCCCATTAATCGTCTCCGAAATAAAGCCAACACAGTAAAAAAAAAAGAAATCTGGTTTCTTTTATCTTAAACTTAGAAATTCAAACGGTACCAATGCAATACCAATGGAATCTTAAATAGCCCCCCCAAAAAAACAACAACCAAAATTCTAAGGGATGCAAACTTACATTCAAACGTGACACAACAACAGCAATGCCGTTTGTGTTCAGTGGTTTATGTTGTTTGCGAAACGTGTGGTAATCCTTATTTATTATGCGTTCAGGCGAAAAATTATCCCAATAAATTTTTTTTTCTTTAATATTATAAGTATTGATTTTTTTTTTATTTGATGCTGGATGAAATATCCTTTTATTTGTTTTTCATTTTATATTTTTATTCACAAAATGACAATTTTTATACTTTTATTGAAACAATTTTTTCGGACTCTTGTAACTTTTTTTTAATAATATTTTTTATATTTAACAAACAAATAGGTTCACTTTGATTATTAATTTTTATTTTAACTTTACATAAAAAATGGGCAAAGCCCTTGTGTGCTATTTTTTTGTAACACCTTATTTTTTTAGTTTCACTCTTAGAAAAATCGAATATCCAAATGTTACGAGTTACCGTTATTTTACTGTCGCGTTCAGAAATTCCACGAGAACTGACTCATCGTTTGTCGGATGCTGTGTGATGGAATCAGTTTGCACAAATATTGCTCATCGTCCTTCATCCTTTTGGATATGGGAAAAGCTTTTCTTATTTAGCTTTTTGTATCGATTTGGACTCACGTGAAGACTGGATAGAATATTTAGGGGCTGAAGACGACGAAGAAATGGATTGTTGTGAAATTTGAAATTATAGGAAAAAAAGAGCTTTCAAGTTTCAGCTTCATGAGATGCTGCAGATGCATGTAGCGGCAAAAGTGACAAGGGGTGGAAATGTTGAAGATTTTGCAGATGAAAATTCAACGAAAGTTCTATAAAGGAGAAATAAAAATCTCCTGTCTTTTAGAACGGGGTGGGTAATATCTCTAAATTCAGCTGAATGATGCTTTGCGTTGTGTGAGGGTCTGTTGACTTAATGCTATGTTTGGAATTTTTTTTGTTTATATTAACATGCTTTAAGATTTCTACTTTCATTAAAATACGTTATGAAGAAAGGTATTCAATATTGAAAATGTGGAAATTAAATCTTAAATTGAAATGAACTTGAAGTTCAAAACAATTGAGTGGTATAGTTTCAATCCTCTTCTTTTCTTCTTTGAAGAATTTAAAGTAAAACACGCAAAAAGTATAAGTTATCAGTTTTAAAACGTAAAATATAAGCTTAGGATGACGTTAATCCATTTCCTATGATTTTGAAGCTATAAGTTGAGCCTACAAATTATAAAAAATAAATTTAATTTGAAAAGGAATAGTTTTGAAAATTGCGAATGGAATTAATTTGATTTGCATGGGAATATACATAATGAGTTAACATTCAAGAACAAAAGAATATAAAAGTTCAAAAGTTTTTAAATCATAGAAAAACATATTTTTAACTATTTTATGTTATTGGAATATGCGATCTTTAAAAGCGACAACCCTAGTTTGATAAGAAAAAGAAGAGTTATGGTGCGGGATTCAAATTGTATTGGAAAAAATGATTTTTTGAATTGAGCGACATAGTGAAATAGTGTGATTTTGAAAAAACACCACTTTTTAAGCACCAAAAAGTATAAACAAAATTAAAAGTTTTATCATAGTCGGGTAGTTACTTATTACAAAAAAAGTTAATAACGATTACCTACAAGTAATTTGTAATTAAAAAAGTTTATTTACAGATTACTTTTGTATTTCTAAATGAAAAAAATGTAACTGAAGAAAAAAGCAATTACCAACTTGATTAATTTACAAATATGTAATTGAAAAAAAATTGAATCAAAAATAATTGAAAAACATGTAATGATTACTTTTTTTTGTAATCATGAAACACAAATATAATTGATTACAAAAAATATCAATTATTTAACAATATGTAACAAAAATCTTTTCTGTACCATTTGTTATGTTCATGTTAAGTGGAGGGGCATATATTAAATATCTTTAAGCTGAGAGTACACGACATGTTAAATGATACAAGCAGCACTGACGTCATTAAAAACTGCTGTGTGTGTTGCATGTTTGGAGTATGCGGCCAGTGGACACATGTTCACGTTTTGCATTGGGGTCGCATGCAGTTAATATCTGGTGACGTATAGTGAAGTGACGTCATTGCGCATGCACATGTGACATTTTACAGGCTGTGGTACTCAGCAATTGAAAGAAAGGTTTAAGGTATAAAGCCGTTGAGGTATAATAAAAAACGAGGGGTTTTCTGAGATATATACTGGGACCTTCCGCATACCAGTGGAATTCGCTTCCACTTGGTTAAGTTACATGCAAAGTTAAAAAATATTAACTATTTAACAAGGTATTCAGGAAAAATTTACAGTTTACTATTTTAAGGCAGTTTTACAAGATGTCATGCTGATTTTACCTCTCTAACCTTCGTTGATGTTAAACAGAGTAAATATTGTTTAAAAAATTAAGAATAACTTTTTGAGTATACTGCAGAAGTTCATAAAAAGGCTGATAAATTGCTGAAACCTTTTAAATGGCTTGATTTTTTTGGTTTAAAAAAAAATATATCCAAATATTGTGATAAAAGTGTTTCTCTTACCATGAAAAAACATAAAAACATTCAGCAAAAATATCTGTCGCTGGCTTACATAGTTGACAGAAATAAGTTGACTCTTTATCATGATCGATGTAGTTTCTAGTGGCCTTTGAGAAAATATGTTCATGTTTGACCAATTTCTGAAACAAATTGATTGTTTTGGCCAAATATATTGCAAAATTGTTTTGCAACTACATATTCATGTCAATATGTAATGGAATTGCACGCTTGACAAAAATTATAGACCATTGCCGTAAGCGGTGTCTTCTTCTATAATTCGAAAGAAGAAAAATCCAATGATGTCACTATGTGAAAAACGACACTAAACAGTCCCAAGCCGTGTTGAGTCATTGACGATTCACAATTCAGCTGTTGGAGCGGTTTTTTAAAAAATAATTCTTTTATATATCAAATTTGAAAAACTTTTTAAAGGAAAATTTTTGGTATGCAAAAATATCAAAATTTTCAAAAAAAAAGTATTTGAATTTAAAAACAAAACAAGTTTCAAATTTTGTTTGAAAATTTGATATCCCAAGCACGAGTTGACAACAAACATCAACTTTTTTTGAAAATTCAAAAACTTTTTTTTTTGAAAATTTCGATATATGAAGGTACAGTATTTTTACTTAGGTGCAAAAAAAATCGAGAGAACAATCATACATGACATTGCGATGATAGAGAACATCATTAAAGTGGGTGGTAAAATTCTGTCGGCCTGGATTTATTTTTTTAAAACTTGGTGCATAATGGTTCTTAGTGATTCTCCCTCCCACACCTTTTTTTAGTTTTTTTTTTTTTATTTAAAAAAACGATGCCTGCCATACAATTTTTTTATCAATTTTACAAAATCTTATTTTTCTCAAAAATGGCTCTACAACTTTTCTTAAAAAAAATCGATAAATTCTTTTTGGTAAAAGTACCTTTTAGATGAGAAACCAATTTTTTAAATGATTATTATTGGTGCCTCCCAAAGAACAATTAAAAGAAATGAATTTAAAATCCAAATTCTAACTAAAATTTTCCATAAAAAAATATTTTTAGATTTTTAAAAAGTGTTCAAAATCTTGTTTTGTAAATCAAATATTATGAAAACTTAATGGTCGATTTTTATAAAACTCGATATTAATTGTTTTTTTTTTACACCCTGTAAGGTATTTTAAGAAAACATTTTACTTTTATGAAAAATTAACGGTAACTTTCATACAAATGTTAAAAACTGTTAAGGAAAATATTTTTTTTTTCTTAAAAATGGCTCTTAAGATTTTAATAAAACTGTTTTTGTCCGCTTAAACTAGTTCGATATACCTCCCAAAATTACAAAAAATTTTCAAGTAGTAAATAGATTATACTTTCAAATAATTTGAGCATTTTTTTAAATTTTGGTAAGAAAAACTATTTATATTGCTTGAAAGTTTTTGTACAAAAAATTATTCAAATCAAAATTATCTTTTTGAAGAAAATTGAAAATAAAGAAGTGCTTCTCTGGGGGAAGTATTATTAGTAACCATTTTCAGAAAAGTGGTTTCCCATCCAAAAGAAGCTTTTACTGAAAGATATATTTTAGGAAAGGTGTTTAGCCGTTTTTGAGAAAAACTAGATTTTGTAAAATTGGTTTTAAAAAATTTTATGTTAAGTAGCGTTATTTAAAGTTTAAGAAGATGAAAAAAAAACGTGTTTTCACAATCACCAAAAATCACTATACTCCAAGTTTTAAGAAAATCGATCCCTGCCATTAAGAATGAAGCCAAACAGACAGACAGAATTGTGAGACCCAATTTTTTCGTCCTCCCCATCATCGTAATGACAAGTTAGTGTAACTAAAATCTCGAATTCAATTTTTGTTACGAATGCATCACTTGGCATATAGCACCTACATACCTACCTACATATATATCGCAAGTAAAAACGAAAAAACAAAACTATCTATAAAACGAAAACAACCTTCTTCGCGTCTCATAAAAAATAAAGTAACTTCGACATTTTGTGTTCAACCTACTGGCGTAGTAAAAAAAAAACTTTCCAAAACATTTCTTTAAAGAAAAATATTACAATATTTGCAACAGCAATGTCAAATTTGCAGGTGACGCTGCGGCGCCAGTGAAGCAAAACTTTTTAAAAAGTTATTAAAGTATATGGATGCCATTTGGTTGAATGGAAATATCAAGGCAACTATCTCTACATAATGACAATGCAGGTTTTTTTGTTTCTTTGTAGATCAAAAACGATTTAGTTTTTGTAAATTAAATGTGTGTTTATTTTGAGTACGTATTTTGTTACAAAAAGTGTGTTCTTAAGGGGATTTGACGTTTTGAGTACTTACTCTTTACACTTATCAGTGTGAGCTTTAGAAATATTGTGAATACTTAAAATTATATATCGATGTCCGTTTGGTTTCAAGTAAAGGGTGTTTTTTTTAGACGTGTGGTTTTTAATCTGGCAATACTGTTTTTGGAGTGGGTCTTTTTGACAGCTGGCACTTGATTTATGCTCAGTGTGGTTTGCCACTTCATAATGAATAGACTTAATTCTGAACAACGTTAGCAAATTGTGCAAATTTATTAACAAAATAATGGTTAGAAGGAAACTTTTGGTAAGGCACCGAATATTCCTTTTGAAGGCGTCAATCGTCTTGGGCTTATCTGCGTAGACAAGCGATTTCACATTACCCGGTAAAAAATAACTCCACGATGCGAGATAATGCGCTCACCAAAAGTTTTTTTCAATAAATTGATTGTTTCGCGATGTGTCACGCGAACCGAACCATTATTTTGGTAATAAATTTGCACAATTTGCAAACTTTGTTCAGGAATAAGTCTATTCATTATGAAATGACAAATAAATCAAGTGACAGCTGTCAAAAAGACAAACTCCAAAAAAAGTATAGCCAGATTGAAAACCACACGTCTAAAAAAAACTCCTATTTAATATTAACACTGAGGGAACAATATACGGTAAATCTTACCACATTAATGTGGTAGGACTGGTGAAATAAAATATCATTTCAAATAATTTTCATAGTTTTGAATTTATCAAATTTATTGAAAACATTTCAATGGGAATAACCGTGTTAAGCTTGTCCCAGAGGCATGTTCATTGTTCAATAAGTGCCAATAACTTCAAACCGACACAGTCAAATGCATGTTTCTTCAAACTATAAATAAACCACAGCTACCTGCTACGACTCAGATTTTCTCTTATCAGGAATGTAGATAAGTAGTTTTGTATGAGTATAGACTGCTTTGAAGCTTTTTAATGATGTTATTCCTCTATGTTGTTTATATTTCCTAAGGCATTGTGGTTTTGTCTGAATTTAAAGTATGTTGTACATATTTTATTGTAAATGATTAACTAAGTTTCAAACACATACTTCCCTTCTATAAATGTATGAAATTATGACAGGATTCAAATCCAGATACCTTATGTTAACTGAAACACATTAGTCACAGATGCTGCTTTTGACCTACCAACCTTCCTTATCGATTAAATATCAAATCCTATTACAATCAAAACTAACCCCCCTGCCCATTCTCCTATGTCCTATCTGGTATAATAGGAATATCTTGTTGTTGGAATATATTTGACCATCATTTACCCTAAAACGATGCCCTTTCTATGCATCATTAGCATCACTTCTATCACATTAATAGACGAAATTGTATTTAAAATTCCTGAAGTGTATCCGTTTATCTTGTAGCAGATTTTCATGGGAATAAACCTTTCAGAAGAAATAACTGAAACTTCAAAAGTAACTCACCGAGTATATACCTTCATACATCCCCATCCACACACACCACACATATACCCCAACAAAATATCTGTACCTACATAAATTGACTTTGGTTTGGTTGGTGTGAATCTTTTGTCAGAAAAGGGACACTCTTACTAAAGGCAAGTTTTGGGTAAGTACAATGTAAACCATATTATTTTGTATGAAGGTATACTTCTACTATGTACTCGTATAGAATTTGCTACTTAATAATTTAAAAGTTGTATATTTTGAGAATAAAGTTGGCTTTTTGGTTGGGTTTTTATTTTACTGAGAAAGGAAGATAATAGCTTTACACTGATGTTTGTGCTTGTGGGGAGCAAATACATTTTGTAGGAAATTTTAATGGAGCTTCGGAATGTGCCAGGACAATATTGTCATGGACTGTTTTATGTTGTAAATTTTGGAGTAAAATGGAAAATAATAAATGCGAAATGAAAAACATTTTATTAGTGCAACCAAAGCTATTTTCAAATGAAATATTAAGTTTTTCAAAGGAACCCAACATTTCTGTTAAACTACATAGCTATGGTAGGTACCAACACAGAAATACATACCACACTGAAGAGAATTTTATACTTTTTTTTTCAACACACAATTAAGAATATTTAACTCTAGCAGGTGGCAGAAAAGATGACGTTTTTCAAATTACCAAAATTACACTAAGTAAAATACCTTTTAATAAACAATAATTACTTACGTTCTAGGGTTTTTATTATTGAAATCAAAACCAAAAATGCTGCTAAATTCATTTAGCCGTTTCTAAAAAAATGGTCACACTGGCCATATTTTAGTATATTTGATAGAATAAGGAAACTAATCGAAAATTGACAATGTTACTCGAAAAACATTTTGTTCAAAACTCAATTTTCAATCGATACGGACGGTTGAAAAATTTAAAGCTTACAAAAAGTTTGTAGGAAAAGCAGGAAAAATAAACCAAACTAAAAATTAATAACCATACACTCAGAGAAAGAAGCCAATTTCTGGTTTATTATACCTGATTTTCAGGTTGTTATTATTCAACTCGGTAGATCAGGCTGACGGCTTAACCTGATACCTGATTTTAATGTTGTGTTAAATCAACGTTGGTTTCAGGTAAAGTTAACACTGCCTTTAAAAAAGTAAAACTGTAAATTTTACCTGAGAATCTTGTTATTTTTACCTGTTAATCAAGTTAATTTTACATGGAAATCTTGTTCAAAAACTCGAATAAAATGTTCAACGTCCTGTTAATTTAACATGAAGATATTATTAATTTAACATTATTCAATGTTGAATCAACCCTGTTTCCGGTAATTATTATGTCTTGGATCCATGCTTGTAGCACAACACTGCTTACTGTTCAAATCATTTTGCATTATTCTGAAAGTATAGAAATTTATTACTATGTATATAATTTTATTTTAAAAATTCCCTGTGATACTTACTTAGTTTTGAACTGGGAACCTGTCACACATGGAGATAGTACGCATCTCCTGGGCCACTTCCTAGTATACAAAACTTGTGCCAAATATCAATAAGTTGAAACTGACCTTGTTTGGATGGCTTGTGTTTGTATATGTGCTTTAACACTGGTGTCACGTTGAAGTGAGCTGGTAGAGTGTTACTTTAACAGGCGGCCAAGTTAAATTTAAATAATTTTATTCGGATGACATGTGTGAGTTTTGACACTGATGTCACGTTAAAATTAACTGGCAGATGAGGTTAAATTCAACAGGTAAACATTGTAAAAATTACCATATAAAATGTTACTTCAACCTGTGGTAAAATTGAAATTCATAACAAGCTGAGTTTAAAAAACCCGATCTCAGGTAAAACTAGCGCCATATTCTTGTCAAAATTTCTTGTTTACCAGAATTCAGTATTAAAATAACAGTTCATCCTCTTAAATCAACTTGAGTACGGTAATATAGGCCACCAAGCTAATTTAACACTTAATATAAGGTTATTAAAATCAGGTAAATTTCTGAAATGTCTGTAACCTTATATGGGATTATACACCTTGTAAATTTAACAGGACCCAGGTTGATTATTTACCTGACTTTTTTCTCATTTTTATCAAAAACGGGTCCACATCTTTTCTTAAGAAAAATTCAATAAATTTATTCTCGTAAGGACTACACTTGGAAGGGAAATCATTTTTAAAAAGAAAAGTTCCTCCCAAAGAACCATTTTTTTTAATTGTTCGATTGTCCTCAAATTGGTATTTGTGATTTCAAAACATTTTGTTCCATACTAACCTTCCAATAAGTATAAATAGTTTTTGTTACCAACATTTTCAAACAAATATTTTTTAGGTTTTTAAAAACTGTTTAAAAATTTTTTTTGGAAAATCAAATATTTTGAAAACTACATGATGAATTTTTATTTTACTCGATGATTAAGAGTTTTTTAACACTAAGTCAAAAGTATTTCAAGGAAAAATGTATTTACTGAAAAAATTACGGTACCATACAGTTGTTAAAAAATAGTTAAGGAAAATATTTTATTCTTAAGAAGGGCTCCTACTGTATACTAAAATTAGAGCGATATAGGTACTATACTAACAATTATAAAAAATGACAACAACTATAAATAAAGGGTGTTTTTTTTTGGAATGTGTGTAGTTTTTAATCTGGCAATACTTTTTTCGAAGCTGGTCTTTTTGACAGCTGTCACTTGATTTATGCTCAGTTTGGTTTTCCATTTCATAATGAACAACATTTGCAAATCGTGCAAATTTATTACCAAAATAATGGTTCGGTTCGCGCCACGCATCGCGAGACAGTCGATTTATTGAAGGAAACTTTTGGTGAGTGCATTATCTCACGTTTTGGGCCTGTGGCGTTGTCTCCAAGATCGTGCGATTTAACACCGCTGGACTTTTTTTTGTGCGGTTATGTGAAGTCACTTATCCCCGCAGCCGAGACGATTGACACCTTGGAAGAGAATATTCAGCGCGTTATTGCTGACATACTGCCCCAATTGCTGCAGAAAGTTCTCGAAAACTGGGCTTCTCGCCTGGAATTTATTCGAGCCAGCTGCGGTGGCCACTTGCCTGAAATCATTTTTTTTTTAAATAATGGCAAACCCTTATTTCTATAATAAAGGTCATTACATTAAATGATTTGCATTTTATTTCTTCTTGAAAACCATACTTCTAAAAACACGATAGAATATTTTTTTTTAACCAATTTGAATATATAGCATCAACATTTTCAACAAAAAGTTTCAATTTTTTTTTTGAAAATTCTATATCTCAAAAACGGGTAGTAATTTTTTTTTTAAATTTCGCTTTTGTATGCACATAAAAAATATATAAGATTTCCATACCAACAGTTTTCCTTAAAATTATTTTAAGAATTTAATACTCGTATATAAAAAATATTTTTTTAAGAAACCGAAAAAACTGGAATCCAAGGAAAGAATTCTCATTTTTCACAAAAACCAAAATAGCTAGGTTACTGTTTTGAATTAACCTTTTATTTGCTACTGTTTAGTGCAATTTTATTGAAATTGAGATTATTACGAAATTTTTTTAATACATCAAAAAATATTTCAGAATTTATATTTTTTAAAATGACGGCTTCATGCCTAGTTACAGGATAATTTGTACACAGCACGTTTTTTCCACTAAACAATTAAAAGCTTGTGTTCAAGAGTGTTCTATCTGACTTTAAAACCAGTTTTAACCATTTTTTGAAGGATCCTGAATTTGGAAAACAAAAAAACATTAACATAATTGCAAAATGAAAATCAAAACTTTATTTCTTCGTTTTAAAACTAAAAGTGTTCTAAAATACCATTTTCTTTACCTTTTCTTAGTTTTGTTTCAATGAAAATTATGCACGTATTTCAAATAATATTTATATTTTCTTAAACTCTAGCTTCTGAAAGTTTAGCCACAAAATATCTAAAAATTCAATATAGTAGGTAGAGATATAAAAAAAATACGTACACGCCCAAGTGTGCAGTTCATTCTTCTTTATTTTGCTTACAACAAGCTGCTCTGAAGTCTTATTTTTATAGAAGTTTTAATAATAAATAATTGTAGTACCTCGTGGCATGATGGTCATGCCAAAGGTCTGGGTTCGATTCCCAGCTGCTGCCACCTAAAAACAGAAGTGTTTTTTTCGCGAGGTACTGCCTCTTACGAGGAACTGACAAATCCTCCAAGAGTATACTTGTCATGAATAAGTGCTTCTCATCTAGCCGTTCGGACTCGGCAAAAAATTGTAGGTCCCCTCCATTCAAGTCAAAAATTCGCACACAGGAATGGTTGAGAGCTGTAAGTCACTAGACCTTGGTTCTCCACGAGCTGTTGTGCCACCTAATTTAATTTTAGTTTAATTTAATTTAATAATAAACAGTAGTGAAAAGTTTTGCATTTTATAATAGAACTGAAGCATACACGCTTAAAACCAGATAGCTCCCTTTTCTGACGAATTGTGTTTTGATGCCAAAATATCAAACAACAAATTCCACACCGTTAAATGTAACACTTTTTTCGTAAGAGTAACAGATTTCGAGAAATTCGTGCCATAATGTTATTCTTTCATGATTTTGTTGTTAGTTAAAATTTCATCGAGTTGTTTAATAAAAACCAAATCATTTTCTTTTTGAAAGGGGCGGTCTTCCCATTCCCCCGGGCACCCCAAGAACTTGGTTTTATAAGGAGGAGATGAAGTCAAACTCAAATCGTACAAAAGATTTTGTTCATCGATTAATGAAAATTTTGATAGATTTTGTGAATTAAATTTTCTATTCCACCTTGAAGTTCTTGCATGATTTTCTCAGAATCAATTGCTTGTATGAAAAAGTATTTTAACCACTTTTGTGAGGAATAATATATGCTAAAATTTGTAGACACTTTCACATTATTTTCAAAAAAAAAAACTAGATTTCGAGAAATTAAGAAAAAACTGAATTTTCTCCCCTCTATGAAATTTAACCCCAGCTCAAAATTACGGAACTTTTCACAAAATACTTAAGATGTCAAAAAAAGCTCTAAACCAAAATTCAGCTTTGTCGGAATTTTTTATAGTCTTGCCATTTTATTGTCTAGTTCTCCTGGGCTATTCTAGACTGAAATTATAACACATTTATATTTTTGCGTAATGCTTTTTTCCTTATATCAAAGAGTACTGAAGAGCCCTGACGAGTTCACAGCATTGAACAATTTGAACTGATCAAACACAGGCAGCTCACAAAATTTCAACTCATTACCACCATGTCATTTCTGAGATATAGGATTTGAAAAATCGCAAAAAACCGTAACCGGCTCACTGACAGATTATCAAAATTATAGAGTAGTTCCCAACATCGCTAGTTGAAAATTGACGTATTTTTACTGTTTTCGCAATCCACTCCAAAATACTAATAAATTAATTTCTGTTTTCAAAATTTGAGTTTTTGACTTTAACATATGAATTTAGATATTTTTTTCTGATGGTTTTTGATTCGCTGAAGCAATTTTGCATCAACCGACTCAATTTTTGAAAAGGAAGAAAACGAGCTTGCAAACACAAAATATTGAAAAATTGGTTATTTTTTTGTACTGCATGCGATATTTATGTAATTTTAGGATCTGTGCTTAAACATTTCATTTAATGAAAAAAAAGTCATGTAATATAACAAACATATTTTTAATATTTTCATTTTTATCAACACAAAAATTGGTGGATACAGTCACCAAGAGCACTGTAATGATTGCCCGATTGGGTTCAGCTTTCACTCAGAATTAGGAAAATCGAAACGTTTGTTTTTCATGATTGGTCTCAAAATTTTTCCAAACATTTATCTTCCTAATCGCAAAGCTGGCCCTTTTGGTCCAAGGGTAAAAATGCCACTGCTTTCCAGTTCAAAATCCACACAAAAAAGGGCCCCCACAGTGTTCATTACGTTTTTCATTAATTTCATAGCTTTCTCAATTCATAACTGCTTGGTATGGTTGGTATGTATATTGTATGTATTTCAGTATTGACAGAAAATAATATTTTATTTGACGAATACCTACGTGCTTTATTTTCTCTTGGTCATTGCATAAATAAAACTGTAGAAAATGTTATTACGATCCTCTTTTTCTCTTTTATTATCATTTAATATCTATCCAGTATCTATTTTTTTTTTACATAAAAATAATTGAATGAAGAGTTAACTTCTTTTATATTTATCTTAAAATTTAATGTTTTACAAATTCTATAAATTAAATAAATTAGTTAAAGTTAGGACTCCAAGGCAAATGACTTTTCAATTGAATTTATTTCAAAAGTAAATTTAATTTTTTTTTTTCTGTCCCCTCCCCGAATTTAAATGTCAATTGCATATCCCGCCAATGTAACACCAGGAGCAATTTCTTCCTCCACATATTCGCCAGCTTCTTTGAATGTTGTAGCTGAGCTATCTTCTTCTAGAGTTTTCCCTACCGAACTTGACACAGGTTTTGTTGGGCGATTAAAGTTGGCATCAGGGCGATTGAACGAAGTCGTATTATTAGAAGTGTTGCCAAAATTCTTAGGACCAGAAGTAGGTCGCAGCTTGGGCATATTATTAGAACTGGCATTTTGAGCCGAGCTGTTAAAAGTACGACTATTGTATTCCACATTGTTATTTTCCGGCCGTGGGTAGTTGGTTTTGCGTAGCATTGCTTTGAAATTAAAGGGTGGTTCATCTTCAGAAGTCTGAAACAAAAACAAAATGGAATTCATTATTTCGACATAATAAATTCGAGTGTCACTTGTGGATATTTTTTGACAAGAGGGTCAAGCGATATTAAATGTCAAATTTTAACAACCTACATCCATACTTGATCGTCTGCCAAGTGACTGCATTTCCCGCACCGGGTCCGATTGTGATGGTATGAATTGCTGTGCACGATTGTAGTTATTAAAATTTTGATTGCGATTTGCATTCATTCGTGATGCATCGTCCCGCATCATATTCATTGGTGGCATCGGTGGCGGTGGTGGCGGTGGAGCTGGATAACTCTTTAGGGAATTTCGCCTGGATCCGGTCCCAGTCGATATGTAATTTGGACGGTAATTGTTGTATTGTTGGTTATGGTGGATGCCATAGTAATTTTGATTATATTGCTGTTGAGGATTTGGGTAGTTTGACTGGAAGTTGTAATTTTGTCTGCTGTAAAATAAATATGGAAATTTATTAATTATATATTTTGTTTAAGATAGAAAAAGATAAAATAATATTTCATCAATTGAGAAAAACTAAGCATACCCAAAAATGCAACAGAAGCATAAACATATCAATAAACATAATAATGAAGAAATTTTGAGCTTTTTTTCCCAATCGAACAATAAACAAGAATATTATAATTTTAAGAGTTGCATCATGACAAGATAATAATCATCAGCTTGCTGCCAAAACCTCGTAATTCTGATTTGAAAAATTGCTTGAAAGACACAAAAAACTGATCTTAAAGACAATTAAATGGAATTCGAAGATCGAAAAAGGTTTTAAAACTGGTTGATGAAACCAAAAGTGACCAGGGCACAGTTAGGAGACATTGGTATTTGAATTCAATAATTTGTTTTTATTTGAAAAAAAAAAAAAAATAAAAAGCATTTTAAGACTAATGAGGTTTTGACACAAAGCCAACGAAATGTCCTGCATACTCAAGTAAGAGAATAAAAATTAGGATTGGCATAGCAAAAGTTTTCCTTAAATATGTTTCAAGAATTTGATACATATATACAAAATTATGTTTTTTAAAAATCCCTCAAGTATAAAAATGGCGGTCTTTTTCTCATCTCAAATTATTCTCGAAGTTGTTTAAGCTATTTTAAGTATCGTATTTCATGCTTTTAAACATTTGTTTTATCAAAATTTCCATGTCTTTATTTATAGTTAAGTCGTTCTTAATTTTTTATGTGGAAGCTTACAAAAGGTTCAATGTACCAAAATATTAAAAAAAAAGTATTATTGGAATTAAAAAAAAAAATTCAAATTTTTTTGTTTTTTTTAAATTCAAACTCAAACGAAAATGGCTGGGTCGATTTTTTTTTTTAAATTAAGTACTTAATGGTTAAAAACACTTTTCAGAATATTTTAGAAACATCTTATTTTTGTGCAAATATACAAATGGAAAGAACACATCAAAAAGAAAAAAGACGAACTGAACTTGAAGTACAGAAAAATGTACTGGTTACTAGGATAGAACTCTGACCTATCTATCCACAACAAGCTAATGTTATATAAGCAAGTACTGAAACCCGTTTGGACATATGGCATCCAACAATGGGGCTGTACAAAGAAAACAAATGCTGAACCCATCCAAAAATTCCAAAGCAAGGTCCTTCGCGGAATAATAAATGCCCCTTGGTATATTAGAAATAGCGATCTACATCGTGACCTTCAAATTGAAATGGTTACAGAAGTGGTTAAAAAACACGCTGTATCACACAATCAGCGACTGCAAAGTCATACCAACTCCGAAATGGAGACCGTCTTAAATGTACGAGACAATGTTCGGAGATTAAGAAGAACCAAGCCTCATGAGCTGATGGTCTAAAAGCTATGGAAAGTGTTACTCGTATAACTTAAACTTCCCACAATGCGACTGATAAATTAAGAAAGAAAAATCATTTGTCGATCTTTCATAGATTGGTCCTGATTCACCAGTGGTTTTAGTGCGGTAAGAGTCCCACAACTACTTGGTACCGATTCTTACCGAGTATCTTTTGAAGATTTCCATCGGATAAAAAAAAAAAAAATATATACAAATGTCATTTTACTCTACGATTTTATAAAAAAAAATAATCTAAATCCATTCAGCCGATAGTGGAAAATCAAAAGTAAAAGAACAACATTTCCTGAGAGATAAAGGTACTATTAATAGTATTGTTATGTGTAAATTTTTTGTAGTTTTTGAAAGAAAGACAGCACTGATTTTAGTTTAGTTAGTTAGAGTGGTTTTTAAGAAAAAAAATATTTTCCCTTACAGTTTTCTAACATTTGTATGTAGGTACCGTTATTTTTTCATGAAAATAATATTTTCTCAAAGTGTTTTCTATTTTTTTCTCAAATATCAAGCTTTGAAAAAATCAAGGTTATGGTTTTCAAATTAATTGATTTACCAAAGAAAAAGGTTTAACATTTTTTGAATCCAAACATTATGTTTGAAAATTTTAGTAACTAAATATTTATATTTTTTGAAGCGTCTGTGTATGGAAAATCATTGAAATCAGAAATACTGTTCTGAAAAAAATGCAAAACAAAATTGTTCCTTTAGAGGTGCCACTATGAATTTAACAATTTTTGGAAAATACATAGTTTAATATATAAAAATTGTTTTTCAAAGAAAATGTATGCATCCGTTTTTGAGGAAAATGAGATTTTGTAAAAGTTCTTTAAAAAAATTGTGAGCCAGGTACCGTTTATTTTTAATCCTAAGAAAATGAGAAAAAATGTTTGGGGAGATTTACCAAATACCCCTGTGTTCCAAGATTTATGATAATTAAGAAAATCGATTCAACCATTTAGGCTGAATCTGAACTGTTAGAAAGAAGTGAAGTGAAGAAGGAATAAACTTTACCTATATACCTACTCGTATTTTTTTCATTTTTTATTTCAGTATTCTACATAAATAAATGTCAGTCAAGTTTTGAATTCTTGTTCAGCTTTATTCCTCGTAATAACTTTAAACAACTTACAATAAGGTCGGCGTTGCATTGGCTTAGGTAAAGAGTCAAAATAGATAGTTCGGTTTCGGTTCGGTTTCGGTTAAAAACAAGTAACGTAAGTGCAGGTCCGCCCCGATATAAATTAGCGCCCTGTGCAGGCAATTGCGGTTATTGGTGAAAGAATTAATTTCAAAGACAAAATAACTAGGATTTTACCAAAACCCTGGAAATGGATTATTGTATCACACAAATAATAGTAGCTAAAGAATATAAAAATAATTGGGAACAAAATTCAAAAACATAACACAAAAATATACTGAACTGAAAAAAACTTATTTATGTTAAAAGTATTTAAAAATTAATTCAAAAACATAATCAGCCTTATTGTGAGTTTCACGTGAACAACATTCTAGGCGAAAAAATGACATTTAACTTTTCGTCTATTTTGAGTTTCACCCGAAAAACGAAAACTCCCCTTCTTTGTGATATATAGTTTCGGAAATCTTTCGCAATTAAGAGCTTAAATTGTCACTTATTTTTTGACGAAGAAAGAAAGAAAAACAGAGGGTACTGGTTCCCTTTGCGAAAATTTTTGTTTGTTTTAAGCCAAGAGAAGTTCAAGCGAAAATCTTAATAGCTTTTGAAATTAACCGGGAACAAACATTTCGGGTGAAATATTTATGAATAATATAAAAATAAAGGATTAACTAATTGATTAAATGAATTTTTTAAAGCTTGCAAGGCGCCCTTTGGGCTCAGCGCCCTGGGCATTTGCACTGCTTGCACGTATAGCTTTTCCGGCCCTGCGTAAGTGTCATGGCCTTTACGGTTGACCTATGACTTTCTTTGTCAAGAATGCACCTTAACAGACCATATTTGTTTTATTCATTTTGTTTTTTTTTTTTTTTTTTTTTTTTAACAGTATATTAATTAACTGTTTTCTCGTACAACAATTCGGAAAAAAATTGAAAACAACTCGACCTTTTTTTCGAATCCAAAAAAAATTTTTGTACTTTGGCGTTAGATTGTTCCCACAGTACGTGGTCAATAGTATCAGTCGATGGCTTATTTAATAGCTAATTAAAATGACTATACAAATTATTCTGTGAGCATTATCCATTTCTACCATGCGGCTAGAAATTATATTTATTTGCATTTATTTATCACGTTTTTCTGTTTTGCTTTTTAAAACAGTAATTGTTATTTTTGTTGACGAAAAAAATTTTAGAATTTTTGGATTTAACGAACGAAAATTTGTGTATCAAAAACCAAACACACCCGTTAAGCTTATCATTGTCTTTTGGGGAGTTATGGACGCAAATGGTGTCTGCAATCTTGTTTTTACTAAACAACAATGGAAAAACACAAAAAATTGAAGATTTCAAGTAAAAAAATTAAAGACCAGTGCTGAAAGAATTGAGTTGTAGAATGAATTCATACTTTTTAAGGTCAATGACCGGAAGCATTTGTCTATATTATGAGTGGCTGCTTTTTAGTGAAAAATCTTAGTTGCCTCTCACCAACAACATTATTCAGACCTTTACACCGTTAAGCATCTATGGGACTTTTTGGTAGGAAAGGTTCGAAAAACTCATATAACTAGCGAATGACTCCCCAAACCTGTAGTTTTAGAGAAACGGAACACAATACCAACAGAAGTTACCTCAAATCTTAAATTTTTAATGAACAACCGTCCACCGTGTCAGTAAACAACAAAAAATGGCACTTTCTTTAATAAATCTGTACGAAATTTGACTTAAAGACCATCACTGTACGTGGAATTTTTTTATATATTAAAAATATAATTTTATCTTGTTTCTGATAAAGCTTTCAATAAACCACAGATAAATTGCAAAAGCTTTATTAAATTATCACAATTTGCTTACAAAAACGTTTTTTTTATTCAAGATAATGAAATATACGTACAATTTTTTTGATTCACAGTAGGTAAACTTTGATCCACTATAACATAAAACAAAACAACTTACAGGAGTTGGTAATAGCTTATTTTGAAGATAATTTTATCCTATATAAGGTTTAAGGCGGGCATTTTATTGTACAATGAAATATCAAAAAATTGTTTAATCAAAACTAAACCAATCTCTTTCAAAATGGTGGTTCATCCCTAAACCCGAAAATCCCGACAAACAATTTTTTTTAATGAGGAGGCGTATACAAACAGATTCCATAAAAAATGTTTTTCATCAAAAAATGCGATTTCATGCTCTTTTTTGACTAATTTGACTAGGCTCTTATCGAAATCTGAATTTAATTTTATTTAATTAATTTTATAGTACCGAATGTCACAAGACAAAAAACTGTTATTGCCCTCAAATATTTGGAAAAAATGTATTACACTGGTCTGTAACGAAAATCGCCTTTAAACAAAACCATATATACTTTTCTCATAGATTTTGGTATGCTGAATCCGAATACGAAGTCAAAATTGCTCTGGCACGTCACGTTTTTAAATATAGCAACATAAATATGTTAAAACCCGTTTTTTGGGTATATTTGAAGTCGAATTGTTTGACCATTAAATACTTGTTTGCAGAACTATTAATAAGATCTCAAAGAACTGTATTTCATCTTTCTAAATCAATTTGAAACTTTTCAAAATTCATTTTCTTTTTCAGAATAGCCAAGTTTCCAAAAACAACTCGCTAAAAAAAATTTAAAAATCGATGTTTTTAAACTTTGTCGCTTGGAATCTTTTAAGGGTCTAACTGCAGAGAGTTTCTTCTCCTCGACCAATATGTATTGAATTAAATAAAATTTAAAAATAGAGTTGGCTAAATGGGTTGAGAAGCGTTGGGAGGGGGAATACGATAATTTTATCTGTTACAGTATAGACTTTAAGAAATAATAATATGAAAAGTCAAACCTGCAATGAGTTTTTGTGATGTCAAAACCTGGTTTGACTGTACTATCAGTGAAATTAAGTAATGGAAGAAACCCATTTTGGATTTTAATACGCTTAAATGTTTATCTTTTCTCTATATACTCAACTTTATGAATAACGAAGAGAAATTCCACTCTTTTGTGTTTTTGTTTACAGTGTAAGCCATAAAAATTACAGAGTTTTTAAGTTTCCTCTGTTTTTTTTTTTTTTTTTTTAATAACCGTTTATTATGAGTAAACATTGAAGAATGAAGACAAATTTGATTTCATGTGAAAATTAATATTATGTGAAATAACTCCTCCAAATTTAAGGCGAACAGTCACAATAGTGACTTTTCTTACTTTTCTTAGAAAGAAATTTTCTGCAAATCATTCATATTTTTCAAAAATCAATTACAATAAACTGGACGTGGTAGAATTTTTCTGAAACTAGATTTGATTTTAGATACGTCAAATCTGTCATAATTAAAAAAATAACTAGTGTTATTTGTCAATAGTATCAAGAACCAAACGATTCTCCAAGAACATCACGAGCGAGAAAGCGTTTTCTTTTTGAGGTTAAGGAGCAAGTTTAAGATTATTACCGTAAAAATCATGAACAAAATTTTAATAATTTGATAAAAAATATAATAGGTAAGACTTTAAACACCCGAATAAAACGTGAGTGACGCAAAATAAATGATGAGGGTATGTTCAAAAAGTCTAAAATAAATAAAACTCTATGGGTAGAGGTTAAGTGATACCGCCGTTATTATATTGAAAAAATATGTATTTTTAAAGATTTTTCTTACGTTTTTAAAATCTTTAGTTCGATAATTTTAGATCGCATTCCTTGCCACTGCAATAACCTTCATACAAATACGCAAATGAAAATGTATGGCACATTTAATAAAAATAGCTCAAGGTCAAAATATAACTTCATGCGTGTAGAACTGATTTTGAAAATAGGTAGAACAGCGTATAAAACACACCTTTTCTCACAGTGAAAATTATATTTAAGACACAAAGCACACTCCTGATTGCCTGTATATACCTTCTCGTATAATTTTAGTTTTGTAAAAGAAAAGCTTCCTTTTGTATACAAATTTATTAAAAAACAACAACAAAAAATTCCTAAAATCTCTTCCAAAATTCTTATAAGTGAACAAATATACTCCCCTTAATAGCTGACTACATTGCCCAAATGGTTAATCAACTGTGGGAAATACAGTTTAACTTGGCCTCTAACATATCTGCTTACACACATTCATGAAAGCCAAATCAACCCTTATTTGTAAGTCTTACTACACGTACATGCTTAAAGTGAACAGAAAAAAAAAGGTTTGCCAAAATGAATAAAAATGGCGTTGTAATTCCATTCATGCCAGAGCTAGAACATACCTCCCTCGGTATAAATTTACCTTCTCATAAATTACACAAATAAAAAATTTCATTTTATCTCACATGATACTGTACGAGGAGTAGGTACTAACTTATTATACTTACTTCTTCATCAAATGCGGATCCCTCAAAAACGATTGATTATAAACAACATCACTCTCACCAATTCGATCCCAATTTGTTTGGCAAGCCTGTTCCTTTTTGTAGGCATTGTATGTCATTAAGTGTGTAGTTAATGAGGGATTACGCTGCAGGGGACTATCCCAGGCTTCTTCGTCATCATTTGTTAAAAAACTAGCTGGCAATGTTGTACGGGCTACCGAACTCACCGGATTACACATATAGCTCGTATCATAAAATGGAATTTGATCCAAACGGAATGGTAGCTTTCGAGTTGGTATTGGCATTGGACCCAATAATGATGCATTTATTTGACGTTTATCGATTTTTTCCAAAGGAATTGGCCTACTGACAACGGATAGGGCAGCAACAACTCGTTGATTGTAAATGTGGACCTATAAACAAAAATAAAATAAATTGATGAGTAAAAATTATTTATCAGGACCAATCTGCCCCATCACAAGATCCGTCGGAATAATTTTGAAAACTATGGAATCTCCAACAAAAACATTATATTTCCAGACCATTGTGAAATATTTAATAAATTTTTGTGACGGATCTTTTGACTGGGATTCAAAAATGAAAAAAATTTACGAACTTGTTGTGAAAGGTTAACCAGATCCTGAAACCTTGCTGCCCGGTAATGCAACAGAACTTGAAATATCGACTTTTCTCGCCATTTCTTCGCATAATTCCGCACGAAATTTGCTGTTGCCTCATTGATTTGTCCAGTCTTTTCATTATATAGCGGTCCATACTTTTGCCTTTCGCGGAAGCCCCGATATGCTGTGATGACACAGCCATACAGCCATAGGTGTACAACCACGCAGCACGCAATGTTGAAGATTGACAAAAAAAAAGAAGAACAAAAAAATATCAAGTCAATTAAAAATGATGACAGGGGGGAGGAGTTGAAAGTAAAAGAGAGGGCTTGACAATTTAAGATTACAATGTTGTGGACGTTATTGAGTTGCAGTGCAGCATTTATACGACAACAGTAAGCCATACGACAGTCGACTTAAATTGTTGCCACAATCAATTGCGTATACAATCGCGAGTATCCTTAATTTAATTAAAATTTCATTTATTTCCTTTTCATATCTGTAGGTATTTATGCAAAAGTTTATATCGCAGTCGTCTCTGTGCGGCGAGTGGGCATTCTACACCTGTTTCAGATCTTAAGCCCCTTTTGTTGAGTGTGTGGGGGTGAAGTATTTCTCATTTTTTTTAATGCCTTCCAGTATTATTATCGGACACTGTCAATTATTGACGAAGTGAATTTCTCATAAGAGGATTACTTTTGTCTCGCAGTTGGCAAAGTGCCCCATTTAACCACTGAAGGTGCCGAAGCCATACAAATTTCGAGACACATTTTGCAGCAAATTCAACCCTTCTCAGATTGTGGTGTTGGAATAACAATAAGATTGATAGGCGAAAACATTGTTTTTAAGATTAAACTTTTTTTTTAGCTTTATTTTCTATTTTTTTTAAGTGTTTTAACTTTTAAGTCTTTCTAAATACTGTTTTTGACACACATGCAGGTGTGTTGGGTTAATACAATGACATTAGACTATAAACCATGTTAGTTGAGATGACTTCATTTTTGCGTATTTTGAAAGAACAGAGATGATTTTAGGAAGCCTGTTCTGGTGCGTCAACTGTTGCAGTTTCTGGAGCTGAATCTGCTTCAGGAGCAGTTGTAGCTTCAGGTGCAGTTTCACTTGCTGCGGCAGGTTCCTCGACAGGAACAGATTCTTCTGCTGGAGCAGGTTCCGTCGTTGGAATAGGTTCTGATTCTGGAACAGATTCCGTTGCTTCTGCGGGAGTTGGGGCAGGTTCTTCTGATGCAGCAGCTTCTGGGGCTGATTCTGCCACTGCAGCAGATTCCGCTTCCACAGCAGATTCTTCTATTGTTGCAGATTCCACTGCAGGAGTGTCTTCTACTGCATCAGGAGCAGATTCGGCAGCTGCAGTTTCAGCTTCTGGCTGTGGCTCTGATTCAGCTGGTTTTATTTCATCATCAGCTGGCAGTTCATCTGCATCTGCATTTTTTCCATCAGGAATACCTACAGGCTTCGCTGGGAATTCATATAAATCCTCGGTATCTGAAGGAGCTTCACTCGTTTCAAAATATTCGATGTCTGATAATGCTTCTTCGTCTTCGGCATCTTTAATGTCTAGAGTATTAACAGTTGATTTAACAGATTCATTACCTTTCTGAATAGTAGCAGCTGCAATATCGGCTTCTGGTCCACTTGGTATTTTTGGTCCTGGTTGTGAGCCGGCTAAAAATAAAATATAAAAAAAAATATATTTGCGTAAAACTTTTTTTTTATAAAATATTAGAAACAGAATATAACGTTATTTGTACGAGTATGTTCTTTATTTTTCTCAATTTTTATTGCCTTTTTCTTTTGAAAAATAATGTTTTGTATTAAATATTTAGTGAGAGAAGCAAAGAAAAAAAAAATGGCACGTGTTAGAGCAAAATGTTAAAAGACATTACATCCATTAAAAAATTGCTAAAATAAAAACAAGCGATTTGAATTCTTTAACAAATATAAAAATAAACACAATTAAAAAGTGGTTGGATCGATTTTTAAAAACATTTTAAAAATATTTTTAGTTTAATTTAAAAAAAAATATCAGTCTAATTAGGTGTTTTTTTCAAAATTTAGTTCACAGTTTTATGGAAAAAAATTTTGAAAATCCAATACTGTTTAAAATTTTAGGAAACTTCATATGTATGTGAATGTATTTAAAATCGGTTTGGTCCAAAATGAAATAAGTTCGAACAAAATTGACCCAACAGTTTTCAAATAAATAAATATTTTTTTTTTCAAAATGCGCCAAATAGTTTTTGGTAAGCAATAGGTAAGGAGGTACTTTTTAAACTTTTTAGAAAATTCTGCATACAAAATTTGTTATAAATCAACATCGTACTGGATTACGAATTTGATCCTAAGATTTCTTGGAATAGCTATATCTATTTCGAAATTTTTTAATAAAACACTCAAAGAATTGGAGAAAAATGTGTGCATATTGCATAGCTGGGTTACAGCCTAATCGGCTGGATTGATTTTCTTGAAACTTAGTGCATTGTGGTATTTAGTGATTTTGTCTACTTGCCATACAATTTTTTGTTTACAATTTATAATCTCATGTTTCCAAAAACAGCTCCACAACTTTTCTTTAAAAAATTTCTTTCTGCTAACACTATCTTTGGATGGGAAACCATTTGTCCAAAAATGGTTATTATTGTTACCTCCCAAAGAACCATTTTATTTATTTTGGGTTTGTCTTCAAAACGGTAAATTTGATTCAAATATTTTTTTATTACAAAAGCTTAAGCAATATAAATAGTTTTTTTTTTACCAAAAATTAAAAAAAAAATGACACTGTGTGACAAAAATTCGTTTATGTTGATTTCCTATGATTAGTTGAGTTTAACTTAACATTCGTTCTAACTGTTGGCATTGTAGTAACGACATCATGAAATGTGTTGGATGCAGGGTATTTCTTGAATTACGTTTTTTTTTATACCATAAGTTTCTTTTTAGGGATAATAGGATTACAATCTAGTGACTAACAACGTGTTACCAAATGTCAAAATAGAAAAACAACGAAATATTCCCACTTCTGAGCCCGTGTAGAATTACTATTATTTTTTTTTCTTATCAGGCATATGAAAGGTTTTCAAAATTAGAACTGATATTTTAATTAAGAACTTTCTTCATTTTGTTTTTAATAAAAAGTGCATAAAAGCTCAAAAACACAAACTTGTAGGTAAGATTCTGAAGCTAAGGCTAACATTGAAGACGAACTTTTGGTGTTGTCGTATAAAACTGACATGTACCAACCATAAACAATTCAAAAACGTATGTTAAGAAACATTTTTTGAAAATTTGTTACACAGTGTAGTTTTTGGATTTTTAAAAATTTTCAATTTTTTTTCAAATCAAATATTTTGAAAATTTCAAGGTCGATTTTTTGTTAGAATTTTTAAAGTTTTTCATTTTTATGAAAAAATTATTGTACCTTCCATACAAATGTTTTAAAAATCGCTACGGAAAATATTTGCTTTTATTCTTTAAAAACGGCTCCTTCGATTCTTATAAAAAATATTTTTTAGGCTTAAATTAGTGCGATAAACAAATTATAAAAATTTAACAATGGCTATTTTGATAAATAGAACCTCTCATAGAACGTTTTTTTATTATTTTGAGTTTTCTCAAATTGGTGCAAATACAAATTTTCCAAACCCCAATTCTTCAATTGCCTCAGTGGAGGGAGGTAGAATTTTCCCCCCATTCAATTTTTTGTGGTCAAAACTTTATTTTCGACTAAGAAGTTGCGTAATAAAGAATAGAATTTTTGAAACTTTTTTTAAAAAAAAATCGATGGGATTGAACTTTTCAAAAATTAATTTTCAGACGTTAATACTTCGAATAATTGGTTTTTATTTTTTTCCTGAAACTGAATTTAGAGACGAATGAAATGATACTTTTTAAGATATCCATATTAATTACTTTCTATTCTTAATTGAATAAAATTTTTTTAAAAATTAAAAAAAAAAAATCGATACCTCAATACCAGTTTGGAATATAAAGTTGAAAGTTAGTGTTCAAGTTGTTTTCGATACATGCCACAACATATCAAAATATGAGTGAAATCGAAAAGAGTCAGGTCAAAAATTTTGTGATTTGGCCCATATTTATATATAAAAATTATTTTTTTTGAAAAACCACTTCAACGATTTTAATTGTTTTTTCCAGACAATCATATTCAAGCAAAAATTAATATGACGTTTTTTTATCTTTAACTCTCAAAGAAGTTGTTTAAGTTTTAAAACATTTTTCCAAAACCTTCAATTTGTTGAACATTCGCATGTCCGGTGGTGGTAAAAGGGCGTAAATACAAAGCTGTTCATTCTTCAGAAAATGCATTTTAGTTTTTGAGAAAAACGTGCATAAAAGCTCTTATTAAAAGATTAATAGAAAAAAAAATTGCACGACCTAATCGCACGTACTTGCTCTTATTTTCAAGTTGTTTTGAATTAAGAACTTTTAAAATATGAAAGTACCTTTAGAAAAAAAATTTAAAAATATAAAAATGCATTTAAATTGTTCTTTTAATTGCATAAACAAAGGATCCCGCCATAGGCCGACCTACCCTCATAGAGGTACCAGTGTCTAAAAAACCATTTTGCTTATTTTTATTTCGTTCAAAAATGGTCAAGGCATAAGGCTGCCAAGCAATTTGGTTAAATTTTTGGGGTTTTCCAATTATCTGCCCCCTTAAAGATTTAAAAAAAAAAACATACTCGTACAAAGAAAATTTTATTTGAAAATTAAAAACTACGTGATTTTTTGAAATTCTAAGTTTCAGTAGGGTGAATGAGGGTCAACAAAGAAAAAAGTCTAAAAAAATCTAAAAAATCTGCAAATCAAGATAAGAACATTTGAAAGTCAAGAATTCCCAAAAAGAGGTTTCAGAAATAATTCACCAATAACACTGGTCTACAAAATTTATATTTTTGTCTGTTGCCGCGAATTTTGTAGTTGATAGTACTCAGTTATGACTTGTTTGTTTCAAATTTACCGTTAAAATTTTTTTAGCAGCTCGCGTGACTTTGGTTTTGATTTTTATCATTGAAGCCTGTATATTAATCGATAGTAGACGTATTTTACGGTGTTAAGATTATTATCTCAAGTTTTTGCGTCATGATAAGTTCAAAAAGAGGTTCTTTAAACAACCCAGATCATTTTTGCTACATATGCGGAGAATATGTGTTAAAAAATCGTACAAAAGTTATATCAGAGTTTGTTAAAAATACCTATTTTGAGTATTTTGGGATCCTCTTGGATAAAAATGAGTAGTGCTGGGCTCCCAATTGTGTTTGTAAGTCGTGTGTAGAATATTTAAGATTATGGAAAAGTGGTAAGAGAAGTGCCTTCAAGTTTGAAACACCGACTATTTGGCGAGAACCACGAAATCATCTCGAGGACTGTTATTTTTGTAGCGTGAATATAAACGGTTTAAACACTAAAAATCGAGCTAAACGGCAGTACCCAAGTACTAGTTGTGTTCAACGTCCAGGTCAGCGTTCACCTGACTCTTCAGTGCTTAAAAATATATCTGAACCCTTAGACCAAGACACTGCAGGACCAAGCTCATCACAAGATGATACTGATGCTGATTTTGAAGGTATGTCAAATGAGTCAAAATACTTTTCCCAAAAAGAGTTAAATGATCTTGTAAGAGATTTAAATCTGTCTAAACAAGATTCAGAACTGCTAGCATCAAGATTGAAAGAAAAAAATGTGCTTTCCTCAGATACTAAAATAACTTTTTATCGTGAAAGAGATAAAGAATTACGGTATTATTTTGACGAAGAAAACGATATTACCTTTAGTTCAGATATAAAAAGCTTGTTAAAAATGGGCTGGAAAAAATAAGAACCAAAAGACTGGCGTTTATTCATTGATAGCTCAAAACGAAGCCTAAAATGTATTCTTTTACATAATGGAAACAAATATGCTGGGGTACCAATTGCCCACAGTACCAAGTTGAAGGAAGAATATTTTAATATTTCGCTAGTTTTTAACAAAATTAAATACAATGACCATAATTGGAAAATTTGTGTCGATTTAAAAATGGTGAGTATTCTCCTCGGTCAACAAAGTGGTTACACTAAATTTCCATGCCTTATATGTCTTTGGGACAGTAGAGCTAAGGAAGAGCATTGGATAAGGAGGAACTGGCCATTGAGAGAAAATATGGAGCCTGGAAAGAAAAACATAGTCCAGAATTCATTAGTAGCTCGTGACAAAATTATACTTCCACGATTAGATATAAAACTGGGCACGCTGAAGCAGCTTGTTAAATCACTAGATAAAGACGGGAATTGTTTTGCTTTCATCTGCCAAAAATTTCCTAAGGTCACTATGGAAAAGACTAAAGCCGGTATTTTTGATGGCCCCCAAATCAGACAACTGACGAAAGATACCCAATTTAAAAATTCTATGACTGAGTTAGAATTAAAAGCTTGGAAAGCTTTCGTCTCTGTAATGAAAAATTTTCTCGGAAATAAGAAATCCGAAAATTATATTGAACTCATAGAAGACCTTTTGCTACAGTTAAAAAATATGGGGTGTAATATGAGCATAAGACTTCACTTCCTCCACAATCACCTGGACAGGTTTCCGGAAAATTTAGGAGACATGATCGAAGAGCAAGGAGAGCGTATGTATCAAGACTTACGCGTCATGGAAGAGCGCTACCAGGGTTTCTGGGATAAGAACATGATGTCTGACTATTGTTGGGCATTAATGCGTCACTTCCCAAAGTCTACACATCACCGAAAAGCTTTGAAACGAAGTTTTTTAGAAAATAATGATTAATTTTTTTAATAAAGTTTTTTTTTAGTAAATACATGTCTTTTTCTGTGTTATACCTAGTAAGCTGAATCTCAGAAACTAGAGCTGATACAAATCTTTCAATTTATATTTTTGAAAATATCATATTATGTGTGTTCAGCAACAACTAAAATTTCTTTGGCAACAGATGTACTGTAAACTAGTGTAATTAATCAATTAGAATGATGCTCTATGAAAATATTTATATATTTTAAAAAAATGTTACCCGTATTTTAAAAGTTTTGTGTTTAAGCTTTACTTTTAGTGTGGTGTGTTGAATTTTTGAAATTATAAAATTTATTTTTTCTAGGAAAATTATTGTTGATTTTGGATTTTTAAATACTAGTATAAAAGCCGACAGCATATGTCTTGAGTGTGGATGTGTAACCAACTCTAGGTGGAAAGATTTATTGTTATATTTAATGAGATTTCGAATACTAAAGTCTGGTTGGTTTTTTTCAGCCTTGGGGGGGTGGAAAGTTAAAACCTTTTTGATTTCCTATCTATGTGTTATGGACATTAACACTTCAATTCACTTTTAAATAAAATGCACGACTGGGTAGTACGTGCTTGTTCTTATCTTCAAGGCCCTGAGGGCTTAAGAAAATTATATGTAAAGACATTGAAATTATGAATGAAAAATGTTTAAAAGCAAAATGCTTAAAAGAAAATTTTTAAGGAAAATTTTTGGTATGCAAATCTTAAGTATTTTTGTATGTGCGTATAAAAAATAAAATTTGAAAAAGTATCGAATTTTCAAAAAAAAATGAGTTTTTTTTATATTAAAATTTGAAAATTTTGGTATGCAATATTATTTAATCTAATCTGAAATTTGTATTTATAAATCCGTTCAGCCAATAATGAGAAAATTTAAAATAAAAAACACGTTCTATAACAGGTACTATTAATAGTTGCTAAGTGCAAAATTGTATAATTTTTTGAAGTAGATCGTATTAATTTTATTGCATTGAAAATGTTTAAGCATAATTGTAGGAGTCGTTTTTAAGAAAAAAAGAAATATTTTCCTTTGCGGTTTTTAACTTTTGTATGGATGGCACTGTTATTTTTTCATATATGTAAGATTTTGTCTTAAAATATTTTAGAGAATACTAAAAACTCTTAAGTATCGAGTTTAAAAAAAATCGATCGTTTTCGAAATATTTGATTTTCAAAAAAAATTGAAACATATTTTAAAAATCCAAATAAAAACTTTTTTTTTTTAAATTTAAGTACACGCAAAAATTTATAGTTTTTGGAAGCCTCTGTATAGAAAAAATAATATAAATCAGTAATACAGTTTTGAAGAAAACCAAAAATTAAAAAAATGTTTTTTAATAACCATTTTTTGAAGAATGGTCTTCCATCCAAAAGAAGTCTTTAATAAAAATAATTTAAATTTTTTTAAAGAAAATTTGTCGAGCCGATTATGCAAAATTGCTTAAAAAAAAATTGTATGGTAGGTACCGTTATTTTTGCATCTAAAAAAATTGAAAAAAAAGTGTGGGCATAATAACCAAAAACCACTATGTACCAACTTTGTTCAAGTTAAAACAGCCAACTTTTACATGCTGTAACCTAAAGATTTAAAGACTAACAGAAATCCTTAATAGCTCATTTTGTATCTAGATTTTCTGTTTAAAAGTGACTTCTTCGTAGTTTTGTTGTAAAATTTAATTCGATAGAATCATTCAATAAAACAAAATAACCCATTTTTTTATAAATTCAGACCACAATTTTTATAGAGTAACAGCCTTAATTTTTAAAATTTGGCTTTAAAAAGAACTTGGTTGCTGTATATTTGGTTTTTTATGTACAAACTAAAATTCACTTACCCACTTGACCTGGGGGTACTCCTTTGGCCATTTTTTTTCTTGCAATTAAAGCTCTCATCATAGATTGTACCTTAATGATTTTTTTCACTTGCACTTCATATAATCTGTAAACGAAAACAAAATTATTTTATGAAATTTATAGGTTAATAAAAAAAGAAAAGAAAATATGAATTTCTTTTTAAAAAACATTAAGGGTATTCATGCAACGTCGTAAGTTTACAAATTGTGTAAAATGATAAGTTTACGCAAAGTTTGCATGAACGACCTTTTTAAAACATTTGATGAAATGCTACGTAATTCAATCAGAATAGGAGTCACACTGACGTTTGGATAAGTTTAACCAGTTTGGTTAATTTTACACAACAAAATCCTTAGATAAGTTTAACCAAATTGTATAAATCATTTCCCATACAATAATTGACAGTTCATTAACCAAAAGATAAACTTATCCAATTTGTAAACTCATCTAGGGTTTTACAAAGTAGCATGAATACCCTATTATGTATTTTTGTGAAAAATAAGAAATAAAAATAAGAAGTTTGGGTAACTGATATTTAGAATTTTGACTAAGAAGCCTTATACTAAAGCAATCACATCCATTCTATAATAGATGGCTTATAGGATTAAATTTATTAAAAATTTGTCTCAAAATATTTATTGGAATAGTTGTTAAATTTTGAAAGTCTGAAGATGAGTTTAAACATAAAATAATGTTTTGGCAACCTCTCCCTAAGAAAAGTTTGACACTCTGCATCAGCATATGTCCTATTATAGGCGTGTCTTTGTACTTGTATGTTAAAAAGAATTTATTTACTTTGATCAATTTCCAATAATTACCTCGCCAAGAATTCATCATTATAATAACGAAGAAATACTTTTGATTTTCCAATAGCCCATCCTTCCATTTTCAAACGAACCAACAACAATCGGCAGTTATCTTTTGTTAAATCGACAGTTTCATCAAAATCAAAAGCAAGAAATTGGTAGCTGAAATTTCATTAAAAATTACTGACTATTAAAGAAATTATATAAATACATAGAACTCAATCATACCGTTTAAGAAACTCATGGAAGGAAATTCGACACGAATAACCTTTTTGTCTCGCAATAATGGTGTCCATAACTCCCAGAGCCTTCAATTGCTGCTGAACCATTTCCGGATGGAAACCATTTACCTGATAATCCAAATCAGCACGAACACATCTAACAAAATGCATACCAAGTCCTTGACTCTGACTTAATGTCTTCAAAATAGTCAAACACGTGTATCTAAAATTAGCTGACATAGTGCGTAAGTTGTTCACTTGTGATATGTGTCCAAGCGAGAGTGTATTGAAGACCTGATTACAAAAAAATCACAAACAATCACTGCAAAATCTAGTTTTCGTATAATTTTTCAATGAAATAACTCACATAAGCTCTTCGTTTTCCTTCTGCCTGTTTGTGGTCTTTGTTTTCAAAAGGCATAGTTAGATTGCCAGCTTTGGTTAGCATATTTGTGAACATCATGACTGTATTTTCATCCAATGATGATCGAAGTGCTTCAATCATTTCCGGAGGAACAAAGTCTCGATTTATATCGACAAAGGCTCTGGTGTCGTAGAGCAAGCGACCGGTATAGTGAGAAACTGCAACTTCCGTATTGGAGTGTTTCTTAACAAATTGACTTTTCTTTTCCGCAACTCGATCTTATAAATGAAATTTTACAATTGTAAATATTTCAGCAAGTAATTTTTTGATTTACCCATAATTTGATCTTGATCCTGACTAGTTCTAGAAGCCTCGTCAATAATATAGAAAAGTCCATCGGGCTTAGTAAGCAAATTATCCAAGGCACTCTTATTGTCGTAGAAGTTAAGTTGAATCGAAGGAATTCCATCAACTTCCTGTGAATAAAAGAATACGTTGGTTTAAGAAACTTTTCCAATTTAAACAAAAAAAATCTGAGAAAAATTCAGATATAATTGGATCTAGAAGAAAAAGTTCAATGAACGAGTATTCATTGATTTCTTTACCAATGGCATACAATCTACACCAACCAGGGGCCAGTTTTACACATTTGTGGTTAAATCCGTTTAAATGTTTTCACATGCTCTGGAGGTAATCAACCAATATTGGCTGATAAGTGATTTAGATACTTAACAACCCAAACTATCGATTCATTAACAAGCATATTCACGGATTAACCAATCACAATAATCATGGATATACGATGATTAGTTGTGGACAATCCGCCCCTTAAACTCCTCTTTAAAGCAGGTCTTTCCTCCAAGAAATATTCTCACCTGTTCAAGCATTTCACTGACAAATATCCTCTGATTGTAATGATATTGCATTTGTTCGTTAATCGTATTTATCATAAGCTGTTCGAAGCCATTACGATGGAAGCACTCAAATCCATATAAATCATAAATCACTATGGTATTAACATCACCACTGGAATTTCAAAAAAACATCAACGTTACAAATTCCTCAATAATAATTAAGTATATTGTATAACTCACAAAACAGCCCTCGGGAATGCCATGTTCATATTGATTTTATTAATAATCCAATCAACCAAACGATTATAAATAGTCGAAGCCACCGCATCACGTGAATCTCTAGCCTCTTCCGAGGTATATTGCTTCCTCTCAGCAATACCGCCCTTAACTTTAATATAATTAGTTAGCGACCAAACGAATTTCTTCTCATCAACTCGCAATAATTCAGCAATTCTTGTTACAACCTCGGGATTCTCAATGCAAGCATGTCGCCCACTCTGCTGAAAACGGATATTGCCAATATTTAAAATGGCTGCCAACATTTTTCGAACTGTTTCGATTTGTTTGAAATTAAAGTCCAGATCAGCGAGAATTTTCTCAAAATCACGATATTTCTCAACATTTCCCGTGGGGTCATCGCGAACATATTTCAGTTTGGTTGGTGGACATTCAGGTGGTATGCGGAGGTAACGGTGATTACGTTCTTCTTCCAAATGGTATTCCTTTAATTTGCCTTCGGCATTCATGAAATCATAAAGATAATAAAAGATGTGGAAGTTGTGTTGGTTCCTGAAAGAAGAGATTCAAATTATTGTGAGAGATTCAACAATGAATTCCTTAGGAAATTATATTGAATTTGAAAAAATGTTGAGCTACAAATAGCAATGTTTTAGCTCAGTTGGTTTTTAAGCAAACAAAATGGTTCTACACAAAGCTACTATAAGTATGCTCATTTCTTAAGGTTTTTTGGTCTATTTGAGCCACAGGTTTTAGTATTTACTTATCAAATTCATAAACTATTGGTTCTTCAGTTAACTACAATAAAATTGCTCATTATGGTTTGCGACAAAGCTATTTGAGCTAAAAGGTTGTGTATTTTACTTAGCACAGGACTAAACCACAATAACCCAGGACACTCACCTCTTTTGACATAACTATTGAGCTAAAATGATTTTTCGTTTCAAATAAAAGCTGAACTTACATATCCGTTGACGAAACGCGCATTTTTTCGAGCATATACATATTGTAGACAGCACCACTCATCTTTCCGGTATTGCCAAATGCCAGAAAATACTGCATAATACATCTTGTCGAGTCATTGTTAATTGGAGTTCCAGCATTGATAAGCATTTGAACAGCTCTAGTTGAATTTTCAACACGTTCCGTTGCACCTCTGTTGCCATTGCCCAAATAGCAAAGATGTTTCATCAGAAGACGTGCATTTGTTGATTTACCGGAAAAACTTTCCCCGCAAAACATCACATGCTGTGGTTCCTTGTGATGCATCATATCCTGGTAAGCAATATCAGCAACCGAAAATATATGAGGTGAATTCTCAGAGCGAGATTTGAAGCGGTACCTTGCATGAAACTAAAGTGAAAATATCAAAAAAAAAATTCATTCAAATATTATTTTGTATTTCGAACCTCTTCAGAGAAATCCTTAGGCAGGTCATTGGTATTAACTGACAAAAGAATATCACCAATAAAACTATAACCATTGCCAGCCTTGCATCGATTATGAACAGTATCGAGGACAGCTTCATCAACTGGATTCTCTATTCCAGCCAAGTCTTCGGAATACATTTTTTCAGGTTCAGCTTCGAATCTCTTAATGTAACCTTGGTCAACTAAAACTTCATCGATTTTATCTGCTTCAGGTGCATCGGTGGCCATTGAGAGGAGAGTTTTTATTTCCTCTTGCATCTGTCAAAACAAAAACAAATCACAATTTTTTTTAATTCCAAAGGGTATGTATGACCTTACATCACTTTCGTTGTCGAAAAGTTCTGTCATAAATGGATGTTCGACCATTTCCATCATCATTGGACGATTTTCAGGATTTTTTTCTAAGCATTCACTGATGAAATCATTAATAGTCTGGGACCAGTTGGTAGGCTTAAATAGTGTTGGTGGTGGATTTCTAACAATTTGGAACATTGCTCGGGTTGGATGCATATCACTAAATGGTGGTTTTCCATCAGCTAATTCAATAGTTGTAATGCCAAGGGCCCAAACATCAACACGGCTATCATACACTTCTGGTTCAGCTATATGTATAAGTATTAAAAATTATAAGAGTTTTTTTTTATAGCTAAGAAATATCAAAATGTGGTTTAATGTTCAACCTTTTAACTTCTAATGTGGTGTTGAACCTAACCTATCTACATGTGTAAAAATTCCCAGAATGTAGAATTAGAAAGGAAGACATTCTTACTTGGGTTAAGTACAATCACTTAAAGATGTTATTTAAAAAAAAATAAAAATAACACATTTTTGAAATATTGAATTTTCAAAAAACCTAATTTTGTAGTTTTAAATACCGAGTTTGAATAAAATGGCTTCAGTTTGCAGATAGAGTCCAGTCATATTGCGTTTTTGTCATGCAAGTTGTGGGGAGAATTTGATTTTTTCCCTGCTTTATATTTTCGGGGATATTGAATCGGAATCTGAGGCTTGCGACTAAAATTTCGTGACGCAACATGGAAAAATGCAAAAAAACGGTGAAAAATGCATATTTTTGTAGTTTTTCACTTTTGGCTCGAAAACTATCAATTGTTCGTAAATTTCACTAAAGTACCATTGAAAGTATACACAATTTCCAAAATTCCTTGTTCAAATTTTTTTTTCTGCGACAACCCATTTGGTCTCAAGCGCTAGTTGGAAAATTGACGTATTTCTACTGTTTCCGAAAATCCCCTTGAAAACACCAATTACTTACGTTGTGTAACTAAATTTAAATTTTTGATTTTAACACAAACCGGATTTTAATTAAAATTTGGCTTTTTTTTTTTTTTTGCATTTCTGTTCCCGATTTTGCAGGTCGCTAAATAAGGGTGTAATAGAGTGACCTGCTAATTCCCTGTGAAATTAGCAGGTCACATCACGTATTTCAGAAACCAAGCATACTACAAACTTATTGCAGTAGATAAGGCTCCAAATATGCATTTTTTTTGCATTTTAAGAATAGGCTAGGTCAAAATTATGATATTTTCCTCTGTATTTTGACCCTAACCGTTATCATTCTTTTCCATATCGTTCTATGTTCGTTCGATTCATTTCTAAGAAACCTAGAAGATGGCATCATATAATCTCATTTTCAACAAAAAATGACTTTGATCGTGCTTTCCCGCGGGTGGTCCTTCAATTTTTCTTTGATTAAATTTATCATTACTCTACTATTTTTGTTCTTTAGTGTTTTGAATTTCACTTAATTACTGACAATAAGTTTAGTGACATATTAACGAAGAAGCACAAAAAAGAATAAGAGAATGATTTTGTTTATCCCTCACACTCCTTATTCCATACGTTAAAAATTGAAGTTCGAAATGTATTATGTATTTTCTTAGTCCATTTCCATTGATTACTTTTCTTAATAGTTTTCTAGGGCAACCGTTTATCTTGATGGCTGGCCCACTTCACATATTCCAAGGATTCAAACTTTTTATATCCTCTGCACTGCCCACGCAACAACTTTGCTCCATTAAGGCTATGTTAAGTCAGCTGGCAATATACCATATGTCAAACTAAGGTTTGCGACAAAAATGTTAAAAATAGCTAAAAATAATGCATAACATTGGGGCTCACGCGCTGGTTTAATGTTTCTGTGTCTGAAAAAACTCATTAAGTAGTTAAAGATAAAGGCTTAGCTGAATAATAGAAAGTTTGGAGAGTAAATTTTCATACCTTAAAAAATAATATAACTTCAAATTTGCATTTTTCAAAACTAAGGTTTTGAAAAATGCAAATTTGAAGTTATATTATTTTCGACTTTTTCAAAAGAGTGACGATGACGTCCTAGAGCAGACAAAAATACTAAATTTGTCATACAAAGTATTTTATTAGTGTATTAAAGTGGACGTTTGGTAACACTCAAAATTCGTCAATTTTCAACTAGCGCTTCAATCAAATAGGATGACGCAGAAAATTTTTTTGTATTTTTTTCATGCTGTGTCACGAAATTTTAGTCGAAAATTTCAGATTCGGATACAAAAACAGCAAGTAGGGACAAAATCAAGACTACCTCACAGTTTGATCGCTAAAAATATAGCAAAGAGTAAAATCCCAGTTATGCCACTGTGCTTGTGCCTAAATATAAAACAGAGCACACAAACATCAAACCATTTTTTTTTTTATTTTTAAAACAATACAAATATTTTTTTTGATTCGATATCTTATAAACGAGTAGTCGTTTGACTTTAGATCATATGTAATATATAAATCAACTGCCCCAAAAATTAGTTTTTATTTACTATGGAATTTCGTCACAAAAGCATGCTCAGAGTTATGACAAGTGAAAATAGGAAACAGTTTTCAAATTGAGAAACAGTTAATTATTACAAAAAATGACTTATACTTCTACCAGCAAAAAAGGACTTTATGAGTCCTCTTGTGCTTAGTGGTTTTAACTGTGAAATAAGTGATGGTAAAATAAATTATTGATAATTTCACTTTTGAAATAAAACATTAAATCTTTTAAAATTATCTAACGGTATTTTTTTCAACTAAAGGGTGATTTTTTAAGAGGTTTAGAACTTTAAAAAAAAAACAAACACAAAAAATTCGAAAAAATGAATGAAATATTTATTTGAATCGATAGTTTGAACTTTGCAATTTAATGTTTAAAAATAATTTCATGCAAATGTTGACCGCGGCTGCGTCTCAGGTAGCCCATCCGCTGAGTCCAATTTTGGCATACTCTTTCACACATATCGGCCGGTATCTCACGAATGAATGCATGGATGTTGGCTTCCAGTGCGTCAATCGAAGCGGGCTTGTCTTTATAGACATTAGCCTTGACATACCCCCACAAAAAATAATCTAATGGTGTCAAATCGCACGATCTAGGCGGCCAATTGACCGGCCCGAAACGTGAAATTAACTGTTCACCAAACTCGCCTCGCAATTGCGCCATTGTTTCGCGTGCTGTGTGGCATGTGGCACCGTCTTGTTGAATGAGCCTCATCGCTGAACACAATTTTTCGCGCGATGAACATTTCGAACCGAGCACGAATTTTGATAGTAAAATTCAATAATTTGCAAGCGTTGTTCATTTGTAAGACGATCCATGGTTAAATTGCAAACCAAACTGAAGCTGTTTGACAGTGACACAAGGTACTAAGCACACGTCAGCTGTCAAAACCAGTGTTGCCAAAACCAAACCAGCTAAAAAATCACCCGTTTTAAGTCATATTCTGTGTTTTTTCATTGAGAATCGTTTGGTATGGAATCTCCTTTATATAACTCTCTCTTAATATAAGACAAAGTAATTACAAGAAACCATATCATCCATTTTAGAGGCCGTGAGAACAATAGTGACCTAAAAGCTATATTATTGAAATTGAGTTTATTACAAACATTGAATCTGTATGTTATGTATTAAGTGAGATTGACCTATATGATCAGTTATTATAACGATATTTTGAAAAATCATTGATACCAAATCAAATATCTTTTATTTTTTAATGTACCAATTGCAAATAAAAAATTTTATCATTATTTATAAAGTTACGAATTTTGAAATGCTTTAAAACTACAACAGCCCTATTTATTAGATTTTTAGACGGTTGAGTAGTAAGACTGTTTTTTTTTTTAAAAGTCCTTAATTCTGGAAAGATTCATTTTAAAATTTTTTTTATAAGCTGCCCTGCACACACTCTCTACCTTTTTGTTAAACCTTACGTAAATTATGCTGCATAGCTTACCTACACATTAATATGTAGTATTTACCTACCTGTACGTGTACACTGGGGTGGTCAATAGATTGGACATAGCCTTAGATATTCCTCATTCGATTCAAAACATTGAAAAACAATTGCCCTAATTTTTGTAAATTAGACTCAGACGAGAAAAAAATCAGCCGTTCGGGTGTTAGGGGTAGTTTTATAAAAAGTTGATTAAAAAAAATATAGGTATATTAAAAAAACGGGAACATTAACAATGTTATGCTATAGCCTTTTTTTAAAACCACATGTCCATTCTCTAATATGCTTTTTAGATAATTTTTTTAATTTTAATAGTTTAAAAAAGAATAATTAAAAAAATTTTTTTTTACTTTGGAAATTATTTTTTCAAAAAATATTAACAATAAACACTTTATTTAGGAAGAATATTAGAGAGGCTTTAAGAAAAACTATAGCATGGCATTATAAGTGTTCCCTTTTTTTACTTGCAATGTAGGTACTATAGGGAAAGTTTAGGATTTTGTAAGAAAAAAAATTCGAAATAACAATCTGACATGACATTACGATTATAGAGAACACCCAAAAAGTGGGTGGCAAAATTCTGCCTGTCTGTCTGTTAGTACATAGATCTACAGCCTAAAATCAATGATGCGATCTTCTTCAAATTTTGAACTTAAGGTCTTTTCGGTGATTCTCCAGAGGAGAATTGAGCTTAGCTCAAAAAATAACGGTACTTGCCATACAACCGTTAAGGTTCTTATTTGAAACCGTTTAGGTTCTTATTTATCTCAAAAATGGCTCCAACTATGTTGATAAAAAAAATCAGTGTATTATTGTACGTATGGTGAACATTTTGATAAATATTTTTTACCAATAACCGTTAACGGCACCTGCAATATCACGATTTTTTCAATACCAGAATTTTGAAAAAAAATAAGAAAATTTTGGATTTTTAAAAATTAAATCTTTTTTTGAAAATCCAATATTTTGAGATGAATATTTTTGAAACAAAGTTTATAAATTTATAGTAATAAATACTCAAAATTGGTGTGACAAAATTAAATTTAAAAAATGATACCGAAATTTTAATTAGATTCTTAAAAAACCCGCTCCAACGATAAAATTTTTGTTTGCTAATATTTTTCCTAGTAATCCATTGGCATACTTGTTTTTGTGCTCTAAGTATCTTAGGAGTTGTTTCACTTAAAGTGAAAGGGGGTGAAGTAAAAATCTGAAAAAATAAGGGAGTATTTTTTCTATTTATAGGCATTGGATCCCTATCCAGCTCCGACTATATTTCAAAGAAAGACCTAATATAAGGACCTAAATTAAAGACCAGCCTAGTGTTCACATTTACACGTTTTTTATTCCAATTGTTTTTTTTTTTTTTAATAAAGTCATGTTTTCGAAAATGCAAAGGTCTTGTGAATTTATTAAAAAGTATAATTTGTTTATAAAATTGATCTTCCTGTATTTTTCTTGTCCCTACCCACACTTTATTACCTTGCATAACATTCTGTATTTTTGTCCGTCTTATTTGTTTTGTTTTACCTAGCCTTAACTTATTTGAAGGTATCTAATTTTAATTGGGTATGTAACCCAACACCCAAGTAATGCTAAGTGGTAGGTGTTTAGTGCTTGTTAATGTTTATTTAATTCGGCATTCCTAACAAAATTGTCTTAAACTATTGTTCCAGCAGCGGTAGGTACTTTTGACATTAAATATTTTTTTTTTTTTTTGACCCAGTGCTCTACATTTTGGGGATCTTCTATACATGTTCTTCATCGAAAAGGAGAATGGATACAATTTAATGAGCTGTGTCTCATTGTTGTAGCACTCTATGACCTTTATTAGCGTCTCTAAGGTCTTAATAAGTGATTCTTTACTATATGGGCATAAAATTGTTTCTCGTGCAGGGAAAGTGTAATAGCTCAATAATAATTGTTGCCCTGAACTATACCTCTTTCCAAGCATAAGTTGCACCCCAACTGTTATGTAACACTTTTTGAAAAAGCATAAAATGTCTCAATTAAGCTAAATATTGTATTGTTAGATCATAAGGTTATATCTTGTTGAGAAAAAGTGTTATAACGGTTTCATTTATTAAATAAAGTAATTAATGCAACTTAAATAATTTGTCTTCGTAATGAATAGTTTGTTAAATAAACGAAACAACTAAAACTGCTTTTTCGGCGCCTTTTCAGTCGACACAGGCTAGAAAGTGTAAAGTGTAATTACGGTGCAGGAAACGGATGTATATGATAGCCTATTACGCTTTCCCTGCACGAGATATAGACTTATAGTTATACAACAAAAATAAAGTATTTTTCGTCATAAAAATGAATAAATTTAGTGGCGCAACAGCTCATGATTAACCAGGGCACTTATTCATGACAAGTAGACTCTTGGAGGATTTGTCAGTTCCTCGCAGGAGGCAGTATCTCAAAACATTTCTGTTTTTAGATGACAGCATCTGGGAATCGAACGCACATCCTCGGCATGACAGTCCAACGAACCCACACCCTCGGCATGACAGTCCAACTATCATGCCACGAAGTACTACTTTTCGTCATATTTTTCATTTTAATCTCTGACGAAGCCAAAGGGTTGAGAAATAAGGAAAAAAGCTGCTTGTACTAAATTTGTTTTTTTCTAAGTTCATTGTAACAAATTTCACTGCGAATTTTCAATTATATAAAACCTAACCCCACTTATTTCTTTTTTTTGTTTACCCTTACTTAATTAACTGTATACATGAACTTACTTGTATCGAAAGCCGTAACAAGCTCCGGAGCCATCCAACATGGCGATCCAATACACGTTCCTCGCTTGCCAAGTGTCGAATTAACAGCTCGACTTAATCCAAAATCACACAGTTTAATCATTCCCTTCTTTGTCAACAGAATATTACTTCCCTTGATGTCCCTATGCATAACATGATTGCTATGCAATTCCACAGCTGCTCGACAAACTTCTCGTATTATATAAGCGATATGTTCTTCGTTAAGTTTTCGATTCAAATACAAAAGTTTCTGCACCAATTCAGTAACATTTCCAGCATCACAATACTAAAAGGATATCGTGTTATAAATTTCAATTTCTATTCATAATCCAATTTTTTGCTAAAACCAACTTCAATGATAAACCAAATCTCATCAGGGGCGTTATTTTTTTTCATCTTGTAAGCTCCATAAAAATCAGGAATGTTCTTGTGGCTAGAATAATCCCGTAGCGTGCGATACTCCTCTTCAATATGAAGTTGATGCTCATTGTCGTAGGATTGAATTTTAATGGCAACAGTTCTGTCATTGGAAAGTTCCTTTCCTCGATAAACCTTGAAAAACCAAACATATTTTACTTTGTTTCAGTAGCTTTTCGAAAAATCTCCAAAGGATAATGATGATGGCTAACCCTTGCATTAACACCCCTGGCTATTTCCTCGTGAAGCTGGAACTTATCCGTTGCGTCCGGAAGTTGATCGTATGGCATATACATGATGATCCTTGATGCTGTTTGCACTCACTTAATTTGCCTCACTCAATAATGACGTAGACGTTTCGGAACAACAACAAAAACGAAACAAAAAACAAACTCAAACCGAAAGGATTGAACAAAATTTCACTCACAAATATGCCTCGACCACGATTGGAACACAATTGTTTGTAAACTGCATACTACGAGCCACAAAATTGAAATGAAAATTGCAAACGAGGATACCATGGTAAGGAAGATTCTTGTCGTAATTCAATAAAGGTCCAAATCCTATTAGCAAACACAGTGTAGTGCTGTACACTTTTGCTACGAAACCATACAACAGCTATAGCCTTCCTCTCTAAGCCCATGTTCTTCGTTTATTTCATATATAATAGTTAATTTTATTTTTACCTGCGTAAGGGTGCTCACAAGATAGTGTTGGTAATTAAGTAGACTTTTTTATCACGAATGAGAATGGACTTAGTCGTACTTTGCACTTTTGTGCATAGTGGCCTGGTGGTATAAAATACTGTTGCAAACAGGGTGACAGTGATGGTATGTGTAGTGTGTTATAGTTAACCCTTAAATAGGCATTTTTTTTTTCCTAGTATTAAGTTCAAAAGGTTTCCAAATTGATTTTATTGAACTAAACTGACAACATGACATGCCAAAAAGCTACTCTAGACACTTAAAAAGGGCAAATCGATTTTTTTAGAACGCGAAAAAAGGGTGCCTTAATTTGTATATTTGCTCTTAGACCAGTTTTTTTTTAGACGTGGTATACTAAGATACACTCACTCCGGTGATATAACTCTTGAATAAATTTTTAAATATCTTTAATGTAGGTAATTTTTACATACATAAGTTTGCAGTATTTACATTGTCTTGCCTTGAATCATTCACGGACATTTAAGCTTAATTGCATCATAGACATAGAGACTCTTAAGAATTTAAATAAAAAAACTAAACGAAAAACACATCAGACACAATTTTTTTTTTCTGACATATTCTACCAAGAGCCGGCAAACAATTTTGGAGGTGGATGTATAGGTGTATGAACCCTAAATTCATGATCACGTGATGTGTTAAGGTGTTAGAATTCTTATGCTGCATTCAAAAGTCATACGCAGGGTTTTTTACTCAGTCCTTCGGCTTAGAGGTGGCCTTGGCTTTCAAGTTTTCAAGCATCAAACCATATACTTTGACTTATTACCTACTGTACATTATTGAAGCCATGAATTCTTTACATCAGTTTAGGCTGTTGACTTAATATTACATCTTTAGAAGATGGTAATCGAAATTTACTTGAGCCTTACTTCGAAGAAGTATTGGTTTTTAAATACTAGTACATGTGGGAAAACTGTCAAAAAATTGGGCAACAGAAAAAGAAGGAACAAGGGCAATGGCAAATAGGTGTGTTCCTATTTCCTTATTCTTTTTTTGGAATATGATATTGTGGCCTATGGCAAGTTAAAACCCGTTTTTGAAAACGATATCTGCGTCAGAAAAATATTTTTGCAAAATATTCTCTGCCAAAGGCTTCTATTCAAAAAACAAAAAGGCATATAGAAGTTTTATATCACATTAGCTCTGTGTTCGAAAATGCAGTTTGCCAAGGCCAATTTTTCGAAAATATCATCTGCGATGCAAATCCGCCATAAGAAAATACAGTTGACGGCACAAATATTGAAAAGCTAGAGAATGTGTTGGTAAACATCAAATGAGTTTGAAAGCAAAATTGACTGGCGCTGATCAAAAAGTTTTTTTTTCAAACAGAACGATTGCATAATATTTGACGAAAGCAATATTTGTGCAAAAAAATAACAACTATTTCACAGTCAAATTGACGTTGATTTGACATTTTCGAAAATGACCAAAAACAACTATTCTAATGTGTAGACATTGTATCGAACTTCTCCTTGTCATACTTTTGTAGTCGTTTCCGGTTTCTTTGGAATTGTCTTCATTGGATTCTTAGTCTTTCACAGTTTAAAAGTTCGGAAGTTTCTGGCTAAAAAAAAATGTGCAGCAGTTGCAAACAGCGCCGCACTTAAAATTTATGCACATACTCTTAAGACAAGGTGCGTATCTATTAGAGAGTAAAAAGAATCCGAGAAGCTCTAGAGAGTTAAACTAGCAAGTGGACACATTCATGAAATCAGCTCACCAGAGGAGAAGACTGGATTGATAAAATTATTCGAGAAACATTGAAAAATGAAACAAAACTCATACAATTTATTTCGATTTTTATCGTTTCTTGACTAATTAAATCGATGCGATATATAAAACACATGGATCCATTTATATCCGAAAGTGATTCTCGAGAGTTTTCTAGAGAAAATACTGTCAAATAGAAATGCACCTTTTAATATGAACTTTTTTTTGTTGTTCTTAATATTAGAACAGATATAGAGTATGGTTGTAATATATTGTGAGCCCGCACCAACGTCAAGATGCAGGATATAATAAGACAGTCACTTGATTGGATTGGATTGAAGCATAAGCGATCCAATCGATCATCGTTGTCATTGAGCATTATTAAAACCAGCTGAGTCCCGTATTCCGATTGCTTACGGTCTTTGTGATCTGGGTGGGAAAATGGTACAGAATCAACCGATTTTGTCTTAGATCTATTTCGTTGCGTTAAGAAAGCAAATCAAATTTTTGATTTTCTTTTCAGAAAGTTCGTTGAGTTCGTCCAAAAATGCCACTTCAAACGATTGTGCTCTCATTCTGGCCAGTGCAGGACTTTTACAAACAAAAAAATGAGTGACTGTTTCTTTTCCTTGCTGGTCTGCACAGCTACGACAATGAGAATTGTAAAAAATACCCAGCTTCGCCGCGTGTTCCTCACAAGCTAGTGTCCAGTATAGGTTGCAACGACCCTAGCTATGTCTCGCCTGGCCCTACATAATAGATCAATTGTCCGTGATTTATTATAAGTGGGCCAGATCTTTCTGGATATTTTGCATTTGGTTAAGCTATTTCACCTTCGATTGAATTCTCTAAGGAATATTGACAGTTCATAGCTCCAAGGGGAATGTTGACTCTTTCCACAAGTGAGCTGGAAGAGCTGATCCTTGCCTGGCAAGTTCATCTGCCCGTTCATTTTCCTCAATACCCCTTTGGCCAGGAACCCAGATAAGGGTGATCTTGTGGTTAATATTGCAAGCTCCTCCCAGCATTGCTGGACCAATTTAGAGGATGATGTAGCCAAAACAATGGTTTTGACAGCTGCCTAACTATCTGTAACGATGGTAGTATTACAACATTGGTTTGGATCTAGTTTAAGTATCCTACATGTCTCCCTAATTGCAAGTAATTTAGCTTTAAACACTCTAGCATAATAGGGCAAACGAAATGACCTTGAGATATTAAGAGACTCAGAAAAGATTTCGGTCCCCATAACTCCCTGACTTTGGCGAACTTATTAAGGTCCAATGATGGGACAGGCATTAAATTGGCAACTACAGACGTCTGTGAAGTTAGCAGGACAACTTTTACCCACGAAAATGGGACCTTGACAGGAATTTACAGTTTTTGTTGCCTTTTTTTTGCATTCCACATAGTGTATCTCAGGAACCAAGCATCCTAAGACCTTACAACAAGGCTCCAAATTTGCAGTTTTTTTTGCATTTCAAGGATAGGCTAGGTTCAAAATTTGAAGTCCTCAATTTGAAAAATTTGTTGCAAGTTCCCAGCATGCTTTGTTCCTGAGATATGTGATGTGACCTGCTAACTATAGTGTGAAGTTAGCAGGTCACTATGAAATTTTTTTCAAAATAAGGACTTCAAAATTTTGACCCAGCCTATTCTTGAAATGCAAGAAAACTGCAAATTTTGAGCCTTACTGCAAGATCCTAGCATGTAATGCAATAAAACTGCGATTTCCTGTCAAGGTTAAATTTGCGTGGGTGAAAGTTGCCCTGCTAACTTCACAGACGTCAACTACAGCATGCTTGAATTTTGAACCATCGTTGAACTCAAGTCATTCCGTCAATTTTTCGTCAATTTTACCAAAATTCCGCGGATTAAGTGCCCCTGCTGACACCCCCGCTACATTTAACTATACAAAAAACACTCACATGTTTTTTGTATAGGAGGATCAGGGCATTAACTTTTTAAACATTGTTTTTCAAAATTGTATAATTTTTCATTCACATTTTCATTTTGAAAAGTGAAATCAGATCGGTGTGGGACTCAATCTTCTCTCAAATATGAAATAGTTTGACTATTCTAGGAAAGTGCGACACATTGATAGAAAATACGACAGATGCACAATGATTAAAAATAACTAAAAACTAGCGTCGGCAAATGACTCGCGTGTCGGTTTGGGAGAGCCAATAAGCTTTACAATCGCTCGATTTGAAAGCTATATTTGCATAGCAGAATTTTTCTCCACTCCACACTTCTAGGATGGGTGAGATAGGTACATCGATTTTTTCAGTATCTTTAAAGAAATTTCGTGGAATGAAAAATATGGAAACTGGAAACTTGTAAGTAGTGTTCTTTTGGCTGCCAAGACAAAATTTTATAAGAGTAGAACGAAAAAGCATTTTCTGATTACATTTGATTAAAGTCATATGTTAAGCTTAGTACGTTGCTGCTCAGGGAGGGGCAATTGCACCCATTGTCAGCCCCCATGTATCTGCGCCTGCTCAACACTATCTTTCTTTGTTGAGGGGGTGAAGGATTCATTTCGATTTCTCTGTAGAAAGGCCCAACCTAGCCAGTACAGGAAGAGAGCACCAAGAAATCCTTAAAACCAGAATCACTTTTTCGCTAAAACTAATTTTTCCCTTGACAATTCTTGTCACTAAAACATTCATATATTCAGACATTCGTTTTCATCACAGGAGAAGGAGATAGAACCAGCTGTCTGGAAGCATTTTTCATCCAGCAGAAAACCGTAGACCGTAGCTCTTCTCAACGAAATTTTACTCTCACTTTCACAATCACAGAGGCATCAAAATGTTTATAATTGAAATGCTGGGAAAAAGCCTTACCTAGGTTTTTTCTAGGGAATTCGCTAGTAAATCTTCTAGGAAAGAGAAAAAACTTGCAAGTAGTTTAAAACGCCAAATAATGATTCTGAACACTTTTTTTTGAGGGGAGAGGAGAAGGTACAGTTAAAAAAAATAATCTACTCTATTTTCTATTTGATTCTGGTAGACCAAATTTTCAGTTTAAGTTTTTAAGAATAAAACGCGTATTTTTCTTAAAGTAAAAATTTTAAGAGTAAAATTAAACTCGCCCAAGTTCTTACCTCTTCAGCTCACCGGCATCGGCTTGTATCTCTAACGTAACACGAGACCGCCTATCTTAAAATACTCTTAAGGGCATAGGAACAACCTGGGGGTCGATTCACTATCTGTGAAACTGTGAAGTGATAAATCTGATTATGCTTTCACGCCAAATGCGATTCCCGAGTATAAAAAAATGAAAACAAAAATGCCCAAATGTTTATGATAATTCTTTAATCACAATCAATTCATTCTGTGAAAACCTGTCAAATGATAAAGAGAAACAATTTATGCTCATTAGATATACACAAGTCGCCATTTTGGTCTCTTTATAACACAAACAACCATCTTTTACTATGAGAGTGATGAGATGCATTTCTCATTTAAGTACTCTCCTTGGCAGTTGTTTTTCATAACGATTTCGGGAATCGCCTTGTGCGTGTTTGTGAAGTGATAAAATGATAAAACTATGTGAAAACTGAAATTTTAACATTTTTTCACTTCACGGTTTCACAATTAGGGATTCGACCCCCTGGCCTGTTTCACTCGATATATCAAAATATTTCGAACACCAGCTTGCCTTTTGCTCTTTTTCAGAATACTGGCTGAGTACACAAATGGAATAAGGTCCCATGCTTGGAAGTAATTTGTAGCTACAATGAAAATGAAAAATGTAAGACAAGGCCTTTGTTGCTGTAAATTTTACCGCCATTGTGTAGCAATAATTTATCTCTATTCTATTAACATAAAACAATGCTGCCCAAATAACATCCCTTGAAGTCTTAAGAACCATTAAAAAAATCACTTCACGGTTACTAATTATTCTTTTTATTTACATTTTATATTGTTATAAATAAATAAAGTAGACTTTCTTATTTTTTAATATCTATACAAATATAATATTTTGTTATTTTTTTTTTTTGTGATTAGTTTATTTTATTTGTTTTTAATAAAAATATTAACCTATTTTGCGACTTATCTGGTGGTATTTTTATTTTATGCTGAAGTTATACTTAAAACGAAATAAATTACAATAACTCACTTAAAAAAAAAATGTTATACAAATTTTAAAAATTCTTTTATGAATTTTATCATACGTTCTTATTTCATCGAAAGATATAGGTTTAATTTTAATTATTCTTATCGAAAATTTAACATTCTTTCATAACCTATACAATAACAAAGTTTTTATCCTTAATTTAAATTTTTAGTGTCTATTTTATCATTTTTAAATTTTAATTTCGATTTTTGTTTTGTTGGGAAGATCCTTATAGAAAAAAATATCGTAAGAATAAATTTTAATTTTTATTTAAGTGTGTATGTGTGTGAGTGTGTGTGTGTGTTTGTATGTATGTTTGTATGTTTTATTTTCAATTACTATTTTTGTCTTATCAAATTTAAAAGTGAGTGAAATTTGAGCTTCTATTGCATTGCCTATATAAATTAATTGCAAACACTGATCCATTCTTCAATTTGGCATTCTTCGCATTCGACATTACAACACCAGTTGAATTTACAGTGGCAGCGTTCCAAACGTTTTTCTTTAACTAAACTGTAACCTCGCCCACAACAGAGTGACGTACAGCCATCATTGGTAGTACTATTGCGATTGCACTTACGCCCGACCGTTCCTAAAAAGAATTATGCAAACAAATATTATTGTACAAAATATTAATATTTATAAAAATACAAAAACAAAAATTAATATAAAAATTAAAATAAAATTAAAAAAAAAAATGGTTTTGAAAACCCCTTACGTAAACGTTTTCGACCTATTATGTTTTTCAAAAACAAATATTTTAAAAGTTCTAAATATTAAACAAACTATGGTGTTAAGATAAATACAAAAACTTACCTTGAATATCAGCGCTAAGGTCTCGTTCACAAAAATTCGGCGAACGCTGATAGTAAAACAGCGCAGTTTCTAACTTCCGAAGTGACCTTACAGTACTTTTGTCTTGTTGTGGTTTTCTCTGTGGACGTTCGCTACGTTCATTCGAATTACCAATATTCGACTTTTTATTGCGTGATCGCTTCAGTACAACTATTGGTTCACCATTACCTAAATTCGATTGATCTACTAAAATGGCACGACGGAATTGATGTTTGAGGACTTTTCCAACAACATGAAAATCAGGTGCTGATTTCCAACACGTCTTCAATTGACAACTGCCAGACATACCATGGCATTTACAACGAAATTCCATATTATTTGAAACGGCCTTTAACAAAAATAAACATTTAAATTAATGCTCTTAGTTTTATTTAAAAAAACTACAATTTTTAAACTTACCATTCTTCCAGCATGATTATTGTGTAAATTAATTTTCGATTGAATATCACCGGCCTTTTCTCGACAATCGAGAAATAATTTCGAAAATTCAACACCAAAATCCATGTTGTGTGAGCAACCACCCCATTTCCATCGACTGGCGATCTTCGAACGTTCGTATTTTTTCTCCTCTTCAGGAGTGAGGATTTGATTTGTCTCGAGATATTGCAAAAACATTTTCTTCTCCTTATCCAGGCTTTGACGGAGATTTTTATTGAGAGTTTTTCTATTAACCGATGGATCACAGCCGCAAGACATGAGACGTCCTTGACTGCAAGCTCTTGCTACACTATGGGCAACACCTGCAGCTGATATTGCAAATGCAAATGCACTCTCTCGATAGCCTTTAAAGAAAAGAATATTTATAAAAAATATTATTGATGTTTTAGGATCAAATTTTATAATTGATGGGATTGGTAGTTGGGTTATTTCTCCGTATTCAGTGAAAACAGTCAGTTTTACGATTTCATGCATGGAGGAAATCACGCTTCGCAAAACTGTTTTTTGACTGTAAAAGTTGCAAATGTGCGATTTTTTTTTTATCTCTTTGGCATATGGAAGCACAACTTTCATATTTACAAAATTTGAAAATTAAAAAAAAATCATTCATAAAATTAGAAAATTTGCTATTTTTTTGTAATATTTACGAGATAAAGCAGCCCAAGTTGAGCACAATACGATACAAGTATTTGTTTTTTTTTGAAAATCGAGAATGGTGGTGCTTAGCTTCACGCTTTGCAAAATTGTTATTTTAGCTGTAAAGCTATATGCAGTTTTAACTTGGTAGCTACCTTCTACATGCGTTTTTCTTTTTATTTCAGAATAGAGCTCTGAACAGAGTTCGAGCATGGTCTGAAAATCCTCTGTCACACATTTTTATTTTTTCGGATTTTTAATTGGGTAGCTAACAGATGAAAACTAAAAGTCAGTACTAAATTATGATGCCTTGAAAGCATCGCAATCGTATGACAGTTCAGTGCTCAGATTTGTTTCGAAATTATATCGGAGAGCTCTGATTATTGCTCAGAGCTAACTCTAATAGCTTGAGCTCTACTCTATGCTCTACTCAGAGCTAAAAAAGGAAAAAGCCTATTTAGCTCTGTCTGCTGAGTTATTTCAGCTCATAAAGCGCACTCTGAAAAAAACTCAGAGCATCCTCAGAACAAAAAAACCAACAAAAATTGTTATCTCTGTAAACAATGTTTTTAAGCAGTTTAACTAAATCTTTTTTTCTCAAAAAACGGCTTCACAACTTGTCTTAAAAATAGTTAATTAATTTATTTGAGTAAAGGCTATCTTTGGATGAGAAACCATTTTGGAATTATATTTATTTATTATCATCAAAGCGGCAAATTTGATTTCAGTAATTTTGTATACAGAAGTTTCTAAGCAATGTAAATACTTTTTCCTACCAAACTTTTCAAAAAAATATTTTTTAGATTAAAAAAAAATGTTTTCAAATCTTTTTTGGAAAATCAAATATTATGAAAACTTAACGTTCGATTTTTATAGAAATCGGTATTTAATGTTTTTTTTTAACACTTTGTAAGGTATTTTAAGAAAAATTTTACTTTTATGAAAAAATAACAGTAACTTCCATACAAATGTTAAGAAAACCGTTAAAAAAATATTTTTTTCTTTAGAACAGTTCCTTCGATTTTTATTAAAAATATGTTATTATTATTAAATAACGGGTGATTTTTTAGCTGGTTTGGTTTTGGCAACACTGGTTTTGACAGCTGACGTGTGTTTAGTACCTTGTGTCACTGTCAAACACAGCTTCAATTTGGTTTGCAATTTAACCATGGATCGTCTTACAAATGAACAACGCTTGAAAATTATTGAATTTTACTATCAAAATTCGTGCTCGGTTCGAAATGTTCATCGCGCGCTTCTTCCATTTTATGGTCGGCATTCTCGACCTTCTGAGCAGTCTATTCGGAAGATTGTGACCAAATTTCGCACCAAATTTACTTTGTTGGACATTAAACCACCAACACGTTTACGTAAAGAAGTGAAGAAAATATTGCGGCCGTATCAGCTAGTGTGACAGAAGACCGCGAAATGTCGATTTGGCGCTGTTCCCAGCAGTTAGGCCTTTGTTACAGCACAACGTGGAAAATTTTGCGGATGGATTTGGGCGTAAAGCCTTTTAAGATACAGCTGGTGCAAGAACTAAAGCCAGCCGACCTACCACAACGCCGAATTTTTGGTGAATGGGCTCTTGGAAAGCTGGCCGAGGATCCGTTTTTTTATCGAAAAATTGTGTTCAGCGATGAGGCTCATTTTTGGTCGAATTGGTACGTAAATAAGCATAATTGCCGCATTTGGAGTGAAGATCAGCCAGAAGCATTGCAACAGCTACCAATGCATCCCGAAAAAGCCACTGTTTGGTGCGGTTTATGGGCCGGCGGCATTATTGGGCCATATTTCTTCAAAGATGATGCGAATCGCAGCGTTACTGTCAATGGTGAACGCTACCGAGCGATGATAACAAACTTTTTTTTTGCCCGAAATGGAAGTTCTTGACTTGCATGATATGTGGTTTCAACAAGACGGTGCCACATGCCACACAGCACGCGAAACAATGGCGCAATTGCGAGGCGAGTTTGGTGAACAGTTAATTTCACGTTTCGGGCCGGTCAATTGGCCACCTAGATCGTGCGATTTGACACCATTAGATTATTTTTTGTGGGGGTATGTCAAGGCTAATGTCTATAGGGACAAGCCCGCTTCGATTGACGCACTGGAAGCCAACATCCATGCATTCATTCGTGAGATACCGGCCGATATGTGTGAAAGAGTATGCCAAAATTGGACTCAGCGGATGGGCTACCTGAGACGCAGCCGCGGTCAATATTTGCATGAAATTATCTTTAAACATTAAATTGCAAGGTTCAAACTATCGATTCAAATAAATATTTCATTCATTTTTTCGAATTTTTTGTTTTTTTTTTTTTAAGTTCTAAACCTCTTAAAAAATCACCCTTTAGAAGAATAGAACTTTTTTTTTTGTATATACATTTTTTTTCGAAAATTTGAAATCTCAAAAACGGGTTGACATTTTTTTTAAGCTGAATATAAGTGAATACTGTAGTACCTCATGGCATAATGGTTAGTGCGTAGGACTATCATGCCAAAAGTCCCGGCAAAAAATTGTAGGTCCCCTCCATTCCTACCAACAATATGCACACAGGAATGGTTGAGAGTTGTTAGTCACTAGGCCCTGAATCACCATGAGCTGTTGCGCTACGAAATTTATTTTTTATTTTATTTATATAAGTGAATACTAACGATTAGCGTTCCAAAATTTTTCCTTAAACGTGTTCTAAGAATTTGATATAATCGTCGCATTTCGTGCTTTCCAACATTTTTCTCCCATAATTATCATGTGTTTTTAAACCCTCAGCGCAGCAGCGTCTTGAACATAAGAGTATGTGCGACCCTGTCCTACACTTAAGTTTTTTTTTGGAAAATGGCGGTGCTAACTTCACGCATCGCAAAACCGTTTTTGACCTTAAAAGTTGCAAATATGCGATTTTTTGTATCACTTTTGCAAATTCGGGTTTTTTTTTTAAATGCGAGTAGTTAGCACAAGTAAATCACAATACAAAAAACTTTTATTTTAAAAATGGCGATGTTAAATTGCAAATAAAGGTGAAGTTTTTGTATCTCTTAGGCTTTATAGCCAGCACAAAATCTGAGCACAAAATAGCACAACTTTCTTATTCACAAAATTGAAAAAAAATCATAATAAAGTTTTTGGCTCTAAAAGTTTTAGTATTTTTAGTATATCTTTAATAGTGGTGTTGCTTACTTCACTTAACAGCACCAGCGTTTCGAAAAGTTTGTGGTTGATCGTAAAAGTGCAAATTTTCGGTGCACGCTTGCACAACTGAAAACAATTTTCATTTTAAAGAAATATTAAAATTAAAAAATTTTCCAAAATTTTGAAAAATTAGCTAGTTTATTTTAATTTTTACTTCAAGCTGGCCGCCGTGAAGGTATACTTCTTTGTTTGTTTATAAATTTTGTTTAAATAAAAGAGAATGGATCTCATTATTAATTATTTACAAAATGTCAGCTCTCTTGGGCAACTTATTAAGGAAAAAACCTTAAAATTTAAAAGAAAAAGGCGTGACAGATTTCCAAATATCTATAAGTTAATGTCTATAATTTAATGTTCATTAGAATCTACACAACTTCTTTTCAAAACTTCATCTCCTTTGGGTAACGTATTAAAGCGAAAACTTTAATATTGTAAAAGAAGGCGTGGCAGTGGGCACATTTCCAGATATGTGTATGATGTGCTTTAGGCTCTAGGCAACTTATTTATCAAATTTATCTATGGTAACGGGTATGGCAACAAAAATATCGCACTTGCCTTGCTGTTGAAATTTTAAATCTCCAGTTTAAAAATTTGCAAATTCCGGAAACAAAATCTTTCAAAATATCAACCCACAAAATGTGAAGAAAATCACGACATCGTTCTCAATCTTCATACTTTCTTGATCTGTAAGATATTTCTCTTGTGATTTTATTCTCGTCGTGTTTTTGATCACAGAGTTAAATAAATCACGTCCGAAGTTCTTTTTGTGATTTACGAATTGCTCCTCTTCGTGTTGATTTTAGAACTGCAGTCGTGAATCTGTGATTTTTCACAGAATATAAGATGAATACAGGCAAAAAATCAAATCACATTTACACACTCCCAGTTTGTTCGTGCATTGCTGACAGGTCTTGATTGTGATTTTCTAATCACAGGTTGATAATCACAGGTCATGATTTTTAGTCTTCTCTGCTTCAAATATGATTAAAAAATATTGCATATTAAAATTTTCTAAAAAAAAGTTTTAGAAATTTTTAAAAAGTTCCTAACTTTTTTCGAAAATTCGATATCTCAAAAATGGGTGAACAATTTTTTTAAAATTTTAGTTTTATATACTCACCACCTAAATAAATACGATTTGCATGGCAAGATTTTTCCTTAAAAATGTTTTAAGAACTTGAAAACTGTAAATGACGGTTGTTAAAAAGAATGGGTATGTTTGTACAATTAGTACGATTTTTTTTTAATAATAATATTTATTCGATTTATTTTTTTCGAATAAGAACTGCAAAATTTGGACCTTAATTTGTCTTGAAATGTAAATTAAACACTCTTATTTTGTAGCCGTTGCTGAGAAGAGGAATGTTCTGCTTATGTCACAATTTACTTGAATTGCACGAACAAATTATCACCATCATCATCAATTGACAATATTTATAAAACCACGCCACATTTTATACAAATTAAATACTCTTAACTCTAAATTCTAAAACTACAATGTGTTCTTTAAGTTAATCACCAAGCATCACACTGGCTGCCATGGGAGCATAAGAACCACCATTTTTCAATTATTTCTTTTGTTTCTTTTTTTTTTGTTGAAAATTTAAATTGAATCTATTGCTGCCACCGATAAAATGCCTACGTTACATATTAAACATATAAGAAGCCGCGATTTACTGAGATGTTGTTGGATGCTTCTGCTGATGCTGATGTCGTTGTTGCTAAATTCCCTTCTTCTTCTTCTTATATTGCTGCCAAAAGCCAAAGTCATTGGAATACTGAGTACTATCTCCAATAGAGACGATGTCCGACGATAGCTGTCTCGATTGTCCGTCTGTCGTTTAAATCTTTGAAGACATGTCGACGACAACTCTTCTTCAACTGGAACTCTCCATCTTCTTCCATATAATATGTGGTACTATGGCTAAGTATAGGTACCAGCCATTGTCGAAGAAGCAAAATACTTTTTCCATTCCCATCAACCTTCCTCACCGATTCCGATCCCAGTTCCAAGATCTGAGAATAAGAGTGAACGATTTATTCAAATCCCGTCCTTACTCTGTCAAGATAACAATTTAAATTGAAATTGAAAGAAGAGATTCGGTTACAATATAATTTATAATGTGAATGCAAATAAATTACGTATCGTTGTTCTGGGCTGTTATGGGTACCGTTTGTATATACCCTTTCTACCCATATTCCGAATTGCCCGTGTGGAATGTGAAATTGATCGGCTCAGCCCTCAGAGCCAGAAGCGGTAGCAACAATGAAATCACTTCAAACCTTAAGGTGGGTGCATATGTAGTGCGCAATTGATCTGCCCCCTCCCTATGTCCTTCCAATGCAACGCTGCGCTGGTGGATGGACAGACGACTGAACGAACGAACGCACGGACAAGGGAACAACTAAAGTCAAACATCAGTATTGCAATTTCCAAAAGGCTTCTGCGTTACTTCAATGTGACATTGGCATTGTTTTAAGCTGTCCATCGCCCTGTCGACCTTCCTGTGTATCGATCGTCCACCCCCGCTGGCCATCCTCCCAAAGGCATGTCCTTTTTTTGAATCTCGCAGGTATTGTTAAATTGTGCGCTTGACTCAGAATCAGCAAAATTCCATAGCATGCAAACATTTTTTCGGTTTACCCAAGTAACTTCTGTCTTGATCAGCAAGCCAGCACTCTTGGTTTATCCTTCTTTTCTTTTTTTTTTTGTTTGTAGTTTCACTTTGATCTGATATTTTCAAGAAACTTTTGATCGGTAGTGTTTACAGAGGCATCGCAACTAGAGGAGCATCTCTCGCTTGTGATACGTAAATCTGTCGTCTTAACAAACGACCAGAAGAGGTGACATATCTCTTGGGGATGTGAAATGAATGCATTGCATTTTGGTCGAGTTATTCCCTGAAGGTCAGAAGTCCATACAAGTAGTTTTCACATAGGAACAACATTTATATGCATCAACTACTAGAGTCGTAGTGATTTAAAAGTAGTTTTTTAAATCAGTTGCATTCGATCTTGATATGTGTCTTTTGATGCAACTAACTTACATGTTTAACTATTTCTCCATCGAAAATGGAAAAGTTTTATTTCTTTGTCGATTCGCGATAGTAGTTGATTCTGATTTGGACATTGCTTTGAGTTAAGTAATTAATAAACAATTAAAAATGGAATAGAATTTCTTACACAAATTATTTAAAATGCATTTGTTAACCACTTGGAATAATTTTATGTACATCACATCAAGCTTGCCAGATTGGGCTTTTTACCGGAAATTGGGCTATCTTTTTTTTCCAAAATTGCCGACAACAATTTCAGTCTGACAGTTCAATCATAATAAGGCCCAAATAGCCCAAATCTAATCTTGAGCTATATTTTGTTTTCGTATAAATAAATTATATAAAAAATACTTTTCTCCTCTCAATATATCCCTTATTTATTCTGCAATTTGGCATCACTTTTTTATTAATCGCATATACTGGTTTTGGCATTTCAAATACAATCGCAAAAATCTTCATTAAATATTATTCAGTTAGTGTGTTGTTTCAAAAATTCTCATTTTTAAGAAAAACAAAATAACTTTAAAAAGCAGTAAGCAAACAAATTTGGAAATAATGATACTGTGACTATTGACCTACACTGTGAAAAATTCAATTTCCTAAAAAAATTATGAGATTTTTTTTTATGAGAAAATTAATACAAAAATTATTGGTACTGAGCAACTATTTGGACTACTTTTTCGTCCCGGATTTTGGGCTGTACAATTTTTAAAATTGGGCAATCCTGTTTAATTGCACAGAAAAGTCTTCCCTTTTCAAATGCTAACATTTAATCCTCGTTCACAAAGTTAGAACAGCTATTGTTCAATACACAAAAAGACCAAAGGTTTGATCAAAGGTCTTCAAAATGCAACTTGAATTGCACCTAGTGCTGTTTAGAAGGAATAGAAGAATGGGAAAGAACTTTTGTTGGGAGACTTGATTAGTGTTAATATTGTTTATTTAAATCCTACGGAGGACTGCGTACAAAACTTGGGGAATATAGAAAAGAATGCTGCCTTGAGTGGGGCTCAAAATTACACCTTTGAGTACAACTGATGGAATGACAAAAAATTAGAAGCAGGCTGAAATTTTGCAGGTTGGTTCGTAGGTTAGTGCTTACTTAGTTACTTATTCAGCTCCCGATCCATGGAGGGTCTCTGCCTGAGATATTGTGGTCCTCTATAATTTGCGGTCCTTCGCACGCTCCCTCTAGCTTTTGAGACAAAGTGCTTTTGCTTCTGTAACCGCCTGGTTCCTGTAGCAGAAGTTCGGTCTTCTAGGTCGTCTCGAACCTGGAGGCTGGGATTCAAAGACTTTCTTGGAGTTTTGTTGTCCAGTCACTAGATGTGGCCGAGCCAGCATAGTCGACATGCTTTGGCTCTTTAGACTAGGTACATTCACATCTTGGTACAGCTCCTACAATTCAAAACTAAATACTCTCCTTCATTCGCACTCTTCGCATATAGGACTAAATTTTTCTCTTAAAAGTACTCATTATAAATTCCACTTCTAAGTTATCGTCCTGCACTTGGCACCAGCTGTAGACTGGAACTGGTAAAATTAGCATTTTGTATAGCATGTTCTTTATCCTTTGAGAAATGAGCTTAGAACCCTTTTGTTTGGCCAAACCAAAGTAGCAGGGGGTCGCTAGTGTAATTCTCCGTCGGATTTCTACAAATGTGTTCGTCGAATTGATGTTTGTTCCAAGGTAGGTGAACTCCTTGCCTACCCCAAAATTACTGCTAACAAATGAGGCTATGTTTGTTAATAGCATTGTACTTTGTTTGAAATTCATTGGTCTTTTCCAGTGGCCTGAAGCCACACTGCCAGTGGTAAGTACTCATCAAAGTATTGCAAAAAGGTATACGATACTTACTAAGTACGTTGGATAGGATCTTGTAGCCAACATTTAGCAGGGATATGCATCTGTGATTTTTTTAGGACATAGAATCGGCAGTTGTGTAGATTGGAGAGGTAAGTAAGCAATTTAAATCTGAGTTGCGGTCCTTCTACCCCCTGAAGAAACACTGCCACGCCCACTTTTCTTCAATCTTGGTTTGTTGAGAAATGGATGAAATTTTCATAATTTGTTATTTTGGCCTAGGACAAAATTCTTAAAATTTTTGAGGAGTAAAATCCGCTCTTCCACGCCCACTTTTCCTATTTCCTTAATTTTCGGAAACGTCTCCAATGATTTCCGTGAAATTTTCAAATTTTGTTCTCATAAACAAAAGAAAAGATTAAAATTGTATTTTTTTTAAATCAACCCAATGCTACGCCTTCTTTTTAAAAATATTTATATCTTGGGAACGACTCTAGCGAATTCGATAAAGTTTTTTCTTGAGCGAAAAAAATATTTTAAGCAATATTTCAGTAAAATCAGGCCCTGCCACGCCCACATTTCGTATGCTTTTGTTTCTCAGGGACGACTCTAACGATTAAGATGAAATTTTGAGCAATGTGAGAAAAAAATTTTGGATGATCTACGTGTGAAATTCACTTAGTTCCTCACTCGCTCTTATGCATTTATGTTCGTACATATATTTAATTTGAGTCCTTTTTGAATTTGTTTTCAATTTCACTTGTCCCAAAATATTAATTTGGACTAACCATTCCTCCCAAGTAACATTGTTGGAGCTAATAGAAGCAAAACTGTTCTTTAGCAGCTTGTAAGCAGTGAAATCTGATACCATAGTTCTAAGACAGATTATTTCACAGCTCCCAACATTTATTTAAAAATTTTGTTCCATAATCGAGTTTCCAATACACATTAAGCTCCATTATTTTTATAACGTCCCAAGATTTAAAAATATGCTCTTTCATAACGTTTAACGTTCTTTAAACGAGCAAATTATTAATATGAGCATATAAAGAAGCGTTATAGAGCTTCTTAAAACTCATTTTTAAAATACTATTGCATGATTCTATAGAAATGTCAAAAAATAGCTACACAGAATGCGGCTATAGAGTTAAATTACTAATACATTCACACAAACGCATGCGCATTGGATATCTCTCTGAGCATTATTGAATTTCTCTAAGAATTGTGAAATTTGAATGCTGAACAAAGCTACAACAAAACGACTATAGAGCTTAACACTAAACCTCTCTCATATTAGTAGGTGTGTTTCACAATAAAATACAATAAAGATAATTTCACCAAGAAAAGTCAAACCAAAACTAGAAAATAAATAAGTTCCTTTATATTTCTAAGCAATACCAAGTATGCACCGTAATTGTCGAATTAGATCCGAAATTTCTAAAAAAATTTTTATTAAAATCAATTGAACAGTTTAATAAAATGTTTTAAAATAAAATTAAATCAACGGTTGAGTCGCACAAGTGTTTGCTTGCTGAGAAACCATAATGCACTTCAATTGTTAATAAATAAATAAGAAATTTTTTCCACGATTTAAAATTATTCAAAACTTTCAATTTTCGAAACACCCTTCTTTTTTAGCCTTGAACACAAAACTCTCATTTTGTGGGAACTAGCTCTACAATATCCATATTGCAGTTCTATTGAAGACAAACAATTTTCACGATAAAAATATGGTGACAGAAAAAAAAACATTGAAACAATTTTCCTTATTTTATTTGAAACGAATAAAAAACCTTTATTTTCAATATAAAACACACTAAATATTGCAAATATTGCAATGAAAACAAAAATATTTTATTTCAGATATTTAAATTAATTTTTGTAACAGATTTCTGTGTTGCTTAAGTTAATTTTTTAAACATTTCACTGCGTAATATAAAGAATTTCGAAGGCGCGTTGTAATTTTGCGAAGTACATTCAGTACATGTTTGATAAATCTAAGCGCGCACTAAAAATTCACTAAGATGGAACACTTAAATAATTAATTTCATTTCTCACTTATATTTTCTATAGGAATATTTTACTAATTTGCGACATCACAACACATAAAGTTCTCAAATGTTACTATCACACATATAATACATCGTTCCAATATTGTTTTACTTTGTAATTTGTATTACACAAACCCAAACTAATACAAACAAAGTGCTGTCAAAAATGTTGCTTTAAAGATTTCTAAATATTATACCTGAGAGCTGCAAGGCCTTACAAGCCACTGATAAGAGCTGGTTTCGAGCAAATATTAGCTCTCAAACTCAATGAATTCGCTGTAGGCAAGCTCTGCACTTGCTTTAGAAGTGTATCTAGAGCTTCTTTTGAAATCAACGAGCTCTAAGATTAGCTCTACAAACGCTTTTAGAGCAATTAAACAGCTAAAATTGTTTCTTGGGTTAAACTTAAACTTAAACTTAAACTTAAACTTAAACTTAAACTTAAACTTAAACTTAAACTTAAACTTAAACTTAAACTTAAACTTAAACTTAAACTTAAACTTAAACTTAAACTTAAACTTAAACTTAAACTTAAACTTAAACTTAAACTTAAACTTAAACTTAAACTTAAACTTAAACTTAAACTTAAACTTAAACTTAAACTTAAACTTAAACTTAAACTTAAACTTAAACTTAAACTTAAACTTAAACTTAAACTTAAACTTAAACTTAAACTTAAACTTAAACTTAAACTTAAACTTAAACTTAAACTTAAACTTAAACTTAAACTTAAACTTAAACTTAAACTTAAACTTAAACTTAAACTTAAACTTAAACTTAAACTTAAACTTAAACTTAAACTTAAACTTAAACTTAAACTTAAACTTAAACTTAAACTTAAACTTAAACTTAAACTTAAACTTAAACTTAAACTTAAACTTAAACTTAAACTTAAACTTAAACTTAAACTTAAACTTAAACTTAAACTTAAACTTAAACTTAAACTTAAACTTAAACTTAAACTTAAACTTAAACTTAAACTTAAACTTAAACTTAAACTTAAACTTAAACTTAAACTTAAACTTAAACTTAAACTTAAACTTAAACTTAAACTTAAACTTAAACTTAAACTTAAACTTAAACTTAAACTTAAACTTAAACTTAAACTTAAACTTAAACTTAAACTTAAACTTAAACTTAAACTTAAACTTAAACTTAAACTTAAACTTAAACTTAAACTTAAACTTAAACTTAAACTTAAACTTAAACTTAAACTTAAACTTAAACTTAAACTTAAACTTAAACTTAAACTTAAACTTAAACTTAAACTTAAACTTAAACTTAAACTTAAACTTAAACTTAAACTTAAACTTAAACTTAAACTTAAACTTAAACTTAAACTTAAACTTAAACTTAAACTTAAACTTAAACTTAAACTTAAACTTAAACTTAAACTTAAACTTAAACTTAAACTTAAACTTAAACTTAAACTTAAACTTAAACTTAAACTTAAACTTAAACTTAAACTTAAACTTAAACTTAAACTTAAACTTAAACTTAAACTTAAACTTAAACTTAAACTTAAACTTAAACTTAAACTTAAACTTAAACTTAAACTTAAACTTAAACTTAAACTTAAACTTAAACTTAAACTTAAACTTAAACTTAAACTTAAACTTAAACTTAAACTTAAACTTAAACTTAAACTTAAACTTAAACTTAAACTTAAACTTAAACTTAAACTTAAACTTAAACTTAAACTTAAACTTAAACTTAAACTTAAACTTAAACTTAAACTTTAACTTAAACTTAAACTTAAACTTAAACTTAAACTTAAACTTAAACTTAAACTTAAACTTAAACTTAAACTTAAACTTAAACTTAAACTTAAACTTAAACTTAAACTTGAACTCAAATGTTTTGCTTCAATCTGGTACAAGACTTTGAGGCCTGATTTGGAGTTTAATTTTTTATTTGAAAATTAAATCGCTAAGTGACTGGACAGTTTCCCAGAAATTAATAAAAAATAAGAAAAAGAGGTGTGTCAGTGGGCGGCTTTGACTAACACAGATTTGTTATTTTTTTTCTTGCTTATAGGAAAAAACTCTGAAAAATTCATTGACCTCGTTGGAGCCATTTCCAAGAAACAATGAAATAAGAAAAGTGAGAGTGGAAGATGGCGAGTTTCACTTAAACAATTTTGTTTAATGTTTTCTCCGGTCATAATAACAAATAATAAAAATTTGATCCATATTCGGTACCAAAGTTTAAAAAAGTTCAAAATCTGATTGAACATTTTACATGTGTTTTTCAATATAAATATTTAGTTTGACGGTTAACGGTAAAATAATGAGCTAAAGTTTTACAGGGCATTGTTATTAAAAGGTGGAGCATCATTCAAAATTAAGCAATGGGTTTCATAAGGACCACCTTAATATTCATACTTAAAATGATGTTAAAGTCACTATTAACAAATTATATAATTGGCTATGATTTTCTTCAAAAATGTGGCGTTTTCAGTGTAACGCATTATCTACGCAGAATCCAAATATTATTCGATTTGTGTGACCCTTTTGTTTTTACTTCAACTTGTGATTTTCGATTTCGATTGTGTATGTAAGTGATTTGCCATCCAAAGCGAGAGAACGAAAAACACACAACCTATATCAAACTGTCCGAAGAGCTTCTTTTTCGGTGAAGGACTACTGCGGTATACGTAAATATATTGATGACCGGTGATTTCAAGATCGATCGAAATGTGTACAGCATGCGAGTTTCACGGATCAACAACGATCGCAATGAATCTTTTATGTCAGTCCCAAGGGAACCACAGATCGTAATTTATGTTCAACGGTGTTGTTGCCGCTGCATAAATTTATGCAGACGACCAACCATCTCCTTCCACGTTCCACATGCATACATCTCGCATGTAATGTGTACTTGGTTGCGCTTATGCGCAGTTGCTCTTCTTCCAAAAAGAAGAGGCAAACGACAGACGTCTGTCGGTCGTTGGTCATCGGTCGATGACGGGCATACCGAATCGACTTCTCTCGAACTCTCGAAACGTATATTGATAGTCAATTGGATTTGAGTGAATCGAGTGGAGGATCGATTTGATTGATGGCGATTTAACAATATGTTTAGTGATCAATTGTCATTGTCGTAATCAATGATCACCGAAATGGCAACAAGCGTTCAGTGGTTTGCCACCAACAAACCACCATCACCAACATTAGCTGCACCATCATCATCATCATCCTCATCATTGATGATATGGGGACGACAATTCTTGTTCCTTCTGCCGGCCTTTTACCGCACTAGCGTCACCGTGCCATCGATCGTGATGGTCGTCATTGCAATCGGAAAAAGGTTGGAGCAATCTGTCACATCAATGTGAGTGATAGACGTTGTGGCTTAATTCAAATCCACTCCATCAGGTTTGCATACAACATTATTTGTTATAGCGTCATCGTCTGCATGTCAGTTGTCAGCTTGCTATAGAGGAGACATATGCATATACAGCATGCTGCACCTTCGATTGATCTTCGGGGTGATTTGATTACGACTTGATTGAATGCACTGATCACGGATTGACTTTGTGGACTGTTGACAACTGACTGATGTCTTTGAATGTGTAGCCGTGTGTCAGTTCCCTTGGCCATGGACGGACGAACCATGTCAAAGATGACAATTTGCGATGAGCATTCATTGATGATTTTTGATGATGGTCATATATGTAGGTATGTAGCTTTGTATATTGAATGCTGGATAATCATCTTGACCTACACGGAATTAGCATTGATTTGGTCATAATGTCATAATTTACATCTTAAATGCTTTGTGAAGCAATCAACTGTAAGAATTTAAATAGTAAAATTAATTTATGTGCGTAGTAGATTGATTAATATTTTATTTTAAAGCGAAAAATATAAGACCCCTAGAAATATTTGAGGTTATATTTTATATTTTTTTTTGATTTAAAAATAAAGATGCCTACATTTTTACCTTGGTACACTTTTAACCAATTTTATTTGCTTATGTACTCGTATTTTATTTTTTTTTATATTAAATAAATTATTTTAATTAAAGGCTTTTTATATGTATTTGTGTTGGGTGGGAAATCATCTTTCACAAAATGGTTTTAAATGGTACCCACCTCAAATATTTTTATTTATAATCGATTTTATGGAAAATGGTAGAACTGATTTTAATATTTTTGCCAAGCAGAAGTTTCTGAAGAATTTAATAAATTTGTATACCTATAAGAATTCACTAAGTATTTGTTTTTATTAAAACGAAATTATTCGATGTTCAAATATTTCAAAAACGACACTGTCAGTTTTCTTGAAGCTTTTATTTATGACAAAATTTTAGTTTTATAAATAAAACCAATGGTATCTCTTATACAAAAACCTTTAAAGAAAATGTTTTTTTCTCAAAAGCAACTCCTGATTTTAATAAGTTTGACCTACAACTAAAAATTTACATTTATCATCTATTAGTATTATTTTAATTCTCATACTTACTAGAAGTAAAAGGTTAAAGTACCTACTCATTATGACTTCTAGTAAAAGGGAAAACTTTAAGTATTTACTGCATTTCGTATGTGTAAAAACTAAATTATACTAGCTGAAAAATACTTTCAGAAGATAGTTGACTCTTCCAAGTAAATATTTAAATTTATCGGAGATAAAGTAAGTAAGTAAGTAAATAAGTTAGCACTTATTTTCCATTAAATTTATCATGTAAAATAGCTGATGGTTACATCTCGGCTAATTTTTTTTTTTTTTATTTTACTACAATTCGTGTAAGTAAGGCAGCCGAGTCAAACTTTTAATTTGAGTGCTATTCGCTTATTTGTGTTTCCTTACTGTGACGAAACGGAAAGAGAATTTTCGTTGGGTTATGACATTAAACATTAGCCAAAGTGAGCCTCCGAAAATTTATTCAACTTTAAACTAGAAGCCTTAAGACAATTTTTAACTGGAATTGAACTTAAGATCAAGACCAACATAAAAAGAGGCAAAAGAGACGACATGGATGATGAATTAAACGAGAGAAGTCACTTAACCAATCTGAATTTTCTTTTTTGAGCCATTTGTCAATTGGGTTAATATTCTATTTGAATTTTATCTCTTGTCTAAATTAAAACATTTTTTTTATTAAACTTTGTTTCAAATTGAAGGCAATTTTGATTTAACGAACACATGGTCCCAGAAGGATAAAGTTATTTTAAATAAGACTCTGAACACGATCTTTTATCTTTATAGACTCTTGGAGAATTATCACGCACAAATTTGTTCGTTTCAGTTACTTTAAATAAGAAACCCAATATAAAACACAGTGACCTGATTTTGCCCTTGAAAAAAAATTTAGCATGGATGTATCGATAGGTTTTGAATGGACCTTTCCATTGACGCCACAATTTATTTTTTTCAAATTAAAAAAAGTTTACGTAAGCTTTCGTAAGTCTACGCAAGTTTACGCAACAATACGCAAGTTTACGCAAGTACCTTTGGATGCATATATTTCGAGAACCACACACCGTAGATGGTTCTAGTTTTCAGTTTTGAAAAGATCTGGAAAATTTCTATCAATTTTTGGTGTTTTTTCTCTTCTATAAGGCTTGGTTTTGGATATATCGTCATCCAAACACATTGAGGTGGATATTTTTAGGCAGAAAATCAGTAAAATCACTTTCAACCGAATATTTTCTTAGCAATACGATAAAAAAAATTTGGTTCCGATGTGTTGATTGGGTTTGAGTAGACCTTTCCATTAACGTATGACACGATTTATTTTGTTAGCTTTGAAAAAAAGTTTGTTTTTTTTTTTTGAAAAAATGACAAGGGATTAGCCCATGGTTTTTTCCGAAATCCATGAAAAATTTGTATTGCTTAATTTTTACATTTTTGGAAAGGTGTATAAATTTCCTACTCAGTACTGAAAACCGCATCAATTTCGAAGGCTTGGTTTAGGAAATATAGCCATTCAAATACATGTAGGTAGTATGGGGCAGGAAATCAGTAATATGAGTTTGGATAAGAATATTTTACCAACCAGACCTTGAAAAAAAATTTAGCATGGATGTATCGATAGGTTTTGAATAGACCTTTCCATTGACGTATTTATTTTTTTCAAATTAAAAAAAGTTTACGTCCACGCAAGTTTACGCAACATTACGCAGGTTTACGGAACATTACGCAACATTACGCAATTACAACTCTTCAACTCTGGGCTGAAACCAAAAAAGTATTTACTATGGAATTCTCCTGTTGCTATTCTGCAACTTTGAAAAAATTAAGTACTTACTATAGAAAAAAAAGTACTAACTAGTTCTTATGCATGAGTAATAAAGTAATTACTAATAGAATTCATTAAAAAAGAAGTTTATACTGTGTCCTGAAGTAAATACTTAAATTTCGGCATTTATTGCATTTCTATGCATATATCAAAAATAGCATATACTTAAAAGTTCTCTAGTGAAAGCATTTACTATGTTTTATGCATATCGCACCCATCGACTGAAAAGATTTAAAAAAAAAGTTTATAGACACATTTCTAGCGTTAAAAAAAGTGTTTATAAAAATGTTTAAAAAGGAATTTTTTTGAATTTTTAAAAAATCTTAATTTTTTTAAATTATTAATTTATTAATTTTTCATGAATATAAATAAATCTTAAAGATTTGCATAACATTTTTACTTTAAATTGCTTTTAGAATTTGATTTATAAAAAATATTTTATAAAAAACTGCTCCAATGATTTGCATTTTCCTTTTTACTTGCGATATACATAGGTACTATCAGGCAAATTTTTGATTCGTGCCAAAAATTTAGAGATAACAATCAAACATAATATTACGATGATAGAGAACGTAAAAAACATGGGTGGCACAGTTCTGTCTGTCTGTCTACAGCCTAAACGGCCCGATCGATTTTCTCCAAACTTGGTACATAGTGATTTTAAATGATTATGCCCACAGGTTTTTTCATTTTTATTTAGAATCAAAAATAACGGTACCTGCCATACAATTTTTCTTAGCAATTTTGCAAAATCGTATTTTTTCAAAAACGGCTTGAAAACTTTTTTTTTTAAATCCATTAAATTACATTAAGTATAGCCTTCTTTTTTGGTGGAAAACCATTTTTCGAAAAATGTTTATAAATGGTAAATCCATAAGATTAAATTAAAATTTGGTGGCACAACAGCTCGTGAAGAACCAAGGCCTAGTAATTTGCGTATTTTTAGCAGGAATGGAGGGGACCTACAATTTTTTGCCGAGTCCAAATGGCTAGATGAGAAGCACTTATTCATGACAAGTATACTTTTGGAGGATTTGTCAGTTCCTCGCAAGAGGCAGTACCTCGCGAAAAAAACATTTCTGTTTTTTTTTTTAGGTGGCAGTGGCTGGGAATCGAACCCAGACCTTTGGCATGACAGTCCTAAGCACTAACCATCATGCCACGAGGTACTACAAAAATCCATAAGAACCAATTTTTAATTTTCAATTTTCTTCAAAAAAAGTAAGACTGATTTTAATAATTTTTCTGTACAGAGGATTCCAAAAATTATAAATATTTTTGAGTGATTAAATTTAAAAAATTAAATATTTGTTGGATTGAATTGCCATATCTTTTATATGAGTACATCTGTTAAACGTTTAGCGTCTGGAATTTTAAAAGGAGGTCGTGCATTTTATTTTTTCCCATATATAGACTTTATATGACACTTCGACTTCGCGTTCGATTCGATTCCCGGCCATTGCCACCTAAAAACAAATGTTTTTATCCGAGGTACTGCCTCTTGCGAGGGACTGACAAATACTCCAAGAGGTATACTTGTCAGGAAAAAGTGCTTCTTAACTAGCCGTTCGGACTCGCCAAAAAATTGTAGGTCCCCTCCATTTCTGTCAACAAGACGCACACAGCAATGATTGAATGTTGTGAGTCAGTAGGCCCTGGTTCTCCATTAGTTGTTGCGCCACTAAACTCATTTATTTTTTTTAATATCCCATAAAAAGAGGCAAATGAATATTAGAATCGCAAAATATAAGCAAAGGATTTAAAATATGTCAAATGAACATCTGTTTAAGTTCTTTTATTTTTATAAAAAAAAAATTGGGATAATTTTTCTATCGAAATCGAAACATTCAATATTTTCAGATTTACAATCAAAAATATTTTTGGTTCATCAGCAAACGGATTCAAATCTAAAACTGCAAGAAAACGTTCTTGTTGCAAACGATGTTTATTTTTACAATTCATTTTATTAATTTTACCTTCAAGAGGGAATGAGTATTAAAGAAAAACACTCACTTAAATCTAGCTACAGTTTTTGATTTAACACGTATGGAACGGTAAAACATTTTCAGTAAAATTGTTAAAAGTTGCAATGCTTTGAAACATGTATTTGGAAAAATATAAAAAAGAATGATTTTGGGCTTAAGCCTATGCTAGTTAGCAGTCAAGCACTACATCCAGGGCACCACTCGGCCAGCCATTGATCTGACATATAAAACAAAAGAGCTGACGCTAAAACTTCTCTTTTTTATTTTTCTGTCTAAGCGTTACTCTATCAATTAAAAATTTATCATTACAGAAAATATAAAAATAATCATACATTTTTGAGTAAGAATATATAAATAGAAGTGCAGAACTTTTTATGTACGGGATATCTTTGCCGATAAATTCTTTAGTCTTTCGCATTGGGTTATCAAGGTTGAACTTAACCCTAAGTTTTATGTTTTAGGTGACACCTTGATTGAAATTTTTTGGTGTGCATGAGCTATGCATTATAATGAAAGCTTACCCTATCATCGTCAGCTATGAACTGTGAACTAAATAACATACTTTACACTTTAAACAATAATTAAATCTCATGTTACTACTACTATACCTTATCACTTACATTGTGATACGTCTTCTTAATCTTTACTTTATTAACCAAAAAGAAGCATGAAATACCATCGAAAACGTCAATTCATAATGTTTTAATAATACAAATCAACAATTTTTTTTTTTCAAAATAACCCACATCATAGCCACATACCAATACGAATAAAAAAAAAAACAATACAACCAATAGTTTCATCGATACATAGGTGAAGATATACAAATCCAAATGATCAATAAAATTTTTCTTGACGTATTGTTAGTGCCATCAATTAAATGGCTCGCTGACATAAACGATTTTATGTCACACGGTGCTTATAGCATCTTAAAGCGTCTCTCGCGCCAGTCACACAGTCCAAAGAAAACCAGCCGGCCCAACCGATCAATCATTCAAAACCTCAACTCAAGATTTTAACGATCCTCCTTCGATTATAATATTTTTATTCGGTGTCTTTCTTTTTTTTTTCTTCTAACGCCACTCAATATAAGTGCCTATGTATATGTATAGGCATCGTTAATTTAAGACTCTTCGCCGGAAGGCTAATCGAATTTGCTTAAATTAAGGAGTCACACTCTAGATGTGGTGCGCATTATGCTGTGATTATGCAGATAGTTTATCGCCGTATTTTGCTGCTGGTGCTAGTCGGTTCGTTGATGGCAACTCGAATGTCATATGACAATTACAACAGTAAATATATAGTCAAGTTGGCTGTCATTCAATATCAGTTAGCCATTATTCAACGCAACAAGGCTTACCCCCCTGTGAGGTTCTATATTCCTAGAGCAGTTTTTTTTTGTTTGTTTTAAATTTTTGTTGTTGTAAACTTGATTGAGGAGCTAGTGCTGTCGTTGTGTTGCTGGTAATGGTTATGGTAATGGTAACTCTGGAGCGCGGGCACACAACGGAGTGCATTGTATGAATCTGTTTCGGCGTTGCCCACCCATTCGCTTTGCATGCGTTCCACAAATCGCAAATCGAGCAAAATAAATTTATCGACATCACAGATCATGTCACCAGATAAACGATCGATTGTATTCGACGATGACTTTGGTGAGGGTATCCGTAAATCCAGACTTGGTAATGCCTCAGCGCAGAGCTCCAACTCCTCGCTATTGCATAGCCATAGCAGCAGATTCAGTCTCAGCTTCTGTTGCATAGTTGAAGAGATGCTGATGCCAAATCTGAGGTTAGTTACATATATTTTTATAATATGGAAGACGTTCATCCTGTCCGTTGTCGTATAGTCATCGAGTCAGTCGTCTGCGATGCCTGTGGTTATTCTATCCGATGACGTTTAGGTCGGTGTGGTGGTATAGTTGTGATGGTAATAGTAATGGTGAGGATCCAGCAGCACAATGATGTGTGGTAGAATCCAAGCACTTGGTTTTGAAATAATTTTAAACACTAATTGGTCACCGTTGACAGCGAATGTCAACAATAAAGAATTGTGTAAGTGACATAAGTCATTGGCTGTCGTAATAATCAGTCCACAGAGTGCCAGGTCAGATTCGTTATAGATGTTGCATTTCGATAGATTTTTTCCATTCGTTCGATATCTGTGTATTTAGTTTGGTAATCGGAATGAAGATGTTTGGAGTTTAATAATGGTTGTGCTCATTTATATAAAATTTAGTTTTACATTACCAAAGCAACGAAATTATTAAATTAAAAATTGATGGGTTTTCATATCAATCAAATTTATGCTTCTTCAACACAATAATGTTGGCTAATGGCTATTGCTTGGCGTGAACTGATGAAAAAGTAGCCTCATTCAGAATTTAACTTTTTACAAAAGTTCACTTGCCATGGTACATATTCTTAAAAGACTCTCCAGATGACTTTAAATATTTCTTTATTTTATTTTATTTTTTTTACTTTCAATAATAAAAGACTTTACCTACCTTACCTACATGTGCGTCTGCACGTGCAGCAAAAAAGGCTATAGAACAATATAAGTATAAAATGCTGATTTATTAGCTCTTGTCACTTCATGTTTATTAGATATTTGTGTCAGTTTTATTTTATTTTATTTTTTATTATGGACTTGAGAAGACTTGCATGCGGATTTTTATAATAATAATTTACTATGTGTGTGGTTCTTTATAATAACGACGATGTCATGGGTTCTGTTCGATGATGTTCAATCGAGTCAAAATTATTGATACTGACACATTGTGTTGAATTTTTTGTTTTTTATTTTTATATTGGTTTGCTTGCGATGCAATGGATTGTTTGATTTTTCAGTTTAACTGGTAAATGACAAGTGAAAGTACTTATAGTTATTGAAATTTGTTATGTTTGTTAATGACCTTTTAGAGGTTAATAATCATCTTTTCGATTTTTTTTTTCTAATTAGGTACAAGCTTTTAATAAACAAATTTCATAATATCTGCTTACAATACGAAACGAATAGATTTAAGTATCAATAATCTTCGAATAACAGAGGACCTTAGAACTTTCACAAGAATTTAAAATTTAAATATTTAAAGAAAATTTAATTTCATTCATCTTGTCTGAAATTTTCCATCCTAAGGTTGCCTACCATTGTCTAGTGTATATGCATTCCAAAGTCAAATCTCCTCTTCTCAGAAGGCTCTGAAAGAGGTTAACGAGACTTTTGTTTCTGTTTCAAGTGAATTATGAAATTTTGGCAAATTAAGTCTATAACCAAATATGTACAAAGATTAAAAAAAGAAGAGAAAGGCAAAATTATATTTTAATAAAATGCTCCTAAAGAGTATTCCTAGATTATTATGAGAGTGTCAAAAGTGTTAAATAAAATGTATTTTCAAATAATGCTTAAAAATCTTTGTTTTTCAAAATATGAATATTAATGGTTCATCGCATTTGTAAAAAAAAAATTTACTCGAGATTTTGATCAGAATTCATTACGGTAATTGGAAAGACAAACAAAAATAGATATCACAATTGTATCCGTCGTTCTAAAGGGTTTTTCAATAAGAGCGCCACAAAAGTTTTTTAAATAAAACAAAAACGGTTTTGGATATCAATAAAATTCTTTATTCCTGTGAAAGTTCGTTCGTGCCATTACCTATGGAACTCGATTTCTTTTGCATGGCCACCATGGGCACGCTTGCAGAAGTCCAGACGCTGAACCCAATTTTCGACGGTTTTCAAGCATAAATCGGCCGATACTGCTGCAATTTCACGTAGACCATAGACTTGACGTAGGCCCACAACAAATAGTCTAACGGCGTCAAATCTTTCCATCATGAAATGGCAAACCTTACTGGAGAGAAATGTCAAAAGAGCGACAAGAAATATGGCGTTGTTTGCTGTCCCTGTCATATGTCAATTATATTTTCCCAAAAATGGCTCCACAACTTTTCCTTAAGAAATAAAAATTGATTTTAGTAAAGGCTATCTTCTGGTTGAAATTGAAAGTCATTTTTAAAACGATGGTCATCTCTATTAATGGTGCTTCTGAAAGAACCACTTTTTTTATTTTCGATTTTCTTGAACATGATGTGGCTGGTTTGTATTATTTTTTTTTCATGCAGAAGCTCTCTCTTATAGGCAGTACTACGAAATACTGAAATCCTACGTTACGAACCGACTCTTTAGAGTACGGTACGACCAAAATTACTCGGAACTTAAGAAAATTGAAGCCGCTGTACCACAAGGAAGTGTCCTAGGGCCAACCCTGTATCTGTTATATACAAGGGATATTCCAAAGGACATCAACGCTATCATGGCCACCTTTGCTGATGATACTGCAATATTGGTGCCAGATAAATCCGTTACGAAGGCTACACAAAAACTGCAAAATGCAGTCGATAAAGTTAGTGATTGGACGCGAAAATGGCGAATCAAACTAAATGAAACAAAATCGACCCATATAAACTTTACAAACAAAAAAATAAACAATGTTCCAATTCTTATAAACAGTACAACAGTACCTTACTCCAATACTGCCAAATACCTTGGAATGACTTTGGATGCAAAGCTTAAATGGAAAGAGCACATCTAAAAGAAAAAAGACGAACTAAACTTGAAGTACAGAAAAATGTACTGGTTACTAGGAAAGAACTCTGACCTATCTATCCAGAACAAGCTAATGTTATATAAGCAAGTACTGAAACCCGTTTAGACATATGGCATCCAACTATGGGGTTGTACAAAGAAAACAAATGCTGAACCCATCCAAAAATTCCAAAGCAAGGTCCTTCGCGGAATAATAAATGGCCTTTGGTATATAAGAAACAGCGATCCTACATCGTGACCTTCAAATTGAAATGGTTACAGAAGTAATTCAAAAACATGCTGTATCACACAATAAGCGACTGCAAAGTCATACTAACTCCGAAAAGGAGACCGTGTCTTAAATGTACGAGACAATGTTCGGAGATTAAGAAGAACTAAGCCTCATGAGCTGATGGTCTAAAAACTATGGGAAAGTGTTATAACTTAAACTTCCCACAATGCGATTTATAAATTAAGAAAGAAAAATCATTTGTCGATCTTTCATAGATTTGTCCTGATTCACCGGTGGTTTTAGTGCGGTAGGAGTCCCACACTACTTGGTACCGATTCTTACCGAGTGTCTTTTGAAGATATCCATCGGATAAAAAAATAAAGTTTGAAAAATATTAGTGTAAGAATTTTAAATCAAAATCAACTTTAGATTTGACAAAACAAATTAAATATTTTATTATTAAAACTCCATATTTTAAAAACAACCTAAATATTGTCCTCCTTACTGTCTAAAAGTCGACAGCAAATTTTGGAAGTGGAGGTGTACCCAAAATCTGAGTATGAGGATTTATGGGTGCATATGTATCGTAATATGAAATGACAAAGTCTGGCAGGTTTATTTTCCAGCCTTTGGGAGGGGGAAGGGGCTAAAAGGAGCCAGTTCCTCTATTTAATATTTAAGGTTATAACCACTTTAATTTATTTAAAAAAATATTGTATGTGATGCTCTGTCATTTTTTCTAAGCATAAACACCTTAGTGGTGACGGTCCGATTTATAGAACTCAAGATAAAGACATTTTGTAGGAACCTTATCCTCCCTTTTTTGGAGATTTGAAACAAATAAAAACTAACAAAGTCTCCAAGAAAGTCTGAAAAAGTTTGCTTCAAAAGCTAAAATCATGGCTTCTACTGGTCATATCATCGAGATAAAAGTCCTTAAACTTCGGAAAAATGACAAAGCATCATTTCTTATATTTTAAAAGTGAATTGAAGTGCTTATAGCCCTAACATGCAGATGGGAAACCAAGCCGGTTTTAAACCTCCCACAAGCTAAAAAAGAAACCTGCCGGACTTTGATATTTAATATCACGATACATGCACCTGTAAGCCCTCATACCAAGATTTTAGTTACACACCCACTCCCAAATTTTGCTGTTGGCTCTTATGGTCTAATATGCCAGAAGCATAAATATGCAAATTAAATTTTGTTTGCAAGATGGTTTGTTAGTTTTTTTTAAATTTGTCGCTATTTTATGAGATTACAGTGCTGTTAATATGCGTATCGAAGAAAGTATAACATTTTAAACCATCATAAAAGCCATTACTTGATTTTAAACTCTGTTTTCATCTAGTTAAACTTTCAAAAACGATTTCGCAATGGATTGATTGCGATATCTCGATTTTTTTAATATCTACTCCATAAGGTCGATTTTTATAATCTCGACAGAAAAATTCTCCACTGCTTAAAAGACCAACTAATCAAAATCTTCAATCAAAATGTCGATTTTTTAAAATATCAACTGTCAAAATGTTGACAGTGATCGACATTTTATCAATCAACTTTACAACAGTTGACATTTTTAGAGTCGACATTTTCACAGTCGACATTTTAATAGTCGAGATTTTAATCAGATCATTACTAACTAATTTTGCAATGTCATTAACCACCATTCAAGCACGGCACGTAACCTAAAGAACAACGCTCTGGTTATGTCACACAAGTTCTTGATCAACTTTAAAAAATAATCGCTTAACAAGTGCTTGAATGGTAGTTGATGACATCGCAAAACTAGTTAATAGTGATCTGATTAAAATCTCGACTATTAAAATGACCGACATACAAAATATCGACAAGTAAAAATGTCGAATTTTCGTTTGCGAAAAATACCGACAAGTCTATATTTTTCTCGACTTTTTTTTGATTAGTCGACTTATTTTCAAGTCGAGATTTCTTAATATCGACATTTTAAGTAGTCGGTAAGAATAAAGTTGGTATTTTAACTTGCAGAAAAGTCGAGTAAAATCGACATTTATATTGAGTTAACGCACGTGCCACAATCAGTTTAAAAATTGATTTTTATTTTTCATAAAACAGACCAAAATCGGGGGCTCTTTAAAGTTTGATTCATAGAATTAGTGAAGTGAAATTTAAATTCTTTTAAAGAGAAGTTTTGGAATCGATTTTGAGAACATATTTTTAAATTGTTAAAAAAATATTTTATGGTAAATTAAATCACCAAAAATGTAGGTACTAATTTTTAAGAAAATTGAACTAGCAGCTTAAGATGTGCTGTAGTTGAACAGATAGAAAGACAGTATTCTGAGACCCACTTTTTCCAACTTCCCTATCATCGTAACGACAAGTCTGTAGTACCTTTATATCACAAGTAAAAAATGTCCGTGGTGTAAACCAAGTATTTTTTAAACGTCGTCAATTAATACATAGTTTGCACAAAAATAGCAGCATGAAACTGTTCAATGCAAAAGCAAACACAAATCCCAAACGTAGTTTTTTTTTACCGAAGAAAATGTCAGTGACATTGATTTGCCCGCAAAAAAAAAAATTCTTAGTGATTATAAAATTTGTTTTCTTAAGGTAGTTACCTATGTACGCACCTTCGGTTGATCATCACCTGACAATATGACAGGCCTTACTAAATGGTGTTGATTTTCTAACACCAAATCAATATTTGCCTTATGAAAAAATATAATCTTCTGCACAAAAAATTACTTCCACAACATTAATAAGCTTCTAAGATTTAAATCCCTTACAAGTAAGATAAAATTAAAACCAAGACTAGGTTGCACAAATATGTTGCTTTGTTATAAAATAAATATATTTTTAAAAATATCAACTATAAGATAGGAATCATCAACAAAAATACATACAAATATTACTACTAAAATAATGGAACAAGATCTCAGGGCTACCAGGCGTACCTCATTTTATCGGACTAAATTTTCTTGTGTTGTTGAAAAAAAAAAACTAAATTTTGACTACTAAATTTTGAGTTTTGACCTCCTGCTTTATGAGCGAAGTTCATAAAATGTTTGCATTTGCCGTAAATTAAAATATATTTGTGTAGGCTTTATAGATATCTGGCTGATATTAGGTCCCACTGTAGGTGTCCGAAACGCACCCGTATCATCCATTTCTTTATACTAGTGTGCATTCACAGACAGAATGTCAGCTATGATAATATGACATGTGTATGTATGTCAGGGCGGCCTTGGGATCTTACTCCTTAAAGGAAATATGAATATTTTAATAGTTTATTTTTAGATATCTTCAACTAATTAATAGCTATACTGCAGGCCAAAACTTTGAGTCCACTTTCATTTTCCGAAGGAAAACCAAATTCTAGCGCACCGAAAAAAACTTTTTTGTAAAAAATGAGTATGCAGAATTTATGGGGAGCATAAATTAAGACAAAATGAGGAGAAAAATATTTTCATTATGTTGTTAACAAATATGAATTTATTTAAAAAAAGAAAAAATGATTTAAACCGATTTTTCTTCGAAAAAGCCTCCTTTACACTCGATTACTTTTTTTAAAAATACTTGGCAATCTACCTATAAGTTTTTTTAATTTTTTTAATTTTATATATTATTGCAGCAATCGTGTAATGTATTCCACAACGCAGATTCTGATGAAGGGCATTGGTCCCAGACCCTTCTATCCAGCTCCTCCCACAATAACTCTCTAGGGTTTATATCCGGTGATTGTGGCGGCCACGTCATGTCTTTTAAAATGTCTTCGTCTTCTCTCTGCTTGAGGTAATCCTGACATTGTCCTGTTGGAATTCGAGTCCTGCTCCAATCAATCTTAGTCCAGAGATCAAAGCGTTTTCTTCAAGTGTCTTCTTATACGCCTCCTTGTTCATTTTTCCAATAATTCGAGTCAAATCTCCCACTCCACTTGAAGAGAAACATCCCCAATCCATCACAGAACCAACGCCATGCACGGAAGGAATTATACAGTCGGGTAGCATCTTTTGATCAGCGCTGCGTCGAACGAAAACCCTCCGTTTGAGGCCAAATTCCTCGAACTTGGATTCATCGCTCCATAAAGCTCTATTAAAATCATCTTCCGTCCAGTTTCTATGCTTTTTGGCCCACTCTAACCGTTTCAGCTTTCAGTTTTGTGGGAGAAGAAGGGGTTTTGCAACAGCAACTCGTCCAAATAGTCTAGCATCTCTTAGCTTCCGTTTGACGGTTGTCCAGGACATCAGCTTATTCCGTATTGTATTTATTTCAGCACGTATTTCCGGTGCTGTTTTTAGCAGATCTTCGTATAAAGCTGTAGATCTAGGCCGTCCTGCCCGTAGTTTATCCTCAAGAAGTCCGGCTTGAATGTGCCGCTCAATTACACGTTGAACGCAGTCCTTCGATATCTTCAACTGCGAAGCAACTTCTAGGTTGTGAAGTGTTTTTATTATGTGGTTAGATTCAAATAATTTCATAAATACATTACTTGCCCCTTTGGCGAGTGGGTAACATATAAGTATAAAGACAAGTGGTCAGGTCTGTCAGCTTTAAATGAAATTGTAGTGCAACTTGAAGATATTGTATTACTCTTTACATGTTCAAACCAGCGCTTAATACCTAACACGCGATAATTATTACAATGCATCTGGGAAAAAGAGTCTGAACTAACAAAAGTTAGTAGGAAGGGTATTCAGTGTCAGTGATGGCATGGACATTAAAAGAGAAACCGTTAAAAGTAAATTAAAGGTAGATTAAAACTTTGCCAACTGTACCATGACCTAAAGATGTTCTAATAAAGAGACCTTTGTTTATTCAGGATAAAAATCTCTAGTCTAGAAAATGTCTAGATATTATTTTCATAAGTAGGCACAAGGCACCTACCTACATTATGAACCGTTGCATTTAAAGAAGTAGTGTCAAATTGCACAGTAACTTGTTAAGGGTTTTTAACTACGCATTATTAAATTAATTTGTAAGTTACATTGTTTAATAATATGTTTGCTACCATATTCTTACATTTTACTTTGCAATCTTTTTGGTTTGGTGGGTCTGCGTCGTGCGTCTGATGCTGGCGGTAAGATTTTGTTTCAAAGAGAGGAAGACATGATCTTTAACACCTTTGTTTGTTAAAAAAATATGAAATCACGCAATTCAAAGATTGCTTTGTCTTTTTTCATGAAAAACACAAAGAAATTTAATTGTGTTTCATAAAACGCCGTCAAGAGTATCAACTTTGGCAAGTATGAACAGACAATTTAATACTATATAGATTTCTGCCACTAATGTGGGTTAGAAACATTTCGATAAAAAACTGTTTGAACTGTAATAAGTGGAAAGTCAGTTGAAAGCAATTGAACATAGCTAAAGAAAAAACTGATCGCAACGCATCAGTTCATAGAGGACGAAGACCTTATGACTTATTACAACTTCGACCATTGCTGTTTGAGTGCTCACAATGGCCAGGGATGTAAATGAATAAATTTCATTTGGTTAAGGGTCTAGTTGTTCAGTTTAGGGTTAACTCTTTAAAAGTCAAATAACATTTAGCTTATCCTAAAAATAAATTAACTCCGAGTTAACTCAGGAATAGGTTTTCAATTCAACTTTATGTTTCCGTTGTCAAAAATCCATAAAAATGTGTGATGTCCGAAATTATGGATATCAACCTTCTACGCTTTTCACTATATTAATAGAGATGGCGCCACAACAGAAATTACACTGTAAATAAATTTCACTATTGAAAACGAGAAGGCTGTCGATATTGCCCCTGAGTTAACTCACCAAATAAATTGAGTTAAATTAGAATTTCCATTCACTGAAAAACAGGTTTCTGGAGTTAAGTTAGATTTTATCTCGAGATTAAAATGATCTCGCACTGAAAAACTGGCCCTTAATAATAATTTTCTAAGAATCCAATTTTGAAGTTTTGACTATTTAGTGTTATTTTCTTTATATACAAATCTTGAATCATATTGTTCATAAAATTTACTTAATTTTATTTGTAAAGCATTTTTTACAGTTCTGCCAATATTTTTATAAGAAATCAGAAAAAAAAATCATTTTAAGAAAATATTTACATATAACTTACCTTTTGTTAAAAGATTCGATGAATGTGGATTACCACTTTTTGTGCTTAAAGATGAACAGTTCCAACGATGCCACTGAAACTAAAAATAAAACATATTAAAATTATAAGGAACAATAATATTAATAAATAAATTTTAAAATTTATAATTATTATTTAAAAAAAAAATATAAAAATATATTTAATACACGAAATTGTTATATTACACTCACTTGAACCTGGCACTCACGTATTGCTAGCTCGAGTCCTTCTAATGCCGTTAATGTAACATCACTTGCTTTATAACAGAGCTCTAATTGATCTTTTGATAGTCCAGGAACGGAGCGACAAGTAGCTCTTGCATCTGGTACACAGTTTAACCTTTAAATTAAATAAATAATAAAAACAGATTGATTTAATTTAACTAAAAATAAACATAACGGAAAAAGATATTAATTTGAAGTTCAGCAACGTAAAATCCGAAGAAATAAAATAGTAACAAATTTAGTAAGTCATAAGCCTTGTAGAAAATATTGATACAAAATTCAGAAATATAATCACATAAAATTTTAGAGTAGAGTGTGCGGTTTTAGGTTAATTAAGCTTCTTACGCCGAGTTAACTGCTGAAAAAATGGATATTTGTCTTACCTTATACTTATAAGGGGTGTTTTTTTTTTTTTGACGTGTGGTTTTCAATCTGGCAATAGTTTTTTCGGATTTAGTCTTTTTGTCAGCTGTCACTTGACTTATGTTCAATTTGGTTTTCCATTTCACAATGAATAGACTTACTCCTGAACAACGTTTGCAAATTGTCGAAACAATCAATTTATTGAAGGAAACTTTTGGTGAGCGAATTATCTCACGTCGTGAGGTTACTTTCTGAAGGGTTATGTGAAGTCACTTGTCTGACTGACGCATTGGAAGAGAATATTCGGTGAATCACGTCCCTTATCTTGGCGGACACCTTATGGCGGAATCAAAAAATTTTTATATCTGAATTTGTAGCTAATTAAATGCTAATTTGTTGCTCAAACCAAACATTTGTAGCTCGAGTACTTTTCGAGTTATTCAATTTTCCGCTAAAATAAGTCTGAAGTTAGCGGTAAAAATCTTAAATAATTGAAATGTACCCTTTCAATTATAACCTGAACTTGTAGCTAATTAAATGCTAATTTGTTGCCCAAAACCCCATTTTGTAGCTGTAACGGTTTTTCATGTATTCAAAATTCCGCTAAAATAAGACTGAAGTTAGCGGACGAAAATCCAAAAATCATAATTCTGTTAATGCCCAAAATTGCAGCTTTTTAAATGCTAATTTGTTCCTCAAAAATTAATTTAATATCTTTTATGAATAATTTGTTATTGATAATTTAAGTTTAAAAGAGTGCATTTCCGGTTTACCAACATAGGGCCAGCGAAATACTAAAAAAAACTGATTTTTAATTTTTTTTTTTTTTGCAAAAATGTTTAGCTTTTTTCATACTAATTTGTTGCTCAAACCAAAAATTTTTAGCTTTAACGGTTTATTTGGAATTTAAGTTTCCACTGACTAGATTAATCACCAAATCCCGATTTTGTAGCCCTCTTGGTTTTCTTTGTATTCAATTTCCCGCTAAAATAAGACTTAACCACCCGTTTAACGGTCAAAATTAGAAAAAAAATATAATTTTAAACTTTTTTTTACGTCGTAATTTGTAGCTTTTTGAAAGAAAATTTGTTGCTCAAAAATTAATTTTGTCACGTTTATGGATCGTTTTTCACTTTATATTTTCGCCTGTTGACTTAGGCCAGTTTTTTGTTCTCAAAAGAGGATGTATGCGGTAAAAGGCAAAGCTGGCTCTTTTGAGCACACTTCTTGAGTGCTGGTTGAACCTAAACAACCTATTGAAATGGTTTCACAGGTATTTGACGTTCTGTTTGGCACAGCTATGGGCAATGGGGGATCCACTTGGGTTATTCAAGTTTCTGTATTATTTCTGTACATACTTTGCTGCGGTGTAACGGCTTTTGCTAATTGACTGTCTCCTAAAACAGGCAAAGTCCTGATTGAGTAGTTTTAATCCGGCAGCCCCATTTGCTCTAAAATTAAAAGAGTCTGTTGATGTCAGCCTCTAACTTCCGTTAGTCTCATAATGGCGACGTTCTTAACTGGATGTGAAGTTTCCGCATCCAAACGCTGTTGAATGATTTCTTTAAATTCAGAAAGCATCCGACGGTGACTTTTAAGCGCTATGGTGTTGTCGTGTTGGAACCTCAGCAGCAAATGCAGCATCAAGTCATTACATTTCTTGAAAGCCGAACTGCAAGTCAAGGATGATCGGATTTTTGGAATGCAGAACCTCTTGAGCCTCTGGAAGATAACTTCTTCTATTATTTTGCTGAGTTTGTTGAGGAATGATAAAGGCCTGTAGTTGGATACCAAGCTGGGGGATCTTTTCTTTAAGATCACCACTGTTTTCAATATTTTCCTATTCTAAAGGAAGGAATTGTTACTGATGCAATTATTTAGAATTGTTGTGAGGAAGATCATAAATGCATGTGGAAGCCTTTTCAAGACGTAGTAGGAGACTCCATTCGATTCAGCTGACTTTTTTGGCATTGAATTGCCAAGGGCTATCAATTGGATCATTTGCTGGATCAATGTCAAAGAATATGACTTCTACCAGCTTCCGCTGCAGTCTGCTTCGTCCAAAAATGCCAGATCAGCAGGTGGGTTTGGTATAAAATTTCTTTTAAACTAATAAGTGTGTTGATGTTGCTTTAAATGTGTTGCTGAAAATATTTTATGGGGTTGGTTTTCTGAAAGTCATATGGATGTTTTTGAAGACACTAGCTCCTGGCTTAATCGCTTGTAGTCGCTTCTGCAACTAAATGTTTTTGTTGGGTGTTAAAGAGTTCTAAAACATTCTGTTTATATATTGTTGGTTGTTTTGAACCTTTTTGATGGATCTTTTGTAGAAGCTTCCTCAACTGTTGTCTGAGAGCTTATAGATTTTGTGCGTAAGCACTTGGGAAGGTGCTGATACTTGTATACTCTGTATGTTCGAAAACATCTAAAGCTAAATTTTTTTTGCTGTCAATCAAATACCTGTTTGAAGGTGTAAGCGTTATGTTGTCTTCAAAGTTTGTCTTCTAATGAAGTCTTTCCACATTCAGCTCTCTGTAGTTGATAAATTTCTCTGGTTTCAGTTTTGGTTGATCAACAGTTGTACGTATGTAGGTATAGCTTTATGACCTGAATCAAGAGGCACTTATTCTTCAGATAAACTAACGGATTTTTGGAAGAATATACATCAGACTCGAAGTTGCCATGAAGAAGTTTAATATTGATAGTATTCTGGGAAGTGTAATTAGCCAAGAATGTTCATAACTGTTGACTTCCATCTAATCCAAAACTTCCTTGCCTTCCTTTTTGATTATTTTGTCCAGGCGTAATTGATATCTCTTAATAAATTTGTTCTTAAAGTAGATCCTGTTGACAGCTTGGGTCTCACCTCTACCTAATGGTATCGTGATTACGGTGGCTTCATTGGTCCGTGGTTTCAGGATGGTGATTTCCCTGGCGTCGGGTAAGAATTTTTCTTTTATGATTGTTGCTGTCCCTTCAAAATCCTTTTTTGTCCTACTGGAAGGTTTAATATCTCACGAGAGAAGTGTCGTTCTTCATGAAAATGCAAAATGACGTACTCTTCTCCAGGCGTTTTGAGGTGTCATTAAACGTCAGTATCAATTTATTGCAAAGTTAACTAACTGCATTTAGGTCACCAAATATTTTTTTTTATCAAATGCACTCTTTTTACTTTAATTATTATTTTTGAATAAACATACATATTCCTTTTATAACGATATTGTAAATTCTTAACTCCTTACGCTGCTCATAAGTCCATCTTAATTTTAGTTCAAGTACGTCTGAGGACATCAAAAGAAAATTTTGAAGAATATTTTTCAGTCGTCGACAGAAATATTTGGATGCTAAAGATCCTTAAACTCAAGACACGAAGTGTACCTACTTCAGCAGTATAGGTATAGTTTCAACATCGAAAGCAAAAACATTTTCAGTTTCATTTAAATAATATTCATTCATCCGAATAGTTAATAATTTAATTAATTCCATAAGCATCCTTTGATAAGAGCCACATTAAAGGAAAAGTTTCCAAGCAACTACTATAGGAAACCTACCCCCCCCCCATGTTCATGTTGTAAAAAGTATATTTGAGCAGATTCGGCAACATTCCTTAAAAATACTGACCCGGCCAGCCAAGGAAATATCTTTGGAATTTCTGGATAAAAAGGGTTGGTTTAAGGTTGTTGGAATTTTCCAATTGTGATGTTGGTTTTGCGGTGGGAAGTGCTTTAGATTTTTGTTTTTACAAAACAAATTGGCTTTGATTGATTGAAATTTAATTTATTTATGGTCCAAGCTCCTGTTATGGAGAGAACTTCTACTTTTCCTTCCCTGCTAAGAAACTCATTTATTCAATATTAATTAAATTCAATTTAAAGTGACAAATATTTTATAGCTGCTGCGTAAAAGTACACCTGTTGGAGTGTGTAATTGCCTTCGAGGCTGGCGCCAACACAAAACACCTTGTTACACCCAAAGCACTATATGTTCCACCTCTACGAATGACGAATTCTATAAAGAGATTATATGGAGCTGTATAGTAGGCACGAGTCGTGGCACATAGGTTGCTATTAATTTGCATCACCAATGTATGCACATGCATTAGCGAAATTTACCCCACTTCAATAGCTCTCGCACTGATCCTATATAAAAAGCCGGCTTTGCCTTTTATTTCTTTCAATGAAGCCAGATCTTTGGGTGTTAATTTGATTAAGCTGATGTCTGAATTCTTCCATTGAGTTTGAAGTAATAAAAAAATAAAAATAAAAATAAAATAAGACCAGACAATAAACGTGATTATTCTTAACTTAGGTAAAATAAATTGCATCTGACAATTTGATGATGTTGATTTTATTTGTCGGAAATAAAATGAGCATTGATGTTACTTTGGCAAATGATTTGCATTATAGAACATGACATAAAGTGGGTGGGATTGTAATTAAAGAGTCAATTAAGATAATTTATTTATTTTTTAATTGATATGTAGCTTAAATAAAATGAAAGGGTTTATCTTACAAATAGAACTTTCGACGAATCCAGATTAGCTACAGATTCTATTGATATGGAAAGGAGTAGTTTCATGTTTACTTGTATTCAAAGAGGGTTATGGTAATTGGGGAGAGTGTTAAATATTTGATATCATTTTTCAAACGGCTTTGTCCATAGCAACATTATTAATATCTTTCGACTTACTTCGTGGCCCCATATGCGGATGCTCTAAGTTGAAATACTTGCCCAGGGAGGCTACTTTGGCTTCATGGTAGAGTTGCTCGTTCACAAATGAACTCATTACCTATACTTTACCAGGGAGTGATGTTGAAAAACATTTCATTACAGTAAAAATCTTTTATTATCACGTTTCAGCATGTTCTACTCAAAATTTGTTGCTTTTACGAAAAAAGTACCCTAACCTTTTTGGTGTAAAACTTTACCTAATGGCTTGAATATAAATTCAATCAATATTTGATTTTGGTTTTGAAAAAAAAATCATGTTCATAATTTTTGTTGAAAACGAGAAAATTCAATTAAAAAAAAAATATAGTTTTCGAGAAATTAAGAAAAAATATAAATTTGAGGCCCTTAAACCCCTCTAAACAAATTTTCCTCGAGCCAAATTTGGGGTACTCTTTTTAAGAAATTTTTAAAACAACACAAAACGCTCCGGATCAAAATTTAGTCTAGTCGTAATTTTTTTCGAACTGAAAGTCTAATTGCACAGTGTTCCCTATGTTGAATTTAGGCGACAAAAATCTTTCCAATTCTTTAATACAAATTAATGAAATTCACTTTACTAAATGATTTGGTACTGCCTATTTTTTTCTACTTCAATCAGGGAGTTCATAATTTTGGCCAGAACTAGATTCAAAATTTCCAATTTTTAAATAGAGTATTGTCGAAAATAGAAACTGAGAGAAGTTTATGTTTGAAATATCCTTGCACTTGAATGCATCTATACCAATTTTCATACAAAAATTACTCCAATACTGATTTGTTAAAAAAATTAAAACAGGTGGTCCAAAATGTTCAGAAATGTTCCTAAGGGATTAGAATTAATTTTAGTGTTAATTTTTAAGAAAATTTGTATTAGAAAGAATTTTTACACCCAATCTGATCGAATTTGAAAGAAATTTAATAAATTTGGCGGCTGGAAGTTGGGAATCAAAGTTTTAGTCAATTATCTTCTCAAAAATTCGAAAAAAAAATCAAAAATAACCTAAAGTTATTGTTTTAATAATATTTAAAAATTTTCTGGTAGCATTATTTAAATTTGATATCAGAATAAGGATGCTGATAGTTGACAGTTGGAAAAAACCGTTAAGTTACCATTATTTTTAAAATACGTGAATATTTAAATTGCTTCGCAAATATTGGTAGTTTTACCGTTTTTCCAACTGTCAATTATCAGAATTCTAAGCCTGATGTCAGATTCAAATAATGGGAGCCGAAGAAAATATTAATATTATTAAAACAATTACTTAAGATTATTTGTAGTTCCTCCCTCGTGACATGATGGTAAGTGCTTTGGACTCTTATGCCGAAGGTTTGGGTTCGATTCCCAGCCGCTACCACCTAAAACAGAAATGTTTAGCCTCTTGCGAGGAACTGACAAATCCTCCAAGAATGCACTTGTTATGAATAAGTGCTTTGTGCTTCTCATCTAGCCGTTCGGACTTAGCAAAAAATTGTAGCTCTCCTACATTCCTGCCATCAATACGCACACATGAGGTTGAGAGACGTAAGTCACTAGGCCCTAGCTCTTCACGAGCTGTTGCGGAGCCAAATTTTTAATTTAAGATTGTTTCTTCCAGGTTTTGAGTAGTAGACCTAAAATTTGAATCGCTTCTTCCAACTTTCAAATTTGTCAAATTTCTTTACAAAAATAACTTCCGAAAACAATTTGTTTTTTAAATTAGAACTTAAATTAGTTATAATCCCTTGGGAACAATTCTGAAAATTTTACACAGTTTTTTTTTTTAAATTTTATACAATTCAGTATTGGAGTAAATTTTTTATGAAATTATAGATTTAAGTTCATATTTAAGGACTTTTTAAATATAAACTTAACTCAGTTTCAGATGACTTTGACAGTACTTTATTTAAAATTTAATTTAGGACCATGTTCTGACCTAAATTATGAAGTCCTTTTTCAAAATAGAAAAAATAAGAAGTTCCACTGAATTCAGCATCCCCAAATTATCCAGTGTACCCAATTTTACTAATTCATTTTTAGAATTGGCGTGGAAAACGTATCACTGTGCAGCTGCTGCGCTGCGCGTAACTGACGATCGTAGTAAAGTGCGTTTGAAAGCTGTTTTGAAAATTTTAACAAAACTAAGAAGCCGGGTCTTATCTGGTAACTGTGATTTCTCTGGAACTGCTGATACATACGAACTTTTGTTCTCGAATAGCTTTCAATGGAAATAATGATGAGGCTGAGAACCTTATTGGTACCTCATATATGGGAGATTTTAAAAAAGAGCAAATGAAATCTAATTGGTAAATAATTGGTTAGAAAATGTCAACTAGTCCTAGAAATTAGTCAGCCCTAGATAACTTGTAATAAAGGCTTAAAATTTATCGAGATCACTTAAGGTCACGTGCGATTTTCGCCAACTCATTTATGAGAAATATTTAAAACTTGTAAACCATCTGAAAGATCTCAACATTTTTATAAAAAATCAGCTAGTTTCAGTAATTGGACAGCCATAGATTTAGACGATTTTTCAAAAAAAAAAAAAAAAAATTCAAGGAAACGAACGTTTTTAGCAACTCATTTGGATGTCCATGAAGAAAAATTAATTTGACGCATTCTGTAGAGGAAGCGACAGGAGAACAAAGAAGCATGATACCAGTCAGCGAAGATCCAGTCCCAGTGCCCAGTACTGAAGAGATTAAGAAAGCCATCCACAAGCTTAAAAACAACAAATCCGCCGGCTCGGATGGCCTACCTGCGGAACTCTTTAAGTATGGAGGAGATGTCCTGGTAGGGTGCATGCACCAGCTCATCAACCAAGTGTGGGACGAGGAAAGTATGCCCGACGACTGGCCAATTAGCTCCATTTGCCCAATCTACAAAAAAGGCGATTCTATGTCCTGCAAAAACTACAGAGGTATATCCCTGCTTTATGTTGCATACAAGATCCTATCGAACGTACTATGTGAGCGTCTTAAACCTTTCTGCAACACTACAATTGCCACATACCAGTGTGGCTTCAGGCCAGGCAGATAAAGAATAGACCAAATCTTCACATTGAGGCAAATCCTGGAAAAGACCAACGAATTTCAAGTCGAGACCCACCATCTTTTCATCGACTTCAAAGCCGCATATGATAGCCAAGAGCTTCTATTGGCGATGTCGGAACTCGGGATCCCGAAAAAAACTGATCCAGCTATGCCACATGACGTTACAAAATACGCGGTGCAACGTGCAAATAGGTAACAGCTCATCCGAGCTATTCCAGACATGTACAGGGTTCAGGCAAGGAGATGCCCTATCATGTGACTTCTTCAACCTAGTTCTGGAGCAGATAGTTCGCAAGAGTGGTGTTAACCTGGAAGGCACTATCTTCAAAAGGTCTTCGCAACTGCTTGGCTATGCGGACGACATCGACATCATCGGCCGCTCAAAGTGAGCTGTACTAGAAGCATTCACAGCTATTGATGAACAGGCGAGACGCATTGGTCTTGAAGTGAATAAGGACAAAACAAAGTATATGTTATCATGCTATCAACAAACAAAGCTTCATCTGTCCATCGCCTAGGACAAATTGTCCTAGCAGTAATTTCGAGGTAGTCAAGGAGTTCACCTACCTCGCAACAAACATCAACCCCACGAATGACATCTTAGTGGAAATCCGACGAAGAACTACCCTAGCGAACCGCTGCTACTTCGGTTTGGCCAAACAAATGGGTTCAAAACTCCTCTCCCGGAAGACAAAGTGCACGCTATACAAAACGCTAATTTTACTAGTTCTACTCTACGGCGCCGAGAGCTGGACGATAAGTAAAAAAAGGAGAATTGATACAGGTCACTTCCAAGAGAAAAATTCTTCGGTGGATATTTGGTCTAATATGCGAGGAGGGCGAATGGAGGCGAAGATTTAATCATGAATTATACGAGCTATACCAATATGTGGATGTAGTCCAAAGAGCCAAAACACGTCAACTACACTGGCTTGGCCACATCGAGCGAATGGACAACAACGCTCCAGCCAAAAAAATGTTCGAATCCCAGCCCCCAGGTTCGAAACAACCAGGAAAATCGAACCTCCGCTACAGGGATCAGGCTGTTTCCGACACAAGAACGCTCAGGCAGAGACCCTCCATGGATCGGGAGCCAGATAAGTAAGTAAGTAAGTAACTTTACGCAGCATATCAATCATCAAAATATAAGAAGACCAGACAAGAAGGAGTTTCTAATACCTACAAAAAAAAAATAGTTCTAAAAGTTTAAGCTTCTGAATGCAGTTTGGAATGCTTTTCCCAAAAACCGAACTGCATGTCTGGGATGATATCGTTTTCGCTGTTGAACTTCTTGAGCTTCATGACTACCAGTTCTTCCAAAAGCTTAATTATATTGTAGAGGAGGGATATCGGACTGTTTTTGGTGACCATGTTCTTGGCTCCTTTCTTGGGAATCACCACAATTTTGTGTGGTTTTCTATCATTTCCGAGGGAGATAACATCGTTGTTGATGCAATTGTTGAGGATGATATTAAATAAAAATATTACTGTTTGTGGAAACCTTTTTACAATGAAGTTAGTTATTCCATCTAGCCCGCCTGACTTCATTGGTTTGGGTTTAATAATAATCTCAGCTATCTTCTATGATGTGGTCAAGTTTGAGTTTTCGATTGGGTCACTCTCAGGACTGGTGTCGCTAAACGTTTCTCCATTAAAGTTTGGCATCAGCGTATGCTGAATGGAAGCCTGAGTTTCGTCAAAAATACTTGATCAGCGGATGGGAAAACAAATCTAATCCTGTTTCTGGATTCATCTAAAAGTTTTTAAGGAAAATTTGGCCTCTACCTCTATTTAAAGATATCATTATCTTTAATATCAGTTGACCGATACCCATTTTGCTGAAGTTTTTGTTTATGATTTTTGAGACATGAGTAAGAGTATTACGAGTATAACAAAGTAATTAAAATATTTTGTTGGCAAAAGTAGTTTTTTATCGTGCCGTTAACCTTGAACTTCTTGAAAATAAAAAAAAAGAAACACAAAAATAATAACAAAATAGCTCAGCTTTGTATATCATTTCAAAGATTTATAACTTCTGCTTCTTTAAAGTAATCAACAAGATTAATTCATCTTAACAATAAAAGCTCAGTCCTACCTCGATTTATTTATCTCAACTCAAACAAACTAATATTTTTTGGCCAAATTAAATGTTTTCGCTCCATTATATAGCCATCGACAAAACAACTTTCGCATATACAAGCGAGTTCACAGACTAATTGATGGCTAAATTTTTATTGTTTGAGATCTCTATCGCATTAGCGTTGGTTATACGCGGATGATATTTTAACACAACTTTTTTTGGAGCATAAATAACAAAAACGATTTGCCAAAAAAATCTCTGAATCCATCTCGAGAGATGTGTGTGACACACAATAATGCATAATTTTCGACTCGGGGACTCGTCGAAGGTCGCGCAGTTATACTTGATGAAATCGTACCGAATTCCACGAAAACCACAAAAAGCTCACATCAGGGAGCTATAAAGAAATTACTGGGCTTGTAAGTGCCAATGTGATCTGATGGAAATTTTTTGTTGTTATTTGTGGTAAACGATTTCATTTTGTATAGAAGAAACTTTGGGTTTTACAATCGGCAACGAATCAAAATAAATCATGTTGCAAGCATTAAATCAGATGAACTCGCTGTCCGTTTTTACATTTACCACGCTCCGTGTGTGGCTGTATCTTCATCTTAATTCATGAATTTATGTGCCATTCATGATGGTAAAGTCTCTGATGGGCTGGGGGGGATAACGTGACGTGATGACTTTTTTGTATAAAACAAAAATATTTTTATGAATCTTTAGTTTATTTTTTTTTTTGTGTGGTTCTGAAGAAAGAACAAGCAGAAGGAATTTATAATATTATGCTTCCGGGCGAGAGAACAAGGAACGTATCGTATAAAGTCTCCTTTTGTCTTTGAAATAAATTTCTGACCCAAGCTTCAATTTGATTATAGGGAAGAACGAGGAAATGTTGATGGGACTTAATGCTTTCGATACACTGGTTGAGATAGAGTTGTGATTTGATGCTGAATATTAGATACGAGTATGTAGATACATAGGAGGAAACATTAGTTGATGTATCATAGAGCTAAACTCTCTATCTTTTTCCTTACCTCACCTATTCAAGAATATAGGAATTAGAGATATTTCAAAATGGAGGAACCAAACCAACACTATGCTTCGGATTAGAAATGATAACACGTTGACAACTTCTGGCTTTTGTACCTGGACAAATATTGGTTTCGGGAAGGTGAAAACATTTCTTGACAATGGAAGTGAAGGTCTTCAAATCCTCTTGATTTTTCCAATTAGAGGAAGAATTCATGCGGTATATAATGGACGTCTTAGGGATAAGTGAAATTAGATAGTTGGGCTTGGGGTAATTAATGTCTCCAACTCGTAACACTGTACTACTCTACTCCCGAAAGTCACCTGGTAGCTATCGTGAATACGGGGTTGGTTTGCTGCTTTCTAAAACAGCTGGCAGGATCTTGAAAGCTTGTTCCCAGACAAGAATACGTCACATCACATCACATTTATAAAGTGTTACCCCTTAAAAGAGGCCTTTTCTGTACAAGAAAAAGAGGTCTTTTATCTGCTTAGGATGGTACACCAAGTGGAGACATGATAATGGTAAGGGAAGACTTTGAATGCCAAGGTTTGCAATGGCAATTATTGACTCAAGCATGTTATGGGAAAACATGATGTTGGTCATCGCAACGATAATGGTAAACGTTTTGTCGATTTTTGTAACGCTAACCACCTTGTAATAAGAAGGACCATGTTTGTGAACAAGACGTGCCACAGAGCCAGTTGGGTGCTCACGTGAAGGACAAACAAGCAACTTCCAATGAAATTGATCACTTCATGCTCGTTAGTCGGTGATTGATAGATTGATAGAACAGCTACCGATAAGAGAATGGCTCAGGACCACCATTTGATGGTGGCTTCCATAAGATTCCAAGAAAACACCTGAATGACCAAAGGTTTAATACCGATAGACTTAAGGATTCCACAGTTCACAACTAGGACACCAAATTTTACCAGGATTAAGTAGCTAAAGTACGTTCGGTCAGTTGCAAGAAAGAAACAGTGATTTCGGTGGCTTTGTTGACTTAGATCATAGAAAAAATTCACAAAGCACTCACTGTAGCTACTCCAGCAACAGTTAGAAACGGGCTCAAGTCCACGTATCACATAAACATGAGCGAAGTTAACCGTAGCGTCAGACGTGATAAGCGTAACTATATCAACCCATTGCCTACAGAAGGGAAAAGGCCACAAGAAGGCGTGACAGTAGAATCGTCTACAGAACTACCAAAGAGCAATCAAAGATTCCAAAGCTCTTAATAAAACTTGATAAAAAATAAGACGAATCTCTGTTTCTGTTTTCGGAAGGCGGAAGGAACACTTTTATGCAGTTTAAAAACACGTTTTTGATAGTGAAGTGAGCCCAATGTCAAATGACTCATTCTCAGTAACCTATTTTCAAATACAAAAAATATCCCCCAATAGAGAAGAAATGTAAATTGCAATCGGAGCACTAAGGAACAATAAATCAGTTTGACTTGATGGTATTCTTGCTCTTAAGCTCTTACAAGCAGCGCTAACAACATTGAGTGAGCCTCTGCACCCACTCATTTGGAAACAGAGTCAAGTCAAGCTTCTAAAGAAAAATTACGATACACAGTGATAGGAAATTTGTGCGTTGCTTACTTAAGTCAAAATACTGCTTGAACAAAATGGGAGACGGAGCTGGAATAGATGTCCAAAATACTGCATCTGCAGTTGTAAGAATTGAACAAATTTTAGCTTTCATTGCAGCATTTTTGACATCTTTTGCAGCCCCGCCTCTCATTTTGTTCAGGCAGTCAATAGTAAAAATCATCCTTGAGTGAATAAAAGACCACCTTGACTTGTCCACTCCACTCGACGCCGAATAAGCAGGATGCAGTACTGCATATTTCTGTGTGGATCACATCAACACCTTGCAGATTATTCAATATTGATCAATACTTTTACATCGATTATAAAAACGAGTTTGACAGTGCCAATAGATAAATTTATCTGCCACGCTTTGCACAGAGAGGGCATCCGATTCCAAGTAAAATTTATTGCTTTTATTAAGGCTTCATTAAAATGAATCCAGTTGTCACGTTTTGTATTAAGGAAAGGTTTTAGGAGTGTTTGAAGTCCAAAGTTGAGTTTGATGAAGTTGTAAATAAATAAAATAAATTTGGTGGCACAACAGCTTGAGAGCCAAGGCCTAGTGACTTACAAATCTAACCTTTCTGGTGTGCGTGTTGTTTTGGCAGGAATGGAAGGAACCTACAATTTTTTTTGATTAGGCCGAACAGCTTGTTGAGAAGCACTTATTTATGGAGGATTTGTCAGTCCCTCGCAAGAAGAAAATAAGTTCTACTTTTGTTTTCTTTTATTTTTCAACCTCTGTAAGAGTTGTATTATCCACTTCTAGTAGATATTATACAACCTATCCATAAAAGCACATAACTCTTTTAAAATTACGCTCTTTTCTTAAAAGAAAGCTTCCTGAAGCTACCGTCAAAGCCTAAGCTTCATTAATATTTCGAATAAGGCTCATTTCAACTTCTATAAGAACGTCAATAGCTTACTTTAGAACTTCGATAATGTTCTCCATTTTATGTTTAAAGAAATTTTACACATGTTTCTAAGAAATAAGAAAGCCTATTCAGTTAGTCCGAAACGAAGCTGAAATTTTAGTTGGGCTGTTCCCTGCATGCAGCCTTGTCGACTGAAAAATGAGGAATTGAGTGGAATCTGTAATCATACTTTTCAAACATCTAGGCTACGCTGAAAACTCAGCTGAATCGAGAAAGCAAAGGCTGTGTTTGAAATGCTATCCAAGATATGGAAAAACAATTCCAACAGCCTAAGGACCAAACTCCTACTATTCAATGTTAAATTCTTGCTTCTTTATGGGTGTGGCATTTAGAAAGTAACACTTCACCAGAACTGAGGAAGCGCTGGAGATAGATGAGGTACACCTATAGAAACCATACACGATAGCGTATAGGAGCAGTGGAGGTCTAATTTTCTTCACGTAGTATACCTTCCCGGGTGTCCGCCGGGAAGGTATACTACTCACAGTAATTCCATTGTAATCCTGGCTGTATACGATGTGGCACCGTCTTGTTGATACCACATGTTAATCGAGCCCATGCAGTTGTCGCGTTAAAAAGTTTTCAATCATAAGGTTACCTGAGCACGGCGTCAAATTAAGGTTATTGGATTGTTTTGAACACTTCTTTGAGCAGCAGTAATGTTTTCAGCCGATCTTGCAGTACATTGTCACCTACAGACCCTCTTTCTTTGAAATCATTCACCACACAATAAATAGTGCGTTTTGTTCGCACGTTGTTTCTCGCAAAAATTTCACGTAACTTTCTCATCGTTTTAACGATTAAAAGATTTTCCATACTAAATTTGCCACGAGTCTACTTCACGACTGCCAAAAATGAACTGCCAAGACTAGTGTTTACCAAAATGGCGGCAAAACAAAGTATACCTTCCCAACGGACACGCTGTACATACATAAAAATGGCGAAACATTTTAAATGAAACCTTTTGTTAGAAAACATGATATGAGAATTAATTTTTCAAAAAAAAAAGGATTAAAGTTTATTTTTGATTTGCTTAAATATTTTCCTAAAATATTTTATTCTTCCTTATTACCTTCTTGGACCATAGAAGGAAGTTCATCCAATGCAATCCAGTTGTCTGATTTATTTTATTGAAGAATTAAGTCCAGAAGCTATAAGAAGTTATGTTTTACCCAAAATATATAGAAAATAATATCAAATTTGTTCTCATACCCCGATTATGTGAGAAACAAAATATTTTGGCTCCTTTTTTCCATTGAATTCCAAACAAACTCCTCATCATACAAAACAAAAAAAGGACTACTAACAGCGCTCGTGAGCAAAGCAAATCGTTTTGTCTACTCTGGTGACATTGGTTTCAAGAATGCCGTTGGTTTGGAATTTGTCAAGAAGTGAAGAATATCCACTTGGGGCTCCATGGGAACATAGGTAACTTGAATTTCACAAATATTTACCATGACTATATGAAAAACGCACAACCTATAGAAACTCTTTGTGAATTTATGGTTCGGGTTCAAAATGGTTTATGTTTGTGGATTTTTGTTGGCCATTTTCATTTTTTAAAGATTATTTATTTAATGCGGAACTAATTTTATTTCTTCAAATGGAATTATCTTTTCTATGAATTTCTTGTATTATAAGGACGAATATTGCAATCAAATCGGGTTTATCTATAAAATAAAACTCCTCTCAAACATTCCTCTCAGAGTGTCGCACTCGCTCCTTTGGAGACTTTGAATTCATATCCCAATATAAATAAGAGGGCACAAATCAGAAGATACTCTTAGCTTAGGGCATATTATAAAGGTATGAAGTGGACGCTTTCATACCAGATTCTGTACTTAATTGACACCATTCGAGATAAGATTATCAGCGAAATATTTTCAGAGAAAAACGAGAAATCATCCTGCCTGGTGATACTGATGCCTCTTACCACTTACATCCTTGGCAATTAAACATTTTTTTTTTTTGTATTTTATTTTAATTCGTATCTGTGTTGTGTTTTTTTGCTCTTAAGTGAATATGTTCGAGTATGTATGTGTGAGAGATGTGTTGTTGAAAGGATTCTTGCACGAGTAAGGTTTTTATCTTTAACGCTATTGCACCACCGACATTAACAGATTCCAGTGATTTGCTCCGCTCGGAATGGTATGGGAGAATTCTGGAGTGAATTGGGAAGGGGGTTGGTTTGGATATAGCGACCTCAAGTCGTCCAATGCATTGGCATTTCTCATCTTATAAACAAACAAAGAAGAATTTTCACACGGACTGATGTTCCAGAAGGAAAAGGTATTTTGCATTTAATTGGAATACATTTGCAATGCAACTGTATATGGAACAAGATAAGATTATGAGAAAAGGTTATTTTGTTAAAACAAAATCGGATAAAATTTTGCTGGTTTCGATTATCTTTTTTTGGTTTTTTTTTAATAATATTATATAATTAATGCGAATGTGCAATAAATGCAACGAAAACGGTGCGATGGTTTCCATAAGGATAAAATGTGATGGTATTCTGGTAATTTCCAATGTTATCTCTTATCACTTGTTTCTTACACTGATACCAAAGCATATAATGACATCGATCTTATGCTATTTTCGTGGCTGGCTACGATACCAGAGAAGTCGTTTGGTATCAGTATGGGAAACCAAATCGATACCGAGACGATACTAACTCCAAAAGCATCCGAAACGATGCCGAGGGGGAGAACTTTTGTAAAAAAAGCATTCAAACACAAAAAACATGTTTATGAATAACGAAGAAGCTTACAACAATGTTTAATAGCTGGTCTAAAAGCTTTTTTAATCGAGTTAATTTGGCCACTAAATTTTGACAATAATAATAGAAAAATACATAAACTACTTTTTAAATACATTGTATAGGTACCTAAAAGTTTTTTTTTCAAAAACTATTGTCAAGTATATGTATGAGACCCGTTTGAAAAATATAATAAAAGAACAGACTTATATCGTTCAAGCAAACTTTTAAATGTTGCAAGCATTTCCTTTTTTTTTACAATATTTTAATTTTTTGTTTAAAGTTCTTTTTTATTAAATTACCTCTTTTCCTTCACGGTATAAGAAATAGACCTCCATTCCAGAATAAAACATTTGTTTTTTCCCTTGGACCTACTCAATATTTCAAACCAAAAATAGATTTCAAATAGGTTCAACTTTCCATATAAAAAAGTTTTTGATAATTCAATGATCATTGGTAAAGAAGTTCAATCCTTGAAATAAAAATACTCATTTTATGTTGGTCAAAAATAATTTTTTTGTTTAGTTAGTAAAATTTAACACCAGAGCTTTATTAAATCATCAAAATAACCACTGATTTTTTATTAATTCACAATGTACAACCACTAAAAAAAATGAGGAGATGTTGATAAGTCTGAGATTTGTCAATTATTATTTCTAACAAAGAAAAAATTCTGATTACACTTTAGTTTTTCTTCGTGCATTTTATTGCTACCGAAAATACAAAAATTACACAAGACACGAGAATACAACAAACAATGAAATAAATATAAATATTCTTCAAAAACTATTTCAAAATTTTAAAAATAACTTTCATAAAATCTATTTATTTTTCCTCTCAAAGCGAGTAGTAAACATTTCAAACTGAGTATCAAAAATTCACGTGAAAAAACAATATGTGCGGTCGCTTTTAAATTAAAATTTTATGTTCTTCGCTCGAACTCAGTACTAGGTGTCAAGGCTAGTACTTACCTCTTACGAAATTTAAAATGAAAACTGATTCTAAATCCACGTGAAAACATAATTGATTCACCATGTGAATTTTTGGTACCCAATTTGAAATTTCTTATTATCATTTTGAGTGAAAAAAAATTTGATAACATAATTTTACAGAATCTTTAAAAATGTTTAACTAATATTAATTTTTTATATTATTAGCTTTTTCGTGACCTTTTTGATTGTAAATTAAGTTCCTATCGTAGGCTTTATTTCTTTTTTATTCTTAAAAAGTCCTAAGGCAAACGATCGGAACTCAATTAATATTTTATTGTTGTGTTATTTTTTTTAGCTGTCGGAAACGTATCTGGAAAAATTCTATCACTAACGGTGTTGTTTTCAATTGATTTTTTGAAAAATATCATTGATTTGAAGAATAGGGCCCTCTTAGATTTGATTGACCTGGTAAAAAAATAAAAACTATTGTGCTAAGCTCTAATTTGGAGTACCTATTCGACATTATACTAGTTTTCACATGAAGATCGATTTGTTTTTATTTCTCAATGTTTACTCGCATTTTAAAACGTTGTTTTAAAAATACAGCAACGTTTTCTAAATATCGGACGGGTTTAATGATTAAAAAAAATGACTAAACGTAACTATTAAAATCCAAAAATGTTTCTTTCCAGCAGGTCAACCAACAGTCAACCTAAATTTTGGTATCACAAAAATTCGTAAGAGTTTGGACTTTGCATATATTGTTGACTTATTTTTTACCAATATAGACCACTTCAAAAATTACTAAAAAATACTTAAATCTATCAAATCTTTTCAATTTCACTGAATTTAGCAATAATGAATGTTGAAAAATATTAAATGTAATTTTGTTTTTTTTTTTCAAGTAATGAAAACATATATTTTTTAAAAAATATTTTTTGGTAAAAAATGCAAAATGTGTGTAAACTATTTTTCAATCTAAGTCGGCGATATGATTGTTTTTTACCTCATTTTCTCACTCAATTTTTTTAAAATTGATTTATTTCAATACCTATTGGTTAGAGGAAAAAATGTGTATACATAAGAAATATAGGACTCTTTGTTGCAAGCCCCTAAAAGAAAGAAAGCAACAAAGTTTTCAAACATTGGTTTGAACATTTGCTTACCTGATTAATTTTGATTTGCTCTTTCGAGAATAAAATGAATTTCCAAAAGATTTGATTTAATTAAAAAGGATTTAATAAATTTTAAATTCTGTAAGTAGCTACGCAAAAATATATTCAGTGATAAAGAAATCCACAATAAACGAGTTTTTGGCATTTCCATGTTGAAACATTTCAAAAACCTTACAAACTGGGACTTCAAATTCAGCATATCAAGAAAAATTGCGGGAAAATATGGTTTGGCTTAGTGGCAATTAAGTGTAATTTTAGATTAGCTTCCCCCAGCATCTTCATTGTCCTCCAAAGAACCTCAAGGCAGTCACTTTGGTCTTTTTCTTTTCTTCTTCCAACCCTATATGTATGTACAGGGTGGCGCACGAATCGTGCTACAAAAATAAAACGTAATAACTTTTTTTCTGTGTGAGTAATCGGCTTATTTTTTTTTTATTTTGTAGGTTACTATTTAGATTTATAAAAATGGATGCTTGGGATACGGAGAAAAAAATTTTGATAGTGCAACGGTACCATGCTTTGCAGTCCGTCATTTCCGTCCAAAGGGAATTTAGGCGGGAGTTTGGCAGTAATCCCCCGAGTAGATGGACCATTATGAGGTTTGTAAACATGTTGGCCGAATCTGGAAGCATCGCACGAAGGCCGTACCATCGAGATGCCAATGTTCAGGTTCAGGATACAATCGCAGCAGTAGCATCTGCAATACAGGCCAATCCGAGCGTTTCGACCCGAAACTTATCGGGGCAAATTGGAGTTAGTAGACGGTCAATACAACGGATACTTCATGACGATTTAAACTTATTTCCGTACAAAGTCCAAATTACTCGTAATAGCAAGTTAAACCCTCAGGATTTGCCTGTTCGCCTGGAATTTTGCCAAAAAATGATATCAATGGCCGAAGAAGACAACACATTGATCAATTGTTTGTTCATGTCTGATGAGGCCCATTTTGATCTTAACGGCAATGTAAACAAGCAAAATTGCCGTATATGGAATGAATCTAATCCAGAAATGCTCCATGAGACGGAACTGCACCCAGAACGAGTCACTGTGTGGTGCGCAGTTTCATCAAGGTGTATTGTCGGGCCGTACTTCTTTGAAGAAAACGTTGTAAGCGTTACTGTCAATGGGGACCGTTATTTAAAGATGTTGAAGGAGTTTTTTTACCCAGAACTGCGCCGAAGACGTATACCATTCAACAGCGTTTGGTCTCAGCAAGATGGAGCAACTGCACATATAGCCAGACCAGTTATGGTGGAGCTAAACAAAAAATTCGCAAACAAATTAATTTCTAGGAACTCCACTCTTCGCTGGCCCCCAAGGACACCTGACCTGACTGCACCAGACTTGTTTTTATGGGGTTATGTCAAGCAAGAGGTGTATAAAACGAAGCCCAGAAATTTAACTGAATTAAAGCAGTCCATAACGACAGTAGTTGAGGCCATCCCAACTTCAAATCTTCAGGCCGCAATGAATAATTTTTTGATCAGGTGCCGCATATGCGTGGGAGAGCGTGGAGGTCATTTGCGGTCTATAATCTTTAAAAACAACTAACTATTTAAAATAGAATTTAATTTTCTAACCAATAAAAAAAAAATAAATGAAATAACTACATCGATTAAAAAAAAAGTTATTTGAATTTCTTATTGTAGCACAATTGGTGCGCCACCCTGTATTTATCAAACATCCCACTCTTCGCCAACAGTACCAAGTTTTGAACGACCTGTGACATATGACTCTAATACAACAAAAAATTCCAATTAATGACCTATACGTACGGTAACCATCTGTCCCGGATTGCCCCGTATTTCTATAGCCTGTCCCGGTTTATTTTTTAGAATCCCAGGACGTACAAGTGTCCCTTATTTAGTAATCTGTCCCGTATTTGCACATTTCTTTTGAAACAAAAATACGTTGAAAAATCGGTTTAATGTGCATTAATGTAATGCTTCTGGGAGATTTATATAATTTACATTTAACTTATATTATTTAAAGGCTTGAGGTCAGATTTTTAGTCTGAGCTCATCCTAGTCTCGGGGTTTAACATTAGCTAACTCCAGAAGTGTTTTTCAATCGACAAAAATCCTAAGCTAACTCACCGTATTTGATTAGTTAACTCAGGCACGAACTCTCCGTTGTGGAGCCAACTCGATCTCGATTGTGAAAAGCTTATAAGAAGGTGTCACACTGTCGCACATCGATTTCAATAAATTTTTGACAACTGAAAAATTATGTTAGTAAATCTTAAATTTTTCAACTGCTGATTAACTTAGGGTTAAATTATTTTCAGCTTACTCTGACTTTCTCACTGGTTTGAAAAACTAGCCCCTAGTTTAGTTGCTTTGTGAACAGAAGAAAAATGTAAGGTTTTGATATGTTGTGAAGAATATTATTTATTTTACTGTTTCTTTCTTTTAAAAATTATTCTTCGATTGTTTTTCTGTATAATTTTTTAATTTTTTATTACAAATTGAAAATTAACCAAAAGTCTTATTTCTTACATTTAAAATTGCTAAACTTTTCGTCCCGGGTTTTGCTCCAAGAAATATGGCCACTATACTTCTAGGCGTATTTATTTCCTCATTATAAATCCATTACCACCGTGGAGTATATTCGTGATTTTCTCATATTATATGTAAGTGGCCGAGATATCTTTTTCCTGATACACACGAGCATATTATTCTTGAAACCAACTCAGGACTTGGCTTTGTAAAATATTGCTCCCATCACTTAACGTTTTGTCCGGCTTGAATACACCTATAAAGTGTGGTCTCCTTTCATTATTTTAAAATCCTGGAAGAACTAATAGAAATAACCGAAACCCTCTTCATAACTCTTTTTATATTTTGTTGACTTTCTATTTCTTAAGAACTCTCTCTTTTTCAAAATGAATCTAACCCACCTCCTAGCATATCACTTGAAAGCTTCACATAATTTGAATTTCAACAGATTTAACTTTAGACTCAGTTAATACTGCCTAAGACTCCGTCTTCAAATTTTCCTCCTTATCATTCCAATATTAAGTCTAGTACTCAAATCTAGTGAAAATGAAATTTCTATACAAAAATGCCTGTTAATTCACAGCGACGGAACTCGCAACGAGAGGTGAGTACCCAAATTCGAGAGTGAAATATGAACCGGTTCGATATATATTTCGCGAAATGATTTTCATTTCCCAATGTAAAACCACTAGGAAAAAATAAAAAGATGTGAAAAAGTCTGAAATTTGTCAAATAATTCATTTCAATTGCTAGCGAAAATACAAAAATAACGCAATACACGAAAATACAACAAAATACGAATTAAAAACAAATATTTTGTAAAAAATATTTCCAGATTCTGTCAAATAAGTTTCATAAAAATCAATATATTTATTCCACTCAAAGGGGAGTATTAAAAATTCCAAACTGAGTATCAAAAATTCACGTGAAAAAAAATGGTATTTTCATAATGTTAATTCACGTGTATTTTGAACCGATTTAAAACTTTCGTTACATAAGAGGTGAGTACTAGGCTTTAGATATAAGTTTCTAATATTAAAGTAAAAATAAAGTTCTTAGTTTTGTACATTAGTTATAAGATAAAAAATTAGTCGAATAAATGGAGGTAACTCCGCAAAAAGTAATCAAAGTTGGAGAGTAAAATTTGTTTCTTAAGGTTTCATTTATTCGAAAAATCTTAAAAAATAAGAAAAAGTCAGTGAATAGATAAAATACTAAAAATGAAGGATTTTTTTAATCTTAATTGCTGATCCGTATATATTTACTTGAGATCATCGCTTCTTATCTAAATGATGGGTACACCTTCAAAAAAAAAAATCTACTCAAAAAAAAAAAAACCCAAAAGCAAATAATAATCTTTTGTCATAAATCAATGAGTCAATATTGTATAAGCTTATTGATTTACCTGCCTCAAATTTCTTGACCGTACATATCATTTCAATGTCAGTCGTTTTTAACTACATATACCACAATATCAAAACCATATATCAAAATTATCCAACTAACCCATCAAATAGTAGTCAAAAAAAAAAAAATAATAAAAAAAAATTACTACCTACCATAACCTTTCACGTTTAAACTATATTACCATCAACCTAGAAGCGTTTGGATAAGTCATTAAGACCCTCCCAAAGTGGTGTGGTAGCGGTACAGCAGCAGTCAGACTTGCAAATTCAGGCCATCATCTATACCCTTCCCATCAGTATCACCAGGCAAACAAATATAAAAACTTGAAGTTCAGCTTCCCATTGTGACTTGAATGCTTCTTCAGAAGTCCAAAAAAATAATTTAAACGGCGCCTGTTATAAAGACCCCACTCTGTTTTATGTTTTTTTGATTTTTTTTTTGTGTTCTTTTGGTTTCTTCACGTTTTTTTTTGTAGATCTTCTTCTTTCCTAAGCAGTAATAAAATGGACAGTTTTATCACATTCACATTCTTTAATAAAGAAACAACAACAACAACAAAAATATGAAAAAGCAATACAAACCCGCACAAGAGACCAAAATGTCATCACATGAAATTTATCTCCATAAAAAAAGGTATCTTCGATTTCTGACAATACTGTGATAAATTATTTTATACTTTTCGATGACTTGGTGGACCATTGGAGAATATTCGTTAAATCTAACAACTTCAGAATTAGGATAAGAAAAAAAAAAAAAGAACAAAAAAATTGAATCTCTTCGAAAAACCTTTATAAAAATCTGATGGCTATTCAGATATTAATCCCTTGCTGACATATCTGAATCTAAACTTAGCCAGATTTGTGACAAATGAATGTTTCTTTTGGAACAAAAGCTGCGGATCTCTGAGTGGAATGGTTCCACAAGATAATGTCCTCTAAAATTTTTATGGATATAGTTTATTATTATTTAATTCATTAGCGATCGCAAAAGTAGACTCCGCTGAATATTGAGAAAGAGAAATAAATCAGACAAGTAGAGACTTAGCTTTACTTTAATTGGAGTTCTGTCAAAAGTCCTTACCCTTTTCTGTACATTGCCGGATCAAAATCAGTTGTTATCGGCATCAATCTACCTAATTATGATTATTTGTTAATACTTCAGACAAATTATTATGATCATTAGATTTTCAACTTTAAAAAACATCCACTCCAATTGGTGGGATAAATTGACAATTTATTTTCACAATAAACCTTAAGTTGACTTCACGTGATGTTTTCACGCAAGTAGGTTGAGTACGTCTTCTCTAACCCATAATTCTGAAACACATAAGTACCACTTTTTTTTTTAGAATTCAAAGGTAAGTCTACTTACAGTAAGAATACTCCATTAAGATTATCATAAATAAGTTTTCAGTATAAAAAAGCAAAAAAAAAAAACAGTTTTAAGACCTGGCGTAAAAATTTAAGTTTAATTTATGAACAGTTCTTTACATTTTATCGTAAAATTATGCAAAAACGAAATTATATAAAATGTGTCGTCTTTTATGAAAATCTTAACAATTTTATCTTTGAAAGCATCTTAAAAAACGTTTTGAGTAAAATAACCTTTACGAACAAATTATTTACTTTTGCACACAGACCAGATATGCACTAAATTCAGCACGTTACAACATTATACAAGGCAATGAACAGTGGGATATAAATTCTTTAAACTAAGGAATTAAAGTAGGCATTAAACTGGACAAACATATTGCCCCGCCCACTTAGCACACTTTCACGTGTGATGAACTTTTAGGTCAGTTCTTATTATTAGGAGAGTTAATTTCACAAAATTTAAATTATCCAAAAAGTGGAGTTACGGTGATTATTCAGGAACCCGATGAAGGCGACGTTTTTCTTGTTAAGAAAGTAAATTTTTTTCATAAAACTCAGTGGCTTTTGAGAATTCATCACAAACTTCACGACTTATAAGTTTCACCAAAAAATTGTAAAATTCAGTTCAAAAAGGTAACGGGGAGGACACGTACGATTTAGATACTTCCAGGCCTTGAACGTAAAGTTTAAATTCTGGGTGGGCTATCAAGATATGAAAATAAATAAATTTTGTGGCGCAACAGCTCATAGAGAACCAGGGCCTAGTGACTAACAACTCTCAACCATTCCTGTGTGCGTATTTTTGGCAGGAATGGAGGGGACCTACAATTTTTTGCCGAGTCCGAACGGCTAGATGAGAACCACTTATTCATGACAAGTATACTCTTGGAGGATTTGTCAGTTCCTCGCAAGAGGCAGTACCTCGGAAAAAAACATTTCTGTTCTTAGGTGGCGGTGGCCGGGAATCGAACCCAGACGTTTGGCATGACAGACCTACGCACTAACCATTATGCCACGAGGTACTACCAAGATATGAAGAATGAAGTTAAATTTTTGGTGCATGCGCTTACATAAGGTCAACATATACCAAAAACCATCCTTGGTTAAATGCTTAGTTTCATTTTACGAACAGAAAAAAAAAACATGAAAGATGGTAACGGAGAAAACTAGCTATTGGTAACGGAGAAGACACGTACGGTTAAAGATTCCTTTTAATCAGTTATATTGTAATTTTTGTTTTTAAATTGTTTTCAGTAGTAGTAAAGTGATAAATATTATTGAAAAAAATATGTGTGAAATTTCATTGAAGTCTGTTAACGTTAACACATGCTGGCGAGCACTTCAAATTTTTCATTCTAAAAACATGGTATTTTCACAGTATATATTGTATATTGGAAAATTTGGATTGCAAAGTTTTTTCGTTAACTCTAATATATATTTTAATTTTGGTTTACCTAAATTATCATTTTCAATAGTTTGTAATTGAGTGAAATGGCCAAAATAGGAGTTCAAAAATTGACACTCTCAACAGGAAATTTTCAAAAAACTGAAAACCCAAAAAAAAAAAAAAAAAAAAAAATATCCCTTCCTTTTGTTTGTAAAATTATTTAAAATACATTCAAATATTCACATATTTATATTTCAGGACTTATGAATTTATGAACAGAAGCTGGAACGTCCTGGGTAGTCGAAGGATTCAAGCAACATTAACATGATTATTTTAAATTTATTCAACTTTTCGGAACTTACTGCATTAATTAATAAAATTTACTTATAAATTCTTCTTCCCGATGTTTCGATAAGTTTATTAATGAATTTCGATGGAAATAAGGAAATATATATAATACCTATAACTCACTATATCCTATAATCTATAATTCACTACCCTAACCCAAGAGATACAGGGTGGCGCACAAATCGTGCTACAAAAATAAAACGAAATAACTTTTTTTCTGTGTGAGTAATCGGCTTATTTTTTTTTTTTCATTTTGTAGGTTACTATTCAGATTTATAAAAATGGATGCTTGGGATACGGAGAAAAGAATTCGGATAGTGCAACGGTACCATGCTATGCAGTCCGTCATTTCCGTCCAAAGGGAATTTAGGCGGGAGTTTGGCGGTAATCCCCCGAGTAGATGGACCATTATGAGGTTTGTAAACATGTTTGCCGAATCTGGAAGCATCGCACGAAGGCCGTACCATCGAGATGCCAATGTTCGGGTTCAGGATACAATCGCAGCAGTAGCATCTGCAATACAGGCCAATCCGAGCGTTTCGACCCGAAACTTATCGGGGCAAATTGGAGTTAGTAGACGGTCATTACAACGGATACTTCATGACGATTTAAACTTGTTTCCGTACAAAGTCCAAATTACTAGCAAGTTAAACCCTCAGGATTTGCCTGTTCGCCTGGAATTTTGCCAAAAAATGATATCAATGGCCGAAGAAGACAACACATTAAACAAGCAAAATTGCCGTATATGGAATGAGTCTAATCCAGAAATGCTCCATGAGACGGAACTGCACCAAGAACGAGTCACTGTGTGGTGCGCAGTTTCATCAAGGTGTATTGTCGGGCCGTACTTCTTTGAAGAAAACGGTGTAACCGTTACTGTCAATGGGGACCGTTATTTAAAGATGTTGAAGGAATTTTTTTACCCAAAACTGCGTTGAAGACGTATACCATTCAACAGCGTTTGGTTTCAGCAAGATGGAGCAACTGCACATATAGCCAGACCAGTTATGGCGGAGCTAAACAAAAAATTCGCAAACAAATTAATTTCTAGGAACTCCACTCTTCGCTGGCCCCCAAGGTCACCTGACCTGACTGCACCAGACTTCTTTTTATGGGGTTATGTCAAGCAAGAGGTGTATAAAACGAAGCCCAGGAATTTAACTGAATTAAAGCAGTCCATAACGAAAATAATTGAGGCGATCCCAACTTCAACTCTTCAGGCCGCAATGAATAATTTTTTGATCAGGTGCCGCATATGCGTGGGAGAGCGTGGGGGTCATTTGCGGTCTATAATCTTTAAAAACAACTAACTATTTAAAGTCAAATTTAATTTTCTAACCAATAAAAAAAAAATGAAATACATCGATTAAAAAAAAAGTTATTTGAATTTCTTATTGTAGCACAATTGGTGCGCCACCCTGTATTAATAAAATTGGATACTGTTTTTGTTACCTTTCAAATGCAAAGAGGACGTTTAAAATAGGATTTTATAGTTTATAATTTTGAACAAAATTAAGTCAAAGTATCACATTTAATCAATTCTACCCCATTTAATCCTATGTATGAAGCTAAATTTTTGAAAATATCTAGCTGTAAGGCCATTTGCTGTAAGCCAATCTTCTAATTCAATCCTTTAGAAACAAAAAATGATATTTAAAATCGGATATTGTATTTTGTTCACCCTATAAAATTTTGTAAATCTGGAAAAATATCTAGCCCTCAAGTATTTACATACACATGAGTCCCTTAATGTTAAATATTCGAACACACAAAGAATTTTTAAAATCGGATTCCTTTTTTTTTTGGTTCTTATCACATTTCACCCTAAGAATAGAGCTTAATTTTAAAATATAATATTTTAAATACAACTCATTAAACCCTTTTGAATAAAAAAAAATAATATTTGTAAATTACCTACATCATTTTTAATTTTATCGAATTTTACTCTACAAATACAATCCCTTACAATTTTTTTTAGCTTAAAACCTTGCTCTAAAAATAAACTTTTAAGCTCCAAGAGAATTCTTTTAAAATACTCGTACAGAGATACAACAATAAAAAAATCACTCACATAGTCAAAAAATAGAAAAATGTAGAATTTTATCTTAACACTAATTTTTATCAAAATTTAATTTAGCCTCTTACTAAGGAACATTTTAGCTTTTCATTAGTTAAAAAAACGATCGATTCAATAATTCGTAAGCTTACCCCTGCCTGCATATTAGGGTGGCGCTCATTTTTGAAAATTTTTAATTTACTTGAATATGTAGGTTTGGTGAACATTTTGGAATTAAAAATGACCAAAAACTGCTACTAACGGTGCCTGCCATCTAACGGTTTTTTGAATTTCGATTTTCTCACTAACGATTAAACAGATTTCAATTAATATCTGTATCAAAAAGCTCCTTCAAAAAATTTAAAAAAAAATAAATTTTGGATTTTAAAAAAACGTAAATTTCTTGAATTCTTATAAAAATCTTTCACTTTTATCAAAATCTCAAAATATAGTTCGGTAAGACCAATGATTGCGAAAAGAATTCAGTCAGTCTCATGATACTGATGTCTTTTTTGAATGAGCTTTAGATAATGAAATTGAGTATTTACAAAGCAACAAATATCAGTTTTAGCATGCAAGAAACGCGTCTCATGTCGGTTTCTGATTGCAAGAACTAGGTAACTCAGTTCTAAATTTTTACAATATCTCGGCAAAAACTGTATTATCTTGTGCAATTTTCAAGACCTTTCGTCCAATTTTTTTCTACCATTGAAAATATAAGATATTTGTGATGTGTGAGATACATAAAAATTTAAGTTTCACTTGCTCTATGGTAGCTAGGTTAGGAATCAGTGAACCTTGCTATCTCCAAAATTTTTAAAATTGAGTTACCTACTTCTTGCAATCAGGGGACGATATCATAATTCTCAGTCTCAAATAAAATTAAATTTAGTTTTTTGAAAATGTCTCCATCAAGTGGATGCAGGATAATAAATTTTTAAAAACCTAATTGTAGGTGCAAACAGGAGAAATAAATTTTATTTTATAAAAAGAAGTTTCAATACGTGTATAAGAGACTTTCAAAAAAATTCAATATGCGGTTTTTTTTCCAAAGCAATTTAAAAAAATGTAGTTAAATTCTTTTAGTCTCAAATATCTCGAGAACAAATGATGCTATCTAATTTAATATTTTCGAATAAAAATAAAAGCTGCTATTTTCGGCTTCAATATATTAAGAACAAGCTTCGGGGTAATTTTAATCTATTTTTTTTTTCACAAATAATCTTGAGAAAAAACAATTATATTGGCTTTCGGTTAACTTAATTTCACACACTAATAATTAATACTTGATGAGATTTGCAAAAAAATTGATAGTTTTTTTTGGTTTAACAAACTTTACCAAAAATTGTTGAATTTTTTTTATCTCAAATATCCTGACACCACATAAAATGATATTGGCATCGGGTTAATTAAGTTGTGTACATTAGTTCATTGATATTTAATTGGTTTTGTAAAATAATTCAACAAGTAGTGTTTTTAAAAGTAAAAAAAAACAGCAAGAAACTTTACCCAAAAATTGTTAAACAAATTATTTCTTCTCAAATATCTTTAGAACAAACAATGATTTTGGCCTTGGGTTAGTTTTATTCTACTCACTTATCTTCACTTGATTGGATATTGAGTACCTGAAAACGTTTTAGAAAATTTTGAACTGTCGATTTTTTTTTATAACAAAATAACATCGTTTCTTCTGAGGGCACTAATGGAAAGTTACTAGCGTGAGTCGCAACAAATAAAACATACAGTTTAAAAATATAAGTCTCTTGGATTCCATTAATTTCATTGTCGACTGAGAAATTGAACTGAAGAGTATTTGAATGAGAGATCAATTTAAGTGTATCTATTTACAAAACCAAATCCTATATTTTGACATTTTTTGATTCAATGATAAAAAAAAAAATTGGGTAATATTTTCAGTGAGAAATTCTTTTTAATTCATGAAAATCGGCTCAGTGTTTCAGTTTCAATTGAATTCCATCTGAGTTTTCATGCAAAGTGCACCACTGTGCACCACAGCAGACATGTGTTGACAAGCGCAAAAAAATCTACCGCTTATTTGTCTCAACTTCTATGATTGATGGTATACCATCTTTGTTAATGTGAATGTGAATTTATGTATAATTTGCGTGCTGTGTTGATGTGGCTCATGACAAAGGAACACACATTTTGTCACGTTCAATTTTTGTATCACAATATTACAACAAAAAGTCATTTAAGAACAAAAGTATTTTAATGTCAAAAATAAACTTTATAATTTTTTTATTAAAATGATTTCATAAAATTATTTAATAGAATGTTTTGGAGACCTTACCACAAATGATGTTTATTATCCGGGATTGACAAATTTTCACTGTTAAATCTGAGATTATACTGATTTTAGTTATAAAAAGTCTTATGAAGAAGAATGATGACGTTTTTAGGTTTTACTTAAAAAAAAACTTTACAACCTCCTATTGACTGACACAAAGTACACTAGAAATTTCTGTTATCTTTTGAGCCATCCCTTGGGTTCTAATGACCCACTTAGGGGCTCAATACTCTTACGACCTTGTATACCTAAGTATATAAGACCTTTCAGCAATTTACTAAAAATTGATACAAACATTCAATATTTCAATCAAAAATAGGAATTATTTCATTGTAAAAGGTGTTTTTTTTTTTTAAATATAGGACTTTGAAATGGAACAAAAAAAATAGATTTTTTTTAAATTGACATGAAATTAACTTTTTTGGAAAGATAATCTTCTGGCATTATAATTTAAAGTGAATAAGTGCTTCTCATCTAGCCGTTCGGAACATTTTAGATCCCCTCTATTCCTGCTAACAACATGCATACAGGAATTGTTAAGAGTTGTAAGTCAATAGGCCATGGTTTTCCACGAGCTGTTGCGTGACCAAATCTATTTTTTATTATAATTTAAATATGATTTCAGGTATAATAACCGCCACGGCTTGCATGGACCTAGTCTAATCTGGAGGTCCAATTTTCGATGACTTTTTCCAAAATTTGCGGCGGTATATCGGTAATAAAGTGGCGAATATTGTCCTAGCAACTTCGCATATCTCACAGAAAATAGTCAAGCGGTGTTAGATCATACGATCGTGAAGGTCAATACACGGGCCCGTAACGTGAAACTATGCGATTACCAAACGTTTTCTTCAATAAATTAATTGTGATTGGTAAAACCACAGCTGCTGCACATCATAGTTGTTTAATTGATGAACGAAAAAGTCAGTAATCATGGCTCAAAAGTGGTCAACATTGCGACTTTAATGTTCTGGTCAGCATCGTTTTTAAGGAAGTACGAACCAATTATTCCAGCAATCCTTAAAACATTCCACACAGTCTGTTTTTGTGGATGTGACGGTATTTCAGCATATACTTGAGGATTATCATCACTCCAAATATGGCAGTTTCGCTTATTGACGTATCCATTCAACCAAAAGTGACCTTCATCGCTCAAAAAAATTCGCGCGATACATATTTCGAACAGAATCATGACTTTCAAAACAAATTTGCACCAATTGGAAGCGTTGTTCAGACGTCAGTCTATTCACGTTAAAATGCCAAACCAAACTTAAAATAAGTCACTTGACAGCTGACAAAATGACCGCCAATTAAAATAGTGTTGCCAACTTGAATTTCTTTACCTCTAAAAATACCCTTTATTAGTTTATTTAAATATTCTAACTAAAAATTTAATTTATATCCAAAAAATCACTGTGATGAGAACACTTGAATTTATTTCTTTTCGTAATTTGTTTTTAATTTAAAAAAAAACGTATTTTTTTCGCTAAGTTAGGTTTGATGTTAAAAATTTCTTTTTATAAACTGAAAGTACTTTTTACATCCATTAACATTTTTTTAATTACCTACGAATTTTCATCAATTTCAAATAATTCTTAAGTTGATATTAAAATAAATTATGATTAATAACAATTAACAACTAAAATAACTTGACTAAAAAATAATTTTTATGAACAATTACCTAAAAAAGCCTAAAGTGATATTTCAAACTTAAAATGTTACCAACAATAAAAAGTGCAAGTATATTAAATTCCAAATTCCCTTTTACTCGCAACTCGTTAAAAAAGATATTTAAAATCCATAAATTTGTTACTTTTGATGTAGACCATAATCGATTGATCAAAGCAAATCGTATGCAAAATTTTGTGTCTATATCAAGTAATTTATGGAAAATTATAACATCTTGGTATATTCAAAGCCACACATGTATATCAATAAAGTGACTAACCTACCCCTAAAAACTTTCGTTATCCTGCGCTAAATTGGAATTGTCTCCATTATACATAATGTTACTATAGCATATGAGTTGAGTAGGCATAAAGTTAATGAACTGAAGTAGCGTTTCATTCATAAAATGAACGCCAGCCCGTCCCCCGAAAATCCCCTTTCTCTATCAAAAAAAAAAAACAAGGAGCGCTTACACCAGCATGCTATTATGGTGTAATAATATGGAAACACTGTTTGGAATAAGGACGGAACACTTTGTCTGTATATCTACTTTACTTGTAATTTTATGGTGACACGGAAATATGTACTAAGCGTCAACCACTCTTGAGCAAAAATGAATTGAGACCACTTTTATGTGGCTAAGTTGGTTGGTGCTGGTGTTCTTGTGCCTCATTATTATCCTTTTTGTGGCTTAAAAATCCATCGCGCGTTGCAACGTTGCATTCATTGACATCGCCATTGCATCCATCATCGTAGGTACCTACCCGTACGCGCTATATTAGCGTATGCCTACTGGAAACTGCAGTCAACTGCAACAGCAGACTTCGCAGTGATGCATATCCTTGCCTGTATACTGAAAACAAACTACATGATGCACTTTCTCAAGCTCATCCAGCCAATCCTCGTCCATCCTCTCTTGATGATGTGGTAAAAAGGGGTTAGGTAGCTCTACTCGAGAGTGTGAAATGAGGGTGATGCATTTGATTTGGCATGTTTCGTTCATATAATATGATGCATTATTTTATCCTTTCCAAGTCATAACACTTATTTGTTTACATGCTTACTTGCAGCACATGTACTTGTATTTGTTAAGATGTCATCACTCATGTTCTGATGGGCGCGAAAAATAAAACCCCAGAGTAAAAAAAAAAAAAAAAAAATAAGAAAAAACAACGACTTTGAAGCTGCTGTAGGCTCTGATGCCACAGCACATCACACCGAGAAACACGATAAACATAATTATATTCTCCTTACGGATACATGTCAAATGCATTATGCAGTTTTTGCATTATATGCCCGTTCTCAAAATGCCATAATTTGCATATCAAACGAAAATTGTATTCGCACAAAATTAATCATCAGGTTTCAATGCACGAAAACCTTTAAGCTTACACATAATATTATAATCTGCGAAGCATATCGCCCGAAAGGAATCTTCTTAATTCATAATTAGAAATGTGGAAATTAGGTTTTTTGAACGAAGAAGTTGTGCAATTAAATATTTCATTTTATTAATTAGCTTTTAAGTTAAGAACTTATTTTGATGATATGAATTTTTGTACTTCATTTCTGCAGGTGGAAATCTTTAAGATTTGTGGGACTCTACCACGCAAAATTACCTAAAAATCAGGACCAATTCATTTAAGACTCACAAAGTATTTTTCCCAATAAAATTTTAGTTAGAATTTTGGAGATACTAATATTTTCCTTAGAAACTTTTACACAGTAGGTATAAGCCCATGAAGCTTGCTACTCTCCGATTGTGTTTAAAACTTTTTGATGCTTTGCAGATTTATTTCAAACAAGTTGTAGCAAAAGAAAATCCCTCAGAGCCACGCTTATTAAAATGTGCGAAAACCCATTTTCAAAATTCGACAGATAAATCCAGCTTGGTCGTTTCTCCGAGTTGGATTTATCTGTCGAATTGGTTTTACATTTTAGTCGTGGAATAAGAGAGTGATTTGCATAAGTTGCAACAAAAATCAATTTCGTTTAATGTTGGATCAAAACAAGAAAAAATCGTATTGTTCCGTTTTTGAATTTTATGACAAAAAAATATTTAAAATTGAAAAAAAGAAAGTTTTAGGTAAATAAAGGAACGGCAACAGCATTAACATAATTTTTTTATGATTTTTAAAGCAATAGAAATGCATTTAAAAACTTTCTTTCTTAATCAAGCTGTTTTATTAAATAAATTTTGAAAAATTAAGTACAGGGTGGCGCACGAATCGTGCTACAAAAATAAAACGTAATAACTTTTTTTCTGTGTGAGTAATCGGCTTATTTTTTTTTTTCATTTTGTAGGTTACTATTTAGATTTATAAAAATGGATGCTTGGGATACGGAGAAAAGAATTTGGATAGTGCAACGGTACCATGCTTTGCAGTCCGCCATTTCCGTCCAAAGGGAATTTAGGCGGGAGTTTGGCGGTAATCCCCCGAGTAGATGGACCATTATGAGGTTTGTAAACATTTTTGCCGAATCTGGAAGCATCGCACGAAGGCCGTACCATCGAGATGCCAATGTTCGGGTTCAGGATACAATCGCAGCAGTAGCATTTGCAATACAGGCAAATCCGAGCGTTTCGACCCGAAACTTATCGGGGCAAATTGGAGTTAGTAGACGGTCATTACAACGGATTCTTCATGACGATTTAAACTTGTTACCGTTCAAAGTCCAAATTACTCGTACTAGCAAGTTAAACCCTCAGGATTTGCCTGTTCGCCTGGAATTTTGCCAAAAAATGATATCAATGGCCGAAGAAGACAACACATTGATCAATTGTTTGTTCATGTCTGATGAGGCCCATTTTGATCTTAACGGCAATGTAAACAAGCAAAATTGCCGAATATGGAATGAATCTAATCCAGAAATGCTCCATGAGACGGAACTGCACCCAGAACGAGTCACTGTGTGGTGCGCAGTTTCATCAAGGTGTATTGTCGGGCCGTACTTCTTTGAAGAAAACGGTGTAACCGTTACTGTCAAAGGGGACCGTTATTTAAAGATGTTGAAGGAGTTTTTTTACCCAGAACTGCGCCGAAGACGTATACCATTCAACAGCGTTTGGTTTCAGCAAGATGGAGCAACTGCACATATAGCCAGACCAGTTATGGTGGAGCTAAACAAAAAATTCGCAAACAAATTAATTTCTAGGAACTCCACTCTTCGCTGGCCCCCAAGGTCACCTGACCTGACTGCACCAGACTTGTTTTTATCGGGTTATGTCAAGCAAGAGGTGTATAAACGAAGCCCAGGAATTTAACTGAATTAAAGCAGTCCATAACGACAGTAGTTGAGGCGATCCCAACTTCAACTCTTCAGGCCGCAATGAATAATTTTTTGATCAGGTGCCGCATATGCGTGGGAGAGCGTGGAAGTCATTTGCGGTCTATAATCTTTAAAAACAACTAACTATTTAAAATAAAATTTAATTTTCTAACCAATAAAAAAAGTAAATGAAATACATCGGTTAAAAAAAAGTTATTTGAATTTCTTATTGTAGCACAATTGGTGCGCCACCCTGTACAAGAAATTTACAATATTTTTTTATTGAACAATTAATATGTTTAATTTGCTTAGCGTTAGTTATCTTAAAGTTTACATTGATTACACTGGTCTGCAAAAATTAACTTTTTTTTTCGCCTTCAAATAATTTTTTGAAATTATGTCAGATTTGACTTTTTTATATTTGAATCTGGTGAAAAAAATTCTTTCAAGTCTGGTTTTTTTGAAAAAACGAATGATTTGAAGAATAGAGCTTAGGTTGACCTAGTAAACAAATAATTTAATAGTTTTCACATGAAACCAATATGTTCACTCACAATAAGCCCTTGTTTAAAAAAAAAACAAAAGAAACTTCAAAATTGCGTAGTTTCTATGGTTTACACTGTAAAAAAATAACATATTTGGGTGATAGTTGAACTTCTTTTCGATATTGATAAATTCAAGTATGTAGGGAAGATTTTGATCAGAGAAATAAAAAAAAGAAACATTTTAGTCTATTAAAATCCAAAAAGGTTTTTTCCATTACTTTATTTCACTGAAAGTACATTCAAACCAGGTTTCAACATAAAAAAGATTCGTTATGGGTTAGACTTTTCCTTTAATTATCTAAAATATAACAGACAAAATTAGCGAATTCCTCCTCGCAATGCTTTCCAATTCATTTTGCCAAATTGCCTTTTGCCTTTTAGTCAGGGAGAAAATATATGTATACAAGAAATATTCAGCTAACAATTTTAAACAATTGTTGCCTGATATTCGACTCCTTGCAGTTAGTCCCTTAAAGATACAAGGCGGCAAAGTTTCAAAACATCAGTTCTTACATTGTTTTAAGAGAATGATTTTTGAAAATTTTGTTATTCTGTGAAGAAAATGAATTTCAAAAAGATTGAAAATGATTTAAAAAGATAAAATACAGTTTTCTGAAATTGTCTTGCAAAAAAAATATTTAGTGGTCAAGCAATTCGACTTCAAATGTACACAAAAAACGGTTTTTTCAACATGTTTATGTTGCAATATCTCAAAAACGTGAAGTGCCAGACAAAATATTGAGTTCAGATTCGGACTAATCATGCCAAAATCTATTAGAAAAGTATAATTTGGTTTAAATGCGATTTTAGTTGCAGACCAGTGTCATTAAATATATCGTCACTGATTGCAAGAACTAGGTAAGCCAATTTTCAATTTTTACAATATCTCGGCAAAAACGGTATTATTTTGTACAATTTTCAAGCCTTTTCATCCAATTTTTTTCTAACATAAAATAATATAAGATATTTATGAAGTGTGAGAAACATTAAAATTAAAATTTCAATCCTTAAAGGGACCTAACTTTTAATAATGAGAATTTTTGCTATATTAACATAAATAATTGTCATTTTGTTCATATCTTATCTTAGTCTCTCGGAGTGTTCAGGTCCGGTTGTCATTGATATGGTTGGTCGAAAAATAAATATTCAATCGATTTTGAGTTAAACACCTTCAGAGATTTGAATATTTTGGGACTTTGACTTTTCAGAATATTAAATAAAAATTAAATTTTTATCCACGCAACTGGTTGATGAAGTAATAATAACATAAAAATAAGAAAAATCCCAATAAATTATTATTATTTAGGTATTTTTCTTATTTTTATGAGGAAAATGGTTTGTACGTAAAAGTTTTGGGATCGTCATAAAAATTCTGATGAAACCAGAATAGTAGTTGTTGGTACCAGAGTTGGAAAGTAATGATAAAAAAGTTCAATTTCAATTAGGTTCTTGTAATTGCAATTTCGATTGCTTCTGAAAGTAATTGAAGATATTGAGTTACAAATCACAAGTAATTAAGAATTGTCATTTACTTGTAATTCAATTGCATTAATAAATATAATAATTCAAAACAAAAGTAATCATCAAAAAATTTGTAAGGATTTTTTTCAGTAATCATTAAATTAGTTGATCTTTTTTGTCAATTACATTTTCCGTGATATTGCACAAATAGTTTTTGCTGCAGTATTAAATCTTTGTACGTGTGTTGTTCTAAACTTATTAACATATATTTTATTCATTATCATCAGGTTTTCAATTTACTGTCGTCTTTTGAATAACCTCTTTTTTGAAAATATTTAAATTAATAATGATAAAATCTCTATTTGTATCTATATAGTAGTTGGAAATACCTTTTTTTTTACTTATTATTATTTTGATTTTTAAATAATAAAAATTTCTAATGAATTTTAATCCAAGTAATCAATTACTTTTTGAATACAATTGACACATTGCTTTAATTCGATCACTTTCGAAAACCCATTACTATTTTAAATACCATGAAATTTGAAAGTAAATTGTTTAAATTACTATTACAAATAATGGAAATATATTTGTTTTCAATTACAATTATTTGTAATTGCAATTTAAAAAAATTCAACTACCAATTACATGTAGTTGAAATGAAAGTTGAAATAAATTTAAAAAAGGTAAAACTTTTTCCCAACTCTGGTTGGTACCTAACGTAAAATAAAAATGAAAAAAAACTTTTCCTTAAAATTAAAAAAAGAAAAATATACAATAAAATAACTTGACTTATTAAGAAAGTTAACAAATTAATTTCTGAATCCAAAAGAAATTATTCCATGACCCTGCTATAATTAAAAAAAAAAAAAGTCTTTCTTAAGCAATTTTTTTTTTCGGCCATCATATTTTTTAGCCTTCAGTTTATTAAGAAACCCATCTTTTCTTCTTCATCGGCAGGAAATATTTTTTTAAAAACGGTTATTTGCTCTACAGCAATTCAATAAGAATAACCTTGCCTCTTATTCTGAAAATAGGAAAATCGACTTTGGCCTTGCATCTATCTATCACCTATGTCATGTTATTTCGTTTCTCACAAAAACAATGTTTTATATAGCAAATTCTTAAAACATTTTTATACAAAAATTTTAGCATACAAATCTTAAGAATTTATTTAATAAACAAATTTTCAAAGAATGTCAAACAAATTTCAAAAAATTTCAACCCGTTTTTGAGATATCAAATTTTCAAAAAAAACTGAAACTTTTTGGAAAATTTTGATATGCAATATATCTTATTTAATATTTTATATTAACAAAAATAATTAGACCCGTTAAGCCAATAATGAGAAAATTCTAAATAAATAAAAACGTTCTATGAGAGGTACCTAGAAACTTTTAATAGTTACTTAGTGTAAATTTTTATAATTTTTCGTAGTGAATCGCACTACTCTTAGCATACCTACATACAAAGTTTTTTAAAAATCGTATTAGTCGTTCTTGAAAAAATAAATGCCTGAACAGTTTCTCAACATTTGTATAGAAGGTACCGTTATTTTTTCATAAAAATAAATTGTTATTTTATAGAGTATTAAAAAACCATTTAATACCGAATTCCATAAAAATAGACAAAGAAGTTTTTAAAATATTTGATTTAACAAAACAAAAAATACTTTTTTTTGAAAATTTTTATTAAAAAAAACCAGGTACATATTTTCAGAAATATTTTGTAGAAGTCAGAAATACTGTTTTTAAGAAAACCGAAAATAAAAAAGGTTTTTTTGGGAAGTATCATTGATAACCATTTTTTGAAAATATCCTATCCAAAGATATACTTTACCAAAAGAAATTTATTGAAGTTTTTATGAGATAAGTTGTGTTAGAGCTGTTTTCGAGAAAAATAAGAATTTGTAAAATTTTGTGTGGCATGCATACTTGTATAAAGTTATTTTTAGTTCTTAGAAAAAAATATAAAAAAAAGTGTGTACAGAATCAGCAAAAACCCCAATGTACCAAGTCATAAAAAAATCGATGCATCAGCCTTTTAGGCTGGAGCCGAATAGCAAAACAGACAGACATGCAAAACAAGAGAAGAATATTTTTAATCCTTGCTAGTATCTCTTGTTAGTCGAATTTCATTGATTTATATGTAATTATGGTCGTTTTCGAAAACGTATAATCTGCGTTAAAAATGCATTGTTTGCAGAATGCTCTTTAACGCATACTACAAAAGTTTTCAGTTTGAAAAAGCAAACAGAAATGTTGTTGCATTATTATCATTGTGCTCGATTATGCAGCTTGCTGAGGTCACACGCTCGAAAGAAAACATCATCAACGGTGAAGCTGTACATAAAAAAAGCTTGATTGACGAACAAAGTATTGATAGGCCAGAGAGCGTTTTCGTAAATGTCAAATGCGTTTGCAAGTAAATAATCAAATGACGTTGATCAAACCAATTCTGTGCAAGCAGGAAGATTGCATAATTTAAAAATTGACTTTTATTTAACATTTTTGAAAACGCCTTATATAATGTTTAACTATCGTGAGTTCAATTGTTCTACCTGGACGAAACGCATTTGTACCATATAAACTGTGATTGAATGATGAAGTTTAATCCTTACCACGCTTACAACTTTAATAATTTATTTTTTTTTTAGAAAAAAAAAGTGTTTGGTATTTTTTTAAATACATTTTTGTCGTGGAAATGATTTTTGGAGCAATATTAATACCATTACAAATTACAACATTGCTACAGACCTTTAATTAAAGGTTTTTAACCAAAACCTTATGAAAAAACAAAGTAACCCCCTCCCTTGGACTACTTTTCTCTTTGTATTTTAAACTTAAAAACAAACTATGTAACGGGTGATTTTTTAAGAGGCTTAGAACTTTAAAAAAAAAAACACAAAAAATTCAAAAAAATGAATGAAATATTTATTTGAATCGATAGTTTGAACCTTGCAATTTAATGTTTAAAGATAATTTCATGCAAATGTTGACCGCGGCTGCGTCTCAGGTAGCCCATCCGCTGAGTCCAATTTTGGCATACTCTTTCACACATATCGGCCGGTATCTCACGAATGAATGCATGGATGTTGGCTTCCAGTGCGTCAATCGAAGCGGGCTTGTCCCTATAGACATTAGCCTTGACATACCCCCACAAAAAATAATCTAATGGTGTCAAATCGCACGATCTAGGCGGCCAATTGACCGGCCCGAAACGTGAAATTAACTGTTCACCAAACTCGCCTCGCAATTGCGCCATTGTTTCGCGTGCTGTGTGGCATGTGGCACCGTCTTGTTGAAACCACATATCATGCAAGTCAAGAACTTCCATTTCGGGCAAAAAAAAGTTTGTTATCATCGCTCGGTAGCGTTCACCATTGACAGTAACGCTGCGATTCGCATCATCTTTGAAGAAATATGGCCCAATAATGCCGCCGGCCCATAAACCGCACCAAACAGTGGCTTTTTCGGGATGCATTGGTAGCTGTTGCAATGCTTCTGGCTGATCTTCACTCCAAATGCGGCAATAATGCTTAGTTACGTACCCATTCAACCAAAAATGAGCCTCATCGCTGAACACAATTTTTCGATAAAAAAGCGGATCCTCGACCAGCTTTCCAAGAGCCCATTCACCAAAAATTCGGCGTTGTGGTAGGTCGGCTGCCTTTAGTTCTTGCACCAGCTGTATCTTAAAAGGCTTTACGCCCAAATCCTTCCGCAAAATTTTCCACGTAGTGCTGTAACAAAGGCCTAACTGCTGGGAACGGCGCCGAATCGACATTTCGCGGTCTTCTGTCACACTAGCTGATACGGCCGCAATATTTTCTTCACTACGCACAGTACGTAAACGTGTTGGTGATTTAATGTCCAACAAAGTAAATTTGGTGCGAAATTTGGTCACAATCTTCCGAATAGACTGCTCAGAAGGTCGAGAATCCCGACCATAAAATGGAAGCAGCGCGCGATGAACATTTCGAACCGAGCACGAATTTTGATAGTAAAATTCAATAATTTGCAAGCGTTGTTCATTTGTAAGACGATCCATGGTTAAATTGCAAACCAAACTGAAGCTTTTTGACAGTGACACAAGGTACTAAACACACGTCAGCTGTCAAAACCAGTGTTGCCAAAACCAAACCAGCTAAAAAATCACCCGTTATATAGACTGTGATTTAAATAGTTTTCACATCATAATTGTGTTATTATATTTCTTGTCTATAATGAAGAATACGGCTCCGTGAAATAACTCCCCAATGAAATAACTCCCAAAATTGAAAACGAAATAACTCCCCAAAATTTGTATGGAAATGGGAGGTTTTTTCATCGCGTCGTGGTGGTCCGGCGGGTGGTGCGGGTGGAACGCACCGCGTGCCACACAGTAGGGCCACCACCGGACGGCGCCAGACCGCCGCCGCACCATAAAAACAATCAATTCGATGACGCTTTTTTTTAAGGCCTTTAGTACACAAATTTTTGTGTTTTGTCCTGGCTGGCGATTTAACTTGGAATCATCAACAGCTAGTCAATTTTTTTTTGAAAAAGACAAACATTTATCTAAAAAAAAAATACAACAACAAGTTTCTGTAAAAGGTACCTGTTATTTTCAAAACACAGATTCACAAACTTGCTTGAATTATAACCAATTTTAAAGGTTTATTTTATTTCATCATTTATTTCGGAATTCAAAATTTGATTACTAAGTTTTGACAATGAACGAACGTCTCTCACTGTATTCTGGTTCTGGTTATATTAAATTAAATGAATTCAGGTTTGCTGAATTTTTATTTTCAAAAGCTAACCCAAGATGGTTTTAAAAAATTTAGTACAAAATGCATTGTTATGTTGCTGTTGATGAGAAATGAGATATATAACCATTTTACTGAAGGTCAACAGTGTTTAAATTTTAAGGCCCTAGATAAAAAAAATATGCATCTATGAGTGCAAAATATTTTTGTTTATTTTATCAATAAATATCTATGTAAAAATTAAAACAATAACTCACCAACTAACATTCAGCAAAATAATCGCAATTATTGTTGTATGAAAATGCAAAGTGAGAAAATCACATTTCCACCTCAAGAAGGACATTTCGTTGCCGAAGAAACAATAATAGAAGAAACACTGAAATAATTAATTTCCCAAATAATTTATTTTTCCGAAATTTTAATTTAATTTGATCCCACTGATGAAGATTACAAAAACTTTCTTCTTCTATTTGATTCACTCTAATAACTTGCATAAAATTAAAAAATTGAGTAAACATTTTTAAGTTCGCAATATAATTATTGACATCGATGGTAATTTTCTTTGATTTTTTTATTGTATAAAAATTCACTTTTAACATATAGAAATATTTTATTTTGATGAGATTGAATTTTTTTCTTGCAGAATTTTTGAATTCTTAAGCGGCTTTCACCACTTTTAATTTTCACCAAATTAAATAACATAACGAAATATGTGTTTTTTTTTTTTTGTTGGCTTTTTTAATTAAATTTAAATTTATTCATATTGATTTCGATTTACAAAAAAAAAAAAATCAATTTTCTTTCGATTTATTTAACACCGTCGAACAAGATTAATTCGCCATGGAATACAATCTGGCTGCACATAATTTCTTCTTTTTTTTTTTTGCCACACGTAAAGGTAACGCTTGTAAGTTGTATCTTTTATTTTATAATTTTTCGAGTATTAACAACAATCCCTACTGACACGATTGGGTGAGGTATCTGTATCCGTTCGCGCACCGCATTCAATTATTGTTTCAATTTATTATAATGTGGGGAGTTGATAAGTATATTGCTCCTGTTGGTTGATGGTGTACGATGTAGAGTTGAGATCTCTTCTGTGTATTGTGATCGGTGTTGCGGTGTATCTTTTAGATGCAGAAAAGGTCTCCGAATTGTGTCTAAGAAAATAACCAAACATATTCGCAAAACCAAAGAACACACGGCAAAGACAAAATAAGAAACGATTATTATTGGCTGATGGAATGAGTGAGAAAGAAGTTTGCTGACGCGATTAATGATCAATTTCGAATGATTTTATATATGCATCAACACAACACGGCAATGGCAATGTGGTGCTCATTGTTAGATCCAAAATGATTTGAATGGCAAAAAGGCACTTATTCTTAAAAAAAATATTTTAATTAAATTTTTTTTATTTAAATTTTGAACCGACCAACAGCGATCGCGATGTTTATCCTCGCGATAACACATTCAATATGCAAGGCAATTCGGATACTCATTCAGGAGCTTTGGCTTCTTCAACTCTCGTCATTCGAAATGGATGCAGTGAAACAGGAGTCTGCGCTGCGAGCGCAGCCCTATTAAACCAAGAGCATGCATCCCATCCATCCACCTATTATCCTTTATAGAAGCAGCATTGGCTAGGAGTTCCGAGTTGTTATTACTCCGAAATTCATTCATCTTTTAGATACAGCATGGTGATGATATGCGTTGTTCTTGTGATGCAGTGTGATGTGATGTACCTAGAACACACCACACGATTAGCGATGTATGCAGATTTATATCGCAGACTTGTGAATAATGAGCATGTGCTGTTTGTTATAATACGCATAGCGAGGTACTCGAAATTAAAAATTATAAATCCGTTTGTGATGGGATAATTCATTGTGATTTCACATGCAACCCTTATTGTCTTTTAGGCAGAAGTAATATAGTTGAAGGGTTGATGGTGCGTTTATATATTTTTGATTTAAGTAGGGCTATTTAACGCATTAGATTTATCATTTTGAATGGGCTATTGAGGTATTTTAGGTATTTTCCATCCACTAATCTCTTGTGTTATTCATTCAAAGAACTCAGGGGGATTTCGATAAGATCTGATGAAAACAACTGTTTAGATTGTTGACAAATTTAGAATGTATACCTATGTAAGTATTCTTATTGAAGTGCCCGGGTAACATAATAATTTTCTGTTCACAAAATTAGAGTTCGTTAATCTGAAAATTGTTTTTTAATACATTTTTCTAAAATAGATGAAATTAGGTTAAGGTATTCGCTTACATTCAAATTTCTAAAATTTCTATATTAAATAATATTTTTTTGTAAAATAATGAGTGAAAAATGTCTAAAATGCATGGAATTTGTTCTTTGAATTGCAAAAAAAAAACTGTTTTGAACTACTTAAGTTGAAAACAGAATTCCATCTAATAATTAATAAACCTAAGCAAAATGTTGAAAACTTACTATATATAGTTATAACGGGTGATTTTTTAGCTGGTTTGGTTTTGGCAACACTGGTTTTGACAGCTGACGTGTGTTTAGTACCTTGTGTCGCTGTCAAACAGCTTCAGTTTGGTTTGCAATTCAACCATGGATCGTCTTACAAATGAACAACGCTTGCAAATTATTGAATTTTACTATCAAAATTCGTGCTCGGTTCGAAATGTTCATCGCGCGCTGCTTCCATTTTATGGTCGGCATTCTCGACCTTCTGAGCAGTCTATTCGGAAGATTGTGACCAAATTTCGCACCAAATTTACTTTGTTGGACATTAAACCACCAACACGTTTACGTACTGTGCGTAGTGAAGAAAATATTGCGGCCGTATCAGCTAGTGTGACAGAAGACCGTGAAATGTCGATTCGGCGCCGTTCCCACCAGTTAGGCCTTTGTTACAGCACTACGTGGAAAATTTTGCGGAAGGATTTGGGCGTAAAGCCTTTTAAGATACAGCTGGTGCAAGAACTAAAGCCAGCCGACCTACCACAACGCCGAATTTTTGGTGAATGGGCTCTTGGAAAGCTGGCCGAGGATCCGCTTTTTTATCGAAAAATTGTGTTCAGCGATGAGGCTCATTTTTGGTTGAATGGGTATGTAAATAAGCATAATTGCCGCATTTGGAGTGAAGATCAGCCAGAAGCACTGCAGCAGCTACCAATGCATCCCGAAAAAGCCACTGTTTGGTGCGGTTTATCGCAGCGTTACTGTCAATGGTGAACGCTACCGAGCGATGATAACAAACTTTTTTTTGCCCGAAATGGAAGTTCTTGACTTGCATGATATGTGGTTTCAACAAGACGGTGCCACATGCCACACAGCACGCGAAACAATGGCGCAATTGCGAGGCGAGTTTGGTGAACAGTTAATTTCACGTCGGGCCGGTCAATTGGCCGCCTAGATCGTGCGATTTGACACCATTAGATTATTTTTTGTGGGGGTATGTCAAGGCTAATGTCTAAAGGGACAAGCCCGCTTCGATTGACGCACTGGAAGCCAACATCCATGCATTCATTCGTGAGATACCGGCCGATATGTGTGAAAGAGTATGCCAAAATTGGACTCAGCGGATGGGCTACCTGAGACGCAGCCGCGGTCAACATTTGCATGAAATTATCTTTAAACATTAAATTGCAAGGTTCAAACTATTGATTCAAATAAATATTTCATTCATTTTTTCGAATTTTTTGTGTTTTTTTTTTTAAGTTTTAAACCTCTTAAAAAATCACCCGTTAGTTATGTATTTTGGTACCTAGTAATTACCTACTTCTTAAGGTTAATCTTTGTCATATAATAGTTTTTAAGAATTTAAAATTTAAACACATACAAATGAAAATCAAATACAAAAATATCGAACCAATTTTGAGATATCGAATTGGCAAAAAATATATTTTTTTTTTTGTTTAATTCAAATTTACTTTTATGAAAATGATATTTAAATTTTTGGAAGTTTTTGCATAATTAGTTCAATGTTGATGAATTACTAAAAAAACAATGAAAAACTTAGGTACCTCAAGATATTTCCAGCACAACCGAAATTCAAAAATCGAAACATGCAATAGCTGTTAATTAAGTGCTGAAATTTTAGCGGAGCACTTTTTTTTCCTTCCTCGTCAAACCAGTGGCGGTGCCAATTTGACGTCAAGATAAGGCCACAAAAGAAATCCAAAAAACTAATAACGCAGAAGTTACGTCCTATTTAAGTGCTGTAATCTGAAACTAATTTCATCAGAAGTGCATTCTAAAAACCAAAAATGCCTAAAAATTATTGTAAAATTGAAAATACTTGTCTCAAATTAAAGGTCTCTTAAGATGCTTTGCCAAAAGATGTATACCAACTTTTAACGCCCATTCTTCCATTTCTAAACAGGCTCAGGTATGGACGAGTGTGGAGTTTATGGCGGTGCAAACTTGATGTGATTGATAGCACCGCCATTAAAGATTTCTAAGTCTAATGATGCTGAAATTATGTCCTACTTAGATGTTAATTTGTGTGAACTTGAAATGCACCTTATCAGTTTAGCTAAAAAAACCTAGATCACTTAATAATGACTTCACAAAAACAAAATTACCATGTTCAAAAGCTAACCGAGTTCTTTTCAAAAAGGTATATTTTTATTTTTACACCCACCCCTTCATGATCATACAGGCTTATGGACCGTTTGTTTAGCTTGTGTTGGTTTATCTAGGCGTCAAGATAGCACCACCACAAATTACGGCTGAAAATTTTTGTTCCAAAAAAAAGATCTAATAATCGGTTGGGGTTTGGCAGAGATAGAGCCAGTCAAAAGAACCAGGTACTTAAATCTTAAAAACCTTTATAACTTCATAACGAAGCAAAAACGAGAAAACTACCTCAAGTGTTTACTTACGATATAGGGTCTGTAGGGCAGGTTTTGGATTCGTGAAAAAAAAAATCGAATTAACAATCAAAACATGACATTACGTTACGATGATGGAGAACACAAAAAAGTGGGTGGCACAATTTTGTCTGTCTGTCCGCATATCGACCTACAGCCTAAACCACTGAAGCAATTTTCTGCTAATTTTAAACTTAAGATTTTTTTGTAACTCTCCAGAGGGGAAATTGAATTTTCTTTAGTACCAAAAATAACGGTACTTATGGCCTACAACGACTTAAACGAATTCAGTCAAAATTTGTATTCTATTTTTTTTTGAAATGTTTATAAAATTGCATATCAAAATTTTGGATTTTTAAAAAAATGTATTAATTTTTTTTTTGAAAATTCAATATTTCATAAATGAATTTATGAACTTTTTTGAAACTAGTGTAACGAAGCGTTACACTATAGCCGCTGCCGGCATATTAAATAGTTATTTAATTCTTTCCAGAATCCCCTTTAGTATGCAACAGAAAATACTCAACATCGTTGAGCCTTGATGATTAAATGTTTCGTGGAAATTCTTTCATTCATCGTCCTGTTAAGTAACAAAAGGTTTGCTCAGGAAACTTCATAAGGGGAACTTCGTGGAGAATTGTCTTCTACTTTATCCGTTGCCGTTTACCAATTAAGTGTGATATAAAGATAGAAGTCCAATATAGGAATATACTAAAGGGGCACGTAGTGTATCTATTAGCTCACCGTTTATTCCTCTGGAGTTGTTTAAAAGGCAGGAGAAGCCACTCCATTTGTTTATCCCGCACACTCACTTCTTTTAAGAGTGACGTGAGCAGAACTCGCCACTGCGGGCAATTCACCGTTTATTCTTCTGGATCATTGCTAGAAGCAATTTATTAAGCGTAGTGGTAAGTAAGTAACTTATAAGAAATAACATTTTATATTTTCTTAGGATCATAATTTGTTATAAGAAAAAGAATTAAATAAATTTGAACCAAAGTTACACCTGTCAGCTAGTCTGAAAATAAAAAGTTTCAATTGCTTTCTTTGGGATCGACCCTATCAAATGGTATACTTGTTTTTGATTTCTTAGTTTTTTAACTAGTTGCTTATACAATTGAAAAAAAAAACGATTTAAAAGTCTTTTTTTTTTTTTTTATATTTTTTTAAAAATTACTTTCTAATTTTAAAAGTTCTTAATTCCAAGCAACTTGAACATAAAAGCAAGGACGTGCGATCCATTCGTTCATTTTATTTGACTTGAAATGATCTCAGGAACTCAAAACACAATTCAATTCAATTCAATTCTATTCAATTCAATTCAATTCAATTCAATTCAATTCAATTTAACTTAATACAATTCAATCCATCCATTCGTTCATTTTATTTGACTTGAAATGATCTCAGGTACTTAAAACACAATTCAATTCAATTCAATTCAATTCAATTCAATTCAATTCAATTTAATTTAATACAATTCAATCCAATTCATGCTGCATGACCAAAAAATGAATTGTATTTTTGAACTTAAAAATATCTAAAGCATGACATTTTTATGCACACATGCATAAATAAATAGAAATTTTTTCCTACATTGTCTTACATTAAATTTCAAAAAATTATTTCAACCAATAAATAATAATAAAAATATGTAATAATAAAAAAAAAAGTTTTTACGATGGCATACATATACTAACATATCTTAGGTAGTGCATTTTATTCCTAATTTTGTTAACAAAAAACTTAAAGAAAAGGGTGAGGTCCTCTTTTTAGCAATTATGCCTACGACGTTATCCTTCTTCCCCATTGTCCATAGGTATTTTTAAAAAAAAGCGAAAATATTTAAACTAAAACAATGACAAATATCTACTTGAATCAATTTATTTGTATTACTTTCAATCTTACCTAACCTTCAGTAGAAATTCTTATTAGTATCCAATTGCTGTATTCAAAATAATCCTACCCCATTGAAAAAAAAAACAATATTTTCCCTCTCATAAATCATAATTCCTACCAAGTAAATAAAACACATTACTTCTCGCAAATGTTAAGCGTGTTATCAATTAAGTAATTAACATTTTTCAAAAGGAAATATGCGAACTCACAGTTCTCATCATCACACATTTACCCACTTTTCAAGAACCGTAACCCAATATTATACTTTATGCACACACGTAATAAGCATGTAATTCCGTTAATTCCTTAGTAATAACAAAAGTACATAAAAATACAAAAAAAAAAAAAAAAAACAACACAAAACATCCTTTCAAGTGAAAAGGATGCGGTGCGGTGGTGGCGGGGGACACGCGGTGGCGGTGTCTTTTATTATCGGCTCATCGACTGCATCTATACCTATTTACGCTAGCAAGTACCTACACTTGTTGCAATGCCACACGATGGCAATACGATATAAAGCATAAATGAACCCCAATATATATATGCAGAAAGAAATCTTATAATAAAAGAAGGATATTTGCACGCATTTGGCTGGTGGCAAAAGGCACTCGAACACACTTTAGCCTCTCTCTGTGTATTATTGCGGGAGGATGAAGGATTTAAATTGTGCGTCAATCGCAAAGTACAAAGGCAGTTTACAATGCCCTTCATTTAATCATGATGCTCTTCCTCGCCATTTGAAGAGGAAGTATTTGTCCTTTCCTTTCAGCGGCTTCCTTTTTTCTAGCCATATTTCCATATGTATTTGTGCATAATATCTGTATGTGATTGACAAATTGCATAATGCAAGTTTGGAATTGGTGCAAAGAGAAAGTGGAGAGTTGAGTGCGAAATGCAGCTTACAGTACCGGTAATTAATTGATGGATTTATAAATATTTTTTTTTTTGAAAAGTAAGTCCTCAAAAGGATCACAATGTTCGAATATAATTTTGGTAGGGGCAAAACCCCCTATTAATTCGGCTTAATACAAGCTAATTCTTAATCTAACTTAAAAAATAAGAGCTAAGGCTATAAAGTAAGTGTTGAAGAGGGTGGTTCAGAAGACAGAGTTTTATGGAAGGAATACTGAGGTTAAAGTTGAAGAAGGTCCTGTGGGTGGGGAGATAAAAGACGAGGATTTTGTGGTTAATGTTGAAAGAGATAGAGTTGAAGAGGGAAATATACAGTCAGCGAAACCAGAAAGTAATCGATGAATAAAGGCAATAGGCGTGTTTTTTTGGCAAAGCTATCCGTAGTACAGTGGAATTTTATATGAATTTCAAAAGCAATATCAGCAGCAGTATCGAATTCGATTGAATAAAGTTTTGCTCTCTCGTTATTGGTACGATTGATATTTTTATGTATCGTGAATTCTTGATGGCTATGTTCGTAGACTAGAGTTATTTTGAGTAATTTAGCCCTGTTTAGATAGTGACTTTTGGCTTCGTCATGACGATATGTTTTTCCAGTTGAAATCGGTGAGGAGAAAATCTTACCCATAAGCCCATGGCCAAGTGAGCAATCACAGTCTAAACAGGTTCTTTCAAGTAGTTACAAACGTGGATCAAATTTTGACCCTATGTTGAGCAATTTAAAAACACTGCTTTGGCGGGACAGTTGTGAAAACATGGTAAAAATATTTAAAATTTTGATCTGTATGGTTCAACTATTTAGACACACTACTTTCAATGGTATAACTGACGTTTAAGGATGGTTCAAGCTTTTTATTGGTTTCAACCATGAACCATAGTTGAACCTCGCCAAAATCGGTTATTTAAAATTGCTGATATTTAAATTTAAACCCTGATTGCAAAACTGGCTCTAACTCAATTTCAAGGATTGTTCAAGCATATATGGCTACTATCACTGACTCAAAATGTCGTTGAACCTCAGTTTATCCATTAAAAATTGTGAGTTAAAACTACCAACGGCTGATTGAGTATGTTCACAAATAATGTCATCTACCTCAAAAGTCTGCCACTATACGATGACTTTTGAGTTATGAATTTTGAAATGAGAAAAAAACACCTGATTTCATCTTCGCACTCATTTAATTTCGATAAAAAGTCGTCGTGTAATAGCAGACTAATTGACGATTTTTTTGCCTTGACCATAGTCTACGAACGCACCCCTACAACTTCTTATTCTTTTATATCAATTTTCGAGTTTAAAAATGGCTAAAAATGACACACACATTCAATTTAAATTATAAATTTGAGTACAAGTTGGTTTTATTAATAATTTTGGTTTATTTCTACTTTTAACTTTCATTAAACTCACTTTCGTGCTCTGACAGCTGTTCAGGCGTACCATATATCGAATACAAAAATATAGTCAGCTGCGGATGTGTCTTGTTGGAAATTTCTCACTGTACTATACATACAATCCCAAAAAAACATGCCTTCTGATATTTCTTTTCGTTCTTCCAAAGAATTCAAGTTGATTAGTTTAGTTAAGTATAGATAGGTAGGTAGGATCAGAGGATTGTTTCATGTTTAAGGCCTCGAAGAGCTTACCGAAGGAAGCGATGCGGGACGCTCTCGGTTCGGGAATTGTAAAAACGGTGATAAGGGGATCAAACTTGAGTGGTGTATTTAATTTTGCCAAAAGCCTTACTGAAATCGGTTGAGATAACATCGACTTCGTAAGATTTCTCTATGGTTGATAGCGTGAAGGGCACAAATTCAACAAGGTTACTGGTTGTAGACCTGCACATAGAGTACTTATACTATCTAGAGAACCGACTCGTACCCCTCTTGCCTAAAACACCCGCAAATTTTATTTGAGCTCATTAAGAGAAAATTCTCTTAAATTCCCTGTCCGTGAATACGTGCGATAGCTCTAAATGTGGCGTTTTCAATTTTTCGATTCAATTTTTTGTTGTTTTCAGTCTAATGAGCCAAAAATCCATTAAGTTATCATTGTATTGGTGAGGTTCCATTTAAAATGCATTGGGCAGCTAACACATGCTCAGCCATGTGGAGGAAATACTCAAAATGGAGTTTGTAGGGTGAAAGAGAAAAAACCCTGAAGTCGGTTCTCTAGATTATATAGGTACTCTATGGTCAAAAGATTGTTTGAACAAGGCTGGCGATAGTGTTAGGAGTGCTTGAAGTTTCTTTATTAAAAGAGAGAGTGTTTGGGTAGCAATCAGATTTTCTTTATAGTTGAGTTTTTAGTTTGGAAGGCGTGATCAACTAAATAACGTTGGTAAAGGGAGTTATTTAGCTCTTTGAAATGATGATTAGAACCAAAGAATAGTCAGTAGGAGAACGAGAGCCGAGAAAAAATGTCCACAACTTTTTTTTTATTTCGCAGAGAACGAAGTTTACAAACAAAGTAGAGAAAAAGACAAGGTTTTGTGGAAAAGAAAAAGCATATTAAGAGAAATAAAATTTAATATTTCACTGTACAATTAAGTTGTGGCATCATTTACAGATAAGTTATCAAAATTAAAGGAGACTTTGTTCATGTATTCGTTTATTTGACGAAAGTTTGCTTTATTGAGTCATAAGAAGAAAGATCTGTAGGAGGAGGGATTGTAATGGAGAGTCATAAAACAGTAAGAAAGAGAAATACAAAAGATTTAATCGATAAGGTCAAAATTTTTATCACTTGTGATTTCAATTTCTTAAATAAAAAAAAAAAGATAATACTAAATGGCTGCAAGCCTACTATTCAGTCAATGAATTCTTGTAAGCTGAAAGCATGTCTTGAAGGTATCTTTTCTCTTAAAAAAGTTATGCGCAGTTTAGAAAAAAAAAATTAGGTTGGTTTTTGAAAATTTCTTATAAAATTTTTGAACCATACATTTCGATAAAAAAATCTAATTTTGAACAAAAAGTTTTAAATGTTAAAAATTCATATTTGGCGTAGTTTCGGAGTTATATTAAAAAAAAATTGAAAAGTGGCCAGTGTGACCATTCTTTCATAAATGTATAGATTATTTTAGTAGCATTTTCGTTTTCAAGCATACGTGTGGCTATGGCCCAAACAAAAATTTCCAATAATTAAAACCTATGCACGTTATTGTTCCTTCTCACAAGTTCTATTCAATAGCCTATTGAAAAACTATTGGTACTCAATTACATAAATTTTCTTTAAAATATTTCCATAGATATAAGCAAATTTTTAAACAAATTATATTTCTACATTATCAAGAAAAAAAGGAGTTAAGAGATTCTGAAAAAATGTGGATTATAAAATTAAATTTATAAAAAATGGTCTTTCAAATTCCAACAAGATGTTCCTTATATATGTCCTTACTGTATACCCAAGCTTGACTCGAATAAATAAATAGGGATGCATTTTCGTTGCACAAATGACAAATGCAATAACCTATCTCTACAACCTTCAAAAGAATCCCGCCAGCGAAATCTTACAAACGCAACTTAAAAAACCTAATTTGAGAGTGAAGAGTTATTTCGTGTGCATGTTGTTGCTTGGTTGGTTGGTTGGTACTTTTTTTTTTCATCAAAATCTGGATTGCATTTTCAAGGGCAATTAATATCAAGCCCCAACGACAAACAAGAATATTAGCCAAGTTATGCACAGCATTGGCTCTTGAACTCATTTCTTTGATTCCTTTTAAAAGCTAATCAGCTCTTACACAAAGGATTACTCAAAGAGTTTTTTTTTGTTGTTGTTCGTTATGCAGAGTCAGGCCAATGTCATATTCAATGGTTTTATCTGCTGCTCGTCTTTAAATCAACCCTACAAAACACTTGGGTGTTTTTTTTTTTATTCATATATTTAGGTACAAATTAAACACATCATGAACATCAAACAATATGACAATTGTTTTGATTAAGCCGACCAAACGGATGTCAAGGACAATCGTCTATTTTTTGTATTTAAAGTGGTGAAAAATATTCAATTTTATATGTTCTTGATCTCCAACCTGAGGGTATTGTGTTTTTATAAGCTCTCGTCATATCGGACAGAATAATGATGGCTAAGGTGCCTATAGGTTTATTTCATCTCTTACAAGGATAATGAACTTACAACTGTTCCTATTGGTAATTACTGTGTTAATAAAAAATAATGGTATGAGAATATTCATTTTGGCAACAATGTTTGTGCTAACTAAAAAACAAAAAAAATGGAAGGTGCATTATATGTCATTAATTAGTTGTAATCTGTCATTCTATGTTTTCTATATTTTTTTTTTTGTAAAAACTTTTTAAAATTTTATATTTTATTTAACAAATTCAATTTTGTCTTGCGATAATTTCTATGTGAAGGGCTGAGGGAAATAATAATCAGAATCACATTTTCCGATTTTATAAAAATTATATTTTCTTTCAAGCCTGATATTTTGAAACTTAAATAAATATAATGGTTAACACGGTTTTGTTGCAATTCTTCTCTATAAAGATTTTTAGTGTGCTGAACTGGAATCTGAAGTCCGAATTTTTTCATCGCATTACGTTTTTGAGATATTTTCGTTTGAAAATCAAAAAACCGCGGCAACTTTGATATTTCCCTTTGTACTGTGACGCTAACCATTGTCATTTTTTTTAATCGTTTTATGTATCCATTTGATAACAGTTTTTTAGAAGTGGTAAAAACTTCTAAGACTAACTAACTATTTTAATGCTTAATGATAGGCTGTTAATTAGTCGTTAATTAGTTGTAACAAATTCAATTTTGTAATGCGATATTTTTTATATATTTTTGGAGATTTGTTTTATATATCTATAATTAGTTAATCTGTCTTTAATTAGCCGCGAATTTTTGGAATTTGTCGTTTCATGTTTTCTATGTTTTTTTTTTTTGGGTAAAACTTTTCCAACAAGACACAACTCGAAAAGCGGAACGAATTCTTATATCTACTTAAAATTTTAGGGCTTATTAGTTTGCCATTGTTTGGTTATTACTCGTAATTAGTTGTGAAAAATTAAATTTGATTGTGCTGTATTTTTTGTTTTGTATAAGTCTTTTTTTTTTAGATTTATATCAGGTTAGCAAAGCACCACTTCAAAAATTGGTAAAAAATCAAAAAACCGAATGGCTTATGACCTTATAATTTTATTTTAGTTTAATCCATCAATTGATTATATTTAGTTTTTTATTGCCTAACTATGTTTTCACTAGGTTAAATGATGTAATTTCGTTCAAAAATACATAGAAAACATTGCACGCAAAAATTGAATTCGTAACAAGTAATTAATGGCAAATTATTAAGCAGTAAGATGTTAAGTTTTGGTACTTTTGAAAAATAAAGAAAACATAGAATGACAAACTCAAAATTTAAAACTTGTATTAACGACTAATTAAGCTTGAATTATGAAGCAATTATCCATGTAGCTTATGCAATTTTTTCCCTTTTTTGACGTAAAAAACATTGCACGGCAAATTTGAAGTAGTCACAACTCATTAAAAACAAGATAACGACAAATAATAAAGCCATTAACCTTTTGATACTATCAGTTTTTACCCCTATTTGAAGGGTTATTTTCACAACCAATTCACCACTTATTAACGGTAAATTAGTATCTATTCAATTTCCGATTCGTCAATGTTGTCTCGATGCAGGTTGTTTTACAAAATATACCTACAAATAAAAGATATTTTTTTAAAATAACTTAAAAACACTTATTTTATTTATGTATTTACTTTAATGCATTTCGGAAGCTATGCTTCTTTATTTGCTTTAATGAATTATTTTAATTATTTACTTTAATGAATTTAAGATATATTATAAGTTTTTTGAAAATTGGATCTCTCATCGTCACTATTCATTAAATTATTTTTATATTTGAAAATGAAAAGGGATTCCAAAGCATCTAATTCATAAGGATTATTCACATTGCGTATTTATTTCAAATTTTGTAAGTTAAAATTACGCTTATTATCCAGCATGTGTTGAGGAACACTCGACTTTTCAGGTTCATTATATTTTACATGTGCAATATGTTCTTTGAATCTTTTCATAACTATGATCTTCTTGTTTGTCCTACATATTGCCTCCTACAATCGCTGTATCCAAGAGTAAATACCTGATTGTTGAACTTTTTCAGTTTCTTCTTTTGAGCCACTAATATTAGTTTTATCTCACAAAATATTGGCTCATTTTGATGTCTGGTCTATAAAAAAATGGTCCTAATTTGATGTAGTTTCTGGGGGAGACGAACACAATCCCGAAGTTCTGAATCCCGAAAACTCAAAATCCAGAATCCCGAAAACCCAGAAACCTGAAAACCCAAAGTCCCAAATGCCCAGAATCCTGAAAATCCAGATTCCGGAAAGCCCAGAATCCTGAAAACCCATAATACTAAAGACAAAAAATCCAGAATGGCCAAAACCCTGAAGCAATATCTTTGGCAATGCCGTTTTTATCAGGACAGATCTGCCCATATAGAATTGAAATCAAATAATTTAATTAAATTAGTAACAAATTAGTAATTATTATATAAAATGAATGAATGAATTTGCGCAAATTTTCTATAAGGGCAGATCTACACCATTTTGGCGATATCGATACGCTATCGCTACATTAAAATAATTTTTTGTTTTCTGTCTTTAAACACTTTATAATAGCTGCGTTTTTTTGCATCTCAAAATAATACTGCCTACAAAAAAAATACGACAGCAAAACAAAGCAAATTACATGTCAAATACAACAACAACTATGTCCAAATAGAGTTACCTATGTCCAGATAATTAAGTGGATTTAACTTTTGTCCCGATAAAAATGGCATTGCCAGACTACCATTGTCGTTGTGTTATCGATAATTTGTTGGCGTAGACCATAGACTTGACGTAGCCCCACAGGAAATAGTCTAACAGCGTCAAATCGCACCACCGAGGCGGCCAAGCGACTGGACCATTTCGTGAGATAACACGTTCTCCAAACTTGGTTTCCAATAAATTGATTGTGACATTCGCTGTGTGGCTTGTGGCACCGTTCTGTTAGAACAAAATGTTCTCCAAGTCCATATCATCCAATTGGGGCTAAAAATAGTCGATTATCATTGAACGGTAACGATCCTCATTTACAGTAACGTGCCAGTCTGCATCATCACGGAAGAAGTACGGCCCAATGACACCGCCGGTGTCAGGCAATGATGACTCATGGAGTACGTGTGGATTGTTGCCTGACCAATACCGCAGATTTTGTTTATTGACGAAGCCATTCAGCCAGAAATGAGCCTCATCGCTGAAGATGATTTTTCGATGAAAATCCGAATCATTTTCAAGTTGTTGCTTAGCCCAATTCACGAGCATACGACGCTTCTGGTGGTAAAGCGGCTTCAGTTCTTGCGTCAATTTAATCTTGTAAGGATGTAGACCAAGATCTTTTCGCAAAATTCGCCACAACGACGTCACAGAGATGCCCAACGCTTGAGAACGACGTGTGAGAGACACATTTGGGCTTTCTGCAACTGAAGCCTCAGCGGCAGCAATATTCTCGACACTACGGGCACTTCTTTGTCTCACTGGCACCGGAACATTTCGTACTGTGCCTGTGGATTCAAATTTCTCCACTAGACGCTCAATTGTTGATCTGCTAGGGCGATTATGGCGACTATAAATTGGACGTAGTGCTCTTAACGTTGAGGCCACTGACTCCGAATTTCGGTAGTAAATTTTTATAAGCTCGTATATCTTTCCAGCATGAAATGGCAAACCTTAGTGAAGAGAAATGTCAAAAGAGCGGCAAGAAATATGGCGTCGTTTGCTGTACCTGTTGCTCTACTTTTGTAGCGTCCCAATTGAAAAACCCTTCTCTGTTCTTCTTTATTTTTAACCGTTTCAAACACTTCATACGACCAGATTAAGTGCGATGGGGAAATACACCCGCCCTATCATATAATATTTTTTTTTAGAACATTTTTTTTTATTTTCTCGTGGGTAGGTGCAAAACCCGCATATCAGGCTCTATGAGGACTGAAAAACGCGTGCTCATAGAAGTGTGAGATTCTTACTACACTAAAACCACCTCCACTTCCCGATTGCAACTAAGTTGAAACTTATCTAGCAATTTATTTTTAACGAAGTTAAGTAACGTGTTGCAGGTTACTTTCCGGTGAAAGTTCCTGCTGAATCCGCGATTTTAAAGCGGTTTTCTGTTCACCGCACCAAGTCGGAAGGTTTTGTTCTTCGCAGACGGCGTACTAAGTTCGACTCGTCAAAAATGTCAATAATCGTTGAATTAACGTGTTCTAATAGTCGATTTCTATGTTTTCGCGTGAAACTTTTTATTTCCTCCCGCACCGTAGGAATCCCGAGATCCCTGTAAAGATCTTCGTTTCTTATATACCACGGAGCATTTACATATGACCTAAGCAATTTATTTTCAAACGTTTGCAAGTTATTTCAGTTTGTATCACAGGTGCAACCCCAAAGTTGTATACCATAAGTCCAAACAGGTTTAAGAACCTGTCGGTATAAAATCAATTTATTTTCAATACTAAGGTTTGAATATTTACCGAGTAACCAGTTCATATCTCTTAATTTACTTTTTAGTTCTTCGCATTTCTTTTTCACGTGCGGCTTCCATTTTAATTTCGCGTCTAGAGTCATTCCCAGATACTTTGCCTCATTTGCAAATGGAACACGAGCGGTATTAAGAAAGACGGGTAATCTATTTATTTTTTTATACGTAAAGTCCACGTGGACTGACTTTTGTTCATTGAGTGCTATTCGCCACGTTTTTGTCCACTCATTAACATTATTAAGAGCATTTTGCAATTTAATTGAAACTTCGCAAATTGCTTTGCCTACTGCTAGTATTGCAGTATCATCAGCAAACGTGGCTACAATAGTGTCTTCTGTTTGAGGTATATCGCGTGTAAATAAAAGGTACAGAACTGGACCTAATACACTTCCTTGTGGTACCCCAGTCACTATATCTTTGAAATCAGAATAGTCAATTCCATGTCTTACACGAAAAAATCTTTCATCTAGATACCCGTTTAGAATGTTGTAAAGTCCTTCAGACAGAACTTGTCTTAATTTGAATTTGAGGCCATGTCAAACGCCTGCGACACGTCAAAAAAGACAGTCGAACAGATTTTCTTTTCTTCAAGAACTCTCTCAATTACGTCAGTAATTCTATGCACTTGATCAATTGTCGAATTCTGGCTTCTAAATCCAAACTGATGTTCAGGTATTAATTCCATCTCTTCTATTATCGGCTGGAGGCGCAGGAGTAGCATTCTTTCAAAAACTTTTGAAAAGAAGAGAAATCGGCCTTTAAGATTTCTTTTCGTGAGATGGTGTGCTAGGTTTCAAAACCATTATGACTTCTGGAACTTTCCATTGGCTCGGAACATGTTCTAACCTAAGAGCGGCATTTATTATGTAAAGGAGGTAAAGTCTGAAGTTGTTTGTGATGTTGGCATAACAAATAATCAAAGTTTTCAATCTCGAAACAAAAAATTCAAAAAACCCCCAACTTTTTGCCCGTTTTTCATTAATTGTCGATTTTATACTGACGGACCAAACTTCTACTTGGGGATTACAACCAATCACGATTCCAATCCTACATCAGCTTAAATAGAAATAGACTAAGAATCATAACGGAACTCCTCACAGGCCACTGCAAGCTAAGGAGACACCTCCACATTCTTGGTGTTGAAAACAGTGCCATATGCAGATTCTGCAATGATCACGAAGAAACCCCGGACCACATACTAGGTAGAAGGTAGATGTGATGCACTTGTGCATCAAAGACTAAGGCATCTGGGAAATCACCAGATAGAGGAGAGTGAACTGTCCTCTCTCAGGGTACTCCAAATACTCAAGTTTCTTAAAGATACTAAATTGGAGAATGAGTAAGTTAAAAAGCGCGCTTTGTTTATTTTAAACGATTTTAGCATCGTACTCTTAACATTTTACTAAAGCTTAAATCACCAAATGGCTATTTTAATTTTTGAGTATTGCGCTAAATCCATGATATCTGTCATTTTCTTCCAAAAAAAATTCTTGGCAATTGTATTTCAGAATTAAATTGAGTTATAATGTATGAATTGTATGAAAGAATTCTCCTGGACTAATACTGTTTTAATGGATAAAGATAAGAAAATTATTTATCGTTTCGAACACCCGACAATTTCTTCTGGGTCTTCATCATGTAAGGCTGATATCATCATCGATAGGTTTTAGTGTTAATATCTAAATAGGAAAAGTTTCGTAGCAACATTTGTGTGAATTGGAATTTTCTGATCGATGTGTCGAAACAAAGGTTTCAGGGTTCGAATCCTGGTGGCAGCCAACTTTTAAAATTTTTTTTTTACTCGCAGAACCAACGTTAATGAAATTAAATTCCTACAAAGTCTTTTAAAACCGTACGAATATTATTAAAACCCTACAAAGTTTTTTATTAAAAAGTTGGTAGTATCTAGTTAGCAAAAAAAAAAAAAGGTTTGTTAATTTGGAAGAACTAGTAGTTGACTTAATATTTAAAAGATTGTTAACAAGTATCATGTTAAGCCCTTAACAAAAGGCTGTATACAATTTTGCGCCAATGACTTTGCTATAGCATCCAGCATTACGGCGAATAAACAGTGACGCTAGAGGATTTTTAGAAGGTGCGTGGTGTATGAAAAGATTCTTTTGCATTAATATAATCTAGTTTTTAAGAAATTTTGGATTTATTCTATATTATTATTCGGTCCTAAATCTTTACTTAATATAGATAAACTCTTTATTTTTTAAGTACAGAAATAGGAATCAGCATTATTTCACTTTGCCAAAGCGAAATAAGGCCAAACACTAAGATTTAGTGATATTTCACATAAGCTAAGTCCAAAAACTAATTTCAAATCTATCTCAACTCAGTCTCGAACCATTTTTCAAACCAATCTCGAACATATCTCAAAACAATCTCAAACCATAATAATTGATGTTCGATAATCGATATTCGATGTTCGATTTTGAAGTTCAATGATCTCTGTTCGGTATCCGATGTTCAATATTCGTTGTTCGATGTTCAATGTTAAAAAGTTCTTTGTTCAATATTTGATATTCAATTTTCAATGTTCAATGTTCATTGTTGGATGTTCAATATTCAATGTTCGATGTTAAATGTTCGATGTTCAGTTTATGATAATTGATATTCAATTCAATTTTCTCAATGTCCAAACCAATTTCAAACTGATCCTAAGCTGATTTAAAAACAATCTCAAAACGAAATTAAACCAATCTAAGACAAATTTGAAACGAATTTCAAACCGACTTCAAACTGTTTTCAAACCGATCTCAAACCGATCTCAAACCGATCTCAAACCGATCTCAAACCGATTTCAAACCGATCTCAAACCGATCACAAACCGATCTCAAACCGATTTCAAACCGATCTCAAACCGATCTCAAACCGATCTCAAACCGATCTCAAACCGATCTCAAACCGATCTCAAACCGATCTCAAACCGATCTCAAACCGATCTCAAACCGATTTCAAACCGATCTGAAACCGATTTGAAACCGATTTCAAACCGATCTCAAACCGATTTCAAACCGATCTCAAACCGATCTCAAACCGATCTCAAACCGATTTCAAACCGATCTCAAACCGATTTCAAACCGATCTCAAACCGATCTCAAACCAATCTCAAACCGATCTCAAACCGATTTCAAACCGATCTCAAACCGATCACAAACCGATCTCAAACCGATTTCAAACCGATCTCAAACCGATCTCAAACCGATCTCAAACCGATCTCAAACCGATCTCAAACCGATCTCAAACCGATCTCAAACCGATCTCAAACCGATTTCAAACCGATCTCAAACCGATCTCAAACCGATTTCAAACCGATTTCAAACCGATCTCAAACCGATTTCAAACCGATCTCAAACCGATCTCAAACCGATCTCAAACCGATCTCAAACCGATCTCAAACCAATCTCAAACCGATCTCAAACCGATCTCAAACCGATTTCAAACCGATCTCAAACCGATTTCAAACCGATCTCAAACCGATTTCAAACCGATCTCAAACCGATCTCAAACCGATCTCAAACCGATCTCAAACCGATCTCAAACCGATCTCAAACCGATCTCAAACCAATCTCAAACCGATCTCAAACCGATCTCAAACCGATTTCAAACCGATCTCAAACCGATTTCAAACCGATCTCAAACCGATCTCAAACCGATCTCAAACCGATCTCAAACCGATCTCAAACCGATCTCAAACCAATCTCAAACCGATCTCAAACCGATCTCAAACCGATTTCAAACCGATCTCAAACCGATTTCAAACCGATCTCAAACCGATCTCAACCCGATCTCAAACCGATCTCAAACCGATCTCAAACCGATCTCAAACCGATCTCAAACCGATCTCAAACCAATCTCAAACCGATCTCAAACTGATTTCAAACCGATCTCAAACCGATCTCAAACTGATCTCAAACCGATCTCAAACCGATCTCAAACCGATCTCAAACCGATTTCAAACCGATCTCAAACCGATCTCAAACCGATCTCAAACCGATCTCAAACCGATCTCAAACCGATCTCAAACCGATCTCAAACCGATCTCAAACCGATCTCAAACCGATCTCAAACCGATTTCAAACCGATCTCAAACCGATCTCAAACCGATTTCAAACCGATCTCAAACCGATCTCAAACCGATCTCAAACCGATCTCAAACCGATTTCAAACCGATCTCAAACCGATCTCAAACCGATCTCAAACCGATCTCAAACCGATCTCAAACCGATCTCAAACCGATCTCAAACCGATCTCAAACCGATCTCAGGGTTTGAGATCGGTTTGAAATCGGTTTGAGATCGGTTTGAGATCGGTTTGAGATCGGTTTGAGATCGGTTTGAGATCGGTTTGAAATCGGTTTGAGATCGGTTTGAAATCGGTTTGAGATCGGTTTGAAATCGGTTTGAAATCGGTTTGAGATCGGTTTGAGATCGGTTTGAGATCGGTTTGAGATCGGTTTTAGATCGGTTTGAAATCGGTTTGAGATCGGTTTGAAATCGGTTTGAGATCGGTTTGAGATCGGTTTGAGATTGGTTTGAGATCGGTTTGAGATCGGTTTGAGATCGGATTGAGATCGGTTTGAGATCGGTTTGAGATCGGTTTGAGATCGGTTTGAGATCGGTTTGAGATCGGTTTGAAATCGGTTTGAGATCGGTTTGAGATCGGTTTGAGATCGGTTTGAGATCGGTTTGAAATCGGTTTGAGATCGGTTTGAAATCGGTTTGAGATCGGTTTGAGATCGGTTTGAGATCGGTTTGAGATCGGTTTGAAATCGGTTTGAGATCGGTTTGAGATCGGTTTGAGATTGGTTTGAGATCGGTTTGAGACCGGTTTGAGATCGGTTTGAGATCGGTTTGAGATCGGTTTGAGATCGGTTTGAGATCGGTTTGAGATCGGTTTGAAATCGGTTTGAGATCGGTTTGAAATCGGTTTGAGATCGGTTTGAGATCGGTTTGGGATAGGTTTGAGATCGGTTTGAGATCGGTTTGAGATCGGTTTGAAATCGGTTTGAGATCGGTTTGAGATCGGTTTGAGATCGGTTTGAGATCGGTTTGAGATCGGTTTGAGATCGGTTTGAGATTGGTTTGAGATCGGTTTGAGATCGGTTTGAGATCGGTTTGAGATCGGTTTGAGATCGGTTTGAGATCGGTTTGAGATCGGTTTGAAATCGGTTTGAGATCGGTTTGAGATCGGTTTGAAATCGGTTTGAGATCGGTTTGAGATCGGTTTGAGATCGGTTTGAAATCGGTTTGAGATCGGTTTGAAATCGGTTTGAGATCGGTTTGAGATCGGTTTGAGATCGGTTTGAGATCGGTTTGAGATCGGTTTGAGATCGGTTTGAAATCGGTTTGAGATCGGTTTGAGATCGGTTTGAGATTGGTTTGAGATCGGTTTGAGATCGGTTTGAGATCGGTTTGAGATCGGTTTGAGATCGGTTTGAGATCGGTTTGAGATCGGTTTGAGATCGGTTTGAAATCGGTTTGAGATCGGTTTGAAATCGGTTTGAGATCGGTTTGAGATCGGTTTGGGATAGGTTTGAGATCGGTTTGAGATCGGTTTGAGATCGGTTTGAAATCGGTTTGAGATCGGTTTGAGATCGGTTTGAGATCGGTTTGAGATCGGTTTGAGATCGGTTTGAGATCGGTTTGAGATCGGTTTGAGATCGGTTTGAGATCGGTTTGAGATCGGTTTGAGATCGGTTTGAAATCGGTTTGAGATCGGTTTGAAATCGGTTTGAGATCGGTTTGAGATCGGTTTGAGATCGGTTTGAGATCGGTTTGAAATCGGTTTGAGATCGGTTTGAAATCGGTTTGAGATCGGTTTGAAATCGGTTTGAGATCGGTTTGAGATCGGTTTGAGATCGGTTTGAGATCGGTTTGAAATCGGTTTGAGATCGGTTTGAGATCGGTTTGAGATCGGTTTGAGATCGTTTTGATATTGGTTTTAAATCGGTTTCAGATCGGTTTGAGATCGGTTTGAGATCGGTTTGAGATCGGTTTGAGATCGGTTTGAAATCGGTTTGAGATCGGTTTGAAATCGGTTTGAGATCGGTTTGAGATCGGTTTGAGATTGGTTTGAGATTGGTTTGAGATCGGTTTGAGATCGGTTTGAGATCGGTTTGAGATCGGTTTGAGATCGGTTTGAGATCGGTTTGAGATCGGTTTGAGATCGGTCTGAAATCGGTTTGTGATCGGTTTGAAAATGGTTTGAGATCGGTTTGAGATTGGTTTGAGAACATTGAACATTGAACATCGAACATCGAACATCGAACATCGAACATCAAACATCGAACATCGAACATCGAACATCGAACATCGAACATCGAACATCGAACATCAAACATCGAACATCGAACATCGAACATCGAACATCGAACATCGAACATCGAACATCGAACATCGAACATTGAACATCGAACATCGAACATCGAACATCGAACATCGAACATCAAACATCGAACATCGAACATCGAACATCGAACATCGAACATCGAACATCGAACATCGAACATCGAACATCAAACATCGAACATCGAACATCGAACATCGAACATCGAACATCGAACATTGAACATCAAACATCGAACATCGAAAATCGAACATCAAACATCGAAAATCGAACATCAAACAACGAACATCGAACATCGAACATCGAACATCGAACATCGAACATCGAACATCGAACATCGAACATCGAACATCGTACATGGAACATCGAACATCGAATATCGAACATCGAAAATCAAACATCGAACATCGAACATCGAACATCGAACATCGAACATCGAACATCGAACATCGAACATCGAACATCAAATATCGAACATCGAACATCGAACATCAAACATCGAACATCGAACATCGAACATCGAACATCGAACATCGAATATCGAACATCGAACATCGAACTTCGAACATCGAACATCAAACATCGAACATCGAACATTGAACATCGAACATTGAACTTCGAACATCTAACATCGAACATCGAACATCGAACATCGAACATCAAACATTGAACATCGAACATCGAACATCGAACATCGAACATCGAACATCAAACATTGAACATCGAACATCGAACATCGAACATCGAACACTGAGCATCGAACATCAAACATTGTATATCGAACATCGAACATCGATTATTGAACATCGAACATCAAACATCGAACATTTAGCATCGAACATCGAACATCGAATACTGATCTCAAACCGATCTCAAACCGATCTCAAATCGATCTCAAACCGATCTCAAATCTTTCTCAAACCGATCTCAAACCGATCTCAAACCGATCTTTAACCAATCTCAAACATATTTCAAACCGATCTCAAACAAATCTCAAACCAATCACAAAACCGATTTCAAACCGATCTCAAACCGATCTCAAACCGATTTCAAACCGGTCTCAAACCGATCTCAAACCGATTTCAAACCGATTTCAAACCGATCTCAAACCGATCTCAAACCGATCTCAAACCGATCTCAAACTGATCTCAAAACGATCTCAAATCGATCACAAACCGATCTCAAGCCGATCTCAAACCGATCTCAAACCGATCTAAAACCGATCTCAAACCGATTTTAAACCGATCTCAAACCGATCTGAAACCGATCTCAAACCAATCTCAAACCGACCTCAAACCGATCTCAAACCGATCTCAAACCGATTTCAAACCGATCTCAAACCGATCTCAAACCGATCTCAAACCGATCTCAAACCGATCTCAAACCGATCTCAAACCGATCTCAAACCGATCTAAAACCGATCTCAAACCGATTTTAAACCGATCTCAAACCGATCTGAAACCGATCTCAAACCAATCTCAAACCGACCTCAAACCGATCTCAAACCGATCTCAAACCGATCTCAAACCGATCTCAAACCGATTTCAAACCGATCTCAAACCGATCTCAAACCGATTTCAAACCGATCTCAAACCGATTTCAAACCGATCTCAAACCGATTTCAAACCGATCTCAACCCGATCTCAAACCGATCTCAAACCGATCTCAAACCGATCTCAAACCGATTTCAAACCGATTTCAAACCCATCTCAAACCGATCTAAAACCGATCTCAAACCGATTTTAAACCGATCTCAAACCGATCTGAAACCGATCTCAAACCGATCTCAAACCGACCTCAAACCGATCTCAAACCGATCTCAAACCGATCTCAAACCGATCTCAAACCGATTTCAAACCGATCTCAAACCGATCTCAAACCGATTTCAAACCGATCTCAAACCGATCTCAAACCGATTTCAAACCGATCTCAAACCGATTTCAAACCGATCTCAAACCGATTTCAAACCGATCTCAAACCGATCTCAAACCGATCTCAAACCGATCTCAAACCGATCTCAAACCGATCTCAAACCAATCTCAAACCGATCTCAAACCGATCTCAAACCGATTTCAAACCGATCTCAAACCGATTTCAAACCGATCTCAAACCGATCTCAAAACGATCTCAAACCGATTTCAAACCGATCTCAAACCGATCTCAAACCGATCTCAAACCGATCTCAAACCGATTTCAAACCGATTTCAAACCGATCTCAAACCGATCTCAAACCGATTTCAAACCGATTTCAAACCGATCTCAAACCGATTTCAAACCGATCTCAAACCGATCTCAAACCGATCTCAAACCAATCTCAAACCGATCTCAAACCGATCTCAAACCGATTTCAAACCGATCTTAAACCGATTTCAAACCGATCTCAAACCGATCTCAAACCGATCTCAAACCGATCTCAAACCGATTTCAAGCCGATCTCAAACCGATTTCAAACCGATCTCAAACCGATTTCAAACCGATCTCAAACCGATTTCAAACCGATCTCAAACCGATCTCAAACTGATCTCAAACCGATCTCAAACCAATCTCAAACCGATCTCAAACCGATCTCAAACCGATTTCAAACCGATCTCAAACCGATTTCAAGCCGATCTCAAACCGATCTCAAACCGATCTCAAACCGATTTCAAACCGATCTCAAACCGATCTCAAACCGATCTCAAACCGATCTCAAACCGATCTCAAACCGATCTCAAACCGATCTCAAACCAATCTCAAACCGATCTCAAACCGATCTCAAACCGATTTCAAACCGATCTCAAACCGATTTCAAACCGATCTCAAACCGATCTCAAACCGATTTCAAACCGATCTCAAACCGATCTCAAACCGATCTCAAACCGATCTCAAACCGATTTCAAACCGATCTCAAACCGATCTCAAACCGATCTCAAACCGATTTCAAACCGATCTCAAAACGATCTCAGACCGATCTCAAACCGATTTCAAACCAATCTCAAACCGATCTCAAACCGATCTCAAACCGATCTCAAACCGATCTCAAACCGATCTCAAACCGATCTCAAACCGATCTCAAACCGATCTCAAACCGATCTCAAACCAATCTCAAACCGATCTCAAACCGATCTCAAACCGATCTCAAACCGATCTCAAACCGATTTCAAGCCGATCTCAAACCGATCTCAAACCGATCTCAAACCGATTTCAAACCGATCTCAAACCGATCTCAAACCGATCTCAAAACGATCTCAAACCGATCTCAAACCGATTTCAAACCGATCTCAAACCGATTTCAAACCGATCTCAAACCGATCTCAAACCGATCTCAAACCGATCTCAAACCGATCTCAAACCGATCTCAAACCGATCTCAAACCGATCTCAAACCGATCTCAAACCAATCTCAAACCGATCTCAAACCGATCTCAAACCGATTTCAAACCGATCTCAAACCGATCTCAAACCGATCTCAAACCGATCTCAAACCGATTTCAAACCGATCTCAAACCGATTTCAAACCGATCTCAAACCGATCTCAAACCGATCTCAAACCGATTTCAAACCGATCTCAAACCGATCTCAAACCGATCTCAAACCGATCTCAAACCGATCTCAAACCGATCTCAAACCGATCTCAATCCGATCTCAAACCAATCTCAAACCGATCTCAAACCAATCTCAAACCGATCTCAAACCGATCTCAAACCGATTTCAAACCGATCTCAAACCGATTTCAAACCGATCTAAAACCGATCTCAAACCGATCTCAAACCGATCTCAAACCGATCTCAAACCGATTTCAAACCGATTTCAAACCGATCTCAAACCGATTTCAAACCGATCTCAAACCGATTTCAAACCGATCTCAAATCGATCTCAAACCGATCTCAAACCGATCTCAAACCGATTTCAAACCGATCTCAAACCCTGAGATCGGTTTGAGATCGGTTTGAGATCGGTTTGAGATCGGTTTGAGATCGGTTTGAGATCGGTTTGAAATCGGTTTGAGATCGGTTTGAGATCGGTTTGAGATCGGCTTGAAATCGGTTTGAGATCGGTTTGAGATCGGTTTGAGATCGGTTTGAGATCGGTTTGAGATCGGTTTGAGATCGGTTTTAGATCGGTTTGAAATCGGTTTGAGATCGGTTTGAAATCGGTTTGAGATCGGTTTGAGATCGGTTTGAGATTGGTTTGAGATCGGTTTGAGATTGGTTTGAGATCGGATTGAGATCGGTTTGAGATCGGTTTGAGATCGGTTGAGATCGGTTTGAGATCGGTTTGAGATCGGTTTGAGATCGGTTTGAAATCGGTTTGAGATCGGTTTGAGATCGGTTTGAGATCGGTTTGAAATCGGTTTGAGATCGGTTTTAAATCGGTTTGAGATCGGTTTGAGATCGGTTTGAGATCGGTTTGAGATCGGTTTGAAATCGGTTTGAGATCGGTTTGAGATCGGTTTGAGATTGGTTTGAGATCGGTTTGAGATCGGTTTGAGATCGGTTTGAGATCGGTTTGAGATCGGTTTGAGATCGGTTTGAGATCGGTTTGAGATCGGTTTGAGATCGGTTTGAAATCGGTTTGAGATCGGTTTGAAATCGGTTTGAGATCGGTTTGAGATCGGTTTGGGATAGGTTTGAGATCGGTTTGAGATCGGTTTGAGATCGGTTTGAAATCGGTTTGAGATCGGTTTGAGATCGGTTTGTGATCGGTTTGAGATCGGTTTGAGATCGGTTTGAGATCGGTTTGAGATCGGTTTGAGATTGGTTTGAGATCGGTTTGAGATCGGTTTGAGATCGGTTTGAGATCGGTTTGAGATCGGTTTGAGATCGGTTTGAGATCGGTTTGAAATCGGTTTGAGATCGGTTTGAGATCGGTTTGAAATCGGTTTGAGATCGGTTTGAGATCGGTTTGAGATCGGTTTGAAATCGGTTTGAGATCGGTTTAAAATCGGTTTGAGATCGGTTTGAGATCGGTTTGAGATCGGTTTGAGATCGGTTTGAGATCGGTTTGAGATCGGTTTGAGATCGGTTTGAAATCGGTTTGAGATCGGTTTGAGATCGGTTTGAGATTGGTTTGAGATCGGTTTGAGATCGGTTTGAGATCGGTTTGAGATCGGTTTGAGATCGGTTTGAGATCGGTTTGAGATCGGTTTGAAATCGGTTTGAGATCGGTTTGAAATCGGTTTGAGATCGGTTTGAGATCGGTTTGGGATAGGTTTGAGATCGGTTTGAGATCGGTTTGAGATCGGTTTGAAATCGGTTTGAGATCGGTTTGAGATCGGTTTGAGATCGGTTTGAGATCGGTTTGAGATCGGTTTGAGATCGGTTTGAGATCGGTTTGAGATCGGTTTGAGATCGGTCTGAAATCGGTGTGTGATCGGTTTGAAATTGGTTTGAGATCGGTTTGAGATCGGTTTGAGAACATTGAACATTGAACATCGAACATCGAACATCGAACATCGAACAACGAACATCAAACATCGAACATCGAACATCGAACATCGCACATCGAACATCAAACATCGAACATCGAACATCGAACATCGAACATCGAACATCGAACATCGAACATCGAACATCGAACATCGAACATCGAACATCGAACATCGAACATCGAACATCGAACATCGAACATCGAACATTGAACATCGAACATCAAACATCGAACATCGAACATCGAACATCGAACATCGAACATCGAACATCGAACATCGAACATCAAACATCGAACATCGAACATCGAACATCGAACATTGAACATCGAACATCGAACATCGAACATCGAACACCAAACATCGAACATCGAAAATCAAACATCAAACATCGAACATCGAACATCAAACAACGAACATCGAACATCGAACATCGAACATCGAACATCGAACATTGAACATCGTCATCGAACATCGAACATCGTACATTGAACATCGAACATCGAATATCGAACATCGAAAATCAAACATCGAACATCGAACATCGAACATCGAACATCGAACATCGAACATCGAACATCGAACATCGAACATCAAATATCGAACATCGGACATCGAACATCAAACATCGAAAATCGAACATTGAACATCGAACATCGAACATCGAATATCGAACATCGAACATCGAACTTCGAACATCGAACATCAAACATCGAACATCGAACATTGAACATCGAACATTGAACTTCGAACATCTAACATCGAACATCGAACATCGAACATCGAACATCAAACATTGAACATCGAACATCGAACATCGAACATCGAACATCGTACATTGAACATCGAACATCGAATATCGAACATCGAAAATCAAACATCGAACATCGAACATCGAACATCGAACATCGAACATCGAACATCGAACATCGAACATCAAATATCGAACATCGAACATCGAACATCAAACATCGAACATCGAACATCGAACATCGAACATCGAATATCGAACATCGAACATCGAACTTCGAACATCGAACATCAAACATCGAACATCGAACATTGAACATCGAACATTGAACATCGAACATCTAACATCGAACATCGAACATCGATTATTGAACATCGAACATCAAACATCGAACATTTAGCATCGAACATCGAACATCGAATACTGATCTCAAACCGATCTCAAACCGATCTCAAATCGATCTCAAACCGATCTCAAATCTTTCTCAAACCGATCTCAAACCGATCTCAAACCGATCTTTAACCAATCTCAAACATATTTCAAACCGATCTCAAACAAATCTCAAACCAATCACAAACCGATTTCAAACCGATCTCAAACCGATCTCAAACCGATTTCAAACCGGTCTCAAACCGATCTCAAACCGATTTCAAACCGATTTCAAACCGATCTCAAACCGATCTCAAACCGATCTCAAACCGATCTCAAACTGATCTCAAAACGATCTCAAACCGATCACAAACCGATCTCAAGCCGATCTCAAACCGATCTCAAACCGATCTAAAACCGATCTCAAACCGATTTTAAACCGATCTCAAACCGATCTGAAACCAATCTCAAACCAATCTCAAACCGACCTCAAACCGATCTCAAACCGATCTCAAACCGATTTCAAACCGATCTCAAACCGATCTCAAACCGATCTCAAACCGATCTCAAACCGATCTCAAACCGATCTCAAACCGATCTCAAACCGATCTCAAACCGATCTCAAACCGATCTAAAACCGATCTCAAACCGATTTTAAACCGATCTCAAACCGATCTGAAACCGATCTCAAACCAATCTCAAACCGACCTCAAACCGATCTTAAACCGATCTCAAACCGATCTCAAACCGATCTCAAACCGATTTCAAACCGATCTCAAACCGATCTCAAACCGATTTCAAACCGATCTCAAACCGATTTCAAACCGATCTCAAACCGATTTCAAACCGATCTCAACCCGATCTCAAACCGATCTCAAACCGATCTCAAACCGATCTCAAACCGATTTCAAACCGATTTCAAACCCATCTCAAACCGATCTAAAACCGATCTCAAACCGATTTTAAACCGATCTCAAACCGATCTGAAACCGATCTCAAACCAATCTCAAACCGACCTCAAACCGATCTCAAACCGATCTCAAACCGATCTCAAACCGATCTCAAACCAATCTCAAACCGATCTCAAACCGATCTCAAACCGATTTCAAACCGATCTCAAACCGATTTCAAACCGATCTCAAACCGATTTCAAACCGATCTCAACCCGATCTCAAACCGATCTCAAACCGATCTCAAACCGATCTCAAACCGATTTCAAACCGATTTCAAACCGATCTCAAACCGATTTCAAACCGATCTCAAACCGATTTCAAAACGATCTCAAACCGATTTCAAACCGATCTCAAACCGATCTCAAACCGATCTCAAACCGATCTCAAACCGATTTCAAACCGATTTCAAACCGATCTCAAACCGATCTCAAACCGATTTCAAACCGATTTCAAACCGATCTCAAACCGATTTCAAACCGATCTCAAACCAATCTCAAACCGATCTCAAACCGATCTCAAACCGATCTCAAACCGATCTCAAACCGATCTCAAACCGATCTCAAACCGATCTCAAACCGATTTCAAACCGATCTCAAACCGATTTGAAACCGATTTCAAACCGATCTCAAACCGATTTCAAACCGATCTCAAACCGATTTCAAACCGATCTCAAACCGATCACAAACCGATCTCAAACCGATTTCAAACCGATTTTCAACCGATCTCAAACCGATCTCAAACCGATTTCAAACCGATCTCAAACCGATCTCAAACCGATCTCAAACCGATCTCAAACCGATCTCAAACCGATTTCAAACCGATCTCAAACCGATCTCAAACCGATCTCAAACCGATCTCAAACCGATTTCAAACCGATCTCAAACCGATTTCAAACAGATCTCAAACCGATCTCAAACCGATCTCAAACCGATCTCAACCCGATCTCAAACCGATTTTCAACCGATCTCAAACCGATCTCAAACCGATCTCAAACCGATTTCAAACCGATCTCAAACCGATCTCAAACCGATCTCAAACCGATCTCAAACCGATCTCAAACCGATCTCAAACCGATCCCAAACCGATTTCAAACTGATCTCAAACCGATCTCAAACCGATATCAAACCGATCTCAAACCGATTTCAAACCGATCTCAAACCGATTTCAAACAGATCTCAAACCGATCTCAAACCGATCTCAAACCGATCTCAACCCGATCTCAAACCGATTTTCAACCGATCTCAAACCGATCTCAAACCGATCTCAAACCGATTTCAAACCGATCTCAAACCGATTTCAAACCGATCTCAAACCGATCTCAAACCGATCTCAAACCGATCTCAAACCGATTTCAAACCGATCTCAAACCGATCACAAACCGATCTCAAACCGATTTCAAACCGATCTCAAACCGATCTCAAACCGATCTCAAACCGATCTCAAACCGATCTCAAACCGATCTCAAACCAATCTCAAACCGATCTCAAACCGATTTCAAACCGATCTCAAACCGATTTCAAACCGATCTCAAACTGATCTCAAACCGATCTCAAACCGATCTCAAACCGATTTCAAACCGATCTCAAACCGATCACAAACCGATCTCAAACCGATTTCAAACCGATCTCAAACCGATCTCAAACCGATCTCAAACCGATCTCAAACCGATCTCAAACCGATCTCAAACCGATCTCAAACCGATCTCAAACCGATTTCAAACCGATCTGAAACCGATTTGAAACCGATTTCAAACCGATCTCAAACCGATTTCAAACCGATCTCAAACCGATCTCAAACCGATCTCAAACCGATTTCAAACCGATCTCAAACCGATTTCAAACCGATCTCAAACCGATCTCAAACCGATCTCAAACCGATCTCAAACCGATCTCAAACCGATCTCAAACCGATTTCAAACCGATCTCAAACCGATCTCAAACCGATTTCAAACCGATCTCAAACCGATCTCAAACCGATCTCAAACCGATCTCAAACCAATCTCAAACCGATCTCAAACCGATCTCAAACCGATTTCAAACCGATCTCAAACCGATTTCAAACCGATCTCAAACCGATCTCAAACCGATCTCAAACCGATCTCAAACCGATCTCAAACCGATCTCAAACCGATCTCAAACCGATCTCAAAACGATTTCAAACCGATCTCAAACCGATCACAAACCGATCTCAAACCGATTTCAAACCGATCTCAAACCGATCTCAAACCGATCTCAAACCGATCTCAAACCGATCTCAAACCGATCTCAAACCGATCTCAAACCGATCTCAAACCGATCTCAAACCGATCTCAAACCGATCTCAAACCGATCTCAAACCGATCTCAAACCAATCTCAAACCGATCTCAAACCGATCTCAAACCGATTTCAAACCGATCTCAAACCGATCTCAAACCGATCTCAAACCGATCTCAAACCGATTTCAAACCGATCTCAAACCGATTTCAAACCGATCTCAAACCGATCTCAAACCGATCTCAAACCGATCTCAAACCGATTTCAAACCGATCTCAAACCGATCTCAAACCGATCTCAAACCGATCTCAAACCGATCTCAAACCGATCTCAATCCGATCTCAAACCGATCTCAAACCGATCTCAAACCAATCTCAAACCGATCTCAAACCGATCTCAAACCGATTTTAAACCGATCTCAAACCGATCTAAAACCGATCTCAAACCGATCTCAAACCGATCTCAAACCGATCTCAAACCGATTTCAAACCGATTTCAAACCGATCTCAAACCGATTTCAAACCGATCTCAAACCGATTTCAAACCGATCTCAAACCGATCTCAAACCGATCTCAAACCGATCTCAAACCGATTTCAAACCGATCTCTGAGATCGATCTCTGAGATCGGTTTGAAATCGGTTTGAGATCGGTTTGAGATCGGTTTGAGATCGGTTTGAGATCGGTTTGAAATCGGTTTGAGATCGGTTTGAAATCGGTTTGAGATCGGTTTGAGATCGGTTTGAGATCGGTTTGAAATCGGTTTGAGATCGGTTTGAGATCGGTTTGAAATCGGTTTGAGATCGGTTTGAGATCGGTTTGAGATCGGTTTGAGATCGGTTTGAGATCGGTTTGAGATCGGTTTGAGATCGGTTTGAGATCGGTTTGAGATCGGTTTGAGATCGGTTTGAGATCGGTTTGAAATCGGTTTGAGATCGGTTTGAGATCGGTTTGAGATCGGTTTGAGATCAGTTTGAGATCGGTTTGAGATCGGTTTGAAATCAGTTTGAGATCGGTTTGAGATTGGTTTGAGATCGGTTTGAGATCGGTTTGAGATCGGTTTGAGATCGGTTTGAGATCGGTTTGAGATCGGGTTGAGATCGGTTTGAAATCGGTTTGAGATCGGTTTGAAATCGGTTTGAGATCGGTTTGAAATCGGTTTGAGATCGGTTTGAGATCGGTTTGAGATTGGTTTGAGATCGGTTTGAGATCGGTTTGAGATCGGTTTGAGATCGGTTTGAGATCGGTTTGAGATCGGTTTGAAATCGGTTTGAGATCGGTTTGAAATCGGTTTGAGATCGGTTTGAGATCGGTTTGAGATTGGTTTGAGATCGGTTTGAGATCGGTTTGAGATCGGTTTGAGATCGGTTTGAGATCGGTTTGAGATCGGTTTGAAATCGGTTTGAGATCGGTTTGAAATCGGTTTGAGATCGGTTTGAAATCGGTTTGAGATCGGTTTGAGATCGGTTTGAGATTGGTTTGAGATCGGTTTGAGATCGGTTTGAGATCGGTTTGAGATCGGTTTGAGATCGGTTTGAAATCGGTTTGAGATCGGTTTGAAATCGGTTTGAAATCGGTTTGAGATCGGTTTGAGATCGGTTTGAAATCGGTTTGAGATCGGTTTGAGATCGGTTTGAGATCGGTTTGAGATCGGTTTGAGATCGGTTTGAGATCGGTTTGAAATCGGTTTGAGATCGGTTTGTGATCGGTTTGAGATCGGTTTGAAATCGGTTTGAGATCGGTTTGAAATCGGTTTGAGATCGGTTTGAAATCGGTTTCAAATCGGTTTGAGATCGGTTTGAAATCGGTTTGAGATCGGTTTGAGATCGGTTTGAGATCGGTTTGAGATCGGTTTGAGATCGGTTTGAGATCGGTTTGAGATCGGTTTGAAATCGGTTTGAGATCGGTTTGAGATCGGTTTGAGATCGGTTTGAGATCGGTTTGAGATCGGTTTGAGATCGGTTTGAGATCGGTTTGAGATCGGTTTGAAATCGGTTTGAGATCGGTTTGTGATCGGTTTGAGATCGGTTTGAAATCGGTTTGAGATCGGTTTGAGATCGGTTTGAGATCGGTTTGAGATCGCTTTGAGATCGGTTTGAGATCGGTTTGAAATCGGTTTGAGATCGGTTTGAAATCGGTTTCAAATCGGTTTGAGATCGGTTTGAAATCGGTTTGAGATCGGTTTGAGATTGGTTTGAGATCGGTTTGAGATCGGTTTGAGATCGGTTTGAAATCGGTTTGAGATCGGTTTGAAATCGGTTTCAAATCGGTTTGAGATCGGTTTGAAATCGGTTTGAGATCGGTTTGAGATCGGTTTGAGATCGGTTTGAGATCGGTTTGAGATCGGTTTGAGATCGGTTTGAGATCGGTTTGAGATCGGTTTGAAATCGGTTTGAGATCGGTTTGTGATCGGTTTGAGATCGGTTTGAAATCGGTTTGAGATCGGTTTGAGATCGGTTTGAGATCGGTTTGAAATCGGTTTGAGATCGGTTTGAAATCGGTTTGAGATCGGTTTGAGATCGGTTTGAGATCGGTTTGAAATCGGTTTGAGATCGGTTTGAAATCGGTTTGAGATCGGCTTGAAATCGGTTTGAGATCGGTTTGAGATCGGTTTGAGATCGGTTTGAGATCGGTTTGAGATCGGTTTGAGATCGGATTGAGATCGGTTTGAGATCGGTTTGAGATCGGTTTGAGATCGGTTTGAGATCGGTTTGAGATCGGTTTGAAATCGGTTTGAGATCGGTTTGAGATCGGTTTGAGATCGGTTTGAGATCGGTTTGAGATCGGTTTGAAATCGGTTTGAGATCGGTTTGAAATCGGTTTGAGATCGGTTTGAGATCGGTTTGAGATCGGTTTGAGATCGGTTTGAAATCGGTTTGAGATCGGTTTGAGATCGGTTTGAGATTGGTTTGAGATCGGTTTGAGATCGGTTTGAGATCGGTTTGAGATCGGTTTGAGATCGGTTTGAGATCGGTTTGAGATCGGTTTGAGATCGGTTTGAAATCGGTTTGAGATCGGTTTGAAATCGGTTTGAAATCGGTTTGAGATCGGTTTGGGATAGGTTTGAGATCGGTTTGAGATCGGTTTGAGATCGGTTTGAAATCGGTTTGAGATCGGTTTGAGATCGGTTTGAGATCGGTTTGAGATCGGTTTGAGATCGGTTTGAGATCGGTTTGAGATCGGTTTGAGATCGGTTTGAGATCGGTTTGAGATTGGTTTGAGATCGGTTTGAGATCGGTTTGAGATCGGTTTGAGATCGGTTTGAGATCGGTTTGAGATCGGTTTGAGATCGGTTTGAAATCGGTTTGAGATCGGTTTGAGATCGGTTTGAAATCGGTTTGAAATCGGTTTGAGATCGGTTTGAAATCGGTTTGAGATCGGTTTGAGATCGGTTTGAGATCGGTTTGAGATCGGTTTGAGATCGGTTTGAGATCGGTTTGAAATCGGTTTGAGATCGGTTTGAGATCGGTTTGAGATTGGTTTGAGATCGGTTTGAGATCGGTTTGAGATCGGTTTGAGATCGGTTTGAGATCGGTTTGAGATCGGTTTGAGATCGGTTTGAAATCGGTTTGAGATCGGTTTGAAATCGGTTTGAGATCGGTTTGAGATCGGTTTGGGATAGGTTTGAGATCGGTTTGAGATCGGTTTGAGATCGGTTTGAAATCGGTTTGAGATCGGTTTGAGATCGGTTTGAGATCGGTTTGAGATCGGTTTGAGATCGGTTTGCGATCGGTTTGAGATCGGTTTGAGATCGGTTTGAGATCGGTTTGAGATCGGTTTGAGATCGGTTTGAAATCGGTTTGAGATCGGTTTGAAATCGGTTTGAGATCGGTTTGAGATCGGTTTGAGATCGGTTTGAGATCGGTTTGAAATCGGTTTGAGATCGGTTTGAAATCGGTTTGAGATCGGTTTGAGATCGGTTTGAAATCGGTTTGAGATCGGTTTGAGATCGGTTTGAGATCGGTTTGAGATCGGTTTGAGATCGGTTTGAGATCGGTTTGAAATCGGTTTGAGATCGGTTTGAGATCGGTTTGAGATCGGTTTGAGATCGTTTTGATATTGGTTTTAAATCGGTTTCAGATCGGTTTGAGATCGGTTTGAGATCGGTTTGAGATCGGTTTGAGATCGGTTTGAAATCGGTTTGAGATCGGTTTGAAATCGGTTTGAGATCGGTTTGAGATCGGTTTGAGATTGGTTTGAGATTGGTTTGAGATCGGTTTGAGATCGGTTTGAGATCGGTTTGAGATCGGTTTGAGATCGGTTTGAGATCGGTTTGAGATCGGTTTGAGATCGGTCTGAAATCGGTTTGTGATCGGTTTGAAATTGGTTTGAGATCGGTTTGAGATCGGTTTGAGAACATTGAACATTGAACATCGAACATCGAACATCGAACATCGAACATCAAACATCGAACATCGAACATCGAACATCGAACATCGAACATCAAACATCGAACATCGAACATCGAACATCGAACATCGAACATCGAACATCGAACATCGAACATCGAACATCGAACATCGAACATCGAACATCGAACATCGAACATCGAACATCAAACATCGAACATCGAACATCGAACATCGAACATCGAACATCGAACATCGAACATCGAACATCGAACATCGAACATCGAACATCGAACATCGAACATCAAACATCGAACATCGAACATCGAACATCGAACATCGAACATCGAACATCCAACATCAAACATCGAACATCGAAAATCGAACATCAAACATCGAACATCGAACATCAAACAACGAACATCGAACATCGAACATCGAACATCGAACATCGAACATCGAACATCGAACATCGAACATCGAACATCGAACATCGAACATCGTACATTGAACATCGAACATCGAATATCGAACATCGAAAATCAAACATCGAACATCGAACATCGAACATCGAACATCGAACATCGAACATCGAACATCGAACATCGAACATCAAATATCGAACATCGAACATCGAACATCAAACATCGAACATCGAACATCGAACATCGAATATCGAACATCGAACATCGAACTTCGAACTTCGAACATCGAACATCAAACATCGAACATCGAACATTGAACATCGAACATTGAACTTCGAACATCTAACATCGAACATCGAACATCGAACATCGAACATCGAACATCAAACATCGAACATCGAACATCGAACATCGAACACTGAGCATCGAACATCAAACATTGTATATCGAACATCGAACATCGATTATTGAACATCGAACATCAAAACCGATCTAAAACCGATCTCAAACCGATTTTAAACCGATCTCAAACCGATCTGAAACCGATCTCAAACCAATCTCAAACCGACCTCAAACCGATCTCAAACCGATCTCAAACCGATTTCAAACCGATCTCAAACCGATCTCAAACCTATCTCAAACCGATCTCAAACCGATCTCAAACCGATCTCAAACCGATCTCAAACCGATCTCAAACCGATCTCAAACCGATCTAAAACCGATCTCAAACCGATTTTAAACCGATCTCAAACCGATCTGAAACCGATCTCAAACCAATCTCAAACCGACCTCAAACCGATCTCAAACCGATCTCAAACCGATCTCAAACCGATCTCAAACCGATTTCAAACCGATCTCAAACCGATCTCAAACCGATTTCAAACCGATCTCAAACCGATTTCAAACCGATCTCAAACCGATTTCAAACCGATCTCAACCCGATCTCAAACCGATCTCAAACCGATCTCAAACCGATCTCAAACCGATTTCAAACCGATTTCAAACCCATCTCAAACCGATCTAAAACCGATCTCAAACCGATTTTAAACCGATCTCAAACCGATCTGAAACCGATCAATCTCAAACCGACCTCAAACCGATCTCAAACCGATCTCAAACCGATCTCAAACCGATCTCAAACAAATCTCAAACCGATCTCAAACCGATCTCAAACCGATTTCAAACCGATCTCAAACCGATTTCAAACCGATCTCAAACCGATTTCAAACCGATCTCAACCCGATCTCAAACCGATCTCAAACCGATCTCAAACCGATCTCAAACCGATTTCAAACCGATTTCAAACCGATCTCAAACCGATCTCAAACCGATTTCAAACCGATCTCAAACCGATCTCAAACCGATCTCAAACCGATCTCAAACCGATCTCAAACCGATCTCAAACCGATTTCAAACCGATCTCAAACCGATCTCAAACCGATTTCAAACCGATCTCAAACCGATCTCAAACCGATTTCAAACCGATCTCAAACCGATTTCAAACCGATCTCAAACCGATTTCAAACCGATCTCAAACCGATCTCAAACCGATCTCAAACCGATCTCAAACCGATCTCAAACCGATCTCAAACCAATCTCAAACCGATCTCAAACCGATCTCAAACCGATTTCAAACCGATCTCAAACCGATTTCAAACCGATCTCAAACCGATCTCAAAACGATCTCAAACCGATTTCAAACCGATCTCAAACCGATCTCAAACCGATCTCAAACCGATTTCAAACCGATTTCAAACCGATCTCAAACCGATCTCAAACCGATCTCAAACCGATCTCAAACCGATCTCAAACCAATCTCAAACCAATCTCAAACCGATCTCAAACCGATTTCAAACCGATCTTAAACCGATTTCAAACCGATCTCAAACCGATCTCAAACCGATCTCAAACCGATCTCAAACCGATTTCAAGCCGATCTCAAACCGATTTCAAACCGATCTCAAACCGATTTCAAACCGATCTCAAACCGATTTCAAACCGATCTCAAACCGATCTCAAACTGATCTCAAACCGATCTCAAACCAATCTCAAACCGATCTCAAACCGATCTCAAACCGATTTCAAACCGATCTCAAACCGATTTCAAGCCGATCTCAAACCGATCTCAAACCGATCTCAAACCGATTTCAAACCGATCTCAAACCGATCTCAAACCGATCTCAAACCGATCTCAAACCGATCTCAAACCGATCTCAAACCGATCTCAAACCGATCTCAAACCGATCTCAAACCAATCTCAAACCGATCTCAAACCGATCTCAAACCGATTTCAAACCGATCTCAAACCGATTTCAAACCGATCTCAAACCGATCTCAAACCGATCTCAAACCGATTTCAAACTGATCTCAAACCGATCTCAAACCGATCTCAAACCGATCTCAAACCGATTTCAAACCGATCTCAAACCGATCTCAAACCGATCTCAAACCGATTTCAAACCGATCTCAAACCGATCTCAGACCGATCTCAAACCGATCTCAACCCGATCTCAAACCGATGTCAAACCGGTTTGAGATCAGTTTGAGATCGGTTTGAAATCGGTTTGAGATCGGTTTGAAATCGGTTTGAGATCGGTTTGAGATCGGTTTGAGATCGGTTTGAGATCGGTTTGAGATCGATTTGAGATCGGTTTGAGATCGGTTTGAGATCGGTTTGAGATCGGTTTGAGATCGGTTTGAGATCGGTTTGAGATCGGTTTGAGATCGGTTTGAAATCGGTTTGAGATCGGTTTGAGATCGGTTTGAGATCGGTTTGAGATCGGTTTGAGATCGATTTGAGATCGGTTTGAAATCGGTTTGAGGTCGGTTTGAGATCGGTTTGAAATCGGTTTGAGATCGGTTTGAGATCGGTTTGAGATCGGTTTGAGATTGGTTTGGGATAGGTTTGAGATCGGTTTGAGATCGGTTTGAGATCGGTTTGAAATCGGTTTGAGATCGGTTTGAGATCGGTTTGAGATCGGTTTGAGATCGGTTTGAGATCGGTTTGAGATCGATTTGAGATCGGTTTGAGATCGGTTTGAGATCGGTTTGAAATCGGTTTGAGATCGGTTTGAAATCGGTTTGAGATCGGTTTGAAATCGGTTTGAGATCGGTTTGAAATCGGTTTGAGATCGGTTTGAGATCGGTTTGAGATCGGCTTGAAATCGGTTTGAGATCGGTTTGAGATCGGTTTGAGATCGGCTTGAGATCGGTTTGAAATCGGTTTGAGATCGGTTTGAGATCGGTTTGAGATCGGTTTGAGATCGGTTTGAGATCGGTTTGAAATCGGTTTGAGATCGGTTTGAGATCGGTTTGAAATTGGTTTGAGATCGGTTTGAGATCGGTTTGAGATCGGTTTGAAATCGGTTTGAGATCGGTTTGAAATCGGTTTGAGATCGGTTTGAAATTGGTTTGAGATCGGTTTGAAATCGGTTTGAGATCGGTTTGAGATCGGTTTGAGATCGGTTTGAGATCGGTTTGAAATCGGTTTGAGATCGGTTTGAAATCGGTTTGAGATCGGTTTGAGATCGGTTTGAGATCGGTTTGAGATCGGTTTGAAATCGGTTTGAGATCGGTTTGAGATCGGTTTGAGATCGGTTTGAGATCGGTTTGAGATCGGTTTGAGATCGGTTTGAGATCGGCTTGAAATTGGTTTGAAATCGGTTTGATATCGGTTTGAAATCGGTTTGAGATCGGTTTGAAATCGGTTTGAGATCGGTTTGAGATCGGTTTGAGATCGGTTTGAAATCGGTTTGAGATCGGTTTGAGATCGGTTTGAGATCGGTTTGAGATCGGTTTGAAATCGGTTTGAGATCGGTTTGAAATCGGTTTGAAATCGGTTTGAGATCGGTTTGAGATCGGTTTGAGATTGTTTTGGGATAGGTTTGAGATCGGTTTGAGATCGGTTTCAGATCGGTTTGAGATCGGTTTGAAATCGGTTTGAGATCGGTTTGAGATCGGTTTGAGATCGGTTGGAAATCGGTTTGAGATCGGTTTGAGATTGGTTTGAGATCGGTTTGAGATCGGTTTGAAATCGGTTTGAGATTGGTTTGAAATCGGTTTGAAATCGGTTTGAGATCGGTTTGAGATCGGTTTGAAGTCGGTTTGAGATCGGTTTGAGATCGGTTTGAGATCGGTTTGAGATCGGTTTGAGATCGGTTTGAGATCGGTTTGAGATCGGTTTGAGATCGGTTTGAGATCGGTTTGAAATCGGTTTGAGATCGGTTTGATATCGGTTTGAGATTGGTTTGAGATCGGTTTGAAATCGGTTTGAGATCGGTTTGAAATCGGTTTGAAATCGGTTTGAAATCAGTTTGAGATCGGTTTGAGATCGGTTTGAGATCGGTTTGAAATCGGTTTGAGATCGGTTTGAGATCGGTTTGAGATCGGTTTGAGATCGGTTTGAAATCGGTTTGAGATCGGTTTGAAATCGGTTTGAGATCGGTTTGAAATCGGTTTGAGATCGGTTTGAAATCGGTTTGAGATCGGTTTGAGATCGGTTTGAGATTGGTTTGAGATCGGTTTGAGATCGGTTTGAGATCGGTTTGAGATCGGTTTGAGATCGGTTTGAAATCGGTTTGAGATCGGTTTGAAATCGGTTTGAGATCGGTTTGAAATCGGTTTGAGATCGGTTTGAGATCGGTTTGAGATCGGTTTGAGATCGGTTTGAGATCGGTTTGAAATCGGTTTGAGATCGGTTTGAAATCGGTTTGAGATCGGTTTGAAATCGGTTTGAGATCGGTATGAGATCGGTTTGAGATCGGTTTGAAATCGGTTTGAGATCGGTTTGAGATCGGTTTGAGATCGGTTTGAGATCGGTTTGAGATCGGTTTGAAATCGGTTTGAGATCGGTTTGAGATCGGTTTGAGATCGGTTTGAGATCGGTTTGAGATCGGTTTGAGATTGGTTTGAAATTGGTTTGAGATCGGTTTGAGATCGGTTTGAGATCGATTTGAGATCGGTTTGAGATCGGTTTTAGATCGGTTTGAGATCGGTTTGAGATCGGTTTGAAATCGGTTTGAGATCGGTTTGAGATCGGTTTGAAATTGGTTTGAGATCGGTTTGAGATCGGCTTGAAATCGGTTTGAGATCGGTTTGAGATCGGTTTGAGATCGGTTTGCGATCGGTTTGAGATCGGTTTGAGAACATTGAACATTGAACATTGAACATCGAACATCGAACATCGAACATTGAACATTGAACATCGAACATCGAACATCGAACATCGAAAATCGAACATCGAACATCGAACATCAAACATCGAACATCGAACATCGAACATCGAACATCGAACATCAAACATCAAACATCGAACATCGAACATCGAACATCGAGTATCAAACATCGAACATCGAACATTGAACATCGATTATCAACATCGAACATCGAACATCGAACATCGAACATCGAACATCTAGTATCGAACATCGAACATCGAACATTGAACATCGAACATCGAACATCGAACATTGAACATCGAACATCGAACATTGAACATCGAACATCGAACATCGAACATTGAACATCGAACCTTAAACATCGAATATCGAACATCAATCATTGAACATCGAACATTGTGCATTGAACATCGATCATCGAACATTGAATATCGAACATCAAAAACATCAAACATCGAACTTTGAACATCGATTATTGAACATCGAACATCAAACAACGAACATCTAACATCAAACATTGAACATCAAGCAATGAACACCGAACATTGAACATCGAACATTGAACATCAGACATCGAACATTGAGCATCGAACATTGAACATCAAACATCGAACATTGGGCATCGAACATCCAATATCCAAAATCGAACATTGAACATCTAGCATCGAACTTCGAATAGCGAACATCGAGCATCGAGCATCGAACATTGAATATTGAAAATCGAACATCGATCATCAAACATCGAACATCAATTATCGGACATCAATCATCTAACATCGAATATTGAATATCAAACATTGAACATTGACCATTGAACAGCGAACAACGAATATTGAACAACGAAAACCGAACAGAGATCATTTAACTTCAAATATCGAACATCGAATATCGATGATCGAACATCAATTATTGAACATCGAACATCGAACAACAAATATCGCTTTGAGATTGTTTTGAGATATGTTCGAGATTGGTTTGAAATTGGTTCGAGATCGAGTTGAGATAGGTTTGAAATTAGTTTTTGGACTTAGCTTAAGTGAAATATCGCTAAATCTTAGTGTAGTTGAAAAATAAAGAGTTCATCTATATTAAGTAAAGATTTAAGACCGAATAATAATATGGGATGCATTCAAAGTTTCTTAAAAACTTAATTATTTTAATGCAAAAACATGCGATCCAGTCGTGCATTTTATTAATATGGACTTAGGTAGATCTTTCGACTACAATGGGTAGAGATCAGCAGTTTTGGGAAGTAAACAAACAGACCTAACTATTGTAGTCAAATTCATTAGGTTCATTTATGATGAACTCTGTCGATATCCTTAGCTATCAATAGAATTAATTCCTTAATTAAATATTTAGCCAAAAACAATCTATTGAAAATTTTACCTGAAAAGGAATTTTCAATGCAAAAGGTAAAATTTTTCACTCATTTCCACCATTTGTATTCAACATGTAAATTTGGTAAAATAACATCGTTTGCTTCACCCAATTCATATTTTTTCATTCGCTTCCCTAGAACCTAGGGCAGCGATGGCGAACCAATGCTGCGAGTGCCATGGCACGTGACGAAATATATTATGGGGACATCATCAAATGAGAAATTTGACTGTACATTTGAGTGGCAGCGTCATTTGTCTACATCGAGCTTAGTTTTCTTCTTATAGTGGTTTGAAAAAGCCGTCGTTTGCTATCTTAACAATATTTTCATATTAAACATAAAATAATGCTAAAGACATAAGTTCAAATACATCATGTACGGTGCAGCTGTGTATTAAAAAACCGATTTGACAAAAAAAAAAATTGAAAAGCCAGAGAGCATCATCGTAAACGTAAAATGTGTTTTCAAGTAAATCGACTGACGCTGGATCAATCCAATTTTGTTCAAGTAGGACGATTGCTTACTTGACAATCGAAGTGTCGGCGTCAAAAAATGGCGATCATTTAACAATTATATTGACTTTAATTTGACGTTTCAAAATCGCCCTGTGTGATGGCACGCAAAAGCCATTTCAAAATTGGATCGAGGCTCTAAAAGGTTCGCCATCCCTGGCATTTTACATGTAACTGTAATTGCCTGAACAGAAAAGGCGACAAAGTTAGAATATATGTCAAAAATGCTGCAGTAAAAGTTTAATATTGTGCAACTCTTGCTATTTACTCGATACCAAAAATCACTTCAGTTTGCCCGTTGCTTGAAGTTGCTCCTGGTAACAATACTAAAAAATGTTACCTAGCGAGTGCCATCCTTCGCTTTTGGATCTTATCACTCAAGATAGTTGTTTAAAAGTTTTGCTATCTATAGTTGGTCAGCGGTGTAGCGGTGAAATCCCTGCAAAATTAAAGAGCCTGTGGCCCCGATGGAATTCCCCATCGACATACAAGCCTCTGTGCATGCTAGACATCGCAGGGAAACACTAGGAAAAGCTACCAAAACTACGGCTTATAGCGGCAGTACAAACGTCAGGTGATCTGCCAGAGAGGTAGTACGGTTTCTGGAGAGGCCGCTCTACGATTGGAGCCGTAAAGAAATTAGTGGACGCCACCCAAATCGCCCATCAGGGCAACCACTACTCCCGGAAGATCGTCTTATTGACAACCCACGAAGTGCGGAATGCCTTCAACTCAGCCAGGTGGAGTAATATACTTGACGCGCTTGAACGGAGGTTCCACATTCCAGCATATTTCCTGCGGATGGTGAAGGACTATCTGAGGGATCGAAAGCTGCCTTACGAGACTAAAGAAGGCCCGCGAAGGAAGCAAGTTACATCAAGCGCAGCGCAGGAATCGATCTTAGGACCAGATCTATGAAACATCTCCTACGACACCATTCTTTGCATGGTGGAGATGCCTAAGGATGCCTATCCCTTCCAATGGAGAAAACTGAAATACTCCTTCTCACGACGAAGAAGATCCCCACACAAATTGACTTCGAAATTGGGGCAGATGTTATAAGAAGCATCACCGCGGTGAAGTACTTGGGATTGAGGCTCGACACAAAGCTAACCTACTGGCAACACATAAAGGCAGCAGCAGAAAGAGCCTCAAAAACAGCTGCATCACTGAGCAGGCTGACGGAAAATTTTGGTGGTCCAACGGCCAGTAAGCGAAGGTTACTGACGGCGACAACACACTCCATCCTTCTGTATGGCAGTGAAATCTGGGCAAACGCTCTTAAGCAAGAGAAGTACTGGAAACAAATGGCGGCTATGCAAAGATGCGGAGCTCTACGTGTAGCTAGCTCCTATCAAACGGTTTTGAAACCAGCAGTCCTGATAGTCACAGGCGTGACCCTCATCAATCTCCTCGCGACAGAAAGGAAGTACGTCTATGACAAAAAGACTGATATGTGAACGAGAGCGGCATCCGAGAAGGCTAAATAGCTCCCGAAACAGAAGTGACAAGACCGTTGGAGCTCGGAAAACAGAGAAAGATGGACAGCGAGGCTGATCAGGAACGTAGCTGTGTGGAACGATTGGAAACACGGTGAGTTCAACTACTAAGTCACTCAGTTACTTACGGATATTTCAACGCCTTTCTCCATAAAATCGGCAAAACAAGCAGTCCAGCCTACCAGTTCGCTAGAAGATCACACTAACTATACCTTATTCACCTGCAGCAGATGGGAAAGCCTTCGCCAAGACCTGCAGATGAGTATTGGCACCATCACATCGGAGAGGATTGTAGAGAAGATGCTACTGAGTTACGAGAACTGGCAAAAAGTTTGTAGCTACATAGAACATATTCTCAGTAGAAAAAACAGAGAAGAAAACAAATTATCGGGAAACTGTTGAAGATATGAAGTAAGTAAGATGATCCCGTAAGGGAAACATGACAACCCCCCTTAAGTAATACAAAGAGCTGTCCCAGGGGGGTGGAACAGAAGCCAAAAGGGTTATGATGGAGTTTTGGTCGGTATGTTTATACCTGAACGAGTCCGACACACGGGGATGGTCAATGGGTCAATGCCAAAAAGGCCTTTTTATGGTGGGTGCATAAAGCATTTCTTAGCTCCCCTTAGGGAAAATAGTTGGTCAGCAAGTTGTATTCACTTTGAAATTTGGATACAAATTTTACATTTGCATTTTATACCATATGTATATTTTTTTCCCAGTGTATAATCACGTTCAATGGACCCACACACAACTTCTATAAAACTTTTGAATATCGATTCTTATCAAAAATCAATTTAAACTCGAGCACATTATGCATTAAATGCGCGCGCGCCACTCCTAATATCGGAATATCATGCTATCATATATTGATATCTTACAGGAAAACGATATTTTCATTTAATTATGTAGTGTTTATTTTTTAATCCATTCTGATTGACTTTATTGATATACTCTCCACTATAATGATATGCAATTTTATTTATTGAGTAACGCGCGGGCACACTTTTAATGGAGTTTCAATCACCATTTATAGTCATTTTCTCTTTGCAAAATTTGATGAAATCTTTTTGAAAGGAATTTAAAAATGTTTGAAGCTTTTTAAAAATTGAAAGTCATTATGATGGCATGAAAAAAATACTTTCTAAAATCAAATTTTGTCGCAGATATTATTTTAATTTGATTTTATAAAAAAAATCTACAAAAATGGAATAAAACTTTTATTAAAAGAAAAGAGTACAATTTTATGTCACCGAATTTAAGTGCAAAAAATTTGAATAAATTAATATCTTCACAAATTTTTGTTTGTGTATAAATGAAATAAAATTATTTTTTGTGGTTATTTCCCGTGGGTAGGTGCAAAACCTGCTATTTAGGCTCTATGAGGACCGAAAAACGCGTGCTCATAAAAGTGTGAGGTTCTTACTTCACTAAAACCACCTCCACTTCCCGATTGCAACTAAGTTGAAACTTATCTAGCAATTTATTTTTAACGAAGTTATGTAACGTGTTGCAGGTTACTTTCCGGTGAAAGTTCCTGCTTAATCCGCGATTTTAAAGCGGTTTTCTGTTCACCGCACCAAGTCGGAAGGTTTTGTTCTTCGCAGACGGCGTACTAAATTCGACTCGTCAAGAATGTCAATAATCGTTGAATTAGCGTGTTCTAATAGTCGATTTCTATGTTTTCGCGCGAAACTTTTTATTTCGTCCCGGACCGTATGAATCCCGAGATCCCTGTGAAGATCTTCGTTTCTTATATACCACGGAGCATTTACATATGACCTAAGCAATTTATTTTCAAACGTTTGCAAGTTATTTAAGTTTATATAGCATCAGGTACAACCCCAAAGTTGTATGCCATGAGGCCGCCAAACAGGTTTAAGAACCTGTCGGTATAAAATCAATTTATTTTCAATACTAAGCTTTGAATATTTACCGAGTAACCAGTTCATATCTCTTAATTTACTTTTTAGTTCTTCGCATTTCTTTTTCACGTGCGGCTTTCATTTTAATTTCGCGTCTAGAGTCATTCCCAGATACTTTGCCTCATTTGCAAATGGAACACGAGCGGTATTAAGAAAGACGGGTAATCTATTTATTTTTGTGTAAGTAAGGTCCACGTGAACTGACTTTTGTTCATTGAGCGCTATTCGCCATGTTTTTGTCCACTCATTACCCTTATTAAGAGCATTTTGTAATTTAATTGTAGCTTCGCTAATCGTTTTGCCTACTGCTAGTATTGCAGAATCATCAGCAAACGCGGCTACAATAGTTTCATCTGTTTGAGGTATATCGCGTGCAAATAAAAGGTACAGAACTGGACCTAATACACTTCCTTGTGGTACCCCAGTCACTATATCTTTGAAATCAGAATAGTCAATTCCGTGTCTTACACGAAAAAGTCTTTCATCTAGATATCCGTTTAAAATGTTGTAAAGTCCTTCAGACAGAACTTGTCTTAATTTGAATTTGAGGCCATGTCAAACGCCTGCGACACGTCAAAAAAGACAGTCGAACAGATTTTCTTTTCTTCAAGAGCTCTCTCAATTACGTCAGTAATTCTATGCACTTGATCAATTGTCGAATGCTTGCTTCTAAATCCAAACTGATGTTCAGGTATTAATTTCATCTCTTCTATTATCGGCTGGAGACGCAGGAGTAGCATTCTTTCAAAAACTTTTGAAATTATAGGAAGAAGAGAAATTGGCCTTTAAGATCTCTTTTCGTGAGATGGTGTGCCAGGTTTCAAAACCATTATGACTTCTGCAACTTTCCATTGGCTTGGAACATATTCTAACCTTATAGCGGCAATAATTATTTAAAGGAGGTTAATAAACCCTTGACGAGGGAGCATTTTTAAAGTTTCTGCCGTTATTAAGTCATATCCTGGAGCTTTGTTGGACTTAAGCTTCTTTATTTCTCGTTTAAATTCAGCAGGTGTAGCATTTCTCGTTATGTAGTTTTCATTTGAGGTAAAATTCATATTAACATTTCCGTTGAGTTCTTGCCCATCGAACGGCTTAAATGTTTCCTCTAAGTAATCGGCGAATACCATCGCTTTTTCTTTGTCACTTTTAGCCCATTCATTTGGCTGTTCTTAATCGGAGGAACTGGAAGCTTTGGCTTTCTCGTTGTTTTTATAGCTTTCCAAAGTGAGTAGTTGGATTCTTTCCCCGCTGTCAAGCCTTCAAGGTAATTTTCAACTTCAAGGTTTTTGAAATCTGATATCGCCGTTTTTAGCATATTACTCAAGCGATTTAAATGAGCTTTGTGTTGAGGAGCACGCGTTTGCTGCCATTTTGTACGTGCTTTTCGTTTCTCTTTGACTAAATCTTTTATTTCTTGCGGATATTTTATATCTTTAAAGCGAGGCATTAGCCTTTGATAAGGTGTGTTATCCCAAGCTGCTTTTTGTATTATATGAACAAAGGTATCTACAGCGTCTTCAAGCTCAAGAGGCGTTTGTAATAAAATAAAATTATGTTAAAAAAAGTTTAAAAATTGTTCTTAAGACACGCAACTTAAAAAAAAATATTTCATGCAACCAAAAAAATATTTCATTTAAATATATTTATTTATTTTATAAGAAAAAACATTTTTGTTATTGGCTTAGCTGTCAGAATAGAACACAGGAAGTGCAGCAGGTCACGTTATTTATAATTTTATTATCATGATATTTGTGGATCAATGTTCGATAAATTTAACCCAAATTAAATTTTTGCGTCGCAATAAAATGTTTACTTATTTTTTTTTTTATATTATTTTCAAGTGATTATTATCGCTTCATTGAATGCACAAATTTCCATTAAAGCTCAACCACAAAATTAGGCGACCCAATTGTTTTGGTCAGCGTAAACAACATTTTTTTTTTTAAGAATCGCCATCGACCACCGACAACGATCATATTTTTATGTTTTTTTTTTTTTGATATAATGAAGACGTATGTATGTAATCCTCCCATCCCCGCCTTTCTTTCATATGAATTGGACATGTAATTCTGTCGAAATCCTATCCAACTGGCCATGCAATTTCTGCATTGATTTTGGTTGCCAATACGTCGAAATGAAGAAGTTCCTATGTACATACATATATATCCACGATCGGTTGATTGATTAGCAGTGAATGGAACTTTAAATTACTGAATGAAGTTGAAGAAAGAGAAACTTCATAACCATGTTTTGCAAGACAACAACAAAAAAAAAAATTAAAACAAAAAAATCTTGAAAGGTTTTGAAACAAAAAGAAGTAAGATCCGTGAAATCTCAAAGTGAGAATGTTGTGGATCATGCGAAAAGGAATAAAAAAGTTAAATAAAAAATAAAAATTCCTTCCTTGCCATCATCATTATTTGAAAGTATTTTTTGTTTTAATATTTTTTTTTTATTTATTTTAAAACAAAGCTCTCTTCTCTGATTGGACGAGAACCACCACTAAAAATGTCTGAATGGTATATTTTTGTGGATAGGTAGGTATATGTGTAAAAATGATGAGATGAAATAAATGACGATGATGAGTAGGTATGTGTCTTACTTGGTATATAATATATCCTTTGTTTATATTATGTTCATATACCTACCCATGATGTCCAAATAAACTTGAGAAACGTCTTTATAACAGAGGAATGTTTTTTTCCAATTTTCGTTGGGTTGTGCTAAATTTGAAATTGGTTCCTACCATATTAACTTACAGAAATCAGTTCATTGCATCATTTTGAGAGAGTGTGGGAACTTTTTGAAATTTTAATTACCTTCCTGAAATGACGATGGAACGATAAATTTTACTTCTATATAAACAACTAAACGATTGTTTTAAAATTTGAGTTCTTTATTGTTGCTATGTCAAAAATCGACACAAAAGTTTTTCAACATCAGAATGATTTGTTCAATTGAACAGATTGATCAAGAGGTAGAACAATTTATTGCTGATGTGCAACAGGCTGCAGAAGAAAGTACTCCAACAATTTCGAACTCAAGAGAAAAAGAAATAAAATATCCTGTCGAAATAAAGGAGCTGATCTTGGAGAAAAGAAGAGCTCGAAGAAAATGGCAAGCTACGAGATTTCCAGGTGATAAGGCAGTTTTTAACAGTCTTAACAATGAACTAAAGAAAAGAATCTGTGAATTTAAAAGTGATTCACTTAGTAGATTCCTGAATAGTCTGACGGCGGATGCTTCTACGGAATACTCCTTATGGAAAGCAGCTAAGCGCCAAAAAAGACCACAGGCACAAAACCCGCCAGTAAAAACTCAAGATGGTAAATGGATCGGAAACCCAAAACAAAAGGCTGATCTCTTCGCTGAACATCTCGCGAATGTTTTTAAGCCATTTCCAACAAGCGCAGCTACAGATCCATTACAGTTTGTTGATAGAAACGACGAATGTGAAATTCCTTTTGTCACGCTCAAAGAAGTAAGAAGTATGTGTCAACATAAGTTGTCTAGCAAAAAATCACCAGGTTACGATTTAATAACTGCTCAGGTTTTGAAAGAAATGCCTTCTATAGCCTTCAAAAAACTCCAATTCATAATAAATGCATGCCTTAAACTAAGATATGTGCCGCATCATTGGAAAATTGCAGAAGTCATTGTTATACCTAAACAAGGTAGGCCACCAACAGAAGTAACATCTTACAGACCTATTTCGCTTATACCAATCATGGCAAAAGTTTTCGAAAAACTGCTTCTGAAAAGACTAAGCAAAATAATAGAAGAAAGAAGACTAATTCCGAGCCATCAGTTTGGATTTAGAAATAAACATTCCACGATAGACCAAGTGCATCGGATTACGGATGTTGTGAAAAAGGCACTTGAAGAAAAACAAGTATGCTCGGCTATATTCTTAGATGTTGCTCAAGCCTTTGACAAGGTTTCGCACTTGGGACTTGAGTACAAACTGCAAAGGGATCTTCCCAGGCAGTACTACGAAATACTGAAATCCTACGTTACGAACCGACTCTTTGGAGTACGGTACGACCAAAATTACTCGGAACTAAAGAAAATTGAAGCCGGTGTACCACAAGGAAGTGTCCTAGGACCAACCCTGTATCTGTTATATACAAGGGATATTCCAGTGGACATCAACGCTATCACGGCCACCTTTGCTGATGATACTGCAATATTGGTGCCAGATAAATCCGTTACGAAGGCTACACAAAAACTGCAAAATGCAGTCGATAAAGTTAGTGACTGGACGCAAAAATGGCGAATCAAACTAAATGAAACAAAATCGACGCATATAAACTTTACAAAAAAAAAAAATAAACAATGTTCCAATTCTTATAAACAGTACAACAGCACCTTACTCCAATACTGCCAAATACCTTGGAATGACTTTGGATGCAAAGCTTAAATGGAAAGAGCATATCAAAAAGAAAAAAGACGAGCTAAACTTGAAGTACAGAAAAATGTACTGGTTACTAGGAAAGAACTCTGACCTATCTATCCATAACAAACTAATATTATATAAGCAAGTACTGAAACCCGTTTGGACATATGGCATCCAACTATGGGGCTGTACAAAGAAAACAAATGCTGAACCCATCCAAAAATTCCAAAGCAAGGTCCTTCGCGGAATAATAAATGCCCCTTGTTATATTAGAAATAGCGATCTACATCGTGACCTTCAAATTGAAATGGTTCAAGAAGTGGTTAAAAAACACGCTGTATCACACAATCAGTGACTGCAAAGTCATACCAACTCCGAAATGGAGACAGTCTTAAATGTACGAGACAATGTTCGGAGATTAAGAAGAACCAAGCCTCATGAGCTGATGGTCTAAAAGCTATGGGAAAGTGTTATAACTTAAACTTCCCACAATGCGATTTATAAATTAAGAAAGAAAAATCATTTGTCGATCTTTCATAGATTGGTCCTGATTCACCGGTGGTTTTAGTGCGGTAGGAGTCCCACACTACTTGGTACCGATTCTTACCGAGTGTCTTTTGAAAATTTCCATCGGATAAAAAAAAAAAAAAAAAAAAAATGGAACTTCCCCTCCTGACCAAGCGGGGGGAAATATTACCCCCTCCCAAGGGATTTTTTTTCTTGTCTCCTCTCAACCTATAAGCTTTGAATTTTTTGGCAGATCTTAAGCATATCACATATACTATGTAAACAAAATAAAGGGAAATTAAATTAAATCATACAGCGACTTTAGGATGTACGTACATGAACACTATAAGAAGTTAGCAGGATACTTTTGGATCGTTTATCTACATTTTTGAGAAAGTTGTTTTGCTAGTTATGAATTTGAAGAAAATTGTAAAACAATATTCTTCTGCATTTGTTCATATGAAATTAGCAGGACGACCATTTTTTCGCAAACTAAAAACGCAATTAGTTTGATTTTTGCTTAACTTATTTGTAATCAATTTGCTCTCAACAACCATTTTAAATTTTTTTCGTTTGTCACCATTTTTGAGTAAGGTGACCTGCTAAGTTCATAGGAAGTTAGCTGGACACCTACTATTTTCTCGAAAGCCATAGAAGCAATTATATTTTTTGTCTAATTAATTCGAAATGAAGTAGCAACTAATAATTGGAAATTTTTTTTTTATTGTATTTTCCAAAAGTGTCCTGCTAACTTCATACATATTTGATAAATAAATAAGATCTTTAAGATAATTAGGCATAAAAAGAGAGGGGAGACAGGTGCATCGGTCCACATGCAAACGGGTTATTGCCAAAAGCTCAAGTGGCAAATCGTCCTCCTCCGCAGCATGACCTTTTTGATGGACACATTTTCGTCAATCATCCCCAACACTTTTGGGTGATAAATCCTTATAAAGGGTGTTTGCTTAAGACGTGTACAAAAGTAGAGCGACAGGGACAGCAAACGACGCCATATTTCTTGCCGCTCTTTTGACATTTCTCTTCAGTAAGGTTTGCCATTTCATGATGGAAAGATATAAGAGCCAACAATGAGTCGAAATTATTAAAATTTACTACCGAAATTCGGATTCAGTGGCCTCAACGTTAAGAGCGCTACGCCCAATTTATGGTCGTCAAAATCGTCCTAGCTAGATCAACAATTAAGAGTCTAGTGGAAAAATTTGAATCCACAGGCACAGTACAAAATTTTCCCGTGCCAGTGAGACAAAGAAGTGCCCGTAGTGTCAAGAATATTGCTGCCGCTGAGGCTTCAGTTGCAGAAAGCCCAAATGTGTCTCTCACACGTCGTTCTCAAGCGTTGGGCATCTCTGTGACGTCGTTGTGGCGAATTTTGCGAAAAGATCTTGGCCTACATCCTAACAAGATTAAATTGACGCAGAAACTGAAGCCGCTTGACCACCAGAAGCGTCGTATGCTCATGAATTGGGCTGAGCAACAACTTGAAAATGATTCGGATTTTCATCGAAAAATCATCTTCAGCGATGAGGCTCATTTGTGGCTGAATGGCTTCGTCAATAAACAAAATATGCGGTATTGGTCAGGTAGCAATCCACACGTACTCCATGAGTCATCATTGCATTCCGAAAAAATTACGATTTGGTGTGGTTTATGGGCCGGCGGCTTCATTGGGTCGTGCTTTTTCCGTGATGATCAAGACCGGCACGTTACTGTGAATGGGGATCGCTACCGTTCAATGATAACCAAATATTTTTAGCCCCAATCGAATGATATGAACTTGGAGGACATGTGTTTTCAACGGGACGGCGCCACAAGCCACACAGCGAATATCACAATCAATTTATTGGAAACCAAGTTTGGAGAACGTGTTATCTCACGAAATGGTCCAGTCGCTTGGCCGCCTCGGTGGTGCGATTTGACGCTGTTAGACTATTTCCTGTGGGGCTACGTCAAGTCTATGGTCTACGCCAACAAGCCAGTGACGATTGATGAACTTCGTTCGAATATCGAACGTGAAATTGCAGCAGTATCGGCCGATTTATGCTTGAAAACCGTCGAAAATTGGGTTCAGCGTCTGGACTTGTGCAAGCGTGCCCGTGGTGGCCATGCAAAAAATATCGAGTTCCATACATAATGGCATCGAACGTACTTTCACAGGATTAAAAAATGTCATTGATATCCAAAACCGTTTTTGTTTTATTTAAAAAAAAAACTTTTGTAGCACTCTTATTGAACAACCCGATACATGTATGATATGCAGTTGTTTTTGGTAATTTTTCCTATTTTAGGCTCTATTTCCCATATGACTATTATAATTAAGTATTTTTGGCATTGTTTCGTTTTAAAAAATAAAGGGAAATAATAATAGAATATAAGGAAAATTCAAAAGAAAATTCTTCTGCTTAAGTAGAGCGACTGAATATAACTTAAATTACAAGTTCAAATGAGCTCAACTCCATATTGCGTTTCACCCAGGTACGATAGTAGGGCTAAGCAATTTGATGACATAATCGTTCCCTTCTTAGATGCAATCAAGAGTTGAGCTTATTTGAACTTAAAGCTAAAAAGAAAATATCACTCAAAAACCAAAAAAAAAAGGATAAATTACTAACTTGTTGACTCTAACAAGTCAACAAGTCAACAATTAAAACTAGTTTAATTATGAAGAACATTTCTGTAACATAATAAAACGGTAACAATCATCAATAAATAAAATTTCTCTAGACTTGTTGAACTAGTTGAACAAGTTATTCTTGCACGATGAGTTGTAAAGTTTTTGGAGAAAAAGTATTTTGTCTAAAAATAGTGCATTGCTTTTATTACAATAGCGAACGTAACTTGTAGGAGAGACTTTCAGTTAGACAAATGGCTCTCTATTTCAAAGAAAATCCTTTTTTGAATATTTTTGTCTATTTATGATTTCCACTATTACTGTTCGATTCACAAAAATCTTCTATTAGAATTATTACTTGATAAACACATAATAAGTGTTTATTTTTTACTTGTTGGCTTCGAACAAGTTCCCAACTTCTTCTTCAACTCTTATTATTTTCAGCTACAAAAACAGTGGATTTCTGAAATGTCCCACTTGTTGAAAGAAGTCAGAATAGATCTCCTGAACTTGTTGTTCTGCATCACACACATATTTTTAAAGATGTTGAATTTCACTTGTTCAACAAGCTCTTTAGGGATTTTATAAAAAAAAGGTAATAAAACTTATTACAATATTTTGCTACCTTTATTTATTCATCTAGGAGTCTTCTAGAAAATGTATTCACGAACAAAATGCAAATCTTTGAAAGAAATACTTCCCAGTACTATAAACTATTTCTCATAAAAATCCAAAAAAAACTCATTAAAAACTCACCATTTTGTGAAGCAACTTTCCACTTAAGAATTGTTTTAAATAATTTCCCCTTCCTGAAGATAAAATAAACAAACTGTAAAATTCCATGAATTCTGAAAACCCCATCAGCAATGGAGTTATGTTTTCTTGGAAACATTTTTGAAATCCTGACCATTTGAAAATTGTTGGTAACTATACACAATACCAATCTTCCTCTTCCCAAAGGTTGTCCAGGACAATAAATAATAAAAAAAAATTATTTAGCTATTTTTCTCATAATAATTCTCATTCTCCTGCGGGAATCAGTGTACCTACACAAAAAAAAATTATTTACCCTGTGATTTTCTAAATTCCATAGAAAATATTTTCACCCTGGAATGTCTGTCCAACTTTTCGCAAATCGCAATACAACGAACAGCTACAGCAACAAAAAAAAGAAAAAGAGAACATTCCGGTTGAAGAAACCACAATAAGGATTGTTCACCAAACAAAGTAGAATGCAATGCTTCAAGCTTCAACATCAACATCAACCATGGGAAGCGCACCTCATCATACCCCTCATTTTATATGAACCTTGATTTTAACTGGTGGTGGCGCGGTGATGAGTGACACCCATCCGTCCATCCATCCATTCATCCACCATCCATCTATCATTCATCTATCTATGCCTTATTTTATATGAGGGGCTTTAGAGTCTCCTCGAAGATTGGAATTTCTGCCATTCTTGTTGTGTGGTGGAAAAGTGGTGCAGCGCACAATGAGGACGACGCTGATGATGAGGACAACGAGAACGTCGAAGCTTGTTCGTTGTTCACCATCAGAACTTTTAAGCCTTCAACAACAATGACTGCATCAAGGACTTATAGACTTTGTGTGTTGTGTGAAAAGGGCGTTACTTGAACAGAGATTGCATTCCTTTTCATATCGTAGGCACTCTATAGAAGCCACAAACTCTTGGTCTTGGTTATCTGTTGATACTTCCTTTTGCGCCAGGCTCCCAAAAAACCAAAAAAAAAAAAAAAAAAAGTTCCCTCATTTTCGACTGCAAATGGTCACAATGTATGCGGCACTGTTTTTCCCCATTTATTGCCAGAAGGGAATCGTCTTTATTAAGGTGTAGGAACATCTGAATTGCCTCTGTATGCGCTTGCGTTTGCTCGAGGAGAAAGGAGGAAACCCAGAGAGGAGCAGTAGGTGGAGCCAACGTAGCCAATATGCACTTAAACAATACCGAGGACGAGGCTATATGGCTTCAGATATGTAATGTACTCTGCTAGAATTTGTAATGAACCATAGCACCATCAGCACCAGCACCAGCATTATGAGAAAGTCCGAAAATCTTCTCCGAAAATTTCAATTTCGGAATTCTTGCGGGCGGGCCTCAAATTCTGTTGGTTGTGTGATGATGCTCCACTCTTCATGATTCATTGCCTAATAGATCCTTGAGGCATATTGATGAGCCTCTTTAGTTGTTGTGTCTTTGCTGTTTTTTGTGTTTTTTTTTTTTGTTTGCTTTTTGCTTTGCCAAGTTGAACTTATTTGCACACAGTTCAGTTCAACAACAACTGTATATAGCCATCAAGAACCATCCAAGACTGATGGGATTGGAACTTGGGACTGCGACTGGCTGTGCATACTTTAGCAATGGGTATAAGAGATCTTGAGTTAAGAGCTGCTGTGGGTAGGTAAGGTAATTGCCCTATTCAACCCAATTAGGATAATATAGGTATTCCGCAATGTTGTTGGTGCGATCGTCATGGTAATTGATGATGATGAAAACTGTCGTCTCCACTTAAAGACTGCCAATAACCATGATATTTAACTAAAGAACTTGAATTTTGTATACACTGTTCGTCCAGCTTTCGTTTAGAGTGGAATTTCTATGGTATAAGATGAATTTTTAAATTTATAGTTTCATTTAATTATAATTTGCAAATAGTAAAATAAATGTATGTAAAAGCTTTTAAGCAAGAACTCTATAACATATTTAATTTTTAAGGATATAATTTGCCAAAATTACCAAGTGACTATTAGATTTTAACTGACGTTTATCTGAATTTAATAAGTGTAATGGTTGAAAATTACATACTTATTAAGTCTAGAAAATGCCGTAACTAGAGCTGTATCAGTGAGTCGAGGACTTGAGGATGTTTGGCGTTAGAAGTAGTTTTCCCCTTACTGATTCAATTTTGGGAAAAGTTATTCTTTTTCCACAATCTTTAGTCTCGGTTTTGTAACGAAAAATTATATTATTTTTTTGCTATTTGTTCGTGCAACTTAGATTTGTCTAGTTGTGCGAAACGGGAGTGGGTATAAGCTATTAAGACCTTACGCAATAGACATTGGTACTCTCACTTTGCTTGGTCTAGTTTGGCTCTGGAATAAAGAATACCCGATACCTTTGAGAAACACTTTAACTTTCCTTGAAATTCTACTTAAACCACTTGCTACACACAAAGAGAACCTTAAGCTACATAATGACCCGTAAGGACTCCAACTAAGAGAGGGCAGTTGGAGTCTGCTAAGCTTCAGTCAAAACTCTGTTTATTTTTTTTTTCTGCACAAAGATTACTTGAAGCCCAACCGGTATCAATCGTGGATGACCATATCTGTCGTTAGAGGGCTTTGAGGAAACTTTGGTGAATTCTGCTACTTTTTCTGCACCATTGGCATAAATAAATACCCAGGGTACAATTTGTCAGGGTTCAAGTGATGAACCGTTTTTGACCAGTTCATCAGCCACTTCATTTCTACAAATGTAATGGTGTCCTGGGACCCACCGAATGGTGACGAAATTTCTTTCACCATCTTAACTGTCTCAATTAACTACGGCAACGATCAATGTTGTCAATGTTTTTGTTGGTCAGTTCACATGAGGAAAGATATTTTGAAGCCTCGCACTCATATAAATACTTATTCTTAGTACTTATTTTAATCGGATCTGCGTTACATTTTGCCTATTTTTACTTGAAAAATTTTAAATGCTCCAAAGTACCCCTCATTGTGAGTATCCATCATGTCGTGAATCCATACAAATTTTGTATTTATATTCACGTGCTCGTGAAACTGTGAGGAGGATATTCATTCACGAGCAATTCTCATGCAAAATATACGGGAACTCTCGGTGAACAGTTGAAAGTTCGTTTATTAGTCATTTAAGATAAAGTAGTTTGAAACGTCAAATGTTCACAACACATTCGCAAGTCTGTACCAGTGAAAAAAATATCAAAAAACCACTTTCTCCACTGGCGATTATTCATTTAACGAGGAAGTGTGTCCAAGGCTTAAGACCAAAATTTATGTAAAATACGAATTTGGTGATGGCTAAAACAGATATGCAGCTCATATGCACGAATCACTGCGTACAGCACTGCACTCAAAACACATGTGCCTACTCTTAAGGTTCCATTTGAGAGTTCTTTCACTGTAAAACTCTCGAGACTGTCTCTCAAATAGGTGTATTTTTCTCTGTGAGTTTTAATCCCGAGAGCTGCTTCTTACTCTCAAATGAATACGAACATTTAAGATAAAAGACGGTGGGTAACTCTGAAGAAGCTCTCAAGAGTGAAATTTGCAAATGGACTGTGTATACAGTCTTGAAATTATAGCTTACCAGAGGGGAAGGATTCAATCACTTTTTTAGTTTGAAATTGTTTGGTATTTCTCAATAATTTTTATATAAAATTGTCTTAACTTTATTTAAATATCTCAATCTTCGGATCTAGAGCATTTGAAGGAAAGCTAGAATTTTTTGAAGCTACTTAAATAGAAAAATGTAGAAAATTACGTGTTTTACAAATAATTATTTAAGTATTTTTTCGCTCAGAGGCGAGATAAACTCTAAAAACCATTTTTCACTCAAAAATTTCGACAGTTTTTCGACAACAACTTTTCATCAAAAACTGACTTTTCGTCAAAAAAAAGTTGAAGGCAAAAGTTCTATAAAATACTTTTACCTTCAAAGTCAAACAAAAATTTTGCTATACGTTCAAAAGGAGCTGAGAAAATTGCATTTAGGTCTTTCAAAGCTTTTTTCCAATATGGCAGACAACGCACATATTTTTTTGTTCGAATTTTGTGAATTCAAACTCACCAAGAGGTATTCTCTTCAAAATAAAAAAAAAATCAACGCATTATTTTTTTGTAGATTTTTCGAATTATTTAGTTTAATTTTACTTGACTAATTACATTATATTAAATTCATACTTTATGCTTCGTTTCATGTTGCACCTATTGCCCCCCCCCCCTATATCTGCCCCTGCTTTCATAGCCCCGAAGAGATCAGAAGATTCTACTACAACAAATCCATTCAGTTAATAATGGTGAGACTAAAGGAATCATAAGATATCCTCCCTACCTAGTATCTTTAAAAATATAAAAGTCAAATTTGGTCGAAAGCCGTTAATAGCCAGCGAAGGCTTTTCATGTAGCCAATGGAAATGTGATAATAGCCAATTTCAAACTATTGATTGTCAATGAAGCCAATGATGACCCACAACATGAAACCAGCAGCCATTAGCCAAACGGAATATTTCTTTGAGGACTATGCCTCCTGATTTTACAATAAATAAAAAGCCAAATGCGAAAATAACAGTATATTTCCTAGAACTTGTGCTAAGAAAATAGTCAGTGATGACTATAGTAAGTAATCAATTCATAATAAGTACAAGTACCTAACTAGGAACTCAAAAATTGTATGTACTGTAAAACAAAATTACTCAAAAAATAGATAATGTATTAGAACAAAATTTCTAAGTTAAAGATTTATATTAGCATTGGTTTTGAGAAACCAGTTTTATATTTTTTTCTTTATCTAATTTTATTTTGTTAGTTATTTAATTAAATTTTATTTAGTTCGTTATTTAATTAAATTTTATTTTATTTAATTTAATTTAATTTAATTCAATTTAATTTAATTTAATTTAATTTAATTTAATTTAATTTAATTTAATTTAATTTAATTTAATTTAATTTAATTTAATTTAATTTAATTTAATTTAATTTAATTTAATTTAATTTAATTTAATTTAATTTAATTTAATTTAATTTATTCAAAATAGCTTTTTATGGCCTTTAGTCCTACAAATCGGCGTTTCGTCCGGCTTACTCACTTGGACTCATCAGTGACGTAGTGAGGGCCTTGTCATACGCAATTTGTATTAAGTTCAGTTCAACTTACATGAATTCTTTTACAAAAATCCACTGTAAACTATATCCAACAAGATTAGAATTCCTAATCATTAAGCTGGAAATTTTTTTGCCCGGGGCCAGGCAGAGTTTCTATTAGAAGGTTTTTTTATAATACAAATTCTATATACTACTGAAATAAATCAGCCAAGTAGAAGACTTAGCATTAAAGTTGGACTTGTTGAATTATTGATTCAAAATAGCTTTTTATGGCCTTTAGTCCTACAAATCGGCGTTTCGTCCGGCTTACTCACTTGGACTCATCAGTGACGTAGTGAGGGCCTTGTCATACGCAATTTGTATTAAGTTCAGTTCAACTTACATGAATTCTTTTACAAAAATCCACTGTAAACTATATCCAACAAGATTAGAATTCCTAATCATTAAGCTGGAAATTTTTTTGCCCGGGGCCAGGCAGAGTTTCTATTAGAAGGTTTTTTTATAATACAAATTCTATATACTACTGAAATAAATCAGCCAAGTAGAAGACTTAGCATTAAAGTTGGACTTGTTGAATTATTGATTCAAAATAGCTTTTTATGGCCTTTAGTCCTACAAATCGGCGTTTCGTCCGGCTTACTCACTTGGACTCATCAGTGACGTAGTGAGGGCCTTGTCATACGCAATTTGTATTAAGTTCAGTTCAACTTACATGAATTCTTTTACAAAAATCCACTGTAAACTATATCCAACAAGATTAGTTTAATTTAATTTAATTTAATTTAATTTAATTTAATTTAATTTAATTTAATTTAATTTAATTTAATTTAATTTAATTTAATTTAATTTAATTTAATTTAATTTAATTTAATTTAATTTAATTTAATTTAATTTAATTTAATTTAATTTAATTTAATTTAATTTAATTTAATTTAATTTAATTTAATTTAATTTAATTTAATTTAATTTAATTAATTTAATTTAATTTAATTTAATTTAATTTAATTTAATTTAATTTTTTTTTTATTTTATTTTATTTTATTTTATTTTATTTTATTTTATTTTATTTTTTTTTTTTATATTATTTTATTTTATTTTATTTTATTTTATTTTATTTTATTTTATTTTATTTTATTTTATTTTATTTTATTTAATTTTATTTAATTTTATTTTATTTTATTTAATTTAATTTAATTTTATTTTATTTTATTTTATTTTATTTTATTTTATTTTATTTTATTTTATTTTATTTTATTTTATTTTATTTTATTTTATTTTATTTTACTTTATTTTTTTTTACTTAATCATTTTTTTGTATTGCAATCCATTTTAAATAATAATTTAATTAATTATATTTAAACTTTTAATTCAAAAACCCAAATGCATATGTAAAAATTATACTTCATATTTTGTCCCATTTATTTTTTTTTTACTCACTTATTTATGTTTAAGTTTGTATTTATATTTGAAAACCCATAATACGTTTAAAAGAGATTTCACTTTTAAATTATTATTTATGAAATCTTTGAATTCCTTACACAAATCACCATGGATACCTACAACAGCAAAAAAAAAATAAAAACACCGGGTTCCCGCATTAGGTGCCTTAATAAACGCCTATCTCACCCTAAATTAGCGCTCTTTTCGTTTGCGGCAAATTTCTAAAGGCTAACAGAGATACTTCAACAAAAGTAAAGATTTATAACAAATACAAAAAAAAAAAAAATAACCAAAAACTGCTGCATACTTGATTTGGGGATTCAACGCTCTAAGCCTTCATATATAATATAAAAGCAATAATTATATCCTTCGTTGGTGTTCTTCACGCCTTGAAATTACGCAACGGTTTCGTGTCCGACATTCATGTTCCACCGCATCGCCACCATCATCAACATCAACCCAAAGAAGAACAACCAACATCACATTCACATCGCATCGCCAGGACGAGGATCACCAACCCAAACATTACGAAATATCCGTATATTTTAGGTTCGTTCGATTAGTTTTCTGTTCACGCAATTTGCAGGCATGCGTCTCCGCTGCCTATGGAATGGTGCATTTGAGAGTTTGACCAGTCGCAGTCGGTCGACTCAGCCGGCTCATTCGAACTATAAAAGGGCATCAAAAATGAAGCCATTAAATTTGCTAATTTTTCCATCCCTCAATCATGTTCCTTCTATCTTTATGCGAATGGTGTTGTGGTGGCGTGGTGTTGTGGTATCTCCCAAGTCCCAAGGCAAAAAGGATAACCACTTGAATTTTTACAAATTTTTTTTCGTTCGTTGTTCCGATCTCATGAACCGTTCGCCAAAGAAGCTGTGAGGCTACGAAGTAGGTGGCCTTTTTACTCGAAGTTGTAAGGTCCCAGGAAGATCTCTCTTGTATATGATGTATATTTTGGATATTCAATTAAATCGTGTTATAAGAATTGAAAATTTTATGCCTGGATATTAAAACCATAATCGATTATGTCTTTCAAGAGGTAAGTTTGATTATTTGTTTGGATCCCTTGGTGTTTCAAAATTCTACCAGAGTTATCCCACAGATCTATGCAGCACATTATAGTTTCCCATACTGGTATGCATGACTAATTTGCATTAATAAAAAAAAATAATAAAGTTTAAATAAATCAAAAAAAAAAAAAAAAAATTAAAATAATTTTTATCTTGACACATTAAGAAAAAATATTTCCAAATTGACTCCATTAAAATACCAGAAATATTTTTTTCCCACGCAAATATCTGATAAAATTCTTATATAATGATTTTTTCTTAAATGACATTCCTTAGTGAAGATTTAATTAAAAACCGCAAAATGCAATTAATTTATGCTTCTGTAGGCGATAGAATTGTTGCTTTCAATAAAAAAAAACTATAAGAAATGATTTGAATACAAATTCTATCCTTTGTGAGTCTCTTACTTATTTGATTATGGTGATTATTATGAAACTCGACTGAATGTCAGCCAGTAACAAACGTTCTAGCACCCCCAAGAGAGCAAAACCACACATCAAAACCATAAAGAAAAGCTGTCCCACGACGACGATCGACAATGACTCAAAGCGACATTTGACGCTCAATTCACCGCAGAATGGCACCGTCATCTGCATCACGATTCGAATTTATTCCACTTCAAAAAATCTAGAACGCGCAAATTATTATTAAAAAAACAAAAATCCAACAAAAAAATATACCCATCAGGGGTACCATTTACCATACTACCGACCTCAGACTTCACGTACATAATATTGGTCGGTAAGGTTTTTCAATTTCAAACCCCAGAGTCAGGGCCGATATGCGCATATAAATGTTAAAGCATAACAAATGCTCCCCAGAAAATGAATTACTGACCAAGAGTTGTTAATAACATGTTAAGTGAAAATATTTTGGAACAATTTGCGAGGGTGGCTCTATCTGCGTTTTTTGGTTGTGCGCCAGATTTCCGATTCACAGACCTCCTTATTCCTTCGGGATATATTTTTTGGCGCATGTATATCATATAAAAATCACACGGGTCATCACGCGGATTGCAAAAACAAAAAAAAAAAAAACTCTCCTGGTGTGGATTGTGGTTTGCGATGAAGTTGCTGCAATGATGGTCATCGTCTTCTCTTGGTCATGGTCAAAAATGATGCAGTACCAAAATCTTAACTGCGTGAGCATGAGTCCGCTGTGCCATATTTCATTCGTGTTGATATAAACATTTTCATCTTTTGTCGAATATGTGTGTCCATGTCCAGTGAAGTGCACGTATATTGCTTCGAGAGTTGAAGATGGTCAGGCCATGCTGAAACTTTATCTTTGGATTTCTTTGCCTGAGAGTGCAAAATTGGTGTCCTTCATAAAAATTCATAATTCAGTGGAGAACTTTTAAAGAATTGTACACAAGTATATATGCTATTTCAATTGTGCAGCAGGGTGCTCTGCTATATTTTTCAATGTCTGATGTGGGTATTTTTTGAATAAGTACTAAGCTTACAGTGTCATCTGAGGGTTGTGATACGTTTTGTATTCAAAATTTAATATGAAACGGTTCTCAGCCATAAAACAAAATAATTTACTTTAAAATAATTAACCATCAATTTGGTATCAATTTATTTATGATGTTTTTTGTATACAAAAAATTCGTTTATCACAATATCACAACATGCATGCCACACAGCGTATCATGGAAAAATGATAGTATTGTAGACATTATTTTCAAAAATTCATTTATTTCGTCCTTGGTGATCATGATTTTAGGCACATTTTTAAATTTCGAGTATCCAAAATTTTCAAAATTTTGAGAACAAAAAGACAGTTTATGTCAAAACCTCTTAAATCCTGAAATGATATTTTAATGTAATTTGTAACAGTTTCATGGCTCATTTTGGATCTATCAACCAGTTCTTTTTGTTTATTGTCTTTACTTCTAAGTAATTTTTCTAATTCGACCTACGAGGTTTTGACAGAAAGTTGGTATAATAATTGAATATTTATAATTATGCTTAAATTTTTCTTTATTAGGTGGTGTAAGACCGTGATTAAGTTTTTGTTTAAGGACGGACTGATATCTCAAAAAAGCTATTTGGTTTTATGGTGCACTATGGCGTATAAGTACTTTTACTTTTTTAAATGAATTACCCAACTAACAATTTAGCTTGCATAAGGCAAAATTTTTCGAATTTGGCAAGTAATAGCTTGTAAAGAGCTTGTATAAGGCTATCTTGAGCAAGCCAAGAATTTTTCACATAACGGCTATAAGGCCTTAAAATATGAGCTACACAAGCTCTATACAAGGCTTGTAAATATAAGTTATAAATGGCTGGTATAAGGCCTTCCAAAGTTGTTTACTGAAAATGCTTTAAATAATAACTGCTATAAGGCTCTCCACGACAAATCATTGCAAACATCTTAAGACTTGTTTGTAATTGTTTGTAAAGGCCTTATACAAATTAAAATAATTAGTGAAGATCAACAAGTGTGTCTTATATAATATTGTGGTTATTAAAGAATCAGATTAAAATAAATAAGAACGGTAAGTACCCATTGAACATCGTAAAACAGAAAAGAAGTCCTTACAGTAACATTGAACTTTTAAGCAAAACTTAAAAATGAATAGCTCATGGCAAAAATTTAAAAGATCTGGAAGCTACCAAAGACAAGTGAGAAAAAATAGAGAAGTAATTCTTAAAACAGCCAGAGGACATTCAAGAAGCTTAGAAGAACAGAGAACAGATATATGATGCGCACAGTTATTGACTGTTCTCTCTGCGTGAACGTAAAGTATATGGTATCAACTTATTCACTTTTGATTATGTTTTCCTCAACAGCAAATTGACATAGTGGTAGAGTGCAAGACTTGAACGAGGAAAGAATCGAGTTCAAATCCCAGGTTAAAGAAAAACTTTTCATTTTTATAATTAAACTAACATTTGACTCATTACAGAATAAAGAAAAAAGGTTTCGGAAGCTGACTGAGGAGAAAAAAAAATACAATAAAATAAAATGCGATACAAAATACAACATCAGAAAAATAAAATAAAAAACAGATACAAAAATATATTTTTTTTAATGTCAGAATTACGAGTAGCTTTGCTAAAAAATTTTTGTTCTCTCGATGGATTGCTTATGCAAAATAAATTTGGGTAAGGCCTTATATAAACATCCAAGGCAAGCTATTGGCAATAGCTGTCATTAAATGGCTTTCGTAAGGCCTTATTTAAACATCCAAGGCAAGCTATTGGCAAAAGCTGTCAAAATGGCTTTCGTAAGGCCTTATATAAATATCTAAGGCAAGCTATAGCTTGTTCAGCCAAGCTAAGAGCAGTTCATGAAAAGCTATTTGCTGCTATAAGACCTGTCAACAAAAGTCTTATGGCAGTTAATAAGCTTGGGTAAATGCGCCAAAATGACTTGCATAAGGCCTTTTACTATTACTACAGCAATCTGAAAATAGCTTGTTTAGAACCTTATACAAGTTAAATTGTTAGTTGGGTAATTTGGTTTTCAAACGATGTAAAGCATCCATTTGTACATATGTATATGATTTTGTCAAAATGGTGATGATATTTGTGAATAGAGAGATAATGGGGATGAAGTTGGTACACATCGTCGCTCGAGTACAAATAGATCTTGTCTCGAAAATTAGAGGTATTAATGAAAATTGGCTCAAATTATGTGTAAGAATCACTTGACATCATTTAAAATATGTCAACCTAAGAAGCTATAAGATTGAAGTACATATGAAAATCAATTTTTAGTTCAAGGTCGCATGGAAATGAAGAACCACTTTTTTTTACATATTTTATTGTGTTGTTTTTCTTATTTTTATTTCTATTTTTGTTCCATACGATAATTATGTATGTTTTATCTTTGATATTTTACAAGACCTTAATCACAAACATCTATGCAAGACTATTTGAGTAATTAGTTAATTAATAATGCTACTTAGGTCCATTAGACTTTAAATTAAAATGCATTTTATTTACTAAAAAATCATTTAAGAAAATTCTGGCATTTTATTTGTCAAAAAATCATTGAAACAAAATTAAGTACCTCTCTCTCTTTCTTTAGGGATACAAAATGAGGAATACAAAGAGCCATAATTTTATTTTTATGTGAATTCAAGAAAAACCAATGTTATCCTTCGATACTATGTATATCAACGGCATTCGAAGATTCTAATTTAAAATTCTAATTGGAAGCTATTGGTCCGATTTTTGAAATAAAAAAATTTGACATATCTTAACGTTTTGGGCTCCTTTGAATTGAAATCCATAATTTTAAGAGAGATATCTGTGTTTCTGCATACGTTCGTACAAAATATTAATTTGCTAAGTACAGAAGGGACTTTTACAGAAATTTAGTGAGCATTTTTTTTAGTGTACAAACTTTGACCTCAGATAAATTGTGTTCTACACATATTTACGTAATAAGGAATCAGTAAAAAATATAAAAACAGACGAATTTACCATTTTTTTTAAATAGGTACAAAAAAAGTCTGAAAATTGTTGATAAAAGTTTTGGCTGAAATATCTTGAGAAAAAAACAGTGACAATGGCTTCAATATGATTAAATTCTATACACTAGCTTAGAATTGATAAGATTTAAAAGAGGTTTTTAAAAAAGCCCCAAACGTTTCTTAAAGCGAAAAAATAGATGTTATCTAAAACACCTCCTTTAAAAGTAAAAGTTTGAAAAAAGAGAATGATATCTAAATTCTTGATCAAATTGTATGATTGTATGGAAACATAATTTAAACGTCGTTGAAGCGATTTAAAAAAAAAAAAAAATAAAATGCACGACTGGGTTGCACGCGTTCTTGCTCTTATGTTCAAGTCAAGAGGCTGGGTTTAAGAAAATTGAAGGTGTTTAAAGAAATGGAAATTATGAGACAAAAAAAGTTTAAAAAGCATGGAATACTATATTTAAATTAGCTAAAACAAACGGCGCAGTTAAATAATTCCACGGGCATCTGCTCTACATGGGAGTTTATTCCATCATGAGTAGGAATCTATTCCACTTTTCAAAGTGCAATTTAATCTCACCGCGAGAAGGAACTAATTACACCCGAAATTTTGGAATTTGGGATATTATTGATTCGAAACACGAAATTGTTTATTTCCAGAAATACGAAAGCATTAATGGGAATAAATAGTGAGGTATGTATGGGGGGGGGGGGGCATGCTGCCCCTACCCCCTGCTTATGCTCATTATAGGATTTGGGGTGGCTGCCTGTATGCGAAGTTTCTTTTGCATTTAAGGAATCTAGATTTAAAGAAACTATGATTTAAAAAATACCTCCTCAAAACGAATCAAAGTAAAAGAAGTGAAGTTGATTCTTATACCAAGTGGGCAAAAAATTCACTCTCCAAATGAAGATCTTTCTCACTAAAAAAGCAATAAATTCCCTCTCTAGGTGAGAATAAATTGAGCTTTGAAAAGTGGAACAGACTCCTGTGTGGAGCAGATGCCCGTGGAATTGTTTCCCTGCACCGAAACAACACCTTTGATTGTTTGAGGTGAAAAAAAGCAACACATCTTTATTCTTTATTGAATATGATTGTAAATACATGCTTAAAAATATGCAAGTATATTATTTTAAAAAGTATATAAAAGCATTAAAATCATTATTTTAAGCGCATAGGCAACCCGTTTAATAACATAGGACTCAAAACAAAACAAAAATTAGTTTGAGTTCTTATAGACCGAGAGCCCACAGCAGATTAAGGGTGTGAGTGATAGCCAAAAAAGAAGTAAAGGCATCGAAAGCTTGATTAGAAGCTATTAAAAAATTGAAGTTTTGCAGTCCACAACTGAAGTTTTTATGATTAAACAGTGTATCAAAAAAATATGAATGCAACTTAGAAGGTTATTGTGTTGGTTGGGCTGGCCGAGATACCAGAAAAGTTTCGGTATCGGAAGCCGAAACGAAACCGAGACGATACCAAACAATACCGCATTTTTTTGGCCCGAAATTCAACAATACTCTCGGTAGTATCGTTTGGTATCGGCAGAAAATTTGAATATTGTTATTAATTTATTGCTAACATTCAATTTTTGTTATTGGTTTCTAGGAAATGGCTTTTATGATTTAGATGCAATTTTCACAGCTTTTTTCTTTAGCAGGGAGAAAGTTAAGGCAGTAATTATAATCAAAACTGCTCAATGCCATACCCATATAAGTTATGCTGAAGCCCACAATTTGGATGACATTTTCAGATTTGGTTCTCTATAGTGATGACCCCGAGTCAAAATTTTGTGTCGAATTCCTTATTGCAACTTTAATTTAACATTGTGAAACAAGCGTTTTTAAAAATCGTTAAGTCAACATAATAAACTTCTGTTAAAAAAATTGTCTTCTATAATAATGATTTTTTTCTTAAATCTTAGAAATACCAAAGGAGTTCAGCGACTAGATTAAGAATATGTAACCAAGCCATTTTTCACTCTTCTCTATATAAGCTCCTTGGATCACATATCACGGAATCTGAACCCGCTTTTGGGTTTATAGTTGGCCTGGCCCGACTGTTTAAACTTTTTCACTTTGAGTTTTGAGTTTTTTAAACGGTCTGGTAATAACGGTTTTTGGTTAGTTTTTTTCTTATGAAAAAATACGCCATACCTTCAACAATACATTGATTTTTTTTATCAAAATTGTTAGAGCCGTTTTTAAGATAAATAAGCATTTCATTTAAGGCTCCAGGCCAAGTACCGTTATTTTTGGAACTAAAAAAATTTTAATTTTCCCTCTGGGGAGTTACAAAAAAAACTAAAGTTCAAAATTTGAAGAAATTCGCTTCCAGAGGCTAAGTGCTTAGGTGATATACCAACAGATAGACAGACAGACTGACAGACAGACAGATAGACAGACGGTTAAGCAGACAGACAGTCAAACAGACAGACAGAATTGTTCCTCTCACTTTTTTCGTATTCTCTATATCATCATAATGTCATGTTTGATTTTTATCTCAAATTATTTTTTGCACGAATTCTAAATTTGCCCTATACTACCTTTATCACAATTAAAAATGTTTAAAAGTATAAAATAAGATAAATGTATTTAAATAAGTTAAAACCACTTTTTCAGTAATCTAAAATTAAATTTCGGTATTCAAATCTTAGGTAAAAAAATCAACCCATTTTTGAGATATCAAATTTTCAAAATATAATTTCAATGTTTTGAAAAAATGCAAACATTCCTTTTTTGAAAATTTTTATAAAAAATAGTATAAAATCAACTTTCAATTTGTATATAAAAATTAATCTTATTAATCAGCCGATAGTGGGATAGTTAAAAAAAACTTTATATGTACCTACTATGCATAAATAGTTGCTAAATGTAAGAAATTTTATAAAAACATAGGAGCCTTCTTTGAAAAAAAAAAATATTTTATTTTAAATTTGAATGAAGTTACTGTTTTTTTCGTAAAACTAAAACATGTTTTTAAAATATTCTTAAAAGTGCTGAAAAAAAACTATATATATCGACTTCAATAAAAATCGTCTTCAAAATTGTAATAAGTTTTCAAAAAAATTTAGAAAAATATTTCTTTAAAAATTCAATTAAATATTTTCCTATAATTTAAAAAAATATTTTTAAAATTTTCGACCATAATACTGCTTAGTTATTTATATTTTAAAAAAGCTGCTGTGTACACAGAATTATTTAAATTTGCTATAAATATAAATACAACTTGGTTCTTTTGGAAGTACCATTAATTATTATTTTTTCGAAAAAAGTTTCCAATCAAAAGATATTCATTACTAAATGTAATTTTTTTCAAAAACTATTGGAAAATAAAGCTCAATTAAACAATGAAGTTAAAAAACAGATTTTTTGCCTAAAACGAGCTATAGAACATTGTTTTAAATTTTGTTCGTTGTATTTCAACAATTTTGTTGGAATTTTAATTGTTATTTAAATTAGCAAAAAATTGCAGAGTACTCACATAGGCGAGTCACACTTACCTGATGGGACTCGTCTCTATCATGATAAAGTATATCGAACAAAATTTAGAAAAAAAAACAAAAAAAAAAAAATAAGACCTGATTAATTTTAAGCTTAAGTTAAATGTAGTATTTATATTTATATTAAATAATTTAAACTTAAGTGAACATTGCATTTTTTTAAACCACACTGTAGACTACATTGCGTCGACGTTTTAATGGCATCATTAGCTTGACTCCTCTGGGTATGTGGTTACATTATTGCTATAGCGCTTATAGTGATCGATGTATAAATATTATAGTGGTGAAGGAGGTGCGTGCATGTAAATGCCAAATTACGATGCTTTCTGCACGAAACGCTATTTATGTCTTAATAAAATAAATTGATGTTAATCTTTGTTATTTTTTTCATTAGACATACAATCCGGGTGTCTTTAGAGGGTATAGGTATAGGCTCTGGGATCTTGACAATTGGCTGTCGTTGATTTCTCCATTTATCTGTATCGTGTTTTCTTAATACAATTCTTGAATATACTCCCGACCTTTTTTGTCGTAGGTATGTATAGAAACTTGAAAGACAATTTTTTAATAGGTCATGCCATTTATAAAACATGATAGTTTTGTACAAATAGTAAAGTATTAGTTCAACAAATTAACCACAATCCTATTAACATATCTTGGTTGACTTAATTAACATCATTTGTAATGTCGTGGTCCAGGCTCAGAAAAAAAAAAAATAAAAAAAAGGAAAAAAAGATTTACCTGTGAACTAATTCCATTCCCAGCAGGTGTTAATGTTATTTAACACAACCACCAGACAAACCTTTACATATATATGTATATGTAGATACTTATGTATATGAACAATAAGTTATGCTTCTTAAGTGTGAAACAATAACGTCAATGACGACATCCGACTACCACGGAGGTCTTCATTGAAAAATGATGACCCTCAAACGCCAGAAGTGAAGAATCTTTCGATCGCACACGCATCCGATCTCTCATCTCTCCAAGAGATGAACTATGGGTGGATACAAAATTTTTAATGCACCATCCTTCTCTCCAGGTATTAAGGTATACACACTCCAGAGACCAGATCCGCCACCTCTTATATACATATATGAAGGCCTATCTGTCTTTTGAAATGGAAAAACAACAACAACAAAAAATATAATATAAATATGTTTCATCTTTTGATGGCCTTCGTTTCCTAAGGGTCACACCTTTGCGTAATAAAAATGATTGCATGTCAGATTTGCAGATAATAGGTGTGCATCGCATCGGTAACAGACCAACACATCTAGTCAGGCCAGGGGTTGCGTTTTATTTACTGAAGAAAGTTTGAAAAATAAACCAAATTGAATTGGATCAATTTCAGGTATTGGTATTTTGTTTTTTGGAAAATACTAGCCAAATTTTTTTTTCAATAAAAATAAATTCTAAATTGTATATTTAAGGATACCCATACTTATTATGATACAAAAACAATTATACTGAACTTAAATATGAGGGTAGAGATTTTCTTCTTATCTAAGATCCATTTTGTAGAGCAAGCGTATGTGGAATATATGGACCCTAGATTGTACCGTCGATGTATAGAGAAAAAAGGAGTTATATCAGTTGGAGTTGATTGCATTTTTATTAGTAGAAGAATTTGACATTAAAAACAAAAGCACTCTTTAGCCCTCTACTTTACCTTAAGTTTCAACCATTTGGGAAAAAAATATAAATTTGTTGTAAAAATTAAGATTATTTCAAACGATTGAAAAATGGATCGTGGATTTAAGTTGGGCTTCCAAAAACAATTTGAGAAACAATCCTGATTGTCTGAACAATAAAATCAACTGGAAGTTATAGTCTGGTCAGGAAAACGAAATCCCTGGACTTTTTTAGGGGAGGACATTATTTGTATGTTTGTAAATTATTTTTGACATGCTAAGAGTTATATTAAGCAAAAGAGTCATTGTTGTAGTCTTGTTAATTGGATGCCAGTTTTCAAAAGTGGCGCCCAACCAGTGGAAAATAATAAATTAAGAAAATCTAAAATTACTTGGAAATTTCTATGATATGAATATTTATATTGATATCCAAAAAAAATGGTTTTAAATAGGAGCACGATCAAATAAAATTTTAGTGTTGCCAACTTTTCGGGAACATATACTTTTTTCTAAGTCAACGAGTAGAACCTACACTTTTTTTGACCGTTTTTAATATTTTGAACCTGACAAAAGTTGCGGAAACGGCTACTAATGTCAAACGAGTATTGGGAAATAAATATAAATATTTGAAAAAAAAGTGCCGAGTAGATACACCTTCTATTTAAATTTCAATATTGCCATTCTTCAGAGACATACTTTTTTATAGAAAAAAATTGGAACTTCCCCCTTTTTGGTAGTTTTTTACTTTGAAAAAGTGTAGGAAACGCCTCCAGATGTCAAACGTGTATTGGAAAAATAAAAATTGTTGTCTCTAAAGAAAAGTTTTGAGGAAATGCACCTTTGGTTAAAATGCAAGTGTTACCACTTTTTGGGAAGCATAATTTCTTATACAAAAGAGTAGGGCTTTCCACTATTTTGGTAATTTTTTATATTTTGCATATGAACAAATGCAAAAACACCTTCGGACTCCAAACTCTAATTGAAAAAATAATAGTTGGCACCTTAAAAGATAAGTATTGAATAGAAACACAATCGATTAAAATATCAGTGTTGCCACTTTTCGGGAACATACAAGAATCCCACCTATTTACCAATTGGCTGGCCAAGTTTGGAATCTGGAGGCGTTTCCGCATTTTTGTTCTCGTTGAAAATATCAAATAGCTTGATAGTGGAGATTTTGAACGTATTTTTTTTCATAAAATATATAATGGATATTAATCGCATTTTAAATACCTATGTAACTAAAAAACACTTATTTTATTTATTTCTTTTCGAAAGCTAATAATGCGTAATAGGTAAATTTTGTATAGTAAATAAAACAAAAGTTTTAAAATTTTTTTTAAAAATCTACTATCTTTTATTTTTTAAAAATTACCCAAAAATGTCAAAAATGCAACCATTGACCTAAAAAAAAGGTATAATATGTTCCCTAAAAGTGGCAAAATTGAAATATTAATCGAAGATGCTTCCACTTAGTGACTGTCTTTTTTGACATCAACTGATATTTTCCCGACACGCGTTTGGCATCTAGAGGCGATTCCACATTTTGTCATGTTCAAAATACCTAAAATTATCAAAAAATTACCCATTCTTCCATATAAAAAAGTATATTCCCAAAAAGTGGCAACTCTTATATTTCACTCAAGGGTTGCTATTGGTATTGGAATGAAGAAATCGTAAAAAAATACGGTAAAAATCAGGAGGTTACTACTCGTATTAAATTTGTTATCACTATCCAAATGAAGAGAGGTTTACAAAAGATTTTCCAATATGTTTGAGTCGATAATGAAATAGAATAATCAAGCTGTGTGTAAGATATTAATGAAATTTTTTATTATTTAAAAGACATACCTATATTATAAGAAAATATGACAACATAATGTAGTTCAAATATTCACCTCGGCTTTGCATGGTTTCAAGGATCTGAGAGGATCAAGAGTTTATCATCCACTGGTAGAGGTCTCAACGGAGAAGTCAGTAATGGAGTCGTACCTGCATCATGATCTTACCATATTCTACCACTAACGCAACGATAATAAATTTGCAGCTTAACCTTTTGGCAAGGAGATAATAGTATGAGTGTCAAGTTAGTAAAATAACTATCACAGATCGAAAATTGGGTTTTCTATGTTTTTATCAAAAGTAAAAATTTTACTGTTAAGTAATTTATATTTAAAGAATTGGAGTAGTTATTTAGCTTTGACAAATTGATTTTTGCTGTGCGATGATTTCTACGTTATTTAGGTGATTTGTTTTCCATGAGTTTCATGTTAGAAAAGAAACTTTCGATATTTAACAAATGGGTAAATAGATAATTTGCCGTCAATAGATTGTTAATTAGTTGGGACGATTTCGAGTTTGTCGCTAAATTTTTGTTATGTTTTTAAGGTGCCTTGCTAGATTGATATGAAATTAACAAAATAACTGCAATGAATCAAAAAATTGTCGTCCATAACTAATCAATCATTAATTAGTTGCCGTTCTCTGTTTTCTATGTTTTTTTTTTTTTGAAAAGTGGTAAGAACTTTGAAAAATTAAAATTTGATTGCTTATCAATTTTTTGCTAGTGATTCGTTTATTAGTTGTCAAAGATTCAATTTGTCGTGCGATGTTTTCTGTGTATTTAAAGGTGATTTGTTTGAGTGAGTATCTAGTTAGCAAAAGTAACTTTCACAAATCGAAAAATGGGTAGTTGGATAATTTGCAATTATTAACTTGTTAATAGTTGAGATAAATACATACAATTTTATCGTGCAATATTTTCTATGTACTTTGGGTACCTTGCAAGCTTTGATATGAATTTAAGAGAGCAACTTTCATAAATCAAAAAATGGTTAAGAGGATAGAGTGGTCATTAATTTGTTAATACGATTTCAATTCTTTGTTCTATGTTTTTTTGAAAAGTTGTAAAAAGTTCTAAAACTTGAAATTTGATTGTTTTATAATTTAATCTTTAATTAGTTGTGACAAATTTAGTTTTGTCGTGAGATATTTTCTATGTTTTTTTTTTTGTCGTGTGATTTTCATTTTCATCAGGATCAAGTTAGCAAAGCAGCTTTCACGAAGCGAAAAATTATTAGGTGAATAATTAGCCGTTAGTTAGTAGTTACCTTATTTTTTGTGATAAATTCAATTTGATCATGTAATGCTTTCTATGTTTTTTTATGTTTTACGGCAATGCTTTCAGCAGATCCATAGCATTTCATTGAGTGTTGGTATATTGTTCATGGAACAGGTTGACTTAAATTTCACAATCAAACGGTGAATATAATCGACTAGAAGGATATTACTATGTTGTTAGTCAAAAAATCTCTCATTGCCACAAAAAAAAAATCATACAAAATTTCAACTATCATCGACAAGTGCATTGGAAAACTCTTTAAATAGGAGTTTTTCATCTGCAGGCTTTAAACAGACTGGCTGAATTGAGCTTTTTAATTCAACTTCTTCAATCAACAAAATTTCGTAACAACATGAAATATTCTATCAAGCAAAATGTATTTATTTAAATTTTCAGTAGTCCCTTCTAATACATATATATGTATGTTTCACAAAAAAGTATATTATATATCTTACCATTTAAGGTACATTTCAAAAGGTTTAAATTTATGATAAAGACATTATCATATCAACATAAATTCCCAGGGCTCAAAATACACAAAAAGAGAAGAGAGGCATTTTATATGAACCAAATTCTATGTAACATGTCCAATCATGATACCTATCAAAAATTCTCACAATTAGCTTATCTAAGCCCCGTCCAAATTGACTCCAAATACCTACCTACATTTTTCTTAAATAAATTATCTCAGAATTTTATTGATATCTGACAAAAAAAAAAAAACAAACTAAAATAAAGAAGGAGAAACGATCACAAAGAAATCGAAGACACTCCACACTATAGACATCAACTTCAGGTTGAGTTCCAGGTCCAAGTCCAGCTTCATCACCATCATCATCATCATCATTATCATCATCGTCATCATCATCGTATATCGAATATGTTTATAGCTAAATTTGTGTGGCTTGGATAATCATATGCACAAGAGACATGCGGCAGCTTCATTTTAATCGATGGCGAAACAGCTCAGACACCTTAATGAGATTTGCTTGTTCGGTTAGCCATTTGGAAGATGCGTATCTCATCTTCTCGATGCTACCATTATGGACCAGATAGGTTATACTCTTTAAATATTATATCTGTTTTCTCCCTTACATATATATGTTTGGGTCTCCATATTCCGGATGGCTGTGGCTGGATGTGCGGGTGCGAGTGTGATCGAGGCAACAGCCATCAGCATCAGTGGCAGAGTCAAAGATTGCCTCGATTACTCATCAATCTGTGAGACACATCATTTCATAAAAATGTGGATAACACTTAGTTCCTATCTTAATAGGTTAGATCACTTTTAATTCATGGTTTCAATCGTTGTGGAATTTTCTGGTTTTATAAACGTTGTAACGTGGTTTACAGCCACGTTCACGTATATCATAGTTTTAGACCACATAGGTGGTTTGATATCATAGAAAGAACTGGATCTGGACCTTTTTTGGATCGAAATAATCATTAAATGATTGTTTTATCAAGATTTAAGGTAGACTATTGCAATGTGATTCATGTTCGATTCTTGTAAGCAATATTCATCGATATCTATAAGCAATGACGCATAGAAAAACCCTTGAAGCTATTTCCGTTAGTTATTTTTTAATAAAAAGGTTTGAAAAGGTTGGTCCACTGTTGAAGGCTTAATCCCTACATGCAACACTACTTGGAGCTACTTATGTAGAGTGGCGATACTACAGGGTGTCCGCCGGGAAGGTATACTACTCTATTTGTTTCGCAGCAATTCCATTTTTATCCTGGCTGTATGTGATGTGGCACCGTCTTGTTGATACCACGTTGTTAATCAAGCCCAAAGCATGCAGTTGTGGCGTTAAAAAGTTTTCAATCATATTACGATATCGCTTCCCATTCACGGTGTCCGTTAGAAAGTTTTCATTTGAGGTTGATGGATTGTTTTGAACATTTCCTTGAGCAGCAGTAATCTTTTCAGCTTTTCTTGGGCCTATCACCTAGAGACCCTCTTTCTACGGAATCATTCCTTACATGATAAATAGTACGTTTTGTTGGCACGTTGCTTCTCCCAAAAATTTCACGTAACCTTCTCATTGTCACAGTAGTCGATGGTTGATTTTGATAAAATGTTTTAACGATTAAAAGATTTTCCATAATAAATTGGCCACGAGTCTACTTCACGACTGCCAAATACGAACTGTCAAGACAAGTTTACAAGTTTACTAAAATGGCGACAAGTTTACTAAAATGGCGGCAAAGCAAAGTATTATACCTTCCCGGCGGACACCCTGTTTAATTTTATTATTTTTAAAGTGAGTCTCCCGATGTAAGCTGTGTCTTTGGGTTTACAAAAATGTGAGTAATTAACTTTTCCTCTTCTGTGTCTATAAAGCTTTTTCAACATACTCCAAGATCCGTGCTTGGATTTATAAGCCTGTAAGTGTTTGTTGAAAGTTGGCAAGTTGTTAGAAATAGCGACCACATGCAATCCCAATCGACACCACCAGTGCTGCAGTACACCATTTTGTTCCACAACTAAAACTTTCAGCACTTTATCATAAGCAAGCTTTGTTGACTAGAAGTAGACAAATATTCTGACCACTTTGTCCCTTGGAGCTTCATTCTCTTGGATGTGGTCTTAGGAATTTGATGGAAAAAACAATATAAACGGTACCAAAGTTTTTATAAGAACACATTTCTTCACGTTAAGACGAGATATCAATTTTTTATTATTCAGTGCGGAAAGTTTGTTAAGGTCTTCTCAAAAAGTTCTATTCCATTGAGTGACTGTTTTCGGATGCTTCTGGTCCCCGTCATTTCCCGAAATGCGACGATGATCACTAAGTTATTTGCTGACTGACTCTGTAACGCTGGAAAATATTTTGAACCGGAAAATGTTGCGGAAACGCTTCCAAGTGCGATACTCATGCTGGAAAAATAACGGTCTATGTCTTGAAAGATAGGTGTTGAGTAGACTCACTTCAGGTAAAATCTCAGTATTGCCATTTTTCGGAAAAATATTTTTTATATCAAAGGGTTGGGCGCCTCCACTTTGATGATGATGAATTTTGAACATGAAAAAAGTTGTGAAAAATTTCAGTGTTTCCACTTTTCGGAAGCATAATGTTTTTTGATGTCAAATGGTGGGACCTTTACATGCCAAACGTGTCTTGGGAAAATAAGGTGAAGGTAGCTGATTAAAAGATAGTCGTAGAGTATATGCACCCAAGGGTAAAATTAAAAGTTCAGTGTTGCCACTTTTCAAGAACATATTTTTTGGTTGTCAAAGGGTGAGACATTCACTGTTTTTCGTCAAATTTTGATAATTAAAGCATAGAAAAGTAGCGAAAATTCATCCTAATGCTAAACAACTATTGGAAAAATAAGGGTTGATGTTTCAGAAGATACATAGATGTTGAGTAAATGAACCTTCGGGTAAAATTTCTGTGTTTCCAATTTTTAGAAACATAAGTACTTTTTTTTGATATATAATTGGGTGGAAGAGCTCCACTTTTTTGGTAATTTTTTTTTTGAAGATAAAAAAAAGCTGGATATATTCTACCAGATGCCAAACAACATTAGAAAAATTATTTTAAAATACATGTTTTTGTTATATTGGATGTTTGCTTTATTTATTAATATTAAGCAGGCGCCTTCTTTGCGTTAAAACCAACTATACATTTCCATTTGTGTTTGTGTGGCCCATTAAGCATGCTTAAAATCGAAAATGCCACTAAATTAACCCATGCGTTCCTGAGAGAATGGTAACACTGCACACTTATCAATATTTTTGGAATAACTCAATAGACTCTTATTTTTTCTTTGTAGATAAGTAGTCCAGTCAATTTGTGCTAAAAAAGGCTCTCAGAGAGCAAATTATTAGAAACTGCATTTTTGCATCATTTTTTGCACGTTGCGTCACGAAATTTTAGTCACAAACCTCGGTTCGGATTGCGCAACCCCAAAAACATAAAAGAGGGGCAAAATCAAAACTAGCCCATAATAAAAATATAATATGATTGGACTAAAGAGAGTATTTGAACAAATGTTCTGCTTCTAGGAGATTTGACGGCTAGCATTCCTAGTCAAAATAATTTTTCTATAACATAATTTAAAGTGTGACTATTTCAAACTCATAACTCATAGCTCACCATACCTTCGGTCTGCATAAACTCACAAAGGATTCTTTATTGAGCACTGTGAATATGGTTTTTTAAAGCTCCTGTCTTCCCGAGTTTTGCGACTTTTTAAACAGGAGTCGGCAATGAAAGTATTGTAAGGTTGGCTATATCATGTATTTCTATATGTGTAAAATTAGCCATGCAACTTTCAAGGAGTAAGTGGATAGTTAATTATTTGTCATTCATTAGCCATGACATTTTCGAATTTGTCATTCAATGTTTTCTATGTTTTTTTTTGTTTGTCCTAACTTAGCAAAGCACCCAAAAAACATGAAAAACATTGCATGATAAAATTATATACATCACAACTACTGATTATTGACTTACTAACGGCATATTATCCACCTACTCATTTTTTTTGATTCGTGAAAGTTACTATGCTAACTTAACACTCATGTAAGCATATCTCCAAAAAATACCACACAACTAATTAACGACTAATTAACGGAAAATAATTAATTATTGAAAAAAACTTTAAATAGCCTTTAGTTCAACAAGTCGGAAGACCAATCCTTAATGCGATGCCTTCTACTTGGCTGATTTATTTCTGTGGTATATAAAATTTGTATAATACAACCATCTTTTAGGAAAATGATTAAGCATTTAAATTTTAAGTTTTAGAAGTTTTTATCACTTTTAGCAAACAAAAAAAAAACATAGCAAACATAGAATAACAAAATCAAAATTACCGCACCTAACTAACGACTTATAGACGACTATTATCCACTTACCCATTTTTTTGATTCGTGAAAGTTAGTTTGCTAACCTAACACTCATGTAAGCAAATCTCCCAAAAATACCACACAACTAATTAACGACTAATTAACGGAAAATAATTAAATATTGAAAATAGTTTTAGTTTTTTTTTTTAAGGCCATTTGCCTTAAGTTAAACAAGTCAGGAAACCAATCCTTAATTTGATGCCTTCTACTTGGCTGATTTATTTCAGTAGTATATAAAATTTGTATAATAAAACCATATTTTAGGAAAATTATTAAGCATTTAAATTTTAAGTTTTAGAAGTTTTTATCACTTTTAGCAAAAAAAAAACATAGCAAACATAGAATAACAAAATCAAAATTACAGCACCTAACTAACGACTTACAGACGACTATTATCCACTTACCCATTTTGTATTCATGAAAGTTGCTTTGCTTATTTCATTTGAAGATAGCAAGTCACCCAAGAAAAACATAGAAAAATGGAGCAGTAAATTTGAAGTCATTACAATTAATTGACGGCATTTTTTTTTGCTCATTTTTCGATTCATGAAAGTTGCTAACTTGACACACATAGGGAAAACAAGTCACTTAAATAAACATAGAAATCATCGCACAACTAAATTGAATTTGTCACAGCTATCTAACAACTCAAACTTACTAACTGTGATTAACATTAATACTAAATCTTTTTGAGAAAAAAACATAGAAACATAGTTCGACATAGAACGACATATTTAAAGTTCTCACAACTAATTAACGACAATTTGCCTAAGATATATTTTTCAATCCGTGAAAATTTATTTGTTAAATTGATATCAAGTTAGAAAAGGACCCAATAAAACATAGAAAACATTAAACTAAACTTTTGGAACTGTCACGACAACTAGTTTTAGACTAATTAACAACAAATTATCCACCTATTAATTTTTCGCTCCAATACTCATTTGTTACACTTAAACTCTTAGGGCTCCCAGCAGCGGTAGGAAGACGAAGTTTCTAAACTTTAGCACCACTGAATTTCGTCGCCATGCGAGACGTGTTTGGGAAGGATTTACTCTCACTGTCGTTAGTGGTAGAATGTGGAAACATCATGATGTACATTTCCTCCATTTTTGACCTAAGATTTTTCTATGTCTAAATGAGCTCCCGGTATCCCTCTTCTCGGTAGGTAAGCGAGTGATCTAGCTTTTGAACAAGGTCCTTTGCAGAGCTTATCAAAAAAATAAAGATGGCAAGCCTTGGCTGTCATTTTGATAAGCCTGCAAGCAGAACAGCAGAAAGAACAGCTGCTTTGTAGCAGATTTGCAAAGTATCAGTGAAAAACAGTGTAAAACGCACACATAGATTCAACTCGTGATTTAAAATATCATTCAGCATCGATCAGATACGAGTGGTTGTTGTTGCTTTAATTCACATCTATTATTTGCCATAAAAATTTAATTTTGGAGGCACATAATGCCGTTGTTTTTTTTTTAATATTTAACACTTTACGAGTATTTTAAATTTATTTATATATTTAACGCCTATACATTATCTGCCTTATTAATTAGATTTTTTGAGACGGTTAACTAGTTAGACCGTTTTTTAAACGTCCTTAATAGTAGGAAATATGCTTTACTTAATTAAATAAAATGTTTGACAAATTTTAGATAACCGATGCCGTTGTCCAAACAAGAAAACTTTCGGGCAACAATAAACAAATCTTATACAAAACTTTTTAGAGTTGGACGGCTGTCTAAAGTTAGACAAAGTTTATAAATACGACATTATGTTTTTAGAAAGATATTTTGAACTATTAGGACACTGCTTAAATAAGACCCTACAAAATCAACGACTTATCCAAGAAATATTCAGTTTTTATAAATTTCCAAAATAATGAAAATAAAGGAAAGTCACATAAACACTTCTTCTTAATTTAAGATTATATCACAGTTTAACATTTAAAAGTTCTTGTCAAAAAAGCTCTTTAAATAAAAATTTAATTCCAGACTATTTGTTCAAGCTAACACAATAAATCTTCTTCACACATTATACCAACAAAAACAAATTCTTTACGTATTAATCTCGTCAACTCTCGAACAATAGCACTTTGAGTGAAGAAGAAAAAAGAAACTATATGTTAGTATGTAGGTATATTAATTAAGAGCTGCATTCCAAATGGATTTAACGGTATCAGCAAAGTTATTAATCATCTTGCATCGCGCGCGAATAACGAATGGTCTTCCTGACATTTTAATCCTTCGAACACATTTTTGTGGTTTCTTGCATACACATACAACAACACTGAAGCACAGTCCGAAGCGCACCTACCTCTATTCACTATAATTATTATCCGTGATTACATTCAGCGAACAAAGAAAAGCCTCCAACCATCCGCAGTGATTTCTGGACTTGGCAATGGCGACTCTGGCCTTCGGACACTGTCTTCATCAAGTCTCCCAAAGATTCCTACAGACATAAAGTCAACTCAGGCTTTGGTCAATTAACTCATCGGCACCAAGTGAGCGAGCGAGGTGGTGTGTTGTTTGGTACTGTCGACGGCGGTGGCGGTGTTGGTGGTGGCCATGATGATGAGGTGGCATTTGTTCCTGGACACTCTGCTATTCCTGACCACAAAATGGAAATTTTATTACTTTTCAACTGAATACAAATTTCCCATAGAAATAGCAGACAATGTTTTGTGTACCTCTCTTCCTTCATACACAAAAGTACTCGCAGAGCCCTTTTCAAGAAAATGTCTTTAAAAATATCCTAGCAGCTGATGACGTAACACATCATTATGGTAATTAACATATTTTTTTTTGTACTTCGCAAAAAATAATAAAAATACGAGAATAACAAAAAGTGTCACACTATAGAGAGCAACAAAATTACCTACACTTACGGAACGATCATAATCTGAAACTAATCATCACATAAAACGGCAAATTAATTGCCATGATATCCAAGTATGAATTGAGCTGCCAGAGTGACCAGATAAGTTGTTAAATCGTTAATTAATTTGTGACGTTAAGCTGTTGCTGCGTAATCAATTCAAAAACCAGATTTGGAAGACCACCATGGCTGCAGTCGTTGCTGTTAACACTGAATAAAAATTTAATCGGTTTATTTATGTCTACCAAAGACGGGGAGTCAATTAATTCACTATTATTTTGTCGAACGATATTTTTTTTTTTTCATATATACCTACATCTACACATATGAAATCAAATATTATTTAAAAAAAAATGTAGTAGACTGTGTGACCGTAGGGGGTCTCTCTCGTCTCGACAGATAACATGACTTTTGAAATTAAGAGTTTTTATTTATATGAAATTTTTATAAAAAAATTATTGTTAAATCCAGGGAAGTGTGACGGAATAAGAATTATTAATTGATAATTTAAATGAAAAAGATTTTTTTTTATATAAACAAAGGACTTTTGTTCTTATGTCAACATCAGATTTCAGTTGAAATTGGACTTGGACCCAAATTTCAAAGCTAGCGGTCAAGTGCTTATATTATGGGCTTAGGTTATTTTCACGCCATAGGTATAAATGTGGTCGTCTGGTCACTGCAGCCCTTGCAGCAACACTTCAACTCCTCCTGGAGCATAAGGCAGCACCAGATTTCCCCTATCTATCCCGGTTCTCGAGATGGATGCATGATGCTTGGAGGGCGCTTCGAAGAAAATTTTTGACCGCCAATTCCTTGTTCTTCAAACTCACTTTATGGCCAATCCAACGTGTTTTCTTTTCCTGATATAGTTTACTTTACAGGTTTTCAAAAACAAACACCTTTCCTCTAGACATGAGGAAAACTGATAGTCCTTTTGGCGGATATTGTCTTATTATAAGTTCCTTTCTGAGCCATTTTGTTTTTGTTTGGTGTAGGTAAAGCCTAGTTTATATTTCGAAGCGAAGTGAAATCTACTTTAAAATAAAATATCAATTTTTTATGGAGCAAAGGGTTTTCGAAAAAATAGTTTTCGTCATACAAATTTTTTTGGAAAAGCTCATTTGTTTCGAGACAAATTTGTTCCTCCTTGTCACCAAAATAATTGCTTTAGTTTTTGAGAGTTTTTCACGCTTAGAAAAAATATTTCTTTTATATGAAAATTTTACTTCGCATGGATGTATAAAATAGACTTAGTTTGGAATTTTCTAAACTCGAATGCGTTAGGAGATTAAGGTTTAATACCTAAGGTATTGGTTTCGGTATTAGGCAACTACGGTGAATTCTTTACTTTGCCTGGAATTAAAAAAAAAACTATGATACCAAAAAGAAATTTCATACTCGAAAGAAAAAATCATCCAAAGTTATTAATAATTCTTCTAAACAACTCGTTACTTTCTTTCAAATGGTTCTTTAATTCGAGAGGTACTTTTTCAGGAGGATTTTTTTTAATAAATACTATAAAAGAAATTTAAAAAAAAATCAACTCTATCCGCAAGTATTCAAATTTAACGTCAGATAACATATTTGGCAAATCATCCTAAATTGTACAAAGTAAAAATGGATCCGTTTTTTGTATTAACTTCGAGAAAGTTCTGTGACTTTTCTGCGTATACAATATCGTTTTTTTGGCATTTTGATAGTTTCACTTTCCGGTACGAAGCTATTGCCATCATTTCCTCCAACAACCTTAATGGCTCCATCGAATCTCTCTTTGAGGCGTGCTCCTTACTTCCCGCAATGTTGGTATTTTCAACCAACAGGTCTTGGCTGTATACTTTAGTCCGATAGACCTTGGCATTTACACTCTAGTTGCATGAAATCACTTTAGACAGGAAAAATTATTTTAATTTGTCATAACTTCTTAGTGAAACTGCTGTTTAAAATTTTCTTACCAATCATCCAGCATTAGTTATGTTTTGTACCTTAACTAGACTCCTAAAAAAGCTATATTTGCGCCGGTAGGTACTTCGAAAAAAATGTGGTTCAAGTGATTTTTATCACCGATTTTAAAATGGCTTCCTATAGTCATTCAACTTCCGCATGTTTATTTTTTGTTGTTATAGTTCCTGTGTACAGGCTGTTTTGCAAACTAAACAAATATTTGTGTACATCATTAAAATATTCTCAAAGTTATTAGCGTGCTATTGTTAAAATTAACAATACAAAAAAAAATACTGTCGTATAGTGTCGACTCGTATCAAGAATGAAGGAAGAAAGTGTTTACCTCCACGTAATTCCAGAAGGAGGCATATAGAATTTGCATTGACATACTGCCCCGTCATTCATAATAACACGTCACGTAGGTATTATGTCTTGACGTCTTAAAGCTAAAGTGCGTGACGTTATTCTTATTTGTGTTATTTTACCTTTTCATGAGAAACAAATAGACTGTAACAATTAGCGGTGATTAGTGAGTTTCAAATCAAATTCGGTAAACGCTTCGACGACCACAACGACGACGACGCACGGACGTCTTATAGATAGATTTAACAACATAAAAATATATATGTTAGTATTTGACTGTCACAAATAGCAAATAATACCAATACCCCCCTCCCATGAATACATAAATGGTGTGGTTATAGCTGGGTGTTAAAAGGCCCTTTTCAGAAGTTCAAAATACTATACGTGTCTTAATTATTTAAACAAATAAATGTCGGGTGACTGGACCGAAGATGATTTATGAATAGGAGAAGAGATTATTTGGTGTATCTACACATATACATACATATTATGTATAATAATGAATAAAATGCCTAATAATTTTTATAAAATATTGAGGCAGTTTTGAAGTCTTGAAATGATAATTAATTGGTAATAAATTTATGAGCAAGGGAATTAAAACTAACAATCATGACAAACCCTCATGCTGCTTTCAACAATATTTATTTATATTCAAATAGGTTTTTAAAATTTTCTAAGCTTATTTTTTTTATATTTTTTGCAGTTTTTCAGAGCTTGAAAAAATTGAATAATTGTGCCAAAATAATACTGGGAGTTATTTAATTCATTTTTCCAAATTTTATTATTGCTTTTAATGGAACTCGTTTTGAATATTATTTGAACACCCTTAAAACTTACTTACTTAATAAAGGTGGCGCTAAGGCCCAGGGTGGACCAGTATCAGTGCCTCAACCAGCAAGCTTCTTTCAGCCAGCTCAGTTTCTAGCTATCTGTCTTCACTTTCGCACGCTAAGTTGCTTTAGGGGTTCTTCCACTTGCGTGCGCCAAGCTGTTGTGCTGTCTTCATCTACTGCGTCAGTTCATCCCACGGGGTTGGATTGAAAGGCTTTCTGGATCAGAGCATTTTTGTCCATTCGCTCTAGGTGACCCAGCCATATCAGCCGTTGGCTTTTCACTTTAATGGCTAGGTTGATTTCGCTGTTCAGCCCGTATAGTTCGTAGGTGTATCTTCTTTTCCATTCCCCATCTATGCAGACGGGATCAAAAACCACCCGTAGAATTTTCCTCTCAAAACAACCTAAAGCGTTCTCATCTACCGTTAATAGTGTCCAGGTCTCTGTTCCATACATCAGAATCGGAGTGATAAGCGTCTTTTACAGGAGACACTTTAGTTGCTCAAGTGATGGACTTCCTTCTAAATTGCCTTCTTAGCCCAAAAGAAACACCGATTGGCAATTGTAATTCTTCGCTTGATCGATGCACTGGTATCGTTTGCTAAGTTTAAAGATGAGCCTAGGTAGACAAATCTTTAGTGACGTTCTGACTGAGACTTTGGTCTCCCAGGCTTCCTCCTCATTACTCACGAAAGCAGGATTGACCTCACGCTTTGTTATTCCTATAATGACAATATCGTCCGTGTAACGAGTTGTTGGATGGACCTTTTGAAAAATTATGCCACTAGTGTTGACGTGAGAGTTTTGCACAATTCTATCAATAATGATGTTGAAGAAGTCGCATGACAGCGCGTCACCTTGTCTATAACTTTTTTTGACATCAAGGGTATCGGTGAGGTTTTTGCTGACCTTGATGGAGTATCGTGCATTCTCCATCGTCATCCTGCAAAAACGGACAAATTAACGAGGTATGCCAAAACTAGACATTGCTCTATATAGCTCGCTCTAAAGATGCTGACATACGCGGCCTTGAAATTAATGAAAAGGTGGTGTGCATCGATTTGAGACCCCTGCGGTTTTTCCAAGATCTGCCATAGCGCAAATATTTAGTCGATGGCTAACTTTCCTTGCCTAATCCAACACTAATATGGACCTTTCAGGTTGAAGAATGGCTTCAGGCATTCACAAAGTACGGAAAAGAAGATCTTGTACGCGCGATGTAAAGAAGACTGATTCATCTGTAGTTGGTGCAGTCCATTCAGTCCATTTCAGAAATTATTTTTTTCATATCCTAAGCACTGGTTCTGATTTTACCACGATGTTCTCCTGATCATTCTTGTAGGCTTCGGTTCAGCTTTTATAACCCTGTTCTAAGAAGTTCTTTTAACGTTTTAGTAAAACTTCTAAACTTTATTTCTACAATGGTATCCCTCTAGTTTCTCGTGCTCTTTTTTTGTTTCCTTCTGACAAGCTGGTGTTCCTCGTTCCTCTGCTGCTCTTAGAGCTTGCGAGCAGATCTGGTCCTTCTATGCAGCGCACCACTTTGTATGATTGATGGTTGGCTCCATGTACTTGCCGGCATTCTTCGTCAAGCCAGAGGTTTTGCTTTGCTATTCGTGCAAAGGTACGTATGAAGTGGCATCTCTGATATTTTCTGGCGATTCTTCCACTGGATCTCGATTTTTTACTTTGGTGGTATATTGCTATTTAAGAAGACAGGAGAGAATCAATCAAAAAAGGACCTGACGATTTCTTGGGATTGCAGCCGTCCGAGGTCAAACTTCCTCACAGTAGGTATTCCTCTTTTTTAGCATTGGTCTACTGTAAACTTACCTTGGCTAAAACGGGGTAGTGGTCCGAGTCAACGTTGGCTCCTCGGAACGTCGGACACCCTTGATACTGGAGAAGTGCCTTGCGTCGATCACAATGTGGTCAGTATAGTTGGTGGTTGATTGACCAGGACGTCGCCATGTCCCCTTGTGTATATCTAGATGCGAGAACAGCGTACTAGCTAGCACAACGTTTTGCTTCCCAGCGTCGATTTCCTGAGGTGGTTATCGGAGGTGGTGTCGTGTAGGCAACATTATCCGATTATGCCATCAAAGACGTCTTCTCTTTTCCTAGCTTTGCATTAAAATCACCAAAGACAATATTAATGTCACAGCTAGGACATTGCTCGTATGTCTTGTCTAGGAGCTCATACAACTCATCCTTAGTGTCGTCATCTTTCTTATGTTATGTGAATTTATACCCTCGATACGAATTGTCATGATGCCCTCATTCACGTAGTTGAAACTCAAGACTTCTTGCCTAAGTCTTCCTCCAACAACGAATCCACACTCAAAAAGACGCTGCCCTTGCTGCCGGTAGCAGTTGCAATAGTAGACGTCATAGTCCTCAGTTTTCTTCAACCCGGATCATCCCATCGCACTTCTTGAATGGTGGTGATGTCTGCTTTATAGCAGTTTAGGCCCTCCGCTTAATCTATGTGCAGATCTGAAGTTCGTTGTCTTTATTTCATTTGCTTGGTTTGTCAACAGTAAGACCGTCTCCGTATATGACACTTGTTGCTTTGCGATTAAATAACTCAACGTGGCCGGAAGTCACATGGAAGTCAGACAGCACGACCCCCAAACCTGGAGGACCAGACCCTTAGTATTACTCCAAGGCCATCATGTAAAAGAAAGTAGCTAGCATCTGTTCGTAAACCGTATTTTTAAGAGCAAGTGTGTAAATTTTGGTTATCATTTAAGATTTTGGAACAAAAAAAATTTATGGCTACCCAAAAACTGCTGCAAATTTGAAATTCGACTATTCTTTTTGACTTTGTTAGTAATGAATGAATAATACACCCAGTTTGAAGGTATCATCGAACAAGTTTCTAAAAATAGCCAAAAATGCAATTTATTAAACTTTATAAAATTGTAATAAGCCGCTAAGCTTGACCAAGTGTTTCTCGGTTGATTTTTATTTAAACAATTTTGTTTAATAGTTCATTTTAAAGGAAATTAAATTATCTTTCTCTTATATGAAGAAGTGTTTATACCTTTCTTTGCTGGTAAAAAGTTATACAGGAAAAAAAGTAAAAAATAAACAGAATTGTTATTTTTTGCAATGATGTTTTTTTCAACTTAACAAACTAACTTTTTTTTAAAAATTGTTTGAGTAATCCATTTTAATTGTCATTTAAATTAAAAATGCATCCGTATTTGATAAAAAAAAAAAAACAGCTCATGGAGAACCAGGGCCTAGTGACTAACAACTCTCAACCATTCCTGTGTGTGTGTTGTTGGCAGGAATGGATGGGACCTTCAATTTTTTGCCGAGTCCAAACGGCTGGATGAGAAGCACTTATTCCTGACAAGGATACTCTTGTAGGATTTGTCAGTCCCTCGCAAGAGGCAGTACTTCGGAAAAATCATTTCTGTTTTTAGGTGGCAGTGGCCGGGAATCGAACCCAGACCTTTGGCATGACCAACCATTATGCCACGAGGTACTGCGAGTACATCCGTATTTGATAATCTTTCCTGATTTTTAAAGACATAAGCAATAGCCTAATAAGCTGCTCAAAAACCGGAATATGGGGGTATAAAGGAACAATTACGTGCAAGGGTTTTTTATTATTGATTATGTTTCACTCATATACGTTTCTCAATGGATGGTCACACTTTTCAATATCATTAGTATAACAAGGAAACTAAGCCGAATTTGAGTATTTTAATCTTAAAACTTTGTGTTTAAAATTAAATTTTCTATCGAAATGGATGATCCAAAAAGTGTTATAAAAAAGTTAAAGCAGGAAAAGTAAACAAAAACTAACCTAAAAAATATTAAAAACTCAAAATATTTCCAAACTTTTTTCTAAATTGCGCTTAACTTTTTATCATGCAAAGATAAGGTCAAGATATGCATAAACAAAATAAAGTAGAAACTAAAGGCTTAAATAAGCCATGTTTAAAGACTTATTTTTATTCAAAACTTGCAGAGATATACCCATTCAAACTTCAACATTTCTTTTGACTTTTCACAGATTTTCCCCGAAATGTCCTTTTTCGTTACAACTATGACAAATTTCACATCGTTTAAATATTTGAACTCAAGATTTTTACTTTTACTAAAAGCTGAAATGTATTTCTACCGTTTGTCGTAATTGCCAAGGGACCAGAGACGATTTTTATTTATTAATTCACCCTTGAAAGACTCTCGAAGAATGATGAAAACTCAATTCCCCCTTTTTAAAGACTCTATGGAATCGGAATTGCTTTGAGAAAAATGTACAAATGCGTCAGCTGATGACGCACATAAGCCCCATTCAATTTCGCAATAAATTTCAAATAAGTTAACTAAGTTGGACACTTAAATTGATACTCTGGACACTTTAATGCGAATCAAAGTGGTATCCCTTAGCTTTGCGATGACAACGCGATAAAGTTAATTCGCCTCATATCGTGAGACTTTGTCCTGATGCCCACTGCACTGCAATATAGATAGGTATAGGTAAAGGCACATACCGACAATTTATTACATTACTTAATGAGAGATCGTCTCTTTTGGCCGAGTCTGCAGCGAGCTTGTTATAAAACTATATACTAACATCGGAAGTGAAAATAATGCGCATTTCAAAGCAACTCTAAGGTGATTAGTTTCGAGGTCGAGAAGTATGTGTGTCCATCAGTGGCCCAGGACTCTCTGTGTGCAATGGAATTGTATCCCCTCGAGTATCCTTCGATATTGGTAAGGGAGCATCTCGATGTGCAGCGATCTGCGAAGCAATGTGTTCTGAATGGAATATATTTCGCCGACCTCGCTTTAGTTTCCGAAGGCTGAGCTACACACATATTTTATGCTACATTCACCGCCAGCCTCGCTGACAGACAGATAGACACAGGCTGACAGACAGTTCCACTTGTTGTCAACACACAGACACCGATGGACTAAAGCGTGATCTCATAAATATACACGAGTCCTATAAGCTGCCCCGCAAGCCGCAAGCATCAAGCACCAAGCACCAAGCAGCAACCTGTGCAACATCACAGAATTGTATCTTTTTATTTTTGTAACTTGTATAGTGCCCCATATTGTAAGCTGCTCGAAGCACAGATAGGATTCCAGATGCGCGGGCAGGATGTGAGCTCTGCAAACTGCGCGTTTAAAGCTATGTGCACATGTCACCTGAGTTGCGTTTGAAAAGTAGCTGCGCGTCAACAGCAGAGACAACACCGACATGGAACGACATGTTCCATGAGCGATGAAATTATCATAACAAAAAATCTCATTAATTTAATTGGAAAATTGTTTTCACAAATCACAGAATGTAGGTAGGTATATTCTGCAGTATTTTGCGGCGAAATAGTACAGTGTACAGACAAACGGACAGACTGTACCGATATATTATTATATGGGTAGGTATAGGTACCCCAGAGTTGTGGTGCAGTGACTTTTGTTGTTCGGTTCGGGCATTAAGCACAATTGTACGCGTTCCTACATATGCTACGCATAATGCTATGCAGTGCGATGCGCATCACTCTTGTATTTTGTTTGCGTTCGGTGTAATGTGCAACAGCAAACTAACAACAACGATCACCAATTCAGTACCACAGCACCTTCGGGTTTCCACAGAGGCTTCTTCAGACTTAGGTCGAACTTAGTTCTCATTAAAATTTTTCTCATGCTTTTGCAAAGAGATGTGCAGTTCTATCGCTTATTCTTGAATTGAAATTCGCATTCTCGGAAGCCTAGATTAATGCCATTGATGATCTCTTTCAGAAGTTGAGAATCATGCCGACATATTCCTGCCAATTTACTATGGACCAGTCGTGTGTTATTGCACATTAAATTTGGATCAAGTAAAGTACGTTGGAAACCTTGAAATTAAATGAGAAATTAATATTTCTTAAAAAACGTGCACATTTGTATCAAAATCAAAGCCCTCCATCAAAATTCTGCTTTAACCGAATTTTTTCGTAGTTTTGCTATTTGTTTGTCTATTTTTTTTTTTTTGACTATAAGTTAACTTGGCTCAAGGACCAAAATTAGAAGGACCTTTATCTTGTGGAGTCAACTCAATTTCTCTAGTGAAAGTTTTTGGAATCTTTAGCATTTTAATAGTAAAAGGTGTAAAAGGTTTATATTCATAGTGTCGCATAACAATTTCAACAGATTTTTAACAACTGAAAGATAGAGTTACTCCTGAACTGAAAAACTATTTCTGAATTAACTCGGGATAAATTTCTTCACAGTATCAGCTAAATCTGATTTAACCCAAAGTTAACTTCGCACCGAAAAAAACTTTTGCTTTCGAGAAGTTTTGAAACATTCACAAGACATATTTATTGCGGAAATGGTGGTGTATGGTGAAAAAAGATGAATATATTTGTTGAGTTAGTAAGCCGGACGAAACGCCAATTTGTAGGACTAAAGACCATAAAAAAATTTTAAATTAATAGGACATTGAACATTAAGTCATGGTAGTTTGACTAAATTTTCATGTAAAATTACCAATATTTTCATGTAAAAATTACTGTTTTACTATTTTAAGGCAGTGGTAAATTTACAAAATGTCATGTAGATCTTACCTGCAACCTAGGTTGATTTAACACGACATTTAAATCAGGTATATGGCTTAGCAGTTAACCTGATCTACCGAGTTGAAAAGTGACAACCTGAAAATCAGGTATAATAAACCAGAAATTGGTTTGTTATACCTGCTTTCCTACTCTTTTTGCTTATGAGCCATAAGTCTGAAAAAGCATATACTCACACTTTTCAATATGAAGCCCATTTGTTGAAATTTCATCAACTTTTATTTACTTTTACATTGGATTTTGAGCAAGCACTGAGGAAGATCTTGACAAATGGACACAAAAGCTTTTTTATAAATGTTTTTGGCCTTATAACAATGAATTCATAAATGTTCTTGTTTTTTTTTTAATTAATATTCATTTATTTTTTTTTTTTCTTCCAATATTGAAATTGTTTGTTTGATTAAAGAATGGACTTTTGTCCCACTTTCTTAAAAAAAACCATAAACTTTTAACACTTTCCCACAAACCCACCTTTAAGCCTGCGGCATGACCGGTTTTTTTCACTTTCATTAGATACTTTGTTTTATAAAACTTTTAATTTTTACTTTTGTAAAATTAAGTGATTTTAATTTCCAAATAAAGAATTAAAAATTTCAATATGCAGTTAATAAATAAAATTATATTCACAAAAAAAAAAAAAACAGTCAAAAAAATACCATAAGGTATAAAAAAGTGAATGTCATCATTGCGTTTTTTTTTCTTAAATTAAATGCATTTTTATTTTGTATTATTAAAGTTTCCTTCAATAAAAATAAGGACTCTTTTGTTATTAAGCATTTTATGCAAAAAATGCTAAGTGTAAGCTACATTGTCTTTGCACAATAGCCATTTTCACCATATTTTCGTTTTCTTAAAGGCTTTTACCAAATAATAGAGCCGAAAAAATAATTTTTGTTTCCAAATATGTCTTAGAAAACAAGTTTTACTATCCGCATAGCCACCTAAATCGTATTGATCGGACAAGTATATACGCTTTATAGATACATATATACTACATTTTCATTAGAGCCGAAATGAGGTAGTATCGCAAATTACAGTAAAAGTGTTTTCACTTGTAATTTGGTAATTTCGTTTTACAGCTCATTTCATTTTTTGAATTTTAACTGGCTGCTAATCGCTTTTGTTGTTGTTTTTTTTCTTTTACCTTCCATTGAGCTTTGATATATTCATATTTTCGTACAAAACCTTTTTCATAGCTCTTCAAACTGTGACCAATTGGGTGTGTTCAATAGGCTTAGACTTAATTTCTAACCTATGTATGTAGTTTGGTGCAAATTTGATTGAAATTACCTCATTTTGAAATGAGAATTTTTATGGGAATAAGATGATTTCGTATCGAATTTGGAAATTTTTAAAGAAATTACTTCATTTGGCCTGATGAAAACGTAGTATTTCTACTTTTTTTCATGAAATCACCATTTTAGCCCGGAGCACTTTTAACAGAAAAAATGTTGAAAAAACTAAGCAAATTCATTCATCAGCTCTAAAGTTATACAACGATGTCCACTTTTTCAGCTTTCCATTCCTCGATTAATTTTTAATGTTTTATTGCTTCAGATGGAGATTTATCTCCATCCGTTAAGGTGGTAGAAGAAGTTTGTAAGAAAAAACATTTACAATGCAATTAAAAATGGAAAAACTTAATGTTTGGCTCATTTGAAAGCTATACCAACATCTCTTCTTTTACTATCTACATTTTTCAATCGAGTTAATTTTGCAGTAATTTTCGAAAATATAATTGAAATTTAAAGGAACAAATTTTTAATCGAACTGAAAGATTTTTTTGCATTGAAAGAAAATAAATTGTATGAGGAATGGCACCTCTCTGCTCCTTCCTTAAGGTACGACCATGGTCCTGCAGATGGCATATTTAGAGCAAGTTTTAAAACTAAAACCATGGTTCTGTCCATTAAGCTATTGATTATGTCATTTAAAAAGGAAAGGTTTTTATTAAAAAAATAAATAGTAGGGATATTGAATATGAAAAAACTACGGAGTGCTATTAAATTTGAGGGTGCATTTTGGAGGAGGGTGTGCAAAAGCACCCTTATTGTGTTTTTGCATATAACTCTCGAAAACGAAGCAAAATTTCGAATAGTGTAAAACTTTATTTATAGCCAAAAAATTTACCATCGAAATGGATCATTTAAAAAAATTTTAAATTTCAATTTTTTTAATTACCTAAATTTTAAATGAATTATTGCAAGAAATGTGAAAAATCATATTTTTTTTATTTTTGTATTTAATAGCCAAACTAGGTGTATGCTTCATTCTTGACCATTTAAGTGTAAAATAAAAGGAAAATTAAATTTTTTTTTTTCAGTTTAAGGGTTGCCATATCTATTTTTTTTCCAAAGTTTTAAATAATTGCCTAAAACAACAAACTTGCTCCAAAAAACCGGTTTTTGAACTATTGTTAGCTAATTATACCTTCTTGGACCTAAAATAAATAGTGCCAGATGAGTTTGGTGTAGAAACTGAAATTTCTTATAATGCTTGCTTTGAAAACTTTGAGCTCGAATAGCAAGCACTTTTGACGGAAAAACACACCTGGGGCTATTTTTTCGTGTCGAAAAAAGTATAATTAGCTAACAAATGTTCAAAAACAGTGTTTTTAGAAGCAAGTTTGTTGTTTTAGGCAACTATTTTAAACTTTGACAAAAATTAGATGGCAACCCTTTAACTGCAAAAAAATTTAATTTCCCAATTGTATTTCACTTAAATGGTAAAAATGAATCATACAATTTGAGCGTACGTAGAAGTTTCTCAAAATAGCCTAAGTACCATTTATTTTACTTTTAAATCTTAAAATCAGCTTAGCTTGAGCGACCTTTTCTCGGTCGATTTCTATCGAAAACTTTTTTTGAATATGTCATTTTAAAGAAAACTTAATTGTCTTTCTTTTATATGAAACAATGGCTGTACCTACATATCTCCAAAGGTAAAAATGTTGTAGGCAAATACGTACAAAAAAAAAAAAACATTTTTTGTTCATTTTATTATTATTTTTGGTAATGATTTTTTTTTTTAAAATTAAGGTAACTAAAAACTTTTAAAAAAAATGTCGATGGTAAATTTTATTGTCTACAAAAAAAGTTGTTCACATTATTTCGAAATTTTGCTTCGTTTTCGGGTTATATGCAAAAACACGAAAAGGGTGCTGTTGCACCCCTCCTTCCAAATTGCACCCTCTAATTTAATCGCACTCTGCGCTGTTTTCCAATCTTTAATGACTCATCTATTGATTTTCACAATAAAAACCCTTGAACGTCCTAGTTCCTTGTTGCACTGTTTTTTAATGCATACTCAATAGCCTACATATATTTTGTATAAACTATAGAAAATTTCGATGTGCCACGGCACCTATTAATATCAATAAGAAAAGGTTCAAATTTTAGAAGGATTAATATTTAAGGCACCTATACCGAGATTGTGAGACCAAATCAAAAAATTATCATTTCGATTTGTTTAGCACCTACATTTAAAAAAGTAAAACTTTAAAATTTGATTCTCAAAAAGGTCATACCTTCAAACTAATAGGTCTTCTCTCCACCACATTATTGGGGTTTCTTCTCTTAGAACTCACATAAAATTTTTTTTATAATTTTTTTGGACCTCAAAAGAGGTTTGTCATGTTATTAATGCATTTAAAAAAACATTTGTATGTCTGTATTGAAAAAAAATCTCAAAAATTGTTAAATTAAAAATTTATATTTCGTTCATATATGATACAAATAAAAATAAAAACAAAAATACATAAACATTTATTTCACATCAACAAATGCATAAACTTCTTATACAATTTAATTAGTTATTATTATTAAATTAAAAAATATTTCAGAACTATCTCGCTTAATTTGCTAACTATAAATGAATTATTATTTTTAAAAAAGAACAAAAATAAAAATTTTCTCTTAATTCCTACAATAATAATACGTTTGCGGTAAATATAGTTGGCCAAACAATTTTTATAACAATAAAATAATTTTTATTAAATTAAGTAACTCATATTTTTCATTATTTATCACAAAAAGAACTAAAAAATAAATAAACTACATTTTACAAAAAAAAAATATAAAAATTGTATATCAAATAAAAACGGTCAGGAAAAAAAAGTGTCAACTCCATTTATCTGCAAGTGCTCACATCTCTTCTCTGCTGACATATACTGCAAGTCACCTCGCAACACCACTTAAAAACGCATTTACAATTGACATTCTCCTTGACTATTCGGTGGTCGTAGCCCCGACTGCAGCACAGCAAATCACATCCGTCAACGCCTTGAGAAGTGGCATTACACTCCCTGCCATGGGTGCCTATGGAGCCGGTTTTTGTGTTGATTTCGCAAAAATCCGGCGACTCATCTGCGTATACAATGTCGTATTTACTTGGCATTTTTATGGTTTCGCTTTCGGGCATAAAACTATTGCCATCATTTCTCGCAACAACCTTAAAGGCTCCATCGAATCTCTCTTTGAGACGGGCTCCTACTTCCCGCATTGTTGGCATCTTTAGCCAACAGGTCTTCACCGTACATGAGCCCGATAGACCGTGGCATTTACATTCTAGTCGCATAAAATCGCGGATTGCCTAAAATTAAATTTAAATTTTTCCAAACTATTTGAGAATTTTTTTTTTAAGTCGAATCTTACCAATCGTCCCGCATTGTTGTTATGCAGCTTAACTAGATTCCCCAAATCACTTCGTTTGCGGTATTTGGCATCGAGGAATGCTCTCGCTTGGCCGAGACCAAAGTTAACATTATCACCACATCCACCCCATTCCCAGTCGCCATCCGGAAGTGGTATGTTTTTGAATATTCTTCGCTTTTGCTTTGCCAGAAGGGGATGATTCTTCTTTTGAGATTGATCTTGGCTGTCAGTTTCGAAGGTGCTGCCACCCATTGACCAAAGGAGATTCTTTCGTGGATGACTTTTCTCACAGGAACACTGAACCAAATGGCCCATTGTGCAGGCTTTTGTCATGGCAAATGTCACACCCGCTGATGTTACGGCATTTATGAAGCCTGTCTCTCTTGTATCTGCAAGAAATTAAATTATTTAAGGAATTATTAAAAAACAGCTTAGTTGCCAAGAGCAATTAAAACTAATTACAAGATTTTATAACAATACAAAATTTGAAAAAAAAAAAATATATTTTCAAACATGTGGTTCAGGTAGGTATATTCGTGTGGTTTTTATCACCGATCCTAAAGAATGTGAAATCAAATGGCTCTCCCTATAGTCATTCAACTTTCGTATGTTTATTTTTTTGTTTTTAGTTCTTGTACAACTTCTTTTGCAAACTAATCAAATAAGAACAAATATTTTCAATGCTATTAACGAGCTATTGTTAAAATTAACAATAACAAAAAAAATGTTGAAGTCTCGCAGTGAAGACTCGTTTCAAAAATTAAGGAAGAAAGTGTTTACTACCACGGAACTCCAGAACGAGGTATAGAATTTACATTGACACATTACGCCACCATTAAACGTCACTTTTTCTTTATGTCTTATAAAAAGAGTGCGTGTCGTTGTTCTTATTTTTGTTGTTTAACCTTTCCATGAGAAAGAAATAGACAATTAAAATTAGTAGTGATTATAGTCAAGGGCGTACTCAGAATTTCTGGGGAAGGCAAACGCATCCAACAAATAGTTTTGATAAAAAAAAATCTGATAAGGGGCTTACGCTCCCAATTACAGTGGTGTAGAGAAGACTTTGGGGGTTCAAATACAAAACATTTTGTGGGCTTACTCTTATAAACCAAAGATCACCAGTAGCAGCACCAGAACGTTGGGGTTTTCACAGAACTAATAAGACTTTCAACTTACCTTTCATTAAAATTTTTCTCATGCTCTTGCGCAGTGAAGTGCAGTTCCATCGTCGATTTTTAAATTGAAATTCACATTCTCGGAAGCCCAGATTAATGCCATTGATGATTTCTTTGAGAAGTACAGAATCATGCCGACATATTTCTGCTAATTTACCACGAACGCGTCGTGTCTTCTTGCACATCAAATTTGGATCAAGTAATATGTTGGAACCTTCGGCCCTGCGGAAGTAGAATTTATGAAACAAATTGAATGGGAAATTAATGTTGTTGAAAATATATATGTTATGTCTAAAGCAGGTTTAATCAATAGTTGTTTTCAATCTCTCAAATGTTTGTAAACAACATTCGTCATCAAAGAGACACACCTCTTCTGTCCTCCTAAGCAAAAAAGTCAAATATCAAAAAACTGTTTAGTGAAATAAATATAAATATACGAAGAAAATAAATATTTCTTCCGCTTTAACTCCCCGCAAAACCCGAAAAATCAAAAAAAAAAAAATTGCATTTAACTCAGCCTTCTCAGCGGCTAAAATCAAGCATCAGGCTAATGTTATGGCAAGTTTGTTCACTGTTATCCGGGTAATTCGATATGCTAAACACCTAAAGCGACTAGCTTAAAAAGAAACTACCACTAAGTGATGGCAGGAAGAAGCAACACTTATGTTTTACGAAAGATCACATTAACCTGGAATGTTCCGCATGGAGTTAGCTCAGAAGATTGGCCAAAAGAAATTTTTTCTGACGAAAAGAAATTTAACTTGGATGGACCAGATGGCTACAACAACTATTTTCATGATCTGAGGAAAAAGAACCAATTTCTGAACCGTCTTAACAGCAGAGAATGGTTTGGGGCGCAATATCCTATTATGGCACGATAGACTTGGTAGTTCACCCATGGATGGTGAATCCATGGATTTTTCAGTACGATAACGCGCCTATCCATACAGCTCGAATCGTTAAATCTTTTATTGAAAATCAAAATGTCCACCATATCCACTGGACCTGAACATATTAGAAAATGTGTCGGGCTGGATCACACGGAAAGTTAACGACGGAGGAAAATAATACGAAGACAAGGAAGAGCTCATTACCGCCATTAAGTTGGCCTAGAGTGAGATGTCACTTAACTGCTTGGCATCACTGTATAGTTCTCTTAAATACCGAGTTATTGAAGTTATTTTGATAGATGGTGGCTGTACACATTATTTAGAAAAGAAAATGAAACAAATCTTAAAAACAAGCAAAACCATCTTTTTTCTCCATTTTTTGTTAGTGCTTCTAAGCTTATGACCCAAACAAATAATTAAATCAACATTTACTCTAGGTGTAGATCCGTTAAACTTTTTTTCATGAAGGGTTAATTAAGGTTTTTCCATAGCACGTTAGTCAATCTCTCTTATGGCTTACAAATTTTTGTTCTCTTTCCAACATAACCGGAGAAATTTCAGTTTAACTTTTAAAAAATGTGTAACATTATGACTTGGAGTATAAATATTGTCTATTGCGCTTTGACAAAACTTGTAAAAAATGAACAGTTTTGGAGTTATTATGAGCAAAAAACTGCAAGAAAATGCACTTGTACCACTTTTTATGAAATTTCGTATGTTTCGTTACGAAATTTTAGTCACAAACATTTGATTTAAATTCTATATCTGTAACTACAAAATTGATTTTAAGAGTTGTTTTCAAAAGAGCAAAAAACAGCAACGAACCTGCTGACTGGGATTTTTTCAAGATCATCAAAAATATGTACAAAAACCCGAGCAACCTATACAAAGAGGCTTCAACATAAGCGTTATCTCTAACATAGGTAACCAAATCGTTGATAGCAGAAAGGTGACTTGGGCCTTTGAACCCTTTCTCAGCATACAAGTCTGCAGGGCCTAATTAAATAATTCTTATTATACTCCAAAGCTCTAAAAATGTAATTTTTCAAATTCTAGTGGACGTTTTAAGAGGTTGTCTCGACATCCCAAAAGTTCTTTCTATTTGGAAAGAAGTCAATGTCATCTTCATTCCAAAAGTTGTCAAGCCCACCCACACCAAACTGAAATATTTTAGATTTAAGCCTCTATCTTCTCTTCTTCTGGAGACTTAAGAAAGATTTGTAGAGACTCATATTTGCCTAAAACTTAATGAAGGGCAAATCCGTTGAGACAGCGCTTCATGAAGTGGTTGGCATAATTGAAAAAATTAATCAAGTTCAAGGTAGCATTCCTTGAAATAGAAAGGGACTTTAACAATGTTGCTAATAGTGCAAGTGAACTCGATCAGCATTTATCCATTACAGATTAACTGAAGTGACTCTTTGCTTCAAACAAGACTCATAAATGAAGAAATGGGTGATACCAAGTTAAAAAATTAAAGCATTTAGCGGGGCTCCACAGGGTGGAGTCGTATCTCCTCTACTTTAGCTCCTTGTAGTCAAACAGATATTGGTTAAACTAATATGAGTCAATCAAGGTCGTAGCCAACGCCAATGACATTGTGTTAATGGTCTTGGAAATATTTATCTCAACACTGTGTGACCTCCAATAATTAGCCCTCGACGAGCCCAGTAATTGGGACAGCAGTTGTTGACTTAACGTTAACCCACTGAGGACAGAATTGTTTTTTTTTACAAGGAAAAATAATATTTCCAGTATAAACCCGCCAACCATCAATGGAACTCCGCTTCATGTTTCGTTTACCGCCAAATACCTTGGTGTTGTACTTGACCATGAACTGAACTGTAAAGAGAATATTTAAGAAAGGGAGGAAAAAGCTTTAATAGCATTTTAAACGTGTAGTCGAATTTTTGGTAGAAGACAGGGTCCCAGCCCTAGAACCATTCATTAGATGTAAAAGAACAAAATAAGGTTAATCATAATCAGCTCATATTTCGGTCTTAAGACGGCTCTTAGTCCTTCGAGGAGATTGGGTCAGGTATTTAATCATACTAGGGCTAGCCACGATACCAAACCAAACGACACTTTGGTAGGTATCATCTCGATATCATGAAAATGGAAAAATTTCAGTATCGTCTCGGTATCGGTATCGGTATCGGTATCGGTCTCGTATAACTAAGTATCGTTTGATCTCGTATAATAAAGTCTTGTCTCGGTATCGTTTCGGATGCCTTGCAGCTGGTATCGTATCGGTATCGCTTCGGCTTCCGATATCGATTCCAATCAATACCGAGACTATTCTGGTATTGTGGCCAGCTCTAACTCAAACAACCTATATATTAGCAGATCAGTGTAAAACTTCCAAATTTTTGTAGGGCGTATTCCAGGTGAAATTACTTGCAGTCTGTGAAGCCACAAAACAGCTCTCCTCACGCAAAGTAATGATGAACAAAATTTTTGACATTTTTACAGATAGCCAGGTGACAATTAAAGTCATTTCCTCAATCCCTATAATGTCTAAACTGCCCAAAAATGGGTCTTTTTTTAATCTGATCCAAACCAATTTGTCAGTGCTTGTGGCACTAGAACAAGAAAAAAAGATAGAATCAACCAAAGTTTCCTTGAAGCTGCAGATGTTCGATGGTCATCAATTGGCTCTTGTAGTTTTTCAAGGAATATATGCCCAAATACAGGGTGGCGCACGAATCGTGCTACAAAAATAAAACGTAATAACTTTTTTTCTGTGTGAGTAATCGGCTTATTTTTTTTTATTTTGTAGGTTACTGTTTAGATTTATAAAAATGGATGCTTGGGATACGGAAAAAAGAATTTGGATAGTGCAACGGTACCATGCTTTGCAGTCCGTCATTTCCGTCCAAAGGGAATTTAGGCAGGAGTTTGGCGGTAATCCCCCGAGTAGATGGACCATTATGAGGCTTGTAAACATGTTTGCCGAATCTGGAAGCATCGCACGAAGGCCGTACCATCGAGATGCCAACGTTCGGGTTCAGGATACAATCGCAGCAGTAGCATCTGCAATACAGGCCAATCCGAGCGTTTCGACCCGAAACTTATCGGGGCAAATTGGAGTTAGTAGACGGTCATTTCAACGGATACTTCATAACGATTTAAACTTGTTTCCGTACAAAGTCTAAATTACTAGCAAGTTAAACCCTCTGGATTTGCCTGTTCGCCTGGAATTTTGCCAAGAAATGATATCAATGGCCGAAGAAGACAACACATTGATCAATTGTTTGTTCATGTCGGATGAGGCCCATTTTGATCTTAACGGCAATGTAAACAAGCAAAATTGCCGTATATGGAATGAGTCTAATCCAGAAATGCTCCATGAGACGGAACTGCACCCAGAACGAGTCACTGTGTGGTGCGCAGTTTCATCAAGGTGTATTGTCGGGCCGTACTTCTTTGAAGAAAACGGTGTAACCCTTACTGTCAATGGGGACCGTTATTTAAAGAACTGCGCCGAAGACGTATACCATTAAACAACATTTGGTTTCAGCAAGATGGAGTAACTGCACATATAGCCAGACCAGTTATTGCGGAGCTAAACAAAAAATTCGCAAACAAATTAATTTCTAGGAACTCCACTCCTCGCTGGCCCCCAAGGTCACCTGACCTGACTGCACCAGACTTCTTTTTATGGGGTTATGTCAAGCAAGAGGCGTATAAAACGAAGCCCAGGAATTTAACTGAATTAAAACAGTCCATAACGACAATAATTGAGGCGATCCCAACTTCAACTCTTCAGGCCGCAATGAATAATTTTTTGATCAGGAGAGCGTGGAGGTCATTTGCGGTCTATAATCCTTAAAAACAACTAACTATTTAAAATAAAATTTAATTTTCTAACCAATAAAAAAAAAATAAATGAAATACATCGATTAAAAAAAAAGTTATTTGAATTTCTTATTGTAGCACAATTGGTGCGCCAACCTGTATTTCGAGGAAACAAACTGAATATTTACTTAATATAAGCAGACCTTAATTATCACTCCTTGTTGGAGTCCTTACGGCGCACAACTCAATAGGAAGCTACATAAGCAGAATGGGCATCAGCTTATCGGACTTATGAAGAGGTTGTCAAGATAAAAAGGCGGAAGAGAGCTCTTATCACTTTCTTTGTGAATGCCACAGCTTTGTCAAAACTAGAAAAGGAGCCTTAGTTCTTTTCCGAAGAACCGGGTGATATCTCTGTCCTTTTTTTCATTTCAGAAGTCTTTGTTGTAGTCTTTAAAACAAACTGCATTCTACAATCAGAGACTCATCATGAGTTCATCTTGCCACTAAAGAACATCCTAAAATTTATCTAGAGTTTAAAATAGTTCAAGGAGGCCCCCCACACATAATCATTCCGATAATCTCGTCCTTTTCTCACACTTCACTTACCTACCCACACCCTGGAGAGCGCAATGGATCCACAGAAAAAAAGTAGTTTCAATAAAGATTAATTTTTTTCCTCTCAAGTTCCATATTTTCCTCAGGACGACCCTTGCGAGACTAGCGAGCACTAACTCAACTTGATTGTAAAAACCTTAATCATAAACTGGCTACAGCTATTCCAATTCTAAGGCATATATTTTAATATTTAAGTTCAACATGCTCATTTAGGTTGAATATAAATATTTAAGTTTCGTTTGAGCAAACGGCCCTTAGATGAAAGATGAGTATATTAATCCTGTATGATTGTTTTTAATAAGCATCGAACACCCTGTTTATATAATTGAAATAAATTAATTCAATTGCAATTCATCACTTTTTTTCAATAAAAACTAATTCGATTAAGCTTTTTGATTAATTTCAATTAAAATCGTATTGAACTTTCTTCCCCTGTAATGGTCGATCAAAAAGCGCTCATATAGGTATATGCACCCCGCAATCAACATCAGAACTAATTAAAAGCATTTATGAATTTCTATTGCCAAACGATTTATCTGAATTTTCTCCGAATATAAAATGTTCTTTGGTAATAATTAGCACACCTGCTGTTTTGGAGGCCGCTGCTGGCGTTGTTGTTGGTGTCCCATTCGGTCTATCAATCTATAGAAGGGAATAATGTAAAAATTATATTGAACAGAATTGTTTTTCGTGTACCTACTTAACTCTTTATCTTAAACATTTTATATGACCAACTTTATATAGGTCTAATTATATCACAATTTACCTTCATCATCATACCTACACATAATGTGTATCCAAAAGATACAAACATACCTAATCTTCTTCTTTAGATATCCTGTTCCTAAGCACACATCTATTTCATATTAAAGCACGCATTTTATTTCATATTTAATTGCTGTGGTAATAAAAATACACGTCTGCAGCATATTCCATGAATTTCCCTACTTCCTTTCCCCATCATCATCAGCTCTCTAGAATCCAGGGCAATTGATATAAATTGACTCTCTTCGCTTTACAGCATCATGAAGATGTTACGTGGCGGTGGCGGCGGGGCGCGCGGCCATCTGGAGAAACATATAGAGGCAGAGCAGCATGGTGGCGCGGCAGGAAACAAGTGACTTAGTTATTTTGGCACCTTCAAGCCGGTACGGGTTTTTTGTTTACCAAATCAATCAACTCACATAGGATTTTCTTATTTTGATTTTCGTGGAGGTGTATCTACTCGTATCTATGAAGTTATACAATATTGTAGACCACTTACTTATAAGATGTTGAGGTTTAGATACTTTTAATGATATTATGCAGTCAAATTTTGTTTGCAATCATCATATGATGCGAAGGGAGTTTGGGGGAATATTGTTGTTGTTGTTGTTTTTTTTTTTTTTCATCAAACAATGTCTGACGTAGTCGTCGCCGTTTTATTATCTTTTGATTGGGGTTTAAATTGTTAAACGAAAAAACAAAAAAAAACATATTTGGTACCGATTTTTTGTTTTGTTTTGATCATAAAATCGAAAATGAAAATTAAAAACTATTTAGATTAGTGCATATAGTAGTTTTTAGGTAAGATCATAATCTAAGAGATTTATAGCTTTCCCATCAGACTTAGACTAAACTCTGAAATTATATGGTCTAGACCTCTAGACCAAAGATTCTAGTCTTAAGTAATAAAATTATTCATTTTATTATAAATGAATACAAGTTGAATTTTCAATACTTTGTCTAGTCACTAATAATGGGGCAGAAGTATGAAATTGCTGAACTTGTTTGGAAAAGCATATTTCTAATCATCAATACCAATTTTCTTAATATAAAATGTACAAGTACCTTAGCTATATCTACTACCTGCTATAAACATAGGATTTCATCTGTTTTTTTTTTTTAAGTTCATATCCGATCGTTAAAATGCTAGTTGTATTGCTTATTGATTGGCACATGAAAAATATTGTGACACATAGTATCGGGAAAAATACAGGAAGCGCAAGATGTAATGAGGAGAAGTTGTGGTTTCAAAGAACTGTAAACAATTAACTTTGTCAAGTGACTGCCTTTGACATGATTCTGGATAAGGAGTAGAGACATTTTAGTTAACGGAATAGTTTGTGAAAAATTGAAGTGGCTTTCTGGATTTCTTGGTAATGAACTGTGACACCTGGAAGTAAAGTGTCGTTTAATTATTTCCTTCATCAAAGAGTTCCTATAGAGGTTCACAATTAATTATTAATCAAAACCAAAAACGCTTGCTAGAGAAATAATGTTTGGGTGGCGACTAAGAAAAGCATCTTTATACTTGACAGTACGTCCGAAATTGGGCTCATGGGTTAGGTTTGGTTAGGTTAGAACGGGTGAAGATATAGTTGCCCACATCATCTCACCATTGTGCTCCCAATGATGTTGGTAAAGGAAGAGGAAAGGGAGATAGTGGAAGTCTTAGGAGTGGGCTGCCTCCTTGAACCATCCTAAGTTCTAAATGAATTTCAGGATGCTACTCGTATTTAGTGACAAAATTGAGATGTCGCCGCCCAAATCGTATACAAAAAATATTCTCCTAGGGCGGTTTTCGTAGTTCTGGCTAAGCTCGGGCAATCACACAGAAAGTGATACGAGCCCACCTCCACCTCTTCGTCCTGACACCCTCTACAAAAGTCAGATGAGCTTCTGCCCATTTTGGTCATGTGGGTGGTTCCCATTGAGTTGTGACCCGTTAGGATTCCAATCAAGAGAGAGAGTTGAGGTCTGCTATGCTTAAGTAAGTGCTTTGTTTTTTCCCTAAAGATATCTGGCCATATATTCCTTGCAACCCGACACTTGTCAACTGTTGACCATCTCTTGTTGCGGCCTTAAGGAAGCTCTGGTGAATTTTGTTCTTCCTTTGTTCCAGTGGCATAGGTACCCAGGTACAATTTGGCCTATTTTGGCCAATTCATCTGCCATTTCATTGCCGTAAATGTCATTGTGTCCCAAGACCCACCGAAGGGTGAAGGATCCGAGTGATCTCAATTCACTAAGGCAACGTTCAACCAGATTTGACTTCGTGGCGGTTGACGAAATGACCTTTATTGCCACCTGGCTATCTGTGAAGATGTCAACGTTTTAATTTTATTTATCAGTTCATATTTGGAAAGATATATTACGGCCTCATAAACTACAAGCACTTCCGCTTGGAAGACACTGCAAAAGTTTGGGAGCTTTATTGATCTGTTTATGGGTGAGTTAACTGAGAAGATATCTGGTATCTGGGACCCTACCCCAGCTTCCATTTTGGAACCGTCTGTAAAGACCGATACATATGATTTACGTCTAAGACCCGGTTTTCCCCGGTCTGTCAGTGTGACTGGGTTAAAATCTAAGTACGGTGAATTAAAGTCCGTTTTAACGTCTCTGTCGATGAAATTCGTTATGGTTTTGAGACCCCAGAAGCCCAGTTCTTACATTATGTAAGTCGTAGATCACTTTTGGCCGCCATATTATTTGTAAATAAATCTAGTGGGGCTAGTGAAAGGAATGTTTCAAGGTCTGCAGTCGAAGTAGTTCTCATGGCACTAGTTGTGCCATAGATGCCAGTCTCTGAATATTAGACATAGTATTGGTTGCCTTCGGGGCTGGGACCCCATCTTCTGCCGAAAATTCTACAACAGGTGTAGAAAGCAATTGCAGTTTTCTTTTCTCTCTCTTTATGATGTTTTCTTTCCAGTCTAGTTTCTGATCGATAACCAGACCAAGATATTTAGCCATACCAGAAATATGGAGTGGTGTGTTATGTATGGTGGGAGGTTTTATAATCGGGATGTTACGCTTTCTCGTAAGTAAAACCAGTTCTGTCTTAAGGGCCCATTTACTGAGCTTATCAAGGGCAGTATGTGTTCGCGTAGAGTGGGAATTAATTTACCTCAGACCAGTATCACGATGTCATCAGCGTACGCTATGATTTCGACACCGCTTAGATAAAGATCCTATTAACAATCAAAAGCCAAAAAAGAGGAGATAAGACCCCTCCCTGTGGCATACCCCTACACCTCCTAGCCATTAGATTGCTGTCACCCATTTCTGCATATACAATTCTAGTTTGAAGAATGGAATCGATGAATTTGACAGTATTGGATTGATGCTAATAGATTCTAGAGCTTTGTCAATTAGCATAATTTTCAACATTATTGAAGGCCCTTTCTATGTAAAGGAATGCTCCCAGAGTGAATTCTTTGAGATGACTTCAAAGAGCACCGTCTCAACAGATTTGCCCTTCATGTGCATGTTGGGCCTGAGAGATGACACTTTCATTTAGTTTCAGGCAAACGGATGTTTCTATTAGTCTTTCTAAGGTCTTTAAAAGAAAGGAGGATAGACTAGAGGGCTCAAGGGTAAGCTGATGTGCATTCAAAGCACGAGTAATACGGTGGAACTGCTTCAGATGAGGAATGCAACTGGCTATTTCACTAGAACACTGTTTATTTAAATACCGATAAAATAATGAAAGGCACGAAACATTGCAGCGGTGCTCGCGAGATGCAACTGTTTCCGTTATAGTTCTATCACCAATCCTTTTTAACTAAATTGGATTCTATCAAAGAGACTTAAATGGGTTTTAGGAGCACCTTAAAGGTTTTCTAGATTGCAACCAGATCAGAAAGGGAGGAAAATTTCTTAAACCTTCGAAGAAAACCTAAACATTTCGCAGCACTTTTGGCGATATCGAATATTTGATCATTCTGCAGAAAGTGGTTTGTAATGCAAATGCCACTCATAGATAGCAGCATAGGGGGTGGATTTCGCTTTTACAACATAAAACAACATTGAGTTTTTGAAGCATTAAATTTTACGCGGTTTCTTATTCCCCATATTAGACAATGCTATTAAGATCAGAATTTAATGAGCTTATCATACGCTGCCATTCAAGTTCCCCATCCGAAGAATAAGGAAGTGAATCTTGAAACGAATATGAAAAGCTGAGAATACTGTCGTCCGCAAATTTAATGGACTAGACGTTTCAAATAGAAGATTATTTATAAAAAAAAAGGAAGAGAGTCGGAGACAAAACAGAACCCTGGGGAGCATCAGCGTTTATTTTATGAATATCAGAAATGAAACCGTCCAACACAACCTGTATGGATCGTTCCAAAAGGTAGTTTCTAATCCATCGATGAAGAGATTCACCAATACCAAATGCAACCATTGTCGACAAGAGAGCTTGATGGCAAACTCTATCAAACGCTTTTGAAATATCAAGTGCAATAATCTTAATTTCTCTAAAATGATGTAATTATTATTTATTCGACTATTCGGTGAGATATACCATCAGATCACCAGTGGACTTATTGCTGCGAAAGCCATCATACTGCCGGTCATTAAGAAGCTTTCATTCTTCGAGATATTTCTTAAGCTTATAATTTATCAACGATTCCAGGACCTTGGAAGGAAGGGACGTAAGTGCCGTCAGGTGATAGTTAAAGGGAGAAGAAGATGCACCTTTTTATCAAAACAGCTGGCCTGTTCTTTGCTTGAATTTTGTTGCATCTTTTAAAATCCAGAATACTTTTAAATTTCAAATAAAAAATTGATCTCCGTTTGCCTATTTTTCACAGATATTCAATTTTTTTTTACCTTTCTGCACCTGTTTAAAAATCCATGCAGACATGCGCTCACATACCGGTTAGGCAGACAAACATACCTACCAACAATATGTCGGCACTTCAAAATCTCAGTCTAAATTATTAAAACATTTGAATTGGCCATCTTTCAATTCACTTGACTGTTTTTATTTTTGTTTGTTTTGCTTTGAAGCGAAAAAAAAAACTTCAAGTATTCACACAAAATAAGAAAACAATACAGGTGTAAATATTGTCTTCACAGAACTATGACTGTAAGTATTTAGGTCCCTTCCCTAAAGATGAAGTGTGTGGGATCTTCATTATTCATCTTCATATCACATCAATTTATTGTTTTTTCTTTTTGTTAGTTCATAAAATGGTCGGTGGGATTCTGGACCATTCATATACCGCATCGATCGTGAGGATTTCCCATAACTTCTTCTCAAGATCGTGAGAGAAAGAGAGAGACAGAGAAGTTCTATACAAATATTTGCATTTTGGATTTATCCGTCAACTCAATTGACGGTGTCGATTGAAAAGAAACAAACAAACAAATAATAATAAACGGAAACTATAAGCCGATGCAAGATGCATGCGGGATTGTGGTTGTGGGTTACCAGATGGACAGGTAGAATACAAATCTTTGACGTTTGGGCCTTCTGATGTACACGGAGTGTCCGAGTGCAGTGTGCCTGATGGTCTTTACTTCAGCTGAATGCTGGGTGAGTCAACAACATCAAAATATCTGCACTTGAGGGTTATTAAATGCGTGAAGGATGTTTAGAGATGAAAATTATTCTTAAGAGTTGTGTTGGGAAGAGGTCCTTCATTTTATTTTATTTGTTCAACTTTTAATTCCAATAAATTAACTAAAGGCAAAAAAGTGTTTTTCATGAAAAAGAAACGAAAATTCAGACAACAATCTGGTATTTTTGTCATCAACTAAAAGTTAAAAGAAACATAGAATCAGCCAAGCCATGGTGTAAATAATATGGAGGGACTTTTTTTGTGGCCATTTTCAAAAATTATGGGACACATTCCTTCGAATGATAAAAATTTTAATAAATCCGAAACGCAACTCGTTTACCGCGTTTTTGAAAATAAAAACGAAAAAAGAAAAAGACCTACTTAGCTATACCAAAAACTATCGTCATTTCAAAATACCAAGAATCCAAAGTAGGTACCAACATTCAAAAACTCAAATAAGTTACAAGAACTGAAGGGACAGAAGCTTCAAATACCTACAAAAATTCCGAGGTACCAAAAATCCAAAGAACTGAAATTCCAAAATACCGAAACCCCAAAGTACCGAAAAACCACCGAAATCCTACTGTTAGAAAAATTCAAAGATGAGCCATTCCAAAAACCCAGAGTACCGAAAATCCAAAGTACTGAAAACCCATAGTATCGAAAATCAACACTACTGAACACTGGCCACAATACTGAAATGCAAAAGTACTGAAGACAAATAGTACCGAAATGCCACAGTACCGAAAAACATTAGTACTTACCGGAAACCTAAAAAAAATTCTAAACTACCGAAGTTCGAAAATCTAAAGTACCAAAAAAACGCACTTATTTAAAATAAGCACAATTTGTATGAGTTTCAACAGGTCAGATAAAAAGGTGAAATGATCGTCTATTGTACTGTCTAAAGTCTCAAAAATAAATAGTACCGAAAGCCCAAAGTAAGTTAGTTTCAATGTTAAGAAACCCAAAGTAACAATTATCCGAAGTACCGAAAACCCAAAAGGCCAAAAAGAACAGAAAACCCAGAATACCGAAAACCCAAATTCACGAAAATCCAAAGTACCAAAATTGCAAAGTCCTTAAAAAAAACCCTAAGTACTTAAAACTCATAGTACCAAAATTGCAAAGTCCTTAAAAAAAACCCTAAGTACTTAAAACTCATAGTTCCGAAAATCCAAAGTTGCGAAAACTCAAAGTTCCTTAATACCAAAATACAGAAAATCAAATGTATCGTAGTTTCTAAGTACTAAGAATTCAAAGTAGCAACATTCCAAAGTACGCGAAAACCCAAAGTACTTAATACTGAAAGAGGGTACAAGAACCCAAAAGGACAAAATATTCAAAACTCCAATCAAAATTCCGAGGTACCGGGGCCCCAGGCTAACAAAAACTCAAAGTAATGAAATTTTAAGGTACCGAGAACCCGAATTACCGAAATTTCATCGTTCAGATGTTCAAAAATTCATAAATAGAATTTCGAAAATATCGAAACTCCAAAGTACCAAAAACCCATATAACCATAAACCTACAGTACCAAACACACGCCAAAATACCGAAAGACCAAAGTACTGACAACCCACAGTACCGAAATCCCAGGGTACCGAAAACCCATAGTACCTACCGGAAACCTAAAAAAACAATTTCTCAAACTACCGAACTTCCAAAGTACCGAAAAAATTCCCTTACATATATAAAATTATAGTACCTATCAAAAATAAACCTACTAAAATTCCAAAACTCCTACTGAAATTTAAAAATCAAAATTTCAAAGTAATAAAAACCCAAACTACCGAAATCCCAAATACCCAAGTTCCAATATTTTGAAAACCCAAAGTATCATAACTCTAAAGCACCAATATTAAAAAGTATAGTAAACACTCGATTTAGTGAGTCTCGAAATAGTGAATTCTCCACAATAGTGAACTCACAAAACTTAAAAAAAAATGTTTTTTCTTAAATGTATTTGACATTGCTAGAGGACACTGGGGAATTATTTTTGTTATTTCTTAAATCTAATTGATAGCCTTGTTTATTGATTAAATAAATTTAAGAACATTCTCATCGAACAAAATGTGCATTTTGGTTCAGTTTCTAGTTAAGAAAGCCTTTCATAAACTCCCACTCAAAAAAGTGAAAAATCATTGAGAGAGTGAAAAGGTCTGGTTTTTATTAAACGCAATTCCAAAATACCGGAACCCTACTGTACCGAAAAATCAAAGTCCCGAAATTCCAAAGTACCTACTAAAATAGGTCTGATATCTGATATGCCAAAGTACTGAAATTCTAATACATACTCCGAAATCTCATAGTACCAAAATTCCAAAGTACTGAAAACTTAAAGAACCGGAAATCCAAGGCTAAACTCCAATGTACCGAAAAACCAATGCGCCTAAGCCCAAAGAACTCATAAAAAACTCATTAAATATTAAAAAAACTGCATTCAACTGGATAAATGTTCTTGCAATAGTAAAGCAACATTCCTTAAGAATTTCTTAAGAAAATCTATTACAGAAAGTCCGAGGCATGATTTAGAATCTTGAAATTTCCACCAAGTTTCGTCTGTGTTTTTTTTTTCGTATGGATTTTGGCAGCTTAAAATTTCAAGTAGTCAAACACACCTAGGAATCTTATAGGCGTTTTTCTTTTAAAGCCCAGAGCACTGAGAGCGCTCAACTTGTGTTTCTTTCTTAAATCAGAGCTATATCTTGGAGTACCTCCCATGAACTCAGAATTAAAAGTGCGAGTAAATGGAGTAAATAGCTGAGCGCAACCAACTTTTTTCACTCATTTCAAATGGGCTCGTTCAACACTTCAATTTCAGTCAAATTTTTTAATTTTTCAAGTTTTTGATTGGGCAGCTATCTGATGAAAATTAAAAGTCAGAAAAGGAGAAGAATCGAGAATTGGAGCACTAACAACAAATCAAGATGAACTAAGCACTTTATTGTACATCCTTTCCTTGATTTTTAATATTTTTTTTGCGTCAAGTAAATTTTTCCAGAAATTGCACGACTCAACTGGTTTCAATCGAAATTTGTTATGAATAATGTTGAAAAATTGCGTAGTTGTTGTCAAAATTTTGAAAAAAAAAAGAATTTTTAGTATTTTATGAGCTGCGAAGCTCAATATCATCCTTTAGGTACCTACTTGGAATTCAATAATTCTTTAAAAAAGCACTTGAATATCATTTTATTGGACAAGTTTGTATGAAAATCCCTGTTAAATCAAAGAAAGAAAAATATGACGAATAAAATGTGTTAATAAAACAAAAAAAAAAAACCCTGCTAAACGGAACCAAAAATAAAATTTAATTGATTGCATAAACAAACAGTTTGCCATCACAAAAATCCAGAACATATGCCATATTCGCACTCATCAAATGCATGAATGCTCATCACCAGCACTCTGCCTGAAATCCATCCTCAGTTTCTTCCAGTAGGATCACCTACATCTTTTGTATATTACAAAAAAAAAACAACAACAACAAAAAAAACTGACCATCACCAACAACAATGAAACGAACAGTCCAAGTCAACAAGTGATGACTTCAGATTGATTGTTCAGTGCCAACTAAGTGATTCTCTGTTTACCAAACTTATTGATCATGAAGATGAGCCAATATCAACCGGAGCGCGGCGTGATGCGGTGCGGTGTGTTCCATCAGTTCCAGCATGGATGATGCACAGGCGTATAGAGTACACACAAAGTGGCCACCACGAATGCGGAAAACCACATTCGTGCCGCACAATATTATAGAGGTACCTCGCTGATGCCGCCTCCTCCTCTTCTTTTTAGCTGGTTGATATGGTTGGCTATGGCTAGCAATAGCTGGAGCTGGCCAGATCAAAGGCTGGTACAAGAAAACCTCGAATGAAGGAAATCTGTAAAAATACATATCACACAAAAGGCGCCGACAAACATCATAGAGAAGCAGCAAAGACGATCGGGCACGACGATGACTACGACCGGTGACGACGACCGACGTCCATGTACGTTCGTCCGTCTGCCTATCTCAGCTCTGTCCAAGTCTATTGGAAAAAAAACCAGAGATACAAAAATGATGTTCCGAGTGGAGAATCTATGCCAGGTCGGATGAAGTGCGAGCCCTACGGATGTTGGCTATGTGGATAAATCTGAAAATTGATGGTGTTTGATTTTTGATCATTTTCAAAATCAAACTATTTATACAGAATGGTGGTAACTGTTTAAAATGTTTTTTTTTTTCAATTTCGAGGTGCACGGGAATTGAATTAAGATACCTTTATACATCGTGCTTTGATTACTGAGTGAGGGTTTGAAGGTAAACAGAAGCGTGTTGGGTTAGAGAGAAGATCCCATCTATACACAAATAGAGAAAGAAGATTCATTTGCCGCGATGACACATTTCCCAGAGTGGCAAGGAAAATGTGTAGAAAAGTGTTTGTTTGTGATGATCTTGAGTTGTGTGGCATTGCAATGCATTAGCTGCAGCATCAGTCAGTATAGGATCAACATTGACAATCAACATGAAAATAAGATACATCATCCACATCAACTGCACATTTAAGATTAAAATGTTGTTGTTTTTTTTTTTTTTTTTTGAAAAATGCTCATCTCTTAGCGGGTCGTCCCTTTCAATTCAATGGCACTTTCCCATCAGCTACGATGACATGATGTGTGCCGTGCTGGTTTGAATATGCAATGCCATGAGCAATTTGAAAAGCAAAAAAAAAAACATATATAAATACAAATTTCCATTATGTTTGTTATTTTTTTCCTTTTAAAAATAAAGTGACTATAAAATTAAAAGACATTTGAAAATTAAATAATTAAGAAAACAACTTTATAAAGGGTGTTTTTATGACGAGTGGATTGCAATCTGGCAATACTTTTTTGACAGCTGTCACTTAATTTATGCTCAGTTTAGTTTGCCGTTTCATAATGAATAGACTTAGTCATGAAAAACATTTGCAAATCGTGGAAAATTACCTAAATAATAGTTCAATTCGCGGAGCGGATCGCAAAGCAATCAATTTATTGAAAGAAATTTTTGGTGAACGCATTGTTTCGCGTTGTGGGGTCATTTTTTGTGGGGTTATATAAAGTAGCTTATCTACGCAGATAAGCCTGAGACGATTGACCCCTTAGAAGAGGAAATTCGGGGCCTCACTAAAAGTTTCCTTCAATAAATTGATTGTTTCGTGATACGTCGCGCAAACAGAACCATTATTTCGGTAATAAATTTGCACGATTTGCAAACGTTTTTCGGGAGTATGTCTATTCATTAAGAAATGGAAAACCAAACTGAACATAAGTCAAGTGACAGCTGTCAAAAAGACCACCTCCGAAAAAGTATTACCAGATTGAAATCCACACGTCGAAAAAAATACACCCTTTAATTATTATTTTTCATTTTTACGATAGAAAACTAAGATATTACATAAATCAAATGAGCGATTGTTATTTCATTGAAAATATACTGATTCAAACAGAGGACAGCTTTAAATGGCCTCTAGTACTTACACAACCAGGCGCGTATCCAGGATTTCGTTCAAGGGGGGTGGATCAATTTTCGGGGAGCCTTGCCTACAGCGCCAGCGCACACACCTCACACCTATTCGAAATTTTTTCCAGAGTTTCCACAATCTTGGTGAGATCTACCAAGAAAAAGTGGATGAGTTTTAAATTTGAAGAATGCATCTACCTCTTCCATAACTACAAGTGTCTCGAAAAGCTGGTACTTTGCAACTTCGTAACATGTGGTTATGCAGTTTATGACAGTAACAAAGTGCCTTTACAGCCTTTTTGAGTTCTTTTGGGCCTTCATAGCACCACCAAGAACGTCGGAAAAAATAATGGCACATCCCATTCCCATACACATAACGTTCGAGTTTGAGTGAAAAGCTCGAAAAGCTGGTACTCAGCCCGGAGAAGTGGGAAACATCATCGGTTGTTTCAGTATCTTTAAATAATTTTGTGAAATGAAAAATCAGGAAAATGAAAACGTATGTAAAAATTATGAAGAACGAAAAAGCATTTTTCGATTACATTTTATTTAAATTCGTATTTTTTGATACGTTTTTCGGTACTTTTGAATTTCGGTGATTTGGGTTCTCGGTACTTTGGAATTAGGAACTTCTGAATTTCGTTACGTTGGAATTTCGGTACATTTCTTGACTTTCAAAACAAGAATTTTCGTATCTGTTTTATGGAATTTCAGTAAATTTTGAGTTTTAGTGTTGATGAATTTTGGAACTTTCGTTTTTCGGTAAGAAATTTAATAGTTTGGAATTTCGGTACTATTTGGTTTCTTTGTAATTTCATTACTTGAGAATTTCGATTTTTAAATATCGGTGCTTTGGATCTTCGGTGAATCGAAATTTCAGTACTTTGCATTTTCGGTAATTTAGAGTTTCGGTACTCTGGGTTTTTGGCACTTTGAATTTTTGGTACGTATGAATTTTGGCAGTTTAGAATTTTGTACTTTTGGTCATCGGTATATTGAGATTTTGGTACTCTGTGCTTCCTGTAGAAATTTTTCATTTACTTTAGAATTTCGGTACTTCAAGTTTTCAGTACTCTGGATTTTTGGTACTTTTGGGAATTGGGATCTAGAATTTTGTTAATTTGGATTTTTGATATTTTGGGATTTCCGTTCCTATTTTAAGTTTCAGAACATAAGAGCTTTAATACTGTTGGAGTTAAGTACATTGGGTTTTCAGTACTTATGAGTTTCTGTACTTTGAAATGTTGGGACTTTGGGTTTTCGGTATAGGAGTTTCAGTACCAACTTTGTGTTTCAGTACTTAGAATTCTTTGTTATTTATGTCTCTTGGAAATTCAGTGCCTTTGACTTTCGGTATTTTAAGTTCATTGTACCACCATTGGATTTTCATAACTTTCAAATGTTGGTGGTTTAGGTTTTTGTACAGATGTGCGACGATGTATTAAGGACAGTTTCAACCAAGATAACAGAAAAGAAACTCTGTTTTCTTTTTAAATCATGTTTTATAAGAGAAACCATATTAAATATTTTACTAAACGATTTATTGTACGAGTATGAACCTATTTTTACTTTAAATAACCAAATTTTCAGTTAATGGTAGTTTTTTGATGGAGTCTTTTAGCTTAGTTTTGAAATTATGTTACGCAGAAAATCCTTATATAATTAAGAGGCATTTTTTGTTAAAATTTTAAAAATACCCATCATTTAAAAAACCAACAAATTTTTAATATTTGGGACCTTGAGAAAAAAAAAAAACCACATAACCTATTGTGTGACAATATTTTGGCTGAAGTTTTACATAGGATTTTGAATCTCTTGAAACGAAGTAATGGTTTCTTTTACAAAAATGTATTTCTACGATGAGGTCAGGGAAACTCCACGACCGCAGTCATGTATATTTTTTATTTATTTTTAAAAACAACTAGTTTTTTTTTGTCAAAGGATATTTGAATAAAAATGTTAGAACCATTTTTAACTATCATAATAATCTTTTTTGGCTCTTACTTGCAGAGAGCGACCTTAAGGGGTACATGGAACTCAAACACAATATAAATAAAGACTTAAGTAAAATATTTTTGTCAAATAAATGTTTTTTATATTAAATTTTCAAATTTAATTAAATTTATCACTTGCTAAATACAAATTACATTATAGTAAAAATAAAACTTAAAATAAAGTTATGTATATAAGGGAACAGAATCGAAAATACGCAAAAAAGGTTTTTTAAAGTGTTTCTAAGCCCGTCTAATTTTTGATTTTTTGAAAATTAAAAATTGTGTGAATATTTATTTAAATTTAAGTTTATACAAAAATATATTCAAAATAGTGAAGATTTTAATAAAAAATTTATTAAAGTCTAGTTTACATTATTATTTTTAACAAATATTTTTATTCTTGAATTCAAATAGTAACTACAACGTCCATTCTGTGTAATAATCAATATACAACGCCTTCATACCACTGCTATTTTTATTAACTTTGCTAAAATAGCTGTGACATAAAAGCACCGTTTATTGCAATCTCATTTCTCTATTGGACGATCACTTTGATAATATATTTTTAGGAATAAATTTATTTTTTTTAAATATTTAAAGATTTATATTTATATTTTTATTATTTAATATAAAAGATTTTTTTTTGTAAATTTGAATGCGTAACATCATTTATTATTCAACTTAAATATTATTTATAAATATGTTTGTTTTTTTTTTTTAATACACTCATAGGTACTACGAGTATCAACAAAACAATATATTTTTTACATTCGTATTATTTACTATAAAAGCATCACATGTTTTGTCTACAAACAAGTTAGTACGGTTACTAACCATGAGGAAGTAAAACTCGCAAAAGGTAATTTTTTGTGCTTACAAACTTGTTCACATTTCCCATGTGAAAAACCATGTAAGGACATGGAAATTATGAGAGCAAAATGATTAAAAGCATGAAATACGAAATTTAAATTAGCTAAGAAAACTACTATGATAGTTTTAAAGAATATCATCCTAATTCTTGATTGAATATGATTTTGCACGGAAAAAAAAATATTTCAAATCGTAGGAGCAGTTATCTTAAACAATAATTTTTTATATAGCAAATTCTTAAAATATTTTTAAGGAAAATTTTTAGTACGCAAATTGTAACTATATATTTATTATTTGTGTGCATATTAAAATAAAATTTCAAAAAAAAAAATTGTCAAGCCATTTTTGAACAGATTAAACTTTTTTTTAAAAGTACTATGAGACGTACTAATAATAGTTGCTATTTATTAATTTTTATAATTATTAGAATTGAAGCACACTAATTTAAGCATAAATAAAAAGTTTTATAAAATTAGTTGTGGCCGTTTTTAAGAAAAAAATATTTTTTAATATTTGTATTGGTAGGTACTCTAAAATACCAAATTTTATAAAAATCGACCATTTAGTTTTCATAATATTGAAATACTATGAAAACAAAATGTCAAACAAAATTTTGAACATTTCTTAAAAAATCAAAAAAAAATTTTTCTTTGAAAAATTTTGGTAAGAATAACTACTAACGTTGCTTAGAAGCTTCTGTATACAAAAATTGAAATCAAAATGACCGTTTTGAAGAAAATCGAAAATAAAAAATGTATCTTTAGGGAGGTACCATTAATAACCACTTTTTGGAAATGATTTACAATAAAAGACGTAGCTTTTACCAAAAGAAATGTATGGATTTTTTTTTTAAGAAAAGTTGTTTAAAAAATTTTGTAAAATTGCTAAAAAAAATTTTTATGGCAGACACCGTTATTTTTAGTTCTTTTTTTTTTTTTTTTTTTATTATCCGATGGAAATCTTCAAAAGACACTCGGTAAGAATCGGTACCAAGTAGTGTGGGACTCTTACCGCACTAAAACCACCGGTGAATCAGGACCAATCTATGAAAGATCGACAAATGATTTTTCTTTCTTAATTTATCAGTCGCATTGTGGGAAGTTTAAGTTATAACACTTTCCATAGCTTTTAGACCATCAGCTCATGAGGCTTGGTTCTTCTTAATCTCCAAACATTGTCTCGTACATTTAAGATGGTCTCCATTTTAGAGTTGGTATGACTTTGCAGTCGCTGATTGTGTGATACAGCGTGTTTTTTAACCACTTCTGTAACCATTTCAATTTGAAGGTCACGATGTACATCGCTATTTCTATTTCTATTTTGGATGGGTTCAGCATTTGTTTTCTTTGTACAGCCCCATAGTTGGATGCCATATGTTCAAACGGGTTTCAGTACTTGCTTATATAACATTAGCTTGTTCTGGATAGATAGGTCAGAGTTCTTTCCTAGTAACCAGTACATTTTTCTGTACTTCAAGTTTAGCTCGTCTTTTTTCTTTTTGATATGCTCCTTCCATTTAAGCTTTTCATCCAAAGTCATTCCAAGGTATTTGGCAGTATTGGAGTAAGGTACTGCTGTACTGTTTATAAGAATTGGAACATTGTTTATTTTTTGTTTGTAAAGTTTATATGCGTCGATTTTGTTTCATTTAGTTTGATTCGCCATTTTTGCGTCCAATCACTAACTTTATCGACTGCATTTTGCAGTTTTTGTGTAGCCTTCGTAACGGATTTATCTGGCACCAATATTGCAGTGTCATCAGCAAAGGTGGCCATGATAGCGTTGATGTCCACTGGAATATCCCTTGTATATAAAAGATACAGGGTTGGTCCTAGGACACTTCCTTGTGGTACACCGGCTTCAATTTTCTTTAGTTCCGAGTAATTTTGGTCGTACCGTACTCCAAAGAGTCGGTTCGTAACGTAGGATTTCAGTATTTCGTAGTACTGCCTGGGAAGATCCCTTTGCAGTTTGTACTCAAGTCCCAAGTGCGAAACCTTGTCAAAGGCTTGAGCAACATCTAAGAATATAGCCGAGCATACTTGTTTTTCTTCAAGTGCCTTTTTCACAACATCCGTAATCCGATGCACTTGGTCTATCGTGGAATGTTTATTTCTAAATCCAAACTGATGGCTCGGAATTAGTCTTCTTTCTTCTATTATTTTGCTTAGTCTTTTCAGAAGCAGTTTTTCGAAAACTTTTGCCATGATTGGTATAAGCGAAATAGGTCTGTAAGATGTTACTTCTGTTGGTGGCTTACCTTGTTTAGGTATAACAATGACTTCTGCAATTTTCCAATGATGTGGCACATATCTTAGTTGAAGGCATGCATTTATTATAAATTGGAGTTTTTTGAAGGCTATAGAAGGCATTTCTTTCAAAACCTGAGCAGTTATTAAATCGTACCCTGGTGATTTTTTGTTAGACAACTTATGTTGACACATACTTCTTTGAGCGTGACAAAAGGAATTTCACATTCGTCGTTTCTATCAAAAAATTGTAAGGGATCTGTAACTGTGCTTGCTGAAAATGGCTTAAAAACATTCGCGAGATGTTCAGCGAAGAGATCAGCCTTTTGTTTTGGGTTTCCGATCCATTTACCATCTTGAGATTTTACTGGCGGGTTTTGTGCCTGTGGTCTTTTTTGGCGCTTAGCTGCTTTCCATAAGGAGTATTCCGTAGAAGCATCCGCCTTCAGACTATTCAGGAATCTACTAAGTGAATCACTTTTAAATTCCCAGATTCTTTTCTTTAGTTCATTGTTAAGACGGTTAAAAACTGCCTTATCACCTGGAAATCTCGTAGCTTGCCATTTTCTTCGAGCTCTTCTTTTCTCCAAGATCAGCTCCTTTATTTCGACAGGATATTTTATTTCTTTTTCTCTTGAGTTCAAAATTGTTGGAGTACTTTCTTCTGCAGCCTGTTGCACATCAGCAATAAATTGTTCGACTTCAAGATCAATCTGTTCAATTGTTTGCATAGGGGATCTTAGGTTTATAAAACTTTCAAGTTTATCTCTGAATTCGTTCCAGTTTGTTCTTTTGTTCACGAGCTTAGGATTACTTTTCTCTATTATTTCTGCTTCGCTCAGTGATAATATTACTGGAGTATGATCTGACGATAAATCGTAATTACCTTCGACACTTATATGGTTTCGTTTAATACCTTTTACTACGAAAAAGTCTATAAGGTCTGGTATTTTGTTAGAATCAGATGGCCAATATGTTGGCGAGCCAGAAGAATAAAATTCGCAGTTGTATTTGCGGCCTGCTTGATATAGCCGTTTGCCTTTCGTTTAGAGTTGCGCAAAACAGTTCCAAAAGCGGAACGGATATGGAACGATTCTTTTCCTCATCGGAACTAGTTCCTGGAAACATGTCCAAGGAACTATTAAGATTTTGCTAACTTCCCATAAATTATCGTTCTGTATTCTCGAATTAAATATATATACATAGGTACTGGTAAATGGCTATCGGTCTCGTGGCTTTAGTGTCATTTTTGTTCATAGCTCACTTGTATCTCTTATTAGATATATGAAGTATAATATGTTCATAGATCTTTTATAGTTCCAAATCAAGGTCCTAGGTTTTAAGTATCAAACAAGTACTAAAATCTCAAAAAGTCGAAATACCACAATTCAAGATTTCTGGCATCATTTTGCCAAGGACGTTTACACGTGGTTTTGTCGTTTTTTACCATGTAATTCGTCTCTCTGTGGTTGTTTACAGTTGGGTTTCTCATTTGCGACCATGGTGCTCTTTTGTTTTATTTGGATTTTTGTTAACCAAAAAAAGATCTTTGGTGAGACTATAGCGAGACAATGACGAGATGACGGAAAAAATGGCCAATACCAAAAACCACGTGTATATGTCTCAGCGAGACTATACCAAGAAAACCACGACACAGGTAGTCGTGTAAATGGACACTGCACTACAAAAACAATACTCGCAGCACTGAAAACCATGTTCGGACTTTTTTACCTCATTTTAGCTTATTTAAACCTTTTTTGAAAAATTATGCTGTCAGACTATAGCGATACCAAAGCGAGACGAGATGACATAGTCAGTGCTAAGAACCACGTGTAAATGTCACAGCGAGACCAAAGCGAGAAAGCCACAACACAGATTCCCGTGTTAAGGGGCACGCCTAGAACACAGCGAGACGACTTGAGTCAACTGAAGAAGCTCTGAAATATTTCAAACAGCACCTCTTTTATATCTCCTTTTTCTTGGAGTAAAATTTTAACTAACTATTGAACAAAATGACATAATTTTTCTTGAATACCAAATACACTTATTATAATTTTTTTAGATTTTGAAAAATCGCAGTTCTTGGACTATAATATTGACATGTTTGACTGAATGAAAAAAATTGAAACTTTCAGCACAGTATTTACACTGTTAAAAATAACATTAAGAATCTTTGTTTTTGTGCATATGTTGTTATTTTTAACGTGGTAAATATTGTTAAAAAAAAATGGAAAATAATATTATTATCTACTTCTTATGGTACTTAATACATGTACCAAGTTTGAAGATTTTCCATCCACTTTTACATTTTTTTCCGAAATTTTGTGGAAAAAATACCCATAAGTATTTTGTATGGGAAATTTCAAGTGCTTGCCGGCACGTGTTAACATTGACCGATTCAAAAAATATTTAGCATAACATTGTTTTAATATCCTTGATCACTTTTGGGGGAGGGGGCACCCTAGTATATGTGTAAATATAGTATGTCATTAATCTCTTCAATAGCCTTTTATTTTTTGACTGGTACTTCTTCTTTTAAACGGATTATAACATATTAATATAACAAAACGAAATTTACAGGATTTAAAGATCAAGGTCCTAAAAGTCCTGAAAGTTTCAATTTTTTTCATTTAGTCAAACATATCGATATTATAGTCTTAAAACTGCGATTTTTCAAAATCTAAAAATTTCAAGTGGAGATTTTTTTTACAATGAGTGAGTTGAACGAATCAATTTTATGTTTGACTTCTTTTTTTATAAGTGTACTAGATATTCAAGAAAAATTATGTATGTCATTTGAAAACGAAAAAAAATTGGGAAAACACTCGTACTTTCGGCACCGTTTTTGATATTGTTTGACATTGAATATGTGAATTAAAATATAAGTAGCAATTAGTTCTCTTTTTAAGCTTTAATATGTCATCAATCGTTTTGATATCTTTAAAAGAAATTTTTTTAAAACAAAAATACTGAAGCACTAAAATGACGATTTTCAAATACTTCAACGGGGACAGGAGGGGAATGAGGCATGAGAAAATTAAAACGATGTATATTCTTCCTTTGAACCATAAGGAATATTCTCATAAAGTTTGAAATAAATCTAAAATAGGTTGGCATTTTCGATTTGACGATTTCATATGGAATGACCCTTTTAGGTTAATTGATTGGTTTTATTTTCATAAAATAAGTCAACAGATAACAATTATTTTTCTTGAAGTTAAATATCTCACCAAAATACCTTTTCGATCTCTGCCAAACGTACTATTTAAGAATGGAACTACGAACGAAAATAACTTAATATGTCTCTGGAACTAAAAACTAATAACCGAAACTGGAACTGGATGTGGATATGGAACTAAAACAGCAAAGAAACTATGAACGAGAAAAGACCGATTACCATGTATTTCGTTCATGGAGTAACATTTCTTTTCTTTCATACCTATCGATACCAACACGACTATACTATTTTTCAAACGATGTACGTATATAGGTTTATGTTATGTCTTTCCTCTTTTTGCTTTCCTTCTTAAATTTTGTTTTGGCTCTGTGAAGATGAAGTGTGAAGTTGGAACTGGAACTATCAACTATGCATGAATACTTTTGTGTGCATCAGTTTGTTCAGTTCTTGAAATTTTGGCTGTTTGATGTTGGAACTACGGACATGTTAGAGTTTAGTTTGCGGAATGAACTGGAACGATTCCGACAGAAGATATAGTTCCTGGAACTATACAGTTCCGGAACTACCCAACTCTACTTTCGTTGTTATGAGCCTAGATCCCCATTGGGTGTGTTTAGCATTGAAGTCGCCACCAACAAGGAAGTTATGTCCTAACAAATTTAGGAGTTCTGCATAGTCTTCTTCAGTCGGAGAGCGCCTCGGAGGGCAGTATATAGATGCTATCTTAAACTCTTTCTTTTTATACCAATACTAATTGTGGTTACTTGCATGTTTTCATTAGTAAACTGCGGCTCTTCATAGTGCGTTAAGCACTTTTTTATTAGTATTGCTGATCCTCCCCTAGCTTTGTCAGCTGGGTGCGGAGCGTGATAGCACGTATAGTTAGGTAATTTAGTATCAAGATTTTGTTCTATAGCGAGGTGAGTTTCGGACACCAAACAAATGTCTATATGCTCTATGTCTAAAAAGATGCCCAAGAAACAATTTTAGCTGTTTAATTGCTCTAAAAGCGTTTGCAGAGCTAATCTTAGAGCTCGTTGATTTCAAAAGAAGCTCTAGATACACTTCTAAAGCAAGTGCAGAGCTTGCCTACAGCGAATTCATTGAGTTTGAGAGCTAATATTTGCTCGAAACCAGCTCTTATCAGTGGCTTGTAAGGCCTTGCAGCTCTTAGGTATATTATTTAGAAATCTTTAAAGCAACATTTTTGACAGCACTTTGTTTGTATTAGTTTGGGTTTGTGTAATACAAATTACAAAGTAAAATAATATTGGAACGATGTATTTTACGAGTATGTGTGATAGAAACATTTGAGAACTTTATGTGTTGTGATGTCGCAAATTAGTAAAATATTCCTATACAAAATATAAGTGAGAAATGAAATTAATTATTTAACTGTTCCATCTTAGTGAATTTTTAGTGCCCGCTTAGATTTATCAAAGATGTACTGAATGTACTTCGCAAAATTACAACGCGCCTTCGAAATTCTTTATATTACGCAGTGAAATGTTTAAAAAGTTAACTTAAGCAACACAGAAATCTGTTACAAAAATTAATTTAAATATCTGAAATAAAATATTTTTGTTTTCATTGCAATATTTGCAATATTTAGTGTGTTTTATATTGAAAATAAAGATTTTTTTATTCGTTTCAAATAAAATAAGAAAAATTGTTTCAATGTTTTTTTTCTGTCACCATATTTTTATCGTGAAAATAGTTTGTCTTCAATAGAACTGCAATATGGATATTGTAGAGCTAGTTCCCACAAAATGAGAGTTTTGTGTTCAAGGCTAAAAAAGAAGGGTGTTTCGAAAATTAAAAGTTTTGAATAATTTTAAATCGTGGAAAAAATTTCTTATTTATTTATTAACAATTGAAGTGCATTATGGTTTCTCAGCAAGCAAACACTTGTGCGACTCAACCGTTGATTTAATTTTATTTTAAAACATTTTATTAAACTGTTCAATTGATTTTAATAAAATTTTTTTTTTAAATTCCGGATCTCTAATTCGACAATTACGGTGCATACTTGGTATTGTTTAGAAATATAAAGGAACTTATTTATTTTCTAGTTTTGGTTTGACTTTTCTCGGTGAAATTATCTTTATTGTATTTTATTGTGAAACACCCTACTAATATGAGATAGGTTTAGTATTAAGCTCTATAGTCGTTTTGTTGTAGCTTTGTTCAGCCTTCAAATTTCACAATTCTCAGAGAAATTTAATAATGCTCAGAGAGATATCCAATGCGCATGCGTTTGTGTGAATGTATTAGTAATTTAACTCTACAGCCGCATTCTGTGCAGCTATTTTTTGACATTTCTATAGAATCATGCAATAGTATTTTAAATATGAGTTTTAAGAAGCTCTATAACGCTTCTTTATATGCTCATATTAATAATTTGCTCGTTTAAAGAACGTTGAACGTTATTAAAGAGCATATTTTTAAATCTTGGGACGTTATAAAAATAATGGAGCTTAATGTGTATTGGAAACTAGATTATGGAACAAAACTTTTAAATAAATGTTGGGAGCTGTGAAATAATCTGTCTTAGAACTATGGTCTCAGATTTCACTGCTTACAAGCTGCTAAAGAACAGTTTTGCTTCTATTAGCTCCAACGATGTTACTTGGGTGTTTAGTTCTGATACATGTTTTAAAAGACCGTTTGCATTCCATGTTGCGATTTTGAGTGTTCTGTCCATCATTGTTTTTTAAGAGCGACTTCTTCGCTTAGCTGTTTTATGTTTAAATCTTGTTTGTCAATCCTTTTCAGGATAACTTCAAGCATTTCTTTAATAGATGTTTCTTCGTTCTTCCGCACATTTTTAACAATCTTGGAATAGGATTTATTTTCATCACTTTTGCTTAATGCAATTGCTTTTGGCGGTTGATTTTTAGTTTTGTTTTCAACGGCTACTTTTTTGCTTTCAACTATTGCTTTTGTGTTTGTTGGGTTTCTTAGCTTGTTCCCAGTTTTGTTTTTTCTTTTTGTGTCTTGGAATTTTTTGGCAACTGGACATCCTCTGTAACTTGCAGGATGGTTGCCTTGACAGTTAACACATTTCGCTTTCTGTTCTCTGCCCATGGGACAGTTTTTAGTTGCATGCTTGCCTTCGCATTTAACACAAGCAAACTCACGATTGCAGTATTTTTGTGTATGCCCAAAGGCCTGACAGCGTTTACATTGTGGAACAATTTTTGACTTTCGTAGTGGTTCAATTTTGACAACTATGCCCATAATTGATTTTATACTGTAGATCTTATCGAGACTTTCTTTATTTTCAAAGGTGAGCATAAACAAAGGTTGTTGTCGTTGATACCCCAGTGGAGTCTTTGATTGTCTCATTTTTAATAAGATTATTCGCATCGAGAGCTTGGAAACCTTTTTGAATAAGGTCTTCGACAATATCTTTGGCATCACATGAAGAGTGGAGGCCTCTTGCTACTACCTTTATCGACCTTGTAGCTTTATTTTCGTACGAGTGCCACTGAATTCTCTTTTTGTTCAATTCTTCAGTGATAGATCTATACGCATCGGCGTCTTCAACAATGACTTTCCAATTGTCTTTATTGTATGATGTATATTTACATGCCTTATTACTGCATTTTTCTACTATGCTTTTAAGCTCACCAAACATTGTCAATCCGGAAATCATGATAATTTTTAGTTCTGAGATAAAAATGAAAAATATATGTGAGGAGAATCACCAAAAACACTATGTACCAAGTTTTAAGAAAATCGATCCAACTTTAAAAAAAAGCATTTTAATCCTTCTTTTCATTGTATAAATACCCGTTTAATAACTTAGAGCTCAAAGACAAGTACAAGAACATAAACATAAATATAAAAAAAAATTGATCGTTATATGACATGTACCGTATTTTTTTTGTATTAAAAAGTACGCAGAACAAACAATAATTGACTGAGTTGTTTTGTAAAATTGTTGAATTTGAAATAAATAAACTTTTTCCTTATGGTTGTATGGCAAGTACCGTTAGCTTTGGAGCTAAGAAAAATTCAATTTCCCATTTACGGAATCACTTAAAAACCTTAAGTTCAAAATTTCAAGAAATCACAACATTGGCTTGACTGTAGATCCAGATACAAACAGATAAACATATCTACAAAAAAATAGGCAGACAGACAGACAGAAGTCCGCCATCCACTTTTTTCATGTTCTCTATAATCGCAATGTCATGTTCGATTGCTATCTCAAAATTATCTTTATGTACGTATCCATAATTTGCTTTTAGTATTTACCATATATTGCATCTAAAAATCAAGCTGGAAAAAAAGAATAAAGCTTCGATCAACTTTTATATTTTGAGAAAAAGTGCATGTAAATGCATGAATCTGAAAAAAAGAATGCAAAATCTGAAGGCATTCGGGAAATTTTTTAAATTCGATATTTTTTTTTGCAAAATATTCGAAAATCATCAAAACAATTTTTGTTCCCATTCAAATTAACTCAATATCGCAAAAATTCAATTCTCGATAAAAAAAAAAATAAAAGCCGTGATGAAAACCAAATGAATATAAAAAAGTAGAACGCTTAAGCACTTACAATGCAAAAAAAAAAAAATTTATTTATTTCAGATCCTTATCTCATCAAAATTAACTGCATTCTCGCAGTCCACACCGAGTATCCGTTGATTGAGTTCCGAAAACGCCTTACATCTCAACGTCATTCAGTGATGGTTTATTTGTGTGGTTGCAAGTTGCAACCATAGGGTGCAGTCAAACTTCAAATAATAATAGACGCGCAAGCGATCATTGATAAATGAATCTGTAATTAGATTTTAATTAAATGATCTCATTGCATCACATCAGTGTTTCTGTTCATTCATCCGTGTTGCAATTGCAATTGCAATTGCAAGTTGTATACGAAGATCGTTTTGGTGATTTCAATGGACACTGATGATGATGTTGATTATTTTTTCTAAAAATCTAGAACTAGTGCGCGTTTTTCGCAGAATTGACATCTGATGACATAAATCACTGCGCCTCTTGGTTCTTTGCAAAGCAATTTAAGTATCAATCTCGCTATAGCTTTCCTGTGCGTTGCCCTTGTGTTGAAGTAGCAGATCCAGTCACAGTTCATTATTTTCTTGGTCTCGTTTTAATGATATGCAATGCACACTGCACAAAGTAGCAACAATATTTTTGCCCCACTGCCGTATATAGTCCCTCTCTATGGCCTAGCCAGCACACACTTATGCCGCCAAATTAGATAAGCGGATGAATTCTGTCATCGGATGGACACATGCCAAATGGGTGTCTTATTATTATGATTATCGTTGCGATTGCGGTGGCGGTGGCGGTGACGGTGGTGGTAGTTCCGTCCGCATCAGTCTGTAGTATTTTTCTATGAATACATCTTTTCAATTCATAAAAGCGTAGCAAATTTCATGGTCATAGCAGAAATGCTGCAGCCAAATGGTCTTTCTGAATTAAAAAGACAGGATGCTGCAAAGAGATGTGCGGAGATGTAGGGATGAGCCGGTATTGTGGTAGGAGGTGTTAGATATTATGTCTTTCTTGGCCGGGTGTGCTGCCAGATTTTTTAGCTATCTCTAGGTACATGTATAGGACGAGTATACATCAGGTAAATTGTAACTCTTGTGTCTGTACCTCAATTTTTAAATTTTTAATCACAAACAAAATATTATAATAATTCTGAAGGTAGGTATCCCACAACTTAAGAAGAGTTGGCAGAATGATATTAAGTCAAAAGTGTGATAAGTCGCGTGATACTTATGACATTTGAATGATTTTACAGCACTCAGGGTGATGATAAAATAACATCCGCTAATCTTTTGGCAAATAATAATTTTTAATATTTTTTTGTTTTATTTTTAGAAAACAACGGAAGATGGTGAATATAATAATTATAAAAATAACTACCTCGTATACTTTTTTGTTTTACTACTTCACGTGGCCTATATTTAACGAGCATCGTATTTTTTGTAAACATAATTAAATATAGAAAAATTTGTGCTGAGATTATGAAACTGATATCATACACAACCTTCTTTAGCTATTATAAAGAGATAAACAGAATAGAGGAAATCTTTCAGGTTCAAAATATTGAATAACTTTTTTTTTTTTTAAACTATATACATTCTTAAAAATGACTCCCACAAATACACATCTATTTTAAATATCACTATTTTATAAATACAAATATAAATATAAATATAAATATAAATATAAATATAAATATAAATATAAATATAAATATAAATATAAATATAAATATAAATATAAATATAAATATAAATTTAAATATAAATATAAATATAAATATAAATATAAATATAAATATAAATATAAATATAAATATAAATATAAATATAAATATAAATATAAATATAAATATAAATATAAATATAAATATAAATATAAATATAAATATAAATATAAATATAAATATAAATATAAATATAAATATAAATATAAATATAAATATAAATATAAATATAAATATAAATATAAATATAAATATAAATATAAATATAAATATAAATATAAATATAAATATAAATATAAATATAAATATAAATATAAATATAAATATAAATATAAATATAAATATAAATATAAATATAAATATAAATATAAATATAAATATAAATATAAATATAAATATAAATATAAATATAAATATAAATATAAATATAAATATAAATATAAATATAAATATAAATATAAATATCCCAAGAAACAATTTTAGCTGTTTAATTGCTCTAAAAGCGTTTGTAGAGCTAATCTTAGAGCTCGTTGATTTCAAAAGAAGCTCTAGATACACTTCTAAAGCAAGTGCAGAGCTTGCCTACAGCGAATTCATTGAATTTGAGAGCTAATATTTACTCGAAACCAGCTCTTATCAGTGGCTTGTAAGGCCTTGCAGCTCTTAGGTATAATATTTAGAAATCTTTAAAGCAACATTTTTGACAGCACTTTGTTTGTATTAGTTTGGGTTTGTGTAATACAAATTAAAAAGTAAAATAATATTGGAACGATGTATTATATGTGTGATAGTAACATTTGAGAACTTTATGTGTTGTGATGTCGCAAATTAGTAAAATATTCCTATAGAAAATATAAGTGAGAAATTAAATTAATTATTTAACTGTTCCATCTTAGTGAATTTTTAGTGCGCGCTTAGATTTACCAAACATGTATTGAATGTACTTCGCAAAATTACAACGCGCCTTCGAAATTCTTTATATTACGCAGTGAAATGTTTAAAAAATTAACTTAAGCAACACAGAAATCTGTTACAAAAATTTATTTAAATATCTGAAATAAAATATTTTTGTTTTCATTGCAATATTTGCAATATTTAGTGTGTTTTATATTGAAAATAAAGGTTTCTTATTCGTTTCAAATAAAATAAGAAAAAATTATTTCAATGTTTTTTTTTCTGTCACCATATTTTTATCGTGAAAATAGTTTGTCTGCAATAGAACTGCAATATGGATATTGTAGAGCTAGTTCCCACAAAATGAGAGTTTTGTGTTCAAGGCTAAAAAAGAAGGGTGTTTCGAAAATTGAAAGTTTTGAATAATTTTAAATCGTGGAAAAAATTTCTTATTTATTTATTAACAATTGAAGTGCATTATGGTTTCTCAGCAAGCAAACACTTGTGTGACTCAACCGTTGATTTAATTTTATTTTAAAGCATTTAATTAAACTGTTCAATTGATTTTAATACAATTTTTTTGAAATTTCGGATCTAATTCGACAATTACGGTGCATACTTGGTATTGCTTAGAAATATAAAGGAACTTATTTATTTTCTAGTTTTGGTTTGACTTTTCTCGGTGAAATTATCTTTATTGTATTTTATTATGAAACACCCTACTAATATGAGAGAGGTTTAGTATTAAGCTCTATAGTCGTTTTGTTGTAGCTTTGTTCAGCCTTCAAATTTCACAATTCTCAGAGAAATTTAATAATGCTCAGAGAGATATCCAATGCGCATGCGTTTGTGTGAATGTATTAGTAATTTAACTCTATAGCCGCATTCTGGTAGCTATTTTTTGACATTTCTATAGAATCATGCAATAGTATTTTAAATATGAGTTTAAAGAAGCTCTATAACGCTTCTTTATATGCTCATATTAATAATTTGCTCGTTTAAAGAACGTTGAACGTTATTAAAGAGCATATTTTTAAATCTTGGGACGTTATAAAAATAATGGAGCTTAATGTGTATTGGAAACTCGATTATGGAACAAAATTTTTAAATAAATGTTGGGAGCTGTGAAATAATCTGTCTTAGAACTATGGTCTCAGATTTCACTGCTTACAAGCTGCTAAAGAACAGTTTTGCTTCTTTTAGCTCCAACGATGTTACTTGGGATAAATATAAATATAAATATAAATATAAATATAAATATAAATATAAATATAAATATAAATATAAATATAAATATAAATATAAATATAAATATAAATATAAATATAAATATAAATATAAATATAAATATAAATATAAATATAAATATAAATATAAATATAAATATAAATATAAATATAAATATAAATATAAATATAAATATAAATATAAATATAAATATAAATATAAATATAAATATAAATATAAATATAAATATAAATATAAATATAAATATAAATATAAATATAAATATAAATATAAATATAAATATAAATATAAATATAAATATAAATATAAATATAAATATAAATATAAATATAAATATAAATATAAATATAAATATAAATATAAATATAAATATAAATATAAATATAAATATAAATATAAATATAAATATAAATATAAATATAAATATAAATATAAATATAAATATAAATATAAATATAAATATAAATATAAATATAAATATAAATATAAATATAAATATAAATATAAATATAAATATAAATATAAATATAAATATAAATATAAATATAAATATAAATATAAATATAAATATAAATATAAATATAAATATAAATATAAATATAAATATAAATATAAATATAAATATAAATATAAATATAAATATAAATATAAATATAAATATAAATATAAATATAAATATAAATATAAATATAAATATAAATATAAATATAAATATAAATATAAATATAAATATAAATATAAATATAAATATAAATATAAATATAAATATAAATATAAATATAAATATAAATATAAATATAAATATAAATATAAATATAAATATAAATATAAATATAAATATAAATATAAATATAAATATAAATATAAATATAAATATAAATATAAATATAAATATAAATATAAATATAAATATAAATATAAATATAAATATAAATATAAATATAAATATAAATATAAATATAAATATAAATATAAATATAAATATAAATATAAATATAAATATAAATATAAATATAAATATAAATATAAATATAAATATAAATATAAATATAAATATAAAATATGTAATGTATTTAAGCGTCGAATTTAAATAAATCATTCACATCTTACAAAATATGCATTTTAGATTAATCTCAAAAGAGTTCACAGGGTTGGTTTTTAGTACTTAACTATATCTGGGATCGAACATCTACTGTATATCAACACACAAAAGTAAACATTTTAAATATAAACTTCTTCCCAAGTCAACACCACTGCTTCAAAATCTAATGAATTTTTGTTTAGAAAAAAGAAGACAATGGTATTCAAAAATAGAGTTAAAAAAAACAGATAGAACTAAAAGGTGTTGTTTCTTAGACGTTTTAGTTTTCAATCTGGCAACCCTTTTTATGGAGTTGGTCTTTTTGACAGTTGTCACACTTGATTTATGCTCAGTTTGGTTTGCTATTTTATAATAAATAGACTTACTCTCGAAAAACGTTTGCAAATTGAGTAAATTTACTACTAAAATAATGGTTTGGTTTACAGGACGTGCGATTTTACAAAGCTGGACTGTTTTTGTGGGGTTTTTTGAAGTCACTTATCTACGCAGATAAGCTCGAGACGTTTGACGTCTTGGAAGAGAATATTTGGTGAGTTATTGCTGACCTACGGCCCCATTAGCTGCAAAAAGTGTTCGAAAATTGTGCCTCTTGGCCGGAATATATTCGAGCCAGCTGTGGTGGCTACTTTCTAAAATTATTTTTAAAACATAATGGGAAACCCTTATTCTTATGAAAAAGTCAAATTCTTGGCCATAACATTAAATTATATGCGTTTTATTTCTTCTTCAAGGCCACACATTAAAAAAAATAGCCGTTATATGTATTGTTTTGAAGGTAATATTGTTTTCCATATCTAAAGAAAGAAGGAGGTTGTATCGAAAAATCCCTTATATTTCTTGGAAAAAGTTTAAAAGGGTCACTGCTTATATTGTTAGATTAGGTTTTTTCACTGTATTTAGTTTCTCCAAATAAGATTTCTTATTTTTCTAATGATCTAGAACTACATAACGTAAGTGGTGTTTAATTTCTCCATCCATAATTGAATATAAAGTTATGAAGATTGATTTTTTTTTGTTTACTTATATGCAACTCAAGTAGGGTAAAAATTTAAACAACAACCGCATAATATTGAGTGGGAAGGGAAAATACGCCTATACAAAGCAGATATCAATTAGTAAGTCAAATACATAGATTATTTCATGTCTCAAAAGTAGCAGTTTATTTCAACCTTGATGAAATGTTCTTTGATTAATTAATTCTATTGAATGTCGGTTTTTTTTTTTGTTTTGTTGTAACGTTGTCAAATACCGCTTTGTGAAGAAAGAACTAATAGAAATTAAATATTTATATTTCTGTAAGATTTTTCTTTGTTTTTCAATATGACAGTTTCCTACTTCAATTATTTCTTGCAATAACTAGATTTGAAGCTGATAATGTTTGCTATAGTCTAAAAACAGGTGCATACTATTACTATAGCTACATATGTAATGTACAATAGGTACTTTGAAGTTAAGCCGAAAATATAAATATAAATCGGCTTCAAATAATTTTCCGCCTTTTTATTTGATAAGAAAGTACATAAAATATAAGGGCTTAGACAAAACAGGTATTTTCAAAATCAAAGTATGTCAAGCATATTATGAAAACAGCTTCATCCAGGTTTGTAGAATTGAATTTTTACAACCAGAAGTTTGACATACGAAAATGTTTGTAAGTATTCTTTAAAAATTATATTAAATTCTATTTAATTATGTATGGCATTTATTAATTATTAATATTAATCTTTGTATTGAAGATAAAAGAAATTGGTTAACTAACACGATAGACATATTGAAATAAAAAGTGTCAAAAAGTTGAAATTGGAGGTTCCTCTTCAAAAAATGGTTTCATTTTAAATTTCAACACATTTTTAAGCTGTCAGCATTGCACCCTTATTCCAATTATTTTTGATTCGTTAAAACATGAACTCACACAAAGTATATTAAAATGCTAAAAATTTACTACAAAAATGGTGATAGTGAAGATATCACAGAAACGTTTAACAAATTTCGTGTAGTAGAAAAGTTTTTTTATAACACAAATTCTATTGTACTACTGAAATAAACCAGCCAAGAAGAAGTTCGTACCGCTTTTGGTTGTAATTAACTATCACTACCGGGTACCGAAATTTTTGATAATTTTGAGTTGCTTCCTTAAAATCTAACCATCAATTTCCCAAATTTTTTTCAGATTCAATCATTTTCAATTAAAAGAATTAAAAATACTAGCACTAAAATTAGTTCTACTACTTGGACTAGCTTTTCTAAATTTGACTGAAATCTGAGATTCTAATCACTTTCATATAAAAGTATACATTAAAGAACATAATTTAAAGGCATTTCAAACATAAATTTGATATAATTGTGCTCACTTGGACACTACCTTTAATTTTTAAATTTTGGATCATGTTCTGACCTTAATTGTGAAGCCCCCACTTGATGAAAGATAAAAAAAAACAGTTTTACAGAACTCAGCGTCCCTTATTCATTAAGAGTAAGTGCCAAATTTGTATGATATTTTTATTAATACTTATAAGATTTGTGAAATAAAATATCACAAAATTACGTTTTTAAAGTATGTATTTGAAATTGAACCTCTTGTTGGATCACATTACAACAAATAATAATAATGATATTATAAATTGACAGGACACATAAGATGAAAGTTATAAGCTACACAAACATACAAAAAACAAAATACTTTGCAGAATTCTACAAATAAATCGCTTATTTGAGAGACAAATTTCATATTTTGTATGCTCGATTGTTGAGATAATACTGCAACTTCTATTGCTTACTTTGAATTTATCACAGGATGTCCAGTGTTTGCTTTTTTTTCAGATGGCTGTGGTTGCCAAAATAAAAATCACACAATGATAAGATTTTTGACATCTTAAGTATATTTCAAAACTATCGAACAGTATTTTCCTACGAGGACTTCTGTTTTTATTTTCAAAGTCTTAAAACGTAAAATTAAAATATTATAGAAAGAATTGTCAAGAAGGGTGGTTCCAGGCATTTTTTTTTTTCAAAATTCAAAAGGAACATAGATTATTATTTGCAGGATATACAAACAAATGGAATCTCTAAAAGTTGATGCTAAGTTGCTTGGTGGAAAAGTGCAGAAATCACAGCCTCGGGTAAATTGAAATGCGGCGGTAATTGAAATAAAAAAAAAATGGACTTGCTGGCTGCCACAAATCACTGCGACTTACCCGAAGCTAAAAGTTGCTTATCAATGCTAGCAACTGGGAGCAAATTAAAGTTGATCGCAACTTAGTTACTTAGTGGGTGCTAGGACTTGTCTTTGGGATCATCTTGGCATCCCATAAGTGGAATATTCGCTAAAAAATATGTCAACTAATTGGTCAAAAAAGATTTACTTGTTTTGAGGTCAGTCACAAAATATTTGCCATCTATGGTTAAAGTTTTTCAATGTCTTGTGCAATTTGGCACCAAATTTCTGGAATATTTGCAAAAAATGCATAGCATCGGTAGCAGCATGAAATCTCGCAAGCTAATATTAATGTAGTCGCAGAGTAGGTACTTCAAGTTCATCAAAGTTTCAATCATATCAGACAAAATTGGCGTATTCCCCTTCCCAGCCAGCGCTTTTCATCACATTTAGACCACTTTACTTTTAAAATTAGTTTATTTCAATACTTATTGGTTTGACAGAAAAAAACGTATAGGTATTCGCAAAAAATATTAAAATTACAATTTTTCCAACTATCTGTAGTTTGTCCCCTTAAAGTTTAAAAAGCGGCAAATTTTCCAAAAATCTGTTTACATTTTTTTTACTCGAGGGATTTTTGGAAGCTTTGCTGTTTTGAGAAGAAAATGAATTTCGAAAAAAAAACTATGATTTTGGAAGATAAAATACTATTATTTTAGATCCTATTGAGAGATTGGGAAAAATTCAAAATGTACCCCAAAAACCGGTTTTTGACATGTTTATGTTAAAATACTGCAAAGATGTGATGTGCTAAACAAAAAAATACACTTACTGCCTCCTTAACAGTCTAAGAGTCAGTAGCAAATTTTTTGGGTGGACTCATGAACAGAAAAATATGAGTACGTGAGTTTTTGTACGTAATACGTACATTTGCTGTTGAATACAAAATAGTGGCATGTGATTTTTGACACCCGTGTTTGGTGATAGAGGGTTCAAAAAAGGGATTTTCCAATGATTGTACCCAGGAGTGCAAGCACTTCAATTCAGACGTCAGACTTTTGAATTCGATACAGACCCTCATACTCATATTTTGGTTATGCGTTCACCCACAAAATTTGCTGCCAACTCTTGGGCTTTAACTCATTCTTGAAACACTGTCCTAAATTTTTTTCATTTATAGCTAGTTGTAGATTTCGTAAGATGATTGACAGAATAAACTTCTGTCAAATTTCTTCCAACCATTCTTCTAGTTTTTTTGGTTAAAGGGAATTTTTTTCTGACTGTGTTTTAAGGCCGTGTCTAGAGGTGAGGCAAATGAATTTGGGTACGATATATCGATAAGATCGGTTTTTACAATCTCGGCAGCAAACATTTCTAGTGGTTAAAAGGCCAAAAAATAGAAAATATTTCACCAAAATTTTGACTGTGATCGACATTTTTTGAATTGAGATTTAAAAAGTCGATTTTATGAAAGACAAAGGTGGTTTCTAATACGTTATCAGCCTCAAAAATGTGTTTGCAGTATATTCTTAAGCTAAAACTGCAATATGGTCTTCTGTTCTAGTCTTCTTACTGCACTAGCATTGTGTTCAATAATGAAATTTGCTTAAGTCACATGTTTGAATACGTCACCTACGGTGAAACTGAGCAGAAGGTACTTAAAAAAATCGAGTTGACGAATATTGAAAATCCAGAGAGCATGTTTGTAAACGTCAAATGCGTTTGCAAGTAAATTGACTTTGGCGTTGAGCAACCAAAGTTTCTGCAAACAGAAGTGTTATACATACTACTTTTCATGGCGCAATATATATGCGGCAAAAAACGACTTGATAACCAAATTACTTTGATTTGTCGTTTTCGAAAACGGCCGACATTGTGATCAGTTCATAGCTTTGGGAATGGTGTTCAAAAGAGCGCTTAACTAGCTTTGGATTATCATCAATGAAATAAGGCGAAAAAAAGGTAAACGTAATCTAAAATTTCAATAGCATCAAATAATTATCAAATTCATGTTAAAATGTCAGACAAGAATGTCTGATAAGAGTTTTTGCTGATTCCGTGCAAACTTCCCAAGCACAGCATTTTGTTTTAAGTTACGTTGGAATGAACGACAGAAAAATTGTCGAATTATAAGAATGTCGACAGGTAAGAATGTTGATTTATACTGTCGATGCTTTTTTTGACTTCTTTTTCTTTTTGACTTTTTGTCCAAGTTTAAGGTAAACATTTTATGAATTAGTAACTTAAATAAGTATTCTAACTTCCAAGAAATTCGATATAAACCGACTTTTGAACTAGTTAAATTGCCCTTTTTGGCCGGTCATTCGAATGTAACCTATACTAAAATATTTTGGTACTGGTTTTGAGTCAGTATAAAGAAGGTGCAAGTAACATTTTTTAATATTAAATTTTTTACTAATTCTGTGTTTTTTGGCCTTTAAACCACTAGAAATGTTTGCTGCCGAGATTATAAAAAATTGATCTTATCGGCATATAGCACCCAAATTAATTTCAGTTGTTGGTCAATATAATAGCAATAATAATTTCTCATTTTTTTTCTACACTAGCTCACCTCGTGTCAGCCTTCACGACATGGTGGCACCTTTCATGGAATGTGGGGAGCCATTTGCAGTGCCTTGAGGTGCCCTTCATAGCAAAGCGCTTGGGACATTTGCACGGCACGGCCTTAACACACAGTCAGACAAAAATTCCCTTTAACCAAAAAACTATATAAATGGTTGAAAGAAATTCGACAGAAGTTTATTTTGTCAATCATCTTACGAAATCTCACCACTACAAAGTACCAATTTTAATAATCCTTCGCAGTGACAAAATCTCGCAAATAGATTTTTTACTAAACAAATTAATTTCTTACAATTTTTCTAAATTTCTTCCTTTCTGTAAAAAAAATTTATTGCACCGTACCCTTTCTTTGGCATGTTGAAACTATGGTTACCAGCTCCGGAAAAATGTCTAAGCCCGGATGTTTTCCAATATGGTCTTTGTTCTTTTCCTTCATTATCAAAAAGTAATTATTTTTTTTTTAATTGCGCACTTGAGCATTATTTTGTAAATTTTTTGTAGCCAAATAGGCGGCTTCTTGAGCTTTCCCCAGGTATTCTACGCGCTAGGAACGGTGCTGCTCTGCGCATATGGTTATCCGCAATTTGGGAAAAAATCTTTAAATCAATATCAAAATCATATTTGCTGTAAAATTTAAGCAAACAAAAAGAATTCCTTACTATTTTCTTACACAAATAACTAATTCAGATATTATTAAGTAAAATTAACTAAATGAAAACCACAGTTATTGCAACTAAAAAGCGAATTAAATTTTTCTGGTGGAAAATAACTGAGACTTCTTTTCTCCTGAAATTGTATTTTGTATTAAATACACTTAAATTTTATTTTTTAATGACCACCAAAATAAAAATTTAACCGAATTTTGATGATAAAATTAATTTATTTTATATTTATTTATACCAGGTAAAAGCCGTATGACCCCATTACCCCACCCCCCCCCTTCATACTGGCGCACAATATGGTCTAGTTCGAAACTTTTCAACAACTCCTAAAATGTTTGTTAATTATAAAGGTCCTCGAATTTATCGCTATGGGAATGTTGAAGATACTCGTATGAAACACATACCTAATCATATTCACGGGTAGACTTCGTAAGATTCGTCAAAGTGATGTTTCGGAAATTAGGTAATCCGGAAACACTTCAAATAGTCAAATTTTTGTATTACATTAAAAGAAGAGTCGATATGCACCCATGAATTCGAATGGTGGCCACTTTACATCTAAAGATTTATTTAAAATTTCTATTTAAAAAAAATCTGATTTACACTTTATTTCACTAGTTTCTATATTTTTTTTTTTAAGTTCCTGGCTCGATTATAGAGGTTGGTTGATTGAAGAGATCAATTTTGAAAGTCCTTGCTTGTAGGCACATTTTACTATACATTTCTCAGTTAAATAAAATCACATTAAAAGTAAATCACAAAATTTATTATAGGAGATATGTTCATTCAAAAACATCGATAAACCAATTGCAAGGAAAATAATAGATTTTAACAACCCCTGAAAAAAAATTGTATTCAACTCTCAAAAAGTATATATATACAAAATATGTACATAATTTGAATATGTATTTGGTTTTTAAACTAAAACAAAACAAAATAAAAACACATTCCTTTTCAAAAGTTAATTAACAAAAAGTTCTACTTATGTATGTTTTTTTTTTTTTTAATTCCAACATGTGTTTCAATTTATTAACAAACAAAATGGTTATCTGTATAGGTTACAACTACAAAAATTCTAGCCATGACATTGTTCAAATCAAAAAACTATTCAGAGATACACCTATTGTCACCGTATCTAACTTCAAGATGCTTGTCAAGATAAGAAATAAACATTTACTTAAAACTAAGAAAATTAAACTGATAACAACCATCCATCAGTTGAACAAAAAACTACCTAATCTGATTGTGAGTTTTCTTGAGATGTTTGACACACAATTTCACTTTGACATCACTCAAATATAAAAATTAAAAAAACTTAAGAAAATAACTTACCACCCGAAGCCTGTCAGTGGCATTGCAAATATTAAAATTGCAATAACCATAAGTAGCCGCATATCTTAACTTTCACTCGCACGTTCTAACATCGATGCGATTTTGATATTCGTTCGTTTATTTTTAAATAATGTAAATAAATTCACTCTGAAATTAAGGAAGAATTCTTCGAAAGTTATTCAAACTTCTTCGAGGATATTAATATAATTTATTCGATTTAAATTGAGTGTTTTTTACTGTGTTCACTTAACATTCGAGAGCTGCGTTAACCCGGCAAAAATATATGTAATAGACACAAGTTCCTTGTAGTAAGGAATCACAAACACAAAAAATATAGATCACAAGTCCCAATGTTCGTTTACAACTTTATCGCAGGCTTTAAGTGTTACAATTTGCTTAAACTGCTTGTGAAGTAAGCTTCACAGGATTTATTTTTTTTTGCCGTCGAAGCGCAAGCGGGGATTTATAAAACGAATGACCGCTTTTTAGAAGCTATGATTGCTTGTTTTTTGTTGCTGTTTTTATTCTTGAAGTGTTATCTTAGTTAATCTCCTTTCTGGAGACGGCCGCCGCCGTTAAGCGTATCGTCACTACAAACGAGCGAAAAATTATATCGCGCGCGTACAAAACATAAAAGCGATTTTGTCTCTCATCCGAAACGAACGAATGAATTTCTTTGGAGCAATTCTGCAGCCCGCACGGAGGAGTACCTCTATCTATAGCGAAAAACAACCTGCTGTAGACTGGGACTGGAGCTGGAGCTTCACTTCACCACTTAATGGTAGAGTGTGTTCCGATTCTATACATAAATGCTATACACACAGATTTTTTTTACGTTTTTTTTTTTATTTTTTATTTTTTATATTCCCGTCTTGATTTTTATTTTGTTTTATTTATTTTTTGTTCTCCTTAGTATTTTATTTTATTTTATTTGTTTTTTTTTTATTTTTTTATATTTTTTTGTAATAAACTAACAATCGCATGAAGAACCAGCGAGAGTATATCTTCTCGTTTATACGACACACAGAACTAAATGAAACTAAGGGAACAAGATGTATTCTTCATTTTTATTCGACTGCGAGTATAAGAACGTAAAGTATAGGTACGTCTTGGGCTTGAGAACTTGAGATACATTAAAAAAAAAAAAAAATAAGCACCAACGGCGGCGCGGCATCTATACGACGCACGGACAACACAAAAGTGTGTTCTGAGTTCTTATATTCAAAATTTTGAAGAATTTTTTTTTGTATTTCTTGGCTTTTACGTATAATTTTTTTTTTTTTACTTTTTCATTTACATATACGATGTGATAGGTGAATGAAGGTGTTCACTCATTTTTATGAATGTAAATCTCGAGCACCAAAAAATTGCTCTCTTTCACTCAAGATGGTGTTTTTTTTAAATTTTGTGGTCGACATTAGGCTTTTTTTTTTTGGGTTATCTCTTGTCTTGATCTCATAGATTACAAGAAATTTTTTTTTTGAGTGGATTTTTGGGAGCACAGTGTATTTATTGTTGACGATAAATTTAAGATGTAAATTAATTTATATTCTCTCATTTATAGAAGATAAATGAGCTTGATGTTGACGTTGATGGCTTGGCAGTAAGTTAACTCATCAAATCAAGGGCATCACACACATAAAATATTATACGTTTGTAGGTTAATTAAGATACTAATGTTTTTTTTTAATTTGAACTTTTAATTTTTATTCAGTGGTTTCTATTTGAGTTTTGTAGAGGATACTTATTTTTGCCAAAAAAGCTTATAAATGATGATACGCCTTTTTTTGTGGTGGGGGGTTAAAGGAGTTCTTTTGATTTTTCTATAAGGTGTGTAATTAATTATTATTTTAATAATTTAAACTAATGGAGACTGAATCATCATTTAAGGGTTAGATAAATATTCTATGTATTCAGTACATTCGTATGTAATGAGTACATATGACCATTGCGATGCGTATTTTCGCTGACCAGCCATGATTCGGCTCGTTGGTTTTGCAGGGTCACCTTTTGGCTAATTGAACAAACTTACAAAATTGTAGTACACACATTTATTTTTCAAATACAAAATTGTACTTGTGTCACAATTTTGAAGACAAATTTGATTTTTATTGTACGAATAATACTTTGTAGTTATAAATAACAAAATGAAAATCGTAAAATTCGTTCACATTTTTGTCCATCAGTTTGAGAAAAATTTCTATATAGGTCAAAGATTGTGTGTAAATTCTTCTACAAATTGTAAACAGTACATAAATTGTAGTAAATTGTAGTACCTCGTGGCATGATGGTTAGTGCGTTGGACTGGCATGCCAAAGGTCTGGGTTCTATTCCCAGCCGCTGCCACCTAAAAACAGAAATGTTTTTTTCGCCAGGTACTGCCTCTTCCGAGGAACTGACTAATCCTCCAAGAGTGTGCTTCTCATCTAGCCGTTCGGACTCGGCAAAAAATTGTAGGTTCCCTCCATTCAGGAATGGTTGAGAATTGTTAGTCACTAGGCCTTGGTTCTTCACGAGCTGTTGTGCCACCAAATTTATTTTTTTACATAAATTGTAGTCGAACCTTAAAATTTTTCCGTCCCTTCATGAAATTTGGCTGACAATCATCATAATAGGACAACTGTTTTAATACAAAATTTATGGATCAGAAGAGTACAAATTTGTGATTTTAAATTGTAATAACATACGATACTTTTAGAGGATAGAGCCTTAAAACATTATTGCAAAATTCTTAACACACTTAAATTTATACAAAACATATTATTGACTAACGATAGTCTTGGGAGAGTATTATTCTGGTTGATTCTGGAAATTGAGTGACTCAATTGATTGTTGTCAATTGATTGGAATGTAACTCCTGGATGCAAATAGTGTTATTGCTGAGGCATGTGTTATGAAAATTATGGGTGACCTTTAGATCTTTTTGACCGGATTTGGGACTGGGTGCGATTGGTATTAATTGAATTGGTCATCCTCAAAATTTATTTCTTTGAGAAACTTAGGAAGAGTATTTTTTAAAGAGATTAATCTGCTCTTTTCTTTAGAAGATTCCCCAGAAACTTATGTATATAACTTTGTTACCTATAAAGGTGTCCAGCCTCTGCTAAGAAAAACGTTGTAGAATTTTCAACAGGTACAGCTAACTTTTCCAAAAATTTGGAGATGTCTTCTTAGCTTACAATGTTAATTCCAATGCTCAAGCTGATGGAGAATAGAAAACGTTCTTGGTTATAACTCTGAAGAAAAAGTTAAGAAAGTCTGCCAGCTCTGCAAGTACCCTTACTCATATATTTTCTATAAAAAGTCTGTCTCATTATTTGGCTTAGACACCATCGTGACCACGTACACACTGCAACTACCTGAACACAAAAAAACGCTGCAACTAGAGCTGGAGATGCAGCAGGAATTGCTATCAGAAAGTTTTGCAAGTCCTTTTTTTAACATTCTTATCAAAATACAGCTGCTCATGCACAGATTTTTCTATTGATTCAATGAAATAATTGAAAAAAACGATGATGGTCACTTGAACCCCAAATGCAAGCCCAATCGATTAAGCTCGTGAGAGTTAAAAGTTATCCAAACAAGTCTTATAGCTGTGGCTACCAGCTCTGGTCTGCATCTGCCTTGGTTTGTGTTCGTATAATTGAATTTTTCGAATATTCAACATTTTAATAGCTATTCCGAATGCTGTTCCACCTCTATTATGTTCAAGCAGTGAAGCGTGACATTAACATTATTTGTCTTTTTCTAAGTTTGTTCAATCTGCGCCCTAGGCCTAGTGAAGTACAAATAAAGTGCATCTTGGCTTTACAAAATTTGTTGAGACTTTTTTCTGTACGTTGTTCTATCGCATTTCTTTCTACCAGAAAAGTGCTTTAGAGCGTCCCATCATCGGTAAGGAAAGTAATTTGGTTTTAGGCCCTAAAATTCCTGCATCATCGGATCTTCACTAAGTTGGCATTCATTGGACTAATTTTTACTTAAACTCCTTACTACTTCAAAAAATGTTGCTATCAAAAATCAGTGACGTTTTGTCCTTATCAATTGTTTGTTAAGAGCATATATTTGGTTATATGATCGTTTACTTGAAGATCAACAGGTTTTACCTGTTCTTAAATTGCCGTGAAAGAATATATAGCAGCTGGCTGTGTATGGTCGATGATCTTAATTTAGTGTAGATAATTGTTTGTAATCGGTACAGTTCCTTGTATTTACTACATAATTTTTAATCTTATTTATCTTAATTTAGCTAAGGTCATTCCTCGCAAGCTCTTAGTTTTCCTTATTCTGAAAAATAACAAATTTCTCTTATATGAAAAAAGTCAACTTCATTTAACTTAAATTTTAACTCAAATCTTTCCAAGCACTGAGAAAGCACACATTTACTATGTGAATACGAGACTTATAAGAAGTACTGGTGAAAGAAATTGAAAAGCTGAGGATTAAGATTTTACACTAAGCTGGCACTGTGACCACAACAGCTTGTTCAAGTAAAATACTCACATGTACTCAGTACATATTTAATAGGCTTAATTTAAGTCGCTTTTATTAAACAAATAGCGTTCTATGATAATGGAATGAATTATAATGAACTAGTGAGTTCTAAAAATATATGAAGTTATTACATGTTTCACTGTAGCTGGTGAGTTTAAATAAATTATAGATTCAGTCAGTCCACTTAAACAGGAGAATTTTCTGTTCAATTTTTCTTCATATTCAATTGTAATCATTACAAATTTCACTGTAAATGATGTCTTTTAAATTAAAGTTTCAAATATTAATGTAGCCACTACATTATTCTGTGGTTACTGGTTCATATATGTACTCAGTCAGTACTGGTTGATAGAGCTATTTCATAGCCATTACATATTTGACAGAAGATTGAAGTGAAGAGCCCTTGTACTATCCTTATTATGATTGACTCAAGGTCATACAAATCTTTCAGACTGAATTAAATTCAATAAAGTCCACTTAAAAGAAAACTATATTTCTCATGTTGTTTGTATTTTTTTCATCTTTTACTTATATTTCATACACTTCATACAATTTGTTCAGTTTCAATGGAGTTCAATACTAAATTAATATTCACATAATAATGTTTAAATACGTTTGTCTGCACCCCACCCGATAACCCGATAGAGATTTCGCACGGTTAGGTATTTATTACATATTTCACTGTAAATGGTGCCCGATGCACAACAGCATGTATACGAGGCTTAAAAGTTGGTTGTTTTCAGCTCATAATATTCCACAGTGAAAATGTTTTTATATTTGTCATGCTGCAAAGTTTTGAATATTCATGTAGCCACTACATATTCTGGACAAACTAGATTAAAAATATGTTTCAGGTGAAATTATCGTCCTTATACATATATTTTATTTTAATTTTATTAATACTAACTCAGTGAGTGCTGGTTAATGGAGGTGTCTATCATAGTCATTTTATATTTCACTAAAGATATTACATATCTGGTTATAGTTATAAATTAAGAAAATATCATTCTTATTTAATGAACGACAGCATGACACGAAGCTTCATTGTTGGCTGTACTTAGCGCATATAGTTCTATAGTGTAAATATTTTTATGTTTATTTTAAATGCAGGTGAATTTTAAGTCTTTATGTAGCCATTACATATTTTACTCTAGTTGGTTAAGACATATGTATTGATTAAATTTATAACCGATTCATGTTTTTCATTTTCTGGACTGATATTACATAAAAACTCAGTTAGTACTGGTTCCTGGAGATCTGACTTTGGTATATAAGTTTGTATGTAACCAGTGCATTTTAAACTGTACTCAGTATAATGAGCTTTTAAAACAATCTCCTACAAACTTCAGTACCTATTGCGATCGCGATTGCAATCGATTCGATTGCGGTTGTGATCCGTAAGGATTTCTACTATAGCAAAAGGCATAATTAAACTTGCTCACTCTGTTTCCACTTAACTTAGCAATTAATTATTCCTTCAAAGTCAAAACCACACACAAACATTTAATCTGGCTTATTTCCTCCCCCAGTGCTCCCTACCATTTTTTGATTAGATTGATTGAATAGATGATATGAAATGAATCACAATTTTTCGAACGCCTCTTATCGAAATAATCTCAGAAGTGACTGCAATTATTATTTCTAAAATTATTGTCATTAAGTCATTAATCATTAATCATCATCATAACCTACGTGATCGTAGAGAATAAAACCACCAAAAATTATAAACATAGAAAAGTTTACCTGAAAATAGTTACACAAATGTAAAAAAACAAAATTCCAGGAATCATTTGAACACTCAACTTCTCGTCCATTCCATCACGTGTCACTCCAACTTAAATGTACGTGAACTAGATCCCACTCACAATGTATCATTCAGCTATTCACTTTGAATCATTTCTCTGAGTAATGTAAGACGTTTTTCCACCTTTGATCAATTAAAATCGACTAATTTTGTTTTGGCTAAAAACCCCTTCCAATATTCTACTCGCACATATCTGGTATCTTCCTTTGGACAAAACTAAACTATTTGCAAATTATATTTTTTTATTCTGGAGAACTCATCTTTTCTGGACAACAAAAAAAAACCAACGAAAAAGAAAAAAAAAACAATTTAGTACCAGTACCTTACCTATACATACTGTCCGACTTGTATTCATTACACATAGAGTTATAGCATCTTTTTGGCGGGCGTTTTTGTGGGGCAGCGCGGAACTTCTCTCATCTAAACAAGAAAAAGGCATATTGCCCGAGCGTTGTGAAGGCAGCCTATTTGGCCAGAAGAGTATCGCATTCAGTTAAGTGGCACAGAAATTACTGGAACAGAAGCTATTTCATCATCATTGTTGTTGTTGTTGTTGTTGTTGCTGTGTTGTGCTTGGAAACTATAACTTGTGCTGCTTGAGAAGAATATTGCTTACAATACTCTTACTGCCTCCTTAAAAATTTTGTAGCTCATAAAATTTTTTATTACCTACGGTGTAGTGTGAAATAACGTTTTCCTTGCTATTGCAAGAAGAATTATGTGTGTTATTTTGTGATTTCTGTGTATGTTGTTTTTTGATACAAAAAACCAACAAACACAAAATTTTTAAGTAGCTTTTTCCTTTCGAACAATTGAAAAATTTGTTATTCTTTGGAAAAATACTAGCACTTTTGTATAATTTTGTATATGAAATGAAGAAAAGAAGAAATGCTTTGTACGTTATTTGCTGTTTTATATTTTTACTATGCCTTATGCCTGGTTACTTCGAAACGTGGGTACTAAAGTGAAAAAGAGGAAATTTCAAAATATCAGAAAAAAAAATTTGGGATTGGAATAAAATACAAGTAGTAGTTAAAGATGTATGGTACAGCCGCCATGAATTAGCGCTAAAAATGCTCAAATCACAGTAAATTCAAATATATAAGGATTTACCTGATTTTTCCCACTGAATTTCCCAAAAGTATCTTTAAAAGTCCTCCCAAAATTACACTTTTCTCTGAAACATTTTACTTACCTGGGCATTTTTTTTTTTTTTTTTTTTAATTGGTGCAACTGGGCATTAAATGCAAGATAAGTTCCTTGGCAATTTAATATCTTCAGGTTTATACTATACAACAGTGGGCTGCTACTGGTTAAAGATGTTGTGTGGTAAAGTTTTACTCTTTTTTATAGTTCAAGAAATTGAAGTATATTATGATGCATTGTTCAGAAATTAAGTGTTGTTCGTTGGTTGGTACACTTTTGTACTCTATGCATTGTTTATTGTAAGTACTACGACTAAATTATGGATTTTTAATGGTGAATTTGAGATAAACACAAGCGGATAGGCATGTGATGGTGATTTATTTAATTTTAATTATATTGACTTCCTAAAATAGCTTTACTCATTATTTTTCTTTGAATCAGTAAAATATAAACGTGTGACAGGTGAGTAGATATAATTGCTCTGGAGAATGAGGTAAAACAAAGCATGTGCTCTGATTGAAAAAGAAACAAAATAATTGTTATCTGTTTTGTAAACATTTGATTCAGATTAACACAGTGACAAGAAAAAGTATGTGACTAATTTTAAAATGCTTAGTTACCTATTTTAAATGCCCTGACTGGCTCCTGAGTCATTTTTTCATAGCATCTATAACCATTAAACGTATTATTTATTCAGGTGGTTTTAAATAGTAATTATTTAGTAAACTATTAATTATAACGGGTGATTTTTTAAGAGGCTTATAACTTTAAAAAAAAAAAAAGACAAAAAAATCGAAAAAATGAATGAAATATTTATTTGAATCGATAGTTTGAACCTTGCAATTTAATGTTTAAAGATAATTTCATGCAAATGTTGACCGCGGCTGCGTCTCAGGTAGCCCATCCGCTGAGTCCAATTTTGGCATACTCTTTCACACATATCGGCCGGTATCTCACGAATGAATGCATGGATGTTGGCTTCCAGTGCATCAATCGAAGCGGGCTTGTCCCTATAGACATTAGCCTTGACATACCCCCACAAAAAATAATCTAATGGTGTCAAATCGCACGATCTAGGCGGCCAATTGACCGGCCCGAAACGTGAAATTAACTGTTCACCAAACTCGCCTCGCAATTGCGCCATTGTTTCGCGTGCTGTGTGACATGTGGCACCGTTTTGTTGAAACCACATATCATGCAAGTCAAGAACTTCCATTTCGGGCAAAAAAAAGTTTGTTATCATCGCTCGGTAGCGTTCACCATTGACAGTAACGCTGCGATTCGCATCATCTTTGAAGAAATATGGCCCAATAATGCCGCCGGCCCATAGAAACCGCACCAAACAGTGGCTTTTTCGGGATGCATTGGTAGCTGTTGCAATGCTTCTGGCTGATCTTCACTCCAAATGCGGCAATTATGCTTATTTACGTACCCATTCAACCAAAAATGAGCCTCATCGCTGAACACAATTTTTCGATAAAAAAGCGGATCCTCGGCCAGCTTTCCAAGAGCCTATTCACCAAAAATTCGCCGTTGTGGTAGGTCGGCTGGCTTTAGTTCTTGCACCAGCTGTATCTTAAAAGGCTTAACGCCCAAATCCTTCCGCAAAATTTTCCACGTAGTGCTGTAACAAAGGCCTAACTGCTGGGAACGGCGCCGAATCGACATTTCGCGGTCTTCTGTCACACTAGCTGATACGGCCGCAATATTTTCTTCACTACGCACAGTACGTAAACGTGTTGGTGGTTTAATGTCCAACAAAGTAAATTTGGTGCGAAATTTGGTCACAATCATCCGAATAGACTGCTCAGCAGGTCGAGAATGCCGACCATAAAATGGAAGCAGCGCGCGATGAACATTTCGAACCGAGCACGAATTTTGATAGTAAAATTCAATAATTTGCAAGCGTTGTTCATCTGTAAGACGATCCATGGTTAAATTGCAAACCAAACTGAAGCTGTTTGACAGTGACACAAGGTACTAAACACACGTCAGCTGTCTAAACCAGTGTTGCCAAAACCAAACCAGCTAAAAAATCACCCATTATAATTATGTATAAAAAGCATGGAGTTTTTTCAAATTTCTAAAAATGCTAGGATTATCCATGCAACAGCGTATGGTCTTCCCAAACAAAGTAAAGAATTTGTAAGCTGCGTAAATCTGTCAAATTTTCCAAACAAATTGTGACAAAATTACAATGTAATGACGGCTGTACGCTAATGCATGAATTTTAATAAATTTTGCTGAAAATACAAATGCAATATGAATTTGTGAAAAATAAAACAAATTTGTAGAGAAAACTTTAAAAATTGTTGGAGTGGTTTTTAAAAAGCTCTTTTTTTGACAAAAATTTAAAAAAAATTGAGATCGAATTAAATTTCCAAAAAAATACATGTAGTTTTTTTTCGTCAAGGAAATGTATACTTAACTATATCGAAAAAAAGTGTATGGCAGGTACCTTTAAAAAAATGTGTTGAGAATGCCAAAATCTAAAGAAAATCGATGCAACTACTTAGGTTCTTGTCGAACAGACAAACAGATGGATAGACAGAAATGTGAAACCCTCTCTTTTCATCTTCGCTTTCATCGTACTCGTAATAACAGGTTTGATCAAAACCTCGAGTTGAATTTTTTTCACGAATGCATTAGGTACTTGACAAATTGCACCAATGTTTTTTAAGCAAATAAAAATTGGTTTATATTATTATGAAACAAATGTGGGGAAAATTTTTCAAAACACAAAGAAAAGGACACATATTACGTTTATATGCAGAATAGAAAAATCAGAATGGATTTTAAAGGGAGGTAGAAGGATTTCGGCCTAATTTCGCTGAGAGTATGCGATCGACATGCCTAAAACCAAGCCTTTGTGTCACCTCGATAAGTGTTTACTTTATATAAATGAAAAATTGAGAAGTTTTTTTCTACAAAAAAATAAGAATTTTATCTTGTCCATGTAATTTTCTAGAGATGGGGTCAGAAAAGTCGCACAATTTTTCAAAAAAGGTAAAAATAATCACTTTTAAAAAAAGTCGTCTCATGGTCGCAAGAGCCAAAAAAACGGATCAAAATGCGATTTAAGTCGCACAACGGCAACCGTGGCACAGAATTAAGATACTTTTCTTAATGTTTCGGGTGCTCTGTCTGAAGGATCATGAATACAAAATCAAAAACCTAAAAAACATTATGTATTTTTTAGTTTAAAATATACAAGCGTTTAAAATTTTCTAAATATAGGTACATTCAAGCATTTGAACGCAATTTGTTTCTTATTTTCGCTCTACTGTGAATAATGAAAATTTCAATTAGGCCACTATTGTACTCACGGCCAAATTTGAGATTATGTTTTGCCCCGATGTAATTGTTTTTCAAAAATACGATTAGCTATAAGTGTAAGAAAATGTGTAAACCATATTTTCAAAAATTCCCAAATTTTGTCGATGGAGAGATGGTGTCTAAAACACGCATTTCAAAATGTTTGAGTTTATGGATGAATCTCAGAAAACTAATACTTTTATTTCCCTCGACGATTTTAGGTAAGTTTGAATATATGTTCTCAATTTTGTCAAACAAAATAGTTTGTTTTTTTACTTATTTAAGCATAATTTGCAGTTTAAGCTCAAAATCCCAAACTAAAAAAAAAAAAATAAGTCAATTAATTTGTTTGTATTTTTGTGTATTTATAGAAGTGTTATATAGTGAATTGCAATAAATACATACATGCATCGATTCTGATCAAAATATGTCACAGTATATTTTCATAACTTCAAACAAAACTTAATCATTAAAAAAATTCGCTTAATATTACTCCTCTTTTTGCATTATGGCCTGTCTAATAATTTGCTGACTAATAGTACGCATACGCCACAGTAGACCTTTTAAAATTAAATACCGAATAGATTTTGTGTATTAAATCAGAAAAGAATGGAAATTCAAATGTCAGTTGTAATTGACAATATAATTATTACTTAAGTTTAAATTCTTATTTTTTATATTTATACCTTATCGCAAGTGAAATGTGTTATATTTTTCAATTTTATCAAAATTTAAGTACGTCATTGCCGTTCTTTTGAATACATTTTTTCAAATTTTTTTAGAAAATTGTGCCTCGGAGGGAAATACTCGAAGATCCCCTTTCACATACCATATACGATTTTTTTTTTACATTTTATGCTAAGCATCCTGTTTAATTTTTTTTATAAATACTAACAGCATAACAACAGAGACTTTGGGCTCCCGGGAAATTATGTAAGAGTATTTCTTGGATTGAATACACACATTAAAAAAGTAATTATTTCTAAAATAAGACAGAAATATTGGAAATCGTATTGCCAGAAATGTATGTATAGAAAAAGAGCCAGGAAGCAAAATAGAAGTAGTGCCAGAAAACCAATATATTTTGCTCTATAAGCTCAAAAATTAATTTTGCAAAAAATTAACAGATTTTCTATACTCAAACAATGAACTTAAAAAGAGGATTAGGGAAACAAATAAACATTTGCTTGAAGAGAGCAAGCTACAGGCAAATTATGCATTCGTTAAAAAAATAATGAACTAGAGATTTTGATCAAATTTGTGGGTTTTATACAATTCTGTCTGTTCGGCCTTAGCCTAAACAGCTGCATCGATTTTCTTCCCACTGGGTACATAGTGGTTTTGGGTTTTCTCTCTTTTTAATTGCGAATGGTACTATCAGTGTCGTTCAATGAAAACTAACTAACTTCAGTTTTATAGAAACCGAGAAACCTCCCGTTAGAACGATATATGCATAAAAGAAAAAAAATATGAGTATTTAGGTTCTGCAAATCAAAAATTTCTTTACATCACAAAAAATGGTTTTCAATAGTACCTCCCCAGAGAACCATTTTTTTATTTTCGATTTTCTTCACAGAACGGTTATATTGAATTCAAAAACATTTTCATACAGAAGCTTCTAAGCAATGTAAAAAGTTTTTCTTACCAAAATTTTCAAAAAAATATTTTTTGGATTCTTAAAAAAATTATCAAATATCTTAAAAACTAGCTTTTTTTTTTTTTTTTTTTTTGTAAATTCATTTTTATTTTTCAATTATCTTAGAACTATCTTAAAGCTAGACAAAAATTCATAAAAACTAGCCTACTTATCAATATCTTAAAACTAACTTACTGGCCCCAGTCGGGCGCTCTAAGTTAAACTAGAATAACTTAATGCTAATGCCTTTCGGCCTAACTAGCTACATAGTACCTAGTTGATTTTTATAGAAATCGGTATTTAAGGGGTTTTCAAAGTAATTTAAGAAAAAAAAATATTTTTATAAAAAAAATACGGTACCTTCCATACAATTGTTAAAAACCCGTTGTTTTGTTTTCTTAAACTGCCCTAATGGTTTTTATTAAACTTTTTCTTTATGCTCAAATTAGGGCGATGTACTACCAAAAATTATTAAAATTTAAAAAGTAGCAAATATTAACAGTACTTTTTCAACAAATCAAACGAAATAAGATTAAAAAATATTGCATATCAAAACTGTGTTGTTTTTACACAACTTTTCAATTTTTAAAAAAAGATTCAAATTTTTTTTTGAAAATTTGATATCTCAAAAACGGGTTGACAAATTTGTTTGAAATTTCATTTTTATATACAAATAAATAAATACTGATCCAATATAGCTTTTATTGGCCATACTCATCAGTGATATAGTCAGGAGTGAGAATTTGAAAATAAATATTTATGATTTGCATACAAAAAATGTTCTTTTAGAATTTGATATATAAGAAATTATTAAAAAAAAAACGGCTCCAACGATTTAAAATTTTTTACATCATACTAAACTGCCAAAAAAAGAAACAGGATTCTGACCGATTCTATAGAATACTATAAAAAACATTTCGTTTCTTTTAACAGTCCCTTCCCTGGAACCATTTCATTTTTAGAAATTTTAAAAACACCCGATAAATTTTAGAAAATTTCGGTCGTTTCAACAACAAATATTTACTAACTTTGAATTTCATTTGTTGGCCATCATTTTTGTCTTTGTAAAACAACAAAATACAAAATCATTTTGCAAATATCAATTTAGTTGCAAGCATTTGACTTAAAACTAACAAAATGAACTCAAATTCAAATAACTACTTAATAATATTAAATTTCAACAAGTAAGATTTTTTTTCTTTTCTTGATTCAATCTACATGCTCCAACTTCATTCAATCAATATGTATGTTAGCATGCAGTAACCTAAAGATGTCTTAAACAAGGCAACCAAATATGGTCATTTTCAATTCAAAGAATTTTTTTCAATTTTTGTCTTGAATTAGGAACCAAACCACATTTAAAAATCGCAAAAGAGTGCCTAGTAAAATTTGCTATAACTTTCAGTCTAAACTTAGTTGTTGAATTTTATTATTTTAATAACTTATCTGATTTTTCTTACCATCCACTGTAAAATTCTTAAATCTGACAAGAGAAACAAATCTCTTGACTTCCCGCAAAAAGCAAATCATTCTCTCTGTTGACAGCAGCAAGCTAGAAAGGAGATTTACCGTTGTTTACCAAACGATTTGTTTTAATGTGATTTTGACTTTGAGTGAAACTTTTTTGAGTCACTTTTAGCAAACAAGCATCATGGGCCTAGCGATCGGAGAGTGTAGACATTCACCTGCCACTGCCACCCACTGCTCCTGGGCTGTTGGGTTTCACACCACTCGCCAGTCAAGTCAGTGCTTCTTCTCACCCTGTCCGGTCCGAGTCCGAGTCTGAGTTATTATTGGACCTATACCATTTAGTTCGCTGTAGAGATCAGTGTGAGTCCGCCACGAGAGAAATCTATACTTTCTGTGTTTTTGAATCATAGACAAAATAAATAAATAAATAAATTTCAATTCAAAAACAGCTTTGATTTTCTGCGCCACTTTGTATCAATGAGACGCGGGCTGACTGTATGCAAAGTGCAGATGCATTTAGGAAGCATCTTTTGAATTTAAGTCCTCACGTCTGTCATCACCATGGTGACGTGCAGCGGAGGGTGTTTTCATTCCCATTGAGCACTCTCCCGCATTTAGTTCATGAATTTGCATAGAAATGCGAGCAATTGATGTCGTAGGCGTACAACGTGCCCCGCAGCCAATATCTCTGGATGCTCTCAGATTTTTAATTGAATATCAAATTAACGTTCAGATAAGAAACTCCTTATCTGCCACTGATCATGGCATTTTTTCTCTTCTTTTCTCGAGTTGATTGCTTCTTTATTCGAAATTTATTCATTTAATTCATAACAATCATTAAGATAAGAAATCGAATAAAGAAAAACAAAAATAATAATGTTAAAAGCGCCAAGGGAGGAAGCAAGATGGAGAGGCAGAGAAGTAAAGATTGTGGCATGCACTAATTTTTGGTTGATCGGTTGATGGGTACTGAATGCTGTTGCAAGAAATTATCATCGTCTTATTGCCAGTCCCAGAGTGCGGATGCTGTGATGAGTCTCAATTCTCAAAGCCCCATCGATGCATTTCCCTGAGATTTACAAAAATGTTTTTTTTTCTTTTTCTTTCCGTTTTCATTCATTGTATGGGTTTTTTTTTTTTTGATTTTGTTCAATGCGATTGGATTTCTTTGAGTTTTAGTTCAATTAATTCAGACACTCATATCAATAAAATTAAGTTAATTGATTAGCATAACTGGTACAAGTAGTATATTTGCTTGCGTATAATGTATTTGTTATCTTAACGATGGAGTTCACTTCTTGTTTTTTTTTTTGGTTGTAGGTATACAATCGATGTTGGGTTCGCTTAAAGGTTGATGCTAAGTAGTTGAAGGTTTTGGGATCAAATTGAATTTTTTTTTTTAAAGAACATACGAAACTGAAAGCATTATGGGATTGGAACTGGGGTAAAAATGGAGATGAGTTGTAAAGGGTGACAGTTGAAGTAAATATTTATGTTGTGTAGGTATTTTGATTTAAATGGAAAATAATGGAGGGGTAATTTAGCTTCTATAGTTCTAATGTATCGTGTATGCATGAAATTCCTTTGTTGAGTGAACAAGTATCTAATCTCTCAACTGGGCTACAACAATATTATTTTAACAGTGCAAATTTTAGCTTTTGGGGCTCACCTACAAAATTTCTGGATGATTATATTTGAAAAAAAAAATTGCAAGAGCTACAAAAAAAGAGGGTCTTAAGATTTTTGAACCACAGTCGCAATAATATTATGTGGCCATGATGCAAAAATAATACATTTTCAATTAAAAACAAACCCGATAAATATTGTCGAAGTTTGTTGCCAAATAAGCAAAACTGGTTAGCTCAACAGCTTCCGGAGCACTAAATTCTAGTAACTTGCAATATCAACCGTTCCTGATGTGTACCTATGCGTGTTTGCATGAGACCTACAGTTTTTTTGTTGAGATCAAACAGATTAGATGAGAGGCATAGGTTGTTCTCGCTCTTTATCGAGGAGAAAGTATAATAATATTTAAGATGGGAAGAAATGGGCCAGAGCTCAAACCTCACACGGCGTGACAGTCCTGTGCAGTTTCTTACCTTAACATCAACAGTTATTATTGTGAATAAGGCCCCAATATTTGTAAAGTCGCAGAGGAAGAAAACTATATGCACGAAAACGAAAAGTGCTATATTTGAGATCTTTAGGCCAGTGTTTTTACCATACATGCTGGTGGTTTTAAAATGGAAGTATCCGGTACAAAAACCAGACTACTCCACATTTTTGAAAGTTGAGGTACAAATACAAAAATCTGTCCTCAAAATCAAAATATCATAAGTTTTTCTTGGAATTAATATTTTTTCTAGGAAAGAGAATAGAAAAAACACATTCTTTATGTTTTATCAAAAAAAAAAATATACATACACATGAAAAATTGAATTATGTTTTGTCAATAAGTGGAGTTTTCTGCTTTTTGACCTGGATGCTTCAATTAAATGGCTTTCACTTTTCGACATTTAAATCTAAGTCAATTAACAGACTTTGCGTGATCTAAAATTAAATTATAAGTAAACGGCGGACCATGTTGGGCTAGGGTTGTATCCAGTGGGGTATTATTTTCCCTAGGGCCATAAGGGCAATGCCCCAGGGCGGCACACTGCGTGGGGCGGCACTCATGATTGGGTAAAAATATAAAATTCATTAATAAAATAGTATGGAAAAAGTAAAGCCTTAGGGGCAACGCACAACGGTCCATTTGTTGAATTTCAGCGACATAAATCATTTCCCATTCCAAATTAATGATACAAATTAATTAAATTTGGTTCACATAATAATTTGAGAATGCTGAACTAATTGGTATTACCTATTTTTTTTTTCTATTTCAAACAAAGGCTTTCAATTAAGGTCAGAACATAGTCCAAAATATAAAAATTAAAAAAAAGTATTGTCGAAGGTAAAAACTGATTGAATGTATACTTTCATAAAAAAATTACTCAAAAGATAAAAAGAAAATTAATAGAAAATAGTCCAAAATGTTTAGGAATGTCCCAATCGATTAGAACTGATTTTAGTGTTAGTTTTTAAGGGAATTATTTTTAGACCTTGTCTGATCGAATGTGAAAGATATTAAAACTTTTAACGGTTGGAAGTTGCCAGTAAAATTTAAGGTAAACTAGATATAGGTACTGCAAAAACACAAAAAAAATTATTTAAAGTTATAGTCTTAAAAATGTTAATATTTTTTCTGGTTACATTATTTAAATCTGACGTAAGCCTTAAAATTCTAGTAATTGAAAGCAGGAAAAACCGTTGTGTTCAAATTTATATGAATATTACTTTGAATGCTATTATTAATTGCTTTAAGGCAATAAGTGGCTTATTGCTCACAAGACACACCCTGCTTTTGTTTAAGATGACTGCAGTGACAAATTGCTTTTTGAAACATTAATTTTTTGTACTCAAAAAGGCGGAAACTATTTATGCTCCCGGATAAGCGGAGAATATTTTAACAAGTAAACACGTTCCCTATTTTGATATCTGACTTTGAATGCGCATTTTAAAATGTGAATTTCAATTTTTAAACTAAAAGAAAAACATCCATACAACATTAGTTTTGGCGTACAAAATTCAAATTTGAAAATCTATTATTTTGTGCAGTAAAAGAATCAGGTGTAGTACCTCGTGGCATAATGGTTAGTGCGTAGGACTGTCATGCCAAAGGTCTGGGTTCGATTCCCAGCCACTGCCATTTAAAAACTTAAATGTTTTTTCCGAGGTACTGCCTCTTGCTAGGAACTGACAAATCCTCCAAGAGTATACTTGTCATGAATAAGTGCTTCTTATCTAGCCGTTCGGACTCGGCAAAAAATTGTAGGTCCCCTCCATTCCTGCCAACAAACATGCACACAGGAATGGTCGAGAGTTGTTAGTCACTAGGCCCTGGTTCTTCATGACCTGTTGCGCCACTAAATTTATTTTATTTTTAAAAGAATCAGGTTTTCAAATTTTCGCCTGCCAAATTCAAACTTGTTTAGACGAAACTTTAATTTTCAAAAATTATTTTGAGCTGCAAGTTCGGATGTGTGCCACAAATAAGCATTTAGTTAATGCAAATTCAGAATTTTTTAAGTAGAAATTTAAATGATAAGAAAATACTCGTGTTTAAAAATAAATCTCATTTGTAAAATCTTTTTTACCGAGCTTTTTAAAGTTTTTAAATTAATATAACCTGCAAAAACTCAGTGTAATCTTATAGCTAGACTTTTTTTGTCACAAATGAGTTATGATTTTGTAAAAAAAATTCAACTCGAGTTTTGATCAGATTTGTTATTACGAGTAATTATACGGAAGACGAAAAAAGTGGGTCTCATAACTCTGTCTGTCTGTCTGCCCGTTGAACTACAGCGTAAAGGAATGGATTGATTTTCTTTAAACATGGTACTGTTCTTGGTCATTCCCCCACAAAATGTTTTCATTTTTACATTAAAAAATATCGGTACCTGTCATACATTCTTCCAAGCAATTTTACATAATCGTATTTCTTACAAAAAAGGCTCTTAAACTTTTTTTAAAAAAAAATCAATAAAATACTATTAGCAAAAGCTACCTTTGGGTGGAAAACATTTTTAAAAAAATGGTTATTAATGGTACCTCCCCAAAGGACAATTTTTATTTTCGATTTTCTACAAAAAGATACGACTGATTTTATAAAATTTTTGTTTACAAAAGCTTTTAGAAATATTTAAATACTGTGCACCAAAATTAAAAAAAATATGTTTTCTATTTAAAAAAAATAGTTCAAAATTTGCTTTTGAAAATTAAATATTTGATTAATTTTTTTAAAAAGCGGTCCTTTATAGTTTTTCAACACTTTGTAAAATATTTTTAGAAAAAATTTTACCTGTATGAAAAAATTGAGGTATGTGCATTCCAAGCAAAAGGCTTACAACCGTCAAAGAAAACATTTGTTTTCTCAAGAATGGGTCCTTCGATTTTGATAAAACTTTTTACATGTGCTAAAATTAGTTAAATCTACCACTAAATAATTCAAATTAAGCAACTATTAACAGTACCTGCATTGGGGTGACCGTTTTTCCCAAAATCATTTTAAAATAGCAGACACGCCCTAATATTCTACAAAAAAATATCCGGCCGAAAAAAAATTTGTATGAGGTCACCTACACGTGGCTCTAAGCCCACACTTTTCCCATACAAATTCTGATGTGATTTTTGCTCTTTTCACGTTTTATTTTTTTTTTTTCTTACGAATTACTGCTGCTTTTTTAAATAAGTTTGTTGATTTTTATTCCTTGATAGCTACTTCCTTTAAACGACCTTATTCAAAAATTCAAAAATTTTATCAACAAAAATTGTATATTAAATTTATGGTATTTTTTTTCTATGATGTTTTTATATGGGAATTCCCTTGGTAATATTTCGAGCTAATTTTTATTTTTATTTTTTTTTAATATATTTTTTAAGTGTGGTCTGTGGATTGTGTGGATTTGGAATAGTAGCTGTAATTCCAGAGAAAAAGAAATAAAACTTGAACAGAGTGGAAATCCCATACAAATTTGTATGGGAAAAATACGGACTTAGAGTCACGTGTAAATGACTTCAGACAAAATTCTTTTTGGGAAAATATTTTTTGGGCGGGCATAAATTTTTGATTTTGGGGTTTCTACTATTTAAAAATGATTTTGGAAAATAACGAACACCCTAAACCCACATACATACCTCTCATAAAATTTTTGTTTATATTGGCCAAACACGGATTAAGATCAATATTTTTAACTTCAAATTTTGTAAAATTCAAATGTCATTGATTTATTTGTGAGCAATTTATAAAAACCTTATTTTTCGCAAAAAAAAAACTCAGATTTTTCTCCAACAAATTTCAAATAAAAATAAAAATAACTCCAATAGAAAAAAAATTTTTTTTTGATTTTTGACTTTCGATTTTCTTTAAATTGGTTTACGTACCTGATTTCAATTATTTCCACACAGTTTTTAAAAATTAAATACCTATTTTTTTTTAAGTTTCTTACATTTTACTTACATTTATGTTATATGCAAAACTAATGCAAGGAAATATTTAATTTTTCTAAAAAAAACATACAAAAAATCAGACGAAAAATTCAACAAAATAGTTTTATGATTTTGCAAAAAAATTCAAAATATAATTTTTGAAAACTATTCATTTATTTGTAATTAATTTTTATCTGCATACTAATAAGTAATTGAAACTTGTTCACAAAATGTATCCTCGAAGGTTAGGACTTTTTTAAAACCAAAATACAAAAACTTTTTTTTTTAGAAATCAATTTTTAAATTTAAAAAACGAAAAAATCTTTTGTAATCTGTTGCAATCTTCTTGAGGCCATAAAATAATAATCTTAAATCACAAGAAAACTTATATTGCTGTGTTAAAGAAAAAAAATAATAATATTGTTTTTAATAATTTTTATTCTATTTAATGAAATATTTTTTGAAAATTGAACTTCCTACATTAATGGGGGGGGAAGGGGAATAATTGTATTACATTTAGCTATCTTACTGCCAAAAAACAGCATTCTCTATTATTTTGTTAAAAAAAACTTCTTTTTGTAAATATTTAAAAAAAAATCAAATTTGTAACTTCAAATTACAAAAAAATAAAATATTTTTCCAAAATTACCTTTATTTTTTTTGACCTTTATTTTTGTGTTCAATCCCCTTATTATTACTTAAAATCACATGCAAAAATATTTATTTTGAATTTTTTGAAAGAATCTAAAATGACAAAAAAGCAACGCTATTTTTATTGTTTTGAAAAAAAATATTTTTCTTTCAAAGTTGTAAGATTGAAAATAAATTTTTCAAAGACTATTTACTAAAAAAAAAATGTTTTTAAAAGAAAATAAAAGAATAGATTTTTGTACAGCTTTGAAAAAAATTAATAAAATACATGACTGGATCGCTCGTACTTGCTCTTATGTTCAAGTTGCTTGGAGCTTAAGAATTTTAGAAATGTGCAAGTTATTTATTAAATGAAGAGCAAGACAAAGAATACATACTTTTCTTAATTGCTCTTTTAATTATATAAACAGCTCGTTAAATAACTTAGAGCTTAAAAACAAGTACAGTAGAGGTCCAGTATAACGAATGCCGATATAACGAATGATAAATTTTAATTTTTTGCGAAAGTTTGCGGATAAACTAGGATTGCACTGGAAAATGCTTTAAGAAAGTAGTTGAAAATAAAATAAAACCTACTTCATTGTAGATAAAACATATTCACTATAACGAATTTGGATGGACTTGGGAGCTTGGATATTATATCATTCGTTATACTGGACCACCACCGTATTCATAAAAATATGAATATGTTAAAAAAAAATAAATAGTCGGAGAAGTTTTCTTAAAAATTAATTTCTTATAGATATATAAAATTTTGGTAACATTTAAAACAAATTAGTATGCGAATTTTGAGTACTTATTTATTGACATACATTTATAAATCTAGTTTCAATAATATTCATATAACCGTTTTTGAAATATTAAATTTTCAATACGAAAAAAAATATAAAACAAAATTTTTTCTTATAATCTAAAATTTATTTTTTTCCCAAAATTTTGATAAGCAATATTATTAAAATTTTAAATGAGCTTTTTCATAAAATTTTTAATTGAAATTGGTTGAATCGTTAGTAAGGGAATCGAAAATAAAAAAACCGTTGTATGGCAGGTTCTGTTAAAAATAGTTGTTGGTGATTTGTTTCACCAAAAAGAACATCATACTTATAATAAAACACTAATTTTTGTTTATCGAAATCGTTGTAGTGGTTTTTGATAATTGGAAACAGCTATCAAAATGAAATTTAAGCATGACAACTAAACATATAACGGGTGATTTTTTAAGAGGTTTAGAACTTTAAAAAAAAAAACACAAAAAATTCGAAAAAATGAATAAAATATTTATTTGAATCGATAGTTTGAACCTTGCAATTTAATGTTTAAAGATAATTTCATGCAAATGTTGACCGCGGCTGCGTCTCAGGTAGCCCATCCGCTGAGTCCAATTTTGGCATACTCTTTCACACATATCGGCCGGTATCTCACGAATGAATGCATGGATGTTGGCTTCCAGTGCGTCAATCGAAGCGGGCTTGTCCCTATAGACATTAGCCTTGACATACCCCCACAAAAAATAATCTAATGGTGTCAAATCGCACGATCTAGGCGGCCAATTGACCGGCCCGAAACGTGAAATTAACTGTTCACCAAACTCGCCTCGCAATTGCGCCATTGTTTCGCGTGCTGTGTGGCATGTGGCACCGTCTTGTTGAAACCACATATCATGCAAGTCAAGAACTTCCATTTCGGGCAAAAAAAAGTTTGTTATCATCGCTCGGTAGCGTTCACCATTGACAGTAACGCTGCCCAAATCCTTCCGCAAAATTTTCCACGTAGTGCTGTAACAAAGGCCTAACTGCTGGGAACGGCGCCGAATCGACATTTCGCGGTCTTCTGTCACACTAGCTGATACGGCCGCAATATTTTCTTCACTACGCACAGTACGTAAACGTGTTGGTGGTTTAATGTCCAACAAAGTAAATTTGGTGCGAAATTTGGTCACAATCTTCCGAATAGACTGCTCCAAAGGTCGAGAATGCCGACCATAAAATGGAAGCAGCGCGCGATGAACATTTCGAACCGAGCACGAATTTTGATAGTAAAATTCAATAATTTGCAAGCGTTGTTCATTTGTAAGACGATCCATGGTTAAATTGCAAACCAAACTGAAGCTGTTTGACAGTGACACAAGGTACTAAACACACGTCAGCTGTCAAAACCAGTGTTGCCAAAACCAAACCAGCTAAAAAATCACCCGTTATTAATTTGAATTTCAGTAAATTGGAACTTAAAGTTTATCTTTCGATGTCACAACAAAAACCACCCGCTTCTAACAAAGGATCTCACCATAACCATTATATTCATACACCAGCAAAATACTTTGTATAACTACGATGCTACTAAAACTAGAAAAACTAAATATTGTTTTTGAAATTACTAAAGTGTCAAATTTTTAATCTTATTACTAAGATCAAACTTCAAGATCATAAAAGATTATGTTGTTTGATCACCTCCTTGTCTATAAGCATCTAGTTTTGATTTCATATATGAACAAAACTCATCAACTTAGTCACTTTTTTTTCAATAAGTTAAGCTTTTGGCTCCTTTTGGCAATCTCATCAAGCCACTATGATCATACTTTGTGTTCTCCATTCGCCTATTCCATTCCATTACTCACCAGGAATTTTCCAGGGTGCGAGCATCTAATCGAAATAAAACACAACTAAATTGAAAAAGAGGTATAAAGTGATTAAGGGTACCTAATTCTGCATCACCACAATTCCTAGAGAACAAAATTTACTGCCTTGTATTTCTTTTCTTTGACTAACATAAAGCTGATTAACTTCTTCACCACCTCTGCAAACCGAAAGGAGCAATATTTGTCTAGATATCAAAAATTAAGAAACCAAGGTCAATTTAATTGATCCACAATCTTCATAATAAAATCAAAAAAAAAATCAAGGAAACAAAGTTGCAAAGAGTCAAGTTCGTTCAGATTAGATATACGAACCTACCTGGGTTGAAAAAATTAATCAATATCGACAAATTTGCAAAACGTAAAAAAACCACTTCTTGAAAGTGTTGTTGCCAAAAACAATAAAACCGCACACAACAAAACTCATAATCCATCATAATTAGCAATCTGATGGCCAACATGCACATTCAATTCAAATATGTATAATTTTGCAACCTAATACAAATCATTTTCGGTTAGGCAAGCGTTTCCGAGATAAACTGACAGGCCGCTGTCAGCAAACCTCAAAATCCCATTCGATAACTCACAAAAGGCATGTGTCAACGTTATGACACCACATTTCTTAGCCATGTCAGTAGTGGCGATTGGCGAATATCATCTAAGACGAAGTCTGAACTTGTAATGATCATCCCCTCTCTCTGTCTACAACATTATGTTTAGGTATGGGACCTATTGTCAAATCCAATACCGGAGACTGCTGAAGACAGGGGGACTTTGTAGCTAAGATGTTTCAAATGGGATTAAAATTAAATCGAGCTTTGTGTGATCTTCGTTGGGTACAAAAAAAGATATTTGAATCTGATCAGAATTTCATATCAAATTTGTTGTATTTGTTTGTATGTGGATTTTCGTTTGAAACCAAAGCAGGGAGAGAGATCAGACTTATAACAAAACTGTGAGTTAAGATCCAGAAAATGCGACGGGACTAGTCAGCCTCTGTCGAGGTGCTGTCATCAAAATGTTGGCGCATTGACTAATACCAAGCTACATCTGTCTGGCCCTGCTTATTTTTTTTTGTTGGATTTTTTTGGCAATGTCAAGAATCAAAATCTGAGGCATGAACTCAATCCACTGAGCAAGAGCATGAGAGCGAGTCTGGGTTAAAGAAGTGAACTGATGCCCGAACTGCGCCGAAGATGCATTCACATGGCTAAACATTTTTAGACCCAAAATCAATCCATGAGCGGAATTTGGAATTTGGATTGGTTTCATCGTCATCCTCATCAGCGTCAGAAGCAAACAGCACCAGCACCGGCAGCAGCAGCAGCAGCACCACCATCATCAGCAGGGCTCTCTGTGGATTAAGCTTCTCTCCGGGTCGCATGTCCACATAATTCATCCTCGATTTGGACGATCGGCATATGGGAGACAGTTTTGTTGATAGTATTGGCTTGTTTCAATATTTTTGGTCTTTTTTGTCTTTGACGGCAATGTCGAACTAAATAAGACGATCAAGAAGAGGATTATAAGGACTCAAAAGGATCCACAAAATATCGCATCATATAAGTTGATAAATGTATCCGCAAAACATAATAAGAGAAGATAAAGAAAGTTAATACCTTGGATGGCTATTCTCGTATGTACATATATAAAATAACGTCGTCGTGCTTGTGATAGGTTTGGACATATTCCCTTTAATGATAACTGTCAGGTAGTTAAATTAGCGAATGTGTCAGTAAGATATCAAAAAGAAATTGTATGACTTAATTAGCAGACCATCGATCATTTTGTATTTGTATTTGGTTTTGCAAAATACTCAAATCTCTTGAGATTATATACAAAATGAATAAAGTATGTCCAACAAGAAAATTTATATAGCAGAAAATGTTTTTTTTTTTTAATAAAAAAATTCACATTAGTTAAATTCATTAGTGTCAAGTTAGCAAAGCTGCTTCGACAAAGCAGAAAATAGGTGAATTATTTGCCGTTAATTAGTCGCTAGTAAGTATTGACAATTTAGAATTTGTTGTTCTATGTTTTCTATGTTTTTTTTTTTTACGTGGTTAAGGTGAAGTTTATTGTTAGAAGTCTTAGAAAATTGTATCACTTTTCAAAAAGAAAACATTATAAACATAGACCAACCCAATCGAAATTTTCAAAACTTGTTAGTGACTAATTGACCATGAACTACTAAGTCATAAAATATTCTGCAAATGTTATCTCAAGTTATCTAAGGAATTCAAAAAACTATAGTGAAACATTAGAATTGCTACAGAACCCTAATAACTATATCATACACTCATATCATTTCCTGCATACATCGGATGACACCCGCCATTAGTTAACTCATTCATAAAATGAACAAAAATAAAAATCATGAAAACACATATAAATTTGAATTTCATTCTTACAATTCACATTGGCTTACTCCAGCAAATGCAATAGGGTGATGTAAGAAAAATGTTTAAATTTTTTTTTCTTTTCGTCCAGTTGTGAATACCAACCAAGAGTATAGAAAATTGAAGATCGGGCCGTAACATTGACTTTTCAAGACAAGGCGTTTTGGTGACAGATAGGCATTGTTTACTCAGACCCCAATCCAACCTTTTTTTTTTAATTATTTGTGGCTAGCTTAGAAATACCATTTGGGTAGGGGTGAATAGTATAGGCATGTTAGGCTTATATAAGTATAAAGGGTTCCAATCCAACCGTTTCTTTTCCTGGATTGTGTGCCAGAGACAATCGTTTAGTTCCTTTCGGCTACTTTTCTAGAAGCCCATTGGACACGGTTCTCCTTCGAGGGTTCCAACCACTTTTTTCCTTATTTGCTGAGAACATTGTCCTTCCAGTAAGGATCCCGAGTCCCGACCCTGTTTTGTTCCTCTGTGCTCCTCTTCAAGAAGCTTACTGTACAAAGTTCTCCTTCGAGGGACAGAGTTCCAACAGATTTTTCCTTGGGTTGGAACAGTCGGTGGGCTATACTCTTTCAGAAGCTCCATTGGCCAAGGTTCTCTTTGGAGGTTTTCATCCACTTTGTTCTTCATTGAGCATAGGTTTCTGATAAGGAAACTTGACCCTTTAGTTCCTTCGAGTTCCTCTAGCTGGGCAAGGTTCTCCTTCGAGGTTCCAACCGCTTTGTTCCCTATTTTATGAAGTACCATGTTAGTTATTTTTAAGACCGGAACAAATTCTGAACTGTTGTGAAATACCATATTAAATGTTATTTGTCTTAAGAAACTTAAGTAATAATTTATAATTTTAAAAAGTAAAGCAGCAGTTTTCGTTTATGAATAAATACGTAAGGGAATTAAAGCCGTTTTATTTGGAGATTTGATCCTGCTGTCCTGAATCCCAAGTTCTGTTGCTTCTTGGGGAAGAATCCTAGATACCACCGAGCTTACTTGAGCTGCATAGTATTTAAAACCATCAAAAACGTAGAAAACATTGCAAGAACAATATCACAACTAATTAAAGAATAGTTAACGGCAGATTATTAAGCCGTAAACCATTAGGTTACCGCAGTTTTACTCCCCTTGCTAACATGGTATCAAACTAGCAAAATACTCAAACAAAATTGAGCACATTGCACGGTTAAAAACTCACAACTTATAAAAGACTAACTAATGGCAAATTATTAAACTATAAGACATTATGTATAAGAAGCTTTTATCGCTTTTTAAAAATAAAATATGTTAAGTTAGCAAAACACCTAAGAAACATAGAAAACATCACGACTCATAATTATCTACCTCAAAATTTAATGTTTTTCAAATTTAAAATGTGTTTCGGGCAGATATAAAAATTTATTGGGCTCGTTATTGCATTTTATTGTTCAACCTAACAACTTAATTAAGACAAATTAACTGCAAATTATCCACATACTCATTTTCTGATTGGTTAAAGGTGCTTTGTTAAATTCATAGAAAATAAATCGCTCAAAAACGCAAACATCGCACGATAAAATTGAATTTGTCACAACTAACTGACAAATAACTAACGGCAGATTTATAAGCACTTTAATATTAAATTTTAGAAGTATTTACTACTTTTTAACAAAAAAAGATAGAAAAATTTGGATTTGTCATAGAATTGTCATTAACGACAAGTTATGCACCAACAAATTTTTTGATTTGCTAGAGAAAACATAGAACGATCGAATTAAATTTGCCACAACTAATTAACGACTTATTAATGGCAGATTATAAAGCCATAAACCTATTGGTTTTTATAAATGTTAACCCCCATTTGAGGAGGTGCTTTTCGTAACTTGATGTCAAACTGACTTTAAATTGAATTCAAATTAAAAAACTTAGAAAACAACGACAAATTCGAAATAGTCACAACTAATTGATGAGTAATCAACAGCATATTATTCACCAACCCATTTTTGATTTGTAAAATTTGCTTTGCTTTCATGATGCCTGCTCCTGTTGTATTCACAAAACATATAAGTGAAATGGGAAGAGATAAGGCGAGAAAGAAGATTTCTTTTACTTGAGTTCGTTATGGCTTATGGGAACCATTAATTTATCCATCTTACTATCTTTTTGGACATGTCGCAGGTTTTTGACTAGGTGTGGCACTACGGCCTCAAATTCAAATTAAGACAAGTTCTGCCTGAAGGACTTTAAAATATTCTAAAGGGATATCTAAATGAAAGACATTTTCGTGTAAGACACGGAAATGACTATTCTGATTTCTAAGAAATAGTGGCTGGGGTACCACAAGGAAGTGTATTAGGGCCAGTTCTGTACCTTTTATTTACACGCGATATATCTCAAACAGAAGACACTACCGTAGCCACGTTTGCTGATGATACTGCAATGCAAATAGTAGGCAAAACGATTAGCGAAGCTTCAATTAAATTACAAAATGCTCTTAATAATGTCAATGAGTGGACAAAAACATGGCGAATAGCGCTCAATGAACAAAAGCCAGTTCACGTGGACTTAACGTATACAAAAATAAATAGAATACCCGTCTTACTTAAAACCGCTCGTGTTTTATTTGCAAATGAGGCATAGTATTTGGGAATGACTGTAGACGCGAAATTAAAATGGAAGCCGCACCTGAAAAAGAAATGCGAAATACTAAAAAGTAAATTAAGAGATATGAACTGGTTACTCGGTAAGTATTCAAAGCTTTGTATTGAAAATAAATTGATTTTATACAGGCACCTTATGGTATACAACTTTGGGGTTGTACCTGCGATACAAACTTAAATAACTTACAAACGTTTTAAAATAAATTGCTTAGGTCATTTGCAAATGCTCCGTGGTATATAAGAAACGAAAATCTTCACAGGGATCTCGGGATTCCTACGGTCCGAGACGAAATAAAAAGTTTCAAGCTAAAACATAGAAATCGGTTATTAGAACACGCTAATTCAATTATTATTGATATTCTTGATGAGTCGAATTTAGTACGCCACAGCGTCTGGAAGAACAAAACCTTCTGACTTGGTGCGGTGAACAGCCAGCCGCTTTATAACCGTGGATTAAGCAGGAACACTTTCACCGGAAAGTAACCTGCAACACGTTACTTAGCTTCGTTAAAAATAAATTGCTAGATAAGCTTCAACTTAGTTGCAATCGGGATGTGGAGGTGGTTTTAGTGTAGTAAGAATCTCATAGACCTATGTATGAGCATGCGTTTTTCGGTGCTCATAGAGCCTGATATGCAGGTTTTGCACTTACCCACGGGAAAATAAATACAAAAAAACTGTTCAGAAAATTATATTTCATTGCCATATAGGCTTATGGCATTTGCTAAGGTCAGCTTATGGCCGTTTTCGAAAACGTCAAGGCAAAGTCTATTTGATCGTCAAATGATCGTTATTTCTTGACGCGGATACTATAGTTGTCCTGCCAGCACAAAATTTGCTTTATCAAAGTGAATTAAACTAATTGCAAACGCATTTGACGTTTACGAACACGTTCTCTGACTTTTTAATATTTTATTCGTCAACCCGATTTTTTTTCTGCACACCTGCACTGCAGATGAGTTTTCGAACATGTGACATCAGCAAGCTGCATTATCGAACACACTACGAATGCAACAAGATTCGAATTGGCGATTCCGAACAGAAGTCGTTTGATTTTGCGTTTAAAAAATTCTGCAATTGCTTGTTTCACGCAATTTTTGACCTTTGCAATTTTGGAATGATGACACACATAAATTAGGTATATTCAGAAAAATGAGATCTCCAGTAATATCAGTGTCGTAGACAGGATTTCTAAGCTTTCAAAAGTACTGAAAATAAAAAAAACTGGATTCGCTTACTCACTTTTTGAGGGAGCAAAATATGAGCGAAATCATTTCCCTGAGCACACAAAATCATTACGAATTAATTTATTGAAGTTTTTAAAGGATATTGATGACATTAATGGTTTAGTAACTAGTTTAACTCATAATTCTTACTTCTTTAAGCGTGACTTCTAGTTACTGGCTAAAGAAATAATTCCCCAATAAAATAACTTAAACTAGTTCCATGGGTTTTAAAATCTGGGTAAGAAAATGACAATATTACGTATCTTTAATAATTCTAACACGTACAAACAATATAATTTATTAATAAAACACAAAACTGAAATACAAAACAGAAAGTTCATTATATTCGACAAGAAAAGGTTAACTGCCAAAGATCTCAACATCTTGATTAAACATTTCTTCCCAAAAAAACCATAAATAATTTTGCTGTTATATTATAGAATCTGTCATAACTCATAACATTATATTTGTGAGTAATTCTGTCTTGTGTAGTTTATGTGTCATTCTTTAAATGACTTCAGTAATTTCTGACCTTGTACATCATGTTCAAATAAAAAATTGTATAATAATTAAAAGCCAATTTCCAAGATCCTACCTTTATACCTCTAGTGACATTTTGTTACTTATACGACCATGTTATATGTCTTATTGTTTTGTAAGTTTTATTTTATAAGGTACCATACCACCCAGACTTATCTTGAACTCAATCTTAATGGTCCAAGCCTACAAAAATACAAAAAAAAAAAAAAAAAATAAAAACTATACTATCATCGGATAAGATTATTGCAAATTGCCCGAAACTCATTTTTTGTTATGTGAAATGTAAAACAATAAATGTTGGAAGTTGGAACATCAGTTAAGAGCCCCGGCACGTGACATGTTTGTTGATTAGCTAGTAGTCTCTGATGACAGATTTGTTTAAGTTAAAAAAAAGTTAAAAACTTAAATTGTATATGACCAGCAAAAAAATGTTTATTCTCCTATCACATCTGTAACATCTGATGTATTGTCACCTTTTTTTAAACAGAATTCAGAGAAAAGTTGGTCATTTGGAGGCTTGTGGCATGCTTTATCTATAGTAACATGACTTATATCTTAAGGTAGGTATGTTAAGTTATATATTATAAGGAATAATCAACGAGAAATACGAGATCATCAGATGTCTGAAAATTTAGCACAACAATGTTCAACTAGACCAATGGGACCAATTCACGATAGAAATTTGCATTTTATTTAATTTCTATTCCGGATTTAGCAGTTCATCAAATAGTGGGCATAACCCAGTTGTGGCGATGCTTATTTTATTGTAAAATTGGTATGACATGCAATTTTCTCAGCAAGACAGTTTATATTTATGAGGACAATGTAAACAGATTGAGGTCCTTTTTATGTTTTATTCAAGAAAAAGCGAAATATGTGCAATTGCGTCCTGGGACTTTGATTGATTGCAATGGGTCTTTTTTTTAGAGTTTCCATGAGTACTTCAAAATTTTAACCCTTATTTTTCTAAAAATTAACAAAAAGCTTCAAATTTGTAATCCATTTTATTCACTCTTTTAATCCGATTAATCCAATTTGATTTAAACTGCATTACGGAGATCAATTTAAGTTGTTAAATCCAGATCAAGACTGAACTTCATATTATTCACATTTTTTGACATTTCAATTTAAGCAAATTTTTCAACCGAGTTTAAGCAAAAATTTGGTATACTTTTCATACCTTATTTTTGGAAATAGAATTGGCTGGTTTGAAGCGAAAACGACGACGGTAATTCATGTCTCTCACCGTAGTCATCCAAACATAGTTTCCAGTATCGTTGTCATTAAGCTCGATGCGGGAATCTATGTTGTGATTTTCTCGCTATGGTCTCGCCATGACATTTACACGTGGTTTTTGGCATTTAGTATGTTTTGCCATCATCTCGCTTTGCTCTCGCCATAGTCTCGCCAAAGTTTTTCTTTTCAAAATTGAAAATTTCAAAAGTGGTTAAAAATTCCAAACGTGGTTTCTAATGTTGTGATCGACTACTCAGTGATCTAGGTCTAGTGTGGTGTGTTGTTGGGTTCCCTTACCATTTGAGAAAAAAACCCAAAAACTGGTGAATAAACTTATTAAGGTTTTCCCAAACCAAAATAAATAAATATTCTAGTGACGATATGTAACGTCAGTGTAGTTAACGCCATGTAAACTAATTCTGACAGGTAAAATTTTCGCTTTCTCCTGATGGTTTTGCGTTGGTTGGGAGAGCTTTAACAGAAATAAGTAAAGGCTCTCCAGAACCAACGCAAAACATTCGTTACGTTCTGTTCTTTTACTAGTTTTGTCGCATGGCGTCAGTGTCAGTGTGTTTTAGTGTATTTAATTTTGAGAAAGCGGAATATCGAAGTAGTAAAATTTCACGAACTAAATTTGGAGTAGATTAACCATTTTGAGTGAAATTCGAAAGCTGGGCAGGATAGAAGCCAAAACAGCATGCTGCCTACGTCACCGCAAATACACGAATAGGAAATTGACAGTCAATGCAGCCAACTTGTGGCCACATGAGCTAGTACTGGCTAGCCAGGCCGCAGGATAAGGACTTCAAAATAATTACTAATAAATGCATGACTGGGTCGCACGTACAAACTCTTATGTTTAAGGGGCTGAGAGCTTAAGAAAATTATGTGTAAGGACATGGAAACTATGAGAGAAAAATGTAAGCATTAAATATCTGCGATATTTAAATTAGCTAAAACTATTTATTTGACAGTTTTAAATGAAAAAAAGAACGCCATATCTTTGTTTTTGGATGAAAAAAACAAATTTTAAATCGTTGAAGCGGTTTTCTTAAGAGATTTTTGAGGAAAACTTTTGGTACCTATGCAAATTTTAAGCTTTTAACTGTGTACATACAAAAATAAAATTTAAAAAAAAAAATTATCAAATCGTTTTTGAAATACTGAATTTTAAAAAAAAATTAAACTTTTTTTAAAAATTAAGAGAAAAAAAAATTACTAGAATATTTTCTTAGTTGATTGGAAATTTGCCTTTAAAATATAATTTAAATCTGTTCAGCCTATAATGAGAAAATTCCAAATTCTATGAATTTTTTTAAAAATGGAATTTTTTTTTTCAAAATTTTCGCAGAAAAATTAGGTATTTATAAAGTTTAAAAGCTTTTGTTTTAAAAAAATATTAATAATATACAAAAATAAATATTATAATTAGGGCATCAGAATAACCGTTTTAAAGAAAATCGAAAATAAAATAAAATAAACTAAAATAAAATAAAATAAAATAAAATAAAATAAAATAAAATAAAATAAAATAAAATAAAATAAAATAAAAAAAAATAAAATAAAATAAAATAAAATAAAATAAAATAAAATAAAATAAAATAAAATAAAATAAAATAAAATAAAATAAAATAAAATAAAATAAAATAAAATAAAATAAAATAAAATAAAATAAAATAATAAAATACAAAGCACGACTAGACCGAACGTACTTTCTCTTAACAATTTTAAAATATGCAAATATTTATAGAAAAAAGTATAAAAAAAATTATTTTAATCGTTCTTTAACCTGTTGAATAACTCAAAGCTCTTAAACAGGTATGACATTTGATTACTTGAACAAATGGTTAGAACAGTTTTCTAAAAATTTATTTTGTATATATAAAAACTAAGTAATATTTAAAACAAATGATGTTCCAATTTTGAGTATTTATTAATAGACATTTATTAATTTAGTTTCAAAAATCATCAACCCGTTTTTGAAAAATTGAATTTTTCAAAATAAAAATTAATTTTTGTTTTTTAAATCCAAAATTTTTATTTTCAAAATTTTGATATGCAGTTTTATTCACACTTTAAAGGAGCTTTTGCATACAAATTTTAATTGAAACCGTTGAAAAGTTAAGAAGAAAATCGAAAAATATGGCAGGTACCGTAATAACGGTTTTTGGTAATTTTATTTTTCTTTACCAAAAAGTATACCTTCAATAATACACTGATTTTTTTTATCATAATTGTCAGAGGCGTTTTTGAGATAAATAAGCGCTTCCTTAACAGTTGTATCCCAAGTAGCTACCGTTATTTTTTTTTTAAGATACAAAATTTTCAACTTACACACTGGAGAATCACGAAAAACCGCTTTGTATTGAATTTTAAGAAAACCGATCTAGCCGTTTTGGCTGTAGTCAACCAGACAGACAGGCAGACAGACCAGAATAGTTAGACGCGCTTATTTTGTCTTCCCTACCATATCTTAATGACTGACAAGTCTGATCAAAGTCTCGAGTAGAATTTTTTTTACGAAAGAAAAACTTGCCATTAGTACATATGTAATGGGTGTTTTTTTTAGACCTGTGGTTTTTAGCAGAAAGAAAACGCATATAATTTAATGTTATGGCCAAGAACTTACCTTTATTATAAAGATATAAGGGTTTGGCATTATGATTTAAAAATAATTTCAGGAAAGTGGCCGCCACGGCTGGCTCGAATAAATTCCTGCCCAGAAGCCCAATTTTTGACTTCTTTTTGCAACAATTGGGCCGTATGTAAGTAATAACGTACCAAATTTTATGAAGCTGAAGATCGCTGCACCGAAAACAAATAATATTTTTAGGAGAGGATCTGGAAGTATTGTGAAATTATTTTCAAAAATTTAAAAAGGATTGTGTTGGGCAGGAATTTTTCTAGACGTGATGTCTTTTATTTTTTTAATATTTTTGTGTTTAATATTTTTTTTCAAATTAAAAATCGTTAAATATCGTGTACTTTTTTTTTAGGAGAGAATCCCCGCCACAAAAATAATTTTATGAAAAAAATTAAATATGTCGTATGCAGAATAGCCTTAAATGCAGACGTGATATTTTGTATTTTTTTTTTTATTTTTTACTGTTAAGATTTTTTAGCATGATTTCTTCAAGGTTTACAGCAAAACTTTAGACCCTTAAAGCTCAGAGTTGAGATATGATAGGAAGAAAACAAGACCATCAAAATAACGGCATTTTAGAACTCTCAACGTGATCGATTTTATTTTTTTTTTAATTTACAATCGAAGCTCTTTTTTTTGTTTTGTTTTTGTTTTTTTTTTTAAAGATTTTTTAGCATGATTTCTTCAAGGTTTACAGCAAAACTTTACACCCTTAAAGCTTAAAGTTGAGATATGATAGGAAGAAAACAAGACCATCAAAATAACGGCATTTTAAAACTCTCAACGTGATTGATTTTATTTTTTTTTAATTTACAATCTAAGCTCTTTTTTTTTGTTTTTATTAAAGCAAGTAATACAATTTTGAAACAAATTTTTAAGATAAAATAAGTTGAAAGCGGATAGCATTTTTAAGGAAACTTCAGTGTGTTTATATCTATTACATAACGTTTAATTCCAAATAGTCTAAGGGTCATGTACATATACATATATCTAGCAGTGGGGTTCTACCACTGTGATCTATATTAAGAATTGTTTTAAAAATATTTAAGGATCTTAATGTAGTTTCTCAAAAAAAAAAAAAAATGCATGATTGAGTGTACTAGCACGAACTTGCTCCTGAGGTTCAAAACTATAGTGTGCCCAAGCGTCGAATACATAAAGTATGTATTAGGTAATCATTACTTTCCTATTGTTATAGTACAAGAGCTGACAGAAAATTTTGCGAGGGGACTTGTAACCAAAATCTGAGTGTGAGTTTTTACATGTGAATGTATCGTGGTACAAAATACCAAAGTCTGACACGTTTCTTTTTAAGCTTTTGGGAGGGTTGGGAAGTAAAAGAGAAGTTTCCTTTAAAAAAGCCATCCACTTTCAACTTATTTTATCTTAAATATTTATTTCTAAAGTATTTGCTTTAATAAAAACAAAAAAAAGAGCTTAGATTGTAGATTAAAAAAAAAATAAAATTAATCACGTTGAGAGTTCTAAAATGCCGTTATTTTGATGGTCTTGTTTTCTTCCTATCATATCTCAACTCTGAGCTTTAAGGGTCTAAAGTTTTGCTGTAAACCTTGAAGAAATCATGCTAAAAAATCTTAACAATAAAAATAAATAAAAAATATCACGTCTGCATTTAAGGCTATTCTACATACGACATATTTAATTTTTTTCATAAAATTATTTTTGTGGCGGGGATTCTCTCCTAAAAAAAAAGTACATGATATTTAACGATTTTTGATTTGAAAAAAATATTAAACACCAGAATATTTAAAAAATAAAAGACATCACGTCTAGAAAAATTCATGCCCAACACAATCCTTTTTAAATATTTGAAAAATAATTTCACAATACGTCCAGATCCTCTCCTAAAAATATTATTTGTTTTTGGTGCAGCGATCTTCAGCTTCATCAAATTTTCTCTTCCAAGACGTCAATCGTCTCGGGCTTATTGGCATAGATAAGCGACTTCACATAACCCCACAAAAAATAGTCCAGCGGTGTTATATCACACAATCTTGGAGGCCATGTAACAAAGCCACGATGCGAGGTAATTGCCTCAAAAAAGTTTCTTTTAATAATTTGATTGTTTTACGATGCATCACGCGAATCGAACCAGTATTTTGGTAATAAGTTTGCAAACTTTGTTCAGGAGTAAGTCTATTCATTATGAAATGGCAAACCAAACTGAGCATAAATCAAGTGACAGCTGTCAAAAAGACCAACTCCGATAAAGTATTGCCAGATTGAAAACGACACGACTAAAAAAAAAACACCATTTATATAAATCGCTACTCGCAAGTAAGAAATCTTGTACCTTGACCTAGTTAAGAAAGTTAAATGAAAATATATCCGATATTCTAAGTACTTCTGGTCGAAGTCCTTTCAAAACCGGTCTAATCATATGTGAAAATTATTTTATTTAAAAACAAATATTTTGAAATTCTTAGGATGTCTGAATCATAATCAATAAATTTTGGCGATTTCATTTCAAAAGACATTTTCAAAAAAATAATACATTCAAAATATCAGCTTAAACGTCATAGGTCCTTTTTACTATTTTTTTGGTATCACCAAGGGACTTTCTAGCTTAACTTAAAAAAGTAGGTCGCTTAAACAACGCCTCCCATTATACTTTGGAGGTTGAAAAACGAATTGTGCTAGATAACACAATTGAATTAGATAAAATAATGAAAAGCACATTTTATTTTTATATGGTAAGGTTTTCACTTATTTGCCAGGTAAAGAGGTGGCCACCTTAAGTAAAATATAATCATTGGTGACAATATTCATATGATTTAATTGCATTTATATGTAATAGGAATCTATTATCATAACTGTTCATTGATAAGTGAAATAGTTAAATACACTGGTAAGTAGCATAATTCATTTCGGCTTAGATTAGTCTTTTTTGAAGACATTTCTCTCAAAAATAACTTCTTACTTCGAAATCTCTACAATTATATGGTCAAACATGAGTGGTAGTATTGTAAACCATCTAACCTAAACTTTTGTTCATCAAACCCTTTATAATTAAAAGTACATCTATATTTACTGTTAAGACATAAAGTACATTAAGTAAACATTCATATAAATCTTAAAAATATTTACAAAAAAAAAAAAAAAAAATGTATACATTGTTGATGGCAATATATTTAATGAAACACATGCGTACCTCCTGCGGTTTATGTTTTCGTTCCCACACGTGTGTGAGCACGATGCGCCAAATAAGACTAATAACCTGCATTTTGAGGACCCACTATAAGTCACGAAACGTCTTCATTTCATTGGAACCTCGCAGCTTTAAATTTCAACTCAAGAGTCCAAGAGAGCGCGAGTTGTGGTTCTTATGCATCTCAACTTAAACCAACCAACACTTTCTGCCTCATGTCGACTATTAAATGATGAGGAGCAACAAGCTGAACAAAAAAAAAAAAAAAAATTAAAAACCAACAGCCAGAGCATCAGAGCACTACATTGCAATTATTATGGAATAGTGGAAGCACGTTAGGGCCGATGATGGAGAACTTAAAGAACCAATTTGGTGCACTCCTCAGGAACACACGAAGAAGAACAACCGAGACTGCACACCAAGTGAGTTTGACTACCTACCTACCTGTGTGCAGTGCGTGGCGGGAATCAACCATCATGTAGGTTCATTTTAAATCTTATAAAACCTCTCTTTATTATGTTTTTGATTTTGTTTATTTTTTTTTGTATTGAAGTTGTTGTTGTTAGTCTTAATTCTGTAATCAAACAGTTGTTGCGTTTAATTTATTTTATTTTTTTTTTGTAAACCTTAATAGTGAACTAATTGTAGCTTAAGTTGTATCTTAATTAATGAAAAAAAGTACTAAGATTTGGATTCAGTTTAGGGCTTAGCAAGAATTACATCCATAATTATATGCTTTCGTCTTGTAAGTCACAGGGTTGGTCAAAAGGAGGACTTTTTAAATGCGTAGATCATCGATGTATAAGGATTTTGGCAATCCTAAACCATTTACAGGCAGGGGCGTACACAAGGAGGAGCATGTAGGGTGTATTTTCCCCCGTTAGTCAAAATATATTTCATACGTACATTAGACTATTTATCTTCTGTCAAAAGCAAGCATTTTCAAACAAGATTTCTGTACCAACATAATTTTTTGAATGAGTTTGCCCCTCCCCTCATAACGGGAATCCTGCATACGCCCTTGTCTACAGTTAATGTGATAGTGAACAAATTAAAAACAGCATTCTCAAAATCTCGGAAGTTCTTAAAAAGAAGTGGCCTTATCAATCTATGGTAGACGCTTTTGAAAACTAAAAAATATAGGTATCATGTGATACCTTCTCATTCATCAATAGCATTGACGTCACTTAAATTGAAGACTGAGATGTCTTAATAAAAATATATTTAAACTGAGCTAGAACCTTCTGGGTCAAAGCCGTGCTAGCTGCCAAATCATCCAACATACTAGTAAAAGCTGCAATGTTTTTAAATCTAGGCCTTGGTGTCTCTTGTAAAAAGGACGTTTTGAACACAAAAAATTATAAGATTAGGGACAGAGGTAGCTTACCTGAAGTATAAGATCATAGGTACCCACTTAAAATTGCAGTTGTTAAGACAAAGATTCTTCAAATAAATGTCACTTTAAATACATACATTTAAGAAGACCTAGCCAGCTATATTTAACATAAATAGCACACGTGGTGATAAATTATCATCTATCACAAAATGCCACACAAAAAAAAAAAAAAAAAACTACACAAATAAATAAACCTCAAAATGATACTGAACCACATAATACCTGTCGTAAATTTCATAAAATGATCGCACTAGAAGTGTGTCTTTCATCGAAGCAATATACCTATCCAACTAGAGTGCACCAGCATATCACCGATTGTGTATGAAAATCCTTGCTGGCACTATACTCAACAAGAGTGAAGAATGGTTTTACAAAAAAAACATGCGATTCAAAGAGATAAATAGCTTTGGAGTTTTCCCTGATATTTTTTACTGAAACCCCAACACCAAATGGCACAAAGTGCGCGCACGACTTTTCAATAAATGTTGACAACGAAAAGTTTTATGGTAGGTATATCCTAAAGGAAGTGAAATATGATATCCACTGCAATTGAAAAATACTCCCCGAAGCTCCAGGTTTTTGTTTTTTTTTTTGCTTTGTTTACTTCTCATGTATAGCTTAACGTTTGTAGTATTTATGGTTGGAATATTTTCATGGATTGAGATTTTATGTAACAAGTGAAATTTGAAATATTTAAGGAGATAAACTATTCTTCAAAATATGGATTTTCATTCAAAATAGACAAAGTTTTCTTGTGACCATTTTTGACTAAAGAAGAAATATTAAGAATATTGAGCAGTCTGTTAAACTGAAAATGCATCACTACAAAAAGTTCGGTGAAATAGGGTGAACATATTATATAAAAGTGAAATGAAGCTTTTTGAGGTAAAATTCAACCTTATTTCCCTTTTTTAAATTGAACGAGAAAAATAACGCCACATAAGTCTTACTCACATCATTTACAATGACAACTCTTATGCTACTCTTATTGTTGTAAGGTGCGCTGAAAGGTAAATACTGTTGTTGAAAGTATATGTGTTTGCCTGAGCTCAAAAACTGCAACGTTTATAGTATTTCAGAAAATGCATGAATATCGGACCCATTAGCCTAAGGAGAATTTTCAATAAGAATTATGCATGGATCAAGTATTTTCTTAAAAGATTCAATATTGACTTAGAAATTAAAGCAAAATAACCTCCCATGAACCTTTTCGTAACCACAACGGTGTTTGAGTTTTAGGAACACAGCTTAAAATTGACGACAATTTTGCTAAAAAAAAAATCATCTCTTTGATATTTTATAAGTGCATAGCTATTATCTTAGCGACCAAGTAAAAGAAATTGCAGTGTTTTTAACTTGAAAAATCCACACGAATTTACGGAAAACCATTACATCCTGAACATTATGACCATTTGGTTTTGGGTGTGCAGGTCATTTGTCTTCCAAGGTGACGATGGAAGAAATTTTACGACAAATTAACAAGGAATGTGCTAGCGATACATGATAACCATTTATTCGACAAGGAATTGAACAAAAGCGAGGTTTAGGGGATGGCACACATAAAATCGAACGAGTCGATATACTGATGTTCCATGTCTGGCAGGAACGTGTGATTTGACACCTTTGAATGAAGAGAACTTTGTTTTGACGTCCTTAGCATTTCCTGAAAAGTGAAAAGTTCCGTAAATTTGGGCTGGGGCTTAATTTTTTAGTGAGGGGGGCGGGGTCGGTAATGGGAGTAAAATTCAGGTTTTTTCTTAATTTCTCCAAAACTATAAGTTTTTTTTGAAAAAAGTGAAGAAACAAATTGTAGCTTATGTTATTCCACATAAAAAAGATTTTTTTTCGTAGGAGAAACAGATTTCAAGAAAAACGTGCACGAACGTCATAAAAAGAGTTTTTCACTGTAATGAATTTTGTTTCTTCATTTTGCCTTTAGATAATTTTACTGTCTAAATGTTATTATCTTATCCCCGACACCCGAAAAACTTGGTTTTATAAAGAATAGATGTAGCCAAACTCAAATTCTACAAAAATTATAGTACATCGGTTAGTAAATTTTAAAAAGTTTCTTGACAAATTTGGCTCCACCGTGAATCTTTGTATGGTATTCTTTTTTTTAAAGAATGACATAAGCTACTATTTGTACCTTCACATTTTTTTCTTAGTTTTCAAGAAACTAAGAAAAAACTGAACTTAACCCCCTTTAAGAAATGGTTTTTAAAAATTTTCGAAGGTATTTAATTCGAAGGTTAAAAAATTAAAATCATAAAAATGCATGCATCTCAAAACTACTTAAATAGTGAGACGCCCTTTTTACTTATGACAATGGCATTGTCACTTCGTACAAAATATGAACATTATAAGTTTTTCATTTTATTTAAATATTTTTAAAGGTTTTATTTACCCAATTTTAAGATTTTTATATTCGTCATTCTTCATCAATTGAAAAAATTAAAAACATTTGATTAATATGGGTTTCTAACTTTCAAATAAATTAATCTACTATGTTATTTTCAGCTCAATCTAACTGTAAGTTTTTAGAGATTTAAGTTAATTTTTCACTGAAAACTGGATACCTTTTAACTAAGGTTTTCTTCTAATATTTCATAACAGCCCTTGATTTTCGATGTTCCATACTGGGGCAAAGACTTGATGTTTCGCACCTCAAGTTTTTGAAATATATAAAGGAAGAAAAACTACATGCTTGGTTGGGATTTTTTCAGCTTTATAAAGTAAGATGAGAGATTAGATAGTAGACAATGCTTCACAAAGACAATTTACAGACGCACACCTTTAATTATTGAGTTAACAGTCAATCTTCTTAGGTTTTTTAGAAGGAAGAAAAGCCTGATTCCAAAAATCTTGGAGCCAAAATCAAACTTTGAAGAAATTGCCCAAAATTGAGTGAAATGAGTGTAGAAAGTTTGAAATAATTTTTATTTTTAATTGTTAAATGTGAAATGGTTGAAAAAACTGCTAAGGAATGATTGATAAAAACAGGAGCGGCTCTAATTCTATTTCGTCAAAATTCTGCTTTTTTTTGAAAATTCTGTCTAGTCAAAATTCTGTCTGGTCGAAATTAAGTTTTCCCAAATTCTGCTTATGAAAACAAAAATTCTGTTTTAAAAAAATTCTCATAACACAAAACATTTTTTTTATGATTCTCTTATGACCCAGAGACCACAGCAAATTTTGAATGTCAGTAATAGCGTTGAAAACATGAGTAAAGATTATTCCAAAAATCAAAGTCTTGGAGTTCATTGCGGGTTATGGACTAAAAGAATTTGGTTTTGGGAATAATCTTGACTGAAACTTTCGACACCTACCTATTTCTACTTTACACAAAAATTGTGAATTATTTACAAAGTTTAAAGATTTATTACGTTTACTATGGCTTTACGCTGTTGTATTAATACTCTAAATATAGCTTTCAAGTCGTTTTTTATAACTCACGCTATTTGCTTATTTTTTAGAATTTTTTTCAATTTGCTCCCCATTTCTTACTGTATTCACCTGCGCTTTTAGAAAAAAAAGTTTATTTTTCAATTTGCTTACGAGCTTATATTATATTCACAGAATTTTTAATTACAGAATTTGAAAAAGAGAATTTTGGTCAAGCAGAATTTTGTACAACTAGAATTTTGATAAACAGAATCCTGACATGTAGAATTTTGAAAGGATTTTGACCCCAACTCGAGAAAAACGGTTTGAAGACTTGCTTCATGACATCACATTACATTTATTTTTATTTCATTTCACTTCATTTCATTTCATTAATTGTCAGCAGTTTTCAAATTTTTTAAGCACATGAATTTGGCACCCCTGGAAAACTTCCACCGGCTTGCCCCCATAGATCCAGCTGCTTCATAACAAATGCATTGTATTATTTTTAAATCATTCAAAAGGTAAGTGCATAAGTTTTTGTTTTGAGGTCCATCTATCCGCCAATTTTAAAACTTTTTATTCATGTGCATTTCTGACTTAGTAATATATACAACTAAATCAATCTAATTGATATAGTTTTTGAGACCAAACAGGCTATTTATTATGTCATTTAAAAAGGAACTAAGACGTTCATGGGTTTTTATTATAAAAATCAATAATTGGGATATTGAATATGAGAAACCAGTGGATTGCTATTACATTCGAGGGTGCATTTTGGAGGAAGGGATGCCAAAAGCACCCTTTTTGGATTTTTACATATAACTCGAAAACAAAACGATCGTTTTCGAGATACTGTTGAAAATATTTTCTGTAGGCTACAAGATTAACCATCAATGGATCATTCAAAATTTTTTTTAATTACCTACCATTCGGTCAATCTAAGCTGATTTTAAGGTTTAAAAGTAAAATGTATGGTTATTTTGAGAAACTTGTAAGATGATACACTCCAACAAGGTGCATGATTCATTCATGACCATCTAAGCACAAAATAAAAGGACAATTTTAATTTTTTTCGCAACTTAAGGGTTGCCATATATTTTTTTTTTAAGTTTACAATAATTGCCTAAAACAACAAACTTGCTCCTAAAATGTCGGTTTTTGAACTTATGTTAGCTAATTGGACCTGAAAAAATGGTGCTAGATGAGTTTAGTTGTATAGTCTGAAATTTCCTATACATATATTCGCTTTAAAAAGCTTTAAAAAGCGTTAAAGAGCTCGAATAGCAAGCACTTTCAACGGAAAAACTCATCTGTGACTATATTTTTCTTATTTCAAAGAAGGTATAATTATCTAGCTAAAAAATGTTCAAAAGCTGGGTTTTAGGAGTAAGTTTGTAGTAATGGACAATAATTTTAAATTTTGAAAAGAATTAGTTGGCAACACTTAAACTGCGCACAAATTTTATTTTCTCTTTTAATTTGTCCCAGTTTGAGTGTATCATTTTACAAGTTTCTCAAAAAACCATAAAATCCATTAATTTTATTTTTATATCTTCAAATAAGCTTAGTTTGAGCGACAGTTTCTCGGTGGATTTTTATGAAAAAAATTTTACTAAATATGTCATTTTAAAGAAAATTAAACATCTTTCGTTTATATGGAGCAATGGCCAAATCTACATATATCCACAGGTAAAAAATTTATAAGCAATTACGTACAAAAAAATGTGATTTTAAACATTTTTTTGCAATCATTTTTTTTTTAATTTAGGTAACTAAAAATTAAAAAAAAAAATTTTTGAATGATCAATTTCGACGGTAAATATTTTGTCTACAAAAAAGGTTTGCAAAATTATCTCGAAATTTTGCTTCGTTTTGACCACTAGCTCTATGAGTTCGAAAGCTAAAAGTCAAATTTCCGAAAAAATTCAAACAACGAAATATTGTTTTTTTTTTTTTTTTAATAAACTCAAAATTTTGTTGAATTTGGGACTTACAAGCAAATTCCGTTATTTTTTTCTGTAAATACCCAAAAGATTGAGACACACCCTGAAAATGTTTACACCGATTATTTTGTATAACTGTTTTTTTTTTTTTAAATTCTACTCGTACAAAAAATTTTTAAATAGTTTTCAAATCTTTCAAAAATGGAAGAATCTTCCGTATATTCGGTACATATATACAAAAAGACAAAGGAACGTCCATACCAATCACTTTACATGCATCCCCAACTCTCGCATGCCGACCAAAGACTAACCATATAAAAGTTACAAATTGTTACAAAATACTTTAGCACACAGGATGCCCTATCATTCCATCTCTCTATAGGTACAATCTTCAATGCAACACAGTTAAAAGAAAATATTTGTATACCTACAAAAAAAAAATGATTCCCTACCAATTTCAGCCATCGAGTTGCACTGAATTATATACATTTGTGTTGCGGCCATTTCGGTATACAAAGAACAGAAATCGCATTAAAAGCACCCCACAGGAAAACACAGCAGCTCTATAGAATAGAGGTAACAGCATCAGCGAAAATTCCACTCATGATGGTGCTAAACCTAAGGAAATCAACAATAATAACAACAAAAAACTGCGTATCCACAGTCCATCCCTATATCTTCAGCTGGTAGCTTGGTCATATAGGTACAGAGGTATGAAAGCACGTTCAGGTGTTTCCTTCCTTCCTCTTGATTTAACCCAGTAAACAAACTATATTGAACTCACTGGAAGATAAAATGCTTTTTGTGCATTTTTTAATTGCACTTTGCTGCGATTTTAACTCTTAAGCGTTCCACAAATCGCTCAAATTCCTTAAACAGTTCACACAGATCTCTCATAGCGGGAGCGTGACACAAGAGAGGATGGTAAAAGGAAATGCCTTAAATCAATTAGCAAGCTACTAATTGTCTCGGTACTTGGTGGCATACCAATAAAAAAAAAAAAAAAAAAACTTGGGGATTATATCGGAAAGTAAGGATTAATCAGTGCAGCATCGACGACCGACAATGACCGACGCGGGTTAGTCGCTGTGTTTTGCCTTTGGATGGGAAAATATTTTATCAATGTGTGATTTCTTAGAGAATTTTTTTTGTGTGCTTATCGGAGTAAGAAGTATATGAAGGGGTCTTAACAAATTAAATTTTAGAACTTGAAGTTTTTGCATTGTAAAAAGGATGTTTCAGGATTTTGTTAATGTTTTGGGGATTTGCATCTTTGGAACGACCTGGAAAGTAGCAAAAATAGCTAAAAACTGTAATTAGGTAGAGGGCAAAAGGCTATTTTACAATTAAGCCGCTGCAATATGTTTTTAAAAAAGGATCAGTCAACGAACCAGTTGTATATGTGCAGTTAACCATGGAACTTTCTGATCTCATTTAACGATAACCTGGCTCTGGGCAAAATCCAATATTTTTGCAGACTAAATGTGGTAATATCACCCAAATATTTAGCATGTTAGAAGTAGTAGCTCTTTCACTCAATACCCCATCTATTCATAACGTGTATAAAAACTTCACTTTTTTAAACTAAAAATTCTTTCTCAAATCATTCCAAGAAAAAATGTGAAGTAAAAAAAAAACACAAACTAAAAAAACAACTAACTGAACAAACAAAAAAAAATTAATGCAAATTTTGAACAATCTGACATCTCATTAATTTGCTTAAATTACCTTGAATACATCAATGCCACAAATGACTGATTAAGAAAATGCGGTGCCGATGTAGATTGCCTATCAACAAAAATCCATTGTCCATTTCTATAAAGAGGTACATATATAGTTATATGTACAATGGGTAACCCTCTTGGTCATTGTAATAATAATGATACGATACCAACTGCTTCGCTGCTCTGGCTGACTCATGTTTTTTGTGAACTTCAATTTATTATCATCTCACATCGTTGAGCGTGTTTTTTCCATATCTACACTCAAACTCAGGTGAAGATCTGGGTGCTGTACTCGCACTGTGCCAGAGCAACAGAGGTGCTCCTGTAATTTTCCAAAATGACAATCGACGAATAGTTCACCTTATAAAATGAATAATTCTCAAGACCCAAGATATACTTACTTACATACATAAAGAAGGATAGGATGTATTCCTCTCATTTTGCTGAAACTCATATCAAATTCAAACAATGGAACCATCAATGACGGAGGTCTCCTTCTTCGCGTTCATATAAATATTCGTATTCAGTCGTCATCTTATTCGTTGTTTAGATGTGGAAGTGAATATTATACGTCTTTCCCAGAGCATATCTACTTGGTTCTTGTTGAACTACACTGTGAGAAATAATTAATTTTGAACATTTTCGATTTACTAGAGAAACATAACTTCATAGAAAAATATCATCATAGATCAAATTCTTCCAGTTTTTTTAAGGATTCCTTGCTGGAGTGATATGGTGCATATATTTTGTTCCACCTGCTACAGGTTAGTCTTGCTGGTAAATTTCCATACAGGCAGGCTTGTGGAGAAATGCATTGATATATCTGTATCCAGTGAGAAACTAGGTGACATAGCTAATAGTTTTCTTCCCCATGTTTTCATGCATTCCCATCACCCAAGTTCCTATCAGCCTCGCTGTTTCTCTGTTTTCTTCTGCTATAGTTCTTGGAGCTCCTTTGCCTTTTTGGCTACCACATATTTACTCCAATTTACAACTTTTTGCTAGAGATTTACTCCATTTCCGTTGTTAGGAGATCGATATGAATCATTCCTGCTACTTAAGAAACTTTAGGAACGGCGGTTTCCGACTACCATATCTCGTGTAGGAGATATTTCAAATAATCTGATCCTAAAATTAAACCTCTTACTGTTCCAAAAGTCATTTTCCTTCATTCTGGAGTTTCGTAGGTCCAACACACCTGATCCCTGAAAAATTCCTTCACCGGAATGTTGAATTTTCTTCTGCTGATTGGATCCATTAGCATGTCGCTCCATCACCTTGCTGAGTTGAAAGGTCAAGGTTGTCAAAAAAACAATTTCTCAAGAATTGTGGTTTTCCTGTTTTGTGATTTAGGTGGCCTTCACTACCGCTTCGATAACTTTGATCTTAGAAGAGCCGTTGTTGTTCCAAAAATACTGCTACTGTGAATCTTGATCTTCTTCATTTTTGTCCCTTATTATTTATAATACAATTACTTAATTACTTGATGTGGCGCTGCAGTCTGGAGTGGACCAAGTCCTCAACCAACAAGCTTATTTCAGCTGGCTCAGTTTCTAGCTAGCTGTCTCCAGTATCGCACGCCAAGTTGGTTGAGGTCTTTTTCCACTTGCGTGTGCTACCTGTTGCGCTGTCTTCCTCTACTGCTCCGTCTCACGGGGTTGGATTAAAAGATTTTCCGGGTCAGATTATTGTTGTCCATTCACTCTAGGTGAACCAGCCATCTCAGCTGTTAGGTTTTCCCTTTTCTGGCTTGGTTGGTGTCGCTGTATTGCCCGTACAGTTCGTGGTTGTATCTTTATCTCCATTCCTCATCCATGCAGATGGGACCAAAAATCATCCGGAGAATTTTCCTCTCAAAACAGCCTAAAGCGTTCTAATCTTCCGTAAGTAGTGTGCAAGTCTGTGTACCATACATCAGAATCGGAATGATAAGCGTCTTATACAGGGACAATTTAGTTGCTGAAGAGATGGATTTCCTTCTAAATTGTTTTCTTAGCCCAAAAGAAACAGCGATTGGCAATTGTAATTTTTCGATTGATCTCAGCACTGGTATCTTTTGCTGAGTTTATAGCGGAGCCTAGGTAGACAAAACCTATGACCACCTCAAAATTTGTTGGGTGTCTTTTCTCAATACTCATGAAAGCAGCACTGACATAACGCTTTGTTCGTCCGATTGTGTCAATATCGTCGGCGTAAGCGAGTAGTTGGACAGACTTTTGAAAAATTGTGTCTCTAGTTTTGACGTGAAAGTTATGAACAATTCTTTCAAGAAAGATGTTGAAGAAGTCGCATGACAGCACGTCACCTTGTCTAAAACCTTTTTGACATCAGAGATATCGGTGAGGTCTTTGCCAACCTCGATGAAGCATTCCCCATAGTCATCCTGAACAAACGGATTTGGGAGGCATGCCAAAACTAGTCATTGGTCTATATAGCTCTTCTCTATTGATGCTGTCATACGCGGCCTTTAAACCGATGAAAAGATGGTGGGCATCGATGTAGAACTCCCAGGTTTTTTCCAAGATCTGCCGTAGTGCGAATATTTGGCCGATGGTGGACATTCTTCGTCTACGGCCACACTGATATGGATCTATCAGGTTGTTGACGAATGGCTTCAGGTGTTCACAGAGTACGCGATTTAAAGAAGACTGACTCCGCTGTAGTTGGTGCAGTCCAGAGGATCACCTTCCTTGAGGATTGGGCAAACAATTCTGAGGTTCCATTCATCGGGTATACTTTCCTCCGACCATATTTTGGAGATGAGTTGGTGCATACTCCTAACCAATAATTCATCACCAGTCGCTTTGAATAGCTCTGCCACTAAGCCATCAGCTCCAGTAGCTTTATTGGACTTAAATTAAGATAAAGCTATCTTCACTTCGTCTTGATCGTGTGGATGGAATTGTTCGCCTACGTCGTCCTGGTTGAATGGTGCAACCTGCATGGCAGTAAAATTCAGTTCGTCATCGCCGTTATACAATTTGCAGAAATGATATCCTCACCACTGACTGAAATTCTACCAAAATCATTCATCATACACCGAGAAAATCAAGGTTCCCTTTCTATTTGTTGATAAGCATCAAGCGTTATTTTTACCCACAATATACAGAGCTACTATAAGGCAAGTTTTGAATTCATGCAAACAAAATTCGAGAGTACAATCAAACATGACATTGGATAAAGAACACCGAAAAAGTGGGTCTCAAAATTCGGTCTGTTCAGCTTCAGTGCTGCCACACAAATTTTTTAGCAATTTTACAAAATCTTGTTTTTAAGAAAACGGCTCCACATATTTTCTTAAAAAAAATTTGAATAAAATTCGTTTGGTAAAACCTATACCTTCGGATGGGAAATTATTTTCCAAAAATATTGTTATTAATGGTGCCTCCCAAGGAACCATTTTCTTATTTTCGATTTGCTTCAAAACGGCTATTTTGATTCCAATTAATTTACTTACGCAGAAGCTTCAAAGCAATTTTAATAGTTTTTCTTACTAAAATTTTGAAAACAATAATATTTTTTGGATTTTTAAAAAATGTGCAAAAAATTTTTTTAAACTTTTCCAAAAATTATAAAAAAAACTACAAAAGCAACCATTAATAGTATTTCCCATAGAATTTTTTTTTAAATTTTGTTTTTTTCTTAATAGTGGCTAAACAGATTTATGTATTTTTTTATATAAAAATTGCAAATAAAATAAAAAAATATTGCATATCAAAATATTCAAAAATTCATGCTTTTATGCTGTTTCCGTTGGTTAAGAAAAAAATGGTAAAATATTGCGTCGATTTTTGTTTTATTTCGTAAAGAGTACCTCTCATAATTAGAGATTTTAGGTCCACAAAGTTCAAACAAAAATAATATTAGCGCTGTCCACCATTTTGAAAATATTCTTTGAAAGGCCTTAATGCGATTTTCTTACTCCTATTGAACGTAGAGCAATAATTTTATAGAACTTTTTCTTAGGTAGGTACAAACATTTCTAACATCTATTTTAGATGAAAAGTTATAGTCTTACAACTTTCGAAATTTACGCCTCTTATTAATCTGAACGAAAAATTATTTAAACAGTTTTTTGTAGAACACGTATCTTTCTACATTTTTGTATATTTAAATTTAATGTTTCATTAAAAGTGTTTTAAATAATTCTAATTCAAATTAGAACAGACTTCTATCTTTCAAAACTGATATAGTATACTTCTAAGTGTTACCATTGGTTTCTAATATTTTCTTATTTTGTGTATCATTTTTCAGGAAATCACCCTGCCCCCCTCAACGGGAGAGTTTAGACTACCTCTTAAGAAAAAAAAAGCATTTTATCCTTCCACAAGAATCCATTATTATTTTGTGCCACACTATGATTGGTAATTTCCCATAAGGAATTATTTGCTGGATATTGGCAACTCTGTAATACTGTATTTTAGACACTTTTATGTTACACAAAATTTAAATATACAAAAATGAAAGAAATTACGTGTTCTACAAAATACAATTTAAATTATTTTTCGCTGTGATAAACAAGAGGTGAGATAAACGCTAAAAACCATTTCTTACTCAAAAATGTTGACATTTTTTCGACAACCACTTTTCGTCTTAAAGAGATGCTAAAAATATTTGTAAACCAAAGTTCTATAAAATATTTTGACCTTCAAAGTTATACAAGAAATATGGCTCTACGTTCGATAGGAGCCGAGAAAATCGCATTTAGTTCTTTCAAGGCTTATTTTCAAAATGGCGGACAACGATTCTTTTTGTTCGGACTTTGTGGACTCTCTAAGAGTATTCTTTCCGAAATATAAAAAAACATGACGCAGTATTTTTTGTACAGATGTTAAATGCTAAATGGACTAGGTGTCCAGGTCAATGTTGGACTCTTGCTCTCTTGGAACTTTCAGACATTTGCGATATTAAGTTATAAGGCCAATCTAGTCGATTGATCCCTACAAGAATCTTAATGAAAAGTGTTCTAGTCCAGCAACTACCCACGCTACCTCAACTGAACCCTCTGATGGCCTTTCCTTATTTTTAAGAACAACAGTTGATCAGATAGAATCAAATTTAAACTACTTAGATCCGCCAGAAAAATGTGTGAGGAGGTGGCTTAAGCCTGTAATGCAACAAAGAGCTTAATAAGACTTATTAACGCTGTCTTGTAAATTTCTTTTGATTGAAGTAAAATATATTTTATTTCCTTGATTTAACTACCATTTCTCTGAGTGTGATAGGTATTACAAAATAAACGAATGTCCTTCAGTCATTCCTCTTACAGCATTCGCTTGTATACGAATCAACTTTTATGGAGCAATGATATCAGAAATCTTCCCTTTGGGTCGTTCGAAGCAAGAACGAAAAAAAAAAATGTAAATTTATTTGCTCATGTCTCTTGCCATACAACAACAGCTCAGATTTTATGTTCTGTGTATGTCATACAACTGTCAAAGATCTTTTAATACGTTTTTATGGCACCCTACAGTGTGAATGACAGTAATTTAACACTTTTTGGCCCTTACATCGCTGCCCAGCGCTAAGAACCTTTGCCAACACTCCTCAAGCAAAACCATACGACGACGGAACAAAATCAAAGCGGAGTCTAATTTTCGGACTGCACTGCGGTGCGGTGGCTCAGAAACTCACGATCACTGATGATGGTCCGACCTTTTAAGTCAAAAAAATGAAAACCCCAAAAACACATCGAATTGTACTAATTAATTTGAAATTACTCACACGTTAGACACGACACCGTCATGTCAGTCTGAATGATGAAACATCTTACTTTTGGGTTTGAGGCTTGAGAGGATGTCGATTCAGCGCTGGAGGTTTTATTTTTGTTATTTTTTTTTAATATGATGTCCATTCGACCAAATGCTGGAGGAACCAACAAAAAAAAGAGGAATAAGTGCTAATTAATAGCTATTGGGATGAGGCTGATGATGAAGATTTTAGGGAGAATGAAGGAAGGAAATTCCCGATGGAACACTGAAGCGTTAAAATGTAATTTCTGATTCTCATACGGGGTAGCAAGCAGCACACCGACCGTGGCGGGTATAATTTAAGATACCCATCGAGAATTTGGATGCCACCGAAGACCAAACTGAACCGCACCGACTGGACGGGTCTGGTGATAAACAGAGGACCTGTAGCTGAAAAATATGCATCCATATGCGGCTATATTGTTTCTGAACTCCAATCTGTTTGGTAAGCGTGTGTGTGGTATTGTATTAGTTGCTGCTGGCTTCTGAAAGGTGCATAGAGAGGTGTTATTTTTGGAAGTGCGGATTGGGATGGAGACTCTGGCCTTTCCCATCATTTACGAATTTATAGCCGATTGCAATTGGTAGGAATATAGGCAAGAAGAAAGAACGGGTAGGTTCTCAGTTGTTTTTTGGGCTCAATCCTCAGACCAGACCAGACCAGACCAGACCACACACTTGGCGCTATAAGAAACTCTTAAGGATTTTTATAAATATATGTAAGATGTTGTATTCTCAGGCGGTATTATTACTGTTCATTTCTTAATTTGAGCTGTGAAGAGAATTAGATATAATTTGGCTCGCGTCGCTATTAGCTTTTTGTGTGTTGTGTTCTTTGCGTTTATTTGTTGATTTTTTTTTGACCGCAAAGTGTAATCAAAATTTTTGGTGCAATAATTGGCGGCTTGTAGGGTGTCTGATGATGTTATATTATAAGGTAATTCCCTTTCATTTTGTGTATTTTTGATTAAAAATACAAAAAAAAAAAAATAATATCTGCCATCAATTAGTCATTTTTGGTGAAAAATTAAGTAGTTTGTATCAGGCTGGTAGAAAAGTTCTATTAATTCCAATTTCGAACAGTTAAAGTCAGAAAGTTTTTATAAATTGAGGTAAGTCGGTCAAAAATATTATGGATCATGGAATTGGTTCAGAAAAAGTTACAAAAACTTTTGGAGTAAGCCTAAGTGAACGATTTACATCGTTTAAAAGTTATTTTAAATATTTCCATCGGGTGCCCATGCTAAGATGTGGTTGGTGGATTTAATGTTAACTCTGAGCCAGATTAGCTCCATTATTACCTCAATATTGATCCTATCAACAAAGAAGTTTTGTCACAGTCACTGGCCTGATCATTTTATATTGAGATTATTTAGCTTTAGTCTTTTCTTTATTAACTTCGACAACACAAAATTTCGCTTGTTCTTCAGTCTCTCTAGAAGGACTCGGGAGGACTCTATTATGGCGTGATATTATATTCATACCAGAAAAAGTGTATTACTTGCTTAATGTTGTCTACAAGATCCTATCCAACGTACTATGTGAATGTCTAAAACCTTTCTACAACACTATGATCAGCACGTACCAGTGTAGCTTCAGGCCAGGCAGATCAACGATTGCCCAAATCTTCACATCGAGGCAAATCCCGGAAAAGACCAACAAATTTCAAGTGCTGTATTAGAAGCATTCACAGTTTTTGATGAACAGGTGAAATACCTTGGTCTTGAAGTGAATTAGGTCAAAACAAAGTATGTAAATGCTTTCGACAGAGAAAGTTCCATCTACCCATCGCCTTGGACAAAATGTTAATGTTGTTAGCAGTAATTTCGAGGTAGTCAAAGAATTCACCTACCTTGGGATAAACATCAGTCCCTCAAACGATACCTTAGTGGAAATCCAACGAAGAATTACCCTTCCGAGCCGCTACTACATCAGTTTGGCCAAAAAAATTTGGCTCAAATCTCCTTTCTCGAAAGACAAAGTGCCCGCTATACAAAAAGCTAATTTTATCAGTTCTACTCTACGGCGGCGAGTGCTGGACGTTAAGTAAAAAAGGGAATTGATACTGGGCACTTTTGAGGGAATCCGCTTTCTTCGGCGGATATTTGGTCCTTTATGCGAAGAGGGCGAATGGAGAAGAAGATTCAATAGTAAATTGTACGAGCTGTACCAGTATGTGGATGTTGTCCAAATAGTCGAAACACGTCAACTTCACCGGCTCGGCCAACAACGCTCCAGCCAAGAAAATCTTTGAGTCCACGACCAGAAAAACCGAACCCCCGCTACAGGTGATTACAGATGCAAGAGCGTTTGGTCTTGAGGACTGAAGGGGGCTGGTGAGGGGCCGTTACTGATCGAAGACCGTTATATCTTAGACAGAGATCCTCCAAATATTCAGAGCCGAATAAGAAGTAGTAAGTAGTGTTTTAACTCTTGGCATAGTAGTTAGTGCTTGGGACTGTCATGCTGATTCCCAGCCGCTACCACCTAAGAACGAAAAATTTTTTTTCCTGTGTACTGCTTCTTGAGAGGAATGGACAAATTCTCAAAGAGTATCTGTTATCATGAGTAAGTGCCACTCATCTAGCTGTTAGGACTTGGCAAAAAATTGAAAGTCCCCGCTATTCCCGCTAGCAACACGCACACAGAAATGGTTTACAGTTGTAAGTCACCAGGCCCTGGTTCTCCACGAGCTATTAGGTGGCCGGTCAGACTATGGCTGAGTTTTCTCGGGTTTTTCCATTTGATGGAGAGATTTGGTCTATAGTCGATCTGAGATTTTAGTTGATCGCACCGAAAATGATTGAACATGACGCCGTTAAGAAGTAGTGTCCAAGGAAAAAGCAGTCAAAGCGATTTTAAAATTAAGCCCCAAAAAAAAAAAAAAAACACTGAGGAAATTGTTGTTATAATTTATGTTCGCATTATTAATAATAGCATTTTCTAAAATAATAACGGGTGATTTTTTAGCTGGTTTGGTTTTGGCAACACTGGTTTTGACAGCTGACGTGTACCTTAGTACCTTGTGTCACTGTCAAACAGCTTCAGTTTGGTTTGCAATTTAACCATGGATCGTCTTACAAATGAACAACGCTTGCAAATTATTGAATTTTACTATCAAAATTCGTGCTCGGTTCGAAATGTTCATCGCGCGCTGCTTCCATTTTATGGTCGGCATTCTCGACCTTCTGAGCAGTCTATTCGGAAGATTGTGACCAAATTTCGCACCAAATTTACTTTGTTGGACATTAAACCACCAACACGTTTACGTACTGTGCGTAGTGAAGAAAATATTGCGGCCGTATCAGCTAGTGTGACAGAAGACCGCGAAATGTCGATTCGGCGCCGTTCCCAGCAGTTAGGCCTTTGTTACAGCACTACGTGGAAAATTTTGCGGAAGGATTTGGGCGTAAAGCCTTTTAAGATACAGCTGGTGCAAGAACTAAAGCCAGCCGACCTACCACAACGCCGAATTTTTGGTGAATGGGCTCTTGGAAAGCTGGCCGAGGATCCGCTTTTTTATCGAAAAATTGTGTTCACCGATGAGGCTCATTTTTGGTTGAATGGGTACGTAAATAAGCATAATTGCCGCATTTGGAGTGAAGATCAGCCAGAAGCATTGCAACAGCTACCAATGCATCCCGAAAAAGCCACTGTTTGGTGCGGTTTATGGGCCGGCGGCATTATTGGGCCATATTTCTTCAAAGATGATGCGAATCGCAGCGTTACTGTCAATGGTGAACGCTACCGAGCGATGATAACAAACTTTTTTTTGCCCGAAATGGAAGTTCTTGACTTGCATGATATGTGGTTTCAACAAGACGGTGCCACATGCCACACAGCACGCGAAACAATGGCGCAATTGCGAGGCGAGTTTGGTGAACAGTTAATTTCACGTTTCGGACCGGTCAATTGGCCGCTTAGATCGTGCGATTTGACACCATTAGATTATTTTTTGTGGGGGTATGTCAAGGCTAATGTCTATAGGGACAAGCCCGCTTCGATTGACGCACTGGAAGCCAACATCCATGCATTCATTCGTGAGATACCGGCCGATATGTGTGAAAGAGTATGCCAAAATTGGACTCAGCGGATGGGCTACCTGAGACGCAGCCGCGGTCAACATTTGCATGAAACTATCTTTAAACATTAAATTGCAAAGTTCAAACTATCGATTCAAATAAATATTTCATTCATTTTTTCGAATTTTTTGTGTTTTTTTTTTTTTTTAAAGTTCTAAACCTCAAAATCAAAATCAAATAAAAATATTCAAATTTGTAATAAAGTCCAAAAAAGAAAATTAAGCTGGGATATACTCGTATCATCGAGATTATCCTCCAAATTTTACAAAAAATAATTTACTTATAAAATATTGGCTTGATATTTCCGTCTCTGGACCTTTGGCACCTTAAAAGAAAATGGCCATCTAATTGAGCATTCATTGGTCAGGAAAAGTCAACTAGTCTAGTCCTAGAAATTGGTAAGCCCTAGATTATTTGTAATCAAAGCTTAAAGTTTTTCAAGGTCACCCGCGATTGGTGCCAACTAATTTATGGGAAATTAAAAAAGAAGAAAACCCTCCGAAAGATCTCTAGATCATGATAAAAGGTCGACTATTTTTAGTAATTATCAGTTAGAATTTTTTTCTATGAATTTTCAATATTTAGGCACAAAAAGACTTTTGGCATCCCATTTGGGTCATTTAAAAAGAGAAGTATTCAATTTCAAAGGCCACTTCACGATCATAAAAGGTCAGCTGTTTAAGTTATTGGTCAGCCATGAATTTTTAAATTTTTGTTCAAGTTCGTTGCGATTTTTGGCACCGCATTTATGGGAAATTTGCAAAATATTAATACCACCTGAAAGGCCCTAAGATTTATATAAATGGTCAGCTAGTTTCAGTAATTGGTCGACTATAGATTCTTTTTTTTCGATTTAAAGTTTTTTTTCAAGGTCACGAACGTTTTTTGACATAAGGATAAAAATTCATAACAAAAAATCTATGGTAGACCAATTACTGAAACTAGCTAAATTTTAATGATGATCTAGTAATTTATCAGAGTGTAACTTTTTTTATAAGATTACTCAAATTAGCTTTAAAAAATTGTTCATGACCTTGAAAAAAAAAACTTTGAAAAATCGTGAAAAGCAATTTATAGCCGTAGCTGACCAATTACTGAAAGAAGCTGACCTTTTATAAAGATCTAAGGGCATTTCAGTTGGTATTAATATTTTTGCAAATTTCCCAAAAATGAACTAAAACAAAAATGCTATGACCTTAAAAAAATTAAAAAATAATCACTAAGAATTCATAAAAATCAATGGCTGAGCATTTACTGAAATTAGCTGACCTCTTATCAGAATCTAGTGATCTTATCTAGTTATCTTCTGGATCGGTATACATTTTTGGCAAGTATCCTAGAAATGGGATTCCAATAATATTGCATGACCTTGGACAAATTGACCTTTTTTGACCAGTTATTAACCAATTGCATGACATACTTGTCATAAATACACGACGTATCTGCAGAAGACAAAGTTGCAGACGCAGCTGGATAAGTTGGTCAACTTTTCACTTTTACATGCAGCTTTTTTTTGAAGTTTCAAAATTGCGAGCACAACCAAGTGTTTACAAGGGGTCTGAAATGGTTTTCAAACTCCTTGTAATCTCGTATAAGGACTTATATTAATTTTGGCTTCAATTTCAGCAAAATCCATTTTTATTTTTGTTATGATTTATTTTTTAGTATTGAATTTAACTCGCGCAGCTGAAAATGACACAAATGTCAAAAATCTGAACAGCACATTGGGGGCGTGTAAAAAAAATCGACAACTATTCCAGCTGTAGCTCTCTATTCTAGTCAGGCAGTTACTCGTTCATTCAGTCACTGATGGCACTCACTCACCTAATCAATGACGCGGTAATTCGGCTACTGATTCGCAATGCTTTTATTCGGCTAAAGCTTTTTAAAGAGCTGTTAAAGCAATGTGAAGAAAGATTTCTATGCTTTTAAATATTGTTAGCTTATAATATCATGCTTTTATATAATACAAAAATTTTCTGAGTTGAGTCCCTTGCACATGAGCTGCGAAAAGCAATCTGCGAAAGTGCGAATTGCAAATGGTCCCGAATCGTGCCTTTTCTTTCATATGACTAATTTGTTTGGTCGCTGAAATACGCAAATTGATATACAAATTTATCTAGGGAAATGGGTTCCAAAATTAATATGATACTTAATACGAGCTAATTTTCAATTCGTTGCTTTGTAAAATGCTTCCAGAAGTTGTGAATTGCGAATAAGAGTTTTGCAGTTCACCGAAAATTTCTTATTGATCGCGTAGAAAATATAAAAAATCAAAATTTTTTAATTTAGTCTTATTTAAGGCCGTGTAACTTTTTAATAAAATGTAGACTACTCGTTGATCGTTTATTTACTTTTTCAAAAAGTTAAGATAAGAATAAGTTGATATTTACGCTTGGAATTGTATAAACAAATTTATTTCCATTTGCTGGTCAGCCGCAACTCATGTGAAAAGATATGTTTTTTGAAAAACTTTTATTTTCAACATGTTCTTGAAGCTGAAATATCTACAAAAAGTGTCAGAATATCAGAAAAAATATTAACTAATAAAATGACCATAAGTTAGTTTTGTATTTCAAAAAAATAGGGAGGAAGGTTTTATCTATCTTGCTCCAGCATGTATCATTTTAACTTATTTTTAATCTGATCGAAAAAGTCACCCTGTACCCTTTGCTGATTAGATACACACAAAATTAAATATATCTAGGATTCAAGGTGGTCCAAAACTAATTTGGCCATAATCAATAAATTAATATACCTACTCGTATGAACACAGATATACCTTCCACCTCTCTCATTTATATGATTATACTTCCAAGCCTTCCGAGACTGATGTGCCCACAGACAAAGCCGAGGCATAACTATCTATTGAGCGTATAATCCCATTTAATTGATGACTTCGCGATCAAGAAACAAGTTATATTTACACCTTGCATTAGCACTCATACAATTCATTGTATTCTGCAAGTTCGAACTTCTTCCATCAGCTCCGCAGCACCCATCAACTTCTGAACTGAAACAACTCACGGTTCAAGGAAAACAAAGCGAAAAATCAAAGCAATTTATTGAATCAACATTTTTTTTTTCTGGGATCTTCTTGAGTTGAGCTGCGAAGCCAGCCCAAGATTATCGTGTTCTTATTTGGTATTTTTACCTTTTCTGACTTTAAATTCAACGTTGCTGGCAGGTATTTTTCGCCACATATATGAATACCTTATACCCAGTCTTGAAAATCCCGGGTAAAGGTATAGTTCTTTTGGACAACAACAACAACAAAAAAAAGGTGCAAAAACTCCGTCAACAATATATAGAACTTAAATGGAAGTGGCTAAAAAGAAATCCGTGGTATAATAAAATGAATGCTCATTTGTTCTGACAATGAATCGACGATGCTTTTATTAGCAAATATATTAGTTAATTTGATGCTTTTAAGCCGATGCGATGACGATAAAATCCAACATGATATCCTTTTTCCAATGGGAATGTTTTCTTTTTCTTTTTTTAATTATCTGTCTTCTGCTGGCTTAATATTAATGCAAAGAAGATTATTTTAGCAAAGTTATTAATTGAGATAGTGTTGTGTATAATAATGTGTGGTGCCCCACATTACAATCAAAAAATCGTATGGACGATGGTGTTTTGTGAACAACATTTTGTGGTAAGGCAAAGCGTGAGAACTTTATGCTGCTGGCGCATGTCTCAATGGTTTTTAAACATTTAAACAAAATGGATCTTACAATCAGAGTCGCTATGGATAACTTACTGATTTGAGATGATGATATGTCAGACTTTCTGGTTAAAGATAAAAGTTTCCATTTTAAGGCAAAGGAACAAGAATTTTTCCTACAGAACAAAAAGAGGAAATAAATTGATGTGAAATGAAAAAAAAGTCAGATATATTTAGGCTTCATTTATCTCATTAACCTAGGCTTATATGTCGAAAATATATAAAAACAAAAAAAAAATTTTTTCTCAAAAACGGCTGAAACTATTGGGAAACTGGAATAAGTAGATCATTTTAAAATTCACTCAAAACATTAATATTTTGTGTAATTAGCAGGGCCGGCCCGATAAAAAACAAGCACCCTGTGCAAGCTTCATCATTAGCGCCCTCGATTACGGTTATTGGTGGAAGACCTCATTTACTCATTACCCTAGGGGTCGACTTTGCAATGAGTTTTTTAAACAATAAAAACAAAATAAATAGAATTTTACTTAAACCTAGGAAATCGAATATAAAGCCTTATTATGAGATTCACGTGAACAAAATTCCACGTGGAAGAACAGACATTTCACTTTTGGCTTATAGTGAATTTCAGCCGAAAAAACAAAAACTACCTTTTTTGTGAGTACTCAATTCGCATGAAATGTTTGGTAATGATGAAGATCTTAAATTGTCATTTATTTTTGTACGGCAAAGAAAGAAAATAGAGTGAACTGGTGCCCTTTGCGCTGGGTTGTTGGTTTATTTTAGGCCAAGAGAAGTTCAGGCGAAACTCCAAATAACTTTTAAAATTTCGGGGGAACAAAAAATGTTCGCGTGAAATATTTTCCATGTGAAACTTATAATAAGGCTGATTATATGTGTTCCTTAACATTAAATTTCGGTGATTTTTAGTCCGAACATGTTTTATATGAATTTTGACAGGATTTGGGATAAAATGCATATAGAAATGCACAGAAAATCACAGAAATTCAATGTAAAAGGAACAGACCTATTATATCACAAAAATGATAGTAGATAAAAATTATAAAAATAGTTGTAAGCTAAAATCAAAAAACATACGAGTATAAAAAAAAATGAAATGAAAAAAAAGTTTTAAAGAAAAAAATAATAATAAAAAAAAATAAAATAATAATTCTAAAAAAATAATTCAAAAACTTAATCAAGTTTAACGTGAGCAACACTCCACGTGGAAAAATGACATTAAACTTTTCGCCTTTTGTGAGTTTCATCCGAAAAACAAAAATTCCCCTTTTTTGTCATTACTTATTTCTGATATATTTCGTTATGAGCTAAAAAATTGTCACTTATTTGACTTTTCTGCGAGCTTTTTTTTGTTTATTTTGGGCCAAGAGACATTCAAGCAAAACTCACAATAGCTTCTAAAATTCCGCGAGAACAAACATTTTTCGAGTGAAAAAATTTTCATGTAAAACTCGCAATAAGGCTGAATAATATAAAAATAAATAACTAACTCATTGATTAAGTGCATTTTTTAATGCTTGCCAGGTGCCTATTGGGTTATTCAGCGCCCTAAAAATTTGCACCGCTTGCAAGTATAGCTTGCCCGGCCCTGCTAATTAGAACAATATTTACATACCTGCAGCCTTATTTGTTACATTTTGTGAACTGTTGACTAATAAGACATTTTTTTAGTTTTTTTTACAATTTCTAGTAAAAGTAGACCTTCTATCCGAAAAAATATATTTAAAAGTTGTAGATAATCAAGAGGCCTACAGCTTTTACTTGGATTATCTTTTCACATAACGTCAAAAAAGAGAAAAATATTCAAAACACAAGTTTTTGGTTATTTATTTTTATTTTCGGTGAAAATAACTAGATTTTGATGAAATTTGGTGAAAACGTAAATTTTTGTGTCTCAAGCAAGCTTCAAATTTTTGGAAACAAAATATAATTTTTTCGGAATTTTTGTGAATTTATTAAAAAAAAAAAAATTACAGAATTTTCAATCAAAAAAGTTGTCGAAAAAATGTTTAATTTTTTAAAATTTTAAAACTTTAGAACGGCATTCTTGAAAATTCTTCTTTAAGATGATGTAAAAAATAAGGCCATTATTATGAAAAACACTGTCAAAAATCTGTTCGACAGACTTTTTGGATGTGTTGCAGGCATTTGACAAGGTCGTAGCACGAAGGCCTCAAATTAAAATTAATACAAGTTCTGCCTGAAGGACCTTATAACATTCTTAACGGATATCTGGATAACAGACTTTTTCGTGTTAGACACGGAAATGATTATTCAAATTTCAAATATTGGCTGGGGTACTACAAGGAAGTGTTAGGTCCAGTTCTCTACCTTTTATTTACAAGCGCTAAACCTCAAACAGAAGACACTATCGTAGTCATGTTTGCTGCTGATACTGCAATACTAGCAGTTAGGCAAAACAATTAGCGAATCTACATTTAAACTAGCAAATGCTTTTAATAATGTCAATGGATGGACCAAATAAATGGTGAATAGCGCTCAGTGAACAAAAGTCAGTCCACGTGGACTTTACGTATAAAAAAATAAATAGATTACGCGAAAACATAGAAATCGGCTATTAGAAAACGGTAATTCAACGATTATTTACATTCTTGGTGAGTCGAATTTAGTATACGCCATCTGCGAAGAACAAAACCTTCTGACTTGTTGTGGTGAACAAAAAACCGCTTTAATTCGCAGAATAAGTAGGAACTTTCACCGAAAATTAACCTGCAACACATCACTTAACTTCGTTAAAAATAAATTGCTATATAAGTTCCAACTTAGTTGGAGGAAGTGGAGGTTGTTTTATAGTGTAGTACACCTATGAGCTCGAGTTTTTTGGTCCTCATAGAGCTTATGCAGGTTTTACACTTACCCATAGGAAAATAAAAATTGTCAAAAATGCCAAATAAAGGGTGATTTTTTAAGAGGTTTAGAACTTTAAAAAAAAAAAAAAACACAAAAAATTCAAAAAAATGAATAAAATATTTATTTGAATCGATAGTTTAAACTTTGCAATTTAATGTTTAAAGATAATTTCATGCAAATGTTGACCGCGGCTGCGTCTCAGGTAGCCCATCCGCTGAGTCCAATTTTGGCATACTCTTTCACACATATCGGCCGGTATCTCACGAATGAATGCATGGATGTTGGCTTCCAGTGCGTCAATCGAAGCGGGCTTGTCCCTATAGACATTAGCTTTGACATACCCCCACAAAAAATAATCTAATGGTGTCAAATCGCAATTTCTAGGCGGCCAATTGACCGGCCCGAAACGTGAAATTAACTGTTCACCAAACTCGCCTCGCAATTGCGCCATTGTTTCGCATGCTGTGTGGCATGTGGCACCGTCTTGTTGAAACCACATATCATGCAAGTCAAGAACTTCCATTTCGGGCAAAAAAAAGTTTGTTATCATCGCTCGGTAGCGTTCACCATTGACAGTAACGCTGCGATTCGCATCATCTTTGAAGAAATATGGCCCAATAATGCCGCCGGCCCATAAACCGCACCAAACAGTGGCTTTTTTGGGATGCATTGGTAGCTGTTGCAATGCTTCTGGCTGATCTTCACTCCAAATGCGGCAATTATGCTTATTTACGTACCCATTCAACCAAAAATGAGCCTCATCGCTGAACACAATTTTTCGATAAAAAAGCGGATCCTCGGCCAGCTTTCCAAGAGCCCATTCACCAAAAATTCGGCGTTGTGGTAGGTCGGCTGGCTTTAGTTCTTGCACCAGCTGTATCTTAAAAGGCTTTACGCCCAAATCCTTCCGCAAAATTTTCCACGTAGTGCTGTAACAAAGGCCTAACTGCTGGGAACGGCGCCGAATCGACATTTCGCGGTCTTCTGTCACACTAGCTGATACGGCCGCAATATTTTCTTCACTACGCACAGTACGTAAACGTGTTGGTGGTTTAATATCCAACAAAGTAAATTTGGTGCGAAATTTGGTCACAATCTTCCGAATAGACTGCTCAGAAGGTCGAGAATGCCGACCATAAAATGGAAGCAGCGCGCGATGAACATTTCGAACCGAGCACGAATTTTGATAGTAAAATTCAATAATTTGCAAGCGTTGTTCATTTGTAAGACGATCCATGGTTAAATTGCAAACCAAACTGAAGCTGTTTGACAGTGACACAAGGTACTTAACACACGTCAGCTGTCAAAACCAGTGTTGCCAAAACCAAACCAGCTAAAAAATCACCCGTTACATATATACTCCTGAATTTGCCAATCACCCATATTCTGCTACTGGTTGGCCTTTGAAAACTGGATTAGCACTGCTGGTCTAAAGGCCAAATTTGACAATATAACTTTTAATACTTATTGTACAAAACTTATTTTACAATTTAAAAAGATGGTTGAATAAAAATTAAGCAAGAAATTTAGGGAAAAGTAACCAAAAACAAAGTTGGAAAATCAAAGATTTGTATTTTTTTTCCTAAATTGTATGAAAAAGAAATTTTAAATCGTTGGAAATGATTTTAAAAAAAAAATCTCAAAATATTTTTAAATAAAACTTTGGGAATGCAGGTCCTAACAATTTATTATGTGCATATAAAAATAAAATTTCAAAAAAATGACAACCCCATTTTTGAGACACCAAATTTTAATACAAAAAATTGAAATTTTTAAATTTAAAAATTGGATATGCAAATTATTTATTTTTTTTTTATTTGTTTGAAAATAATTGATCTAAATCATTTTAATCGATAATTAGAAAATTTCAAATAATTAGAAAATTAAAAATAAAATAAAAATCTATGAAGCTAAAAGTAAATGTTTATAATTTTTAAAAGAAGATCGTACTAATTTTAGTGTAGAAACAGAAAAAGTATTAGCCGTCTTAAAAATAACTTAAATGATCTAAAAAATTAAAATTAAATATTTTTCTCAAAGTATTCTTGAATGCATTAAAAAGTCCTTGAATACAGTGCTTCATGAAAATTGACTGCAAGTTTTCAAAATTTTTGATTTTCCAAAAAAACTTTACAGCTTCTACATAAAATAATATTGAAATCAGGAGAATAAATAGCTTTGAAGAAAATTGAAAATTAAACAAAATTTCTTATAGGTACCATAAATAACTATTTTTTCAAAAAATGGTTTCTTATCCAAAAATAGTCTTAAAGAAATGTATTGAATTATTTTTTGAGAAAACTTGTTGAATCAAAAAAGACTATGTTTGAAGACAGGACAGAATTGTCAGACCCACTTTCTTTGTCTTCCTTATCCTCGTAATGACAGGTCTGATTAATATGCCAAGTTCGATTAGGGTGGTGCTTATTTTTTGAAGTATTTGAATTTGACCCCCTGCCCCTCCACCCCAAAACTTGATCGAGTTAATTAAAAAAATGCAGTGTGGTTAACATTAACACGTGCCGGCAGGCACTTTTAATTTTCCATACAAAATACATGGAGGTTTCTAACTCTTTACCCAGGTACTCAAAATTTTGTGTAGAAGTGTGAAGGTTGATGAAAAAGCTTAGAACTTTGTTCACGTAGCAAGGATTATAAGGATTTTTCAAACAAATTATTTTTTATTTTCACTTTTTATTAATTTATTAAATTTTTTAATATCTACAAAATAAACGAATATTTAACAGAAATTTAAAATTTATCAATTCAGAAACTATAGATCAAACTTTAACGCTCACATTACACCTTTCCTTTATAACACATTAACTTTATAAAAACTTAAAATTTTCGGAACAATAAGACAAATAATTTCGAATCTGAAGACGTCTCTTTGTCATGTTAGCATCATGTCTCTCTACCTACACTGTCATCTGATTCTCTTCCTTTATTTTTTTTGTTTAATTTTTGTTTCCCAAAAGGATAAGGTAATCCATCATTAAGGGCTTCAAGTTGGGTTATTTTTTTTTTTTTTTGTTCGATTTGTTTCTTCAGTTTATTTTCACCCCTGTCAGTCAGCTTAACTATGCGACTCTGCGAATCTGTATCACTTCGCAGTAATTTATTGTGATTTAACTGAATCTCAATGGAATTTCGACCAAAGTGAAGACAGGAGCAAAAACAAATACAACAACAATAATCTGTGGAAATGAACAAAATAAAAAAATAAACTTTACCAACAAAAACCAAATAAAACAAAATGAAAGATTTACTGAGGCATCGATTGTCAAGGATTGTTCGTTCGTCTGTTCATTCGTTCAACGTTCATTCGTTATGGTCGATCAACCATTCTTTACTTTTTTTTTTAACTTCAACATTCCAGTGCAGTGTTATTGTTCGTTCGTCTTCTTGTGGTTTGGGAGACATGTCTTCTTGCATGATGTCCATAAATGAGCTTTAATAGTGTACGTCCTGTCACCGATTCTGCCATATAGTCCCCTGTCCTTTGTGTAACATCTTGTGATGATGTGACCCCTTTCCCTCTCACTCACAGCACATAGCACACATGCGTCCGTTCGTCTGTCCAGCGCAATGTCCAGCTCCAGCCTCCACTGTCGAACTAAAATTATGTTCATATAAATTATTTATTGACGGTCACATGAGCCTAACGATAGGTAATGACGCTTCGAGCGATGATGTCGTCGAATGGTCGCCGCCGCCGCCGCCGCCACCGGCCGGACGTCTGAAATGCATATCGCCATACGCCATTGCCAGGAGAGTGGCTGGATCACCCAAAGCTAGGATAAGAAGCATCATCATCGTCATCATCCAGAATTATCTTTCGGACCCACAAGAGATGCGGTTGTGCGCAGAAGCATCAGAAGTAGTAGCAGCAGCAGCGTGTTGGGATTTCACGTCAAATTGTGCATATATGGGAAAATGCAAGGCGACAGAGTGTGTCCGAGACACAAAGTGCGAATTGCCTTTGTTACGTATGCCATATAAAATTCATATACACAAAGCTTATGCTCGTATACTCCTCTCCTGCACCTCCTCAACCCGAAGGCTACGAAGATGGAGCGGATAATTCCAATCTTGGTAATCCACGCTCGCACTCGCGCGCGTCGCTCACTTATTAGGCAGGCTTTGCAAATTCCATATCTGACTGAGATGCTCTCTGTGGCAAGCTAAACAAACAATTGCAGACGCCACACGTCCATTCGATTGATTCCTTCAATGACCATATATGAAGATTCTCGACTTAATTTTTTTTTTGTTGCTGCAGCAGCAGCAACTGCAGCCATAGTCAAGCCGAGTTGAGCTGAGTGCTGAACGAAGAAGCAGCTTTGCCTTGAAGCTTCATTCGCATCGCACAGATGCGAAAATGAGGTGAATGCATAACGGACACTTGTGCCGAAGTAATCCTCATTTGTAATCGATTGTTTTGTGCCGTGTCGTAACGATGTTCTGCCATGATAGTACTTTTATTTTTTTGTATAAATATATTTTTATTTATATATAAATAAATTTTATAGATATGTACAAATATCGCTTGTATGTTTGTTTTTATCGCTGAAATATTTTTCATCTTGATCTGCGGGGTAGGTATTGTATTCGTTCAAAATTATTTACAAAATAATTTTCTTAGGAATGTTTAAAAAAAATCCTGAGATTTACTACGATTTTTGGACAGCTTAAGGAATGACTGAAGCATTTAAGAGCCCAAGCTTCTGTTTGCCAGAAGCAATGTGTCAAAAATTAGTGAAGAAACCTTTTGTTAGCACATAGGTTGCGAATATAATTTTAGACCAAAAATATATAGTTTGTTAAAAGTTGACCAAAAATTTGATTGGCAAACTTTTAATAGTCAAAATTGTAAAATTTTTGATAGCCTAGAACAGATTTGTTCTAAAAAAAAATTAAATAAAAAAAATCAATTCATCACATGAATTACTTGAAGGTTATCCCTTGGAAATACTTCCTTACATTTTGGAATACTTTGGAAAATTAAGTACACATCTAATGCATTGGAAACACTTTTATACATGAAGGTATAAACGCTTTCACGCACATATTTTAAGACATTTCCAACATAAATTTGGCAACATTTCTGTTATTTTTTAGTTTTGAAATTATGTATCTAATCTAAGTTGTACACTTCAATGTCCAAAACAAAATTAATTGCTTTTAAAATAACGTCCTTTTAATAAATAGGTTATGAGAAATTTTTGGAACAAATTGTGAGTTTTATTTTTTTAATTTGACGGCTGGAAACAGTGAACCAAATTTTAGGTCTGTTATCAAAAACTCAAAAAAACTCAAAAACTCAGTATTCTTAGACTGATTTTAGATTATACTCATATTAATGCAACCAGAAGAAACATCAATACAATTTTTTGACTTTTTGAAAAATTGACTTAAAATTTGATTCGCTATTTCCAGCCGTCAAATTTATGTAACATTCGATCAAATTAGGTCTAAAAATAATTTCCAGCATAAAATTTTTTAAAAACTGGCACAAAAATTAATTCTTACCCCTTTAGAACGTTTCTCAACATTTTGGACCATCTTCTTTAAATTTTGTACAAATCAGTATTTGAGTAATTTTTATATAACAAAATATTTTCAGGTGCATATTTAAGAACACTTAAAACATAAACTTGACTCCAATTCCGACTTCTACCGTATTTTATTCAAAATTTAGGACCATGTTCTGACCTTAATTGTGAAACCCCTGCTTGAAGTAAAAAAAAAAAATAGTACCACTGAATTCAGCATCCCCAAATCATTAAAGACCAATTTCATAAACAAACACTAAAATTGCTTTTATCTTAACTCCTTTTATCAGACATTTAAAAATTTTCAATTTCACCAATTTAGAAAAGGGATATTTTAGGGACATTTTAATTAAACTGAGTGTGCTTCACATCCCTGGATATAGGAAAAGATGTTGTTTCACTCGCACATGCGACATGAGAAAAAGTGAAAAAGCATGTTGGATGAGAGGACAATTATTTTGATAACAAAATAACAGCTGTTATTTACTGGAATGGCTAAACAAAAAGACTTTTACAATTTAATGAGATCAAAACGAGCTTTTAGGGCACAAGGCCATTTAAAATCTTCTTAAATTAAAAAGTATTTGGTGGTTTAAAATTACTTAAAAGTCTTTCGTGAATTTGGGCATAAGTGTATCAAATTTCTTCAATATATATTTAGCTTTAAGAACTATGGCGTGGGAAAAATTTTTTTCACCCAAGTTCAACAAATTGACCACCGTGAAGCGGCCAGGTTAAATTCAAGTAATTTTATTTGGATGGCCTGTGTGTGTGTGTTTTAAAACTGGTGTCACATTGAAATGAACTGATGGCAGACTACTTCTTTAATATGGGGCCAGATTAAATTCAAAATTGTAAAAATAACTTAATAGAATATAAAACGTTACTTCAACTTGATTTGTAGTAAAATAGAAATTCATAACATACAGAGTGTTAAAAAAACACGATCTCAGTTAAAATTGGCACATAGCTATTCTTGTCAAAATTTCTTACATACTTACCAGAATTTAGTAACAGGCCATCTACTTTAATCAACTTGAAAAGGGTAATTAAGGCCACTGGGGGTCTTCACTCCAAACGCGAATCTCTAAGAGTGAAAAATTAAAACAAACGTTTTCATATGATAATTCTTTTATCACAACTAATTCATTTCGTGAAAACCTGTGAAAAGATAAATGATACTCGTTAACAGAAGCAATTAATGATCATTAGATACACCCAAGAACCCAAGTTGCCATTTTGGTTCCTCTATGACACAACAATCATCTTTTACTGGGAGAGATGAGATACATTTCTCATTTTAGTACTTTTTAGTACACTCTTTGGTGAAGTGATAGAATGATTAGACTCTGTTAGAACTGAAATGATAACTTCGTTTTCATTTCATAGCTCCATAGATCGAGAATTGACCACCAGGCTGATTTAACACTGAATTGTACCTAAGGTTTTTAAAATCAGGTACATTTCTGAAATGTCTGTAAATTTATGTAAGATTATGCACCTTGAAAATTTAATAAGGCCCAGGTTAAATAAAAGCTTTTACCAGGTAATAATTCGGTAAATTTCTATTGTTCACTTCACAGTTGACTTTCTGATTCTGATCATATTAAAACAAAGGTTCGATTGTCTTATATGATAAACAGTGTTTGTCAGATTAAACTTTACAGACAATTAATTTTGGTATATTTCCACTTGTCATTTTTTAAAATGACACAAAAATACGTCTTTTGTTGGTAAATGACAAGTGACGAAAAAAGAGGTATAAAGCCAAATCAGCTTTTGTTGATATTCTCTAAGTTCGATGCATAGTTTTTTTTGGATATTCCTCTAACATGGCAAGTTATGCATTCGCATAAAAACTAGAACTCGAGATTTTGATCAAACTAGTTATAACAAAAGAAGACAAAAAAGTTTGTTTTAAGGCTAAAAAATATTATATATATGATTTTTTCTACACCTAATTTTTTTCTAAGAACCAAAAATAATAACACCCGCCTTTAAGTTTTCTTAAGTTACGAGCAGACTATTGGCAAAAGGCACAAATATTTGCGAGTATGACGTCATATTAACGTCACAATTTGCGGTCGCAAATCGTCTGAGCACAGCTTTGGGACAGCCTTCTTAAGCTCGCTAATCATTTGCGTATGATTTGCTAGGTCCAAGTCCCAAATGCATTTGTGACTTTTTAGCAAATCGTGTGAACACTCAAAAAAATAATTTGTGACGATTTGCGAGTATTTGCGAACATCACAACTAGTTGCGAAAACACGAAAATGGAACAATGCAAATGCGGACATTTGCGATGAATTTTGTTGTTTAACCTTCCTTATTTTTATAATTTTTTTTTTATATAAACTTATTTTTTTTTCCGTGTTTTATGAAAATAAGCTTGTAGTTTAAAAAAAAATTAAACTGACCCACAGCCCATACAACAGCACCAAAATATGCATATAAGATACATCCCCATGTGTTTTTATGTAAAATTTTCGATCTTATTTGCGAGCATGTCATTTGCGAGCACCTTGATTGCAAATGTATTTGAAAACTTTGGGACAACAGTGGCAAATCGTCTGAACACGTATATTTGCTGGTTTGCAACCACTGTCAAACGTAAGTCATTTGCAGTGAATTTGCGAGTTTTTTCGTGACGTCAGTGCTCGCAAAGATTTGTGACTATCGCAAATCATCTGCTCGTAGGTTTAGCAATTTTACATAATCGATTTTTTCTCATAAATGGTTCCATAAAAAAATTCAATAAACTTCTTTTGTTAAAGGGTACTAAATGTGGGAGGGAAATCATTTTTGAAAAAATGGTCATATTTAGGGTCATTTTTAAGGAAGCATTTTTGATTTTGTATTTTCCTTTTTTTTAGGATGATATGACTGATATTAAAAATGTTGTTTACATAAAATCTTCTTTTAAAATATTAAAAGTAGTGTGCACCAGTGGCGTACGCAAAATTTTGTCTGGGAGTGGTGAAGTGACTCGCTCTCAAAATATGTTAAAACTTTTTTAAGGATATCACTTTAAATAAAGTACAAAGTATTTTTCTCATTATTAATCACTCAAAAATTTTAAAAAATAGGCCAGTTGGCAGAGGTTTTTTGCATAAGTCACCATTTTGATAAATGCCTCTAAGCAATTATATCTATCTCGAGAATGGTTCACCGTACCAAAAAATGGTTAGGACCTTTAAAATAGGAAATTTAGTTTATAATTTCTCAAATAAATTTGATTCTCCAGATTTTGTCTTATTTCTCTTTAACGGAAGGTAGCTGTTGTTGAAAAAATTAACTATAAGCTTATAGAAAATAATAGTTTTCTAAAAAATTTGTATAGGTTTTTTTCTACGACTTATAACGGGTGATTTTTTAGCTGGTTTGGTTTTGGCAACACTGGTTTTGACAGCTGACGTGTGTTTAGTACCTTGTGTCGCTGTCAAACAGCTTCAGTTTGGTTTGCAATTTAACCATGGATCGTCTTACAAATGAACAACGCTTGCAAATTATTGAATTTTACTATCAAAATTCGTGCTCGGTTCGAAATGTTCATCGCGCGATTTAAGTTCTTTTATAATTGAAACAACTTTTTAAAAAATAAGTAAACAATTTTTATTAGATATGAGAAGCAGTTAAGTCGAAATCCAACTGATGAAGTTGGAAATAATTGAAGCGGACGAAGCTATGCAAGTTCAACGCGATCGAGTTCATTTGCCAATGTCAGCATAATATAATATAATACCTGGAATCTCTAATGAGACCAGACGATGGGCAAATGAACTCGATTATTTGTCGTCATCATTTTATTTGTAATATTAACATTATTACCTGTGGGAACTTCCGTTGTTGTTCCCCCATGGTTTACTGAACTTGACATAACCTCTCCCTCCTTAAATTGAAAACTCTCCTGAGTTGTATAAAATGTATGTTTAAGCTTTTTGAATTTAATATAAACGTAAATAGATATAACTAAGATTAATACAAATATTAATATTCCAATGTATACATTAAATACAATATGATTTTTATGATTATATTTTAATTCATTTATGTTTTCTATATTTTCTATTTGTTTCATTACAATATCATTAAAATTGAGTTCTTCTTTAGTTAAATTGAGATTATTTTCATATGGAATAATGAATCTTTGCTCGAATGTATCTTTATTATTACTGAATGTATTATTTTCAATTTTTAATTTACAATTGTTAAAGTTCAATAAAAAGTTTCCATTAAGTTTTATGATTCTCTCATCACAAGTACTTGTTAAATTTATATTCTTAATATTTTTTAATAATAACAATCCGTTTTCTATTTCGACAATTTTCATTTTTGTATTCTTTGTTTTGATACAAATACTATTATACAAACATAAATTAGATTTCTTTAAGTTTTTGAAGTCAACATTTTCTTCATATGTATATGTAGTTTCATTTATTTTAACAATTTCTTCGTCATCTATTATTAATTCTTCAAAATACATATTTGTTAAAGAAGTAACCAAGTACTTTCTTGTTTCTATGACATCACTAGGTATTTTAATAACAAAAACTATTTTTTCATTTTCATATAAAGCGGTTCCCATTTTTATGTTTTTTAATTTTTCAAAATGTATATCATATTTTATAATTTCTTCTTTACTTAACATATTATTTCCCATTATACCTGTTCTACTTGAGGCAATATTATTTTGAATGTGTTCTATATTATCTTTTATAATTCCAATTTTTAACAATGACTCTAAGTACATAAGCTTGTTATTCATTTTAACAGTTTCTCTTTTAATATTATTGAATTGGTGTAATATTTTAAATCTATCTTTTTCAATCGTTTGTTTTAATGCCAAAAAGGTTTGATTAAAGTTATCATTAATGAATATTTGTTTATTATTTTGATTTATTATATTGTGGTTATTTTCATCGATTACTTTCAAGTGTTCTTCAATATTTTGCCTGTCTTCGTCGTCCATGGTTCCATATAACCATTTGAAACCTGACCCTATTATGTTAATTAATCCTCTTTTATTTCTATGCGGAATAATAGTATTTAATTTATATTTAAGTGAATCTAACTCATTAAATAATATCTCTTTTCCATCTTTATCTACTTGAATATTTGAAAGGTTTTCTTCTAGACATGAAATAATTTTCTGAATTTCTAATGGGTTTATAATGTGTAATACCATGTTGTAAGTTTTGACTATTTTGATATTTCCAAGTTTAATTTCCGTAAATCCGCTATTCGTCTCTATTTTGTCTATAATTAACGTTGCATCAATCGTCGTCGTTGTTAGTAGTAGAATTACTAATATCCAATTGATCTGAAAATTTATTTGGTCTTTTTATATTTGAAGGATGTATATTATCTAGTTTAAGTTTTCTATATCTAGGTTCCTCTTTATGCCTGAGTGCTTTATAGTTCCTAACTAATCCTTCTTCTCTTTCTTCGTTATATTCCTCTCTATCTTTATTAAGTTTATCGATGACCTTGTCTTTCATATTTTGCATGTTCGTTTTAACTTTTTCTTTGTCTATTCTACCTTCTAAAACATCTATTGGTTTGAATTTGATTACTGAATGTACTGACTTATTGTACCATTCTACGCACTTATATATTTTTTCTTTCGTTGTCAATTCTGATTTTTCTGTTGTAAACACTCGCATTTTTTCGCTTATGGTATTGTGAAGTCTCTCTATATCAGAGTTACCGGTGTGACTATTCGGTTTCGTGAAATGAGCTTCAATGTTCTCTTGCCTTAAGAAATCTTTGACATTAGTGCTTTGAAATTCATTATCTAGAACTATCTTATTAGGTTTGCCTTTTATAGAAAAGTAAAGTCGCAATTTTTCTTTAATAGTAATGCTATTTCTGTCTTCTAAATGAAATATTATGCTGTGTTTAGAAAATTTGTCAATAAATGTTAAGAAATTGTTTTTGGAGTTTGTGTAAATATCTGCATGTACTATTTGATTTATATCACTTGGTGTTTCGGTGTATTTAAACTTCGGTTTAATTGGTTTCCTATCATACTTAGCTTGATTACATGTATCGCAATTATTAATATATTTTTGTATCAATTCTTTTAAGTTTTTAAAGTATATTAACTTCTTTAATCCTGCATAATTTTCGTTTATGCCAGCATGACCAGTTTCATATTTATGATATTTCCCTATCTGCTTATAAGTATCATCTTCATTTTTCATATTTTGTGCGTGATACATACATTTATAAAACTTAATATTTTTTATGTCAAATAATTCAATTAGTTTAAGTTGAACTAAGTTATATTCATGTTCCGTTAATTCTGAGAAAATACCTATTTTACCTTTTCTTTTGATGAACCTTCTAAATATATCTACAAGTCTTTCTTCTTGAATGTCTTCAGGGTTTATATATATAATTCTTTTGTTATTTATAATTTCTATCTCTTTCGTTTTATTGTTCGTTAAAATAATTTGTGAATAGAATCTATTAACTACTGTATCTAATATTGGGAAATGGTCATTCCGTTCTTCTTCTTGGGAATGAATTGTGTTATTATCTACACTCATATTATCAATATCAAAATTTAAATTTGGATGGGGTGTTACTTCTCCCTCCTCATGTGTGAGCGTCTCGATCACATTAATTTCTCCCGTTTCTGTATTAATTCGACTAAGGAAATCTGCGGCTTTATTTTCCTTTCCCTTTATATAATCAATGTTAATATTATATTCTCCTAGTTGTAATAACCACCTCTGAAGTCGTTGATTAATGTCTTTACCCTTATGCTTTGTTTGCAACCATTTGAGTGGTTGATGGTCTGTTAATAAGTCGAAAGATCTGCCGTATATATAAGGTCTAAAATAGTTTACTGACCAAACTATTGCCAAAAGTTCTTTTTCAGTGACAGAGTAATTTCTTTCATGATCATTTAACGTACGACTGGCATAACACACTGGGTGTCCGTCTTGCGTAAGTACAGATCCAATAGCAAAGTCACTTGCATCGGTCGTGAGTTGAAATTTTTTGTTAAAATCTGGATATTTTAAAACTGGTGAGTCCGTGAGAATTATTTTTAATTTTTCGAAAGAGCTTATATATTTTGAATCGTTCAGATTTATTCTTGTGTTCTTTTTGAGATATCTGGTCATTGGTTCCGCAATTTTAGCGTAATCCTTAATGAATTTTCTAAAGTAACCAGTTATACCTAAGAACGATTTAATCTGCTTTGTAGTTTCAGGTAATTGAAGTTTTTGAATGGCTTCAATCTTTTTATTATTTGGTTTTACACCTTCTGTTGTTAAGACGTGACCTAAATATTCAGTTTCTTTTGAAAAAAACTTACACTTATCTATTTGAATTCTTAGGTTGTGCTGTCTTAATTTATCTAATACCTTTTGAACGCTTATAATATGTTCTTTGAGAGACGAACTAAAAATTAAGATATCATCTAAATAGACTACGCATATTTGATTAATGTATTCTCTAAGTACTGAGTTGATTAATCTTTGAAAGGTTGCTGGGGCGTTTTTGAGTCCGAAAGGCATTCTTGTGAACTCGTAATGCCCAAGAGGAGTCGAAAAGGCTGTTTTCTTTCTATCCTCTTCCCTAACTAGGACTTGGTGGAAACCTTTCGCTAGGTCCAAGGTTGTGAAGTATTGAGAACGTCCTAATTTATCTAATATAGTGTCTATATTAGGAATAGGAAACTTGTCGTCAATTGTAGCTTCGTTTAACTTTCTATAATCCACAACTATTCTCCATTTCTTTTGCCCGGAGTTATCAACTTTTTTGGGAACTACCCACAAAGGACTGTTATACGGAGAGTTGCTTTCCTTAATAATCCCTTGCATTAACATTTCTTTGATTTGCTTATTGATTTCTTGTTCATGTATCTGAGGGTATCTATATATTTTGGCATAAATTGGTCTATCTGTTGTAGTAACGATTTCATGTTTGACTTCATGAGTACTAGTGAGCTGTTGCCCTTCGTGAAAAAACAAATCTCTATTTTTCTTAAGAATTTTCTCTAATGTTTCTCTTTCTTCTGTGTTTAAATGATTACCAAGAAGTGTCTGCGGTACATCTTCATCTTCTACAATTCCCTCTAAATTGTGTACTTCATCATAAGTATATGGACATGCATTTATAAATTTAATTTTATTACCAAGTATTTCTATATATTCTTCTTCTAAGTTTATTTTAGCTTGTAAAGGTTTTAACAAATTTTGTCCTATAAGACCGTCAAAATCTTTCTCACTAAAGGAAGTAAGCTTCCAACACATTCTAGCTTTTTGTTCAAACTCTTTTGGAAGTTCTGTTAAAATTTCAGTGTCTATAGACGTTCTTCCGTTAAGGGTATTGAAAACAATATTTTCATTTAAAGGAATTCGTTTATAATTTTTTAATTTTGTTTTATCAAGGAGTGTTGTAGTAGAACCTGTATCTATCAAACATCTAATCTTGTCTTCCCCTATTGTTAATTCTATTATCGGTAGATCGGATCTGGAGGCAGTGAGTGAAAATTTACTTCTTCGTTTCTTTGCTGCTGGACATGTTCACATTCCATTGGCACTTGATTATTTTGTTGCCTTTGATTCACATTATTATTATTGAAATTATTCTTAAATTGACCTGAATTATTTCTATTTTGGTTAAAAGGATTCCTATACTGACCTGAGTTATTTCTATTTTGATTTCTATATTGACCCGAATTATTATAATTATTATAATTTCTGAATTGGCCTGAATTATTATAACGATTACCATTATATTGATATTGATTATTTACATGTTTATTTCTAGTCTGATCATTTTGGTTATTAACTTGAGGACGGTGAAAGTTATTATTGTTATTTGAATTTTTGTTATTTGCATTTTGTCTATTAAATTTATTTTTATTTATTTGAAGTAATCCCGTTTCTTCTAAAATATAAAAAGCGTCCCTCAAATTATTCGTTTGTCTACTTATTATAACGCTGGCTAGATTTGGATCTAGGCCATTAATGAAAGTTTTCACTATCATATTTTCGTTCGCAGAAGGCGAGAACTCACAAGGTTTTTCAACATCAAATTCGTATTTAGTATTTAACTTATCTAATATATCCTTTAAATTTTCAAAATAATCACTTACGTTGTTGTTCCTTAGGCTTAATGCCTGGTGGTGCAAACTGTAGTAGGTGTCTCTCACTCCGTAGTTTCTTATTAACTCTGCTTTGATGTTTTCCCATGTTGTATTCGGTCCTAGGGTTCTGATGGTTTGCAATGCCGGTCCTTGAATCTTATTGATAATATTCCGTTGCAATATATATTGTTCCAGCGGAGTCCCAATGAAATGGGGCAGGAAGATTTCGACCTCTCTTATGAAGGAAGTTAAAGAGTATTGAGATGTCCCCCAAAATTCTCTTATCTTCGATGATTCTTTTATTAGTTCCGCGACCGTAATTGTCATTGCTTGAGCAGGAACTTGGTGTTGAATTGGATTCAGATCTGCTTCTTCGTTACTCATTTTGTTTGTTTTTGCTTACACTTCTTTTTCTTTCTATTAAAGTATGTTTTATTGATAGTTTTATGATTTGATCACGTGAAAACGGATTTTAAGATTTAATTCCGGCGACCCAAAGCTTATTTTTAGCTATTTTATTTGGTATGTCACTATTCACTTTAAAACTATTTATATTTTTGATTCCAATCTTCGGATTAGAATCCTACCGACTGCGCCATTTAAGTTCTTTTATAATTGAAACAACTTTTTAAAAAATAAGTAAACAATTTTTATTAGATATGAGAAGCAGTTAAGTCGAAATCCAACTGATGAAGTTGGAAATAATTGAAGCGGACGAAGCTATGCAAGTTCAACGCGATCGAGTTCATTTGCCAATGTCAGCATAATATAATATAATACCTGGAATCTCTAATGAGACCAGACGATGGGCAAATGAACTCGATTATTTGTCGTCATCATTTTATTTGTAATATTAACATTATTACCTGTGGGAACTTCCGTTGTTGTTCCCCCATGGTTTACTGAACTTGACATAACCCGCGCTGCTTCCATTTTATGGTCGGCATTCTCGACCTTCTGAGCAGTCTATTCGGAAGATTGTGACCAAATTTCGCACCAAATTTACTTTGTTGGACATTAAACCACCAACACGTTTACGTACTGTGCGTAGTGAAGAAAATATTGCGGCCGTATCAGCTAGTGTGACAGAAGACCGCGAAATGTCGATTCGGCGCCGTTCCCAGCAGTTAGGTCTTTGTTACAGCACTACGTGGAAAATTTTGCGGAAGGATTTGGGCGTAAAGCCTTTCAAGATACAGCTGGTGTAAGAACTAAAGCCAGCCGACCTACCACAACGCCGAATTTTTGGTGAATGGGCTCTTGGAAAGCTGGCCGAGGATCCGCTTTTTTATCGAAAAATTGTGTTCAGCGATGAGGCTCATTTTTGGTTGAATGGGTACGTAAATAAGCATAATTGCCGCATTTGGAGTGAAGATCAGCCAGAAGCATTGCAACAGCTACCAATGCATCCCGAAAAAGCCACTGTTTGGTGCGGTTTATGGGCCGGCGGCATTATTGGGCCATATTTCTTCAAAGATGATGCGAATCGCAGCGTTACTGTCAATGGTGAACGCTACCGAGCGATGATAACAAACTTTTTTTTGCCCGAAATGGAAGTTCTTGACTTGCATGATATGTGGTTTCAACAAGACGGTGCCACATGCCACACAGCACGCGAAACAATGGCGCAATTGCGAGGCGAGTTTGATGAACAGTTAATTTCACGTTTCGGGCCGGTCAATTGGCCGCCTAGATCGTGCGATTTGACACCATTAGATTATTTTTTGTGGGAGTATGTCAAGGCTAATGTCTATAGGGACAAGCCCGCTTCCGATTGACGCACTGGAAGCCAACATCCATGCATTCATTCGTGAGATACCGGCCGATATGTGTGAAAGAGTATGCCAAAATTGGACTCAGCGGATGGGCTACCTGAGACGCAGCCGCGGTCAACATTTGCATGAAATTATCTTTAAACATTAAATTGCAAGGTTTAAACTATCGATTCAAATAAATATTTCATTCATTTTTTCGAATTTTTTGTGTTTTTTTTTTTTTTAAGTTCTAAGCCTCTTAAAAAATCACCCGTTAGAATGGTTCGCAAGTAATATTTCTCTTAAACGCCCAAGCTTAACTTATTCCTCCACCAGATGAAAAGCAGAGCCAACTGCAGGTTTTTTAAAATGCTGCATCCTGAATCCACAATTGTGTTATTAAGTGTTTTTTTTTAAGAAATTACTTAAATCTTCTTCTTTTTTATTGATCTTTCATGTTGTTTAGGGAGCTCGAGCCCTTTAAGCCTCTTTCCTTACGCCACTGGTATGTACCAAATTTTCCATAAGAAATATTTTTCTGAAAACTAAGAACATATTTTGAAGACGACATGGTTCATTTTTGGATGTTCTTACAAATTTTTAACTTTCTTAAAAATATTTAAGAAAAAAATTTAATTTTATGACCCAATTAATATTGTGGTTGTTTTACACACAAAGGTCGAAAAATCGTTATTAATAATATATCTCATGGAACAAATTTTTTATTTTGAATTTTCTCGCTATGCACTGAACAGATTTTCATTAAATTTGTACATATAAATTTCAATTAAGGTTTAATTAATGAAATTTCAAAGAAAACATTTTTGAATTTAAAGATAAAAAAATTAAAATTTTCAAAAACGGGTTGATATTTTCTTTAATTTTTTATATCTGGATATTTATAAATATTTAGTTATATGCAAGAAAAACATTTTTCCTAAAAATATGTTAGGTCGCGCTTATTTTTGGTATGTTTGATCAAGAAAATTAAAAGAAAAATCTTTCAAAATAAATACCTAATCAAATAAATATTTACACGCATCGCAGTAATTAGTAGATACTGGCCATCCCCGTCTGAAGTTAAGTGCCCAATATTAGGTTTGTTTGGTATCTATCTCCAAAAACATGTGTAGAACCTGTCAAATTTTGAAAAGAGGTTAAAAATTCGATCAGAGTTTCAGAAATTTGAAAAAAGTTAACAAACGCATTGAAGCATGAACTGCACCACTTTTTGTTAGAAACTTCACTTTTGTGTATAAACAGCGTTGCCACTTTGACGTGATTTCAATAAATCTAATGCACTTTTTTCGTAAAACAAATCTTTTGCTTTTAAATGGAGTCCACAGCACTTTTATATTTTGAAAACGAAAATTATTATTTATCAAAATTCAGTCCACTAATTTTTCAATTCTATTCTAATGGTTTCCGACTATTGGCTTAATTTAATAACAAACGTGATATCATAATTATTCATGTAATGCTATTTTTAATTTCTTTTATTCTTCTATTTTGAAATAGAAGTCAAAATTGTAATATTCAGATCTTCTGTAGGAAAATTGAATATACTGAATTTTTTTTTTTGAAAACCTACTTCCGAAAATTTTCCGTTTAGTGGCAATGCTGTGACAGAAACTGACGATCATCATTTTTGACAGTAGTTGTAACACTTTGTGTTCACAGAAATTTGTGTAGCAGGAATTCGCAAGTTTTCCAATGGAGTGGAAATTATTTACTATCTCACTGGGTCCTCTCGATGCATCCTTTTTGAGTAAACAAACAGGAATTTGTGAAAATTTGCTACAAATTCAACGATAACAAACACAACTATTATAGCAGACTTGAGTGTAACTTTTTCAGGTATGTACATGAATAATATAAACATGAATTTAAAACAATGTAAAGTTGAATTTGATCTTGCCTCAGAATTGCTCCATTATTTCAAGTTTTTAGTTTTAAAGCTAACGAATATTTTTTATTTAAAAATTAAAAAATTCAATTATTTGATTTCATTTGATCTTTTTTATCATGATGTTATCTTTACACTGTTTCAAGCCACCTGATCAGCTATAAGTGCAGGTTCTTTCGACCCAATAGGGTATTCAATTCAATTTCTGAGGATCAGCGTGTGCTTTTGAAATGTTTCTTAAAGTATCTTAACACGATTGGTCTCGACACACAATCTTTACCAACATTATAATGTTTTTTGTATTTTTATAAGTTTTTTTGGATTTGTCTTTTATTTTAATTTTTTTTGTTTGTTTTATTTTTGTATATTTTATGAACATTGAACGAGGCGACATGCTGTGCTGCGAACAGATCTTGTTGAATTAGTGTCGTCCATACGGAGGGTCTAAGGTTCCACAACACAACATCAGAAAAAGAGTATAGCAGGGTGACACGAAGGGAAAGAAAAGCAGCACCACAGCCAGCAGTAGCCCTTGAATTTCATGTAATTATTTAATGTTTATAATGTAATTTTACCATTTTTGGCATGATGGTGGCATCGCCACTTGGGTGGCATTTAATTAAGATACACGTCAGTTACAAATCTACTTTTAGTTGGTTGTCAGTTTGATCCTTTGTTGACTGCAACAACTAACAACGCAACTGGTGGGCTAGCAGGGTCCAAGCGGAATAATGTCTTTTTTTCGGGATGTTTTGAAGCATGTGAATTTATTATAAGCTGGGTGATCCTTTTTTTATTTCAGAAAATATTCTTTCCATTTACATTGAATGACAGTTTCCGTATAAACATTTTGCAGATGGAGAGGGGGGGGGGGTTGATGAAATGGTTGAAGGAATCAACAAAAAAAGATAATTGCTTAATTTCGAGAGGAAATTAATGTATGCCAGTGGGTCGAGATGATTGGAAAAAGAAAAAAAAAATAATTACATCTGAGATGATGCTATATTTAGTGCAGTACTTTATGCATGTCGTCAGAAAATTTCCATGATATTAGGGGATGCTGCATTTTTATGGTAATCGGAGGGTAAATATTTTTGTTTTTTTTTTTGTTGTTTTGAGATAAAGAAATAATTGCTTTCTAAAAGAGTTTGCTTTGCATTATTATGTTAGCATATACTGTACTGATTGTGTGCACTGTGAAATTACTTATTTTCAAAAAAAAAAAAAACATCGCAAAGATAAATTTTATTCAAAACAACTAAAAGTGGTGGGGTGGTCAAAGGTTTAAACTTATGAAAATAGGTACCATGTTTGTGAATATTATTTACTTGCTACTTATAGCGCAGTTAATGAACAGAATTTTGGTATGGATCAGATTATATTGAAATTTCACATCGTTTTGTAGCCAAAGAAGGTTGTTCAAGTAAGATATATGTACCTTTGTACTCAATACATATCAATACCTCGTTGTTAAAATTCATACAATGATAGTGGTGGGTTTTTATTTCAATATTATGTAGCGATTACAAATTGTTCTGCAGATGGTAAAAAATATTTGAGTAGATATCATCTGTAGATGTCATCTTCACGAGGAGTGTACTTAGTATACGTATTTAGTACTAATTTAGTACATAAATTGAAATGTAAGCAGTACATGTCAACTTTACTCACTACATAGAGCCCTTGCTGCTGTGTCTTCCAATCATACCAACTAACTCAACTAACAAACTTACATAAGCATTGTATTTCCAAGTACCAACTTACAAAATTGCTTCGCATTTCCAATATTAAAATGTTTTTTTGTTTCATAGGGCTCAGGTGAACTCCTGACAAGAAGTAACAATAATAGGAGTATAATTGATTCCATAAATATCTCCTGCTGCAAATTTTATCAGTGTTATAGAAGCAATATACCAATGTTTCTTTAATCTCTTCATATTGATTCTATAAAATGATTAATTCAGTTACCTTTGATAGTCATCATGTTAAATTGTTATACAGTCTTTGTTTTACTTTGTCTCTCTTTTGCTTTGTTAAAGTGAATATGGTGAGGTTTAGTGCTATAATAAGTCATTTTATAGTTTAAATTCAGTTTGGCTTCCCAGCACATGATATTATTCTTGTCTGCCAAAGTTTAAGGTTTTATCTATTATATTTTTTATTTATTTTTTTTTTTTAACAATATGGTCCTATAATATTTTTTTTAAATAATATTCTAAAAAAAATAATTTTCTCAAGATAAAACTGATTCCAATTTAGTGCAATGGATTGTATATCTGAGATTGGCGGAGTGGTTAACGAACAAGAATATTGGTGCAAAAGGGCCCAGATTAGATTTTTACGTCTGCCTTAGGTATATTAATTTGTTTTGCTCCTGTTATTAACTCCATAAAAGTGCAATAGATGTGAGTTTTTTATTCTAGGGGAATCGTGCATTAAAAGAACACCATTAAGTGATTGAAGAAAAATTGGTTCAATGTTCCTGTTACACTTACAAAATGTACACCATAAAATATTTAAGGAATGGTATGTAAATACTCCTATAATGTTTTTAACTCTCGTCAGAGAAGAGCTATATAGCAAAAAACAACAGCCCCTATATGCTTAAAATGAGAACCTATTTTGTTATTTGGGACAACATACGCTACGGTAAACATTGACCACAAAGAGTATCACCTGAAAATCATTATCCATAGAAAATGTACCTATACTATTTAATTTTAGTTTTACAAGTCCCTGGTTTTCAATTAAATGTCACGACACTTAAATGAATACCTATACATATTTATTAAAAATAAAGGTTGTTTTTTTTAGACGTGTAGTTTTCAATCCGGCAATGTTTTTTCAGAGTTGGTCTTTTTGACAGCTGTCACTTGATTTAGGTTAGTTTGATTTGCCATTTCATAATAAATGGACTTATTCCTGAACATTTTACTACTAAAATAATAGTTTGGTTCGCGTGACGCATTGCGAAAAAAATCAATGTATTGAAGGAAACTTTTGGTGAATTTTGAATGTTTTTGCAAGTGATGTTAAGGAGTAGGTCTATTCATTATGAAATAGTAAACTAAACTGAGCATAAATTAAATTACAGCAGCTGTCAAAAAGACCAACTCCGAAAAAAGTATTGCCTGATTGATAACCACACATCTAAAAAAAACACCTTTTACTATCAAGAAAATCAAAAACTGGTTTTCATCATACCATATATCAGTGGATTTTGGGTATTTTGGATACTAATAAATAGAAATAAATACTCATATGCCTAGTAAATTAATCAACTTTTAAGCATGGATTTTTTTGAAACTCTAGCTTCACTTTTGTGCACGTCTGGCAACAGTTGTTCAACTTTAACTGACTTGTCAATTAAAATATAACAGCTTAAAGCACCCAAAAATTCGTTTTCAGCAATGTTGCCAGAAAAATTAAAGGCTGCGTTCACAAATCAGTGTGCCATTTTAAGCCATGTTCCATTGAATGAGTAAACTATAAAAAAAAAGAACACCAGCCTTGTAAAAGCGAATTAATTTTGACAATTTTTTTGTATTTAAAAACAAAATGTGAAGATTAATCACTTTTACAAGGCTGGGTTTTGTTATATTTTTTAAGTTTACTCATTCGTATGAATTTAAAGTACAAAATATTAAATATCAGACGGGTTTGGCGGTCGCAAGTGATTTTTTTTTTAATTATTTCAAAAATTAACATACCTTCCTGCAAAACTGATTTTTAAGTATGCATACCTATATTCACAAACAATTTTGACCACCAAATTCGCCATTTACTTTTTCTGTAAATGACAAGTAGAATAATATTCAAAATCCAGTTTTTCATTTTAGAAATAGTTCACCATTCAGAAAACAAAGAGTGATGGCAACCCTAAAACTGCATAAAACTTGTTTAATCTTAATTTTTTTGTAAAGTAAACAAATAACGAATGATTTAAATATATATTTTTAACATTTTTTCTCATAAGTTTCTCAAAGAGGCCAATGGTAACTATTTTAATCTTCAAAAATTTTAGGCCCGTGGCTCGTCTTGCAATCCAAATCCATCTTGCATTATCGTTATCATACAAGAGATCGTTAATTAAAATAAACTAATGTCATGTTACTTAAATGTGACCATTTGCTTGTATTTAGAAAAATCAGACGCCAACTTTTTGACCATGGCAACCCTGCAAGACTTAATTATTGGTACTTAATTAGTCTCAAATTAAGTGTAAGAAATGTTGTAGCCTCCTTTTTAATAGATTGTTTAGTTATAGCTGCATGCTCTTCGACAGTGGTAAAAGTATTCTTTTATGAAGTATTCTAATTCTGGTCTAGAAATCGAGACCTCTAAATTGCGATTGCAATATTGAACCTGAAATAATAAAAATCAAAACTTTCCACAAACAACCATTGAAAGAAAACAATCAAAATTAAAGTTTTTTTTCAGTATTTTATAAATTCATTTTTTTACTCATTTTACATCGACATTTACAATAGTTCTTTAAAGTTTAATTTACGAAAAAAAACAAACAAAAAATTGCAAAACATATATTCATTAGTCATAATTACTATCTATACAATTACATATAATTAGAAAATGCATAATAATAATTAACTTATTTTTATCAAATGCAAATAAATATTATTCAACTCTTTACAATTTTTTTCTTTTTTTAAATAATTTCTATTCTATTTTTTTTTTTGTATTTATTTAACATTTAAATCACTAGCAAAATTGTTTGTATTAACAAACAGTAAAAAAAAAAAAAACTTCTCAATTCATCAATAAATATATACAAAACAAAATAATTTATAATTCATTTTACCAAAATAAAATAAGAAAAAATATAATTAAATAAAACTGCTCCTTCCATTAAGCTTTTATATAAAAATAAAAAAAAAAACGTAATTATTTCAGTCTTTGTGAAGCTCGTTCATCATCATTTTCATTGTTTTATATAATTTTTTTTCTTAATATTTTTTTTTTATAAATAATAAATATTTCTATATTCATAGAAATATTTTTATTTATTTTAAAATTACAATTTAGACATTTTTAATTTAAATACTAACAACTGGGGCAAACAAATTAATTGTTATTTATTAATACTGCAAAAGAATTACTAACAACTATTTATTTAAATTATATTTTTACACATTAAATTAATATTATTTTTTTTTTCTCTGGTAACTTATTAAATAAAAATAAATATTTTTAAAGACAACAATTCTTTAATTAATTCATTAAGAGTGCTAAGCAGCAAAGTCAATCTGAATTGGGCGTTGAGTGTCGTGGTATGGTATATTATGTATTTATGTATTTACTTCTCTTCAAATTATACAGTAAATTTATTTTTTAAATAAAATTAAATAAATACTTAAGAAATATATTAATACAAAAATTATTTTTAAAGAATAAACAAAAAAAATTAAAGAATACTTGAATGGTATTTACTCAGTTTTCGAATTTAGTACAAAAAAAAATAATAAGTGTGGCAATGCGCGTGCTCAAATAATTTTGTGCAATTTTTTAAGTATATGAAAAATAAAAAATAACAAAAAACCTAACACTGGCTGAAGAAAAAATACAATGATTGCTTACATTTTTTGCTGAACTAAGCAGCAAATAAAGAAACAGTAATAAAAAAATAAAAAAAGGAAAACAAAAATATCGCCATGATATAAAAAAAAACAAAAAACCTATAAACACGTGTGTATCGTTTTTTTCATCATACACTGTTTACACTTGACTTCACAACACCAATGGAATGTGCACGCACAACGTTCGATGACAACTACTTCATGGGTACGATATCCTCTACCGCAACACATCAAATCACAGCCATCGACACCAATTGATGTGTCATTACATTGGCGCCCATGTGTCCCTTGGATGCCCATTCGAAGATTGCGCTCGCAGAAACTCGGCGATGGTTCCAAGTAAACCAAATCCTTTGTGCCGGGTGGCTTATGTTCTGGATTGTGTGGTTTTAGTTGAAAGTGGTATCTGTAAAGAGCAAAAAAAAAAAGAAAAGAAAAAGGCATGTTAGTTGATTTTATAGTATCAAAGAGGAGATTGAAAAAAAATTACGTCTAAGTTTTAATATTTTTTCTTAATTGTTCAAAAAATTGGAGACTTCGACAATATCGTTAGTTAACTGTCCAAATTTCAGAATTTCTATTGATTCCATGCAAAGTCGTTGGAATTCGTTAAGAATTTCAAGAAAAAAAAAATTGAAAAAATCACCCAAAGTTTCTTCTTCCAAATGACACAAGAGAGCTACCTACTTTTTCATTTTTAAATTGAAATGTCTCACCCTGTAGTAGTTAAAAGAGTTCTGATCAGATAACAAGGTGCTACTACATAATAAGCACCAAAATAACTAGTTGTCTATTCTAGTTAGAAAGTTGGTTGGTAAATACCCCTGATTAGAACTCGAAGAAGGGAATATAAGACTAACTTAAAAAGAAAGGATTTTTGAAGGACCCCTTTGATCATATCTGAAAAAGGTCCATTAGCGAAACTTTTATCCAAATATTTGGAGGCACCATAGCTATTGGAAAAATAGTAAAATTAGTTTAAAAGCTAAGAAGTTGCAAAATTTTTGAAAATATGTAATTTTTTTGTTTTCTTTTTCCAAGTATTTCGCGTTTCCAAAAAGTTCTACATAAACTGAAGAAATTTAAAAGCTGTACAAAATGAAATTTTCATAATTTTGATATATTTTTAAAGATCATGCTACATTGCGGTCCCAAGTTACAGCTCTTCAAAGGTAACCGTTATTTTCTAAAATGTTCAAAATTTTTGTTTACTAATTACGTCAATATGGGTGTTTTTGAAAAGCTGAAGATGTCTAGAAAACAAAAAATTAAAAAGAATTGCATTTACAGTTATGCATTATCAGTTTTCTGAATTTGAAAATTAGAAGCAATTAGAAACAAAACTTTGAATATTTTTTTTTAATAATGATTTCCATTTTTTTACTTGGAGAGTGATATTCAAACAATATAACAGTAGAAAGGCATCCTCATTAGCTTTCCAAAAATACCCATATCGATATACTTGAAGGAACCACGGATATCGTAAGGTTTTTACCCAGTTACAAGGTTAAAGAGATATAACTTCGAGCTGTGCTACCCCATCATCTTCAAATATATATCAAAATGTTGGAAATTTTATTTTCTATAAATTGTATGTTAAATTAATTTTCATACATTTTCTTGTATATGAGAAAAATGCAAAAATATGAAAAAATATGTACAATGAGAAACGATTTTACGGTCTGAAATTTTGGATCATATTTTTCGCAAATACTTTTTTTTTCAGAAACCTATCATTTATAAGTCCTTGTTTTTTAATATGGAGAATTCCATCAAAGTAATGACAGATTTGACGTATCACAAGTCACAGTCGAAAGACTTTTACCTTCTTCAGTTTGTAGATTAGTGAAATGGTGTTGAAAGACTATCAAACAAGGCGAATCAGTCTATATGTACTTTCTCATCGATAAATATTGTGAAATGTTTGATGAAGCAATTTGTGTATAATTATTTTGTATTATTGAAGAAAAAAAAGAAAAATGTCCTCGAAAAAAAAAACTTACCTATTATTTTTTTTATTCAAACGATTTCTCGATTTAACCGAATTCCTCGATATGCTATTACCACTTGGCGGTAAGTTATTCGGATGATGTTTCAAAGAATTCTCCAAATTATCCACATTGATGCTGTGTAAAGCATTCGCACTATTACTAACTGCATTACCACCACCAATGGTCATAGAATTACTGATGCTACCACTATTTACGGCACTCGAACTACCAATACCACTATTGGCTCCATTTAATGGACCAGCTGCATTGATATTGCTGTTGCTATTGCTGCTACTGCTACTGATGCTACTGCGTAAGCTATTGCTAAGCATAACACGTGATGCACCATCGAAACGATCCTTTAAATTATCGCCAATTACACGGAAGTTAGCCAAACGCATCCAACATGTCTTAACCGTACATGAGCCAGACATTCCATGGCATTTGCATTCTTGTCGCATTTCCGATTGAACATGCTGCAAATACAAAAAAAAAAGAAAGAATAAATAAAAGGATGATGATGAAGGTCACTACATGAATATAATTTTATTGATAGAAATTGTATTGTTATTATAGGTAAGAGGATTCAAATAAAAAGGTAATCATAGCAAAAAACTTGGTTAACAATTTAATCAAAACATAAAACAACAACAAAACAAAAAATACAAAACAAGTTATAAACATTTTTATGGCTTAATGCCAGGATCCGATATCCAGCTCCACTTTATCCGCCTACTCGTGCGCGGTGGTCTATCATCGAACACGATCAATTTAACGTCAAAACAGAAAAAATAAAAATGTAAGCTGTGCACGCAAGCATGCGAAAAAGGACGATGTTGAGCGAACGCAATGTTCTCAATACATGACTAGGTACTAATTTATCCCATAGATACAATTTAATCTCCTACGTCCATTAACTTTATATTTGTTGCATCCGTATGTGTTAACTTCACTATGCAAATGGGGCAGACAAAAATCAACCATGTTAATTAAAACAAGTTAACAACAACAAAAACAAAAAAAAAAGGTAAGGAAAAAGAAGAATACTTCATCATAATTTATGAGTATTAAACGGCTAATAGTTATTATAGGTCTGATAAAAAAGCGATTGGATGTAGAGTTTTGCTCTTAATGTTTTCTATGGTTTCTCAGACAATTGAAATAATGTGTTGATTTGTAGAAATAGGTTATTTTGTAGAGAAAAATGGATGCTTTTAGGAAAAATGCTTTCAAAAAAGTCAGATAACGCTCATCAAAAATAAAATGTGTTGAAATATAATAAACTAGAAGACCTGAATGATAAGAGTTATGAATTTTGAAATAATTTTAAACTACAAAAAGTATTAACATGAAAATTGTGAGAAAGAAAATTTTGTAATTTTGTGTCATGCACAACTATGTTGTCATAACTAAGGCCATTACGTAATCATAAATATAAAATTTTCTTCTGATTTTTGTTCGCCAAAGAGCGTACGCTGTTTAACGAGCAAAATTGACAATTGAAACAAATTATTTGGAAAAGTCTCCACTTTTTTTTTGGCATAGAATTAATTGCACTGACCATAAAATGTGTTTCGAATAAAAAGCGTTTAAATTTGTTCATGTTTGTTCTTATTATATTTTATTTGAGAATGGCATTTTCCGAAACTCTCCATTGGTGGTATTTTTGTATACATTCTCGTATGCTTCTGATGCGAAACGAAAAATCCTTTACAAAACCAGTACAATGAAATCATAAACAAAGAATTTTAGTTATAATTTCCTACGCTAATAGACAAAAAATTTATTATTGTAGCTAAATATCTGGAGATGTCTACACTGTTTTTCTTGCACACAATTCATGACACAGCCCATTTGTTGTTAATCTTTTTTGTGTTTATTTTCATAATAGCAAAAGCTGCCAGTGATTTTTTTGCATTTTCATTTGGTTTTCTTTTCTTTGAATTTTTGAAAATGTCAATTAATATTTTACCGCTGCCTCTTTGTTCTTGGAGACCATCTTAAAATGTTGTTTCGCTTCAGTAGCGTACTAACTTTAAGCATAAATTCTGTTTACTGAGCAAAATTGATTAAAAAATGGAGACTTCTCTTAATAATTTATAACGAGTAATTTGGAGAAGTCTCCATATTTTCCTATAAAATTAATTGCCCTGATTGTTAAAAATAGGTGCGGCAAAAATAGCTATTAGCTTTTCTCATGTTTGATTTTATTACACAATTTTTCATTACATTACATGGCAATTGGTGAAACTCTCCATCGGTGGTATTTTCATGCAAAACCTAGTAGCTAGAACACTACTGATGTCAAACAAAAAACACCCCATTAGAAAATGACACAGCGACAGTTAATTAATATAATTTAGAGAAGTCTACACACTTTTTTTTTTGCATACAACTAACAACCCAGACCGCTTAATGTGTGCTTGTTTATTTTTGTTGTATCTTTCATTGCCACATAGCAGTTTGTAATCTTTTAACAATGTCATTTGTTATTAATTTTTTGAATTGGTAAAACAGTCTATGAATATTTTTTCTCTGTGTTTTCGTAAAAACTTTGATGACTTTGTTGGAAACCACGTATAAATATCATTATTCATCAGCAGTGTATTGTAAAGGTATACTACAGTGAAGCAAATGCTATTTAAGGCCTAGTACATACTTTCTCGTGAAGTGAATAATCGCCAGTTGAGAAAGTGATTTTTTTGACATTTCTTACTGGTGCATACCTACTTGCGAATGTGCAAGTGCGAGTGCCAAAAATGACCAATAATCGAACTGTCAACTATTCACCAAGAGTTCTCGTACATTTTGCACGGGAATTACTCGTGAACAAAAACTCTCCACACAGCTTCACTAGCATATTCATGGGTAAATAAAAATGCAAATTTTGTGTGGTTTCACTACATGATTCACAAGCCTTAACGAGCAAAATTTATAATCTTATCACATTTTTTATGAAAAAGTCTCCACTCTTTTTTTTATATAAGACCTGACCATTAATTGTGTGCAAAAAACTACGGTTTACCAACTCCATAAAAGTGTTTTTTAGCCAAATGAAATTTTGGGTTAACGCGGAGTTAATTCAGCTTATTTGTTGAGTTAAATTATTGAATAAATTGAAAGCTTTTTCTGATTGGGTGCGTCTGTATTTCGATAGTGAAAGTGAAAATGCAATTTGCAATCTGAAAGGCGTAGAAGTATAATATCCGTAAAGTCGCATATCGATTTCAATAGATTTTTGACAACTACTGAAAAATAAAGTGAATCCTGAAATTTTGTTTCTGAGTTAACTCGGGGTTAATTTATTTCCAGATTGGCTACTCTAATTTAACTCAGAGTTAGCAATGTGATTTAAAACCAATTTGAGGATTGTTAAATGCTAAAAACATGTTTACAAATGTGAAGCTTAATTATTTAAGTAAGACTTAAATATATTAATTAAACTTAATTATTTAAGTTTAACTTAAATATTTTAACTGAACTTAAATATCTAAGATAAGCTTAAACTGTTATTTGCTACTTAATCTCTACTTTAACTGTCAAATATGTTTTATACAAAAGTGCTAATGCTTTTCTTAAATATTTTTATTTTCCTACAGATCTTAAATCAGTCGCTAAAACAAATTTATTTGAACTATATAAGTATGAATGTACAACAATGGTATTTTTATTCATTAACAAAAAATTGCTTTTCTTGACCTGATCTGGAATCTAAAACATTCAATTTATCAATTTAATTTAAGACCAGCATTAAAATAATTTTTCAGCCACCATCAAACATGGAATATACTTAGTTGCAACTAATACACAAAAATGTTACTGAGTAATGTGTTATGGCATTCATATTGGAGTATACACCTCAACACACACGAGTATATAGTTACTTCTTTTGTACCTAATCTCATTTTATACAATTTTTTGTTGTAATATGAATTCCATGGTAGCTTAACTATAAACACGAACTTTTTCTTCAAGTTGACCATTATGCCTCTTAAGAGTGTGCAGCATTCGTGTGCCTGGTGGTGGATGGTGGAGGCCTTTGTATAACCCAGTATTATACCAATTGCCAGCTTGACTAGATACACCTAGACATATAGAGCTATAGGTACCGTCAGCAAAAAACAAAAAATAAACAACAACCAAAGATATAGAGATTCATTCAAGAGGCGAATGTTAAGTTGCATTACAAGACAGTTGGTTTCGAACTTCTATAATACTCCTCAGCTATAGCTTAGGTACCAACCTATATCTATCTATCTACCTTAATACAAACTTCTGAGTATAAAAGTGCAATTGAAGATTTAAGGCGGTTTCGTTGGTTGGAGATAAAATTGCAAATACTCCAGTACTTTACTTAAAAAAAAAAAAAAAAAAAAAAAATCAACAAATATATGAGCTCTTATAGTTAGTTATGAGTAAAAAGAGAAGCACTGGTAAGTTGTGTTGTTATACCAACACAGCATGTGGTATTAAAGATTGAAGTTTGGTGGGAGAGAAGTTGGTTGGTATATAGGTATAGAGATAATGTATCCTGCCTGTAAGTGCGGTTCGTTATTGTAGTTTACGAGAAAGTTGCGGCTATAACGATATCGATTGAAATGGTGGTAAGATCAATGGATTGCGAACCACACACGTTGTTTTATGTTATATGAAAATTGTGTTATTAATGACTATACTATCAGCATCAGAGCTCTCTATATAGAATTGTAAGGTATCAAACTATACTTTGAGCTTGTGATACATTTTTTGTTGTGATGATTGAGATAAAGGAAAAAATTGTGATCGATATTATGAATATATGTAAGTATCAGGATTATTGAAAGTTTTTATTAGAATTGGAAATAAGAAAAGTGCTTAGGAGATTCAAGTATTGTTTCAATTTTGTCAAGGACAATGCTCAATGCTCAAATATTGTCAATCTTTGTCATCAAGGCAATTTTAGTGGATTCGAGAAATTATGGATTTTTAGAATTTTTACTGAAAATAATTCCTTAACAAGCTAATAAGACTTCAAAGACTTCAAATAAAACTCTTTGAGACTTCAAAAGGCCTTGAAGAAGTATAAGAACATAAAAATTCAAAGTCCAAACTTTTATAATTGTTGTCTACAGATCGACTGTATTAAGATTGATTTATCCTCTTGCTTTGAACGTTTTTCCTTTAAACTAAACCATAATTTGAGTTCATAACTCTATCTTCAATATTTGTCTGTATTTTTATTTTATTTGATATAGGAAATGCAATCAAGATAAACAAAATATACTTACAGCTCTGCCAGCTTCATTATTATGCAAATTCATCTTTTCTCTTAAATTTCTACCACGTTCGCCAGCATCAACAAATTCACGTGAAAATTTAAATCCAAAACCAATATTATCCGAACAACCACCCCATTCCCAATCTCGAACACCAGCAACAGCACCAGCTTGATGATTTGCTTGAGGCGATCGTGATTGGTGACTATAGTCGCAGGTGCACGATTCAATTGATCCTTCGCTGCATGCTCTAGCAATTGCATGTGTTACAGCAGCACTTGTAATAGCATAAATGAATCCTGTCTCACGACATCCTGAAATTGAATTAAAAGAAAAGAAAAAACAAATTATTAAAATGATAACAAAACACGAATAAAAGAAGATATTATACTGACGTCATACGAAATATAGTATGAGAATTAATGTTGAAGAAAAATTGCTATTTGTTTTTGAATATAGACTTAAGTAAGTGTTTCCTTTTTAAGTATATGTATTGTTTATTTTATTAAAGTTATAATAATTAATCTAATGAAAACTACACTTAAATATATTGGAATAAGGTAAGTTTTGATGTAAAATTAAATTTAATTTAATTTAATTTAGTATAATTCAATTCAATTCCATTCCATTCAATTCAATTCAACTCAATTCAATTTATTTCACTTCAGTTAAATTCAGTTCAGTTCAGTTCAGTTCAGTTCAGTTCAGTTCAGTTCAGTTCAGTTCAGTTCAGTTCAGTTCAGTTCAGTTCAGTTCAGTTCAGTTCAGTTCAGTTCAGTTCAGTTCAGTTCAGTTCAGTTCAGTTCAGTTCAGTTCAGTTCAGTTCAGTTCAGTTCAGTTCAGTTCAGTTCAGTTCAGTTCAGTTCAGTTCAGTTCAGTTCAGTTCAGTTCAGTTCAGTTCAGTTCAGTTCAGTTCAGTTCAGTTCAGTTCAGTTCAGTTCAGTTCAGTTCAGTTCAGTTCAGTTCAGTTCAGTTCAGTTCAGTTCAGTTCAGTTCAGTTCAGTTCAGTTCAGTTCAGTTCAGTTCAGTTCAGTTCAGTTCAGTTCAGTTCAGTTCAGTTCAGTTCAGTTCAATTTAATTTGGTTCAGTTAGGTTCAGTTTAATTCAATTCAATTCAATTCAATTCAATTCAATTCAATTCAATTCAATTCAATTCAATTCAATTCAATTCAATTCAATTCAATTCAATTCAATTCAATTCAAATCAATTCGAGTCAAAAACACCAAACACTTTTTTAATTGTTTTAAATAATTTGAAGTTGCATATCAGGTACATTTTAGATTTTTACAAGAAAATTAATAAACATATATGGAAAACTAACTCATTGACAACACTACATCTTAAACTATTATTCCTTTACAATGTACATACAACAACAATCAAAATATGAATAAGATACAAATAGATAAAATTAACATTCCTATAAGTGCGAGAAGATGATGTTATCTCCTTGATCTGACATTATACAACCTTTTTATTGTTTTTTCTTCGTCTTCAACAAGAAAAATAAAAAAAGCTACATGAAGAGAACACTTAAGCTACACCACATACCACACACGCAGCTTTATTATAATAATAATTTCGTAAGACTACTATACTCATATATGTACGGCTTACACTTGAAATGAGATGTTGAAAAAATGATTATAAAACAAAAAAATAAAAGAAGAAATGAAATTAATTGTGAACAACAATAAAAAAAATAAAAAAAAAAAATAGATGAACATCATTTTCCATCCATAACCTACTACAACAAAATATTATAAGATTCATGCTCTGATGTTGTTCATATATTGCCATCACAATGATCATCAAATTCTAGAGAGCGTGTTCGTTCAACATTATCATCATCATTTCAATATGATCTCTCTTCATCTCTAGCATGAAACATATCTACATAAAATAAAAAAAGCCATAGAGTAATACGCGCATATAGTGAACAACATTTTAAGCCGATCATCATTATTATGTATATCCGACCATGGAGGATTATTGTATTTTTTTTTTTAATGCGCCAAATATAGTGGACAGTTTGACACCCTCTTTACAAGATGTAATCTTTTTTTTTTGTTTTTCACTCAATCTTAAAGATTTTGAGTGTATACAGTCAGTGAATTGAGTGTTTTATTATATGAAGCCACCAACGTTGTTTTGAATAATAGCACTTGGGATTATGTGTTGAATTGTAAATTGTTGGCTATTAAAATTTTGAATGATACTTTAAGATTGTAGACTTTTGGAGCAAAATTTTGTTAGTGTTTTTTTTTGATTTTTTAAGACAAATATAAGTTGAAGATGTTCCCTAATTATTTAACCAAGGTCATTTCATTGCATAGAGAGATTTAAAAATGTCATAATGTACCGAGGTCATTAGCTATTTCAGAGAAAATAAACAAATAATATAATTTCTTTTTGTACTGCTTAGTTTTTTGTATTTTCACTTTGAATTGTGAAACTTTTAGTGCCCACGGGAACTTAAATGTTAGATCATACGATACCACAGGATTTAGAAATCATAACACTACTTATTACGCTACCGAAATCACTTGATCAGATCTTCACCCAGTGCATCAGTTTCAGTTTTTTCATATCCTAAAAATTTTTCTGAAAGCAGAAATGTTACCCCAGAATTTATAAATGCATATTTTTTCCCCCACAGCTACTATGTAAATGTACTAAGGTACGTTGAAAATATTTTAATACTTAAATTTAACTACAACAACAACTGCCAAATTGACAGATATCAATCATTAAAACATAAAACACCTCAACAACTACTATACACATCACAACAAAACATTAAAAAAACCAAAAAAAAAAAACCATGAAATCACAAAAAGACAAACAATTCTAGTTGAGTTAACAATCTTTTTATTTCCTCATTCCTTTGAAGAGTTGCTGACAAATGAACTGTCATCATCATTTACAAACAAAATAAAAAAAGGCAGCTATAAAATGCCAAACCTTAAAAAAAAAAACAGATATACAAATCTGAAGTTGAAGTATAAAATATCTTAGAACTGACTCAAAAATTCTCAGAGACTATTAAACAAAAAAAAAACGAAAAAATTGTTAATTTAACATGAATTTTAATGTTTACAATTAGGTATATATCCCAACCTATATAAATTCTAGCATTGCACAGCTCATTTTTATATGGAAAATCCCAGCCAATATATTGTTTGTGGTTTACCTATACCAACTACATATATTTATATTTTATATTATTTGTTCTTTTTTTTTATTGCTCCATATTATAGAGAAATCATCAGAATCATGGGAAAAATACTATCGCAAAAAAGAAAAATGAAACAAATTAAACAAGTGAAAACAAATAGAGACTGTTACTCTGATAACACCATCATCATACACACACACACACACGCGGTCACACGCCCTCAATAATTACAAATATTTACAAGTTAGCCGCAATCGGTCGTTATTTCCAGAGAAGTCGAAGGCAAATAACATTTTTTGTCCGGAGTTCCTTGTTGTACTCGTATAATGCAAGCCTCTATTATTTGTTGGTTTATTTGAGATTTGAGCTCCCTAGAAGGCTATTTTTATAAGAGGTTTTGCGCTTGCGCCACATCTTTTATAGAATGTACATAATGCCTATGCCTACAATTTACTCAATATTCCTAATCATTACGAGGAATTCACAACTGCGCTAACGATGAAAGGTATTCACAATCGCTGCTGGATTTCTAGGGAATTTAGTAAATTTTTTTTTTGTTGAAATTTTTATGTAAAGTAAAATTTAATGTTTATTTTTAACAGAGCCAAAAATTCCAATTAAATTAAAAAGTTTGATATTTTGGAATTTTTTTAGATAGCTCTAATTAAATGTGAATTAAGTGAGTATGAATACACTACAGTGCACACACGATAAAGTGACTTTTTTCGAATCTAAGCAAGGACTTAAGCTCGTGAGATTGTTTACAGATAATTTTTGCTTTAAATATTTAAAGACTATTTGCATTAAAGGGATCATAATCAGACTTTAAACTAATAAAAAAACTTTCATTCGAATTTTTATTTTAATAAAATTATCAAAGAACACAAAAAAATTTACATTATTTTGGTGAGTTAGTTGAAATTTATTGATAAATATTAGGCTAGTTTTTATGAATTTTTATCTAACTTTAAGATTGTTAGATGTATGATCAAATATTTTATTGTGTATTGAATTCATTTGTTTCGAACATAAGCATATTAAAAACAGAAAACACAGTAGAGGTTTGGTATAGTGATTTATAAAAATCAGACCTGTTCACTATTTCGAGATTTTTCTTTACTTCGAGCTGGAATTTCCACTGTTTTTTGTTGGAGAGACATTTTTGCTAAAAAAACGCCCAAACGAAATTAGAAATACGGAACACTTTTCAGCATTTACAAATGTGAATGAGAATACAAAATACATGAAGAAAGAGTAAAGATTGTTAGAAGTCAGTCAAAATGCCACAGGAGCATTGCAACTGATGGATTAAAAGTTTGATACTGAAGAATGGTATGTGCTCATTATATCGATATTTTTTATTTTCTTCACTATTAAGAGCAGTCTGTACAAAATTTTGTATGCTCACTGCAATATAGACAGGTTATTTTTCTAAGATTCACTAAATCAAGTGTCTACTGTACTGCTAAATCAGTTCTTGTGTTTCTGAAGGAATTATCACACTGTCTCCTTTTGAATATCTTTGGTATACATAACTTGGAGACTGAGCTAAATTTGATAATTTTACACAAAAATTTGTTTGTTCAAAATTTAATTTATTATCAAAATGGAAGATTTAAAAAATTTATGAGAAGCAAAATCTGTAGTAAATATTAACAAAAACAACTTAAAATAAAATCGTAAAAATCACAGATTTCTATTTTTTTTAAATAATATTTGCATACATTTTTTGGAGCAAAAATACCCTCTGGGAATCCATAGAAAAAATAAAGTAGAGGCTTAAGGCCTTATTATCACATGTTCAAAAAGCCATTTAAAATTAATAAAGCCATTCAAACTTATCCATTTCTTAACATTTTTTACAGTTGTTTTTGGTCGAGATCATACTTTTTTTTAGTTTTTGACCTTCCTATCCCTATGCTATTGGCTACCATCTTGGATTTAAGAAGAAAATTGTGTTCAAGTTTTGACTTAAAATGAACTTAGTAAAAGTTGTAAAAAATTTTTACTATCTACAACTTTGGTCATAATAGTGTTTACTCTTACGATCGATATTTTTTTAGACTTAATCCCAACAAAAGAGGATTATGCTATTGTATTTGACTAAATTTTTAGTAAACAGAGCGTTTTTAAATTATACAAAGAATTTTTTTCAATTCGTTAACAGAGTCTTAAAATTTTCGACTGCCCAGCAATTAACTAAAAAAATTTACTGAAAATATAAAAAAAAAGAATTTTCAATATCTACCTATCTAATATGTCATGCTTTAGTTTTAAAAAGCGAACAAATTGTTTCTTTTTTAAATTGGGTTTTGTAAATAATTTTTTAACAAATATTTTTCGAACTTAAAATAAAAAAAAAGTTTTTTCATTCTTAATTCTTTTTTGGTTTATGTTTTCAATTTTTTTCATCAATTCTTACTTAAATACAGAAATGATAGCGTACAATCTTAGGAGAAATAAATTTTTATTTTTAAGTTTATAAACATTTTGTTTAGGAAGCTTTTAAAAAAACCACTATGTTAAGGAAGTTTTAATTCAATGTTTTAGTTCTTTGCCCCTCGCACTTAAATAGGAGCGAAAAAAACAAAATGACAAATTTAACGTTCCTTGCACCTAGCATCAAGTCTTATTAATAAGCCCAGCTAATCAGACTTTAGGTCTAAAAGCATTTAAAAACTACCGGTGTACAAAATTGTGGGCTCTTCTACTTTTTAAATACTTTCTATAATTTATGTCCCCGTTCGCGAAATTTTTTAATTGTACTTTATTCTCTTTAATCGTTAAATGTCAAATTTGATCAAAATTTTGAGTCCGAATATTTGCAAGGAATATGAAATTTGCCATGAGAAGTTATCGAAAAAAGGGTTAACGGGTCCAAACTGCGAAAAGTAGTGCGAAACGGTCAAATTTGAATGGGTTTATCTTCATCAGTTCAGTTGTACAAAAACAGCTTTTTGACCATGTTATGTGAAAGCGTTCAGCCTCTTCTCTATTTTGTGTTTCGTCTGTAGTTTTTGAGTATTCCAAGCTTCTAGTTATAAGGCAAGTTTTGGTTCTCGCGAATAAAATTTCGAGAGGACAATCAAACGGACAGAGAACGTCAAAAAAGTGGGTGGCAAAATTCTGTCGGTGTGTCTCTCTGTTTGGCTACAGCTTAAACAGCTACATCAATGGTCTTAAAATTTGGTACACAGTGTTTTCGGTGATTTTGCTCACATGTTTTTTTTTCATATTTTTTGGGACTAAATATAATGGTACCTGCCACACAATTTATACAATTTTTTTAGCAATCTTACAAAATCTTATTTTTTCAAAAAATTAAACCCCACCTTTTTTTAAATAGAACTCAATATTTTTTTTTGTAAGAGCTTACCAAGAAAACGGTTATCAATGGGACCTCCTAAGGAACCATTTTTTATTTTCAATTTTCTTCAAAACGGTTATTTTGATTTCTATAATTTTTTTATACAAAAGCTTTTAAGCAATTTAAATAGTTTTTCTTACCAAAATTTTCAAAAAAATATTTTTGGGATTTTTAAAAAAATGTTAAATTTTTTTTTGAAAATCAAATATTATCAAAAATAAACAGTCGATTTTTATAAAACTTGGTATTCAAGGGTTTTTTTTACACTCTGTAAAGTATTTTAAGAAATAGTGTTACTTTTATGAAAAAATAACGGTACTTTCCATACAAATGTTTTTAAAAAACCGTTGAGGAAGATATTTTTGTTTTCTTAATAACAACTCCTACGGTTTCTCTTCGAATATTCTTTGAGAGCATAGAAAAAAAAATTCAAACTTCTTTTAATCTCTCACTTAAAATTCTAATTTTCTTTTAGAGATTTTAGTCATATTTCTTTATGAATTTGGCAACCCTGACTCATGTTAAACGAAGTAGTGGGTGTGGGCTTACAACATATTTTTTCTTTGTAATTTGTCAATAATCTTTCCTTCTTCTCTCTGGAAATCAAAGCCTTTGCCAATTGATATCAAATTTCTACAAGATATGTATAATTATATGACCAAAAAAAGATTGGCTCAATTTCACTAAACGGATATCCGCCTTCCATTGTCAATCATTCAAATATTATGAACTACTTTTGTGAAAAAAAAAATAAATAAATTTAATTGGGCGTGGCAGGGTGCAATTGTGTATGATTATAGTCTATTTTCCTTAAAACGTCATAATGACCAAAAAAAAAAAATGAGAAAAAAGCACCCGCGTTTATAAATAATTGTAAGCATGAGAATTAAATTGAAAAACGCAATAAAAGGTATGGGTCCTTTTTGAGGACGATTTAAAAATGTTCATTGTTAATCAAAAAGGATTAACAAAAGATATATTTGTATGTTTTTTTTTTGCGAAAAAAAAACAAACAATCACTTAATAAAGTACAAAGAGAATCTTAACCTCTATAAACATGACATATGTATGTGCATTGTACATGCATACATATATGTATATAATAGCTTCATAATGATACGATCCAATTTCAATAGATGATGATGGTAAAGGTACATATAGAGGGTCCTTATGATTATCCATTCATTCTTTTGTCACACACACGTAATGTTGTTTTTTTTTTTTTGTAGTCGATCTTCATCTTAACTTCACCCATCATGGGACATCATGACGAAAGATTTGCTTAAGGATCAGGGTAATTGTCCGAAACCAAAGAAGCACATCAAGCTGAATTATTTCACCCATCATCTGTTACACACCGTCTCGTCTGTACAAGGACATATTCGTCACACAGATGAGAAGGAATTTTTGAATTTTGTTTTTCTTATTATTTTTGGGATTTTTTGTTTTTGTCCTTTTTGCACATCATCATTGTCAATTTTGTGTATGATGATGAAGTACTGATGGTGACCTAACCTTCCCAAAAAAAAACGAAAAAAGGTAAACAGCTTAACATGTCAATTATGGCACTTTTACAACGCTCACAAAACTCCTCAAGAATAGCTCTATGACCAAACTGTCTGGTAGGTCTAAAAGATGGTATTTCTAGAAGAAGAAGAAGGAACAAAAAAAAATTGTTTACACTTTGTTCCCAAGTTAAACCATGAAAATTCCTCATCTGTCTAGATTTCCTCTATAGCGATGATGGCAAAAATCTTTTTTTAAACAACAAGACCATGAAGATGAACCTCTTTTGCTTATCTTCGCCAAGGTGTGTGCAATCTATCTTTAATTCCATGTCTAATTTGCCAAGTTATAGAGAAGCGAAGTCTTAAAGGTATATTACCAATTAGAAAATAAGCATCTTCAGTACCTTACCTAGGCATCTCTTTGGTTTGGCATGGGCTATAGATAGAGGTGAAAAATCTACTGAGACAAATTATCATAAGCCAAGCGTGAAAAATTGACTTCTATGAAATGGGAAATGAGAGAAAATTCCTCTTGTAAAATGAATACCAGCAGGATACGAGTTCTTCTATTTAAAGAAGAAAAATTAAAAAAAAAAAAAACAAAGTTGAAATACTGAAAGAAAAAGTAGGTAGACCTAGATAGAATTGAGATTTTTGCTACTTTTCGGCCAATAAGTAGCAACATTATTGGTATATTGAACAATATAATGCATACCTACATTGTACCTACTGAAAATAATATATGGCGCAGCAGGGTGTTTCATTTTTATTGTTATAATTATCTGTATAGACTCTAGGTAGTATGAATATGTGTATTGTATAATGGTTCCTACTTAACTGGATATTTTCGGGTTAATTGAGATATTTTTTGAAACATTCAATGGTTTCTTCTAGTTTTTCTTGAACAATAATAATTGATCTGTCATCGTTGAGTCGACAATATAATAAACCTGTCTGTCACTTTTTGACTTGAAAATAGAAGACAAAAGTGTATACATACTACCTCCTACACTTTTGTGTGGTTTACACTCTGCAATGGGCAGTGTTAATTTTTCACGCCTAGAGGTGTGAATAATTTGTGATTCGTTTAGGATCTTAATGAATATGTTTTGTTCAAGGTTTTGATTTTTTTTTATAGAAATAAAGTATGCGGGTCTTGACAGATTGATGAGGAATGCACGAGCGTATTATGGTTTTTTTTTTAAATTGATTTTCAAGTCAATTATACAGATTTGGTAAATGATAGAATTCAAACAAAACTAGTAGAGCTTTAATAGCATTTCCTGAATGATTAGATATAGAACAATAGGAAAAATATTGGAAATTCCCTTAAACACCTTCAGTCGTATTTATAAACTTTGCCTAACTTTAGACAGCTGTCCAACTCCAAAACGTTATAAGAAAACTTTGTTTACTGTTATCCTAAAGTTGTCTTACTTGGACAACGGCATTGGTTGTCTAGGACTTGTCTGAATTTACATTTTATTTAATTAAATAAGGCATATTTCCAACTATTGAGGACTTTTAAGAAACTGTTTAACTAGTCAACCGCCTAAAAAATCTAATAAATAAGGCTGCTTGTATATTTAAAATTAAAAAAAAACAGATAAGCCAAGTCAAACCGTAAAAAAAAGAAAGCTAAAAAAAGAGTTTAAACAATTTTCAAAGCTTCCTCCGAACTCACCAACTATCAAGTTTTCAATTTTCATCAAGTTTATTTTGTAAATTTATAACTCATAAGGAACTATGTTTACTTTTAAAAAGATTGTGAAACGAAGTTGCAAATAATGGGTTAAAAGAATGTACTTCCATAAAAATTGTATAAAATTTGTGCCTCAAGACTATAAAATGTTCAAATCTATGCATTTCAATATACCTTCTGTAAAACTTCTCCAATGAGGGTTTCAAGAACTCCACAGAACTCCCAATGAATTGATTAAGTTGAGAACTTTTTATCTATCAAATTTTTTCCTGTTAATTTGGTTCTTTACATTTCTATGCACTTCTGTAAGGCCTGTATTGACATTGTGCACCAAAATAAAAAAAATGTTTCATTTTAGTGTATTTCCTTTAAGCTTCTCTTTAATTTACTCTATAAAATTGTAAATTTTCAAAAGCTTTGCATTCCGATAAAATATAAAAGAAGTTCGATAGATCGACTTATTCAAAGACTCTTACAATGTTTTTTCTAACATCAAGCTTTTGAATTTTTGACTCAAGAATTTTTAAACTTCCATAAAGCTTGTTTTGAGTTTATGCATCAAAGTTGTAATGTTAATGTTATACTTTAATTCTATAAGACTATTGTTTTAATTAAGTGCATTGATGTTGAAAATTGTTGCCTGTAATGTACTTCCATAAGATACTTCCATAAGATTTGTATTAATACATTGTACATCAAAATTTCCTATGCTCAAATGCAGCGTATTTAAAATATATGAGAAGTGCAATTAGTTGGTCAAAACAATGGCTTAATGGTGCTTTTATTAAAAAAATTGTCTCAAAATTCTGGTTTAATTTTTTTTTTGTAGTTCCACAAGGCTTGTATAGGGTTTATTCAATTAAATCGAAAATATTCAAAGCCATGCTTCTTTTAACTTCAGCTTCTTAGAACTTATCTGATTTGTTGATTTAGTCATAGACTGAATGATACTCCGAATTGATAATTTTTGTCTGGCAAGATTATATGTTCAATTTTTAATTTAAGTATGAACTTCAATTGGGCTTGTATTAAGTTTGCGCACCCAAGTTGAAAGTCTTGGGTTTTAACGGAGGTTTTAACGAAGGTTTCAATTAAGTTTGCTTATTAAAATTTTTAAAGCTATGCATTCCTATCTAGCTTCCTTTAACCTATTGAGACACCAATTAGTGCTTCAAGACTCCCAAAAACTCAAATAATTGGATCTAATCAAAGACTGAATATGGTAGGTACTCAAAACCAAAAAAAAAAAATGTTTTTCATTTTAATTTTGTTTTTCTAAGGCATTTGAGAATCAAAGTTGCAATTTGAGTTTGTGTAGCAAAGCTTCTCTAAAAGTAAAGAAGATGATTTAATTTTATACTTTCGTTTGTATTTCGTTAAAGTTTCCTGAAATTTATTTTTAGAATCACTAGAACTAGAAAATTAGAAAATGTTTTCAATAGGGAATCCCGCACAATTTGTTAGGCTTTGATAGACTCTTATAGAAGCTCAATGAAAAGTTGGACTTCTTCGTATGTACTGTAAATAGTTAAGTTCAATATCAACTAAGCAACTATTTATAAAAACAAAAATTTATTTAAACTACCTCTGGTATTTTTTCTTAAGAAAATATTAATTGCTATTCCGGAAATTCAATAGCTTTTTTCATATATGAGTCAAACTTATTTCTGATAAACCCTTTGCTATACCCACAAGATATACATCCTTTCCGCTACGAATTCTTTAAGACAATTTATCTTATCGTAGATTAATATGACCATTATACAGATTAATCCTTCTTTGCAAGAAATATAATATCTTGTGTATGTCACCAAAGGCAATTCCAAAATAATTAACCTCATTTAACTATACTAAATAGCATGACATATTTCCAACTCAAAGAGGCAAAAGAGCAAAGAGCTCCTCCGGGCACAGAGCAAAATATAATACAAAAAAAAAAAATACATCTCTACCATACACAAACCAAGAAATACAAAAAAAAAATGAAATTGAAAATAAGTTGTAAACGTGCGCACACGTGGGGTGCCCTTTTATCTTGAAAACCTGGCGACAGATACTGTTGTCGATCACCATAGGGGTGCATAAAACCCAAAGGAAGAACCAAACGAAACTATATACGGATACAAGCGCGCACACGCTCTTGAGTTAATCAAAATTGTACCATCTTCATCATCATATTATATTTTGTTGTTGTTGTTGCTGTTGGTTGGTTCTTGTAAACCTTCTTCCTAAAGATATGGCATGTGAATGAAAAAAAAAAAATAATATAAAAAGGGTTCAATGAATTCTGGGTTTGCATAAATATATCCTCACCACTCTACTCAGATACAGATACATGGTAATAAAATCCTTGAACGCACTTCTTTTAACATAAATATACAAAAATATTTTATAGGAGGAACACTCTGGCGCAATATGAACAAATTAAAGTCCAAGAATGCGTTATATATTTGTGTGTTAAAATATCATCAGAAGATATACCAACAACAACAACAACTTCAAACAATGACTCCAACCATCAGAATGCACCACACAATAACACGATCTAAAAATGTCCCTGTAAGTTAGTTCGAACATTAATCACTTCCAACCATTTGCTGTGATATTGCTTTCATCCTTAATGCTCTTTAACGTCTTATCGCATCGATGCGGCCAATCTGGAGGCACAATATTGATGCTCGAAGGTCATTGATCAGTCTCTGCGGGGTTGACTTTGACTGTGACTCTTGACCATCACTGTGTATCACTGATGTTTGTATGTATATGCATTTATATCAATGCCGTGATAGTAATTTGATATTTTCAGAACGTCCGTTGTTATTGTTGTTGTTGAAGTTGTGATGTGCGTGCCTGGCGTTTTCCAGATGATTTTTTTTTTTTTTTTAATTTTTGTTGTTGGTCTTATCTGTGTTGAAATACACTATTATACCAGAAAGACACAAGTAGTGATGGAAGTGGATTTTAAGGTAGCAGATTGTGCGTTTCTCATTTGCATTGTATTCTATATATCTTTATTTTTTTGTTTTTTTTTTTTATGGATTGGAGGCGATAGCTTCTGAATTAAAAGGTAAAGAGTGTTTCATTTTGGGATTAAGATTTTTTTTTTTTAATCTAAAATTGGTTTGTGATAAGCGAGTCAATTAAGTTTCATCAGAAAGCATTTATTTCTTGATTTTGATATGTTTTCAGTTCTTTTGTTGTCTTTAAAAATAAAAAAAAAAAAAATTTTTAAATTGGATTGAGATATTTTTTTTTTTAATTAATTGGATTGCTTAATTGATTTTATTTAATTTTATCTATATTTGTTAAGATTATAAGAGTATTTAACATTTCTGTCTGTCAATCAAAGTTATTGACTCATTGTGAAAGGGTATAACTTCTTTTTGTTTGTATTGTTTGAGGTTTTCTTTTTAGTTAAATATATGTACATGTATAATGTACATATTTAAAAATATATAACATATATTTAATAATATCATTAAAACTCGTATCTTAAAGCAAAAAATACAAAAATACATACAAAGAAGAAACAAAATTAGGTTCGCATTTCAGCTCTTTTGTTTGAAATTAATTCTTTCGAATTAATTTATTGATTGATTTCATAAGATAATTTAAGATTGAATTTATATCGAAGAGGTGATTTGATTTTGTTTATGAATTGGAAACTAAAATGATCAACGACTGGGTATTGTAATCGTTTAAAAGCGATTTAATATTTAATTGTTATGTCAGTACTTTTGAACATTTTGAATTTGAAAAAGCAAACAAAAATAAAATAAATAAATTTGGTGGCGGAACAGCTCGAAGAGAACTAGGGCCTAGTGACTAACAATTCTCAAACATTTCTGTATGCATATTGTTGGCTGGAATGGAGGGCACCTACAATTTTTTCCAAGCTCAAACGGCTAGATGGGAAGCACTTTTTCATTACAAGCATACTCTTGGAGGATTTGTCAGTTCCTGGCAAGAGGCAGTACCTTGGAAAAAAACTTTCTATTTGAGTGATAGGGGCTAGGAATTGAATTCAATCCTTCGGTGTGACAGTTCAACGCATTAACCATTATGCCACCAGGTACTTGTAGTTGAAGCAAAGAGCTGACAAGAATACGTTTTATGTATATTGAAAATAGTTCTCAATATTAAATTTCTTAATCAATGTAAGATCAACCAGATGAAATGTTATTTATGAAAAATACAAATTTTAATTTGAAAAGATATTTGCAAGTATCAATTTTTTTTTAACAAACAGATTTTTGTTTTTATTTTTTTAAACATTTTACTTATTTACTGTATTGTTTTTGTTCTATTTTATTTTTAAGGCAAACAAAAATATTTTAAATATTCTTTTATCTTCCAACTTGGAGTTACAATTGAGGTCTTTTTTTTCTTGACTAAAAATTAATTATTTATAATTGACTTCTTAATATTTATATTATATTTATATTCTTTGAAATATTCAGCCATAAATTCCTTTATAACCGAAAAGGGTCGATTGATGACAATCTATAACATCTTTAACGTCATGGAAATTCCTATTAATTCTACTTCTTTCCTATTAAATTTGCATAATAACTAAGGATTCGATTTGGTTTGAGTCATGAGATCGTCAAGTTTAGGCAAAGTTCATCTGCTATTTGGCGATTTCAATATTCACTCTTGAAAATATAACAATGTCATGAGACCCATATAAGTGTAAGGCTGGCCATACATGACCAAGCCATCCAATTCATACAATTCATAGGGCACGGTTGGATTTCGGATTGGCCGAAAATCCAAATGGATCGGCTGCCAATCCATTCCACACACGACCGATTTTGAATCAACGCGGGGCCAGTTGACTCTGTCATGTATGGCCGGCTTTACTGTATAGAGAGCCCTCAGTTAGTTTCAGAAACCACCAGTCTACCAGTTTGGACTTTATAGTTGTTTTAAAAATATCTTTAACTGCCACTTGGTTATCCATGAAGTTGTCGATATTAATATTAGCTACTTCATAGTTGGCAAGATGTTTCATGGTCTCATTGAAAAAGTTTGAAAGCTTAATAGGTGGATAGATAACTGTAACTGGCCCTACCCCTTCGTATGTCTTAGCACCGTCAGTAAACACCAAAACATGATTTGCATTAACGGCCATATTCTTTTTTCAAGGGATATATGTCATCGCCAGTGGATCATTTAAATTTTTTATTTATTTAATTTTTTATTATTAATTTTTAATTATTAAAACTTATTTATTTGTTTTATTTATTGGATTTATCTATTTGTTTTATTTGTTTTTTTTATTTATTTATTTTACTTTATATTATTCTATTTTATTTTGTTTTATTTTATTTTATTTTATTTTATTTTATTTTATTTTTTTTTATTTTATTTTATTTTATTTTATTTTCTTTTATTTTATTTTATTTTATTTTATTTTATTTTAACTGTCAAGTTATTTTATAAAATGTTTTTGTTTATTTATTTTATAATTTATTAAAATTTTGCATTTATTTATTTGTATCTATTTTTGTTTGAGAATTTAAGATTACTGTTTGAAAAAAAAAACAAACAAAATAAATACTAAGAATTATTCTAAATGGATTATCTTAACCACTTTTACTAAAAATGAATTAATTTATTCAAAAGATACAAGGCAAATTTTCTTAATTTTATTTACATAAATATAAATTAATAGTTTTAATTTTTCTTAAAGATAAAAAAAAATCGAAAAATTCCAGCCCAGGACATTTTTGACAACAATTTAAATACCCACTTCAATAACTCTTCAAAAACATTCAATACAAAACAACACAAAGATACCGATCAATACAACAAAAAAAAAAAAAAACAATCTACATCTGTATTTGATGTAACAAAATATTGAAAAGATGATACTCTACATTTTCAAAAAAAAAAAAAAAAAACAATCAAAAAAGTATTAACTTACCTCGATCGACAATTTTTCCAAATAAATTTTTCCCCCTTAAAAAATTCGTTGTCGAACAATTCCATCGACGATTTCTAAACTGATGTTGACATTCAGATATTGCTAAATTTGCACCTTTTACCAATGCAGCAAATACCCCAGGATTTTCACGTACCAAACGTCTTTGCTTGCGACGTAATCTTGCATGAAATGCTGGATCTACATATAACATTCCAGAATTTAATGGTGATATGTTATTTGGTTCTCCTACTTTTGCAATGCCCCTAGAAATATAAAAAAAATATATATATATACAAAAAATTGAATACAATGTATGGAAAATACTGCAGATGCAAGCATATGACGTAGCTGTAGGATATGGCAGAAAAATAATGTATAATATTGGGTTTTTTGATTAGCATCTATAAATATAATGTATGTTTTTCTTCACGCTTATATGGTCATGAAAAGATGAATTGTTTGTGCAATCTGTTAAGGTTTTTCTGCACACCACACGACATGATGTTACAGCTCACGGGAATGTTCTCAGGGAAGAATATAGAAAAATGAATACAAAAAGAAAACAAACAAACAAAAATAAGCACTCACATGGTGGGATTTTCTATTTGAAAGTAATTTTGCAAGCAAGTGCGTGTGGAGTTTTTTTTTTTTTTTTGGATTGAATCATCTGGTCAAAAACCTAAACCTTTGAATATTTTGACATCTCTTGAAATTATTAGGTAAATACTTTAATTAATTAATTTATTATTATTTATTTTTGTCTTAATAACAGAAAAATATTTCTTGAGTAAATCTGGATTGAAGAGGAGTTAACTGTGATAAATACATTTGAAATTGAAATTTACTGTACAACATTTTGGATGATTCTGGCCTAATTTGATCACTAACCAATTCTACAAAGTTGAAATGCAAACAAAAAATCCCTTCAATAGATATGGAGCTTCATCTTGAAAACATATTATGCAAAAATTTTCAAAAATCCCGTATCAAGGTCTTATATATCTTTTCAATCTTATGCCATCATCGGGAACCATTTTTTAAAATAACAAAAAAAAAGTTTCTACCTCAGCTATTTCGTATTAAGTGTTACCAAAAATGTTAAAAAAAAATGCAATCAATTGTTTTAAGAACTAAAAGCATAATAATTCAATCATAAGATTACATTTATTTCATAACATCTTAAATTTCACCAAATAAAGTTCGAACTTCAGCTCTTTTGTTTTTGAAAGGCATTGAAAAAAAGGCAAACATTCAACAATTCAACCTCGTCTATCTGTGTGCATCTATATAAAATCACCGTCGGCTATAGGCACCTCCTCCTTAGAAAAAAAAAATAAATTAGTATTCAGCTGCAATATGTTTCTTATTTATATATTTTTTTTCATTTCCATTTCCACTGTTATTAGAAAATTGATTAAGAAAATAAAAATCTACCGATAGACAAACATTATCAATTGACCTACTGTCACTTTTTGTCATCGCGCTTCTCGTCATATATCTTATTAAATTACATTATATTGATTTTCATTATCAACGACAAGCAATCATCGTATCGATTGTATCTTGTTATTTATGCCTTGCTACTTAAATTAACTGTATAAATTGTATACATTCTAACAACTTTATATACATATGGCATCTATATATGAATATATCTTCGCATATATTTACATTTTTTACCAATAAGATTAATGACAGAGTGAAATCAAAAAAAAAAAAAAAATGTAATGCACAGCACACATGTGTGTCACCTAGCGCGGTGGCAAATAAAACATTTTTGCATTAATTCCATGTCATTTTTCTAAACTAACGATGGGGGGTATATGTTATTAGTTTTTATATAAATTGTATACACAAAAAAAAAACTCTGTAAATGTTATGATGCGTGAGTGTTGTATCGTATTAGTGTAACTTTTTACTCGTCACAAAGTCTACACAAGCACCTTATGGCAGAAAATTGCTTCTGTTTGATTGAACCAAAGTTGCAATTTTATAATGACTCAACTTTTAGAAATGAAATAAAAAATGTGCTTCATTGAATAGAAAATTTTTTTAACTTGAATGACTCTTGCACTTTTAATTAAAATCAAGTTTTTTTTTTTTTTTGAAAGTAGCTCACTCTTGTTATAAATATATAAAATGAAGATAAATCAATGGGATTATTATACAAACGATATAAATTAGTTTTTTGATTCATGACTTAAATATTTTCCTAGATCTGTTTCTAACGTTCGTTGTCAATGCAATTACTCGTATATACTTTTCCCTTTGGACCATCATTATACCCCCAGAGACTTCACTCTCTGCTGCTTGGGCGCTTGGCAAGTCCTGTCATATTCAATTGCGTGAATTCTTTGTAAACTTCTTCTTCTTCTTCACTTCAACAATATTATATTACGTGATTACTTTGATTTAAAAGTTTATGCCGATCGTGTAATAGTGACTTTTGCTCATTGAATGCAAAATTATTACCTACTACACGATGTATCTGCACGTCTATTCAATGAAAACCTAAAAAAGATTGTCTATCCAAGATATCATAATATATATGAACACACCTAATTCCAACACGTCGCTTGACTATGCGTTGTATTCAGAGGCACTGTATACCTACTCTTGATCATCATATAGCACTTTTGTGACTTACAGTCTTTTATTTAATAGTTTACTAAGAGCACATGACCTGAACTCTCTATGAGTTTGCAAAAAAAAAAAAAAAAAAAAAATATAAACCAAAAGATGCTGTGAATGACTTTGATTTAGAGCTTCACTGGTTATGATTGCGCGACTTGGAGAATACGTGAGTCCTTTTTTAAAGTTGACTAAGAGAGTCTTTTTTGGATCAAAATAAGAAAAAAGGAAGAAATCATAAACAGAAACGTGTGTACAGTGTTGAGGATTTGCAAGCATAACTATGTGACGAGCATTTTTTCACATTTTTTTTTTTGTTTGTTTGTTGATGGTTAAAGTCTTTGATTTTGTGCAAGAGATATACACAACCAACGCAAAAGTAACAAAGCCTGTCAAAAAAAGGATGCTCCTATCACATCAGATGCAAGATTTTCAACCAACAAAAAAAAGGAAAAACAAACAAAAAATTGTCTTTTTTTTAAGTTTTTAATTCCATCAGAAGAGCAAGATCATCAAAATGCATTACGAGTGCGCGATGAGAACCAATTTTTTGTTGTTGTTTTGTGTCCTTTTATTATTTTTTTTTTTTTTGTATAGGCAGTATCTCTTTATATGACCAAAAGAGTATAAACAACGTTAAAGTTGTTTAAGTTTGTCTTACAGGTATTTTTCTTTGACAATTTTTTTTTCTGTTGTTGTTGTTGGTGTTTCTGTTCTTGTTGTGTTTTAAGGAATTTTTGAATCGGTTGTGGTATTTTTAGTTGTTGTTTGATTTTGTTCTTAGTTTTGGTAGGTTTTTTTTTTTATATGTAAGCATTTTCAATATAATTTTTAAAAGACACGCATATAAATTCGGTAAAAAAGTGCGATGAGCAATGAAATTGTCACACCAAATGATCATAAAGAATTATATCACGTACTTACACGCTTGTCATTTTTCGTTTGTTAGGTATAGCTTTGTTTTATTTATTTTTGTTTTTGCTCTGCTAACCAGTGATTTCTTTTATTGGATTTTTAGCAAGACATTGAATTTAAATTAATGTTTTTTTATTGAGATTTTGTTTAAATACATTTGAGATGTTTGTTGTTGTTAGAATTGGTTAAATGGGAAGTTATTTTTTTTTCTGATACTCATTCATATTTTAAAAAATAAGAGGAACTTGTGTTCATTCTCATCAGTAACTATTTTCACAAAGAGGTTTTTACTAATTAAATAAAAGCAGTTGAGTGAACATTCCTGACCTTATATATTTATAACTCAGATATGAATACAGTTTTGTTAGTCACGTAAATATTTGAAAAAAAGTAATTACAAAATTCTATCCAATCAGCAATAATATAAAATTTGTTTTGTACAAAATTTACTTTAAAAATGAATATTCTATTCACAAATACACAGAAATTTGTATTTAAGATTTTATATTTGCCATTTTATATTCAATGCAATTAAAATTAATTTGATGGTAGAATTTAAATTAAAAATATAAAAATAATCATACAAATTTAAATTAAACTTAAAATAAAAACGATAATGAATTTCAAGGTTCCTTAATCTTAAATGTGGTGAATTAAAATGGAATTTGTTTTATGTTTTGATTTAAAATTCAGTTTAATATGAATATGCATAGTTTTTTTCCTTCCAATAAATTAAAATAAGATTTTGTTTTAAGTTTAAATACATAATAAAAAATATTATCAAATTAAATTTTTGACTTCTTAAACAAATTTAATATAGACCCAAATTAAGATTCGTGAATGCAAAATAATGAAAAGAAAAGATTAAAAGTTAGAAATTTAAAAATATTTAATATTTAATCTGATATTCATTGTCACTCTAAAACAAACTTAAACAACGCTACAAAATGTTAATTAGTTTTATTAGTATCAACTGTATTTTGTGAGAATGTGATAAATTTTCATATTTCCTTGTCTTTAGAACTCGGATATTCAGTAGACGCTCGATTTAGTGAATCTTGAAAAACTGTACCATATCCACTATACTGAACACACATTAATTTATATAAAAATAGATTTTTGAAGAATGTTTTGCAGTCGTTTTTAACATTGCTTGAAGACACTGGGGAAGTATTTTTTTTTTTAACCTGATTGAAAAGTTTAATAAATTAAAAAAACATTCAGATTGAATAAAATGTGCATTTTAGATGAAATTCGTCTCTAAGCAGCCTTCTTAAACTAAGGATTTGCCAGTGTAATTTGTCTTACTAAAATATTAATCTTAAGTAAAAGATTTATTTTTGTGTAAAAATATACTTTCACTTATATTTCTTTTAATTTTTTTCCGAATTGAAACTTCCAATAATTCGATTCAACTGAAAGCATGAAAATCTTCAAATAAAGTATTTTTAGAATTTATTAAACTAATATTGTTGGTAGTATAAAAAAGGTAAATAATAACTTCATTATTATTATTTTATTGTTTCTTTTTCTTTTGTGTATTTATTAATTTATTATTATTGTATAAAGGGTGTATTTTATTTGTATACAATGTCATAAAAAATAAAATTTATAAAAGACTCTTTGTCGCCTATTATTATTTCGTTGTGGATAACAACGTTTATGACAACTTGAACTGGAGCAGTTATAGATAATGAAGTGTTTTTTATAAATCTTTAATTTACGTGATTTTAATTGATGAAATATTTGTTTAAAAAATCAATTTCAATTTTTCCATATCCTACACAGAATTTTTATAAAAATTTATAATTTTAAAGAATTTCCTTCAATTTTTTTTTTTTTATGAATTTTAATATTTAATTTAATCATAAACTTAAAATAATAAGATTTTTCTATTTAATTGTTGTTTTATTTAGCTTTGAATAAATTCTGAAATTAATACAAAAATCCATTAATTATTTTTGCTTTTTGTCTTTGGAACTTAGTTTGAAAAATATTCAGCCTTATTCAGCTTACACAAAATGCCATCTTAATCATATAACACCAAGATATGTAGCTAGCGACATAAAAATTCAAATAGTTTGCGTAATATTGTTAGTCATATCAAAAGTCTTTAAGCCAATAACCATTTGTTTGTCTACCTAAACATGTGTCGAACAGGAAAAGGTGTAAAATTTGACGTACATTTTTGCCATCAATTTATTTTCATATCTACTGGTGGGAGGGAAAAATTGAGTCATTGGTCAAACTCTCTGTTGTAAGTCTCCCAAACCTTAGAGAGTAATCAAATTTTAAAACATTTTCAGTCGTATTTATAGACGTTGTCTAACTTTAAACAGCCGTCCAACTCCAAAAAAGTTATTAGTCTACTTTGTTTACTGTTGTCATAAAGGACAACGGCTTAGGTTGTCTAATATTTGTCTAATTTGACGTTTCATTTAATTCAAGAAGGCATATTTCTAACTATTAAGGACTTTTAAAAAGCTGTCAACAGCCCTAAAAATCTGATATATAAGACGGTTTATATTTATCTGAGCTTATTATTGAAAATTTGAAGCTTTATAATTTCAATAAAAATATAACTGCTCAAAATTGCAAGTAAAATATTTTTAACTTTTTCCTACTCTTGATGCAGTTTCATATCTTGTTTTTTGTTTTAAGAAATTAAAATGTTGTTAAATCGTGTTCTAAGTCCATAAACTATCAAATTCATAGGCCCTAATAAACTGAAGTTTCTTCCCAGGTTTAGATAAAATTGTAATTCTAATGCATAAGAGCTTGGAAGAAATTAAATTAAATTTGGTGGCACAACAGCTCGTGGAAAACCAAGGCCTAGTGACTTATAACTCTCAACCATTCCTGTGTGCGTATTATAGGCAGGAATGGAAGGCACCTACAATTTTTTGCCGAGTCCGAACGGCTAGATGAGAAGCACTAGTTCATGACAAGTATACTCTTGGAGGATTTTTTTGTTTTTAGGTGGCAGCGGCTGGGAATCGAGCTTGGCAAAGATATCAATATAAATCAATGGAATTCTAAAATTTCACTACACCAAGTCATTGGGGTTTGGAATTATAAATCGTTGTTGTAGTTAATTGATAATAATTTAGGTCTTAGTTCTCCACGAGTAGTGTTATTTGTTTTTAACATTGTACATTTATGTTATAAGTGAGTAACTACAGTATTTTATTTGCAAATTTTTGGTGATAAGTTATTGCTTGCATTAAGTTCTTTTCAATACAATTTGAAGTGTAAGAAATAAATGTGTCCGTAAGTGAAATAATTGTTTTTTTGCATGTATTATCATATAAAAGTGAGACTTTTACTGTTTCAATTTTGTTTGGCTTAAAAAAAAAACAAAAATGCTTAGGTTAAAACAGTAACAATTTTTAATGTATTCCTACAAAAGGAGTTAATGAAAAGGATGGATGAAAAACATGAGAGAGAATGACAAAAGAGTATTGGACCAAGGATGGATCTATGTGGGATTTCTGGCATTAAAGATCTTGAGAATTTAACACTGGAAATTATTCTCTGCAATATACCTTACAGGTAGCTAATTAAGTAATAAGTTATACTAAATTTCAAGCTCGATTATTGAAGTCAAATCAGTTTAGTAGTTTCCACTGGAGAATGTTGTGATTGACAATTCACTATATCAAAATTTTTCGAGCAAACAAGTAAAAAATAAAAGATATAACCCTTATTCATTTACCCTAATTTTCCTCTACAATATTGATCATAGCAGTAGTACAGCTGTGATTAGGTCTGAAGTCTGAAAGTTAAGGACTTGGTTTAAATTGTTGTATCTTTTTTTCTAAATATATATGTATTTTATGTGTAGAAATAAGTCATTCTTAAATTCTAAATACTTTTTTTCTTTAATTTACTATATTCAATAAAGGAATGATTACTTGAAAAGTTAATTATCCATCTTAACTTTGCTTAAACTTTTGAATTAACTTGAGGTTAGAAGCTTGCACCTTGAACCCCACAAATAATCCGTTTTTATAGTCATTTGCTCAATTCAATAAAGTTTAATAAAAAAAATGTATGAAAATATTCTCCTAGTCTAGTCTTAAGTCTTTGACATGTTTGCTGTTTCTTAGATTGTTCATACTTGTTGAGTTTATTTTGAATTATGTAACTTCAAATATAAATTGACAAAAAAAAAACATGTTTCAAGAATTTACTTCGCGTTCTACTTGAAATTTAGATAATCTTGCACTTCAAATCTTGCGATAAGTCAATGATATTCAATCAAGAAAAGCTTATGAGTCATGTTCAGACAAAAAGGACATCTTAGCATTCTCAGAAAAATTAACGAAATTGCTTAGATGACTTTTCACAGTTGATTCACTTGCTCACCTTTTTGATGGAGCAAAATCTCATTTTGCTGAACTGAAAAAGTTCAACAAAGGCTGCTTTCGCACATATTTGGTTTCATTTTGGCTTGGTGTATACATAAGTATTCGGTCTATTTTCAGTCGGACCTGATTATTGTCAACTGACAACACAACGGCAAGAATAAAAAACCTAGGTAAAAGAAACCGAATAGCACCGAAAGCCTCATCGATAAGAATCGTTTTCATTCGGTTTCAAAACTGCTTGTATTTGCTTAGACATGTTCGGTTCCCGTTCTATAAAGGCCCATTTAGACGATCATTTCAGTTTTAGTTTCAGTTGGGCTACCAGTTGAAGTTTCAATTAAACTGATGTCTATTATGCTAAAACTGAAGCGCTTTACTGAAACTGAAACTTTAATTGAAACTGATGGAATTTCCATAAGTTTTTAGTTTATTTATCTGTTAAACTGACGTGAAAATATGTTTCAATTCAGTTTTTATATCAATTTCAGTTGACGATGATGAATCAACGCCTGCCAGCTGCTGTTTATTTCCAATAAGTCAAAATGAGGTGATAATTTGGTCAATTTTATTGTAATTTAAAGCGCGTGTCCTGGTTTGTGGAAGAAAAGTGATTAATTAAACTGAAATTTATGCTGATAGCTCAACTTAAACTAAAACTGAAATGATCGTCTAAATAGAGATTAAGTTTTTTTGTTTTTTTTTTTTATTGACAGCATTATGCTGAAGTTTTTTGATATTTTTGAAATTTAAAATGAGCAATTCAAAGGATTTATAGATATTGATCGACTAATTTCTCTGATATTTGAATAACAACTTTATAGAAACCATATTTGTGTTAAAATTCTAAAATGAAACCGAAAACCAAACAAATATAGACCAAACCAAATGAAACCGAATATATATGAAACTTGCCTTAATCCTCAAACGTTTCTGCTCTTAATATAAAAGTCTTGAAAACTAATCTTTTCATAAGATAAAAGTCTTACGGGAGGAAAAATTGCATAATTGATTTTTTTTTACGGAACCATGTTTTTTAACCTTGTTTCTAAAAGTAATTACGGTAAATTAATTGAAACAAGAATTAACCGATAATGTTGCTGTCTCAAAAGACAGCTTTAAGGAATTAAGAAATGACGCTTAGACTAAATAGTTGTCAAGTTTAAACAATTTCAGTTTGATAGTCATTAGGAAAATAGCCGTACAGTAATTTTATTAATATTTGCAGGTTTAAATATTAAAAATTAGCTATTATTTTGACAAATTTTAAATAATTTAATATAAATTAATATTTAAATCTAAGCTTACAACTAAATTAGTTTTGAATAACTTTCAGGGTATAGTTTGGATGTTTGGAGTACCTCTTTAAAATTCTTTTTCACTATTAACACAGATTGAATGAAAAACAAAAGTGCAAAGCAGAACTTTGAACACTAAGCTCATATTATAAAAAACGACATTCGCGTTAACAAATATGGCTGGATGAATAATATTTTAAATTAAACTTTAAGTTCTTCAAAATTGTTGCCCTCTTTAGGTGTTAAAAAAATGGTAGGTACTAAAAAATATCAATAAACAAAAATATTTGTAGAGCACAGAAAACACTGACTTGGTCATAACTATTATTTACACCAACCTTCATAATTGTTAAATCATTGATTGTAGTTAGTGACTTACTACTATTGAAAGGAAACCTAGTTAATCACCTGGAATCCCATTTTTAAACACAAAAATTACATTTTTGCCAATATTAAAAATTTAATAAAAAAAGGTTACCTAAGTACTACCGTGAAAAGAGTTTTTGAAATATTGTCTGGAGCCAATTTTTCACTTAACAATTTTTCAAGTTAAACTAATATTTATTAAGAAAATTTGCATTTATGAATTTATTTACAAAAATTGGAAATGGTGTTGACAGCGCTCAACTTTGTTAAGGGTTTGAACCCAAGTTTCTATGATGTGGGACTAAGAAAGTCAATAGAATTTGTGTTCCATAAATGAATTACAAAAGCATTAAAATAGAAAATTTTACACAAGTTACTCTTCTGAGCTAATAATTAGCAGCTTACGTTATTCCGATTTCACAAATTTTGCTTTTGAAAGTATTTAAAAATCGAGTCTAGCACATAAAATGTCAGTACCTATATCTTCCTCTAAATTTGAAAACAGAACTAACTAAAGTTTTCTTAGTAGTTTTGTAGAGAAATCACTTTTTAAGCTGGTCCATAGCTTTAACGGAAGAGAACTTAAACGGACATACCTACTTAAGGGACTTTTTTTAGCAAAACTCTGTCTCCAACAAACTCTTTCCCATGACCTTCTATTAATTCTTACTAGTGCCTTGAATTTCTATTTGCATTTAGAAGACCTTTCTATGGTAGAAACCTTCTTACAGGCATAACCATGTTTAATGTCAAATATTCCGAACAATTCAAACCATATTTCTCCTCCAAAATTCATAAACTTTTCAAATCAGCAAGAGCTTACTTTTAAGTAAATCATTTAAAGAACAAAACATAATTTTACAACAACAACAAAATTCGAAAATCAAACATACCACCACATTGATCCTCGACCTCGTCCTGGTTTCGATTTATTTTCGTTGTCTGATGATGAACTCGATGAAAGTGCAAATAAGCACATAAATACATAAATTGACAAATCCATGACTATGACTATGTCTGTACTGATGCTGATCTCTTTTAACAAAAAGTCCTTAGTTTTCTTAATCAAAAGAAACTTTTCGCGCACGTCCCGAACAATAAAATAATTACTTAAATGACACACACACACTTTAATTTACTATGAATGACAGTGTTAGGAACATTTACATAAAAAATGTTTGACAGATTTCTATTTAATTAACAATATACACTTGTTTTATCTCACTTTTTTAATCAAAACCAAAATATATCAAAGAAAAAAAAACGATGCAAACATTAATCAATTTCACGATCAATTAACACTCAATTTATAACTAAAGTGTGGGTTTGGTTGGTTTGTATATTTAGTGTTTCACTTTTTTTTTTAAATTTAATTATTTCGCACGACAAATTTGATCAGCGCAGGTATAAAAAAAAAAATCAAAGACAAAATCACCAACAGCAACAACAATATTGTCGATAGGAATTAGTTTCCCTTGTTTTAAGATCAAAACGTGATCAACTGTTAGGTATAACAAGCACAGCACAAACTCTACACAGAATCAATCTAGGAATCTCGAAAACATTAGCATATTCATAAGTTTGTTTGGGATAAAAATGATGTCGATGTGGATGTGGATGCTGCTGCTGCTGCTGCGGCTGCTACTGATGCTGATGATGATGGTAATCTCACACAATATGTATGTTGTTCACAACGTTGTCATCGCAACGACAGCATTGATGACAATATCATTATAGAGCTAACTAATTGGCTGTTGATTAAACAACTGACTCTCTCAACTGCGAGTTAGAGTCATTCGTTGATTAATCGCTAACTGATTAATGAATTAGTTTCCGAAGTCAATTCGATTCGAGAGATGGTTGCGCAAAAATGATCCGGAAAGTGAAAGGTATCTATGGCTATGTTGCTCTGTGGGCTGTAGCTGTTGTGGTTTGGTTGAGATTGACCGTATATGACGACGAACACACGAGACAACGACGACCGACGTAACTAATTAACAACTGTTAAGTGCGCTATCTGGAGAATAAGGTACACACACTAGCTACTAGCTGCGTGCAAATGGATAGATGCACCGCAACAACGACAACTGAGAACTGACTGACTGATCTTAGAGAGGTGATAATGAGACACCGAGTGAGGTAGAGGTTTAGTTGAGCAACCGTTCCGAGCCCGAAATCCCAATCGAAACTGTAACACATTCACCATTCACCATGGATGGATGGATGGCGGCGCAGATACTCGTACTAGGTAGGTTAGGTAGCGTAGGTATATGGAACGACAAGAAGATGACGACGACGGCACCAGCAGTAGTTGGTACCTATACCACACACGTATATCTTGATGATGGACAAAGTGATATATAAAAGAGCGAGATAAAGAGAGTTATATAGTTTGAAGATTGCCGATGGTGGTCTTCTTTTGCTCGTCAAGTTAGCGTATTTTTATGATGATTTCCCGTCGACGACGACGTCAATGGAAGCGAACTTATGTTCTAATGGCAATAATTACTGCAATATTGTTACCCGGTTCAGTGCTAGTGCTTAACTGAAATTCATTTATCTGTTTGTTGTACTTCACTTTGCCGCCAGTTCGCCACCACACCACCGATACACAACTCTGGCTCTTACCTTTGCCATACCTTTTGCCTACAATTTTCTCTCTCTCTCTCTCTCGAGCTCCCACTCTCTCACTCTGCCGCATTTAATAGTGGCTTCTGTTGATACTTTAGTTGGTATTGGTGTTAAGGTAAGAGCATAGGGTAAATGGTTTGAAGAAAAAAAAAATGAAGAAAAGTTGTTAATGAAAATCCATCCTGTTCGCACACGTAATTTGTCGGAGTCAAGATATACACACACAAAGCCCCACTCACACCTTCTCTGACTGAGTAAGTAGATAGTTTCGTACTATTTCTCTCTATATTCTCTCGTTTCGTTGATCGCACAACCAACCAGAGAGGTGATCGTGTTTGCACACAATCGTGCAGGTTCATTCCAGATTGTTGCAAAGTTTCAATGCAAGAAACATGTGTGGACTTGCGAAGGAGAAAAATATTCCTCTTGGGAAATTACTAAAATTACAAACCTTAATTCAATGTGGAGTCCTTGTAGAAAAGAGAGATAATAGAATATAATCTCGGATTCTGATCTTTTTTTATTATTATTTTTACTCACGAGTCACACGATCACTCCAGAAAGAGGCGTGGCCATGACAAAATCCAATAGAATTGATATGTATTGGATTGTTTCGCAGGCATATACAATTTTCGGAGTAAATTTTTCGGAATAGTTTTTTTTGCTTATTTTTATATCTTAATTTTACTTAAACATGCCGGCTGTGTGTATGTATGTTTTGTTTATATACTTACCTACCTTCTTTGGAACGATCATCTTATTGGACTGAATTGTATCGTAGGCCCCCTATCTTTTGGAATATTTGTGTGCGCGATTGATATGGTTTTCCTTCTCTATAGGTAGGAGAGTGTTGGTTGAAGTCTGTTTTTTTTTTTTTATGAAATAATTTTTTGTTGTAGGTATCTTGAAGTAGGCGGTTTGTAGGGTTATGTATTTTGAGTTGCCAGGGGTGATCGGATAAATACAAATGGCGTTTTGAATTTTTTTTCTTTTGCCATATAGGTAGTTTTTGTCGGTGAAATAAGCTTCATAGTTTGTATTATGTGATTTTGAAATTTAAAGAGTGTTTACATTATTATTGTTGTACTAAGTATAATTAACACTATTTTAGTGTGTTACTTGTCTTTTTACACTACTTGCCTGCCTTTTAGGTACATTTATTGTGATATATTGTTATGGGTGGGAAGGTGTGAGTGAATGATGAATGTTCAAAAGACACCAAACGTCAAGCAGAAATTCACCAAAACTAGCTCATTATTTTTTGACTTCATATTCAGAACCACATTGTTTAATAGGTTCACTTTAGTCAATTGACCATAAATTTCAAGATTTATTAGTAACGCAGCACATTCAAGTACTTCTATTGCTAAATTGTCTTAATTTAAAGTCATATTCCTTCAGTGAAACTGTCCCCAATGAATGATGATATAGTTCCTTAGTCACGGGGTACCTAGAAAATACTTATACGGAAACGTTGTTGAGGATCATTAAATCTCTCATCTTGGGAAAGCTCACCCAAGTGAATTTCGGTTTTACGCCATCTTTTATCAACAGACTTCTTCTCAAAACCAACTCCCACTTACGTATCGCAAATCCTTGATGCATCTGATATTTGACAATGCTCTTTGTGGCTGATCATAAGCTAGATATCACCAAATTTTCCGACTTTAATATCTTGGAATACAAAGTAATTATTTGCAAAATTTTATCCTGCTTCTTGCAGAACCAAAAAATTTAATTTCGTAATCTTTTCTCATTCTCAACGCAGCGTTTATCATAACATAATAATCTGGCTAAAGCTTTTGAGAAGACCAGAAAAACTTTGTCTCAGAGGATGAACGTTGTCATATCTTCCTAGAATAGCTCTTCGCTATATACCTTGATCAAATTCCGTTAAGCAGCTAAGGGTGTTTCTGCAACTTGTTTATGCTTTAAATATTAAAAATTACCAAGGAAGTGAAGGTCCCGACCTCCCAATCTATGACAGCAAAAGAAATATTTTCTCGAAAAGTGGCAACACTCACTCTCTAACTAAAACATGTCTTTATAACACCTATTTTAAAGACTGTAGCTGTTATTTTCTCAACTCGCGTTTGGTATAGGTATGAAAGCGATTCCGCAACAATTTTCATGTATTTCAAAATATTAAAAAATAGCAAAAAAATGTCAACCTCTGAGATAAAAAGAATATGTTTTCCGAAAATTGGCAACACTGAGATTTTAACCAATGTTGCATCGACCTTTCACCAATTTTTTAAGATACCTGCCATTATTTTCCCAAAATCCTTTTGGCATCCAGAGGCATTTCGACAACTTTTTTCATGTTCAAAATATTAGAAATTATTTAATAAGTGGAGGTCCTCCCTTCGACATTAGAAAAGTATATTCCCGAAAAGTGGTAACACTAAAATTTTACTCTAAGATGCGTTTATACAACACCAACTCACAAAACCATGAGCCCTCATTTTTCTAAGACGCGTTTGACGTCTGGAGACGTCTCCGAAACTTTTTTTCACTTTCAAAATTTTAAAAATTATTAAAAAAAGTGGAGGTGTCACCCTTTGACATAAAAAAGTATTTTCCCGAAAAGTGGCAATACTGACATCTTTCCCGAAGGTGTGTCTACTAAACACCTATCTTTTAAAATATCAACCGCTATTTAAAACATGTAAATTTTAAGTAATTTGAGTTTTTTTATCATTATTTGGCCCAGATTGGGCGCCATTTTTGAAAATAGTATCCAAGTGACAGCATTACTAAAATGGCTCCCAAGCTAAATTTCAGCTTTAGCATGTCAAATAAATAAAAAAATGAATAAATGTCGAATATAAAAATAAAATCCCCATGACAAAAAGCGTAGTGATTTCGGTTTCCTGACAGGACACCAGACTGGACGCCATTTTTCAAAATGGAGCAATACACAGGATTTGATTTCCTGATTGGACTAATAAAATTGGATTAGTGTTAGATTATGACGTATTTCGACAGTTGAAGTTTAGTTGAATTAACTTAGCTGAATACGAACATATATTTTATATGATTTCCATTGGGGATTCCGAGACATTGTCTTCTCAAAAAATACGCTTTTGAGAACCTTACAAGTTTAAAAAAATCGACCACGTCGTTTTTGAAAAATCTTTGTAGTGGATAAAAAACTAATAATTTTCAAAATTTGTTGTTTTATTAAATCTTAAAAATACCAGTTCAACTACAAGATCTAGAACATGTACCTAACCAAGTCGATGATTTTATGTTGGTGAAGGGTCTCACTCACAAACATAAATAAAATGAACCGATACCGATACCGAGACGATACTGAAATTTTTCTATTTTGACAATACCGAGACGATACCTACAAAAGTATCATTTGGTTTGGTATCGTGGCTAGCCCTAATTAGTTGATCTAAATTTTGTATGCGAATATCAAGTGCCAAAAGTACAGAGCCAATTTTTGTTTATATCTAGGAAATAATTAAAGCAGAAAAAGTTATGGTGAGACTTTTTTGGAATCCCGTGGGATTCTAAAATTCTGATCTGGCATTACTGATTCCAGTCCAGTGTGTTAGAAATATTGGCTGGGGTACAACAAGGAAGTGTTTTAAGTGATAAATATCTCATACTATCGTAGCCCTGTTATGCTGATGGTACTGCAATACTAACAGTTGGCAAAATGACTACCAAAGCTACAATCAAATAACAAAATTCTCTGAATTATGTGTTTGAGATAAGTGCCTTTCACATTAGCCGCGAACTGCGAATGCGAATAAATTTGTTAAGGCGATTCCAAGCTCAAATATCAACAAATTCTTATTCTTATACTTATATACTTATACGATCCTATCTACAATTTTTAAAAGAAAACACGGCATAAAATTACTTTAAATTGTTAAATTTAGTATTTTTTTTATTTTCTACACGACCAACGAGATATTTTCTGCGAATTTTCAAACTCTTATTCGCAATTCACAATGTCAGATCGCATTCCACAAATATACGAATGAAAAATTCGCTCGAATTTAACCTCATTTATTTTAGCACCTTTTCTACTGGTTTATTTTGCATGACAATTCGCGTCTGTTGGCGACTAGTCATGTGAAAAAAATGTCAAAATTCACGACCATTCGCAATTCGCAGTTTGCTATTCGCAGCTCTAGTGAAAGACACTATAGACAGTATTGCTAAACGAGCTAAAATTTGTCTACGTGGATTTTACGTAGGTATGCAAAATAAATAGATTTCCTGTTTTTCTTAAAACAACTGAGCTCATGTTCCTTTTTAGAAATGAAACTAAATATATCTGGAAATGTATCTAGATGTAGATGCGAAATTAAAATGGAGGCCACATGTTAAAACTAAATTAAATAAAGTAACATGAACCAAAATATACTCTTATGATGGTCTTTGATGTGCTCAGTTAGAATCTCGCCTCAGAATTGCTGAAGTACGTCAAATTTTTGAGATATTTGAATCTAAAATTTTGAAGAAAAAAAATACGTATTCATGCTAATTTGAGGTTATATTATTTAGTATACCTCAAAAATAATGTTCTACAGCAATTCTGAGATCAAATACTCATATTCAACACATCAAAAGTCATCAGAAAAATTTATCTTGGTAGAGATTAAATTTCAAGTTTTGCCAATTAGTGTTTTTTGAGTGAATTTTCGGAAACAATAAAAATGCGTTAATTTTCAACTACCCCTTAAATCCAAATGGGTAATCTAATCACAAATCAAACTTTAAAAATATATTAGTTGTGTATTGTGTATTAAGTATTCTTTCAATTGCACCTACTTAGTGAAATTGTCTAATAAATTATAAGCTTTCGAGCCATAAGGGTAAAACTCCCAAAATTGTATTTTTGCATAATTTTTTACATTTTATTTCATATTGCGTGACGAAATTTAAGTCGCAAACTTCAAATTCGGATTCAGTAATCCAGGAAAAAGTCAAAATTGCCCCACAATTTGCATGGCAAGAACACAACATGACTATAGACTACAAGAAAAAATAAAGGAAATGTTTGATTAAAACCTGAAATCGTACATGGACATATACAAATATCATAATACTAAGAATTACTCAAATATAAAACACAAAATTGGTACGGCTTCTTATATACAATTTTTTATGGGCACACAATTCAGCAATTGAATTTGCAGTAAAAAGTCCTTGTACCAGAATAAAGAAACTTGCATTTAAGAACCTTTATCTGCATTCTTTTTCACAGTACAAATAAACTTTGCCTTTTTACTATTAAATTTCTATTAGACTCAGAATTGGATAATTATTATGTTTATCAATTGGTAGCATGGAAGATTATGATCTTCTTAAAATAACAGCTGATGTTAAATGAAAAAAATTGTATAAATGTCTTTAAAAGTTTTTTAATACAATCCAAACGAAAAAAAAGGAAGGAAATAAAATACATTTGTTCAATATTTAAATATTATTATTTATTTAACTCCATTGTATCTCATGTGTCCTCTGATTATATGACCTGCTGCTCTCAAATATTTAATCGACCATACCAAATGATTTAAAAGAAATTGCAGCCGCTTTTTTGTTTCTCTATATTATAGTTGAGTGCCTTTTAAGAACATCAATAAGCCTCTTGAAATCTGTTGAAGAAAAGAAGGTTTACGTTATTTAACTAAAGATGTCCATTCAAAACAAACAAAGAAAATGAAATCAATATTCAAGATGAAAAAAATAAAAACATCTCAACTATCCTTAATGCTCCTTTTGAACTTTTCATCGTTTTGAGCTGTCGTCTTAAGACCTTTAGAGAAGATTTATTTTTTAATTAAATTTCGAAAATGTTTGTTATATTTAACGTTTTGTAAATAGCTAGGTACATTAGAAATTTTTTTTAAAATTCTTTTAGAAATGTAAAATATTTATTCAGTAACCTATACACATATGGGTACTGGGTTGGTAAGAAGCATTAAAGGAGATTTCAGGATTATTCAAATACAATAAGAAATAGATTCTTTATTTTTTTATAGCAACTGCTCAAGCTGGAAATTAGTAATAGTGTAACAAGTAACCAGAACAGTTTTCTGAACTATCAGAATGACTGCATATTTAAAAAAGTTTATTTAGCCTGAAATATGCAAGCTATACAATTTGAACAAGTAGTGCGGGGAAGCTTAAAAATCAGACATCAAATAAATATAATTTCTCAATTTTGTTTGGATCTTGGCAGATTTGAAGGCAACCAAACTTCAACCTGTCCCATTTTTTGTCAAATTCGAATAAAAATTACTGAATGATTAAATTCTGACTTTTTTTTGTTTAGATTAAAAAATTAATTAATCTTTCTGAATAATTTATGTATATTGGCTTATTCTTATTTTTATATTCTGGTGATGAAAATTGCAGTTTTCCTTTAAAAAAAATCATGTTTGAGATGAACATGATCATGATTATCGGCTTTTTCATATAGCTTTGTAAACAAAATTAAAAAAAATTGTTTTCCTATTGGTCATAACAAAAATACCGGAACTATAATGGAAAATCTACTGCAATCGCCTTAGAAAACAAAAATATATTGCAGTTTAGTGGGTCTCATCTGGTAATAGCTAAATGTTATTGGTTTTATTAAGCGTGTCTAAAAGTTGAAAAAGTTGCTTTAATTTCCAATATTTTTTTCTCTGTTGTGTTGGCTATTTTTTAGCTCTATTGAATTGATTAGTTGATTGATTTTTTTTAATTTACTCAATGAAATAATTCTAACGTAATTTTAAATTATGGTCACAAGATAATTGAGTTTTTCAAATATGGCTGGTAATTTTTCAAAATTCTCAAAATAAAAAAATTTAAAAAAAAACCTAATTGAAAGCATCAAGCAAATTTGAAAGAAAATGCAGGACTCGGTGGTACTTGATTGCTCTCAAGTCGCTGAGGTTTTAAAGACATTATATGTAAGGACTTGGAAATTATGAGGGATAAATGTTTAAAAGCATGAAATATGATATTTAAATTAGCTAAAATAAGTTTTTAATAAAAAAAAAACACCTTAATTTTTGATTGACTTTGATTGTATGGAAAAAAACATTTAAAATCGTTGGAGTGGTTTTCTTAAAAAATATTTTTTCTTATATCAAATTCTTAAAACATTTTTAAGGAAAATTGTTGGTATGCAAATCGTAAGTAATTATTTTATGAGCATATAAATATTGAATTTCAAAAAAAAACTGTCAACTATTTTTTAAGATAAGATAAGATCAAATAAATATTGAGACTGTTTTTGAAAATTCAAATTTTTTTTAAGAAAATTTTGACATGCAATATTTTTTAATCATATTTGATATAAAATTAATCTTAATCCATTCTATCCGATAATGAGATAATTCGAAATTCAAAAAACGTTTTGTGAGAAGTAAATATACTCTATTAATAATTGCTATTTGTAAATTTTTGCTAGTATATTGCGCTAATTCATGCAAAAAGAAAAAGTTTTATAAAAATCGTTTTAAGGAAAAAAAAAATATTTTTTTTAGAGGTGTTTTAACATTTTTATAAAAGGTACCACTATTTTTTCATGAAAGTAAATTTTGTTCATAAAATACTTAACAGATTGTAAAAAAAAAATCTTAAATACCGAGCTTTACAAGAATCGACCATTTAATTTTCAAAATATTTGATTTTCAAAAAAAAAAATATTTGAACATTTCTTAAAAATCCAAAAAATTATTTGCTTTGGTAAGAAGATTCTGTAAAAAAATTATTGAAATCGAGTAATCGTTTTAAATAAAATCGAAAGTTAAAAGAATGGTTCTTTGGGAGGTCCCATTAATACAATCATTTTTAAAAAAATGATTTCCCATCCAGAGGTTTACACCGTTTTTGTGAAAAATAAGATTTTTTAAAATTGCTAAAAAAATTGTATGGCATTCTTATTGTATTATTTTTTGTTCTAAGAAAAATTTTGTACCAAGTCTTAAGAAAATCGATCCAGCCGCTTAGGCCGTAACCGAACAGACAGACAAATAGAATTTTGCCACCCACTTCTTTCGAGGGGACTCATCGTAATGTCATGTTTGATTATTATCTCGAAATTTTTTCACGAGTTCAAAACTTGCCCCGTAATTCCTATATTGCCAAGTAAAAAAAAAATACGGACACTTTTTACGTGTCAACTGAACACAGCTTGGCGGATAATTTTCTCATAAAAGTAAATTTTGCTAAAAATTACTTTAAGGGGTATTGAAAACAGTTTGAGATATGAAGTTAAGAAGAAAATAAGAAAATAATATGTGTGGTTTTCTAGATAACAAAATCTATTCATTTATGAAAAACCAAAAAAAAAAAATTGAAAAATGTTGGTAGGTAAACAATACGGCTAACATTTTTTGGAAGATTTTACACAAAACAAAAATTTATCAATACCTAGATATCAAATCAATTTAAACTTTTTCCAGAAAATCGTAAATAAAAGAATAGTTCTGTAGGACCTACCATTGATAACCATATTTTGACCTCTTCTTATTATTTATTGATTTTTTTTCAATTCGTTTCAAAAAAATATTTTATTTAATTGTGGAAAAGAATGATTTTCTTAAGAAAAAAAAAAAACAGCAATTATTAAAATTTTAATAAAATGCGCGACTGGGTCAAACGTAGTTGCTCTAATATTAAAGAGACATAAGCTAAAAATGTTTTAAAGTAGAAATTCGATTATTGAACTCACTAAAACAACTCCATTGATTGTTTGAGGTGAAAAAAATGTTTTCTTAATACTTGATCAAAGATGACTGTTTGGAAAAGAAATTAAAAAATTGTTGGAGCGCTTTAAAAAAAAAATATATTTTGTCGAAATATTTCAAGAAAACATTTTGGTATGAAAATCTTAAGTTGGTTTGTATTTATCAATAAGCATATTAAAATAAAATTAAAAAAAAAAATGCGAATTCTTTTAAGTGGAGCGAACGAATTAAGTTCAAAGAAAAGCTTAATTGAGCTCTACCTTCTCCATATTTGGTTTCGCCCGGACACAACAGAAAGACTCGTTATTTAGATTCTTTTACTTATGTCGAAGGGTACATAACCATCTATAAAGCATTTCTTGGGCGAAACGCAATATGGAGTAGAGCTCCAGTTTTTGAAACAAAATCCACCGAAGCCCTTACTAAAAGAAATTTTTCTATTTCTTTTTAAGAAAATTTGTGAAGCCGTTTTTGAATAAAATGAAATTTTGTAAAATTGGTTATAACAAAAGTTATAGGTACCATTATATCAGGAACTAATGTATTGCCATTTTTGATTTTCAAGAAAAAAGGTTATGCTGCCATGTGCCGTATTTAAAAAAAAAATCATACTAAGGGTTTTGGTTTTTAGAAGGAATCCATTTTCTTAGTGTGGAGTTCGCATCGCCATTTTCAAAAAAAAAAAAAAAACTGTTGCACTGTATTGTCCTCAACTTGTGCTGGCTGTGTCGTAAATATTTTTGAAAAATTCGCTAATTTCCTAATTTTACGAATGAATTTTTTGTGAAATTTGAAATTTTTTTAAAAAAGAAAGTTGTGATGCTTTGTGTTCAAAAAATTCTACTAACTGTAAGAATAAATAATATAAAAAAAATCGGATAATTGCAACTATTATAGCTAAAACAAAACTTTGCAAGGGGGTGAAGTGTGAAGTTAACACCGCCATTTTTGATTTTCAAAAAAAAGTTTTTCTGCACTGTGCTCAACTTGGGGCATCATATGTCGTCAATATTAAAAGAAAAATTTGCAAAGTTACACATTTTACAATTACAATAACAATTTTAAATCTAATAATTACTTAAAAATGAAAGTTGTCTTGTGCTTAATTTGTGCTTCTATATTCCAAAAAGATAAAAATAGATAGCTATCTGCAAAATTATTCTATTATTTTTTTTTTAAGTTTTACATTTGTTTAAACTATAATATGGGCTAATTTGTGCTATTAAAAAATTCGGATAATTGAAACTTTTACGGCCAAAAAAAGTTTTTCGAAGCGTCATGCTGTTATCACCGCCATTTTCGATTTTCAAAAAAAAAAGTTGTGCTGTACCTACTTCTTGCTGTTCTCAATTTGTGCTGCCAAGTGCCGCAAATATTTAAAATTTGTTTCTTTATCTTTTTGGCATAATGGCAGCACAAAGTGAACACAACTTTGATTCTTTATGAGATTTGAAAAATTTTCATCTGTGAAATTAGCAAATTTGTGATTTTTAAAAAAAATATTTACGGCACAAGCCGGCATAAGTTGGGCACATTGCAGCACAACTTTTTGTTTGAAAATTGAAAATGGCGTTGCTAACTTCACGCTAACAAAAATTCGTTCCCTCTTTTAAAAACAAACCCTTGGTACGATTTCTTACTTGCGAAATATGAGCTTAGGTATACTATAGGGCAGGTTTTGGATTCGTGCAAAAATAAATAGAGATAACAATCAAACATGACATTACGATAATATAGAATACTTGACAAGTGGGTGGCAACATTTTGTTCGTCCGTCTAAATCTAAAACCTAAACTACTGAAGCGATTCTCTTCAAAATTTAAACTTAAGGTTTTTTTGTAACGCTCCAGAGGTGAAATAGATTTTTTTAGCTCCTAAATAAACAGTACAACTATCAACGAAAAGCTTATTTATCTCAAGATCAGCTCCAACGGTTTTGATAAAAAATATCAGTAGATTTTTGTAGATATAATGTAATTTTTGGTAAAAAAAATTACCAAAAACTGTTATTAACGGTACCTGCCATATAACGGGTTTCTTGATTTTTGACTTTCTCATTAACGGCTCAAACGATTCCAATCAAAATTTGTATACAAACGCAACTTTAAGCTTACATAAGATTACATATCAAAACTTTGAAAGAAAATTGGATTTTTAAGAAATAATAAGTTTTTTTTGTTTGAAAATTCAATTTTTCAAAAACGGGCTTATGAATTTTTTCTGAAACTAAGTTTATAAATATACTATATACTCAAAATAGGCATTCTAAAACTTTTTTTTTAAATGTTACCAAAACTATATACAGTTGTCACGGAAATTAAAGGAACGTTTTTTTAAAAAGATGTTTTTTTCTTTCATTTCAAGTCAATAAAATATCTAACCAATGCAATGCTATGAAAAAAGTTGACAAATATTGTTGTTTTTATTTCATTTTGAAGGCGACTACGCGATGTATGGGAACAACACAATTTTACCCTTTAATAGTTTTGTAAGAATTTGAAAATTTGGTGAAGAAAAACGGTTCGGTGAATCAATTTCAAAATTTACAGAAATATTGATGCTGTAGAAGTCTATAAATCTGCATACTTACCCAAGTCTTCAAATCAAAATTTGAAAAGTAACACAAGATTTACCGAAATACCACACAAATTTGTTTTTTAGTACTTTTTTAAGCAAACGATGAAAAAATTAATTTCTACAAAATCTTAAAAAAAATTATGTAAAAACTTACTTAAATTTCCAAAAATGTTATTGAATTTTGTATGAATTTATTTTTTGCTAATATATTGGTAATCATTGCGCAACATATTTTATATTTTATTAAAAGTCCGATAGAAAAATTGTACGACCAAAAAAAATTAAATTAAAGATGAATAGACAGGTTATCTGACCATTAGATTTGATCAACTCAAAAATAAAATATCTTTAAAAACGGGGACCTTAAAAACACACAAAAAAAAACAAAATAAAAAATTAGTCTTTAAGAAACTTTTTTGTTTTTATTTTACCATATATTCATATTTCTTCAAGTAATCAAATGGCATGCTTGTTTTTGAGCTCTGAGTGATTTTATTAGTTGTTTATACAATTAAAAGAACGATTTAAATGCCTTTTTATATTAATTTATATTTTTGTTTTCTAAAATTACTTTCATATTCTTAAAGTTCTTGATTCCAAGCTTGTTTTTCAAATTATATTTCGCTAAAGTTTTTGGTCAAATATACATCTGATATGACTATGATATTTTTGAAGATCAAAAAAAAGGAAAAACAAACTCGAAAATTTTAAAAAGTACGTTACTTTTCCTAGTTCTTGCAATCAGTTTGGAATTCAATTGGATTTAAGTGAATTTTTTCATATGAGTGACAACATGCAGAGTTACGATTAGTGTTTTCTTGATTTTTTTATCATTTAAAACGATATGGAAGCAAATGTCTAAATTTTACCAGAAATAATACAAAAATTGTCTCTCGTTTATATGCACTTAGGAAGCCATGTTAAAACAGAGCTATATAATAAACAGTTCCATCTATAATATATCTGTTTCATGGTCCCAAAATGTTCAGATCAAAAAATTTTAACAAAATTTGATGGAGTCGAACCATCCTTTTGAAGGAAGTTTACATCATTTATATCAAAGTTCATTGAATATGCCAGGTAAAATCTACTTTCAGTCTATAGGTCTTAAATTAAGCTGCAAGAAATTCGATACGATATTGCACACGAAGTATCGATTTCAAAGATACTGATCTTTTTTCCTTAAGGGTGTTGGCTCATTATGAACTATTAGAAGCACCATCTCAACAGGATATAACTATTTCCAGCATCAGATGAACGTTGTTCATCTATTTCGTCTTTTCATAATAAAAAAAAAGAAATAATGTTTTACATTTTGGTACATTTTCACCATCAGTCTCTATTGCTTATTCTCTTATTTTAGAATACGCAAAAATACAACAAAATAAGACCTTTGCCTACTGGATATCCCAAATAAAACAGGAAGCATGGACTGTCATGTACCTTTTAACATTTAAACATTATATTTGTTCAATAAGTGGTAATTGATGATTTACAATCGTACGCCAACACTCTGTGCGATGTTTTGTCTATTGTCCTTTTGTCTAATTGTTGTTGATGGGTGACAAAAGAAGTAGGACCTCCATGGCGGCATGTCATCGCTCCATTGTTTTGTTGTATTTCCCATCTGACGAGAGCAATTCGTCAAGGATCAACCGGAACAAAATTTTAAACAGATATATGGACGTTGGGAAACAAGAGGACATAATTTTCTTCATTGATTTTGATTTTCTATTGAAATAATTATTGTTTAAAGAATAATTTGGGAGAAAGTTAATGATGCTAATAATAGTGAACACACGAGGGCTTTAACCATAAAATCAGTGTGAAAGCCAACGTGACAGAAATTTTTTAAAGTTGATGCATACGAAATTATCTGCATTGGCTAAATATAGAAAGTAGCTTTCCTTACTCGAAATTTTCTTGTGGAATAGTTGATATTGAGTTTCAAAATTTCTACATTTTATTAGAAAGGCACAATCAGTTTGTGAAGATTGTAAAACTGGCTGCTTTGGTTAAAATCCATGATTAACAACTTAATGAATTGTTTGAACAAGGTCGTCACTAGCGCCTACAGTTACACATTTCAAATTCAAAATTGAGTAGCTATTTATTCCAAATACCAAACTCTCTCGATAGCAAGACCAAATTAGGTACATTTAAGACTCACATAGGTATAGAAACTACAACATATAATCTCTAGCACACATGTAATTAGCCTGATTATTAATTAACCAGATGGCTCCAATTCTAAATAGAGGTATCTATCGCCCCACAACGCATCACCCAACATTCAGACACATAAAAAACAAAAACAAATTAAACCGCAGACAGATGTGGATATTTCATAAATCCAATCCATGAACCAGAAGTTAAAGCTTCCAATTCCAATCTTTCTCAATGTAAATGCATCTATAGATACATTGAATAGGTTTTATATGCACGAAATGCTTTTATAGAGACCTGTTTCCATTTTTTATTGCAATGCTCTGCTGATTATGAACTGCTATTAATAAAGTTTTTCTTCAATCGAACTGGTGATGGAACTTTATGTATGTTGATTTTTTTTTTCTTTTCTTGTGCATTTAGTATATTGTATAATGGACCAACAGATAGATAAAATAAAACATTCATGGGGTAGTATAAAAACCACAGAGTATGAAGATACTATAAAGTTGTTCTACATACATAGTAATTATACTACGGTCTTATAGTGGCTATTGCCTACCTGAACAAGGATATTTATTCAATAGGCTTTTTCTTATCATTATTGATAAACAAAAAAAAATGATTTTATTTATAAATTTATGCTAAGGACTGCAAAGTAAGAAATAAGTATATCGAAAACCTTAATTCAAGTGCACCTTTAATCTTTGATAATTTTACCTTTAAACTGAAGAGAAGTTCAGCTAAAATATAGATACAGACCAGCGTTGTATAGGTTTTTCAATAAGAGCGTTACAAAAGTTTTTTTTTAAATAAAACAAAAACGGTTTTGGATATCAATGAAATTCTTTATTTCTGTTAAAGTACGTTCGATGCCATTATGTATGGAACTCGATTTCTCGGAGTCCAGACGCTGAACCCAATTTCGACGGTTTTCAAGCATAAATCGGCCGATAATGCTGCAATTTCACGTTCGATATTCGTATGAAGTTCATCAATCGTCGCTGGCTTGTTGGCATAGACCATAGACTTGACGTAGCCTCACAGAAAATAGTCTAACGGTGTCAAATCGCAAGACCGAGGCGGCCAAGCGACTGGAACATTTCGTAAGATAATACGTTCTCCAAATAAATTGATTGTGACATTCGCTGTGTGGCTTGAGGCACCGTCCTGTTGGAACCACATGTCCTTCAAGTCCATATCATCCAATTGGGGCTTAAAATATTCGATTATCATTGAACGGTAGTGATCCTCATTCACAGTAACGTGCCGATATTGATCATCACAGAAGAAGTACGGCCCAATGACGCCGCCGGCCCATAAACCACACCAAACCGTAATTTTTTCGGGATGCAATGATGACTCATGGAGTACGTGTGGATTGCTGCCTGACCATTACCGCATGTTTTTTTGTTTATTGACGAAGCCATTCAGCCAGAAAGGAGCCTCATCGCTGAAGATAATTTTTCGATGAAAATCCGAATCATTTTCAAGTTGTTGCTCAGCCCAATTCACGAACATTCGACGCTTCTGGTGGTCAAGCGGCTTCAGTTCTTGCGTCAATTTAATCTTGTAAGGATGTAGGCCAAGATCTTTTCGCAATATTCGCCACAAAGACGTCACATAGATGCCCAACGCTTGAGAACGACGTGTGAGAGATACATTTGGACTTTCTGCAACTGAAGCCTCAGCGGCAGCAATATTCTCGACACTACGGGCACTTCTTTGTCTCACTGGCACGGGAACATATTGTACTGTGCCTGTAGATTCAAATTTTTCCACTAGACGCTCAATTGTTGATCTGCTAGGACAATTATGACGACCATAAATTGGATGTAGCGCTCTTAACGTTGAGGCCAGTGACTGACGAATTTCGTCAGTAAATTTTAATAATTTCGACTCGTTGTTGGCTTGTATATATTTCCATCATGAAATGGCAAACCTTACTGAAGAGAAATGTCAAAAGAGCGGCAAGAAATATGGCGTCGTTTGCTGTCCCTGCCGCTCTATTTTTGTAGCGTCCCTGTTGAAAAACCATATAGTTTGCAAAAGTAAATAGTGATTTGGCAGCTAAAGCTTTCAAAGAACAACACATTTTTCTTTTCAAAAAATCCGTAGTCTTTTTGCTATCGATTATTTTATAAAAAGTAGGTTATGGCATGTTTTGAATTCGAAAAAAAAGTGTCTTCTGTTTGAGGTATATCGTGTTAAAATAAAAGGTACAGAACTGAACCTAATACACTTCCTTGTGGTACCCCACTATTTCTTTAAAATCAGAATATTCATTTCCGTGTCTTACACGAAACAGTCTGTTATATAGATATCCGTTTAGAGTGTTATAAAGTCCTTCAGGCAGAATTTGTTTTAATTTTAATTTGAGGCCTTTGTACCACACCTTATCAAACGCTTGTGACACGTCGAAAAAGACTGTCGAACAGATTTTCTTTTCTTCAAGAGCTCTCTCTATTACGTCAGTAAGTCTATGCACTTGATCAATTGTCGAATGCTTGCTTCTAAGTCCGAACTGATGTTCAGGTATTAATTGTTTCCCTTCTATTATCGACTGCATTTGCAGGAGTAGTATTCTTTGAAAAACTTTTGATATAAAAGGAAGAAGTGAAATCGGCCTGTAAGACTTCTTTTCATGAGATGGTTTGCCAGGTTTCAAACCCATTATGACTTCTGCAACTTTCCATTGGCTCGGAACATATTCTAAACTTAAAGCAGCCTTTATTATGTAAAGGAGGTTAATTCATCCTTTACGAGGGAGCATTTTTAAAATGTTTGCCATAATTAAGTCATATTCTTGAGCTTAATTGGACTTAAATTTCTTTACTTCTCTTTTTAATTCGGCAAGTGTAGCATTTCTTGTTATGTAGCTTGCATTTGAGGTAAAATTCATATTAATATTTTCGTTGAGTTCTTGCTTTTGAACTAAATTTCTTGGAAACTACCCCTCCTGCCTGAACGGAGGAAAAGGCGGGGGAAAAAGCTGCACCCTTTTTTTGCTTTAAAGAACGCACCCTTTTTTTGCTTTAAAGAACGAGCCTCTGGTGAATTACTTCTTCCATTATTTTGCTGATGTAAAGAAGCCATTTGTCAACGATCTGATCGGCCCCTATCAGTGTGGTTTTAGGCCCGGCAAATCAACCGTCGACCAAATGTTCGCACTCCGACAGATTTTGGAAAAAACCCAGGAGTTTCAAATCGATACACACCATCTCTTTATCGATTTCAAAGTCGCGTATGATAGCGTAAACAGAGACGAGCTGTACAGAGCCATGTCGCATCTCGGTATCCCTGCTAAACTCGTACGCCTATGCAGGATGACGATGGAGAAATCTCGCTGCTCCGTCAAAGTAGGTAAGAACACCACCGACCCCTTTGATGTCGAGAAAGGTTTGAGGCAGGGCGATGCATTATCATGCAACCTCTTTAACGTCGTACTTGAAGCAATTGTACGCAACTCGCAAGTCAACAACCGAGGTACAATTTTTCAAAAGTCCGTTCAGCTACTTGCTTATGCAGATGATATTGACATCATGGGAAGAACGAAGCGAGCTGTTACCGGCGCGTTTGCAAGTATTGAAGCGGAGGCGGCGAAAATGGGTTTGGCTGTTAATGAGGACAAGACGAAGTATATGCTATCATCGAGAAAGGAATCTCAACATCAGCGACTCGGGCAAAACGTCACGATGGATAGGTACAACTTCGAAGTTGTCTAGGACTTTGTCTACCTGGGCTCCACTATTACATCGCAAAATGACATCAGTGCAGAAATCAAACGAAGAATTACTCTGGCCAATCGCTGTTTCTTCGGGCTAAGAAGGCATTTGAGTAGTAAAGCCCTCTCTCAAAGAACCAAGGAGACTTTATATAAGACCCTTATCATCCCGGTCCTGCTGTACGGGGCAGAAGCATGGACTCTGTCAAAAACAGATGAGAGTCTACTTGGGTGCTTTGAAAGGAAAATTCTTCGGGTGATCTTCGGTCCAGTCTGTATCGATGGAGTATGGAGGAGAAGATTTAATAATGAGCTCTACGGGCTATACAGCGACGTCGACCTGGTCAAAAAGCTGAAAATACAGCGGCTGAGATGGCTGGGTCACGTAGAGCGTATGGACACCTACGCACCAGCCCGACGAGTCTTCGAATCCACCCCTGATGGTCTGCGCAGCAGAGGAAGACCCCACCTAAGGTGGCGCACACAAGTGGAGAGCGACCTCAACCAACTTGGAGTGCGTAACTGGAGGCAGTTAGCTAGGGACCGAGCTGGCTGAAGGGGCTTGTTGGTTGAGGCCGTAGTCCATCCTGGACTGTGAGCGCCATCTAAAGTAAAGTAAGTAAGTAAGTAAAGAAGCCATATAGGCCTGCAGTTTACTGTTTTCCACTTCTATGGGAAGTAATAGTTTTTGAAACAGCAGTTGTTCAGAATGATTGTGAAGGACGTAGGTGGAGTCTATATATCTGGCCTAGGTGACCTTTTTGACTTCAAATTTCCAATAATTCTCTGCTACCTTCTTGCCTCCACCAGATTCCATAGATGTGGTTTTTCGACTGAGTCACTTGCTGGATATGTTTCATCAAATGTGACTTCTAGCCAATTAGGCTGCTGAATAGGTACATCAACTTCGTCCAAAAATACTGGATCAGCAAGTGAATTTAGTTTTAGTGTCAAGTTTCCTTCGAAATAATTGGCAAATGCTTGCACTTTTTCTTGCAATCGCTTCTGAAGCTGGATTATTGTGGTATTCTTTGGAGTTTCAGAACATTATGTTGACACAAGTTCGCTGTAAACGGTTTGGTAGTTGTTGTTGATTGTTTTAAGATCTCTTTGATGGATCCTTTGGAGACGCATCAGCAGTTGTCTGTGAGAAAACAAAATTTGAACTTACTCGAGAAGGTGCTGGTATACCTCTTCCTTAAGTGCCAGATTAGCTTTGTGTGTTAGATACAGCTTCTTTTTCTCCTTCAATTATATTGTCTAACAAGTAACAACTGCTTGTTTAACCCATTACCAGCACTTTTTCATATCTTTGAGCAACTCTAGAAGAAATAATAAAATCTTAGCTCTAAGTACGCTAGGCGTTTATGTAGTAATTCGTCTTAACTAGAGCTGAAATCATAATCATTGATTCCATTTTCCATTCCTTCTTTTTTATTTTAGAATTTTACCGTAATTTGTTTAAGCTCATTAAAATATCGAAGAAACTGTGTGACATAACATAGTACTTACTTACTCTTTGTTCACTCACTAAAACACCAAGAAATCCTTATTAGCCTAAAAACAGAATGGGACCATTTGACCACAAGTTTTTGCCATATTAAATTTTGTACTCCACAATCACCATTATTTACTATGCAAAATAAACAAAATGAGCTAAATTGAAGGTCATTAGCCTGATGAAAGAAAAAAACCACAAAACCAGAATAGTAGGAAAAAAAACGCTTTGCTAAAAGCTGTTTCATTTTACGCTCTTTTATATACAACACCAATAAGACACAGATACCAAGGTCTTCAACCCACAAAATTGATACTATCCGCAACCATGAATGATTAACTGTAACTATGAACAACAAAAACGCGCTGCAGAACAAATGGTAGTCATTATCATTTAGGTTAAACTCTCAATAAATGACAAAAACAACGATGCCTTAAAAACGCCAAGGTCAAATTTTGATAATTTTAACCTTCATCCCTCCATGTAAACGTAACCTCTATATCGGCAAAGAACCACCAATTACATTATACTCGCTTATTCTCTTCGGTCAATTTCTATTTTCGATACTTTGCAGTAAAAGTATAGGAATTTTACAATGTGTACTGAATACTTTTAATGACGTGTGCAATGCAATAGAATTTTTACTATTTGCACAGACCTACCATCCGCATCCATTGAAAACAAATTTCACGTGAGAATAGTTTGTCCTTTGCAAATATGGCTGTCTAAGAGCTGGGAGCGTATACTTTATTGTAATTTGGGATGAAATTCAGAAACATCATGTTTGGGGTGACCATATTTCATGAAAGCAACATTTAAAAAGAGGATTTGAAATAATATCTGTGACTTTGAGATCAGTGAGTGGCAGGTTTGCTTGTTCAAAAACTAAAGGTAGAAGATTCAATTTTTCCAGGAGAGGAAAAGACTTCAAGAACCCAACAGATCATCAAAATTCATTCCGTATGGTCACCATATTACGCATTCCACTTTTTACATCACAATAAACCAATTAAAGGGTTGTATTGTTGCATAGTGTGTGCGTCAGAATAGCACTTCCTTGAGTATACAATACTAAATTGTATAAATTTGTATTTTACTTTTATTATAGACGTCTATAGGTACGGTCCAAAAAAGGTTGTGTTGTGTTTTATTTGAATGGAATATGGAGATGGGAAAAAACCACCGGCAACGCATCAACAGTAGACAAAAGTGAAATAAATTAGCGTTTTGTTATTAATTTTATTACGCAGTAGCAAACACAATAAATCCTAGGCAGATCGATGGATTGATGTTTGAATTTGTTAAACTCTCGCCTGCCTACGCGGAGGTAGGTTTAAGGTAAGGTATATAGATTTTAAGTGATTGAGCGTGTAGGTAGGCTTCACTTTATTCAAACGCGAATAGTTTTAAAAAAGGAAGGCATATACTCTGTGCTTATGTCAACAGACGGCAATTATTCAAGATTCCACCTCTGGACAATGCACATCACGAAGGTTTATTTGCTTGACGATTAATGGAAAGGATAAACAAATATCAGAATCGGCATGAATATTGATTTTTTGTTTGTGCGTCCATTTTCCAAAAAAAATCTTATTTTTTTTATTATTGTGATTTTTTAATCGATTTGTTACACACATTAAAAAAAACTCTTTGGTGATGGCCAGTCAAATTAGTCAAAAAAGGGCATAAAATCGCATTTTTCGAAGGGCAGATTTTTTCTATGGAATCTTTTTGCTTACGCCTTCTCATTTTAAAAACGAGTTTTCGAGATTTTCGGGCTTGGGGAAGGGCCATCTTGGAAAAAAAAGATTGTTTTTTTTTTTTTAATAACAACTCTTTGATATTGAATTTTACAACTAAATGTCTGGCTTAAATCTTATAGAGGATACAATTATCTACAAAAAAAGCTATTAAGCTTCTGTAAGTTGTTCTGTCTTTATGTTTAATGGGTCAAAGTTCACCAATAAGTCATGTGTTGGGGGTGCTATAACGTTTCTTGTAATATTGATTCAAAATAGCTTTTTATGGCCTTTAGTCCTACAAATTGGCGTTTCGTCCGGCTTACTCACTTTGAACGATCGGAGTAGTTTCTACCGAGCAACTTTAAATCTCTACTGCCTCTTAGAAAGATTTGGTTGCTTTCGATTTGCGACTAAGGAAAACTTTTCCAAATTGAACCAACGAAGCGATATTTCAACTAAATAAAAGGCGATGGATTCCACTAATGGTGATTTGAATGCAAATTTTTAAATGTGCTTTTCCTGGGGGTTCTTATACCCTGATAAATTATAGTTTTAGTATATAGTAAATTATTTAAAAGCTTTATTGTTTAACAATAATATGAATGCCAAGTAATGTGGAACAAAATTCAAAATTTAATTTTTCGAAAAAGTTTTAAGTGCTCCCACACACTTGAACTCATCATTGATGAGTCCAAGTGAGTAAGCCAGATGAAACGCCAATTTTTAGGACGAAAGGCCATAAAAAGCTATTTTGAATCAATAATTAAACAAGTTAAATCCTTAATGCTAAGTGTCCTACTTGGCTGATTTATTTCAGTATTATATTTGTATTATAAAAAACCATCTTATAGTTTCCTGTAATATCTTGCTTTCCTTTGACTTTTTTGGATAATGATTCCGAAATAATCACCAATAATAAATGACCAATAATTTCAGACCAGGGTTCATTTAACAGGTAATTAAAATGACTAAAAATTATTCTAGGATCATTATTAAAAAAAAGTCAAAGGAAAGTGAGATATTACAAAAAACGTTATGCCACCCCAACACATGACTCATAGGGTGAACTTTGACCCACTATAACATAAAGGCGGAACATTTTACAGAAGTCAGAAATAGCTTATTGTTTTAGATAATTTTATCCTCTATAAGATTAAAATCTGACATTTTGTGGTAAAATGAAATATCAAAATATTGTTAAATAAAAACGAAACCAGTCTTTTTTTTCGAAATGGTGCCTGAAAGTCCTGAAAACTCATTTTTATAATGAGGAGGTGTACACAAACAGATTCCATAAAAAAGTTGTTGTCCATCGAAAAATGCGATTCGCTTTCTCCTTTAATATCAAACGTTTTTTAAAGAATACTATTCCTGCTCCTGCATCCGATAGTAGAAGAGAAACAATTAATACCTGAACGTCAGTTAGGATTCGGGCTTAGAAGCAAGCATTCGACAATTGATCAAGTGCCTACAATTATTGACGTATTTGAGAGAGCTCTTCAAGAAAAGAAAATATGTTCCACAGTTACTTTGGACGTGTCGGGGGTGTTTGACAAGGTGTGGGTAGCATGAAGGCTTCAAATTAAAATTAAGACAAAATCTGCCTGAGGAACTTTATAACACCCTAAATATATACCTAGATAACAGACTTTTTCATGTAAGACATATGTAAATGATTTCAAAGAAATAGTGGCTGGGGTACCACAAGGAAGTGTATTAGGTCCAGTTCTGTACCTCAAAAAGATGAAACTATAGTAGCCACGTTTGCTGATGATACTGCAACCTAGCAGTTGGCTTAACGATTAGCGAAGCTCCAATTTAATTACTAAATTCTCTTAATAATATTAATGAGTGGACTAAAACTGGGCGAATAGCGCTCAATGAAGAAAAGTCAGTCCACGGGGACCTTACGTATAAAAAACTAAATAGATTACCCATCTTTCTTAATACCGATCGTGTTCCATTCGCAAATGAGGCAAAGTATCTTGGAATGACAAGAACCGAAAATAAAATGGAAGCCGCACGTAAAAGAGAAATAAGAAGAACTAAAAAGTAAATTAAGAGGTATGAATTGGCTACTCGGTAAATATTCTAAGCTTAGTATTCAAAATAAATTGATTTTATACAGTCATACAGGGACCTTTCAAGTTTTATCTGTCCATCGAAAAACTAAATGATTTTACTTCTTGAACGTTTCAAATCAATCGTTAAAATTTTCAATGATGAGTTTCAATGATAACTAAACCAGCACCTCAAATTATTTCTTCAAAAAGTATTTATAATAGAAACATTATTTGGGAAGTATATTTATGAAATAGTTAGAATCGTGACTTTAAAAAAGCATTGGCATTGTAAGTGTACACATTTTTTTTTTTATAAATTCTTCTGTTTGAATTTTAAGAAAAGTAACCCTACCTCCTAAACGGGGGAAAATAGACCCCCTCTTCATTAAAATTTTTGTTTAGTCTGAATCTAATATATACCCTCGGATTGTTTATTTTGCGTCTTATAGGTATCACCCTAACCCCATAATAAGTATTTTAATGTGAAAATCGAGAGACCAGGGGAGTGGAAAAAGCCGAAAAAATAAGGAAATTTTTGTTCTACTCGTATGTAGAGCCATTTGATGCCTATCCATCTCGGAATTACAAAAAAACCGAATGTAAGGACCACCCTACTGCATATGTATTATGTAGGTTTGTTAAATAGAATAATTTTAATTGAATTGAAATAATTTAAATTGAATTGAATTGAATTGAACTAAATTGAATTAAATTGAGTTAAATTGAATTGAATTGAATTGAATTGAAATGAATTGAATTGAATTGTATTGAATTTAATTGAATAAAATTGACGTATTTGTTTCATCAAACTCAGGTACCATTGGTTTCCAAGGTTAATTTTTGGAAGATCTACATACATTAATTTAACAATCGTTAAGAAAATATCTAAGGTGTTTGGAAGAAACATGATAACTTCATTTTAAATTTTGTCTCTTTACGTCCACCTTACATCGAGCTAGAAACTAAGCAAATTACCGATTTTTTTCATACTTGGAGTATGATTCTTCGATGATTCTGTTTATAACGGGTGATTTTTTAAGAGGCTTAGAACTTTAAAAAAAAAACACAAAAAATTCGAAAAAATTAATGAAATATTTATTTGAATCGATAGTTTGAACCTTGCAATTTAATGTTTAAAGATAATTTCATGCAAATGTTGACCGCGGCTGCGTCTCAGGTAGCCCATCCGCTGAGTCCAATTTTGGCATACTCTTTCACACATATCGGCCGGTATCTCACGAATGAATGCATGGATGTTGGCTTCCAGTGCGTCAATCGAAGCGGGCTTGTCCCTATAGACATTAGCCTTGACATACCCCCACAAAAAATAATCTAATGGTGTCAAATCGCACGATCTAGGCGGCCAATTGACCGGCCCGAAACGTGAAATTAACTGTTCACCAAACTCGCCTCGCAATTGCGCCATTGTTTCGCGTGCTGTGTGGCATGTGGCACCGTTTTGTTGAAACCACATATCATGCAAGTCAAGAACTTCCATTTCGGGCAAAAAAAAGTTTGTTATCATCGCTCGGTAGCGTTCACCATTGACAGTAACGCTGCGATTCGCATCATCTTTGAAGAAATATGGCCCAATAATGCCGCCGGCCCATAAACCGCACCAAACAGTGGCTTTTTCGGGATGCATTGGTAGCTGTTGCAATGCTTCTGGCTGATCTTCACTCCAAATGCGGCAATTATGCTTATTTACGTACCCATTCAACCAAAAATGAGCCTCATCGCTGAACACAATTTTTCGATAAAAAAGCGGATCCTCGGCCAGCTTTCCAAGAGCCCATTCACCAAAAATTCGGCGTTGTGGTAGGTCGGCTGGCTTTAGTTCTTGCACCAGCTGTATCTTAAAAGGCTTTACGCCCAAATCCTTCCGCAAAATTTTCCACGTAGTGCTGTAACAAAGGCCTAACTGCTGGGAACGGTGCCGAATCGACATTTCGCGGTCTTCTGTCACACTAGCTGATACGGCCGCAATATTTTCTTCACTACGCACAGTACGTAAACGTGTTGGTGGTTTAATGTCCAACAAAGTAAATTTGGTGCGAAATTTGGTCACAATCTTCCGAATAGACTGCTCAGAAGGTCGAGAATGCCGACCATAAAATGGAAGCAGCGCGCGATGAACATTTCGAACCGAGCACGAATTTTGATAGTAAAATTCAATAATTTGCAAGCGTTGTTCATTTGTAAGACGATCCATGGTTAAATTGCAAACCAAACTGAAGCTGTTTGACAGTGACACAAGGTACTAAACACACGTCAGCTGTCAAAACCAGTGTTGCCAAAACCGAACCAGCTAAAAAATCACCCGTTATAAGCCCAGTCAAATAAGCCAAAAAAGGGCATGAAATCGCACTTTTTGATGGACAAATTTTTTATGAATATTTTGGAATTAAGGACGAACCGCCATCTTGAAAAAGAGATTGGTATGATTTGTAGTTAACAACACTTTCAGATTTTATTTTATAATAAAATGTCTAACTAAAATCTTGTGCAGGATAAAATTATTCTCAAAATAAGCCATTAACGACAGTTATTCCATCCTTATAGGTTAAAGTGGGTCAAAGTTCACCTTTAAGTGATGTGTTGGTATGATGTTTTATGTGATATCTCGCTTTTCCTTGTCTCTTTTAGAAATTGCTGATAGAATAGTTTGTAGTCTGTTTAGTTATCTATTAATTGAGCCTTCAATTGATGTTATTGGCCACATATTGTTAGTTCAATTCAACGCCAAAGTATAATTTTTTTCAGAACCGAAAAATAAGTTGAGTTATTTTCGATTTTTCTTTCTGAATTGTTGTACGAAAAAACACTGAATTACTAAGTGAATTATTAAGTTCACAAAAGCAATATGAACTAAATAAATATGATCTGTTGAGGTGCATCTATGACAAAGAACTTCATAACTCAACCGTTAAGACCATATAATACCAACGTAACTTGTTTTTAAAAACTTCTCCCGTACACCCACATATATTTACTCCCAGGCCTAATGAAATCCTTCCTATCCCGTTAAACTTTCCTTTAGCATTAATGAAGCCTGCATCATAATGCGACAAGCAATTGGGATGTCAACGTGAAGAGATATTTTTGTGAGTAGTTGTTCTCTCTATTGAAAACGAGAACGATGAACGATGACGTCACGTCGTTATTTGAAGAAATTAAAAAAAAGACGCAACGTAATGACGAAAAATGCTAAATTATTCAAATTTCTAATTTCCTTGTTTAAATTTCATTTTTGTTAAGAGAAAACAACTGCTATACTGGCCATGGTAATTTATCATTATTTTTGAGCAATTCCCAAGGAAATTTACAAAATGCTGATTTGGCAACATGGTCTCTTTTTGCCTAACCAATTTTGAGTGCCCTATTGAATGACCTTCTGTTATGCGGTGTGGCAACAAATCCCTGGTGGTAGTTTCGCCTCAGTTTGATTTTTTATTTTAACTTACAAAGTGAGCGTATCTTTCTTAAAAACTGTTTTTGAAGTAGTTTTAGAAATGAAGCTCTAGTGGCTTTTGTTTAATTTACTTAACAATTTGCTAATATATATTTTTTTTGTTTTCATCTCTTATTCATTAAGTCAAAAAAATCTGCATGCTTTTTAATCCAAATTAACTGAAAGTAATAATGTTTAACTTATGGTATACATGGGAATGTTTATTCGATGTTTTCAATTATTTAATCTATGTAAATAAATCTCTCAGCTTGTTTTTCAATCAAAAATTTATATTAAAATCTACTTTTGGGTAAAATTTATTACTCAAATAAAATTGATTTTATATGCATTTCAACATTAAATACCTACCGCCACTACCGCTACCGCCCACCAAATTCATGATATATCAATCGTATGAAAAAAAATGTTTAAATTTTAAATTAAATTATAAGCTCAACAAAGTTGAAAACGAAAAAAATGAAAAAGAAATATAACTCATCACATCCGAGTAAGCAACCGATGATAGGTACGAAGATAAATTGCTGTTTATTGTCTTATAATACAAGCTCACAGCGGGAAATCTGTTAACTTGATTTATAAGCACCAGGTTTAGCTTCCATACCCAAAGAGAGAAGAGAGAGAGAGTTGTAGAGAGGAGCATGAGTGTTCCACATTAATTATAAATTCATTACAATTTTCTGTGAAAAAGATACAATTTGCAAGATCGACCCCACACAAACATCAGATGATGATGATGATCATCGTCAAATTGTGGGTTAAGATATTAAAAATAAGATAAATGTTCTTTGGAATGTAGAATTAGTTCAAAGTTTTGTTATGTTTTTTTTTTTCAAATTACTTATGGCATTAAGATAATATAAAATTTTTGGTTTTACGAAGAAATATGACTGTTTGTATTTTAAATTAAAAAAAATACCTTTTTACCCATCTCTACCTAACTTCCTTCATTTTACCCAATCATCAATGTTTAAAATCTAAATTCCATGTGATAACTGATCTGCGTGCGGTCTTTAACCATTCAACACTCAACAGAAAAAAAAACTAAGGAAAGTTGATTTAATTCATTTTCAAGGCACTTTATTCATTCACCACAAAAGAAAACTAATAAGCTTAGCGCTATGTCCCCCACAGGGTGGCCATAAACTATTCTCTGGCCAGATAACGAATTGTTACCACGCATTAGTTCTGGTAGGTACTGTTGAAAAGATGAAGGAAAAAGAAAGAGAGGAAATTTGAAAGAAAAAGTAACACACACTTCAAAAAATATTAAAATTTATATCTACAGGGTGCCTCAGATAAAAATATCCTCTGGTTTGAGTTTCAAATTTATTGGACTACAAGATGTCGATTTAAAATTAACTAAGTTTAAAAACAAATAAACAGTTCACCTTCTTAAAAATATGTTAAAATTTCTCAAATTTTATTTTTAATTATTATCAAATATGTTGTTAACTAGAAGGTAATTAGTTGCGTTGGTTTCAAATTTGTTGTGATCTATTTTTTTTTGTAGCTACTTTGCTCATTTGACATCAAGTTGACAAATCAACATAACAAATAGCTTAAATAGGACAGATACTTATCGACGAGTTAATTTGCTGTTAGTTAGTCGTTAACTACTTATGATCTTAAATTCACTGCCTATAATTTTTGATTTTAATAATATGACGTCAAGCCAACAAATCAACAGAAAAAACAACAAAAATTATAGAATATAATCAAAAAATTCTTGATTGTCTCTTAATTAGTTGTTAATTAGCTGTGAAAACTTAAAATTTGTCATCTACTTTTTTATTATTATTAGTTTTTAGAAAGCTGTAAAATTTTCAGATATATTATTTATTTGTGTCTATATTTTACTTTTTTAACTTGATATTAATTTATCAAAGCGCAAAAAAATAAACAAACAAAACAGAAAAAAAAACAAAAACTTATTTACTTATGACTCATTTATTTGCTGTTAATTATTCGTTAATTAGTTATGAAAATTTCAAAATTGATGTCCTATGTTTTTTTTTCATTCACTGATTTGTCATCAAGTAAACAAAGTAGTAAGAAACGTCCAAAAATTGAACTTTAATTAACATCCACTTAACTAATTGTTAATTGGTCTTTAATTTGTTGTGACAGTTTCAATTTTTTCTCATATTTTCACTGGTGTTCACTTTATTTCTTATTTGATATCAAATTAACGAAGCGGAAAATAAACAAAAATAAAACTGAATAGCTAATTTACGACTAGTTAATTTGCTTTTAATAAGTCGTTAACTAGTTGTGACAATTACAAATTTGCTGTCATATTTTGTCTATGATTTTATTTTTCTAATCTATTTTCTAATGTAAAAAAACAACATAACCAATAGCAAAACTTAAACAACAAATTAACGACTAGTTAATTTGCTGTTAATTAGTCGTTGAATAGTTATGAGGGTTTCAAATTCATCATGAATTTTTATCTTTGTTTTTTTAGCACTTTGATAGTTTAACAGTATTTAATAAAGTAGCAAAATAAACAAAAAAAATTTTTTGTGACAGCTAATTTTTCCCTTAATTAGTGGTTAATTAGTTGCGTCCATTTTTAAATTTATCATCTAATTTTGTAACTTCCTATTCTCTCTTTCCATCAAGGTTTCTAAAAAAGTAAAATTAAAAGAATTAATTGAACAACAAGTTTGAAACTTTCATTTTTAATTAACGACTAATTAGCCACAAATTATGAATAACTCCATCAAAAATAAGCCATGAAAACACCTAAGAAGGTTCTTATAACGGAAATTCTATACCCTTTTGAAGTAAATTAGACAAAAGGAAAACTTAGTACTATATTCATCAAAAAAGTAGTACTTTTGGTCATTTTTACATTAAACTAGGGTTGCCATGTGCATGCACAAAACACTTATTTAGATAAAAAAAAGTTACCTGAACAAAATCTTAGTTTGCTTTTTTTAAGCTTGAACTTTATAAAATTGTCTTTACTTTAGATCAACATCAAGCTGCTTTGGATACATTTTAGCAAAAACATAAACAAGGTTGCCAGGTGCTTTAAAGACTAAAAAAAACTTTAGCCTCGTAGTTTTGAGAAAATGAAAATGTTGGCTATAATTTTGCGATGAAGGTTATGTTTGAATTTTATCAAACTTTTGTTTCTATTCAAAACAAATAATTCGCAATAGTTAAAAATTTTTTATGAAAACCAAGTTTTTGGCTTATTTTATTCAACAAGGGTTGCCAGGTGCCTACATGTGACAGCTTTCAAAGGGACAAATCCGATATTTTTTGCTTTAAAAAAATGTTGTCTTTCATTTGCCATGAAGTCATTATCCAAAAATGATGAGTTTTAGGAAGGGTTGCCAAGATCATGCGCCATTTTAGATGAGGCAACCCAATATTTCGATTTATATCTCCTTGAGCTCTACATTGATTTTGAGTATGGACTTAATCTTGAACCTCAGGAGCTAGGTTATGGTCCACCCTGTGAAGTAAATATTTATATGAAAAACTAATAAAAAAAATACTTTCAGCTGCTACCTACAAAAAAAAAAAATTCAAAAGAAAAAAAATTAAAAGACTTCTTTAAAAGTTTAACACCTTTTTTTCATAAAGGCAACACAACGAAAAGAGCAATGGTGATAATTTTTCATCTTTTCGAATATAAATAAATTTACTGTGTCATCAAAGCGTAACTAAATGCACATAATCATGAACCATGACCAAACAATTTTCTGGATAACTCAAAGACACTAGAAAATATAAATTTGAGTAAGAAAAATTTATACATACTCGTAGGTTAAGATTATTTTCCATTTTCATTTTTTTTTTCTTTTTTTTATTATTTCATTCTTTTTGGGGAGTTTTCCATGAAACCAATCAACGTCCAGCCCATGATAGTAATAGAACAGTAGGTAATTGAGTCAACATCATATTCGTGTATACAGACTTGTATACACAGACAGGTTCCACTTGGAAATATTAATAAAATAGTGTTAAACTATTTTTTTTTTTTTAAATTCAATTTAAAATGTAGGTATGTGAGTATATAATGTATTGCAGCACGCAGGTAAATTTTGATTCTTAACCTTAGGGCCACCATCATCGCTTCAAAATATATGGGCAAGAAGAATGAAAAGATATTAAAAGCCAATGAAAGAACAAAACCACTTATCTAAAGGAAATGGGATAATATTTTTAGGAAAATAAAAAAAAAAAATAAGATAAGAGCAATTTTATAAGATTATTTTATTAGAGTGATTCCTTTTGAGCTAGGTTCATCAGATTTTTCAATGAAATAGGTGGGACATACCTTTGTGTCCGTTAAGAAATTAGTTACGCCAAGAATTTTAGGGAAAAAAATTATTTTCATTCATTAAACCTTAATTTTTATGTAATTTTTTTAATATTACTTTTTGTTTTGCTTCATAAAAAAATATTTTAGTTCAGCTCTATACTTTTTGTGCGTTGATGAAAATTGATACTACAGATTTTGAAAACATAGTAAAATATTTTGCAGTAGCAAAATTCCTATTCGGTGGTTTAAAATAAATTTGGTAAAAACCAAAATTTTAAAATTGGTCTCATTTTTAATTAAAAAAAAAAACATAGCTACTAAACAAAGAACTCTTCCCAACAATTTGAAAAAAAAAAACAATTCTAAACTTTTCTTATTATAATGAAGGGTGTTTTTTAGACGAGTGGTTCTCAATCTAGCAATACTTTTTTTTGAAGTAGATCGTTTTGACAGCTGTCACTTGATTAAGGCTCATTTTGGTTTGCCATTTTATGGTGAATAGGCTTACTCCTAATCCACATTTTCGACTTTCTTAAAAATGGTTTGACTGATTATATTAATTTTTTCTAAAAAGAAGCTCCCAAAAAGCTCAAGTAGTACCAAAGTTAAAAAAAATGCATTTTTTCAAAAATTTAATTTATCTTTTGAAAAATAATTTGTTAGTTTTTTTTTAAACCTTGTAATAAATGTTTTTTAAATGATTTTTGAAAATTAAAAATAAATAATTAAACGACCGGGTCGCTGTACCTGTTTGCTAAGCGTTTAAGAAAATTAATGGAAATAATAAGAAATAAGACTTTAAGAACATGGAATACCATTCAACACCTCCTTTAATAGTTTATGGTGAGAAAAGAGAGTACCATTTAAATATTTGGCTGCATGGAAATATTTGAATTTAATAAAGCGATTTTTAAAAAATATTTATTGTAAGTAATGCATATACAGAGGTACCTACCTACATTTCAAATTCTTTATATTTTTTTAAGAAAAAAATCGGTATGCAAATTTCTAATATTTATTTATTGATTTAAGAAAAAAAGTTCCCGAAAATTTAAAAATATTTACCAAAATTTGTTCAGCTGCTGATAATGCAAAAATTCAATATAAAAAGCCGTTCTAATAGTTGCTTAGTGTTTTTTCCTCAACACTTGCTTAACATTTGGTACCTATCATTCGTTTTTGATAAAAGTAAAAGCTTTTCTAAAGAATGTTTAGAAACTATTTTTCATCAAAACTTTCCAAACAAAAATTGAATATTGCCAAAAACTCAAATAATTTTTTTTTGAAAATAATGGTTTGTTGGAAGTTTTCTGTATTAACAAAATTATTTTATCAGTAAAACTGTTTTGAAGAAAATGGAAAGTAAAATGTTGTAATTTACAACCAATTTAAATATTAGTTTTTGATTTAGTTTTATCTACTTGAAGTAAGTTATTGATTTTTTTAAGAAATGTTGTGGAGGCATTTTGGAGAAATATACCAATATATTTTTATCACCAAGCCTTGCCAATATTTTTAGTTTTTAAACTCTATATTCCATTTTCAAAAGCTTTTCACTGCTGAAAACAAAATGCTTTTGCAACGTTTAGTTCATTAATCATAAATATTCTAAGGTCCTAAAACACGACAGGGTCACACGTTTGTATAGCAAAGTTATGCACTAGTAAAAGAATCGAAAGATCGAGATTTTGATCAAACTTGTTAATCGGGTGTAGGCGTGGATACAGGGAGGCAATGGGTGTGATCAACTATCAAATTCCATTGAAGTAAGGCTGGGCTGTCAAAAATCGAGATTCTTTTTTGAAATGATTGAGATTGGGATGGAAAATCGAGAACCATCGAAATGATTAAGATTCAAATGATTGATTTTCTTCGAACTTCGTAAATAGCGTTATTTGGTCATCCCTTCCACATATTTATTTCTTATTTTTTTGTATTTAGGCCTAGTTTACAGTTTTCGTGCGCGCAAAAAAAAAAATATATTCTCGCATGTAAGAATAATTGAATAGCCAATTTCGAAAAGGTCACATCTCTGAAAATTTAAAATGCAAAGAACTAATTATTTTCAAAAGCCTAGTTTAAAACTAAAAAAAATTACATTTGAGTTAAATGACATGGACAGTAAATATACCATATATGTATAAATATGTCCCTTTTTTTGAGCATAATAGGTGCAGAGAAGCATTATGATTACATTGGTATGAAAAATTTATTTGTGAAAAAATTCGAGATGTGACCTTTTCGAAATTGGTGATTTTCAATTGAGGTCAAAAGCAAAACTAATTGTTGCTTAATTAGTTTACAGTTTCATTCAAAAACAACCCATTGTTGTCATGAAATGTCATGCAAAACAATGCACTGGCAATTTTTTTGCATGCGAAAATCACCTCAAGGCATTATTTGCAGGCAAATGGTTTTTGAATCCAAAAATGATTATTTTCCATTTTTAGGTATATAGTTTATTAGTTTGGGCCAAGGCGAACATGTTTTGCCTTCAATCTTATACAATTTGGTAAAAAATAGTAGGTATAGAAGAGGAAAACTATTTCGAAAATTTTTATTTTTTATTTTTTTTTCGCATGGGAACTGTAAACTAGGCTTTTGAAACAAAAATAACATTTTTTTTTCAGCAATTTTACATGGTCGCCGTATTTTCCTTAAAAAAACGGTTACACAACTTTTCCTTAAAACATTCAAAAAATTATTACTAATGGATTATTATAATGAATTTGGTTGGGAAATAATTTCGCAAGAATACTATCTCCCAAAGAACCATTTTTTTAAATTTTCGGTATGACTGCTTTCAATGATTTTTTTTTAAACAAAAGCTTCTACACAAAATAAATAAAATTGAGAAAAAAAATTTAAAAAAAAATTTTGGATTTAAAATGTTTTAAAATTTTTGTTTGAAAATCAAATTCTTCGAAAATGACTTGATCGATTTATTTTAAACTTGGTCCTTAAAAGTTTTTCATCACTTTGTAAAATATATAAAGGAAAAAAAATTTGCATACAAAATTTATCCTTTAAAAGGGTCCTAAGAGTTTGATATTTTTATTAATTCTAAACAAACAACAACTATTTTTTTTTTTTTTAAGAAACCGTTCGAACGGTTTTTATATTTGTGTTTCCATATAATCAGATTCAATCAAGAATTGAAATTGTGTTCTTTTTTCACCTTAAACTATCAAAAGAGTTGTTTTAGCTTATTTGATTAGCACATTTCATGCTTTAAAACATTTTTCTCTTATAATACATAACTATTATGCATGTTTCTATATCTACTTGCTTATACAGTTCTTAAAATTCTAACATTCTTGATCATTATAGCAAGGATGTTTGACCCAGTCTTTTATTTTTTTTTTTGCTGGCAGCGATTAGCCTGTTTTTATAGTTGTATGTTATAGTACGCATACGCCATAGTGTACAATTTCAATAAAAGCCGCAAATAACCTTTTCTATTTAAAAAAATTAAGTATTTCTATAATTTAGATTAAAGCAATAAAAATTATAATTTTTCATTTGTGTTCGGCAAACATCTATTAAAATTAAAGAATTAAAAAGGCTTGATTTGCGGGAATTTTCAACTTCTTAGTTATAAACATTTTGTAAGTTTCATCTGAATCGAACTACGATTTATTAAGTTTAACCAATTTTAAATTAATTTTTGAGTTCACTGCCATCTACCAGAAAACATAAAATATTTTAATTAAATTTAATTCCTCCTACAAGTCAAATATATTTTGTAGTTTTTAGTTAAGATAGTTAAGATGTAAGATTTTGAGTTTTAAGTCAATTTCATTAGATTACAGGATAAAAGTTACTTTTCTTATGAATTTGGTACGTATTTAACATTCCTATAGAAAGTCGAAATGAGAAAAAAGCAGGTATAATTAACCAATTTCGGGTTTATTATACCTGATTTTCAGGTTTTTCTTTTTTTTTCAACTAGGTAGATCAGGTTTACTGCAGGTAACTGATTTTACTGTCGTGTTAAATCAACGTAGGTTGCAGGTAATATCTGCATAACATCATGTAAATTTAACACTGCCTTGATATAGTAAAACTGTAAATTTTATCTAAAAATATTGCTAATTTCACTTGTAAATCTAATTAGCTTTACATGAAAATCTAGTTAAAAAACATGAATAAAATAGTCAACGTCCTGTATATTTAACATGAAGATTTAGTTAATTTAACACGATTTAATGTTGAATCAACCCTGTATCTGGTAGTTATTATATCTTGAATCCATGCATCTAGGTCCCATCTCTTACGCTGCTTACCATTTTGCATTATTCTGAAAGTATAGAAATTTATTACTATGTATATTATTTTATTTTAAAAATATTTTGTTGTACTTACTTAGTTTTGAACTGGAAACCTCTCACACATGGAGTTAGCACGAATCCCCTGGGCCACTTCGCTGCATAAAAAACTTGTGCCAAATAACAATAAGTTGAAACTGATTTTATTTGGATGGCATGTTTATGTATATGTTTAAGCACTGGTGTCACGTTGAAATTAACTGGCAAAGTGTTCCTTTAATATGAGGCCAGGTTAAATTCAACAAGTAAGCATTGTAAAAATAACCATATAAAACGTTAATTCAACCTGATTTGTGGTAAAATAGAAATTCGCAGCATACAATGTTAAAAAAAAACACGATCTCAGGTAAAATTTGCGCTATATTCTTGTAAACATTTCTTGTTTCTCAGAATTAAGTGTTTAAATAACAGGTCATCTTCTTAAATCAACTTATGTATGGTAATATAGGCCACCAGGTTTATTTAATACTTAATATAAGGTTACTTAAATCAGGTAGATTTCTTAAATGTCTGTAACTTTATATGGGATTATGCACCATGTAAATTTAACAGGGTCCAGGTTAATTATTTACCTGGCTTTTTTCCCTGAGTGTAGGTTCTATTTAATCAGATACATGATCTTTTAATTTATTTTTTTTTTTTGCAAGTTCACCTATTACTAGCCTAAATTTAATATTTTTTTTTTATTTGATGTCCTCTGAAAGTAGAAATTTGATTTTTAAGCTCCCTTGAACAACACAAAGTTGTAAGATTGAAGCAGAACTAGCAACCTACCATACATCTCCAAATTTCAGCCACGTTTTTGCTTTGAACCACAAGGGCAAATTCATACGATCCAGTCATGGCATTTTGATTTTATCTTAAATAATATAGGTACATAGTTATAAAACAGAGACACCACGAATAACTCATACCTTAAGACCACTAAAATATTTTTTTCCTCCTGACGACAGCCGAATTCGTTCATAACAAAAAATTTCAAAAAATCAAAACTTTTCTGTCCAAAACGAATATAAAAACTGTTTTCAAGTTTTTTTCTTAAAAAAATATAATATTTATAGTCAGCTTCAATTCCTTTTTTAAGTTACGGCCATGGTCCCATGATAAAATATTTCTTTATTATTCCAATAATCTCAGCTCGAATAAAAAAAAAAAAACAAAAACAAAAAATTAAAGAGAATGACCGTCAGACGACAACTAAAACCGACATATTTCCCCTGGACTCAACTGTAAATTAAGAAGACAAAAAAAAAAATTCACCAAAAGAAATAAATCTCACGCATTTCTTATACCACATCGAGACTTTGATTTGTGAAAGGAATTTGTTATTCCCTTTGAACAGAAGAAAACCACCAACTTCTGTGCATCCAGTACCGTAAAAATTCCAAGGGCAACGTGCAAGTAAAAAAATGACTTGAACTCCATCATCGCAGCTATATGGAAGGTAACACACAAAAATTAAAAAAAAAAAACAAATTCTTTCAAAAAACAAAGTCCATCGTCCACCATCTCCCAAGCATTAAGTTCCGCAGCCCAGATGAATCAGAAAGCCACGAAACAAAAAACCCTATATATAAGAAGAGAGCCAGAAAATACTTCGCATCTTCTTGGGTCCCTCGAATCCCCAATATGACAAAAATCGTATACGTCTGTCAAAGTTGCGTTGCTGTCGCATCGGCAATTAAGCAAAAACAACACGGGAAAGGACATTAAATTGTCTCCCACAGTTCCTTTTTGTTTTTGTTTTTTTTTGTATTACTTATTTTTGTTGTGCTTTCTATATTGAGACGGGCCTTGCCGCTGACTGACTAGTGACCACCATTGCTGATGGCCATTGGCCACGGCATTTGTCATTCATCTAAAAGGAGGCTCAGTTTGCGTCTTGCAAACAATCATGACCAGCCGAGGGGCAAATAGCTTTTAGTGGAAACTATTTTTGATCGCGTTGTTGGCTTTTCCCACATAATATTTTCCTACAAAGTGGTAGTCATATTGTGGATACTGTCTACACCGCTATAAACGTGGTAACACTAACAATAGAGTTTCAGCCATTATGATTCTTGAGTATGTTTGATGCTTTTATCCTAATTTCTTACTAGGGGGTATGGATATGTGCCCGAAAAGTGCATTGGAAGCACGAACTGTCCACTGCAGGACTTGAACTTGGATCAAATAGGCCCCAGCACCTAAGTTAGCTAAACTAAGTGTTAATAAAAATTTATATTTATTTTCGTTGATTTTAAACTTATTTAACGAAAGAATTTATAGTTTCGAAGTTCGTGTTTCATATCAACAAAATCAGTGTCCATCAGCCACTATGAATTCTCAATACTCCAACCTTACAAACAGCTTATTGCGCTTTCTTCAAGAAAAAAAAAGAAGCAAAACCCCATCTCAGGGCTGTTGGTAAAAGTGTTTGTCTTTATCGTGCAATCGTGGGAGTTTTTTTTAACGTTTTTTTTTTCTCTTTGGTTTCGTTTTGTTAATTTTGTTAATTATAAGCAATCGAATAACAAATAATAATCGAGAAAGAATATTTACTTTAGCTAATAGCTTTAATGCGATTTCACAGTAAACGTAGCTTATCTGTCGTGGGTGGGAGTCGTGTCGCTTGACATGCCAGAGTCTATACCTACCTATCTTTATGTTAAATTTCTTCAAGAGAAAAACTCTTAAAGATATCGAAACAAAAAGTATTTACTCAGAGTAAACATTGTACTGACACATCATATCATTGTATACAGGTGTGTCGATGGCAAACAATATATTGCCGCAATGACTAATTGATGACAAAAAGGTCAATATTTAATTTTTGACGACAATGTTGTATTCATAAAAAATACATTATAGAGAAAAGATAGAACGAGTACCTATATTATGTTATGCACCTTCCCACGCTCCATAAATAGAAAAAAAGTTTTATGGTAACATTTCTTTTTTTGGAATTGATAAGCAAACCATTTCTTTTTTTTTAGAAAATAAAGTTCTCACGTTCTAGAGTGTGAATCTATCTGATGCAGGGTAAAAATTTTCTTAAGAAATATTTAGATACCTTCATTCATTAAAGTAAAGGAAAAAGGGATTGTAAATTTATTTCGTCAAATCGTTTTTGAGGTTTTATAGAGTTTTGAGAAAATATTAGAAATAAAATAGTTTTTTCTTTCAGAAAAATGCTCTTAAAATTGAGTGTGTGAAGTTAGCAGGACACAAGCTTTTAGTAGAATATGAGTATTTATTTTTCATCGATTTGTATCATGACAAAAATATAGAAATCGTAAACTAATCCCAGGCAAAAAAAAATATATAACTTTTTATTTTGCTGAGTTATATTTTTTTATTTTGTTCGTTCAAAAAAAAAAAACTTTAACAATAATGATGTTTGCTTACACATTTCGAAATGAAGAGATTTTTGGCTTAGTAATTATTTAGGTTGGACTACACTCCTCTTATAGAAAATCTAGTATGTAATAGCAGTATTATCGTCTTCAATAGGATCTTTTAGTTATCGTGTAAAAGATAAAAGACTGTGATTATAGTCTGTTTAAAGTAAATTTAACGAGCTAATATTTACAAAAAAAAATTCGCAATCATTTTAAATAAGTGTTAAAATATCAAAGCAACTTTAAAGAATGGAGTTGGGGGATAATTTGCTTTGCCGTTGTAATATTGTCGAATATGTCGTTCAATGTTTTCTATGTGTTTTTGGGTGCTTACTAACTTGATATAAAGTTAGCAAAGCAACTCTTACGGATCAAGAATAGATAGGGGTATAATTTGCTGTAGTTATGACAATTTTGAATTTTTAGTTCTATGTTTTCTATGTTTTTTTTTTTTAAGTAGTACAAATTTCTAAAATTAATTATTTTAGTGCTTTATAATTTGTCATTGATTAATCAATAGTTAGATCTGAAAATAAATTTTGCTCAGCGATGTTTTCTGTATGTTTTTGGGTTGTGAAAATTTGAATTTAAACATACAATGTTTTTTTTTTTTCGGTCGTTTGCTTACCTGATATCAAGTAAACATCACCTTTGAGTGTATATAGCCATCTAAAAAAAGGGTAAGAACTATTTTAACCAAATATGTTTATGATAAAATAATTCATGGTTAATTAGTCGTTTATAAGTTGTGACAGTTTCGAATTTGTAGTTCTCTGTTTTTTTTTTGAAGTGTCAAACACTTTTAACGGGTGATTTTTTAAGAGGCTTAGAACTTAAAAAAAAAAAAAACACAAAAAATTCGAAAAAATGAATGAAATATTTATTTGAATCGATAGTTTGAACCTTGCAATTTAATGTTTAAAGACAATTTCATGCAAATGTTGACCGCGGCTGCGTCTCAGGTAGCCCATCCGCTGAGTCCAATTTTGGCATACTCTTTCACACATATCGGCCGGTATCTCACGAATGAATGCATGGATGTTGGCTTCCAGTGCGTCAATCGAAGCGGGCTTGTCCCTATAGACATTAGCCTTGACATACCCCCACAAAAAATAATCTAATGGTGTCAAATCGCACGATCTAGGTGGCCAATTGACCGGCCCGAAACGTGAAATTAACTGTTCACCAAACTCGCCTCGCAATTGCGCCATTGTTTCGCGTGCTGTGTGGCATGTGGCACCGTCTTGTTGAAACCACATATCATGCAAGTCAAGAACTTCCATTTCGGGCAAAAAAAAGTTTGTTATCATCGCTCGGTAGCGTTCACCATTGACAGTAACGCTGCGATTCGCATCATCTTTGAAGAAATATGGCCCAATAATGCCGCCGGCCCATAAACCGCACCAAACAGTGGCTTTTTCGGGATGCATTGGTAGCTGTTGCAATGCTTCTGGCTGATCTTCACTCCAAATGCGGCAATTATGCTTATTTACGTACCCATTCAACCAAAAATGAGCCTCATCGCTGAACACAATTTTTCGATAAAAAAGCGGATCCTCGGCCAGCTTTCCAAGAGCCCATTCACCAAAAATTCGGCGTTGTGGTAGGTCGGCTGGCTTTAGTTCTTGCACCAGCTGTATCTTAAAAGGCTTTACGCCCAAATCCTTCCTCAAAATTTTCCACGTAGTGCTGTAACAAAGGCCTAACTGCTGGGAACGGCGCCGAATCGACATTTCGCGGTCTTCTGTCACACTAGCTGATACGGCCGCAATATTTTCTTCACTACGCACAGTACGTAAACGTGTTGGTGGTTTAATGTCCAACAAAGTAAATTTGGTGCGAAATTTGGTCACAATCTTCCGAATAGACTGCTCAGAAGGTCGAGAATGCCGACCATAAAATGGAAGCAGCGCGCTATGAACATTTCGAACCGAGCACGAATTTTGATAGTAAAATTCAATAATTTGCAAGCGTTGTTCATTTGTAAGACGATCCATGGTTAAATTGCAAGCCAAACTGAAGCTGTTTGACAGTGACACAAGGTACTAAACACACGTCAGCTGTCAAAACCAGTGTTGCCAAAACCAAACCAGCTAAAAAATCACCCGTTAGAACTAAACAATTTAGTGTTTAGTTATTTGCCGATCTTTGTTAATCGATCGTTAATTTTTTGTGTCAAATCAAATTCTTTCATGCAATATTTTCTATGTATTTTTCAACGAAATTACCTCATTTGACATAGTTAAAATGTAATAAAGCAACAAAAAATTCAATATAAACAATTTTAAATTCTTTTCATATGTAACTTCATACAAATTAAGAAACTTAAATAAGAAAACATAGAAAACATTGCATGACAAAAAATGAAAATAAACACAAAAAATATTTTAATTAAAATTTAAGTATTATAGGTTCTAAGAACTTTTTTGGAGCTCTTCGCTGATTTCACATGAACGTAGAAAAATAAAACAAAATACATAGGAAACGTAGAAACAAAATTTGATTTGTCACAACTTATAAACGGCTGTTAATAATTAACAATGAAATGTTAAGTTTAAAAAGTTGTAACCACTTAAAAAAAAAAACATAGAAAACATAGCCACACAAAATTTATTTTTCACAGCTAATCAACAACTAATCAAGCACTAAAATATTATCGCTTTTCAAAAAAGGAAAACATAGAATGACAAATTCGAAACTTGTTACAAATAATTAATGACTAATTAACGACAAATTATGCACCTAACCTTTTTTCGATCCGTAAGATTTGCTTTGTTACTTTATTACAAAATCATAGAAAATGTTGAACGACAACTTTGAAATTGTCACAACAAATTAACGACTGATTAGCGGCAAATTATCCACGTTTCCTATTATTATCGATTTGTCAAAGCTGCTCTGTTATCTTGACACTCATATTTATTTTCATGGATGTCTACTATATTGAATTTTTCTTGGCATGTTTTTTGTTTATTGTTTTGTATGCCAAGAGAATTTAAAAAGAACGGATAAGCTAAGCAGATTCATTTTATTTAGTTTTACTTAAAAAACTAGTTGGAGATGCCGGGGATCGAACATGGGGCCTTTCACATGCAAAGCGAACGCTCTACCACTGAGCTACATCCCCTTCATGAAATATAAAAATATAATTAATTTCAGGTTAATACAATATAATACAAACTTTTTCAAACTAACCCTTTTTCTGAGGAAATGTGTCAGGAATAAGACAATTATACGCAAAATCCAGGCAGTAAATTAGATCTATGGATCTTTATTTTTCAAATGACCAAAATGAGGTGCCAAAATTCTTTTTGTGACCTTGAATAGAGCTGCCATGTGTTGAACAAGTTTAGTAGCCCAATTTAGAAATTTTTGTAGTCCAAAATCTAATCGAAACTGAAAAAGTAGCCCAAATAGTAGCCCAAATATTATCCCAAACAGTGGCCCAAAACAATAAAAAAGTGTTCTCATAACAACACAATTTATTTTATTTAAAAAAAAAAAACAATGGAAAATAAAAAAATTTTTTGCTCACAAAGCACAAAATTACAGTTCCATGCGTTACCAAATTAAAAAATTTCAAAACAATTTTCCATCTATTCTGGGGATAAAATGGAATAATATTCAACGCATGAAATTTTTGCTTTTGTATAAGTTACCCGTTATCATCAATTAATAAACATTAAGCCGAAAAATGAAAAACAATTTGTTTCCCTTCCAAAAAATGGGGCTGAATAAAAAGTGGTGCCAAATTGTAGAATGCTTGAAAAGAGAAAAGTGGTATATTTTTTTATTAATTTATACAAAATATCGCTCAAGATAAGATTTGGGCTATTAGTAGCTCAATTATGATTGGGCTTTCATAGTGGAATTGTTGTCGGCAATTTCGGAAAAAAAATAGCCCAATTTCCGATAAATAGTCCAACCTGGCAAGCTTGACCTTGAAGCGAACTTAACAAATTCATAGAAAAAAATGTTTGGCTTATGGCTGATTAATTACTAAAAAAAAGTTCACCTTTCATATAGACCTAGAGATCTTTCTTAATATATACATTTTTCAAATTTCATATAGGTGCCAAAAATCAAGCGTGACCTCGGAACATCTTAAAAAACTATAAGCCAAAATAATTATGCCACTAAGACCTTAAGTCTTTTTGAATGCAATCTGAATTGCACCGAAATTTTTAAAATTGTGGTTGGTTTTTTTAAAAATTTATTTCTTATGTGTAGGTACATACCATATTTTATTACATTTTTTTTACCAAAAAATTGTAAGTAGGTAAATATTCTTGCACTACTGGATCGCACGTACTTGCTGTAATGGTCAAATTGCTATGAATTAAGAATTTTTAATACATGAAAGTGATTATAGAAACAAAATATAAAAAATATAACAACTAATAAGATCAGTTAGAGCTCGAAAACATTTGATAACTTGAAAAAATATTTGTAGATGCAAATAAAAATTTTAAAGCGTTGGAGCGGTTTTTTTAAAAATTATTTTCTATGTATAAAATGTTTGTAACATTTTTTAAAAAAGGATTTGGTTTTGAATATTTATTTAAGAAAAAATATAAACCTATGAAGTTTCAAAAAACTTCATCAACCTTTTATTCAAAAAAAAAAATTATTTTTTAAAACTCCAAAAGTTTTTATTTTAAAGTTTTGAAAAGCATTATTATTGAAGTTTGGAGTTAGCTTTTGCATTCAATTGTAAAAAATTGAGAAAATGTTTGCATCGTTAGCAACGGTTTTTGGTATTTTTTCACCAAAAAGTATACACCAAATACACCTTCAGTAATCCATTGCTTTTTCTAAAAAGTAGTTTCAATTAGTCTTCTTAGTCCTGTATAATTATATACCAGACCTTTCGTCAGATCCAATAGTTCTGATTTTTTTGGTGAGTTGTTTGTGATGTTGGCTTAGTAAACAATACAAATTTTCGACCTCAAGCGACGAACGCACCATGGCAAAAAAATGGTTGTTTTAGTTAATAGTTTTTGAAAAATTCATATTCAAACACAAATTTTGAAAATGAAATAATAAACATTTTTTGTTGTTAACTATTTTTTTACTTTATGGTTTAAGGTATTTTTGTTTATTTTTAGCATTAAATTTTTAGTCAAATACTGAAGACTAGAAAGTCTTTCAGTTTTTGAGAAAAAAAAGGTGAACATAAAAACATTTAAAGAAAAAAATCATTGTTCAATATTTTGTGTTTGAAAATTATTTTTACAAAAACTATCAATCAAATTAACGTTATTTTAAAAGAACATTGAGGAATGGATTTCTGACATAAGAGGAGCTAAAGGATTTTTCTCCAGAAATTCCCAATGTACTTCAATATTTGTTTTTTGATTTAAGTCTCTTTTTAAGATAATTTCCCCTCCCGCCTCTCTTCTATGAAACTACAAGTTTACTGGATTATCTGGAGAGCTACAAAACCTTAAGTTCAAAATTTTAGGGAAATTGCTTAAGTGGTTAAGGGTGTAAGTCGAGGTACAGAGAGATGGAAAAAATGCTGCCACCCTTTTTTTTTGTGTCCTCTATCTTCGTTATGTCATGTTTGATTGTTATCTGGAATTTTTTCTTGCAAAAACCCAAAACCTGTCCTATAGACACTAATCGCAACTATAAAAATTTATAAAATAGTACAGAATACTATGTATTTGAATTTTCGGGAACTTTTGTATAAGAAAAGATTACCAAGAGGGTTTTTTTTGAGTTTTCACAAGAAGAAAAATAGTTTTTTTTTACCCACTCAAGTTACATGCACTCAGTTTGAAAACAAATTCCAAAAGAATAAGAAATTTAACATTTGATTTTTATTTAACTTAATTCAAAAAAATTTGGTGGGAATGCTGGGGATTGAACCCAGGACCTTTCGCATGTAAAGCGAACGCTCTACCTCAACCACTGAGCTACATCCCCTTTGTGCAATTTTAGAAACCATTACAGAAATATCCATCTGCTATTTTAATTTCATTTATATTTGTTGACACAACTTAGATTAGACAATTTCAATTGGCTATCTCATGTTCAACTATAAGCGCCTCTTGACATCTGCCCTTACCTTTGGAGAAAAAGAGGGCACGCAACTCATTCCATGCTATCAATATCATCATGCATGGTAATGGCCATGGTCATAAGAGGACACCTATCTGATTCTAATTCGTTGCGGTTGACATACCCAAGATATATAAACATTGTCGCATAGAAGTCTTTTTCAAATTCTGACCCTAAGCATAAGAGTTAATAAAATAGGTAACTGACCACCCTCATATAACAGCTTGCAAGTATCTTTGATACCGACAAAAAGGGTGCCATATAAAGGCGGTAACATTTCTATTATTTCCAAATAGTCAAACACGCTTTTTCATTACCCAGGTCAGACCGCCACGATACACCGCCATCAGCCCTCTTTTTGTATCTCAATCCAATATTTTTTCCTTTTTTTGTTACAAAATGATTACACAAAGCGCTACAACTTCTACAAAGGCCACCGTCTATAGATATATGTATCTACATTCATAAAGGGATGGACATCCTTTTTTGTTAAATTGAGATGTAATATGTTATTTTCTAATACCCCAAATTAGGCACCTCAAAACGATGTTGAACAAGACACAGGAAGGACCACCGAAATACCTAAAAATAAAAAAAAATGAAGAGGTGAAAGGTTCTAGTATAGGCTCCTGGGTCCTGTGAGATCTTTTTCATTTCTCTCATCATCATACCCGGTGGCCTTAACTGTTCAATGATAACACAATGTAATGCAGAAGCGGTGATGACAGTTTTATTGTTATAATACTCTGTTGGAAACTTATTTGCAGCTTCCTCGATATGTGTGTATTGTGTGGTGTGGTGCGGGAATGACTCCCTGCTAGGACACTTATCACTTTTGCGATAATTTGACTGACATAGCGTGTCCCTTTTTTGTTATTTTTTTTTTTGTTTTGTTTTTCTTCTGACCACCCAAAAAGTTTTACGGTTAATGATAAATATGTTAATAAATAAATGGTTATATCGTAAGTGGTTTTGTATAAGGTAAAGAAATGGGAGAAATGTCTTAACATCTTTATCACAATGCTTCCAGATATTACTTACCACTTTTTGGTGCCTATACTTTAATATAGGCCGTCTCCGCCGTCCTTGCTACTATGATTTTCAAAGAATTTCTTTATAATTGACTTCATTTAATGGATGGCATAAGGTTGACTCGTCTGGGAATATGTGGTTGTCGGTGATGTAAATATAAATCTTCATTATTACAACTGCGTTACGTTTGACTCTAGTCAAATGTTGTTAAAAAGGGAATCGAAGTGGAAAGTTCTGGTATAATCATTTTAAGTGGCTCCTTTTATGTTTTTGGGGTTGCTAAATATGAATCTGAAGTTGTCAAACAAAATTTTGACAAAAAATGTTCAAAATTTCGTTATTTTTTGGGGTTTGCTTATTGCTTAAAAAGCGATGTTTTTTTTTTTTGAAAAAAATATTTATCCAGAAATAAACTTGATGTTATTACCTAAATTTTTCATTTTTTTTTATAATTTTCTAACTTATAGTGTCCGCAAAAACGGACATTGAAAAATAGCCCAAAATTTGTAACTTTCGAAAAATTGTTAAAAATTATTTATTTTTTTCGAGATCTTCCTTCACATCACTAAAATTAACATTTCAACATTAAGACAATCTTTTAATTTGAAAACAAGACCAATTTCTCCACTTGCAAATTTTTAAATTATAATTTAATAAAAGAGATCAATATTAATATTAAAAACTCCAATAATAGTTTTTTTTTATTAGGTAATTACAAAATTGTTTTGATTTTAAACTATCTATAATCAGTTTAACCTAGCCCTCTTCCTCAAAGGCTCCATTACATTTGTAATTTCGGCTTCTACTTTCTCTGCACGTAAGATAAAGAAATTAAAAAAATAATTGGTATGCAAAGTTTCACGAGAGCTTGAGGTGCCGGTTGGTGGTTGTGTGAATAGTGATTGGTTCCAGACCATCTTTAGATGCCTTCCAACCCCATTTTCACGATATTTTTCGTTTCCAGCCATTGTTAAACTTTGAAATACAACATAGCATAACAGCATAGCTCGAGCCTCAAGAACAGGTTAGGACTTATTTGTTAAGTTAGTAGGGGAACTTTCACCCAAGCAAATGAGACCTTGACAGGAATTTGCATTTTTTTTGCTTTTCTTAGCATTTCTATGACAGTTTTCTGTTATGACACGTTTCTGTCATGCAACTTCATGACTTTCTGTCATGACACTATTCTGTCTATGCTTGAGTGGAAAACTTAGGTCAACTTCATCCGCTGCATTAGACACCCTACTCCATCTTACACCTCTGGATATCTTCAGCAAACAAATGCCCGCAAACACAGCCATTCGCCTCAAAGCCTCTTTACAGTGGATCAATTATAGGATCGGGCACTCTGCTATTCTGAATACATTCGGATCACTTCCAAGTAACACTGACTTCACAATTCCAGTATTGAGCTTTGACAAAAACTTTAAAGTTACCAAACCTTCCAGATCCACCTGGGAGGATGTAGTATTATTTAAAGATGAATCGATTCACTTCTACACCGACGCACGGATCGAAGACCAAAGATAGAGTGGATGAAGGTGTGTAATCTGATAGTCTAAATTTAAGCCTCTCATTCCGTCTTCCTAATCACTGTAGCGTATTCCAGGTGGAACTTCTAGCGATAAAAGAAGTATTATCTTGGCTCAGAGAAAACGTGATATCAACCTCAGATATCCATCTTCTTTGATAGTTGAGCCACTATTAAGTCTCTGGACTATGTCGCTATAAGCTCTAGAACTGCCTTTAACTGTTGAGCATCTCTAGTGGAGATGGCGCAACAGTTTAATATTCACCTTTGTTCGGTGCTGGGCCATAGTGACATTCCAGGAAATTGTAAAGCTGATGAACTCGCTAGAAGTGGAACATTACTACCCATTTTGTCTGAAAGGACAAATATTGGTATATCCATCGCTACTTGTAAGCTTTTGTTCAAGCAAGATGCTTTGGAGAGAACAAACATTAGGTGAAATAACATCATTACTTGTTTGGCGACAAAACTAATAAGGCCAAGCCTTGATTTAAGGCGCTCCATGCTTATAATATCTCCAAACAAACTGCACATCAGTTTTATTGTAGGTGTCATAACAGGACACTTTTTAACAGGCACGCAAAGTGGTTTGGCATACCTTCAAACGATTTTTGCAGAAGCTGTATGTACTAGGAGGAGGAAGAAACGATTCCTGACCTTCTCTGTACATGCCCAGCACTTTCCAATAGACTTAAGCTACGCTTAGGAGACTACTTCTATAACAATCCTTGTGATCTGACAAATACCGACATAATTAGTCTCGATCGCTTCGTCAGAAGTGGCTTAACGAGTTAGGAAGGAGTTTTCCAGATTCATGTGGCATCACAAGGGACCAACTCTGGTCTAAGTGTGTCAGTTTTAATTTACTGACAGCCACTTCTACCAAACCTAACCTAACTATTCTGTTATGAAACTTTTCTGCCATGCAACTTTTCTGTCATACAACTTGTCTGTCATGCAAGTTTTGTGTCATGCAACTTTTCTGTAATGCAACTTTTCTGTCATGAAACTATTCTGTCATGAAATTTTTCTGTCATGCAACTTTTCTGTCATACAACTTGTCTGTCATGCAACTTTTCTGTCATGCAACTTTTCTGTAATGCAACTTTTGTGTTAGGAAACTATTCTGTTATGAAACTTGTCTGTCATGCAAATTTTCTATGATGCAACTTGTCTGTCATGCATTTTCTCGGACCTAATGCCTGCCTGACTCCTTTTAGGTTTTCAAAAAAGTATTTTAAATTGCGTTTAAGCATCAAAGATAACGGTTTATGTACTTTAAGAACTATTTCACAGTATTTCTTTCCCGAAATGCCACTCTAGATGTCTGGTAGCTTAGAAGATATATTGTTACAGAAACTCAAACGTAAATTTCACGATTTTTGCACTTTTAAAGGTGTCTGACTGACTGTCTGGCAAGTGTCAAAATAAGATTTTCATAACTACACTTAGCACCTAAGTTCTCTGTTTTGTATTTGAAAGTTCTCTTTTTTATAGTTTTTGGGAGGAGAAATATTCTCTTTTTTTTTAAAGTACAAGAAACAAGATGGACACCCTCATAAGAGCGTACACCTTAAACTAACTTCTGTGGTGTTTAGGAGAAACATTAAAACTCCATTATTAAATTAGCATCTTTACGTCCACTTTTCATGGAGTGGGAAATAAAAAGTTTCGCGCAAGAACAATGAAATCGACTTAAACACGCTAATTTAATGATTATTGACATTCTAGACCAGTCAAATTTAGTACGCCATCTGCGAAGAGCAAAATCTATTTCGACTTGGTGCGGTGAACAAACCGGTGAACAAATGCGGAATTAACAAGAACTTTCACTGGAATGTAACCTGCAACACGGTACTTTACTTTGTTAAGAATTAATTGCTAGATAAGTTTCAATTTAGTTGCAATCGGGAAGTGGAGGTATAGTCTTAGTGTAGTCAAAATTTCATACACACGCCTTATGCAGGTTTTGCACCTACCCACGCAAAATACATACAAAAAAAATTTTTGGAAAACAGGTGCGCCTTAAGTTCATCCTAATCCTGCTATATATACATATTTTGAAACTAGAATTCCTTTCAGAAACCTACATACTTCAAAATGAAAGCATTTCTCAGATATTTTCAAAAACAGGATATAGTTAAACTCAAAGATATTGATTACAAACGTAAACAAAATAAATAATCTCAACAGCACAACGAAGAGCCCACTGCACAAAAAGGATAAAAATAATGACAATCCGATTACATAAATGATTTGCATAAGTACGCACGTTTGTGTTGTATTTTGCAAACTACTTTTTCAGAACAATATAAAATTCTAGATAGAAATGAATCCTAATCTAGCTCTAATTTTGTGAGTTATTAAGTTAAAATAACCGAAAAGAAACTCACAAAACTTGAAACGATTTAAATAGATTAGCTTCTTCACATAAGTATTCGAGTAAAGAAAGGTCCTGAAAAATTGCAAACACAGTACACACATTCGTACTTATACACTTGATGTACATATGTATCAACAAAAGATTGAAAAACTTCAACTTCACGGATGAATATAAATTTTGAACCTTTAGCCCTCTCTCTGATATGGTGATGGCAAATGAAGAATGTTCCATTAGCTATACTTAACATATAGTCATCACTTCACTATAAGATACCTGTGTCCTGGATTAGTCCTATGATTTGTACCTGTTACATTCATACATACAGGATGGTTGATGATGGGAAACAAACCCTCTCAAGTTGAAAAGAAGCGATGTGTGTGCATAGCACACTGCCACCATCGCACACCTCAGAGGTGGTATTAAATGCTAATTTGCCAGAACAATAGCTAATTCCTGGAAGGTGATCCTAGATTTATTGCCATCCGCGTTTTTCAACTCTCTGTCAGGGAATTTATGTATGTTTGGTTTTGTTTCTATTGTTTCCTATGAAGTTTATCTTATCTTTGTATGTGGAAAATTATACTACTCGTATACATGAGTACCTATACTCCTTCATACTCGTAGGTATTTATAAATAAATTATATTGGTTGATTCTATATGAATTGCTTGTTTGATGCTGAATATAAGGTCTTCTAGTAAGAACCATAGTCCATTTTGCTCTAAATTCTACCAAGTTTAACTAAGAGTAGTGCCATTTTCACTGTAAGTGTATGCCAGTCATTATCTATTTTCATTGTAAGAGTAATTCATTTCGGTCCTAATTGGGCTTGTATGTCCATCGATGATCATTGTCATCCTTTTAAGGAATTAGTGGTATTATAGGATTAGCCGTAATGCTGAATTATATCCATCAAGTGTCGTGCTTCTCGGATTTATTTTTATACAAGGCCCTACTAACAAATAAATGTTGAAGTATCGCAATTTAAAGAAGCAACCTATGCTCCTAGGTATTTTAAAAAATAATGTACAAGATACAACTCCTACTTCAAAAGGACACCTCTAAAGATTCGACATTAAGGTAAACTCTCATATTAGTCGTTTTCCTTTAGAGGTGGCAAAGTATACTCATGAGTACGTTCTTTGGTTTTTTTCAAACACGCATTGAAAAAACGCAACCAAAAACTAATTTTTAGAGAAGAATATAAATCCTTGGAATTGCTTTCAAGTTTGACAATTTATTATTTTTAAAATTAAATTTTTAAATCAACGCAAATACTTTCGCTCAGAATTTTCGCTTTTAATACAAGTATCTAACGCGCTCTGCCTGTTCCTGTGCCTCTGCATCCCATGAGCAATAGTTCTTGGTAAATTAAAAGAAATACATTTATCTTGGATATGTACACATCTAAGAGATCATTTAAGAAAATTCTTTATTTATTGAAATTGAATAGATGTGCATTGCAGTTGCAGCAAAGAAGACATTTTTTGTCGAACACAGAACACTGTCATACAATGTTGCATACTCTTTGGCAGTAATTCAATTATTACTCATGGTACAGAATTACTCAGAATTTGTTGTTGATAATCTGGAAAGCTTCAACTTCAATTGCGCAAACTATAGATTAAGATCACTGTTTGATCAAGCGAATTTGAGGTTAAGCATTTAAAAATACATTTTTCTTTTTTTTATGGCAGGTAAAAAAAACATTTTTACTTGTGATATAAAAGTACTACGAGTATGTATATGGAAAGTTATGCATTCGTAAAAAAATTGTAATCGAGATTTTGATCAGACTTGTCAGTAGGATGATAGGGAAGACCAAAAAAGTAGGTCTCTCAATTCTGTCTGCCTGCCTGTTTTAGCTACAGCCTAATCGGCGGGATCGATTTTTTTTTTTAAATTGGTACCCGTTTTGTAAATATTTTTTTAATACCTAGAATTTAAAAATAACGGTACCTGCCATAAAATCTTTTAGAAAATATGACGAAATCTCATTTTTCTCAAAAACGGCTTCACAACTTTTCTTTAAAAAAAAATCAATTAATTTCTTTAAGTAAATGCTTCCTTTGGATGGGAAACCATTTTTCAAATAATGGTTGTTAATGGTACCTCCATAAGAATTTTTTTTTTATTTTTTATTTTCTTCAAATCAATGATTTTGATTTCAATTATTTTTTTTTACACACAAGCTTCCAAAAAATTAAATAGATTTTCCTAAAAAAATTTTAAAAAAACGTGTTTTAGTGAACTTTTGAGAAATATTCAAAAATTTGTTTTTCAATATTTTCAAAACCATTGACCATTTACGATTCTTATGAAACTCGGTATTAAAGGGTTTTTATTCTCTTAAAATTATTTTTTTAGAAAATTTACTTTTATGAAAAAATAACTGTACCAATCTCCCATACAAATATTAAAAAAAAACTTATTAGGAAAACATTTCTTCTCTCAAAAACGACTCCAACGATGTTACTTAACTTTTTCTGTATGCTGAAATTAGTGTGATATACAAACAAAAATCATAAAACTTTACAAATAGCAACTATTAAAAGTACCTCTTATAAAAAGTATTGCACATCAAAATTTTCAAAAAATTAATAATCGAATTTTTAAGAATATGTTTCAAATTTTTTTTTTAAATTCGATATCTCAAAAATGGGTTGACAATTTTTTGAAATTTAATTGCTATATGCACATAAGTAAAGTGAAACCAGAAATCCCGAAAACCCAAAATCCCAAAAATCCAGAATCTCGAAAACCCAGAATCCTGAAAACTCGAAAACCCCAAAACCCAGAATCCCGAAGTCTTAAAATCCCGACACCGTAATTCTAGAAAATTATATGCCTACAATGAAAAACTTGGGCAAATTTTTCATTTTATATAATTTTTCGGGATTTCGTATGTACAGTTAGTGATAATACTTTTATTCCAACCTATGCTTGCACGCTTTGTTTCTAATTTACTTTTAATTTTGAAATGTTGATGTAATGCATTAACTTTTTAATCAATTAAAACCATTTGATTTCAATTAAATAAGGGCAGATTCACACCAATATGCCGATACCGAAACGCTATTGCTACATTAAAAATGGAAAAGAGCGAAAGATAATCAAGCTTAGGATTCGTGCGAAAAAAAAACATTATAAGATACGAGTAACTATGACATAACGATGATAGAGAACCAACAAAAAAGTGGGTGGCAAAATTCTGTCTGTCTGTCTGTTTGAATCTGGATTTACAAAATAAAACATTGATGTGAATTTTGAACATAAGGCTTTTTAGTGATTCTCAAGACGGGAAATTGAATTAAAGGGTGATTTTTTAGCTGGTTTGATTTTGGCAATACTGGTTTACGTGTGTTTAGTACCTTGTGTCACTGTCAAACAGCTTCAGTTTAGTTTGCAATTTAACCATGGATCGTTTTACAAATGAACAACGCTTGCAAATTATTGAATTTTACTATCAAAATTCGTGCTCGGTTCGAAATGTTCATCGCGCGCTGCTTCCATTTTATGGTCGGCATTCTCGACCTTCTGAGCAGTCTATTCGGAAGATTGTGACCAAATTTCGCACCAAATTTACTTTGTTGGACATTAAACCACCAACACGTTTACGTACTGTGCGTGGTGAAAAAATATTGCGGCCGTATCAGCTAGTGTGACAGAAGACCGCGAAATGTCGATTCGGCGCCGTTCCCAGCAGTTAGGCCTTTGTTACAGCACTACGTGGAAAATTTTGCGGAAGGATTTGGGCGTTAAGCCTTTTAAGATACAGCTGGTGCAAGAACTAAAGCCAGCCGACCTACCACAACGCCGAATTTTTGGTGAATGGGCTCTTGGAAAGCTGGCCGAGGATCCGCTTTTTTATCGAAAAATTGTGTTCAGCGATGAGGCTCATTTTTGGTTGAATGGGTACGTAAATAAACATAATTGCCGCATTTGGAGTGAAGATCAGCCAGAAGCATTGCAACAGCTACCAATGCATCCCGAAAAAGCCACTGTTTGGTGCGGTTTATGGGCCGGCGGCATTATTGGGCCATATTTCTTCAAAGATGATGCGAATCGCAGCGTTACTGTCAATGGTGAACGCTACCGAGCGATGATAACAAACTTTTTTTTGCCCGAAATGGAAGTTCTTGACTTGCATGATATGTGGTTTCAACAAGACGGTGCCACATGCCACACACCACGCGAAACAATGGCGCAATTGCGAGGCGAGTTTGGTGAACAGTTAATTTCACGTTTCGGGCCGGTCAATTGGCCGCCTAGATCGTGCGATTTGACACCATTAGATTATTTTTTGTGGGGGTATGTCAAGGCTAATGTCTATAGGGACAAGCCCGCTTCGATTGACGCACTGGAAGCCAACATCCATGCATTCATTCGTGAGATACCGGCCGATATGTGTGAAAGAGTATGCCAAAATTGGACTCAGCGGATGGGCTACCTGAGACGCAGCCGCGGTCAACATTTGCATGAAATTATCTTTAAACATTAAATTGCAAGGTTCAAACTATCGATTCAAATAAATATTTCATTCATTTTTTCGAATTTTTTGTGTTTTTTTTTAAAAGTTCTAAGCCTCTTAAAAAATCACCCGTTAGAACAGCGTTCACAGCAGCTTCATGTAAAACTACTCATTTTGACGTCTCTTACTTTTACCACACTCCATCTCTTGGAAAGAATGGGATGACGAAGTGAAGCAGAAGTTTTAAATTTGTTTGAAAATTTCTGCCTCACCTCTTCATCTCTTTCTTTAAAAAAAATTGGAATGAGATACAAAAGAGAGGCGTCAAAATGAGCTTCCTCACCTGAAGCTGGTATGAACACCATCAAGTGTTGGGAAACTATTTCGACAAGTAGATGAAAATCGATCTTTTTGTCGACTTTTTTTCAACGCAATTGATTTTTTGTCGAGTCAAAATTTCAAAAAGTCCAATATTTAGTGAACAAGTAAGAAAACTACGTATTTAACCTTGAAGAAAATCGATATAGACCGATATTTCAAATGGATATTTTTTGGCGGTTATTCGTACACGACCTACTGAAATATTTGGTACTGGGCCAATATTTCCTCATCACTGACAAATTTGTTCTTTAATTTTGAAGCATTAAGAAAGAAAAATCATTTATTATTTTGATGGATAAATAAAGCTCAAAACTTAACCAGTATTTCTAAATTGAAGAACAAAATTTTCAAAAATAGCTATAACTGGCGCCCACATACGGTGGAAGTGTTTGTAGGTTTGTTATTTGATTTTTGTATTTGCTCTGTGTAAATTATTTTGTTACGGCGTCTCTGAGCTTGTCCCAGGTGCTCAAAAGGCTAGGAACGGCCCTGTCAAATCGCATACTTGGTTTTGAGCTTTAAGTGATTTAAAGGGTTGTTAATTCTTAATCTTCTTGATCTTAAAAAATTGTCAGAATTTAATGTTCCATTCACTAGTTGTGTTTCTTAGAAAATTTGTACTTTTATTCCAAAGTTGGATAATTTTTTAGTTCTAGCAATATTGCCTAGTCATTTCACTTTCCTCAACAATTTGTATATTCATACAAAATTCCCAGAATCTTATTTCCCAAGTGACAGTGACTGTGATGTTAGCTTCACTTTATCATGCGGTGCAGTCTGATGCAACATCCATCCCACACAAATCGATACCACCTGAGAAGAATATATTTCTGGGTCGTCCTCGATGGTTTCTTGTCTTGATGGAGACCAACCACTAAACTGAATGGAATTCTCACATAATGCGTTCACTAAAAAGTATAATTCTTCGTATAGTGATGATGGTGATCACATCCGTCCCATGTTGTCGATGGTCGTTGTCGCGTCTTCATCTTTAGTCCAGATCGTCATTTACATCTGTATACTGGACCACACGATCATAAGTGGACTGCAATAGTACCTACCATCATCAGGCCAGAGCCAGGAGTATCGCTGTCGCATAATTGAATGAGGAGGTCCGGTGAAATGAACGAGTATATCTGCCTCGGAATGGCTACATGATCTCCTTTTTAACTTCTGGTTGTTATTTGATAACACACAGACAGGTGGAATTCTATTACGATTCTCTTATCATTTAAGTCCATTAGAGGTTAAATATATGTATTTGTTTATTGCGGCGAGTTACATTTGATCCGGCTGTAGTTGATGTTGCAGCAGTGGCTCAGCATTTTGTGTGGAAGGCGACAACGGCCGGCCCAAGCAGCATCAGCACCATCAGCAACATCCAACTGGCCTAAAGAAGTGGTAGCAACCAATTTATTGATTGTGAGAACTGCTTGTAGAGCACACAAGCGATAAAAATCCCCCGGGTGGTTTTGAGAAATGTGGACACTTACCATGTTATAATGCTGGAGAGCTGGAGCGTTGAGATGGTCAGTGATCTGATCTTAGGAAAAATTTCAAAATTTAATTGGTGTTTCGGTTACTCTTTTGCCATTCCCATTGGTTTTGATCAAGAAATTTAAGTAAAAGGTAAATTTGAAGAATGTGCTCTTTCGTGCATACTGTGTGTGTGTGTTTTGTATTATAATATTGTTAAACAGGAAGAAACTCTTCAAATGATAACAAAAAGTTATCTCACTTCGTTTCTACATAGTGCTGGGAAATCAGTGAACTTTCTAATTAGATGAAATGAAAATTATTCTGCGAAAACTTGTTTATATTTATGGTAAAGTGCTTGAGATGGTTTGCGTACCTAGGCATATCAATTGCGGAAGACAAATAAAATGTACGACTATATTTGGCAAGGACTCTTGTTTATGTTTGTATTTTTTATTGCAGAATGCTAAGACAGAATTATGAAAAAAAAAAAACAAAATACTGTTTGGAAGTTCTACTACATGAAAAATTAGTTGGTCTAAATAGTTATTGAATACAACTGCAAACTGAGGATATGGAAAGGAACAATGATAATGTACAAGAGTTTTATTTTTAAATATGTTTCGAATTTGTGATTCAACGTTTTCTATATTTTTCTTAGGATGCTTTACTTATTTGATTTTATATTACCAAAGCACCATGTCGAAAATCACCTGATAGTTTATGGCTTAATAATTTTCCATTATGTAGCCGTTAGTAAGTTGTGATAAATTCAATTGGATCGTGCAATGTTTTCTATGTTTTTTTCTTTTTTTTTGTAATTTTCTTACACAATTTCAAGTAATCAAAGCAACTCTAACGCATTGAAAAATGGATGTGTGCATTATTTGTCCTTAATTGGTTGTGATAATTTCGAATTTGTTGTTCTATGTTTTTTTTTAAGTACTACAACTTCCACAATTCAATATTTATGTGTTAGTTGTAAACAAATCAATTTTGTCGTGCGATGTTTTCTATGTATTTTTAGGTTATTTGTCATCTATGAGTGTCAAGTTAACAAAGCAACTATGACGTATTGAAAAATGGATGGATGGATAGTAAGCCGTTAATTAGCCAGTAATTAGTTGGGACAATTTCGAAATTGTGATTCAATGTTTTCTATGTTTCTGTAGGTGGTTTTTGTAACTTAAAAAATCTCAAAAAGAGGTAAAAACTTCTTATACTATATGTTTTATGGCCTAATAGATTAGAAAGATATATTTCGAAATTATTTTTTTATACAAAAACTATGACTGCACGTTTTACATTCAGAGATTTGAAAGTTAATTTCTTATAACTAAGACATTATCTTTGATTTAACGGCTAAGTAATTCATGGTTGATTAGTCGTTAATAAGTAGTTATGACATCTTTGAATTTATCACTCTATGTTTTCTATGATTCATTTTTGAAATGTGGAAAAAATTCTTATACTTAACATTTTATTGCTTAATAAATTTCTGTTACGTAGTCAATTTGACAAGTTCAATGTTTGCAATATTTCTATGTATTTTTCAACGTAAGTTATGCAATATTTTTAAACGAACTTAACTCATTTTACCCAGCTGAAACGTAGTAAAAAAAAAAAACAATATAACAGTTCAATATTATCAATATCAGACTTTTTTCGAATGTAGCTAAATAAATTAGGAACTGAAACAAAAAACATAGAATGCATTAAGCGTTAATGATGAAGTTGTCACATTTAATCAATGGCTACTTAAAGACAAATTATAATATATATGAAATAGTTTTAAAAACATTTTTGGAGCCTTTTGCCGATTTTTTATGAGTTTAAGAAAATGAAACAAAATACCTACATAGAAAACATCTCATGAAAAACTGTATTTTCACAACTAAGTAACAATTAGCCAACGGAAAATTGCTAAGCAGTAAAATGTTAAATTTTAGAAGTTTTTCCACTTAAAAAAATCATCAAAAACATAGAAAACTTAGAAAATATATAAAACATAGAAAACAGGAACAACAAACTCGAAATTTAAAAGGCTTATTAACGAACTACTAAGCCATTAAAGCTAACAGTTTCTATCCCTTTATAAGGTAGGTTGGTATGCTAACATGATATGAAGTTAGCAAAGAATCAAAAAAACGTGGAAAACACTGTACGAAAAATTCAAAATTTTCACAACTAATCGAAGACTTGTTCGTGGCAAATAATTACGCCATAAAACATTCTGAATTAGCTGTTTAATCTCTTTTTTAGGCGATGCTTGGCTTGCTTAATATTAAACTAGAAAGGACCAAACAAACATAGAAACCACTGCATGATTCAATTCAATTTTTCACAACTAACTAAAGACAAACTTATGACAATTTATTAAGCCTTAAAATATTAAGAATAAGAAGTTTCTACAGCTTTTCGACATTTGTCAACTTATCAAAACACCCAAAAAACATCGAAAACCTTGAACAACAAATTTTAGACTAGAAGTTGAATTACTAGAATTGAATTGGTCACATTTAAGTAACGACAAACTAACGGCACTTTATAAAGCAGTAAAATGTTAAGTTTTAGAAGTTGTTTTTTCACTTTTCAAACAAAAAACATAGAAAAAAATATAACCACAAATTTGAAATCGTCACAATTTATTTATGAATTATTTAGCCATAAGGCATTCGGTTTCAGTTGCAGTTTCTACTTCTTTTTGAAGTGATGCTATGCTTACGTGATATCAAGTTAGCAAAGAATTTAAAAAACGTAGAAAATATTGCTTGCCAAATTTCGAAACTGTCATAACTAAGTTAATGACAAATTACTAAGCCATACACCATTCCGTAATAACAGCTTGTACCCTTTTTTTAAAGCGATGCATTGCTTGCTTATCAAACAAACAAACGACCCAAACAAAAAACATTAACACTCCGCAAGATTCAGTTCGATTTTCCACATCTAATTAACGACTAACTAATGGCAATTTATTAAGCCATAAACATTAAGTATAAGAAGTTTTTACCGCTTTTTGAGAGTTGTCAACTTAGCAAAGCACCCACAAAAACATAGAAAACCTTGAACGACATATTCGAAAATTTCACAACTAATTAACGACTTATTAACGGCAAATTATCCACCTACCCAATTTTTGATTGGTCAAATTTGCCTTGCTAACTTGGCAAATTTGACAGATAGACTTCCAAAATTGAATAAATTCTTCTAAAACATGGTTGGATTGAAAAATAAATTTAAGCTTGCACTTGTATGCTTTGGCAACCAGACTGATTCCACAAGCAACAAAAACTTATTTTGATTCGTCATCGAGTTTCAGGATTTGCTGATAAAGATCACTCTTGATTCAAACTAATCGATCGAACTGAGCCATTAATAAAAATCGATCCCATAATACATATGATATAAAATAATATCATCATGACCTCCATTATTATTTAGTATCTCGGTCTCATCATTCATATACATCCTGATTCTGATTCGGATCCCTGTTCCCTATATTATAGACATACCACATTAACCGTGCCCGTGCTGATGCTGCGCTGATGATGGTTGAATATTATCTTCTGTTCGAATCTTTCAAGTCATAAATTTGTAGAAGGTGAGCATAGAGGAGTATATAATGTGTTTTACCTGGCGCTTCTTCACCATCTCCGAAAACTCCTTCCTGGGGGATTTTGGGAAAGTGTAAGAAATGGTCTGCGAGACTCTCACACCAGATATTACTGCTGGGATCCAACCTTAAAAAAAAAAGGAACATAAAAATCAGGAGTAGGAATGAGCATGAGAACAAGATGAACCAAAAGTGGACATTAAGGGCGGTGCACACTGAAGAAGCACCTCTCCTCACTGCATCCTCGATTTCAATGCTGTAGGTTTCTTCACTCTCATTCACGATATGTGAATAGTGGTTAATTTGGGAAGCCTTTTTAAAATTCCTTCTCCCTGTATACCTACCTACCCTACCCTACCCTGATGCCTATTCTTATTTCCTTGAGATGGGCAAGACATTTTATATGTGTGTCTTCATTATGCGCTCTTACAAATCTCTCTTATCTGATCGGAAGATTTTAAAATATAAGCGATGCGACGGACGGCAGCGGTGCGGCGGCGCTAAAAAAGGAGGACTGTTTGACCTTTGAACGATTCTGATAACACATGCAACACACTTTTGTCGACAGATGGGAGAAGGAAGCGAGAAGTCCCTCTTGCCTCTTCCCTAATGTTATATGAAATCTGACAAAGGTTGGGAGTTGTTGAAGAGATGAACACAAAAAAAGAAAAATAAAAGAATCTTTTTAAAAGGTTGTAATTACCTGGAATGGTGTATTCTGATGATCTGACAGACGCACAATATTATGGAATTTAAAAACCACTTGAGAGATTTTAATTCAAATGGACATTCATTCTGTTAATACATAATTGAGAGGGAATAAACTAATTAATTTATTTAGATCCTCAGATGAAAAAGGATGGCCCGCCCGGCGCTTTTGAAACTAAGTGGCAACATAATGCCAAACAAATTTAAATTATATTTTCTTTTTTGTTGTAGTAGTAGTAATTGGAAGCTGTTGGACTGGAATTAAAATTGTTTTGAAAATTGAAATGTAGGAAAGATGTTTTTTTTCTGATGATTTTTTCCTTTACTTTTAAACTTTTGGTTTTACACTAGAACATAGTAGAAAATCTTATTAAAAATAATTATTTTTATAAGTTATTGAATAAATTCCATAGCACTATAACCCTGTTTATCCCCTCTTTGCTTGATATACTTATTTATTATTTGAACTTATTAAAATTTGTCTATACAAAAATAATCTAAATCCATTAATGAGAAAATTCAAATTAAAAAATAAAACATTCTAAGATATTATTGTAATGGCTGCTAATTGCAGAGTTTATAATTTTTGGTAGTGGACCACACTAATTTTTGCATAAGAAAAAAGTTTTATCAAAATCGTAGGAACAATTTTTTTAACATAATGCAATGTACTTTTATTTTTTCATAAAAGTAAAATTTATCTCAAAGCTCCTAAGTACCATGTTTCAAAAAAAATCTATCATGTCGTTTTCGATAGTGCCTACATATTTAATATTCAAGAAAAATTTTGAAACAAAAATTCAAAATAATATTTTTTTTAATTTTGGTACTTTGGCGTTTTTAAGAAGCTTCTCTTCAAAAAAAAATTATTGAAATTAGTGGTACCGTTTTGAAGGCAATCGAAATTAAAAAAATGGTTATAATGAAGGAACCATTTATAAAACCATTTTTTTTTATGGTTTCCCACTTGAAGGGAGATTTACTAAGAGATTTATTGATTTTTTCTTGCGGCACTATAGGGGAAGTTTTGGATTCGTGCAAAAAAAAAGTTTCGAGATAACAATCAAACATTACGACATTACGATAATAGAGAGTACCAAAAAATTGGGTGGCATAATTCTGCCTGTCTGTCTGTCTGTCGGTATATTGACCTACAGCCTTAGCCACTGAAGCAATTTTCTTCAAACTTTGAACTTATGGTTTTTTTGTAACTCACCAGAGGGGAAATAGAATTTTTTTTAGCGCTAAAAATAACGGCACTTGCCCTACAACCGTAAACGAGAAGTTTAACTATCTCAAAAATGAATCCAACAATTTTGGAATAGAAAAAATCGGTGAATTACTGTAGATATAGTGTACTTTTTGATAAAAAAATTTACCAGAAACCGTTATTAACGGTACCTGCCTATTTAACGGTTTTTTTAATTTTCGATTTTCTCATTAACGGCTCGAACGATTTTTTTTATAATTCTAATAATATGAAAAAATTAATTTTGGATTTTTTAAAAAAAAAAATTTTTTTTTAATATTCAATATTTCTAAATTTAGTTGATGAATTTTTTTGAAACTAGGTGTAAAAATATATTTTAATATATACTCAAAATTGGCATACCAAAACTTTTTATTAAAATGTTTTTAAAATGTAATATATACAAAATTAATATTTAAGAAAACCACTTTTTCAAGTAATCAAATGGCATACTTGTTTTTGAACTCTAGGATTTTTAACTAGTTGTTTATACAGTTAGAAGAACGATTTAAAAGCTTTTTTATGTTTTTATATTTTTTTATGATTACTTTCATATTTTAAAAAATCTTAATTCCAAGCAACTTGAACATAAAAGCTAGTACGTGCGATCCAGTCGTGCATTTTATTTGTTTTAAGGAAAAGTTGTGGAGTCATTTTTGAGAAAAATATAAATACGTGCTCAAAACAATAAATTGTTTGGGGGATAGAAAACAGGTCAAGATGTTTATGATTAGGCTCAACAGATAGATAGATAGACAGACTGAGAGGCATATAGAATTGTGAGTTCAACTCTTTTCGTCTTCTCGTCGGAAAAACAATTTTTGTTTGTAATTTTTGAGCGAAATTTGTCACAACTTGACAGTTGAGAAGCAGCGTTGCCACATTTGCATCAAAAATATTGAAAATTGGCCAGTGTGACCAATCTTTCAGAAACGCATGGGTGAATTTATTATCATTTTTGGTTTTAAATAAGCTGATGGGTCAAACAAACAGATTTAATATTGAAAAACCTTGAACGCGATTGTTCATTTATACCCCTCATTTTCAGGCCTATTCAATAGCCTAAATTGCTTATGAAGACATCGAGAGTCATTTCAAATTAAATTAAACATACCCCTTTTAATTGTTGACATTTTTTCATAAATTTGAACGAAATCCTGGGGCCAGTACCACATAATTACAAGTCTTGCAATTACAAAATCCCGCTTTTCAATCTCGTAATAATGATATCCCCAAAACTTAAACGTCGCAAAATTTTATTTAATTGCAACAAACACATATATTTAATTAAAATCTCGCAAATTAAAATCATATGCGAGATACCTACTTTTTGACTACACTGTTATTTATTTATATTTCGTTGCTGTGCCATTTGAATTTGCGAGTTTTAAAATTTTGAGATAAAAATTGGAAATTGTGAAAAGTGATCTTTAATTTTAAAGATTTAGTAAGTCGAGATTTTGGTTTATGGGATATCACACCGCTTCTATTTTTGACAAGTAGCTTAGTCAAAATTTTTGTTTGACAAAACTTGAATTTCAGGTTGAAAATCATTTCGTGTACTTGTATTTTTGTGATGAAGGCTCCTGGTCATTATTATTATGGAATCAGTTATCAAACTCACAGCTACATTATATTAAAGGTATTAATGCAACTTCGCAAAACCCTAGTTAATTTTACGAAATAGATAAGTCTATCTTTTGGTGAATAAATTGTCAAGTTTTGTATGGGACATGATTAACACAATTTGGTTAAACTTATCAAAGGATTTTGTTGCGTAAAATTATTCAATCTGGTTAAACTTATCCAAACGTCATTGTGACTCATATTCGATTGAATTCCGTAGCATTTTAACAAATGTTTAAAAAAGGTCGTTCATGAAAACTTTACGTAAACTTATCATTTTACACAATTTGTTAACTTACGACGTTGCATGAATACCCTTATTATGATTAGACTGTATTTACAGGTAATAATTTTTTAAGGAGGTAAAGTATTCTCACTTAACATGCCTTCATCAAACATCACTATCACATTAATAATATTTAGGTAGTCCATATTGAATATTCATAATACACACTCCCTTACATAAAGATGCTTCTTATCTTAAGTATTATTGAAAATGAAAAAATGTCTTATATAAAGTATGTAATATGAATTGTGTGTGTCCTCGATAGATGAACATTTGGTTGTTTTGTTTTTTCATACGACACACCTTTTTTATATCCATGAGAACCACAAATTGTATTCGGTTAATTTAAAGATAGTTAAAAAAAATGTATACAAATCAAATATCAAATATTGTAAAGTGCGCAAACACACTCGTCCTCAATCGTGAAATTTTCAGCTTTTCAAATTTATTTCCCATGAACATTCCTTTTTTTTAAAGGTTTATTTTTTTAATCTTTGAGAAAACAAAAAAAAGTATTGTTGATTCAAATAAAAGATTTTTGTTTTTGTTTGTCTTATGAGCTATCCATTTTATTGATGCATTTTTATGCTTTTAATACGGTTTTATGTCGAATTTAATTTGTATTTAGCTTAAATTATATTCGGATAGATATTATTTGAAGAATATTTCATAACATCATGGTCTTTTTGTCTTGTCCAGTTAATTTAAAAAAAAATTGTACAAGTATATTTATGCCATTTCTGTCAAAAATTCTGGATTTTTGTTTGTACAAAAAATTGGGTTTAGTTCATCTGAATCTGAACGATTAAATGAAACAAATTATTTCCATTTCTATTCCGGATTTTGCAGTTTACCAAATAGTAGGTGTAACCCACTGCATCACTGCTAACTTCACTGACAAGTTAGCAGTGTATGTCCTTCTGTCAGAAACCGGGCTACCTATGAATTTGAAATAAGGTTCTGAATTAAGAATTTTATCCGCATTTCAAAGAAACGAAAAACAAATTTTGAAGTCCTTACATCACAAAGTTTCATACTGCACTGCTAACGCCACTGTGAAGTTTGTAGAACAGTCCCTTTCTGAGTAACGGAGCTGGCTAGAAAGTTGCAGTAGAGCTTCAAATTTTTCAGTTTAATTAGCATTTCAAGAAAAATCAAAGTCCAAATTTTGAAGTCCTTATTTGAGAAAAAAAGTTGAAAAAATTCATTTTTCACTGTTAACTTCACTTTGAAGTTAGCAGAATAGTCCTTTTCCCTATAATGGAGTTATATAGGAATTTGCAATGAGTCTCCAAGTTTGCAGTTTTTATGTAGATACTTACTTCAAGTAAAAACTCCGTTAAAATTTTGAAGTCCAAATTTGACATAAAAAACAAAAATTTATTTTGCACTGCTAACTTCACTGTGAAGTTAACAGAACATTTATTTTTCACTAACGGAGCTAGTTAGAAAATTGCAGTTAGGCTTTAAATTTGCTGTTTTAATGCACTTAAAAAAAAAAAACTCATTTCAAATTTCATCCAAATTCAACAAATAAATCGAAACATAAATTTTGTACTGTTAACTTCATTTTTTTCAGCAATTAAGTTCCAAATTGGCAGCTTTTATGTACTTCAAGAAAAAAGTCAGTTCAAATTTTGAAGTGCAAAATAGACAAAAAAAAAATCGAATCGACTTCAAAATTTTAACTGATTTTTTTTTTGATGAAATGCAGCGGGTTTTTTTTTAACACGCTGTATCACACAATCAGCGACTGCAAAGTTATACCAACCCCGAAATGGAGACCGTCTTAAGTGTACGAGACAATGTTCGGAGATAAAGATTAAGATTTTGCTAACTTCACAGTGAAGATAACAGTGAGAAATGAATTTATTCGATTTTTTTTTTAAATTAGGATTTGAATTTTCTAGAAATGCAAATTAAACTGCAAATTTGGAGATCAACTGAAACTTTCTAGCTAGCTCCGTTATTCAGAAAAGGACTGTTGTGCTAACTTCAAACTGACGTTAGCAGTGCAGTGGGTTTCCCCTACTATTTATATTTTGTGAACTGCAAAATCTGGAATAGAAATGCAATTAATATGCAAAAACAAAAACTGCAAATTTCTGCCATGGTCCCATTGGTCTAGCTTAAAATAGTTCTGCTAACTTCACAGCCGTCTATGAACGAAAGGAGGGGGAAAGACCCCCTTCAAAAATCAAGTAAAACACTAAAATTGTGTTTTTGTAGTACCTAGAATCAATTATTATTTACCAGCATCGCTCCGCACAGGGATCCGTTTGTTGAATTTTGGTGACAAAAATCTTTTCTTTTTTCTTGATTTATTTCTATTTCTATTTTTTCTACTTCAAACAATTAATTCTAATCCCATAGGAATATTTCTCACCATTTTATGGAAAATATTTTTCAAATTTTGTTTAAATCTGTGCTTACATTCAAGCACATGAGGCCTTGAGAGCCATAGTGGCCTAACTGCATTTTTCACTATTTTCAGTAGAGCAAAAATAAGAAACAGGTTATTTTAAAACACTTTTAGTTTTAAATATTCTCAAAGACTTGTGGTTTTAAAATACAGAAACATAGTTTTGATTTTCGTTTGCAACATGAACAAAAAATAAAAAGTTTTTGATTTTGTTTTCATGATTTTTCAAAATACCGTTGTAACTGATAAGACTGGCCACTTTTACACTCATATTAGGACATTTCAAACTTGAACTTTACTCAGTTCCAGGCTTCGACAACACTTTTTTTAAATTTTGAGTTCTTAGACCATGTTCTGATCAAAATTTTGAAGCCCCTCTTTGAAAAAGAAAAAAATAAGCAGTATCACTGCTGTGAGTTAAGAATTCCTAATTCATTAAGTCTACCAAATTTCACAAATTTGTATCAAGAATTGGCGTGTGAAATTATTTTTCAGTAAAATTCAACAAACAGACCACTGTGTGCCACTATGACGCAAAACCCGTAACCTCCCTTAATGAATTTTGTTATTGGAAACGTGTAAGGTATTTTTCGATTAACAAACAGTCCTAATAAGTATGGAAAAGCGTAGTAAGGACTTATTATAGAAAAAAATTCAACCACACTAAAATGACTACCTACTCGATAAAATGTCTTGCTCTCAGGCTATAAGTTTTTTTGATAAAGATATCATTCACTTATTTTGTGCAAGAAGTTGAAGAGCGGTATGCTGTATGCATGCATATTATGGCAACCCCTTTGATTTTACATGGAATATTAATTTGCATCAAAATTGTATTAATTCCCGAAAGCCAAACTCCACTGTACCTACGTCCGCATCGTTCAAACTTCAAACTACCAGTTTATTGATATAAAATTTGTGTTAAATATAACCAGTACTCTGCATACAAATTGGAATTTTATTTATGGGTTCTTTTCTTAGTTATAAGACCCGCCGTACGAATTACCGTTACCAAATCATTGTCAGCCTGAAATTGTTTTCATAAATCAAGTTCAAAGTTTTGTTTTTATTTTATTTGTTTAACTTAACACATTTTTGACATTATTTATATTCCAAAGCCATACAAAACACGAAAAAAAAATAAATAAATTAGTGCGAATGCAAATGTTCTACAATTAATTTTGTTTCCATTCAGAATCAGAAATAACACTACCAGCTTGACACCTTCCATAATAAAAAAAAAAAAAAAAACTCAACTCAATCTTTACAAAGATCCAACCAAACCACCAGTCATCATCACCAACTCATCACATAATATTTAATTTAATTGCAAGATTTCTTCAAACAATAATGACTTCCTTCGAAACAAATTTCCCATGACATTTAATTTTTTTTTTTTTTTTTAATTCTTTAATTCAAATTTACGCCCAATTGAGTAAATTTAAATGCAAATCAGTGGCGCATTCGGTTAATTTGGCTTCCAGAAAACATCGATTTTACATTAGTTGGCAGTCAGCGAAAATGTTAATTAAAACAATAAACGACAAGCAATCGCGCATCACCCGAAACCGAGAGCTGGAAGTTTGTTGTTTTTTTTTTATTTTTTTCTTCTGACTAACCCATATCTAGATGTTCGGATTGATTGGTGGTTCTGGTTGATTGTAAAAACTCAGAAAAAAAAAGGATTAACCAAGCACAATAAACAATAACAAAACGAAAAAACACAGACGAAGAAATTTTAATGGAATTCTGCAATAAATTTGGATTTTATTGAGCCTCACACTCGCAGCGATTAGTTTGGTACCTATTTTGTATCTGATGTTTCTACACTCCGCTGCACTTGATGGTGCCAATTATAATGGGTTGTGTTATTTAAATATACGACTATTTATTTTTTTTCTTAAATAATGTCAATTTAATGGATTTTTGTCGAACTATTGCAGCCAGACGTGTGATTTAAATAATGCAACTCAAAAAAAAAATCATCAGTAGGTATTAAAAATATTACCTTAAATAATTTTTGATTATTTCGGGTTTTTGTTTTTAGCTGACCAAAAATTTGATTCGTAGCTTCCAACTTCTACAACTGTCAAAAATGTCAAATTTCTTTCAGATTCATTCGGATAATGTGTTAGTATAAAAAGTTAGTTTTAATTCTTTTGGAAAATTTTTAAACATTTTGGTATCGTTTTTTTAAATTTGGTACAAATTTGTATTAGATAATCACTTTCATATGAAAATTCACATTAAAAAATATATTTTAGACACAAACTTAAATAAATTCCTTAATTCCTAACTAACAATTTAACTTGTATAAGGTTCTATACAAGCTATTTTTACACTGCTATATAAATAGTAAAGGGCCTTATGCAAGTCATTTTGGCACATTTACCCAAGCTAATTAAATGCCATAAGACTTTTGTTGACAGGTCTTATAGCAGCAAATAGCTTTTCATGAACTGCCATTAGCTTGGCTGAACAAGCTATAGCTTGCCTTGGATATTTATATAAGACCTTACGAAAGTCATTTTGACAGCTATTGCCAATAGCTTGCCTTGGATGTTTATATAAGGCCTTACCCAAATTTATTTTGCATAAGCAATCCATCGAGAGAAAAATTTTTTTTTGCAAAGCTGATTCTGAAATAAAAAAGATATATTTTTATCGGTTTTTATTTTATTTTTCTGATGTTGTATTTTGTATTGCATTTTATTTTATTGTATTTTTTTTCTCCTCAGTCAGCTTCCAAAACCTTTTTTTCTGTATTTTGTAATGAGTCAAATGTAAGTTTAGTTTTAAAAATGAAAAGTTTTTTTTACCTGGGATTTGAACTCGATTCCTTCCTCGTACCAGTCTAGCACTCTACCACTATGCCAATTTGCTGTTGATGTAAAACATAATCAAAAGTGAATAAGTTGATACCATATACTTCACGTTCACGCAGAGGGAACAGTCAATAACTGTGCGCATCTAATATCTGTTCTGTGTTGTTCCAAACTTCTTGAATGTTCTCTGGCTGTTTTAAGAATTGCTTCTCTGTTCTTTCTCACTTGTCTTTGGTAGGTTCCAGATCTTTCAAATTTTTGACATGAGTTATTCATTTTTGAGTTTGCTAAAAAGTTCAATATAACTGTAAGCACTTCTCTTCTGTTTAACGATGTTCAATGGATACTTACCGTTTTTATTTATTTTTATCTGATTTGTTTTGAGTACAATATTGTATAACACTTGTATTGTATTGCACACTTGTTGATCTTCACTGATTTTTTTTTATTTGTATAAGGCTTTTACAAACAAGTCTTATACAAGTTGTTTGCAATGATTTGTCGTGGAGAGCCTTATAGAAGCTATTATTTTAAACATTTTCAATAAACAACTTTGGAAGGCCTTATACAAGCAATTAATAACTTATATTTACAAGCCTTGTATAGAGCTTCTGTAACTCATATTTTAAGGCCTTATAGCAGCTATTTGTCAAAATTTCAGGTAGAAAATTTTTTGCTTGTTCAAGATTGCCTTATACAAGCTCTATACAAGCTATAACTTGCCAAACTCGAAAAATGTTACCTTATACAAGCTTAATTGTTAGTTGGGTTGAAAAGTGGTTTTTTAACTTTAAAATTTTTGGCCATTTTCTGACCTAAATTTTAAAACCGTCATTGGGAAAAACAAAAAATATATAGTATGTTCTAATGAATTCAGTGTTTTCAAGTAATTTTTGTGCCAAATTTCATTAATATTCATTAAGAATTGGAACTGATTTTTGTCATACATATTTAACAATTGATCCACTGTGCACCTATAAGCAATTACTTAAACTAACTCAAATATGAGGGAACTTTTGTTTCTGTAAAAAAAAGGCTTCAAAGTTTCATTTGACATACCACTTGGTACAACTCAAAGAATGTTTTAAAAGAAATATCTTCTTGTCATCCATCTAGCGACTTGGAGTGTTATTTCCCCTCATAACAAATCAATTAATAAATTTAAAAAATATAATACAAAGGTATGTATAAAATGCAAATCCTTTTTCAAATCTGACGATGTGTCAAATTCCAGAAATCATATTATGTTCATTGAATTTGTACCTGCATTATTTATCCACTTCAAGATCTGTCCTGGAAAGAATCTTGATTTCTGGATACCTTCTTATAATAATATAGGCTGCTCCTTTAACTTTATTTTTAATCCGTTTACTTAAGATAGTGTTGTTCCGTATATCTTAATGTGAGGTTTCTTTTTTTATTATTATTTGAATTTATTGGATACACATTAAAATTAGCATAAACGTGTGAATTAAAATTTGTCAGCGGCTCGAAGTGATTTTTTTATTGCTTGATGGTTTTTTTTTTACATTTTAAACAAGAAGACATACATATTTTTTGTTTTTCTGAGCTTTTAATGTTATTTTGTATTTATAATAATTTTAATGTTGTGGATTGTGGAGTTTTTTTCCAATCATTGCATTTTGTTGTTTTTACTTCAAGGAAAGCAATTAATTAATTTTTAAACACAAATTCAGGTGTGTACCGAATTAATGAAAAGGCAGATGAGGTAGTAGCAGAGAGGCTCTACACTTAAAAAACGAGGAGCCCTACAGTAGTTGCTAACGGAGTTAAGTTAATGTTAAAATGACTAAAGATTATACTACGTCAATGGTATTTTAAAAATAAATATAAATATAAATATAAATATAAATATAAATATAAATATAAATATAAATATAAATATAAATATAAATATAAATATAAATATAAATATAAATATAAATATAAATATAAATATAAATATAAATATAAATATAAATATAAATATAAATATAAATATAAATATAAATATAAATATAAATATAAATATAAATATAAATATAAATATAAATATAAATATAAATATAAATATAAATATAAATATAAATATAAATATAAATATAAATATAAATATAAATATAAATATAAATATAAATATAAATATAAATATAAATATAAATATAAATATAAATATAAATATAAATTAAAGTATAAAATATTCTTTTACAAAATTCAAATTAAATCTTTCATGTAGCTGTTATATGAGAACTATATGAGCTACTAATTATATGAGAATTCCTAATTAATTTGTTAGTCTTCACTTGTGCCTACATAATTTATTAAGAAGAGTAAAACGAGGTTTTATATACATACTAAAAACATATGTTTATTTCAACTAGGGATTTTTCCGATAAAACGAAATATGTTGAAAAGGTTTAATCTAAACCTAGGAGAATGTGAATTTTGGGAATCGTTTAAATTGTGTATTTCAAAAATAGTGAAGAAACTTTGAACAACTAAAATTTTGTTATATATATTTCGAAGAGTAAAACGGATATGGAAAAGAAAAATGATTACAAACCTTAGACAAAAGTACATCACATATTTGGGCACAGCACCTAAGAGTATGACTAGAAACATTCTTCACTTGTTGTGTCAAGAAGTTAGCAGATATTTGGTAGCCTGTATTAATGGATTGACGTAAGCAACTTTCGCCGGTGGTGATTTTGAAGCCTAGTACGTTGCTGATGAAAAACGAAAAATCCAATACAAAAATGACACAACGAAATCATAAAAAAAAATATAAATACCCAGGCCATTTATTGTATGCGAAAAAATTCTATTTAAAATATTAATCAACAATTAAAATACATTTTCCTCTCTTCCATTTTTACTAATTCTAAACTGTCAGCTGTCAAATTAATAAATTAATCAAGGAAATCTGACCTTAAATGGATTATTCACTGAAAAACTGACAACCCACAAAATATTGATTATATTCAGCTTTTGTTTTACAATTTGGAAATTAAAATTTTGCAAAGAAGTCAGTAAACAATTTTCTATGCCACTAAGCAAGCTTTTAGAAATAAAATTTAAGAATCTTCTGTTAGTTTTGGAACACCCTATGCCAATAGAACCAAATTTTAAGAACTAATATTGATTTCATCATGCTCGGGATAAAGTTAAGAAATATTACGTAGAGTTAAAGAAAGTTTAATATCAAAATTTATTTAAGCATTATTCTTAAAATTAAAAAAAATATTCTGTAAGTAAATTATATACAATAAATAAATATAATGAATATGAAATTTTTAAACTATCTCGACTCGAAAAAAACGTTATTATTGTAAAGTTTTCAAACCTTTCGTCCAATTTTTTTCTACTCTAGACAAATCTAAAAAGTTTGTAAAGTGTAAGAGAAAAATTCTAATTTAACTCTCCTCGTTCTCTTAGCAAGGTATCTATGAACATTACATCTAAAAAAATTATAAAATTAAGTAACCTTGTTCTTGCAATTAGTGAATTTTTGTGTTTTTTTTTCTTCAAAATATAAGTATCTTTTGAATGACTCGTCCTTCCGTAGTGCCTTCCGATCCTTCTGCCAATCCACTGGTACTATCCTGAATATCGTTTTGGGTATTAATTGTGGCAAGTGCAGTAGTACTGCTGTTAACACTCGAGCCTCCTCCAAATCCTCCGTCAACATCACTAATGCCCTGTCCGCTTTGTGCCTGTCCTGATATAACAGCATCATCATCACCAGCCAATACTCCAGAATCGGGTTGAACAGAATTTGGAGACTTTGTAGAAGATGTGATGACATTGCTGGAACTAACGCCACCAAGTTTTGTGACTCCAACTCCTGGTCCACCAACTATTGGGACTCCGCATAGTCCTTCACCAACGTGGTAAGGAACTTGGGGTAATGAATGTGGGTGGACGTATTGTGGTTGGTATAATGCAATATGGGGTGGTGTGTACAGTGGCTCACGGTGAGGTACCTTATTGGGTATTTTATGATATTCCAGACCACGTCCAAATCCTCGTTGACCGCTCAGTCTGGGCCAAATTCCAAATCCTGATGGTCCTAATGTCAGAGGACGCGGTAGAAGATGATATTTTTCATGTTTAAGTGCATGATAAAGATATCTATGTTCATGATCATAGTGCTGTGACCAAGCGGCAATACTGACAATGAATGAAATAAACACAATTAAGAATTTCATTGTAGAATTATGTATGTATATATTTTTGGTATATTTTTTTTATTCAGGAACTTTATTGGGCAACTGTATTAAATCACACTGATATCGCTTTTTGAAGTGCAATGAGTTTTATACGATATTTATTTTTGAGTAGGGGAGACTGGGTACGGTTGAAACAATTTTTCTAACATCTACAGCATTACCATTTATAAGATTAGCCACGATGGAGTTATGGGAAGTGCATGATCGTGATATTATTTTATCATTGGACTGGAAGTGTTTCTTGAGTACCTCAAGCGTTGTTTCAAGTGGTTAATCAAATTTAAGAAAAAAAGTCAGTTTGTTTCAACCATCCCCATACCAGGGATGGTCATACTTCTTCCACACAATATCACCATAATATTGCTTGAGCACTAATGGTAAATGGTATTGGGGAATTTCATTTCTGAGGTGGCATTGGTAGCGTTTCATCAAGATGTCTTTTTTCCTCAAATGAACATCTAAGAAACTCGAATACTAAAGATAATTCAATGTTTTAATCGTCCCCCGAAAACAATCGTCCCCCCAAGAACTAACATAAACAACACTGAGACACCCCAACTAGTCAACCGGGTCAACTTCTCTCAATACTCTTTAACATTTCGTGAACGGCTTGCGAGATGTTTGTGATATTTCAACCATCATGTATTTCAACCGTACTCAGTCTCCCCTATTTTTCACAACTACGAATTTCTACGAATTTAGACCAAATATCTGTTAAAAATCATATCAACACAATAAAATTGTTCAAAAATTCGTATAATTTTGGGAATCACACTAACATCCAGTATCACAATGGAAGTTTAAACTTTAAGTAAAACTCTTTTCGTTTTACTTAAAGTGCAAAATGAACTTCCACATCAATTACACGAAGTTCAAAAAGATTTATATGAATGCGACTTTGGCAGCATTTGAGAAGTTAGTGTGATATATGTTCTGCATCGAACGTGTATTTATCTCTTTTCACTCTCACAAAGTTGTAAGTAGGTACCTAAACGCACAGCAATGAGAGAATGAAATGAGAGAATATTAGGTTATTTTTATTCTTCCATTGGCCTGCCAGATTGGGCTATTTTTTTCTAAAATTGCTGACAACAATTTAAGTATGACAATCCAAACTTAATTGGGCTACTAATAGCTCAAATCTTATCTTGGGCGACATTTTTTGTTCGTATAAATAAATCATAAATAAAATACTTTTCTCCCTCTAAACATACTCTTTAAGCATTCCACAATTTGGTACCACTTTTTCTTCACTGAAAAGTCCCCTATATTTGATGCAAAAATATTTGTTTTCCATTAGTACGCTCACAATTTATTAATTAAGGATAAATTATTGCGTTAACGGGTAACTTACACAAAAACAAACATTTTTTGCCTTGAATATTATTTAATTTTATCACTAGAATAGATGAATAGAAATTTGGTAACGCATGGAACTACAATTTTGTGCTTTGTGAGCAAAAAATTAATTCTATTTTGCGTTTTTTTTTTTAATAAAAATAAATTGTGATTGATGTTATGAGCACACTTTTTAATCGTTTTGGGCTACTATTTGGGCAAATTTTTCGGCTACGATTTTGGGCTACAAAAATGTCTAAATTGGGCTATGGAACTTATTCAAGACATGGCAAACCTGTTCTTCCATATTAACGAAAATGAACAACATTACGTAATGTTAGCTGTCAATTAAGAGAGTTGAGAATTTTTCAAATAATGTTTGAGCTCTAAATGTCAAACTGAAGTTTAAAGGGTAGAACATTGTCATTTTATTTAAACTACAGAATTAAATTAATTTAAAGTTTGAACGATAACTGTGAAACTGAATTCGTTGTTCCACTTAAGTTTACAAAAGTATTTTAAAACAGAAATTATCATATAAAGATGGCAATCCTCAGCTGTCAATTTGATTTGCCTACAACCTGAAACCAACAGATGGATTGATAAGATTTGCAAAGTATTAGTGGAAATTAGTGAAAAACCCACACATAGAATTAACTCGTCATTCAGCCCATCAGTCAGCACAGGTCTTTTTTTGTTGCAATTCACATCAATTCTTCGACACAAATTAAAATTACAAATAGAACCATGTAAACAAATGGGTTTTGGAGGGTAAAACAACAAAAGATTGCCATCTTTATATTGATAGTCTTTGGTTTAAACCTGCAGTGTGAAACCGACCATAACAGACATAAATTATACCTACCTTTTTTTCTCAAGAAGAATTAGTTTTTATGACGAAATAATCTACTTAGTATATTGTTTATAAAATATGCAACAACCTTACCTACATATATTACCAATTTTTGTATTCATCCTTCCCACACACCAGTTAACATTTTTGGTTTTCATGACAAATTTTTAGTTAGAATTTAAAGCTGAAATTTCAAGTAGAAGGTACTGATTCATATTCTACGAGAAGCTAGTGTTAAATGAAGAAAAATTGATCGGAACACAGTAGAATAGCATAAGAACAATACAAGGCTTGAAAAGCTATCAAAATAACCAAGAACAAAAAGGGGCACGTTTCGTGTAGACGGTACATTAACAAAATTGCCTCCACCCACACAAACGGGGGGCATAGACCCTCTTGTATTCGATTTTTTTTTACTGTCTCAACCTTTTCGAGACGCTCTTTTAGTTGTGTATGTACCCTGTGTATAAAAAAACATGGAAATTATGAGAGAAAAATATTTAAAATTTCGATGCCAGTTTTAATATTTAATGAATTATTTTTTCTTGTGCTATTATACACTCCAAGTCAAAAGGATAGAACATACATTTTTCAGAAGTAAAATTGAAATGTCTGCGGTTAGCTATGTGAGAGAAAGAACAAAGTTTTTTAAGCCATTCATTAATGTGCCAAAGTTGAGAAAAAGAGATACTTTCTCTTGAACATTTTAAGACAAAAAGTTTGCTGCATTGAAGAAAATAAAAATGTTGATTGGGTTATTTTTTTTTTTTTAGTAGTTTTATCAGGTCATAAGATTCTAAGCACTTGCAAAAAACATAAAATAAAATCTAGTTTTCATTTTATTTTTTGGCTAATTTGTTTTTGTTTGGGTTAGTTTTCAGAGCGCGATCATCCTAGTCTCTGAGTAAGACCAGAGTTAACCCCTGAAACGAGTCTTACAGTAAATTGAAATCCTAAATTAACTCTGAGTTAACTTATCTGCTTTGGTTATTAAACTCAGGGACCAAATTGAATGCCATTTCAGCTGTGGTGCCATCTTGATTTAGTGAAAGTTACTGTCAGTATAATTGCATTGTGGGGCCATCTCTATTTCAATGCGTGAAAGGCGTAAGAGGTTGATATCCATAGTGTCGCACATCGATGGCCTTTGATTTTTGACAAGTGAAATATAAAGTTAATCCTCAACTGAAAAACAGTTTGTGAGTTAATTCAGGGTTAATTTATTTTCAGGCTAAGCTAACTCTGATTTAACTCAAAGTTAACCTTGAACTGAAAAATTGGTCCTAAGGGCTAATTAGTGATTAACTAACTCTAATTTAACTCAGAGTTAAAGTTAACCAATCCTGAAAATAAATTAACCCCAAGTTAACTCAGGAACAATTTTTCAGTTGAGGATTAACTTTATCTCTCAGCTGTCAAAAATCTTGGGCCATCGATGTGCAACACTATGGATATCTCCCTTCTATACCATTCTCGCATGAGAATAGAGATAGTACCACAACGGAGTTGCACTGACAATAAATCATCTTGCACTGAAAACAATGGGCTTAAGAGTCACAATGACGATTGGATAGGTTTAACCAGTTTGTTTAATGTTACGCAACAAAATCCTTTTAAAAGTTTTACCAAATTGTGTAAATCATTTCCCATACAAAATTTGACTGTTCATTAACTTTATTTTTTTTATTGTTAACTTGTCGAAATATGCTATTTGTGAAGTCTCTCCAAGGGGTGATCAAGTCACTCACTACACCGGGAGATTTGAGCCGAAAAATGTTCATAAAACAATTTCCTCTAGTTTTAAAATAGATTAATATAGTTTTACCGCCTGTCCCTTACTGTACAAAAAACTATCAAATCATTTTTTTGTTCAGATGAACAAGAGGCGAGATAAACGCTAAAAACAATTTTTAACAAAAAAGAAATTTGAAAGTAATAACTTTTCATTGGAAAGAGATGTCAAAAATAATTGTTTAAAATTGGCGGACAACGCAACATTTCAACCGCCCAGACGGCCCTTGCTCTTTCGTAAATCTTAGAAATTATAGCGAACATATATAATAAAGCTAATAGGTAAATGACTTCTCGAAAACGTTGCTTGCTCTTAAAGTAAATATTAACAATCGCAAGTAAAAGTCTAAAGCTGACCAATTGCTGATCTAGGTAATTAAGTGCTCTGTCAGATGGTACCTATACTTTTTGCAAATACGAGTATCCCATAAATGAGGAGCCAAATTTCGTGTGTTACCTTGCGTGACTTGATAAACTTTAAAAGCCTTAGTTACAAGTTTTCTAGGGCTGATCAATTTCTTACATTAGAGTTGACCTTTGCTGACCAATTACTAAGTAAAATGGCATTCTTTATTGCAAATATCCTATCTGTTATGAAGTGTCAACATGAAGGTACCAGAGCCCATCGTATCAGCTTCATTTGCAAAGCATTTTCTCATTGTTCGTTGCAATGTTCCTTGCACACCTTATCGCAAAGAGTATTGTCTAAGAGTTGTCAATTAAGGTCTGTTTTTCTCTGCGATAAAGTGCTAACCAAACAAATCAAAACAATCTCCTATTGTCTAATTTTGCATTTGCGGTGGCGATGAATTTATCACTACTTCTTGTGGAGATGGCATAAAATCACCGACCTGTATTTCAGTCTTCAGTTCATCGACATCATCAGGGATATCTATTGAGCCACCTCTTGGTATTGTACAGTGTACTGTTAAAATAACAAAAAAAAACTGAAAATTGAAAGAATTTTTCTCCACTTTTCTGACGTTTTACAGATTACAATTCCTAAAGCAGCTAGAGCTATATTTCACTTCCAACTGATGTGTATATTCAGATTGAAAATACTTAGCTATAATAAAATGTTTAACTGGTCATAAGCATGTTAAAAGCTTAACTAATTTTTTTTATTTTTCTCTCGAATGAGTAAAATAAATTTGTATCAAAATAACTCTTTTTTTTATTTCTAAACTTCTATTAGTATCTTTCCTTCATTTAAATAATTATATTATTCAAATTTAAAATTTGTCAAATTAAAACTAATAGATGCGACCACCAGGTAAGTTCTCACAATCAATTTAAATCTTTTTTCCATAATCTGATGTTCCAATTTCACGGCACGAATAGTATAGAGAATTCGATGATTCAACTAATTCAATCAGATTATACAAATGGTTATTAGTTAAATATTAGGTAGAATAAAAACTCGAATCTTGAATTCAAAAACTGGTAATTATACTTAAGGTGATATTTTACCTTTATTCAGACAAAGTGGAATCAGCAGCTGATTTGTTCTTGACATCATAGATAAAGGTTAAGAAAAGATATTAATATGATATGAGTTCTTCTTTTCTTTTTATTTATAAAATTTAATTTATTTGACTGAAAAAATGAACATTAGATTTAAGTGGAAGTATGGGGGGAAACAGTACATGGTGTATTGGCAACTTTATTAACTCAAAAAATTCGTGCTCTTTATAGCGGTGTCTTGCAAATTTGCACAAATTTTCATAATTTCTCACAAGTTGTCACAAACTCCTGTTTGTTTACTCAAAAAAGTTGTATCGAAAGAGCGCAATGAGAGAGCAAATAATTTCCCCTCTTCTTGCTTCACAAAGTTCTGTGCACAAAAAGTGCTACAAGTACTGTCAAAAATCGTGGTGGTCAGTTTCTGTCATAGTGTTGCCACTAATCGGAACATTTTCCGAAGTATGTTTTCAAAACAAAAGCTGTTTATTAAATTTTCTCACAGAAGATCACATTCCAATCTTTACTCTTATTTTGAAAATAGAAAAACAAAAGAAATTAAAAATAGCGTATTATAATTAATTATGTTGTCACGATTGTTATCAAAACAACCAAATAGCCGGAAGTCGTAAGAACAGAATTGAAAAATTAGTGGACTGTATTCAAATGAATGATAATTTTCTGTTTCAAACAATGAAAGTACAGTAGACTCGATTTAAAAACAGTAATTTGTTTTACGAAATAAGTGTACTAAGTCTATATTGAAATCATGGCAAGGTGGCAACGCTGTTTATACACAAAAATGACATTTCTTACAAATATTAATGCAGTTCATGATTAAATGCGTTTGTTAACCTTTTTCAAATTTCCGAAACTCTGATACAATTTTCTCATCTTTTCAAAATTTGACAGGTCTTACACATTTTTTTGGAAAAAGATACCAAACAAACCTTTTATCACACTTCATTTTTATTAAATTATAAAATAATTTTTATTTTAGTAAAATATTCGTAAAATTAAATAAATAAATTTAGTGGCGCAGCAGCTCGTGGAGAACCAGGGTTTAGTGACTTCCAATTCTAAACCATTCCTTTGTGCGTGTTGCTTGCGGGAATGGAGTGGACCTAGAATTTTTTGCCTAGTCCAAACGGCTAGATATGAAGCACCTTTTCATGACAAATAAACTTACTCTAGAAGGATTTGTCAGTTCCTCGCAAGAAGCAGTACCGCGGAAAAAGTATTTGTTTTTGAGGTGGTTGAGAGTCGAACCCAGATTTTTAATTTTAATTTTAACTCAAACATTAATCGCAATCAAGAATTATTTTTATTACAATTAGAATTAAAACTGCCCCATGATTTTAAAAGTGAAAATTTTAATTGTAATTTTTAATCTTATATTCCTTAACCGAGAATCCAATTATTTTACTGAAATAAAATTATTCAAAGTCTAAGTGAAGCAGAAGTTCTACAAACAGGTGAAAAGCACCAAATAAAGTATTGCGAGTTATAAGAAAAAGAGCTAACGGAATTTTTATTGACTTATTTTTTTTAAATTCATAATCCAAAAACAGTATAACAGTAGGTACCACCACACTTTACAATATTTAATATTCAAAACACCACATTTTTCATCGCTTAGGGGGGCAACACTGACCACGAGCTGTCAAAATATCCCCGTCTCAATTGAAAAACATTTGGAAAAAGCTATTTTTCTGTTTCATAATTATTGAACCAGACATTTAAGCAGCCTTATTGTTTTTATTTGTAAACCTCATTCAAAGTCCAAAGCTCACTGCAGCTTGTAGAGGGTTTTTATGTATTCTAAAATTTATTTTCAGGGTTGAAAAACACTGACCATATTACGAAACCTCAGACATATCCCTATCAATCTTAAGCTTTAAATATAACGAAAGTAGATTTTCTTTTTAAATTCTTTGAACTTGTTCCGCGGAGTAAACTTCAAAGAATATTATAAAACAAATAAGGTAAAAGCTCAATATAAATAGAGCGCAGATGCAAAAATAACGCCTTGCGATGTGAAAGCTATCTACTGTTGGAGCTTACACTAAACTGTTATACTTATGAATACAATACAGTGGAACTTATTCTGTCTAAATTCAGACACATTTCATACCCCAAAATGTTATTTTTAAATATTTTGCAACAATTTTTTGTCCAAATTCTTTTAGTATAGAGACACGTTCAACAAGCAAGGATGGTAAATATTTTTAGTTTTTTAATATTCCAGTTTTGAATTGAATGAAAAGTTAACACTGAAGCCACACGAGCCAGTACTGGCTAGCCAGTCGCAATACACTCACTCTTTTTTTACTAACACATACATACCTGAGGAACTGGCTCGTCATCTAGTTTGCTGTTTGGAAGCCAGTAAAGCAGCCAGTGACAGAGCTCGGTAGTACTTTTTTGGTGCAGATTTGGAAAAATAGTTCTAAAACTAAAGTTTACTCACATTTTCTTTCACAAATATTAATAAAATAAGAATCGAAGAGTCCATATCTTCAGTTCTAAGGAACTCAAAGTCTTATAAATTTCCTAATGCCCATATTATTCACTCGTTTTATTGAGATTAAAATTAAAATCCAGAATAAAAGTGCTCTAAATCCAAAAATTGAATCCAGTTCCATATTATTCACTCGTTAATTCAACACTTGAATCCGCATTTTTTAACCCAATTGGATTTAAACTGTACTCCGAAGGTAGGTTTAAGTTGGTAAATCCATATTAAGACTGAATCTCATATTGTTCACTTTTTCTTAACATTTTTATTTCAAGTAGTGATGTCAAACCTAAAATTTTTCAACAGAGTTGAAGTAAAAATTTGTTACAATTTCCATGCGTTGTTTTTGGAAATCGAGTTGGCTAACTTAGTTTGAAGCGAAAACGAAGAAAGCGACTCATGTCTCTCGCTGTAGTCGTCCAAATATGGTTTCCAGTATCGTGGTAATTAAGCTTGTCGCGCTGTGGACTCCCCAAGCCCATTTACACGGGAATCTATGTCGTTGTTTTCTGGCAATGGTCTCGTTTTGGTCTCGGCATCACATTAACACGTGGTTTTTGGAATTGAGCATGTTTTGTGATCATCTCACTTTGTTCTCGCTCAAGTCTCACCAAAGTTTTTTTCAAAATTGAAATTTTTAAGTAGTTACCTAACATAAATTGTATACACGTCAAATTTTGCGATTCCGCAAGAGTGAGTTGGAAATGTTTGGCAGATAAAGTGTACACTATTAGTCAAATTTATTCACACTTGTTTTGGGCGTGAATAAAGTTTGTACACGTAAAATCATTCAGGCTTGCGGAATTGGGCTCGTGGTTTTCAGTATAGTGGTCATTGTGTCCCTCTCATAAGGTATTTTGTTGGGTCTTCTACAAAAATAATTAAAGCCTCTCCAGAACCAACGTCAAACATTCGCAACTAAATAGCCTACCGGCCTTTACCAAATTCTGCCAATAATATAAAGAAGTTTTGGAAAATGTTAAAAAAGCGCGAGCTTTATTTTTGTAAATGATAGTTTTCTATCGTGATAGTTTTCTATCAAGATAGTTTTCTTTCATGATATTTTTCTATTATCATATTTTCTATAATAAGTGTTAAGTTTTGCTTAATTTTACATTAATTTATTTTACTTTAATTTTCTTTTTTATTTTGTTTTTTTTTTCACAATCTATGCTATATTTAATTAGATAACAGGTTTCTGGGATAAAAGTGCTATGTATTTTTCTGTTTATAGCTTTTTCACAATTTTGTTTGTATTAATTATAACAGATGATAAATCTCATCGTAAAACAAAGGCTTTTCGACAAGAAAATTCATCATTGCTTTATTTTCCATATTTTTCCGAGACACAAACCTATTTGTTAAAGCTTTTTTTATAATTCATTATATTAAAACCACCTTAAGTTTAAATTTTTTGTAAATATGAAAAAAATTATTGAATTTATTTTTTTTTTAAATAGCTATATAATATTTAATTTGAAAATATTAATAAAAGTTCTTATACATACAAACTAAGGTAGAAAATATGTTGCATATTTTTTGGATAAAACCACACTCTTTGAGCACAGAATTTGTCTTCAATAAGGTACACCTACTAGATAATAGATGGCGAAGAATTTTTTTTAAATAACGCTGTCAATTAATGCAACCCCAAAAGTAACAGCAAAAAATGTTCTTATTAGAATCCTTGGTCGACATAATATTTATTATATACATACTCGCACATCATTTGTTGGTAGGTACTTTATTTATGGGGCGAAAAGAATGAATTGAGTACATTTTTGTCCTGCTGTTTTGATGCATTGTACACATATTTATTTAGAAAGTCAAATTATGTGCATATTGATAGATTAAGAGATGCGACATGATATTATTTGAATGTCAATATCCATTTTTTTAATATTTGATGAGTATCCTTTACTTTTCACCATATACCTACTAGCATTTTGCAAAGTAAATAGTACTTAGATAGACCTTATGAAGTTTCGAATAAAACAACCACAAAAGAATAGGCACATGGTCTTTAAGTAACACGAAGTTTTCGGGGTGTGAATACGATAACAAAAAATATTTCCTATTTTTGAACTGATATTTTAAGTATGTAAGTTACTTACATAATGAACTCGCTTGGTAAAATTGCATTTTGTAGTAACCACAAGACTCTTGGTTCTTTTGAAATCATTTTAATGGAAATAATTTGTTTTGTTTTTGCTCTGAAAATAAACAACCGCTAAGAATAAGATTATCTGTCTCTAAAACGGTTCTTACGATAGTTTTATAAAAACAACTGGCACGGAAACTTAAATTTGTGTATTATTTTATGCAGAAAAAATTAAATTATCAAAAAACGATTTTTAATATGAAATTTTCAAGTAAATTTCTTTTTTATTTTTGTTTTTAAATTAAAAAAATATTTAATAAATCATGAAATAATTCAAAATCAACAAACAGCGTCCAAGGCATGGGGAAGGTATCTGCTGTTAATAGTGGATAATTGTACTTTTTTATTTTTTGTCTTAGTAGACCGTTTTAATTTTAGCGCAGACAAAAATATTTATCAAAATCGTAAGCGGTGTTTTTGAGAAAAATTAGAATTTGTTCTATCGTTTTTTCAACATTTATGTATGGAAGGTACCGTTATTTTTACATAAAAGTAAGACAGACAGAATATATTGTGAGACCCTTTTTTCAGCCTTCTCTTTTCCAATGGATCTATTTTACTATCTACTAAAGGTTGTTATTTTTTGGCGTTAGGAAATAGCGCCCAAGGAAAAAGCGCCCAAAATAATTTGGAAATATCAACCAAAAAATGATGTATCACCCAAAAGCAAAAAAAATTGGAAATATTGCCCGAAACTACTTTGAATCCAAATAATAAAATGGAAATATTGTCAAAATATTTTGCATGTAAATTGATTTGTAGAATTAAGGTGATCTCTCCTTAATTTTGGGTGATATTTCCAAACTTTTTTTTCTATGGATACGCAAAGTGTTTAAAAAAAAAATGTGAAGGTAATATCCGTTCAAGATCCCAAAATGATACAGTATGTATGTATGTATGAATAAATTCAAAGTTTGCTTAAATCCAGATTCCAAAAATGCAAAATAAACTGTGGGTACACCCAACCTCACATAGGGTGGATGTCCCATAGCCCCCATAGTAAGCCCGATTTTACATTTGGGCAATATTTCCTAATATTTAAGTTGTTTTAAGCAATTCTTCGTATTTTGGGCTTTATCTCCCATTTGGCTGTTTTTACTTATCAATTTGGGCATTGTTTCATTTGATGAAAGAAAGCGAAACTAGGAAATATCACCCAAAATGAGAAACAAATTACAACAACAATTTGTTCGGTGTTTTTTTGGGCGTTATTTCCAAATCGATTTGGGCGCTTTATCCTTGGGCGCTATTTCCTAACGCCACTTTTTTGTTTTGGTGTAGGACTTTGAAATGGAATAAAATAGAGATGATTTTTATAAATTGACATAAAATCTACTTTATTTGAAAGATAATCTTCTGGCATTATGATTAAAATATGATTTTTGGCATATAACTGCCATGCTGGCCGGACGTACATAGTCTAATCTGGAGGTCCAATTTTCGATGACTTTTTGTAATATTTGTGGCCGTATATCGGCAATAACGCGGTGAATGTTGTCCTCCAAGTAGTCAATCGTTTCGAGCTTATTGGCGTGAAGTCGCACGATCTTGAAAGCCAATATTCACGGTCCATAACGTAAAACTATGTGGTTACCAAACGTTTCCTTCCATAAATCAACTGTGGTTCGAGCTGTGTAACATGTTGCTTCTGCATATCATGGTTGTTTAATTGATGAAAAAAAACCATGGTTTTCAAAATTAATTTGCACAATTTGAAAGCGTTGCTAAAACGTCAGTCTATACATTTTGCCAAACCAAACTAAAAACAAATCACTTGACAGCTGACAAAATGGTCGCCAGGTAAAATAGTGTTGCCAATTTAAAGTTCTATGTCTCTAGAAAACACCCTTTATTTCAAAAAAATAAGTTTTAAGAAATTAGAAACATGCTAACAATCCATTCTGCTTACAAAAAAATAAAGTTTCTCGTAAGTAAATAAATTCATCAAGTTAACAAAAAAATATTCTGTGCTATAAAAACTATAGAACAACAAATAAAGTAGAACAGACTTAAAAAAAAAATAAAAACCAAAAATCAGGGAAGTACAAATTTTAAGGGACCAAAATACAACATTTTTAGGTGATCAAAAATATTTTTGAAAAGTGAGAGAACATATCACAAATAAAAAGGAAAATTAAGTGTCATTTTTGTCTATTCCATAGTTTTAGATGATTTATTTCACTGTTTTTTTTTTGTTCTTGAAAAAATGTAACAAAATGTTTGTACAGATTTGGGTACTCTGATTAAATAAATCCACAAAAAACATGAACAAAACTTGTTTCCATTGAGTTTTAATTAAAATTTTTTTTTCAAATAAAAGAATCACTGTAAGGGCTGGCCACTATACCAAACAAATCTTTGTTTCATTTGGAAGGTATCGGCAACCGAAACGATAGCGAGACGAGACTTTGTTATACGAGATCAAACAATACTGAGCTATACAATCATTAAGATGAAATTTTCAGATTTGGTTCTTTTAAAGTGGAGGAAGTGACTTTAGTAAAATCCAGCAACTGCATGGCGTATATTTTTATCATGGTTTCTCGGAAACGGCTCCAAAGTTTATATTTTGGATAACTTATCACAACATTAGACATTATGAAACAAACTCTTTAAAATTGTTAAGACAATAAACAAAACCTTGGTTAAAAAGATTGTATTTCATTTACTATGCATATTTTATTTAATGATTTTTTTTTATTAAATATTAAAAATACCAAGTAAGTCCAACTACAAGAGAAAATATCTGAGTACCAATGCTTCCGTGGACTCCTTATTTCACAAGTTTTGGCTTTTAGATATATGTTAAGTGTCAGTGTTCTGAGATCGTTCGGACCAGATTTGCTTTTATTACAATTTTTTGGGGTCAAACCATAGATTAACTTGATTAAAATATGAACATTCTATTTATTTACCTACTTAAGGTACAGCTTTCACATTTTAAGAATCTTTAAGAAATACCTTCCTTCTTATATTATGAAGAAAAAATATATAAGTAAAAGTTGTACGTATCTTCAGTTCTGGCACATCCTTTTCATTCTGCAAAAAAATGTAAATAGACACATTTTCTTCATCTAAGATTCCTCATATAATCTTGAATGAGTCGAGTATATAAATTGCATTACATTCATGTAAAAATAAAGCTGAAGTACCTATGCGGTCGTATTATATGCAACATGAATGTGGTAGATATGGTTATTGAAATTATGCCTCTGCCCTGATGATGATGAGGATGATGCAACTGCATCTACCAGTAGTGTCACATTCTATTTAACATGCGTGGCTTATTCGTATTGTTGCATTTTCCAAGTGGCCACTCGGTGAGTTATCTTCATGTAGTAACTTTGCTAATTAGCGTACACGTCCATTACACAGTTTTTACCCCCATTGAATGGGGGATGCTTGATGGCATCAGTGTTGTTTCGCGAGAAGAGCCCAGAAACTCACATACCCTATTACCTTGCCTCTACCTCTAACCTAACATTTCCCTTACATTAAATGTGAATGTAAGTAAATATTCCAAGACAATTGGCACTCTAGAAATGAACATTTTAACATTTTTAACATTTGGTGTCTCTCCTGCAGTCATTTTTTAATTTGATAGCATAAAAATATTATGTGCGATTGCGAACGAGTGATTCAGATGATTTCCCCCATATATTTTTTTCTTGTTGTATTCATTTCATTTTCGTGCTGTTTTGAGTTGAGTTTGAGTAGGAAGTCACTTGAGGACTTTCAACGAATTTGCATAGCGCGCAACGTTCGTTTCGCTGCCGAAGAACCATCTTCTGCACGCGTAGGACTATAGCACTAGGAATAGGACTAGAAGTACTTCAGGCAATATAAGTAGGTACACATTTTCACTGCGAATGTCAACAAGGTATGATCCAGTATAATCTAAAGTGACCATCTTTCATGAATATTTTCATATCGATTTTATTTCCAAAACTCATTTTTATTTCTTAAGCAAAATAAAATATTTATTTTACCACATACAAAGCAATTCTATGTAATTTCTTTATTAAACTGTTACTTTTGTTGGCCCAGAAATTGGGTCTCAGAGTTTTGTCTGCCTGTTCGGAGATAGCTCTTAAACGGATCAATTTTTTCTAAGTTTGGTATATAGTGTTTTTGGTGATTTTCTTCACACGTTTTTTTTTTAAATTTACATAGGTTAAATTTTTGTTTGGCAATATTACAAAATCGATTTTTTTCAAAAAGCGATCTACTACTATTCTTAAAACAAATTCAATAAATTTCATTATATTTCAGTAGGAAAATATTTTTCAAAAAATGGTTATTAATGGTATACATCTCAAAGAAAAATTTTTAAAAATTCGATATTCTTCAAAACGATATTTCTCATTTCATTTCTTCCTTTATCAAGAAGCTTCTGATAAATAGTCTTTTTCTTACCAAAATTTTCAATTTTGATTTTTTAAAAAATATTTAAAATTTTCTTTTTGAAATTAAAATATTTTAAAAACTAAATATTCCAATTCCTTTAAACTCGTTATTAAAATGTTTTTTATCACTCCCTAGAATATTTCAAGAAAAAAAAAAATAACTATAAGAAAAAATTACGATATACACACAAATGTTTAAAAAACCGATAAGGAAAATCTTTTGTTTCTTAAGAACGGTTAATACGATTTAAATAAATTTTTTTGTGTTTGCCACAATTAGTGCAATCTACTACCTATCTACCAAGAATTATAAAAGTCTACATATACCAACTATTAATACACTTAGAAAAAAAAGCTGGTATAACCAACCAATTTCTGGTTTATTATACCTAATTTTGAGTTTGTTATTTTTCAACTCGGTAGATCAGGTTAACGGCTTAACCTGATACCTGATTTAAATGTCGTGTTAAATCAACGTTGGTTTCAGGTAAAGTAAACCCTAAAAAAGTAAAACTGTCAATTTTACCTGAGAATCTTGCTATTTTTACCTATAAATCGAGTTAACTTTACATGAATATCTAGTTAAAAACATAATTTAAATATTTAACGTTCTATTAATTTAACATGAAGATCTAGTTAATTGAACATTATTCAATGAATCAAACCAGTATCCGATAGTTATTATGTCATGGATCCATGCTTGTAGCTCCCATCTCTTACACTGCTTACCGTCCAAGTCACTTTGCATTATTCTGAAAATATAGAAATTTATTACTATTTATATAATTTTTGTTTTTAAATACTTTGTGATACTTACTTAGTTTTGAACTGGGAACTTCTCACACATGGAGATAGTACGCATCCTTTGGGCCACTTCGCTGCATAAAACACTTGTGCCAAATATCAATAAGTTGAAACAGACCTTGTTTGGAGGGCAAGTGTTTATATGTGCTTTAACACTGGTGTCACGTTGAAATAACCTGGCAGAGTGTTTCCTTAACCATGGCTTGTGAGGGTGTTTCAACACTGGTAGAGGGCTACTTTTAAAGTTCAAATAATTTTATTTGGATGGCATGTGTGTGTGCGTTTTAACACTGGTGTCAACTTAAGATTAACTTGCAAATGAGGCCAGGTTAAATTCAACTGGTAAACATTGTAAAAATAACCATATAAAATGTTACTTCAACCTGATCTGTGACAACCAAGCAGTGTTAAGAAAACCTGATCTCAGGTAAAATTTGCGCTATATTCTTGTCAAAATTTCTTGTTTACCAGAATTCAGTGTTTAAATAACAGTTCATCTTCTTAAATCAACTTGAATATGGTAATATAGGCCACCAGGCTAATTTAACATTTAATATAAGGTTATTAAAATCAGGTAAATTTCTGAAATGTCTGTTACTTTACATGGGATTATGCACCTTGTAAATTTAACAGGGCCCAAGTTAACTATTTACCTGACTTTTTTCTCTGAGTGTAGAACCTCTCATTGAGGTACGAACGTTTTTTTATTTATAGTTAAATAGTTTTTTCATTATCGGCTCAACGGATTTAGATTTTATTTAAATACAAGTTTCAAAATGATTAAATAAAATTGTATATCAAAATACTTGAATTTTTAAAAAAGTTTAAATTTTTTGTTGATAATTCGATATTTCAAAAATGGGTTAGCAATAATTTTTTGTATCTTAGTTTTGTATGCACATAGATAAATGCTTATGGTTTGCATACCAATTTTTTTCTATCTAAGCATTTTAATACATAAATATAAATATAATTTTTCTAAGCATTCTAAAAATTTTGAACTTTTTTAATGCAATCATTTAATTAGGAATTCAAATGGCTACCTCTTTTTTCATCCCTTCTAGGAGCTATTTAAGCTATTTCGTGTTTTTAAAATTTTAAGACAAAAATTTTTAAAAACATTTTTTTTTAAAATAAATAAAAAAAATATTTTTAAACATTTTTGTCTTATAGTTTCCATATCTTTATAAACACAATTTTAGACCCTAAGCCTCTTGAACTTAAGAGTAAGTACGTGCGACCAAGTCATGCATTTCATTTTTTTCATTTTCTGAACTATAAATGTTTTGATAAAAAACACACAATAAACATATAAGAAAACACCCATTTAGGCGGGGTTGTAACGTCGCAAAACCTCATTGAAATATGTTCAAATGACTGTTGATACGTAGTTTTGTATCATTTTTCATCGACTAAGAGAAATTGGCAAAAAAAAATTCTATTTTTATATGGTCACTATGTAAGGAAATGTTGGTATGAAGAAATACGAAAATTGGGTTCTTTTTTTAACTGTATCCAAAAACGTATGTTTCTTACACACGGAAATAAGAAATGACTGTTTAAAAAATAATAAAATTACTGAATATTAAAAACAGAATATATATATGCTCATTACGAAAAATTACTTAAACAAATCAGCTATTCAAATTTTTTGTGGTCCAAAAGTTTAATTTGAAAAAAAAAAAAATTAAAACACCTGGGCTGGCGCATTGTGGTCCAAAAAGTGAAAATTCGTGGCAAAAATAATGACTTCAAAGTTTTTTATAAGTTTTGTTTTCTATTTCTAATATAGATTTATAAAGAGAGTTTCAACAACAACAAATTTTTTTGATAAATTTTTTGGTTTATATAATTTTTCAAAGTTGGGTAATTTTTGTCTATGAGTAAAAAAAGATAAGAAAACGGATTTCATTATTTTCTTTTGTGCAATTATTTTTTATTCTATTGAAAGTTTTAACTTCATGCAATAATACGTTATTTTTTATATGTTAGAAAATTAAAATTTTAAATACAGAAAATAAAATTAAAGTATTGATATTTTTAATATAAAAAAAGGCATTTTTTGACAGTTTTTGAGGCTTAAATAAGACTACAAATAATGACTCCAGATTCCTCTGAAAAATTAGGACAGAGTTTTAGCCTAATTATTTGTTGAACTTTATGCAAAATCTTAGCTGCCAATTTGTTTGAAAAAACACGTTCCGGGTTCTGTCAATTTGGTTTTGAAATTAAGTTTAGTTTTGGGCTGTTTCAGTTATTTTCCTTTTCAAAAGAACTGAAAACGTGAAATGTTTTCCTTATTTCAAGTACATTTTTATTATCTTGGTCATAAAAAATCCACCCAATACCACGCCCCTTTTTATTTAAATGCCAATTATATAAAAAAAAAATGTATAATTAAAAAAATCTGATTGTTATATTATGTATTCAATTTTTGTAATTCACCTTTTTTCAAGCCCCTGTATGACTAGAAAGAAAATTATAATCCTTTATTCATTTTGCATTTTATAAGCGGCGCCAATATAGTAAAACATTTAATTCTCTTTTGCCATATCAATACCAAAAAGGTGAAGGTGGAATTAATTTTTATGTTGCCTGCTATTTAAAAAAAAAGTTGAATGAAATATTTAGCAGTGGATTTTAATATAAAACAAATAGCTGGATTTTGACTAAGAGGCAATGAATATGGAGTAGCAATGGATTTTGGATAAATAGGATATTATAGTTTAAAAAAAGAACTGAAAAAAATGTATTGAACAGAGCTCGTGCCTACCTACCACTATTAAATGTAGAAAATGTTGATGATGCCAAAGGCATCTAAAACTAATTTGAAAGAAATCGTATTTTGAAATTGTATTTAATTTTATAAGAGAAATGAAAAAATAAATTAAAAATTTAGGTCTGTTAATTTTTTCCTACACTAATTTACATTAATTTCGAAACACCTTGTAAAACTGATTTATTAAAAAATCACTATTTTTGTAGCTTTAAAAATTTCTTTAAATCAGAACAAAATTTCAACAGTAATATCTTCATGCACAGTGGTCGGCAGTGAAATCCCCCCCCCCCTTTCTTTACAATTTGTTGCATGTTTCAACCTAACAAACCAATACGTTCTAGTTTTTTAGTGCATCTTATGCAAATAAGCTTGTATGTACATTAGGGTGGCCCTTATATTGTTTTTTTTTTTTTTTGAAATTCTGAGATGGATAGGCATCAAATGGTACTACATAGAAAAAAAACCCTCATTTTTTTCAGATTTTTATTTCCCCCCCCCCTGGTGTCCCTATTTTCACTTTAAGGTACTAACTATGGTGTTTGGGTGATTCTTATAAAACGCGAAAAAAAACAATCTGAGCGTATAGATAAGATTTAGACGAGAAAAAAATAGTACTAGATGGGGGGTCTAGTTTTCCCCGTTTAGGCGGAAGCGGTAATTTTCTCAAAAATTGGATCAAAAGAGATAAAAATCATTTTAAAAAAATGGGAACACTTACATTGCCACGCCTTAGCCTTTAAAGCCAGGATTCCGTTCTATAATATGCTTCCTAAATAAAGTTTTTAAAAAATAGTTTTCAAAATTAAAAATTAAAAAAAAATTATAATTTTTTAAGATTAAAATAATTCTTTCAAAACCTGTTTAAAATAAAAACGTTATTAAGGAAGCATATTATAGAAAAAAATCCTGGCTTTAAAAAAAGCTAAGGCGTGTGGCATTGTAAGTGTTCCCATTTTTATAAATTATTTTTTTTTTTCTGTTTTTGGCCAAATTTCTAGAAAATGTCCCCTCCCATCTGAACGAGGGGAAATAGCTACCCCCCCCCCTCATCAGTACAATTTTTTTCTCGCATTTTAGAAGAATAATGCTTTACCCATAATTAGTACCAGTGAAAATATGGAGACCAGGGGGTGAAATAAAAATGTGAAAAAATTAGGGAAATTGTTTTTGAATGTTTTGAGTCGAATGAGGGCTATCCAGACTTCGTCCAATTTAAGGACCACCCTGATGTTCATACATAACTGATATTATTAAAACGTAAAACAAATCCATCATCTGACTTACAATTTGACAACAAATTTTCCTCATACGCCACCCATACCTTCAGAAAAGTTGAGAAAAATTCCTTTCTTTTTAATAATTAAATAATCACTTATTATGTTCAACAAAACTATGTCACTTCTTGGCAGTATAGGGCTTATGGGATGGGGAGCCGTTTTTTCAAAGCAGTCGATGTCTGCATATCACAGTGAATCTATTTAATCACCTTTTTATGAAACTACTAAGTTATTAAATGCAATTATTGTTATATAATAATTCTCCACAAATTTCATAAACTCCACCAAGACGAGACATTTACATAAGGGGTGTCGGATTTTTTTTTTTATTTTTATATTCAAAATGGGTATCGTGGATCCTGCAAAGGATTTAGGAAGAAGTAATTTTTATTCCGGGACATTGTCCAAAATTGAATTTTGAGACCCCGTGTCGATTTTAAGTAAAAACCACACATCGAAAAAGTATGATCAAAGTATACTCGTATCTAAATAAATAAAATTGTACTTAAATTCTTAAAAAATCGTAATTTGGAGAAGTTCAGAAAAAGATGAGTTCAAGTGAGTTAGCTGGGTGAAGCGAATTGTAGGACTTAAGGCCATAAAAGCTACTTTAGAGTTATAATATCAATTTTCAAAACTGTAAGGTAATAAAAGCCTAGGCAATATATTTTTTCAACCTTTTTTATTGCATTTAACGCTAAAAAATATATGGTCACCGCATGGATACTAAAAACTGAAATTGCTGTAGGTATCCAATATAGCTCGTTAAATATGGATGCATAGCACATTTTATAAAGATGGGTGGATGGATTTATGGGTGCAAGTTGCATATAATATATAATTAGCCTAGGGGCGCTCTGTGTGTGCAGTGCTTTATACATACCTACCATCGAATAATAGAAAATGGGACCTTTTCTTACTGTTACTCTTAACTCTTAAGCTAACAAATGAAGTGTGCAACCCTATTTTACTGTCATGCGTGAGCATTACTCGTGAAAATATTATTGTCATAAATGTAGAGTTAATAGAACGCATACGCCCACTTCACACAATGGGTTTATTCTTGGTTCCTATACCTATATAGTATTTATGGCCTTATATATTGTTGGTAGAAATTTTAACCGAAAATTTCATCGCGGTTAATAATCCTTGAAAGCATCACTTGAAAAATTCAGAACATGAAAACCTATGGCAATTTATTGTCCTAGAAATGCTTAAGAAATATGTATGTATTTGTGTATGGAAAGTATATCTATTCCTACCTAATTTGGGTTTAAGATATAATAGGAATGGTTCAAAATTGATGCTGAGGGAAGGAAGCTTTCGCTTCAATTAATTCAATACAACAATGTGTTGAAAAGATATAACAATGGACCATGATGACACTTAGAAAAATAAGCTAATTTAAACCCGGAATATACCACCTTAATCTGGGCTCGAGTCAGACGAGTTCAAATATCAAGATACAACTCGATAGAAGTTACTTAATTCAGGTAAGTTTTTTGTCAAAGACATTAAAGTATTTAAATAAAAGCATTGGCTAATATCAGTGAATGTTTTTTTAACAATTAATGCATTCACAAAAAAAAAATAAAAATATCGTTTATTTTTGGGCAGGAAAAGTAGGAAAGTTTCTCAGCATACCTAAGGCCGCGCTGAGTTGTCTCGGAGTTAACTTAGAATTTCAATAGACTGAAAGATATGTTTCTGGAGTTTAATCAGGTTTAACCTCGAGACTAGAATGATCTCGTACTGAAAAACTGGCCCCTTAGAGAGTGAGCCAATGACTGATGGCGATGGGTGAAATTAACAGTGTTACCCCTGGGACTCATTTGAGTCAACAGAGACACAGTTGTTTTAGCTCAATTCACTGACTCAAATTTTTAAGAATTGACCAATTTTTTAAAAATACAAACAAAAACTTATTTTTGTTTTATTTGTTTGTTTTATTTTTTTTATAAATATATGTGATTTACGTAAGAATAGCTTCCGCGAAAAAAAAAATGCAGCTAGGCCACTATTGCAGCCACGGTCTGAAATAACAGTACCTGCTATACAATTTTGCTTAGCAATTTTACATAACCATATTTTTCTCGAAAAACGGTTACATAACTTTTTTTTTGAAAAAATCAAAGAATTACTTTTGAAAAAAGGTACTTTTTTAGGGTGGAATACCATTTTTCAAAAAAAATGGTTACTAATGGCATGCCTCTCAATAAACTATGTTTTTGATTTTCGATTTTGTATGAAAACTGTTAATACAGTGGCATAGCTAGAAGGGGGCGAAGGAGGTGGTTGCCCTAGGCACCAGGTGTAAGGGGCGGCAATATTATTAACGTTGTGCTTAAGAAGTTTTAAACCATTACAAAAGTTTTTTATTGGAAATTTAATTCCTAGGAAACATACAATTTTTATAGAATTCAAATTGTTATGGGCGGCAAAGTATCCTCGTTAGCCTTGAATAGTTAAAATTAACACACAAAAATTTAATTTTTTATGTAGGTTTTATGTTTTTCAAATTCAGATATTTGGGGGTGCAAAAATTATTATCATTGTTGGAAATTATAAATTTGAAGCTTGAAATAAGCATATTAGTTTAATTTTTTTTTTTATTTTAAGAAGAAAGGAACATTTGTAGCCAATTGTAGATTTGTAAGTTATTTACTTGTGAAGGCTTGAAAGTACATTTTTTTCGTAAAATCATGTAGATAGGTTTTATTTTGAGGTATAGTGAAATAATTATAGAAGAAGCAATAAACAACCTATTAAATCACTTAGAGCTCAAAAACAGGTACACCATTTGATTACTTAGAAAAATATGAATATATGCAAAAAAAATAATCGTTGGAGCTGTTTTCTAAAAAAACAAATTTTTTACATACAAAAATTTGGTATCATTATGAAAAAAATTGGTATATGCCAGCTTCGAGTATTTATTAATATACATTTATGCACCTAGTTTCAAGAATATACATTAAGCCATTTTTGAAATATTGAATTTTCAAAAAAAATTCAATATTTAAAAAAAAAAATCAAAAACTTAGTATTTTTCAAAAAAATGGTATGTAATACGATGAACGTATATTAGAGGAGCTATTTGATAAAAATTTTGATTGAAATCGGTCGAGCCGTTAATGATAAATCCGAAAACAAAACCATTAATAACGGTTTTTGGTAGTTTTTTTCACCAAAATGTAAACAACAATACCTACAATAATTTACTAAATTTTTGTTTACCAAAATCGTTGGAACAGTTTTTGAAATAAATAAATTTTTCCTCAACGGTAGTATGGCAAGTACCTACCGTTATTTTTGGAGATAAAAAAAAATTCAATTTTCTCGCTGCACAGTCACCAAAAAGCCTTAAAATCCACAAATTTGAAGAAGATCGGATCATTGGCTTAGTCTGTAGATCCAGATACAAACAGACAGACAGACAGAATTCTGCACCCACTTTTTTGGTGTTCTCTATCATCGTAATGTCATGTTTGTTTGAAATTTTTTCAAGAATCCTAAACTTGGCCTGTAGTAGTTTTAATTTAACTTTAAGGTCGACGTAGGTTCTCATCACTAAACAACATAACTAAATAAAAATATTTTGTAAATACAAAGTTTTAATTATGATAAGACCAAATGGGCGGCAAATTATTGTTTTGCCCCGGGCGGCAAATATCCTAGCTACGCCACTGTGTAAATAACTAATTTTAATAGTTTCTTATGTAGAAGCATCTTGAAAATTTAATTACATTTTTTCAAAATAAATATATTTCTTGAAATTAAAAAAAAATTATTCCAAAATTTTAATATGTATAAGACTCAGTACCTACCTCCCTGAAGCCTTTTTTGACATTCTTTGGAATATTTTAGAGAAATGTATTAATTTTATGAAAAAATACTTGTCATACGAATAATAAAATTTTTTTGCCGACACGAATTTGAAATAAGTTTAAAAATATTGCATACTAAAACTTTCAAAAAAAAAACTGGAGTTTTTGAAAAAAGTTTAATTTGTATTTTTGAAAATTGGAAAAAAATTGTTTTTTTTAATAAATGTATATAAAGAAATACTTAAGATTTGCGTTTCAAAATTTTTCCTTAAAATTATTTTGGAAATTTTTTTAATAAACAAATTATATATTTGTATTTATCCATAAAGCCTTCTTCTTTCACTTCAAGCAAATATAATGAAGTTGTTTTAGCGATTTAAACTACCGAATTTCATGATTTTAAGCAATCTTCCTTCATAATATCAATTTCTCTTACATACGACCAAGTACACGTAAGTGCGAAAAAAAATCCCCGGGTTGGTGTTGAAATTGAACAAAAACAGTTGGGTGTGAGACATGGACAAATGGTTTTGTTCTATTTAAAAAAAAAACTTTCAATGATAAATTATTACCCAAATAATATGAAGTTCAAATGGCCGCCATGGCTTCACTGGGTAGAGATATCCAATTTTCGATGATTCTGAAGGAGTTAATAGATCAGGCTGAAGTTGAGTGATGGTGGCATAGATTATATTGACAATGCTGCTTATTGGCATTGACCTGGTGGTTAAATTTGTTGTAAACTAAGTAGTAGTTCTAGTCAATCAATTTTATCTTTCAAAATTTATATTCATATTTTCTTCACTTGATTATAAGCTCTTGTATAATAAAAACGTTTCCGATCTGGGATTTATTTCATTTAATTATTTTATTTTAATTGGAATAGAAGTAACTTTTCTACAAATTTCCCTTCACCTCGTTGTTAGATAATAATAAACTACACTGTCCATTCATTCATGCAGAATGTTCGTTTTGGCATCAGCTGAGAGGAATTAAAAAAAATAATAGTTTTTAAAGTTTGCAAGAAGTGATTGTTAGAAACCATTTATCTGGCAACTACAAAAGCTTTTAACTGTCTTCACATTTTAGTCATCTACGAGTGTGGAATCGTTGGCTAGATTCCTCTTATTTATTTATTGATATCTTAATATTATTGAATTATTTTTCAGGCAAATGTAAACAACAAGTGCTTAAAGGGAAAAAAACAAATTCAAAATATTGTTTTGTTAAAATTTAAAAAATAATTTTATTAATTGCTGTTATGTATGTACATATGTATGTATTATGTATGTGAATAAGTATATAGTTTTTTTTTTTTTTTTGTTGCAAAATATGAAAACTATCTTTCGAAAGAAGAGCTCGGTGATGTTGCATCATCTGCATCTGCGGAAATGCTTCCTTGTCCACTAAGTGCACCTTGATTAAGGTTTTGTGACACATCTGTAGAAGACACACTTCCACTGAGTCCACTCCCAGAAAGATCTTGATTTGATTGAGCAAGTGAATTTACACTGCCATTGGATCCTCCTCCAGTAGTGCTTCCCGATCCTCCAACAAAAATATCCTGAATATCATTTTGGGTCTGAATTGTGGCAGGTGCAATAGCACTCGAGCTTCCTCCTAATCCTCCAAGTCCACCTTGACTGAGACTTTGTGATTGTGTTGTTGCTGAAGAACCACCTAGACTACCTCCTATTCCACCTTGATTCAAACTTTGTGACTGATCTAAGCCAATGGTGGAACCACCTCCAACACCACTTGCTCCACCGACACCAACCTGGTTTGAGTTCTGTGTCTGAGAATCAGACGTAGAAACAACACTTGAACCACCAATTCCTTGTCCAGATTGTCCCTGTCCAGATGCAACACCACCGCTTCCAGCCACTACTCCAACATCTGGTTGAACAGAATTTTGAGACTGTACAGCAGATTTGGCATCACTGTTTTCAAGTTTTGTACCTCCAATTCCGGGTCCACCAACTAATGGAATTCCACCTAATCCTCCACCAACTGAATGCTTTTGAACATGGTGAATTGGGAGTAGTGGAATATGAGGAGGTGTGTGTATTGGCCCATGATGTGGTACCAAATGTGGTGAATGTGGTGGCACATGGTGTGGGACATGATGTGGTGGATAGGGTGGTATATGGTGTTCTAGACCATGTCCAAATCCTGGCCCACCGGCAAATCCAGAGCCAATTCCAAACCCAGGTCCTCCAAATCCTGGTCCATATGGCAATGGTGGTGGTGGTAAATGATGTTTAGGTCCATGATAAAGTCCATCTTCATGACCATAGTGCTGTGGCAAAGCCGAAATAGCTACCACAAGTGAAATGAACACAGTAAATAATTTCATTATAGAAGTATATTGCTTTTTCTCCTCAAGAACTTAATTTCTCAACAATCTCAATCTGTACTGATATCAATTGTTTGAAGTGACCTGGTTTTATATTAAAATCTCTTTTTGTCTCCAAACAAAAATAATTCTAATGACAAATCTTAAGGAAACTAGTATTTTGTTTATAAAATTTACAACAAAATAAATCCCCAATATTCTAACATAGGTATCTTCCACAGACAGATAAACCAGTTTAGATGTTGGTTTTACCAATATCTTCTATCAAAAGATCTTGGAAATTTACAAACTTTTGGCCCCTGACTAATAGATACATTTCTTTTGGGGATTTCTTTTTGGCTAGAATGGAAAGAAGATAATTTCAAAATGAATAATTAATTGTTAAGAATAATTAAGTTGGTCAATTTACATTTTTGGTTGTCTCAAATATTAATGCATGACAAGTCGTATGACGTATGGTAATGGTAAAGACGATTAGCAGATGCTAAAAAAAAAAGTTATTTGCGTCATAAAATCCATCGCGTTTGCTGGTCTCATTTCTACTATATTGTCCGTCTGTGCTTCCGTCAGTTAAGATGAAAATCGCCTTATAGCTTCAAAGGATAGACGAATTTGGTTCAGTTTTTTTGCTGATAATTTTTTTAGAGAAATTTGAGTTTTTGCTTAAACTCATCACGGAATGATTTCGATTTATTTTCAAGTTCTTATCAAAGCGGCTACAAGTGAATCTGATCAAACTTTGTACTTCTAGTCAAAAGGATAGTAGCCACTTTGACTGACTTACAAGATACAAAGGCTTCTACTTTTTGTACATAATTTGAGACTTGTTTGATACCATGGTCTGTCAGGGTTGCCGAAATCGAAAAGTTGCTATCAGTTTCTTTTGAAATGCTAAAAAATTTTCAAATTCAGCCTGCCAAGGAGGCTGCCATTTAAATAAATTTAAGTTTATGCGATTTTATACAAGAAAAAATAATGCTAGATGGATTTGGCTGTTGAAAGGGCCTACCAGAGAAGACCTTAACGTTTTTAAAATTTGATAAATGGTATTGTCTGTTTGGGAAACTATATAGATATTACTTTTAAACTAGGTGAATGACTCAGTCGTGACCATTTAAGTCAAACAATGAATGACAAATCAAGTTTTCCACAATTTTAGGGTTACCATCTTTCAAGTTTTTAAGCCAAAATTAACACATCTGCTTTTACAAAGCCAGTTTTCTGATGAAAAATGTTAGCTTAGTGACCTTTTGAACTTTAAATAAAATGCACAACTGATTTGATTGATCAAGTTGCTTGGAATTTAATTAAGAACTTTCAAAATATGAAAGAATTTACAGACAAAAAATAAAAATAATATAAAAAAGCATTTAAATCACTCTTTTAATTGTATAAGCAATTAGTTAAATAGTTGAAGCTCAAAAACAAGTATGCCACTATTCGATTTAATATGAATATATGCAAACAAAATTAAAAATTGTTGCAGGGATTTGTTTATAAACGAATTTTTTACTATAAAATAAGCAAACATTAAAAAAAAAATTTGGTATGTCAATTTGGAGTACTATTAAAATACATATATAATCCTAGTTTAAAACAAAACAAAATCATTATTGATTACTTAAAGGAGCTCTTGCATTTTTACTGAAATCGTTTGAGCCGCAAATCAGAAAATTGAATTTCAAACGAACCGTTAATAAAAGTTTTTCTTAAATTTTAGTACACTACACTGCACCTACAGTTATACACACATTTTTTATCAAAATCTTTCGAGCTGTTTTTGAGACAAATAAGCTTTTCCAAAACGGTTGTTTGGTAAGTATACCGTTTTTTTTTTTGTTTAGCTTAAACAATTTCAATTTCCCCTCTGGAGACTTGCAAATAAAACCTTTAGTTCAAAATTTTTAGAAAATTGCTTAAGTGGAGAGAGACACAGACAGAAAAACAGAATAATGTCACCCACTTTTTTTCAAGTTCTCTATCATCGTTACGTCATTTTGATTGTAATTATCTCGAAATTTTTTTTTTTAATTCAAAACTTGACATATAGCCAAAGTACCTTATCGCCAGTAACCTAAATACACAACTGGGTCGCACGTACTTGCTCTTATGTTCAAGGTACTGAGGGTTTAAAAACATTATCTGTAAAGCCATACAAATTATGACTATGACAGTCAAATGTTTAAAAGCATGAAATACGATTTTTTAATTAACTAAAACAACTTCTTTCAGTTTTTGAGACGAATGTTATTGTATGTAAAAAAAAATTAAATCGCATCAAGTTTCAAAAAAATTTAAATATAATAAATCCATAAACATTTTTTTTAATTTAACTACACAAAAATATTTATCCTTTTTGGAAGCATCTGTTTAAAAAAATATTAAAATTATTCAAACTCGTTCTGTGGGAAATACCATTAATAACCATTTTTTGAAAATGGTTTTTAACCAAAGGAAGCCTATACTAAAAGCTATATGGCAGGTACCGTTATTTTTTGTTCTAAGAAAATTAAAAAAATGTGTGGGCATAACCACCAAAAACCACTATGTACCAAATTTGAAGAAAATCGATAGAAACTGTTACTATTTTTAATTTTTATAAGTTTGGTACTATATCGCACTAAAATCTTAGAAGCTGTTTTAAAGAAAAACAAAATTTCCCTTAATAGTTTTTTTTAACATTTGTGTGGAAGGTACTGTTATTTTTTCATAAAAGTGAAACGTTTTCTCTTAAAAACCACGATTTATAAAAATCGACCGTGTAGTTTTCCTAATATTTGATTTTCAAACAAAAAAAAATTGAACATTTTTTAAATTTCAAAAATTATTTCTTTTTATTCCAAGTAAGAGAAACTTTTAATATTGCTTTGAAGCATTTGTATTAAAAAAACAATTGATATCAGAATAACCGTTTTGAAGAAAATCGAAAGTAAAAAATTTTTTCATTAATAACCATTTTTGGAAAAATGATTTTCGGTCCAAAGGTAGCTATCGAAATAAATTTATTAAATTTTTTCTAAAAACAAAAGTGAAATGGCAGATACCGTTGTTTTAAATTCTAAATAAAATTGAAAAAATGTGAGGACAGAATCACCAAAAATCCCAATATACAAAGTTTTAAGAAGATCGATGCAGCTGTTTAGACTTTAGCCGAACAGACAGCCAGACAGAATTGTGAAATCCACTTTTTTCGTCTTCCTTATCATCGTAATGACAAATCTGATCAAAATCTCTGGTTTAATTTGTTTTACGAATGCATTACTTGCCATACAGTTCCCTCTGTATATTGCAAGTAAAAAAGCGCTTAAACTAGTTCTACTTCCTTGAGAGCATTTCACAACATTTTAGACTATCTATCTATCCTTAAATTTTGTAAGATCAATATTGGAGTAATTTTTTTTTATGAAAGTACACATTCCAGGCACATATTTAAGGACATTTCAAATATAAACATGACTCAGTTGCTGACTTCAACCGTTCTTTTTTTTTAATTTTAAGATTTGGGATCATAATTTTGACTTTAATTGTAAAACTCCTGTTTATAGAAAAGGCATTAAAGTGAACCAAACAGCATTAATTTGTATCAAATACATATTGCCATGGAAAATGATTTTTGTAGACAAAATTCAAAAAACATACCACTGTGAGGCGGACGAGTTTAAGCTTTTAAGTAGGTTTTATAAGAAATGACTATTATTATTTTTCCAAAATTTTTAATATTATTTGTCGAAATTAGCCAGAACTACTTTAAAAAGTCGAGTTTTATGTAAAGGGTTTTTCAACAGGGACGCTACAAAAGGAGAGCGACAGGGACAGCAAACGACGCCATATTTCTTGCCGCTCTTTTGACATTTCTCTTCAGTGAGGTTTGCCATTTCATGATGGAAAGATATACGAACCCACAACGAGTCGAAATTATTAAAATTTGCTACCGAATTTCGGAGTCAGTGGCCTCAACGTTAAGAGCGCTACGTCCAATTTATGGTCGTCATAATCGCCCTAGCAGATCGACAATTGAGCGTCTAGTGCCACTTGACCACCAAAAGCGTCGTATGTTCGTGAATTGGGCTGAGCAACAACTTGAAAATGATTCGGATTTTCATCGAAAAATCATCTTCAGCGATGAGGCTCATTTCTGGCTGAATGGCTTCGTCAATAAACAAAATATGCGGTATTGGTCAGGCAGCTATCCATACGTACTCCATGAGTCATCATTGCATCCCGAAAAAATGACGGTTTGGTGTGGTTTGTGGGCCGGCAGCGTCATTGGGCCGTACTTCTTCCGTGATGATCAAGACCACTACCGTTCAATGATAACGGAATATTTTTGGCCTCAATTGGATGATATGGACTTGGAGGACATGTGGTTCCAACAGGACGGCGGCACAAGCCACACAGCGAATGTCACAATCAATTTATTGGAAACCAAGTTTGGAGAACGTGTTATCTCACGAAATGGTCCAGTCGCTTGGCGATTCGTCGGTTGTGCCGTTAGTCTACTTCCTGTGGGGCTACGTCAAGTCTATGGTCTATGCCAATAAGCCAGCGACGATTGATGAACTTCGTACGAATATCGCACGTGAAATTGTAGCAGTATAGACAGATTTATGCTTGAAAACCGTCGAAAATTGGGTTCAGTGTCTGGAATTCTGCAAGCATGTTGTGGTGGTCATGCAAAAAATCGTGTTCCATACATAATGGCATCGAACGAACTTTCAAAAGAATAATGAATTTCATTGATATCCAAAACCGTTTTTGTTTTATTTACCGTTTTTGTAGCGCTCTTATTGAAAAACCAGATACATATGAGAAAATAATGGTACCTTCGATACAAGAGTTAAAAAGCCGGAAACTTCTACGTTTTTGATTAAACTTTTTCCATATACTAAAATTAATATGATCTTCCACAAAAAATTATAAAATTATGAACTTAGCAACTATTAGTAGTACCTCTCATATAGAACGTGTTTTATAATTTTTAATTTTTCGTTATTATCGGCTGAACGGATTTAGGTAGATTTTTTGTATACAAATTTCAGATAGGATAAAATAATATCGTGTATCATAAAAAAAGATTTTGAATTAAAAAAAATTTTTTTTTGTGAAATTCGATATTTCAAAAACAGGTGACAATTTTTTTCAAATTTTATTTGTATATGCACATAAATAAATACTACAGATTTGCATACCAAAAGTTTTGAGTATTCTTAATACAAAAATCTATGAAAACCGCTCCAACGATTTAAATTTGTTTTTCTTCATACAATCATATTCAATAAAAATTTTAGATGGCATTGTTTTTTTTTTTTTTCATCTCAAACCCTCAACGAAGCTTTTTTTAGCTAATTTAAATATCGTATTTCATGCTTTTAAACATTTTTCTCTCTTGATATCCATGTCTTTACATATAGTTTTCTTAAACCCTCAGCACCTTGAACATAAGAGCAAGTACGTGCGACCCAGTCATGCTTTTTATTTTTTTAATATTTTCTATCATGCTGCTCTATATGGTGGCTGACCACTGGTGGTGGATCTTACATCATCATCACCCTATAGGTACCTACTTGCCTATGTCTCTATTATAAACCCAAACTAATTAAATTCAGCCCATTATTATTTATTTACATTCTTTTTCTTTCTATTTGGTATCTGAGGGTAGCATCCACAGATAGTAAAATAACCCCTGTTGTTGAACAGCATTGATGACTCAAATACATACAAAAAATGCTGAACTGAACAAAATTTTCCAAGATAGCTATTTTATTTTACAAGACATTAATTTCAGATGATGGCAACATGTCCGATTTTTCTACTTAATTACACACCTGGCTACTTGCAACTTCTGTTTAGCTTGGTTTATATCTTTCTCGTCAATGGGCACACATCGGTATCGTATAGTTATCACCCTGTTTTGTTTCTTAGTAAACGTATCTATATACGACGTCATTCATAAAATTTGAACCAATTTTATTCCTGAGTGACCTTAAATACTTTATGACCAATTAAGTTTTTCATTATATCTATATCTTCTTTTTTTTTATTACAAGATAAAAATATATACATAGGTATACTCGTACATACATACATACATATGTACAAATAAATATAAGAACTGAAGGTAAACAACAAGTAAAACGGAAAAATCTTCCAAAAACTCGAATCCCTGAATGGAGTTGACGAAAAATATTTATGTGGGTACATATTCCATCTGATGGTATAACAACATTAAATGTATTTGTTTACCAAAATTGTGTCCAAAAAAATTCACTCAATAATAATACATTCATCACATTTACAGATGAAGATGCAATTTGACAAATGCAATAATAAAATTTAGTTTGCTATTTTCAAATAAAATTATTTTTAACTTGACAACTGCAATTATCATATTGATATTTGCAATTTTAAAAGAGCCACTGTTTTAACTGCATGGTGTGGTATTATTAATTTACGTTATTTGTTAAAAAATAAATTTTTTGTAAATTATTTTAAATATAATGACTTCGTAGTATTTTCCATATGTCTGTATAGTCCAGTAAATAGGGGTAAAATAAAATGCATGACTGGGTCGCTAGTACTTGCTCTTATGTACAAGATGCTGAGGGCTTAAGAGCATTATATGTAAGGGCATGATGGAAAATATGAGAGAAAAATGTTTAAAAGTTTGAAATAGGATATTAAAATTAGTTAAAATAACTTCATTGAGAGTTTTAAATAAAAAAAAAAGAATGCCATCTTAATCCATCTTAATTCTTGATTGAATATGATTGTATGTGAAAGTTGGGGCGGTTTTCATAAAAAATAATTCTGTATGTATCAAATTTTTAAAACGTTTTTAAGAAAATTTTTGGAATGCAGTTCATAAGTATTTATTTATGTTCACATACAAATAAAATTCCAAAAAAAAAATAGTGGACCCGTTCTTTATAGATCAACTTTTAAAACAAAAATTGAATATTTTGTTTAATTCAATTATTTTTTTTTAATTTTGTTTTACTATATTTTTTTTTCTCATTTTAAATTTGTATATAAGAAAAATAAACTTAATTCGTTCAGCTGATAATAAAAAAAATTCAAAATAAAAACAAAAACTTCTATGAGACTATCAATAGTTATTATTTGTAAGCTTTTATAATTTTTGTTAGCATATGACACTATTTCAAGCATAAACAAAAAGGTTTATAAAAATCGCACAGCCATTTAAAGATAAAAATATTTTCCTTTACATTTTTTTTTTATATTTAAATGGAAGGTAGGTTCCGTTATTTTTTCATAAAAGTAAATTTTTGTAAATACTTTACAAAGTATAAGAAACCCTCAAATGACGAGTTTTATAAAAATCGACAGTTTATCTTTCGTTATATTTAATTAATTGATTTGATAGTTGAGCCTTTCAACGCGTTTTTTCATGAAATAAATAAAAATTGTATTTTAAATTACTTTAAATCTTTAATTTTGATTATTTAATTATTTATTTGCTTAAATTCATTTAGGAAGCTATGCTTCCATCGTCAGTAAGTTTTATATAAATAATAATAAATGCCTTTAATAAATAAACAAAATACGTGTTTTTAAGTTATATAAAATAATATCTTTTATTTAATATTAAATTTTCAAAATAAATCCCAAAAATGTTTTTTTTTTAATTTGTATAAAAAAACTATTTATGTATATAAGAAGCTTTTTTTTATAAACAAATTATTAGTATCAAAATAATCGTTTTGAAGAAAATTGAAAATACAAAATTGTTCATTGATAACCATTTTTTGAAAAAAAGTTTTCAACCAAAGTTAGCTTTTCCCAAGAGAAATGTATTGAATCTTTTTCAAGAAAAGTCGTTAAGCCATTTTTGAGAAAAATAAAATTTTGTAAAATTGCAGAAAAAAATTGTATGGTTGTTTTTAGTTCTAAGAAAAAATTTTAAAAAACGTGTAGGCAGAATCACCAAAAACGACTATGTACCAGGTTTTAATATAATCGATCGTGCTGTTTAGGCTGTAGCCGAACAGACAGGCCGGCAGAATTTTTCCACCCACTTTTGTGGGTGTTCTCTGTCATCGTAATGTCATGTTTGATTGTTTTCTCGTATTTTTCTTAAATGAATGCAAAACTTCCCTAATAGTACCTACATCGCAAATAAAAAGGGGGATGACCTTTCAAAAGGTCAGGTTGTTCTAAATGTATGATAATGTTATGGTTGGTAGATAAAAATTCTAAATTTTCACAGCTACGACCTCTCCATCCCCTTCAGAGTCCTGGAAAAACCACAAAAATCGGAACTTTTTTCGGTTTTTTGCCAACTTTTCGGTGTTTTTTACGGAGACTAAGTAACGTTAAAACTGAAGAAAACTTAATTTCCTACAAATGTGATTCAGAAGGTTATTTACTTCACTACAAGGAAAAGGCTATTGATTATGTCCTCAAAAACAGGGCAATTAGGAACTAAGACGTTGTTGGATTTGTATGCTAAAAATCTTTAAATGGGTCATTGAAGATAAAAAAAACCTGCCTGGTACTATTAAATTGATGGCTCCATTTTAGAGGGAAAGATGGTGATTGGTAGGTATAGCATCCTCGGTAAAAGCAACCAGAATACAGGCAGTTGTGTTACAATAGCCAAGTCACAAAAAGTTAACCCTTTGTTTAGAAAATTAGCTGAACAATAAACATAAAAGCGCAAATACAGTAAACCTTTGATAAACAAGTGTATACAAAATTCAGAGAAGTAGCTGTAAAATAATTGCCCAGGGGATCAATTCTCAATCTGTGAAGCTGTGAAGTGATAAATTTGCTCATAACTTCATGTTTAACTCGATTTAGTGTATTGTAAGAAAAATGTAAAATAAATTCTGTAAAAAATAAAAAAATTAATTGTGGAAAAAATACACAAAATCCTAAAGGAAGCAATTCAAATGACAAAAAATTCTATATGCATAATTATTAATAGGACACCGGATTTTTTTGTCCATTTATGAAATGAACAACGTTTTTAACCAAAAACTATCCAAAACCAAAATATTTTTGGAGTTTCTCCCAACTCAATTAAATTAAACTAAAAAAGAAAATTCAAATTTGTCATTTTTATCATTTAGTACTCTTAAGTAAAAAATTTTGATAGAAATTCGCATAAGATGTTTTTGTGAAGTGATAAAATGAAAACTTATTGCAAAAACTCAAATGATATTTTTTGTATTACTTCACAGATTAAGAATTGATCCCAGGAATAATAAAAATAAACATCTCAGACAAAAAAAAAAAATATTGCATTTACTAAGTCACTAATGAAGTGATTGTATTTATCATGGGTTGCCCTTAGTACTAAATGGAGGTAAAATTAAGATTTATCTTAATTTCGTGAAAATTAAAATTTTTTTTAGGAAAATGTGAAAGTAAAAATTGAAGCTTATGTAATTCTAAAAAAATAAATAAATTTAGTAGCACAACAGCTCATGGAGGACCAGGGCCTAGTGACTTACAACTCTCAACCATTCATGTGTGCGTGTTGTTGGCAGGAATGGAGGGGACCTACAATTTTTTGCCGAGTCGGAACGTCTAGATGAGAAACACTTAGTTATGACAAGTTATACTCTTGGAAGATTTGTCAGTTCCTCGCAAGAGGCAGTACCTCGGAAAAAACCATTTCTGTTTTTAGGTGGCAGCGGCTGAGAAACAAACCCAGACCTTCGGCTAACAGTCCAACGCACTTTTTTTTTCAAATTCATTTTTATTTTCAATTTTCTTAAAACTGTCTTAAAGCTAGACAAAAATTCATAAGAACTAGCCTACTTATCAATATCTTAATACTAACTTACTGGCCCAATCGGTCGCTCTAAGTTAAACTATAATAACTTAATGCTAATGCCTTTCGGCCTAAGAACTATCTTTATACTAAATCCAGGTTGGTTTTATTTTGTACCGAGAAGAATTTACAAAAATGCACTAACCACCATGCCACGAGGTACTACTATGTAATTCTACACAAAAAAAAATTAATATACATTTCTTACTTCAAGCAAGAGAATCAAAGAAAATCATGCAAGAACTTCATGATTGAGCAAAATTTTTTTCAAAAAATTTATTAAAATCTTAATAATCGATGGTCAAATTTTTTTGTAAGATTTGTGTTTGGTTTTTTCCCATAAAACGAGCACGTGAAAAACTTGATTTAATAATAAAGAGATGTAACCAAAAACAAATCGTACAAAAAATTTTACCCATCGATTAAAAAAATTTCAATAATTTTTTTGACAAAATTTGCTCATCCATAAATTTCTCCCATGATTTTCTCTGAATTAATTTATGGTATAAAAAAAGTTTATATGTTAAATATTTTTTGAGGAATTAAAAAGAAACTAAATTAAATTTCCTTTAAAATGACCTATTCAAAAAAAAATGTTTTGTACAAATTGACTGAGAAACAGTCGCTAACACTAAGCTGATTTTAGGTATTATTTTAAAATCGGAAAAAAAATTATGGCAACTCTTAAACAAGGAAAAATTTGAATTTTGGTTATTATTTTAGACCTTGATTGGTCAAAAAGAATGAATCCATTTGCACCATCTAACAATTTCTTCAAAACAGCCAAAAATCCCATTTAAAGGAAATTGCACGTTACAACTGGATATAAAATTCAATCTTTTTGACCAATTTAGTCAAAAAAAAAAAAATAATCAAAGTTCAAATTTTTATTAGCTTAAGGGTTTTCATAACATTTTTTCCGAATTTAAAATAAACGCTAAAATCAATATATTTGAACATATTTTTGCTTATATCTTCCTGAATGTGAAAATAATAGATGAATTTTTCGGTCAAAAAGTGCTTGCCAGATAAACTGAAGGTTTTTCAAATAGGTACATATTGCCATATGAAATGACTTTTTATTTTTTTTCCAAAATTTCAAATATTTGTCAAACCTTCTTTTAAAAAGCGTATGTCGTCTTAAACTAAGAACAAATAGTGCCAGACGTGTTTGGTGAACATAAGTGCTTGCGTTTAGCAAATTTGGCCTAAGGTTGATAAAGAAGGTATTTTTAAATAACAACATACTTATCGAAGCTTACAAATCTACCTAAAAAAAGGCTGATTTTAAACGATTGCATGCCACATGAGTTTGGTGGTCGAAAGTGCTTGCCAGATGAGTCTAAAGTTGATAAGGTAAGTACTATAAAAATGACTTTTTTAAATACCTAACTCGTCTAGCAATTTTTTTTTGTGTAATGAAAGGCATAAGTTAAAAAATGTTTAAAAACCGGATCTGTAAAAAACAAAAATTTTAGTTTGACAATTTTTGAGAAAAAAAGTAATTTATTTTAATATATACTTTATTAACTTTAGGCCTGTCTGGCAAGCACTTTCGACCAACAAACTCGCCTGGCACCATTTTTTTTTTTCATATTAAAAAAAGACACAAGCTAACAACTATGTGTTGCAAACTCGGTTTTGTAAGATAAATACTTTAAAAACCTTTAGCTCACCTGGAAAGCACTTTTGACCGACAAACTCGTCTGGCACTATTTATTTTCATGTACAAAGAGGTATAAGCTTAGCTACTACAATATATTCAGAAATTGGATTTATTAGAGCGAGTGTGTCAAATTTCAGAGTGTTTTGGCAATTATTTTAAATTTTAACAAAATTACCTTGTGACCTTTAGACTGCGAACATATTGAAATACATTTTTTTTTTTTAACTTTTTGAGCAGCACAAATTTGAGAGAGAAAAAAAAAGTGAAAATAACGAAAATTCCATACATATTTGTATGGATATTTTTTTAAAATTTCCTGCTAAATTAGTTTTTGTTATATTTTTAGTAAATTTAATTTTGAAAAAAGAAATCAGATGAGTAAAATTGTCAAATACGAATTAGTTTCTGACTTACACAAAACATATTAAAAAGTGGCCAGTGTGACCATTGTCACAAAACTCAATAGTGAATTTACTAGCATTTTCGAATTTTGCATGCTTATTCCTAGACAAAATCACTTCCGCTTTGATTTGGGCGCAGAGGAAACGAAAGTTGGAGAGTGCTCCTCTGTTAAAAAAAAGTCACAAAAATTGTTTTTTTTTTCTGCCCTTAACGTTCGATCTCAAAAAACAGGTATACATGTAGGTACAACTTAATATAGTAAACAAAGTATTTTCAGTTCTGTCTACATTGCAAACATGATGTTTTGCTCGGATAGGGTTCTAATTCCGGGACTTTTAACGAAACTACATAAAAAGATATTGACACCATAAAAATAATGTTTACATTGTGGGCTTTGATCCATATGATAATAGCAACGAGCTCCCATAAAAGTGGCTACAGTGTGCACGCAGGTGGCCAAAGCGGGCGGTCCTTCCTATATGCGCTTACAACATTTTCTATAAAATGATTCTAGCAATTGCATTTATTGTTCAAACTGTTTATTTTAAATTGGATATTGGTGCAACAACGGCTAACACCATCAAGGACCAAAGGACCAGAGATTAGGTTGGCTCGCCAATGATTTTATATATAGGTAGACGATTACTTCATCATTTGGTTTTATTTGAACATAAGCTAAATGTCATTCAGTGATTTTGAAAATGTTAAAAGGATTGAGGTCAATTATTGGACACACAGAGATAGCAGACGGTAATGAAATGATTCTTCGAAAGGAGATACTTTGTGAAACAAATGATTAGAAATGGTCGATTACACTTCAGAGATTGAAAATTTTTGTAAGTACTTATTGAAGTTTTGGATATACCTATACGTTCAATCGTTCAGCATTAGTATAGTATTGGTTTGATTATTTGTATATGATGGTGGGGCTGATTTATGATACTTATAAAGAATGGGCCATAAGTCAATTTCCTATGTACAAAATTAATGCATTTTTATTCAGTAAATAGGTATATTTGAATTGTTTAGAGACTTAGGAATGGAGTATATAATGTACCTATCAGACTTCTTACAAAACTGATGATACCGGAAATAATGTTATTGGCAAGTGACGAGTAGATATCCTTATATCAACACCTTTTTCACAATTGTGCTGACATACCTGTTAAAAAAGGAAACTTGAAATACAAACATCGCACTGAGTCAGAGATAATTTACAGAACCAATTAATTGTTAGTTGCAACGTGAAGTCCAAGTGCAAATGTAGCATCTATTAAGCAGCAAATATCTGGATATATGTAGATTTGCTCTTAGTGTTAGATTCTAAGCAGTCTCCAATCAATCCACACAAAAATTTCTTCGGTTTTGATTCAAATGCCTGCACAAAAGCCTTCCTTATTCCAACGCAGCTATACACAGCGCACCGTTCGTTGAGTGCAACACCAGATGCCAGAAGAAAAGCGTATAGCTTAGCATGTTTACAATAGAAGACTTCCAAAATAGTTTATAAAATACACCATCAAGATCGCGTACAACCGATAGTTTGCTTCATTCATCAACATGTGATCTTGTCACTCAAAATGTGGTCCTTCTTTTTTTTGTTTTGATCTTGTCCTCTGTAACTCATCACCTCACCAAACATGGAACGCGATATAATGTTTAAGCATTGCAATGCGACAGCTAATTTTCTCTGGAGGAATATAAATACATTCCTTTTTTGATCTTTTTGATGAAAAAAAATAGAGATCAAAGAATAATTATTCTAAAATAAGGTTGAGCTGAGTTATTCGCAGTTTTATTAAAAAAGTCAATCGGTTACCTTAAAATAGTCTTAGTCTTAAATGGAATTATGGAGAATATTTTGTATATTTTGCATGATGATGCCTACATATTGACGGAGTACTAGACTAGAAAGAATGATTCATCAAAATACTTCTTAGACTAATTCACAGTTACGTAGATAGAGTAATATGTATGTGGTAAAAGTCTTACAAAAAATTCGTAGAGCTTTAAAATTGCGCTTATAATGGTCCTCAGGTCAAAATTCTCATTTAAATTTTCAGAAGAAAAAGATCACAAAACTGGGTGGTTATTTTTTCAATGTTCGATTTGAAGAACTATCGGGTTTTTCAATAAGAGCGCTACAAAAGTTTTTTTTAAATAATACAAAAACGGTTTTGGATATCAATGAAATTCTTTATTCCTGTGAAAGCACGTTCGATGCCATTATGTATGGAACTCGATTTCTTTTGCATGGTCACCACGGGCACGCTTGCAGAAGTCCAGACGCTGAACCCAATTTTCGACGGTTTTCAAGCATAAATCGGCCGATACTGCTGCAATTTCACGTTCGATATTCGTACGAAGTTCATCAATCGTCGCTGGCTTGTTGGCATAGACCATAGACTTGACGTAGCCCTACAGGAAATAGTCTAACGGCGTCAAATCGCACGACCGAGGCGGCCAAGCGACTGGGCCATTTCGTGAGATAACACGTTTTCCAAACTTGATTTCCAATAAATTGATTGTGACATTCGCTGTGTGCCTTGTGGCGCCGTCCTGTTGGAACCACATGTCCTCCAAGTCCATATCATCCAATTGGGGCTAAAAATATTCGGTTATCATTGAACGGTAGCGATCCCCATTCAAAGTAACGTGCCGGTTTTGATCATCACGGAAGAAGTACAGCCCAATTACGCCGCCGCTGGCCCATAAACCACACAAAACCGTAATTTTTTCGGGATGCAAGGATGACTTATGGAGTACGTGTGGATTGCTGCCTGACCAATACCGCATATTTTGTTTATTGACAAAGCCATTCAGCCAGAAATGAGCCTCATCGGTGAAGATGATTTTTCGATGAAAATCCGAATCATTTTCAAGTTGGTGCTTAGCCCAATTCACGAACATACGACGCTTCTGGTGGCCAAGCGGTTTCAGTTCTTGCATCAATTTAATCTTGTAAGAATGTAGGCCAAGATCTTTTCGCAAAATTCACCACAACTACGTCACAGAGATGCCCAACGCTTGAGAACGATGTGTGAAAGACACATTTGGGCTTTCTGCAACTGTCTCACTGGCACGGGAACATTTTGTACTGTTGTTGATCTGCTAGGACGATTATGACGACCATAAATTGGATGTAGCGCTCTTAAGGTTGAGGCCACTGACTCCGAATTTCGGTAGTAAATTTGAATAATTGCGACTCGTTGTTGGCTCGTATATCTTTCCATCATGAAATGACAAGCCTTATTGAAGAAAAATGTCAAAAGAGCGGCAAGAAATATGGCGTCGTTGGCTGTCCCTGTCGCTCTACTTTTGTAGCGTGCCGTTTGAAAAACCCTTTACTTAGTTCAAAATTAAAATTTTTGAGCTATGCCCCAAATGAGCGATATTTTTTTCGTGCGAAGATTGAATAAGGAATCTCCAAAAATATTTTTATAAAGGACAAATTTAATTGAACTGGCTCAAAGAGAAGATGGTGCAAGTAATGAATCAAGCAATCTTATTGGGATTTTCTCTTGGGAATTTTGTTTTCAAAAGATTTTGTCTTGGAGATTTTGTCATAGCTAGGTTTCAACTTGGGGATTTTGTCTCTGGGAATTTATTTTTGGGGATTATGGCTTTTGACCACATCACTTACCCGATGTTTGGTTACCAACTACCTTGACACGTTGTCTTTTTTATTATTATTTAAGGAACAAGACCAACGATACAATAGTAAAATTTTATTTTAAGACAAGGCAAAGCTTTTGATTTCCAAAAAATTAACAAATTTGACATTGGCATAGAATTATATTCATACAAAAGTTTTAACTTCAACACAAAAAACCATAATCAATATAACAAAAACAAAATACCTTCTATGTAATTAACATCAATGGCCGATTGCTAAAAAAAAAAATTTAGAAACTGCACTTATGCACTTATCAATGTCGTTAAGTTCTCTAGTGTTTCCAACTTCGTTTTGGATACTCGATTTCTCGGTTGTCCAAATTGAAAATACCCTCTTGGTTTGGACATTCCAATCTAGAAGTTATAGCGAAAATTCTACTGGCTTTTGAGTATGTCTGTATTTTCATATTTACTCAGAACATATTCATCATCATTGAAATGTGTGAAAAATTTAAAATAATTTCTTATCTGGTGACAAATTGTCTATTTTTCAATTTATTCTTCATTGACTTATCGTTTGACTCAACTAACCTCATCAAGTAATTCCTCATCTTTGATTTCTAGATCATTGAAAAGCATTTGGATTGAAACCAGTGCTGTCTTCATTTTATGTTTAAGTGATTTAGTAAAAAATATAACTCAACCTTCATTCCTAAAGTTTGAAAGTTAAGGTTTTTTGGTAGATTCCTAGAGGCAAAATGGAATTTTATTTTGATAAAAAAAAGCTACCAAAAACTGTTATCAAAAGTACCATATAACGGTATTTTAATATTTTCGATTGAATCATTAAAGGCTCAAGCAATTTTAATCCAAATTGTTTGCAAAAGCTATACCTACAAATGTTTTGAAAAAAAATATCGAATTTGGATTTAGAAAAAAAAAAAAATATTTTTTTTAATTCATATTTCGAAAGCAGGTTGATAGTTTTTTTTTTAAAATTTTTAAGAAAACCGCTCAGTGTTGTAATTTTTTCAAAAATTCATATTTATTCAAGTAATCAAATCTCAAATTGCATTCCTGTTTTTGAGCTCTAAGCTGTTTTACGAGTTGTTCAAGCAATTATTGTTTGAAACGTTTTTCTCTTATCATACAAAATTTTTTAAAAAAAGTTCTTAAGTTCCAAACATATTGAAATATAAGAGTGAGTACGTGTGATTCAGCCATATATATATTTTTTTTTTTCTGAAACCATTCTACAGATTTTTCTAAATAAATAAAAGATAATATTTTAAATAATATAAGACCACTTATTTTATTTTTCTATAACAAATTAAAAGGCTTGATATATCACATATTTATTTCAGAAATTATGAATTCCTTCTAGGAACTCCTTGTTTTTATTTTACATCCCTAATACTTAATTTTTTTAAGTTGTATTTACATTATGTACTTGTATTCCTGATTCCTGAATGAAAATACAAAATTGGCATAACTGGTCATACCCAACAAGTGCATGTTGGTCGTTGTTGCATCTTTCAATAATTCCAAGTTCGTGTTCAGTTCAGTTCCTTGTCACTTCTTCCCCTCGTCAATGCAACCAGGACTAGTTTACTCTACCTTACCATCATTTTGTTGAACGTTGCGTTGGAAATGTAGTCCATGAATGCAACGTAAATCAAACTACCATAAGCATGTTTGTTCGGCAATTCCGTTATCGTGTTTCGTTCGTGTGGCATCTGGCATTCTGTTGTTCTATGATGCATGCAGCACTGGCAAGGCAGAGCAAGAGCAATAGCAACCATTATTATGCGTTGTTATTTGTTTACCAATTCCACGACCAACATGACACTTGACTAATACCACACTGCACTGAACGCTGAACCAAATACGGACGCAAATGCACCGCGCTGCCGATGATGCTAAGAAAAAAAAAGAACTTCGTCATTGAAGCCTGCCTAAGCCATCTGTCAGCCAAAAGGCAAAGCAGAATGCATAGCTAGCTGTCTTGCTGCTTGCTCTAGGAATCCAGGAATTTTATGATTTGGATTTCCTCTTCCCGAATCAAACACTCCGGTTGGAGTTGCTTGTTCAATGTTCACTGCTGCGCTGCGGTTGTCGTTGTCGGTCGGTTGTCGCTCTGTTTGTTCGTGCCACGCCGCCGTGCCGTGGTGGTGGTGAACTTTTATAATACGAAATGATGCTAAACAGTTAGTTTGGTTCTGTGTTGTTGGATTTTATCAGTTCGTGCCACAAGCATTTGTGCCACCACTGGTACTGGTAGTCTTGTACACTCTCGGAACGTGTAGTACGTAAGAAGAGTGCCCGCCGCCGCCGGCTGACGACTATTCAAACAAACAGACAGACAGACATTCTATTGTGCGTGTGTTTGTGTGCTTCATAGAATTAATTATAAATACAAACAATCCGCTAGTCGTTTCTTTTTTACATTTTTTTTTGTGTCATTCGTAAGGCTTTGCATATTTCTGCGCTGTTTTTCGTCGTTTGTTTTTGTTTATATCTTTATTGCCGGCTCTCTTCTTCCAGAACTCGCATTTTCTCCAACGAACTCTTCGTCTTCATATCAAACCAGAAAGAAATTACAAAAAAAAAAAAAGTTACGAACAAAGCAAAAACGAAAATATCTTTCAAAAATTATCCAAACAAAATAATAATAACACGTATTTCTTGCCAAATATATTAAATCAAACAAAATAATAAATAATTATCTTAAATTAAAACTTTAATTTATTTATTTTAATAATCTACATTTTAATAAAAATAGTTCTTGTACATAAAATTAATTTATATAAAATATCATCAACAAATAAAACGTGTCGTCTTTTAAATTAGTTTTAAACTTATAATCTGTGTTTGTGTGTTTTTTTTTTTTGTTTTTATGTTTAAATATTTTAATCTCTTTTTTTAAATATTAAGTCTATATTATAGTTTTAATTAATTAATATAGATTTTTCATTCAATAAATAGTACAACACAATCTCAATCTCAATCTAAAAATCGAAAACAAAAAGAGAAATAAATAAAATCCAAAAATGTATATAAAAATATATCTGTGGTTCGTTTGGTTCGCGTGTGTATCTTTTCGCGAAATCATGTGCGATGATCTTGTACCAATGATGATTGGTGGTAACAGCAGTATTAGTGGCATTAGCAGTGGCAGCGCAAGTGGCGGAAGCAGCAGCACCGGAATCAGCAGTGGCATTATTGGCGGTATTGGTGGTAGCGGTGTTGTGGGAGGAAGTGCAGCCATTGGTTATGGTGGTGGTAGTGTAGGCGGTATTAGCAGTAGTTTTAGGTAAGTAAAGACGAACAAAAATAAATTGCTATTACTTAGTAAAATATATTGTAAACAAAGCCTTTAAAAGAAATAAACTTGCAAAGATCTGTTATAAGAGTCTTAATTTCACTTTGTTGCTTAAGTGACATTTTGATTTACCTAACTTTTTATCTACTAAAGTCGCTTAAGTCTAATACTGTGGTTCTGTTAGAATTTCAATGAGCGTTTTATATTACAAAGATTTTGTATTGGAATTTATACTGCAATTGTGTTTGATTCCTCAGCTATGCCAAAGCTGTTAACAAGAGACAAGCAAATGTGCTTACCTACAAGAATCCTAAAAATATACTTAATAGACAGTTTGTTTCTTGCAACTCTTAATTCATAATATTGGAAACTAGGAAACAACTCTCATGTCGCATTTATTAACGTCAAAAGAAAAGAAATTAAAGAAAGTTGTTCAAAATCAAAACAGATTCTAGACTATCCCACCGAAATCAGGGCTGTTACTTGGAGAACGATAAAAGTTCCATGAAATATTATTTTCAGGACATCTTAAACTTAATATTTCACGATCAACATCTTTTCTGCCTGAGCGTACCTATTCAAAATGCGCTCTATGAGCTCATATAAGGCGGTTTTCTTTTTTAACTCTGAGCAGAGCATGGGGCAGATCAGAGCTCTCCGATAAAATTTTGAAGCACATCTGTAAACTGAAATGTCATACAATTGCAATGCGTTCAACTCTTAAAAATTTACTACTGAATTTTAATATTCATATAATTAAAAACAGACAAAATTCAAAATTGTGAATTGAAACTGATTTTTTGAACGCGCTTATTCTTTTTATTCTGCGCTAATGGAGCGTTCTCCAAACTATTTAAATAAGAAAAAACAAGTTGAGCGCTCTGAATGTTCTGAGTTAAAAACGAAACAGATCTATTTTGACAGGTCAGTGCTATGCTCGGCTAAAAAAAAAGAAAAAAAAAGCCTATAACTGAGTCAAATGCTGAACATACGTATTTGAAAGGTCAAATATTAAAAGGTGACACCTTAATGTTCAATTTAAGCTCTGTTCCCTAGCGACTATCAAACTGTTTCAGACAGTGATGCCAACTGGGGATTTTTCATGTCTTAGGCATTATTTCATTAGCTGAGGCCTTAGGGTTTGTTTTTTTTCAAAAAAGCATCTTTTTTATTTCAAATATCTAATTTTGTAATCTTACTAACTGACTTTTTATAAGAAGGTTTTTTTTTATAATATAAATTCTATATACTACTGAAATCAATCAGCCAAGTAGAAGACTTAGCATTAAGGTTTGGACTTGTTGAATTATTGATTCAAAATAGCTTTTTATGGCCTTTATTCTTAAAAATTGGAGTTTCATTCGGCTTTCCTACTGTCATGTAAGTTAAACTAAACTTAACTTAAGTAACGTATGAAAAGGCCCTCACTGACTTTTCTATTTTTTAACATTTTTACAAAATCTGGGCCAAAAAATCTTTACACAAAGGTACTTCTTAAACACAAATCTTGTTATGATCTCCAATTTTGTTTTCAATACTTTGAACCTCATCACACTAAATTGTCATGAATTTTTTTCCTAATTAATTACTGTTTCTGTGATTTGATAATTTAAGTTTTTTTTTTAAATAAAAATTTGTTTTTTATTCAAAATAGCTTTGTATGGCTTTTATTCATATAAATTGGCATATCGTCCGGCTTACTCACTTGGATTCATCAGTGAAATAGTAAAGGTCTTTGACATACGCAATTTATATTAAGTTTAGTATAACTTACATGAATTGACAAAATGATGAAAAATTGTTTTTGTTTTAATATTTGTGGTTAAATTTTGATTAATTGTTTACTTCAATTTAAAAAAAAATGTTTTATTGATAAAGGCATCTTTATTTTCAAAATAGACATTTTTTCGTCAAAAGTGGTTGGAAACGCTGGTTTCAAGCCATCAGATTTAGTCATTTTTAGTGCAAACCCGTTCCACAAGTGAAAATTGTACTGTTTCGGACTAAAGAATGAGCTCAAGAGAGAATACAAAATTTCCGTTCATTGTTAGATTTGGTCCTAATCATTTGTTTGTGACCATTTCGAACTGGTGGTCGAATTCCAGGTGTTTGAATGTCAGATTTGAAAAAAAAATCAGTTTAATTTCAAATATCAGGCAAAAAACTAAAAAAAAAAGCCAGGGCTACCAAGTGTTACTTTAATATATATATATATTAATATCTGTGTCTGTTTATTGAAGTTTTTTTAACAATAAATAAAAGTTTCATAATTTAATAATTTTTATACATGTACGTTTGTTTTTATAACCTAATCCTATAAAGGTAATTCAAATTATATTTTTTCCTTTTTTTCATTTTTTAAAGCATTTTTGGCTTCTAAAAGTTACTATTAATGTAATCTTCGTCGTTTCGATGAAAATTTGAATTATAATTGATTAATACTATACCTTCCCATTCCATTCCATTCCATTCCATTCCATTAGCTGTTGCTCATAAAAATCTACTAGATGTCATGATTTGTTCACTTAATTTTTTAAGTGGACCTAAGCAGTTTTTACCCTGGACCCTTGATATGCTATCAACAAGCTTGAATCAGAATTTGTGTGCAAACAAAAACTTAATTGATACTCTTTGGTAACAGGAGAGTTCTTGTTGATCGTAATAGATTTTCGTTAAAATTTGATACTTAACGTAGATAAGCACTTAATATTTGTATTATTAGGAAATTTTTATTCCTGACTTTTAAACAACGTTTAATTTAAATTTTGAATAAGAAGATTAGAGCTGGCTACGATACCAGAAAAGTTTCGGTGTTGTTTGAAACGAAATTTACCGATACTTTTGGTAGTATCGTTTGGTATCGGCAGAAAAAATATATTTTTCAATATTTTAATTTCTTCTTGTAATTTGTTTCTCGGAAACGGATCTAACAGTTTCAATGGCATTTTCAAAATTTGTTCTCTTTGCTTAAAAGGTTTAAGCAATTAATGATATAAGCACCACCCACTTCCGCGCCCATTTTTCATTCACTTGGTTTCTCTGAAACCAATCATTAAGATGACATTTTCATTTCTTTTGCTTTGTTTCACTGAGACCAATCTTTTGGATGACATTTTCAGACTTGGTTCGTTTTAGCTGGAGAATATGACCCAATGAAATCCACTAATTTGCTCTCATATTTTTTTCTTAAATCTTGGTTTCTCGGAAACGGCTCCAATGATTTTGTAACAGCATTGTTTTCCTGCTACGATATTTTGACCCAGAATTTATCTTATTTTTGTTTGTGACTGAGACAAGACCGAACCAGACGAGACCGATACCGATACCAGACTTTGTATACGAGACCAAACGAGACTGAGTTATACGAGTCCAATACCGATACCGAGACGATACTAAAATTTTTCGATTTTGACGATACCGAGACGATACTTACAAAAGTATCGTTTGGTTTGGTATCGCGGCCAGCCCTTAAGAAGATACCTGAGTATTTTTTTGTATTGAAGTGTAAGTATACTGTATTAGCCGTATTCATAAGAATTTGCCTAAGCACCTCTAAATGGGTGAATAGTTACGCAGTATACATCATGTATACGTCTACCACATATACGTATAAGCCCTTATTAAATATTTCCCAACTCATTTTGATTACCATAGCCGTTTTCCTTTGGAGGTGGCAAAGTACTTGTGAGTAAATGAAAACCCTAATCTAGTACTATCAACTGCACATGATTTAATATGCGAGTAGATAAATTTTACATGGGAAAGCAGTTTAATGTGTTCCATTGAAACAAGCTCACAAAATACTTTAAAGTTCTTCGCCACCTCCAAAGAAAAACATCTAAAATTTCTAAAATGAGAAATCTATTACATTAAGATGCTATACTAAAGTATCCATTTGTAGCTAACGCGTTTAGTTTAAAAAAAAAAACTGTATTCCTGATCACAAAACTTTTAACATTTCTGCTTAAATTACCTACGCAGTCTTTAAAATGTCTTTATGAATATACCTGTATATGTTTAATAGGAAATTGTTATCCTAGAAGTTTAAGCATTTCTACCTCGAAGTGAAATATATTTTCCACTGTAAGAGAAGAAGATACATTGATTTCATTCGAATCAAAAATTATGGGTTTTATTATTTTAGATACAGCTTTTCAAAAAAAAAAACAAAAAAAAATTGAAAAAATCTTGATGCCGTAATTTTTTTGATAAGTGTATTTTCTTTAAATTGCCATTCATTATCATCAATCTTCGATAATAGATAAACAAAAACTTTTCAAAATACGGTCCCGCGTAGCCCAAAAAAATGATTTAGGAAATAATAAGGTCTCATCAAAAACAACAAAAAGAGAAAAAATCAAACACATTCAATATAAAAAACATGCATTTCATTTTAACATTGAAAAATAATATACTGCGGCTAATTTATTCTTTAAGAAGTAACTTCTAATTTTAAATCGTCTCTTTATTTAAATTAAATAAAAAAGAATTTCTTTTTCAATAAAACTAACAACTGAACAACTTATTAGGGTCCACAAAGATATTTTTTTTTACAATTTGAATTCCAATAGTAAAATATATTGTCAAATTATTAGAAGGACATTAAAATTATATAAAAAAAAGCTTTATGATGAAGAATATTCATTTTCGTAAGAATAAATTAAATTTACGACTGAATCGCTTTTATAGTCCGAGGCTATAAAGTGGTTAAAGGTATTAAAAATGTAGGTAAGGTATTGGTTTATTAATACAAATGACATACTTAAGTATAGTGTGAAAAAGTATTAAGGTCTTTCAATAAGACCGCTTGATATCAAATAAAAATAAAACAAGTTGTGTATGAAGTACAAATTATGTTTTTCATCGAATTTTTCTTATGTGAAAGAAAATTTTATTGCATACAGCAGGCATTGAATAAAACTTTGTAAAAATTTACACCTTGGATTTACTTCATATCATCTATTCTAATGGAATTTAAATTTTCAAACAATTTGACTCATAAATCTGACTAAATTTGTTGAATGGGGTTCGTCATGTTAGAGGACTTTGACATTAAGGACATCAATTGTTTTCATGGACTTGTCGTTTGTGGTAACCCCAAGTAAAAAGTTTAAACGCTTCAAATCTAGCAAATTTACTTTCTTACATATGTAAAGGGTGTTTGTTTTTTAGACGTGTGGTTTTTAATCTGGCAATACTTTTCTCGGAGTCGGTCTTTTTGAAGGCTGTCACTTGATTGATGCTCAGTTTTGTTTGCAATTTCATAACAAACAGACTTACTACTGAACAACGTTTGCAAATCGTGCAAAATTATTACCAAAGTAATGGTTCGGATCGCGGGACACATCGCAAAGCAATCAGTTTATTGAAGGAAACTTTGGGTGAGGCGCCGAATATTCTCTTCCAATCGTCAATCGTCTTGGAATTAACTGCGTAGACAAGTGACTTCACATAACCCCACACAAAATAACCCCACGACGCACACAGGTAAATTTTCCCAAATTCATGGCCAAAACTACAAAAAAAAAAATTTAAGATTTGTTGTTTTTTTTTAATGCCAAGTTGTTTACAAATAACATGAGCTTTGAACCTGATTAATCATACGATGCAAATTGTAACTGTTTAATCAGTAGATGCTTTCAAAGTAGAAACTTTAAATTAACGAGTGCAGTAGCTAGTTTGGTTCGTGGTAAGAAGTAGTTTGTTTTGTTTTTTATTTATTTTTTGTTGGCGCTTTGTAAAATAATTTAATATGGATTCTGTTGCTAGTGGTATGTAAAAAAAGGATAATGGCACTTTTTTGCAATATTTTAAGTCTAAAGTAAATTTTTAAGCTTTTTAAGATAGTGTGTTTGTGCGGTAAAAAAAAAAAAAAAATCATCTTAAGTAATGAAAAAGTTAAGTTGATTTGCATTGTTTTGTATTGAAAATAGTGTTAAAAGTTAGGTAAATGTTTCCTTTATAGGAAGCAATCCTAAAACATTGCGACTTTTTGCGACTTTTTAAAATATTGACTTTAAAAGGTGTTGAGGTCATTGATTTTTTTTTTTTTTTTTTAATTTGATTTTTTTTTATTGACACAGGATCGCAATCAAGTTTCATTTTTCTTTCAAGAAATCAGCTTTCTGAATTTTTTAGAAGCTGTACGTCTCGTAACATTATAGACAAAATTAACTTTTTGGGAGAAAAGGTTGAAAATGAGACCAATATTGATATTTCAGAGCAAACAAAGAAAAATTTAACTGATTTTGCTTATGAACATAAAAGAAGATGGCTGAGTGCCTCCAGAAATTACAACAACTTCTTAAAACAAAATACAAATTGGCTTCAATATGAAATTTCGTTTCCATGCCGAGCCCATGGCTTTGTTGGACGGCCTCAAATAGATTTTTCGGACCTAAGCGAAAGATCAAAGAGACGTAAAACAGAAGATTTGCGTTCTAATTATAATGCCGAAGAATTAAGCTATGCTTCGCAGATGCAACTTAGAGAAAAAGGAAAACTAGATTCATCAAATGTGATGAAAAATATAATTTTTTCAACTCCTTCACGCGCCGAAAAATACCAAAAAGCTTTGAAAAAAATGAACCAGGAAATTATTCCATACACAGCAGAAGAAGCTCTCTCTATAGTTATTGAATGGAAATTAACTAAGTTCCAATACAATGTTATTAGAGATTCTGCAATAAAACACAATAACCATATGTATCCAAACTATGCTGCTGTTTTAGAAGCAAAGAAAAAATGTTATCCTGAAAACTTGGTTATAACTGAATCAATCGCAGAATCACCTCTTCAAAGTTTATTGGATCACACAATTCGACGTTTGTTTCATGGAATAAGAGATGTTATAGAAACATTGCATATTAATGAAAAGTCTAACATTCACCTGATTTCCAAATGGGGTTGTGATGGAAGCTCAGGCATGTGTGAATATAAACAACGTTTTTCAGATCCAAACATTTCAGATGCTAATATTTTCTTAACATCTTTTGTTCCTATCCAGCTAGTGTCAGGTGACCCAGAATCACATAGAAAAATTATACTGTGGCAAAATCCTCATCCATCATCCACAAGGTTCTGTAGACCAATACGACTTCAATTCGTCCACGAAACAACCGATGTAACTGTAAGAGAATTCGATTACATCGAAAACCAAATATCTCTTCTAAATGAAACTTTAGTAGATCATATTAACGGAAGTATTTCAGTAAAGCATAAAATGCTTCTTACAATGATAGACGGTAAGGTCTGCAATGCTATAACTGAAACCTCTTCAACTCAAAGGTGTTATCTTTTTGGTCTAACATCAAAAGACTTCAATAAGATAGATTTGGTGTTGAACAAACAAGTTCAAGACAAGTCAAAGCTGAGGTTTGGGTTATTCTCCTTGCATGCTTGGATAAGGTTTTTTGAATGTTTAATCCATGTCTCCTACAAACTGCCTATAGGACAATGGCAAGCTCGTGGTGAAGAAAACAAGAGGAAAGTCGAAGAAAACAAGAAAAGGATTCAAGAAGCATTCAGAATTCGAATGGGACTTTTAGTCGACAAACCAAAACCAGGTTATGGTAGTACGAACGATGGCAACACTGCCCGTCGATTTTTCCATGACTCTGCTACTTCTTCGGATATAACCAACATAAATGAAAACATCATTTGTCGATTTAGGGTTGTTTTGCTAACAATATCCAGTGGATATCCAATACAAATTGGTCGATTTAAGGAGTATTGTATTGATACAGCAAATATGTTTGTGCAACTGTACCCATGGTATAATATGCCTACAAGTGTACACAAAATATTAATACACAGCCCTGAAATTATATCAGAAGCCATTCTTCCGATTGGACAGCTCGGCGAAGAAGCCCAGGAATCACGGAACAAAGACATAAAACGTTTTCGAGAAAGTTTCTCAAGAAAATTTTCGAGGCAGCAAAATATGGAAGATGTCTTTCATAACCTGTTGGTTTCTTCTGACCCATTTGTAAGTGGTTTGAGAAAACTAAGCCCTAAAACGGGAAATGCATTTCCGTCTGAGGTACTTCAGTTTCTAATAGAACCAGAGATCGAGCAAGGAGACTTAGTTGCAGTTTCACAAGTCACTGAATGATGTACGCACATACACACGCATGTTTATTTTTGTTTATTTATGTATATTATTGTTATATATGCCTATTTATTTATTTATTTATAATACCTAGAACTCAACTGTTTTTCCAATATATTAAATGTATAAATATTGTATTATTAAATGTCAAATGAAACAAACCCTATGGTGCAATGTTAAAAAAAAAAACAACTTCTTTCATTTTTTTCTTCTTTTTAATAAATTTTCGTGTAAATTTACTTGAAAATGGTAAATTTTATGAAAATTATCTTATTTTGGTACAATCATGCAATAATAAATGGAATAAACACAAGAAATAATTTTGGCCATGTTTTTGGGAAAATTTACCTGTGTGCGACGCCTAATAATGCACTCTCCAAAAGTTTCCTTCAATAAATTGATTGTTTCGCGATGCGTTGCGCGAACCGAACTATTATTTTCGTAATAAATTTGCACAATTTGCAAACGTTGTTCAGGAGTAAGTCTATTCATTAGGTGCGTCCCAGAGCGAGGTTGAAACAGATTGAAACAACCAGATTTAGTCATTTTTAGTACGAAGTCGTTCCACAAGTGAAAATTTGTACTTTTTCGGACCGGACCAAAGAGAGCGCTCATGTTAGAGGAAAAAATTTCCCCTACTTGCCAGATTTGGTCCGAGAAATTTCTGGTGGCTGTTTTGTACTGGATGTCAAATGTCAAGTGTTCGTGTGTCAGATTTGAAAAAAAATGTCAGTTTGAAGTTAAATAACCAAACAGAATACAAATAGCTAGGGTTACCCAAGTGTTATTTTTTTTTGTTTCGTTTTTGGTAGATGTTGATAATTTATTTATTTATTTATCTTTTTATCAATCAAATGATTTTCTTAAAATACATGTGTCGTTAAAAAAAATCTTTTTAAGAAGAAGAAAATTTAGTAATTAAAATTTGTGTAACTCTTTTTTATTGTAGTTTTTTTTCACAAATTGGTGTTTCATGATTTAATATGTATGTTGCTCCAAGCACAAAGGAAACTCTAAATTATAAATGTAAGCATCCAACAAAGAACTCGAATAAAGAACAATTCTTTCTGAGTTCAAAAACTTAATTTTATTTCCTAAAAGGATATCAATAGCTGATATCGCAGTGGAATTCTTGGGAACTGGAATTCTTTGTGTGAGTGAACAAAGAAATTTTTTGTTAAAAAATGCAAAAGAGATGTGTTTTCTAAAAATTAAATTATTGAGAAAAAAAACTTGTCTGTTTTTGAAACTTAATAAACAAAATACCAATAAAAAATATTTGAGAATTGTATTACCAGCCCTTCCCTTACAATAGCATTACAAATACTGTCATATTCAATTGCATTTTAAAATATGTTCTAGGAGATTTTTTTTTTAAGGCCAAACTACAAAACTACAATAAGGACATACCACTCTTCATTTAAAAAATATTTCCAAAAATTAAAAATATAACTCTCAACAAAATGTATTTTTTTTACTTTTGGTAAAAAAAAAAGACTTATTTGACTTCGTTATCTTTTATAATAATGAAGTTTTATTCAGTCGTACCACCACGTAAATTTCCTTCATTTTTCATATTTTTGCACAATTTTTTTTTTGGAAATAAATGAAAAAAATAAAAAAAAACCGATACCGTTTTTGGAAATATATTGTCCTTAGAAAAAAAATATATTGAATTATCCATTTTGTTTAACAAAAAGTGAAGGATAAGAGCCATGTGCGCGCAATGTTTTAAGAATATTTCTCTTTCTTTTGAAAGAAAGAAATCTATTCTTCTAATATGACAGAAGTGTTAAGGGCTTGATTTCAGTTGAAACTTGTTAAGTACTCGATGACAATGTACTTAAAGAATATTTCTTTGTATAAGCTTACTCATTTTTTTTTTCATAATAACGATTGTGTGACCTTTAGTTCAAATGCTGATACTGTTGTTCCCTTCTAAGACGTATTATTTTCATTCGATGGATACCGATAACTAGTTAAACTTACAGCAATTTCGTGTACATTAATTTTGTATACGATTGCACTACGGCAGCTCTAGTCAAATATTTCTTTTGACATGGTGCAAATTAGTGCCCAAACTGTTCCCGAAATTTGTACAGTTTTTCTTCTCTCTGAGAGAGTTTCATTCCCACCTGTCACAATTTGACATTTAGTCCGAAATTGTGCGAAGAATTTAAGGACGGTGTTCACATTGCATTGAAAAACTGGATTTTTTTTTGTATTCACATCAGCTCCCACTTCTTCAGTAAAGGAAGATGTAAATACTGAAACGTCAAAAAAGTCCAGTTTTTCAGTCCAATGTGAACACCGTCAAGGAACACACCTATGAAATGGCAAACCAACTGAGCATTAATTTAGTAATAACTGTCAGAAAGACCAACTCCGAAAAAAGTATTGCCAGATTAAAAAGCACACGTCTAAAAAAAAACACCATTTACAAGTGCATACGAGTAGCACATTGTAGGTGTAGGTCAATATGGAAGAGTGCTTCATACGAAAAAATATTTAAGGAGACAAAATTGCTGTCAACTTCGAGCTGGTCTAAGGTCCAAAGGGGGAAGCAATAGCGTGACTGGGGCCTATTTCAGCTCTCCTAAAACAGAGCAACATCAACTACATCAACTACATCACACACCTAAATCTTGCAACTACATCAGTTTTATCAATCTGATTCAAACATACAACTGGAGTTATGAAATAAAAGTTAAAAAAAAGTTTATTAAAACTTGAATGTAAACAATTTATTTCAATTACCTGAATCAATTGAACTTTCAAAGCGAAAATTTCGAAATATGGAGGTACATATTTATCCAAAATTTTGTGACTGATATTCTAGTTGCTGAAATAAATCCTTGGTAATTTTAAGTTCACAGATTTTGGTGTATGTAATTGCAACAGCTGCAACACTCTTCTGAGTGCATAGGGCCAACACGGGATTATATTTGGTTATCAGTGTTATCAGTGAAAGTATGAAAAAAAAAGTTTTTAGGCTGGTTCACGTAAAGACCTTTTTTCTCACACTTTCGCACAGCAAGTGCATTTCGTGCATTATTTCTACCAAAATTTCTAATTTTGCACTGTTTCGCAATAATGCATCCACTTAAGATGTAACTTTGCAATTTTTCCCAATATTATTAAAATGTAAATGGATCTATTTTACTTTGCGAAAATACAATACTGAGTTTCGGTCAATTTTTTGGCCTCATAAGAGCTATCAGTATCAAAATTTCATACGATCAAAAAGAAACCCACAGATGGCCCGCTCTCCTAATTTGTTTTGGCACACATTTTCTAATGAAATAGAAAATAGGCATGAACACTATTAATATACGTTTTAAATAAAAGCCTAGATCTACCACACTTATTAGGGCATAACACAAGTCCTTTGCCAAATATGTAGGTAGTTAAAGTTCAACATATCAGAACTTTCCTGAATGACAAAAAAAAGGCACATGTTCTAAGAAACTTAGCAACAAATCCCCCATGATAATACCTTCTACTTCTAACAAAAAAAAAAAAACAGAAAAGGCTAAAACCCACTTGAGTAGGAATAATAATTATAGACAACAATCCACCCTTGAAGACATTATTCTCAAATCAAAACGGTTTCTTTTTGTTGTTGTTGTTTTGTCTAAACGACGAAAAGTCACGACAAATAAAGGGAGAACTTGGTTTTGTAATTTCAAACATTACTCTGCTAACTACTCACAATTCATTCAACATAAAAAAAAAAAAACAAAATTAAATGACGGCAATATGCTCGCTTGTCACGATGAAATTAATGTAGGTAGAGGTAATATACTAGGTTCGTTTACAAAGGTATATAAGGTCTAGCTAATTATAATATCAACTGAATTTGTCCTTTTTGGCAAACGACCTTTTTATTCGTCAGGAGAAGGCACAGTCGCAATGTTTATATAATTTGTGTTGAGTAAATTTCATAGTCTGTAATCACACAATATCGTTTTCTATAAAAGTTGTAGGAGGTGTGGGATAAAAAATATATACAAATAACGTGGGAGCGTTTACAAGCACATGTGGATCCTGTGGTTTCTTTGAAGCTATTCTTTCTTATGTTTTGAGACAGTAAGGCCAGGAAACATATTTTCTTGATAAACGAAATTAGAGAAATATTTTAATTTTGTTAGACTAACCTTGCTTGAATTTTTTTCCAACTTAATAATGGAAAATATCAGGAAACTTAGTTATAGGAGCAAAGTGCGCATTGAGAAATTTTTATTGAAAAACCTTGAAGAAGTAAACATTTTGATTTTAAAAAATTCAAAGATCTCAAAACAATTTTTGAATTCATAATTTATCACTATATCTGCTTAACCATTAAACAAAACAAATTAAAAATAAAATGAAAGATTGAGAAGGTCCTTACAAGAAATATCCTGCATTAAATCTTCATTTGAAACTCATAACAAACAACGAAACCCTTCCTGCATTTGATATGCTTTTGAAAAATCAAACCATTTGTTTCAAATGAACAACTTGCATTGTTCAAAAAGGAATGTACACCAATTCTTCGTTATGCCAGCTTTGACTGTTCATTTTCATCCCCTCGTATATCTTAGTATAAGAAGATATAAGACTAGCAATATTTACTTCGCTTATTCTGCTTAGCTACACAAGCCAACATCACAATCATATATTGTTGCTTGCTGCACCACCCCCATTCGAGAAATACCATTACTTAGTCAATCAATCAGCAGCCGTCTAAATAAGCAACCACTTTGTTAATCATTACTGTAAAACAAAATACAGTTGATCTCGTAAATTTTGTACCTTACCAACAACCTGCAATCTGAAACTCTTGTAATAATTAAAATAAGCGTATAATAAAATCCTTAGCAAGAAAAAATATGAATTCATGAAAAAAAAAATGGATGGACAAAAGCCTTAAACTCAACAACATGACGATGATGATTGAGAACAATAGAATTGAAAACAAAAAAATTCTGTAATAAAAAAAAATCCCGATATGAATTAAAATGAAGAAAAAAAATAACCGAAGTAATATTCCTTTTGTGTCCTTCACAGGAAAATTGGTAGTGTACTCAAGGTGACCATTCTTCATTTTTTGTAAAGTTGGAATTCATTTTTTTTTCTATTTTTCAACAAAGTTTTTTCACTTTATTTTAACTTGTGAGGTTTCAAATTTCAAAATGGTTGCCTTCTTCCTTATCCCAAAAACTTGTTTTTTTAATTAGGAGATGTCAAGCACAAATCTTACACAAATTGTTGCCTACCGATTATTGCCATTTTAATAAATTTTTCGACTGAATTTCTAACACCACGATGTTCTTGCACGTTTTTCTCTAAGCCTATTCATCGTATGAAAAAAGGAGTTTCGTTTTTTTTTGTGTTGATGGTTTTCGAGAAATTTGGATAGAAAATCCAATTGTACCCCCCTTCCAGCTAAAATTTTTGGCCCCCACCTAAATTTATGGTACTTTTTAGAAAATCTTTGAGAAGTCACAATAAACCTCTCTGCCGAAATTCACCTTTGTCGGATTTTTTTTCGAAGTGAGTCCAATTTTCTAAAGCTTAATTTTTCCAAAATTTTGGAAAATAAAACATCCCTTTGATTTAAAAAAATAATTTCCCATTATTCCCAAAACTAAAAAGCTAAATATAAAAAATTTACTTAATAACGATTAGTTTTGTTTAAACTTAGTTTGAAAACAAAACTTTTCATTTTAAACAAAATTTTAAGTTAGAAACTTATTTTTTTTTCAAAAACTTGTTACAAATAATTTAATTAAATAAGATTTGAAAAAAAAAAATATAGCATGACATTATTGTTTGTGTTTGCCATTGTTTTGAAATTTTTCTAAACAAAATTTTGAGCTCATATTTTTAAAGCAATTATTTCTAATAGCCCTAAGCTACATAGATAATAGCATTTCATGATATTAAACGAATCAAAACAAGTCCTTTAAGATATTGGTACTTCTACACGTGTTCAGAAGTGAGGATATTTTGTTGTTTCTCTGTTATGAATTTTGGAGAAGTCTATTACTATGCTTGAATGGCGTTGTTTTTAATACTATATATGCACTTGAATATATGTACATTGAAAGTTGCCCCTCCTCTCAAGAAAATGAAAAATAGACCACTCTAGAACGAATTCTTGGTATAACTTCAAAGTACGTCACATTTGTTTTGTTTAAAAAAATAAGATTTTTTTGCCGAATGTGTCAATGCTTGAAGCACTTTCGGCACCAAATCTTTATGCCACAAAAAAGGATTAGATACAATATCTCAACTTTTTTAATATCGACTCCATATAAGGTCGATTTTTATAATTTCGAAAAAAAAATTATCGACTGTTTCAAGAGACTGACTAGTCAAAAACTAGAGAAAAAAATTTACCGATTTTTGAAATGTCGACTTTTTAAAATATCGATTGTAAAAATGTTGACGTTGATTGATATTTTATCAATCGTCATTTCAACAGTAAACATTTAAAAAATCGACATTTCAACAATCAAAATTCTATAAAAGCCTAGATTTTGATCAGATCATTATGAAGGGAATGATGTTTACAAGCGCGAGCTTGTAGGTTCTATGATCTAATTTCGCACTGTCTTCAACCACCATTAAAGCACTTGTTAAGCTATTATATAAAGTTTAAAAAGAACTTGTGGGATATTACCTTCTGTTGTGTGTCAATATAGTTCAATAAAACACATTTTTGTGCCTATATTTTTTGAATTCTTAATTGCCTCTTCTTCAGGGTCCTAATGTGTGTTAATAAAAGTAAAAGAGGCTGGGTTCGACCCACACTGATAACTTCACATTGGTGCCCTCGGAAGCTAGTGGCCCGATGTTATTTTATTATTAAAAAATTGCCAATTCAGAATCTTCGAAAACGTTTTCAGTTGTTCAATGAAGACCAAAGACATAATGAGTACAAAATAGAGATATTTGGGAAGAAATATTTTTTTCAACAATTTTTGGAGATGTTAATTGTAGTTTTTTTTCAGTTTAAACTAAACTGCATGTTGAATTTTTTTCAAATCCTATTTATTTATTAACTATAAACTAGTGTGTAGAATTAAATTAACTCAAAGCCTCTGTTTGTTCTTAAAAAATATTTGTGACGAAACAATTTTTTTTTCATTTTTAGTAAAATTTCATGTAGCTTTTTCGCTTTAAAAAAATATTCATCAAATATTTTTACAAATTTTATTAATTTTTGTACTATAAAGTATTGTTTAAAATAAAGTTACCCCGAAGTCAATATCATTGTTTTTTTCGTAAGATATTGGAGCAGAAAAACTTTTTTTTAACAATTTTCAGCAGTTTTTTTTTTAATTTAAATGAACTGTTTCTTGATATGTTTTCATATTTTTACCAATTCTCTATGACATTAATATGCGTATAGTAAAAATAACCCGAAGTCAATAACATCATTCGTTCTTGAGATATTCGAGACCAAAGAAAATTCAGCAGGGTTTTTTTGTTAATTCTATAGTAAAAAAAACTGCTAATAAAATTTTATTAAAGTCTTTTCTGCACGAATTGAAAATATCTATAAAATAAAAGTATCCAAAGTCGATATCTTCATTCGTTCTTGAGGTATGTTGAACAAAAAAAAAACGGACGTGCCGTACGTACAAAAACAGACATCGCTCTATGTCAAAATGTTCGACTCGTGAATTCGGACCAATTAAAATTGCTCGGACGATGGCTGGAGAGCTTTCGTTGGATTCAGCACACTTGTAACCATAGGACCACATTATTGATTTTCTCTCTCCCCTCCCCTTGCATAAAAAGGGTGGAAAAAAGCCGTTAGCGAAGTGAAAATACAAGCCAACAAAATAAGAAAAATAATGTATAGATACTATTTAAATTAGAAAAATTGGTGTCGACGCAGAGTTTCACCATCTCTAAAAACTCTACTTTGGTCTTACAAAAAGCCACTTTCGAAGTGATGGAGAGGGAAATATGAAAGTTAAATAAACTCAAATATTTATCTTTGTATAATCTAAGTATATGGCACATGATTTACCAGTGTTTTTTAATACCCAAACTTATTAAATCAAAATTAACTCGATACAACCACCTTAAATAAAGTTATACTTTTTTTTTTATAACTTTTTCATAAATGATGACTGAATTTTTAGTAAAACAAGTGAAATATTTGCAAATTCTAACAGCATATTGATGAAATTCGGTCCACATATATAATTTGTCAAAAATAATAAGAATAAAAAAAAGTCTACAAAATTATTTGTATTAAGTAGGTGTTTTTTTCAATGAAATAGAAAAATTTCAAAATATACTACCATTAAACCCCTCCCTCTGTTCCAAAAGTCACCCATTTCGCCTCAAATTACTTTTTCTGGAGTATTAAAAGAAAAAGCGACATTTTATAGTTTTTTTAATCCATTCTCATCATTGTCATCCTCCAATGGAATTTAACAGATCATAGTTTGAAAAATGGTGGACGAACTATTTTTTAAGGCAAAATGTGTATTTGTTCTGAATGTCACCCAATTGCTCTTGAATAATTTTTTTTGCAGAGCATTAAAAGAACTAAACATTTCTGAATTACTACGTTTTTTTTTAGTTCATCTCCAGCTCGCGACTCGTTTTAAATTTGGATTCAATTCCAATGTTATTTCAATTAGGTACTCGATTCGACCGCAATAGCAATAACAAACCAAATATCAATCGGTAAACGTTCAGCCCATGTCGATGCCAAAACACAAACGGAGTTCATTAAACTGAATGCTATTAGTATTTTTTTTACTAACCGAACCGAATTATCTTTCAGTTTAGGTAAAATCTAACTCGAGTTTTGCTCAACTCGAATTGACTCGGGTTAGCAAATATCACTCTTTCCCACTGGTTTTCATCCAAGAAGAAAATCTATATCGAAACGTTTATAAATTTTACTGACCATACTAGGCAAAACAATATAAGAAAACTCTTAAAAATTTCTTTAAAATTTTTCTTCATATTAATCAAATTTTTCGCTCTGTGTGGGCTATTATCTGTCCGTTTAACTACCTACCTCCCTGGTAAGGCTAACTTGGCAGTCAAGTTAGGACAACCACCCCTAAAAATAAGGTCAAATGGACTCAAAAAGGAAAAAGGAGTATGCGTGAATTTGTCGTAAATTAATCGTAAATATATCGATAAAGAAAAAAAATGTCTATAAAAAATTCCTTGAATTTGCCAAAAAGCTCTAAAATCGTTGTTTTTTTTCTTCTTTATCAATTAATCCACACTACCATATGAAAATAGTTTTTTTGGTATGGATTTTGGAACTTTTTGTCAAATTCATGGAATTTTGTAAAGAAAAAAATGGCGTGACAAATGATGTTCTGACATACATACTCCTTTTTCTATTTTGAGTTAATTTTACCCTATTTTCAGGGGTGGTAGTGTAACTTGACTAGCAAGTAAGCATTACCAGGGGTAATTTTTTTTAAAAAACAAGCGTGACAAATTTTTTTCTTTCACGACAAATTAACGACAAATTTGCGACACTTAATCCATTTATTAGAATCTAAAAATATTGAATTGGCAATGCTTACTTGATGGTCTTGAAAATATATCGGGTAAATTCCGCTCACGTTTTTTTATTTAAGAAAAAATAAAATGCACTTCTGGATCACACATACTTGCTCTTGTGTTCAAGTTGCTTGGAATTGAGAACTTTTAAAATATGAAAGTATGTAATTATAAAAAAAATATAAAAATATAAAAAAAGCATTTAAATCGTTCTTTTAATTTATAAACGACTAGTTTATGAACTTAGAGTTCAAAAACAAGCTAGCCATTTGATTACTTAAAAAAATGTGACCATATACTAAAAAAAATAAAATCGTTGAAGCGGTTTTCTTAAAAGTAAATTTTTTTATATATAAAATTTTAATAACATTGAAAAAAAACGTTTTAGTATGCCAATTTTAATTATGTAAATTTTTAAAACTAGTTAAAAAAAATCACCAGCTCGTTTTTGAATTATTGAATTTTCAAAAAAAAAAATCAATTTTTTTTTTTTTAAATTCAAAAATTTATTTTTTTTTTTCAAAATTTTGATATGCAATATTATTAACGTTTTAAAAAAGAGCTGACTGAAACCGTTTTAGCTGCTAGTAAGAAAATCGAAATTTAAAAAATCATTACATGGCAAGTATACTGTTAAAAACGGTTTTCGGTTATCTTTTTTCTAATCAAAAATTACACCATACTTAAAATAACACACTGATTTTTCTATCAAAATCGTAAGAGCTATTTTTGAGATAAATAAGCTTTTCATTTACGTTGTATGGCAAGTACCGTTATTTTTGGTGCTAAAAAAAATTCTATTTCCCTTCTGGAGAGTTCCAAAAAAAAAACCTTAAGTTCAAACAGACAGACAGACAGACAGAAAGAACTGTGCAACTCACTTTTTTGGTAAAATCTAAATTTTTGAACAAATATCTTGTGAATTTAAAAAAAACGTTACAATTTTTTTGAAAATCACATATTTTTAAAATGGTATGGTTGATTTTTTTCAAACTTGGAACTTGAGGCATTTTAACACTTGCTAATATATTTAGGAGAAAAAATTTACTTTTATGAAAACAACCGTGCCTACCTTCCATACAAATGTCAAAAACTTGTTGGTAGGCATTATTTTTCAAAAACGGCCAATATGATTTTCATAAAACGTATATGCTAAAATAAGTGCAATCTATTACAAAAATTATTAGAACTACACTTAGCAGCTATTAATAGTACCTCTGAAAATAGTTTTTTTTATTTTAAAATTTCAAAAAATAAAACAAATAAATTAAATTTTTGACTAGGCATCACATTAATTTTTAAGTGAATTGAAATTAAATTATCTTAACTTAAATTACAACTTTTGATTAAAATTAAGAGCAATTTTAAACATTTTTATCCAGTTTAAACCTCTTCAGTATAGAAATTACTTGGTATAATTTCGTCGGCTTAAAGAGTAAAGCGGCTTACTCCACATTTTTTTTTACCATTATAGACCACTTCAAAAATTGCTAAAAAATACAAAAGTCTATCAAATCTTTTCAATTTCACTGAATTTGGCAATAACGAGTGTTGAAAAATATTTTTATTGTAATTTTGGTTTTATTCAAGTAATGAGAACACTTTGTTTTAAATATTTGTTTGTAAAAAATGCTAAATAGGAATTACACTCTAAGCCGACGAGTTATAAGATACAGATTGGTTGGTTTATACAGTGTAAAAGAAAGACAAAATATTATATCAGGCTTGTCACCAACTTCACCTTCATTAATACTAAACTTGAAACAAATTTCTTACAAAAATAAATTCACTAAGACGTAAAAAAAACCAACTGCATCAGCATCAGAAAAAAATAATTTTTCATAAATTCTGTTTTGACCCAATTGAGCTTTTTTTAAAACGTTGAAGTCATACTTTAAAAGTACTCGTAATACAGTAACCTTTTCTCTTTATAACTTCTGGAAATTCATAATAAAACAAATGTTAATGGATAGTTAAATTATTTAATTTTTTTAAGGGAAATATAATAAGTACTCGTAAATGAACAAAACGGTCAACGCACTTGAAAAAAAAATAATAAAAAACTTAGTTTCATATTGCACATTGGCCTTGTTTAGGTTGAAGAATAGGTTCTACCTCATTCATTTTATGATTTTACTATACACTACTTGACCTGTATCCATAATCGAGTATAATAACGAACTAAATAAAATGTTATTTTTTTTTTTAAATCTAAAATAATTTTATCCTGTCAATTTGTGTTCGGATATATTTTGAGAAAAAAAGTTTTATCGAAATTCAACTCCGCCACTTCAATTTTATTTTGTTTGGCAAACTTAAACACCGAAGTCCAAATAAAATATTAACTAAAAAAGAGTCCAACAAATAACCCACATTTTCAAATTTAAAAATCATGATGGTTAGAGGTTTATTGTCTATGGAAATAAAGTCCCTAACATTTTTCTTGAAAAAAAAAAAACATTATCTACAATAGAGTTATGAATATGATTCATAATTTTGTCTGCTTATGATTATGTCTCTTTTCTTAAAAAAAAAACACATTAAAAGTCCCAGTTTAAGTTCTCATTTTGTTTTTATTTCTGCTTTCTAAGAATATACACAAAATAAAAACTTGGCCAAGAACCATAATCATACTGGTAGGCATCAAGGCAGGTAAGGTACATACATATATGAAATATGACAGGTATTAATAAAATATTTGTTCGTATTCATATTTTTTTCTAGGTTTATTTATTATTCCATCATTTTGTTTTGTGTACAAATTTTGGATTCATTGAGGTTTTTTTTTAATTTTACTTGAATGTATAGATGTACGAGTACATAGATAGGTACCTACAATTATGTTTACATTTATGATGCGTATTTAATAAACTCAGGGCCAATTAATTTAAGCCACATATATTTTTTTCAATACAAAAACAGTAGGTACCCGTATTATCTTATGAATGAATTTTAGTAATTAGAGTCAAATGATCCAAAATCTAACTAAAAACATTTATGGAAGTACCTTCAAGTGAATCTCTTAATAGATAGAAATTCCATTTTGGAAGTTCTTTCAAAAAAACACCTACAAAATTTGAAAGCCAAAAATATTTTACATAATGTAAGTTCGAGATATTTCATTAAAATATCAAGTTTTTCAAAGTCAGAAGGTTAAAATATTTGATGTGAGCAGGAATCACTGTTGTAAACAGCTGCCTGAACAGAAGATGTGACGGAGCTGCAACAGATGTCCAGTGAAGCTTAAAATTTGTTCAACTCTTGCAGCCGAAGCTGCAGTTTTTTTGACATCTATTCCAGTAGCTTCAGGTAGTAACTCTTTACCTTTACCTAATTTACTCTAAAATTAAAAAGCGGCTATCATCATCTATGATATATGTCAACAATTTTTTCCTGCTTTTTTTTTAATTTCGCCTTAAAATTCATCTGGGTCTGGCAATCTCTTGTCAAAACACCCATTGTAATAGTTTAATTTTTAGCCATTATATCAACTAGAACAATTATTACAACCAACAAAATGAGCACAAAGGGCCAAGGAGAAAAGGATTTCTTGCTTAACATATTTAATTTCACCCTTTAATAGGTAGGTAAGTTTTTAGCGTCCATACAAATTACTTACATACAATTTGAAAAGCTACTCAACTTGTGGGGTATGATTTATATGGTGACCATATTCTAAGGGGAATATGAAAGTTTGTTTTTAATAAATTGAAAATATATGTGTGCATTACATATAGGTTTTTATTACTGGATTCAACTAAGTAAGTACTACCAATTCATCCAAAATCATAACTGAATAAAATGTGTTTACGGGAATTGAAAACTTTATTTAAAAATTCTATCGTAATTTGTTGTTCTATCAATTTTTCTCTCGTAACTTAAAGTATTTGTGTCCTTTAGACAATTGTTTTCCTTTTGGCACTTTTTATTTTTGAAAAGCGTCATTAGCTATGCCCAAATAACAAAGTTGCTTCACATTTCAGAAATATTAGGGTTTTTTGTTCCTTTAGCGCTCCTATTAACCATCTCATGAGAATTAAAGATGTTATGTTAAAGGTGTATACAGTAGAAATCTCATTCCTAAATTGTTTGATGATGCAAATTATTTCAGCGTCGTAACAGTTGCAATGATATAATTTTTTTTTAATATCCAACCTTAGAGTTTCCGCTTCAATAGTCTTTCTGTAAAATATTATACCTGCAATCGTCATGTAAATTTGTGTTGGTATCGTTTCTATATTGCTTGTATTAGTGAATATAGAACGGATTAAAGCTTTAGTCAGCCATTTTGTGATTATGAAATGTAATTTAAGCGCTTTTTGTCATATTCAAAGAATATTTTATGGAAAACTGAAACGACGAACTATTTTTTGACCCAATTTATTTAAATACATTTACTACAATTTTTAAAAGAAATTCTATTCCAATAAGCACCTACATATGTAGAAAAAACAGTTTTCATGTGGTAGTGCTGAATTTATTGAGATAATTCAATTGTATGGAATTTTAACAGGGTATTTGTTAATGCTAACTTGACTGTCAAGTTAGCATTAACAGGGGTAATTTAAAAAAAAAATTATTGGATTCTAAAAATTTTGAATTGGTAATGCTTACTTGACAGACATTGGCATTCTATTTTTCGAAAAATATTTTTTTGTCTGACTTTACTCCCGAGTATCATCGATGCGCTTGAGCTCGGAGAGCCGAAAGCGTGCTCAAAATGCAAAATTGAAAGGAATAATCTCGTATAAAATTGTAATGTGAATTCGAAGTTGACTTATTATTGATTATTTATTAATAAATGTCAATTTTTGAAGTCTTAGGAGCCAGAAAGATTATAGAAAATAAACGACAAAAGTAATAAATTGCAAAATCCATTGAGGTGTTATTGGTCATTTGAAAATTTAAAAAAAATTGAGGTGAATACAGAATATTCCAAATTAAAAGGTTAGTTAAAAAAAGAAAATATTTTTATTAAATAAGAACAACATATTTCGCTAACATTTAAAAATAATGACTCAAATTGATAAAATACGTAGAAAATTTTCTTTTTTTTTTTTGAAATTGCACATAGCTTTGAAAACTGAGTACATACATATATGCCCCTGTAGTATAAATGTTCCTTTATATGAAACATAATTCAAAAGTGAAAGCATAGTGCGCAAATCTCGAAAAAAAAGATTTTTAAACATTTTCTACGTAATTTTTTTATTTTTTTTTTATTTTCTTTAATGTATAAGTGAAATATGTTGTTCTTATTTGATAAAAATACCTTTTTGTTTTTACTGGCATTCATTTGATGCAAATATATTTTTTAACATTTTTATATATTTACCACAAATTATTTTTTTGTAAGTTTTAACTAACCAACAACTGCAAAATGGATTTTACAATTTACATGAATCGCTACTTTCATCGCTTATTTTCTATAACCTTTCTGGCTCCCATAACTTCAAAAATTGACATTTACTGATATATAATCATATCAACTTTGAATCGACATATAATTTTATACAAAACCGTTATTTTCAATTTTGCATTTTGAGCACTCTCTCCATACAAGACATACAAGAGGTCCCAGTGTGCGATGTAAGAAATATGCATGCAAAATTTAAAAAAATTGTATAATATTTAAGGCACAATTATAGAAGGGGTTGCGGTCATAGTTCTGTATGTGTCAAAATTCAGATTAAAAAATTCAGTTTTCAAAATTCTGTATTTCAAAATTCTGAAAATCTTAAATTCTATTTTACAAGAATTTGAATTTCAAAATTCTGTATTCCAAAATTCTGTAAATAATAAAAGAAAAATTGTTCTGATAGTGAAAAAAAATGGGCACTTTTTTTCATTATCAAAACAATTTTTCTTTTATCATTTACAGAATTTCAGAATATAGAAATTGTTTTGATAATTATAAAAAGTGCGTTCTTTTCCTAGCCTACCTAGCTGTGTAAAAGCTATGCTAAAAGTTAAAAAATACTTTTTTTATCACAATGAAAATGTATCAACTTTGACTCGTTCTACAAGAAAAACCATTCAAACAAATGAAATTATTTCTTCGATTACTAGAGTTCCAAATTCATTTTTGCATAAAGGGGCTATTGGCCGAAGGACATGAGCATCTTAAAAAGGGAGCTATTATTCCTGAAATTGAGAGATCCTTCAATAGCCTTGAAAAGTACTCAGATATCATCTTGGCTTTTTGGGACTCAGCACAAAAGTGTTAGTCACTTCGATTTCTGCCATGCACCCAATAATGGTAGAAAGTATAGTAAGTCACTTAATCCTGGTTTCCCTCGATAAGTCAAGCCACCAAATCGGTTTTACAAATCAAATAGGTATTAACAAAATTAATAGAAACGAGCCAACTACATTACATTTTGAAGCTTAATGATAGATACATGAATTTCCAGCAAAACTATAAAAAAACTTAGTAAAGTAAATTCAAAGATTATGTTGATGAACCCACAATAAGCTTACTAAAGGCCAGTTCTAGAAATATTTAATCCGTGGTTCAGCAATTTTAACTCACCGACTTTGGCGAACTAACTGAAGTTCGACGATTGATGGTTCAGGCACTGGTTAATAAAAAATACTTGAAACATTGAACCATCGTTGAACCTCAACCTCAGTTAATCCTCCAAAATCAGTCAGTCAGAATTGCTGCACCACGGACCAAAATTTGAACCATGTTTGTACAACTGGAATTGAACTAAGAAATATTTCTAGGGAAGGAAGTCAAAATAAGCATTAAAAAATACTAAAATTTTAGAAAATAGAATTTTTGATTTACAGAATTTTGAAATACAGAATTCTGGATTTACAGAATTTAAGAATTTAAAATAATCGAAAAGCAGAATAATGGAATACAGAGTTATATTCATACAGAATTTTTGATCCATACAGGATCTTGGTCATGCAGAATTTTGGAATACAGAATAACAACCCGTTCCCTTATAGAAGTCATATGATTTCTCATATGACCTATCAAAAAAATCACACCAAACTGTCTGAACGCACCCATAACCCATAGATCCTATATGACTTCTCAAAAGCAAAACACATACGACTTTTTTGACATTAGAACTGCAGCTACTTCCATTTGAGAAGTCAAACGGGATTTGTTGCTTTCATGGAAAATAGTGAACTCAGAGTATTGAAAATAAAAATATTCTTACAAAAAAATTGAATTTGGAATGAAAACAACAATGGTTAGTTCCAAAACAGGAATTTCGCCTACATAAATTTGTTTGTTTATGAATTTTGTTTCATGTTTTTTTTTTTTGGGTTTTGACAGATAACTGTAGAGAAAATCAAATGCAAAGTAAAAATGTGTATATATGAAAATCATAACCTTATGACTTGAAATCAAAACTCAATTGAGAAATCATAGACAGAAAATAAATGACAAGTCATATGACTTCTATTATCGAGGAAAGCTGGCCTTTATATGCTGCGCATTTTGATATCACGTTTATCGTTAACTATTGAATTTTCTAATATTGACGTCCTTTGTACTCATGGGACTCTAATGTACCTACTAGTTTCATTTTGTGCTGGTTATATGGTGTCTACTCGTATAACATAAACCAATGTCTAAATTCGTGATATTCTCACCCACAATTTTTCTTTTTACAATTTCTATTTGACAAACCTTCAAACTTCAAGCATTATACAGGGTTATTAAGGAATGTCGATTTTTAGATGGAATAAAACAAGCTCTGTGTGTTTGGTAGTAAGCGAAATTCTTATTATTTTTTGAAGAACCTACGTATATACCATTATGTATGGAATATGACATTGTTGAAAATATTTGCCGCGACTTTGCGAGATGGCATAGATCCAAGAAGTCCAATCTATGCCTTTGCCGCATAGTTCCGGCTAAACTTGAACGTTGACCTTGTTGACATTGGCTTTAACTTCAATTAATTTCGGTATATTCTGTCGTCATAAGGAAAAACGGCGTATCTCAATTTAGAATTTTGAAATAAATTAATTTTAATGATTTTGCTGTTTTTGCCTTCAAATTAAATAATTCTGAAAATATTTAAGATCGATTTCTAATTAAAAAAAAAGCATGTTGTTTTACTATTCGCATTTTCTATAGTATTTTTTGGTTTGGTATGACTTAAGAAATTGAACATATGATTTTTAAGCTTAGTATAGGGACATAAGCAACTTGCTTGAAACCTGCAATGAAATTAGCTGTCGTGGCTTATAGCCATATGCATTTGAAAATATGAGTTTTAAGCTTTACACACTATTGTAGTAAACTATTTAAAACAGTAAATTATGGTACTAACTCAATTTTTGAATTTTGGTTCTTTCGCCCTTTTTGCTTAGGATAGCAGTATTGGCATTTGTACCTTCAATTTCAGATAAACGAGCTTAGGATGAATGCCTTTACTAGACATTTCTGCACGAAGCACATATCTAGATGCTTTTATACTCGTACGCAGCCTTGAAATGGATGAAATAGTGAACGATATCAATACAAGATTCGAGGTTTTTTTTTCAATATATCAGTCGTAGTTCGAGTATTTTGATGGATGGTGTCCTTTCCTGGCCTTAGGCCACGCAATATCTCTGGTATGGCAGAGAAGATCATGTATGCGATGTTTAAGAGACTGATAATTCTGGTATCTGGTGCAGCCATTTGGATTACTTTTTCTGAGGATCGGGCAAATAATTTTCGCTTCTTTTACCATATTTTTAGGATCAGCTATAGCGCATACTTCCAATCATCGCCTATCTAAAATTATATAAAATTAAATTGATTTATATTTACTGTAATACAAGAAATTAAAATGATTTATTGAGATCTTTTTAGAAAAAAAAATAGGTGAAGTTGACTTATTTCAACAGAGGCGGTCCGCTAAAAACAATGGATCCTTGAAATAACTTCCCAATGAAATAACTTTAGAAACTGAAAATGAAATACTCGTAACATTTCGAATTGGGGACTTTTTGCATTTTGAAAAAAAGTTACGAAATTCGAAGATAAAATAAATCCCCAAACTAAAACTGAAATAAGTCCCCAAAGATTTCTTTTATTGCATATTTTGGGGACTTTTTTCATCATGAAATTATCTTCCAATTTAAAAATAAAAAAAAAAAAAACCCAAAAAACCATTAAATAGGTATATCCCCAATTTTGAGGAGTGCTTTTATTTGAAAAAAAAAACTTGGCAGTTCCATACAAATTTTGGGGGAGTTATTTCATTTTCAGTTTGGGGATTTTTTTATTGGGGGGTTATTTGACTGAGCTAAAAACAACTTAAAATATAACTTTAAGACTGGAATAGTAATAATTTACATTTAAAAACACTTTTTACCCAAAAATTACACAAAAATGTTTCCTATTTATTACCTATTATTTACCTATTTATTACCTTTAAAACAGTAAGCAAATTTGCTGTGGCAGTCATTGTATCTTGATTCCCCCTTTCGCAGTTTTTAAGTGACCTAATCTCAAACTTCCGAAGAATAATTAATGTTGGTTCCATTGAAAAACAAAAAAGTACATATTTCTATAAAATTTCAAATTATTATCTTCCTTTGAAAAAATCTTTCATTTTCCGGAAATGTTAATGGTCTAAAAAAACTACTAAATTCACCTCAAATATAGATTTTTTTCAAAATTCATCTAAATGTATATAGGACTTATAGAAGACGAAAAAGAACATGCGTAAAATCAAGCGCAGTGATTACTTAGAAATTACCTCCATAAAATGGCATCAACAGTATAGGTTTATGTTAGTGAAGGTATCCCTTATAGTGCAGAAACAGACCACAAATGATTGCCAATTTTCGAACATGTGCGGACATCTAAATTTAGAAACGCACGCTCGAATTGGTTCACAAGCCCCTCACACACATTATGTCGACAACGGCGGCGCGGCGGTGGCGATGGCGGCGGCTGCATTGCGTTTATAAGTAGTATCATCCATATGCCTTGCTACTGCTTGCTGTTGCATGAAAATTATAAATGAAAATAATAAAAATGCGTTTGCCGAAAGTATGCATTTTGCTGTGATATCGGATTAAAATCAGGGTAACCATAAGTTTTTCTTATGGGATTTAAATACCGACTTAAACACTGTATTCGAATTGAAATGTACAAAATGTTATAGAAAAAACTGTCTTGAGTAATCTTAAGCAAGAAGTTCTTAATTAATTTTTAATAAGAACACATTTTAGACAAAACTAAGCTATTAAACAAAATTCTCTCCGGCCTCAATCTAATTTCAAGAAATTCTTTCTATTACCAACTCAGCAAAAAATTCCATGATAACAACATATGGCAACCCTGATTATGCGAAGAAGTATTACTTACAATCTACATTATCGGCAAATATGTGACTAGCGCCAAACTCTCTAGAGCGCTGCAAATTGTTGCGTCAGCACTTTGAACCTGAAAAGACAAGCCGCGCCGCCGATGGTATTTCAGTGCATTAGCGGCGTAATGTTTTCTTTTTTTAAAGGCTTTCCTCCCAATTTTTTTGTTTTGTTCATTTTGTGAGTTATGTTTATATATTCTTTTTCTTGGTTTCTTTTTTGGTCCTTTTAAGAAAAGTTCGGGTCTTTATTCTTTTTTCGTTATAAAATATGTAGGTACTGTGGTGATGTTGTTTGTTTGATTAGGTATTTCGAAATGAGACAGAGGAATCAGACAAAGAAATAATAGAGATTTTCTTCTTCAAAGGCTTAGATGTCAAATTGTTCGGTGGCACTTACTTGGGTGTGAATGATTGGTGTGTCGATTGATTGATCTACACACCACTGTTAAGGCGCTGATAGTACATTCGTTTGAAATGTAAACGACGACAAAGCAATGTATAACACACACGTAGATGGTATGTAGTGCTAAGGCAATTTCTGTCAAACATCTACCGTTACAGTTCGGCTGTCAACTGTCATTAGCATGTGAGATGTTTTAAAATAGACTAAACACACTTCTTCTTTAGAAACTGACTGACTTCTATGTTTAAGGAAGACGAGAACAATGATTCCGTCGTATTTAATCAGATTCTCTTAACACCACCTACCTAGAAAGGTACCAACATCTACTTTGTCGGGTTTCTATATTTAGAGAATTTAAACTTGATTTGTTAAACATTTATTTTACTAATTTAGTGTTACAAGTTGATGATGTGCTTTTGAGGTAGTGTCCTGATTGAAAAAAGGGGAAACACTTTGATACTTTATTAAATTGACTCTTCTTCTTAAACAATTTTGAAAATTCTCCTAAAAAGAGCGAGATGAAAGTTAAACACACTTTGTACTTTATTTTTAAAACTTTGTAAGTTCAATGTAATCTAGTAAATCTAATACCTAAATAAAGACACAAATTTGATTTTACTTTGATATTTAAACATCTTTTTAAGAAATAATCCTTATTACTTTTAATTTAATACCAACAAAGAACCATGGACCATCATTCTACCTTTTCAAATTAAAATAGCTTCATAACACAAATATGTTTGTAATCTTTTCCCAGCCAACATCAAATAAATCTGGTGGTAATAAAAAAAAAAAAAACTACATCTGCTGAAATTAGAAACAACCAATGTCAACAACATCGAACAAGGATATTTGTATAAATATAAAATAAATTGAGAGGTCATACTCATAGACAAAGCCTGAAACCCAGATTACTAAATTCCAGTAATGTCTTATAAAAAAAAAAAAAAAAATAATAATAAACCTCATCCCGACATTCCATTTTTATTTTATTTGTCTTCGTATAATTTCCTTACATCCTATACATACCTCTATATGTGTATCCTTATCCTTATTATGTATATTTATATTTGTACAACTAGAGCTATATTATGAACCTATGTATGTAGGTATAGCAAAAATATTGCCTTACAAAGCAAAACTCTCAGAGATTGACTTCAATAAAATGATCCCAGCAACGTTGACGACAACAAGCCAAAGCGACTATAATATGATGGGAGATGGACCAGAGGGTGACAAGAGGGCTATGAATTTCATTCAAACCCCCTGTTTACATTTCATTTACATTGCTCGAAAATTTTTCAAATTTAATAAAGACACAAGCATTACAACTCCAGTTCAACAACATTCAAAATAGGGGATGATGATGAATTCAAGAATCAAGAATGTCTCTATTACAATATTGATTGACGTTTATTGCTATAATTAAAATCAGACCGAACAACAGAAAAAAATTAAAGAAAATGCCTTACCTTGCCTACTTAGAAACAGACACTAGGGCTATGTGAATTATACCTTTACTTACCTATAGCTACATACATAGAGAAAATATTTCCCATTAATAAAAATATATCTACCCCCTTTGCTTCTATATTCTTTGCCTTATTTAAGACCAGGATTCAGAACGTTTTCTGTTCACATATACACTCTAAGCCGATTGATTACAGATGTCTTTTTTTTTTAATAAAACTTACTACAAAGAAAATCAAGAAATAATAATTTGAAACAAACAAAAAAAAAACTAATCAATTAAGTTCATAATCTGAATTCAAAATTTGGTACAAATGCAAATATCTCAATTCATTTTCTTAGGCTAATTTATAAGCTCTTAAGCAAATTGTAGACTTTTTATTTTTGATGTTGACTCTCAAAAGAGTCAAAACATTCAAATAATTACTTGTTTGTAAAGACAATGTATTCTTAAGCCCTAACAGATATTCTCATAAGGACGTCTGTGAAGTTAGCAGTGCAATTTGCAGCCAATTAAATGGGAGCTTGACAGGATTTTGCAATTTGTTTGCATTTTTTTCGCAATTCTATTCCCGATCTTGCAGTTGGCCAAACAAGGGTGTAATTGAGTGACCTGCTTATTTCACCGTGAAGTTATCAGGTCAGTATGAATTTTTTTTTTTTCAAATTGAGGACTTAAAAATTTGAACCTAGCCTATAATTGAAATTCAAAAACAACTGGTGATGTGATTATGTCAGCGATTGAGTAGACGTGTCTTGTTTCGGCTCCCGGTGTTCACCAATTTTCCTGAAATAATAAGTTTAATTTATACCTGTGCATTTTGCAGTACAAACGAAATTCCCTAGTTAATAGTGATTGCAAATTCAAAACCGAAACATTAACTTAAATCAAATTAAATAAAAGATAAAATTTTGTGTTAATTCTCTAAAAAAAACAATAAGCTTAAATGTCAAGTAAGACAAGATCGAACTCTATTAAACAAGATCCATCCTCCTCACCTCGCACCCCTTTAAACCTCGTAAACTCCGACAAAAAGACAAAAAACAAAAAAATGGAAGGGTCAATAGAGGATTGCACGAAGCAAAGTGAGTTAATTGTTAATCTCTTATCGTCTAAAATAACCGAGTCCGAACAAAGAATATTAAATAGAATTGAAAGCATTGATGTTGAAATAACTTCAATGAAATCTGACATTGCCAAAATTGATGAAAGAGTTACTGATATTGAATTGAAAATTATTAATAATAGTGCTCTCAAAACTCAAATCGAATCGACAGTTATTAATAATAATGCTCTTAAAAATCAAATCGAATCGACAGTGATTGATAATAAAGCTCTTAAAACTCAAATATCTGAACTTAAATTAAAAATTGATGCTCAAGAGAATAAAACCGTTGCTGCTGATGCTTTAATTCATAAAGTTCCTTACACTTCTGATGAAAATCTTAAAATCTTGTTCAACAATTTATGTGTAACAATAGACATTAAAGCTCCAACTTTAAATCACATTTATCGTATCCACTCTCAGAACAATGCAGACCCACCTATAATAATCATATTATTTCACTGTGAAGTTAGCTCAAATTGCTGTGCCTATAACTTCCATCATATTCCATATTTTTTTATTTCCAAATGCCCACGAAAAGTGTTTTCGCCACGATCTGGCATCACTGCTGCAAAAAGCCTTTCCAATTGTGAATTAATCAACAAAAATATTGATATTTTTATTGATAGCTAGGTGGCAATAAAAGCCATTTTCTCAATTGTTATAAGGTCAAAACTGGTAGTAATGAGTAATGAGTTGAAATTACCCAGTGCATCAAATGCAGTTACCCTTCAATAGGTCCCAGGACATCGTGGGATACTATAACGAAATGGTAGATGAATTGACCAAAGACAGATCATCTCTTGAATCGACCGAAGCCCGCTGCTCAGTTCTTATTATGCCAGTGGAGCAGGAAAAAAGAAGACTTTGCCAGAGCTTCCTCAAAATTGCCAAGGACAAATGGTCAACAATGCCGACATGAAGAATGATTAATAATTACGAACATTTTTTGGAAACTGACAAAATTGTTTCTTTTGGTGCTGTTGGTCTTCTCAAAGACTTTTGATTGTATTGATCACTCTATTCTTGTTTTTAAGCTCCATAAAATGTATTCTCAAATGCATCTCTTGGGCTACTATGCAATTATTTGAAAAATAGAGTACAGTTGGTAGAAGTTGAAAGCGGTTTCTCTTCCCCCTTTTTTGTTAGCACAGGAGTTCCACAGGGCTGTCTTTTGGGACCACTTGTATTCTCACTCTTTATCAATGATCTTTCTGATGTGTTGAAGACTATTCAACTTATACCTACGCAGATGACATTAAATCTACATCCATTGCCCACTTGGATTGAAATATTTCCACGATGCGAGATAATGCGCTCAGCAAAAGTTCCCTTAAAAAATTTGATAGTTTCCCAGTGCGTCGCTAGAACCAAACCATTATTTTGGCTCTAAATTTGCATGCATTTCAGGAGTAAGTCTATTCATAATGAAATGGCAAACCAAACTGAGAATAAATTAGTGATGTATCAACTTGGTTTGCTAACTCGAGTCAATTCGAGTTAAGTCCAACTTGACTCGGTTTGATTTTTTTACTCGAGTTAAGTTTAACCTAAACCGAAAGAAAACTCTGTTTGGACTGACCGAGCTGACTCGGTGAGAATATTTTTTAAACTCAAGTTAGATTATACATGAACCCAAGGAAAACTCGGTTTGGACTGATCTAGTTGACTCGATCGGACTTTTTTTTTAAACTCCAGTTAGAGTTAGATTTAATTTCACATGAACCGAAAGACAACTAGGTCAAATCAAGTCGGTTTTTTTTTGGGCATCGGCTCATACTGGTTGGTTTTGGTATTGGTGTTTGGGTTGTTATTCCTTTCCTTTTTTGTAACAGCCGATGTCGAACAGAAGACAAAGATCTAATTGAAATGAAATATAAATAAAAATTTCACCCGAGTTGAAAAATTTCATTGAAGGATGGCTATGATGACGATGGATTAAAAATCTCTAAGTATGGAACAAAATACACTAGTTGCTCTAAAATATAGTTTTTCCACCATCTGTCAAACTATCAACTGTCAAATTCCATTGAAGGATGGCTACGATGACCATGGATTAAAGAACCTCTAAAAAAAACAAAAAATCACTTTTTAAATGCTTCAGAAAAAAGTAATTTGAGGCCAAATGGATGATATTTGGAACAAAATACACTTTTTGGTTTAAAATATAGTTCGTCCACTTTCTTTCAATTTATAAACTGTAAATGGCACAGAAAAATGGCAAAAATGACGATGGATTTAAAAACTCCTAAAAAATCAGAAAAGAATTTGAAAAAAACACGAAATCTTGCAGCTTTTTTCGTATGCTAGAGAAAAATCATCTTCAATGTGGTTTTCTATTCTAATACTTCACATTCAAAAAGTTGATCTGATTTGACCTGAACAAATTTCTTTCAAATCGAGTTAGTCAACTTGGTTCGCGAAAACAATGCATGGAAAGTATTCGCAAATTTTACTTCAACTCGAGTTAGCCAACTCGAGTTGCAGAAATAACACATGACAAGTCTTCAAATAACTAAGCTTCAACTCGAGTTAGCCAACTCGAGTTGCAACTCGAGTTACTTAAATCTTAACTCAAGTTAACTCGTTTTAATAAATCACTGGAATAAATCCAGTGACAGCTGTCAAAAAGACCAACTTCGAAAAAAGTATTGCCAGACTGAAAAACATACGTCTCAAAATAAACACCATTTTTATAATAACTTTATCCTTTACATTCTTTTTATTTATCAAAATTTGTTAAGTCAAACTAGGATATTGGCTCAAAGATTTTATCTTATTGTATCTTTTGTTAATCTTTTTAAATATTTAATAAATTTAAACCCATTATGTATTCCATATTACAAACAAAATAACAATGGAGTGGAACTTATTTGAACTCTTAACTTGAATTATAAATTCAGTCGCTCCACTTGAAAAGAAAAAAAATTCTTTAAATTCAATTAAAATTCTAATTTCTCAAAATTAAACCAAACATTTCTAAGAATAATTATTTTTTCTATTACGGGTACTAATTATGAAAAGAAATTTATGTAAACCGCCTCTTGATTTGTATCCTTGTAACCTTATTTCAAAAACTTTGTTTTGTTTTGCTCAATTTATGCTCTCATCTTTGCCTATACATAAAGTATAGAAATTATAAGTCAACTAAATTTATTTGAGTTGTAATAAATCGTAAATGTTTTTAAAACTGCGTAATAGATCCAACAGGAATTATACTACAGTAATAAAACTCTGATATTTGAATTCAGCGATTTGTTTTGATCTGAATTTTATCAAAATGTCATGTAAGGACTTGACAGAAAGTCGTCGATATAAAGATTTGTTCGCCCTTTTCTATTATTTATGTAAAAAAAGCTTTAAGAAATTATTTTCTCGAAAATGATTCTCAAAACTTATATCAATAATTTTGTTTGCACAAAGAATACCGTTGCATGCCATTTATAATCTCAAGTGAAGCGGATTTTTCATGAATCTGATTTTTCACGGCTTGGAAACAAGTTCTTCCCTGGAATTTTCACTTCAATTCTATGCAGGATGTATACCTTCAGAAAAATCTATCAAACCTTAATTAAATGATGCAGAGTGTAAATGGCTATACATATTGCAGTACCTCGTAAGGTACGTATAATGAATTAAAAATGTTCGTTAAAATTTTTCCCATTTTATTCATTTATATTTTCTGCCTTTTTAAAATGAAATTCTATAGGAGCTTTTGTGTAGCTCAAATTATTTGTTTTAGAATATTATATTCACGCATTATTATGGTCGTTGCATATTAATAATAATTTTGTTTCTATGTGTATGAAAAAAAAATTGGTGAATTTTTTGTTTTCCTTTAAATAAATGAAGAAACTATTTATATAAAACAATTCTTTGCATTTTGTTTCCTATAATAGTTGCGTATACATATTTGTGTACATAACTAGAGTACAAAACTATAAATGTTTTATTTTTTTTTTTTTTTGCCCCACAGCAGGTGTAGTTCATTCACTTAACCGTGTACTATTTTCTTTTATTATTGTACGCAAACATCAACATTTTTATCAGCTGTTGTTTATATATTGACGTGCCTGTATACCACTCGTATAGATATCATTAATGTCTTTTTCTTTTAGCCAGATATATATGTAGGTTCATACATACTTACATAGTTGTGTGCAGAGATTCTGAGAAAATGCGGAACCTTTTAGAAAGAATAAAGATTCCGACACAGAACCCCATAATCAAGATACACGTTAACCCATCCGATGCAATTTAGTTGGTATTTTTTGTTAATTTGTGGAAAAAGATTTTAGAGTTGTTGTTGATGTTTTTAATTTTTTTTTTTTTTTTTTGTTCCATGAACTTTTTAGGCCGGAATTACTTAAAAACCATGGGAATTGAAAACTTATCAATAAAAATTCCAAGTTTCTCAAACTAATAAAGTTAAGATGTGTAAAGAAAGATGGCCAAGATTAATTGACAAAATGGTCAAGGACAGCTTCTTGACGTGGAAGGCGTTTTGAAATTGTCTACAATTGGTGATGCATGTCTTGAAAGATTGAATCAAAAATTTGTTTGGTTAAGCTGTCTGAGGTTTCAAGCGTAGATACGTGACCATAAAGCTCGTTTGATACTTTTTTGGATGAAAGAAATGATTGATGCTAAGAGTTACTTTTATTTTGATGTTGATTTTGGATATGTTTACGTTTAGTTGGGTAAGTTGATGTGGTATGCTAATGCTACGTAAGAATTCCGTAATGCAGGTGGTAACAATTTTCTGTTTTTTTTGACCGTCTATTGATACGAGTATCACCAGTTTTAATAGTTTTTGCTTAGCAGATCCAGATTGCATATTTAATTGCAATTCCAAAACTTCGGAAGATTAGTAACAAAGGCTTAAGGACTAATCTACTAAGATTAGTTTGGTCCTTGAGAAAGTCTTTGTTTCCAAATAAAATGACGTTGTCCTTATTTATTTTAAATAAATAAAAATATATCCCGTAAAATTGGAGCTTATTTTTTCAACGTTAACCGCCTTCCGAGAAGAAATTTTAACCTCTGTGAAGTTAGCATAATAATATTAAGCTAGACCAATGCCCGGAATTTGTATTGGAATTGGAATTTGTTACATTGCTGTTCTCAGCAATGTAACGGAGCTTGCTAGAAACTTACACCTAGGCCTGAAACTTGCAGTTTTTTAATTTTTCACTCTTAACGTCAATATGAAATATTTTGAAATATTGAATTGTTAAGAAAATATTTTGAATTTGTTTTAGAAAATTCAAAAATAAAAATTTTCAACAATATTTATATTATTATGACTTAAATCATTCTGAAACTTTTTAAAGAAAATCGAAAATCAAAAAGGTTCTTTTTGAAGTTCATAATTATGTACACTCAGAGAAATAAACTAAAAGCATTTAATACGATATTTAAATAAGCTTAAATTACTTCTTTGAGAGTTTTAAATGAAAAAAACAACGCTTTCTTAAGTCTTGATTGAATGTCGTTGTATGGAAAAAATATTTGAAATCGTTGGAGCGGTTTTTTTTTTTAATATTTTTTTGTATATTAAATTCTTAAAAAACTTGCAAGGAAAATTTTTAGTATCTAAACCGTTAGTATGTATTTGTTTGCATATTAAAAAAACTGTCAACCCATTTTTGAGATATCGAGTTTTCAAAAAAAAAAATTGATATGCAATATTTTTGTAATCTTACTTAAAATTATCTATTATCTTATATTATCTTATAAAAGTTGTAGGAGCCGTTTTTAAGAAAACGTTTTTTAATCTTTTCTGGGAAGGTACTGTTATTTTGTCCTACGAGTAAATTTTTTTTCTCTTAAAATACATTATAAAGTTTGATACCTCTGAACAGCGCGTCTTATTAAAATCGAGTGCTTAATTTTCCTAAAATTTGATAAGAAAATTAAACATTTTTAAAAATTCAAAAAATTTAAAAAATTACTTCCCATCCTAAGGTAGGTTTTACCAAAACAATGTACTAAATTTTTTATAAGAAAAGTTGTAGACCCGTTCTGTGAAAAATAATATTTTGAAAATTGTTTAAAAAAAATTGTATGGTTACTTTAATTAAAAAAAAAATAAAAACTTTGGAGCAGAATCACCAAAAACCACATTGTACCAAGTTTTAAAAAAATCGATCAAAGCCCTTTAGGCTGTAGCCAAACTGACAAAATTTTGCCACCTACTTTTTGGTATTCTCTATCATCGTATTGTTATGTTGGATTTGTAATTTCGCATTTTTTTTGTACGAATCCAAAATTTGTCTTATACTATCTGCATGTATCGCAAGTAAAAAGCAAGTGTAACTAACAAATTTCTGGTAATGATTTTTCGGTTGTTATTTTTCAACACGGTAAATCAGGTTAACTGCTGAAAGGTTGGAGGCAAAATAGAAATTCATTGAATTGAAAGTGGAGATTTTTAACGTGTTTTTTCATGAAATAAATAAAAGATATTATTTTAAATAACTTAAAAACACTGTTTTTTTAATTTATTTACTTATTTAAATGCATTTCGGAAGCTATGCTTTCAGCGTTAGTAAGTTAAAAGTTATTTAAATCAAAAATACTTTTTTAGAAATTCATGACATACAACGTTAAAAAAACACGATTGCGGTTAAAATTAGCAAAATATTTTTGTCAAAACTTGTTAAATACCAGAATTTAGTGTTGAAATAACAAGTCATCTTTTTAAAACAACTTCAGTATGATAATAAAAGCAACTAGGTTGATTTAACACCAAATATAAGATATTAAAATCAGCAAAATTTCTTAAATGTCTGTAACTTTATGTGGGATTGAACATCGTGTGAAATTAAAAAGGTCCAGGTTAATTATTTACCTGACATTTTTCTCCGAGTGTACGATTTATAACTATTTTTGAAATTATTTTTCACCCAATGATAAGCATTTATATTTTTTTTTTTAAGACAAGTTGTCACGCCGTTTTTGAGTAAAATTAGTTGTTTTTTTTAAATTACAACAAAAAAATCTTAAGGCTGATAAAGTTATTTTTGGTTCTGGGAAAAATTAAAAAAAAAAAACCTGTGGAGAACCAACTAAAAAGCATCACTGGTACATAATGTTTGGAGAAAATCTATGAAGCGTTAAGACTAATAGACATACATGCGAACAGAATTGTGAGACCCTCTTTTTTCGTCTTCCCTATCATCGTTATGACAAATCTGATCAAAATCTCGAGTTCAATTCTAATTTTTGCGAATACAAAACTTTCCATATAGAACCTGTAAGAACAAGAAAAAATTTTGAACCCAATTTCGAGATAAAAAATCAAAATAAAAAATATCATCATTTAAAATTTTTTGAAGTTTTTGTTTAAGAAAATTTATATAAATCCGGACAGAAAAAAAAATAGGAAAAATAATTTCCCAGGGTGCAATCATTTTATATGTATTTATTACTACACACACGAAAATTTTTGCTAAAATCGTAAGAGCAATCTTTGAACAAAAATTTAAATAAGCCAAGATTTTAAGCCTACAATTTTTTGCCAAGTCCGAAAGGCTAGATGAAGATCACTTTTTTATTATAATGAAGTATACTCTTGGAGGATTTGTCAGTTCCTCAGAAGAGGCATTACCTCGAAAAAAATTTTCATGTTTCTAGGTGGTAGCGGCTGGGAATCGAATCTAGATCCTTGGCACGACATTCTTATGCATTATGCTATTATGACTATACCTACTTCACAGGATCAAATCTGTAGTCAATCTTCTATTGTTTTTGAAGAAAGTTTGAAATGATTACTATGACCAAGATTTAAAAAAGTCTTTCAATTCATTTTTGAAATATGTATGTATTCAGTTTTCAAAAACGAAATTTGAAATAGTTTTTAAATTCCAAAATAAATTTTTTTTGTACATTTTATTACACATTTAAATTAATCAAATCAAAGAAAATTGAAAATCAAAAAATTGTTCCGTCATTGGTATGCAATACACATTAATAACGATTTTTTGAAAAATTGTTTATTGAATTATTTCTTCTGATGCATTTTTTCAAAATTTTGCATCTGAAGGGGTGGCTACAGCGAATGCCTTGAAATTAAAATAAAGTCTTTTTCGTTACACTTTGTCACTGGAGCACTATTAATTCTGACAAACGTTTGAATCAGCGAATCTCTTCTGACGAATTCGTCCATTTGAACTAAAGGGTTTTTCAAAAGGGACGCTACAAAAGTAGAGCGACAGGGACAGCAAGCGACGCCATATTTCTTGCCACTCTTTTGACATTTCTCTTCAGTAAGGTTTGTCATTTCATGATGGAAAGATATACTAGCCAACAACGAGTCGAAATTGTTAAGATTTACTCCCGAAATTCGGAGTCAGTGGCCTCAACGTTAATAGCGCTACGTCCAATTTATGGTCGTCAAAATCGTCCTAGCAGATCAACAATTGAGCGCCTAGTGGACAAATTTGAATCCACAGGCACAGTATAAATGTTCCCGTGCCAGTGAGACAAAGAAGTGCCCGTAGTGTCAAGAATATTGCTGCCGCTGAGGCTTCAGTTGCAGAAAGCCCAAATGTGTCTCTCACACGTCGTTCTCAAGCGATGGGCATCTCTGTGACGTCGTTGTGGCGAATTTTGCGAAAAGATCTTGGCCTAAATCCTTACAAGATTAAATTGACGCAAGAACTGAAGCCGCTTGACCACCAGAAGCGTCGTATGTTCGTGAATTGGTCTGAGCAACAACTTGAAAATAATTCGGATTTTCATCGAAAAATCATCTTCATCGATGAGGCTCTTTTCTGGCTGAATGGCTTCATCAATAAACAAAATATGTAGTATTGGTCAGGCAGCCATCCACACGTACTCCATGAGTCATCATTGCATGCCAACAAGCCAGCGAAGATTGATGAATTTCGTACGAATATCGAACGTGAAATTGCAGCAGTATCAGCTGATTTATGCTTGAAAACCGTTGAAAATTTGGTTCAGTTTTTGGACTTCTGCAAGCGTGCCCGTGGTGGCCATGCAAAAGAAATCGAGTTCCATACATAATGGCATCGAACGTACTTTCAAAGGAATAAAGAATTTCATTGATATCCAAAACCGTTTTTGTTTTATTTAAAAAAACTTTTGTAGTGCTCTTTTTGAACAACCCGATACAACCCCTAACATAAGAATCTATATGTTTTTAATACCAACTGATTTATGATGATGTCAGAAAAATAGCTCATCAGAATACGCATCCATTGTAGCCTTTATTGTGTACTTTAGATGTTATTAGATATTTCTGAAAGAGATTCCATTAATTTTCTGTAAAAATAAAATTTCGGGTCATTAAAAATTAATATGGTATTAAAATAGAAATCCTGGCAAAAAAATTGCTTTTCATCCCGTCAAAATTGGCATTTTATGCTCAGCACATTAAAAATTAATTACAAAATATAAATATTTTATATTAAATAGTAAAAAAAAAATAATAACTGAACAGTTAATGCATGAACCATATATAATTTCACCAAAACATTGTATTCCCAATCAAGCTCATAACTTTCCCAACAAATTTTCATTATAGCTGGGTTATTGCAACACAAGCATAATAACAACGTAACAAAATAATGTTGCCATCACGCACATAAAAATCATAATTATTGCTTGCTCTTTTCGAATTCTATGTGTAATATACTCTTCTTAATGGAATTCAATAAAATGAAATGAGAGCAAAATAAAATTCTTCGCATAATTCTGCGCAAATATTGCCAAAACAGCAAAATTGACGAAAAAGTCATCAAACTCTATATGGCTGATGCTGATTCTGCTGCTATTGCTAATGCTCCTGATGCCTGCGTTCGTGCTCAGCCCATAGCATTTTTAATGCGTTTACCACATAAAATTCATCGAATGGAGAACGTCTAGCATTCACCCTAGATTTTAATTTTTTTAACCTACAGAATAACAAATCAACTTCCAGCCGAAGCCCCATGCCATCACAGATGGTGCACCCAGGATCAGGAGGACAACCATATCACGACAATGACGATGACAACGACGACGACGACGCACGATGGTGGTGGCATAGCAGCAGCGGTGGCGACGACACGATGACAATGTAATCCCTTATTTTATTGTGTTTTGCAAAAGAGAGTGTTAATTTGTGTGATAACATTTTTATAATCCAATTCGATGCTTCCATCGCACACGCAAAGGAGACTTTTCTATACTTCCATTCCAACAGGCAGCCATATCCCAAGAGGGTACGTTTTATGGGCCAAAATGGTTGCAAGAACACTTATCAAATCCGCGCTATACACAAAAGTACCTTTATTTACCCTCCTCCCCCCTCCCCCCTCCAAGTCTGTTGCTATTTTCCTTCTTTTTTTTCATAACAAACGCAAACATAGTGATAAAATTCGGAACATAGTAGATTCGGAGTTATGCAGCTTCACGAAGTGTAATTTTGGAGTTCCCTTTTTATTTTTCTGCTCCTGGTACTGTGATGGTCTTGTTGGCTGAGCTGCAGTAAAAAAATGCTCAAGGATTAAGGTTTCCTTGTTTCGCTGTTTCGGTTGTCCCTCATATATTTTTGGGGATTTTATTACAATTCATTCCAAATGTGATACGTTACGATTATGATCCAAATATTGGTGTTTCTGATTAATGCGAACGAAGGATCATATGCCAGTATCAAGCGACAGCCTGCGTTATGACATACGAAGATTATATGGCCATCCATTCATTCATCCATCTATCCGCATCCATTTCAACAACATTTCCACCCCAAAATTTATGAGCCAGTAAAAATGGAATCGCTCTGCTCATTTTTCTATCAAACGGCAGCAGCACTGATAGTCTTTATGGTCTCTTCTTGATTGTCCGTTTTTTCTTCTGCTACCAGCAACATTCTTTTTGGGCTGCATAAGATCGCATTTCTTTTCTAATGCTGTTGTTGATGATGCTCCAGCTCTTTTCATGGGCATCGGTTTTTTTTTTTCATCGTGATTTTTAGACCTGTGCACGCTGCCACCTCCGCTCCACCATCCACCTCCTCCGTGATAGAAAAACATGGAATTCATCATATAATATTTCTATGAAAGGAACCAACCCCAAGTAATAAAAAATTCAACAAAATATTTACGATATCTTTGCCCACCTAGCTCTTTACTCCCAAAAAAAAATTGATGTACATTTTTACGCACAAAATAGAAACCAAGGGGGAAATAATGTAATATGTTGATGGTTGGGCTTTTGTTGTAATAGTAATTCTTTGTTTAAGAAAGATGCAATGAATTTTGTTCTATTTTTTTTTTTATTGAAGGGATGAGGGAAGAAGACATTTTATGTGATATAAATGTTGGAATGTTGTAAAGGAAACCCCATTCATGTTGCATTACAAACAATAACCTCAAAACATGTTGGCTTACACGTTCGCAAAAGACACGGAACATTAGATTATCTAAAAGGTTGTGAAACAGTTGTCGTTTATGATTGAAGAGTTGGAGATTTATTATTGACAGTTATTAGAAATATGTTTGAACCCCTGAATTCTATTACATTGACACAATAGGTGGAGTGATTGTGAGTTTTCAGACAACACAGGTCTGCAACATTTAAAAATTATAATTTAAAAAACTGTAATAATCTTGGTAGTCTTTGTATCACGACATCATCAATAAGTTAGTCAAGACCTCATTAAGCTACCAACCACCCCGAAAATAAGACCGTGATATGATGATGAGTCTGTACAGCTGAAAAAGGTGACAGAAGATACACATCATGCGAATAAACTGCAGCGTAAGACGAGATCTGTAAGAGGAAAATCGAGCAGGAAGAAGAGAGGAGAATAATACTCTCCGTAGAAAGAGAGCATACACATCGTTCTAGCTCAAACAACTTTTATAAAAATTAAGCAACTGGCAATTCCTGCCAATAACACCCACACAGGAATGGTTGAGAGTTGTAAGTCACTAGGCCCTGGTTCTCCACGAGCTGTTGCGCCACCAAATTTATTTTTATTTTTAAAGCAACTGGCTGCTGGGCTTACAACAGGAATGCAGGCTCTTCGAAACAGTGAAGGTAACCTAGCCACCGAAACACTGGGAAGAGTACATAGATGTATTCAAGCTTTATTTCTAGTAGCTATAAAATAGGTTTAAGGAAGAGAGAGAAATAAGACAAGGAAGAGAACCCACCCAGTTCAGTAGACTTAGCTATTGATAAGCTTATGCACAACAGGGCTGCCAGATCTGATAATTTATTAGTGGATCTCTTCATGCACGAAGGGGATGTGTTTATGGTGAGGGAAGAGTACGTAGATGTATTCAAGTTGCAGCAGCTATTAAATGGGTATAATGAAGGGAGAGAAAGAAGAACCAGTACTCAGTATGAAAGCAGTAGACTTAGCTATTAAAAAGCTTATGCACAACATGGCTGCCATATCTGATAGTTTAACAGTGGATCTCTTCAAGCTCCAAGGGAATATGTTAAAAGAGTTCATACATCAGCTCAACAACTAGGTTTTGGTTGAAGATGAAGATTGGTAGATGACTGGCTACCAACTCCATATCTCCCATCTATAAAAAAGATGATCCTAAGTCCTGCAAGAACTGTCCCTGTTAAACTTAGCATACAAGAACCTATTCATCGCACCTAAGGCCGTTCTGCCACACAAAAATTAGCAAGTATACTAGTGTGATTGTGGCTTCTGGCCAGGCTGATTGACCAAAGTTCAAATATTCACTCTCAGGAAAATCCTGGAATAGAAGAATGAATTTCAAGTTGAGACCCATATCATCTATTTATCGACTTCAAAGCCGCATATGATAGCTGAACTTCAGATCCCGGGAAAAACTGATAATACACGATGCAATGTGCAACTATGGACAAGCTTTTTCGAACTATTCCATGCACAGGGTTTTGACAAAAAGATGCGCTACCATGTAATTTTTTTTTTCAATTACAATCTGGGAGCAAATAGTGCGCAGGACAGGTGTTGACTCTCTTCAGAGTTTTCAACAAATCTATACTTCTTCTTGGGGGTGCTGATGATATCAACATAAATGGCTGCTTTCAACAAGCTCTTAATGAGTCTTTCACGGCATTTGAAGAGCAGATGAAACTAATTAGTCTTGAAGCAATCAAGGACAAGACCAAATACATCACATCACTGTTGATAGCAATAACTTCAAAGTAGTTAAGGAGTTCATCTCCTTACTTCTGAGTAAACGTAAGCCCATTGAACGAACTCTTTAATGAAGATGTGGGCAAAAATCACCCTAGGAATATCTGGTGGAACTTATGTTTGGTACAACAAATAGGTTCAAAATTCCTCACATATAACACAAAATTCACGCTCTATAAAAGTTTTATGCTGCTATTCCCAGTCCTGCTTCATGGCACCGGGTGTGGGGCGATAAGCTTAAAAGGAGACCTGATACCAGGCTATTTCGAAAGAAAAATTCCTCTACGGATATTTGGTCCTACCTGTGCACAAGGAGGGTGAACGGAGGAGAAGCTACAGCCGCGAACTCCTTGTGTTGTTTAAAAATGTGGAAGGATGAAGTCTAAAAAATCAAAACATCTCGACTACATTTGCTTTGACCACATTGAGCATATGAACAATAATGCTCCAGAAAGTTTTTGAATCCCAGCCCCCAAGCTCAAGAGAATGAAGAAGACCAGGACTTGGGCTTAAAGATCAAGCCATTGCGGATGCAAGATGCCTGGAAGCAGGGTGATGTGGATCGTTATCGTAGAGGATGGAAGGCTGCCATATCTCAGGCTACAACCCTTCATGGATTTGAAGCCGGTTAAGGAAACAATCAAATTGTAGAATCTTGGAACAACTCATAAACTTAGAAAGCCAGTAGAGCGCTAATGTCACTTCCTTATTCCAAATTAGATGAACGCCTTTACTTCCTTAAAAGTTGTTGCTATCAATAGTGACGTTTTGTTCTAAGCAAAGGGAAGATGCTTGTTTTGTTTGTTGGTACCAAGTAATTGCTATTGTTTCTGTTTATTTTAAGACAAACAAGTTTTTCCTCTTCTTTAATCCCTGTGAAGAACTTTATTACAGAAGGTTGGATGCAGATGGTGATATTGATTAAACACATATTCTTTTGTGGTTACGACTGCCATAAGCACCATTTTTTCCAGAAAAAGACTGGGGAAGTCACACTATTTTGCATTTTATTGGCAAAAGCCTTCGTATATTTCGAATAGCTCGATGGAGCTATTTTCTTCTTCCACATTCTGCCAAGTATTTTTCAATCTGGGTGGCGAAGAAATGCTTTCTGCACAATAAAGACGACTTTTTGCCGTTGACCTTCCTCACTTACTTTTCTACAAGCAATACGAGGCTATAACTCCTTTCATTCATTGGTCATTTCTGATCTAACTCCTGCCCCCGGAACTACTCCTTGAATAACTTCAGACACTCTTTTGGGATCACTACATTTCACGGTATTTGTCTTGTTCTCTTTTTTTTTTTTTGAGAATTTCTTCTGCATTGAAGAAGACCTGGTTCCAGTTTGCTCGCTGACCAACATCTTTTCGTCTCCGAATCTTGTCTTTCAAGCTTCCATCTTCTGCAGACGAAAAAAAGTTTTCTCTTCATCATCTGCTGGAGAGTCCTTGGTACAGGCAGGTTGTACCACTTATTTTGCTGATCTTGTGGAGAAAGGCGTGTCTGGCAAAAAACTAGCATTGAAAAGTAGCAGTGCTTCCATTTTTTTCCAATCAGCAACGTTCCTGATCAGCTTCGCAGTCCGTCTTCCATTGCTTTCTGAGCTTCAACGCTGTTGCTACTTTGACTCCAATTTCTTCATTTTTTTGGAGACATATTTCCTGTCTGCTGCTTAGGATTGATCGGAGTAACTCCTGCTACCACAAAGATACGACATGTTCTGACGGAATAAGGAAATGGTCAAATTTGACGTTTGCAGTGTTTAATGTAAGCATGATTAAGATCTGAGTGATATCTGGCCTTGATACGTCAATTAGCTGATGAAAGATTTGATTTTTGTTTGGTCGTTTGGAGAGTGCCAGGATGCCTTTTGACTTCTTAGCCTCGGAAACAAAGTGATACTAATCCCAGTATTAAGAGCTTCGTTGATACTGATGCTGATAACGGAGGCCGTTACTTCTGTCACTTCATGAATCTCTTTGGAACAATTTAATACCAAGCCTAAATATTATGTGATGTTTATCATTCGCCAGTGAAATTCCAATAAGTATTCATAGTTTTATGAATGAAAAATAAAATTCCTCGCGTAGATACACATTTTTCATTCAATTCAAAAAAGCACGTACATGTAATTTTGTATCATATTTCACTTATACAAACATATACAAACACACTGCAATAACCGGGTCCTTTTTACAACGAATCCTAACCTTGCTTTGAAGTCATTTGTATCATTTAATTCATCCACACCTTCGCTGCATACATTTGCTTCTCTTTTAAAGCATAAGTGCATTCCATCATCATCTTAAAGCACACATCCTACGCCTATTCACTGTGAACAAAAAAAAAATTAACACAGTTGAATCATATGCCAACAAGGAACGAACATCCCAAAAGAATACAATGTGTCCTCCCTGACGTATACAACCAACCAACCAACGAACGAACGACACAACGAGCATAGTGTCAACCGAAGCTTCATTTAATTGCAATTAAAATTTAATCCAAGAAGAAAATAAAACGACCAAGAAAAAAAAAAAAAGGAAAAGTTCAAAAAGGATTCACATACTCATTTCGCACGCATTTTAAGCGCCTTTCAGGTCAGGTGTGAATAATTTCAAATAATCACTTTCATCAGGCATTGTAGCTATATGACCTCTAACAGCGGCGAACATCAAGACTGTGATGAGTCGAGGAGTATATACAAACATCAGTCTTATACATTGGAGTTGTATGCCGGCAGTGGCAGCCGAAGAAGCAGCAGCAGCAGCAATTGTGGCAGCAGCAAGCATAATGCACCTTAGGGCACCATCTTCATCTAAGTTACCGTCAAGCTCTTTTCAGTCCCATCAGTCTGTGCATCAGCATCGGGCGGCCACCTTTTCTTTGATGTTGAGTAAAGCATAATTAATTGGTAGGTAAGCTCGTAGCATCACCTGACTGACAGTGGAGCTCAATTTTTTAACATCGGTACTCGGTTCGGTACCGACCGGGGTTCCGCAAGATATTATACTCGCGTACATCGCATCATCTGCGCCTCATATAAACATCAGATGAGTTGTGATTCTGATGCCTACACACGGTGCTTATGTGTATATCTGTGCATCTAGCCTAGTACTGTTGCTTCTTATAGGTGTGACTAAATACTCTTTACATACACTTGCCTGCAATACACAAAGGGTCCTTCGACACTTGCATCTTTGTCGCCAACATTTGACTGATGTAATTATAATTAAATGATTTTTATTCAAATACACGTGCAGCGGTGGCGCGGCGTGGCGCGGCGTGAAAAGAAGAACAAAAAACAAATTATATTTAAATAAACAATACAAAAAAAAAACAAGGCTACAAGGCTACACATTTGTATGTATGCAAGCAATATTTTAGAGAGCTTCCGCTTAAGCAACATACTTTGGTTCTAACAGCGAAAATCATGTCTTTGCAACTATGCCACTTTAAAGGCTATAGCTGTTTGGTTATTGTTTATGATGCAGATTTAAATAAAGTTAGATCCTTTGTTATGGCAAATATACATATCCCGAAGAAAATACTCAAACGTTTTTGTAATAAAGTGACAAACTAGGTAAGGGTCATTGCTCAGAAGTTTTTGGCAGTTTTTAATTTATCAATGCGATCATTTCGCAAAACCCACTTTAAGCATTTTAAGCATTTCGCAATTTATGTTTTTGTTTTGCAATTTATCATTTCGCATGTTTTAGCTTGCAATTTTGATCATGCATATCTTTGTACTACTATATTTTAAATCACTTTTTTTATCTTAGTACAAACAAAAATTTAAATGGCAACAAAACAAAGAATAAAAGTTTGCGAAATAAGAAGAAACTTGCAAAATAATAAATAGCATCTTTTAGTTGGAGATTTCGAAACAATAAGCACTGACAAATTGTTGCAAAATGGTTTTTTGTGAGTAAAAGTTAATAATTCAGTTTCATTTAACCACAAGCGTTACGACATCCTTCCGACAACCTGCAGAACAGATCTTGTATAAAGAAATTTCGCAATATGTATGACTTAAAAAATGAAATCTCCCTAGTTAATAATTCTGTATTTCATAGTTTTGCAACTACAAAAACAAAATGGCCTTCACGGTTGACCTTTGACGTTCTGTGTCAAGAATGCAGCTTAACAGACCATATTAACTGTTATAACTGTTTTTTCGAACAACGATTCAGAAAAAAATAAAAATAACTCAACTTATTTTTTTGATTCTGAAAAAAAAAAATTGTACTTTGGCTATAGATTGGTTTCACAAAACGTGACCAATAATATCAGTCGGGGGCTCATTTAATAGGTAATTAAAATGACTAAAAATTATTCTGTTATCATTATCCAAAAAAATCAAAAGAAAGCCAGATATTACAACCAAAATCATACCACCCCCAACACATGACTTATAGGTAAGCTTTAACCCTCTATAACATAAAGACGGTACAACTTACAGATATAGGTAGTAGATTATTTTGTAGATAATTTGATCTTCTATAAGATTTAAATAGGACATTTTGTTATAAAATGAAATATCAAAGAGTTGTTAAATTAAAACGAAAACAATTTCTTTTTCAAAATGGCGGCTCTTCTCTAAGCCCGAAAGTCCCGAAAACTCGTTTTTATAATGAGGAGGCGTACACAAACAGATTCCATAAAAAATATGTGTACTGTGATATAAACTGGCTAATTTATTTTCAAAAAGTGTCTGGTCTCCATCTTGGCTTATTCAAATGTTCGATTGAGCCAAATTTAGAACGTTTTTTCCTAATTTTTTTGAGAGAACAAAATAAAGACTATGAGGGACCTTGACCTAACACTCAAATAAGATGGCTCTTGAAACAGTTTTAAAAATATTTTTAGAAAGCTAAAGTTCTCTAACGTGACAAACCGGCAATGAAAATCTGTAAATGTTCGATGGTTAGGCTTTTGTGAGTTGTTTAGTTAGACAATTATTTTGGAAAAACTCAAACTACCTTTATTTTATGTCACACATATATTAACAACACAAAGTTTTGCTCCAAAAATGTCAATTGACTGTGACAGACACCGTTATAATAATAAAGTTATTGATCACTTGCAAAATTTCCGATTCTGGTGATTTCTTCGTAATTTGCAGTCATTCAAGTGTTTTAATGACAATTTAAATGTTTTGAGTGTTACAAAAACTGTGCGAATATGTTGTTGGAGGACATACAAATTTTGGAAAAGATTTGGTGAGGCATACCACAAAAAAGGTTGGGAAACACTGCTCTAAGCAATATAAAAAGTTTTTTTTACAAAAAATTTTAAAATAATTTTTTGGATTTTTAAAAAAAAATTCAAAATATTTTTATCGAAAATCAAAAATTTGAAAACTGCATGCTCGATTTTTATAATATTCGGTATTTACAAGTTTTTACTCTGTTTAAAGTATTTGAACAGAAAAATTTATTTTTATAAACAAAATACAAATTCCATACAAATATTAAAAAAACATTAAGGATTTTTTTTTAATTGACTTCTTGAATTTTTAAAAAACTTTTTCTGTATGCTTAATCTAGTGCAATATACATATGAATGTACTACCAAAAATTATAAAAAATTGCATAAAACAATTATTAAATGTTCCTCTCATAGCACATTTTTATTAATTTTAAATGTAATTATTTCTTCTATACAAATTTCAAATAAGATTAAAAATATTTCATAGCAATATTTTCCAAAAAAATGTTTTTTGAAGTTTCAATTTTTTTTTCTTTTTTTTTGAAAATTCGTTACCTCCAAAACGGATTGGCAATTTTTTTGAAATTTTATTTTTATGTGCACATAAATACATAAATACTTACATATTTAAAGTTTTGTTTTTCTTAAAAAATAATTAAGCAATTTGATACATAAATTTGTACTTGCGATCTATAGGTACTAGGGAAAGTTTTGGATTCGTGCAAAAAAAAAATTCGATATAACAAACAAGATATGACATTACGATGGTAGAGAACACGAAAAAAGTGGGTCCACAATTCTATCTGTCTTTCCGTCCGTATATCGACCTACAGCCTAAGCAACTTAAGGTTTTTATGTAATTCCCCAGAGGGAACATTGAAATTTTTTTTAGCTCCAAAAATGACGGTACTTGCCCTACAATCGTAAATGAAAAGCTTATTTATCTCAAAAATGGTTCTAGCGATTTTGATAAAAAATCAGTGTATTATCGTAGGTAAAGTGTACTTTTTGATAAGAAAAAAATTTACCAAAACCCCTTAATAACGGTACCTGCAGTACAACAGTTTTTTAATTCTCAATTTTCTCATTAACTGCTAGAACGATTTCAGCAAAAAATTTTAATAATATTGCATGGTAAAATGTTGAAATTTTTTTTTGGAAAATTCATTATTTTGACAATAAGGTGATGAATATTTTTGAAACTAGGTTCAAAATTGCATTTTAATTCAAACTCAAAATTGGCAAATTTTTTTTAAATGTTATTAAAATTTTATATATACAAAATTAATTTTTAAGAAAACCGCTCCAACGATTTAATTTTTTTTTTCTTGCACATATTCTTATTTTGTCAAGTAAGCAAATGGCATACTTGTTTTTAAGCTTGTTTTCACTAGTTGCTTATATTTACAATTAAAAGATCGATTTAAATGCTTTTTTTATATTTTATATATATATATTTATATTTTTTTATAAATTTCTTTTATATTTTAAAAGTTCTTAATTCCAAGGAACTTGAACATGAGAACAAGTACGTGTAATCCAGTCGTGCATTTTATTTTTAGATAAAACCGCTTCAAAAATTAAAAAAATGGATTTCAAATAATAATAATCAATCAAAAATTAAAATGGCGTTCTTTTTTCATCTCAAACACTCAAAGAAGTTGTTTAAGCTAATTTAAATATCGTATATCAGGCCTTTAAACATTTCCTCATAATTTTTATGTCCATTACATATAACTTTTTTAAAACCTCAGTGCCCTGAACATTTTATTTTTTTTCTATATTAGTATCAATATAAATGGCGACAAATCAGGGACAAATGCTTTGCAAAATAAGTAGATATTGCTAAACTTTAAAATTGTTACTTATTATTAGACCAAGCAAATGGAAAAGCACTGACAAACTTTTTCGAAACTATTTATTTACAAGCTACTAGTAAGCACTGGAAGAAAATTCTCAATATAATTATATAAAAACTATTACAGTTCCTTTGGATAACTGTGGAATAAGATTTGCGAAACGAATTTTGTTCTAACTTCTAACATTTAATTACACGGGGGCGGTACGATATCCAGTAAACAAAAATCTCGCAAAACGAAATCTCGCTCATATATGAGCTCATTAAGTTTTTGCAAAAAATTATATTTGCTGAGATTAAAAAAAACGTTATTCGTCCATTTACAGTACAAAGCAAAAGGTGATACTTTTATAGGCTATAACTCCAAGATTAATAAACCTACAGAGTTCGTTATTAGCTAAATTTTTAGATAATTTTATTGTCTACCTCCATATTTATAAACGGAGGATAACAACGAGCTAACGTTTATACATTTGTTAACATTAAGTTCTTATTAACAAATGTGTAATAGGCTGTGACGTGTGGTTACGTACAGATAACTTTAACTCAGAAAATTCTACGATTAATCAGCGGATAAGTTCTTCACGCACACCCGCACACGTGTGATAGGACCGTTTACTAGAAGAAGAAGAAGTGGTGCATTTGGTGAGGTGATAAGTACTGGAGAGATATCATATCTTTTTAATACGAAAAGTTATCAAACGGACAAGTTGTCTATCCATGTGCCAGTTAACACGTATGTTAGGGAGCTGATACGAGTTTTTGATTAATATTGCTGTAAATGTTATTCTTTCATAGTTTTGTTGTAAATGAAAATTTCATCGAGTTGTTGAACAGAAACCAAATCCCTTGCTTTTTTAAGATGGGGGTTTTCCTAAAAATTTTTAAAGTTTTCAGAAAATTAAAATGTCAAAATCAAGGTCTCTACCAAAATTCAGCTTTGTTGGAATTTTTTCGAAGTTAAAATCTAATTTTCCTTCTGCCAGAATCTATAAGATGCTTATCCCTTTGGATTAAGAAGACTTTAATAATATCACACATTTTCATATATTCTTACTGCTCTGGCAAGAATTGCACTAGGAGCATTTGAGTCAAAATATACTTTTTCCGTTACAATGTAGCTCTTCTCACATCTCTCAAGCCATCAATTGAAAAATTCTATTGAAGGATTGCTGCGATATCGATGGATTATAACAACTCTATGAAATCGGAAATGTTCATTTTTGTATGGGACTTTTCGTTTCGCATCCACAACGTACCAGGCTTTAAGTAAGAAATTGTCACTTTAAACACTGTTGTTTGACCTTTAACACAACGCAAAAAATGTTTTTACATGAACCCATGATTCGTGTCACAAAAATAAAACATTTCAGTATAAAATCAGCAATTATAAGCATTATATAAATAAACATGATTATTCCCACACTTTTCCTAAAAAAAAACAACAGATTTTCTTAATTGACTTAATTAAGCTTTAGGCAACGTTGCGTATGATTCAATACAGTTTATTATGTTCATAATTGAATTCGATGAACTAAGGGTTTTTGTGTTCATCCACCCTAATTCTTTCAAATTATCATCAAACATCAAACACAACAGCTAAGGTATAGAAGAAGCCAATTTGTAATATCAAATTATATATAAGTTCAGCCTCTCAACTCAAAAACCTAAAAATCTACCTAATGATATTTCTTAAATTCAATAATATTTTAATTAATAGAAACGAAATTGACTTCTCCAAATCTGAATATAGTAAAATGTCTATTAAAAGAGGGTCCACAGAGCTAAAGCAGATATAACCATAACCACCCACACATTTCATCAATTATTCCATTGGATTGGTTAACTAACGAGAATTTGAAGTGAACCAACGATGAATGAAACTTTAGATACAGATATCGAATTTATCTACCATGAAGCAAGCAGAACAGAGCAAGAGCAGAGCAGAGCAGAGTAAAGCAGCATCAACAGAGATCATGATTTTGATGGTTGATGATGGGCAACGACCAAAAATAGTAAAAGATATAGAATCATGTAATCAAAACAAATACAAATGTACATAGAGAGAGAGACTATTTGGTTTGACTATCCGCGTCCGTCGTCATCATCGTCATCGTCTCGTCTGTCCAAACGAAGATATCAAATTTCAAATTTCCACTTAGGCAAACGCAATAAGCTATGAAAAGCGCACCACCATTAGCAGTTAAGCACATTAAGAGCTTTGTATTCGAAATGGAACATTAAACATTTATAGGATTTGCAGGACGAGAACTTTTATGAGTGCGGCTTTTAAGCATAAACGATGCACACATTAGTATTAGGGTGTACTTACACCTTGTAATATTATTCCATCTTCATACCTTTGTCAGCATTCATATATATATATAAATATATACTTATGTATGTATGTAGCTAATGGTCTGAACACAGAACATCATTTTTATGTCAGTTTAATCTGCTTCTCTGTAAGTATATTTTACTCATGTAATATCTGTGATGTTACTAGTTGTGCACCTAATAGGCAAAAGGACTAAATTCACATTAAATTCTGTTCAATGTACATTGAAAAAAATATTAATAAAAAATAAATTGCTTGAAAAATCAGGTATTAAAATTGAGCTTTTAAGCTTTTAGATAGCCTAGTGGTCTAATTTGTAGTCAAACAACCTTTCTTATTAGATTTTTTAGGGAGTTGAGTAGTTAGACAGTTTTTTAAAAGTCCTTAATAGTCGGGTAGGTATATTCCTTATTTAATGAACTAAAGTGTCAAAATAGACAAATCTTAGACAACTGATACCGTTGTCCAAGCTAGACAACTTTAAGACAACAGTTTATTGACAACTTTTTGAAGCTGGATGGCTGTCTTAAGTTAGACAACATTTATAAATACGACTGAAAATTACTATAAATGCACAAGTATCGATGGTCTTGACTATTTTTTTTTTTTTTCTTTAGAAAAATGTTTAACATATGCTCCTAAATGAAACAGTAACTTGGATTATAAAATTTTTTGGATTGTTCCTTTGATTACATATTTTAAAATATTTAAAAAATAAAAAAAAAAATCTTAAATCATGATCCATATTTTATACGAACCTCTATTATGCAATTATGCTAAAAAAATTAGGTCAGAATTCAAAAATGCTAAAAGTATACGTCCTAGACAAAAATGCAAAAACTCCATTTTCAAGCTTTCTATACACCCACCCGATTGACAGCAGCAATTACCTTTGCTAAAGTAAACATAAACTTTCGGTTAAGTGAGTCTTTTTTTAAATGGTGCTCAAATGAGTGCATTGTACCCTCAGTAGTAGTTGAAAACCTATAGAAGCCATCAAAGCAAAAAATGGGTTGATTTTGATTAGTCAACTCAAAACCTAGGTCAATTTTACCTAAGTATGTGATAATTTGCATTTCTATCAAATGAATCATAATTTAATGTTCTGAAATAAAAAATAAAACCGTGAAATAATTTTCCCATTAGACACAATATAGAATGACTCATACATATGTTACTAGAAATTTCATATTGACTTCTATTTACTTCCGTTTTCAGGACACCCCTTTTAGCCTATGGCATACATGAAAATACTTTAGGGGGACCTTAGTATTTATGGAAATAATAATCGAACTCCAGATCTAAGCGATAGAAAACACAAGAATGTATGTTGGCTAATTCTGCCTGTATGTCTGTATCTCTAACAGAGGAAATTAAAAATTGTTTTTGGTAAAGTAGGAGAGTTAACAGCTACTTTGAATTACATACTAACAAGATTCAAAATAAAAAAATACAGCTTTGTATATCAATTCTTTCTTTGGGACTAGTTTAGTATGAAAATCATTGACAGGATAACTGTGTTGTTGTCATCTGATTTTGTTTCAAAATCCATAAAAATGCTCAAAATTACAAAATTTTTAGATAAAGATGCAAACATACTGTTGAGCTTACTATTTTCTATTATCATAATTATATATCATATTTAATGAATTAAAGTTAACTTCCTTAATAGTAGAAGCAAAGAAAAAATTATACATAAAAAGGCAAGTATACGCAACAGTGAACAAATGTGTTTTATTTTTGCCAGCGTTGTTTGCATGCGTGTATTGGTTGTTTTCATTTTTCCTAATTGTGTTTTTCAAAACTGACGGTTTGATATTGAAGGTTCGTGGAGGCAATGTTGTTTCGAAGATCAATGAAATATGTTTTTTTTCTTTGGTGAAATGGTTAAATCTATCAAATTTGCACTAAATAAAATAAAATAAATCAAACCATCATGCCACGATGTGCTACCGAATTTGTACTAACTTTTGTGAAATAAGATACTCCTAAGCTTACTGCTGTGAACAATAATAATTTTAAGTTTATGTCGCTGATGAGCCAAGTGAGTAAGCCGAACGGAACACCAATTTGTAGGACTAAAGGCCATAAAAATCTATTTTGAATCGATAATTCAACAACTCCAATCCGTATGCTAAGTCTTTTACTTGACTGATTTATTTCAGTGGTATATAGAATTTGTACTATAAAAAAAAAACCTTCTTAATAATAATTTTAATTTTAGTTAAACAACAAAAAATTAAATTAATAGATACCTATGTTTATAGTGTAAGCCTGAAAAAATAGGGTATGTATTGCTTTATTGGCATTCATTTGATAGTTGAGATTTTCAACGTGTTTTGTTCATGAAATAAATAACAGATATTACTTTAAATAACTTAAAGCCATTTATTTTATTTATTTATAGCATAGCTTCCGAAGTGCGTTTTACTAATTTTGTTTTATTTTGGATTTTTTTACTCATTTGTACTGACTTTTTATCAATTTAAGTACGCTGTATAATGTTGTGGGGCCGATTCGAGTTTTCCATTAAGAAAAAGTAATCGACAACGGCTAGAAAATCGATAAATTTATTATGAAAGATAGACGGGGAGCCTACAGCAGATTTAGGGTGTGGTGACAGCAAAAAAAGAAGTAAAAGCGTTGAAAGTTTCATTAAAAGCTATTAAAAAAAATCGAAAACTTGCAGTCCATAACTGGGCCCTTCGCAATTAAACAGTGCATCAAAAAAAAAATTTGAATGCAATTTCAAAGATAATCGTGTTAGCCAAAATTTGTTTTCAACAAATAGATAAGTCCTGTGGTCCTTACATTAAAAAATTTTCACTGAATTTTTTTGTTCATTGAAATCTTAAAACATAACTCTTTTTTTTCAAAACACATTAACAGGTGTGGCACTTAGCTTTTGGTTTGCGCTCCTGTGAGAGTTAGGGCCGATCCTTAGTGAAAAATCTTGGCCTTGTCTTGGGGTTAATTACGAGGCAGAGACGATACTTACTTTGAAGCATCCGAAACTAGATGCTATTTTCGGGACAAGAAAAGATAAAAATACCACAAAAATAGTATTTGGATTTGTTTTAGCGTTAATATTTTAACATCTTCTAGTTTGACACTTTTGTTTTCAAATCGAATCATTATAGATACTAGAGAGCTCATCAATATATGGGACAAGCAGTTGATAGTTTGATGCTTCTTCATTTGGTTTTTTCTTATTTTGTGCCTCTTACTCGTCTTTCCAAGATTTTCATATTCATATCCAAAAATTAATTATTGTTTGTTGAAATATAATTTGAGCAAAAATATTTGCTGTCACAATTTTTGCAAAAGTTAAAGAAAAAAATGGATAAAAATTCAGGTAGGTGTTTTGAGCCTAATCAACATGGCTAAAAGCAAGACCATACTCGACGGAACTACACCGCAAATGAATTTCAAAATATTTTATGTAGGAAATTGTATGAATTACATATATTGCGCTAAATGACAACTGAACTTCACGGCACCGCTCCATGCAGCAAAGTTGAAGAGTTCAGTTCCGTTGCCACAAGTGCTGTATAGCAAGCGTCACGAAACGTTGTATTTGGTTGTGTGCCTTGTTTTTTTATATGCCACGTGGGAATAAGAAATATTTGGAATTAGGAATATTTAAGATATAAAAGTAACTATAGAAAATAGAATAAAAAACATTTGAATCGTTCTTTTAATCTTATAAACAACTAGTAAAATAGCTTAAAGCCCAAAACCAAGTATACCAGTTGAATACTTGAAACAAATAAGAATATGTATATGCAAAAAAATAAATGTTAATCGTTGAAGCGGTTTTTCCTCAAATATATATACCAATTTTTCATAGGTATATAAAATTTTGATAACAGTTTTCTAAAAAAGTTTTAGTACGCTAATTTCAGTTATATATTAAAACACTAATCAAGTTTCAAAAAATTCATCCACCAGCTTTTAAATATTGAACTTTCAAAAGAAATACATACTTAATATGTTTTTTTTTAAAATTCAACACTTATTTATTTTTTCCAAATTGGTGTATGCAATATTATTGAAATTTTAAGGGAGTTTTTGACTGAAATCGTTTGAGTCGTGAAAATGAGGAAATCGAAAATAAAAAAGAAAGTTATATGGCAGGTTTACCGTTAATAACAGTTTTTGATAAATTGTCTCTACCAAAAAAACATTATACCAATGCAGTAATCAAGAGTTTTTTTTTATTAAAGTCGTTGGAGCCGTTTTTGAGATAATAAGCTTTTCCTTAATGGTTCTATGGCAAGTATCATTATTTTGGAGCTCAAAAACTTTAATTTAAAGTTACAAAAAAACCTAAAGTTCACAATTTGAAGAAAATGGCTTCAGTAGCTTAGGCTGTTGATCAAGGTACAGACAGACAGACCAAGAAACAGAATTGTGTCACCCACTATTTTCGAGTTCTCTATCATCGTAATGTCATGTTTGGTTGTTATTTCGAATCCAAGAACTTGCCCTTTAGTACTTATATCGCAAGTGAAAATGAGAAATTATATCGGTAAGGAGTAGCGATGTATCTTTCTTGAAAATTATATCGGTGTTATCTCGTTGATGTCTCGTCCAAACGTGATTTTTAATATCGTGGTCATTAAGATCGTTTTGCTGTAGTGCCATCATGCCTATTTACATGGAAATTTCCAACCATGGTCCCGCTCTGAACTTGCCGTGACATTTACACGTGGTTGCATTGACTGTTTTGTCATCAACTCGCTTTAGCCTCGCTATAGTCTCGCCAAAGTACTTTTTTTCAAAATTTAATTTTTCAAAAAGGTCAAAATAAGCTAAAACCATAAGAAGTCCAAACGTGGTTTACAGTTTCGTGGTCATTGTGTTCGTCTTATGTTGTCTCGCCGAGCCCATTAATACGGTTATCTATGTCGTAGTTTTCTTACAATATTATCGCTTTGGTCTCGCTGTTATATCTTCACGTAGTTTTTATCATTGGGCACGTCTTATCATTATCTCACTTTTGTGTGGCTGTAGTCTCACCAACATCGTTTTAACTTGCGACTTAAATTTATATTCAATTTATATTTAATTTCAATTAGATCTTCAGGACGGTCTTCGTTTTCGATTGGACGGTTACAATTACAACCCAAATAACAAACAGCATATATCCATTCAGTCGATCCCAAATCAAGAACCGAGTTAATCAAACAGTATGCAACTAGTATTTTGCTTACTGAAAGGAGTTATCTTTTGGTTAAGATAAATTCAAACTCGAGTTAAAAATAATCAAACCAAGTCAACTGGAGCTGTGCTTAACTTAAGCAAACCGAGTTGATACATTGCTATCAGCAGATCATCAGATCATAGCTTTTGGTCGTTAATTCAAAAATATCCTCACAAGGGCACTACTGTTAAGTGTCTTTAGGGCTGGCCAAGATACCAAACCAAAGGATACTTTTATAGGTATCGTCTCGGTCTCGGTCTCGTTCATACAATGTCCTGTCACAGTATCGGTATTGTCTAGTTTCGATGTCTCAGTCCAAAAAAAAGGGCAAAACTTAGACGTTCTTAGTCTTGTAGTTGAATATGCTTGGTATTTTTATGATTTAATAGTAAAAAAAAAAAAAATATTATCGAAAAACTAATTTCTATACTTAAGATTTCTTCAATAACTTACTGTTATTTGAGGGCTCGTTTCACAACGTCTAGGAAATGTTCTGATTATGATCTGACATAGTAAAAATTGACGCATCACGGTCATAAACCAAACCAAACCGACCCATTTTACGCCATATTTTTCGAAATTTTTTTGGACAATAATATTGTATGGTGTAGGGCGGGAATAAGAAAAATGTAAAAAATAATAAGCCATATTTTGATATATTTATATATATTTTTGTAAATTTTGTATTTAATATTGTTCTTGATCTTAATCATGATATATTCGTTTTTATGTACCCACTTTATAAACATTTACGATATGGATTCAAACACACACCTAAAGAGCAAAAAGAAAGAAAAATTAAAAGTATAGTAAAAATGTCCTTTTTTTAAAGCCTTTCCTCACCTATTCTTTCACAGATAATTATTTGCAGCTTATATAGTATCACCCACACTCATTCCAAGTTCTGGATATGGACACATGCAAATTACCTGATTTATGTCATCCAGAGTTCAGTTCCACTGCATCTACAAGTAGAGTTAAGGGTCCTTGAACAAAAAAAATTGCAAATATAATATTTGTCTTTATAATCTTCTAGCTTCCATTAAACAATGAGTCTTTTAAATCTCATCTAATGCACGATATTACGCTTTCTGTTGACTTTTAAACATTGCAGTCCAAAATAAATCGCGGACTTCTGATATGTTCATCACTAAATCATCAGCTTCAGTGTGTTTGTTGACATATTATAGACGTGACGTTTACTTTAGAAGGATATAATACCGGGTTGTTACAACATAAAGCATCATTATCCCATGCGCATCACTTGATTTTGCCTCATTCAGATTGTTATATTAGTAATGAGCCTATTTTGATGAGGTTTGTCCATGAGATAATGAAAGACCTGGCTTTATTGTATTGCTAACATATAATACACTCCAGTTCACTTTGATTATGACAGATATATTTAAATTTTCTTTAAATTCTTATTTATTGTTAGAATTGAAAGAATTTTTTTTTTCAATAAACCTGAACTCTGGACGAATAAAGTATAGTTTTTTATAAAGGAAGTTTTTCAAAAACCCAGGATGAAAACTAAGTTAGAATTATATTTGCCATTTCTTAGAATTTTCAACTGAAAAAAAATGTATCTCTGGAATCGGGCAAGTGAAACAGAGTGTGGATGAAAACTATTAGATTGAATTGGTATCATAAGCGGAAATTCCACAAACATCACAGAGGTCTGTGTGTTTACAGAAATTTTTAAACAAATCCAAGATTGATGTTATTCATGCAAATAATTCTTCTACAACATTTTAACCAATTACGTAATTTTATATTCCTGCTAAACATTTTTTGAAGTAAACTTATTGTTCAATATAATAACAACAACATATCCTTGGATGTGTAGGTATATCAATAAAAAGTAAAATAATGATAATAAACAAGACACTCATCACAGATTAATTGGCTCATAAACAATATATTATTCATAATTTTTATTTAACAGAATTAAAGCCAAAAAGAAAGGAAAACTAAATAAAATGAAAGATATCCACCATGCACAATAAGAAGTATCTATGGGCGGGCAATGAGTGTGAGAAGATATAATATTTTGTTTGTGATTTTTTCACACAAGTTTTTCTTGGAAATTATTCGACCGTTGATATTATAGCAAATTAAGTCCGAGTAGATTAAACTGTTTTTACTTTATTAACCTCCAGATACAATACAAACAATATTCCTTTATTTGTTGTGTTTTTTTTTTTTTTTTTGTGTTGTTGTGTGCTCTGGGAGATATGATGGTGAGGCAATGAAATTGCTCAAACAGGCCACCTTGGCGCCACTATATCGACATGAACTCATAGACTTCTTATATTCTATGGCTTAGCAGATTTTTTAATACAAACAAATTTTATTCTTTATAAACACGCCAGTCTTTTATAATCACACTCAAAGAACTATTCTTTTTTGGATAATCATTTTATTGTAATAATTTAGAAATATCTTTGGTTAATGTGATTTAATTTGGAAGGATATTATTTTTAATTTGAATTTTTATTTTCTGATTTTCAAATTCATGAGAATAAATATGAAAAACACCAATTATCACACTTAACTGAAAGATCATTCGTTGAAATAGGAGATTTGAGTTTGAATGAAATCAGGATTAGAGGATAGAGTGATAAATAATTAAGTAATTTTAGGAAATTTGACCAAGAATTGCAAACTTCCAATTCAAGCGTAAATTTGGCAAAGCAACTTTAAAGGATCGAAAAACAAACATATATGTAAATAATTTTGTATAAATTTATTATTAATTGTTTGTTGTGACAGTTTCAAATTTGTCGTTCTATGTTTTCTATGTTTTTTTTACACTTCTGAAACTTAATATTTTATTTAGTTCGCTTATCATGTTTTGTCTAGCTTTTGCAAATAGGATTTTTTGTGCAATGTGTTCTATGTTTTTTGTTTGTGTTTTTTTCTATGACTTGAAAATTAGCAAAGCAACTTCTACGAATCGAAAAATTTTGAAGATGGGTTATTAGTTGTTAATTTATTGTAAATTAGTTGTAACATTTTCAAAATGTGTCATTCTATGTTTTCTATGTCCTTTTGAAAAGTGATAAAAACTTCTAACACTTATTAATTTCTGTCTTAAAAAATTGCGGTAATCATTTGTTGATTAGCCGTTAAAAATATAACTATGTTGCACAGTGTTTTCTATGTTTTTATCGGTGATTTTCTTACTATGAGTGTCAAGTTAGCAAAGCAACTTTCACGCATTGAAAAATGTGCGGGTAGATAGTTTGTTATTAATTAGTTGTCAAAATCTTAAATTTGTTGTTCTATGTTATCTATGTTTCTTAAAAAAGTGCAAAAAAATTGTTACAGTTAATATTTTGCTATACAGTAACTGGCTATTAATTATTCGTTGTGCAATATGCTCTACGTTTTTTTGAGAGATTTATTTTCTAAGGGTGTCAAGCTATCTAAACACCTTTCAAGTGTCGAAAATGTGTAGGTGGATAGTAATTTGTTGGTTAGTTGCAACAATTACAAATTTAGCGTTTTTTTTCTATGTTTTTTTTAAGAAGTAAAAGCTTCTAAAACTTAACACATATTTTACTGTTCAAAAATTTGCTGCTAATTATTTTATATTAACTGTAAATTAAATTTTGAACTTGCAATGTTTTCTACGTTTTTTTGGGTTTAAAGATTTAGATTTATTTTCTATGAGTATCAAGAAAGAAAAGCAACTTTCATCAATCTTAAAATATGAAGGTGGATAATTTGTTGTTCATTTGTTATAAATTGGTTTTGACTGTTCAAATTTGTCATTCTTTGTTTTTTTTTATGTTTTTTTGGGTTGAAATGTAGTAAAAGCTTCTAAAACCTAATATTTGATTGCCTTATAATTTTCGGCCCATTATTAGTTGATTAATTGTGCTTGATTGAATTTTGCTGTGAAATGTTTTCTATGTTTTTTGGGTGATTTGTTTTCTATGAGTTTAAAGTTAGCAAAGCAACTTTCACCAATCGAATATTTTAATAATTTCTAGTTTATCATTCTATGTTTTTACGAAAAGTGGTAAAAACTTCTAAAACTTAGTATTTAAATTATTCATTGATTAGCTTAAAATAAATGTGTTTTATTGTGCAATGTTTACTAAGTTTTTTGTGGTAATTAATCTTCTATGAATGTCAGGTTAGCAAAGCATCGTTCACCAATCATGAATAATTTGCGGCTTATTAGTTTTTGAATTATTGTGAAAGTTTCAAATTTGTTGTGTTATGGTTTTTTTTAAGGTGCTTCGCTAGCTTGACGTGTCTCAAAAAGTGACCGAAACTTCTAAAACTTAAGTGGTTTATGACTGCATAATTTTCCGTTAATTAGTTCTGACTTATTAAATTTTAATGTGCAGCTATGTTTTTTGGTTGCCTTACTAACTTAATATTAAGTTAGAAAAGCACCTGAAAAAAACATAGAAATAATTGCACCGAGTAATTAACGGCATAAACCAGTATAATCAATTTTTAAACCTTTTTGAAGTAGTGTTTTGCTTACTTACATAATACTACTACAAATAGCACTTCTTAAAATGTTTCGCAAATTTAATTAAAAAAAAAAAAAACCTCTCTGATTGGGTTCTACAAAAAACCACAAAACTCACAACAGACACAGACTAACTTGTGAGATATATTTAAAAATTGTACACACAAGTCCATTGCGACGCACTTCAGGCCATCAAAAAACCTGCAACGACGCTCATCATTGCATTAGCGGCAAACTACAAAGGGCGTTCTCATTTTATTTCACACTTTTCAATTCCCCTTTGCATTACTTCTTTGAAAGAACAAATGCCTAAATAACAAACAAGAAAATATCCAATAATATAATTCTATTTAAGGGAAACCAAATCAGAGCAAATATTATGATGCGGAGAGTAAACATAAACAACAAAAAAAAAACTACTCTGCAAAAGGACTATCTTGGAGTCAACAGTCAAAATTGTTTAACACTGAAAGTACAGTGTGTTAAATTATTATTATTATTTGCAAATACAAATTTAATGGCTCAGAAATAGAGACAATAATAAATGATGTAAAAATATTTTTTGAGTTCTGCACATTTTACAGTATTCCCTAGGTTTGTGTTTTTGAACCTCCGTATACAATTCTATTGGAAATGCCAGTATTTGAGTTGTCTGTATCAACTCTGCATACAAATTTAAAGAAGTCAAAGAAGGTAAACAGTAATTAAAGAGTAATTATGATGAGTTAAGAACTCCTTCCTTGAGTCTGACTCTTTTCAAAATTTATTGGTGCGAAGATGAAATAAGATTTTTTTTTCTTTTGCGCTCATGAAATTTCGAAAAGAGTCAGACGCAATACGCAAAGAATCATTGTGTAATAGGAGTCCAAGCATTACATAATTTGGCACCACTTTTTATTCAGTGAATAATAGTCCCCAATATGATGATTCTATACGTGTAACTTTTTCAATGGGTGCGAAGGTGAAATCAGATATGAAAAGAGTCAGAATCGTCGTGTAAAAAGGAAATATACTTATTGGTTCTGACATTTCAAATCAGCTTCACTTTAAAATCCTTTAGTTTCTCTTTTGTCCCCAGAATTTCCATTTAAATTCTTATTTCTTTTATGAGCAAAAAAATTATTTTATTTTCCTTTATTTTTATTTAAATAAAATAAATTGTGATTGAAGTTATGAGAAAATTTTTTTTAATTTGGCTACTATTTGGGCAAATTTTTCGGCTTTGATTTTGGGCAGTCAATTTTTTTGAATTGAGCTTTCAAACTTATTCCAGACATTACGACATTTTTTCATAAAATTTAACATTTTTCTATGACGTTGATTTCAAAATATTAGGTATAAAAAAAAAATGATCATTATTTAAAAACCTAAAAAATATTTTTTTTAATTTTGGTAAGAAACACTATTTACATTGCTTAGAAGTAACATTGTTTCGTGTAAAAAAAAATATTCAAATAATAATTACCGTTTAAAAGAAAATTGAAAATTTATTGACCAAAAACTGAAAAGGATTTGGGAACGATATGTTGATAAGGTCGATTTTTATGATCTCGGCAGCAAAATCTTTTTGTTTTATAAAGGCCGCCTGAACAAAATAAAACGTAATTTCAACTGCGATCGACATTTTATGAATAGAGATTACAAAAATCTATACTTTGAAAGTCATGGGCGATTTCTAATGCATCATCTGCCTCAAAAATTATTTTGTAGAATATTCCTAAACGCAAACTGTAAGTCTTCTGCTCGAAAACCAAAATTTTACTGCGTAAGCATCATAGTAAACATTAGGTAATATCATTAGAATTTCGACTTCAGTACAGTCAATATCTGTTGTTGTGTTTGCATGTATTTTTTCTCAGCCGTTTTTTATTTCTGAAATTCCAAATTCCAGTTTTTAAAGCCTCCGGAATATAATACCTTGAGACCGCCAGATTAAGTGCGGGCTAGTACAATAATTCATTTGTGGAACGAGTTTGTATTAAATATGGCGGTCTAGAACTGGTTGTAACACACCTAATACCATCTATTTGTGTACTGTCAGTGCCGTCTTTATAAAAAGGCTCTGTAGGCTCAAGCCCAGGGCCCCAGGCTTGTAAGGGCGCCTGATTCCGCTATTAACCTAATAAACTCGGAGCTCAGAGAGGCCAAGTTTTCATAGATTAAAAAAAATTTAATTGCTTTCCCCAAAGCTATTATCAAGAGGTCAAGCTTTCAGGACGATTTTAAAAAAATAAAACTAAACAGCTCTCCCAAAAGCTATCAACCCCACAAACCCAATACCCAAAACGCAGGAGGTCGGGCCCCCGTAGACGATAGATTACATTTTTTTTCAATCGGATACAAGAGCCAGTGGCGGTAAATTTTAAATTTTTTCCAAACTTTAAAATACTTTTTGTTAAATATTTTTAGTCTTATTATTTAATATACGTTAAATTTATTTACGTAACGTTTTTTGATTTTGCAAAAGCCAATAAGAGAACATCAAGCAGAGTTAAATTCAATTAGTTTTTCTTTCATATTTTCTTTTTAATTATAGGAGAGAATTCGGGTTTTTTTTTCTAATACCTACTGGAACTTTGCCTTATAGCTTGCAGCACCCAGGGTTTCTTGGGTCGATAGCCTTGCAATTAGAAATATTTTACGAGAGTTTAGGAAAGTTCTGTGTTTTATTTTTTTAAATCGTCTACGAGAGCTTGGTCTCTCGGAGCTCCTGGTTTTTTGGGTTAATAGCCTTAGGGAGAGCTTGATTTCCGAGTTATTTGGGATCATTAAGATGTTGGTGGTATACTAGGCTTTTTTAGTTTACGTGGTATTTGGGCTATAAAGTTTGAATTTTTCGCGGTTTTAGCTGCCGGATAATGGGCCCTCAGCGTTTTAAGCCTAGGGCCTCTTAACTACGAGAGAAGGCACTGTGTACTGTGCGTTAGCATTGTGCTCAGTAATCAAGTTTTTAAAGTCTCATATTTGAATTCATCGTCTACGGTGCAACTGGGCAGTACGGGATCATGACGTTATCTCGAATGACAAAAATCTCGAATGAAAAAAATCTCGAAAAAAAAAAAATCTCGAATGCAAAAATCTTGAACGCACAAAAATCTTGAATGCACAAAAATCACGAAAGACATAATCCCGAAAAGTCTCGAAAAATAAAAATAAAATTCGAGATTTTTTTTACCTGTTTTAAAAGTTAACAGGTTAAACAGGTTAAAGTTAAATCCAGATTCTTTAAATGCAAAAGAAACTTGCATACACCTAACCTCACACCTACCCCAAATCCTATAGTGAGCCCAAGCAGCATGCCCCCCATACATACCGCACCGTTTATTCGCCTAGGAATTATTTGGTTTGTGAAATCTAATAACTCGCGCGAATAAACAGAACGTCTCAAACATTTATATTTATTCTAGATTTTTCGCAGAGATTTTTTTTCTCTAGATTTTAGCAGTTCAAGATTATATTTTCGGGATTTTTGTTTTCGAGATTTTATTACTTCTAGATGTTATTTTCCGAGAATTTTACTTTAGAGATTTTTGCTTTCTAGATTATTATTTTCTAGATATCGTGGTGGACCCGGGCAATGCAAATAATTAGACTGACGTTGATCAAAAAAAATTTCTGCAAACAGGACGGTTATATACTACTTGTCAAATCAAAATGACTTTTACTTGCCGTTTTCGAAAACGGCCGATATTGTGATCAACTGTGATTAACTTGCTTTGGAGTTTGGATTGTCATCAATCAAATAAGGCGATCGGAAGAAAATGTATTTTAAACAAATCTAAAATTTTCGATAGCAGCAAATAACTGTTAAATTCATGTTACAAAGTTAGGCACGAATGTATGATTTGAGTTTTTGCCGATTCCGTGCAAACATTCCAAGTAGGGCGTTGTATTTTAATGTCGTTTTTGAGTGGACGTTTGTAGTACTACTTTTCTACTCCAGTTTCACTCCAACTACTACAAAAATCTTTGATTGGCTGTTCGGAGTACTGTTTTCGGATTCTTTTCCTGTTCCCGATTTGGAGAATCTGCATGTATATACATTTTGTAAAATAAGTTGTATGTGTAAATTTGACAACACGATGTTTAACATTCGATTGGAATCAAAAAGAAGTAGGGCAGTCCGAAAGTCCAATCGAAAACGACATAAATTACGTTAGAATAAACGACAAAAAAATGTTGAATTGTTAAAATGCCGATTTATATAGACTTTTTTGAATTGTGAAAAAAAAGACAGGACAGACAAAAAAAAGACAATTAAATTCAATGCTTTTCTCGACTTTCTTTCAAGGCAGCTTACTTTTTGCTTAAGCTCGAAGGCAAACATTTTATGAATTAGTAACCAAAAAAGTCGATATGAACCGACATTTTAACTGATTAAATTGCCTTTTTTGCCGTTAATTCGTAGGTAACCTATACTAAAATATGTTGGTTGTTTTGATTCGGTATAAAGACGGTGGAAATATTACGATTTAATATTCGATTTTCTTATTAATTCTGTATTATTTTTAGTGACAAAGGCGGCTTCTTTGAGCTTGTTCCAGGAGTTCTAAGCGCTAGCAACGGCCCTGAATAACAAGCTTTAAAAAAATTTTATAGGAATATAAAAAAAAATGTTGATTGTGACCCTAAAATTAAGAATTGAACATGCTAGAAATCTTTCAATTCTTGATCCATTTTTTAGTGCACAAACGTGCATTCTTTAAATTTCATGTTTTTGTTGGTGTTTTTTTTTTTAACACCAGTTTTTCATTCATAATAGAAAAATTGTGTAAAAACAAACAAATTGTAAGATTGATGAAGTGAGATCCATCAGGTGTCTGGAGTCTGTTTTTTTTCTTAAAAATTACCAATTTTTTTGTTGTTTACAAAATAGAAAATCAGCTATTCTTCTTCTTCTTCGTCCTTCAATATCTGACATTTGATGTTTTATTTAAATATTCTTGTCTAATTATCACTTTCTTCCAACAAAAAACACACTTTACAGCAAGAATATAACACATAAAAAAAAAAACATTTGCATCTTAAAAGAATGAATCAATCTGAATCTTTTCACGACATTTTCATTTTCAATTTCAATATTCCCGTATCGTATAGTGTTTTTTTTTTTTCTATTTTAACTCATGCACATCATGTGGGAGTTTTGTGGGTTTTTTTTTCTTCAATGTTGGATCTACAAAAATACCAAATCCAAACAAAAACAAAAACAAACCAACAAAGTTCTGACTGTTTTCGTATTCGTTTTCATGGTTCTTGAGATTAGAAAGATGGGTTAAATGAGATGCTGTGGCGCAAAGACGGCAGGCAGCAGCAAGCGGCGCGGCAGGCGGCGCTGTAAATTTGAAGAAGAGACCAACACAGGCGTTGAGCGATGCATATCAATCAGCATTGAAAATGTACACACAAGTATAAACAGAATATTCATATGATCGGTGTTTAGCGGTATACAGACGATAAATCTATACAATTTGCTTCTCATGGAGCTCTATCTTTCAGATACACAATTTGTATTTCTATAGATCGATTAGTATCTGATGAACTGCATTTATCATATGGCAACTAAAATTTCCAAGACAGAAATTATTTTGATGGTCAACTAAATATTGGTCAATATGAACTATTTTAAGAAACGTTTTTCTTTTCATAATACGTACCACGTTCCAAGAAGGAAGTTCAGTGACTCACTCTTGAACTGGATAAAATCGTTGAAGTTTTTATTTGTTTAAAAATGACAAGAAAGATAATTAAAGAAAAGTCTAGTCTGGACGCAATTGTTAAACTTGCTATTGAATTTCATAGAGGAACGTAGCCAGAATAATATTCCAGAGGATATTTGCTATGAGATACTTACATAAATTGAATTAAATTTGGTAGAGCTCGTAGAGAACCAAGGCCTATAGTGACTTATAAGAACTCTCAACCATTTCTGCGTGCGTGTTGTTGGCAGGAATGGAGGGGACCTACAATTTTTTGCCGAGTGCGAACGGCTAGATGAGAAGCTTTTATTTTTTACAAATATCCTCTTGGAGGATTTATCAGTTCCTCACAAGAACACATTTCGGGAAAACATTTCTGTTTTTAGGTAGCAGCAACTGGGAATCGAATACAGACCTTCAGCATGACAGTCCAACGCAGTAACTATCATGCCACGAGGTATTGCATTTAAAATTCATATGATGGAAAATTTAAGTGTAAAGTATTCCAATAAGGGCCAATTTTTCAGTAAGAGATAATTCTAGTCTTGGGGTTAAACCTGAGGTTACTCCAGAAACTTGTTTTTCAGTTTAAGTTAACTCACCTTGTTCGGGGATCAAATTGAGTGCCTTTCAGTGGTAGTGTCATCTCGATTTCGATAGTGAAAATTACTGTTAGATCAATTTTATTATGGCGCCATCTCTATTCAAATGCGTAAATGGCGTAGAAGAGTTATATCCTTTGGGTCTCACATCGATGGCTCTAGGTTTTTGACAACTATAAGATAAAGTAAATCCTCAACCGAAAAACTATTTCTGAGTTAACTCGGGGTTAATTTATTTTCAGGATTAGCTAACTCTGATTTAACTCAGGGTTAATTCTGAACTGAAAATCTGTCCCTTACATGCCAACTCCAATAGTCATGAGCCATACTCGGACTATGAACCTGTCGAGAAAAACCAATGGAGGCAAAATCCATGTCTTTTCGGCGACATATCAAAGAAAACCAACATTTGAACAGAACATGAACACTGCTCAAAGCTTTGCCATGAGATTTGAGATTTCACGTGCCTATGAGTTTTTTGTTTGATTTTCGTTATTCTGAAGATCAATTATTGATAAAAAAAATTGGGATCTGTATGTCCTGTGGAGTCGGGGTATTAGGGACGGTTTCTTAGTTGAGGGTTAACTCTGAGTTAAATCAGAGTTAGCTAACCCTGAGAATAAATTAACCTCGAGTTAACTCAGAAACAGTTTTTTAGTTAACGATTAACTTAATTTGTTAGTTGTCAAAAATCTAGGGCCATCGATGTGCGACACTATAGACTTCACCCTTCTAGGCCATTCATGCATGCATGAGAATAGAGATGGCACTACAAAGAAACTGTACTGACAATAACTTTCGCTATCGAAATAAAGATGGCACTACAGCTGAAAAGGCGCTCAATTTGGTCTCTGAATTAACTCACTAAAGTAAGTGAGTTACCTCGGAGTTAACTTAAACTAAAAAACACGTTTCTGGATTTAACTCAGTGTAAACCCCGAGACTAGGATGATCTCATACTGAAAAACTGGTCCTTTATGGTTTCATTTTCAATTATTAAATGATTATCAATGTCAAATGAATCTTGAATGCAGAATTTGAATTAGCCGCCTCAAAGTGAAGTCAATGAATGCAATCTTTTGATTGAATTCAATAAATGATTTTAAATGACTGGCATTCACAAAAGATTGTATTCTGTTTAACCTACGTTGACCATCCGCCGCGGATTTCTCGGGACTGTCCCGTCTTTCTATAGCCTGTCCCGGTTTATTTTAGAGAAAATCAGGGACGTACAAGTGTCCGGTATTAAAAAATTTGTCCCGTATTTGCAGATTTTTTGAAGTTTCTTTTATAATTACAATAAATTAAAAAAAAAAAATTACATTGGCATGCCCAATGAATGCATTCATTCTTTTATTAATGCAATAGAAACCACAATTGAAAACAGATATACGTTGAAAAATTGCCTTAATGTGCACTTCAAAATGTTATGTTTATAGTTGATTTATACAGGGTGTCCGCCGGGAAGGTATACTACTTTGCTTTGACGCCATTTTGGTACACATTAGTTTTGACAGTTCATATTTGGCAGTCATGAAGTAGACTCGTGGCAAATTTATTAAGGAAAAATATTTGAGAAACCAACGTGTTTTAATCGTTGAAACGTTTTATTAAAATCAATCATCGATTACTGTGACGATGAGAAAGTTACGTTAAATCTTTGGGGAAACAACGTGCCAACAAAACGCACTATTTATCGTGTAGTGAATGATTTCGAAGAAAAAGGGTCTGTAGGTGATAGGCCCAAGCATGGACCTTAACGTAGTGCAAGATCGGCTGAAAACATTACTGCTGCTAAAGGAAGTGTTCAAAATAATCCATCAATCTCAATTCGACGCCGTGCTCAGGAGCGTATGATATGATTGAAAACTTTTTAACGCAACAACTGCATGCGTTGGGCTTGATTGACATTTGGTATCACCAAGATGGTGCCACATCGCATATAGCCAGGATTACAATGGAATTACTGTGAGACCTCTTTCCACAACAATAAGTTATTTCAAGAAATCGTGATGTTGATTGGTCTTCACGGTCACCTGATTTGACTGTTCCGGACTTCTTTGTGTGGGGATATTGAAAAGCAATGTTTATGAAAACAAACCAGAAACACTTGAGCAACTCAAACAAAATATTCGTGACGAAATCAATGAAATACCGCGTGAAATGTGTGAAAATGTAATGAAAAATGTGATCAAAAGGGCTCACATTTGTGAAACTAACGGACGTTTACCTGATATTGTATTCCATACATAGTTGCCGACATTAAATAAAACATTTATCAATATTAAATCCATTCACTTTCATTTAATCATAAAACAAACAAAGTAGTATACCTTCCCATAGCTCCCATGTAAATCCGAAGGATCTCAGACCTATCAGCCTATCATCATTCCTTCTCAAAACTCTAGAACGACTGATTGATATCCATCTGCGTAGTTCTATAGAACCCAATCTTTTCTCTATGGCACAACACGCTTACCGCAAAGGGAAATCGGTAGAAACGGTCTTGCATAACTTGGTACGCACTATTGAATATTCCCTTCATCATAGAGAGTACACTCTGGTTGCATTCTTAGATATCGAAGGTGCTTTCAACAACGTCAGCAATATGGCAATAACAACCGCGCTTAAGAGCTTGAATGTAGATAGCTCACTTAGGGAGTTAATTAGCCTAATGCTAAGAAGCAGAATAATTAACTCAACATTAGGTGAATGTTCTGTTAGAAGATCTGTTAGCAGAGGAACACCGCAAGGTGGAGTCCTATCGCCAATCTTATGGAACATCGTAATTAATGACCTACTAGTCAATCTAGAAGCGGATGGCTTCAAAGTTATTGCATATGCTGATGACGTTGCCATTGCAATATCGGGAAAGCATCTTCAAATCATAACAGAATTAATGCAAACCGCTCTCAACAAACTACTTGAATGGACAGACAAATGTGGACTAGGTGTAAACCCCCACAAAACTGAACTTGTCCTCTTTACAAGGATATATAAAATTCCGAACATAGACCCTCCATCAATAAATGGTATTCCACTTAACTTCTCAGATCAAGCTAAATATCTGGGTCTGATTTTAGACAAAAAGTTGAGCTGGAAACCAAACATACAAGAAAGAATTAGAAAAGCCACAGTGGCACTTTTCTCCTGTAAAAAAGCTATTGGAAATTAAATCATTAGGATCTGTTTCTACAAACTCCGTAACTGCCCGAAACTGTCGATCGTCTCTAATGGAGATGGCAGAACAGTTCAACATTCACCTTTTCTGGGTGCCGGGACATAGAGATATTCCAGGAAACTGTAAAGCCGATGAACTCGCCAGGATAGGAACTAGTACACCAATATCACCTTGCAAGATGAATATTGGAATACCGATCGCTACATGTAAACTTATGCTTAAGCAAGATTCTATGATGATGACAAACAGCAGATGGACAGGTATCACTACTTGTCTGGCGACAAAACAGATCTGGCCAACACTGGATCCGAAGCGATCGAAATGTTTGTTATCTCTGAGCAGATTGCATATTAGCTCTACAATTGGTGTCATTACTGGACACTGCCTCATAGGTAAACACGCCAATAGACTTGGTGTCTTTTCAAATGATTTCTGCAGAAGCTGCATCGACGAGGAGGAGGAAGAAACTATCCTACACCTTTTTTGCTCATGCCCTGCTCTTTCTCAAAGACGCAAAACACACTTAGGAAATTTTTTCTTCAGTGATCCCAGTGACTTAAATAAAATCGACATTCAGAGTCTCCATCGCTTTATTAAAAGCTCCAACTGGTTTAATTAACGAGGATTACCTCGCATTCTTTATGTGGTATCACAATGGGCCTATTCTGGCATAAGTGTGTCAGCAGTTTTCCTGACAGCCACCTTAACCTAACCTAACCTAGCCTACATTTATTATTTGAAGGTTTAAAGCCAGTTTCTGAGTATGAGTCCGTCCTAGTCTCGAGGTCAAACCTGAGTTAAAAGAAAAAAAAGCAATTACCTAATTTGATGAGTTAACTCAGGCACTAAGTTCTCCGTTTTGGCGCCAACACTTTTTCGATTGTGAAAGGCATAAGAGAGTGGTATCAATAGTGGCCGTTTTTAAAAATGCCAAATCAAATTCAAAATGATCGTCAAATGATCGTCAATTTTTGACGCAGATACTGCAATCGTCAAATACGCAATCGTCCTTCTAGCACAAAATCGGTTTGATCAACGTCAATTAATTTACTTGCATACGCATTTGACGTTTACGAACACACTCTCTGACTTTTCAATATTTTGTTTGTCAACCCGATATTTTTACTGCACAGATGCACTTTACCTAACTACATTATTGAACACACTGCTAACGCAGCAAAATTTGTATTGGCATTTTTGAACAGAAGACTTTTGCCGTTTGAGTTTAAGAACATTCTGCAATTGCATTTTTGACGCCGATGACGTTTTCAAAACCGGCCGGTGTCACACTGTTGTACATCGACCTCAATTAATTTTTGACAACTGAACTTCTCAACTAAATTTGGGTTAACTTATTTTCAGTTAATTCTGAATTTCTCACTGCTTTGAAAAAAACTAGCCCTTACTTACCTTCTTAACAAAAGACTGAATTATTTCAATAATGAAATTAAAAATGGTAAGTTTTATTTTTTTTTTTAACTTTTTGTCCCGGGTTTTGCTTCAAGAAATATGCTCACCGTTGTTATACCCCTGTTTGATGTTAGCCCAAAGATAAAAACTGAATGGTTTTTAATGGCAGAAAAAAACGCCATTTTTTTCAGAAAAAATTCCCAACTGCGTATAAATAGGGAGGAACAGACCAACCCGAGCTAAATGAATAGGCTTCACCAAAAATAAACTTTTGCATATCCACAACTCCCAAACATTCAGAAACCTTGACCTTCAAAACCTTAGCTATTCATAATCATTTTGATTAGAATCTTTTCTTCCAGAACTTACTTTATCTTAAGTCCTTTGCGTTGAACCCAGGACTTAACTACAGCTATTTTGCTAAAGCCGGTACTTTTTTTTGTTAAAGAAATGTTTCATTCAGTTGTTATTGTTGTTGTTGGTAATTGAAATGACTATCGTATTAAAAAGAAAAGAACTAAGCAAATGTGATAGTCTTTAACAAAGGAAACAAAATAATATGTAGGTCTTCTTTTGTCCGGTAACAACCTGACTTTGAGCTCATCTTATATGTCGTCGTCTATTCTATTTAATGTGCAAGAGTGTGTGCATGTGTGTTGCTGTATAGATACATATAGAGATAAATGCATGTGCATATGCATTGGAATCAAATTTCATTGAAAATCGTTTTCACCTCAAATTAGCGTCAGAAATGGTACAAAACGTACATTTAACATGGAATTACACACTAACTAACAACAAGCTTATATGGTTAATCCAATGCAAAAATTGATTTCAATTCGATTCGCTGTATTTACCAATGTTTACTTACCCTCTAGCATAGGCTATTGATTTCTCTATACAAAAACATAGTATTCAGTCCTTATGCCTCTCTATACCACTTGACCATAATACCTCCATGTCCATCATGCCCACCCCCCACCCCCATTATCCACATATTCACAACCCTTTTCTCGGCCACTTCGTATTGTTTTCGTTCTCTATCCTACGACATGTTATAGACGGGCGGACGGAACAATACGATTCTATATAGACGAAGCAGAATGGAACTCTTGAATGCAACTCCGGAATAGGTACGGATAGAGTATACTAAACTACCCCCGGCAAATTGCAACAAAATCAACAAAGTTATATTCACACATAAAATGCAAAATTAATTATCACACAAACTCTAATAAAAGTCAAGATGGCTAGCCGCAGGAGTTCCATTGCACTGCACAATGCACGCGGCTTCCGGGGGCCAGCAGCCGGCATATATGCAGCTAGCGCCCGGCTTTTCCTTTCCTCCATCTCCACCTCCACCTCCACCACACTGGTCGTTATACTGGAATTCGGATTTCATCGATAAATTTGAATCGAAAATGACCAACTTAGATTTGATCTAATCACTTCGTCAGCTTTCTTCGTTTACAGATACTTAATACTTTTTGCGTTGATTACTGTTTTTGCTTATATTGCGCTTTTCTAATTTGCAGAGCCAATGCCCAATACAATAATATACAAAGTGCTGCAGCACACAATAGATGCGGTGGGGGCAAATTAGCCACTGTACCGAGCATGTTATATATGTGTGGCATTGTGGCATGATGATAGGTTTCCGACATTTAGTTAAGAGGGCCAGCCATCAACCACGAACCACCATAGCCACTAGCAAGAGCACCAGGCACCAGGCACTCCTCTGGTGGTCTTTTTATTTTTATATCTTTCAGATATATTTATGCATGCGATTAGCTAAGCGTTAAGTGATGATGATGATTTGTATAAAAATACTAATGCAATTCTATAAACAACATACCTTCTTTGTAGATTTGTAGATTTGTATATTTTTGAAATGAAAATCAATGAATCAAATTATGTAAGTGCATATTGTAAGGAATTTAATGTTTTGGTGGAACTTTCTGAATCTTGGTTAAAATGATTATATTATTGAGAAAAACTAAGATTAAAATACTATCGGGTTTTGTTATTATTGGTTTGCAAATGCATGAATTTACTGCCGCTCTATAAGCATCATTAGCGTAACAAATGGCTTAAGCATAATTTGGAGCATATCATACAAAACTACTCTTTGAAATGTTTGATAAATCAAGCACTCTTCCGGTATGATTTTTTTTATGAAATGCTAATAATTTGTTTACTATTTTTTTTTTAATGATTTACTTAAGTGCGAGCTTTGATCCCGAAGATCCAAGTATAAGTGTTTTAATTTTTAATTTTGTTTTTTATTGTAATCTATTTTTAGGCGAAAAGTTTACCTTAGGGCCAGTTTTCAATTCAGAGTTAACTCTGAGTGAAACTAGAGTTAGCTAATCCTGAAAATAAGTTAGCTCTGAGTTAACTCAGAAACAGTTTTTCAGTTAAGGATTTACTTTTTCTTTTAGCTGTCAAAAATGTAGGGCCATTGATGCGTCACTTTAAGGATGTTATCCTTTTACTCCATTTACGTATGAGAATAGAGATGGTGCCACAACGGAATTGCGATGACAATAAATTTTACTATCGATATCGAGATGATGTCAAAACTGAAAAACACTCAATTTGCTCCCTGAGTACTCACCAAAAAAGTGAGTTAACTAGGAGTTAACTTAAACTGAAAAACTCCATTCTGGAGTTAACTGAAGCTTAGCCGCGAGACTGAGATGATCTTGCACTGAAAAACTGACCCTAAGAGTATCACACACGCCTATCGACTATATTGTTGCATTGAACCAAACATTAGGGCCAGTTTTTCAGTGCGAAATCATCCCAGTCTCGGAATTAAACCAGAAACGAGTTTTTCAGTTCAAGTTAACTCCGAGTTAGCTCACCTACTTTGGTGATTTAACTCGGAGACCAAATAGAATGCCTTTTCAGTTGTGGCTCCATCTCGATTTCGATAGTGAAAGTTACTGTCATTGTGGCGCCATCTCTGCTCTCATGCATGATAGAAGGGTGATATCCATAGTGTCGCAAATCCTTGGCCCTAGATTTTTGATAACTTAAAGATAAAGTTAATCCTCATCTGGAAAACTGTTTCTGAGTTAACTCGGGGTTACTTTTGTTTCAGGATTATCTAACTCTGCTTTAACTAAGAGTTGACCTTCAACTGAAAAACTGGCCCTTTGTGTCTTTAATGACGCGCTCAACATTATTTTACGATTTTGTAACCAGAAAAACGTACCGTAAGCTGCTGAAACGCATCTATGCAACGCAATTATTCAATTTTTGCTTAGGTTTTGACATTTAGATTTTCAATTAAGGTGTGTGGCCATCTAGTGTTCAAAATATGTCTAAAGAAAAGCTTTTCCTTTGATTTTTATTTACATATAAAAAAAACTATTTTAATAAATTTTTTTTTACAAATTAAAAAATAGGCATCAGAACAGTTTTTTTTGAGGAACAGTTTTTTTGGGGAACAGTTTTTTGGATGTGGCTAAAGCTGTAACGAATCGTATGTATTCGTTACTAAGATGCGGGTATTCACTTCTATACTAAGTAACGAAACGTTACTACCTAAATAATGTCGTTGCTCGTACGATTTCGTTACTTGGTATATACCATACAAACAATTCCTTATCGCACATTATGCATGTCACATTTTTGGCATGTGCGAAACGAAAATAAAATACCACATAAGAAATATTCCTTGCATCGATACCAACCAAAGTAACGCTTCTATATTTGTCTTGTGTTTTTGTGTATGAATTAAACATGAATCGCGGTATAGAGATTTTTCTTCCGGAGGAGTAAATAACCCGTAAAAGTGTCTGATTTTTAAAATGAATTTCAATCTATCTTTATTGTAGCCATCCTTCAATGGAATTTGACAATTAATAGCTTGACAGATGGACAACAAACTATGTTTTAGGGAAAAAATAATTTTTCATCCAAATGACAGTCTCTGAAGGGCAACAAACTAATTTGAGAAAACAAATAATAAAATAAACAAAATAAATATTGAAAAATTTCGATTTTCAGAGCAAACATTTAGATTTTTCAGAGATTTTTTAAATTTATTTAGATTGCAGCCATCCTTCAATGGAATTTGACAGTTTATGGCTTGACAAAAGGACAACAAACTATATTTGAGGGCAAAAATAGTATTTCTTTCCAAATGTCACTCTAAGGCCCTAAAATCGCATAACTCCCGTACATAAAATTAATTCTGAAAAATTTCGATTTTTCAGAGCAAACATTTTTAGATTTTTCAGAGGTTTCTTAATTCATTTAGATCGCAGCCATCCTTCAATAAAATTTGACAGTTTATGGCTTGATATATGAACAAAAAATTATATATTTGGGAACAAATAATATATCTTTCCAAGTGGCCCTGAAATTGCATTGTTAAGGTACATCAAATTAATTCTGAAGATTACGATTTTTAATACCGCATACGTTTGTAACGAAGGTAACGAGAGTAACGAGTAACGATATATTAGTAACAAGTACTCGACCCAAAAGTAACGTAAACATGTGGGTACTGATTTTGTCGTTACTTTTACAGCCCTAGATGTGGCCCGCTTCACCGGTTCTCTGGACTTTAACTCGCTTTTTAGGATTCTCTTTCACGCTCACGCAACTCCGTTGCTCTGCTTTGGGTAGGTAGGCGCCAATGTAAATAGTTTTTTTGACCATATAAAATAAAATGTACGACTGAGTCGCACGTACTTACACTTCTGTTCAAGGTGCTGAGGGTTTAAGAAAATTATTTGTAAAGACGTAGACAATATGAGAGAAAAATGTTAAAACGCAAGAAATACGATATTTAAATTCGCTAAAACAGCTTTTTTTAGAGTTTGAGGTGAAAAGAAAGAACACCATCTTAATTCTTGATTGAACATGATTGTATTTAAAAAAAATTTAAATCGTTGGAGTATTTTTTTTTAAACTATAATTTTTTTAACATTTTTTTTAAAATTTTAAAGGAAAACTTTTGGTACGCAAATCTAAAGTATTGACTTATGTGCATATAAAAATTAAATTTTATGAAAAATTGTGTATATAATTGTATTAGAAATATCGAATTTTCCAAAGCAAAAGTATTCTTTTTTGGAAAATTTTTATATGCAATATATATAAAAAATTTATCTAAATCTGATCTGGTAATGAGAAAATTCAAAATTAAAAAAAAAAACGTTCATTGAGCCTTAATAATTGTTATTTCTTAATTTTAATAATTTTTGGTAATATATACGCACTAATTTAAGCATACAGAAAGGAGCCGTTTTTAAGAAAAAAAACATATTTTCCTGAACGGTTTCTTAACATTTGTGTGGAGGGTAGGTTACGTACTGTTTTTTTTTATAAATTTAAAATTTGTTTCTTTGAATACATTTTTTCATGTAGTTTAACATAATATTTGATTTTCAAAAAAAAAGAAATTTTTTTAAAATCCAAAAAATATTTTTAACAAACTAAGAAGAAGAAGCTAAGAAGCTTCTCTACAAGAAATTATTGAAAACAGTATTACCGTTTGGAGGAAATCTGAAATTAAAAATAGTGATTTTTTGGGAGGTACCACTAATATAAATAATCATTTTTTGAAAAAAAAGGTTTCCCATCCAATGCTAGCTTTTACTGAAAAAATTATTTATTTTGTTTTCAAGAAATTGCGGAGTCATTTTTTTCAATTGATTTAAAAACGTTTTTTATGGCATGTACCGATATTTTTAGTTCTAAGAAATAAAAAAAAACATGTGGGCATAATCACCAAAAACCACTATGAATCGAGTTTTAAAAATATTGATCCAGCCATTTAGGATGTTGCCCAACAGACAGACAGAATTTGGGAGATCCACTTTTTTCGTCTTAATTTTTTTAAGAACATTACATAAGCTTTATGGTGAAAAAATGTCATATTTTTAGGAATATGAATTCAACTTTCATAATAAGCGAAAAAAAATATACTCAATAACGTGTTTTTTAAATTAACAGATGTAACGGTTGGATAAAACTACTCAAAAAATTGATAAATCGCGTTTGATAATTAACTGTGGGAAAACCGTGGCTTGCTCAAAGAACAAATTTAAACCAAGATTGAACGGCTAAAATTTTGTTTGAAGAAAAAAAAATATAAATTTCAAGTAATAAATGGAAGACAAATGTTTGTACCTCTCCATATTTCGAAGAAAATTGAAAAAAAAAGTTTAATCTTTGTATTGAAATTTTCCAAAAAACTATTTTTTTTTACTATTTTCATTCAATGGTATTTCGAAGAAAAACAAAATATCCATAAACCTCACCTTTCTTTAATAATAATAACTAATACAAAAATAAATAAATAATTAAACTTTCATTTAAAAAAAATGTAAGAAAGTTGTTTTTTTTCTAAATTTTTCAAAAAAAGAGTCGACAAAATTTTATATTTTCATATAATTTTTTCAAAAAATTAAATGTCCACCTTCGTTCAAATCTAGATCCACTTCTCCCCACATAAAGCGACAGCTCAAAAAGAACCAGAGCTTAGTGACTAAGAACTCTCAACCATTTCTCTGTCCGTGTTGGTTAGCAAAAATGGAGGAGTTGTCATGAACCTTATTATAAGAATTGATTTTCTGTTCTTGATAGGTATCATCCATCGGATCTCTTGCCATAGTCTCTAAAACATGTTTTTCAGTACTGTGGTCTCGTTCAGCTCCCCGTGTGCATTTACACAAGAATCAGTGTAGTTGTTTTCTCACTATGGGGTCGCAATGATATTTTCAAGTGGTTTTGACATTGATCATATGCTTTGCCGTCTTCTCGCTTTGGTCTCGTTAGTTCGTCAAAGTTTTTTTTTTATTTAAATTTTCAAAAAGTTTAAAATAGACTAAAGATGTAGCTTAAATGTCTTAATGTGGTTTTCAATGTAATGGTCTTTGAGTTCGTCTCACTGTCGTCTCGCCGTGCCAATTTATAGTCTTTCTTTGATCTCGCCGTGACATTAACACGTAGCTTTTATCATTGCTTACGTCTTTTCGTTGTCCCACTTTGGTCTCGCCTTAGTCTCGCTGTAGTCTTACCATGATTCACTTTAGCTTAGAAGCAATATTTTAAAAGCTACTGACAACGGTACCTGACTGGCCCAAAAAGCTTTTGACATTCACACCTTCCTGCTGGGTAGATATATTCTAAGCGGGTCAATGGAGTTGCGTAAGTGGCACAGAGGACACAAAAAGAAAGTAAAATTCAAGCGAAGCTGACCACCCAACGCATTGTCACTCAAGAATACTATTGACTATCTTTAAAAGGACCATTTAAGCTACTTTTTTCAATAAGATCATAAAGAGATGAAACTTTAACAATAAACGAGAAAACCTAGTGTAAATGCCCACATTGAGGTCCCCATCAGATGAACACTATGGCCACAAATGAGAAAACAACGTGTAAACGTCCTGGAAAAAGATGACGGAAGAAGTCGTCAAAATAGCTTTTGAAGCGTACTTAATCATTTTTACTTGCGATATACATTTCTATATGAAGGTGCTATTCATATGGCAAGTTATGCATTCGAAAACAAAATTATGAACTGTAGATTTTGATCAGACTTGTCATATAGGAAAGACGAAAAAAGTGCGTCTCACAATTCTGTCTGTTTTGGCTACATACTACTGCTAGAACGATTATCTTAAAACTTGGTTTAGGTTTTTTTTTAATTCTTCCCACACATTTCTTTAGAATTCTTAAACCAAAAATAACGGTATGTACCTGTCAAACAATATTTTTAAGCAATTTTATAGAATCTTATTTTTGTCAAAAATGGCTTTTCAAAACCAACTTTTCTTTAAAATATGTATAGAAATTTTTTTTAGTAAGGGCTAGAAAGTTTTTTTTTCAAAAAAACCGTTAGTGCCTACTTAAACCATTTTTTTTAATTTTCGATTTTCCTCAAACCGGTATTTCTGATTTCAATAGTTTTTAGAGAAAAAACGATTTTTTTATTATAATTAAAAAAAAATCTTAAGGAAATGGTATTTTTTTGTGTACATCAAATTTTTTGAAAACCACATAACGTGTTTTTTTAATTAACTGATACAACAGTTGGATAAAACAATTTAAAAATTAAGAAAAAATCACGTTAGATAATAATTAATTGTGGGAAAACAGTTATTCGCACAAGAAAAAGTTGTAAGTCAAGTTCAAACGGTTAAAAATTGTTGTTTGAATAAAAGAAAAGTTTTAAGAATCCTCTTTAAATTCTAATCGAAGCGAAAACGATAAAATTGCAACTTAAATTTATCAGCTTAAAATAACCTCAGGAACACATGGTTTTCCTCTGCGGGGGTGACTGTTTGACACCCTGGTCAATTGACACAACTTGGTCAATTATTGAAAAATGTTTTGTGAATGTTTTGCTTTTACTATTTTAAATTCCTTACTACGCTATCTGTTGAGCAATATAAGAACTTAAGCATTAGCACATGCCCAAACCACATATATTTTTCACCACACCCAGTAGTATAGACAAACACCAAAATACATGTTATCCGACAATTTGATTTCGGATAACATTTCTATGATTCAAAGCAGATATTTGCACACAGTTTGAGAGCCATTCTATTTATTTGTGTACAAAGAAAACAAATTCCCGTTGAAATTTAAATATTTTAATAAATGAAATTTGTTTCTTCTATTTCTAGTGAACATTTTATATCCGAACACACTGTTATGGCAGTGTTCAGTTCAAATGGACAAGTGCCTGGTCCATGCAGATATATGGTAGCAACGCGACGCCAAAATCACCAATGTCGAAAAGAGTTCGGCTTGCCGGACACAATTCGGGAAGCCCGACGCTTAGCGATATCACATTGCGAAGACCAATTTCGCTATGATCGTTGGAATTGTTCAATTGAAATTCGTGGCAAACGGAATATATTCAAGAAACTCTACAAAGAAACAGCATTCGTCCATGCTCTGACGGCAGCTGCTATGACACATTCTATAGCAAAGGCCTGTGCCGAAGGTAAAATGACAAAATGTAGCTGTGGCCCAAGAAAACAAAATAAAGCTAGTCAAGACTTCCAATGGGGTGGCTGCAATGACAATCTAAAGCACGGAAAAAGAGTGACTCGAAGTTTTCTGGATCTTCGTGGAGGTGATGGAGATGAAGTCTCGGAGATATTACGTCATGATTCTGAGGTATGCGAAAATATATAAAATTTAGAAATCTACTAAAATTATTTTTTTTGTTACCTTTGAAGGTTGGCATAGAGGCTGTATCGTCCTTGATGAAGGATAAATGCAAATGTCATGGAGTATCAGGTTCGTGTTCAATGAAGACCTGTTGGAAGAAGCTATCCGATTTCAATGCAACTGTAGGTTTATTGAGGCAAAAGTATAACACAGCCGTTCGAAAGGCTCCAAATATAAGAACTATGCGAAGAGAGGCACCCAGTAGTCGAATGAAAAAGCCAAAGCGAAAAAAAGTTTGTTATATAAAAATTTTAATTAAAATTTATTTTAAATTTAAACATAAATTATTGTTTTTGTTTTCATTTAAAGCAACAACAATCACAATACACAACTCTATACTATTTGGAAACATCACCAACATACTGTTCGGTGACCAAAGATCGCCAATGCTTGCATCCAGATAATTGTGCGAATCTGTGCTGCGGACGAGGCTATACAACGCGCGTTTTCAAACAGGTAGAGAAGTGTCGATGCCGGTTTAATAATGGACGCTGCTGCCAACTTATATGTGACTATTGTCAACGCTACGAGGATAGATACTTTTGTAAATAATTCTTTTTTTTATTGTATTTTCATTCCTAAACGACAAGAATCTATATATTATACAGAAAATAATTTTCATAATACAAACAACACAAAAAAACGGTAAATTCCTGCAATGGGTGTTTTTTTTTTTTTTTTGTCATATGGAAAATTCCAATGACTTGACGTATTTAAATAAGGGATATTTTATTTCTTAATAATGAAGATGCTTACAGAAAAAATAATATAAAAAGTAAGTATCTTAGAAGTTATACCAACTTACTAGCAAAAATGAACGCTAAAGTCATTTCTTCGATTTTAAATTGGAATTAATTAGCTAACAAATCCTTGTGCGCTCCAACGGTTCTTACAACAATTTTGACAATTATATTAGACTTTTTTGAAATAAAACTATAATTTCCCAGGGCTATACCCCCAACTCTATTTTAAAAGTAAAGTACAAAATGGAGTAAAGTTATCCCTGGTGTATTTTATATCTCGCCAAATGTTGTTATTCGTTTATAAATTGTTTAAAGCTTGCATTTGCTACAGTATTTAAATAGATTAAGAAAAGGGTGTACACGATCTACAAAACAATTAAATTTAACAATTTTATTAGGCCTGTTGTATCAAATCGTTTAAATATCCCTTAATAATAAATAAATAATTAAGTAAATCTAAAAGTAGTTTGGGTGCAATTCTGGTGCAGACGTACATAATTGTGTAAGTTTCAACTCAATCTAATGGTATGTTATTGAGATCTTTAACGAATAGATAGTGTTTGTATTATATGAATTTAAATTCGGAAATATTCTAGATAGGGTTCACAACTATTTATGTTTTTAAAATAACTTTTATTCGACTTTACTCGTAGTTTTTAATTTTCATTCAAAGTAGTTTATAGAAAACTGTTCACGATCAATAATCATTATTAAAAACGACTCGAAAATGGTTTCCTAAGTTTAAAAAAAAAAACTGCTGAACGGTATATTACAGCCATGGCCAAAAGTAATAAGCACCCTTAATTGTTCCATATACATGTAAATAGTCAAACAAAAGTGAAATGTTAGCGCTGTGCAGTACAGAAGCTTTAGAACGGTTTCAGAAGACCGGAACATTTAAAAAAGCAATCTTATTTTAAACCGATAGAAGATAACTCACAGAAGGTGCTGCAAAAGGTTGAAAGGCGAGGAAAAAACCATGGCTCTTGGCAAAAAAAAAACAAACAGGTTCGCCTGGAAAAAACAAAAACAAAACAACATTTTACTGACGAGGATTGGTCTAATGTCTTTTGGTTAGACAAATCAAATTTTGAAGTACGCATAAAACTGAAGCCCTGAACTTATAAACATAAACAGTTGTTCACAGTGGCCCCTTCACTTATTTTTGTTTTTAGCTTTATAAACAGGTGTTTTTTTTTTTAACTAGAGTTGCTTGGTAATCCTGGTGTGATTCTTTATGTGGCGAAGATTTGGTGAAGAATTCAGCCGAGAATAGGCTAAACACGGTTAAGAAAGCATCTTGGTCTAGGGCTGTAGCATAACTGCAGATATAATTGGAAAAATATTCGTTTGTGAGAGTCGTATGCATTCAAGAAAGTGATGGAAAAAGTGGTGATTTCATCGTTTTGTCATATTTTTGGTGCCTCTAACTTATCGAATGTAGTACCTCGTGGCATAATGGTTTGTGCGTAGGACTGTCATGCCAAAGGTCTGGGTTCAATTCTCGGCCACTGCCACCTAAAAACAGAAATGTTTTTTTCCGAGGTACTGACTCTTGCGAGGGACTGACAAATCCTCCAAGAGTATACGAGTACTTGTCATAAATAAGTGCTTCTCATCTAGCCGTTTGGGCTCGCCAAAAAATTGTAGGTCCCCTCCATTCCTGCTAACACAACACGCACACAGGAATGGTTGAGAGTTGTTAGTCACTAAGCCCTGGTTCTCCATGAGATGTTGCGCCACAAAACGTATTTATTTTCTTACTTACCAAAGGTCTTATACAAGTAAGATAATGCACTCTGTCACTAGCCCGTCATTTCAATATGAAGATTTGTTAATAAATGTATTGATCTCTTTCCATGGCTTCTGTAGTTTTCAGATCTGAACCAAATTGGGCACCTTTGAGGAATATAAAAACGGATTATCTAAAAGCATTCCACAACATTAAAAGAGATGCTAAAAAATATTTTAAAACAAGAAAAGACAAAATAAATTCAGTTAAGTGCTCTTAGGTGATACGATCTCTGATTTATTTGACTGAAATGTATTTCCAACGCTACTGCATCCTTCGTTTCTTTTATATTTACTTCCTGTTTAAACTATGGCAACTTTTAAATGGTGCCTTATACTTTTGGTCAAGGCTGTACGTTTAGATATCACTTAATATTATTTTTAATATTTTCCCACTTATATAGAAAATTGCCCCCCTGCCTAAATAAGGGGAGCAATAATTGCATCTTACAAGATTTTTTTTAAATTGCATTTCAACCAACTTTTTTGCAGCATCAATTGCAAATCACTCTGTATTTTCTCCTGATGCCGTTTTAAAAACAAAAAAGTTGTGAGTGCCTTGCAAAACAATTCTAAATTTAAATTAATATAACAGAAATTAAATGAAAATCTGCTTATACCTGAAATACATTTAACTGACAACACAGAATTAAATTGAAACTTAACTTTTTGTGTAAACAAAATTCAAAAAGCAAAATTTGCTCAAAAATAATAATAAACATAAATTAAATTTGACTGTATCCTTGAATCTAAATATGGCATGAAATTTAATATTTAACTGAAATAAAAATTAATACATAAATGATATATAAAAAGAGAAAAAAATCATTCAATTAAAACGTTGGTACACTCGGGTGTATACGCACCTTTTTTCAATTTCTTAAAAATTTTACTATACTTACAAATCTCATGCATTCTCTTTAATTTTTGTTATTCGTAGTTTAAATTGGTTACGATTTAAGTTCAGTGAACTCTTTCACAACCGAACAGTGACAGTACCGAAAAATTTGTCCTGTTTTGAGAGATAACCAGATATGAAAAAAGTTGGTATCGTTTATATACAATTAAGACTTAACAAAATTAATTTTTCATCATTTAAAACTATTTCTTATATTCTTTTGTAGTCAAAGAGGCAGCTTAACACTGTTCAACTTTCTCAAAGAACTCCAGGCCAGGTTCACACAGCAATACACATCAAGTTTTTTGCATTGTAAATCCGTTTTAATAAACAGGGGCGTATGCATTCTATTGATTGATTTATTGATTAATTGATTGCCGCATGAACCCGTCCTAAGAGTGTTTATTTCACTTCCTTTGTGAGTATTCCAGCCTAGCCCAGACCTGAAAAGCAACCATTGGAGAACTTTTTTTGATGCAAACAAGGAATAGTCTCTCTATCATGGCAGTGAGGAACATCCTGAAATTCATACAAAAATCAAGATGCTTTTAGGAAGGTTCCCCATGCTCATGCCTAAACTTGCACTCATTTACTCCCCTCTCTTTTTATCTGCCTTATCTGTTGGGCTGGCCACGACACCAAACCAAACGATACTTTTGTAAGCATCGTCTCGGTATCGTCAAAATCAAAAAAATTTAGTATCGTCTCGTAACACAAAGTCTCGTCTCGGTATCGGTCTTCTCGGGAATTCGGTCTGGTCTCAGTCATAAAATTTATGACTTCTGATTCTTGTAGTTAAACTTGCTTGATATTTTTAAGATTTAATAAAAAATAATAACATACAAAATAAGAATAGTTAATGAACGACAATCTTTTTAACTAAAGCTTTTATACCGTCTTTTAAATTTTAAAGAGCTTGTTTTACAACATCTTAGTAAGGCTCCGATTAGTTTTGTGAAATAAAAATTCTGCGTTACAAAATCATTGGAGTCGTAACTAAGATATAAGAAAAAAAGAGAGGTAGTTGGTGGATTTCATTAAAGTCACTTCCTAAACCAAAAAAAAATTAAGTCTAAAATGTCATTCAAATGATTGGTTTCAGAGAAATAAAGGAACAAAATGAAAATGTCATCTAAATGATTCGTTTCAGAGAAACAAAGCGCAAAAAATGGGCGTGAAAGTGGGTGGTTGAAACTAAAATAATTGCTAAAACCTTCTCCTTGTTAAAGAGATAAAACTGTAAAATTTCATTCAAACTGTTAGAGCCGTTTCCGAGAAACCAATTCAGAGAATTTTTTTGTAATAAACTATGTATATATTATAATATTCAAAAATCTATTTTTAGTGCCGATACCAAATGATACTACCAAAAGTATAGGTATATTTATCATCTCGGTATCGTTTCGGATGCTTTAGAGCTGGTATCGCTTTGGTTTCCGATACCGATACCCAATGATGCCGAGACTTTTCTGGTATCGTGGCCAGTCCTACTTATCTGCTTTCTGAAGAACACAATCTATCCATCGCCATTGCTTAAAATTCAAATTAGATCCAAATGCAGTGATACTGCTAGTTCAAGCTTACGCAACCATGGTAACCTGATTTTATTGCCATTTGTTGTTTATGTATATACACGAGGGTGGTCCTTATACTGGGTTTTGGGTTTTTTTGAAATTCTGAGATCGATTAGGCGTCAAATGGTTCTACATAGAAAAAAAAAATTCCTAATATTTTCACATTTTTATTTCACCCCCCTGGTCTTCCTATTTTCACTTTAAGGTACTAACAAAACTTATTCTTATAAAACGCGAAAAAATCAATCTGAGGGCTTAGACAAGAAAAAATTAGTATTGGAGGGGCATCTATTTTCCTCCGTTTAGGCGGGAGGGGCAATTCTCAAAATTTGGATCAAAACAGAAAAAAATTATTAACAAAAACGTGAACACGATCCCATTCTATAATATGCTTCCTAAATAAAGTTTTTATTTCAAATAGTTGTTGAAAAAAATTATAATTTTTTAAGATTAAAATAATTTTTTCTATTTTTGGCCAAATTTCTAGAAAATTATCCCGCCAAAACGGGGGGAAATAGACTCCCCCTCTAATAAAATTTTTTCTCGTCTGAATCTAATCTAAACATTCTGATTTATTTTCGAATTTTATAAGAATAATCCCTTACCCATAATTAGTACCTAAAAGTGAAAAAAGGGAAACCAGGGGGGTGAAATTAAAATCTGAAAAAATTAGGGAAATTGTTTTACAATGTTTTGAATCGAATGAGGCTTATCCAAGACTACGTCCAATTTAAGGACCACGCTAATATACACATTATGTACGGTTAAATTACATAGAACATTTTTACACCTAAGCGATAGTATTGCTCTCCAGTATCCTAAGCTAAGCAAGAATTTTATTAAATATCTTATAAAAATGGTAGAGGTTTTCAAGACAGTTCATAGTTCTTTCGAAGCCAATTTCATTAAACAAAGCTTACAGTCGACTTATAATTGTATTAAATTTTTAACATTTAATCAAAGTTGTTCTCAGTTAGCTGAAGTGAAATTTTAATAACTAGCTCATTAAACTAAACTAAACTAAAAAACCTCAGGACTCAGGAGATAGAAAATTATAGAAATACATAAACTATAAAAATAAACACGTATTTATAATTGCTGGTGGTTAAAATTTACTTCAATTGTTCCAGAAATTCTATCCACATGAACTGGGGGTAGTAGCTTCTATCAATACGACTAATTTTAAAACAGAGAACACTCAATGCATTTAAGTTCTATAAAACATACAAAAAATATAAATGCTTATGCTAACTTTTTTCAGTATATTTGTGCATAGGTATATTTGTACGAATGATGCTGTTAATTATTTCCGTAAGTATTATATTACTTTTAAAAAATAATGGACACTGGACACAATAATGGTTGTTAAATAAATTAATGCAATTTTTTTATGTGGACTGAACTTTTGTCTAGATGTTTTTATTTACAAAGAATGCTTCCAGTCCATAAAATGTATATTTGTTTTCAATATATTTAATGAACTTTACACTGTCTGTAACTAAGCTTCAAAAAAAAAAAAAAAAAAAAAATACACCACGAACGAGTCGTTTATGTTAATTTATTTTTAAATGCCTGCGTTTGGGGCTTTTGCTCATAAAAATCTGGAATAAAGTGGCTAATTGAGCATTTATTGTTTTATTTTAAATAGTCATACAATAGAAAGTTTAAAACATCTTTTACCTTACAAATATTATCCAAACTGAATAAAAATACTCTCCATTGCCAGGTCAGAAGCAGGGTCAAGTACAAGACTTTTCTTTTTATCACCCTGACATGAATTAAAACAATAGAATCATGTCTTTTCCAGGAGGGTATCTAATTCTTTGATGTAATGCAGTGTACTTGAGTCTTAAAAATCAATAAAAGTACTAAGCATATAATGGGTATTCTATACATACGTATATAGAGGACATTGTGCTTGTAACGAAGATAACAAAATCTGTCCGTGAAATTGTTGAATTCTTTTTCTTTTTTCATAAATAAATATGAGTCTGCGAATGAAAAGAGCAATTTAAAATCATAACAATTGAAATTATATGAGTAAAGTACTTGACAATAATGTCTTTGGTGCTAAAACTTTCCTAAAAATAAAATGTTTATGCAGCTATGATGCACGATGGCTATGCTTGTACGTAGGTCGTTAGTTTGATCTCTAGATTAAAAAAGGAATGGGAATTTAATTCGTTTGTTGAAGTATTACATCTGGGGTCATAGTGATGATGCATTTCAGAGTATACAATATCAATAAAAGATTGTGAAAAAAACTATTTTTGTTTTCAATTGAGAGTAATTCACTCTCAGGATTATTATAAGAGTTCAAAATTAGGAAATTTTAGATTACTCGTGCAAAAATAAGTTAAATTATACTTTTTCTTTAATAAAAGCCGCCTATATCTGCATTTATATTTTATTATTAGAAGACAAATTTTAACAAGCGATAGATTTTAATAGAACTACTTACATTGAAGATTGAAAGTTGGAATTACTTTAAATAATGGTAAGTACATAAGCTAAAAAACGACGTCCAGATTAAAAATGTAATGTAAAAGAAGAGACTGAATTAAGGCAAAAATGAAAAGTGAATTTCTTTGTTGAAGGCAACTTCTGAAACTTCGATTCGGTTGACAAAAAGTTTGACCACCCACAACTAAGGTTAAATGTATTTTTATCAGTTTAAACTTATGTAAAAATAACAGTAACACACTCAAAAAACATAATAACAAATAGATAATGCTTTCTTTTAATGTTATTAATTTAAAGGTAATTTTGACATTAAAAATTTATAACTAAAGCTCACTTTGAGTTTTTGAGTATAATCATTATCTAATAAAGTCAGACAACATAAGAATTACGTTAAAAAAAAAGTTCAAACTTACTAGAAGATCATAATGAATAAAACCTTAAACTTAAACTTTAAACATTAATATTGAAATTACGTCTACGTTGATTTTCGGTTTTTGAACCTTACACTACATTTGTATGCATACAATATTTCATTTTTGATAATAAGATATTTTGGACAATAATATTTTTATTTTGTTGAAGTTTTTTTCTTTGCCAAACTATTTTTTTTTTAAATTTCACTTCATTTCGTAAAATTTTTTATTTTAGTTTTCAATGCTCTTATCCAGCGGCTCCCAAACTATTTGGACTGTGGAACCCTTCATATGGTGAAAATAAATTTTGGAACCCCAACACTTAACGATAGCCAAAAATGAAAGCCACAAAATTTAAAAATCTGTTTATTTCTTATTTAAGATAAATCATCAAAGCTAGTGCGAAGAATGAAAGAGCTTCATTGTTTGATTAATAAATTGTTAAAAATTAAGTTCTTTGCCCGAAAACACTATTCGAAAATCTGGGCAGTGTTAAATTTCGATCTTTGTTAAGTTAAGAGGACAAAAAACTTATTTTAATGAAAAACAACTTTGCAGATCTATCAGAGATGCGTTTTACTGTATACTTAGCGTTGTAGGCTGAGTTCATTATAAATGGATTTTGCAGCAAAAAAATTTTCAAAATTAGTAATACTGCCAAGACCTTTGTGAATATCAGCTTGGCGATCAAGCATGCTTCCTTGCAAACATTCATTTAAATCTGGAAATAATTCAAAAATGTCCTTCTGAAGGTGCACAGGTAAACCAGAAATTTTTTTAAAGCTCTCAGATGGTATCTCGTGAAAAATACTGTTGTGGATTTTTGCAAATCTGCAGCATTTTGTTGAATTTTCTTAAGATTTCTGAAAGATTGGCTTATTTTATAATTTATTTCTCATATCACACATATTGCATAATACAATTCATAGATAAGATTTGCAAATAAGGATATATTTTTCTCGAGTTGGAAAACTTTCAGCTTATCACGTAGCTCAAATAACCTGGATAAAGCTTTTCCTCAAAACAGCCATTGGATTTCATACTTGTCTAGGTACCTACCATATTTTTGGACAATTTCCTGTGCAAACTTAACGAAGAGGACACCTTTTCACGAAACTTACAATCCTTATAGGTTCATCAAATACAAAAAGTGCATCAGTGAAAAATGCAATGGCTGGTTGTAGCTTTCGTAATGTGTTTCAATAATACAAAAAAAGATACTAGGAACTTTAACTTAAAAGTCAATTGAAGGTTTTTTTTTGCAACTACTGAAGAAAACAATTTTTGTTTTTACTTCAAGAAATTCACGGAACCCTGGAGATTGTTTCGCGGAACCCTAGGGTTCCGTAGAACATAGTTAGGGAACCGAGGTCTAATCAATTCATAATCAAACACTAAAAGCCATTTGCCTAAATGTTTTTAGGTTTTTGATAAAATTAAAAAACGAAAATGAAAACAAGCCATTTTCTTTTAATTTGTTTTTTAAATTTAAATTATGTTCAAACTTAACTTGTCAATGTGCAATATATTTCTCGTTTATTTTGATTTTTGGGAAAACATATCAATCATATCAATAATATTGAGGAAGTTTCGTATATTATAAGGTGCAATAAAAATCTTAAGCGAGTAGGTTGGGCTTAGACAAGAAAAAAATCGTATGGGAGTGGGATCTTTTTCGCTCTATTTAGGCAGGAGGGACAATTTTCTAAAAAAAATGCCCTTCCCAACCGCGCTAAATTTAACAATTCCGTGCTATTACTTTTGGAAAACCAGAAATCTCTTTTTTTAATTTTCATTTTAATTATAGTTGTGTTAGTAAATAGTTTTTGAAAACTCAAAATTTTGAAATAAAAAATTAAAAACAAAACTTCAAACTAATTTTTTTCAAAGTTTTCTACCCCCCCCCCCCACCTAACTGGGGGGAAATAAGCCCCTCCTATACGATTTTCGCTGTCTCAACCCAGCCTACTTGCTCTAGCTTTTTGGTGCATCTTATACGAATCCACCTGCATACATACCTACATAGGTAGGTGTAGGTACTATATGGCAAGTAGGCAAGTAATGCATTCGTAAACAAATTTAACTCGATATTTTGATCAGACTTGTCATAATTATGATAATAAAGACAAAAAAAGTGGGTCTCACAATTCTGTCTGTCTGGTCAGCCTAAATGGCTAGATCAATTTTCTTAAAACTTGGTACATAGTGGTTTTTGCTGATTCTGCTCACACGTTTTTTTCATTTTCTTAGAGTTAAGAATATTGGTACCTGCCATTCATTTTTTTAGCATTTTTGCAAAATCTAATTTTCGTCAAAAATTGCTCCACAATTTTTCTCAAAAAAAAACTATAATTTTATTTCAGTAGAGGCTGCCTTTGAATGGGAAACCACTTTTCAAGAAATGGTTACTAATGGTACATCCAAAGAACAATTTTTTTATTTTCGATTTTCTAATTTCAATATTTTTTATTTGGAAGCTTCTAAACAATATATGTAACTAATTTTTTTTTATCAAAATCTTCATCTTTTGGATTTTGTTCAAAATTTTTATAATACTCGGTATTTAAGTGTTTTTACAAATTTAACAGCACTTTAAGAAAAATTTTACTTTAATGAAAAAATAACGGTTCCTTCCCTACAAATGTTTAAAAACAACCATTTAGAAAAATATAGCTCTTACGATTTTTATTAAACTTTATCTGTACTCTTAAGACCCCTATTATGACTTGTGATTCGCCGAGTCTTACGTTCGACTTTTCAAAAATAAAAACTGAGATTTTGTTCTAGGTTACCAAGAGCTACAGTTCAACACAGTGATGCCAGATCAGGTGTTTTATCCCTTTTTGTGAGATTTTCTCATTTCAAATAAGCTAAAGGGCTTAAAGGGATTTTCTCAATCTCATAGTACAAAATAAAGGGATTTTACTTTTTCGTCAATTTACTTGCCTGTTTCATTAAGAATTCAAAATCAGTCAACCTTCGATTAAATATGTTTATAAAAACTCATTATAAATATCTGAAAGCGTTCATTTTCTTTTGTCTATTTATTTTATATAGGATAAATAATGATTACTTTTTGTAATTTATTTCAACTTCCATTTCAATTACACGTAATTAGTAATTGAAATTTTTATCAATTACAATTACACTTAACTGTAATTGAAAAAAAACACACATTTCCATAACTTGTCATTGTAATAGTAAAAAATTACTTACAAATAACATGTAATTGAAAATAATACTGGGTTTTTGGAAGTAATTGAAGGAAAGCACTGTGTTAATTACATTTAAGGTAATTCATTACTTGGGCTGTATTTAATTACATGGTTTTACAAATTATACATTATAATAATACAAATATAAGTAAAAAAGCTTTTCCAACTGCTTAGCTAATATAAATTGACAAAAACACAACCAGAAATTTGCCCATTTTGCATTGTTAATTTAATTTTTTCAAAAGGCCATTATTTAAAAGACGGCAGTAAATAAAAATCTGATGAAAGTAGATAAAATATATGTTAATAAGTTTAAAACAACACATTTACAGGGTTTCAATACTGAAGGGAACTATTCGTGCAATATATCACAAAAAATGTAATTGACAAAAACAAGCAATTAATTATATTTTGTATAATGATTCCTGAAAAAAGTAATGATAATATTTTTTTTGAAAATTACTTTTGTTTTCAATTACATTCAAAAGTAATCGAGAAAGTGTTCAGAGATTTCAATTACAAGTAATTGAAGTTGAACTTTTTTATCATTACTTTCCAACTCTGTTGTATAGTTTAAAATCAATGTAACTTGTAATCCCTCAAAATCAAAAGCTGAATTAAATGAAATAAACGTATTTTTCGAGGGATAAATGTGTGATTTTTTAAATTTTGGCGAGGGATAAAAGAGATTTTTAATAACCGTGGGATAACCTGCTTCCCATGTCTGAAATCACTGGTTCAACATCGACGATATAGGCGAATGTTTGCCAAAGGTATACATTCAAGTTTTCCAAATTTTAGTCATTTAAGGCAAATTTAATTGAAACGGAAATTCAACATATTCACATTTGAACTTTGACTAGCCGAATCGCAAGTCATAATAGGTACCTAGTGCGATATACTACCAAAAATTATAAAATTTTACAAATAGCTACTATTCATAGTAAGTACCTCTCATAAATGGTTTTTTTTTTTAATTTTCCCATTATTGGCAACAGATTTAAATACATTTTAAATATATAAATTTCCAATAAAGTTGAAAAACATTGCATACCAAGATTTTCCAACAGTTTTTTTTTTTTGAAAATTCGATATCTCAAAAATGGGTTGACGATTTTTTGAAGTCTTATATTTATATGCACGTAAATAAATACTTCAGATTTCCATACCAAAAGTTTTTTTAACGTTTTAAGATTTGGTTTTAAAAATCCGCTCCAACGATTTTAAACTTTTTGGTGATCTTTTCTTCATCTCAAACTCTCAAAGAAGTTGTTTTATCTAATTTAAATATCGTTTTTCATGCTTTTAAACATTTTTCTCTCATAATCTCCATGTCCTTACATAAATTCTTTTCTTAAACTCTCAGAGTCTTGAACATAAGAACACGAATATTTAATTTTTCATTAAATCTGGAGTAAACTAAGCTCAAATAATAAAGACATACCTTAGTCTAAATTCAACAAACAATCAATCAAACAAAATCAACATCATTAGTTGTGGTGTAATAATTTGTCATTGCTAATTACTTTCAATTAACAAAGACAACAAATATTTTTTTTATCTCTTTTGGTTTATGCACTGGCAAAGTGCAAAAGACCGAAGAATAAAAAAATTATTTTTGTACGTATGTACGTTATTGTACAGATGTAGTATATCTAGAAGAAGGCCGTGCCTTTCAAAGTGTATGCAGGGGGTTCTTTGGGGAAACACCAAAACAAACTTCTTTTGAAATAAATTCATTAAGCATTATTAAAAATAATTTTATTTAGGATTTTATTTACTTTAATTCAATGACAAAATTTGGCAAATATCAACCAAAAGCTGACAATCAAAATATTACAATTTCTATAAACTCTTTTTTTCGTTTGTGGTAGAATCATAAATTAAATATGATTAGCTAGGTATTCGAAATTTTAGCAATTATTTTGTATTTATCGAACTGAACACCACTTTTAAATCAGCAAAACATTGAAATATTTTTGATTTACTATGGAAATCACAGTCCCCCTCCTTGCAACGACCTTGACATTGAGTAATGAACACTTTTTTGTGAGACACCGAAACTGTAGCAAATGCTTATACCTTTAGCAATGACTGACACATTTTTAATCATTTGATTAATTAGAGATGACAAGTAGGAAGGCATGCATATACCAGAATATTGTGTACTCGAAAATGACATGCACACGCTTCATCAAAAACCGTAATATTAAATTTGGGAACTTAAAAAAAAAGATGAATGATTGCTTGCATATAATTTTTGCAGGAACCCTCTGGCTGTTTCTAATGTCGTTTCAAATTTCTATTTATGTATAAAAACCATGTCAGCAAATTTGAAAAAAAAAATATTTTCAACGTGTCATCACGTCTAGTCCACAATTCACCTATTTTAATGTTATTGTCACTAAAATACACCTACAACCCAATGCATCATTAAATTACCTAATGGGAATACACAAATTATTGTCCCTTAGATCACGTTCTCAATATCTAAACCAGAAGATAATTGACGCGGAAGCAATTTACTATCAAATATTGCCCCCAACGAACTTATAAGTATCTAGGTTTGAAGTTTAATAAATTAAGTTGAGATAATTCGATAAACAAGAAAAGATGCAAAATAGACTTAAACGATTGAAATTTATATTAATTTTTATTTTATTTGTTGATTTTTGTGTAATAAAGTATGGAAATTGTGCACCGAGGAAGTCTGAATTTGTGTAAGAAATTTTATTACAAACTTGAGTGAATTTTCAAAAAAAGTACTTTCGTTAATATTATAGCAATGATTCACAAAGAGTTAAGCGCAGTCCTGGGATTATGAACTATTTGAGCTCAATTATATTTAGTGCTTCCTGCAACTATCCTGATTCTTCTTGGAATTTCTATGAACCCCAACCACAATCACAATCACAACCACTGGCACCTAGTTATGAAGCAAATTTTATTCAATATGTTGACGATAGTGAAAGCACTGTTCAAGATGAAAATTACATAAATTGGCCAGACCAAGATATTAAAGAAATAAATTATTTTGAAGAAGTTCCAAATGATGATTCAATTATTTTGAACAATAATTGTGGAAAAGATGATTCTTTCACTTATATCTCAGATAATGATTGTGACTTTGATCAAAACAATGTGGAAAATGATATAAATTGGAACTTATCTCCACATGGCATCGATGAAAGTATATTTCATAAATTCTATCTAATACCGGAGGAAAGAGATTTTAATAAGGAAACTTCCTCAACAACAACGGAGAATCCAGTTGAGCAATCAACACCAAATCAAAATAAAGTTGAAGAAAAAGAAGAAAAACCATCAAATATAACAATTTTCAGCTGTTCGTCTAATCCTAATCAGAAAGAGTTCCTAGAAAAAGTGTTATCTAATAACAATGATGAATATTTGGTGTTGTTGATTAAAAGAAATCCCTTTTTAGCGAGAAAAGAACCAGAAAACACCACAGAAATTGTTCTTCAAAAGAATTTCGAACAAAGCTGGGAAAATGCAACCTCTTCCATTGTGGAAACCAAAGTTGGCGTTGCTATGGTAGAGCAAAATATAACAAATAAAAATAAAGAACCTTCAGAAACACCACCTGAAAAAGTTGAAAATAAAATACTTGGGACATTTGAACTTGATTTTGTAAATGTTCCTAAACAAGAAAGTTCAACTAAAATAGCTACTTCAACGGTCGCTACTTATACAAGAGTTCAGGAAGAAGCTGATGTGACTGTTCAACAAAATATGGTCATGAAAACAAATGTGGCTTCGAAGTCTAACACAAAAATTGATGAAAAGATTACCGATAGCACTGTGCTGGATTTAAATATTCAAGAAGCTACAAGTACAGGCAGTTCAATAGTAATTGCTTCTTCAACAAGTTCACCACCTATTACAATGCAAGACCAAGTTGCCATACTCTCAAACATCACAGTTAAAGAAGAAAAAGAAAATAATTTGACATCTAACTCACAACAAGAATTAAAAAAATCAATCACGAAAATTCGAATTGAAGATATTGTTGATGTTGAAGATGCACAAAATGTACAAAATGACGAAAATCAAATAAAAGTTGACGTAGAGGAGGAAACTCAGTCAGAAAAGAATGCTTCTGAAGATACTATAAAACCAATTGAAAAATCTGATAACCATCTTGACAATAATGGATCGATAAACGAAAAAGAATTGCATAGTGTTGAGGAAACCCACAATATCAATACTGAAGCCAAAGTAGAAAATCTTTCAGAAAATCTTGAAGAAAAAGAAAACCCATTAGACTCAGTTAATGGTGTTACTTCCATTCTCTCGACTGATGACTCTAAGATGATCCTTAAACAGGTCCCATTACAAGCTGAAGAGACTTTAGAAGCGAGTTTATCTTCAACCGCTGATTTAAATCCTATGGAAATTCAAGTCAATTATGAAAACCCTTCATTATTAAAAGATTCTATTGATTTGGTAACCTTAAAATATGAAACTAGCAATGAAGATCAGAAGACATCTTTGAAAGCACTGGAAGTTCCATTAGCTGAAGAAATTTCAAAGACTCAAGAAGATGCGGCACAATTCCCCAAATCGGAGGAAAACAATAATATTGATTCTTCTGATATTTCTGGAACTACTTTTAATCCTGTTGATAATCTTGAAACTACAACTTTAGAGTTAACGTTAACAGCAAAATTAAATTAAATTCATGAAATTATATGGATGATGTAAATGGCTTTAAATTCGTAAAATAAACTAAAATACACATAAAAAACAATAATAATAAATTTTTTTTAAATGGCAAATATTTGATATAAAGTTTTAAAAGAGTTTTTTTTTTTTGCATAAAAGAAAAAAATATTCAATTCACTAGTTCTTTATGCCTTGAGCTAAGGCAAAGGTGGATAACCCTGCCTATAAATAATGTATGCATTAGCAATTGCTATTATTTAAATGTTTTTAACATTACCTTATTTGCTGGATAGTATCGAGTTTTAAATTTCCTGAAAAAAACCCGTTCAGGAATAAGCTTGAAGCTTCGAAAAACTTGAATCATCTTGAGAGAAAATAATAATTAAAATAATTATATTAGTCTAGTCACTAGTCGGGGGACTTTTTTCTAAGGTTGGAACTTAATTTTAGTATGCTAAAAAAATTTAGCTTTGGAGTAATGTTTATAATTCTGTCGTTTGGCCACCATTTTCATAGACGAGTTAAAATAAAAATACTCCCAAACTACTTGAACAATATTAATGTTTAAGATACATTTAAGTGGATATTGAATCGCTATTCATGAGTAAAAGAAACTTGTTAAAGTAACCAGAAAAAGTAACATGTGTAACAGAAAGTCCCTCAAAGTAATCAGTAACTGCAGGAAATAAAAGTAACTAATAAAAGTAACAAATCGAAATAACCAGCACTACTTCCCTACTTGACTAATTATTTTTGCTGATTACTTTGACTGAATTTTCGGCGGGGTGGTGTTTTTTTCTGATTACGTTTTTTTTTTTGCATTCTTTTACATTGGTATGAATATGTTTAGTTTTTAATTTTTTTTAGTTTTTCTCGTATTTACTAGGGAGTTTTTGAATCGGAATGTAATTGGCAAACCCTTTCCTTCATTTTCCTACAGTGGTGAAACTTTAAAAATGTAATGGTATAATAGCTTTAGAAAGAATTTAATTTGTTTTGTCCAAGGCTATATGGATAGTAGTAGACTCTATTTAAAACACATGCTATGTAATGGATCTTGATCAGCTTTAAACAGGTTCTTATAAATAGGTAGTGAGTTATGATCAATCTATGATATCTGTCTTCACTGATGGTTTTTAAGATGAAAACTTGAATTGGTGCCGACATTTTCTCGGAAATTCTGGGACTAGCTAGCTCTTTCTTCTCAAAACCTTAGAAAGGCTGATAGAAACGCACATTCGCCTTATGCTTAATGATAGTGTTCTCTCACAGGCCCAACACGCATATGTAAAGGGCAAATCTGTTGAGACGGCACTTCATGAAGTGGTTGGCACGATTGAGAAATCAATCCATTTTAAAGAATATACCTTGGGAGTATTCCTTGACATAGAAGGGGCCTTCAACAACGTTGAAAATCGTGCAATACGACAAGCCCTAGACTCTGTCAGCATTGAACCGATGCTGTCAAACTGGTTTGATACCATGCTTCAAACTAGAACTGTTAATGCAGAAATGGGTGATAGCAAGCTTAAAGTTAGGACGTGTAGAGGTACACCACAGGGAGGAGTCTTATCTCCTCTGCTCTGGCTTCTTGTCGTTAACCAGATTTTAGTCAAAATCGTGGCGTACGCTGATGATATAGTTATAATGGCATCAGGAAAATTTGTCTCCACTCTGTGCGAGCTCCTACAAACAGCCCACTGAAAACAGAACTGGTTCTGTTTACGAGAAAACGAAATATTCCAAATATAAATACCCTCACCATCAATGGGACGCCACTCCATATAACTGGTACGGCGAAATATCTTGGTTTAGTTATAGATCGTAAACTTAACTGGAAAGAGAACATTAAAGAAAGGGAAAAAAAAGCTGCAATAGCCTTCTACACATGCAGTAGAATTTTTGGGAAGAGATGGGGTCCCAGCCCCAAGACCATTCATTGGATGTACACAGTCATTGTAAGGCCTATCCTGACGTACGCCTGTCTGGTTTGGTGGCCAGCCTTGGATAAGGCAATCAATCTTAAAGCCATGACCAAAATTCAGAGACTGACATGTATCGGCATAACTAGTGCCATGAGAACCCGCAGCCTTAGAAACTTTCCTCTCACTTGCCCCACTCGATCTGTTCACGAAAGAATTGGCGGCTTGCCGCATCATCACCCCACCTAACCTAACCTAACCTAGCTCTTTCAGACTTCTATTCCAGGCCTATTCTTGAAATGCAAAAAAGCTGTAACTTTGGAGAATTACTGCAAGTTCATAGCATGCTGGGTTCCTGAAATACATGATGTGACCTGCTTATGTCACTGTAAAAATTCAGGATGAATTTCTTTTAAAAATAGGACTTCCAAATGTTGAACCTAAGCTAATCGTTGAAATGCAAAAAAAATGCTAATTTGGAGCCTTATTGCAAGTTCCTAGCATGCCTGGTTCTTGAGATACACTATATGACCTGCTAACTTCACTGTAAATTTAGCAGGTCACTCGATTATACCCTAAACAAAAAAACTGCAAATTCCTGTCAAGGTGCCATTTGCATGCGAGAAAGTTGCCCTGCTAACTTCGCAGTCATTACTTCCCACATATCTCTGCAGAACCTGATTATGGCCCGTTGTGCTTTGCTTAGCCACAAGGCACAAATTATAATAAATACGCTGCAAATTCTTGCACAAATGGATCTAGGGGTCTCAAGTTGACTATCGCTTCCAGTCAGGCTGTGGGGGTGGTTTTCAACGCATGCTAATCTTTGAATTTTTGTCAAGGCTTTCAGGTATTTTGCTTACTTAGTTGCGTTCCACCAAACTAACTTACCGTATGTTAGTATCGATCTAACTATTGCCATGTACATCCACCTGATAATTTGTGGGTTGTGCCCCCAGGATTTTTCGGAAATCCTATTGCAGGATGCAGGAATAGGACCCAACCATAGCTTTCTTTGCTCTTTCTTTAGTATTAAGACTCTAGTTCAGTTTGTTATCAAAGGATCACACCCAGGTATGTGGCCTGTTTAAAAATTTTGAAGGTCGTCGCTTCAACTGATGGTACTCTAAACATTGGTATTTTCCTTTTGTTATTGAAGAGAACCAATTCTGTTTTCAATGGATTGATCATAAGACCACAATTCTTTATCCAGGTGTTGACATTTAACACTAAAAGAGGATGGGAATTTACCTGTCGCAAGTAGTGCTAGTTCATCTGCATAGGCTGCTACTTTGACTCCACTAGATTTTAATTTAACAATAACTTCATTCATAACTAGTATCCAAAGGAGCGTAAAAAGCACCCCTCTAGATGTAGATACTATTAAACGTGATTCTCCAAGTTCTTTATTTATATGACTTTTTTTAGCATGCTCATAATCCAATTTATAATTGAGTTTTCTATATTCAGCTCTGCAAGGGTTCTCTAAGCTGCATCGCTTTCCATATTATTAAATGCTCCTTCCAGAGAGGCAACAATATTTGACATTTAGTTAGGAAGTATATATGCAGTTCAGTAAATAGTCTTTGGTAACATCAGATTTCTTCCTAGTACAGGTAAAAGAGGATGAATAAAACAAAAAATTAGTACCATCATGAAACTTCGTGAAAAAATTTCGTGTACCATGAGAATGAAGAATCAAAAGAGTCTACAAATATTTCACATAGAAGGGTGTTTTCTTAAGAGGTAGAGAGGGGAAAGCTATGATCTATCAAGAAACTACAAAATTAACCTTGTTACAACCTAAGCATTTAACAAAAACCGAATCGATGCGGACTCCGTGAAAAAAAGTTATTACCATTTCTATGTAAGGATGACTATATTTTCAGTATAAAATTGAAATATCGTCCAATAAATATGCTTCAGTGATGAAACTTGGGTTCAATGGTTCATTTATCATGAACATCAATAGTTAGAAGAATCCATGAAAATATCTGTGGTGAACAAGTATTTTTTTGAGGGGGTGGGGGTAAGTCTATTGGTAGGATTTTTATCATAAAATCTGCTCTAAACTACCACAATGAAGAATAAAAAGTGTCTTTAGAAAAATCTATAGTAAACGGGCATTCTTAATGGGTACAGGAAAATAAAAACCCACAAAAACACCATTTCATTCTTGATATTTTTGTTAAATCTACTACGTTTCTTGATGGTACCATCCTTTTCAAAGAGTTTTGTAAAATAATGCCACATTTCCCAATTTCTTCAAAAAAAAAACACCTTTCCATGCGAAATATTTGTATACCTACACTCTTTTGAATCTTAATTCTCATGGCACATGTTTTTTTGAAAGAGTTTTTGCACTATTTTACCAGTACTATGCTACTTGTAGTAGATTTTAGTTAAGATTTTGAACTTAACGTGGACTGGCAGTTTATATTTTATTTTTGATGCAATTTTTTTTTTTATTCATGAACTTTCTTCTGGTCGACTCATGATCTACCGTCAGGCCAAATTTCAAACATTTAAAATAAGTGCATATTATACATTAACCCGTATTAAAAACTTCATACTCGTTAAAGGTGGGCATTTCAAAAACTTATTTTCTGTTATTCGTGTGTTTCAACTCAATTTCAGTTTGGTATTTTGTTGCTTCTAGATATGGAATTCCCGACGTTGGGATATAATTTTAAGAAAATAATCTTCTCTTTTATAATTTATTCAGCTTTCTTTAACTACAAGTTTTCCCTACTTTATAAAAGTGAAGAAAAAAAACTTATTGAAGTGAGACACTTTTCAGTGAAAAAATCTTCTTTCCTTTAGTGAGAAATCATTATACATCTATAAAACCTACTAATTTCCCTTAATAATATGGTTCTTACTTGTGATATATGTAGGTACTATAGAACAAGTTTTGGATTCGTGCAAAATAAAAAGGTTGAGATAAAAATCAAACATGACATAACGATGATAGAGAATACAAAAAAAGTGGGTGGCACAATTCTGTCTGTCTGTCTGTCCGTATATTGACCTACAGCCTTAACCACTGAAGCAATGTTCTTCAAATTTTGAGCTTAAGGTTTTTTTGTTACTCTCCAGAAGGAAAATTGAAAACTTTGTTTTGCACCAAAAATAACGGTACCTGCCCTACAACCGTATGTGAAAAGCTTAAAAAAATTAAATAAATTTGGTGGCGCAACAGCTTGTGGAGAACCAGGGCCTAGTGACTTACAACTCTCAACCAATTCTGTGTGCATGTTGCTGGCAGGAATGGAGGGGACCTACAATTTTTGCCGATTGCAAACGGCTGGGTGAGTAGCACTTATTTATGACAAGTATACTCTTGGAGGATTTGTCAGTTCCTTGCAAGAGGCAGTACCTCTAGAAAATCATTTCCGTTTTTAGGTGGCAGTGACTTGGAATCAAACCCAGACCTTCGGCATGACAGTCCAACGCACTAACCATCGTGTCTGGAGGTACAACTAAAATGAAAAGCTTATTGATCTCAAAAACAGCTCTAACAATTTTGATTTAAAAAAATCAGTGTATTATTGTAGATATATTATCCTTTTTGATAAATAAAAAATTAACCGAAAACCGTCATTAACGGTACCTGCCATATAACGATTTTTTAACTTTCGATTTTCTCATTGACGGCTCAAACTATTTCAGTCAAAATTTGTATGCAAAAGCTATTATTTATAATGTTAATAATATTGCATATGCTATTGAATTATTTTAATTTTTTTTTGAAAATTCAATATATCAAAAATAAGTTGATGAATTTTTTTAAAACTAGGCTAAAAAATATATTCTAGTACATACTCAAAATTGACACACCAAAACTTTCTTTTTTTAATGTTGTTAAAATTGTATATATTAAAAATAAATTTTTAAGAAAACTGCTCCAACGATTTTAAATTTTTTTTGTTGCATATATTCATATTTTTTCAAGTAATCAAATGGTTTACTTGTTTTTGAGCTCTAAGCTTTTTAACTAATTAGATACCCTAATCGAAAATCACAAGTTTTCTAATGTCACACTCCTGATACCATAGAATTTATCTGTTACTGCTTAACTTTTCATGAATTTTGCAGATGTAGACAATGAAAATACAAATAATGTTAGTTCACCACTACCAAAATTAAACTTTATTCCTGCAAAAAAAATAAGCAATAATAAAACAGAATTAAGTAGATTTTGCTCACAAAGCGTGTAGTGGCTTGGTGACTTAACTTTGTTTTGCAGCTTTGAATTAAATTTTACAACTTCTCTCTTGACTTTTGATGATGAAATAAAATAAACAATGCATTGCTTAGAGTAAAATGAACTAAAATCTACATATTTCTTCCAAAGTCCCTAAGCTCTTGCTTGATTATATTTATATCATTTGTAGTCTAAAAACTAGGAAAATGTTTACTTTTATTCCAAATCGAGGTCCTAACATTATATTTATTTAAAAATTCATTTACAATGAAGAGATATTTTCAAAAAATAAAAACAACATTCCTTGTGAGTTTTTCTTAATAAAAACAACCCTGAATCTTCAGCCCATCCACAAAGCATTCATATTATAAATTATATATAAAACGCGAAAACAAAATTGCCAAAATCAATCACAAAATAACAACAATCAATCAAATACCGCACTTTTAAGAACCTTTAACTTTTGTTTGACACACGAAGAGACTTTGCCGCATAGATTAAGTAGAACTTTTCTATTCCGCTCACAATCTGCTAGTACCTATACTCGTAATAAACAATATTACAAAAACCTAGTAACTAGAGAAAGAGTAAAATTTCACATAAAATGTTACATGCCTTTTTTCCGGAGTCGGCGCATTTGAAAATTTCATCTAGGCGGTTAGAAAAATGAGTATTGAAACTATATAGGTACATAACGATTTCTGCAAAAGCTACACATAAAAAAAACATTGCCTACTTATTTGTTCTTCCGATATTTTTACTCCCTCAGAATTCTGGTTTCTCCTGGCCTGTTCGGAAGTGGTCTATAAAGTTTGTCGGAAATTAAAAAATAAAAAAAAAATACCAGATATATTTAGAAGTTGAAAATATAATATATATTTTCTATATAGAAATACAAAAAAAAAAACAAATGTTTTAGACATTAATTATACTTAACACTCCACTTTAGATAATTATTACGGAAATCGATGTGTTCTTTTAGCGAAATATTGTTTGTCTTCGATTTTGTGTCTACTTAGTAAATTTTTTTTTTCTGTTAGTACCAACCTATATTAACAGAATTATTTAGTTTCGATAAGTGTTAACTATTGAGTAATTGTTCGATATTTGTTTGTTATCGTATTCAATCTAATTAATCGAATGAAAAGTGTTGTCTAATTAAGTTATCTTAAGGTAAAATCAGTGATTTTTCCATCGAAAAAAAGGGTGCTGAGCTATATTAAAGAGAAAAGCATAGATGTGAGCAAAATTATGTAAAGGAATGTTTTTTTTTTTGCATTAATCGATATTCAGTTATAAAGGCATTAATGCCATTTTGTTATAAATAGTGAAAAATAAATCAATATATTCTAATTATGTGTCTACTTTAGTGAAATTCTTGTTATTATTATAATTTTCAATATAAATATCGAATGTACCGAGATTTTTCCGCGCATCCGAAAAAAAGTATCTACATGCATGACAGCTGTATCTATAATAGCTTTTGAGATTCAGGATTTGTCTCTTGTTCTTCACTGCCAGCAACAAAAAAAAAAAAACAACAACATCAACAACAAAAAAAACATTGGAATACCTCGCCTTTGCAAGACCGTTGCCGTCGAATCAAAAAATATCAAAATCTTCTCTAATTTTAATTAAAAATCTTTAAACTTGGATTTTTGAGTAATAATTGCATTTTGAGAAAGGTGAGTTATTTTGAAAATCCTTCACTCTTTTAATTTTTAGTATTTCAACCAAATTGATTTTCGCTTTACCTACATAGTAGGTAGGTTTAAATTTTTGGTGAACGTAGGTGGCGCAATTATACAGCTTTTAAGGGTTGAAGACGCGCCTTCATTTTTAATAGAGTCCTATATAAACATTACATTATACCAATTGTTGAATAAGTGTGTGCTTTAGAAAGGAAAACAGCTGAAAAATATTGGGTTTAGTTCCATTTTATTTCTTTGTATGGCTCTCTGACGAAATGTATAATGCAAACAAAAAAAAAAAAAAACATTGACAATGAACGCGTGGGATCCATTATTTGACATTGAAAATTTGCCCTCCATGGGGGATTGGTTTCGCTACTTTTTTTTTGTCTTCTTCTTTATTTTGCTGTGGCTTCATTTTTCAAACAAAATGTTAAGAGCAAGTGACAACATTTTAAATATTTTGCAACTTAGCGAATTTTGTTTGAAGTGTGGTTTGCCGGAAGAAAAATGATAGGGAAATATTTTTTTTTTATTTTCTAGTTTTGTTTGTTTTTTTTTTTTCTAAGCACACTCTGGAATTAAATGCTTAAAGCAAATTTAAAGAGAATTTTGGGTGCGGCATTAATGGATTCCAAGTTATCAATTTTTGTATTCGTTACTAAATATATGTTTTTGGATTTATTTTTAAGAGATCCTAAAGGTGCAGCTTTTTTCCAAAAAATAGAAAACATGAATAAATAAATTCAAATTGAAATGAATGATTTTGTTGTATGTTATTAACATAAATATTTTTGTTATTAGTTAAGGGCCTTATGCAAGAGTCTTTTGAACGTCGAAAAGACTTAAAAAATTCTATTTTATCAAGAATCTCTGATCGACTTTTGTCTATTTAAATTTTTTCAAAACTCTTTGAATTAAATAGAATTTCAGTGCATCATCGATATCTTAACAGATTACTGTCGATATCTTGGACGATTCATCATAAGCGATATTTTTTCTTATTGCTAGTTGGTGGTAAAGATATTTAAGAAAGCTCCATGGGTCTCCATGGAACGCTTAGAATTTCCGTAATCAAGTCACTTGAGGACTCTAACGCATGATTTCAATCAGCCCTATTATGAATTCCATCGTTCCATCGGAAACTTTTACAAATCCCAAAAAAAGTTATCACCATATTTGTTCATATAATGGTAATTTGTATGAGAATTTTCACTACGATGGATTCTGTGATAGGTTTTATCGGAATTCGTAACATTTTACACAGGACTTTCAATACTTTGACACGGTCCTAACACACAAAAAGTTTGGGATGAAAAAATTTCACAACCGATAAAACTAGTACGTCTATGATTTAATTGTTCATAAGGAAATTGAAACCACGGATGTCATTTTGCTTGCAAATAATATCACGCATTCAGTCAGCCGATCCAGGTTGAAGTGAGTTGAGTGGCTCGCTAAAGTTCATTAGAAGCTTTGTGTAAAAGATGACAAAATTTTTCACACCTTTGAATGAATAATTTTTTTCAGTTATACTTTCGAGTAGAAGCTACACCTTACTTGAAGGAAGTATTTCATGTCAATCAAAGAGGTTAGTGAAATGAATAAAATTACCACAAGAAAAGACAAAGTGAATTTTTGTGTGCTCATGCTCATCTCATGATTCTTGTCTCCTAGTTTATTTATATTAATATGTTATCGCCGAATGTCTTATCAATGGAGGAAAAGAAGAAATCTTCTTCCAGCGTACAACTGATGTCACACCTCACCACACACAGTAATTATGATGATCGTTAAGCAAATATTTGGTTTTTGGTATTTGGATTAAGATTGTGAAAAAATATTCAGACTCTTAGATGGACAGTGTGGTTGCAGAAAGTGGTCAGGGAAAATTTTTTCATACTAATTTTGTGTGAGATTTTTTTCCTTGAACTCAGCCCATAGTTTTAAGAAACGCTCAATTTTTCTCCTAGGCTCATGGAAAAAATTCAATCGATCAAATCGCAATGAAATCAAACATTTTCATCAGAGAAAGCTACTTGACGATACTTTAACCTATCAACTTCGGTATATGAATGTAACAAAACTGCTTTCTCAACCGCAGTATATGTGCTTTTTTTCTAAATTTTTATAACCAAAAAAACTGCAAACCACAAAACAAAAGCCAATTATAGCCGTGAAAAGAGTGACCCCCAGCAAGTTCAAAGCAAAATTAAAAAGTACGATTTTTCAAATGGTGGCGGTATAAAATAGTGTTTTATTTCTTCTTTTATCTTGATATCTTAGAAATACTCGGCCTTATTATGAGTTTCATGTGAACATCATCCCACACGAAAATATTGACATTTCACTTTTCGCCTATTTTAAGTTGCACCCAAATAACAACAATTCTCCTTTTTTGACAGTATACTCATTGTGGTTGAAATGTTTCGTAACTTATAGCTTAAATTGTCACTTATCGGCGGCAAACGAAACAGAGGGCACTGGTGGGTGCACTTTGCGTAGATTTTTTGTTTATTTTAGACCGAGAGAAGTTCAGACGAAACGCATAATAGCTTTAACAAATTCGAAGGAAAAAAAATTTTCGGGTGAAATATTTTCCATGTGAAACTCACAATAAGGCTGATGATAGCTTTTCAAATTCTGGGAAAAAACTCATAATAAGGCTGACTAGCTTATTAATAGTTGAAAAACTAGAGCCGGCTAAAAATTCCCAAAAATGTCATTTCCAGCACCATGTTTGATATTTAGCTTGTTCATATTTGTAAGATCTCAGTAGGCTCAGAGAACTCAGAAATATAAACAGGATTCCTCATCAAAATTCCTTACTTTTCCCCTTAAAAATGGAACTGTTTTTTTTTTTGGATTCGCTTGCTCAATTATTTTTTATCGCAGTAAATCACATAAGAAAAAAAGAAAAAGAAAGTTGTTTTGACTTCTATGCATGCAGACTTGCCAGATTGGACTATTTATCGCAAATTGGGCTATTTTTTTTCTGAAATTGCCGACAGCGATTATTGGGCTACTAATAGCCCAAATCTAACCTTGGGCAATATTTTTTATTAAATTTTAAATAAAACACTTTTCTCCCCCTAAACCTTCTTTTAAAGCATTCCACAATTTGGCACCACTTCTTATTCACTTATGATATTTCTTCGCGTCAAACTTCAAATTTCCATTTATATTCATCTTTTTTTAATGAGATACAAATGTTTTTTTTTATTTTCCGTTGTTTTTTTAAATAAAAATAAATAGTGACTTACCACTATTGTCAATGGGCTACTATTTGGGCTACTTCTTTGGCTCCGATTTTGGGCTACAAAAAATTCTAAATTGGGCTATTGAACTTGTTCAAGACATGGCAACCCTGCTTTTATGTCTGTTCTACATATGAATTTTAGTCTCCTGCTCTGTCAAAAAACACAGGAAAAACTGAGCTCTCAAAAAATATAAACTGATTTATGGTTTGGTATTTTTGTGTGAGTTTGATTTAGTTTTTGCAAAAAAACTATCTTTCATTACAATTGCATCTAGATCATTAAGATATGTTAGATAAAAACATTTTAAAACAATAGTTTTAAATAAGGAAGCTGACGCGTGCGATAATTTCCTTCCTTGGAACCCTTAAGACGTTTGGGTAAGAACTAAAACAGTTTAGCGAAAATTTTCGACGATTTGATATGCAACGACCCATAAGAGTTGTTGTTGTTAAATGCATTGTATTTATGATGTTGATTCAACTTCCTACATTGATAGATGATAGTACTTTTGAGTTGCTAATAAATCTGATATCCAAGCATTGATTTTTTTTCATTTGGTGAGGGAAAACTTGAAAATTGGTTAGAGAAAGTCAGGGAAATTTATTTTAAAAATAGTGGCATCTATATGTTATACTAGACATTTACGAGGGAACAGTGATAAAATTAAGAAGTCTAAGTGGAGATAGATAGATCTTTATATATTTCGTGATAATTTTGTATACAATGCCTATGACTGCACGTTTTACATTCAGAGATTTGAAAGCTATTTTCTTACAACTGAGACATTATCTTTGATTTAGTGAAGTATCCGAAAAAATTCCAAATCAAAATAGAATTGCAACAGGGGAGCGTCTTGACAAATCTACTCTTTACACTTTACTAACTATTTACTTGAAGGTAAAGTGATGGACCACAAAGTGCATCTGTAATTTTTTACTGATTGTTAAGCTAACGTGTATGCAAGAATCCTAAATCCTTGGAGTTGATTGATTTTATTATAATTAGAAGAATTTTATTTTTCTTTTCTTCACTTTAAACAAAAAAAATATGATATCGTCCCCTGATTACAAGAACAAGGTAACTCAATTTTAAGAATTTTGGAGAAAGCAAGGTTCATAGATACCTAGCTACTAAAGATTGAAATTTTAATATTTATGTTTCTCACACTCCACAAATATCTTATATTTTTCTTTGGTAAACAAAACTTGTACGAAAAGTCTTCAAAATTGCACAAAATAATATCGTTTTTGCCGAGATATTGTAAAAAAAAAAATTGAGTTGCCTATAGTTCTTGTAATCAGGGGACGATATTATCTATTCCCCATCCTCTTTAACTGTTGCCAAAATAAATTAAAAGAAAAACTTTGATTTTGAATTTTTAAGTTTTATGATTTTAATTCAGTTTTATTTTATAATAAAGTGAAGATAGAGAACTAAAAATTTCGTTTTGAACGTTCTTCTTTGGCGGCAACTTCTGTTTTAATCTCCTCAAAAAAAATGTGCGCCAAAACCTTTTGAGGTTAATGTCTCACTTAACCTTTAGTCGTTTATTTTGACATTTTCCTATATTGATATTTGCCTGAACTTATAGTGCTGCCAGGTTTGGCAACAGTCCCGCCTGGTAATCTGGGTTTTGCCGGATTACCACTATCGTCAAACCGGTTAACATCTAGGACAGCCAACTTTGCTGCTGGTCGAGTATAAACTCCGGTTGCTGTTTGAACTACAGCTGATCTCGTTTGTCCATCTTTGCTCTGGTTGACTTGAATGACCCTCCCTTTTGGCCAAGTACTTCTTGGAGAATTCGCATCGACAACTATTACGATATCGTCCTCTGATATAGGATTTGCTGACTGAAACCACTTAGTCCTTCTTGTAAGAGTTGGGAGGTATTCTAAGATCCAACGTTTCCAAAAACTATCAGCATATTGTTCGCAAGTCATCCAGTTTTTTTTAAGAACTACCCCATCATCACTAAGCTCACCTGTGAGCTTAATGCCACTCGAAGAACCAATCAAAAAATGATTGGGTGTTAACGCTTGGTCACTGTCGGCGTCTATAGGCACATAAGTGAGAGGCCTCGAATTTACTATATATTCCACCTCCGCCATTATTGTAAGCAATAATTCGTCTTTTGGATTTCGACTTTGAGGCATATGTGCCAATGTTTGTTTTATTGAACGAATTAATCTTTCCCAGCTCCCCCCCATATGTGGTGATGCGGGAGGTATAAAGTTCCACTTGATACCCTCGTGAACACACTTGTTAATAACAACATCTGATCGTAGCGAATTCATTGCATCTTTGAGCTCATTATCTGCCCCTCTAAAATTTGTTCCATTATCTGACCAGATCTCTAATGGCTTTCCTCTTCTGGCAAGGAAACGCTGGATTGCCAAAATACACGAGTCACTGGAAAGATTGTGTGCAATCTCGATGTGAATTGCTCTGACGGTTAAACATGTAAATATTACTCCCCATCGTTTTTCATTATGTCTTCCCACTGTTACCAACATTGGACCAAAATAGTCAACGCCAACATAAGAGAAAGGTCGAGTAAAGGCCTTTAAGCGAGCTGGAGGTAAATCACCCATTTGTGGTGGAACAGGAATTGCTCTTCTATTTTTACATTCTTGACATTTTGATTGAATCTCTTTCAAAACTGTTCGAAGATTTGGGATGTAGTAAAACTGTCGAAGTTCATTCACCACGGTCTCCGAATTCGAATGATGGAAGCGGTCATGCATATCCTTGATTATCAGTGTTGTTATGTAATGTACTTTCGGTAAAATAATCGGCCTCTTACAGTCATATGAAACATCTTTGGATGCGTCAATCCGACCTTTTATACGCATTACACAATCTTCATCTAAGTAGGGATTTAAAGTATACAACAAGCTAGATTTTTCAAACAAAACTTGTGATGATACAACTCCGCTTTCTTTTAGTTTGTTAATCTCACTTGAGTAAGCCTCGAATTGGCAAAGTCTGTAAAGGTATGATTTACCCCTGGAGATATCCTTCGTGTTTAAAAAATTCATCTTGGGATCTCTTTTCTTGAACTTTATATCGAGGAAGCGATAAATTTGAGCCATGGTGCGAAATAGTTTTTTCCACGACGAGAACCGAGTGTAGTCCACCAATGACTGAAGATAAAATACAGAATGAGTGAAAACTCCACATTCATTTGCATTTGGTACTCTTGTTGGCCATGTGTCTTTGGAATGATATAAGAAATTAGGTCCACAATACCAGCGGCTGTTCGAAGAGAAATCTATTTTTAAATTCCATTTTGTGGCATCATCTGCTGGATTTTCGTCACTGGGTATCCATCTCCATTCATCTTCGTTCGAGTTTTCTAAAATTTCACCCACTCTAAACATCACAAACTGCTTAACCTTTCGATTTTCATTTTTGATCCAACAGAGAACGGACTGTGAATCCGACCAAAAGAAGCGTCTGTTAATTTTAATCGAAAGCCCCTTTATCACAGTATTGGCAAGTCTAGTGCCTAAAACAGCCGCCTCTAGCTCCATTCGAGGTACTGATATCTGCTTGATGGGACCCACTTTCGTTCTAGAACATACTAGATAATACTCAGTACGAAAACCTTTTTTAACTCTAAGGTAGGCTACTGCTGCATAGGCTGACATACTAGCATCTACAAAAATGTGAAGTTCAACTGAACATCCAATTTCAAATTTCAAATCACTTAAGTATGGTCTCCTTATTCGAATTTCTCTTACTAAAGGCAGAAGTTTAACCCATTCATGCCATAATTTCAACTGATCAGGATGTATTTCTTCGTCCCACGGTGTACGCTGTCTCCAAACATCTTGAAGTAATATTTTTAGTAAAACAAGAAAGTGGGAAATAAGGCCGAGTGGATCAAAAACACTCATGAGGATTTTTAAAATTTCCCTTTTGGTTGGAATAAATTCTTTGCTGAAAATCTCAGTGCTAAACTTCTTGGAGTTATTAAAAAACGAGAATTCATCTTTTTCAGGAGACCACCACAGTCCCAAAACCTTTTCAGATTCAAAAATACCAGAGTTTTGTTTAAAGTCCTTGTCAAAGTGGGCAGCGTTTTCTCCAAGTGCTTTTACAACCTTTAAAGAGTTACTTAAAAAGTTTCTAATTTCGAATCCTCCCTGATTGTGAATGTAAATGACTTCCTTGGCTAATTTCACAGCTTCTTCTTCGCTGTCCAAGCTATCCAGAAAATCGTCAACATAGTGGTTCTGAATAATGGCATTTACTGCTTTAGGGTATTTTGTGGAGTATTCAAGTGCATTTTTATTTTTAACATACTCTGCACAGCAAGGTGAGCAAGTTGACCCAAATGTCAAAACCTGCATAACGTAGTCTTCAAGCTTTCCAGTGTTTGCATTTCTCCACAGAAACCTTTGAGCACTTTGATCAGACTCATCCACTTTGATTTGGTGGAACATTTCTCTTATGTCTCCACAAATTGCAATCTTTCTTTGGCGAAAACGAAATAAAATCTCTGACAATGATGGCAGATTGTCTGGTCCAGATAGAAGCATGGAATTGAGCGAAACTCCATTTACTTTCGCTGCTGCATCCCAAACAATGCGTACTTTGGATGGTTTGTTTGGGTTGATAACTGGAAAAATAGGTAGATACCAGATCCGTTTTCCGACGTCTTCGTGAATCTCGTTTTCATTAAGCTTGCGCGCATATCCCTTGGAAATATAATTCTGAATTTGGGATTGAAGATTTGTTGTCAGCACAGGATCTTTGCTAAGTTTTTTTTCTAAGCACAACATTCTTCGTTCTGCTGCAGGCCTGCTGTCAGGAAGTTCAAAGCATTCACCTTTCCATAATAAAGGCACACTAAAACGATCACCAATCCGTTTAGTATAGTTTTCTAAAAGAGTATTTGCCCTTATATCATTTCCACTCAAAAGGCGCTTAACGTTTTTTGAACCAATATTTTCAATAGCAAAGAAGCTGCGTACGAGTTCATGAAGCTTTCCATCAGCTTCTTCTTGGCATTCACAGGCATGAAAGTTGAAGAAATTGATTTCATCTCCACTGCTGCTTACACATGGACCAAATACAATCCAACCTAAACGAGTCTTAATTGCGGCTGGCTGATCCATATTTCCCTCACGATGTTTCATCGAATTGATTAGTTGAATTTGATCAATTCCAATTAAGATTCGAGGTTTCACTTGCTGATAAGACTCCACCGGAATGCCTCTTAAATACGGAAATTTAGATTTTAGTTCTTCATAGTCCATTGACTGAGACGGTAAGTTCAACGATTCAACAGTGCGAATGTTAGAAAGATAAAATTTTTCTGAACTACCAGGAGCTGATACCTGTACGCTTACCTTCCTCGAGTTATTTTCAGTTCTCATGGTGTTCGAGGTCCATTTTAGGCACAACGGTTCTATTTTTCCTTTTAATTGAAGAGTTTTAGCTAATTCTTCATCCATCAGCGTAACTGAGGAGCCATCATCACAAAATGCATAAGTTTTTAATTCAATATCGTTATTATAAAGCGTTACAGGCAATATCTTAAAAAGAATACGATTTTTAAGTTCATGCATATTGCAGTAATTTTCGTGTAACTTCTTTTCATCAACAACGTCGTTTGTTGGCTCTTCATATTTATGTAGATACTTGTGGTGTTTATATGAGCAGTTGTTTACTCCACATCGCTTGTTAGATGTGCATCTACGATTGTAGTGTCGAACCAAACATGTTCGACAAAGAAAGTTTTTTTTAACTTCCTCCCACTTCTGCTTTAAGCTCATATTTATAAAATCATTACAGTTTTCAACAGATTTACAATTTTTATCACATATAACACAAGGTCGTTGGTCTTGGCGAATGTCTTCAACGTTTTCATGGGTTGCGTTAAAATGTGTTGTATCTGTCTTTCTTTTCTCGTTTTTTGCTTCCGAGGGTCGAGTGCATGTCATATCTGTGACTTCACATGCAGCTTCAGCTATCTGTTTTAGCCAAGCACTGAATGATGAGAGATTTACATCTCTTTTTTCAAGCTTAAAAATCCCCCAATTTAATCGAATTGGATATGGAAGTCGTTCGGTAAGCTCTCTCAACAACGAGGGATTATTTAGATGAGACTGTAAACCAGAAGCTTGCATGATGTTAACTATGTTATCCACCGAAAGAGCAAACGTAATCAGTGAATCCAGCCGATCGGGCCTGGGTGGTTTTTCTTCTCTAAGCTTATTTATTAAGGTGTCAATAACATTTTCTGGACGGCCGAACATCATGCGTAAAGTTGAAATTATATTTGGCACCTGGTCTGGATACATAAGTTTCGATCTAACAGCATCCAAAGCTTTGCCTTTGAGGCACTTCTGTAAGCGGAGAAGATTCTCGTCCAAAGAGAAACCACATGCTCTACTTGAGTTCTCATAAGATGCTATGAAGAGAGGCCATTCTTCAGCGTATCCATTGAAATTCGGCAATTCCTTTGAAATTATACGTCTCGTCTCTATTTGCATACTACTTAGTTTGGGTAAATCATTTGAACAACTAGGTAGGATTTGGCATGCATCTGTGTTACTCTTAGGTTGATTAAAAGAAAGAGCATGATCGGGAAATTGACGTGTGTTGTTATACAAGTGCTCATTGACTTCTTTAGCAGGTACAGATGCAGAAGTAGGTTTAGTTCCAACCCATGTGTCGTTAAGCTTGGGGGGTTGTTGTAAGCTCAATTTTGGAGTCTTAATTGTTTTTTTGATAGTTATTGTTGAATTATCTTTGGCAATGGCTTGAGCATTAATCGGTTGGCTTTTGTTGAATTGATCATGAACCCATGCATTCAACCTGTCACTTCTACATGTGGACTCAATATCGCTATCATCGTCTGAAGTTTGCTGTTCTAAGAGAGCATACTTAGCATCAAGATAATCTTTATCTCTTTTCTCTTTTTCTAGAAAGTATTCTTTACATCTTTCTTCTCTAAGTCGTCTTTCTTCGTCAAGTTTTCTCAAACTTAGTTTGATAGACTTAGCAGAACTTGTTGATTTTAGTGCACTCTTTGCCTTGAAGGATTGAGGTTCAGTAGAGTTCCCCTCTATGAGCTTCGATGTTTCAGCCGATGGAAGATTTGACTGTAATGCCACTTGCGAGCATTGTGGCAATTCATTTGACTTTTGCTGATTCTGATCGGACTGTTTTAAACAGCTAGGGCAGCACCAATCTCGATTTTCTATATCTGATGTGACATTGACACAATCAAAATGGTGCCAATTATCACAGAGGTCACATTGAACCATTTCATCGTTGTCTGGCCCGGAACATGACCTACAGTTGAATTCTTTACGTTTTAGAATTCTGTTTTCGTTCGGCAAAGGGGATCTTTGTTCTTGCGATGACCCCAAGGGGTTCAATTGTGGCGGCGGTGGCGGTGGTGGCGGAGGCGGTGGATGCGAAGGTGGTGGCGAGCGTGCGACTTTATTTGACTTACTGTAGTGGCGTGTAGTGGCTTTGGAAGGCGTTTTGCGTTTTCTTTCTTGTTTTTCAGTGATTCGTGATGATGGTGACAAAGTGACGAGCAAGAAAAGGTTGATTGATGGAGCAAAGAAATTAGCTGGGAATTAAATGTATGATTTATTTCCACTTCAGTAGTGGCCCTGTTGAAAGAGTGAAAGGAAAACGAAGGAGTACCAAGCTTTTAAGTAAGGTATTAAATATAACCTATTTGCGAAAAACCGCGTGCCAATGCGGTGTATTTTAAGGCAGTGATTCTTTCGGGAACTGTATAGCAGATTAGGAACGATGCTTTGAGCGTAAGCTGGTGATCTTCTTGCTGCAATCGGTGCAGTCTTATATTGATGATTCATCCAAGTCCAATTTAGCTGTATAGATTCCTTTAAGGAATTTCAATATCGTACAGGAAACTTTTTTTCTTTTTTTTTTTTTGTTTAAAGAACGAAATTTTTAGAATGTTGCCAAAATAAATTAAAAGAAAAACTTTGATTTTGAATTTTTAAGTTTTATGATTTTAATTCAGTTTTATTTTATAATAAAGTGAAGATAGAGAACTAAAAATTTCGTTTTGAACGTTCTTCTTTGGCGGCAACTTCTGTTTTAATCTCCTCAAAAAAAATGTGCGCCAAAACCTTTTGAGGTTAATGTCTCACTTAACCTTTAGTCGTTTATTTTGACATTTTCCTATATTGATATTTGCCTGAACTTATAGTGCTGCCAGGTTTGGCAACATTAACAAATGTCTAGAAACGTTTTTAGCTATTTGTAATTATTTAAATCCATTCAAATGTTTACTTTCACACTTAAAATTAAAGAAGAAAAAGCATTACTTAGCAATTTTATATACTGCTTTCCGTTAGAATTCTCTGCTATTTTTTTTTCTTTGTGTTTCTCTCCAAGAAGCTCACTAGTAAATAATTTTCTCTTTGAGAGTTCCGAGTTCCGACTGTTTTGTTCCCCAAGTAGCGTGTTAGGAACAAACTACTTAGTTGAAGTACCGTGTTAATTTTTTTTAGTCATCAAAAAATTGTAAAAAAAAAACTATCAAAGTTTTGTGTTAATTAACAACAAAGATATCTTCTATGGGGTTTATTGGAAGACGAAACTTTATGTCAATTTGTTAAGAAAACAAATTTCGTTATTTATAAATTCATTCCATAAATCAGCAGAATAGCTTCAAAACTGATCTTAATTTTGGGACATCATATTCTGCCTTACTACCAAAGTCTCCGAAAACCTTTTTTTTTCTCATTATTTTCATATGATCTGATTACGATTCAAATAATTAATTTTGATGGTATCGGTATATAACTTCTTCAAAACTCCGATATGATTATTTTATCGACGCAGACTTCTTCCCTGGAGCAAAGGATGAGTAATATAAGATATTTTTATCAGTATTGCATTTTGTGGTATCTCAGAGGATACACCATCAAGTCAAAAATTATGATATTTCGAATAAAGACACTCCTAAAATGACGTTAGGTGAGGTTAAATTAGGAAAGTCATATACAGGATAGGGGGCGTTGTATACATGGGGCCTATTGGTCCATTTTGATCCTCTTACAAAATTAAGCTGAGATGCTCCTAAACTACTGTGCAGAACTAAGGCTGGGCATCAGGGCTATGTCTAGGGGTGGAGTAAAAGGGTAAATGCCGCAGTACCGCAAAAGGTACGACACGTTCCGTGAAAGGCACTGCTTATCGTTAACGCCGACACGAGGCGAACTTATACGTTGTAAAAATAGCGAGAACTTATTATTACTATTAGAAATCAAACTGAAATGGATTGGGTACGATATGTTTGGCAGCAGTAAAAAAATCGAGTCTACGAAACAAATATTGAAAAGCTAGAGAACGTGATTGTAAACGTCAAAATCGTTTGCAAAAAAATCGACTGACGTTGATCGAACCAATTTTCTGTGAACAGGTCAATTGCTCACTTGAAAATATCAATATCTGCGTCAAAAAACAGCGGCCATTTGACCATCTAATTGACTTTTATTTGACATTTTCGGAAATGGCCGATATTTTGATTCGATCATAATTAAGGGAATGATATTTCAAAATGCGCTTAACTTGCTTCACATCGTCAGACAAAAATGAATGATTCAAGCTGGTGTTGGTTTCGTTTTAAAATTCCAGACAGAGTATTTTACGTCACTGATGAGTAACAATTAATGACGGAAAAAATCTTAAATTGTAAATATATTGACAGGTAAAAATACTTATTTAAATCGACTTTCTTGTATGTACAAAGTTTTGGGAAAAGCTTCGGCAGGTCGAGTTTTGTCGAGTCAAGATTTCGAAATGTCAAAATTTATTGAATCAGTGAAAAAATTAGTTATTCAACTTGCAAGTTAATCGATATAAACCGACAGTTCAACTGCTTTTTTTATTTTGCGGTCATTCGTATGTAACCTGCTGAAATATGTAGGTACTGGTTTGGAATCAGTGTAAATGCGATTGGATTGACACGATTTATTATTTTAAGTTCTTATTAACTCTGTATACAAAAATTTGCAGCAAAAAAGGCGGCTTCTCTGAGCGTGCCTCAGGTTCTCTAAGGGATAGGAATAGACCTGCTGAACACAAACCCAAACTATTTAAGAAATGGGTAGTTTAAAAAACATTAAAATAAAATTTCAGCAGAAAAAGCTTAAAAAAAAAACCAGAAAAAATAGAAAATCAACTATTTCAAAAATTTTTACTAAATTGCGCACGAAATAAAGCCATTTTAATTCTAAACAAATAGAGCAATTGCCATTCAAACTTAACTATTTCTTATCATTTTTCTAAGTTTTTGCCCAAAAGCCTGTTTTTAGTTCATTTCACGTAATAATATTATGTTTGTAGGTATGTATATAAAGGGTGATTTTTTAAGAGGTTTAGAACTTTAAAAAAAAAAAAACACAAAAAATTCAAAAAAATGAATGAAATATTTATTTGAATCGATAGTTTGAACCTTGCAATTTAATGTTTAAAGATAATTTCATGCAAATGTTGACCGCGGCTTCGTCTCAGGTAGCCCATCCGCTGAGTCCAATTTTGGCATACTCTTTCACACATATCGGCCGGTATCTCACGAATGAATGCATGGATGTTGGCTTCCAGTGCGTCAATCGAAGCGGGTTTGTCCCTATAGACATTAGCCTTGACATACCCCCACAAAAAATAATCTAATGGTGTCAAATCGCACGATCTAGGCGGCCAATTGACCGGCCCGAAACGTGAAATTAACTGTTCACCAAACTCGCCTCGCAATTGCGCCATTGTTTCGCGTGCTGTGTGGCATGTGGCACCGTCTTGTTGAAACCACATATGATGCAAGTCAAGAACTTCCATTTCGGGCAAAAAAAAAGTTTGTTATCATCGCTCGGTAGCGTTCACCATTGACAGTAACGCTGCGATTCGCATCATCTTTGAAGAAATATGGCCCAATAATGCCGCCGGCCCATAAACCGCACCAAACAGTGGCTTTTTCGGGATGCATTGGTAGCTGTTGCAATGCTTCTGGCTGATCTTCACTCCAAATGCGGCAATTATGCTTATTTACGTACCCATTCAACCAAAAATGAGCCTCATCGCTGAACACAATTTTTCGATAAAAAAGCGGATCCTCGGCCAGCTTTCCAAGAGCCCATTCACCAAAAATTCGGCGTTGTGGTAGGTCGGCTGGCTTTAGTTCTTGCACCAGCTGTATCTTAAAAGGCTTTACGCCCAAATCCTTCCGCAAAATTTTCCACGTAGTGCTGTAACAAAGGCCTAACTGCTGGGAACGGCGCCGAATCGACATTTCGCGGTCTTCTGTCACACTAGCTGATACGGCCGCAATATTTTCTTCACTACGCACAGTACGTAAACGTGTTGGTGGTTTAATGTCCAACAAAGTAAATTTGGTGCGAAATTTGGTCACAATCTTCCGAATAGACTGCTCAGAAGGTCGAGAATGCCGACCATAAAATGGAAGCAGCGCGCGATGAACATTTCGAACCGAGCACGAATTTTGATAGTAAAATTCAATAATTTGCAAGCGTTGTTCATTTGTAAGACGATCCATGGTTAAATTGCAAACCAAACTGAAGCTGTTTGACAGTGACACAAGGTACTAAACACACGTCAGCTGTCAAAACCAGTGTTGCCAAAACCAAACCAGCTAAAAAATCACCCGTTAAATCGACCCAGCTGTTAGCCTGAAAGCTTTAAAATTCAACTTAATTTCAACAAAATTTCAAGGCTTGCTTACTTTTTTAAAATTCTCTACGATTTTTTTATCATATTTAAATCCATTTATTTGCCACACCAAAATAGGCTTTCGGGTCAAAATTGCAAAAATTTTGATATTAAAGCCTTAAGCCTCTTCTTTATTTTTTATTTTGTTTGTATGGCTTCAGCATATCTGTGCTCTGAAAAAGTTATATGTACGTAATTTACCAACAAAAATGTTTCTTCTTTGAATTTCTGATTTTTTTGTTGTCAACATTTTCTATTAAATTTGAGTAGGTATAGGTTTTTGATATTTGAACCTTAATTTAGAACAAAAAGTTTTAAGTGTAAAATTGTCAAATTCGGCTTAGTTCCCGAGTTATAAAAACATATCGAAAAGTTGCCAGTGTGATCATTTTTCCTTGCATATTCGGTCTTAAGCATATCTTAACCTATGCCCCAAACAAAAATATTCAAAAAATTTATCATTGCAACGTAATTTTTCCTTATTAAAATCAAATTCAATAGCTCAACAAGCAGCCATACAACAATTTTGATTATTTTTTTCAGAAATGGCTCTTAATTTCAAATAAAGCTCTAGATTTCCATTGAATTATGTGTATTTATGTAGCTATTACAGTTATTTTAAAAAACTGTACTACATATTTTTCTTAAAAAAAAAAAAAATAAATAACAGAAACAGTTTTTTTTGTTTCTCTAAAAGAAATAAATAAACCATCCATTTCGTGTTCCAAAATTATTATAATTATTATTTTTATTTTTAAACAAATAAAAATAAATATAAATTCTATTAGTTCTTTTCCCACTCTTTTCCATTTAAAATGAAATTGTTTCATACTTCATGCCACGTGCATATTTTTTTTTTATTTTATTTCATACAAGGTCTGCACCTCTTTCAATCGATAAATTTGCATATCTTTTTTAGTTTGTTTGTTTAAATACAATTTAATAAAGACACAGGTTCATTCATATACAATTATACATAGATAAATATATAGCAACAATTTTTTTTTTCTATAATTAAGTGAAAAATCTCAGCGGCAGAGTCCGACAAATTAAAGAAAAAAAAATATTCTTTGTTTGACCCTGACATTCATATATGAGAATACCATATACAGTTGCATTATTTCAATTATAATTATAATGCATCTACAATATTGACATCATCATCATCTACATAATCATCACATCACCCACTCGATGAATTGACCAATCACATTCTAATATTATGAAGAAAATTGCTTATAAAATCGTCTAGTCTGATGGTCGGTCGAAGCTGATTATAATGGTAAAGTATACTTTTTTTTTTTGAAAGCATTCAATCTAAAGCAATTTGGTATCTTTTGAATTAGTGGATATGGTCGTCTATTCATTTAAGTTATCATGAACATAGCTCAGCATAATATTTGTCGGTATACATTTAGATATTCATCAAAAGCGACTGCAAAGATCTTTTTAGTAGGTCAGATTTAATATAGGGAGAGGGAATTTCGCATCAGTGTAATGGAGAATTGAAAAGAAATTTCCACAAAAGTCATCTGAGTTCATATTTTTTTATTATTTTTATTATAATGATTTATTTCTTTAACAACATACAAAATTCCTGAAGAGTAAATTTTTTAAATAATTAACAACACGTGCTCAGGAAGGCAGACAAAAAATTTCAAAATTCAAGGTGAAAATCGTTTTTTCTTAAACAGTCGGACAGGGCGAACTATACTCAAAATCAAAAGGTCTTGGATTCCATGATATGTGATCCGAGGAGCTTATATAGGAAGAGGTGAAAATAAATTTTGGCTAACTCGATTACCTTCGAAGTTGCCAAAGTTGCCAGTTTTTTTTTGTGATGCACTGTTTACTCACAAAGGCCCCAGTTGTGGACTGCAACATTTCGATTTTTCGAATCGCTTTTAATGAAGCTTTCAAAACTTATACTTCTTTTTTTTTGCTATCATTCACACCCAAAATCTGATGCTGGTTCTTAGTCTATAACTAACTACTGACTTTAATGATTTCTCTTATGAAGAAGTTGTTAAAAAATTCAAATTAAACTGTGAACCAAAATTTAAAAAAAAAAAGTATTTTTTAGATTTAAGAAAATCTAACTATTAAAACGACTATTTTGCAAAATAATTGCCCTTTCAAACAAAAACAAGTATAAAAGAATATATTTTTTTCAAAAACCACTCCTAAGATTTCAATAAAATGCTAAATGTAGAACGGTCTTCTACACAAAATGAAATGCATGACTGGGTGTCACGAACTAGCTCTTATCCTCAAGACGCTGAGGGTTTAAGAAATTTATGTGTAATGACATTAAAATTTTGAGAAAAAAAAAATTTTTAAAAGCATGAAAAATTATATTTAAATTAGTTAAAACAACTTCTGTAAGAGTTTGAGCTTAACAAAAGAACGCATTGCAAAATAAAATAATTTTTTACACATGAAAATATTTTTAAGGAAAACTTTTGGTATGAGAATCTTTTGCATGGTAAGAACAAAATTAAAAAAAAAAACTATCAACCTCAAAAACGTATTTTTTGAAAATCCTAATATGCCATATCTTTCAATCTGTTTTGAAATTTCTAAAGGGTGTTTTCTTAGCCGTGTGGTTTTCAATCTGGCAATACTATTTTTCAGAGTTGGTCTTTTTGACAGCTGTCACTTGATTTATACTTGCCATTGAATAATGAATACCTACAAATATTCCAGGGGCCTATTTCATAAAACTACATGACTTATAATTATGTGTGAATTATAGTTCGAGCGACGACCTTAAAATTTTGTATTTCATTACGGCTTCTGAAAAAGAGGATACCAACCGAGAGCTTTATTCCAAATATTTACAAAACCGCTCGTCGGATAAGATTTCTTGGTTGCTAAACTTAGAAAATGCAGTTTTGGGGTTGTATTTTCGAATAAGTTTACCTCTCACTTGAGGAACTTCTATCCATTGGATATCAAATGAAAGCTAAGACTGTTCCCCATACTTTACTGATAGTCAGAAAGACCTTTGAAGATTTTTGCTTCGAGTCGTGTGAGGGCATTATCTCGCGTCGATTCAATTTTTGGTAGTACAAATATCGCACTAATTTTAGCACTCAGAAAAAGTTTTATAAAAATCGTAGAAAAAAAAATACTTTCCTAAACGAATTTTTAACATTTGTTTCGAAAGTATCGTTATTTTGTCATAAAATTCAAAACCCCCAGATACCAAATTTTATAAAAATCCATTAACTAGTTTTCAAAATATTTTATTTTCAAAAATAAATAACCATTTTTTGAAAATAAAAAAAAAAAAAAATTATTGCAAATTTTGGTAAAAAAAACTACTTATTGGTATTGCTTAGAAGCTCCTGTATAAAAATATATTGAAATCAGAATTACTGTTTTGAAGAAAAGCGATAGTAAAAAATAATTTTTTGAGGAGGTACCATTTTTAACCATTTTTTGAAAACTTGTAGCCTTTACAATAAGAAAATTTGTGAAGTCGATTTTGAGTTCAAAAAAAAAAATTTAAAAAACCTGTATTCTCAAAAAACCGCTGTGTACAAGCTACAAGGTCTTAAGAAAATCAATCCAGCTATTTAGGCTGTAGCCAAACAGACAGAATTGTAAGACCCAACTTTTTCGGCTTTCCTATATCATCGTAATAACAAGTCTGATCAAAATCTCCAGTTAATTTTTTTTACAAATGAATAACTTGCCATATTTCACCTACACTCAGAGAAAAAAGCTGGTGTAACCAACCAATTTCTGTTGTCTTTTTTCAACTCGGTAGATTAGGTTAACGGCTTAACTTGATACCTGATTTTAATGTCGTGTTAAATCATCGTTGGTTTCAGGTAAATTTAACACTGCCTTAAAAAAGTAAAACTGTAAATTTTACCTGAGAATCTAGCTATTTTTACCTGTAAATCTAGTTAACTTTACATGAGCATCTAATTCAAAAACATGAATAAAATGTTCAACGTCCTGTTAATTTAACATGGAGATCTAGTTAATTTAACATTATTCAATGTTGAATCAACCCTGTATCTGGTAATTATTATATCTTGGATCCATACTTGTAGTTCCCATTTCTAACACAATTCTTACCATCCAATTAATTTGGCATTATTCTGAAAGTATAGAAATGTATTACTATGTATTTAATTTTATTTTAAAAATACTTTGTGATACTTACTTAGTTTTGAACTGGGGCCCTCTCACACATGGAGATAGTATGCATCCCCTGGGCTACTTCGCTGCATAAAAAACTTGTGCCAAATATCAATAAGTGGTGTTTTGTATGTGCTTTAACACTGGTGTCACGTTGAAATAACCTGGCAGAGTGTTTCTTTAACCATGGCTTATAAGTGTATTTCAACGATGGTAGAGGGCTACTTTAACAGGCGGCCAGGTAAAATTTCAATAATTTTATTTGGATGGCTTGTGTGTGTGTATTTTAACAACGGTGTCACGTTAAAATTAACTAGCAGATGAGGTCAGTATAAATTCAACAGGTAAACATTGTAAAATTAACCATATAAATTGTTACTTCAACCTGATTTATGGTAAAATGCAAATTCGTTACAAGCTGTGTTAAAAAAAACCTGACCTCTGGTAAAATTAGCGCTATATTCTTGTGAAAATTTCTTGTTTACCAGAATTCAGTGTTAAAACAACAGTTCATCTTCTTAAATCAACTTGAATATGGTAATATAGGCCACCAGGCTAATTTAACACTTAATATAAGGTTATTAAAATCGTGTAAATTTCTGAAATATCTGTAACTTTATACGGGATTATGCCCCTTGTAAATTTAACAGGGCCCAGGATAATTATTTACCTCACTTTTTTCTCTGAGTGTATATATCGCAAGTAAAAACGAATTTCTTGTTTTTACAAATTCTTTATTCACACGCTACAAGCCATTATAGTGGATTTGACAGATTAATTTTATTATAAACAAACCTGTACGACCCAGCGATACACTTAATTTTACTTCAACTATATTGAATCAAACCACACACCTTCTTTTTCATAACGTAAACATCCGCTGCATTCAAATATTATTAATCAAATCATCATGGCAACCCTCTCTACACACCCACAGAGAACAAAACATTAAAAATACTTGATGATTTCCTATTTGCCCTATTGCATCTCAAATAACCATCATATCCATTCCATCATGGTCAGTAACATTATCAACAACACGCTTACTAGCGCACGCTCAACACTTAGTTCTATACGTGCTCCACAGCAAAAGTGTATAGATGTATCCAAAAGATACTTAAGTAATGAGAGCTCTGAGAGCTACAACAGCAAACAGAAACTACAGACTGCCTGTCATTCTGGTCGAAGAACTTCTTTTATGATACTTTTTCTCAATACTAAATGATACGAGTACTATTTTTCTTTTGAAATACGTAAGTCTTTCTGCCTCTCACATTTCTCTATTTTGATTTTGACTTTTGTGCCAACAATGGAGTGTTGGAATGAAAAATTATAAAATTTTAGTCTAGCACGCGACATCCCTCGGATAAGACACTGATGAATGGAAATGGATTCATATTTTCTTATTTTGTTTAATAAATGAAGTGAAGTAAACTATCGAAATAGGGCCGGTCCTATAACACATTTTTTTGTTTATTAAATTGTCTTCCTGTGGATGTCTGAAGGTTCTTTGACAACAAAAATAATGTTAACTTCAGTGTTGAAAAGATCAAAGGAAATTCTAGTTCGTTGTATTTGGGTTTTTTTGTTTGTTTAGTATGCAAGTGTGTAATTGAAAAATAATAATTCACTGATAATGAGAAGTGTTCCTAATTTGTTTCTACATTTAACGAGATAGTGAGTTATTTAAAAAATTAGTGAATGAAACAAGTGTGTTATACTTAGCATCTTGAGAGCCGGCATTATTTATTAAAAATAAGGAAAAATTCCTCAACAAGTCTTCAAACGGAAATATCGGATTAAGCCAGTAAAATGGAGTAAGCATTAATAGATTTTGTAAAAGAGTTGTTAGTAAGTTATTTTAAATTTAAGTCATAAATGCAAATTGTTCAACATAAATAATATTGATAAGTTTAGTGTGTCTGGTTAAACATTTACACATCACACAAAGACCTTTGTTTCCTTTGTGTTATCAATACAAAGAATCTAAAATGTTGACCTTATAGTCTGTTGGATTTGAAAAATGTCTGATTAGAAGCAAAAAACTATGTTGTATGCAGTTGAGTTGTTGAGTAAATAACATTTAGGGTATTATGTCTTTTTTTTTTCTACCGCGTTTTACGAGTGTTTCGGCATAAGTGTTTTATGTTTACAAATAGAAAAAGTGGAACTGGTTCTGGGTATGGAGAAGAAAGTTTCAAAATAAAATAAGAGTTTGGGGTTAAAGGGTATTTCAAAGGTAAACAAACTTCAACAAAGAGAATCTGATAGTTCTCTCTTTGGTTCTTTGGAATAGTAATTCATATAAAGTGTGTGACGACAGAGCAACAATGAGATGTGGAGGATAGTTTTCATTCACTTTTGTTGTTGTGAAATTTGAAAACCGGAAGATATTTTCATCATGACTTCCAAAAGAAATGAGAATTTTCAAGATACATAGATACCTTCTTAGAAATCCAAACAAAAATATTCATTTTTGATTGTTTGCAGATTTTGTACGGGTGTAATCGATTTGTCTGGTTCATAGATACAATTTTTGAATTCAACAAAAGAATAGATATAAGGGTGGTGGGGTGATATATTTCCCGTCGCCCTTTGTTAGGTACCCACATATATATATATCTAAATTTACCAAGTCTGTAAGACAGTCAAATACAAAGAAACAATTCTATCCTTATTGCTTACAAAAGATGTTTTTCTCAAACAGATATTAGCTTCTAGACAAACAAGTCAGAGTTTTCAAAAATTATATTAAATTTAATTTTATTTTATTTTTATTTTATGACTTTGTAAAATTTTATTTTTTGTTTAAATTTCATGTTTGAAAAAAAAAATCTTTTCACTAACCCCCTCAAGAATATAGTAAATAAAACTAAGAATTGCTTTTCGTTTTTCAACTTTTTCCCTTCTATATTGCACCAACCAACAACATATGGAAATTAAACTCATTGAAAATTAAACAAAATTTAAAACGTTGACTTCCTCTTTTGTTTTATTGATAATGCAAGAAAATTTTCATTCAATCTATGTGTGCAATCGCACACAACCCCGGTGTGTGAATACCATATGTCTGATAAAATTTTAAAATAAAAATTGAACTTTAGTTTAGTAAACAATTTTGAAATGAGATGAAAAATAACAGTGAAAGAAGTGATAAATTTGTTGTACGTTTGAAATTAGTATGGGTGTGACAAATTAATGTTACGCATTTGACATGATACAAGTGTAAAATGAAAATTCAAACAAAAATGTAGATATTGTTATTTTTAGTGTAAGCAGAAGAAGAAAATGTATAAATTTATGTATGTATGAAAATAGTGAAAGTTTTTTTTAATTTTGTGTGAAATTGTGACGGGTGTAGTAACGGAAGTTTATATTGCGTATTTGATTTACTATGAAATTTAAACAGAAAAATATATTGGAAACAATTAGAAAATATTTCTATAAACCAATAAAAGCCTATCTATATGACAAAAAAAAGTAAAAACCCGTCCAAAATTTTAATTAGAAATTGTTACTAGTTTGACAAAGTAATGTTACGAGTTTTAAATTAAATTTTAAACGGAAAAATATTGGAAGCAAATATACCTACTAACCAATGAAAGCCTCCTTCACTTTCCTTTCCTTTTCGATTGCAACCAAGTTGAAACTTATCCAGCAATTAATTTTTAATTAAGTGACGTTATTGCAGGTAACTTTCCCATGAAAATTACTGCTTATTTTGAGATTTTAAAGCGTTTTTTTGTACACCACACCATGTCGAAAAGTTTTGTTCTTCGCAGACGGTGACGGCTGGCGTACTAAATTTGACTCGTTAAGAATTACAATAATCATGGAATTAGCTTGTTCTATAATAGCCGATTTCTATGTTTTCGCTCGAAACTTTTTATTTCGTCCGCGAATTGTAGGAATTTCAAGATCCCTGTGAAGATCTTCGTTTCTTATATACCATGGGGCATTTACAAATGACCTACATAAGTAATTAATTTTCAAACGTTTGTAAGTTGTTTATAAGTTCGTATCGCAGGTACAACCCTGTAGATGTATACCCTAAGTCCCAGGGCCGGGCAAACTATACGTTTAAGCATTGCAAATGTGCAAGGCGCTAAACCCAATGGGCGCCTGGCAAGCATTAAAAAATTCACTTAATCAATGAGTTAATTATTTATTTTTATAATATTCAGCCTTGTTGTGAGTTTCACATGGAAAATTTTTCATCCGAAAAATGTTTGTTCTCGCGGAATTTTAGAAGCTATTGTTATAAGATTATTTAAGTCTTAATGTGTTAGCATAAATTTGAAATTAAACTAAAACTAAAATAATTGTGAGTTTTGCTTGAACGTCTCTTAGCCTTAAATAAACAAAAAAAAGCTTACAGAACGGTCAAATAAGTGACAACTTTAGCTCATAACGAAACATATCAGAAATAAGTATGAATTTTCGTTTTTCGGGTGAAACTCACAATAGGCGAATAGTTAAATGTCATTTTTTCCACGTGGAATGTGCTCACGTGAAACTCACAATAAGCCTGATTAAGTTTTTGAATTATTTCTTAGATACTTTTTACTTTAAATTTTTTTTTGTCAGTTCATATATTTTTTTGATTCTCGTATATTTTTTGAGTTTAGTTTACAAACAATTTGTATTATCTTATGTTCCTTTACATTGAATTACTGTGATTTTCTGTGCATTTGTACGCATTTTCGTCCAAAGTTCTGTCAAAATTCATATAAAGCAAATGTTTTGTCACGTGTTTGGACTAAAAATCACAGAAATTTAATGTAAAGGAGCATACATAATCAGCCTTATAATGAGTTTCACATGAAAAATATTTCACGAGAAAATTTTTTGTTCCCCTGGAATTTTAAAAGCAGAGTTTTGCCTGAACTTCTCTTGGGTACCAGTTTCATAAAAAAAAAGACAATTTAAGCTCTTAATTACCAAACATTTCATGCGAATTGAGTACTCACAAAAAGGGTAATTCTCGTTTTTCGGCTGAAACTCACAATAGGCGAAAAGTGAAATATCTGTTTTTTTCACGTGGAATTTTGTTCACGTGAATCTAATATGAAGGCTGCACATTCGATTTCCTAAGTTTTAGTGAAATCCTATCTATTTGTGTTTATCGTTTAAAAAACTCATTGCAAAGCCGACCCCTATGATAATGAAAAAGGGACTTCTTCAACCAATAACCGTAATTGAGGGCGCTAATGACGAAGCTTGCACAGGTTGTTTATTTATATCGGACCCGCCCTGATGATAAGTTTAAATAGGTTTAAGTATCTGCCTGTATAAAATAAAACTTGTTTTTAATACTAAGCCTTGTATATTTACCGAATGGCCAGTTCATATCTCTTAATTTCCTTTTTAGTTCTTCACATTCCTTTTTTTCGTGCGGCTTCCATTTTAATTTCGCGTCTAGAGTTATTCCCATACATTTTGCCTTAATTACAAATGGAACACAAGCGGTATTAAGAAAGACGATAAATCTATTTATTTTGTTTACGTGGGCTGACTTTTGTTCATTGGGGACTATTCGCCATGCTTTTGCCCACTCATTAATATGATGAAGTGCATTTTGTAATTTAACTGTAATTTAATTGTTGCAGTATCATCAGCAAACGTAGCTACGATAGTGTTTTCTGTTTGAGGTATATCACGTGTAAATAAAAGGAACAGAACTGGACCATATACACTTCCTTGTGGTACCCAAGCCACTATTTCTTTGAAATTTGAATACTCATTTTCGTATATTATGCCAAATTTACAGTTCCCGTGCGCAAAAAAGTATGCGAAAAAAAATATGGTGAATAAAATATTTTTTTTTTTAATGGTCGGCTTACACTTAAAAAAAATATATTCAACTCAAGGCATTATTTGCATGCAAATAGTTTAGGTATCCAAAAATGACTATATTCTATTTTTAGGCTTAGTTTATTAATTTGAGATAAATTAATGGCTCAATGGGAGGTTTAGACCAAGGCAAACATATTTTTCCTTGAATATTTTACAACTTGGTGCTCAAAGTAGATTGAATATTATTTTGCTTTACACTAAAAAGTCTGTTTTCTAAATATTCGTCTAGAATTTTATAAAGTTCTTTAGGCAGAACTTGTCTTAATTTAAATTTGAGGCCTTCGTGCCACACCTTATCGAACCTTTGCTGCACATCCAAAAATACTGAAAACAAAATTTCTTAACTTCAAGAGCTTTCTCGATTTCATCAGTAATTGATCAATTTTCGAATTCTTGCTCCTAAATCCGAACTTAAATTCAGGTATGTATAGGTCGGTCCTGTTCTATTATTGGTTGTTGGTGCAAAAGTAATATTCTCTCAAAAACTTTTAAGATCATAGCAACAAACGAAATGGGTCTGTAAGAATTCTTGTTTAATTTAAAAATTGTTGCGGGTGTGGTAAGTAAATTTTATGGATTTAACCTAGTTAAAAAAAAAATAAACAGAAAAATACTTTCAAGAAGAACAAAATATCTCTGTTTAAAACTTTGAAAAGAATCTGCTCCAAAAATTTAAGTTTGAAATTGTAGCGAGTGTGACAAATTAATGTTACGAATATGACTAACATAAAATTCAAGCTGAAAATATTGTCAGAAAGAAGAAAATATATCCATAGATACAGTAAAAATTTGCAAAATTAAAGTTCAAAATTGTAACGGATTTGACAATTTTAAATTCTTATTAAAAAATATTTCCAAGAAATAGGAGGCATCTCTATAAAAACTTTAATATTCTAAATTTAAAATATTTCTATGAAAACTACATTAAAAACCCTTCAAAATAATGTTTATTTGAAATTTTTTTTGGATGTGACCGATAAATGCTAAGTGTTCAAATTTTTTTTTTTTTTTTTGATACTGCTTAATGCGTTATAAGTTATTGATGCGGATGTGACTGAGTATGAAATTCAAACTGAAAAAATTTCAGAAAATAGAAAATATATATATCTATGAAAAAGTGAAAATTATATAAAATGTTAATTAGAAATTGTTACTGACTTGACAATTTAATGTTACAGTTGTGAATTAGTATGAAATTCTGACAGAAAAATATTTAAATAAAATATTCCTATAAAACTAGGGAAGGCCATCCAAAGGTTTAATTTATAATATTGTTACGATTATGATAATTTGTTACGACTATGACAATACAATTCAAAAATAGGAGTTTTATGGAAGCAGAAAATATTTCTATAAAAAAAGTTAAATTTGTCCAAAATTTAAATTAGAAATAGTTACTGATTTGACAAGCTAATATTACGGAAGTGATTAAGTATGAAATTCGAACACAAAAATATTGAAAGTAAACAAAAATATCTTTATAAAACCAGTGAATGCCGTGAAAGATTTTTGTGTTTGCTTCCAATATTTTTAATTTGAAATTATTACGGGTGTGACAAGTTAATGTTACGGAAGTGACTTATTTTGAAATTTAAACAGGAAAATAGTATAATGAAGCAGAAAATATCTGTACTAAAACAATACAAACAATCTACAAATTTAGTTCAAAATTGTTACTGTTATGGCAAATTAATTATAAGGGCTTATGATATTTGAACGACAGGAATTGGTATCTTAATAAGTCAAATCATTTCCTACAGGAAGAAGAAAATATCTTCATTTGGAAAGTAAATATTGTTCACTTAATAATTTCCTTTACGACATCCCGAATTTTGACACGCGGATGGTCTCATTCGTTAGATATTCACTAAAAAAAAACACCAAATATCACAATTTTAGGGTGAGGAAACATTTAACAGTATTTTTAATAAATTTTTAAACTTTCAATTTTTCCATACAGAATGCATGGAAAATAAAATAAGGACTCAAATGTCATTGTATGCTAAGTACTGCCAGATGTACACTTTGGTTTTGGGATGTTTTCTTTTAATCCACGTTTTTTAAATGCAAAAGAAACTTTGCATACACCAAACTTTGCCCCATCCCCACTGTTTATACGCAGTAATGCTATATGCTAGGCTGTATTTATATAAGCAAATTTTGAATTTCCCGCAAAATTTCCCAAAATAAAAACACAAGGGAAAAAAATACGTGCCTGGCAATACTAAATAGACCGTTTGATATTTATAATTGAAATGGAGTGTTATTTTCACATCCATTTTTTTTTTTTACCAAAAAGTTCTTAAATTAATTAAAAATACTTTTAAATGTTGCCTATCCTTAAAATTGTGATATTTAGTGTTTTCTTCTGATAATCTATCAATTGAGGATATCCACGTTTCGGAATTCCGGGAGTAAAAAGTGCAATTCGGTAAAAAAATACCCGATTTTCAAAATTTTAAACATTTTTTAATTGCATTTAGGGGGGTTTCCCCACCTTAAGATTTGGAAAATTTTCTATTGAGATACCTACCTACCCCCAAAAAAAAATCAACTTCGAAATCGGGATGTCGTAAAGAAAAGTCGCCCCTTTTTTTCAATGTCAAGGACATAGTTTTTGTTTAGTAAATTATTAAAACACTGATATTTTGCTTACCAGCTTATGTTTATTTATGTGATTTAGTTAAAATTGAGCCGACGAAGAACATATTGGCTCAATGCAATCGTTGATTCAACACATTAATGAATTTTTCATTGAGACAGTGAAACTTTTCCATTAATCAAGCATTTGTCAAAGAGAAAGGGAACAAAATTTATAAATCGTCAGCCAATATCAAATAAATATTGATTCAAAAGTGATAGTGAAATTTTTTTATAAATATTACATAGCAGTCAGTAGCTTCCAATTTATAAAAAAAAAATACATACATACATATATTTTCACGTTCAAAATTAAAAAAATGGTGAAAAATAATTTCTAAGAATTTTTCTCTATCGTTTGATTTTCTTTTAAAAATTTTATATAAAAAATACAAATACCTACATCTTTTGTATGTTCCCTTTGACTATTGACATGTTTGAATAAATATATTCTTCAAAATTCCTATAGCAACTTCATGCACTTGACCCATAAGATTGAGTGTTGGATGGTGTCGAATGTCGTGCATTTCAATTTATTTTTTGATAATGAAACTCATAGATACAAAACGTAGTACATACATATTTTCAATGAAAATCATATAGAAATTGAATAATATGATGACGAGAGAAAGAAAAATGCATTGCATTTTAATGTCAACAGTCACGTAGCCTACGTGGGACAGCAGGTAAATACGCCAAAGGAATTAAAATAAATATTACGAGTAGTTCATGATGCTGAAAAAAAAAAAAAAAATTAAACGGAATAATTTTTGTTGATCTTCATACACATGATTCAATACTACGATGATTGAGATTAATTAAATAAATCTTAAAATTCTTATTTTATTTTTAAATTTGTACATATGTAGGTAGTTACAGTATAACTACACATATGGTATGAATCAACTAAATACAAAATTTTAATTTAAAACACTTGTGTTTCTGCCTGTGTCCTGCTTGAATTTAACGTTATTCTTTGTAATAGGTTTTTTAATGGGTACATTTTTTAGCTTCATTGCACTAACACCGATTGGGTGTTGAATCTATGTAGGTATATGAACATGCCACTAAAATGTAATTGATAAGATTTGTTGGGAAGTCCATATTCTCCGTTTGTCAAACAAAATTTCCTAATAATTTTAGATAAAAATAATTCATTTTAGCGATGTTCCACATAAATAACGAAATATTGGTTTTATCAATGCCTCAGTTGATATGATAGTGCAAATAAAAATGGCACCTTCACAGATAGTGTCAATTAATTAATTTAATGAGCAGGTATGTACATACATACATAAGTTGGGAAAACTTTATTAAATTATGTTTAAACAACTGATGTTTGTCAGGAGGGGATGTATGAAGAATAAAGTGTTTAATTTATTAGCTTTTGAAACTATTGGCGTACGAAAAAAAAATATATAACAACAGAAACATTTTACAATGAGAAATGAAGAAAGTATAATTTATTTTCATATATATTTGAATTCCAAAATGCAAACAGTTCTTAACAAGACAATTATTCATGATATACATTTATATATGTAGTAAAGCTTTCAGAAAACAATATTAGTTATTGTTATTATATTGTGAACATGAACTTTACAGCATTCAAATGTTACTCAATGTTTTGAAAAATTTTAATTGAACTGGACATTCTATGAATGATTTGTGAGCTCATAGAACCTTTAAAAATATACAAAAGAGATATATTGAATTTTTAATGAATTCTGTTATGTATTTTGTGATTTTTTTTAAGGGGTCTTCAAGTTTGTCAAAAGACTGATTTACAATACTGTGTTTTCTTTTGTAGTTTCACTTTGGACCTACCTGTTTACGTGATTAAAAATTGAAAAATTCTCTGCATAATAAAACAAAATTAAATATTCAGAAATTTGCAATCGAACACCTTTTTGAAAATTTAAGGAAAAAGTTACTTAAATTCTCGTGAAAGTTTTAAATTAAACTAGCTTTAAAAGAAATATTTTTGTTTTTAATTTAAAAAAAATGAAATTAAAGCCACTTGGTTTTTTTGTAATGTTATGAAGTAGAGTACCTAGGTAAGATTTCCCATGAAATGTAAGCTACATAACTTGATAATATTTATAAAAGAATTGTTATTGAAAATATCGGGTTTTTCAATAAGAGCGCGACAAAAGTTTTTTTTAAATAAAACAAAAACTGTTTTGGATATCAATGAAATTCTTTATTCCTGTGAAAGTACGTTTGATGCCATTATGTATGGAACTCGGTTTCTTTTGCATGGCCACCACGGGCACGCTTGCAGAAGTCCAGACACTGAACCCAATTCTCGATGATTTTCAAGCATAAATCGGCCGATACTGCTGCAATTTCACGTTCGATATTCGTACGAAGTTCATCAATCGTCGCTGGCTTGTTACCAACCACAGAATTGACGTAGCCTCACAGGAAATAGTCTAACGGCGTCAAATCGCACGACCGAGGCAACCAAGCGACTCGGCAATTTCGTGAGATAACACGTTCTCCAAACTTGGTTTCCAATAAATTGATTGTGACATTCGCTGTGTGGCTTGTTCTGTTGGAACCACATGTCCTCCAAGTCCATATCATTCAATTGGGTCTAAAAATATTCGGTTATCACTGAACAGTAGCAAACCCCATTCACAGTAACGTGCCGGTCTTGATCACCGCGGAAGAAGTACGGCCCAATGACGCCGCCGGCCCATAAACCACACCAAACCGTAAATTTTTCGGGATGCAATGATGACTCATGGAGTACGTGTAGATTGCTGCCTGACCAATACCGCATATTTTGTTTATTGACGAAGCCATTAAGCCAGAAATGAGCCTCATCGCTGAAGATGATTTTTCGATGAAAATCCGAATCATTTTCAAGTTGTTGCTCAGCCCAAGTCACGAACATTGGACGCTTCTGTTGGTCAAGCGGCTTCAGTTCTTGCGTCAATATAATCTTGTAAGGATGTAGGTCAAGATCTTTTCGCAAAATTCACCACAACTACGTCACAGAGATGCCCAACGCTTGAGAACGACGTGTAAGAGACACATTTGGGCTTTCTGCAACTGAAGCCTCAGCGGCAGCAATATTCTCGACACTACGGGCACTTCTTTGTCTCACTGACACGGGAACATTTTGTACTGTGCCTGTGGATTCAAATTTGTCCACTAGACGCTCAGTTGTTGATCTGCTAGGACGATTATGACGACCATAAATTGGACGTAGCACTCTTAACGTTGAGGCCACTGACTCCGAATTTCGGTAGTTAAATTTAAATAATTTTGACTCGTTATTGGCTCGTATATCTTTCTATCATAAAATGGCAAACCTTACTGTAGAGAAATGTCAAAAGAGCGGCAAGAAATATGGCGTCGTTTGCTGTCCCTGTCGCTCTACTTTTGTAGCGTCCCTTGAAAAATATTTTTAAATAAAATATGTGAAGCCGTTTTTGATAAAAAATAAAAATTTTTAATTGCTGAGAAAATATGTTTATATGTATATTTAAAACAAAAAAAAATTGCCAAACGAAGGTGAACAAAAAAAAAAACACTATGAACCAAGTTTTAAGAAAATCTATGCAGCCGTTTAGGCTGTAGCCGTACAGACAGATAGAGTAGGTGTCTTGTACTTTATATATCGCAAGTTAAAAAGCATTTTCCGTCTTCTATTTTTGTATTATTTTCCTAAATCTAGACTGATCTGGGTGTTTAAAAAGATAGAAAGTTTTCTTATTAATAAGGCGTTTTTCTTGTTAGTTGGTGCCTAAAGGCCTCAATTAAGTCTTCTGAACTTTCTTCTAAAATGAACGGCTCGTAAGGTAGGTTATGTATAATTCCAAAATGGGGGCAATTTTTCGTTTTGTGCTTGAACTGTTTAACATGGCCTTGACCTATTTTTTTTTTTAAGCCCCAATTCAGTTTAATAATAATTGCTCTAACTGTTTTTATTTTTAATTGAATGCTTGCTGAATCATTGTTTACAAAAAAAAAATGAAAACAAAAACATTTAAATAAAAAATAAAAATGAATCATAAAATTGAATAAACAAATAAAGGTTTGGTTTTAAATCTGTTTAATCATAAACAGTAGACATTTTGGAAATATTATAATAATCAAAGATAAACTCAAAAATAAATACAAATAAAGATAAATTACTTTTTTCTCCCACTCAATAATAAAACTAATATAAAACTAACAAAAACTTGACAAGTATTTTAAAGGTCTTAATGAGTATTCCGGTTTTATAAAAGTTTATTTTAGTTCTGTTGTGATAAAATTTTGAAGTAGTATAGAGATCGCTTTTATGATAATCTTTTAATAGGAAGTTTTACTAAATTAGTAGAACTATAAAAATACACAATAATATTGGACTTGCTGAATGATTGTTTACTGTTTAATAGAAGTATGTACCTACCTTAAGTTGGTATTATTTAACCTTCTTGCATAAGCAAAGCTAAATGGTTAATAGTTTTCGTATCTTGTTTTTTTATAGCTAGCTATATAGTTCTCATTGCATTTTTATTTTAAAGCCTGGTTAAGATAAATATGAGGTGAGCAAAACTAAAAATATAATTATTTTAATTTTGCACATTGGATAAGTTGTCACGTCTATAAATCAGGGCTCTATTATTTGTGTTCAGTAAAAGTGTTATTAATCTAATATGTTTATTTACATTACCAGACTAGCTTATCAATTTGGATCGGCGCCAACCAAGCTCTACTCAAACTTGGCTTGGATGGAATTTTTTCATATAATATTTTTTTTAAATTTAGTTTTGCATATATATGTAGGATGATATATGTAGGTGCATCAATCTGATTTGAATAAAGAATGCAATTTTTTGTGTTTTTTTACTACACCAACACCTTCTTATAAATGTATGTATATTAAATTTATTTCACTTAGAACTATCGTCATTTTTCTGTTAACACATTTTGAATAACAATTAAGAATAAATGTGTACAGCTGGATCGCATGAATTTGCTCTCGTATTTTAAGGCTTTTGTGACTTACGGGGATAGACATTGAAGAATTTTTTTTTTTAAATTCCTCTAAGCAGAAAAGTGCGAAATAAGTATTAAAAAATTTAAGACTGTTTTGATTTTTCTTCGATTTATTAACAAGATATTTTTTGTTTTAAATTTTGAAATGAAAAACTATTTGGTGGACCTACTTGTAAGAAGTGGGTACTCATGTAGTAAATTTTAATAAAATTTGTTAATGAAATTATTTAAAAATAATTCAAAAATAAGAAAATTATCTCAAAAATCGTTAGAACCCTATTTCAGTTATTTGAAATTTCTTCAAAAATTTGAAAAGCAGACTAATAATAATTGTTTCAAAAATTTAAGATACTTACGTTTTTTAATCAAAATGAATGCAGACATTTTGAGAAAAACTAAAAAAAAAACAACAATGGTTACATTGCAGCTCGAAATTTTCCCCCTATAGGTCTAGAATATTTTTCAATTAAGTTGAAGATAACTTTCAAATGCATTTATATTTTAATCGAAACAACTTTTAATATTTTATAAGAGAAGAATGAAGAAATTCAATAGGAGTAAAAATTCAAGATAATAAATTTGGTTTTTTATGTGACTTCATATTTTTTTATCAATGCAATAATTATTTGTACTTAATAATGATGATAATTGATAATGATGTAAAACTTGAAGCTGGTTTGTTATAAAACAAATCTTATAATTAATAAAACGATTACAAGTTCAGAAATAAAATTGTCATGCTCGGAACGTTTGATACAAATTTACTCGATTAACCCACACGCTTAATTAATTAATTAAAGTTTTGAATAATGTGTGTCTTGCCATTGCTATAGCATGTCCAGTTTATATCATTAAAAATGCCTTCTCACTAGGCGCAGTGACTATTTTTAAAATATTCCACAACCTGGTTCACTATATATATATGCAAATAATCAAGTCTAGGACAACCGGCTGAAAGTGAATAAATGCAATTTAATTTGCATTCCTTCCCTTTTGTTTACATGTCGAAGCACAATCACATTAAGCAAGACTGATTAAATTTATAAAAAAAAAAAAAAAAAATCTATCTCCCCTGATTCTTTTATTTTTCTGTTGTTTAAACGTTGATAACAACTACCAGGAAGATAGCTCATTAACACAAAATATGTTTGTATGTAATTTATTTAAGCATCTTTGTTATTGCGCTGTCAGATTTTGTATCTGCAGCAAAAATCAGTGGCAATAATTGGACTTACATACAAATTGTAATCTTTTAATTGACAAATTGCTTTATCTCACTGCACATCCAGTTTACAGTTTATATATTTGTTTTACAAAACCGACACATGGTTGAGTTGGTATAGAAGAATTAAAGATACAATTATTAAAAAAAATAAAATAAAATTAAGATAAAAGCTAGCTAGTTAAGCCTTGGAGCTATCTTAGACGTGCAATGCAGTCAAACTATTTCGCTAGACGTCAATAATAAGTCATACAGCAAATCTCACTATACAAATATACAAGTCCGTGACTCGCCCTTTTTCCCGCTTAATAAACAATTTATTTTAATGTGTCGTTTAAACTTGATTTCACATCAGGTTAATATGAGTTTATAATTATGCAATTTCATGCATATAAATCAGTATTAACCTCCTTGTTGAAAAATCCGTCATTGTTTTTATAAATGTTCTCTAGTTAAAATAATAAAAGACGCTATTAGCCTGTGACCTGCGGTAGAGTTTATATTCTTGGTGGTATAAATAATCCGCTCAAGCTACTGAAGTAAAAACTTAGGGTGTGTTAAATAAACTTTTGATACACATATAAAGTTAATTTTGCTAGTTTCAAACGATTTTTTCATCGCGTACTATCTTATAATATTTAACTACCAAAAGACTTTTTTAATTTGTCAGTTTTGCGTAAGATTGAAATAATTTTATGAAAGAATTCTAGTAAATTTATAGAGTTTGAAAGATAACAAAATTATTTATCTTCACAAACAGCTGACAATTTTGGCTGTTATTTAATTTTTTCTTACTTTTCAGTATTCACACCTGGCTCCCACTCCTTCAATAAAGTAAATACTGAAACGTCCAAAAAATACAGTTTTCAGTTCAATGTGAACGCTATCTAAAAAAAATGTGGATGGATTAAAATATGCACCTCTAAAAAGTGTGAAATTTTCAGTTTTCTTACTTCTCTGGAAAAAGGTGCGATCTTCGCGGAGTTTGGTAACATTTGTATCAAAATACACTTTTCCGTCATAATGTAGTTTGTTCCCTATCGGTCAAGCCATCAACTGTATAATTATATTAAAGGCTTGCTACGATGCCGATGGATTGAAAAATTTTGAATAATATTTAACTTTTCCAGAAAAAGTTATTTCGGAGCAATTACTTAGTTGACATTTGGATTAAAATACACTTTTTCTGTCAAAACATTGTTTCTTTCCATCTGTTAAGCCGTTAACTGTCAAATTCCATTTAAGGATGGCTACGATTCCGTTGGATTAAGAAACGTCTAAGAAATTGCCCAATTTTTGAAGTCTTCACTTCTACGGGAAAGATGGTTTTGCGGCAATTAGTTGACACTTACATTACAATGAACTTTTCCGTCAAAATAAAGTTCTTTCCCTTTCTGTCTATCAATCATAAAATTCCATTGAAGGATGAGTGGAAAGTCGATGTATTAAAGGAACCCTTTCAAAATCAGAAATGTTTCAGGAATCCAATTGAATTTGCCAACTTAGTTTGCTGATTCCAACTCAGTTTAACTCGATTTGAATATCAATTTAAATTTTGTTTTGAAGGAAATATTTTCCGTATCTCTTTGTGGCCCCTTTGAAGCCTTTCCTATTAGCTACGTCACCGGATTGATTTAAGACACCTATTCTATTTATTCTATTCAATTTTTTATGTCATTATTTTACTTCTCAATTTATATTTTATAGCCAAGGAAAAAAGGTATTTTCAATATGGAAAAATTCAATTTGAAGATTTTTAAATGCAATTATTTTTATTTGTGGCTAAAGAATTCGCATGCAAAAGTCTACAGACGAATTTGGCTTGCTTTGAAAGTTATTCGCATTTAAATGTCAAAAATACTATAGTTTTTCTAGTAAAACTTTGGAAGGGAAAAGATCAAACCTATCAGTTTACAAAAATGCTTGTGTTTCGGAAAAAGGCGGGTGAAATTTTCATCAATTTACATATTTTGTAATGCCGATATCTTCTTACCCATCGGTAAAAAAGTGTTACCACATTTTTTTATAGAAAATCATATTATCTACAATTTCCATATACATTACTTCTTAATACTATTTATCGTTCCAAAGCAATACGCGAAAAACGATTATTTTTACTCAAAACGGCAAACATGACTTTTGTGGTACAATTTACACGGCCTACAAAAACCGAAGGCCTATAAATAATATATCATTGGAAAGGTTTTTTGCACAGAAGTGCCGAATGCAAACATTTATTAAATAATTTAACCACAAAAACTAAAAAGCAATAAAAGTAAATTTCACAATAATAAGTAGGAGTGAAAGGCAGAGCGAGACCGAGTATTTATTTGTTTTTATTTGTCGTTTCGATTTTTTCCACCCACAAACCAACCAATTTTTCAAATCACTGACTGGAATGATCACACTGGGCAACAGTGAAAAAATATCATGAACAATTTCAACTAATTTTTACTCGTCTAGTCATCCTGAATGATGACCCATGCATAAGACCTACATCTTAGTTCGTGTTTTTGAGATTCAACCTTTAGTTACAATAACCTTTTCCCATAAATAAATAAAAAAAAATATTATTGATATTATAGTCATTATTTTATTAATATATTAGTAATAACTAATAAGTAATTAATTGAAAAATATCCTAATCCCCGATGTGGGGAGCCACATCGTTTCAAATTTTGTTCCAAAATTCTGCCAAAAATTAAGTTGAAAAATATTTTTTAGCTTTACTTTATTTTAGTAAAAAAAAAACTGAGTAAATATTTTTTTTTTTCAAAAACGTGAACTTATAAAATTTTTTTCTTATTGATTTTCGAATTCAGCACATCAAAAACTATAAGAAATGTTACTTTCCATGAACAATACCGTTAAAAGTCAAAATTTGTTGCCCAGTGAAATTTGAATGTCCAATGACAGCGTTCAGTGCTGCAGGAAATAATAAAAAGTAACTCGTATAATACTCGTAGTTTCGTTTTTTTGCAAGTCAAAATATTATGGTCTGAAAAAAAATTACAACAAATCAATGCAATTTACATGTGAAATATAGCAACAACAATGTCCATATAAAACTAGCTATGTCCAGATAGTAAGGTGGATTTAACATTTGTACCGATAAAAATGGTATTGCCAATTATCGTTGTGTTATCGATAATTTATATAGAAATGTCAAATGTTTGTTGGAAAGATAGTTCAATTCAAAATGGTAGACAAAGGCAAAAGGTAAATAAATATTGAAATGTCCCGATGTCATTCTTTTCGCCAAAGTTCATAAGGACATGCAAAAACATATAATAAGTAGCTCAGTTTTCTCCACTCTAATGACAGCTGTTAAACGATGGATTAGCTCTAGCGATTTTTTACTTAATTTTGAAGCACATGGGAGTGGGCTAGTGCGCTTGCATCTGCAATTAGTATTAATCTCTTAAATTTTTTGATGAGAAAATACGCCGTCAAGGGCATATGCACAAAACTGTGTAACTAGCAGGCACAAATAATTTCCAATCGATAATAATTTGTATGGAAGCCCCAACTTTTAATTACAAACATATTTTGTTTTAGTTTGTCAATTATAAAATAATGTTATTAAAACTCGAAGGAAATATTATTTTGGTGGTTGAAACTCGACAATTATCCAAAATAATTTTGTTCCTTGCACCCACTTTATGTCTATGTGGGCTGATTTATCGATTTTCTTCAAATTTAGAACAGTTTTTCAAAAAAATTGTTCGTTCACATTTCGAATTTGAAAGAAATTGGTCAACACTAACCAAAAAAACAGATTTAAAACAATTTTTTTTTCTCAAATAAAATAAGTTTTTACTATAAAACTAAAAATAATCATAATTTATTTGCTTCTTCTAGACCGTGGACCATGCAAGCGACAAACACTGACGATGAAGCTCCTAAAGACCCGCGAATATGCCAGCCAGATTTTCAACTTGAGTTCTCAGAAAAAGACTTCCAAGGTACGTTCAACTTGTAAACTGAGTTATTTATTTAAACTGTCTGTTATATATAGTATAAATATCAATATAAATATAAATATAAATATAAATATAAATATAAATATAAATATAAATATAAATATAAATATAAATATAAATATAAATATAAATATAAATATAAATATAAATATAAATATAAATATAAATATAAATATAAATATAAATATAAATATAAATATAAATATAAATATAAATATAAATATAAATATAAATATAAATATAAATATAAATATAAATATAAATATAAATATAAATATAAATATAAATATAAATATAAATATAAATATAAATATAAATATAAATATAAATATAAATATAAATATAAATATAAATATAAATATAAATATAAATATAAATATAAATATAAATATAAATATAAATATAAATATAAATATAAATATAAATATAAATATAAATATAAATATAAATATAAATATAAATATAAATATAAATATAAATATAAATATAAATATAAATATAAATATAAATATAAATATAAATATAAATATAAATATAAATATAAATATAAATATAAATATAAATATAAATATAAATATAAATATAAATATAAATATAAATATAAATATAAATATAAATATAAATATAAATATAAATATAAATATAAATATAAATATAAATATAAATATAAATATAAATATAAATATAAATATAAATATAAATATAAATATAAATATAAATATAAATATAAATATAAATATAAATATAAATATAAATATAAATATAAATATAAATATAAATATAAATATAAATATAAATATAAATATAAATATAAATATAAATATAAATATAAATATAAATATAAATATAAATATAAATATAAATATAAATATAAATATAAATATAAATATAAATATAAATATAAATATAAATATAAATATAAATATAAATATAAATATAAATATAAATATAAATATAAATATAAATATAAATATAAATATAAATATAAATATAAATATAAATATAAATATAAATATAAATATAAATATAAATTTAAATATAAATATAAATATAAATATAAATATAAATATAAATATAAATATAAATATAAATATAAATATAAATATAAATATAAATATAAATATAAATATAAATATAAATATAAATATAAATATAAATATAAATATAAATATAAATATAAATATAAATATAAATATAAATATAAATATAAATATAAATATAAATATAAATATAAATATAAATATAAATATAAATATAAATATAAATATAAATATAAATATAAATATAAATATAACTAAAATAAAGTCAAAGCTTTTTCAAGTGACGTTAAATTATGAAGCATCAAAATTTAAATACCTTTTTTAATTCTTTTTTAGTTTTTAAGTAATTAACGACAGCATTAAGAGCCCCTTGTATTAATAAACATACAATTTATAAAAACAAAGATAATTAAAATTAACTTGAACTTAAATAATTTTAGGACATAGAGCACATTCTGTGTTTGTTGGTGTACATGTACCAGGAGGAGGACGGAGACACTCACATCGCAGACAAAAGAGACACCACAAAGAAAACGGTGAAAAACTTCCAGACACTGATCCAGACAGGCCAAGTATGTGTTATTTAACAGTATTTTTTAGGTTATTTTATAGAAATTGATTGTACCATTTTTACATTATTCTTTCGGGCCAATAGTTTTTTGGTACAAGATTATCCTACTAAGTGTTAAAGCTTTGTTCTTTGTCGATTGAGATCCGAATTAACTTTAGTAAATTTACTATGGACTAACAGAACAGCTATTTATCACAAATGCGTATCAAACCTCTATTGAAATTAAAGTGCAAAGCTATTAAATTCAGGGGCTAGTAGATTTTTAAAAGCTTTAAGTTAAAGTTAATTCTTATCAGAAAAACTGGTTCTCAGTTAACCTTAAACTCGTTGTGATTTGCAGGATAAAAAACTTAGTGTCCATACGTGGCTAAAATATTCGATCATGTGGGTCAGCAATTTTAATTCACCTATTTTGGTGGATTAACTGAGGTTCATTAATAGCATGTAATTGGCTATTATAACATTCTTGGACCTTGGGAAATTAAAATTCCCAAATCACTCATAAAATATAAGAACCACATCTTAAAAACTGTAACACTGATTAAAATTCCCAAATCACTCATAAAATATAAGAACCACATCTTAAAAACTGTAACACTGATTTAGGTAAGAGTTAACTCAGCACTGAAAAATTGGCCCTTAATCAATCGAAATGCCTTTTTTGAAAATATTTACTATATTTAAAAAAAATAACGGAATCGAAAGGTTTATTTTGCAGTATTGAATTTACAATATCCTGTTCAAGCTGCATTTCATGGACCTTAAGGAATCCAACACCGTATCTTGAAGTTAAATCTATGATTTTTTTAAGTTGTTTAAAATCTTAAAATGTTAAATCTGATCGCGTTGAACACCAATTTTGAATGATTTTAACCTTTTAACTATTTGAAATCTTTTGACGACTTGAAATCTTTTAACTAATTGAAGTTCCTTGACAGTTTTGACGACGCGTTGTCATCGTTTAACTAATTGAACACCCTATCTGCTGAGCATAAGCAAAATTCCTCAAGAATTATAAAGAAATTGCATCTCATTACCTTAGGAAAATTTACTTTTACTGCTTCTTATGAATCTGAGTGCAAAGATTTTTATGAAAACAAAAATATAAAAATATAGGTAGTTGGGAATCATTTCCTAAACTAGTCTTTTATTCAATTGACTAATTTTTCCGAAAGATTTCCATCTTTGATGGCAGCTTTGCTTACATTTGTTTTCAAATTTGAAGCAGATTTAATAAAAATAATGACAAAATTTTGATACACTCTGATTGATGACTGTCCAACACACCCCTCCTATATATTTAAATAAAATTTAAATTTAAAATGTTTATTTAGCCACAACTATAATAAATATTAATAAATTTACAGTTACACCACCAGCACAACGTGTCCAATTTATACTCGGAGAAGATGTCGATGATGGAACACACGAATCACATCCCCTATTTTCCGAAATGGAGGAGCTCGTTAAGGAAGGCGACGAAATCGAATGGAAAGAAACAGCACGTTGGATAAAATTCGAAGAAGATGTCGAAGAGGGTGGCAATAGATGGTCAAAGCCTCATGTAGCTACACTATCGTTACACTCGTTATTCGAGCTACGAAGTCTCATTATGAATGGAACCATTATTCTTGATATGGAAGCCAGCAATTTAGAAACTATTGCTGAATTGGTGTGTGAGAATATGGTGAATGCTGGTACTCTTCCACCCCAGTCAAGAGAGAAAGTCAAAGATGCCCTTCTGAGACGTCATCGACATCAACATGAAACTAAAAATAGAACAAAAATGCCTATAATTCGATCGTTGGCTGAAATTGGAAAAAATCATTCATCGTCAAAAAGTAAGTTGAATTTTTATTTTTGCTTGCTTCAAAATAAATATTTTTTTGATTTGGAATTTAATAATATAAACATAAACATAACTCGTTTGGTTGTTTTGAGTGTTATTTTAATTTTTTTTTTTAATAAAAGCAGTTTTCAGCGTTTAAAAAAGCTTATCGTTTGTTCTAATTTTGAGATGACATTAAGCTTTAAGATCAATAAATTTAGAACTGCAAATTAATAAAAGTACCTATATTTTTAAACAAATAAAATGTGTAAGGAAATAACCAAGTTAAAAAATAAAAAATTCAAATTAGACCTCCAACAAGCCAAACCTGCATTCCCACATACATTGCATGAAACAGCCTCATCTTCAGGACTTACTTCAGGACGACTTTCGCCAAGTCCACAAACTTATGGCCCAAATAGAGATCAACGTGGTTGCTACTTAGCAGTTCCATCAGGTATTCAATGTAAAAAAAAAAAAACATTTCAACGCTAAAATGCTAGTAAATAAAGTAATTCTGCTAATTTCCGATCTGGTTGCGGTACTAACTGATTTGTATACAGTATTTTCATTTTTGGTATATTAATAATGGCTTCAACTTGTGTAAAGGGTTAAAGGTTAATGTTTAATGTAAGGTTCATTTTAAAAATTTTTGTATTTCATGTAAATTCATATTTATCGCAAAAAAAAACAGTTCTTTTATAAAACGAATCAAACGATCAATATCTCGCAAATTCAAACTTCGCATGACATTTAAATTTGCAAAGTTGTTGGTTAAAGAAAAAAGAAAGAAAACAAAGAATTTGTTATCTAGTTGAAGTATAAATTTTTCGTTTTTTTAAACAATAGAAACAAAAATAAATGTCTTTTGTTTCGCTTTTTTTGCTTCGCAGAATTTTTATTTTTCAGTGTGAAATTGAGAGCAATATGCATATTACTTAGGGATTCGAATTTGCGAAATTTTGATTCGTGAGATTTTAAATTGCCAGATTTCGGTTGATATTTGTGAGATTCTTTGCTGCAAAATTTAAATGCAAGATTGCTAAAAGTGAGATTTAATAATTGCGAGATTATGAAAAGCTGAATTACTGATTTGCGAGACTTCCTCTTTGAAATTCAGAAAAATAGTGAAATTTCGATATTCGAGATATTAGTTTTTGGGATTTCGCACCAAATTCTTACGAACATCTACTACACTACAATCCACAAGAACTTTGTATTCACTTAAAACTATTAATTGGCAAAAGAACACAATATATCTATCCACTAGACGCTGTTGATCTGCTAGCGCTCTTAACGTTGAGGCCACTGACTCCGAATTTCGGTAGTAAATTTTAATAATTTCGACTAGTTGTTGGCTCGTATATCTTTCCATCATAAAATGGCAAACCTTACTGAAGAGAAATGTCAAAAGAGCGGCAAGAAATATGGCGTCGTTTGCTGTCCCTGTCGCTCTACTTTTGTAGCGTCCCTGTTGAAAAACCTTTTACAAGAAATTTTTTTCTAAACTTTACTGTTTTCAAGATATTTGGCAAAAACCTATTTTTACCTTTGACCTCTTATGGGGGTGGGGTTTAAAATGAGCTTGATTTCCTTTTGACGTGTCAGATTCATTCACACTTCAGACTTTTATCTTGACGAAAAACAAAAATCACCACAAAAATATATCGTCCTAGAAGTTAGACTAAAAGGGGGCTAGGGGCTTGTATATGCTGTGTTGTACATTGTTTAGGAAATTGTAGTTGCAAATTAATAAATTCATTTTCAACGGTTTTTTCCGGTAAAATTAAACTTAAATCAGCGGATATGAAAGTTAAAAAAGTTTTTTGGGAAATTGTGTACATACATTTCGTAAGGTAACGTCTTTACGATTTAAACGGAAATTTAGATAGAAAGAAAACCGAGCAAGCTACAAAATCACGATTTCGTGTTTAATTTAGTTAACGAAAACTTTAAGATTTTGTCATTTTCATAGATTTTTGAGGTTTTATTTTGAGTCAACTCGAATACCTATCAAAAAATCTTAAACTTAGAGCAAAAAATTTACAGTCTGCGCTACAAATTAGGATTACAAATTTAGGCCAAAACAAAAACTTTAAAAATCTCATTTTTACTTAAGTTTCACTCGCCTAATTCTGTGTTACTTTATAGAACCAGAAATGTGCATTTTTGATTTTGAATTTCAATTAAAAAACGATCTATAAAACTACTAACTTCCAAAAAGTAAATTAAACCTATTTTATATTTATGGGGAAAATATCTTATTTAAGTAAGAATTTGAATACAAAGAAAACCAAGCGAGCAATAAAATCAATCGTGGTTTGGTGATTAATAGTTACCATTGAGCTACAAGATTTATGTTTTTGCAATGGATAAGCATTTAAAAAGCTACACATTAAAGATTAAGAAATTTTGAAAATTGAATCTTAAAGATTTTATTAGTCCCCTTCCGTCCGATGGTAGTAGACCTGAAAAAAAATAACCATAAGAACTACAAAATTAATTTTACTGCTAACTTCCCATTTATGTTTTCTTTAAATGCAGCATTTCTTCTTAAATACTTGTAAAATAAAATAAAAAGCACGAGTTGGGTCACACGAACTTTAGAAATATAAAGATAATTTACACAGAGGGTTTTTAACAAATTGTATAAAAGCGCTAGAGGGCACAGACTCAGTCTAAGCAAGAAAAAAAATTTTATGGGAGGGAGTGTATGTCTCCACATTAAGACGAGGCTAATGATTTTCTTAAAAATCGACTAAAAAAAAAAATTTCATTTCTTTGGAACACTATAAAATAACACAATAAAAACGTTGATTTTAAATTTTTGTATTGTATGACTTGCTGTCAGTTTGAAGTGAATATTGTGAAATCTTTATTTGAAGTGTTATCTCCTGTCTTAGGTGCTTCATTCTAAAAGAAAGTTTTTCTTTCTCGTATCCGCACTCCTTCTTATACATGCATTTATACACATTACCTACATGTAGTAATCAGATCCAAGAAGGAAATTGTTGAGCTTTTGAGAATAATCGCCACTTACTTTTACTTATGGGGTTTTTCCTACAATGATGACTTCGAGTTGTTTTTTGAAGAAATAAGAAAATTAAAATTTTATTAGAATATACTACACACAGTAGGTTAGTGAACCATTTATTGTGTTGTTTTATATTGCTCATCACTTTAATATCATCTATGAAATATATTAGGTGTACGTCAACTTTTATGACTATTTTAACAGCTAAAAGGACACACACGCAAACGTTTCTTAGCAAATCAAATCTAGTACGCAAAAATAAATACATTATACAAACATACATGTTATGTACGTACTTTATGTATGTATTATAGTATTTTAATTAAGTAATTGTTTAGGGTAACTAAGCTTATTTTATTTCCGGGAATAAAATTTTAACTTTATTGTACGTTTATAAAAGTACATTATGTACTTTTTTTTGTTTCTATTCCTAAATTAAGCAAATAAAAAATATATTTCAGCAAAACATTAATTTATTTTATATTTTGATAGAAAAAAATCTTTAACTTCAAGTCATTTCATTCAAAAATTAAATAATAAAAAAAAAACAATAAATTTAAAAATATGTATACATATGTACATATTTAAATAGACATACATAAAAAAAAAAAAACAAAAATAAAAGTTCTGTTGGAAATCAGTTGGAATCTCAATACAGTCGAGTGGTAGGAGAGGAAAAAGAAGTTCAAAAAATTCTTATGTGCACCATTAAATCACACTGACACGCCGAGTATTCTTTCCTCACAATCAAAAATTAATTCGCAAACAATAAAATCTTGTGCTAAAAAAAAAAAATTTAAGTTTATCACTTATCAACATAAAGGCTTTATGTTTGCATTTATTTTAAGAATACAGTCAATGCAGCAATTATTCGGATATTGTTTTGTTTTCCTGCGAAAGTTATTATCTATGGTATAAATAGAAAATACAAATTTTCTTATTATGTATTTAATTTAAAAAAAAAGACTTATTTAAAATAAGGATTCAAATATTTATATAGTGAATGTACAAATGATATTTGTATTTTTTTAAATAATCTTGAATTTTGACCGCGGTGAAGGAACATAATATTTCTTGAAAAGCACACTCAATTTAGACCAGGACTTTTTATTTTTAAGAAATACTAAAGCAAAAACTATAGTTTATAAAACCATATATAAATTTTGTTTTCAAAATATTTATTGTTTTCGAGAAATTGATTTGCAAAAAAAAAAAACTTAACAGCAATTCTACAACTTTCTCGCAGTTGAATTCACTGTTTAAATTTTTGTCACAACTACTGTAGCTGTACATACATATTTTTAGATGCAAACATCATATTTTGTGCAAGTTGTAAAAAGTTTTGATAAGCTTCAATCGTTCGACATTAGGATAGGTTATTTGTTGAAACAAAAATTAAATCCACAATGCGGTATACATATATTTTTTTATTTGCTCATAATTTTTGTTTAATGCAATCTAACTAATGACCTTGCTTTTAATTTTTTATAATTTTCCATAATAGTAAAATTACTAATGGCTTTATTTTAAAATATCCAGTTATACTTGGTTATTGCTAGCTAAATTGTGAACAATATATAGTCCGACAGGGAGAGTTAGTACAGTAAGTTTTAAAGTTGTGTTTTTTTTTTTTTAAGAAATGTGTGTTATTCTTATTCGCAATAAGTGACCAAATATATATAAAAAGTATGTTATTCAAAGAAACAAAACTAGCATCAGAACGGGAAATCGTTGTTTTTCAATTCCTTATTTAATTTGTTTTGTTTATAAGAATTGTTAATGTCTCTAAATTTTAACTTAAATTTCTAAGAAAGAGGGTCATATTATTTTTCTTTTTCATTAATTAAAAGGCTTTTTATATTCTGACATATAGGTATGAAAAAAATATCATTTAGCCAAAATATGATTCTATCATCTGCAACATTATTTCTCAGACTATTAAATTCTGCAGTCAAACCTTATCAATCATTTTTTTTTTGTTCAAAAAATCAACTCTGATTAGACTGTTTGGGTCCATTACTTTTTTTTTTGTTGATTAAATAGGTTGAGGTTTTTTTTGTTTGATTAAATTTATGGAAAGATTTTGAAAAAAATGAAGAATAAAGTTATTTATTAAAATTCATCATTATTCTGGTGCAGGGATAAAGCATGTTATAATAATTCCTTATGGCCATTTATTAATCGTTGCATTGCAAAATTTTCCGTGAAATTAAATTTCGATTCATACCTTGATAATAATTTGATTAGGTACTCGATTACAAGCACGAGCCAAAAGATTGTTTAATTTGGCCAGTTTTTCCAGGCTGAATTATCTCTGAGTTAAATCAGAACTAGCTAATCCTGATTAGAAGAACCCTGAATTAACTTAGAAACATTTTTTTTAGTTGAAGATTAACTAAGGATTATCAGTTGTCAAAAATTGAGATGCGACACAGTGAATATCAGTCTTTTAGGTCTCTCCAAAGATTTCAACGAAAATCAACCTGACTTAAGCCCGTGCGTTAACTCACCAAATAAGGTTGGTATACTTGGAGTTAACTCAGGATTTAAACCTGAGACTATCGTATTATGACCTAACACCAATAAACTGGGCCCCTTTAAATACTTAATTAAAAGGCCAACGATCGAAATAGTATAATTGATATCTCGTAAATAACCCAACCAAATCATCCTTATTTGATTTCAGTTCACCCAAAGCTTCTTCTTCGATCAGTTCTAAAAAGATTTTCCCAAAATTTAAAAATGATCTATGTGTGCTCCCTGTTCACCTTCTTTAAATTGTTGATGTGCTTGAGGTTACAACCGCGATTTTGGATTTTCGTAAAAGAAAAGTTCCTGTCCTGCTGTAAGTTGCCCAACTTGTGCTGCCAAAGTATGGTTTTTTGGAGGTTGCCCATTTTTTAATGTGAACTAATTACCATCACTTTCGTGCTTGTGCTCAATTTCGCCACCTTGTGTTGTTAATGTAAAAAATTGCAAAAATTGTAAATTTTACGAATTAAATTTTGAAATTTCTTTAAACAAAAGTTGTGCTCAATTTCGCCACCTTGTGTTGTTAATGTAAAAAAATTGCAAAAATTGTAAATTTTACGAATTAAATTTTGAAATTTCTTTAAAAAAAAGTTGTGCATAAAACAGCTCAGTTTATGCTGCTAAGCGCCGAAAAGATTGAAAAAAACTTCGCATATTTGCAACTTTTATGGCTGAATACAAACTTTTTGAAGGGCTATAGCCTGAAGTAAACACAGTCATTTTACGAATGAAATATGCCAACGGCGTATAGCACCACAAACTGAGCACAAAAGAACATTATTTACTTTTTTTTTTAAAGAATTCAGCCGTAAAACTAGCAAATTTATTTTTTAATATTTACGTCAAAAAGTGGCATAAGACGAGCACAATAGAGCACTTCTTTTTTTAATTTGAAAAGGTTATTGCTTACTTTACCATAAAGCCCTTCGCAAAGCTTTGTTTTGGCCATATTTTGTATCTCTTCGGTGCTTAGCAGTGTAAACACTGAGCACAAAACAGAAAAACTTTTTTCTTAAGATACTGATTTGAGAGTGGAGATTTTCAACGTATTTTCTTATAAAATAAATAAAAGATATTATTTTAAATTACTTAAAAACACTTTTTTAGTTTATTTATTTACTTAAATGCATTTCGGAAGCTATGCTTCCATCGTCAGTAAGTTTTATACAAGATTATGCCAAAATTTCAAAAAAAAACTGCATACTATAAAATATGCGATTTTTTTTTTTAATATTTACGGCGCAAGTTAAGGCCAATGTTGAGCACATTATAGCATAAACTTTTTTTCATGAAAATCTAAAATGGCGGTGCTTCATTAGCACATTATTCTACAATATCGTCGGCTTAGAGTGTAAAGCAGATAACTCACATTTTGCATTTTTATAAACAAGTATTTTAAACAAAGTGTTCGCATTATTTGAATAAAACCAAAATTACATTAAATATTTTTCAACACTCGTTATTGCCAAATTCAGTGAAATTGAAAAAATTTGAAAGATTTTTGTATTTTTTAGCAATTTTTGAAGTGGTCTATAATTGAAAAAAAAATGTGGAGTTAGGCGCTTTACACTCTAAGCCGACAATATGGGCGTTTTGTCCGAATAATATAAGAAACTCTTCACCCAACATTTTGTTGATTAAACTGTTAAATGTCACATTTTATTTACCTTCATTCTGTAATCGAAAGGCTTTTTAGGAAATAGAAATCTCAGTGTGTGTTTGAATATTTAATTTTTTTTTTCGATATTTTGACATTAAATGTATCAAATCGGATCGGGCAAAATTATTTTTGAGTGATTTGACACTTTAAAATAAATGTTTTAAAATTACAGCAAATATCAACATTTTGAATCGTTCGATTTGTTCCAAAAATTTTTGGGCAAAACTTGGCAGTCTGTCAAATTTTGTTGAAATTCCTTCGAAGAGAACCGAATTTTTGAAAAAGTGTGGTAGTGCTTAGTGGCAACTTTTAGCAGTAATTTTCTGCCACAACAATAAATGATTTTTATTTCTGTGCCATCGAACTTACGTCAACTCGCCGTACCTGTTGAATCAATTTTTCAGGAAGCAGAAATATTTCACTCCCTCTGGACTCTGGAGTAAAACTGACCAATTTTTGATGCGTTGAACAGAGACTGTCCAAAAATTGGTGACAAAAAGCAACAATTGGTAGTTTTATTCAATGTTTGTAAAAGACCTCTTTAGAACATAGATTTTAACTTAAAAACTGTAATGTTGCGAAAATTGTAGGTAAACTCAATTCACATTATTTTATTGAATAATACGGTAAGACTCAGCTTTGTACAAAGTGTTTGAAGATTATAAGTTGCATTAATATTTTTCCTAGGTGAAAGAGTTGTATAAAGATATTATTTTGCCACACTTCTGATGGTTGTTATACTATTTAAGTTTTAGGTATTTTCCTATGTTAATATACTTTCAACTAAAAGGACTGATAACAATAACAATATATCAACTTACTATAGATGTACATAAATTGGTAACGTTATTATATTGAATCTATACACTTACATTTAGGTGATTTTGGACATCCTTTCACTAATCAATTTGGCGGTATAGGTGTTACAACATGGTTTCATGCTGGTGCATCAACATCTGGGGCAACATCTTCAAATAATAGCCGTTCAGCTTCCAGTGGTCAACAACCACTAGGTTCATTCAGCAATATAATTTTAATTGTTTCCTGTTTTCCTTTTTCAATATATATTATTATATGTTAAAATAATACAAAATAATTCTTCCATTCTTGACCAAAACCTTTACCTATAACCTATAATATCTTTAAATGATTTTTTTTAACTCTTCTTCATTAAAATTTCCTATTTATAGATATTGTAAATACATTTTTGTGAATGAATTTTTACGATTTTTTTTTTTTTTACTGTGACAAACATTTTCCTCTTTTCATCCAAAACAATGCAATTTCATATTTCAAAATACTGCTCTATTCAACTGAACTTGACGAAACATATCTTCTATTTTTAACTTTTAAATTTATAAAGGTGTTTTTGTGTATTACGTATATTAAAAGATTTTAAAATAATTAAAATAAATGAACGAACGAATTTTTCACATGCTCTTATTCTCTGACGGCCGGCGTTAAATCGCATAAGAGAGCTGGCTTTCTAATCAAGAATTAGCTTTCAAAATCCTGCTGGGGATGAGCACTCTCGAATCTCGAATCTGAAATCATAAAACATGATATTTAAATCCCAAAAATATTACTCTCTTTAATATCACTCTTTCTTAATATCTCCAGACTTTACTAGCAAAAGTATGAAGGTATTTTCAAAGGAACAAGCACCTGAAATGGGATCAGATTAAATAGGGTTTTTATCTCTAATAAAAAAAAACCTATCTAATTGCTTACATTTCGAATGTGCATTCCAACTGGGCTATATAACGGGTGTTTTTTCAGACGTGTGGTTTTCAAGAAGAAATAAAACGCATATGATTTAATTTTATCGCCAAAAATTTAGCTGTATTATAAAGATAAGAGTTTAACATTATGTTTTAAAGTGTTTTGGGACAAGTGGTTGCCACGGCTGGCTCAAAGAAATTCCATCGTAAAGCCATCGTATGTCAGCAATAACGCGCCGAATATTCTCTTCGAAGGCGTCAATCGTCTCGGGCTTATCTGCGTATAGACAAGCGACTTTACATAACTCCACAAAAAATTGTTCAGCGGTGTTACATCGCACGATCTTGGAGGCCACGCCACAGACTCTCGACGTGAAATAATGCGCTCACCAAAAGTTTCCTTCAATAAATTGAACGTTTCGCGTTGCGTCGTGCAAACCGAACCATTATTTTGGTAGTAAATTTGCACGATTTGCTAACCTTGTTCAGGAGTAACTCTATTAATTTTAAAATAGGAGCATAAATAGTGACAGCTGTCAAAAAGACCAACTTCAAAAAAAGTGTTGCCAGATTGAAAACCACACGTCTAAGAAAAACAACCTTTAGTAGTTATCTGCACTATTTAAAATAGTTTTTCTTAGTTTTGTTATTGATATAATTTATAAAACTTAATTATAATAAATGTACATTGTACATTATGTAAATACATATTCATATATACCTATTTACTACGATTTGCAAATTGATTCCATAATGACGTTATTCAGATTTATCTAAGATACTTGGATTAGTTTTAAGATTTGTTGTTTAATTATTTTATACTATCAGACAATAATTGTCAGATAACTGATTCACCTTATAATTAAAGGATTAATCATTACAACGTGATATAATAGAAAAGCTACTACATAATATTTAAAAAAAAAAATCAAAAACAAAACAATATTATAAAATTATATCACAATTCCAGTGGATGAACATTTAAGTCCATCAGCAATGCATTTATCTGCTAATAGTTCATTTAAATCAACTGGAATTAATGACAACGGAAATGGAAGATTTTTATCAATACCTGGAAATGGTAAAAAACTATTTATATGAAAAATATAATAGAAATGAGTTGTTTATATACAATTTTAATGCATATAAATTAATATATAGATACATGATTTATATTTAAAATCGGTTTAATTAATCAGTTTCGAAAAAAAAACTAGAATTGGGAAAATAATAATTGAATAATTTGAAAAAAAAAAGAATAAATTCATATTAATGCTGCATGTGATTGCTTACGTACAACATTTCCACATTGCTTTCATCATTAAAATTCTAAAAAAAAATTAATACTATTATTATGTTAACTATAATATGCACACTAAAACACATTTCTCATTTGAGTCACTTCTTAACTATTAAAGCATGCTTTTTGCACAAAAAGTTCTTGAAAATGTTAGATGTAGAAATTTTTACCTTAATTTAAAAAAAAACTCCGTCAACTGCATTCAAATCTAATACATTTTAATTTTCAAAATTCAGATGACATGATCAAGAGTCCAAGCAGCCAATCAATGACCAGAAATATTAGCTCCAATGAACTCAATGACCATCGTGGTAATACACATTTCATGAGGAAAATACCACCAGGAGCTGAGGCTAGTAATATTCTTGTTGGCGAAGTTGATTTTCTTGAAAAAATTCTATCGGGTTTTATAAGATTACATTCGGCAGCTGTAATGGGCGATTTGACAGAAGTTCCAGTTCCAACAAGGTAAGCTTAGTTTTGTTGTTTTCGTTGACGAAACATAGGTCTGATTGCCATTTTGCTATAAATAGTCTACTGCCAGAACAACGATTGCAAACTATATATGTACTCTGAGTTATGTTCACTGCTAGATGTTTTTTGATCAGTAGGGATTAAAGAGAATACAATATTTTGTGAATGCAATCTATAAGTATTTCAATTAAAACATAACATTTTTTGAAAATTTGACTTTCACAATCACTGTTCTTTTGATATTTAAAAGATTACAGCCATTTTTTAGGAATCCATTATTGAATATAATCTTTTCCGAATGCATGTGCAGTTTTTGCACCCCCCTTTCATTTCGCGGAGAAATTATGCACAGATTTCTGGGAATTCATGCAAAAACTAGAAAGGTCAACTGTCAAATTTTCAGATATCAGAATAAATGTTATAAACTGTCAAATATTTTTTGACAACATGCAATTTAAATTCTTTTATTAAAATAATTAAAAATTTCTGTTCCAAAATCAAAGATTCGAAAAAATTTCTACGTCAAAAATGTACAATTTTGGCATAGGGAAGAGAAAGTTTCGAACAATTTACAGTAAAATTAAAACTTGAGAAGGGGAACAAATTCATGACCTGTGATTTCCAACTTCTGATTCGAAAATTACAATCGTGACCTCTGAACAATTCACGAACAAAATGGATCATAAATGTGGCTTGATTTGTTGACTGTATTCATTTCATATTCTGTAACAGTACAGTATCGTTGCTCTAGAGAGCTGAAATGTTGTAAATATGCTGTCTAAAAACTAATGCACAACATACTAAATATTTTGAAATCCACCCATTTATACCACTCCTTCTACTCTCGTATTTGAGTTTTGTCAATCCGTCGAGTCGCCTTAGAAAGGAAAACTTTTTTAAATAAGTTGTCTTTAGCCTTAAAAACAACACATACAAATTTTGAAAATCCTCTTACTGCCACGCCTACCCTTCTCATACAAATTTGAGTTTTCTCCTTAATTTTGTAGCCTTTTAGAGCTCACATTTTGTATATAAGCTGTCAAAACCATTAGCGCAGTTTGATAATTTCTTATAAATCTACCGGCTGCCACGCTTACTTTGATTTGAGATTTATCCTTGTTCTTTTTTCTAGAGAGCTTAAATTTTTATCAATTATTTGAAACTTTAAGCTTGACATTTGAAATTTTTGGAATTCACCCCTGCCACAATCTATTTAAAACATTCTTATTCTACAAGATCCATTCTGATCAATTATCATTTCACTAACAAAGTGGCAACAAGTAAATTAGTCACGAATCAAGAGGGAATTCACGGATCACAATCACAAGTTAAACTTGCAGTGAATTGCAAATCACAGTAGGTATAAATTTGATTGAAAAATATCGATAGAAAAATTGTTTTGTTGTAAGGAAATACACATTTTATACACTTTTCTTAATACTTGAGGAACGAAAATTTCATGAGGTCTCAAAAATGTGGATTTAATTATTCAAGAGCCATAGCAAAAAAAGTAGGTTCATAATGCAATTTTCTACTGACATGATTATTTATATGAAAATAGTTCAGGAGTGTCCTCCGAATGTAAATCCAATTTGGCGGGGTGGGAGGCACCAGTACTTAAAAAAAAACGAAAAGGGTAAATGCCTCATAATAAAGTAAAGAAATGGGAAAAATTAGCTTTAGACTTTTTTTAATTTCTCAAAAACTTAGGTTTTAACATCTGTTTTTTTTTTTTAGTATTTGATTAAAAATTGATAAGATCATTGAATATGAAGTAGAATGATTGTGCTTCATTGTGCCTGTGAAGCTAAAGCGATCCAGACTTGTCAAACTGATGGCTGCCAATTGTTCTGGTGTTTAATGGAGTTAGGTAGTAAAAGAGGGGTACCTAAATCAGCCGAAAAATCTGATCTCCATAATTGATTTCCGATCCAAAAGCAAATTGATGTTTTTTTACCCATTGAAGGCCCTAATGGTCAAAATCTGTTTTTGACAGATCTGGAGCGGAAAAAATCAATATTTGTTACCAAAAGAAAACCTCATTACTAAACAATTTTGACATCTGATTGAGTGTAGGGACAGGCCTTAGAAAAAAATTCCAAAAATGTTTAAACTTATCAGTGAAATTTGAACCAAACAAAAACTCAGTTTCCCTATCAAAATTCTAGGAAAAAATATTAGGCTCTCAGTTTTTGAAGAAATTTACATATGAGGTCTCAAAAATGTGATCTAGCTTGCATTTTTTTTTTTGTAAAAAATAAACCCAGTTATGTAATCCATTTTTTAATAATTTTAATCCTTATTTTACTTAATAGATTTCTCTTTATATTACTCGGTCCACCGGGAAGCAATAGTAATTTCCATGAAATTGGTCGTGCAATGGCAACACTTATGTCTGATGAGATATTTCACGAAGTCGCATACAGAGCACGCAAACGTGATCATCTCCTAGCTGGAATAGATGAATTTCTAGATGCTGTTACAGTATTACCACCTGGTGAATGGGATCCAACTATACGTATTGAACCACCCGCAGCTATACCATCACAAGAAGTCCGTAAACGTCCTCCTGAAGCCCACAAAGAAGAAGTAGACGAAGAAGAAGAAGAGCAACGTTTACGTGAAGAATCAGGCTTATCACGTACGGGACGATTATTTGGTGGTTTAATTAATGATTTCAAAAGAAAATCTCCATGGTATTGGTCGGACTTTACGGATGCTTTATCACTGCAGTGTGTGGCATCATGGATATTCTTATATTTTGCGTGTCTTTCGCCAATTATTACATTCGGAGGTTTGTTGGGTGAGGCTACTGGTAAAAATATGGCCGCCATGGAATCGTTAGTGTCGGGTTTTGTCTGTGGCATGGGATATGGATTTTTCTCAGGCCAGCCGTTAACGATATTGGGATCGACAGGGCCGGTTTTGGTATTCGAAACAATAGTGTATGATTTTTGTCAGAATCAAGGATGGGACTATATGACATTCCGATTTTGGATTGGTACTTGGATAACGGTGATATTATTGGTATTAGTTGCCATTGATGCAAGTGCTCTGGTTTGTTATATCACAAGATTCACCGAGGAGAACTTTGCCACCTTGATTGCATTTATTTTTATCTATAAGGTAAGTTGAATGAACTACCTTAACTACATTTAAAACTTCCACACGAATAAACTAATTTATTACATTATAGGCTGTTGAAAATGTCCTGGCAATTGGAAAAAAGTTCCCTATTCATCCAACGGTGCCATTTGATTGTGTTTGCACGCCGCCCATGGGCAGTAATTCAACCATCTTGGAATGGGCCAGATATGACAAAGATCAGTGTATGGTAAGTACCTCACATCTCCTTACAAACTACTGAATGACCATTTATTTGTATTTCCATGAAGATTCGTAGTGGAACACTCCTTGGAATGGATTGTGATCAACCTGAAAATGCAAACGTCTTTCTAATGTCGGTTATTCTATTTCTGGGAACATTTGTTGTGTCGGTGATTCTGAAGGACTTCAAGAACGCTCTTTTCTTCCCATCAGCTGTTCGTCAATTTATTAGTGATTTCTCCGTTATCATTGCTATATTCTCGATGTCTTTCCTCGATGGTATTATGAATGTACCAACTCCAAAACTAGAAGTACCACATGAATTTAAACCAACTTTACACGAAAGAGGATGGGTTATTCCATTATTCACAGAAAAGAATCCATTTTGGACACCAATTATTGCTGTATTTCCAGCTATGCTAGGAACTATTCTAATATTTATGGATCAACAAATAACAGCTGTGATTATAAATCGCAAGGAAAATAAACTTAAAAAGGGTTGTGGCTATCATTTGGATCTCTTTGTTTTGGCTATACTGATAGAAATTTGTAGTCTTATGGGACTTCCATGGTAAATTTCAATTATATTATATTTGTGAATTTTCTATTTTTTAAACTACAAAATTAAATTTTATATTTAAGGTTTGTTGCTGCAACAGTTTTAAGTATAAATCATGTCAATTCACTGAAAAAAGAATCAGAATGTGCTGCTCCAGGAGAGAAACCCCAATTTTTGGGTGTTCGAGAACAACGTGTTACTCATATTTTAATATTTTTAATGATTGGTGGGTCTGTTTTGTTGACACCATTGCTGTCCCACATTCCTATGCCAGTGCTGTTTGGAGTTTTCCTGTATATGGGTGTGGCTTCTTTGAAGGGACTTCAATTTTTCGATAGGATTTTAATCATGCTAATGCCAGTTAAATACCAGCCGGATTATATGTTTTTGCGTCAGGTAATTAAAAAAATAAACATTTAGGTGCATTCAAATATTTTTTTTTTGTTAAATTGACTACTGGGCTTTTAGGAGTCAATTCATATGTTTCGATAAATCGATAATAATTGTACAACTTATAAGATTTTGTTTAGTTTGCGGACAGTGGAAGCTGCAGAAAGGATAAAGTAATGTTTAAGAAGAAACACAACCTATAATAGGCATAGCATAAAATTTCCCCTCATTAAAAGTCCAGTCTATGCAATAAATAAAGTCAAGATAAAATGGTCAAGTTTCGAAAATACAGGTTTTCCGGAATATAAAGAACAAGGTTTTTTGTTCCAAAATTTTGAGTTTTAAATAGTCTTTTGAAAATTTATGACGAGAAATACTTTGACTTGAAAAAAAAAAATAAAAAACTAACTTTCTTGCAGCAAAAGGTGCGTATCGTAGTGATTCCAAAAAATTTGTTTATTAGAATTTTGACCACTTTTATTGTCGTACCAACTAAGTGCTAGCATGAACAAACTGTCATGGTATTTTTTTCGAGACAATATTATTATCTATGCAATTAGTAGCATTAATCTTTTTGTCAACAACTTTGTCGCTTATAGTCTGGTCAGGAAGCCGAACCCCGTGCGTTTTTTGGAGGGATTTTTTTTATGACTGGAATTTATTCCGTATTCACTAAGAATAAAATTCAGCCCATAAGCCTGTCGCTTTGACGCAATTTTGTAAAATGGCTCCTTCTATCTGTAGTCAGAAAGGAAACTGAAATCTCTAAACTTTTTGTAGGCGAAGACATTATTTGTATGTTTGTAAATTATTTTTAACATGTTAAGGATATTATTTAGGCAAGTAGTAAATGTTGTAGTCCTGTTGCTTGGACGCCATTTTCAAAAATGGCACCCAACCTGTGGAAAATAGTTAATCATTTTTGAAAATGGTGTCAAAGCGACAGGAATACAACAATTACTACTTGCCTAAATAATATCCTTAACATGTTAAAAATAATTTACAAACATACAAATAATGTCTTCCCCTACAAAGCAATATCTTTTAACTAGACGCTCGTATGAAAAAGTATCATAGTATTTTTTTAGACTTTAATTTAACTTATTAAGTGAGCATTTACTTAATAAATATATGCGTGGTTCTACAAAAAATAAAAAATGGAATAAAATGATGATGATTTGGACATAATACTTTTAAAAACAAAAAGTCGTAAGACCAAACTATATATGAACTTTAGAACGTCCTTTCACATAATTGAAAACGACCAGTCAAAAAAATTAAAAACAAAGATTTTATGGCCTTTTTTGAAAACAGGTGTTCCAAGTATTTGATCATTTTTTAACTTTTTTTATTTCAAGGCATTTTTTTAGAAAATCATACCCTTCGGCTAAATGAGGAGAAATATAACCCCTCCAACGCAATTTTCTTCTTGTTTCGACCGAGCCCTTATAACATTTATGCAAAACACCCTGTGTAAATTATCTTAAAATTTCTTTGCCACTTGAAAATAAGAGTAAGTTCATGCAATCGAGCCCTGCTTTTTATTTAAAGTATTCAAGAAAAAAAAACTGCATTTATTGAGTATTTTTGGGGCCTCAAGAGATAAAATCAGTAATTAAAGGTCAGAGGATTGAGTTTTTGCCACTAAAACATGTTAACGCATTGTACTTATATAATTAGTGTTTTACTAAGCCTATATTAGAATGTTAAAATATATACCAGCTTTCATATAAATATTTTCTGTAAACACTCATCAGGGGACTGAGAAACTAAAAGGACAATCCATGAACTCTCGAACAAATGCCTTCTTAACAAAAGAAATAGCAAACGGGTATTTTTGACTGTTTCAACCGGTCAGGGGACTGATTAGAAATACGAAGGACAGAATTCAATAATTTTTTTTTTTTGTTTTAAAATAAAATCTTGTGGAAATTGCAGCTACTAATATTTTACTTCTCTTGATCATTCTTTTATCAGCTTATATTTATTTTAAGGATCGATAAAAGAATTGTTTGCCTAGTTCAAAGTATCTTCGAGCACTTAAACTCAGTACTCAGACATGAATTAGCTAAATGTTCATCCGAAATACAAATATTTACTAGTACGTCCAGCGTAATAATAATATTATTTGTCAATAAAAGCTGTCATTAGCGTAAAAAAAAACTGATACCTTGGTAGCATGGAGAATTGAATCCGAATTGAATCAGGATTTAGGTCCATGTAGACCTGAATCGGATTAAATCCGGATTACTCGATCCAATCCAGTTCGTTGTCATAAACCTGGGTCGAAATTTCGATCCGGATTGGATCCGATCCTTAGATCCGCTCATGTTAACGTGGAATGAGCTACTTATTATTATAATGAGCTACTTATTATTATAATGAGCTACTTATTATTATAATGAGCTACTTATTATTATAATGAGCTACTTATTATTATAATGAGCTACTTATTATTATAATGAGCTGCTTATTATTATAATGAGCTGCTTATCATTATTTTCTGTAGCACTAAACGCGGCCATCAGGTATTCCAGTTATCTTACCAGTCAGTGCTGGAAAGTTGCTTGGTTGGTGGGTGGAAAAAATTGAAACTTCATTTTTAGGTTACGACAAATAAAAACAAGTAATTACTAGGTCTCGCTTTCGCTCTTGCTCGCATCTATTACGCAATTTTATTTTATAGTTTTTTAGTTTCTGTGGTGAAATTATTTAATAAATGTTTGCATTTTGCACTTCTGTGCAAAAAACCCGTTCCAAATATATACAATTTATATGCTTTGGGCTTATGTAGACCGCGAAAGTTGTACCACAAAATTCGTGTTTGCCGTTTTATTATATGATGATATCACGTATACCGGGTATACCTTTTGTTCCTAATGATTCCTGCTTGCTTTGCAATAAGAATTCAAATTATAGGTAGTCAGGATCGTGTCTAAGGGTGGGGAAAAGAAGCAGTTGCTTTAGCTACCGGCCTTCCATGAAAGCAATACCGGTGAATAAATACCAAATAAAAACAACAAATATGATTTGAAAGATTTTACTATTGCTATATTTTATTTTATCAACTAAAACGGATTGACTATAATATTTTTACTTTATTTATATCGACGTCTCTATTTTAATAAAAAATTGCTACTGGCCGTAGAATACAACCAAATTTCTCCAATTTTTATATGTATCTATCGTTAGTAACTCGTTTGGAGTGTCATCATTATCCATTTAGAACTTGTTACCAATTGCCTAAAACTCAACAAAAACATGTGTCTTAAACAGAGTCAACAATTTTCAAAGCATCACATAACTACTAAGTTCCTGTTACAAAATTAGACGAGAATTAATAAATCGAATTTTTGCTCATTTCGTGCAAACATTCCAAGCAGAGGGCTTTTCTTTAAGAAACGTAAAAATAGACGACTTGAATCGACTTTGTGTATGAATTAATAGCGTTTTCATTCTTTTCTGCCTAGTAATGTAAAAAAATTACCCGTGTTAAAAAATTTTAAATTTATTTTTAAATACATATATTTGAGCAACTAAACAAGTAATTTAAATTTGTCTGCAATTGTTCTTCTACTGTCCTTCAACTCACTGATTTAATTATGGCTTTAGATTCCAAAACCTAAGGATCTTGGAGAAATTGTTTTTTCTTTTGAAAGAAGTCTTCAAATTATCTTCAAGATTTCGATATGTATTTTAAAAATATTTAGTAATTTTTATTTATTTTTTTCACTTTCAGGTTCCAATCAAAAGAGTTCACATATTCACTCTCATCCAATTGGCTTGCCTTATTGTATTGTGGCTTATTAAATCATTCCCTCAAACATCGATATTATTCCCATTGATGTTGGTTGTAATGATTGGAATACGAAAATCATTAGATCTATTATTCACACGACGTGAGCTCAAAATACTTGATGATATAATGCCAGAAATGACAAAACGTGCTGCTATCGATGATGATTTACATCAACTGGAGGATGGAACAGCTGAGGTGGGAATGTTTGGTAGATTGTTAGCTTGTTGTTTAGGTGAAAATAGTCATAAAACATTAGGAGTGAAAAAATAATGCTTACAATAAATACATATACATTTTATATACCTATACACATCTATCTCACAATAAAGAACTTTCTTTCTTTCACTTCCACCATCAATTTTGAGTTATGTCACAAATAATGCGATATTAATTAACACTAGTCCAGTGACCTGGTCAAATAAGACAGAGAACCCATTTGGAAATATTATTACCCGTAAAAATATTTTCATACAGAAATATTTGCTTGTATGTTTATTACGTTAAACAACATGAAAAAAGTAAAAATATCTCTTTTCATAAATAGAATAAGTATTGAACTTGTTTGGTCGCACGTTAAGAAACATTTCGGGTTAGTTGTTTTATGCAGTAAAAATCATCTTATTTGACTGGATTTCTTGTAATATATAAACAAATATATTTTATTTTAATTATACATACACCTAGTTACCATTTAGCAACCAAATTGTTTTTGTATAGCTTGATTTTTCTTTTTTTTTGTAAATTCGACAAATAAATTATATTAAATACATAAAGCTTAAATAAATGCGCAAAGTATTCGCATGGTGTGGTGTTAATCCGAACACTCACCCAAACTAAAATTATTTGCACACTTTTCAAACTTCTAAACTTGATTGAATTTTTTTTCATAATTTTCTTTAAAAGTTATTCAATTTCTTAAACCTTAATTTAATACAAAAAAAAATGCCTAAAAATTCTTGTTACATATTCCTCTATTTTCCTTAATTATTAGAAATTAAAAACACTTAGATTAAGAATGCAAGTAAATTTCTATAAAAATTTGTGACGCATATTCTTACTCTTTTGGAAGTACCTACCTAAATTAATTTCTTATATAGATAGAATCTTTAAAATTGGCTTAAAAATTATAATAAATTGAAGTTTAAGCCATTCCTATTGAGATAAAGATGTTCAGAATTATTTTGTGAACTCTAGTTTAGGATTAAGTTTTTAGCAAATTATATTTTCTTAGATTAAATATTAATAATTATATTTCAGTGAAATATTTAATTTAGGGAAAAAAATTAGTATACATAATCAGTTTATCACATTTTATTAACAAATATAGTTACTCAAAACGGCAGGATTAAACTAAGGACACTTCTTATAAATTAAAAAAAATATAAGCCACGATGTTAAAAGTTTTTTAGAAAATTATTTTCGGTTTAGCCTTAAATTCTTACTTCTTCAATTGTGCCCTCTAGAAATGTCTGTCTTCTTCAATATTTTTGTGATAGAAAGAAAAACTTTAATAAATTTGAAATCTTCATTTCAGACAGAATAATTCACTCAATCAGTTCAATATTTAAACACTGACAGCCTTACTGATTAGATTTCACTTATACTCGTTTTAACCTCGGAATACTTAAACCGAGTCGAAGCACTTACCCTGTTTTTACACCACGTCAAACTAGTCCATATTTAGAAAATATTTTCCATGTCGTGTTAGTTACGCCCTCTTTATGTCAAAAAAAACACAAATCTAAAACTCTTGTTATTAAAAATGTTAGACAAACCCTTGCTGATTTCCACAATTATTCATTTCAATTAATTAATTTTGGTGCATTAATAATTTTAAAATGGTTTAGAAAAATTAAAGAAAACGTTATTAGTAAAAAAAGATAAACAAAGTTTAATTTACAATCCTTTTTGTAAATTGCACGCGATGTCATGTGAAAATGTCATTTATATATCAAAACGGCTCTAATACGTCTGTAAACCTTCTATGCACTAGTTTAAGCTTACTCCACCTCTATTACTCGTATATTTTTTTAAAATAAGTTTTTCAGAATTAAAGGCGTTTTAAGGTATTCCGTCGCTAAATCGGGTTTATAAATAAGGCTTAGAGGGTTAAAAAACAAAGAACCAAAAACCAAAACCTGCTTTATTATTAAATCAAATTTACATATTTTCATTTGTTAGATCAATTAATTTAGTGTAATAATCTGTTAAATAAAATTAAGATTAACAAAAAGGCCAAAAGTGCAATTACTTCAAAAACATCAGCTCTGTAAATAAAATCATGCATTATAGCTATAGCTTATGAGTGAAGTGGCGGCTTTATTTTAGAACAACTTAGCATAATAGTCTTAATAGTCAATTTTATTATATAAGTAAATAAATTAAATTAGAATGATATTGATGCAGTTCCAAAAAAAAATAGCAGTTAGTTACTTTAAATATTAAAAAAAAAATATATATATAGAAGGGGAAAACCCGAATTTTAGAGAGTTGTTTAGCTATAGTGTTTTAGTTATGATAAAAAGGGGAAGTGCAAAGAAAAATGATTTTACATTTTCAATGCAAGCTATGTTATGTATATCATTATAAGAATACATTTATTGATACAGTTTCTATGCAGAATATTGAAAACTTAGCAAATAATATTTGTCAGAAAATTTGAAAATATACCTTCCTAAGTTAATTTTAATTATATATTTAGTAAGCATACATAAAATATAAAAACATTCCAGTGTGAAAATGATAAAAAAGAAACACATACGTACAATAAACTCACAAAGACAATGCGTATTGCCATTAACATTTATATTATTTTTAATTTTAATTATATATAATTAAGTAAAAACAGTAATAAATTAATAAAAACGAAATAGTAAATGTATATCATTTTGTTTTTTTTTTTTTTCTTTTTTATTTATATATTTTTATTTTAGAATCAACACTGAAGTCCTTTGTTGTTTTTGAAATTTTGTTTTAAATTTCACCACTTTTGTAGAAAATATCAATGATGAAACAGAAAAATTTAAGTCAGTGTGTAATGTTGAGAACAATTAAAATGAAAACTATATTGGCTTTGGATTTGGTAAAAATATTTTGCACACTTTTTTAGTTTATCATCATTCATCACAGCACATCTCTTGGCATAAATGTCATAGTTAGGGAAATTATAAGGACCTACTTAATTTTGTATGAGTGTTAGTTTAGACAAAGTGGCGCAAAATTTTAAACATTTAAATCCAACACTAAATTACACTTAAAATGTAGAGTCTGCTTAGAATAATTTTTTTTAGAGCGAGAGTTGGCTCTTTTTCAATCTTAAACCAGATAAAGTATACTTTAACTCTAAAGCACTCGTCTAACTTTAAAAGCAGCAATACCTTTCTTTATCTCATAAAAAGTGTACTTTATCCATAGAAAAAGTTATATCACGAGGAAAATGTTTTCAAAAGTTATAGTTAGACATTATAAAATTAGGAGGAATCCAACTAAGGAAGTTTCAATTTTGCAATATTGTGGCGATGAAACACACATACACTGTATCTACAACTCAACTAAATTTCAAAAATTCCCAAGGGAGTGGAACAACAATTTTTTTTTATTAATTCAAAGATATAAATGTTGTCTTCTTGTAGATACATTAAAATATATAACAATGGTTGAACAATCACAATCTTAATCTAATGGCACTTTCATTTCATTATTACCTTCTTCATCAGCTTGAAATTATTTGCTTCGAAGTATTTTTTTTTTTTTGTGTTAATTTTAAATTTGTTTTTGTTGTGTAACTGCCCGTGCGTTCAAGGATCCAAAAATCTGAATTTTTGGGGCTTCTGATTGGTCAGCTGTCAAAAAAAATTGGAAAATTCAGATGACTTTTCGTTACGTTTGCTTACGGTTTTCCAGATAAAAATTTTCATCTGAAAATTCAGATGACAGCTAAAAACAAGACAAAAAAACAAGAATCTGCACATAGAAGCTGAACTTAATAGTAGATGCAGCTATTATGCGTTCTGTTGTCGGTTTGGTACGGCTTGTTGGTTTTTTTATGTTTTATTTTCTTGTAAGTGAATAAAATAGAAATAAAGATTGAAAAGTTGTTTTTTCCATGGCATTTCGGCTTTAGTTTTTCTTTAACAAAAAGTGAAAGTTTTCCCCATTTTTATTTAAAATTATTACATTTGGTGGAAAAACGCGATGAAGACGTGCATTTGGGAGTAATTACTATTAAGATTTGTTGGTTGCGAGTTAAAAGTATGGCTTCAACTATTTTCAAAAGTATATCTAAATAAAAACAACGAACAACATTCACATACATATAACTTCATCCTCAGAATCACTTATTTAAATTAAAATTTAATCTTAATTTTTAACTTCCGACTAAAACAGTTCTTCCTTATATTCACTTCAAGTAAAATCCAGCAAGTAAACAGAAGATTTTGGAAGAAAAAAAATATATGACATTTGGCTGAAAATTCAGATTTTTTGTGCGTTCACCGTTACGTTTCAGTACTGAATTTTCAGATTTCTGCCGATGAACGCACCCTGTGTCTCTTTCTTCATCTGTCAGATTTGGGCTTGTTCAACCCAAATTTGCTTACGTTACGTTGCGGAGTTCACTCTAGTTAGAAGAGTTGTTTAAAGCGTTTAAAATTAAGGAAAGGAATAGTTAGACAAGTGTTCGAAGCAAAACAACTACGTTAACTAGAGTCGGTTCTATTCCTTAAAAGAGCAATGTTTAAAATTTTGCGCCAGTGTTTTTAAACAACTCAACTGTATTTTTACGAAAGTTCCAACGTTAAGAAAGTCCACAATTTTATGATCTTTTTAATATTTTTTTCAAAGAGTAAGGACTCAAGCAAAAAACTGGCCATTAATTTTCAAATTCATTTGAAGGATGGCTACGGCATGTCGATGAATTAAAAAGCTCTAAGACGGTGTTTACTTTGGACTGAAAAGCTGGATCTTTTTTGACGTTTCAGTATTTGCATCTTTCTTTACTGGAGAAGTGGGAGCGAGATGTGAATACTGAAACGTCAAAAAAATCCAGTTTTTCAATCCAATGTGAACACCGTCTAAGAAATCAGACATTTTCTCAGCTCTTTAAGACAGTGTTCACATTGGATTGGAAAACTGGATTTTTTTTTGACGTTTCAGTATTCACATCTCGCTCCCACTTCTTTCAGTAAATGAAAATGTATATACTGAAACTTAAAAAAAAATCCAGATTTTCAGTCGAATGTGAACACTGTCTTACTTTTCCGGAAAAAGGTGATTTTAAAGCAATTAGTTGACATTCAAATGTTGTATGCCTCTTTTCTGTCAATTATCAACTGAAAAACTCTATAAAAGGGTGGGATGAAGCAACTAGCGACTAGTGTCATTATTAAATTCAATTGGTGCATACCATGTCGATGAATTAAAACCCCTCTTAAAAAATCAGACATTTTCAAAGTGTTATTAAAGCTCCAGATAAAGGTGATTTAAAGACATCATTAATGGATAAAAAATCCTCTTAAATATGAGAAATGTCTAGTTGTTTTAGTGCTCCAGAAAAAAGTGATTTAAGGCAATTCGTTGACCTTTGGATTAACATTTGATGAAATACATTTTTTCCATCAAAATCTAGGTCACTCCCCATTGGTTAAGCAATCAATTGTCAAAGTCTATAGAAGGATTTAAAACCTCTAAGGCCCAATTCACACAGAACCAGCACATTGTCGTCGTTCAATGAAAACTCCCTTTGTTGATTTTACTTTTATTTTCAAAGTTTAGACAACTCTAGGTACTTTAGATTTTTAATGACCAGGATTTTAAAGTTTAGATCTATACATTTTTTCCTTAAGAAATCGACCTCCGAGGTTTTCACCTTGTTGTTGTGGGGGCTACGTTCGAAAACCAGGAAAACCAGCAAGTATGTCAAAAAACAAAACAAAACAAAAACATGGAATTATGAATAAGGGAAAATTCGAGTGGTGATATACACTCAAGTGACAGAAGACACGACTGTAGGCTTCGAATGAAATTAAGTCATCAGTGATACAATTAAACAAAAAAAAAAATAAAAAAAACCTAACAAATATAAACAAAGAAGCAATAGACTGCATTTTTGTCCCTAACCAACGGCGCCCGTAACGTCCGTAAGTTGTTTTCTGAACACCGCCACGATTTTACTGACACTAAGGTGCCAGTTATAGCTATCATTGAAACTCATCATTAAAAACTATAATGATTCATTTTGAGACATATGCAGAGCAATATCATTCAATGTTTTGATGAATATATAAGACTTAATAAATATTTCTCGTCAAAAAAAAAATTTGAATAGGCCCAACTTTCCCTATAAAATGACTTTAAGATTCTAATGATCATTGATAAGGTAGTTCAATCATTGAAAAAAGAAAAGTCATTTTATCTGGAAAGTTGGGCCTATTTGAAATTTTTTTTTTTGACTAGGAATATTAATTTAGTCAAGAGCATTATTTCTTCATCAAAAAAAATAAATGATTTTGCTTTTTAAATGTTTCAAAATCAATCATTACAATTTTCAATGACGAGTTTCAATAATAGCTATAACTGGCACCTAAGGACTGATCTGGCGATGGGGAGATGGCATCTGATGAGGAAAATCACATGACGACGACTACCAATCCTTCGCCAGTTCGGACAGTTCGGACGCAGAACCTTTTCAAGGCGAGTCTTTGACCAAAATCTTGGCACTACCAGGGGGGAGTGATTTAAAAGCAGTTGGGTGAACAAATAATGAAGCCGTACGTTGATGTATTGTATTGTATTGTATGTATTGAGTGGTGTAGCTAGAATTTTGTATTGAGGGGGGGGGGCAGATATTTAACTGATATTTTTTCGTATTTTATTTTATGTTTTCGGTAGTGATGAATCCGAATTTGATTTGCACTTTTGCCTCGAAAATTATAAATTATTCGTAACTTACATTTATAAACATTCCAAAAATTGCTTTAAAATCTTCAATGAAGCCTCGAATTTTTATAAATTTGGCAATAATTGATAGAAAAATTTAAATTTTGGTAGAAATGTAATGATTTAAAAAATAGCGTGTTGGAAAACATTTTAGGGCAATTATTTTCTAACTTAAAGAGAAAATATTTGGTTCCCATTTTTATGAGTTCTGTACCAAATCCTAGATATAATTATAAAAACTATAGGTATAGGTATTTATATGAACTAAAATTGTATTTTCTATAAGCAAATTTATAAAAATTCAATTAGACATTTTACATGTGTTATCCCATATAATACTTCTCAACGGTAAAATAATGAGCTAAAAGTCTTAAATATTTTTATTTATCTTTAAGAAATTTGGGGTTTCATTATTTAAAACAAAGCATTGATCTTTTTAACGACCACTCTAACCTGGAGAAACGCAAATCAGATCTACTTGTATTTTTTTATTTAACCACTAAAAGACCAATGTTTTCTTCATACTGTCATCATTATATTATTTTTTAATTACAAAGCTTCTATTAATTAAAAAGCACAACCTTCATGGCCTATCTTTTTAAATGTTTCTATACCTATAATTACGATTAGTATACCAAAAAATTTATTGTAATTTGTATTCACTATTTTTCTGTGTCCATTGATGTTTCGTATTCCTGCTATTTCAAACTTCTTTCACCTTAAACTCAAATGTATCTTCTCACCTGAAACAAAAAAAATTATAAAGCATTATTTAACTAAAAAAAAAAACAACAACAACAACCAAAAAATCAAAAACTATATTTTGCATACAAATGAGAATTAAATAAGTTATTGTTGCTTAAATCTTAAAGTCGCTTTAAAAGCTGTGACTAAATTAAAAAAAATATTAATAAATAGAATAATTACCAAAAAAGAAAACAAGTTACATTTAAATGTACAAAAAATATTGTTTGTATGTAAAATTAAACTGTTTTTTAAGGATATTGGCCACCATCATACAAATGATGGCTACTCCTCACGAACAAGTAACGTCCATATACCTCTAGCAAATGGATGTTTAATGCAGGTTCCAATTAATATAACGGATGATGTCAATAGAACAACAATTTGGAATCAAGTTAATCAAGATACAAACAAATGTAATTATGGTGAAAATGGCGACAATCAATTAATTATACCAGTGACATTAAAAGTTCGCAAAATTAATGGAAATAATTATCAGTAAGTTTATATTTTATATTTTTAACTTATGCATATATTCAAAAACAAAATCCAAATTGTAGACAAGTTGTTATATTTCTTTTCTTAAGTTTCTAAGCTCGACTTAATTATATACTGTGTTTGATTGTATACCTTTTGACATTAAATTTTAATTTTTAACATTAATTTTGTAAAAAATAATTTACTTGTTAACCAGTTCTATGTAAAAATGTAACTTATTCTTGTATTTTAAGCTCCATGAATTTTAATTTTGTTTTCTGTAAAATTAGACATTATTGCATAATCCTTATTTCAGCTCCCATGATAACAAGTTGAAAGGTAGAAATAGCTCGAGTCCACCTAATTCCCATCATCAACGTCTATCTACCATGAATGAAGAAGAAGAAATCAATACAAAAACAAGTAGTGGCAATGATCTTAATGTTAAATGTACAAAAGATCAAGCCAAAAAAGAAGTTTTGGTACAAGAAAAGGATATTACAAATCAGAAGAAAACCAACTGCAGTCAAAATACACAATTGTAATACAAAAACAAATTAAATTAAATTGCGTAGTGCAAAATTTGTTTTGCAAAAATATACATAATATGTATTTGTGAAAAACTTACTGAAAAATTTTATATGAAAACAAATCCAAATGTCCAAGTTTGTACATCTTTGTCTCTTAAATGATTTCACACTTAAGGCCATATAATGTCAATTCTACTTGATTTCATTTAAATATTTATCTATATGTTTTGAAATGATACTTTTTATCGATTTCTTTTTTTTTCTAATTATTGAAGAATAATATCCAAAGCAGAATTTAAATGTGAGTTGCAGTGAGGATATCAAATTTTTAATATTTTTGAGGAAACTCAAATTATTATAATTTTAAAAATTTTGTATTTGAAGGCTAAAAACCAACTTCTTCAGAAAGTCGAGACTTGTTTAGTTGATAATTCTACTTTTAAAGCCAAAAATAATTTGAATTAAACTTCATATCCTCTCTCTCTAATTTTTTGAAATAAAATAAAAGGGATCGTCTATCTTATTCACATTTTTATATTCCCCATTTCACTATAAGTTTCACTATTTCGCTTCGATTAATCTATCTAATCAACTATATAACTTTCACCTTTTGGGACTCTTTCGTCCAACTCTTGTGTATTCTTCTGTAGTTCTCTTAAAAATGTGATTTCCTCATTGCAATCTCGTTTATAAAATACCTTTTTAAAATATAAAGAAAAAAAGGGATGTCAATTAATGGTGTCAAAATTAAAAATAAATAAATCAAACAGTAAACAATTCTGAGATCAATCGCATTTAAAACATTTATACCATTTTTGCGTTTTTTTAAGTCTATGTATCTCGCAAACAAACGTTTTTTAGTTAACAAAGATTATCTTTTAATTAATCTGATAATTAAGTTTTTTTTTATTAAAGTCTCATTTTATATCAAGACTCCTTACAACAATACTGAGTAGCCTTAAAATGAAAAACAAAAAAAAAACAAAAAGAATTCCTAAGATGCTTAAACAAAAAAAATTCAAATATAAAATTATATATTGATAAGCAATAATCAGCCCAACGTAAATTCTTTTTTGTTGGATATGTTAAGATATTAAAAAGTTTTGTAAAAAAAAATATATAAAAAAAAATAAAAGGCTGTGCTCTACGTTTGCAAAATTGGATGATAATAATTTCATTACATTTTTAGTGTCATATTTTAATAGAAATTAATCATAAATCTTTGTTATAAGCATATTATGTAATAGATTTTTTAAAGATTTGTCACACTTCATATACGTACATAGAATACAAAAACAGATCAAAACTATTCATAAATAATGTATGTATGTATGTAAATGTTTGAATTAAAATTTTTCTTTTTTAACAAATAGTTCATTTGTGCTTATGAATTTTATCAGTATTAATAGTTTTAATTTAGTTTTTATGTGTTAAAAAATATTATGTTGAAACAGTAAATAAACATAGCTAAAAAAAAAATAAATAGTCAAGATATTAAAATATTTGTTGGTCTTTAATTTATTTGATATTTATAATTTTTAGTATACCTACATCATAAAAGAAATTACACTTCCATACTTAACCACACTTTTTAAAACTTGACACACATACAAGCAAATAAACAATACTAATTCAACCCACATCATGCGAAATTTGTGTGTGTTTTTTTTTCAGAAAATATTACTTTAGTACTACAAACCTATTTATTTTAGAAACAAATGGATTTTTGTGTTTCAATTTTTAGTTAAAATGGATATACTAGATGGTTTTATGTTTAAGGCCCATTCACCGAAACAACTTTACACTTAAGCAGAGTTGTAAAGTACTTAAGTACTTTGCAAGTACCCAGTACCTTGTACCTTACTTGAAATAATAAATAATAATAAAAATAAGTACAATGTACTTGGTATGGTACTTGAAAAACACGAAGTACAAGTACTTTTTCAAGTACTTTGTTTCAAGTACATGTACTTGGTACTGTAATACTGCCCAGGACATTTTCAATTACTTTTAAAGTACAAGTCTATTTTAAGTACTTTTCAAGTACAATTCTATTTTAAGTACCAGCCAAATTCAAGTACTTTTCATGTACAATTCGTCTAGTAGTCTGCTTTAGCTAACGAATAATGATGACCATGGCGAGACTTTAGAGAGATGACGCTAAAACAACGAGACTCCATCAGCCGTCTTGATCTGTGTTTTTGAGTTGCAATAATCATTATTCGATAGCTCAACCAGACTACTCAACAAATTATACTTGAAAAATACATTTGACTTATACTTGAAATGGAATTGTACTTAAAAAGGGCTTGTACATGAAAAGTACTTGAAATGGACTTGTACTTGAAAAGTACTTGAAAATGTACTGGGCAGTATTGCAGTACCAATTACATGTACGTGAAACAAAGTACTTAAAAAATTACTTGTACTTGGCGTTTTTCAAGTACCAAGTACTTTGTACTTGTTTTTTTTTTCAAAAACAAGTACAAGTACAAGGTACTGCGGGTACTTGACTGGTACTTGTACTTCAAAGTTTACAGATTTGCACTTAGGTTTACAATATAAAGCACTTATGAAAGTTTAAGCAGGGGAAACAATATACATTATCGCTTTAACTGAAGTTTAACATTGAGGATTCAATTTAAAAGTTCTAATGAGCTCAACACAGCATCCGAAACGGATCAACAAGAAGCTACAAAAACTATACTTCTTAATTTGTATTCAAATGGAGATAGTGGGATAGTTTTGATTTATTCCCTGTTTTATATTTTCGGGGGCGCTGAATCCGAATCTGAGGCTTTTATACAAAATTTCGCAACGCAAATTGGGTAGCTTAAGACAAAGGCTAACAACTTACTAACTAATGATTTCTCAAAAATGAATCAATATATTTGAAAAAATCAAAGAGAATTTCGAAGAAAAATGTTAAATTTCAGATTTCAGAATGACTTAAAAATTTTATTGAGAAAAATTACCTCAATAAATTATATAAAGCCAAGTATTCATCAAAAATGAATTTTTCTTCATAGCTTTAGACTCAAATATCTCATGAGGTTAACGTGCTACAGCAGTTCTAATGCCAGATTCAAATTCAGTGCATTAAATACCAACAGAAAAATATATCTTGGTTCATGTTAAAGTCAAAAATCCACACAAATTAAATAATAAGTGTTTTCGAGAGGATTTTCGGAAACAGTGAAAAACTTTTTTTCAAAAACTATTTTCTCAATATATAAAATAACTTTATTTAAAAAGCATACTTGAAAATGTTCGTGTTGCTATTGTTTTTTTCATACTTTATAACAAAAATACGCTACCAAAGAACTTAAAAATCTAGTAAAATTAATTTAGTGATGGGAAAGAAATGGAATTTTTATTTTGAGATGCGCTCAGATTTAGTATAGTTCCATGGCTCCATTAGACAAAAGAAATAAACAAAAAGAATGTTAAGTAACAATAAGAAAAAAAAAAGAAAAAATAAAAATACCACCTTTTAGGAACTTTGCCAAATCGATTTTCGTTTACCCAAATGAAATTTCAAATCACGCGAAAAATCGGCAAGCCTGGAACATTGACCAAAGGGTAATTTGTTTCGGCCGAACCAAACTGAATATTAATTGGAATTTAATGAGTTATCTTCACTATGTACATATTTCACTATAAATTTAATTTATCGATGAGCAACATTTTTACATATCCTCACTATAAAACGAAATATTTGGGATGCCCAGGGGACGTCTTCCAAAAGATTGTGATTTGGTTTTTATTTAACAACTCGATTAAATTTCTTTTTGCAACCAAAACATGAGAGAATAACATTTAGACAGTAAAATTCTCTAAAATAAAGCATCCTATTATAAACTATGTTGATTTATTTATGTAGGAGTTATAACGTATCAAAGTTAGACTTTTAATTTTATACTGTAAAAGGGACAGATTTAGTTTTCTGTAAATATCAAAAGAACAGTAATTTTTCTTCTAAAACTTGCTCATAAAATTCTACACAAAAAAGATTTTGAGTTATTTTCGTAGGAACAACAAACGTTCATATAATAAAATAATTTTGCGACTCTAGCCTCCATTGGGAAGTAACCAAAGTGTAATTCTGGTGCCAAGATCCCAACACCCTTAAACTTAGAAAAATTAGAATATAAAGATACCCAAATAGGTAGATAATATTTATGAATTGCATTATAAATATTTTGCATTAGATAAGGACATTTTTTGTAATTTTTTCTGAAAAAAATTCTTTTAAGAACGAAATAATTTCCAATTATTTATTAATATACAAATACACATTCCTTTAAAATTATCCTATCAAAAGAAAAAAAATATTGGAAGATAATTAAAAACAAAAATACATTAACCCAATTGTTTTCAGAATTCGTCATGTAATCAAACAAAAGCAAAGCTTTGGAGTGGATATGAAAACAGCAGAAAGTTCTTTGTGCTGCCAGAAACGACCGTTTGAATCACTTATATAAAAAGACATCATTTAGACCCGTTAAGTACCGTTATTAATGAAGCGAATTTTAACAATATACGAGTAATGCTCATATCACTTACTATCATTCATTAGTTAGTATAACTAAACATTTAGCACTCAAAATTATTGTTAATTTTAGATGTAGATCTGAATACATATAGTCAAAAGATATTATATGAATGTATATTGTAATTAATAATAATAATTATATTCAAATTCTTCTACTATAGTATTTTCATTAGCTCTTTTAAGCAATTCTCTAATTTTTAGTTTTTTTTCGACAATTAACAAACAAAAAGCATTCATTCTCAATGTCTGATCAAAGATTAATTAACAATATTCGTGTGATTTGTATTAATTTTATTAAACAAAAAAATTAATTGTATTTGTCGTGAGAATTATTCTTATTCTAAAATATCAAATATCACATCTGATGGTTTGCTTCCAATAACTGCCAATTTCTATACCAATTTCAGCGCAAAGCTCTGTCAAAGCTCATACATACAAACATATGTATAAAAAAAATGGAATAGAAATTGGTAGTTTTTAAAACAAACAGATTACTAGACATAAGAAGTTCTGATATTCGTTGTTTGTTGCTTGATGTTGTTTTAACTTTAAGTGCAATTTCATAAAAATAATCGAAATCTTTAAGGTCTTGCAATTAGTTGAAAAAATCAAATCTTTGTTTAATGTATTCAGTTATCTGCTATATATTTAGTTAATATTATAATATAGACACTGGCCAGAAAAGTTACTCTTACAAGATTATTCGTTATTTTGAATATTCATGCAACGTAGTTGCTAATGTTATGAATGTCAGAATACTCAAAAAATGGTAAATGAACAGAAAACATTTGTGTGAAAAAGCCTAGCAACAATTGAATGTATGCAACTTTGGGATCGTTACGATTACATCGGAAAATCGAAAAGTTTCCAACACACGTTAAATGAACACTTCTGCTGGCTGATTCAGCCATTGTCTTAATATTAACGTTCGTTTACTACGAACCCCACTTAGGGCCAGTTTGCTCACAGCTAATCATTTTTAAGCAATGATTGTTGCGAATAATAAATCATAGAATTTGCTTGTAAACCAGAATTTTAATCAATGAATCCATAGTTTGAGTTGTTAATAACCAAAATCACTAACCAGGCGATTTTTGTTAGTTCACGCCATTTAATCGAGATCTTTATAAACTATTTTCTAAATTCAACCCACTGTGAACAAAGGCAAAATGCCCCAAAGAGTTATTTGTACAAATATGGTACAACGATACCACAGGTCAACATTTTAACAAACCAATTTTGGTGAATTAACTTAGATTTAATCGCTATGGTTCAAGAATAGTTGTGTTTTTTTGCAAGTCAAAATAATATTGTCTGAACAAAGCGACAACAATGCAAAGCATTTAGGTATTTACTTAGTATTTTTTCCACTTTGCATTACTTAAGTGTACTTTACACGATAATAGAAATCATATGACCTGTCAATTATTTTTTTTGTATGATTTCTCATATGAGCTGTCATTTCAAGTCAAGTCATACGGTTATCATTTTTTTTATGTTTACACGTCTTTACTAGTAGTAGTAGTACCTCGTGGCATGATGGTTAGTGCGTAGGGCTGTCATGCCAAAGGTCTGGGTTCGATTCCCAGCCGCTGCCACCTAAAAACAGAAATGTTTTTTTCCGAGGTACTGCCTCTTGCGAGGAACTGACAAATCCTCCAAGAGTATTACTTGTCACGAATAAGTGCTTTCTCATTAGCCGTTCGGACTCGGCAAAAAATTGTAGGTCCCCTCCATTCCTGCCAAAAATACGCACACAGGAATGGTTGAGAGTTGTTAGTCACTAGGCCTTGGTTCTCCACGAGCTGTTGTGCCACCAAATTTATTTATTTTTACGTCTTTACTTCGCATTTGATTTTCTCTATGGTTATCTGTCAAAACCAAAATAAAAAAAAAAACTCGTAAACAAATACATTCTTGTAAAGCAAAATTACTTTCTTGGAATTATCCATTGTTGTTTGCAATCAAAATTCTATTTTTTTTTTTTTTGTAGAAATATTTTTATTTTCAATACTATGAATTCACTATTTTCCATGCAAACAACAATTCCTGTTTGACTTCTCAAATGGAATTAGCTGAAGTTCTAATGTCAAAAAAGTCATATGCTTTTTGCTTTTGAGAAGTCATATGAGATCTATGAGTGTGTTCAGACGGTTTGGTTTGATTTGTTTGGCAGCTCATTTGAGAAATCATATGACTTCTTTAATCGTGTAAAGTGGCCTTTAGTTTCGAAAAAAAATTATGTCCCCACCCTGAGCTTACCAACTTTTTCGGGGCCAAATTGACGCATCAGTTATCAAGCAATACGTGACTGAATTAAAATGGGTTTGGCATTACCGCTCACGTTCCGATCAATCTAGTATACCAAAATTTGAAGTGGTTACTCGTTCATTCGATCACTGATTGCACTCACTCACTCGGTCACTGACGCGGTAATTTGGCCCCCGTTTTAGAACTCGCAACTCGACTAGCTATAATATTAAAAACAAAAATTGATTTGAGTTTTGCAGCCCTATTCTGGCAAACCTCACTGATACCTCACAAGTCACAACAACCTCATAAGGTGAGGTTAATTTGGTTTTGTGAGCATTTCGTATTCTGGCAGCGACAACACAAGTTGTGATCCTCACAAAAAATATCGAAACTGTGATCTCCCTAGCAGGAGGTCACAACTAAAAATAAACACCTCTGATTTCACATATAACCACATTAACATGTTCATTTGTATTTATTTCTAGTTACTCGTACTTTCACTTTAAATAATATAACTAATTAAAAAATAAACATGCATGCATGAATTATTTGATTTTAGCTTACCTACTATTAAAAAAAAACAATCTAACAAATCATATGTTTCTTCTTTCGTAGTAAATAGGTGCTTTCAACATAAATCGAGAAAATTATTAATTTCACTTATATTTCTTTTTATGACAGTCAGCCAATCAGAGCCCAAGAAATCAAAAAATCATGAAAATCTGACATACTTGAACGTGCCCAATTACTGTGGTGAGTTTCTTGTGAGGTTTCTTGTGAGGATTTTCCCAGAATACCGAAAATGTTATCGAAGCACAACAAACCTCACAAGGAATACCTCACAAGAGCTAGTGACTTGTGAGACCTTACAACGAAAGAATAGGGCTGTTAATTACGACTCTCTCCAAATTGATGTGTAGGAAATTGAGCATTAAAAATTTGACATCAGTTTGGAACGGAAAAATGGTTACTACCGTGGTATACGTTATTTCGAAGACCATACTTTTATTCTTTGATGGAACCATTTTGGAATAGTGTTTGGTTAACTTATCATTAATATATAATTATAATTAATTTGTTCGCAAAATATTTTGATTTTAACAGTTATTTTGCAAAGTAGATTTAAGTATCAAAATTTCACTAAAGTGACAAGAAAAAACGATTCACTACCGTGGCATTTCATCAGTTTTACATGTAAAATCTGGTGTAAGCAAAATTTACACTGGTGATGGATTCAACTTTTGTCTCGGTATTGCCAAACTAGAATTTTTCGGAGAATTTATGAAGAAATATCAAATGCTTGTTGGTAAGCAGAAATGACAGACCAAGGCAAAAGATAAACAAAGGTTGAAATGACCCGATGGACATGCTAAAGAACGCAGCTAATGAGATTATATTCTTGAGCCTCAGTTAATTGAGTGACAGTAATGGCAAAAATCTTAATTCAAGTTTCAAATTGTTTGATTACTTTTGTCAATGTATAATGGTGGCTTTCCAGATCTCATATATTTTAAGTGGCAGTTCTAAACGGTACATACTCGTATAATAATCAAAACAAACAAAATTAAATGTAGTCTTGACATAAAAAAACACTTTCAATGTTTTTTTAATCACCATACCCACCATGATCTCAAGTACCTAAATTGCATTTTAAGGATATCCCTAATCAGAGTTCAAAATATACAATTAAATACCTTTGACCTTAATTAAAAAAAAAAAACATATCGATATTATACTCGTATAAGTCTAAAAATGTATGTATAAGTGATTTTTGTATGGAATAAGATGTATATCTGATATAAACTATATCGATACAATAGAATTCAATTTAAATTTAAGCAATTTCTTATTAAACTTTAATTAATGTATGTAAATAAAACAAATATTTATTAAAATATTAAGGAATTATAAATTATTGTGCCACACCTTATAAGAACAAAGTATTAAATGCATTTTATGCAACAATTTTTTAAGTGGAGCAATTTATGTTTATGGAATAACTATTATTTTATTTTACTATGTATGTAAGTACATTTCTACTAATATTAATAGTTAGACGTCAAAAATAAATGTTGTTATTATTTTTAAGAAAACAATTCTGTCAAAAATTAAAGTAGATAATATTTACACAAAGAAAATGTATATAATTGAAATGATATTTTTGTCATTAAATTAACATCAACTAGTAACTCTTATAGTCAGATTTTAGTTGTAATAGAACAACTTTTCATGATAAAAATAGTGGGAGAAACGACCGTAAGATTAGCTTTTTCATTTTAGAAAAGTGGACACAAACTTTTTCAAAACCGTTATTCAAACAAACTTTCTCAGGTTGCTTTGCTAAGTAAATGACCACTTCTGGTTATATTTTTGCCTTTTTTATAAAAGGAGTTTTGTTCATGGTAAAAACCAATAGAAGCCTGTCCAACCATTAACTGGTTTCGTAATGCTTTCAGTTGTTATCCCTTTCGTCTATTTAAAAATCGATCGTCGAATGACCATTTTCGATTGCTACTCACTTTTTCAAAAACTCACAATTAATATTGTAATTTTACGATCTCTTCCAGAACTAGTAGATCCATATAATAAGTATTCAATTTGGAATATAGTTGGTCTAAATTTCTTATACATACATACCTATATATAATTCATTTAAAAAAGTATAGTATTTTCGTTGATATTTTTCAACTTTGCAAAGGATTTTAGTTTCAGTTTTAGAATCATCAAAGTGCTGCGCTATTGGTAATATTTATATACAAAAATGAATGTTACAAAATATTTTCTTTTTTTTTTCAATTTATTTCTTGCAGCTATTTTTAGAAATCCTTGCAATTATCATCAGTTTTGCCGAGCCAGGTTCCTACATTTAAATGGAGAAATGCCCTCATATACAACTTTTACAGACAAAAAGCGTACAAATTATTTTATTTAAATAAACATAAATGTTTGTTACAGATGGTATAATTGAAGACAAAAAGTGTACTTACCTAATATTTTCGTGGAACGCATATATAGAATGCATAATGTATATGTATTAATAAATGGTATTTGGTTGAAAATATAATTAATTGTATTCATGGTAATTTTGAGGTGAAGAAAACTGTAGTAGGTATAAATATATTAAGGGCTTTTATACAACATCATAAAGCCATCGTAAACGTTGTAAAGCTTTAAACTTCGTAATTCTGTCACAATTTGTATTAAAAATGTTGACAAATTTACGCGGCTTACAACTTTACTACGTTTACGACGACTTAACGCTATTGCATGAGAACCTTATATAAGTTGGTAAGTATAGATTACATTATTGATAGCAAAGTTTTCATGTTCTTATTTCAATTACATACAATTTATACACAATTAGCTACGGCACCAATTGTGGCAATACACAACGATAAACAACAACAAGAAATTGTCGTCGCTTCGCACTCGCGTTGGTTTGCTTTGTTCCTACCAAATTGAAATCCTAGATTTCGGTACAAAAATTTTGATGTTTAAAGTTGATGGAACAAGATTTCATGGAAATTTCAACGAAAACTCTAGATATTATGTATTTAAGGCTCATCCAAGCAACTGAAATTGTCTGGCAATAAATGCCAGATAATGCCAATAAATAGACGATGCCACTGGCATTCTTTTGAGGAAAAAAATTGCGTTTTGTATTTGCTTTTGCATAGAACAGTCTCATTCAAACTTTTTTGACAAACTGTAAGCTGACGATGAATAAAAAAAAATTTTCCGATTTTTTTTCTCACCATCAAGTTTTTTATTCAAAAGAGCTGTATACTATTCTCAAGCCGCAAAAGCAATTTTGAAAAACGATGCTAGAATTGTTGCTTGGATTTCCATGCACGCTTTTAAATTTTTTCTTCACTAGTGAACGCTCACCACAAAAAAAAAAATCAACCCCAAATGACATTTCTATGACGTTTCAAAACGTCAATTCTTTCTTCCGAACAACCCTTGGCTCGCTCGTGTGGTCAGCTCTTTGGATTAATAACTTTTTTCTAATTTTTTGTTATTAAAATGTTAACCAGAGCAATTAACAGCAATGTATTCCTCAAATACAATTCAATTCGTATTAGTGCCATCAGCGGACTACAAAAAGTAAGTCACATTTCCATCAAAAGATAAATCAGTTGCCTCCAGAATTAGTTCATGTTATGCAATTTGTATCGTTATAGACATTCTGCTCACATGCGAAGTACGCTGAGCACAAGCCGATAGAAAAGATTCGTAACATTGGAATATCAGCCCACATTGACAGTGGTAAGACCACACTAACTGAAAGAATCCTCTACTACACCGGTCGTATAGCTCATATGCACGAGGTAAGAGGCAAAGACAATGTGGGAGCTACAATGGATTCGATGGAATTGGAACGGCAGAGGGGCATCACCATTCAGTCGGCAGCAACTTACACCATGTGGAAGGATAACAACATCAATATCATCGATACGCCTGGTCATGTGGACTTCACAGTAGAAGTGGAACGAGCTCTACGTGTCCTGGATGGGGCAGTTCTTGTCCTATGTGCTGTCGGTGGAGTTCAGAGTCAAACACTGACCGTCAATCGACAGATGAAACGTTACAATGTTCCGTGCTTGGCTTTCATCAATAAACTCGATAGACTGGGATCGAATCCCTATAGAGTTTTGTCGCAGATGCGTTCCAAAATGAACCACAATGCTGCCTTCATTCAGCTTCCCATTGGCCTGGAATCAAATTGTCAGGGAATTATTGATTTGGTCGGTGAGAAAGCAATCTATTTCGAAGGTGCCAATGGTACAGAGCTGCGATTTGATCAAATTCCCAAAGACATGACCACCGAAGCTAACGAACGACGTCAAGAGTTGATTGAACATTTGTCCAATGTCGATGACAAACTCGGCGAGCTATTCCTCGAAGAAAAAACTCCAACTGAAAACGACATCAAAGACGCTCTCCGTCGCTCTTGCATCAAGAGAACCTTCACACCGGTTTTAGTGGGAACAGCCTTGAAAAACAAAGGCGTCCAACCACTGCTAGATGCAGTCATTGATTTCCTCCCAAATCCAGGTGAAGTTGAGAATATTGCAATGTACGAAAAAGAAGGCGAAGAGCCCGATAAGTTCATCCTTAGCCCAGCAAGAGATGGAAAGAGTCCTTTTGTTGGATTGGCATTCAAACTGGAAGCAGGGCGTTTTGGCCAATTGACTTATTTAAGATGCTATCAAGGGGTGCTCCGAAAAGGAGACAACATCTTCAACACTCGTACCAAACGTAAAGTGCGTATTGCACGGCTTGTTCGATTGCATTCGAATCAAATGGAAGACGTTAACGAAGTCTTTGCGGGAGATATATTTGCTTTGTTTGGTGTTGACTGTGCCAGTGGAGATACCTTTGTGACGGACATTAAATTAAATATTTCAATGGAGTCGATGTTCGTTCCGGAACCTGTGGTATCGATGGCAATCAAACCAAGTAATCCCAAAGACAGAGATAACTTTGCAAAAGCCGTGGCTAGATTCACAAAAGAGGATCCTACTTTTACGTTTGCTTATGATCCCGATGTTAAAGAAACAATTGTTTCAGGAATGGGTGAGTTCAGTTGATACTTTTGTTGAACAGCGCACTATCGAATTATTAATTTCTTATTTCATCCTCTCATAAAACATGTTTTTTAACTGTAACACCATTTTTTTAAGGTGAACTTCACTTGGAGATTTATGCCCAACGAATGGAACGAGAGTATGGTTGCCCGGTTACACTAGGAAAACCTAAAGTAGCATTCCGCGAAACACTAGTTGGCCCATGTGAATTTGACTTTCTTCATAAAAAACAATCTGGAGGATCAGGACAATATGCTCGAGTTATTGGCATAATGGAGCCACTGCCACCTGCAAGAAATACCCAATTGGAATTCACCGATGAAACAGTTGGTACCAATGTACCCAAACAATTCATTCCCGGCGTGGAAAAAGGTTTCCGAGAAATGTCTGAGAAGGGTATGTTGAGTGGACATAAGCTGGCAGGTATTAAATTTCGACTACTCGATGGTGGACATCATATTGTTGATTCAAGTGAATTGGCATTCATGTTGGCTGCCCACGGAGCAGTTAAAGAAGTATTCGCTACTGGTGCCTGGCAAATTCTTGAACCAATTATGTTAGTTGAAGTTGCTGCACCAGAAGAATTCCAAGGAGCTGTTATGGGGCAATTGAGCAAAAGGCATGGTATTATAACAGGTACTGACGGTGCCGAGGGATGGTTTACTGTCTATGCTGAGGTTCCATTAAACGATATGTTTGGTTATGCTGGCGAACTCAGGTAAGTTTAAAAAGTTATTCTTAAGAAAAATTTGTGTATACCTAAGCGTAATTATTCCTTGCAGATCAAGTACACAAGGCAAAGGTGAATTCACAATGGAATACAGTAGATACTCGCCCTGTTTGCCCGATGTTCAAGAACAACTTATTAGACAGTATCAAGAATCACAAGGCATTAACGTTGATAAAAAGAAAAAGAAAAATTGAATAAATCAATAGAGACAAAAAATATTTATTAGATCTTAAAATATAGTATAATTATTTCTATTTGTTTTTTTTTTTTTTTACAACTGTGATAACGAATATTTTTGCGGCAACGGGTGCCGAATAAATGATTAATTATTTGTTTTTTTCATTCGTTCAGACAATTTTCAGCAAGTTTATTATCATTATTTTTGAATTTTGGTAGAATTTTATGGAACAGCGAACTCCCTATTTGCAAAAGTACATTTATTGTAAGGCTCCCGTATACGTCAAATTAATTGTCTTCTCACATTTCTGTTTGAGATATGAAGACCATAAGGCGATACAAAAATGGATGACTTGGGGTGATTATGTATTGTTATGGCGTCACCAAATTATTATCAGTTTGCCCAAGAATTAACGCAATTGATTTCCATTTAGTCATTCATTTCGTTATCTCCATCGTCGCCGCAGATTTAAGATAAATAATTTTAGATAAATTAAGAACCCAAAAAGTTAATTTTTCCATAATGCGTGCTTTGTAAAATTTGAAATTTATTTTATGTAAGTTCTTCATATATGGCGCAACATGGTAGTAGATAATAAATCGGTAGCAGTCGTATGACAACAATGCATAATCGCAAGATCTACCGTGTTATCAAACAGAGGCAAAACTAGTATCATTATTGCGTAGTGGATAGTGCGTTGGATTGGCACGCCGAAGATCGGGAATCGATTCCCAGCCGGTGACACCTATCAACGAAATTTTTTTTTCAGATATACTTACAAATAATCCTCCCAAGAGTATATTATCTAATGGAAATCTTACTCATTCGGACTCAAGAGATGAAGGGCCTCTGCATTCTTGCCAACAATATACACAGGAATTGTGAAGAGTTGTAAGTCACTTGAGACTAGACCCAGGTTATCTAAGAAGTGTCTCTACTACATTTATTTACTTATTTAATGCATCAGGAAGGTACTTCAGTGCACCACCATCTTATAAATAAAACAAATATTTTAACTGATTTTGACTTTTATTTATACAAAAATAATCCATATATTAAATTTATGTTAAGAACATTTTTCCGTCCTTACACGTTCGAGCTTAGATTATGAAAGAATTTTTTTTTTAAATTCCTTGCGCAAGAACCAGATATGGTAATAAATAAGAAACGGGTGTTTGCTTTTTATTCATACATCCTTCAACTTTCAAAATGTTTGAATCAGCATAGAATGCAACTGCTTCTTCGTTGTTTATTTTGATTATGTTGTCGTTCAGGGTGTCTTTTACACTGTGAGTTAAATACCTTGGCTGGGGGTTATAGCTGCTGTGTTGCCATTCTAGCATATACTAGCTTCTTTGCCGAAAACAGTAAGTACATGTCCAGCGTGACTTTTTTTCGCTTCAAAGTAAAGACGTTCGTTCCTGTAGTGTCGTTTGTGCCGCTGCCGTTCGAATTTCAGTCCGGTGCAGATCCTTTTTAATAGACTTGCAAGTTTCCTCATGGCCGTCTTGGAGATCGAAAACCAAACCCGGAAAGCTGTAACTCATGACTGGTCTCAAGATTTGTTTGTAGTTAAAGAATTTTGCCTACTGGGTCAGTTGAGCTTTTTTTATGTGGGGGAAGTTGATGGAAGGCCCAGCTGTATTTTTTGAGTACGTCTCTTGACTGGGGCTAAATGTTTCGAACGCATTAAGTAGATCCCCAGATAGGGTACACAAGCCTTTCTTCAAAGTATTTAGCTCCATTTGGATTGGTATATTATGGGTCGCGCAAACGCTTTTGCCCGTTGTGGGTATCCTGTAGAAGAAGAGTTCTGATTTGGAGGGGTTGATACAAATACCCCGCTTCCTATAAAATAATACTCAGAATTTACGGATGTTGGCCTCGACTTTCCGGACGGCTATCAGTGATGACATCGATATGGTGTAGATGAGTGGGTCATCGGCAAAGAGGAAGTTCTCACATTCGTTTGGGATTAGTTGGTCGAGGTCAAATGCTGGTCCATTCACTCGATCTGAATTTACACTTTCATCATACATTATTCCATACCACGCTCTCACTCTCTGTGTTTTATAATACTTAACAATTTTTTTTAGTTTAATTCCTAGTTTTTATCTTTTTTACATTTTCCGTCTATGTAAACAAAAATAAATAGCTTCATTTAGTGCTACGAAATATTATTTAGTAATCCTGCAGTACTTGAACAACTGCTACTCATAGGCAGTTCTTTGGCAATACCTCCCCATTCGAGTTTATATAAACGAGTTCTCCATCGTATCGCCGGATTCCATAAAGCTTGCAAAAATAGATAGGGCCCGCTGATTTCTCGAAACAACCAACCAATCACAAATTCGAATTTATTAAAGGGCAATGAACCATTCTGAACAATGGACAGTAGTATATAGTCCGACAGGAACCACGCCAATATGTGTATAAGATAAAAAATTAAGGAATCATAGTTGAAGAGCACATTTACAGACCAGGAAGCAAACGCTCCAACAATCATACACTCGGATAGTGGCTCTAGTAATATCGTTGTTGGGACCATTGCAACGCGAAGTTTTGCCCAACGTGTTAGACGTGCTTGGAAGTTGGTTATATCACAAATACCGCTATTTTGCCATGCTGGTTGATTACTAATGCGCATCTTCCATCCGTGATCGGTGAAATATTTCGCAATGAAAAAATCTTCGGCTAGGTAGCATCCGAATTTTTGTAGACCACCAGCTTGATCCATAACATTCTTACGAAACAGACATGACATACCTGTGTGGCAGTTAATGCCTAGCAGGTCAGCACTCAGGTAGATACGCGCTTGTACCGTTCCGAAAAATATTTTTTCAAAAGTAGCTGCAAAGCCATCACGATCGCAGGTAAATGGCATTTGATGAACAAGTCCTGTTTTTTCTGTCATATTCTGAACCATATCCAAGAGGGTATCAGTTTTCATCTTTATTCCGCTATCGGATATCATGATTAGCTCATGTTTAGCTGCTGCATAACCTGGGCACATGTTATTTATCTTCGGATTAACACCAACTTGAGAGCCACCAATAAATAGACTAGCATCTACCAATGGATATTTAACCATTAAAGCTTCAACAAGAGGCACAACCGGATCGGTTTTTTCTTCGACGCAAAATAGAAGCTCATAAATTGGATAATCCATGTTGAAAAATGTTTCTAAATTATGTTCCAAATTAGGATCAGTACCCATTAATGGTTTAAGAATTGAAACACCTGGCCATGGTGTTTCCTGCTGACCATAGTTGCAAGTTTTTCTATGGAACTTAAATTTTCCGTAAGTGATAGCTATTAAATGAATACACCAAGTTCCGCACCAAAATACCAAAAAGAAAAATGCGAAACCATATAGCGTTGTTAGAACTGGTGGCATCTTTTGTAATATTTTTTTTTTTGTTTTTGAGTTGTAAGTAATATTTATATTAACTAGGAAGTTGATTCAGTTAGCGGTTGCGAATTCCTTTCTTATTCCTCCTGTATTAAAACGATATTCTTTTTTATTAAAATATTGTGTTATGTTTATAATAATGAGGAAGTATTACATTTAAACAAATTTCCGGAGTAATGAAGTCAAATAATAATAAACTTAAGAATTGTGTGTGGTATTTAGACTTTAGAGGAAGCTTGGAACACAGAAAGAACACACTGAGTCACGGACGACGAACGGTGACGAATCACGAATGATAACGATTACGAATTTTCGATGGACTGCGATTAGGGCGGATTCAATCCATCATATTTGACATATATACCAGATCTATCAATTTTCCGTGTTCCTGATTGGATAGCTGTCATAAAAATCAGATGACTTTTGATTACGTTAACGTTACGTTGCTTCTGAATTTTCAGCGAGAGAGAGCGAGAATTCTTCACTTGAGTGGGTGCGTTCATCGGCAGAAATCTGAAAATTCAGTATTGAAACGTAACGTTGAACGCACAAAAAATCTGAAATTTCAGCCAAATGTCATATATTTTTTTTCTGCCATAATCTTATGTTAACCTGCTGATTTTACTGAAAGTAATATAAGGAAGAACTTTTTTGTCGCATAATAAGTGACTCTGACGAGGAAGTTACTATGTAAGTTGACTGGAAAAAGCTTGTTCGTTGTTTTTACTTGGATTATAATACTTAAGAAAATAGTTGAAGCCACACTTTTCACTGACAACCAAAAAATCTTAACAGTTATTACTCCCAAATGCACGTATTATTCGAGTTTTTCCACCAAATGTAATTATTTTAAATAAAAATTGAAAAATACAATAAAATTTAATTATTTTAAATAAAAATGGGGATAACTTTCACTTCTTGTTAAGGAAAAACTAAAGCCAAAATGCCATGGAAAAACTACTTCTCAATCTTATTTTTTTATTTTATTCACTTACAAAAAAACAAAACTTAAAAAAACCAACAAGTCGTACCAAACCGACAACAGAACACAAAATAGCTGCATCTACTATTAAGTTCAGCTTCTATGTGCAGATTCTTATTTTTTGTCTTGTTTTTTAGCTGTCATCTGAATTTTCAGATGAAAATTTTTATCTGAAAAACGTAAGCAAACGTAACGAAAAGTCATCTGAATTTTCAGATTTTTTTTTACAGCTGACCAATCAGAAGCCCCAAAAATTCAGATTTCTGGATCCTTGAACGTAGGGAGTGAATTGTGGTGGGAAAATGTCAAAATGTACCAAATGTATACGTATAAGTTAAACTTTATCAGCAGATTGTGTGTAATCATGAAGGAACGCCGAAACGTGTAATCAGGCTCTATACGAAATTATTAATTATAATATATCCGCTTTATGAATAATCTACATTTCACAATTTTGCTTTATCTGAGGAACAAAAGTGAATTTTGATATTTTGTGTTGTTTTTTTTTTTGTTTGACGTATCAATTCGGGTTCCGAACATAAATGACAATTTGGTAATGAGAAAATTTGCAGAAGATTTTATGCTACCAACAACAATTAAAAATGTTTTGTGAACATTTTGCAAAAATGAAAAAATATTTTGGGAAACAAAAAACCATTCACACCTACTTATTTATTAGCAAATATTTTAAAATGACATAAATATGCCTTGAGTACGTTACATATACTTCATTCTCAGAATTACTTTTGCAAAATTTTGACTAACGAATATAATATAAAGTTCTATTATACTTCATTTTAGTGTAAATCCTACAGGTAAAATGCTGATTTTCCCCTGAAATATCAGTTTTTCTTTGGCGTTCAATGACATAGTTCAGATCTGAATTTTCAAACTTTTTGCGTGAATGCACCCATGTTAGCTTTGTTCCTGAGATTCCTGATATCCAATTCGGAATATCTACCAGACGTCAGAATCAAATGAGCAAAGTGCCCTATTACACGACGGCTTTAGAGTCATGACTTTAACAATGAGTGTGAAAGTGAGATCAGATGTTTTTCCTCTTTCGCACTCATGGAATTTTGAAAAAAGTCATGACTCTAGAGTCGTCGTGTAATAGGGCACAAAGAAGAACCAAAGAAAAAAATTTCTGAACTGGGCGAGGAAAAAAGAACCGACAAAAAAAAGCTTACAGCTGTTACTTAACTAGGCGAAAAGTTAACAAATCCTTTTGGAGGTGCGAATTGTGAATGCAATTAGCCAGTTTATATTTCTGAGATCTCAGAGGACTCAGAGCGCTCAGAAATATTAACAGGATTCCTCCCAAAAATTACTCGATTTTCCCCTTAAAAACAGAGACTGAAATTTTTTGGATTCGCTTGCTCAATTATTTTTTGTCGCAGTAAATTACATGAGAAGAAAAGAAAAAGAGAGTTGTTTTGACTTCTATGTGAGGAATAGTGTTTATATTTTATTCTCCTGCTCTGTCTAAAAATTGAGGAAAAATACTGAGCGCTCAAGAAATATAAACTGGCCAAATGTTTATCGTGACCGTTTTCCAAAAAAAAACACTTCAAATAATTGTTTTATTATGCTTATTCAACCATGTATCACTCTTAATATCCCTTATTTTTATCAAAAACACTGAAAATAATTAAAAATCTTTTTTGTTTGTGGTGCAGCTGTAAAATCTGTATTCTTTTCTTTTTTTCTTTGGGAACTGTCAAAATTAGAAAGAGAAAAGATAAAGATAGTTCCTGGAAAAGCCCAATTGCAAGATAGGCGTATTCCAAAACGAGTTTCAAACAGTAGGTGTTTTCCAGAACGAGTTTCATACAGTTTGAAACCGCCAGATTTAGTCATTTTTAGTGCGAAGTTGTCCCACAAGTGAATGTTTGTACTTTATTGGGCCAAAGAGAGCGCTCACGACAGATTAAAAAATTTCCCCTCCTTGCCAGGTCCGAGAAATTTCTGGTGGCTGTTTTGTACTGGATGTCAAATGCTTTTACGACTAAAAAAATAACAAATGAAAATTTGTGTACTTCTTGTTGAAGCTTCATGATTTGATACGTAAATAAAGAATATTTCTTTGCATAAGTTTAATCATTTTTATACGTGTATTTTTTTTTTTCTTAACATTCACAGCCTTATAGTGTCCTATTACACGACGACTTAAGAGTCATGACTTTTTTCGAAATTAAATGAGTGTGAAGGGGAGATCAGATGTTTTTTTTCGTTCGCACTCATTGAATTTCGAAAAAAGTCATGACTCTAAAGTCGTCGTGTAATAGGGCACTTATTTATTAGATTTTTTAGGCGGTTGCCTAGTTTGACAGTTTTTAATAGTCCTTAATAAAAAGTTGGAAATCTGCCATTTCATAAAATGTCAAGTTAAACAAATCCTAGACAACCGATGACGTTGTTCACGTAAGGCAATTTTAGGACAAAAGGAAACAAAGTTTAATTATAACTTTTTGTGGTTGGACGTGTGTCTTAAGTTAGACAAAGTCAATAAATACGGCTGTCAATTGCTTGTGCATTGATTTTATAAAAAAAATTGATTGACTTATGATTATGATTGCCCTACGGCTCTAGTCAAATATTGAAAAGGTGTAAATAAGTGGAGATTAGTGCCCAAACCATTCTCGATATTTTGACAGTTTTTCTTCCCTCTGAGAGGATTTTATCCCAAAACGTCATAATTTGACATTTAATCCGAAATACTACGAAGAATTTAAGGAGCAAACCTAATGATAGCATATGAGGGTACACCCAATGCAGCGTTTCTCGTCGTCACGTCACGCCAAGGATTCGAAAAATGAAAGAAAAGCGGAAAGAAACAGCGATTTTGTTTTTGTCGAAGCCTATATAGTACGCTGTTGAGGAAACGAAAGTTTTCTCTGGTTTCTTAATTGAGAACGAAATTAGCCAGATTATATTTCTGAGATCTAACATGCCGGCTCCACTAGACATGAGCCACGCTCAGACTATGAACCTGTCGAGAAAAAAACCAATGGAGGCAAAAAAAATCCATGTCTTGTCGACGACATGTCGAAGAAAACCAAATTTTGAACAGCACATGAACGCTGTTTAAGCTTGGCCATGAGATTTAAGATTTCACGTGCGTGTGAGTTTTTGTCTGATTTTCGTTATATCTGGAGGTAAATATTGATGCAAAAGTTGTTATTTATTTACGTGACCTTTGTTTTTATAATTTGAGTTGAATATTGCTGCATAAGATAGAAGTAGTGGTGAGAGAGAAATGAAACGACATGACATAATTTGCCCAGCGAGAATAAATCTGCTGTTTGTTGATTGGATTGTGGTTGTGATGTTGTGCATCTGTATGTTCTGTGGAGTCGGGGTGTAAGAGGAATCAGAGCGCTCAGAAATTTAAACAGGATTCCTCTAAAAAATTTCTCATTTTTCCCCTTAAAAACTGACTCTGGAAGTTTTTGAATTCGTTTGCCCAATTATTTTTTGTCGCAGTAAATTACATAAAAAGAAAGGAAAAAGAGAGTTTTTTGACTTCTATGTGAGAAAATTGAAAGTTTGTGCCCTATTACACGACGACTTTATAGTCATGACCTTTTTCGAAATTTAATGAGTGCGAACGAGAAGGAATATCTGATCTCCCCTTCGCATTCATTTAATTTCGAAAAAAAAGTCATGACTCTTAAGTCGTCGTGTAATAGGGCACTTTATAAGCATCGCCCCCCCCCCCCCTCTACTCGTTTGTCAAATAATTGAAGTCAAAGTTCAACCAGAAAAAATCTTTAAATTTTCATACGTGCTTTCACGTGTGTCACCCAATGTGTCAAATGGACGAAACACAAAACGTCCCAAAAAACGAATCGTGTAATCAGGCTCTATATCTCGGCACCGGTGTAGTAGCGCTGAAATAGCCCCCAAGTGCTTTGAATGGTGTGTGAGGCCCTTTAGGGTGGAAGCGGATTTTTCTGGCAGTTCTATGTTTTGTCATGACTGTCAAAATTCTTATCAAAAAATATATAAAAAGTAATTTTTTGATTCCATCCGGCTCAAATAATCTGCAAAAACGAAGTTAATTAGATTATTTTCTGATATCAGGAAGATATCTAGTAATATTACTAACAAAATGGTTATTAAACATCACATTGAAAGTTATGAAGATTTTACAAAATTGGTTGAAGGTTTAGAATCTTCTGGTGAGCCAATTCATGTCCTCTTTAGTGGTAACAAGGATGAAAATGGAAAAAGTTGGTGTCCTTATTGTGTTAAAGGTAACTATAATTCTTAAAATAAATGTAAATTCTTATGAACAAATAAATTAATTTTATAATTTTTTTTATTATAGCTGAACCAGTGATCAATGAGCTTGTGGAAAAATCTGCTGAAAAAAGTCACTTTGTCCATGTTGAAATCGATAGACCATTGTGAGTAACTCTTTTTACAACCTACACATCATTTCACACATTCAATTATGCATTTCACAATGAGGACAGACATATATATCAATATTTTATTGAGTATCCATTAAGAGATTGAAAAATATTTGGCGGTTAGGCACGTCTTTGGTTGAGAGGTGTGTCCGTCTACCTCTATACGAAGGCATGGTACAGCATTTTGAATAGATTCGGAGATAAATGTTATAAAAAATGACCTTGACCTTGAGTTTATCTTTTTTACAAACAAATATAATGAATCATCAAAACTCCACCTGATCGAAGTGAGGGTCACCCATTATCTAAAGTAATGAAGCCCCACTAATTACTTTTAGCGTTTTCCATTTTTATTGAGTGTTAATCAATTGTAAAATTGGTGAACGATGTCCAAAGCCTAGACCACTCCAAACGGCAATCTGAATTATATGGATATGTCACTGTATGGAAATTTTCCGTGGAAAGGTTTCACTATCCGAGGCTTACAATGGTTTATCTATATCTTAAAAAAAAAAACATTTTAAGATAGCTTTTAAGATCTGCATGAATATTTAGCTCATATATCTTGTTTTCTTATTTCAGCTGGAAAGATTTGAATTGTCCTTTCCGCAAGGATCCGCGTACGCATTTGGTGTTCTTACCAACATTGTTGCGTTGGAAATCGCCTCAGCGTTTGGATGGCGAAAAATGCTCAAACAGCGGACTTGTTGAAATGTTACTTACTGATGAGGACTAAAAACAAACATTAACTATGTAGGAATGTTAAGATAAATTTTATTATTGTATTCATTTAAAACAACTTATTACATAATTACATATGGAATAAATAAAATTTGATTTTCTTTGTACAAATAACGACCTACATATAATTTAGTAGTTACTCTTATACTTTTTAATTTCTACCATTACAACATGTATATTTGTTAGTTGTGCTCTAGCATTTGGCGTAAGTAGTTTATGGAATCGATGATAATATTGCACTAAACTAGCCAAAGCAAGTTGCAGTAGTTGAGATCCAGTGAGTAGAGATGGAAACGAAAGCAATACTTCACGATTCAACTCTTCGAGAGATTTTTTCCAATTGGCCGAAAAACTTGCAACCAGTGCAAGACTTCGTCTTTCCTGCTTTCGCAATTCATCCATTTGTTCCTTGTCAAAAAAATGTTCGCATTCTTTGACGAATTGAATAATTCCACCGAAATGGGGTGCAAGAATTTCTTCTACATATTCGGAACTCCTAGCGTTGAGTTGTTCACGAAATGCTTCGGCCTCTTTGGAATTATCTCGAGTGTGTTCCATCAGAACACCCAATACAAGATCATAGTTGTTGATGAGGTAGATAAGTTGTTCTTTGCGCGAGGGAAAAATAGCCGCCATACGAAGGATGAAACATTCAACTTCGTTTTGGAGTTCGAGAAGGAGCAAACTTACAACTTCGTTGGGAAAATGTTCCGAAATACCAACAATTGCTGCTGAAAACTCTGCATAACGGCGAGTTATCTAAACGCGGAAATGCTTGTAAAAGTATTTGAAATATCCGAAGAAATTGATTTAACTTACATAATGAGGACCCATTTCTTTGCTAAATTTGGTCGGGTCACAATCGCGAATACTTTTAATGTTCAATCGGAAAACGTGATCAAAACGTGGCCAAATGACAGCTTGCATTGAGTCCCAATACCTATTTGAAGAATACAATAATTCTATTAATTTTTGCAGCGAACAAGATTATGACAGTTAACAGCTCGTTATTCCAAATTTATAACACATGAAGATTGAAGCCAAGAGCCATACTGAGGGGTTTGTTTCATGCCATCGTATTCATTTTTCATTCATCCAATCATCTCCTATTGGTGTAATTTGGATGTTCTAAGCATTTGAGAAGTATCGTTTCGGGGAACAGTGCTCGTTACGGAAATTTACTTTGTTCATCCAAGTTCTATTCATAAAAATCTAACAATTCAATTAAAAACTTACTTATCTAATCCAGGAACACATCTTTTATGACACATAAGTTGATACCGAAAAATTAACTGAATGCACAGAAACATAGCTATGGTATCGTAGCACTCTTGTATACTGTTCTCCAAGTTTTTCTATACAGACAAGCAAAAAAAGTCATTAAATAAACTACTCTTGATTACCCAGCATAAAACTCACTATCATGAAAGTAAGTGTTTTTCCCATAATTTGATTGAAGAGATCCTGAGCTTGTATTCCGCGAACCATAAAGAATTCAATAACAAACAAATATTCACGGCATGCATTGTCTACCAAAGCATATTGTTCCGAACGGAAGAGAGCTTCGAAGGTATACTTAGCAGAGACAGAGATATATTTATGAATACATTGCAGGGAGAATTATTATAAATAAAAAAATTTACCCTGTTTTTAAGTTGGGCGTGTGGAACTATAATTGGAGCCTCTAATTGTTGATTCAAGATATCGCCTCTTTTTCCAATTGTAAAAATGGTACTTTTATGCTTGAGATTAGTTGCTTTCGAGAATAAGCTTTTGGATGCTGTGTCCTCTATTCCCATCAAATCGTCTTTGGTTACAGATTCTTCGAATTTCAAAGCCAGCAATCGAGATGAATAGCTCTACGAGATTAAGGAATACATTACAAAATGCAGAGGGTTAAAGGAAAATGTAGGCAGTTGTTTGATTAAAACTAACAATTCTAAGCTAAGGTATTCGAAAGCTCAAAGAAGCAATGAGAATTTTGTGCTGCGTTACTAAGAGCGTCAGAATCTCACCTTAAAGTAACTATAGTAAATTTTTCCCATCGTGTCGATATATTCATTGCAGATCTCCTGTGCCACTTGTCTTTCATTCGAAAGAATAAACTCAAAAAAGAACTTGTGCTTCAACATTGCATTCTGGGGAATTTGGTAGTTTGTCATGGGTCTGCGGAACTTATAAATTTGTTCTAGCAGATAAGTGCGAATCTTGGCCATAGCTTTAACTTTTAATTTTTGAAGAACATCGCAAACATCACCAGCTGACTTGCTTTCTTTGAAACTTAATTCCTTTACCAGATTCAGTTTGTGATTCAATGTATTCAACTTGCTTATGAATTCTTTCTCTGTAACTGGAGTTTCCATGATGGTGGTTATCATCTCTTCTGGGACAGCCATATCTTCGATGAACTGCGATAGTTGAGCCTTCACCGATTGCCTATTCGTCAGCTGCACCGACATTGAAACCGATTTCTTTTGCAGAGTTGTGATTTCCGAACTGATGTTACTGAGAACATTTTGGAAATTCATTAACATTGATTCCATACGCTCGAGGATATCGTCACATTCGCCAATTTGATTGTGTAAACTGGCAATGTTTTGACTCTCAGCAATGTAATCTTCGATGGATTTGTTTTCAACTTCCTTGAAATCTCTTTCGATTTGTCGCGAATATTGTCGCAAATCGGTGCCTGTTTTGAGAATTTCACGAACTTCTTCATTGTCTAATTGATCAGATATACAAGGCTCGTTTGCAATCATTGTTGTCATTTAATTAAATTAAATTTTTACATTAAATATTAAACTTTATGCAAGCACAAAATACAATATGGTCCAAGAGAAAATTGTTTCTTATTTTAAGAATTTTTTGCCAAGTCAAAATATTTTGACAGTTTTTGTTTGCGGATGACGGTCAACAGCGCCACAAAAGTGAAAACAAAAATCAGGAATAAGTACGTTTCAGGGTGCGAAAAAAATATATTAATGGCGCTTTCGCTTAGGTGACAGTTCTACTTCAGAAAAAAAGATTCTGGATTTGAATTTAGAATTGAAACCGGAGCACAAGCCGTGAAAAATATTACAATGTCCTTGAAAAACTTATGTTGAACTCCTTTCAACCAAAATTTGATTTGTTTAGAAAACAAATATATTTTTTTATACACACACCGCAGAAAACAACATGCAGTATACTGAGATCTCTGGTTTATTATTATTATTTAATGATTGATGATTGATATACTTGGGACTATCGATAATGATATGGACACGCCTTTGGTGCAATTATCTCGAATTTAATTTTAAGGGTTACTTATAATATATAAATAAAATTTTAAATTGTAATTGATTAATTAAGTGAATTTCATAATTAAAATTGTTAGTACATTCCTTTTATATTATATTAGAGATGTACTTATTATTAAATAAGAGCGCATTAAAAGCCAGCCAATTTTACATTTATGTATCGTTAATATTGATCTAATGACGGTGTGCATACCAGCTTCACGTGAGGAAACTCATGGCTCTCTTTTCAATCTAATTCCTATTTCTTAAAAGAGATTGCAAGGTGAGGCAGAAAAAAATTAAAAACTTCTGACTTACTTTCTTTCCAAGAGATGGAAGTTAGAAGTGAGATAAAAATAAGATATGTCAAAATGAGCCACCTCTCGTGGAGCTGGTATGAACACCATCAACTAGCTGTATTGATTAATCGGTATTTTCAAAAGCTAAAACTTTTGGAAAAGACAAATTTTAGTAACCTCTTTATTAATAATAATAAATTATAACCAAAATCGGAGTATAAGGGATTATAGGTGCATTTATAGTAACTAGATATTTTAAAGCCAATACGGGACACATATTCTTTAAGTACCTATGGTAATTTTGGTTATAAGTAGATAATATAGGTAGGTGTAGGTAATGACTGAAAAAAATATTTTGTGACTTTAATGATTTCATTAAAAATTTGATAAATAATAAGTTACCAAAACAAATCTAAAATATCTCTTCAGTCTTATGTATAGATGTTCTTTTCAACAACAATAATCGATTTTTTGTTTGTTTTTATGATCTGAGATCAAGTTTTCTAATTTTTTTTCTGTAACATTGAGGCCACACGAGCCAGTACTGGCTAGCCAGTCGCAATACACTCACACTTTTTTACCGACACATACAAGCCGAAGCAACTGGCTCGTCAACTGGCTTGCTTTTTTCGAAGCCAGTTGGGAAGCCAGTAGAGCAGCCAGTTACAGGGTTCGGCAGTACTTTTTCGGAGCAGATTTGGAAAAATTGGTCTTAAAACTAAAATTGACTCGCAATTTATTTCACAAAATATTAATAAAATAAGATTCGGGGAGTCAAAGTTTTATAAATTTGCTAATGCCCATTTTATTCACTCGTTTAATGCAAAATTGGATTTAAACTGCATTCCGGAGATCAGTTTAAGTTATTGAATCCAGATAAATACTGAATTTCATATTATTCACTTTTTTGACATTTTAATTTCAAGAAGTGATATCAAACCTAAAATTTTTCAACCAAGTTTAACCAAAAATTTGTTATAATTTTCATGCACTGTTTTTGAAAACGAATTGGCTTACTGAAAACTCACATGTCTCGCCGTGGTCGTCGAAACGTAGTTCCCAGTATCGTGGTCATTAAGCTCGTCTCGCTATGTTCTCACCATGCACATTTACACGGGAATCTATGCCGTGGTTTTCTCGCTATGGTTTCGCTTTGGTCTTTCCATCACATTTAGACGCTGTTCTTTGCATTGAGCATGTTTTGCCATCATCTCGCTTGAGTCTCGCCAAATTTTTTTTCATTTGAATTTTTCAAAGTGGTTAAAATAAGCTATAGGTCTCGTGTGGTGTGTTATTGGATCCTCTTACCATTCGAGGAGAGAACCAAAAAATTGGTGAATAAATTGATTAAGCGGTGAGAAGGCTTTCCCAAACCAAAGTGAATAAATATTCTAGTGAATTCCCATCGCCTCATTGTAATTGCTTTCATTTAACGCCATGTAAAGAAATTCTGACCAATAAAATTTTAGTTTTCTTTCTGATGGTTTCGCGTTGGTTTGGGAGATACAAGTAAAGGCTCTCCAGAACCAACGCAAAACATTCGTAACGTTCTGTTCTTTTGCTAGTTTTGTCGGATAGCATTAGTGTGTTTTTAGTTCATTTTATTTTGAAAGAATAAAATATCATAGTACTTCTATTTGTTTCCCTAAATTCGGAGTAGATTTATTCCATTTAGATTAACATCCGAACCCTGGCCAGTATAGAAGCCAGTACAGCATGCCGCCTACGTCACAGCCAATACACGAATAGGAAGTTGACAGTCAATGTATGTAGCCAATTGGCTAGCCAGTACTGGCTCGTGTGGCCTCAGGGTAAGAAAAATCATGAATGTTTGAGCCAATTTTTCAAATCTTAAATTTTAGCATGAATGACACGCACTTGCACATTTTAGCAGTCTAATGGGCAAACAAAGCAATTTAATAAAAAATCAATGAAGCTGATCTTGATTTTTCAGGAGACTTACTCCTCTTTTTATTAACACCCTTAAACACCACAACAATTAACAGACATCAGCTTGACAATAAGTTTGCTGCTTCACAAACACAAATTAAACACAAGAAAAAAACAAAAAATGGCAATAAGATTTTTAATAAATGCCTTCATGTACTTTATTAGAGTAGCACTTGTAATTTCAAAGATTGCATGTTCTGATAGTTACATATAAGTAATGTTACTTATAAAGTTTTGCGTGACTTTTCGCGACAAATCTGTAAATTCGGGACACTTTGCGGGCAATTGATGATGCAGGACAGCCACCTCAAATGCGGGACTGTCGTAATGTGAGACGCCTGGTCACTATAGATACAACTATCGAGATATCAAATAACAAAGTCGACTAGCAAGTTATGTTTTCAGCCTTTGGGAGGGGTAAGGAGGGGTAGGTGCTAGGTTCCCTTTTTTATTTTCAGGGTAATAACCTTTTAATTCTATTTTAAAAAATCGGATAGGACACTCTGTTATTTATGTCTAGGCATACACACAACAATAGATTGTTTATTTATAGAACTCAAGATATGTATAACCATTTAACGTGAACCTTATCACCAATTTTTTTTTTGAGATTTCCAGCAAAAGAGCAAAAATCAACAAATAAAGTATCCACAAAAACAGCGATAGTACTTGCTTAAAATGCTTAAATCAAGAGTCCTATTTATCGGATCACAAAGATAAATGTATTGAGACTTAAGCTGGCCATACACGACAGAGCCAAATAGCCAAATGGCCCCATGTGGATCCAAAATCGGTGGTGTGTGGGGTGAATCAGCTGCAGATTCATTTGGATTTTCAGTCAATCTGAAATCCAACGGAGCCAAATGGATTGGATGGCCAGCTTTAAGGGGAAATGACAGAATATCATTTCCAATTTTTTAAAAGTGTATTAAAGTATTAATCACCTACCATATAAATAGGAAACCAAGATGATTTTAACCCCCCACACCAACCAAAGGCAGAACGAAAAACCTGCCATATATTACTATACATGTACCTATAATAAATCTCTTACTGCGATTTTGATTATACATACACTCCCAAAATCTGCTGTCGGCTTTTGGTCTATTGTATTCGCAAAAAATTGCTGGAGTTTTACAATACAGAAATACATGTAGAGTAGATACATAATTAAAACAAATTTGCACTTCTCGTATTTTGAATTAGGTCCTTTTATTTGCAGCTTTCCATTAAATTTTTAAAACTGTCTGATTTATTTAAAATTACCATTTTTAATTGCGATATATGTGTAGGTACCATATGCCAAGTTATGCATTCGTAAAAAATCGAACTCGAGATTTTGATGAAAACTGTTATTACGATGATAGGGAAGATGAAAAAGCCCCAATGACTGTTTTTTTTAAGAACAAAAAATAATAGTAGCTGCCATAGTTTTTGTAGCACCTTTACATAAGCGTATTTTCTTAAAAATGGTTCCATAATATTTCTTGGAAAAAACAATAAGGATATTCATGAAACGTCTTAAGTTAACAAATTGTATAAAATGACGAGCTTACACAAAGTTTTCATGAACGACCTTTTTTACACATTTGATGCTAGGTAATTCAATCGGACCAATACTACGTTTTCATTAGAGCCGACATTATGTAATTTCGCAAATCACAGAAAAAGTGTTTTCATTTGTAATTTGGTAATTTCGTTTGACAGCTCATTTCATTTTTAAATTTCAACTGGCCGTTAAACGCTTTTTGTTGTTGTTTTTTTTCTTGCTATTTGCATTGAGCTTTGACATTTTCATACAAAATCTTTTCAGAACTCTTCAAACTGTAGGCAATTGGGTGTGTTCAATAGGTTTTGATTTAATTTCTAACCTAATTTCGTGCAAATTCGGTTGAAATTATTTCATTTCAAATTGTGAATTTTTATGGGAAATGAGATGATTTTGTATCGAATTTGGAAATTTTCAACAAAATTATCCATTTGGCCTAATGAAAACGTAGTAAAAGAGTCGCAATGACGTTTAGATAAGTTTAACCAGTTTGGTTAATTTTCCGCAGTAAAATCCTTGGATGGGCTTAGCCAAATTGTGTACATCATTTCCAATATAAAATTTAACAGTTCAATAACCAAAACATAAACTTAACCATTTTGTAATCTTTTGTATTTCGTTCTACAGTGCGCAGTTTCTCTCACTAATGTCACTAAGATCGAAAATTGTATTTGATTACTACTCCACTTGTTTTTGGCACAAAATTTATCTGTCGTTACATTTATTGCTGATGAAAATTTGGCAGTTGATGTTTTTTGTTTTGAATTTTTATGTTTTATTTTTTTATATGGAAAACAGTAGCATATTTGTTAAATACAACAACAAAACCTATGATAAATTATACCAAACTGTTTAACATTCTACTTTTTTTAACCGGATATGCTCTTAAAAACACGGTTACTAATTTAATTATGAAAATTTTCGTTTCCCTTCAGCTGCGCACTAGGCTTTAATCTTGAAGAATTATTTTTTTGTCTAGACAAAAATAAGAATATATATGAATGCAATGCAGTTAAATCATCGTAAATGTAGTAAACGTCAGAAACTTGAAAATGTCTTTCCGACGTTTTCATGTTACTTCGTTGCATGAATATCCTTTAATGTTTCTATAGCAGAGAATTATCGACAAAAATAAGCATAAATACCGCTACTTCTTCAAAATACGAACCCTTTCAATTCATAAGAATGATGTCTGAAAAGAGAGAGATGAATAACTGAAAAGAGTTGATTTTTAAGTTTTCTTCAAATATAAGTTATTGAAAATGGATAACAATATTCTTCTTCTTAAAATTAAATCATCTCTGATTCTTATTTAGATACATAATATGTATACACATTCAAAATAATACGAATGTACAAAAATTAAATATATAGATACATATGTATTTACATAAGAGCTTATTAATTTTTTATTGAAATAAACAATTTCAAAATATTTAAATTAAATTATTAACTTTTTCGTGATGAGATGACTATTATTTGCATAATAGTCTTTACCTTGTATTTATCTGACCAAACCGTGAGAAAATCTTAGTTTTGCTCTATTCAAACACGTGCCAAAGATTAATCTTTCAACTTTTATGATCTTCAAGACAAATACAAATATTTCGCATGAAATCCAATTCCACTTTCATTTATTGTATCTTTCATTCTTCATCATATCAAATCAGTAATTTTATGATGACCATAAAGGTATAGCTATAGCCATATAGTGATGACATCTTGTTAAGCTACTCAAGCAAGTAATTTGAACTGCAAACTGGGCAATAAAAAATTATAAAAAGTGAAACGCCCTACACTTTTAAAAGGTTACTCACTCTTCTTTCACATGCCTTAAAAGTTAACGTATTCTAGTTTAAACGCCAAAATCTTAGCTGGAATATTAAGGTTATACATGTTTTCTTCTTTTGGTCAAGTGCTGTTTACCTAATTAATTTCTTCTCAAAAAAAAAAAAAAATTGTTAAATTATGTTACACATATTCAACAAGTTTATTTAAATGCGACTTCAACATCAACGAATGATGATGATGATGTTGATGGTGCTTTGAAATCCAAGAACAATTTAGCACTTTACTCAAACATCAGTCACACATGTATTCAACATTATAGTGTGGAACTGAGACTAGGTATAATTGGTAAACGGAAGAAGTGCACGACTTGATAGTTGTTCACGGTTGTTTATGAGATATCCATCATTCGTTGTGGACAATTGGGCTTATTCATTAGTTGGCTTCCGAACGAGAAATATAGCCTTCGAAAGAGGGGTGACAACGTGCGACACAACAACCATTTTGATTCAAAGGATATCGTCAAAAGTATGAAATCAGATCAGTTGTTGGCTTTGATGGTGATCTCTGGACTTTTTTATTTTTCGGAGGGTAAAACACTTATATTAAAAAAAAAAAATTACCTGACACACTTTCTCATTTTCTAAGGTAAACCATGTCCTGAAAGCACCCATCCCCACAAAAGCCGCTGTGATGTTTACTTTAAATGTGTTGTTCTTCCTTCAAAGACCCATGTCTGGATTCCTGAGAAATGTGAGGAGGGACTTATTTATGAACCTGATTTAAGGATGTGTGTCCTTCCTGGTGACAACTGGGAGTGCAATTTGGAAGAAATTAATAATAGAAACAGTGATTTAAATAACGATGAAAATATTGTGTTCGGCAGTGCAGGCGGTGAAATAGTAAAAAGATCATTAGATGATGTTGCAGACAAATTTGATTCTGCTGTGATTGATGAAAAGGATAGTGAAAGTGAAGAAGTAGATAATGACGCTAAAGAGTCAGATTATATTATTGTTGATGATAGTGAAAGTAGTTTAGTGAGTGATCGTGATTTTGAGTCAAGTGGTGATGGGGAGGGAACTGATTACATATTATTGGATACTCTGAACCCCGAGAGAAAAACAAATGAAGAAAGCACTGATCATGTCGAAACAACTTCGCCAACAAAGATTGATCCAAATTTAACAGCACATCTGCAGCGACTTACTCAGCTCATCGATGGACTTAAGCAAACTTATCAGAACAAGGACTCTGCAGTAGCAGACTTACGACCAGATCAGTTAAATGCATTTTTAGCTCATTATAACATCAAAGCTCAGCTCGATTCCATAGATCCAGAGAAGGAAGTTACATCACAAATGATTGATCCAATTAAACAAAATCAGTCTACAGAGGCAGAATCTACAACTTCAATAAGTCCTCAACTCGATCCAGAGACAAAAGTAATTTTAACAAATCAATCACCCAACGGATATAGTATTCCTCATCCAAAAGATGGTTATTCGAATTCACAAATAGTTGTGAATAAGCCGGAGGGATCTGTGCTCTTTACCCTTGGAAATCAACAACAGGATTCACCGGTCGATCATCGATATGATCCGAAGATTTCAGAAGACACCTTAAAGAGAGTCCTTCAGCTATCAAAGCAGATGCTTGATAGTCAGGAAGTTCGAAGAGTTATTCCCAACTCGGCTTATTATCCTCAAGTTATTCAACCAATTTATCTTCCACCACCTCTTCCCCAATATGCAAATAGCGCTTTCAATCTACATAGTAATTACGAAAGTTCAAATTACGATAAACCAGCATATTTTGGACAGAAAATAAAACCAGATAGAACAATTATTCACAATAACGTAAATATCTCACCCTCTGACGATAGAATTGATCAAGTTGATAGCTATGGACAAAAGTTACATTCATATCCACCACTTCCAACCTATCAATATTCCAGTGAAGGATCATCGGAAATTCAAGATCATAATTATGGAAATCGCTATGAAAACAATCAACTTGTCACTATTCGACCAAGCAATGGCTATAGCCACTATCAACCAACAACGACATCTCGACCTTACATCAGTGATACAGGTTCCACTCTATTTGACTACTATACTCCAAGTCCCCATCTAGACGAATCTAATGTAAATAATGTATTCCAAATGGAAAAATACCCAACACTTAACATTGGATCCAATTCTGGCCGACCCCCAATCAGGAACCACAAACGCCCTGATTCTCTACACAAGTCGCAGTTCTATCAAAATTCCTATCACAACAATTATAAACATCCCAGTCAGCAATCAATACTTCAACTTTTCCCCACTCACATTGACCCATCGAAGGTTAAGATTCGACCGAATAGTCAGAAAATAGAAAGTATGGAACAAGATATTGGTGATGAGAACGATGTCGACGAAGAAGACGATGAGGATGCTCAAAGTTCAATTGGTTCCAGTGACGATGATAATCAATCAGAGACCTACAATCGATACAATGCAAACAAACAGATCACGGCCAGCCAATTAGCATCATATGTAGGACAACTTACTGGAAGTAAAGCACCATCACAAATCTACAGCCATCACAGCGATCCAACATCGTTTCACCATCAGAACGAAGATGAAAGTCAATTAGGAAGCTACCATAACAATGATTTGACGTATGATTTATTCAATAGGAGGATAGCTCCCTCGATATCCTATGACAGTTCCAAACCGGATCCAAGTAGTTGTCCAGTTGGTATAAGACAGCCGAATGCCACCGAATGTACTCGATATTATGTTTGCAGCAAGGAAGATGGTCGCGTAATGCAGTATTCATGTCCTTCGTATACAGCTTTCAATCCGCAGACACGAATCTGTGATGCACAATACTACGCCATTTGTCATCCAAAAGCGGTGATAAGTCGTTACACCATTTCTGAAAATCAACGCATTCAATTAGAGGCCATTAAAGCCCTGCAAGATGCAAAACATATTCGTGATCAAGTTTTACGGGCACAAAATATAGCTTTTCGTCTGCGTTTAGGTGAAAATGATAAACATCGTCCATCTTCAACGACACCATCACCACAACATCAGCAATATTCATCTGACGTGTTGTCTAACTTCCTGCAAAATGCTATTGATTCGAATTCTTTAATGACAACCGGATCTTCGGACAAAGATTCTTCATATTCGAGCTCTGTTTCACAACGACCCAATACTTACATGAGTTCATCTTCAGGAGGTAATCGCAAAAGGAAATACTATTGCAAAGAGGGTGACAAGGTAGCCGATCAGACTTCAATTTATAACTATTTTGTTTGCTTCAAGAACTCACAGGGTGTTATGAAAGGTCATAAAATGACATGCTCAGAAGGTTTATTGTTTTGTCCGATGACATCAATGTGTACACTCCCAAGAAAGTGTTCTTAAGGGACATTTGTTTTTTAATACATACCTACGAGTATATGTAATTTGTTTAATTTATTATTTATTCATTTATTTACTATCTTAATTTATTTATTGTTAATTTATTGCGTTTATGTAAGTTATTATTTTTAAATATAGAAATGTACACACCTACCTACATAGTACATATTGATAAAACCATGAACTTTAAATGTTCAATAAACTGTTTAAACAAATTTGTTCAGTTATTTTTTAATTTCTTTATTGAATAAGCATGCATTAGAGCTGTGATTTCTGTACATTTATGGTAAGGCTGATCCTTGCATCGTGGGCTGGCAATGATTTGATGAAAATGAGATTTATAAATTTGTGTATAATTAAAGTACAAAAAATAATATATCAAGCATGTTTTTCAAATGGACCTAGACCCATTTTCCTGAATTGAAAATTAAATACTTAAGTTCAAGATGCGACAATTTACGATGAGGAAAATCCTTAAAAAAGTCCTTATTTGATTTTCAAGTTTCTCGCCATCGACTGATCTCGTTCAAGAAAAAATATTATATCTGAATTTGAAACTATAATTAAATGCTTATTTGTTGTGAGAACTCTGATTTTGAAACTTCAACGGTTTCTTAAATATTTAAGTTTCCGCTAAAATAAGCTTAAAGTTATCGGACGAAAACACAAAAATCATCAGTTTTATTGCTGAAAACTGTAGCTTTAGAAAAAAAATATTTAATTTTCCCATTTTTCATTGTAAAGTCTTGATTTTAAGCTAAATTTACCTATAGTACAGTCATCTAGTGCTTTTGCCATGAAAAATGTGGGGTAGTATTGTTTTTTTTTTCCTGTTATTTATTTTTGAGAGTGCTGAATCTGAGTCTGAGGTTAGTGGCTAAAATTTCATGATGCAACATGGAAAAAATGCAAGGAAGTAGGAAAAAATGCATTTTTTGCAGAACTTCAATAATGGCTCGAAAACTATTAATCATTCGTGAATTTTATCGAGTAACAATTCAAAGTAACCCAATTTCCAACGAATTTCTGTATTTTCTGTGACAACCGTTTTTCAATATTCATTTTGTGGTTGAATGTTTATAAAAAGTTTCCCAATAAGAGCGGATCGCAGTTGAAATGGTTTAATAAGTGGCCACCACTGGAAAGAACGACCATGTTCCTAATATATAAAATAGATGCGAATCGCTGCCACAAGAAAATACAAATTTTGGTAATAAAATTTTATCATTTGCACGTGTTGCTAAATCGTATACCTTACCATGCTGGTTAGCATAAATGGTTGAAAGACAACGCTCAAATGAAAAAAACCTCACGTATAAAAGTGTTATATTTGGTATTGTGATATACTTTTCTTTCAGTATTTTTTAGGACAAATTTAGCTGATATAAAGATTTCAGGGTGAGACATTGACCTAAAACTAATGTTTTGGATAATTCCTCCATCTCATTGATTATTTTTTATAATTTTTCCTTGATAATATGACACCAAAAGAGAAAATAATTTACGCTATCATTTAAAGATGACACCGAATTAACCATACAAACAAATTTTCACCTCCCTACGGTCAATCTCTGGTTTTTTTCTCATATTCCTGGAAGTAAGGATGATCTTGTTTAAATTTTATCGACAGATTTTATCAGTTTTGGGATCAGTGATTGAAAACAACTGGTTCAATATAGACGTGACTTTTTTTTACAAAACTCGTAACGGAATCTGAAAATCCTTCTTCTGTCATTAAAAAATAATTTTGAATAAATCCTATCCACTTTTTCTTCTTCCAGAAACAGTAAGCTACTTTTTTGTTTTCTCCTGACTATACTCAACACCAAATATCCCACCAGCATCTCTTTTAATGATGCGGTGTTCTTTTGAATGTTTTCGTTTAATATTCCTCAAAGATGTCCAATTTGGTTCAGATCTGGAGACTGGACAAGCCATGGAAGTAGTTCAATGCCTCTTTCAATAAATCTTCATATTGAAAAGAGGACTAGTGACAGAGTACATAACATTTCTTGTACCTATAAAACATTCCTAACCTATGTTAGAAGCATCTAAAATATGCCTTAGAGATGGCATTAGCAACTGTATTTTCACTTTCTTGAATCCATACGATCAATACAAACGAATATTTTCCCAACTCTCTCCACAGCTATGCAAATCCAGACCATACCGCTTCCTCCCATATTAATTTTTTTCGTACCATCCATTCTGGGATGAGTTATTCACTAACTCTTCGCAACACAAAAAACTACACCAGTATTTCCAACCGTTTCTTTTTTGAAGAAGTGATGTTATAGTCTTCCAAAACCGATCAAAAGACTTTTGTCCTCTACAGTGCGAACATTTAACTTTTTTGACTATACGTACTTAGATCGAAAAATTGAGAGTGCCTCATACTTTTAGCCAAGGCTGTATGTAAGCACATTACACATATTAAAAGTAATATCATTAGGGTTTTGACTTTTTTTCAGTTCTGCGCATATATCAAAATTCCAATCTTAGTTGTTGTGCTTACGTGTATTTTCTCCTCACGTTCACATCCTATTTTTATTACCGACAGTACTGTGGTATGAAAGCACAGTACACAAATTAAAGGTTATATCATTAGAATTTTGACTTTTGTTCAATCAATTTTTGTTGTTGTGTTTACTAGTATTATTTCCTCATGTTCACAGCCATTTTTAAATTTCACCTCGGTAATACCTTCTATTTGTGTACTGTGGTATGAAAGTACCTTCTACAAGCTAAAATTATTTTGAATTTCGAGAATTTACAAACTAAATTTATGTCTGTTCGCGTACCTCCTAAAACTACGAATTTCTACGAATTAAGCCCAAAGTTCTGTCAAAGCTCATATTAAAAAAAAATAAAATTCGTAGAAATTCGTAGTTATGGGAAGTACACGAACAGACCCTTTGTTTTCAAACAAAAAATTAAAGAAAAAACAAGTTATTTTAGTACTTTTCACATTTTTACGTCAATAACGTATATGAAGAATATGTATCAAGAAAGTAGGGGGCTATCACAGCCAAACAATTGTGTGATATTCTGTGATTGTCAAAAAAGTATACAAAATCCTGAAGGGAACAATTCAAAAGACCAAAAAAATTATATGTACATATTTTTAAATGGAACACGGCAATATTTTTGCACTTTTATCAAATGTTTTTGATCAAAATGTATCTAAAACCAAATTATTTTAGGCATTTCAAATTCAAAAATTTCACAAATCAAACTGAAAGAGAAAATTCAAAATTGTCAGACCATTGACAGGATTTATCATTTAGTACTTCTTAGTACAAACTTTGATAGAGAATCGCAAAAGGTATGTTTGTAAAGTGATATAAAGAAATATTATTATGAAATCTTAAATGATATTTTTTTATCACTTCACAGCTTCACAGATCGAGAATTGACCCCCTTGGGGTTCTTACACGATGTTATGATATTGTTCATGTAATTTTTTCTTTTTTTTTATATACAAAAACTAGGTACATAATATCACCTTAAAATGAATCTATGCCATGAAATTTTATAATAATTAATTAAGTTCTTTCATTAAAAGTGACCGAAAATGTTAAAAGGCAGATAGGTACGAACCAAACATTCAAATCTTGACACATAAAATAACTTGGTGTAGTTTATTCACTTTCAGAGATACTCTAGTGCATTGAGTATTTTTCTTTTGAAGCTTTTTTGCTAAAGATTTCAAGAAACAAAGGTTAATTCTAAGAGCCTTAACATGTTTTACCTCGCTACGTAAACGTTATTGTTCTTTTCTTTTTAAGTATGTTTTATATACTTTAATAAAGCACAAAATTCATATCATAACCGTAGAATGATATTAATTAAAACTATTAAGGTTAGTGTTTCACTTTCTAGTTCGTTTTCCCTCAAGAATAAATATTTATTTGCATTCTCTGATGGACACTAATTGTCTAAGTGAAAAAACAGTCATACAAACATTCTCTCATCTAAATTACAAATTTGTTTTATTTGTTCTTTGGGTAAATTGGTATGGCACGCATCTTAAAGCTATATGCTTTTCTATATGACATATATTTATGAGATATTAAATAGATCAATATTGGATTTAGTTTAAAGAGAAATCTACACAGATGGATGTATATACCTGCATAATTTCTTATAGTTTGTTTTAATTGTATTCATTTGTTATCTTCATGAAATTGTTAAAACTAAATCAAACAATTTCATTGATAAATATAGAGAAAATTCGAAAAAAAACACTAAAAATGTTTGTGTTTAATATTCAATATTGGTCATTCCAATTATTGATTCATTTAAAGAAAGCTTCATAAAGCATATAATTTTCAATTGAAAAATTTCTATAAATATAAAAAATCATTTTCCCATTCATGAAAAAAGTTTCATTGATTAAAGAATTCTTATGAAGAAATAGACACTCGGGCGTATGCGAAACACAAAAAAAATATTTTTATATGGGGTTTGCTACATACCAAGTCTACTTACTAAGTATCATGTTATTCAGTTTATGTACTTGGACATATCGTCCCCTGATTGCAAGAACTAGGTAACTCAATTTTTAAAAAAATTGGAGATAGCAAGGTTCATAGATATCTAGCTATCAGAGAACAAGTGACAGTTTAATTTTTATGTTTCTCACATTTCATAAATTTCTTATATTTTTCTATGGCAGAAAAAAATTGGATGAAAAGTCTTGAAAATTGCACAAAATGATACCGTTTTTACCGCGATGTTGTAAAAATTTAAAATTGAGTTACCTAGTTCTTTCAATCAGGGGACGATGTTATTATCAACCACCAAGTTTTGATCAAAATATGGATAGTTTTTCGTTTCAAAATGGTACACAATTTGTGTGACAGAAATCCTGATTTTCAAAAAGTTGATACTCAATTTTATACAAATATTCATTTAGGTATTTAGAGTTTTGAAAAGAGAATAAGGTTTTGAAAACATTCAAAAAAGGGCAGTGGCAGTTTGCAAGATTTTTGGCAATCAGGTAATTTGTCTCATTTCTATCATTTAATTGTTTTGTTTAACTTTTTTTCATGCAAATAATTATTTTATGACTCGAATTGTTTTCATTTCATTTTAAACGCATTTTCTAGTTAAAAAGTTCTTAAATTACTATATTTTCAGCTGTTGACTCAATATTTCTTATTCCTTGATGCGCTTCATTTTTTTTTTAATTATTCTAAAAATGTTATTTTCACTATTTGCACTACATGTCCATTTGTCTTACCTTGATGGTGAGCTAAATTTTGAGTACACTTTCCTACGAAAAACTTCGTTACTTTTACTGGTACATTAATGTAATATTAAGTTTTTTTGGGTTGAAATTGTATCGGAGAAAATTGAAACTGTGCGTTGAACCAAAATTGTCAAAAAGACGAACGAAAAAGTATATTAAAAATTTGGCAGCATTGGCAGCGTTCAAGATTCAGTGTTAATGTTAATTAGCCAGTTTATATTCCTGAAATCTCAGAGGACTCAGAGCGCTCAGAAATATAAACAAGACTCTTTTGAAAAAAATCCTCACTTTTTCCCTTAAAAACTGAGACTGAAATTTTTTGGATTCGCTTGCTCAATTATTTTTTGTCGCACTAAATTACATATGAAGAAAAAAAAAGAGAGTTGTTTTGACTTCTATATGTGAGGAATACTGTTTATATTTTATTCTCCTGCTCTGTCAAAAAATTGAGGAAAAATACTGATTGCTCAAGAAATATAAACTGGTCAAATGTTTCTGAACTCCAATCAGGTTTTGTTGACATTTTTTAGGACATCTTTGTATCTTTAAATTTTTAGGAAAGCTTGCGATCTATTTTTTCCAACAGCTGTTTTCTCATTTTGTGTTTTAGCCAAGAGAATAATACAATACTAATCTATCATCGCTTACAGAACACAGAACTGAAAATTTCTGCCCAAACAAAGAATTTTGGAGTTAGACAAACAAACTTTACATGCTTATAGGTAAACGTCGGCTTAGAGTGTAAAGCAGCTAACTCCTATTTTTCATTTTTTACAAACAAAAATTTTAAACAAAGTGTTCGCATTACTTGAATAAAACTAAAATTACATTAAATATTTTTCAACACTCGTTATTGCCAAATTTAGCGAAATAAAAAAGATTTGATAGACGTTTTTTTTTTTTTGCAATTTAGCAATTTAGCAATTTAGACAGGTCTCATGCTGATCTTAATTACATATTTTATGAAAGTTTTTGAAAGGTTATTAAAACTTATTAAAAACGTTTTAGTCGTTGATTTTTTTTGAAAAATCACACACGCCAAAACGGCTTTTGACTGGTGAGTGGTGGCCTTCCATGTTATTGAACGCACCATCGTTACCATCGAATAGTGACTTTGATTAAGAAATAATTGATTTTGTAGTCAAAATTATAATTTCAATAACATAGTTGTTTTTTTGATATTTTCTTATACATATCTTTAAAAGTATACGTTCTCAGACCATCTGGTTTTGAGTGTTTGACTTTAAATTAATAAAAGTATTGAGTAATAAAAATTGAAGTGATACTTAATAACGTTAAGTTTTGAAAAAAATTGTTTGAAAAATAAACATTTTTTTTTTTTTAATTTTGAGTTTGATAGTTAATTTCTGTAAGACATTCCACTAAAATAACTTGAGAAAAAAAAGCGAAAGAATTGGGTCCTAGCTTTAAAAAAAAGTTACAGTAAGTCATTGTAGGTATTTTCGTTATTATTTAAAAAAAAAATATTTTATGTATTTTTTTTAGAAAATTACGAAACACCCTGTACTCAAACTAAAATAACTCCCACCACACCAGCCATCCTTATTGGTACATTCTTGCCTATTGTCTTTTGAAGAAAAAAAAGATAAAAAAATGAATGCAGCTTTTTTGTATTTACTTTTTGTTTTATATCTTTCCCTTTGAAAGATAACAATAAAAAATTTATTTAAATGAAATAATTTTAAAATGATTTCTTACCAAGGAAAAATCCATATAAAAATTCATAAAATTAAACGCCTTAATATTTTGGAATTTCTGATAATACATTTTTTAATGAGATTTTTTAAAAGATAATATTGAAGAACAACAAAAAATAGAATAGCTGCGGTTATTCGAGAGGAAACAGAAAAAAAAGGTTTTTCAACAATTACATCTCACTGAAAAGAGATATCAAAAATGTTTGTGAGCCGACATTATAAAAGACATTTTAACCTACAGAAGCAAAAATGTTCTCTATGCCTAATAGTAATCGAGAAAGTCGCATTTACTGGCTTTTTCAATTGGGCGGGCAGAATGACAGTGTTTGTTCTGAAAAAAGGATAAAATGCTGACCGAACCGATCACATATGTATCAAGACCTCCAGCCATACTAAATGAGTTCTTGAAAACATTGCTAGCTGTTATACTACTTAGTCAATATTTTAACTTGGATAAAATGAAAAGAAAACACAACTACCGCACAAAATTCTTAGTCAGAATAAAATAACATTTTATTGATTAATGTGAGATCCAAATATATTAACATAATATTGCTTTTTATATGATTAAAAATAAATTATTTATTTCACACGCTATACATAAAAAACTTGAACTTATTCTACTACATCTTAAGTTGTTCATTAAAAAATTGTATTTTGAACTTAATTAAAACTAAAATATATAATACAACGAAGGAATAAATAAGTATAATAATTTGAAATACGTTAGATAAGTTTAATGTCCACCAGATGCCAGATGCCGTGAATAAAATAAGTGTATCATTTATTTCTTAAGCAATTGAATTAAGATTGGTACAAACATGTATTCTATCGGAATATTTGTAATTTAATTTCTCTACCCAAATGGCAAAGACATACTTTAAAATGAAAACTGTCTTGAACACATTGGTTTTTGCAACAGTAAAATAATTGGTTTCATTCTTTATTTATTTTGAAATTAGTCGTTTAAGCGTTAAAAACACACTTTAAAAAAACAACATTCATGGATTTTATCTAGTTCCGTTTACATGTACATAAATACCCAATGTTCCTGAATTAACTAATTTACAGCCTTTAGGTGTTCTAGTATAGACATTAAACAAACTAACTTAAAATAAATAAGTAAAAATAACAATAAGTTCGTATAATGTATCTTAAATCTATAGATTTGTCACAACTCAAATTATTTCTTTCTATATATTTTTTATTAATATGTTTCTTTTGATATTTAAATTTTATTTTCAACCATTGACTATTTTCGAATTTTAATATCTACACCTTGTTGCAGGTTTCAAATAAGGTAGGTATTTTGCATAATTCCAACACAAATATTTATTACAAATGAAATTAAAGACCTTTCGGTAAAAACTCTGCATAAAAATACTCGCGGAAAGCTCAAAATAATTAAATTCAACTCTCAGGCCCATTTACTCAAACAAAGCTGAAATATTTAAGTTGAACATTAACACTTACATACATTAACGATTAATGATAAAGTTTTCCGAGAAAAAATTTCAGTAATAAATAAGCGTTTAAGTTGAAGTTATATATTTAAGTTCCATTTCAGCAACCGGATTAAGTCATTTTTATGTAAATTTAAAAGCATTATAGGCATAACATAAGAAGGAAGTCTTGTATTGAGTTGGCTTGGAGTTAGTTTTAAATGTTTAAAATTGCTTGCTAAAGTAAAAATGATTATCAGACGTTTTCAAAATTATGCAATAAGTTCAGTTAAAATTTTGATATTCAAAATATAATATACATATATATAACTCAGCCGAAAATGAATTTTAGAATTTTGGAAAAGAAATATTGTCACACATTGGAGCCTAATCCAACCATTAATAAACTACATTGATCTAATTTTTGAGTTTTATTGTGCATTTTTTGACAAAAGCAATTGAATGATAGTTAAATTTAATTCATATAATATTTTTTTTTTGAGTAAAATTATATAAAAAAAAACTATTTTTGTAAATCATTTTTCGTCACAATGGCAACGCGGAACTCATACAATAAAAAAAAGAATCTTTATTCATCGAAACATACTAAACCATTCCAAAACCTTCACTGCCTTCACTTATAGCTATAAGAAGAGCCTTTTCAAATTGTTCATAGCTCTCATAGTCAGGCAAGCAAAGCTGATTAAAGCTGCAAAAAAAAAAAAAAAAAAATCAAGACAAAGTTGTTTATACGATATGAGATTTATTCTTATTCTTTTTTGGTGAATAACTTACCATGTATGTGCGGTAGGAAGATTACCAAATGTAGGAGCTGCTGTGATTTGAAATTGTGGATTTAGTTCTTGAAATCCACCTGGCGGTAGTTGAGAACAACCAGTGGTAAATTGTAGAAGTCGAGCCATTTCCGTTTGACTGAAATTACTGACACCAGCCCAAAACCAACCCAGAACTCGTCGGAACTCAGCTGAATTTCCATTTGCAATATGATGCGCCTTAAAATCTGCAATCGAATACTCTCCAGTTCCACACATTAAGAGCTAAAAGTGGATGTGAAAAATATTTTCTTGATTTAGGGAATTCGCAAAAAGGTTTAAACTCACCTCCAATTCATTTTCATCGAAAATGCTTAACAAATTATCAGGAATTATACCATTAAGCCCTTTAAGAAAGCTATCTACTTCATCTTTGACATTATTGCACAAGCGTTGCTGTGCCAAAGCATCTAAGTACTGATTTTTTGACGCATTTGTTACACGAACTTTTGATCCATTAGGAATGAGTTCGACTGTTTTTGATAGTTGACCGCTAATATCGTAAATTTCTTCAACAAAATTTAATTCTAATGATTCGCTAGCATCTAAATCTGTTTCTAGGATATATTTAACTTTGGAAAGATATAAATCGGGATCATCTTGTTCAAAATACTAAAAAAAAAAATTGACACATTTTTAGTCGCAGACACTATTTAAAAATTGAATTTCATATATTTTACCTTATAATGAACCCTTAAGCCAATAAGCTGTGCCAAAAAGGAACGCGTGAATCTGGCACGGACTAATTGTCGGTAGGAACCTCCAAGAGCACTCTCGTACAGACACTTTCCGACAATTTTTCCAGCAAACTCGAAGTGCTTAAGTTTTAAGTGTGATGGTCGATGTGGATTCGGATGAACTAAAGCTTGATGTTTATCATGAAATGTACAAAATAATCCTCCTCGTGGATCAAAGAGAGAACTGCAAATTAGCTCAAACCATTCCCGGCGTAAGCCTCCCCAATCAATACCTAGAAAAGTGGAATAAATATTATCATAAGCAGCTGTTTTGTTATTATAACTATCAAAATAAAGACCTTGTTCCCCCTGATATGTAACTTCAAAGTTACCGCACCAATCGGAAACCGAAAAACCTTTAGTTGATTTCATGCTACTCTCCAAAATTTTGTCTCTAGACACTTTAAGAGATAATTTCTCGTGATAGTAGTTTGCATGGAACTTTCGAACTTCATGATAGAAGAAATCCTGCTTATCCTTAAATGTCTCCGATCCTCCAATATTTTTAAGCAAAAAATGTGTAAAAGTCGCAGCAATTATGTTACGATCTTTGGATGCCAATTCAATTTTCGGCTGAGAACCATCGTCAATAATAAAAACTGGACCATGTGACTGTGTGAGCAATTGTGGTAGAAAATGAAATTTTGTTGAAGGACATAAGCGAAAAGTAGCAATGCGTTTGGGAATAAATTTTAAAATCATTTCTTTTATAGTAACCTGGAATATAAAAGAATTCTAAAATAATTAATGCGATCATGTGTTCTACTATAGAAAAATAAGGAATGATTTTGTGAGAAAACTCACTTGTTTTGGACCAACATAACACAAGACTTTACGGGGCTTTGATTTATTTTGACCAAAGATACTCAATAATTTAGCTTCATAGCAAATATTATGTTTTCGTGATGCAATATTCTTATGAACTAAAGTTGTATCGCTACCTAAAAAAGATTAATAATATAATTTTAATGAAATTGTTTACCAATAATAAATAATTACTTACTACTAAGAACTATAATATCGAAGTCACCATTTGGTAGTTTTTGTTCTAGAAAACTAATAACAGCACGAAGGCAAATCGGTTCTGGAAACAATGCGGTCACCGAAACTCTTGAATTTACCCTGTCGTATGTGAACGAAACAGCGTGATGTAATTTTTCAATGGGATTTCCATGCAAATCGTAAATATCAACGCGATATCCCTGGAAGAGAAATTTAAAAATACATGAGAAATAATACACTTAGCTAGAATTGGGTAAAAATATTACTAAGGGCTAGTTTGTTCAATCTGTAATAAGTTTTTCAAAGCCTCAGTTGGTCAAATGGAGCTAATCAACCAATATTGACTGATTAGTGATTTCGATAGCTAACAGCTGAAACTATGGATTTATTGACTAAAATTGTGGTTAACAAGCAGTTACTAATCACAATAATAATTGATTAAAGATGATTTGCACTAAACAAACTGGCCTTAGAAATAACCAATTTTTGTAATATTTGAATATTTTGTAACTTAAATAAATTTCAAATGGATTTTCCATGAGAAAAGTAGTACTTTAAACCGCTTTAACAATTTTGGAAAGAAAAATTCCTTGGTGAAGTAGTAATGTTTGAACATAGCAAAAAACATTCTTTGTTGCGAAAAACGAAGTTATGAAAGGAGAAAGTTTTGAAAAGCTGAAGTTTTGAAAGTATTTTTTTCTTTTTTAATTCTGTATCAGCTATAACCTTCGCTAATTTCGTTGAAATCACTCAAGAAACAACGTATAGCTCCGGAAATTTTGGAACTTTACTTTTCGAAACTTTGTCCATCGATACTTTATTTTGCAAAACTTTGATTTTTTCGAAGCTTTCTTTTTTTCACAACTACGTTATTCGAAACCTTATCTTTTCTAAAATTTATCCTTTCGAGTCTTTAGTTTTTTGAAATTTTATTCTTCAAAACTCTACTTTTTGAAACTTTGTCTTTTAAAACTCTGGCGGATTCAAACGTAATATACAATTTTTCAGGTCATCTGTTATCGAGCAAATAAATTCCAAATGTATTAATTTTTTATCTGACTATAGCTAAAACTAAATAACTTTAACTAGAAATAAAGGTTTTTTGGAAGCTAACGCCTTTTTCAAAAAAAAAAATTGATAAAAGTCACTTCAATTTTCAAAAATCGATTTAATTTTTGTTTTGTTTTTACTTACTTTGACAGGATCTTCATTATGATCAAAAACACAAGCATTTCCAAATTCATCTCTTGGCTCAATATGCAATAAAGTTGGTGAGCCGGCACAACAAATAACGGTAGTTGCTGGTCGTATGAACCGTGACCGTTTCGCATCAATTGGCCCAGGAATAAATGATTTAGCGAATGGACTACCAGCAATATGGCTGGATCCAATTAAAACAGATATTTTATATTGACCCGCAGTTCGAACTGTGAATTTAACTTTAGCTATATTAGCATTGTTTGGGTCTGTTGGTGATCCAAGTTCACTAATGGTTACAACCTGTTGACAATAACCATAAAATAAAATAAGAATAGTAATGAAAAAAATCTAGCAGTTTGAATCTTACTTTTCGTGTTCCTTCAGTGACTTCAACAAAAAACTGATCAGTATCACAGATAGGATAAGGCTGTCCATTTCGTTGAAAGAACCGAACAATAAAGCACATGGTACCGCCAACAATATGTGGATCCTTCCAATCCCATTGAACTTTACAATTGGCCGGCAACAAATATTTTCCGGTCACATATTGCAACAGTGAATGACGCGCTTCAGGCGCTAAAGATGGTTGTGTCATTGCGGCTAGGGTTACTAAACCAGCTACCGATACTGACACAACAAGCATTCCACCCCATGTCCAAGCGTCTTGGTGTTGACTGGATTTAACCACAGTCGACCACAATTGGGCTTTTAAGGATTCCAATTGTGACTTGGACGTGGGTAGATTTTGTCTCGCCTGCGACCAAACTTGCCAGTCCTTGCCCAAGAGTTTGCTAGCTCGTGAATCTTCCAGCCAGTAGACATCCTCTAGGGAGGAAACTTCAACAGCAAGTAAACGTGAATAGTGATGCTGCAAACGATGATCGCGTAACCATTCGCGTAGAATTAGTTTTTGTTGTAGATGTAAAGCAGCCCGTTGCAAACGTTGTTCATCGCCGGGTGGGAGTTCTGGCAGACGTTCTGGATCTCCACAACTTGATAAAGATGAAATGCCTAAAGGACAATATATAAGTATTGTAAACATTATAAGCATAGGAGAAAGTAGTTGAAATATGTAGTTTATTAGTTTATTATTAGTTTATTATACAAAATATCCCGATATTCGACCTAAAAATTTTCTATTTTAGAACCTTAATAAATAAAGTCATTGATAATTTCTTGAGCAACTCTGAGTATAACAAAAGTCTTGTTTCCTTTATTCTATAAACTATGCCCTTCGAATTGAACGAAGCTAAATTCAAAAAATAACCTCAAAACCACTCTTTTGTTATCTTTGGGAATTTTTAAGCCAAAAACCTCTTACGCAGTTTTCTTGATATTCACGTACCTACGGTGAAGCTTTATCGAAATAGTAAGGCATTTTTAGAATTAAAAAAGAAGTAAAGACATGAGATACCAAAAAGATATTTTTCTTCATAGATTATTTTGATTTAATATATAATAGCTGTTTTTAAAATAAAATCGGAACAGCTGTTATTGAGATATATCACTTTTACATTTTTTTATAAAAGTACCAGAACATTACAATTCGAACGATAAGCTAATAAGCTAAGTTTAAAAATTTTCAAATTTGTATTGAAATCTTTTACTTTACGACATTTTCGATATGTTTTTAAAGGCTTTACTACGTTTCGTGAATAGGTATCCCTTATATAACAGAAAGGTTATTTAATTTGTATTGAAATTAGATAATAGCTTTTGAAATTATGTAGGTATATAATTTTTAATATTCATATACAAATTATTACAAACCTGATGATGCCGATTGTGAATGGCGCATCGTTGCCATTGCAATCGAACTTATTTCTGATTCCGGTGACCACATTTTTCGTTGTTTATGATTATTATTTTATCTATTTCAACAATGGGTTTTTCGAATGTTTAATGTTTTACAGCGCGTATCAAGGCATGTTTGTTCTATTTAATTTTGTATTTCTTGGATTTATAGTTCACTTAATTTTTTGTTTAACTGTAAACTAAGCTTTTAAATAAAGAATATTCACAGTGGTTATACAAATAAATTATAATTAATAATTATATAAATAATGTTTGGTAAATTATATAAATAAAATAAAGCAAAATAAATAAATTACTTAAAATTTATTTATATTAGAAAAAATAGCGGAAGTTCAAAAAAAACCAACAAAGCTGAATATTGGTAGAGAGCTTTTGATTTGACGTCCTTAGAATTTCCTATATATAAGGTACACTATACTTGGACCAGGGTTTAAGATTTAAGGGCTCGAAATTAAGATCTTTGCTTATTTCTCAAAAATTTTGAAAAAAAACTGTGAGGTAAAGAATTGTAGGAAAAAAACTTAGTCGATTTTTATTTAATTAGTGTCTTTTATTTATGATTTGAGCTTGGGTAAAACACCTCATTATAAAACTATAGGTGGCCATTTTGAAAAAGAGTAATTTTGCAATTTTAACAATTTTTCCATTTTTAGATTAAAGAGATAAGCGGTTCAGGAACAAAGCTCAGGCAGAAAAACGTGTTCCTTACGGGTTTTTGAAAAAACGCCACAACCGAATTTATTATAAATTGATTTTTTCAACTTTTTAAAAAAGAAGAAGCAAATGACCCAAACAACTATAGGGGAATGGAAAATTTCATTCATGGATTCGAGCATATGTTAGGGATACGTGAAAATGAATTGCTAAGTTAGTGAATTCTAAGCAGGCTCACGAAAACACTACTTGATGGTGGATAATATCTTTACGCTGACCGATATTATCTGCATGTAGAAAAAAATGGTTATTTTCTTTGTTCGTTCAAGGCTAGTTGAGGAAAAACCAATTTACTACGATCAGAAATTTAATCCTAAACGTAGACAAGTGGATGAACCTATACAGCATTTTAAAACTTAAAGCACCTAATTATAGTATAGGCTACGCATCATTTATGAAGAATTTTAAATCAAAATTAAGTTATAATTAAGAGGTTATTCGATATTAAAGCCTACTATGCTGCTTATGCAAAACAAAAAATCACATACAAAATGAGAACAATAAATCATAAACGAAAAATTTAGTTCTCCTTCTCGTTCTGCAGTACAGTACGCTGTTCAACTACTGAAATTGATTATTGTAGCAAATTATTTGGAGAAGTCAACACTCTTTTTTCGCACACAATTAATTACCTAGCCCATTTATTGTGTGTGAAAAATTACATTTTGTGTTGTTTCTTGTTTTTTCAATACTATAGCATGGCTACATTTAATTTTTGATTTTTGTGCATTTGCACCTGTTTTAATTTTTTTTGAATATGTAAAACTCTCCATGAATATTTATTCGCTGTATTTATGTAAAGCCTAGTAAGTTGCTGATGCAACAACAACAAAGACAACAAAATGCTTACCACAATGAAATGAAAAATATTGATTGACAGTTACACAAATTCAAAAAATTAAAACAAATTAAATGCAAACAAGTTACTGGCAGCCATGCTGTAATGAAAAAAACAAAATAAAAATGCGAAAAAAAACAAATGTCATTTTTTAATACATAAGCATAGTACGCAACTGAAGCGAAACGAAAATTTCCATACATAAAATGACACAGCGAAATTAGAAACGAAAAATTTCGTTGATTTTTTGTATGTAGTACGAAGTTCGATAATAAAATGTCAATCAAAAAGAAAACAGTAGTAGATTCCTTTAACCAAGTGTCCACTTATTTTTCACACACAATTAATTGTCCGACACAATATTCTTGACGAAAATTTGACAATTCGTCTTATCTAGCAGTTGGATTTTATTCTTATATGGAAAATGAACGAAGAAGCAATTTAAGAACAAAGACCAAACTATTATTTGGAACTTTAAATTTTCATTTCACTTCAATAATGTCTAGACTATAGTAAGTAATTGTGTGCAAAAAAAAGTGTAGAGTCTCCAAATAGTCCAAAAGTTGAACAACGAACTGTGGAACGAAAAGTAGAACAACATTTTTCGTTTATGTTGAGCTTGTATCAAAAAACTTTTGTGAGTAAACTCTTCTACATTTATGATGAGCTGGCTGTTTGAGGTTAGTTTTCAATACCGGTCTTTCGGGCACAATTTCTTTATTTGGCTGATTTCCTTGTGTGTTTTTCGTTTCGCATCAGCAGCGTATTAGGGTTTACTTTTTTTGTTTTTGGTGTGCAAATACCAGATTTTCTTCAATTTGTGTCTTAAACCATGGACCCATATTTTTGACGGAATGGTACATCACACATGCATATAATGTATGCACCTTAAGTCCTTAATCCTGATGACTAGGTTAACATTTCGGCTTTTGGAAAATTTTGTGATTTCTACATTTTCCGATAATTCTTTAAAAATTAAAAATTTGCACTGAGTCATATTTGGGGCCATTTTCAAAAGCATTATAATTAATGTAAACATGTGATTTATGCGCCGTGAAACAAAGCCCTGTTTCTAATTGTTATTTTTTAATTAAATTCATTAAGAAGAATTGCCTTTCGGCTGCTGCACATCTATGGGGCAGTCTTGTTGTTTCATTGCTTTCTCTCTTCATTCATCATTAATTATTTCAACTGGTTTTTCTTTTAATAAAAAACAACTTCATTTTTTTTTTTTTAAACTGCAAGAATATGATTTTACGGATTTTTTTTAAACAAGCAAGATAACTTCAACTACTATCTCTAAATGAAGATCTAGTTCAAATTAGTTTGCAAAGCATTGAAGATAATAAACTCAAAATACTTTGTTTTTCTTTAGAAATGTTCGCTTCAGAATTGCGCTCTTGTATTTTTAAGACCACAAACAATTCTCAAGACAGGAAGATGAAAGTCTTGATTTTCAATATAAATTGTCGTACTTATAAACTCCATAATTTTGAACAATTTTATAAACAGTCCTGCCATTCAAATTATATCAGAAAAGTCGTAGTAGATTTAACCAAATTGTATTTTTCCAAAATCCCTTAATTCTTTTCCAAAATATTCCTACATACCAACATGCTTCAATTTTCCAATAAGTACTATATTTAATACATGGATACATGTTGTTCTATTATCACCTAGTCTTCTTCCTTCTAGCAAAGTACATAAACGAATATCAAGTTCCAGTACCAGTTTGAATATCCTATTTGAGAGACCATTTTTACGGTAATTTTATCTGATAAATGTCAATACTTCAACTTGCTGGTCGTTTATAATTATTTATCGCACTTACATGTATATAAACCAAATATATGCATACAAATATGCCTATAAATGCCGATATACATACATACATATTTCTGTGTACCTAAACACATTTCTATTCAAACCATAAAGGACATCACCATGATCCCCAATACTCTCATTGGTTACTCGAAGGTTTTTTTTTTAGTTTTGACCGTCTTTCTTCGTATAACCTTTACCGTAGGTATTTCTGTTCACGATAAAAGGACCAAATTTTAAATGTGAGATTGCCTGTAGATGTTAACAAAAAGTTCCTAGAATTCATACATATTCATGTAAATTGTAGATTAGATACACACAAACTTACGAAAACCCAAAGTGCAAATTGCATTTAGTTACAAAAACGAACAACAATGAAGAACTCGCTTGAAGGAATAAAACCATTGGCGTAACTAAATTGTCTAGAGCCTTTGCGCAGTAAGATTTTTTCCATTAGGAACTATGTATAAAATGTTAACAAAAAAGTAACTTGTGCTAGGTTAGAAACACTTTTTTCCACTCAAGTCCCAAAAGATTATACAAAAATAGAAAAAAAAATCAACCCAAATATTTTACCAAAAAGGAATTAAAATTTTCAATAGAAAAACCCACGCAATTTTGTAACTTTAATCACAAAGAATATTGTTATTTACAGCCAACGATTCCTAATGCTTTTTATCTTAAAAAGAATACACCAACCAATAGGACATGAAACCGAAGAAGGCAAAATAAAAAGTCTTAGATTCATAGTAATTTAGAATACTTGACTGATATCGCATGATCATCCATGAAGGACAAAGATCAATTTGTTGAGCCATCAAAGGCAAATATTTCTAAGGTATGTAGTACCTGCAGTAGTTTATAGGTTGAACTTCAGGTTGAGCCTTATTATTCACAGTCAAGACCACAAAAAAAGGCAATATTTGACGAGGCTTAAAAGTAAAAAAGGAGATATAAACATATGCTACATAAAAGTGTGTAAAATTTAAGGGGCCCACTGCCCTGTATTGTTTTGAGATCATCAAAATTTCGCCACTGAGAAAAAGTTTTGCTTAGGGAAGGCACTTTTTGAAAATCCCCCCCAATAAACCAGGTGTCTACAGTGAAATCATTACCTCAGTTCTAAATGTATGAAAAAGAGGCACTCTTGGGGCTTTAAGAAGGATATACCTATAGGAAGGATATACACCACTGTATTGTTATATATTTTGGCCTATAAAACGAAAACGGGTAAGTTTTAGCGCGATTGAGAGAATGTCCAGTAGAAAGGAAGGCTGATGGGGCTACAAGTTTGTCTAGCTATAAATCAAACACATGATGCACACTGTTCAACGTACATTTAGTAACGTTGTCGTTGCAAGGTATGTAAAGTATATCCTGCCACCTTGTTCTGAGAGCTTTTTTTTTACATTTTAAATTTATTATATAATTTGCTTTTATTGCCAAAGTCATAAAATCATTCCTTTTTTATATGGTAACAGGGTATAAGACTAAGGGAAAAAAGCACAAAGGCCAGTAAACATTATACACAAAACAAAAATTAGAAAAAAAAGAAAAATCACGCGCTCAGCAATTGAGGTACTGCAGAAAAAAAAATAACAAATAAAATGGAAAGTAAAAAGGAAGTACGAAAAGGATTATTTCCGTTTAGCCTTGTTTTTCAAGCACTGGTTAGTTTTCAATTGTATTTTTTTTTTCTCCGTTTGAAATAGTAAAAAAAAAAAAACAATTAAAAGGTTAAAAAAACGCACAATGCCCGTATATAGCGTGACCCGTGATTAGTTTGTGGTAAAGCAAATGTGTAGGTCACGTTGGGTACACATTTGGATTTTGAAAATCCATATTTAATTGTTAGTATTTTTTTTTCTTCCTCTCTTATATGAGTGTTTTAATTACTACAAACTCAACACTATCACATTAACGTATCAGACACGAAAAATGATTCATATGTCACAGGTTAAACTAAACTAAAATCGCGATTTTCAGAGACCCTTCACCAAAATTTTTTATTTAACAACGAAGAAATTAACACTTTTACACTTTTCATTAAAATTAAAAACACTAAAAGTTAAAATTAGGTTATAAAAATATTATATTGTGTATCTGTGAGCTGAGGAAAAAAAAAAATAAATTTATTTTCAGTCGAAATTTTAGGATAAAATACCGTTTTCTATATTATAGGACAAAGGATACTAAGCAACTGAGCTCAATGGTTTCGTGCAATACAAAATGCTATGGAGAAGTTTGTTTTTTTAAACTTTTGAAGGAGTAAAAGCTAAAATTAGAGAACGAGAGAGAGAGAAGAAGTCAAAGGATTTTTCAAAAAGCTTTTGATTGAGAGAAATACAAATTATAAACAAAAACATTTCGAACAGGTCGTTGGGCTTTTGTGGGTTTTTTTTAATGGAGCAAAATGGTAATATACAGTCATATTGACGAAATGGTTAATTAGGACGTATTATATTTGCAATTTCACTTGATGTTGCAATTTTAATTAAGGACTCACAATCAGTCCATCATTTACTTTTTGCTTTTCCAATTTGAGCTGCAAATAACAGATGACTTAAGAAAATAACTTAAATACCAATATTTTTTGTATTCTTTTCTATGGCTGCTAGTTTGTATTCTAAGAGATGAGAGCAATTTTTTTTTCGTTAAAGTATAGCCAAAAATTCACGAACGTGTGTGTTGAGGTCTTGACTTCGAATTCCACCGTCTGGCAAGTTTTTTTTGCCAGGGCTGGAGAAGGGGGGTTGAAAACGAGGATTTTCCAAATTTTTGGGAAGTGAGTATAATTACTTTTATTTTATTCAAAAACATCGAAAACTAAATTTTGATAATAAGTTTTTGGGGTCTCAGACATTTACAAGGGTCATGCCCAGCCCAGCTCGTGGCACTACCCCACTACTACAAACTAAGGTTATTCGCGACCCCCCTCTAATTTCAGTACCAATAAAATCAGAAACTTCAAATTCACAGTAAATTGAATCTCTATAGAATTAGTGATTCCTGAGATATAGGATTTTAAAAAAAATTGCTAAAACCGTTACTGACTGACTCAATCACTGATAGATCATAAAAATTATGGAGCACTTTTCGACATCGTATAAACTTGAAATTTCGCACATCAGCAGGTCTAGCTAAAGGAAAAATTAAAAACCTGCACTATTTCATTCAGGGGGCGTGGCATCCACGCTCTTTCTCAAAAATTCTTTTGAATTATATGGAACACTATCGATTGTTGTAGAACGATCAAAATTGGTTGGTCGGTCGGGCTTGGAGTGCAAACCAGAATACAAGTCTTTATTTTCAAATTTTTCATTCAGGGGCGTGGCATCCACCCACTGTTTTAAAATTATTATCAATTATGTGGTGCACTTGCGGTTGACGTAGAATGGTGAGAATTGGAAGAGCAGGGTACGGTTGGACGTGCATACAAAAATAAAATCAAACAATTTGGGATTTTCTGCTCAGGAGGCGTGGCATCCACCCACTTTTTTAAATCTGTATCCATTATAAAATGGCCTTTCAATTTTTGTAGAGCAATGAAAATTGGTAGAATGATAAAGCTTTAAGTGCGTATAAAACGGAGAAAATAAAAATGTTCAGATTTTCTATTCAGATCCGGCCGTGGCATCCACCTACTTTCTCAGAAATGCCTTTACATATTTATGTGGTGCAATTTCGGTTGTTGCAGAGTGATGAAATTTAGTAGAGCAAAAAGGAGTGAAATCGCAACAAAAACACAAATCTTAAAATAAGAGCCAAGTTCTTATTTGTACAAAAAATATTAGTTTATAATATCAAATATCTTTGGTAGAGAAATATCAAAACTTAAAATAAATGTATGCTCAGTTTGCGAACATCAAAAATGTCTACTTAAAAGGCTATCACAGTTTTTCCCAAACGAGTGATCGGTTACAAGATATTGCGAATTTAAAAAAAGCCAAATGTCAAAAATAAAGGATTTTCGCGTACAACTCTTAAACGGTTAAAGTTATCATAAAGTACCTACCTACTATATACAACTACGGGATATTTTTATTTCTATTTACCATTTAAAGGATATATATAGGCATTTTATGAATTTGGTCTTAAGTCAAAAATAACGGCAAATCTTAAATTTTCAGCTCTTGAAATTTTATTAAGTGAAGAATTCGTTAATTTCAATGCATAGCTTTTATATTAAAAATAAATATCACCACACGTTTCAGTTTTGCTGTTAAGAATTGTTCCGGATAAAGATTTTTTTTGATTAAAAAGATTAGAAGGTTTCATTTTGTAGTTTTACAATTTTAAATCGGGTCAGATTTGTATCCCTTCTTTGAATTTGTGCACAAAATTTTGATCTTCTCATCTTAAAAATCTAGACCTATTTATTTGAATGAAAAAATTAATTCTAATTACTGAACTTCAATGGTATATATGAAATAAATTGTTTTTAATTTATTGTATTAAATTATTTTATTAAAAAAAATGCTTAATTTTAATAATTTAAATTAATTTTAAAATTCCTCTTTTTTTGGCTACTCGAAAATTCGCATTAAATCTGCCGAAAAACTCAAAGCATGTAGGTGGGAAGTAAATAAGAAAAAAATCCTATAGGAGGAGGGTAATATATTCCTCCGCTTAGCCGGATAGCTTAGCAAAAAATTCCCTAAATAGAAAAAAATTTACTAAAACAAAAAATGGCAACACTTACAGTATTGTTTTGCAGCTTTTTGGAATGCCAAAAGTCCATTCTTAAAAAAGTTTTGGCAAAAAATTAATTCAAATCAACATTTTAAAGATAAACTTAGTTGTTAATTTTTTAAAAATTTTCTCCTTCAAGATAATTTTTGCTGATTTTTTTTTTCAAAAGACCTTAATTTGAAAATAAATCATTAAAATGGACATCTGGCTTTCTAAAAAAGCTACAAATGTAAGTGATGCCGTTGTTTTTTTTTAATATTTTTTTCTATTTATTGATTTTTTTTTTTATAAAATTGCCCAAGTAGTGGAAATATGCCCCCTCTCATGAGGGGGGCTAATTCCAACCAACATACTCTGAGTTTTTTGGTAGATTTTACGTGAATAACTTAGTATGTAAAAAAGGAAATCAAATACAGCGGCTATAGGGGATGAAAATAAAAATCTGAAAAAATTAGGGAATTTTTTATATCATTTAAAGACGTTTTAAGTCTTGATCTTTTTTGATCTTTTTTTAACGACCACCCTATAGTTTTTAATCTTGCTATAATATGGCTATGCTTTTTTACAATAATTTTTCGTTTTGTTAGGAGAAAAAACTTTTATTTTTCCAAGGGATACCCCTTGAGCTTAATCCGGCCCCGTTCCGAAGCAATTTATTGTTTCTTGTTTCCATTATACATGCATAGTTGATAGGTGCGTTTTGCAAGTTAGTATGGTATTCAACGAAAAAAATACACCAAGGTGACGCAATTCATGTTTAAAATACAAATTCAACAAATGCAAAAAGGGCTTGGCTATAGGCCCAGGTACAAAAAAAAAAAATTGGATGACGCAGCACCTAATGGAGAACAAGAACCTAGTGACTTACAACTCTCAACCATTCCTGTGTGCGTGCTGTTGACAAGAATAGAGGGGACCTTCAATTTTTTGACGAGTCCGAACGGCTAGATGAGAAGCACTTATACACGACAAGTATACTCTTGGAGAATTTGTCAGTTCTACGCAAAGTCAAATCTCTTGGGCAAATAATGATACAAAATAAAAGTAAAACAAATCTGATAATTTTTCTAACTTCTAAATTTTCTAAATTCAGGCGAAGTTTGCTGTTGTGATCGCTCGAAATAAATTGTAAATATGCGTAGGTGTATATGAAGCGTCTCTAGGAGGTTCTTGCTGCGTCGAATTATGGAGCAAATATGGTTCTACTTATTCCCTTAAAGCTGAAGTAGTAGTGCTTTTTTTCCTACAATATTTTTAAACCTGATGTAAGTTTTCGTCTAATACGACGGACATAAAAAAATGAATATTATCAATTTTTGTATGAAAATTCCATTAAGTACCCAACGTACTTATAAAAATATGACATCCCTGGTTTCAGAAGCACCCACTCTTAAATTTTGTATGCAAACCTCAGCTGAGTGCGAAAAATTTCATAGAATATTTTTGCAGCTGATTAAAAAACAAACAAACTTACCATTTTCACGAAATAAACTTTTATAAATTGTTAAATTATTTTCCTCCAGCCATAGGTCAACATTTCCATCATCATCGAATGCAACATGATAATCATTCCATATTAATAAAACAATCTTAACTAAAGAAACTGTAAACATTAAACTTAAAACAACAGCGACGGTGACTTTCATTAACCGCAAGAGCATAATACACAAATTCCAACTCGATTTACAGTTTTCCCTTTCGGCGCGAAAAGGGTGTTATATTGGGGTTCATTAGATTTTAAAACATTTTTTCACATACTAATTATAAACCTTTTGTTGTTTTTTTCGTTTGTTTGTAAGTTATTCTAAATACAAATCTAATTGTTTATTTAATTATTTTTGTTTATATACACATATAAAGATTCTAATTTGACACAACTGTGGGAGAGGTTAGTGACAACTCACTGAAAGCAGAAAGCACAGACTGATTTGCGCATTTGCCATTCCATGTGCGAGAACTTGGTCTGAGAGCGATTGGCTGGAAAGACAGTGCAGTTGTTTGTAATAGTTTACATAGTTTTACTTACAATTGTACTGTTTAAATAGGTGCATTACATCATCGCCATTCAATGGAAACACCATAGAAAAATATAGAAATTATAGAAAAATGTTTTTAATAAAAAAACACTGGAGCTTTTCTACTTATGACTTATAACCCCCCATATTTGGCAGCTATAGCACATCACAGATCGTATGAATGATTCATAAGCTCATTGTATTATTGTTGTTTGATATTTTCTGCCAAGATGCATGGATAAGGTTATTTGCTGCAGATAATATTTCTTTCTAGATAGCATTCCATTTTCATATATTCATATCTCCATCAAAAAACCATATTTTATTTCCATTCCATATTTTACAATAATTGTTAAGTTTATTTATCATCAACTGCAAGCTTTGCAGAGATTCAGAACACAAAATAATGTCATCTGCAAGGAACTTTAATGGTTAAGCCTGCAATCTGGATTCCTACATTCTTGTAAGCGACTATATCATCTGAAAAATTTGTAAAAAGAATAGTGCTAGAAACACAGCCCTGTCTTACCCCGGATAGGGTTTTAAATTACTCCGATAGGTTAGGTTAGGTTAATAGGCTGACAGTTGATCTTGTTATCGTCACACTTAGATCGATATAGATCCATTATGATACCGTAGGGATTGTGACCTTCATGAAAGGAAACCTATGATAAATCCCAAGATAATTAAGCCCGTAGCGGGTATTGTTGAGTTTCAGAAATGTCGAGGTGTATTTCCTAGTCACTGAAGAAATTTTGTTACACAATCACTTGGTTGCGGGAAAGAACGACGCCCTTTGAGGGTGTGATCCTTCCTTTATCTCCACTTGAGAAATCATCCCTCTACCAGGCCCGCATGAACAGTCTGGTGGATGAGTTTGATAGGTCAGTGATTGGTGTATGTGTCCGTGCATTTGTGGTTGGAGAAGTTTCCAATTTCGTGGTTGGGTGGTTAAAAAGTTTCAAGCCATTTGGTAGCGTTAATGAATTTCAACAGATTTTTACTTGGAATGTCAGAGAGTTCTACCAAGTCACTGTCTCTCTAGGAGCCTCGTATATCTCTACGTCACCACATCCCCTACATAGGTCGTCCAAACTGAGTTTCATCTTTTTCCTGTGGTAACCCAGTTGAATGTGATCGGTGGTGACGCTCACGAGAAGAGATAGAGACTTTTTACTCAGTTGGATGATGTTGTCTGTCTTTTGTTTGTGAAAACTAGGCCATACATTTTTGGCTATAGTGCAAGTATCGAGTGACTTCCATCGCTCGTTTGCCGTAGCTAGAGTTTTGCTCTCGATTACCTGTTTAAGATAACAAGATGGGAACTGAACTATTACTTCTTCTCGATTAAGGTCAAGAGTTGACCCTAATCTTACCAGCTCGTCAGCGCTTACCACTCCGATAACGCCAATCCATCCCAAACCATCTGACGTGTGCTAAAGTTCAGACTCTTCAAAATTTTAATTATTTTTCTAGACAATCCGTTCTGAGAAAGTTTGAAAAATAACAGTTTTTTACCGATAGAATCGAATGCCGCTTTTAAGTCAACAAAAAATAAGTAAAGCTCAAATAGTAGTTCGATATTGTAGTATATTCGAAACCCAAGAATTTATGTTTTGCAAAAAAATGCTGGCGAATATTTAAGCGATTGCATTCATAAAGGATATTCCTCTGGAATAACAGGGAATATTAGCATCACCCTTTTAACAAATTGGTTAAATAATTGCAATTTTTTAAAAGAATTCGCAATATTTTCAGTCTCAAAAATATTATTAAATATTACATGCTTAATATGCGTATGCTTCCTAAATATAAATGCTACGTTTTCAAAAAATTTGTTCGATTTACGGTCAGGATCTGTTGCTTTATATTTTGTTTAACATTTTTCAAGGCAAATTCTGGTTCATTCATCTTTTTTTTTTGGGATCTTATAAATCTTTCTCGAAAAATAAATCCACATATTGAATGCTGTATGTAGGCTGGCTGGCCTAAGCAGTTCCTTAAAACAGTACAGCTTTCAGAATAGCTTCTTATATACCATAAAAATGTCAACGCAAGGCAAAATTCAAAATTATCATCTTACAACACTGCTCGGAAGGAAAGTAAAAATTGTTGGTGTGTTCAGATAATCTTTCATTTTATTTGAAATAATTAGTCAAATTTTAATTAAAAAAAATACGTATACGCCAGAGTGACCACAATTTTCTAATTTGTTGAAAGTTCTTGTTATATTTGAAACACACAAACTACATATGTATTTCTTTTTTCGAAAATATTATAAGTAGCTGTATTTATTTGAAACACTTTTATTACTGCTCAAACCCTAGATTGTAACCTTTCTCTTCTCGCCATCGTCATGGCGTTGTGAAAACTCACGATTTAAACAGAGTCAAATGCAATCATTTGTAACATTATTTCAATGTAGTTTTCGTTGACCTTCATCTCAATCTCGAAAGTATAGCATTTGCTGAGGATTTTTTATACGCCAACTGTTGATGGCTTGACAAACGAGGGGTTGATTTATATTTAGACAACAAAAGTATATTTGAATCCAAATGCCAACTACCTTAAAATTAGCTTTTCCAAAAAAAAAAAAAATGAAAAAAAATGTATAAAAATATTTTTTCTTTTATAGTTTTCGAAAAATTCGAAACAACATTATAGATATTTTCAAACCTTATACTCTTGAGAATATTCAAAAACAAATTTTACTTTCCTGCAAGAGAAACATTACTTTCCATACAAAAGCTAGGAAACCATTTAGAAAAATTTAATTTTTCACATAATTGGCTCCTACGATGTTGATAAAATTTTCTCTATGAGCTAAAATTCTTACGGTTTATACACATTCCATAGAACGTTTCAAATTTAAATTAATTTAAATAAAATTTTTAATTTGCATATTCAAATTTTTAGAAATATATATTTTTCTAAGAACATAAATAAAATACACTATTTGACGTGTGATCACACGTACCTGCTCTTATGTTCAAGTGGCTTGGAAATTAAGAACTTTTGAAATGTGCAAGTATTTACGGGAGAAAACATTTAAATTATCATTTTAATGATATAAGCAACCCGTAAGATACTTAAAGCTCAACAACAATTATGTCATTTGATTTATTACTTGCAAAAATATGAATATATGCCAAAAATAAAATATAAAATAAAATTGGAGAGATTTTTTTTTTATAAAATTATATATCATATTTAAAATTTTGGTAACATTTAAAAAAAATGCATTTTAACTTTAGTATTTATTAATATACATTTATAAACTTTGTTTCAAAAAATCATGAAAAAAAAATCTTTTAATCCAAATTTTTGTTTGGTTTTGGCTTGCAATATTATTGAAATTTCAAGCTTTTGCATAAAAATTTTGATTGCAATCGGTTGAATCATTAATGAGAAAATCTAAAATATATTTGGTAATTATTTTTACTAGAAAGTATACGTGCAATAGCAAACTTATTTTTTTGATCAAAATCGTTGGAGTTATTTTAAAGACAATTAAGATTTTCCTTAATGGTTGGCTTAGCCTATAGATCCAGATACAAACAGATAGAAAAAATTTTGCAACAAACTTTTTTGGTGTTCTCTGTCATTTTTATGTCATGTTTGATTGTTATCTAAATATTTGGTTTTTGCACAATTCCAAAACTTGCCCTATATTACCTATATATGTATGTCAAAAGTTAAAATCTATATGCAGAGTTTAAAAAAAAGCTAACTTCTAGTTTAGATATTATGAGTATGCTAATAAGAGATTTTTTGACACGGCAGAGAATTAGACATCGTCAATGTAAGGATTCAGTTAACGCGTTGGTGAGCAATCTGTCAATGTGTCTGTGAAACCACGACCAGTAAAAATAATCAACATATTGACCCTAAAATTCATGTCAACGAGAGTGTCAACGCAGATGTTAACGCATGAGCAGTATTTTTCAGGACAGAATTTTAAGTCATTTTGACATCAGAGTGCCAAAGCCTTGACGAGTGATATGGTCGGAATTTTTGTTTTTAGGTTGAGATTACACATGTAAAGCTTACGTAAGTAGCTTATGCAAGTAACTTTTGACAAAATTACTAGAGCAAAAAGCTGTAAGTTGAGAGAAAGCTCAAAGTATAAGAACGTTTTTCCTTACTTACCTACGGAATATTTACAGCTTACTTGTATGGCAATGATAAGTTTTTGAAACTTACGAAAGCATTTCTTACTCTAAGCTCATCTTAAATGGAAATCATCATGAATGTTGCTTCTGTAAAACTTACATAACGGGTAAGTAAAACTTATATGTGAAATCTTGGCCTTATGCTTAAAATGTCTATTTATATTTTCATAATAATTTTTCATAATATCAATTTTTAAATTATATTTCTTTCTTTTTTAATAAAGAAAGACGACAAAAAACAAAGGTAAGGTCTCTTTAATTCTAGTTTTAAGAATATAAAAGGTGTTTCTTTTTAAATTTCATTAAATTAAGCTAAATGGATTTAACAATTTATTAAAAAGAATATGTTTGTATGTACCTGCTTATTACCTACTTTGGCTAACAATCTATCAAATTTCATTTACCTAATTTTGTGAATTTTAATTTACTTAAATAGGAATACCCATCTCCTTTCTTTATATACAAAGTTTAGAATAAATGAGAGATACCGATTTAAGTACTAATTTAAAGCCTTGTGCTGGAACTAATTTTATGACTCTTCGAAGGAATTGGTTGCTAGACAGCGTTTAATATACCTATTCGAAAATGAAACCAAGTTTCTGTAAGCATTGAAAAGTTTTAAAACACTTTTACCAATAACTTAAGGAAGTCCAAAGTTGAAATGTGACTTTAAAGACAAATTTCCCAAAACTTTTATTCAAAAAACCACTCAAAAGTCTTTTACTGAGTGCAATCAAAAAAACCCGGAAATAGCAAATTATAACAGTTTTCTCCAGCATACTTGAACTACCGCTTTCACAAAAAACTTTCACCTCAAAAGCTTAAATACTTTCATTTCGAAATTTCTTCGAACATCCTCTGATGACTCAACAAAATAATAGTTACATACATAAGCTTATGCAACATTATTCTAAAACTCTCTTCGATACTCGAAACATCACAGTTTGTTGAATTCTAAAATACATGAATCTACCGGATACTAAGAATACTTCATTACGATGTCCTTTCAGTGTGATTCAGATTCGAGATACTTTAAACGTCCCGATTAAATATCTCCCACAAAACCTTCGCATATAAACGTATATATGAGTAAATGTAAACTAGTTCACGTGATAATAAATTAAGTTTCTATTGTCGTGTGCGGGTAGTTGCTAGAAGAGTTTTCCCATTCTTTTTAGTCCTTAACTTCAGAAGCTTTTTTTTTATTCTTCAATCTTCTTCTTTTTTTTTGGCAAGCTTAGTATTATGCCATCGTTTTATTCATCCTTTAGTCATAATGTGTGTGATATGATGTCATTTTTCATGAGATGTGCTTTGCATATTTTTTAAGCAAAAATTTGTACGGCGAATACAAAATTTCTAATCAAAAAAAATATTCAAAAGCCGGCTAGTGGTATTTTAATTTTTACTTTACAAATTTTTATGCGTGCTAAGTTATCCCAATTTAATAAAATGGAAATTGTGAATAAAATATTATAATAAGTTGATAATAAAATTAACAGAAATATTACCCAAAGTTTAAACTGCAAATTTTACTATCAGGATTTAACAAAATAAAGGGATTACTTTCAAATGGAATATCGTCATACGAAAATGGATAATTTACCAAAACTCGTAGTTTTTGTTTTTCTTATAGTCATTGGTAAGATATTTTTTGTATTTAAGTCCATTTCACTCTGTACTAATTATGTTATGAATTAGATAAAAATTGACACATAACTTAAAATAAATGGAATAAAAAAACATATTGTACATAACTCCTCCATTTAATTTATGGAACTAAAGTAATTTATAATCGAAACTTTACGTATGCTCCCAGATGAAAATATATTTTCATAAATATAAGAGAATGCATGTTAGTTTATTCCTACGTTTTAAGAAAAGTAAATCAAATTTAATATTTTTTTCCGTAAAAACATAAAAAAAATTATTATTTAATTTTAATATGATTCATTCACAATAAAGTTTGTGTGCGTGAAACCACTCAGTATATAAGTTATTTTTCTGAGTAACAAAAGACTCTTAAATAGAAAATTGAAACGCTTATATAAGAAAATGGTTTAACATACATACATAGCTATAAACTTCAATTCATGAATCTTTCGAACTTGGTTCTGGATTAAACTCGTACATGCAATGTAGGGTAGTAAAGTCAGTAACATTATAGGTTCGGTTTTTATTGAATAATTAACTCTACATAAAGGTTTGATAACATTTTTTTTTTGCATTTTGCTATACCTTTGCAAAGGAATATACCTACCATATTTTGAGTAAAGCATGTCTAAAAGTAATGAGGTCACTTATATAATCAACATTTTTTCTCTCCAATTTTATCAAAGCCAAAAATTATTTGTTTCCTTAAATTTCATATGATTCTATTTCATTCAAATATGATATAGAATTTTATTTGTATTTCTTCATGATAAAATATTATTTAAAAATTTATTTTCCTTATCAATTAATTTTAAGAAGTAAAATTACAACAAAAACATATCTGTTAAAAATACAGCCAAGTTCTGATAAGTATAAAAAAAAACTTCGCGTAAAATGCCAGCCATAAAAAGTAATGAGATCAAGTAGTGGATCCAAATAGGGGCTGAAGCTGACTCGTTAAATTAAAGCATTAGCAAAATGTAATGTTTCATGATGTTTTGGTTTTGTATTGAGATTAAGATTAGGGCCAACAAATTAATTTGTTTCTTGTACTTAGAAGAACTTTGGTCTTTTTTAAACATTTATGTTTTTGTTGTGATTTCACTCTTTTCTGCACAGATTTTATTTTCACAGGTGAAAATTAAGCCCTACTGCTCTATCAAATTTTATCATTCTACAACAATCAGTATGAATAGAAGAAATTCTATGAAAGTGGGTACATGCCACGCCCCCTGAATAGAAAATTTCAGATTTTTGATTTTTTCCTTTGTACGTCTTCGAAAAAAACTTGATATTAAAAAGATTAAACTTTCACAAATTTCATATATGTGTGTACATTAGGGTGGTCGCTAAAAAAAGTCACCTTGGATGAGTTTAAAAGTTTAAATCGTCTCCAAATGAAGAAAAAAAAAATCCCCAATTTTTTCAGATTTTATTTTGATCCCCTTTAGTCGCTGTAGGGGCTAATTAAATTTCCCTTTTTACTTGTGATATAGGCACTGTAAGGCAAGTTTTGGATTTGTGCAAAAAAAAATTTGAGATTGTTATCTCCAATTTTGTTTGACATTGACGATGATAGAGAACACCAAAAAGTGGGTCGCACAATTCTGTCTGTCTATTCGTCTACAGCGTTAACGGCCCGGTCGATTTTCTTCAAACTTGGTACAAAGTGAATTTTGGTGACTATGCCCACACTTTTTTTCATTTTTTAAGAACCAAAAAAAATGTACATAATCGTATTTTTCTCAAAACTCGACAACTTTTCTTTAAGAAAATAAATAAATTACATTTAGTAAAGGCCCTTTGGGTGGATACCTATTTTTCAAAAATTGTTATTAATGGTACCTTTCAAAGAACCATTTTTTTAATTTTTGATTTTCTTTAAAACGGTGTGACTGATTTCAATAATTTTTTCCAAAAACTAGAAATACCTTTGTATTTTTTGGATTTTTAAAAAATGTTTCAAAATGTTTGTTTGAAAATAAAATATTTTGAAAACTATATAATCGATTTTTATAAAACTCTGTATTTGAAAACTTTCTAAAGTATTGTAAGAATAAATTTTTCATTTATGAAAAAATAATACTAATGTTAAAAACTGTTTAGGAAAATATTTTTTTCTTAAAAACGGCTCCTACGGCTAAAATAAGTTTGATCTACTTACTACGAGTACCATAAAATATAAATATTTTCAAATAGCAAATATTAATAGAACCTCTTAAAACGTTTTCTTTAATTTTGAATTTCTAGATATCGGCTAAACAGATATTGATTAATTTTGTATATACAAATTTTTAATAAGATTAAAAAATATTGGATATCAAATTGAAAAAAAGTTTTTGATTTAAAAAAAAAAATTGAAATTTATTTATGAAAATTTGATGTTTCTTAAACGGATTGACAAATTTTTTTATTATACGTACATAATTAAATACTTGTGATTTACATACCAAAAGTTTTCCTTAAAAATGTTTTAAGAATTTTATATATAAAAAATTATTAAAAAGAAACCGCTCGAGCGATTTAAATTTGTTTTTGTCCAACAATTCAATTCATACTATGCAATAAACAATTAAAGTTGGACTTATGGTATACAACATTGGGGTTGTAACTGCGATACAAATTTAAATAACTTACAAAAATTTGAAAATAAATTGCTTAGGTAATTTGTAAATGCTCCGTGGTATATAAGAAATGAAGATCTTGATTCCTACGGTTCAGGACGAAATACGAAATTTCGCACGAAAACATAGAAATCAACTATTAGAATAGGCTTATTCAACGATTATTGACTTTCTTGACGAGTCGAATTTAGTACGCCGTCTGCGAAGAACAAAACCTTTCGACTTGGTGCGGTGAACAGAAAGCAGTAACTTTCACTGGAAAGTATAACCTGCAACACGTTACTTAACTTCGTTAAAAATAAATTGCTAGATGAGTTTCAACTAAGTTGCAATCGGAAAGTAGAGGTGATTTTAGTGTAGTAAGAATCTCACACACCTATGAGCACGCGTTTTTCGGTCCTCATAGAGCCTGATGCAGGTTTTGCACAGAACGGCAATATTTGCAGTAATATTTTCTAACTTTTTTAAAAGCCAGGTTCACTTATATGATTTCATTTCAAATTAAGTTTTTTAATAAATAGGTTCAGCAAAAATTGTTTTCAAATACAAAAATTTAAAATTGCATTTTTCTTCAAAATATTGAGTTGAAACAATTTTTTTCCAAAACTATTCTTCAAAAAAACTTAACAATACTCTATGCTCCTCTCTCCTAAGAAGACGAAACGCATTGGCTTTCTATTAAAAAGTATCAAATAAATACATATATTCAAACTGTGGAAATATCAAGTACTGTACTATTTTTTTTTGTAAAATTGTTCAGAACAATTAACTACCACCAAGTGGCTAATCATCGCTCTATTGAGCATGTAAAAAGTAGGTAATTTCGCAATTTTGTTTTCTGATTCATTTTAAATGCTTCTAGACCTACAGTCTTAGTGATTGGTCCAATTTATATAAGGCTTGGTACAACGGATGTAAAGTTTGTTATGTTGTTCCCAAAAATAGGATTTCGGGTAAAAACTGCGAAAAATTATAAAAAATGGAAAAGTTTGAATGGCTCTAACTCTTACAGTTTTGAATTAATATGGCTTTTTGAACATGTCATATTAAGGCCTTAAGGCTCTACATGATTTTGTTAAGGCAAATCTTGAACGTATCTTTGCTCCGAAAAAAGTTATGCGCAAAAGTTATATACAAATTTAAAAATCATCGATTTTTCGATTTTTTTAGGTTGTTTTTTTGTAACTTTTCCTGGTCAAATTTTTGTATAATTTTTTTTGATCCATTTCGATAGAAAATTTAATTTTGAACAAAAAGTTTTTTTGTGTAAAATTGTCAAATTTGGCTTAGTTTCCGAGTTATACCACAAATATTGAAAAACGGCCAGTGTGACCATTCTCTCAGAAACGCATGGGTGCATCCTTCAGTTGCAAGCAACTTAAACATAAGATCAAATACGTGCGATCCAGTCGTGTTTTAAAGTTTTTTTGCACGATTTCAAAAAATGCTCAATATAGTACCTAGCAGTGCAAGTAGAAAATTGACGCAGTCTGACTCTCCTGCGAATGGATTTTCTTAGTGTACATAAGATGTACAGACGTACAGAATTCTCCTCAATCGTATGATAAATTTGATTAAAATTTAAAAATTTCAAAGTGTTCCGGACGCAACTAAGACAGCAAATTGCTCTGTTCTTCTGCTTTATCAAACAGCCATTTCCACTTTCACTGGGTCATTGAAACTTATAATTCATTAACTTAAGATAAGTTGCCTAACTTTTGCCTTATCATTACCGTTTTGTTTAATTTTATATAATTAATTTTAAATCAATATCAATTTTGTATCGAATAGTGATATTTCGATATCTAAAAATTTGTTTTTGGCCAAAAATCAAACTTTTTTGTTAACAGTTTTACAGTTTAAGTTTTAAATGTTAAATTGCATGTTCTTTTGTACATTTTTGCAAACGAAAAACTTATTAAATTTTAAGTCGAATCATGCGATGGTTTTTTACCATCCAAAGACAGTCTTATTATTTTGGTGGAATTATATCATCTTCATAGTAATTTTTAAAATTAGCAATAAAGTCAAGTTTTCGGTGGCATTTTCGGTTCATCCATTGATCCATTCTTATGGGATATTACAAATTTGAAGTAGTACTCGAAATTATATTAAGATTCTGAAAAAAAGTTCAAACAACTCAAGTCCGTATAAAATATGCTGGTTGGCCCATCTGTTTTTGTGTACAAGAACTTACAAAGGATGGAAAAATTTTCTTTTGCTTAATTTAAGCCATAGGCCATTTTTATGTGATTTTACCGACCATCGTTTCTCAACCTTTTTAATGTTTAAACAACCAAAATAAAAAAATATCCCTTTGGAACCTTCTCTTTGAAAAGATAAATTTGGGTTTTTTTTTCATTCAGTTCCACAAAGTAATAGAGTTATCACAAATGGCAAAATCATATGTCTCGTTCGATACAAATGCCAGGGCTAAACTAAAATAATGTATTTGTATATGTGCAGGTCAGGCATGTCATTTTGCAAATCAAGACTTGAGAATTAAAGAAAAAAAATAAAACTCATCACAAAATCTATGCCTAACCAAACCCTGAAACTAGGGGACCTTTTATGGCAGTAGTGGCCTTTCAGATGGCATAGAAATCAAAAATTTAAATTTTCAAAGATTCAGTACAAAATTCAAATAAATTGAAACCGCATGTATTTCCTCAATTTTAAACCAATAGTGGACAAAAGAAAAAAATCTAATTTTTCTTGCATCTACTCGTATAAGCTTATTATTAGGTACATATGTATATCTAAAGATATTATTAATGTTAAACAAATTTTAGCTATGTATATTGGAAGGTTTTTATAACACAAATTCCAAACAATATTGAAATAAATCAGCCTATAAAAGAAGACTTACAGCTTAATAAAATTCATAGAAATGAAGAGAAACATTTTGAATATACCTAATTGAATTTTTAAATTTCTTTTGGGCATTTTTTCAACTACACGTTGCTAGGATTTTTATATTATGCTTTATTTTAATATTGAAATGTATGTCATTTAAAAGATATAGATCCCATCTGAAATCACACAAGAAAGTCTCAAAACCCATACGATTTGAATAAGACTTTGAAGTTCAAATGTCTGTACTACTACATACCTTTATTTATGGATACCCATTCTTATTTATATACGCTCTTCGCCCAAATTCCATATAATGTTGCTCCATCTCATTTAACCGACAAGACCCCTGAATTAATTTGTCTTAATAAAACTTTTGTCGTATCTGAAAGTAAGTACCTAAACCTTTGTTTTAAGATGTAGGCATTAGGAATTGTTAATGAATTGTCATTCCACTTCGAGGAATCCTAAGCCATGAAATGTTCATAGCTGTGGAGAAATTTGGGCCAAAGATTAGGATGAATTTAACTTAGCTATGCAAGTTCATACATACGTTCATACATATTTCAGGGAAATAAATAGTGCTTATGCTGCATGCTTGCACTTTATTTGTAATCTGAGGCCATTTTAACCAAACTAAAAATATACCTAGGTACCTATACTAATGGTCTAGGCGTCAAAGCAATTTTTTCTTTCACTAGCACTTAGGTACATTTATAGCAGAACGATGCCATAAGCCAAGTATAATTAAGCTGCTTAAGATAGCTATCATTGGAACTCATCATTAAAAATATTTTAATGATTGATTTTGAGACATTTAGAAAGCAAAACCATTAATTATTTTTATGGACAAAAAGACTCAAGACTCTTAGTTAATATTTCTAGTAAAAACAAAATTCAAATAGGACCAACTTTCCTTAGATTTATTTGTCCATCAAAATAATAAATAATTTTACCTTCTGAATGTCTCAAAATCGATGTTTAAAATTTTCAGTGATCAATAAAGCAGAAGCAGGTGATAATGTCTGAATTATGTAACAGTAAGTCAATTGAATGCTGCCGTAGGAGTGCGTATGTACTTCAATACTTACAAGCCAATATTATCATTGTTTGGCGTAAGAAACTCTCTCATAACTCTTGACCGTACAAAAATATCTTGACCATTTTGCCCTGCTTTAGAGAAATTTTCTAGCCTATAAAATAATTTAAAAAAAAAAACAAAATATGAAGGTGGTTAAGAATCTTCTGTTGAAATAAGTATTTTTATCTTAAAATAAGAAAGCAGATGAATCAAAACTGCTTTTAGCCGATTAATTTTTAAAAACGTTTTTTGATGTAAAAAAGCCTTTTTAATCTAGCAGCATTTCTGAGTTGTGGTTAATTGAATGAAAAACAAACCAATTTTTTATTTTGTGGTGGATAGTTTTTTTCTAAGACAAACTCCAATCCCAAACGGCTTAGATGAGAAGCTGCTTTTTATGACAAGAGAATTTGTGGGATTTGCCACATCCTCCCTCAGGAGGGAGTACCCCCTCATGCTAGCAATCCATGATCGATTACATGATAGTCCAACGCAACAACCAAAACGGCATTGTAGTCTTAAAAAATCGTTCAAGTAGACATAAAAATGCCAACTTAATATTATAAATATTAAAGATCTTAACTAACAAAATATGAAAAATATTTCAAAATAAAATTGTAATTTTAGTTTTTGCTTTCATTATCTAAACAAATAAGCATTATATATCTACAAAAAAAACTGCATCGATGTTTTCTGTTTCGCAAAGAGGACCTCTTGTTTATCCGTTGTTTACAATTATCTCTTTCATATGAAAAGTTTTTGTCAAAAAACTGCTGAAAATTTTGAGTAAAAACTGTTTTTTTTTAAACATTTATCTCGCCTTGACCTATAGCCCACTAAAAATTAAATCTATTTGTCTCGCCTTTTGTTCATCTGAACGAACAATTACTAAGGTTTTTTTCCTACATTCTTAGAACTAAAAATAACGGTACTTGCCATACAATTTCTTAACGATTTTTCTTATTTATGTCTTATTTTTCTAAAAATTCTTCGATTTTTATAAAACTCGGTATTTTAGATTTTTTACACTCATTTAAGTGTTTAAAGAAAAACAACTAACTTTTATGAAAAAATAACGGTACTCTCCATACAAATGTTAAAAAAACCCTTAAGTAAAATATTTTTTTAAAACCTTTTTCAGTATTCTAAAACTAGTGCAATATACCTACTACCAATAACTATACAAAATTTACAAATAGCAATTATTAATGGTAACTCTCCTAGAACCTTTTTTTAATTATTAATTTGTGCATAAGAAAATCAAATATTTTTTTGTCAAAATTCAATATCTAAAAAACAGTTTGATATTTTGTTTTTAATTTAATTTATATATAAAATAAAAACTTAAGATTTTCATGCCAAATGTTTTCCGTTAAAATGTTTTATGAATTTGATATACATATATTCATAAAATCATATTCAATGAAGAACTAAGATGGCTTTCTATTTTTTCATCTCAAACTTTAAAAAAAAAATAGTTTTAGCTAATTTAAATATCGTATTTCATGCTCTTAAACAATTTTTCTCTCATTATTTCCTTGTCTTCAACCATCAGCGACTTGAACATAAGAGCAAGTATGTACTAACCAGTTATGCATTTTATTTGTTTTGGATTAAGTTTCTCTAAGAGATTCTTTTAAAGAAACATACAAAAAATTGACGCAGTGTTTTTTGAAGATATTTCGAATAATTTGTTTTAATTTTACTGGACTATCAATCTATCAATAGGTCGGTGCAGTCGAAGTCACTTGCAACGAAAGACGCTCACCGATGACGCAAGGTAGCTTATAATAGCCAGTCTATTAAAACAACTACAGTACACCCTTGGTAAAAGCAACCCTCTATAAACACAAAACCTCGTTTAAAGCAATACCCAAATTTTTACCATTTGTGACTTAGTAATTAATCCGAATCCGAATGGAGTGTTGAGGAAATCAGACTCAATTTTGACATTTTGTGTGTGAGCCAAATATTAATATTGAGCCAGACTATCTCCGCAGCTCATTTGTCGGATTCTGAAATTTGGGTGAATATTATAACTATTTTAAGGGAGCTGTTAATGAGAAAATAGAACATAACAAAAAAAATTTTGGCAGGTACCGTCAATAAACATTTTTGGTTAACAAAAAGTGTACCGTGCTTATATGTTCACTGATTTTTTGTATCAAAACCATTAGCGCAGTTTTTGAGATAAATAAGCTTTTCTTTTATGGTTGTAAGGAAGTACATAGTTACTGTTATTTTTAGACCTAAAACAAAATATTCATTTTTTCAATATTTTGTGTTTGCTGTTTGCAAACTGTTTTTCTTCTTTCGCAAGAATCAAGTTGGTTGATCGTACTACTGATGGCTTGAAGTTGACGTTGACGAAGGGCATGACGAATTACTGGGACGTAGATCTACGTCCCACGATAAAAAAGGAGACATTTGTCTTTGTTCTGTGTGCGATATACATATGTACATACTCCTTTATGTAACTTAAGATATTTGTGGTTCAATCCTCTAGGAATAACCAAAAAATTAAAAAAAAATTGAAGAAAATCACATTATTAATTTTGGCTTAAGATTGAGGTAGGTACAGGTACACGCGCAGTCAGACAGACTGACAGATAGACATAATTGTGGGTGGCACCCACTTTTTCGAGCTATCATCCTACTGTCATGATTGATTATATCCTCAAAATTACTGTAAATTCTATGCGAAGTTACTATTAAAAATAAAAACCAAGTTAAATTTCAAAAAAATCTTAATGTTATGAACAAAATAAATATAACATTAAATAATTGTTTTTAGATAGATTTAGTTTTTAATTACTTTATTTCTTTTTTTTGCAGTCTCAACATCTGGAACTGATCAAAGCAACGTACTTACTCTTGCTCCATCATCAGATGAAATCAGCCATTTTGTAAATTCTTCCTTTATTATATTTTGTAGATCTAATAAAACCGATTTGAAACCTCAGTGGAAAGGCCCATTGGGTATAGAAATAGATAACTACAAAGGACGAGTACATATAGAAGAGAATCCTGGTAAGATATTAATTACATTATTATACAGGGTGTCATGGAGTAAGCGTTTAAGCATGAAGATGAGTATTATTTTTATTCATTAGAAAAAAAATATGTTGGAAGTTAGATGAGATGACTTTTTCGAGAAATTAAATTTCATAAATTATGTATGAGTCTATACATCCTTTTTGATTTGCTTTTAAATGCAAAATAGATTCAAATTGAAGGATAAAAAATCACTGAAATTACTACGCAGTTTCCTCACAAAATTGAATTTGAATGGATGAATCCTTCTGAAATTAACTCCGACTTGAAATAAAGAAGTGACATAGCTCCATAATACCCTGCCTACATAAATGAAAAATAAGTCCTTTTAAACAAAACTTTCTTTTGAATTTGATCATCCTGTAAATTTCTCTATTTCAAAATACATATTTCAACTTTTTGTTCTTATTTACAGGCCAGTTGGCACTAGTTTTTGAACATATCGATGTCATCGACAGAGGTACTTGGGCATGCCGTACTACGGAGAATGACAATGATTACTATCAAAAGTCCTTCCAGCTCCTTGTAAACGGTACTTTATTTTCTAGAAAGCATCTATACATAGCTTGTTTCAAATGAAAATATAAAGTTCTCTTATTTTTGCAAATCCCCATCATGCTTATTTACATTTCTCCCATAAACCTAACCCATTCTTCTGATTTTCTTTTTCCATCAGAGAAAATATCCTTTGAGGAAACAGAGCCAATGCAGTCTGTGATGGAAAACAGAGATGCCACAGTTTCTTGCAAAGTAAGGGGCGACCCAAAACCCACAATTTCTTGGTACAGGAATGGTGATCCGATAAAATGTGAGTTGGATATATTTGTGTTGCATGTTTTTCAGTTATTTAATATTAACATGAAAAGCAGTGCTAAAGCTGACTAAAGTTATTTAGGTATTTCCTTTTGTTTCTTGCATTATATTGTATTTGTATATAGCTATGCCTTTTGTTTTTTTTTTTTACTTTCTCAGAATTGTATATAAAGTACATAAGCTTATCTTTTGTGGCATAAATGTTGAAAAAAGGATTTCAATAAAATTTCTTTCAGTTCCAAGTACGAAATTCAAGCAATTGTCAGATGGACTTTTTATTAAATCAGTTACTCAGTCAGACGATGGTGAATATACCTGCAAGGCTTTTCAAATATCAGCAACTGTGACAGATGTTCAGGATAAAACTATTTTACTTCGGATTCAAAGTAAGTATTTAATTTAAAGCAAGCCAAAGGGTTGGGTGTTTGAGCGAAATTATGCTGGCAGGTATATACTCTTTGTTGATCATTTGAGGTTATATTAAATTTGTGTGTAAAATTTAGACAAAGGAACCTCTATATTTTATATGAGATCAAGATTTTAGTTAAGTCATAAACTATTTCCTTTGTACAATCAATTTTTTTTGTAAGTTATAATCCCCTAAGTGCAGTGAGGGTGAATATTTAAAAAAGAGATTTGATTAAGATTCAGAGGATTTAGGAAAGATGGAAAGGAAAATGGGATAGCAATATGTATATGTTTTGTCCGTCAGTGTAAAGCTGATAGTAGATTCTACATGCGTTTGTAAATTATGTTTGTTAGTACAAGAGAGTGTTTGTGGTGGTCCAATTGGGGGGTAGGGAATAATGCTTGTGGGAAGAAATTTAATAGTTTAAGAAGAAGGCTAACAACTTATTAATGATTCCTCAAAAATTAATAAAGTTTTTTAAAAAATTCAAAAAAAATTTAGGGGGAAAATGTTACTACAGAATGACCACACAAAATTATTAACAAAAAATTAAAAATTTTGGATTTCAATTTCTCAAAAACGTGACATGCCTAAAGCAATTCTGAAGAAAGATTCCAATTGAGCGCATTTAAGGCCATCAGAAAAGTAGTTAGTTAGGTACTGTCAGAGAAAAATTTAAAATTTTATCACACAGAGTGTAGTTAATTAATGTTTTAAAGTGGATTTTTGAAAACAGTAAAAATACATGAATTTCAACTAGTGCTTGAGTTCAAATCGGTTGTCGGAGAAAAACAGAGAGATTTATTGGAAATTGTGTATACATTCAGCCATGTGCTTTGATGAACGTATTTTACGACTAATTGTTAGCTCTGAAGCCATACGCGAAAAACTCTCAAAAAATCATGAAATCTTAGTCACAAACCTAAGATTCCAATTCAGTACCCCGAAAACATAAAGCAGCGACAAATACAAAACTAACAAAACTACCCCGCAATTTTCTCTCTGAGGGTACTTTTTGAAGACATAAAAAGATATTAAATTGTGGTGCACTTGGGCGTATACATACTTTTTTTGTATCTTTAACATTTTTTACTAATCTGTTTTTGTAAGTGAGCAAATTGGTTTTGGTCGACTGAATATTAATATTATTGTTTTGAAAACGTCGAGATTGTGAATTAAGATGTTGCCAAGCTCTCTTGATGAATTTTTCAGTAAAGCATGAGTATACGCGGCACGGTGGTAGTTTAAGTTGTATCGAAAGGTGGTCTTAAATTTATGAAATCTGAAGCAGCCAACCAATTTGGACGATTCAAGATAAAGCATAGGAGAAAGGATATCATAAGACATTATCACAAAAAATGTTCTTCCATTGACACTGTTACTTTTTAAAATAGGTCTTCAAAGTTGATGTATATGAAAGGTGCATTCCTTGAAAAATTGTAGATATTGTTTTTTCGAACTTCATAAGTATTGACACTATGCAGTCGATGTATTAAACTTTATATATTAACTTACATAAAATTCTTCGTTAAACTTAACGAAAACCGAGAATTTTCTGAGAATTGTATAATGAAAGTTAGTCTTTCAGCAGGAACCAACCGTGGAGGTTGGTTAACGAGAATGGTTATCTTATAAAGCAAGAGTGGTTGTTTATAATATTTTCCACTGTAAATATTGTTGTTTTATTTGTTCCGATGGTTTTATTCTATCTCGGAAAGTGAAGGTTTCAGGTTCGTTCGGATAGCTTCTCTGAGCTACGATACAATAATTGTACTTTGAAATAATTCTTGTACGTTTGTTTTGATATCTACTCCTTTTTTTCATACTAAAAACACTTTTTGAAATCTGAATGTTTTCATCTCAAAGTATATGCTGAACGGAATCATTCATTTTGTTTCATACTTTGTTCATCGTTTCTCGTTCATTTCATGATTTATGTAATTTTTTTGTTAAAAATAAATATTTATTTTTGTTAAATAAATTTTGTTAAAAATAAAGTTTTTGATAACTTGAGGTTTTTTTTCGTTTTCAATTCTACTCCGGTCGTTTTAGATTTACTCCACTTTTTCTACAAACCTGCTTCAAAATTTTACTATTGAGGATCAAACCCTGGTCCAGGGCGTTAAGGAAGCTACAAATTGGATTTTTTATGGCACCTACAAAATTTTCTTAGGATGTACTTAATGGTACTAAGTACTAATGAAAAGATCTACTTCCACAAATGACATAAATGTAGCTTTTTCTATAATTTAGGGAAAAAACCTCAAATCCCATAAGAAAAAGTCATTAAAGGACTTTTTTTATTTTCGGGGGTTTAACTCAGCGATTTTAATAATGGTGAATAATGGTGCTGTGCTATTTGATTAAAAAAGGATTAACCACATTAGTTCACATGGGTTCATAGATAATACTTCTTTTTACAAGAGTTCAATGAACGCCTCTGTCCATATTCTGAAAACATTTGTAGCGATCAAAATCAAAGTAAATTCCTCGCCTGCAAGTCGCCATTAAAAAATGAAAACTTCATACTTAACTTACAAGTGTGCTATTTCTCTGTTCACTATTAATAGACTTAAGAATGATTTAAACGACCAAAAATCAAAATTTATAAGTGATAAGGGGTCTTAGTTAGGGTATTTATTTCTACCCAAAAAAAATTTTCAATAAACATTCAAAATAATAAAAATTCTTTTCCAATTATTTTTCATTTTAGTTATAAGTGCGCTATTTCTTTGTCCATAGCTGTAGGTACTAAAGCGCTAGTTTTGGACTCGTGCAAAAAAAAAATTTCAAGATAACAATCAAACATGACATTAAGATGATAGAGAACACCAAAAAAATTGGGTGGCAAAACTATGTCTATCTGTCTGTCTGTTTATATCTGGATCTCCAAGCAAAAAAAAATTATGCGATCTTCTAAAAATTTTTAACGAAGGCTTTTTGGTTATTCTCCAGAGGGGAAATTGAATTTGTTCAGCTCTAAAAAGAAAAAAGTCTTGCTATGCAACTGTTGAACAGTTATTTATCTCAAAAATGGCCCTAACGATCTTCATGAAAAAATAAAAAATGTATTATTGTAAGCATAATGTACTGTTTGGTAAAAGAAATCACCAAAAATTATTATTAACGGTACCTGCCATGTAAACGTTTTTTTTTTTATTTTCTATTTTCTCATTGATGACTCAACCAAAAAGCTTGTCTAAAATATTAATAAAATTGGGTATTAAAATTTTAAAAAAAATTAAAAAGAATATTTAACTTTTTTTTAAAAAAATTCAATATTTCAAAAATGGGTAGATAAATTTTTAGAAACTTGGTTTTAGATGTACATTAATAAAAACTCAAAATTGGCACACAAACATTTTTTTGTTTAAATGTTACTAAATTTATTTAGTGGGTTGCTTATACAATTATAAAAACGATTTAAATGCCTTTTCTGTAATTACTTGCATGTTCAAAAGTTCTTTAAAAAAATATAACAAAGCTAAAAAAATCGATTATAAAATTTGTTCAACCTCATCATTTGTTGGTCTAAAGTTAAATTTTTGGTATATGCGAAAAAGAGGAAAAATAACAAAAAGACTTAAGAAATTCATTTAGATTTAAAAAGAAGATACGATAACATGAAATTCTGTCCGCCCTGAACCACAGCGAAATGCGGAACAGCAAAAAAACTTATTTTCTAACGATTTTTATTTAACTTGGCTGAAAAGGAAATATTTATTATGCTGACCGTTTTAGTAAAAAACATATTTTTCCGCATTTTTGTATCGCCTAGACCAAAATAGTCATTGTATGAAACACAACTCATACCTTTCCTGCATAGTCTTGAACCCCAACAGAGCAAAAACTACGTGTGATCAAATCAAATATTTTAGTTGAACAAATTATACACATATGTACCTTATATTTGACTGAAATATGTATCTATGTATATTATCACGAACACGCAATGTTTCATGTGTCTTCTTTCTAAATTTCTTTTTCTAGAAAAACCCCATTGGTCCAGCAACGAAACAATAAATAATTACTACGCCTATTTGGGTGGCTTCGTTAATTTATCATGCGAAGCAATAGCAGAACCTCCTGCATCTTTCACTTGGATTTATGACAACAAGGCAATCAATAGCAATATCAAATCGGATTATAGAATTTTTTATGAATTGCATAGTTCTGTGTTGGAAATAAATGTTAGAAATGAAAATCAATTCGGAGAATATAAATGCAAAGTTGCAAATCCATTGGGACATCTGGAACGAATAATTCGGCTTAAAAAAGGACACAAGCCAGTTGCACCATCAAAATTTCAACTACGACGTGTATTTACAGATGCATTCGAATTGGATATCAGGTCAGTAAAATATACTGATGTTCCAGAAAATATGAATATCATGGGTTATAGAGTTGAGTATATGTCGGAGAATGATTTTAAGTACGCAGCTGGTAATTGGAGCTTTGCTGGAAAGACAGATTTTAATTTTGTTCGAGGTGAGTAACTTTGTCTCATCTTTATTTTGATAATGAAACGAAGAGAACTAAGTCTTACCCTTATTGTTTCATTCATTTATTAAATACTATTTACATTCATATATTATTACAGGTGTTCGATTTGTAGTTAAAGGACTAGACAGAAATACGACATATTACTTGAGAGCTGCTTGTAAAAATTTGGCTGGCCTCAGTGACTGGACAAAAGTTTCAATATTTACAACTCTAGCAAATGGTGCAAAAAAGACAATAGATCTTACAATGAATGTGTCCATTTTTATGAATATGGCTATAATTTGTATCTATTTGAAAATGTTTTGATGAAATCTTTTAATATTTGTTTTATTTTCAATTTCTGTGATAAATTTTGTACTAATTTATACTGAATATAATTATTAATTAAAAAAATACAATGTTAGAAATTTTCTTATAAAATGTACCTATTTTATTTGAATTTGATATATGCCAAGTTATGTTTAAGCGCTTAATGTTTTAAGATTTATTTTACATTGTTAAATATCATGTTTGTTAAAGAAAAAACATAATTCGTAGAAATAAACACAAAAATTAAAACTTAAAATGACTTTACTTAAAACACGAATAAGGCATTTTGTTTCATTTACAAATGTTATTTTTGGGGATTTTTCATTCTGTGTACTGTGAATATGTACTACACTATTTGTCTTTCTTTGATATTCTTAAATAATAAAAGTTATTGTAGTAAACAATTCAAAGTGGCAGACGTACTGTTACCAAATTTAAGTGATCGATTTTTTTTAACTTTTTATGACTTAACGGCAAAGAGATAATAATTAGTTGAGATTATGAGTGCCCATTCGACGTGGTCACCGATGAATTTGGTGCAGAACGATAGTTCTTGTTCTGAAAAGAAGAGGAAATATTTCCGGATTTAATTCAAAATTGAGAAGCATTCTTACGTGTAGAATCAGTCTTCCAGATTGTTAATCGAGAAGGCCATCAGATGCTCAAATAAAAAAAATCTAAGATTACTGCTGCTTAAAAACTTTGGCGATAATGACTCCTAGGAGTTTTTTTTTCCTTGTACTTCTGGGTAAAAAAAAAACTGTTAGGTTTATTCGTTGAGCCCTGACGTCACCCTGTGGCCATCCTAAAGGATGAGTTTGAATGAAATGCACCCATTTGTTCTTGTTATGATCGTTGAGTTTGATCAAAATTTCGAGCTCGATTTCATTTCAAACTCAAATATTGACCATTATGTACGTCGTTTGTGCATAGAAAGAGAACACATTATATCTCAGAACAGATACAAAAATTAATTTTTGCTAATGGTTGTACATAATTTTTAAGCTATGAATTCCTAGTGTTTGGTTTGCAACTTTCAGCCCAAATTAATTAAATTAAATGGAAATTTCAAATGTTCAATTATGAATAAAGCTTAACTAACAAATAATTAAAACAACGGATTTAATGAGTATATTCTAAGAATGTACTATAATTTATCTCTCTATAATTACAAAAATACAATTTTTAATGATCATAACTATGCAGCTACGTTCTGTTTAACCTCGGGTTCTTCAGCACCATTGATTAAAGATTTTATGCTTTCCAAGTTATCGATGTCACATGCACGGACCTTGATTAAAAAAAAAATAGAGAAGAATTTACTAATTTCAGTTCTTGTTAAACATTTGCAAACTTACTGTTACAACATTATAGCCCAAGTGCTTCAGAAGCCTGATTTTCAATTGAACAATAGCAATTGGGATTTCATTGAATCTAAGAACCTGATCATCTTCCAAAACTTCCAAATAGCATTTCTGATCACCTCCCAGTTTCACTAATATTCCAGCCACATTTATACCTTCGATTGGCGACACTAACTCTACATCTACTCCTTCTGCTTTTAATTTAGCGAAGGCTTTCTTCAAACCAACTCTGTTGTTGACCAAGTAATCTGGAGCTGCATTTGACTCTATGAAGTATTGTTTCTTACCACTCATTAGCCAATCAGGTTGTTCAATTGAAATAGCACTTATCAAAACTTTGTGGCGACTGTCAAGCTTGGAACGATCAGGATTATTTGCATTTGGATTCACCCTCAAGCTGGTGATTTCAGCAACTAACCCACGAGACTGATTACCCAACATCCATAGCGACAGAGCGGTGTTAATAAGCTGATCTGAGAAGTATTTATACTCATCACGTTCAATCATACGCTGAACTCTGTGATCAATGTTCCGCATGTCATTTGGTTGAAGAAGATCTCCTTGTTGGAGCTGGGCACAGCACCAAAGGAATGTCGTCATGTCTTTGGGTCTTATATACACATTAGAGGAACGAATTCTAGACAAAGTTTCATTGATGAACTTGGAGCATGTTTCTTTATTGTTCCATTGAAATTCTGCAAAATACGCGAATATATGGGTCAGCCCCATAACCTCAAAATTTTTGAGCTGTTCCTCACTGCAAATAGCATCGAGCTTCTCACATACATCTTTGGACTTCAGTTGGTTGAAGCGGAGAACCTTTATCAGATTCACCAAGAGTGCATCATCAATGGCAGATGATTCCAGCTCTAAAATTTCGGTTGTGATTTTATCCATGAAATCAGGATTGTTTATAGGTATGCTAGCTCTGTAGGCCGAATTGCCTACTATGGAAAGATCAAGTGGTGTAAGTTCGGGCAGGTACTGAGGTAAGTAGGTATGAAGGAATTTCTTCAGCAAAGCAGTGCTTTTTGGGTTTTTCTTGTTCAATCCCAGATAGAAACAAACTTTGACAAAATTTTCAGCCGGACATTCTTTGTCGAATGTAGCAACCAACTGATCTAAACATTTACTATAGAAATTTGTTTTTGTCATCTTACCGGGCAGAAGGTACATGAAGGCGTACAATGTCCGCAGGATGGTATCATGATCCATATTATCCAAATTTTTCTCACAATGCCAATCGATCTCGTTGATGACTCCAACGAATTTCTGAGGATCCCCATTGCATTTGTATGTGAAAGCAAAAATGATAAGGTGTGGAATCTGTGATACATCAATCTTTTTCAACTCTAATTGGAAACTACGTGCATCAGTGACAGGGAAGAAGTCTGGATATCGGATTTTTGTCGGAACGAGTGGTTGAAACTTGGAGTTTTCCATTGCCAGATACTTCATAAAACGCACCAATAGAGTACCTGTATCATCGTAGTTATCATAAACAAAATCCTTAGTTGTAAAGCTGGAATAGTCGAAGGCGATGAGGGTGTTCGGCACGTTGCACTTGAATAGCGAATTACGCAGAGATCTGGCAGTGTCACGGATTAAAATTGAAAACATTTTAATTTTGGTTTGATGAATTTTCTAATGAAATAATTTTTTAAAAAGAATGTTTCAGCATTATTGTGATTGCACAATAGTTTATGAAATTTGTTCAGGAGTAAAATCTAGAATCACCACACCACCACGCACATGTTTGACAGGGGACCTGATTTTACAAACTTGACACTTCCTGACAGTTCTGTTTTTTTTTTTATTTCCAATACGATTTCCAATAACCCAGACGATTTGTGCTGGGCAGTGAGTGTTGCCCCCTTAAGTGATCAAAAATGTAGTATTATGGATTGAAAATATATTTTATTGCAGTGGTGCTTAAAAAATTGCTTAAAAAATACAATATTAGGTGTGTTTTATTGGGGAATCCATAGCTAGTGTAGTAAAATTTCCCTCAGTAAACAATAATTAAGCCACTTTAGTACTGACTTGTTTATTGACGCTTTCTGGGATTTGTTGTTGTTTCCGAGAGAAAATGAACTGCACCAGCTATAATAAGTCTGTTCGTGTACTTCCCATAACTACGAATTTCTACGAATTTTCTTTTCTTTTTATATGAGCTTTGATAGAACTTTGGGCTAAATTCGTAGAAATTCGTTGTCTTGGGAGGTACGCGAACAGACATAATATTTTTCAATAAAATATGCCTATTGTGTGTTATTAATTAAAGTATTATGAATTCTAAAACAAAACTGGAATTTTCAAACAAAATAAATACTCAATTCAAATGTACACTGGATATTAAATAACTGAATACCCATTTCCTCCACTCTAAATATGTGGTGGATTTTTCTTAAAGAGAAGGATTTTTTTTATAATTGGTCTTTAAAAGTCTTTGTTGACTATGTTTTCTTTTATAATTTCCAATAACATATTAGGTGATTTTTACCTATTTTGGAATATTTGCTTCATTAAGTAACTAACATTCCAATAATAAATTAATTTGATAAGGAAAAGGAATGTAAAATTTTATTATTTTTTTTTATTTTCCAAATCTTGGAAAGCATTTTAAATTTAAGTTGGAGTAAAAATAGTCTTTGATTACTTTAAATATCCCCATTTTGAATTAAAAATAAAGTATTACATTCCGTGATTTTTTTTTTTAAATATGAAATATTTCCATTTTGTGAAAATGTACACCCGAATTTATTAGATTTCCTTAAAATGCTTCTTAGAGGTCATTTAGTTAAGTTTGCTTTAATATTTAAATTGCATTTAAATTACGTTAAGCCTTAACTAATTCACCACTTTTCGCAAAATTTCATAGTAAATATATTTTTTCCCGCTAGATCAACTGTTTTGTAAAAAAAATATACAATTTTTTCCTAAACCAAAATTTAAGTTTTTTGCATAATTTTCATAACTTTATATGACTAAATTCAATTCACTTTTGTACAAAATGGAAAAAATGTTTGGTCTTTTTTCAATAAACTCTAAACTTTACTCAAACCCATCTTGCATCTCAAGTTTTAGAAAAGTAAAAGTTAGAACGTCCCAAGCTTTCTCTTTTGTAGAAAAGTGAAACACATCAACTATATCTAAATAAACAGCTAAAAAGCTGATTCATGTGCTACGAGTACACGGCATGCAAATTGCCACATGTGCAGTGACTTCATTTTTATCCCACATATGCGTTCCAATTACCACATGTCATGTAATGGCATGTTTGAGATAGCCACACCCAACTAACAATGTGAGTGAAAAAGGCGACCTTTTTAAACTCCTATTGTACCCTTATGGAGTTAATTATGAGAGTCTTAAAGAAGTTCACATTAAATTAAATAAAAAAAAAGTTGTCAGGTCCCGGAATCGAACCCGTGTTCCTCTGAACCAATTGTCTTGCTCGCTAACCGCTCCACCAATCTCAAATATATAATTCAATGCATTAAATTGGAATCACTCTTATCTTGAATTGTCTCGTTTGGGACAAGAAGCTTGCATTAATAAGAAAAAACTTTGTTCAGAAAAATATAAAATAATAGATTTGTATGGCTATAACAAACACATAGGTTAATTAAATAAATAGAGGTATTATTGATTAATTAATTAATTAATACCAACCTTAAAAGCTGACAATAATAATAAATATATGTGCTCGGATGCGAAATTAAGTATAAAATATAAAATGGCCGATTATAACTTGGTGACGCCATATTCATTAATACAAGCAATATAGAAACAAAGACTAATATAAAAATTGTATAAGTGGGATGACTATTGAAGTGATAGTATCTTGGTTATTTCATAAGAGCATTACAGAAAGATTAAAGAAACATTGATATATCGCTTCTATCAAGCTGATATAATTTGCACCAGAAAATATTTAAGGATTCAGTAATAGTCCAATAAGGTATTTACTTTCTGTCAGAGGGCTAAATGGAGCGCTATAGAAACAAATAACACTTTAATGTCTGAAATGCGAAGCAATTTTGTTAGTTGGGCTGGGACATTATGTGAACTACATGCGACCACAATGCTGCACGTCAACATGTGATCCACTGCCGCATAATAAAAACATACGACATGACACATATGCTGCAGTAAATGCATGCGGCATTCAACATATGCCATGTACTCTTAAGGTAAGACCGCACTCGACGGAACTGCACTTCAGTTGAACTGCGCTAGAACTGAACTTAAAATTTTTTTGTGGCAATCACACTGGACGGAACTTCAGGCCGTGGCAAAGATTGCCAGATTATCAACTTTGCCGCATGGTGCCACGCCGTTAAGTTCAGTTGCCCCGTAGTGCGATATAGCTCATACATATTCAAACAAAAAACATTTTGAAATTCAGTTGCGCTTAAGTGTAGTTGCGTCCAGTCCAGTGACATCGAAAATTGTTGTTGAAGTAGCCATTTCCGTGCTTGAATGCATTTAGCTCAACTCAAATTTCATAATATTTTTTGCAGGAAGGTGTCGCTAGCATATATTTGTATTTTTTTACTTTTGTAAAAAAATGAAATGGATGTAGTTTGATTGACTTATATCTTACCAATTGCAATTGTCGTTCATTGAAGATTAAAATGTAGGAAAAATCTGTATTGTGATTGGCAAGCCATAACCCATACTGGGATCCAATTCCGCTTTTTCTGTATAAATAGAAAATTGTGTACTCATCAATTGTTGTAATTCTCGAATAAAATAATCAGTCAGTATAATTCACGTTTGTTTTGGACGTGAATAGAGTGTGTACACGGAAAATAGGTTAGGTACGCTTTCTATTTACATTGGGTCTCTGGTTCATGTGGCCAACAAAACAAGAGAATAAGTTGCTGAACGTGTTCATTAATATGGGCGTTATTCCAGTCAATATATTTTTTGAGAATGGAAGGATGCGTTGCATTTCACAGTTGACAGCTGACAGCGAATTTGTTTTTTTTTTCTTTCCAGTGTCAGACAAAAATAATTGTAAAATTTGTTAACAAAATAATTTAAAATGTTCACAAAGTTTTTAAAATTTCGCACCCATAGCTCTTTAAGTAAATTATCAAAAGAATTTGTAAGTAAAGTCATTAAAGTCAACATTAATAAAATACACTTTTTTCCAGGCGACAAAACCAGTTGAAAATTCTACCGACACTTCTCTAGAACAAATTCATATCGATGAAGCTGTAAAAATTGCACCGATCCTACAATCGGCCTCGTTTGGTTTATGGAAACAATCCCATGAAATCTTTATAAATCACGGACTTAAAACAACCAGCTTCCTTCGAATTGTTACTAATAATCCGTCTATTCTATCTAGACAACCAAAAAAAATTATAGATAGTTTAGAGAACTGGCGTAGTTGCCAATTTGGAGAAACGCTTTCGCATTTACTTTTAACAAAATATCCATCGCTTTTAGATATATCCGATGGAAGAAAACTTGTAAAGCATGTAACATATCTCAAGGGATATCTAGGAACAAATAAAAACGTATGGAAGCTTCTAATGAATTCTCCAGATTTAGTACAACAATCAGAAGCGACTATTAAAAAGAAAATTGATTACATAAATCTGACAATGAGAATTGAAATTCCAGAAATTGTTAAATCTGAAGCTCTATCTCGAACACTTTTCGATATTCAATGTAGGCACACGTTCCTTGACCGTTTGGGGATATTTAAGCCACGACCTCCCAAAGCTGATCCAGACGAGCCAACAAAAAATCCCCGTTTGTATCAAATTACAGATACATCCGATAAAAAGTTTGCCACGAAAATTGCCCACGTAACATTGGCAGAATATGAAACATTTGAAGATCTTTATAAAAGAGAATTAAGGATTAAAGATATGGAGTTGGATGAAGATGAGGAGTATGATGAAGATGATGAATATTTTGAAGATGATTTTCCAGTTAAATAAAATATTTATATTTTGAAATAAAATCGTTTAATCATCATTTCCGATTTTTTTTAATTTATATTATTGTTATCATTTTATTTTCACTATATTTGTCTTAAGCTTAAAGAGGAAGTTCGTATGATCCAGTCGTGCATTTTATTTTATTTCGTGGTAGGATGTTTGCGGCAAGTCGAAACCTACAGACGTTAAGCACTTCTTTAAGTGCAAGTTTAAATAAAATGTTGAAACGACACGACTCTAGAAATGTTCATACACATATGTATTGTGCATGGAAAGAGTAACATACATACAGATGGTTAAAATTACATAATGCCATTTTAAAAATCCGAGCATATTTATGCTAATATCCTAAAATACTTTATTTACAATAATGTGCATTTGTTTTTAATGTAATCATTGTTTTACAATATTTTTTAATGTCTTGACCATAATTGTTTTTTATTAACTCATTTCCTGCCCAGCGTTAATACTTGGGCTGAAATTCTTGAAGTTATAACTTGAAGGACACGCCTTCACTAGGTAAGGGATAAGGGCGCGGTTTGGATATGGATAGATAAAAAAGCTGTTTCCAACTTTTCTACCCGAGAATTTTTATTTAAATCAATAAAAGTAAAAAGACGAATTTTAAATCTATTTTGTATGATTTATATAGGAAAAATTCTAAACCACCTTAAATATCAATGAACACATTTTCAATAGTTTTTGTGTAAATTGATCTATTTTCACTATGTTCTCTTCTCGCAAAGGTTTCATAACAAAAATAGAAATAATACTCTACCAATTCAGTGTGGTATCGCTCCCACAATTAAAGAGTGCACGTTCTCCACCAAAAAAAATATTCTTTCATTTCTTTGATTTTCAACTACCAGATGCATCTCACGTTTTCATAGGAAAGCACTATTGAATTGTGAGTCACGTATACCGATGTCGCAGACTTTCCATACGACATATTTTTGATCAATGCACAATGGATATAATGGTGTACCTTCTTAGGTATGTAGTAGGTTAGTAGATACTTTTTTGTGCGTTGGCTAATAATACTTCCATTTCTAATTTTAACTTTTGTTGTTTTTTTTTGGAGCATTAATTTTTTTTTGCAATTCTCAAAATTTGATTGACTTCCGAATTAAGCAGTTGTAATAAAACATACTAATGTACAATATTGTACATACATGCATGAAACTTTAATTTGTTGTCTCTTAAACAAAAAAGCAAAATATACGATGCGAGAAGGCATGTTTAATGGAAATTGCGGATAAAAATTTCTTTTGCGCATAAAAATTATTATTCTGATCGCATAAACTTGATACAGGAACAATAATTCGGTGGATCTCTAAAGAAGTCTTACGAAATAATTCGTGTTTGTATTTTATTGATATTGGTAACGATGATATTATCATTATAATTATTTCACTAAAGACATTCACATATTTAAAAGTACATTTTAATATAACTTTAATAATGCGTGATAGTATTTATTTAATAAAAAACAAAAAATATTACAATAAAACTCGAAGTTATGATATGTACTCTTTTAATTCGGTTATCCTAAAGTTAAATTATCAAACACTGCAATTTGGTAATATCTAGAAGCTTTTTTTGCTGAGCCTTTAAATGTTGTAGAAGAGAAGTTAATGCACAGACAAAAATGGAAAAAAATGTATTCGGCTTTTATTAAAACGGTACACTGTGGCGTATGCGTTCTATTTATCAAAATTATAAAATGGGCAAATTGCTGCAAAAAGGAGAAGAATTCCCAATTTTTTTCAGTGACAAGACACCCAACAAAAACTACTAATAACAAGTATATGGTCAAAATATATACAGTATAGATCTTTAGCAGCCTATTTTTTCGTTGAATCTAAATTTGTGATTATTAAGTCTTGAAATTGAAAAGTGAACAAATTAAAATATCAAAAAAACCGCAAGCTTTAAAGATGGACTCCTTTTTTTGGCTTGGAAGGCAATTTTTATTTTCAGACTTTTTGAAATTTTGTGTCAGGGTTTCTAGGGTTGCACATTGTTGACAAGATTTTTAGCAAAAAAGGGAAATGTTTATTAATTTTGAATAAATTTGTGTGTATAACATTACCGTTTTCAATACATATATTCGGGAGAAATTTTGGTAAAGATACTTCAAAAAATATGGAAAGACCTTCCCTCAGCTTAAAACCAGACATTAGGATATCGCGTAATCATAACAACTGACCATTCCTACAGGAATCCAGCATTATTGACAGGCGTCTCCATCTCCACTGGACAAAAGTTATTTTAAAAAAATGATAGAAAATGCCAGCACATTGCTTATAATAGTCGGAAAACCTGGACGAAAAAGAGCAAGAACGGTATGGGATAAACTAAAAGTAACGGAAATCTGTATAAAAAAAGAAGAAACCAAGAAGGATTTTGACACTTTTGATCTAGGAGTCGGAAATTTTAGATACGATGACATGAAGATGACACAACATTAATGCAATTTTGAATTTTGATATGGCATGACTTCCGTTCACTTTGGCATCATATCCAGGTTTGTTCGTTGAGTCCTGAAGTCATCCTGGGGTCACCGCAAAGCGTTTTTTGAAAAAACTTGAATTAACCCTGATGAGCAAATTCTGTGTTTTTTGAAATCTGGGGTCACCCTGAAGAAGTAGAAACTTGTTTTTTTGCTGGGTTGAGGTAAAGAATAAAATGTCAAAGTGGCAGGAGCTCTGAAGCAACAATCGGTATTCTGTCATTAGGGTTTTAAGTTAATTGGAATTTTTTCTATTCGCGATTTTTTCATTCGAGATCTTGGGATGCGGGAGTTCTTGTTGCATTTTTGGAGTTCAAGTTTTCGTAACCAACTCTTCAAAAATACAAAAGGCTTACACTAACTTATTTGTTTGAAGATAGATTCCCAACCTCAAAATGTATGGGTTGTGGGTATACGGTTCCCTTGTCCCGTTTGACCAACCCTGACAAAAACAGGAAAATAGATATTCAACTTTTATTTTCTGCAGGTAATGACAAAAATGTGCACCAACAACTCGAAAGTAAATACATTATTCCAATTCCAATTTGATTCGTTTTTCGAAAATACATTATGGTGGACTTACATCTAAATACATTATGGTGGATTTACATCTAGGTTGGTTAAAGAAATGTACAGTTGGATAAACAGAAGCCAAACTATGAATGAGAACTTATTTATGCTAAATATAACAACCATCAGTATAATTATTTATAACCTTTTTTTGTCTTGAATTTCAAAAGATGTAGCTCCTTAAGGCAATTAGGGTACAGTAATAACTTTTCAAATGGTACAATGAACATGACTAAGTTAAGTAAAGGGTAATTTCTTAAGTCCAATGGTCTTTACAGCCTTTACAATCCTTATATGTTTCAAAATTTTAAAATCAGTTCATCAAACTTTGCATTATGTACATATATATAAGGTTTAGATTTCTCGTCATTATTCGTAGGTAATAAAATTTTGAAGTTGAAGTCTTCTATCTATTTAACTTCAAACAAGGTTGCTTATCGCGCACTGTAATAACATTTTAACATACCATACTGTCACCGCAAGAATTAATATCTATCTTTCATTTCGCACTTAATGTAGATGGACAATTTGGAATGGCAAAAATATTTGCCTGAGAGACAAGTGAAAATTTTGTGGTCTGCCATGAATATTAAAATAATTTTTTTTCCGTCATATAATGACTTTATGACGGGGGTGAAGAAAAAGTTGTGATTGGAATGTTTTGTTTACCTTATAAACTTGAGTTTGTGTGGTTACACGGTTGCATAGCGGCTTGCAATGAAAGTGATCGATCAATGTGATCAATTTGGTTTTGAACTTGATGAAAGTATTGAATTATTTTTAGTGGAAATTTTGTTATAAATAATTATTAAAAATAATAAAAGTAAACTTTTATAATATTTTAGTTGGGATTATGTAAAAAACTAAGTAAGTATTAAAATATTGTTTTCTTTAAAATTAGTTATTTTAGTTTGGAAGTTTTCTATAGGCTTTTTTTCATAATTCTCTTTGTTTTTGGCTTTTCTATCGAGTTATATGTCTGAATATGTTGGAGAAGTGAGTTGATCTTAATAAAATACATAAATTTAAGTACTATTAAACTTCTCTTAAAAATTAAATCCCGTTGCATTGATGGATTTATTTAAAAATCACTCGTTATAAGTTATAGAGTTGCATAAATATTTGTAAATTATTTTAGCAAGATCTGATTCTTAGGTCAGTGCCTTGAGAATATATAAACAAGTTTATAGCATGGTTTTTATAAGGAAGAACCTACAATTTTCACAAAACTTAAGCCATTTTTGTTCTTATTTAACTTCAAATAGTTAGCACATATCCTAATAATGGAAGCAATAATTTTGACATTTCTCTTAGAATATAATATTAAAGGTGGATCCATAATCCATACAAACAAAATAGGTTTAGAAAGATTCGACTAATCAAAACTGCAATTATTGAAATGATAGTCTTTAAACACAAACAAAGTATAGCTAGTAAGATTTTATGATGATCCTCTACCTACATATTCATCTAAGTCAGAGAATCATTAAAGTATCAATAACACTTACTTGTTATTAACTTAAACAGAAGTAAAATCAATGTTTGAACTTGTTTTATAAGCATATTGACATTGGCATCCTCAAAGTCAATGCCAAAGCCAACATCAGTGCATGATTTTATCAATGAAAATCATATCCCGAAAGTAGGAGTAAAAAAAAACAACTTTAATCGCAAGCAGACGCATTGCAAATAAAATACTCATAAAATAATTGCATTATGATGATCGCGTTGTGTGTGAGCGCGAGCACGAAATTAAAACTTGCCGCGCAACTTAAATTTATCAATGAAATTAAAATTTAAATGGATGCTTGGCGGACAAAAAAGTACCTACAAGCATATATTCGCCAAACCATGATCTCAGTCCGATTTTACGAATACGAGTTTATATTTATTGGCAAATACTATGTCTGCAGTAATATGGTAGAGTTTAACCATATATTCTGGTAAATAGTATAGAAAAAAAAAAATATAGACGGATGGAACATGGAGGTGGCCAAAGCCAAGCCAAGCTAGGCCAAGTAGCCCAGCGTCAACACACTAGCCTCCTATAACGATGGCCAACAAAACAATCAAGAAAGTTGGCACTGCCATAATAGACTTTATGCTGGAATTCGATTGCTTTTCTTTTCAATAAGCCATCAGCCATTGAGCCATCAGCAGAAGCCACCGTTTAGGCTCATAACCCCTTGGATTTGTTGTTTGTTACCACTCAATCCATCCACCATCGCAAAAACGTTTCTTCTTCGTTTCGTTGGTGCGGTCTTTGGTCTTCTTAGGTTGTCGGCTAACTGGTATCGGAGCACGATTTAAGTGGCTTGAATTCAGTTTTTCTTATAGCGTTGTATTGTACGGACGTTTGACGGGCGAAAAATAAAAGTGAAATTATTCCCAAAAGGATATGAGTGCAAGTTTTGTTGTTGTTGTTGTGTATTATGTTGTTGTACTGCAGCTTGTGAAATCTGTTTCCAAATAAAAATTTACAAAGTAAACACATCTGTATCAAACAAAACACAAAGTGATTTTACGAAGATTCAGTGTTCTTTTGTAAATAAAACTTATTAAAAAAAAAAAACTAAACCATAGGTACTAGTAGTGAACTTTGTGGATTTCCATCTAACCGGAAGTGTATGGTAAATTTATTATGTGAATTGTTTGTTTCTTCGCAAAATATTAACAACTGTTTTTTAACTGACAGTTTAAATAAAAAAAATCTTTTTGGAGGACTGGTTGTTGAGGGATCCTTTAAAGTTCATATGCATACTCCTACATACCTACGTATTTAATACGGTATATAGAACTGAATTGCCGGCAAGAAAGCAGGCACTTTGTTGCATTTCGTGAGAAACTTGATTGTTTCATTCGATGTACACTTACATATACACATACAATACGTGCATATTATGTACATTATGTTTGGGTACAATCATTTAAATGATGAAATCGTTGAAACACATTTGATAAGGCATTTTTTTGACATTTGTGTCGCTTCAAGTGCAACAGAAACGACTTAAATATTTTTTAGAGAAAAGGAAAAAAAATAGAAAGACAGACAATAGTTTTATTTTTTGATAACAATTTGTTTCTAATTCTCCTTATTCTCAAATACAAAGCTTCAGAAAGTAATAAGAGTTTATGTTATTGCGCTAATTTCGATGATAACACCGTTATGATTCTTGGCTGTAGCATTTACCTAAAAAGTTTAATCGGGTTTTGAAAAACATCAATATTGGAATATTGAGAATGACTAATAAATATTGATAGGATTGAGTTAATCCAAATGAATTCAATTTTGTTTTATTTATTGAATGACTAATACAAAATTACTATTGAAAATTATCTAAATGGCATCAGCTTTTCAAAAATATTCATATCGACACATTAATTTAACCGGCAGTTGGAAGAAAGGAATAAGTCCAAAAATTAAATTTCTTAGTAGTTAACATTTTTTTTCTAAATTCTTGAATAATTATTTTTTTTAATTCGAAACTAAACAATTTTATATTCATTATGGTCATTTTGACATTCAGTTTTGATCAAAGTTTTTCTTGCGTTTATTCCCTTATATACAAATTGCCGAGTCAATTGGTGAAGCGGTGAATTTGAAAAGAGTTTTCAACCATTCGGCAACCGACTTTTCTGAGCTGTAACTTTGAATTATGCTTAAGCATAATCTTCAAAAGTATATCAAAATGTGCTCAGTAATTTTTAGTACACAAATTAAACCGCTACGATCCATTTTATGGTACGAAACTATAGGATTTATGTTTTACTTTTTCCTCTGCGTGAGCTGTAACAAAAGTGCTTAAGTTGTACTTAAATATTTAAGTTTTGTATCAGCAAATGTTTTTTTCCCAGGTACTGCCTCTTGCGAGGGACTGACAAATCCTCCAAATACTTGTCATGAATAAGTGCTTCTCATCAAGCCGTTTGGACTCGGCAAAAAATTGAAGGTCCCCTCCATTCCTGCCAACTGCACGCACACAGGAATGGTTGAGAGTTTGAGTCACTAGGCCCTGGTTCTCCATGAGCTGTTGCGCCACTAAATTTAAATTTAATTTTAATCAGCTAATAGGCCTAAGCTTGCGCAAAAGCTTTTTGACAACAGTTTCTTCAGATATATGTATAAATAATAGATCGCCATCGCCATTTCACACTGGGTCCATATTTCTTGTATGAGAGTGTTCTCAAAATGCAAATCATGTGAACTATTAAATCCGTTGTACACTTGTTAGTAATTTAAAAACAAAATATAAATAAAAAATATAAAAAAAACTTGGGTAGTAATAGTAATGTAATCTAAAATGTTACGGAAGTCAAACTATTATTAAATGGATTAACTTTTTTGAATGTGAACAATGTTCATAATACAATATGGCTTTTGAGTGAAATATCAATTCGATCCTTTGCATTCTAATTTTAAAAGTTGATGAAAAATTTCACATTTCTGCTCCAAAATAAAATCAAATGATGTCTTAGACTTCAGAGCAAATTCAACAGGAGCAACGCTAGACGTTGTTGCTTTTATACACAAGCTAAAAATATTAAACTTCCTCCTTAGTAAATTTTCAAGGGATCCAAAAAATATTCACAACTATATACAATAGAGGTTTCAAAAAAAATTAATCAAATTAACAAATTAAATTAATAATGATGGTTTGAATAAAACATAACAACAACAACTTGAGTGAGCCTATAATTCATACATACATATATCTATTTCACGGGTATCAATCCAATCATCAAGCACCTTTTGTTGTCTTAATCTATTATATCAATTTTAATTGAAAAAAACAAATTTCCGTCACTGCGAGGATTGAACATAGTTCATAGACCGAGTTTGTTTTAATTAAAATGAACATACTAGCTATAATATCTTCAGCCAATAACTTGATGGTAGCTCATTCAAGTTTTTGTTGTTATACTCAAACCTCTAATATTCATAATGATGGTGCGAACTGCGAAGACCTGTGCAGCATTTACTGTATTTGTGCTCTCATCAATCATAAAATCGGATTTTCAAATCGGATTAATGTTTTTTGCATCAACTTTAATTGACTAATTGAAAATATTACAAAAAAAACTAAAACTGAAGAAAAACTTTGTATGAACAAATTGTTGATGTTTTTTTTAAATAATGTAGGCTTAACGTCACGTAGCCGTGAATTGAACGGAAGAGTTAAAACTCTATACTTTATGATGGCAATTTTTGGGGTGGAAGATATAGAGGTAGATTCAATCATTTTGAATGTTTATATATTCACGCAACTTCGTAAAACTGTAGATAAGTTTACAAATTGGTTAAGTTTATTTTTTGGTTAATGAACTGTCAAATTTTGTATGGGAAATGATTTACACAATTTGGTTAAACTTATCAAAGGATTTTGTTGCGTAAAATTAACCAATCTGGTTCAACTTATCCAAACGTCATTGTGACTCTTACTCTGATTGAATTACCTAGCATTTAATCAAATGTATAAAAAAAGGTCGTTCGTGCAAACTTTGCGTAGACTTATCATTTTACACAATTTGTAAACTTACGACGTTGCATGAATACCCTTAGTGTGATGTAGCTATACCGTAAGATAATAAAAGAAAAAAAGTCTGAAAAGATGCCAATCTAACATAATAGTTACTAGTTTACAAAATAAATAAATTTGTTTGTTAATTAAGTCCCGCTTTTTTATTGGTATAGATTTGAGTCCACTGATTTCGAAAATCACATTAAAAAAAGAAACGTTTTCGAGATACGATTTTTTAAAATTTTGTTTTCGCTTTTATCGAAAATATTATTAGTATTTGGTCCATATCTAAATTTAGAAGTGAAGAATCTACTCTCAAGGAATCTTTAATAAAACAATTTTAAATTTTAAACAAAACAAATCTGAGTCATCCCAATCGGTCGAGTATTTTTAGGTACAGTTAGCCGAAATCTTAAAAAACATTAATTTTATTTTGTAGATTATTTTATCCTGTACAAGATTTTACTTGGACATTTTGTTGTAAAGTCAAATATGATAGAGTTGTTACATAAAAACCAAACCAATCTTATTTTCAAGATGGGGGCTCTTCTCTAGGCGTTAGGATATAGCGCCCAAGGAATAAAGACCCGAATCGATTTGGAAATAACGCCCGAAAAAAGACTGAACAAATTGTTATTGTAATTTTTGCTCCTACGAGTATTTTGGGTGATATTTCTTTATTCCGCTATCTTTTATAAAATAATGAATTAAAATAGGTGCGAGGTTGGGTGTATGCAAAGTTTCTTTTGCATTTAAAGAATCTGTTTTAAAATAACTTGAATTTATCTTATTGCACTGCATTCACAAATATTTCTAAAAACTTTGCGCATTCATTGAAATAAAATTTGGAAATATCAGCCAAAATTCTACAAAAACAATTTAAATTTTAATATTTGGTAACAAAGTAGTTTTGGGCAATATTTCCAATTTTTCTTTGCTTTTGGTTGACACAAAATTTTTTGGTTGAGATTTTCTTATCAGTTTGAGCACTTTTTCCTTGGGCCACACCTTGCCAAATGCTTGCGATATGGCCAAAAAGACTAGCTCTCTCAATTACGTCAGTAATTCTATGCACTTGATCAATTGTCGAATGCTTGCTTCTAAATCCAAAGTGATGTTACGGTATTAATTGTTTATCGTCTATTGCGCTGCAGGCGCAGGAGTATTATTCTTTCAAGAACTTTTGATTTTATAGGAAGAAGCGATTGGTTTGCAAGGTTTCAAACCCATTATGTCTTCCGCAACTTTCCATTGGCCTTTACGAGGGAGCATTTTTAGAGTTTCTGTCGTGATTAAGTCATATCTTGGAACTTAATTTGACTTAAGCTTCTTTATTTCTCTTTTAATTTGGCAAGTGTAGAATTTCTTGTTATGTAGCTTTCATTTGAGTTAAAATTCATATTAATATTTTCGTTCTGTTCTTTTCTTGCCTGCCCATCCAACGGCTTAAATGTTTCCTCCAAGTAATCGGCGAATATCATCGCTTTTTCGGTGTCACGTTTAGACCATTCGTATTGGCTTTTCTTAATCGGGCTTTCTGCAAGCTTTGGGTTTTTCGTTGTTTTTATAGCTTCCTAAAGTGAGTAGTTGGATTTTTTTCCCGCTGTCAAGCCTTCAAAGTAATTTTCAACTTCAAGGTTTGGAATCGCCGTTTTTAACATATTATACTCAAGCGATTCAAATGAGCTTTGTGTTGAGTAGCACGGGTTCGCTGCCATTTCTTATACGTGCTTTTCGTTTTTCTTACACTAAATCTTTTATTTCCTGAGGATATTTTAAATTTTTATAGCAATGTATTACTCTTTGATAGGGTGTGTTGTCCCAAGCTGCCTTTTGTATTATATCAATAAAGGTATATACTGCGTCTTCAAGCTAAAGAGGCGTTTGTAGCTGTAAGTGTTTTTTATTGAAGATTATTCTTACAAAATTAGAAAAAAAGGATTTTTGGTTGAAAAAACTGACTCTTTTTAAGAAACTTATAACTTTAAGATTTTCTGTTAATAAAGAATCAATAGAAATCAAAAACAATTTAGAAATAAGGTCATTAAAGCACATACCTATACATATTTGCATATAATGAGAATTTAAGGAGAATAAAGAAAGTGATTAAATTTCTTAAATTAATTTTACAATGTCAAATCCAAATAAGTCACCTAAAACTATTGATATTTAAATTGTCTTATCTGCCTTCTACTTAAAAAAAAATTATGTTCATATTTTGCAATAACAAATGTTAAATTCTTATTTTCACTTATGCTAATTGATTATCAATGTCTGTCAATAAAGACATAATAAATAATTAAAGACGATTAAAATTGGTCACACCTTAAAAGCTGGAATGAGTTTGTACCTACTTATTTGGTTTGAAAAGGGAAAATACTTCATGTCATTGAAAATTTGCTTGACACTCCAGTTTAAAGGTGTAACTTGAACATTAAATAAATCACAACAATGGGGGATTAATGTACTTCCGTCTTCCGTGTCACAAAGGCATTTTACTTTCATACCCCAAGTCGTGAGTTTTGATTGAAAAAAAAATAATCCTACACTTGGGTTTAATTCTTTTAAATATCCACTTCCACTTTATACTTGATACATATTATATCGAAAATTTACATTTGGTTTCATACATACATATATATGTATACATAAGAACTCTTATTCGTAACTCTATCGATTTTAGAACAATAATGTAAATCTGGCTTAAAAATATGATAGTAATTATAAGGAACAATATAAAAAATATAAAAAAAAATTAGATCGTTCTTTTAATTGTACAAAAACTAATAAAAAAGCTTACAGCTCAAAAATAAGTATTCTATATTAAATTTATTAATTATATTATTATACGTACATACATAATATGCTTTTCAATTTTAGATTGTTCTTCTCAAATGATACCTAGTCAGTACAAGGTACTCTTGCTGTGGCTACGTTTTCTTACAATCGTACTCAGCGGAGTTAAAGGGGAAGATGTCGATAATTTTCAACCTGAAGGTAAGATATTTTCTTTCATCCAAAATGTTCTGTAAACAAAATTTATTTCAAGGTTTCGAAGGAAGAATTCTTAATCCAAAGCTAGATCGTAATGGTTGGAAGCCATTAGGCCAGGGTGATCCTTTAAAAAACGACCCAACATTTGACTATAGCCCACCAGCCCTTGAAAGAGTTCGTTATTGGGCTGAAAATAATAAAACAAAAGATGATACTGGAAAGAAAAATAAATCCGACATACTTCTCCTTGGGGTGCCGTCGAAACGAGAAAATATGAAAAAGGAACAAAAGTATACATCGATTAGGCGGAGTTACTATGGTGGTGGAAATCTTCCAACTCGACTCATGCCACCACCAATGCAAACCCTGCAACCGCAACGAATGAAATCTACCACAATGGAAATGCATCACTACCAAACTCAATATCCATCAACGAAAAGTTACTTTTCTTCATCGGGCTCAGGAAGCTATCGCACCAAGTCTCCCTACGATACAAAATATGCCGAATCTAATAACTATGTTAGTTTCACAAGGCCAGATAAAAAATATTCAAATATGCGTTTAAGTCCGAATGACTTTATTGGAATGCAATCTCCTCGAAAGCCCTGGGTTCATGAACTTCTTCAAAAGGAACTCATCAAACCAAAGCCGAGTCCATTCAAGCCAATTCAAACAACTTCGGTGAGAAGTGTTTTTGAAACACATCCCCCAACAGTATTCATAACAACCACCTCAACACCTATTTATAATCATCCAACAACTACGCCATTTATTCCCACAACGACAACTAGTCAGAAGCCGGTTTATCCTTCCTACAGTGCACCAACTGCTTTCGACACTTTCTATCCAACTGTTCCGCCGATTGACATTACGACGGAATCACCTCCTCCTCCTGTCATCAGGCAACCCATGAATGGACATTTTGAAGTGTCAATGTATCAAATAATTGAAGGTCATTCAAAAGTCAAGACATACGGCCAAAGTGACAACGATACCTCGACTCATGAGCCAAAAATCGTTCCCATCACCCCTCGACAGGAATCTGTGGTGCGCCGTGTCACTTCTTCTGATGATTACCCTTTTACTCATCAAGTGAAACATCTTCACACAAAGAAAAGCACCACAACAACTTCCACGACTACCACAACAACTACCACCACCACTCCCAAGCCTTATCCAAACAAAATGTCTAAGGATGAAACAAAACCACCACCAACAAGGCCTCCATCAGCTCCAGCTCAACAAAAAGCTCCCATGCAAGGTCTGCTTAGCCTGCTCGATTCTTCACTAGGCAACTTTTTCATCGATGAACCTTCTGGAGATGAAATGGGAACCCTATTCTCAGGACCCGCCCTAGATACTGAGCCGACAATTTTTGTTACCACAACAACTTCCTATCCACCAAGTGCAATCGAACTAGGCTCTCCACGAAGCTCTCGACAAATTTTTGACTACGATCAACTGCCAGAATCCCGGCTTAAAGATTTAAATGAAGCAGAAATTGATGATGAGAGTGACATATTGCCTAAAAATTGGCTAAGGTCTTCACCTACCGATGTTAAAGCAGATGAGGGAGAAAAAAGATAAAAGACAGAACAGAGGGTAAAATTACAACAAAAATATTTACATAAACACAAACGACTTCTTTCATATTTTATGCTCTGTACCAAATCTATTTTCATAAAATAATTATTTTATTTATTTAAGTTAAATCTTATTTAAGAAACGGGTGCTATTTCCATAATTTAATATTTTCACCCAATTTATAAATAACAACAACTGTAATGAAACTATGTATTTAAAGTAAAGCTATAATGTTTGTTTTTTGAGCAAACGACAAGAAAATTGACACCGTTAAATCACTCCTTAGTATAACTCCAAAGCCGTTTATTTTATCTTAATGACTTGTTTTGACGTTGGCACACTCCTAATGTCAATAATCACAAAGTTTAAAAATATCGGTTGCCTTTTTGGACACGAAAAAACAAGAATGTTTCTTAGCATACTTTCGGGTGCGTGTAAGCCTGCGTTATCAATTGGTAATTGATAAAAATTGAATAATTATCAATTGAAAATTATTAAATTAATATTGAGATTCAATTTTTATCACATTTTTTATTACAAGATTATTGACTAATTTCGTAGTAGAGCTTTGGGTCTAAGTCCAAGGGCCAGTTTGTTTACAGTGTAGGTTAAATCCGTAATATGACTTTTAATTGCTGATTAGGCATTTCGATGATTAACAGCACAATCTATTGATTCTTTTGATTACCATGTTGGTTAAGAAATACATGCTATGGTTTACCAGATGATTTAATCATTGATTAAGCATGATTGGCTATAAAGAAACTCACCCTAATAATAATAATAATGCTTCGAAACATCCAATACAAAAATGTTTAAATTTTAACACATTTACTATCAAATATTAACTATGTCCGTTAAAATTTTTCACACTGCTTTATACATATCTATAAAAATATACACAATATTCGTTAAAAATATATATTGTGATTTTCTTAAAATCTGAAAAAAGTTTGAAGTAAAATACTTTTTTAATGGCGACGTTTTATTTGTAAATAGAGATAGAATATTTTTTAAGATTTATTTATTGATTAATTTATTTATTTTTAAAACTAAGTCTTATTAAACCGATATAATTATTAAACATACTTATGTTCTTTATTAAATATTTTTGTTTTTATTTGTTCAAGTCACTAAAAGAAAAACAAGCGGGTAAGTTAAGTAATTCTAAGTATAATTGAATTCCAGTTAGAAGACGGACAAAGCTTTTTTTTGGAAATAGTTCTCTTGGTCTTGAAACCGAATTGTATTTACATCACCTTTTGGTTAAAAAGTTATAATGGCTTCAAAAATATAAGATTTATTTCCTTATATTTATAAGCTTTTGGGATAAAAATCAAGTAATAAATATTTAAAAACAAAAAAAATAACATCAGTCTATAGATCAGCGGTTCCCAACTGGTGGTCAACGGCTCTGAGGGTCCTCAAAGCCATCATAGGAGTTCCGAGGACACACATAATACATTAAGCAAAAAAATGCATCGCAACATAGAAATTAATTTCGAAAACATACATTTTTCTTCAAATTTGAAGATGAATGCTTTCGAAACTTAATTTACGGAACATTTTGGATTCATTGAGGGTCAGTTGTTGATATAAACGTGGTTCAAATTTTGATCAATGATTTAACAATTTCAAATTAGTGATTTCATTGAATATTAACTGAGGTTACCCGATCGTTAAAGGTTCAATAATGTAAAAAAAGCAAAGGACATATGCATGAACCATCAATGAACTTCAGTAAACTCGTCGAATTTAGTGTCTAAAATTGATTAACCATGGATCAAAATTTGAACCACGTTTGTATTAAAATTTATAATGCTTCTGTATATGTTAGTATTATGCTTCTCTTCATTCTTTACTTCTCAATCGATTAGTGAATATATCGAAAAAAAAATGCACTCACCAGTATTTAAAAAAAAAAACATTGAAAAGGATGTGGAAATGAAACTTTACTTTTTCGTACTGAAGTTCGGTGGTTATCAAAAGGCAATACACTATGATGGCACGTTAATTCGAGTTGAAAGAAGAAGTTAAAATATTTTTGGAGAAGATTAAAACGACTGAACTAAGGTATACGAAGGTATTTTCTGCTCAGAAAGTTATATTGCAACTGGCAACTGGTATACCTTGTGCCCTTATATTTATATTTTTGCAATTCGGCATCAACCTCAAAAAATTTTGGGGCATGAAATCGAAGGCATATCCTTATCATCAAATAAATACAATACAATATTTCATTATGTTTTCCATATACTCGTATGTACATTAGGTTGGGTCAAATTTTACGAACTTGCGTTGATTTTCTTGATACCATGAAAAGTAGGTAGCCTGGGACTCAAAAAAAAATCTCTAAAAATATGAGATCGATTTTTGTGACTTTGGTGACCCCGGTGCTCCCAGAGGTATTAAAACTTAGGATTTGGAATGCCCATTCCATGCTCAACAAGTTTAATATAATGCCTCCACTAAATATAAATCGCACTGAAATACCTCAAGTCTGTCGACCACTGGCTCTTATATTATTTTGCGACCTAACCCAAAAAACTGCGAAAAACGTGTTTTTGATCTTTTAACGGGAATATCTGAAAAACGTGATCCGATGGAATATGTTTGACCTCAGAATCGAGTTCAAGACACCTAAACCTATAGAAAAGCATGTTTTGATGAACAGTGTTATTAAATAAAATTCAAATTCATTCATTTAAAAGAAAGTGAAATCTCAACAACTTTGGTTTTAGCACTGAATATCTTCTAAACAGTAACTCCTATCTAATTTTTGATTAAGACCTTTTTTAGAACATTTAATTTGCTATTCAAAAATGTTATCGAATTTCTTCCAGGTTTAACGGTTAGGAAGTTATAAAATTCCAAAAAGTTTCCTAATATTTTCCCATACAATTTCTATGGAAAAAACAAAATGGCGACAAGGGAGCTCTAAACGTTAAAATTTTGAGCTCATTTTCTCAGAGAATATTTTTTGAGCTCCAAGCTACCTACTTTTCGCGGTATCAAGAAAAGCAACGCAGGTTCGTTAAATTTGACATACGTATTTTTTCGGAAAGCTATATATTAATATATATTAATCAGACCAGCCGTTCAGTCTGTATGTCTAGAAACATTTAAAAAGAGCTGAAAAATAAAATTGCGAACATTTTTTTTACTCCCTACTTTATTGTGGTTATGTATATCTTGACCGTATCATTGATACAAACAAAGTTATGCGCAATTTATTACAAAAATTAGAAATCTTTGATTTTTTTTTCAGATTAGTTTTTGTTAACTTTTCCTACTTAAATTTTTTAAAAAGTTTTTCAAACCATCCATTTCGATAGAAAATTTAATTTTGAATAGAAAATTTCCAGTGTAAAACTGTCAAAATCAGCTTAGTTTCCGAGTTACAGCAAAAATATTGAAAAGTGACCGGTGTGACCATTCTCTTACAAACACATGGGTGAATTTAGAAGCATTTTCAAGCATATTGAATAATAAAAACTCTTGCACGTAATTGTTCCTTTATATTTTTGTCATTTTCCGGTCTATTCATTATTCTGGATTCCAATAAATGAAGCCTACCCTATATACTCTCTTCACGTTTGAATAAATTTATAAAATATTATAAAGAGATTGCTCTTTGATAAATTTTAGTTTTGGGTTTTTTAAAATGAAACCAAACCAAGTACCAAGATCAGAAATTGAGTTGGTGTCACACAACATGCACAATGCACATGACAGAGTGATATTGATAATGAGCATATGCGTATTGCGCGGTTACCACCTTCGCAGCAGTTGATATCCTCAAAAAACTTTAATGTCCTTATTGTAAGTTTCACCCGGAAAATATTTAACCCGAAAAATTTTTGTTCATTCGGAATTTCAAAAGCTATAATTATGAGTTTCGCCCATAATTCTCTTGCCCTAAAATAAACGAAACGTCAGTTTAGCAATTATAAACTCGACCATACTTTAAAAGATTATTTAATCTCTCAGCTATCTAGATTGTTTTAAGTTTGACCAATAAAATTACCTACTTAACTTTATTTTCGTATGAGTTTATGAAGGGTTTAAAAAATGCATAGGTTTTAAGCTGATAATTTTTTTTTCGAGTTAAAGAATAACACTGGTCAACACAAATTTTGTGCCTGGGTTCTACATATGATTTTCTTATTCCTTACATATTACTTATAAAATAAAAAATTATTTCGTTTAAAAAAGCTTGTTTTTATGGACAAGAGCACATTATTGGAAAATTCATGAAAATGTGCTATGATATAATCATTTACACAAGATATTTTAAAATATAAGACGGAGATACACTAAATTTTAAAGCTAGTTTGCTGGTGAAACTGATAAAAACATATATGGGAGGTGTTGTCTATATTCCACCATTTTCGGCAGGAAGGGTTATTTCCTTAAATGAAACTTACTTAAATCAGCAAAAATATATATTAAACAATGGCAACACCAAAAAGATCACGGCATATTTTTTTTTTGGATGGCTAGAACTTCATTCCTTGTTTAACTTTTTAAATTTTGCCTTTTCATGAATATTTCTTTTTTAATCAATTTTCAAAATCAGAATTAAACCACTATTATTTTTTCAAATTTTCTAAATTTTTCGTCAAAAGTTAGATTTTTGTTTTTAGTATTCAATGCTTTCATACATTTTTAAAACTAGAAGGTTGTTATAGATTCGTAAATGATATTTTTAAAAAAATATTTTTACTTTTGGAATGACTTAAAATTATATAAATAGTCTTATAAGTCTTTATTTATATTTTTATATAACTAGAAGGTTGTATAAATTTTTAAATTTGAAAATTATATACATGGTACCTACATTAAAAGCCAGACGAAACGCCAATTTGTAGGACTAAAGGCCATAAAAAGCTATTTTGAATCAATAATTCATTAAGTCCAATCCGTAACGCTAAGTCTTCTACTTGGCTGATTTATTTTGGTAGTAACGGGTGATTTTTTAAGAGGCTTAGAACTTTAAAAAAAAACACAAAAAATTCGAAAAAATGAATGAAATATTTATTTGAATCGATAGTTTGAACCTTGCAATTTAATGTTTAAAGATAATTTCATGCAAATGTTGACCGCGGCTGCGTCTCAGGTAGCCCATCCGCTGAGTCCAATTTTGGCATACTCTTTCACACATATCGGACGGTATCTCACGAATGAATGCATGGATGTTGGCTTCCAGTGCGTCAATCGAAGCGGGCTTGTCCCTATAGACATTAGCCTTGACATATCCCCACAAAAAATAATCTAATGATGTCAAATCGCACGATCTAGGCGGCCAATTGACCGGCCCGAAACGTGAAATTAACTGTTCACCAAACTCGCCTCGCAATTGCGCCATTGTTTCGCGTGCTGTGTGGCATGTGGCACCGTCTTGTTGAAACCACATATCATGCAAGTCAAGAACTTCCATTTCGGGCAAAAAAAAGTTTGTTATCATCGCTCGGTAGCGTTCACCATTGACAGTAACGCTGCGATTCGCATCATCTTTGAAGAAATATGGCCCAATAATGCCGCCGGCCCATAAACCGCACCAAACAGTGGCTTTTTCGGGATGCATTGGTAGCTGTTGCAATGCTTCTAGCTGATCTTCACTCCAAATGCAGCAATTATGCTTATTTACGTACCCATTCAACCAAAAATGAGCCTCATCGCTGAACACAATTTTTCGATAAAAAAGCGGATCCTCGGCCAGCTTTTCAAGAGCCCATTCACCAAAAATTCGGCGTTGTGGTAGGTCGGCTGGCTTTAGTTCTTGCACCAGCTGTATCTTAAAAGGCTTTACGCCCAAATCCTTCCGCAAAATTTTCCACGTAGTGCTGTAACAAAGGCCTAACTGCTGGGAACGGCGCCGAATCGACATTTCGCGGTCTTCTGTCACACTAGCTGATACGGCTGCAATATTTTCTTCACTACGCACAGTACGCAAACGTGTTGGTGGTTTAATGTCCAACAAAGTAAATTTGGTGCGAAATTTGGTCACAATCTTACGAATAGACTGCTCAGAAGGTCGAGAATGCCGACCATAAAATGGAAGCAGCGCGCGATGAACATTTCGAACCGAGCACGAATTTTGATAGTAAAATTCAATAATTTGCAAGCGTTGTTCATTTGTAAGACGATCCATGGTTAAATTGCAAACCAAACTGAAGCTGTTTGACAGTGACACAAGGTACTAAACACACGTCAGCTGTCAAAACCAGTGTTGCCAAAACCAAACCAGCTTAAAAATCACCCGTTATATAGAATTTGTATTATAAAAAAACCTTCTTATAGAAACTATGCCTGGCCCTGGGCAAAAATATTTCCAGCTTAATGATTAGGAATTCTAATCTATATAGTTTACAATGGATTTTTGTAAAATTATTCATGTAAGTTGAACTGAACTTAATACAAATTGCGTATGAAAAAGCCCTCACTACATCACTGATGAGTCCAAGTGAGTAAGCCAGACAAAACGCTAATTTGTAAAACTAAAAGCCATAAAAAACTATTTTAAATCATTAAAACGGTAATTTTTATCAACAAAAAAACAGATATTAGAGTGTGCTATTCTTAAATTTAACTTTAAGTACAATCTCACATCATTGTTTTATTAAATTGATCTTGATAATGACAACCCAACTCTCTAAGTCTATAAAGTCCCAGATATAAGGTTTTCCATGTTCATCTCAGTATGCTGCCTATGATGCTTTTTAATTTTTTTTCCAAATCAACATCACGCAATATATTCAGTTATAGAGACACACTATTATGTCTTTTAAGGTTTTTAACATATTTTCAGATCCGATAATAATGTGAATTTTGATAAAGTAGCAAAATGCATTGGCATTACTTTAACATATTCTTAATAACATTTTAACGTCCTTAAATTACAAAAATGTGTAGTTTGTGACACAAGTATAACAATACCCCCCCCCCCCCCCCCCCCCTACGCAAAAACATAAAAAAATATATTGAAAGCTATGGTAACTGTATTTTAACTACCAACTCTACAGAAGCAAACTTTAGGGGATGTGGATATTTTTCCATCATTTTGGAGCATGACAAATACAAAAATCATAACCTAAACTCGGACACAAAAACATTTGTTTTTCTTTTGTTGAGTTGTGTAATTTATTGCGAACATTTAAGCCTCATTGTAATGTTTTTATAATGTAAAATAAATAACTTACTTCAATAATTTTGCTACCTAAAATATTTTAAATCAAATCAAAGCTTACCTACCAATCAAGTTTATTTATAGAATAAAGTGCTCCGCACAAACACCCTTCAATTTATAACCGAAATTGAAATGAAGAAAAGTTGAGGAAATATTTATTTATACTTAAAATTTTATCAAATCTTTTTATCAAGATCATAAGAACCAAAACATTTTTTATTTTAAGTCAAGTACCAATGAAATGAAGTTGTATTTTTTTTTTCGAACAGAATGGCAACCGTGAATGTGAGTCAAATCAAATATGGACAATAATCTCCAGAGCTCAGCCCAACCATGCCAGCCAGATCTTCTACATAGTGCCTTCCAGTTGGCTCTCTCATGTCAACCAGATCGGCAGTACGTTTCATAAGATTACAGAGCCAGACGCGTGTGTGGTAGACGTATAGATCGCTGACATTAAATATTTCAACAACGTCTAGCGTGAGTGAGTTTTTCTAAAAGAGTGATAAATTACAATCTTGTTATAAACAAATAAATAATTTATTATTAAACAAAGTGTTGCAATTGTTGTTATCAATTTTTGGTTACTCAAAGTTTTAAAAAAGTTACAAATTAAATTTTGGGTAGCTGATGAAAAGAAAAAGAAATCAAACATACGTTCTTATCAAATTGTGAACCCAAAGTTGACTTTGAACCCCCTCATCTACAATTGAATCTTGCATGGGTATACAATTTATGATCATTAAATATGTGCGAGAACCGAGAAATGTGAACAGAGCTGACCGCATTTTGATCTGAGAGAACTCGCGGAAATGCATGAAAACAAATAATTTTACTTATCTTTTTTTTATGAACCGGAATGCCGGTATAAAATCCACCAATTTATTTAATCACAAAATTTGGATCTTAGTTTTGGATTCAATCAGTTTCTGTGTGAATTGAAAATAATCATATGTTTTGAGTTTTATTTAATTTAAATAATTGTATGAACAAAATAATTAGGTAGGTACTTTAAAAAATTTGACAACAAAAATACCATTAAAGGCAGTGTTTAAACTTTCACTTTTGTTTCAGTTTTGTTTGTTTTTTTTTTATGATCAACTGGTGTTCAGTTATCATATGAATACTTTTTTAAAACTTTATGAATTTAAGAGTAAGTGCTCTTGCATAACAAATAATTTAATTTAAATTAATTGAAATCGAATTCTCTTTAAAATTGAGTACTTATAGGTTTTACGTAGTTCAAGAGGTATAGATAAGGTTAGTTAAACTTGATCTTAATAACATATTTGTGATAAACATTTGTTCAATATTATACGAGTACTTTCTTCTTGTTGTTATAATTACCTACTTTTTATTATTGTTGCTCATTTTTTTGGAAAGACAAAACTGAGAACTTTATAGTCATTAGACTTTTTTGTTTGCGTTAAAAAAAAAACAAAACTGTTGCTCCCAAACAATAAAAGAAGTTAATAAAAATTGCAATACCTACTCTCTCTTAGAGAATAAATTGAGATATTTAGGTAGTTGTTGAGCGGATGAATAGCATTTTCCATTCACCAAGAAAATATTGTTTGTTTTTTTTTTTAATATTTTTAGCCGGTAGGTCAAAGCATTGAGTTCAAGTTCAATGACACACAATAGCCTCAATTAAAATGTTACAAAAATAGAATGTACGTATTATACATGTAAGTATAGGCATAGGTAGGTATTTAAAATAAATTAAATTTGTATCGCAGCCATTTAAACATTCTATAAAAATGCAGAATTGTGACAAACATTGTGTACCTATGTTTGATTTGAATTATGATAACGATGAAACATTTTACTTCCAATCGAATATACAGTGGAGTTCAAAAAGTTACACCCGTTTCTTATCACAGTTTGAACAAAAAATTATTAAAAATTTTTGCAGGCAAAATCTACGAAATCCAACAAACAAAAATTGAAAAAATTAAGATTTCTAATTTTCTTAAAAATTGTGCATGACTTTTTTTTAATCAAGAATAGGCTCAAAAGATACTAAGACAAAAAAGTCTAGGCTATCATTTGATCCCTACTTATAAAAGTTGCTTATACGAGGGCAGGTCAATAAGTCCGTGACTTTTTGAATTTCTGACCTCTTTACTGAAACAGCAACACTGCTCCTGTCAACAGGCATCTGTCAGTTGACTCCTGTTAAAATTTAAACTTGCTGCGTTAGTTAGTTTGTGTTTGACAGCTATTTTTATCAGACTACTCACTAATTTGAGGAGAAAATGGAAAAAAGTGAATTTCGTGTGCTTATTAAGCATTATTTCTTGCGAAAAAAAACCATTACCGAGACCAAGGCTAGGCTTGATAAATACTATGGGGACTCTGCACCATCGATTTCAATGGTAAAAAAGTGGTTTACTTAATTTCGTTGTGGCAGTACAAGCACTGAAGATGCCGAACGTCCTGGACGCCCAGTTGAGGTCTCTACACCCGAAACAATCGAAAAAATTCACGATATGGTGTTGGCGGACCGAAGATTGAAAGTGCGAGAGATTGTGGAAGCCGTAGGGATCTCGCATGGCTCAGTGGTTTCAATTTTGAATGATCACTTGGGCATGATAAAGCTTTCCGCAAGATGGGTGCCGCGTTTGCTCACAGTCGACCACAAACGCAATCGTGTAACAACTTCACAGGAAGGTTTGGCGTTGCTTAACCGCAATATGGAGGAGTTTTTGCGCCAACATGGATCCATCACAACACACCAGAGACCAAACAACAGTCAAAACAGTGGGGTTCTAAGGGTGAATCGGGTCCAAAGAAGGCCAAGGTGGGTTTGTCAGCCAATAAAGTTATGGCGACTGTTTTTTGGGATGCACGCGGGATAATCCACATTGACTACCTTCAAAAGGGAAGAACAATCAATGGGGAATATTATGCCAACTTATTGGACCGATTCAATGACGATTTGAAAAAAAACCGACCTCATTTGGCCAAGAAAAAAGTTCTTTTCCACCAAGACAATGCAAGGGTGCACACATGTGCAGTTGCCATGGCAAAAATCCATGAATTGGGCTATGAATTGCTCCCTCATCCACCCTATTCTCCAGATTTGGCTCCGAGCGACTTCTTGTTCCCAAACCTGAAGAAATGGCTTGGTGGAAAAAGATTTGACTCCAATGATGAAGTCATCTCGCAAACAAAGGCCTATTTTGAGGACCTCGACAAATCATTTTTTTTTGGAAGGGATAAAAAAATTGGAGAAGCGTTGGACAAAGTGTATAGAGCTCAAGGGAGACTACGTTGAAAAATAAAATTATTTTTTTATCAAAAAATCTGTGTTTATTCCAAAAGTCACGGACTTATTGACCCGCCCTCGTACATACGGCTTTGTTTGGTTTTGAATGTGTTTTTAAAAATTGTTTAGGAATTAATGTGGGTACCTATGTATCTATGTATATTAGGGTGGTCCTAGGGTGGTCCTAATATTGTTTTTTTTTTTTTTGAAATTCTGAGATGGATGGGCATCAAATGGCTTTACATAGAAAAATAAATTTTTCCTAATTGTTTCAGATTTTTATTTCTCCCCCCTGGTCTCCATATTTTCACTTTAAGGTACTAACTATGGGGTTAGGGTGATTCTTATAAAACACGAAAATAGTGCTGGAGGTGGGGTCTATTTTCCCCCGTTTAGGCGGGATGAGTAGTTTTCTCAAAATTTGGCTAAAAACAGAAAAAAAAATTATTTAAAAAAAAAAACGGGAAAAAATAATTTTCAAACTTAAAAATTAAAAAACAAAAAATTATAGTTTTTTACGATTAAAATTATTTTTTCAGAAAATGTTTAAAATAAACACTTTATTTAGGAAGCAATGGAATCGTGGCTTTAAAAAAGCTAAGGCGTGGCATTGTAAGTGCTCCCGTTTTTTTAAAATAATTTTTTTCTATTCTTAGCCAAATTTCTAGAAAATTTACCCTCCCGCCTGAAGGGGGGAAATAGACCCCTCTGCAATACAATTTTTGTCTTGTCTGAATCTAATCTATACATTCTGATTTATTTTCGCGTGCTATAAGAATAATCCTTTACCCATAATTAGTACCTTAAAGTGAAAATAGGGTGACCAGGGGGGTGAAATAAAAAACTGAAAAAATTAGGGAAATTGTTTTTCAATGTTTTGAATCGAATGAAGGCTATCCAAGACTATGTCCAATTTAAGTACCACCCTAATGTATATGTACTAAGTTTACTTTTACTCGTGTTGGGGTTTGATGATTTTTCCTGCCAATCATTAGACTTATGGATAAGATAAGTGAAATAAAAAAAAGAGAGATAACATTTTGTATTTTTGATTATCAATTTAACCTGCATTCTTTGAAAAATATCTAACTTTCATCGATAACAACTTCAAATATTTTTATCACTCATTCTAGTAAGTTAAACACAAAAGGTTCGAAATGCCTAATTCTGAAAGCGAGGAAAACAAATTACGCTACCGGCGAACCCAAAGTGTAACTCGCGCCGAAGAAATTACCACCAAAGAAGAAAAACAACGGAGAATTCAGCCTGATAAACCGTAAGTTTTAAGTTCGATTAAATAATGAATGAATTTAACCCAAAAAAATCCAGTTGCCACAGACCGAGAGACTCACTTTTCTCATGGAGTTCTGGATTCGATAATTTTACAGGACTTGTTAATTGGGGTTTTCTTTTGCTAACAATTGGTGGATTTCGTTTGTGTTTAGAGAATTTACTTAAGTGAGTAGTTAACACTCAACATTAAACAAAATGTAATATAATTTGTATGTATGTTTTTAAGATATGGAATTAGAATAAATCCGTTAGAATGGTACATTGTTCTAAGCGGGAAAAATGAAGGCGAAGGGCATCCTACCTTAATGCTTGTTGCATGTAAGTTAATTCTCAAAATCAGAAGTATGTATTTTGAAATTAAAAAATCTAAAAATATTTTCTAGATTCCATTGTGCCTATGAGTATGTGTCTATTGGTTGAAAAAGGACTAGCTGCGGTAAGTTTTTTACTATCTTTTTTAAAACTATTTTTCCTATACAAATTATTTTTACTTTAATTAGTTTTGTTTTTAATAGTAATTTAATCAAAAACATTAACTTCGATTCCTATTCTACACCGCACCTGTGTCGACTTGCACCGTTATATTTTTTTTTTTTTTTTTAATTTATAATTTGGTTCCGGAATAATCTGTTTTCTTCGATGCCATATTATTCAATCGTTTAATCTAGATTAAATCCAGTAATTTTAATCCGAAAATTAAATCTAAACCTATATTATTCAATTTATGAAATCACACATAAACCCCCGTTCTTATTTTCGTTGCGAAGCAAATCAGTATACGAAATTGATTTCCGTACGGATTCTAAGATTTGGTGGTTGTTCTGATATTCGGTGAAATTGAATCCGCACGGATTAAAAACGCCCAACAAAATGATACAGGAACTGAAAACGTGAAAAATGCATAATTTGTGGGTCAATTCGTTTTGCCGAACATCTATGATTCAGAGACGTTCTGTAAAACGAACGGATTCACAATCAACCTTTTTTTGACTTTTTCAGTTAGGGTATTTTTTGTTTTCCGTTTCCGTACAAATTCAATTCGAAAGAATATAAAAATAGTCAGGAGTCAGATATGTTCTGAGTTTATGACAACCTTAATTTCGGATAAGTCGATATTCAAACATATTTATTTTCAAAATCCTCAAACTAATTCTGTATTAGCCGCTGTTGAGTAAGAAAACTGTTGACGAGTGGACACCTACTAGAGGTTTGTGTATATCCTAAGTGGTTCAATAATAACTGACTAGGGAGATAGGTATTTTTAGCCTCTACAAGAATCCGCTAGATCCCCCTCCCAAACTAAGAAAATTGCTTGTATTTATGTTTAAAGACATTTAACGTCATCATAATTCTTGATTGAATATGATTGTATGGACAAACAATTGAAACCGTTGGAGCGGGTGTTTTAAAAAATAAATTTTGTATTTATCAAATTCTTTCAACCTTTTTAAGGAAAAGTTTTGGTTTGGTATGCAAATCTTCGGTATTCGTAAAAAAATTTTACTCGAGATTTTGATCAGACTTCATTAAGATGATAGGGAAGACGAAAAAGTGGGCCTCATAATTCTGTCTGTCAGTCTGTCCGTTCGGCTACAGCCTAAATGGCTGGATAGATTTTTTTAAAACTTGGTATATGGGTGATTCCGTGCCAACTGTAATTATTTATGTCCAGTGCTTTTTTTGTTATTTGATGTAAAATTTCCGACATTTTTGGTTTGATGATGATGATGATTAAATGATTATCTACATTTGATATAAAGACTTAATTTGCTACATATTCCATATCGTTTGGGATTTTGTAGTCAAAATGTCAGTACCGTGGCATGTCCGTTCCTTGTTTTTCCAATTAAATCTACTATTTTCTAATGAAATACTTCATTTAATAGAACTGTTGTTCTTAGAAAAATGTGAGTGCAATATTTGCTCACATTTTTTTCGCAAAAATTAAGTCAAAATACTTACATATGTACTGCTGAAAAAATAATAATGAATGAATGCTGTCCCAGGATCTACTTTTATTTTTGAATTCAAAAGATTTCCCCCTAAAGCACCATTTTCTTTTAGTTTCAAGACGTTTGAATGTTGGTTTTCTAAGAAGCACTATTTATGCATAGGTAACAACAGTTATTTTCTTAAAGTTGTTGCACTTTAAGAACGATATGTTTTCATTCGAAGAAAGTTTCTCACAAATTTATTTGTCAGTATAATAATAGTACCACGGGTATTTTTTAACCATGTTATAACATGTTTTTGGTTGATAATCAGAATTTTTTATTTCTTTTAACGACATATGTTAAAATTTTTCTGGAAATTATTTTTCTCATTAGCATAATGAAGTAAGGTCACATAAACTGTCTAAATGTCAGTACCATGGATGTCGGTACCGTGGTATCGTGAACTTTAATGAAATTATTTCTTGCAATAATATTTATTCTGTAACAATTTTCTTTTAATGAACGGTAGCATTACACCGCACGGGCCAAAAAAAAAAATTATTCCGCGCAATAAAAGCTAACTATTAACCCAGTACAATGAAAAGGGTTGCCATTCAGAAGAATAGACTAAAAAACGAAAATATTATACATTTTTAAAGAAAGTAAGGGCAGTAGAAATATCAAGAGGTCAAAAATAGCACGTTATCAATAATATCAACAAAAACATGGTCAAAAAGACAAGGAACAAAATACAAATAAAAAAGTAAAAAGTTACATTTAGCTAGTTTATATTTCTGAGATCTCAGAGGACTCAGAGCGCTCAGAAATATAAACAGGATACCTCCCAAAAATTCCTCACTTTTCCCCTTAAAAACTGAGACTGAAATTTTTTGGATTCCCTTGCTCAATTATTTTTTGTCTCAGTAAATTCTATAAGAAGAAAAGAAAAAGAGAGTTGTTTTGACTTCTATGTGAGGAATACTGTTTATATTTTATTCTCCTGCTGTCAAAAAATTGAGGAAAAATACTGAGCGCTCAAGAAATATAAACTGGACATAAAGCATGACATTCGTTATAAAAATATGTGAAAAAAACCCTTGAGCTGAAAAAAAGTCTTATTTTATAAAGAAATATGAAGGGCCGCGGAAAATAACGATAGGAGTCACATTTTTCCGATCTTGCAAAATTAAAATTTTAAACTATCAAGTATTTTGAACTCAGGTTTTATTATCGAAACTAAAGTATACCTTTTTACTGGGTTTTGGTGTGCAGAACCCGAATCTGAATTCAGAAATATTTCGTTAGAAAATCAAAAAACCGGCTGCAATTATAATCTTCCCCTCTGTTATCATTTTTTTCCAAATCGTGCCATGTTTCGATTCGATTCTAAGCATTTTTTAACTCAGATAACTGAATTGTCAAAAAAAAATATTATTTTAGCTCCGACATATCAGAGTATGAAAAGCGCGTTTCTTTTTTCCATCGGAGTTAGGTCAGCTTGCTGAATTAGCTCAGAATAAAATGACCGAGCATATCAAACGAAGCCAACTTCACTTATTTTTTCACTTAATTTTTACCAAACCTGTTTTTTTTCTTGTTTTGGCAGCTAATTGTAAAAAATTCACTTTTTCAAACACACCTATGATATGACTGTTCACTGCTCAAGTGTGTTTCATAATTAAATCTCAGGGCTCATAATACTCAGAGTACTGCTCTGATCGCTCATCCTCTGCGCTCAGACCCGAAAAAGAAAAACGCCAATAAATAAATTATCTAAATCAATTTTTCTGTTCTGATTTTTGTGGTGTCATCGTCAACAAAAGCACAAACTGATTTGTATTCAATATTTGAATCGGGAAAATTTATTCCCGACTAATTTCATGGCATCAATCACGTTTCCAATTTTGTTGGCTCCTCAGAAATAAGAAAACCTATTTTCTTGTTATAAACATAATTTACTGGTTATACTTTAGCAAATACAAAAAATAAACAAGCACATAGTCTGACTATGGACAAATTAACAATATCGAAATAAGCGTTTCAACTTGAAAACACATTAATGAAAATGAAAAAAAAAAATAATCAGTGATAAAAACATAAATATTGCATCTTAACCAATACGAACGCCAGCACTTTCGCAATATTTCTGTAGAGCTTGTTTATGGTTATCTCCCAAAGTTGCAATGAGTCCGGGTATATCTTGTGGTCGAGTCTGCACCAACTTAGCCATAGACTGAGCTAGGAACTTCCTTCCATCTGGAATATCAGCCAAGAAATCCTGACTCTTTGGCTGCGCAAAGTTCAACTGTGAGAAAGCTGCTTGATATCCAGGTGTATCATCCACTTCCACAAAATGATCACCATCGTAAGTCGACTGATCTGGGGGCAATTCAAACATTTCCACCAAAGCCTGTAATAGCCGTGACCAGTTTTGGATATAGGGCGGTGCAAGCATGGCTGGACATTCAGTTAGTATTTTAGAAATGCCAACGGCAACGATTTTACGATCCATTTCTGAGCAAACTTTTGCCATATCTGGAATGAAGACACGATCTACTACCATGCCGAACATTGCATTTTGAATTTGATCAACCAATTCCACTAGTGACGGTGCACCCAACTTGGATGTGTAATAGCAAAAGAACACAATCAGGCCACGAACGTATTTAGTTGTTTTCGAAAGTGACAATCGTTGGAAGAGCAGTGCGAAGATTTGACGCATTCTTTCTTGCAATTCAGGAAGCGGGTAGTAAGTAAGAAGATTCTGCATCAAATAAAATCCTTCGTGATCGTTTGACTTTGATGCAATCATTTTTTGAAATACTCCCAAAACTGCATTCTGCAAAAATTTAAACTATTTAAAAATTCGATTTTGAGTATTTTTTTTAACAGCTTACCAATTTTCCAAGAGCACTTATTTGTTGAGATCCTTGTCTGATAAATGCACAAATAAGTCGAATTAGAGGTGTTACATTTCCAGGTCTATCCCAAAGAGCCGGAGCTAGCAAACAAGGAAATAGAGCCCAGTATGGCTCTGGAATAGAACCAATTCCTTCACGAATTTCCAACAAAAGAGAGAGCATTTGAAAGACGTAAGGCATAAATTCAAGAATGTCTTGTTGAAGTATGCCTTGGAAAACTGGGAAGAGGGCTTCTTCGAATGAACTCACTGCAGCTGCTTCAGTTTTGCATACAATTCTAGAAATATTTGTTTACAAAAATTTTATGTTGATAAAAGTGTCATCATCAGAACTTACATTATAGCCAATGATAATGTTTCAAACAAATAATGATTGAAATGTGGCTTCGATGGGTTCTTTGCCACTTGTGTTAGGATTTCTGTGAGACGAGGAAGTGCGACAGCCATGTATGGCATAGTTGCTCCTTGGAGAGTATTGAAACTTCTCATTATTGCTGAAAGGGGAATTTTATAATAGGTTGTTTTAGAAAAAAAAATGACTTACCTTTCATAACATATTCGTTTTCTTGTGAGCCCTGTAAAGCCAGCGCACCGAACAGTGCTCCGAGCAAATCATTTGTGAATGGTGCCAACACAGCTGACGAGACTCTATACAAAAGAAAAATGTTAGAACACCAATCCAACTTATCATTAATAGACTTACAAAAGACTATTACTTTCATCTCTCATTATTAATATTTTCTCAATTGCACAAGCTGCATAGCTATGTACAACAACACTTTCAGCTTGTAAATGACGAATCAAATGAGGAATGCAAGCGACAATTGTCTGTGGTCCCAATAGGCTGCGGAATATCATCACAAATTTCAAAGCATCCGACTTGAGAACGGGAAGTTCATTAACTGAAATTAAAATTTTAACAAAAATCAAAACAACAGTAGGTTGAAAATATCTTACTATTTGGCCTTTCGAGTTCTGGAATAATATGCTGTTGACAGAAATGAGGCAGTGGTACCAATTCTGAAGCTTGAGTTATCCCATGCTTCTGTGTGCCTCCTCTTGAGGCGAGCGATGTAACCAAATATATCGCTGTATCTTTTGCACGCCAGTTGGCTGTTGGATTTTCAGCGTATTTTGCCAGCAAAATTTCTAAATATTGCCCGAAAATTCCAAAGATCTTCAATTCAAAGTTCTGGCTGAGTGTTTTGACGAGATCACATGCTGCACGACGACGAGTTTCAATATCTGAACCTTCAATATCACGACGAATATATTCATCTGGATTATCCTCGAATAATTCTTCGTCTGATGTGCGGAAATCCAAATTTGGAATGACAACTTTTTCACAAATGCTAGCAAGTATTTTTGGATCCTCGAAGAGAGTTCTGTAATGGTTACGTTCCGCGACGACTGAGAGGAATTGAAGAGCATTTGAAACCAACTGAAATCAATTGATTTTTTTTTCAAGAAAAACAAACCATTTTATAATTAGTTAAAAAAACTCACCGCATCATATTTAGTTTGAATTCCTGTTTTAACCAACAATTCCCAGACATCAGTAACAAACTGTTGCATATAAGTCCCGAATTCCTCATCATATTTCTGTGCATAGAGCCCTAAATTCTCACACACTTGTGATCTCAAATGTTCCAAAACTCCAGCTTCCTCATCATCTCCAGTATGCAAACATGCTACATCAGTTATCAATAGCTCATGGAAAGCATTCATCCAAGTTTGCATATTATCCTCGAAGAACTCTGGCAAATCTTGTGAGTTCAAGGAATAAAATACCTTGCAAACCAACACCAAACTACCATAAATAACTTTCAATGCTTCAACATTATTCTCATGGACTTTAGTTAAATTCATCGTGGCCAAAAGCAGATCTGTTAACGGCCTTGCCATGCGATCCAATACCAATTTGATTTCTTCCCAAAGTGACTGTGATTTGAATTCAAAGCGATAGCGTTTGAATAGAGAATGAGCTGTTTGTAAGACTCCATTTATCACATTAAAATCTCCTGTTGAGAATTTATCAACCATTTCGTCGATTAGTTGAGGCCATTTCTTCGGAAAATCATATTTTCCAATGATACTGACGGCATCACTCAATTGTTTTTGTAAAGCAGTTGGCGAACGCAACATAAGGGTGACAATAAGTGATTTTATTGCGTTGCGATCGGCTTCATGGATTTTATCTGGTCCGCCGGTATCCTTGAGGAGAAAATAACAAATCGTGTTAATAACTGTAAGTTTAATTTTGGTGGTTAATACTTAAAATGTCACAACACAACAAAAAATTTTACTCGAAATCGAGTTTTATAATTTTAATTACAAATTGCTAGATAATACCGACGTCGAATACGAGCACCAAGGAGCTTTCGGTCTCTTGATATTAAGAACAAAATTATTATTTTTTGTCGAAAAGTATTTCAGCTCCACGTGGATTGGGAACTGTAAGCTTGTTGGATATATGAAGTTGTCAGTGAATTCAAAAAAAAAAAATTAATGTAACTTAATTCAAATTGCGCATGATAAAGGCCCTTACTATGTCACAGATGAGTACAAGAGAGATCGACGGACGAAACGCTAATTTGAATGACTCAATGTCTATAATAATTCAACAAGTCCAATTCTTAATGCTAAGTCTTCTACTTTGCTGATTTATTTCAAAAGTATATAAAATTTGTTTGTATTTTAAAAACTTTCTTATACTAACATAAAATATTCACAAAAGTAGGTATAATCTTGACGCCAATAAGAACGAAAGCAGCATTTTAATTTTGTTTCCACTTTTCACTAGGTGTTCTAGCAATTGATCACATAAACCCAAAACCCATTCTCTTCTTCCAAACGTTGGTATTGTAATTGAAAGTTAAGTTAATATTAAGTTCGTGTTTCATTGGTTGTTTCTAATTTATATCTATTTTTGCTTGTAAACCACTGTCTACGGAGTAGGTTCTCACATTGTGCTTGTTTTAAAATGGTTCTCTTTAAGTATAGAGATATTAGAAACCACGAATGAGCATGCAGGACAAAGCATGTTTTTAGATTCAGTTTGACCTTCAATTTGCTCAGTGACTATAACAATACCAATTGTTCTAGAAAATTTAAAGCCCGTGAAGCATTTTATACATATTCTAGATTATTACCATCAACAATATTTCATTGGTTTTTATAATTTTATCAAATATTAAACCACCAAATCAATTTAACTCACCTCATGTGCAACCCAATTTCTTTTGATGTAATTTTTGAATGCAATTGCTCCGGCAATACGAATAGTTATATCCACTTCTTGTTTGTCAATCAAATTCAATAGCAGAACAGCATAATTCTGATTGACTTCAATTGATTCGAGCATTTTTTCCGCTAAAAACAATAAAGTAAAGGCATTTTTCATAAGAATGTGAATCAAATTTTGATTAGCGGGATTTTGTAAATCAGTATTTGCAACAAAAGAAAATTCTTTTCTTTATCGCTTACCCGGTCTTCTGACAGTTGGATCTGGACTTAATGTTTGCTGCAAATAACCACCCAATTGTTGCAAATTAGCTTCGTTGACCTCCATTTTTAAGTTATTAAATATAAAATTTCAACAGTACAGTTAGTAAGTGTGAAAGATAATTTAAACAATGGAGCTGGTTTTTAGAAATTAATCACTTTTTGTGCTTAAAGAGAAGCAATTTTTAATTCTTTTTTGCAGAAATGGAATGTAGCTTGCCGCCTTGCTTGTCTTTCGTTCGCAATTTAAAATTTGGTTGAACATAGCTGTGGTTTGCGATTTAGAAACTGTCAAATTACAGGGATGGTTGAAAAAAAATGAGGTGTTGTTCGATGGTTGCGTCTAGTAAAGCAAACAAAAACAAGGTCTGTGTCACACTACAATTTGAAATTATTTTCAAATTGCACCAGTTTCATATAGTTATTAATTTTTGAAAGTTGAGACTTTGTAGGAGTTTAATTTTATGAATTTCAAAATATTTAGGTCATACAATTTCAGAAAAAGTTCTATTGAATTAAGCATGCTAGTCAGTGCCATTACTGTTCATTTGTAAGATAAGTTCCCTTACACGCGAAAAGGCTATTAATGAACTTTTTCATTGTTTGCTAAAAGTTGCACCTAACTAAGCTGCAGAATAGGTTGCCTAGCCCAAATTTAAATAAACATATTTTGGACAATTTAAGGTAATCTAATTATAGTAAAGCGTCTAGGACAATTTAATATATAAGGCTGTTTATCAAATTATTAATGTTTATTTTTATTTCTTTTCCACAGGATATAATTCCAGAAACTGCTGGAATGTTCTCACAGATTGTTAATATTTTAGTTCTTATTTTGTTGCCAATGGTCATTTTGCATGTTAAAGGACATGCTTTTAGCATAAGTAAGTTCTTATAATTGGTCAGAAAAGTGTTCTATTTGAAATCGAAAGTATTTTTAAAATATTTTCAGTTGGAGCTACGACAGTTTGCTTCTTATATTCAATATTATTTTTAAAAACTTGGAGCTATGTTCAAGTTAATATGTGGTGTAGAAAAAGTTTCCGTGAACAACAAAAGCCAAGGAAAAGGCGGCCAAGTATCTCAATTGCTGAACTTCGTAAGTACATCCACCATATATAAAAACAATATTTTCGCTTTTTTCATTTGCCAATGGTTATTTTGCATGTTAAAGGACATGCTTTTAGCTAAAGTAAGTTCTTATTATTGATCAGAAAAGTGTTCCATTTGAAATCAAAAAAAATATTAAATATTTAGCATAAGTAGTCCATAAAAAGAGACTCATTTAAAAATTAATTAAATTCCTCTCTAGAAAATCATAATGGCCACTCTGACGATTCCAAAGAAACTGACAAAGATGTTCCTGAATTGGTGCAGTATCCAAATAATCTGAACTACAAAGATCTATTTTATTTCCTTGGAGCTCCAACACTTTGCTACGAATTAAATTTCCCAAGGACAAAGAGGTTTGAAGTCAATTGATTTTATAAAAATTCAAAAAACTTTTTGATTTTGATTTTTGTGTTCTTAGAATTCGAAAGCGCTTCCTTTTGAAACGTCTTTTGGAAGTTATCTTTGGACTAAACGTCTTGATGGCACTTTTTCAGCAATGGATCATTCCATCAGTTCGAAATTCGTTAATACCTTTTTCGAATATGGATGTTGTTCTGGCAACTGAAAGATTACTTAAACTTGCTGTGAGTCTTTATAAAATGAAAAGTTATAAATTGTTAATATTTTTTTTTTTAGGTTCCGAACCATTTGGTATGGTTGTGCTTCTTTTATTTAACTTTTCATTCATTTCTTAATTTATGCGGTGAGCTTTTACATTTTGCTGATAGAAACTTCTACTGCGATTGGTGGAATGCTAATAATATTGATACCTTTTGGAGAACATGGAATATGCCTGTACATAGGTATATTATTTAACATCCAAAATCATTTACTTCATTATTTTATAAATTTATTATCTTCTTATAGATGGTGCGTACGACATTTGTACATTCCCGTTGTTCAGATGGGTTATTCTTCACGGAAAGCTTCTGTTATTGTTTTCTTTATAAGTGCTTTCTTCCATGAATATTTGGTAAGATATATGTAAATTCAAAATCATATATGTTTCTTAGTACCTTTTTATTTTAGGTAAGCGTTCCTCTTAAAACCTATAAGATATGGGCATTCATGGGAATGATGGGTCAAATTCCTTTATCATCATTCTCGAAAACTATGCAAAGAACATTTGGTCCTCGAATGGGAAATATTGTTGTTTGGGCATCAATTATTCTTGGACAACCACTTTGTATTATGATGTACTACCATGATTATGTAGTAACAAATTTCAAAGATGCTCTCACAAGTGCAGAATATAATGATAGTTAAATTTGAAAAGTAGTTTAAGAAAAAATAGATCAAACATCGTGAATTTTTGCATTTATACTTAAAATAAAAATGTAGGTATACTAAATTTGTTTTTACTTTTTTCAATTTTTAGAATAATAGAAATTGTAGGCACTAATCTCGTTATCAATTAAAGTTTAATTTAAAAAAATGTAAATTAAGCTTTAAGGCTCTCCCAAACCAACGCGAATTCGCAGCGACGACGAATTTTTGTTGTTGTTTAGCGTTGTGTATTTGTCATATTTTGTACTATTGTGAATGATTCGCTGCGAATGTGGAGCGATTCGCGTTGGTTGGGGAGAACCTTTATACTACGTTTTCATTAGAGCCAACATGAGGTAATGTCGCAAATCACGGAAAATGGGTTTTTATTTGTAATTTGCTAATTTTGTTTGACAGCTGATCATTTCACGTTTGAATTTTAACTGGCAGTTAATTGCTTTTTTGCTGTTTTTTCTTTCTACTTCCATTGAGCTTTGAAATTTTCATACAAAACGTTTTCAGAGCTCTTCAAACTGTGGCCAATTGGGTGTGTTCAATAGGTTTTGACTTAATTTCCAACATAATTTCGTGAAAATTTAGTTGAAAGTGCCATATTACACGACGACTTAAGAGTCATGACTGTTTTCGAAATTAAAGGAGTGTGAATGGGAGACCAGATGTTTTTTCTCGTTTGAACCCATTGAATTTCGAAAAAAGTCATGACTCTAAGGTCGTCATGTAATAGGGCACAAATTAACTCATTTCTAAAAGTGAATTTGTATGGGAAATGAGATGATTTCGTATCGGATTTGAAAATTTTCAACGAAATTCATCATTTGACCTAATGAAAACTTAGTATTAGTGCCCTATTACACGACGACTTTTGAGTCATGACTTTTTTCGAAATTGAATGAGTGTGAACGAGAAAAAACATCTGATCTAACCTTCGCACTCATTTAATTTCGAAAAAAATTCATGATTCTTAAGTCGTCGTGTAATAGGGCAGAGTATATTAGACGTACCACAATTTAATAAGCGAAAGAATTTAGTTGCTTTGATATTTTTGTTGCAACATTTCCAGCCCACAGAAATATACAAGTTTATGAATAGACAGGACATTGTGTCTGTGTACTAATTATTGGGGGTAACAAATCTTGAGTAGAAAAAACGATAATCTTCTACACTTATGCTCTCCAAAGAAAAAATACTATGACCTCTTTCACACGAAACTGAATTGCTAGCAACTTTCAGTTCAATGGTGAGAAAGACAGAAGGAAAAGAGGGGTGAACAAAATTTCCCCGGACAACGACTTGAAGAGATCTTTTCACATGTCCTCTCATATCTATTTTAAGGTACGTTCAACCAATAGACTTTCAAATAAAACTTTAAAAATTGTCTAGAGATTTAAGGCTCTCCCAAACCATCGCGAGTGCGGAGCGATTCGCAGCGAATCATTCACAATAGTACAAAATATGACAAATACACAACGCTAAACAACAACAAAAATTCGTCGTCGCTCCGCCGTTGGTTTGGGAGAGGCTTTAAATTTAAAGAAAACGTACAAATCTGTAGGAACTTTAGTTTTTCCTCACTGCAACTTTTTGGAGTTGAATAAATAGAAATTGAAGTGTGGTGGTGGCCTTAAGAAAGAATGCGCTGGATGCAATCACTTTTGTCATATTTTGTTTGACATTTTAAAATGTTTGGATTTTTTTCAGGCTTTGTTTACCTAATTTTGTCTGTTTTTTTTAATCATAGTAGGTATAGAATAAATTAATAATAAATTGAAAATATATTTATGTGATAAAAGTTATATTTTCAAATCCGAAATATTCTATTAGTCATTCAACAAGTACAGATTTCTGATTTGTTTGGCGACTGCGCCTTTTGAACGTCAAAGTCGGTAGTGTTTACACAGGTTGGTGGGATAAGTCCAGTGTGAACATCATCTTTGTTTTTTTTTTTTTTGTAGAAGAAAAACAAGCCGGTCAGCGGTGAGGTTATTGCAAAATTTTATTTAATAATCTTATCACATTATCAGTTATCAGTTACTTAAGATCAATTTTTAGATCGTTTTAAACTATTCTAGTAGTTTCATTTAGTTTTTATTTTATCCAAAAAAATGTATTTAATTTCCAGATCTTTAAATAAACGAGCAATTTTTGGATTAAGTTCTTCAATTCCGCAAATCTATAAGACGCCATTTACAAAAGAAAATCAAGTAAAGAAAAAAGTTTTTAATTGTGTCTTAAAATTTCTTAAATATGAAATACCATGTTAATTAGCACCTTTTAAATTATTTATGTAAAAAACTTATGTACATAAATATGTATGTTTTTAGGATACATTTTATATGTTTGATTTATATCAGTTCTTTTTTTCTAATTTGTAGGAAAAAATAGAAGAAAATATGTGGAATAACAATCAGAACAACAACCGGGCACAAAACAATAACCGAGGACAGAATAACAACCGAGGAAGTCCTTGGATTAATAATGGCAATAATAACAATATGTGTAAGTTTTTCCAACAGTTGAACTTATAATATTTATGAGACTAAATATATCTTATTCTTTCTTTAGATAATAATCTTCCAATGGCAAACTTTCCTTTCTTCTCGAATAACTTGAACACAAATCCTCCTCCTCCACCTCCATTAGTAGTAACTTGTGGTGAACTTCGCCCTGTTCACGAAGGTAAATACGTCGAAATGACTGGAAAGTTTATCAAAAAACGTATTGGACGTTTTGCTGAGCTTAGAGATCGAAATGGAGCTACACAACTAGTTATTTCGGATGACAGGGTAAGTATCGTTGAGTTTAAAATTCCAAGCTTCGTATATAGGAATAGGTAGAAACGTTGGTCGAACAGAAATTCTGTAGATATTATAACTCGCTAGATCTATGAGTGATTTAGGTGAATTATGAGAGATACTAAGACATTATTTGTTAACTTTTAGACATCTTGTGATCAAATAAGAGGTGCATACAATACCTGGGTGCTCGTAGGTTTTTCAGTGTTTCGTCGTATGAACAAATTTTCACGGTCAAATTGCCTGAAAATAGTATGTACTTCATGCCATAATGATGATCAAAAAATTTGCAGAAGGTTTACGAACAAATAGTTTCGGAGTAACGAGCTCTGAAAGTATTACAAAAAATAGGTGAAATTAAAAGCTGTTTTCGTGTAGGTATTTAGATCTATTGTGATCAGAAAATGGTTTTACCAAAAATAATAACTGGATCTTATAGTTTCTAAGGCTTTTGAATATTAATTATCATTCTTATGGCTTTATTTCGACCCCACTATGAAATATTTACCGATTTTGGGAATATGTTTGAGCTTTATAAATAATAATTTTTTTATTTCTCAATTCATATGGGATTATTCACACAACTCACAAATCGTCTAGAAAGAGTAAATCCGGAACTCTTACAGAAAAAAGTAAGGAAATTTTGATCAGAAATGTTTGAATGTGGTTTTTTCCACAACCGAGGGGGAGGGGAACAACCCTCTAGGTGCTTATGAATTCATTTGCTCTACTTGTAATATGTAATAACGTTTCCACCGTTAGTGCCTGGGTACATAGTCGTTTAACTGAAACCGTCACTACTATTATCATCGAGGCTATGATTTCTTTATGTATGTGCATTGTAATTTAAAAAAAGATAACTTTCGAACAAAAAAAATATTAAGTTAGTGTCAAGGTAAATAATTGTTGGCTTAACTTTAATTGAGTGTTTTTAATTTTTTAACATAGACTACAATTTTATTTTATTTTTTAATAACAAGTCTTGCAACTTTCATACTTTAGAACCCTCGATTATCTCGGCGATTTATAAACATGCCATCTGAATGTATTCTAACAATTGTTGGAACAGTTCTAACCAGACCATTTAATTCCCGAAATGCTACAATGCCTACTGGTGAAATAGAAGTAGAAGTTGAAGATATTTTGAATCTAGCACGAGTTGCTGGTCGTCGTGGAGCAGAAAAACGTTCATACAGTACAATGGCAGAAAATAAAAATTGTATAACAAGCACTGAATACAAACTGGCAGCAAGTAAAACAAATAATATTTTATTTTTTAATTTGAATGGTAATAATTTTTTTTTTTTTTTTTCTTTTTAGAAAGTGAAAATATCTTAAAATATTTTGAAAATCGTGAATTTACTTGCAATGATTTGCGAAAAGTTCATGCTGGAAAAGTTGTTTCTTTGGTGGGTTGGGTTTCAAATACTACAAAGACAAAATTTCAACATTTAAAAGATGGTTATGGACAGACTCAAATTATTATTGAAGACAAGGATGTAAGTTATTTCAACAGATGGTGTTCCAAGAGAAACATAATTTTTTAAATTTTTTTGTTTCAGTTTAATGTTTTTAGTTCAGCTACACCAACTTGCATTATTCAAGTTAAAGGAATAGTTTTGCTTAGGCCTAAGACTAATGTTAATATGGTAAGTAAGTATGTAAAATGTCTTATATATCGTCGGCTCAGAGTGAAAAGCGGTTAATTAACTGTACATTTTGTTTGGTCGTTATAGACCACTTTAAAAATCAAATCTTTTCAATTTCACTTAATTTAACAATAACGAGTGTAGAAAATACTTTTGTAATTTTGGATTTGTTCAAATAATGCAAACTCTTTTTTTTAAATGATTTTGTAAGAAATGCAAAAAAGGAGGTAGATGTTTTTCAGCCGACGATATATAAGATTTTAGATCAATTTAAAAACGGTTTATTTTTAAGAATTTAAACGAGTCCTTATATTATATTTGAATATTCTACAAATCAGGGTGATTGTTGTCTTTTAGTTTGGAGCGAAGCGTTCAAAAAACAATTTGCGCTACTAAGCATATTCGGATCTTAGCCCTATAAGGAGCAGTTAATACGCCCCCCGTCTTTAGAGTTTTACAAATAGTCTGGTCCTTAAGGATAGGTGTATTTAAGTCAGGGTGACTTTCCGGCCACGTAAAGGTATTAACTGTTGAAAAAACCTATGAAACGAAATAAATATAACAGACTCCAGATGCCTTTGTGAAAAGTAAGATCCTTTAATGGTTTACGAGCAACCGAGCACTAGCTGAGACCCTAGAGCTAGACTGCTGCAAATCAGACATCATTACAATCCAAGTAATGCGATGGAATGGGCCGGTTGAAAAGAAAGCTAAGAAACTGCAATATACATATATATACTACTGTGATTATTACCTATATCCAAAATTGCGTCTTTTTGAGTGTGGAGGTGCCGTTGGGGATAGACTTAAGCAAGAACTCTTGAATTTCAATCAAGAGAACGAATGTCTCACTACAATCGCATCAAGGCTAAATTCGCAGTTCCCACATCTCAATATTCCTATGGGGAATCTACCTATCTAGATATTTTGATCAATCTGATTATATTTTAGTGCGTCCGCCTTTTTTGTCACAGAATCTTCAACTATCGCTGTTTTATTCCGTTTATAAGTGCTTGCTTTAGAATTAGCGAGCTGATATTTTGCGAATTCGAACGTTTTTATTGTAGACTCGAATAATTTAGTTTGGACCCTGGTACTTATCTATGGCGCAGGGGCACAGGCAGTGTGGATCCAGGGGGGGAGCTATAGGGGCTGAAGCTCCCCCCGCAGACAATTCCTTAAATTATTTCAATACAAAATGCAATAAATTATGAAGTTTCAGTTTTTTGTTCAAGATCGGGGCTAGAAAATGTATATTTATTTATTCCAAGCCCCTAAACCCCTAAAAGAAAGACGGAAAATTTAAGTTGGGGCTAAGCATTTTATGCCTAAAAAATTTTGTTTAAGCCTCAAGGGAATTGGATGTTTAAATGAGAATGGGGCTGGAAAATTAATATATTGACTGCATTTTTCCTAAGGTCTAAGGACAAACAAGGTTGGGGATAACAAGGATAACATCTGATATTTTCAATACAGGCTTGAGTTATAGCTATTTCACGAGTGGCACCTCGATCATTAGACTCCTTTAGTGGTGCTTAGTCTCTTTACGCTCGTATTAATTGAAAAACACTTTTGCCATCATAAGAGAGCGAACCATTAATCTTGCGATTCATTTTATACTTTTTTCAGTAATTGAAAACCCGATTTTCAGATATACATAAGTAGATATTCAGTACTATGTTTATTTTTGAATTTCTCATCATTCGAATTTTTTTTTTGTTTTTCCAATAAGTATTTTAATTTCTTGATTAGATTTTGTATTTATCCCATTAGAAATTTGAAACCGGTGACGTCGAAGTAAAGGTGGAATCAGTGAAAATTCTCAATCCCGATGAACCATATGATGGTCCACTTAAAGAAAAAGTACAGAAGAAGACAATTGGAAATGCTGATGATGCAGATGCTTCTAATGGAACATCATCTGCTACAGTTTCAGAAATTGCGGATACAAGCAAATTCACGACACGAACTCATAATTGTGGTGAATTGAGTAGTTCAAATATTGCAGAAAAGGTTAACATTGCTGGTTGGCTGGAATTTCAGCGTATGGGTAAATTCCTTGTGTTACGCGATGGTTATGGACAAACACAAGTTTTACTTACGGATAAGTGCAATATAACAGATAAATATCCCAGTGGCATTCCATTGGAGTCAATTGTTCGTGTAGAAGGAACTGTGATCCCACGACCGTCGAATATGCTAAATCCCGCTATGAAAACTGGTGAAATTGAAATCGAAGCAACTAATATCGAGGTTTTAAATCCATCTAAGAAGAACTTACCGTTTGAAATACGTGGTCATCAGAAAGCGAATGAAGGTCTACGCATGACGCATCGGTATCTTGATTTGAGGTTTGGAATTTCATTGTTTTTAAGGAAAGATTACAAATTCAATACTTTTTATATAATTTAGGTTTTCTGATATGCAAAAGAATTTACGCCTGCGATCATCAGTTCTCATGAAAATGCGTGAATTTCTTATCAACTATTTGGGTTTTGTTGAAGTCGAAACACCAACTTTATTCCGAAGAACACCTGGGGGAGCTCAGGAATTTGTTGTTCCCACCCGAAAGCCAGGACACTTTTATTCGTTGGTACAGAGCCCACAGCAATTCAAACAAATGCTAATGGCCGGTGCTATAGATCGATACTTCCAAATAGCACGTTGCTATCGTGATGAAGCGACGCGGCCCGATCGTCAACCGGAGTTTACTCAGTTAGACATAGAGATGTCCTTTACAACAGGACAAGATGTAATGTCAATGATTGAAGAGACATTAAAATTTTGTTGGCCAAAGGAACGTGGTACTATCGAGACACCGTTTCAAGTTATTTCTTATGATGAAGCTATGTCGAAGTATGGCTGCGATAAGCCCGATATTCGTTTTGAACTTTTGGTAAAAACAAGAAATAATAAACATTGATAGATAATTGAACTTAAGACAACATTTTTATTTTCAGTTGAATGATATTACCGATATGGTTGAAGTCAATGAAAATTTGAAGACCAAATTTAATGATCTCGGTGTATGTTTAATTTATGTTGATAAATCCCTTTCATTACTTGATGTTCAAACCAGAAAACATTTAGAACAAATTGGCAATGACTTTGATGGTACATTCTATTTCCGAAAATTCACTGTAAGAATAATTAAATTTTCAAGTTTTTATTTTGTTCTGGTTTCTAATGTGTGTGTTTTTTGTTTTTATTTCATTTTTAGAGTAGCAAAGATGCATTAGAAAGACTAGGAACATATTTGGGACCAGACGGAGCAAAGAAGACAGTTGATAAGTTTAACATAAACACAGAGGATTTGATTTTCCTGGCAATTGGCGAGAAAGTCGACGCTGTAAGTATAACAAAAAACACTTAGGGCTGAGTTTTCTGCATGAAAATCTGTCTGCAGAGGTACTCCGCTGGGTGTGGTTTAACATAACTTAAAACTCCCACATTTTATCTAAATAATTTTTTAATTACTTTTAGCAAACTCTGATGGGTCGCCTTCGTCTTGATTATGCTGATTTGCTAGAAGAGAATGAGTATCTACCGCGACGTAAGAAAATTAATAAGTTCCTTTGGGTTGTCGATTTTCCAATGTTTTTCAAAACTGCCGAAGGCGAATATGAAAGTGCTCATCATCCATTCACAGCCCCCCGTGACGAAGATCTCGAAAAACTGAAGAAGAAGGAAAATTTGGAGAATATTAAATCTCAAGCTTACGATTTAGTATTAAATGGCAATGAAGTAGGTGGAGGTTCAATTCGTATCCACAACAAAGACCTACAATTATTTGTGTTAGAAGAAGTTTTAAAAATTCCACATGAACATCTGAATCATTTACTAAGTGCTCTAGAAAGTGGATGTCCACCTCATGGTGGTATTGCATTAGGAATTGATAGACTTATGGCAATTATCTGTCAAGCAAGATCAATTCGTGATGTAATTGCATTTCCAAAATCTTTGAATGGGAGAGATCCGTTGTCTAAGGCGCCTGTACCGATTTCCGATGAAGAAAAGAAATTGTATCATTTAGTTATTGATAATAGTGCGGTAAAAGTAGAAGAACCAGAACAAATGGAAGTAGAAGATGTAGAAAAGGGAAGTGAAAGTGAGAAAGATGTTGTAAAGATTAAAGAAGAAGAACAAGAAGAAGAAGAAGAAGTTGTTCAAGAATCAAAGAAACGCGTTCAAAAGAAGAAAAAAGTTGAAGAAACTAAGCCAATTCTGAGAAAAGGCATTTTAAAAAAATAAAAACTATTTATTAAAAAAAAAGAGTATAATATTTAGTAGTTAATTACTTTAAAATGATATTTTTAAATTTATTATTATGTGTGTGTTCTGTATGACATTTGTATATTTAATTATTTAATTTTATGATTCACTTTTCCAATAAAAATTTAATATTTTTTTTAAGATATTAAATAAATATATATAAACATTAAAACTTAAATCTATATAAACACATATCGTCTTGAATATGAACAAAAAAAAATAAGAAGGGAAAGTTCTCCTGTTGTGCGTTTTGCTCCGGTACGACAGTTGGAATCTGTAAACATCGCTCATTTGAAATTAACATTTAATCGATACATGTCTATTCAATTAATACTAATAAACTGAAAAACCTAACCTAACCTATCAATTCTCGTTACGTGATGGTGTGAATTGATACATTTTTCATAAGTTCACGCAGAAAATACCATTCTCAATATTTAAACAAATCAAACAATATCATTTTTTATAAAATCAAATTTTCATATTTAAATGGGCCTAAATCAGCTCCAAATGAAACAAAAATTCCTGAATCTTTTCAGACTTTTATTATCATCCTCTATAGTCTTTTAATTTCTTTTTTTTTGTTTTGAATACTTGGTGATTCTCTGCCAATAAATTCAGGTCATGTAGGTTGGAAGTAGCCAAAAAAGTTCTCACAGGAGGGCTGTATTATTTTCCCCCGGAGGGGACATTTTATAACAAACATTAATTAACTCCTACAGCCACTAGCTATAGGCGATGAAAAAATCTTTTTTCTTCATTTAGAGAAGATGTAGGCCCATTGAAGGCAACCTTTCTTTTTAAAGACCACCCTAATGTGCATACATACCTCCTATACGTACGAAAACAGAATAAGTGGGAAGCCGCGGGGCTGATATTAAAAAACAAGGCTATAAAAGTGAATGGTCGGATCTTCAGTTTTCTGAAGGGACCCGTTTTGTGACCTTAATAGAAGTGAATATTTTCTTAGATAAGGGGAAGGCGAAGGCCAACAACTAGTCTAATTGCCAGGGACTAGTGGAAATATTGCACAAAGATCGTAACACGATTTTCGCCCCCCTGCTTTGTATGTCTAATTTATAACGTGAAGTGGTATTACTGCGATTAAAATTCTTCAATAAGTTTAAAAATGTTAATTATTTCAAAAAAATTATAAACCTGTGAATTTCTTTCTTTTTTTTAATTTGTGTTATAATTTATATTGAAGTCACAGCTCAAAAGTTAATGGTATTCAATAAGCAAATAAGTAATTCAAATACTTTCCGCATTTTTACAAACAAAAAATAATACCAGAATTATAATTTCCATTTTATATCCCACATATCACACGGCCCAGAGGTACCTAACCTAAATAAAATCTTTTGTATTCTAGCATGTCATATTGTAAAGTACTTACCTATTGTGTCGTGCAGACACGATCAGTTCATGAATCTTCAATGACTTTGCTCATCAGGTGCGTGTTTGAGGGTGATTTATTCAATCACAATAATATTGTGAAACATTTGATATCATAGGATAAGAACAGGTCCGCAATCTGTCAGATTACAAACTAGTTCTCCATATTAGTTCAAGTAGTGTTTGTTTTTGCAAAGAGTCTTCTTGTTTTAATAGATACCTTTTCTACATCGCCACCACCGACAACACCATTTCAGGGCAGCCTGCAATTATCGAGCAAAAAAAAAAAAAAAAATTGCATCTTATGGATACCTTCAGATTGCCCGTTAATAAACTTGCTACAAGTAAGAGTATAATTAACATTGTACCACTTATGGTCCAATAATTGTTCATAGCCAAGAAGTTGTGATGATCGTCAGTGATAAAGTGAAAACGACTCCCATTCAACAAACACACAAAAACAAGACAATAATCCATCTGGAACGGATTGCATTGTGAAATAAGATACTTCATTTATTTTTATTTTATTAATTACCTTGAGTTTTTATTTTTATTATTATAAAAAATATATGAACTTCATATACATATTATTCAATAGCTTTTTGTTTACAAACAATAAATCCTTGTTGGTTTATATATTTTTTATTTTGTTATCGGATCATCTTAACGATTTTATATGGTTGCGAATAATAACACAACACTAAACTGATGAGTTATTTGTTTAAGATTTCAATTTAGGTAGGTACCTTCATTTATTTTTTATTTACATTATATTAAATCGGGAAAAATGATATTGATTAATTATTTAATGAAAACACAAAAAATTACATTTAGCAAAATTCAATTATGTTTGTGTATAAAGAAAGTATAGTTGTTGTTTTAAAAAGTTAAACAAGAGGCTATTGATTTTATAGGTCATTTAAAAGGAACTAACACGTTCATGGGCTTTTAATGTAAAAATCATTAAATGGGTCATTGAAGATGCATATTACTCGAAAATGAAGCAAAATTTCGAGATAATGCTGATAATCTTTTTTGTGTGGACAGTAAAATTTACCATGGAAATGGATTATTACATTTTTTTTTTAACATTTTTTTTAAATAGTTAGTAACGTAAAAAAAAAAACTGTGAAAAATCCCCCTTTTTTCTTTTTACTTATTTGCCTATAACTTTCTTTCCAGCAGAGATAGATAAAGACATTGTTGTATGATATAAGAGAAAGATTATTAAATTATCTTTAAAATTACATATTCAAAAAAGTTTTGGACACAAATCGACCGAGAAGCGGTCGCTCAAACTAAGCTGATATTAAGTTTTAAAAGTTAATTGTATGACATTTTTGACTATTTTGAGAAACTTTTTTTTCTTCAAAATTTCAAAATCAACACACATTGGTCTTAAAAAGCCGGTTTTTGAATTTTGACCATTAAAAAAATCCAACTTTTAAAAAATCCCACGACCTAAAAACCTTAATTAAACCTCTTTTAATTTTAGTTTGACTAAAAAAATGCATTTGTGGCAATGCTTTTAAGTTTTTCGAGAATTCCTTAACTTCTACAAAACAAATCTTATCCCTTGCCTAACTACTTTGTTATTCATAAATTGTTACTGTTAACAATTAAATTGTTGTTAAGAAAAAAAGCACATAGAAATTTGATATCCAGTTGTAATGCGAGTAAATTTAATTAAAAAAAAATATATTTTGGAAAACAATAAAAGCAAGAAAAACTGTTTTTCGTTTTCGAGTTTTATAGAGATTTTATTTTTCAGCGTGAAACTGAGGTTGATATTATTGAGAGATTTGCAAGATTTCGTTTGATATTTAGGAGTTTTTTTCGAGATTGTTAAAAGCGAGATTTCATAATTGTGAGATATGAAAAGCAGTGTTATTATATTCGTTTCTCGAAGATTAATAAGGTTATTTGAAAAATTCAAATAGAATTTTGAAGAAAAGTATTCATACTTTAGAAAGACCTTAAACATTTTTTCGAAAAAAAAATACCTCGAAAAAAAATATAACCACAAATTTGCATACAAAACGCATATTTTGTACATCTTGAGATTCTAATATTTCAGAAACGAGACACGCTAGAGCAATTTCAAGACGAGATTCAAACTCAGCGCATCAAAGACCATCAGAAACGTATATCTTGGTTCATAATTTAGATAAAAATAAAAATGTTCACATAAAGTATAGTTACTTTATAGTCTGCCGTCGAGTCGTATGGAAAAAGGGCGTATCTCCATTTTTGTAGTTTTGAGATAAATTAATTTTAATAATTTTACTTTTTTCACCGTTAAATTTAACAATTTTGAAAATATTGAAGACCGATTTCTTATTAAAGGTGATATTATATTTTGCAATGCTCATAAGTATTAGTAATTTTGGTTATTACTTAGAAAAATGAATTTGTAACTTTAGAGCTTGGTATAGGCACATTAGCAACTTGCTTGAAAATTACCATAAAATTTGCATTCGTGATCTTTAGCTATTTGCAGTTGGAAATATGAATTTTAAGATTTACACAAAAATAAAAAAAACTACTTAACGGTTCCAATCATGGTATTAACTCAATTTTCAATTAGCGTATGAGTCCAAATGGCTTATCGCAGAAAAAACCTTAAACAGAGATTTATTGGAAATTGTGTATGCTTTCAATAGAACTTTGATGTAATTTTTGAATAATTGGTAGTTTTTGAGCCATCAGTGAAAAACTCTAAAAAAAAATGCATTTTTGCATATTTTTCGTATTTTTATTCCATGTTACGTAAAAATACAATATGACTGGACTACATGAGGAAAATGAAAATCTTGAATCAAGCTTTGACATATTGACAGATCATAAAACGGTAATTTAAAGTTGCGTTTGCATTAAAATACTAAATTGTCATATTTACTGACTTAAAAAACCCTTTATTACGAATGCAAAGGTTGCCACATAGTACCTGCATACAATACGAAATTAAAAATAGCAATGTAAAATTTGCAGTTTGTACCTATATATCCACTATTTTTGTTCCACATACGCCCTAGTGTCCATTTTTTAGAAGTATTTTTACTGAGCTACTTTATATCCTTGGCATATATGAGAATGAGTTGGTAAAAAGCATATAGTTTTTAATTTAATTTTTAAACAAAACAAATATACTCAGCCGAAACAGAAAAAACGGTATATGTATTTCTACTGAACAACAGGCATAAACTTAATCCCCCTTATGCATTTTACTTCATTTTCGAAAAGAAACAAGCTTCAAGGAAAAGCAAAAATCTTTACTCAATAAATCTTATTGAAAGGTTGATTAACTCGCATTAACTACATCTATACCACGACTAACAGGATTAATATTAAGAACAAATTAAATGAAAGTCTAGTAAGATGGTCTAGTTTTTGCATTTTTTTTTCTAATAAGAAGAAAAAACTCCTTTTCTCATAATAAAATTAATTTGTCAGTTATTATATTGAATAATTCAATCAAAATTTTTTTTTTCAATTTTATGTGCATTCGTCTCGAGTATAATATAACTGCGCTTAAAATAACCCATCACATGTTCCTTTTTCCAATTACTAAGTTCGTTTAAATTTTTTATTACATAGGTACATACATACATAAATATGCATGCACACTTCACATTGACTGATGAAGTTCCAATCTATTTAATTTTGTTTATATTTAAATAATAAAGGGTATTCATGCATCGTGTGTCGTTAGGTTTACAAACTATGTAAAATGGTAAGTTTACGCAAAGTTTACATGAACGACCATTTTTATACATTTCATTAAATCCTGGGTAATTCAATTAGCGAAAGGGCCAGTTTGTTCACATTGGGTTAAATTTGAAGTAAGTTCTTCATAGGCTCTAGTTAAATAAATCTAACTAACCAATATTAGCCGATTAGCGATTTCTATAATTAACAACTCAAACTATGGATTCATTGACTTAAATAGTGGTTAACAAGCACATTCGATTTAGCAGTTAATAACCATTGATTAAAGATGACAAGCTGTAAACAAACTGGCCCTAAGAGACAAAATGACGTTTGAATAAGTTTAACCAGTTTGGTTAATTGCCGCAGCAAAAACCTTGGATAAGCCTTAACCAAATTGTGTAAATCATTTCCCATAACCAAAAGATAAACTTAACCAATTTGTAAACTTTTCTAGGGGTTTACAAATTTGTACTCTTTTTATGTCTATTTTCGTACTCCCCAAAACTACTTATTTCTACAAATTTAGCTACTAAATTCATTGAAATTAATAGTTTTCGGAAGAAAACGAACAGACATGCCCTATTACACTATAGCTTCTGAGTCATGACTTTTTTCGAAATTCAATGAGCGCGAATGAGAAAAAACATCTGATCTCTCCCTTGCAGTTATTTCATTTCGAAAAAAAAACTAAAGTCGTCGTGTAATAGGAAACATTAGGAGTGGTTTTTTTCCAAGCCCAGGGGAATTGGAGCAAAAGAACCGAAAAAAAATGGAGTTTCCATTAAAACTATAGATAACAAGTACAAAATTCGTGCCAGTGACAAAATTTTTTAACTGGGCTTGATCTAAGCCCCGAAAATTCTCTGGGCATAGCTTACCCCGAAGGAGCTCACATGCATTTAACATGTAAATTACTTAGCTCCGACATCGTGTTTTTTTATCCAAGAAAATTTGGGCATGGAATAAAACACCTTTTGTGTAATTCCCAAAATTTCTAAAAAATTTTGTACAGTTTAATCTTTTTTATATGAACTTTGGCAGAACTTTTGGTTTAATTTGTAGAAATTTATAGTTTTGGAAAGTATACAATTAACTTTATTTCTTTTATCTAAATTAAGGCCAAGAGCAAAATACTTTTATTACTGAATTGATTTTATTGATGGAATATGCTCTGGGGTGTCTTCCGAGTTTAAATCCAAGTTGGGAAGACGAGGGGATGTGAGCGATAGGCACAAACTTGGAAAACGTGTTTTATCAAAGGTCTCGCTAGGCGTGCATCGTACGAAAATAATATATTTTGAAAGTTGATATTCCGTGCTTTTATTTAATTACCTATTTTAATGAAAATGTTTTTGTGCAAAAGATTTTGATAAATTAAATTTTAAAATTAAATAAGATTAATTTTCATAATCCTAAAATTTTCCAAAATCCTGAAAATAAAGTTATTTCCAATGTTTCTCACATTCCTTTTTAACAAAACTTCATTTTACTGCCTCCTAAAAGTTAAATTAAGTTATTCCTCTACCCCGCTTTAATTGCATTGAAATAAGATATTTTTTCTTTAACAAATTTAAAAAATGTCCTATGGAGTTCAAATATCAACTCCATACGACAAATTTTAACTCCAATGCGAAGGTAGTTTGATATTCGATGTTAGACTTTTAGTTTTTGAAGTTCGATATTCAATTAATATTATGAATTAATTGCTTGTCCAGAGATTCTTACAAGCTGAAGACGTTTGTATTCTTCTTTCCATTTGATTGACAGTAACCCGAATTTTCCAAAACGTTTTAACTTGCTTCTCTACTGGCTTCGAAAATTCCTTGCCAGTAGACAAGCAAGTAACTTAGGTGTTTAAGTATAAGTGACAAAAATTGAACCTGTTTGAACCCGTGTGGCCTCAGAGTTATGTTTTTTTTTTTATTCAAGAGTACTAAGATTGTTCGATTAATATTACGTTGAAGAAAGCACATCAACCATCAAATGATCCAGAGTGTATCTACTATACCAACACAATCTACCTTAAGGTTCATTCATTAAATCAGAAGAAAAAAAAAAAAACAAATCCAAAGAAGAAGGAAATACTCTGCAGACATTCTGATACGCATAGTGTACTCTCGTATCAAATGCATAAACTACTTTTCGTTTCCTTTTCCTTAAGCTAAACAACTTGTTGAATGGTCTTGTCTCTTGTGTGCTTGTGCACTTGAATTATCAAGAACTACGCTCCAATGATTCTTTGATATTACATCCCATCGCCAACATCATCCTCATCATCGTGTGCACAAGAAAACCTCTCAAACCAACAAAAAAAAAAAAAAAAAATGCCAAGCAACAAGCGAGTGCGAAATTTTATTTTACAATTTCATTCGCGATCGTGCACTTGTAATACGAAGTTTAAAAATTTTCTATGAGCGTAAAATACAAATTTTATTAAAAAAAAAAATCAATATTATTTCGTTAACGGTTTTGTTATATGGTGGTTTTAAAAAAATAAAATAAAATAAAAGTGATGATATTATGTTTGAAAAGTGGAAATCTAAATCGAAAAAGTTAAACCACAACTTTTTAGTACAAATTGAAATTTTTTAGTACATGCATATAGTGTTTTTTTTTTTTTAATTTAAATAAACCACTTAAAGGATTACAATGAAATGTGTTTTAATTATTATATCAGTATTTTTAATATCAATTCGAGGTAGTGAAAATAATTTTTGAAAAATAAAAGAAAATATCGATTTTTGTGAAAATTTAAAATTTATTTTTGTGTTAATAAAATATTTCAGGTTCCAATGGATTAATTTTTGACAAAAGTTCATTGAAAAATCTTTTTACAAGTGGAGTTCTTGATTTGAATATATTACGGTGCATTGTTCATAATTCAAATGTCTGTCCACATCCGGATGTTAATTTTCGAATTTACACACCGTAAGTTTATACTTTTACTTTCGTTGCCAAGAAAAATAATCCTATTTATTGATGGATCAAGTAATTAAAATAATTATACCAACTACAAAGATTGAATACAATAGTTTTTTTTTTTTGATTCGTTTCGAAAGTATGAGATTTTTTTTTTTAGTTCGAATTGCATTTCAATGGAATTTCCTAAGCTTCCATGATGCAGTACATCGTTTTACCAATTTATTAAATGGCCTTTTACTTTCCTACGTTTGTCTTATTTTTGTATACAAATAGAAAATCGTGATCCAACTTAAATTCCTTCAGACGATGGTGCGGTGGGTGGTAAGGTAACAATAAATTGTCCCTACAGGCAGATTCGCAGATTCAGGTTTTAGTTGTTATTTAAGGAGAAATGTTTGCTTCTGTTGGAATGGTATAACATTTGCATGCTCTCAAGTTTCGAGTGAAGAATTTATTATCAAGAGGGCTTATTTTATGTGACTAATATTTATAAAGGCAGGCTCGTTATATTAATTTTTATAATTTTTATTTTGTCCAAAGAAGTGTTTTCAAGATTTACGCAAAAATAATTTTTGTTTCTTCTTTAATACAATGGTAAACTTATAAAGCAAGTAAATACTTATTTCAGAAAATAAAACATTTCATGATACACCAGTCAAACAATTTAGGAAACAAGATTTTTTCCATTTTTTTGCATGTTTTTTAAAGAGCTGTATCTTTGTGACGACTGATCTGTTGTCGTATTGAGTTGAAACAAAAGCATATCACAGGTTAATATGTTTCCTGCTTTGAGATTTGTTTGCAAACAATTTTTTTTTTGGCAGTATCTATCGTTATTACGGTATCGCCAGATATGACACCTGATAAGAATTTATTTGTATGTATATTTATGTTTCAAAGGTTAAAATAAAAAGGACATTTCCAAAAAAAAAAAAACACGCTAGTAACTTCCCATTGGTGCCCTCGGAAGCTAAAGGCCCAAAGTTATTTCATTTTTAAAATAACACCAAGATCTTCGAAAACGTTTTAAGGTGTTTAATATGCAATCAAGTGAAGATTAGTGAGTAAAAAAAAATTAACTCAAAGCCAATATCATTGGTTGTTCTCAAGAAATTTGAGATTATGAACTAGTGTAGGGAATTTACTTCACATAAGCCAATGCTATTTTGTGTGATCTCTGGATATTTGGGAGAAAAAAAAATTCAACAATTTTTGATACAGTTTCTTTAGTTAAATAACTATTTGTTGAAAATTCTAACTAACGTGAAGAATTAAATTAACCGGAAGCCAATATCACTGTCTGTTCTTGAGATATGTAGGACGAAAAATAATTTTCAACAATTATTGGTAAAGCTGCTTGTAGTTTTTTTCGTAAAAAAAAACAATTTGTTGAATTTTTTACAAACCCTATCAAATATAATTTATTCACTAGTATGTAGGATCTAACTGGAATCCAGTATCGTTTTCTGTTCTCAAGATATTTTAGACACAACATTTTTTTTCCACAATTGTTAGTAAAATTACTTGCAGTTCTTTTCGTTTTAAAAAAACCTTTGATTTAATATTTTTAAAAATTTTATCAATTTTCATTAATCTAGTGCATTAAACAAGTTACCTCAAAGCCAATACCATTGTTTGTTTTGAAGATATTCAAGAAAAACCACTTTTTCCAAAAAATTTTAACAACTTTTTTTTAGTAAGTATGCGTTGAATAAAATTAACCCAAGGTCGCTAGCACGATTTGTTCTTGAAATATTCGGGACTAAAAAACTTAACAAGGGGTTTTTTAAATTGCTGTATTAAAAAAACCACTCATTGTTTTTTTTTTTTAAAACTTTTTGCACGTAATGAAACTTCTATCTATAAAATAAAATTCATTAGAAGTCGATATTTTTATTCATTCTTGAGATATGGTAAATGAAAAAAAGCAAAGGAACGTACGAACGTACGTACCTCTAAAAATGATGGATTTTCGATTCGACAAATCGGAACAATTACAATAACTTCCTATGGGAAGTTAAAAATTCAAATTTGAATGAATTTCAAGTCAAAAAATAATGTCACCAATGGAAACTGTTAAGAAAATTCGATTGGAATTGTTGTTTTTATTAACATTTTTATGATGATTAAGCATGGAAGAAGTAGAATACAAGTAGAATCTCGTGGCATAATGGTTAGTACGTAGGACTGTCATGCCAAAGCTCTGTGTTCGATTCCCTGCCACTGCCACCTAAAAACTTAAATGTTTTTTTCCGAGGAACTGACAAATCCTCCAAGAGTCATGAATAAGTGCTTCTCATCTAACCGTTCGGACTCGGCAAAAAATTGTAGGTCCCCTCCATTCCTGCTAACAAACACGCACACAGGAATGGTTGAGAGTTGTTAGTCACTAGGCCTTGGTTCTTTATGAGCTGTTGGGCCACTAAATTTAATTTAATTTTTTAAGCATGGAATAACACAATTTTTCCTTCTGTTGGTTTTCAAGACTTTAATCATTTTGTCATAAAAAACGGTTCGATGAATCAAGTTGAAAATTTAATTGAAATCGTAAGTACCTACATATATATATCCTTTTTTTAAACGGTGAAGGATATTAAAAGAACCTTATAGAAAATTTAACCAGTCCTTGAATTATTTATGACGTTTTTATTTGCTGAGAAATTATTAATCAAAGACAAATGAATCTTTTTTCATTTAAAGCCAGATAAATCATGCAAAACTAAATTGCACAACAATAATAACAAACATTTTATTAAATTTGAATAAACAAACCGGCTCCACTGGATATGTTTTTTTCTTATAATATATTTTAAAGTTAAATATAAAAGTTGTTGTTATGTATAATTAAGAGACCTACAGCTTTAAATTCCATCAATTTTTATCATATCCTCAAATATATTGTAAAAAATACCATAACCCAATCAATAGATAGCTTATTTTATATTTATCCCAGATGAAAATAGTTTGATTTGTATGAAATTTGGTGAAAACGGACCAATTTTTGAAAAAAAATGCATTTTTGAATTTTTGTGAATTCAATTTAGAAAAATTTGACAACCAATTTTTGATTCTTGAAAGTTTAAGGACGGCATTTTTTTTTTTGAAAAATGTATGCTATTTTATGGCGGTGTAAAAAACAACACTGTTATTGTGTTTGAAAATAATTTGTCAAAAATGCCGAAAAAAAATAATTTTCAAGTCCGATTTTTACATAAATTCTAATAATTTTTCAATTAAATGAAGTGTTGAAAGTGATGCGAAACAGTAATTTTAATGTAATAAATAAATAATGAAGAATCCTGAATTAACTGTTTATGGTTTAGACTACTGAAACCTCAAGTGTTAATGTTTATAACAAGTAATAAGTTATTACAATAATTTAAAATAAGAAATAACTAAAAATGACAATGAAAACATCTCATATATTATTAATTTAATAACTCGTTCAGTTCCTCAACGTAAATATTTCGTATACATATTTTGTTTGTGCCATTTATATTTTTTGTTTTTGTATTTTCGAGGCATAAACTGTTAACAGCGTATTAATATAAAACATAAAACAAATAAATATAAAAATTAAATTAAATTAATTTAAAAACAAAAAAACTGTAGGTACATAACTGTAAAACTAATTAGCTCATAAAAAAAATACTGAAAAATATGTTTTTCTTGCCTAAAAATTTTCAATTTCAATAATTTTATTGCTTAAGTACTTGGGACTTTAGCAGTTTAACCTTAAGCGGTTAATACAAGTTACTTTATTTTTTATTTTACATTAAAATTCCTGTTTGCATTACTTTCAACACTTCATTTTAAATGAACAATGAACAATTATTAGCATTAATGAAAAAATTGGTCTTAAAAAATCGTATTTTTGTTCTTTGCCATTTTTAAAAATGTTTTTGTTTGTACAGTGAGGTATAGTGTGATTTACTAACACTATACTTACCTACTTCTGATATGCAAAAGCCACTTATAATATTAAAATTAAACCATTAGAATCATTTTATATCGAATTGACGAGGTGCCTTTATTTGTTTCATATTTCTTTCATAAACAGTTTTGATGTGCGCCCATCAATGTCACCCTAAAATGTTAACTCTCTGGAAAATTTGCTTCTTGCAACCTTACACTTCCACTGTAGCAAAGTAATATTTGTAACAAAATTTAAACTATTAGATTAGTTTTTTCCATTAGCGGTTACATTAAGTATATATGTTACGTTATAAACATTATTTTATGTTAATAAGATCAAAATTAAACATCAGTGGAGCGCTGATTAGGGAAGCAAAAATGAGTAAAAAGTTATTTACGCTTTACTTTGAACGTTTCAAGCTAACTTTGGAAATTTAATGAATTAAAGAATAATAATTTATGATAATCAAAGCTGATGATTTTCTTGGGCACTTAATTTAAGGCTTTCGACATCCGCAATTGTTTTGTTTTAAAATTAAAGTATAAATTAAGAATAAATAGAGGGCTAGAAACTTACCTTGATGAAATTCACACAAAAAATATTTTATCCGTTATTAATATTATGCTAAATTGATTTTAATACTAAAACGTTTAAATCATTAACCCTGAGATCCACAGATACAAATGGAAAGAAAATTATTCAGAATTTAAAGATAAGAATTTTTTATTTGATCTCACTCACATTATATTTTTTTAACTTAAAATATTTGGTATTTAAATTCACTGAAAATGTTGAGGGAAATTACTTTTAAGATGAAAATTTTGTATCTGATTTCACTAATTTGTGATACCTCGATTGAATAAAATCCTCAACTATCGTTAAAGTTAAAAATTTAATCTTTAAAACCTTGAAATTAGAAAACTTAGTTAGGTATCTACAACAACAAACTTACAACATTATAAATTCTTAATATTTCCTACCCAATTAAAGTATCGATGTAATGAAAAACACAATTTCTACAGGATTTACATAATAGGAATGAGCATAGTTCCTAGGTCACCTAACTTTGTTTCTTCAATAAAATTGTTTTCCTAGATGGGGAATTATTTTTTTTAAATACAAAAATGATGGAACATCTAACGATTCGGCTGAAAACAAATAAGAAAATTAATAGAGACACAAAAACTGTTTTAAATGCATCCTTATAACGGGTGATTTTTTAAGAGGTTTAGAGCTTTTTAAAAAAAAACACAAAAAATTCGAAAAAATGAATGAAATATTTATTTGAATCGATAGTTTGAACCTTGCAATTTAATGTTTAAAGATAATTTCATGCAAATGTTGACCGCGGCTGCGTCTCAGGTAGCCCATCCGCTGAGTCCAATTTTGGCATACTCTTTCACACATATCGGCCGGTATCTCACGAATGAATGCATGGATGTTGGCTTCCAGTGCGTCAATCGAAGCGGGCTTGTCCCTATAGACATTAGCCTTGACATATCCCCACAAAAAATAATCGAATGGTGTCAAATCGCACGATCTAGGCGGCCAATTGACCGGCCCGAAACGTGAAATTAACTGTTCACCAAACTCGCCTCGCAATTGCGCCATTGTTTCGCGTGCTGTGTGGCATGTGGCACCGTCTTGTTGAAACCACATATCATGCAAGTCAAGAACTTCCATTTCGGGCAAAAAAAAGTTTGTTATCATCGCTCGGTAGCGTTTACCATTGACAGTAACGCTGCGATTCGCATCATCTTTGAAGAAATATGGCCCAATAATGCCGCCGGCCCATAAACCGCACCAAACAGTGGCTTTTTCGGGATGCATTGGTAGCTGTTGCAATGCTTCTGGCTGATCTTCACTCCAAATGCGGCAATTATGCTTATTTACGTACCCATTCAACCAGAAATGAGCCTCATCGCTGAACACAAGCAGCGCGCGATGAACATTTCGAACCGAGCACGAATTTTGATAGTAAAATTCAATAATTTGCAAGCGTTGTTCATTTGTAAGACGATCCATGGTTAAATTGCAAACCAAACTGAAGCTGTTTGACACTGACACAAGGTACTAAACACACGTCAGCTGTCAAAACCAGTGTTGCCAAAACCAAACCAGCTAAAAAATCACCCGTTATAATTGGCTCAACCGAGTTCAATACAATACAAAATTGTATGCAAAAGCTCTCTTAAAATGTAAATAATATCTATTGCATATACAAAAAAAATAAATTTTGGGTTTTAAATAAACATTTAATCATTTTTTTAAGTTTAATATTTCAAAAACGGGTTAATTAATATTTTTTTCGAAACATTATTTTTAAACGCATATAATAAATTCTTAAAATTCAATCATGTTTTAATGTTACAAAAATTAAAATAAATATATAAAAAATAATTTTGAAAAACCGCTTTAAAATAACGATTTTGTTTGCATATGCATATTCACATTTTATTTCAGTCATAATTAATTTTACCATGCAAATTGTGGAGCAGTTTTGATTTTTCCCTGTTTCATGTTTTCGGGGGTGTTTAATCTGAATCTGATGCTTGCGACTAATATTTCGTGACGCAACATAAAAAAAAATGCAAATTTGCATTTTTTGGGAGTTTTTCAATCGTAAATTTAGTCAAAGTGAAACACAAAGCTTACCCAATTTCCAATAAATCTCTATTCAATGTCTTTTTTTTGTGACAACCCATTTGGATTCAAGCACTAGTGGAAAACTGACGTATTTTTACTGTTTCCAAAACTCCACTCGAAAACACTTATTAATTACTTTGTGAACAAAATATTAAATTTTAGTTTCCAAAATGAACCAACATAAATTTTTCTAATGACTTTTGATTTGTTGAATTCAAATCTGGCCTCGGAATTCCTGTAGCACCGCACGTTTTTGAGATATCCGAATCTAAAATTTTGAAAAAATACGTTTTTTTTTAAATAAATTTTTATAGCTATTCTGAGGTATGAATATTTTTTTTTTTAAATTCTTTTTGAATTTTTCAAATACCTTTATAATCCTCTTAAACCACATAATTTGAAAATAAGCGTAGTTCAAAAATTTCAAATGAGGATTTCGTAGAGCGAAATAAATGGATTGTTACAGAAAAATACTTTGAAATTGTATACACTTTCAATAGAATTTGGATGAAATTTCTGAAAAACCAACAGAGCTCCAATACTCTGTTGGTTTTTCATAAAGACAAAAGCAGCAAGAAAATGCATTTTTTTAACCAACGCATACTTCAGATTCTGATTCTGCACCCTCGAAAACATAAATGAGAAAAATAATCAAAGCTACCCCACAATTTTCTCGGTAATAAGACCGTTTCGAGCACAAATTAAATGGATATTAGTAGTATATTTTCGAATAAGGCCATTTTAGACGAAGGCTAACAACTAAATAATTTCTGGAAGATGAATGAAGATATTTGAAATATTCAAAAAACATTTCAAAGAGAAATGTTCATACTATGATTATGAAAATGTATTTGAAAACAAAAAATATCTACCTTTATAAATAATATAAGCCCAAATTTGCATCAGAAACGCATTTTTTTCAAAACTTTAGATTTGAATATCTCAAAATCATGACGTGCTATAGAAATTCTAAGGATAGATTTGATTTTAACGAATCAAAAACCACCTGAAAAATTTATTTTCGTTCATTTTAGAAACTAAAGTTCAAATTTTGTCCACAAGTTAATTAATAAGTGTTTTCGAGTGGATTTTCAATTTTCAATAAGCGCTTGAGTCCAAAGGGGTTGTCACAGACAAAAATCTTGAATAGAGATTTGTTGGAAATTGTATATACTTTCAGTTATACTTTGAGCAAATTTACGAATAATTTATAGTTTTCGATCCATAAGTGATGCATCATTTTTTGCCATGTTTCTTTGCAAAATTTTAGTCGCAAACCTCAGATTCGGATTCAGCATCCTCCAGCGCATAAAGCAAGCGTAATATCAAAACACAGTTTGAAAGCAAAGGGCTCTTTTAAGTACATATTTACGGAACTATTTTTTCATAGTCAAATTAATTTATTTTAGCTTTTTTATGAGTTTATACAGGGAGTCCGGTAGTTTATGAAAAATATTCTTATGCATTTTCTAAGAATAAAATCGTATGGGGGAAACTTTGTCTCAGAGGGAGAGGCCAATTACTGTAAAACAGACTTAAAATGGAAATAAATATATATTCAATAATGCGCTATAGATTGTTTGAAAGAGAACACTCCATTTTTTTGAAGTTGCTTCAGTAAATAATTTTTGAGAAATTAAATCTCAAAATCAAAACTTTTGAAAAAAAAATTGTGATTTTTTTTCTAGATTATAGTATTTAAAATTTTTCCATAATTAAGTGCTCTTTCTTGTTCAATATTCAATACCTTTATTAATTCTTAGTCAAAATTTGGAAAGCTAAATGTAAAATCTTTCTTAGTTTTCGACAGTCTTATTTATTAAATTTCACTAAAACCTCGGAATATGTAAACCAAGACGAAGCACTTACATACTCTGTCTAATTCTTATTAATAAAACTTTTTTTGAGCTGTTTTAGTTACGCCTTTTGTATGTAAAAAAAATGTCCATCTCAAATTCTGGTTATTAAAAACATGAAAAAACCCTAGCAGATTTTCACAATAATTCATTTCAATTAATTATTATTACTGCTGGAATTTTGGTAAAGTTATTAATAAATGGATAAGAAAAATTAAAGAATACGTAAGTAGGTTACAACAAAGTTAAACAAATTTCATTTACTCTTCTTTTTGTAAATTTCACACGATGTATTTGAAGATTAGGCATTGTAAAGTGAGAAAGTTAACTTGGTCGCTAAAACGAATTTTTAAATGAGGCTATGATAAATTAAAAAAGGTACCTTTTCTGCTTACATTAATCACCACTCAACTAAAATTAATTCACCAACTTTACTTTTCACCTTTATTTAAAAATAAACTGTGTCTTCTATTGGCCAGACATGCGCTTTCAAACCTAATATAATAGTTCCCAAAATAGCTTGAAGGATCAGGGAGTCGATTCTCTATCTGTGAAACTGTGAAGTGAAAAATCTGATTATGCTTTCACGCAAAATGCTAACCGAAGTTTGAAAAAATGAAAACAAATGCCAAAATGTTTTCATATGATAATTCTTTTATCACAATCACTTCATTCTGTGAAAACCTGTGAAAAGACAAATGATAAAGAGAAAAAATTTATACTCATTAGATACCCAGCAAAACAACCATCTTTTACTATGAAAGATTGAGAGAGCTGAGATGCATTTCTCATTTTAGTACTTTTTAGTACACTCTTTGGCAGTTGTTTTTCATAACGAGTTCGGGAATCACCTTGCGCGTGTTTTTGAAGTGATAAAATGATAAAACTCTGTGAAAATTGAAATGATAACTTTTTTTCACTTCACGTTTTCACAGTTAAGGAATCGAACCTTCAGGTATTTACTCCTAGAACTTTTCATAGGGGAAATTTTCCATAATTTTTCTTTTGTCGACTTTTTTATTGACAAGGTTCTAAAGTTCACCAAAGCTCTCCGTAGTTTCTTATTTTTCGATTATTATTTTTCTTTATTTTGCAGAATAACAGACGATAAGGTAGTTTCAATTTAAAACTACTGGAAACCAAGAGAAAAGTGTTGTATGAGGTGGTTTCAGGCTGTTACCTCTTGGTAACAAAGGGTTTACTGTCTCTTTTTTTTAAAGAATTTTTCAATTTCTTGCGGTAGGTAGCTGAATTTGGTAGTTATGGGCTTATCCATTTTACTCATCATGAGTTTTGGTCATCTAAGGGCCAGGTTTTCAGTGCGAGATCATCCTAGCTATGAGTTTAACACCAAAGTAACTTGGAAAATGTTTTACAATCAATTAAAATCCTAAATTAATTCTGGTCTAACTGAAAAGATAGGACTTAACAACATTCTAAACGGATATCTAAATGAAAGACTTTTTCATGTGAGACACGGAAATGACTATTCTGATTTCAAAGAAATAGTGGCTGGGGTACCACAAGAAAGTGTATTAGGTCCAGTTCTGTAACTTTTATTTACACGCGATATACCTCAAACTGAAGATACTATAGTAGCCACATTTGCTGATGATACTGCAATACTGGCAGTAGGCAAAACGATTAGCGAAGCTACAATTAAATTACAAAATGCTAATGTTAATGAGTGGACAAGAACATGGCGAATAGCGGTCAATGAACAAAAGTCAGTCCACGTGGACTTTACGCATTCAAAAATAAATAGATTACCCGTCTTTCTTAATACCGCTCGTGATCCATTTGCAAATGAGGCAAAGTATCTGGAAATGACTCTGGACGCGAAATTAAAATTGAAAACATATTGAACTATTGCATCACAATGTGATGTCGTGAAAAATCAGAGCTTTTCCTACCAAGTTACATTTTTTACTTCCAGTATAATTAAATATAACTTGAAATACAACATTTTTTTTAGCTTTATATAAATATAAAATATACATAAAGCTCAATTGAATCAACTAATTATTTTCATAATTACTGACAAAAAAAAAAAAATAAATCGATTCAATTATTATTTTACAAACAAGATACCTTTACCGTGTAAAAAGTGCAGTGCTGTTGCACTTAATAGGCGTGTTTATTTTCATGTCACACTGCCTGACAAAATGTCAGGTAGCCATAATTCTGTTTGTATGGTAATGAATGTTTTACAAATAAAAGAAATTGAGCCAATTTCTCAGTCATGTAAAAAAACCCAGAGTTAAAATGACAAAATTGTCATTTTGTATGACAAAGTACATATATTGCTGTCATATTAATAATACAAATGGTAAACAATTTACATACATTATATGTACATAATTGTGGCAATTTGCCAATGTTGTAAACTTGATCTTGTATTCATTGTAGGTCTTCTTATATCATACACCTCCAAGCTTAAAACGACATTCTTTTTGTTGGAAAATTAAGGTTTATTGATCTCTTTCATCAGTTAACTTGTATGCTCTGACTTTTCAATTGTCCATGTGCCAAAATAAAACACGTTTACCCTCTTTGATCTTCCATTCAATTATTTTTAACTTTCATGGCTGCACTCGCAGCGCATGACATCCCACAAACAGCAAAGGATACCAGTTTTCATTGACCTAATGCTTGCAACCAGTTTACCTATATATATTAACTCCAACTTAAAGTAGGTAATCTTTGAGCCAGATGTTAAATGCCTCATCGTCGTCGCGTCTTCACTTTTTGTCTAAGAAGTGCAACATCAGGATGACACCACGTATATGTGTATGTTTGTGCAAGAAGTGAAATTTTATTCGCGCGCGGAATGTCCTCAGGTTTGAAGAAGACCTAGAATGCACATTGCACATCCATAAGTAGGTAGGTGCAGAAGCTATCAATTCGCTTGCAACAGAAAACAACTGTCATCCTACTCATATTTTTTTTTGTTGAGTGCCATATAAGTTGGTAAACAAAAGTAGCTATGTTGCTATCGCTCCATGCTGGTATTGTTTCGTAAAAACTACAAAAAAAAAACAAACAAAGAAGGTGAATGATAATAATGAAAGTTGCATCAGTAATATCATGTCTCCTTATAATGCAAATAAAAATATTGAGATTTTATCAAAAGATAAGGTTGTAGGTTTTTCTTTTAATGAACTTCTCTCACGTGGAACTTTTTCCACTTCTTTATTTTTGTGCTTGTTTTAAAAATGGTTGATTTTTGGAGTGTTAACTCTTTGGTACCTGGTGGTTACAGCCTGAAAGCACCACATCAAAAATTTTTTTTTGATTCCTTGCCCAGAAGCTTAAGTTTAATAACAATCACCGTATCAAATAATTTGGGCAACATAGGATTAAGGCACATTAGGGGTCAGTTAGTCCGCTTAGGGTAAACTCTGAGTTGAATCAGAGTTTGCTAGTCCTGAGAATAAATCAATCCTGAGTTAACTAAGGAACTGTTTATCAGTTAAGGATTAACTTTATCTTTCAGCGGTCAAAAATCGAGGGTTATCGATTATCGATTCTATGGATGTCACCCTTCTACGCCATTCACGCATGAGAATAGAGATGGCGCCACAACGGCATTGCACTGACTTGACTTCCACTATTGAAATCGAGATAGCACCACAACTGAAAAGGCTAAAAGAAGGGTGACAAGGATTTAGAAATTGTATTGCTTGACTGCTTACTAAGTTCTTGATATTCAGTTCAGGTTTAACTCTGAGTTAAATCAAAGTTAGGTAATCGTGAATTGACCCCGAGTCAACTTAGAAACAGTTTTTCAGTTGATGACTAACTTTAGCTTTCAGTTGTCAAAAATCTAGAGCCATAGATTTGCGAGACTATTGATATCAACTTTCTACGCCATTCACGCATGAGAAAAGAGATGGCGCCACAACGTAATTGCACTGACAATAACTTTAAATATAGAAGATGGCACAACAACTGAAAAGGCACTCAATTTTGTCCCTACGTTAATTAACCAAAGCAGGTGAGTTAACTTGGAGATAACTTAAACTGAAAAACACGTTTCTGGAGTTAACTCAGTTTTAACTTCAAGGCTAGGATGATCTGGCACTGAAAAACAGGTCCTAAGAGATATGTGTTATATAAACTCGATTTAGCGAAAGAGTAAAGTTACTTTTAAATGCCTCTAATCCTGAAAACTTATTAAAAAAAAATACACGAAGAACAGAAGCGGAGTAAGCTAAAACTGGTTCACAGTCGTAGTAATAAGTAAGTCGTAGTAATAGTAATAATTTTTTATACCTTTTTTTAATTATTTTTTTAAACCATTTATTAATTATAACTTTACCAAAATTCAACCAAAAATAATTAATTGAAATGAATAATTATGTGAATCAGCTAGGGTTTGTTTACATTTTTATTTACCAGGGTTTTAGATTTGTCGTTTTCTTTGACATAAGGAGCGCGTAACTACAATGGCTCGGAAATTTTTTTATAGATAAGGATTAGTTTTGACGTGGTGTAAAAACGGAGTAAGTGCTTCGACTCGGTTAAGTATTACGAGGTTGAAGCGAGTAGTAGTGAAATCTAATAAATAACCCAACTAACAAAATTGCTTCGCATTTCAGACATTAAAGTGTTATTTGTTTGATGAACCAATTTTCTTTAATCTCTCTATAATACTCTTATGAAGTAACCAAGATACTTGATAATGATTCCAATCTAATGCATTAAACTGTATATCAGAGATTGGTGGAGTAGTTAGCGAGTAAGACAATTGGTTCAAAGGGACACGGGTTCGATTCCTGGTTCTAGGAACAATTTTTTTAAATTTAATTTAATATGAACTTTAAGACTTTTATAATTAACTCCACAAAAGTGCAATAGGAGTGAAAAAAATCGCCTTTTTCACTCTATGGTGTTTTATGCAGTGCTTATATGCATAGGTTGAATGAAAGTGAAAAGTATCTATGGAGCAATATGGAAGCGAAATTGTTAGTTGGGAAGGGTGTTAAAGTTTTGACTGGGTGCCACCCGTGGGACTATATTTTGGGCAATTCAGGTTACATTGCTAGAAAACAAATTATTCCAAGAAAATCCTTTCAACAAATTGAAGTCTTAAATTTTGATAGACACGTTGAAATCTCCGGCAAACCCGTTTGATACTTTTCTACAAATTTTTAATATTTAAAAAAATTTATTGAATTCATTTCCCTTTCCATTATTATCATTGAAATCAAAAGCAGTTTATAATTTGTCTACTCCAGATGCTCCTGATGTCAAGTTGTTGACATGCTCGTACTTTATTTCCGTCGAAATAATAATAACTCCATAATATCAATTGAATTTGTTTCTATCTTCCTATTGTGTAACCCGTTCCCGATGAATTCATAATTTTGTATCTGCCCTTTTTATTTCTGTTCCACCTTCTTCTTCTATATGCTTGTTAGTTACCTACCTTACTAACAAGAAGACACAAATTTAACACTTTGTACAAATGAGCCATCAATCAGTTGCTGCAACCGTCTTGAAAGCACAATCAATAAACTCGGCTTCTGTTTATGTATCTTCCAATGAAAAACCGCGACAAACCAACCGAAGCAAAACCAAAAAAAACCATGACCACGAACAACGATACTAATATCAGCTCATCAACTTGACCTTTCTGCAAATTTGTTTTTGGATTGCGTAGTACGCACCACTCTTTGCCTAATAGTCTGGCAGATTGTGTTGCAAATGGAAAAAACAATAATTTATACTGCTGCTTATTTTAGAACCAATTCATATAGTAGTCCAGTAGCTTAAAACTTTTAAACCTTAGAAAGTAATGACTTTGGTTATTCCGAATTACAATTGTTCATTTCAATAAAATATTTTTACTAATTTTTTGAAAAAAAATTACTCTACCATGAAGTTCTTGCATGATTTTCTTGAGTCTATTTCTTGTATGAAAAAAACTGAATTTTACCCCCATTAACCCCCCTAAAAAATTAAGCTCACGTCCAAATTTGCGGAACTTTTCAGGAAATGCTTAAGACGTCGAAACAAAGCTCTCTACCAAAATTCAGCTTTGTCGGAATTCTTTCGAAGTGAAGTTCTAATTTTCCTGGGCTAACAATTTATTTAGTTAAGAAATTATGTGGTGGGCCAGTCATAAAATTAAAAAAAAAACGGATTTTTTGGACCACCCAAATGTATTATCATAAGCCTCAAACTTATGATTACAACTTTGGTTTGATAATGTGCAACAAAATCGCTAACTGAAATACAACATGGGCTCCCAGACTCTCATAAAATGCGTTCATGCCCCTTTATGTGGTCTCAAGAAGAGCCTAAGGAATTGTAAAAAAATTAAGTTATTTGCTGTTGAGATAAAAATCTAAACTTTTACTATCTATTTGTAAATTGATGCACATGATTTTATCTAAACAAACATCTTTTAATAACTTATGGCCCATTGAAATGCAATATTATGCGTGTAGACAAGCGTTTAATCACTATCGCTTAAAGTTTTATGATTGATTCAACTCGATGAGTCTGAAAAACGGTTTTATGCCTTCTTCACGTGCTACATGCGCAAAAGTTGTTTGCCTTTCACTTTTTTACCATCATCAGTCAGGCATGGCGAGAAAGAGGAAGCTCGTGCCTGGGCCGGATTACTTTTTTTTTCTATTAATTCCGTCAGCTATTCTACATACATTCATACATACAAATCTTCGTAAATGTTTCCGACAAATTGTTTTTACATATATTTTATTTATTTTTGCATTATTTCTGCTCTTATAAACACATTTGTTTTATTGTATAGTTCATTTATTAGGTGTGTAGGGTTAAGTTGTATATTGCAATTGAATTCAATGCATGTTTTATTTTTTTTTTTTTTTAAGGAAAGGACCACGACTTGGAGTTGAGTTGAGTATCAAAACACCATGGAGTCTTTATAAAGCCGGATATAGTAAGAGTCGAGAATCAGTATTTGTCATTCATGGATTTAATGGAACTGCTCAAGATAACCACTTAATTTATCTGAGAGATGGTACATAGTTTGTATAGATATTTGGTTTGAGCTTGTACATGCTTTCTAATCGATTGATTTCTTTTTGCGCTTACAGCTTATCTATCACGGGATTATAATGTGATTACAGTTGATTGGAAGCCATTGACACAATATCCATGCTATTTAACAGCTCTTATTAACACCAGATTGGCTGCTCAGTGTGCGGCACAGGTAAGATCAAAGATGCATTTTTTTTGTTTTTGTTGAAATGTAGATAAGCTGCGTTCAAGATTGATTAATTTTTATGACATGGAATACATTATACATATTTATGTAAGACAATAACAAAAAAAAAACACAGTACTTTGATCTTCAGTTTAAAAGATGGAATTTGGAACATTAGATTTTTTTGCCTCGGAAGAGGAATTCGATTTTGTGTCCATGTCCGACTAAAACAGATACTACTTTTCTAGGCCGAATAACCACTGCACTGACCGAGTGAGTGAGTGAGTGCCATCAATGATTGAATAAACGAGTAAAAACTTCAAACAAGTACTACTTGATTGCTCGGAACGGGAGTAGTAATGATGACAAACTCACATAATTCAATCACGTATTACTCAAAACCTGATGCGGTAATTCAGCGTTTTTAAAAAGTGTCGTGACATGAAGCAATATTCTGAAATATGACACTTTTTAAAAGATAAAAGAGCCTTACCAATTTTGAAAGAAAAGGTAGGGAAGCAAATACAATCAGCTTTTACGATATTTGTATCGCAAATAATTCATTTATGATTGACTTGTTTGCATTTTTAATGATTTTTATTTTATTTTGTCCATTACATAGCTCTGCTTTTGGAAATCAAAAATGTTTCACTATCAATCATTGTTTAATACTTCTTAAGCAAAGTTTAGTGGGAGTGCAGTGATTGTGAGTGACTCTTATAAGAGACTAAGCAAGGCCGGATTTATTTTTTTTTGGCCCTAGACTTATAGAATAAATGGTGCCATAGTTTTTATTTCCTTGGCCATAATTAGAAAAATAAAAAAAGGTTCATCTTGAGTTAATGACATAAGAGTGTTCTGCAAAGATAAGAAATGAGTTAAATCAAAATTGGAAATTTCATTTTAGAAACAAATTGAAAAATGCTAATATTTTTTAATTGTTGTTATAAAAAATGAATTAATGAATCGATGTGACTGATAAATACATTAATATTTTTGTAAAATATTTAAAATTCGGAGAAGAACTGAAATACATATTTCAAACAATTTTTTTTTTATACTCTTTTTTGGAGTGAAAATACATGGTGTTATCGTGAATACAATTTTTTCTACTCCTTAACAAATGGAAGAGTTCTCCACTTTTCCTTGAAGGCTCGAATTTGATCAGTCAAAATGACAATCCAGTTGCCATGGAATATTCAATCTCGATGCCAGTAAATTTCTAGAAAAACTGCGACCATAACTCATGTTCACAATTTACGACGATGGAAAAAAAATGCCGTGCGATATTTTATACAGATTTTAGCCGCAACTATTTTTGATTTATTTTTTATTTAACACAACGGTTTAAGGTTGATCTTTTTAATTTATTTTTTATGAAATAAATCAACAGATAAATCTAATCATAAATAATAAATGTCAGCCAAAAAAATAATTTTTAAAAATAAATTTCAGACCAAGACCAAAATGAAATTTTACGAATTAAATGACTCTAAATGGGTAATGGTTATTTTCAATCTTTGATTTATTGTGTAAAGCGTGATATCAGTAGTTATTGCAAGGTAATGGAAATGATAATAATTATTATTCAGCGCGGTTTTATTTTTGCGAGATTTTGTGGTCAAAAATATAAGTGTTGTATCAGAGTCCATTGAAATGTTAATGGCAGGAAAGCTGTTATCACCAAAAAATTCAAAATAATAATTTCCTCTCATTTTCCTCAAGTGAATTTTAAGAGTCATTTCATCTATCTGGGTAAACTTTGTTTGTTTGCTTTTGATTTTTAAGAAAAAAAATAAATATGCAAAGCAGTTTGTAAGAAGTTATTGTGGTAAAATAAAACATACATATGTAGATATTTTTAGATTTATAAAAGTAATTTTCTTGACTGAAAAGAAAAGAACCTTATTTTCCATCTTTTATTAAAATTCAAATTTTTCTTTTATTTTAGATATATTCTTTCATCACACACCATGGTACACCTCGTGAAAAAATAACATGTGTTGGACATTCTCTTGGTGCTCATATTTGTGGAATGATAAGCAATCATCTCACAAAAAAGCAATACAGGATCATTGGTAAAATTTTGATGCTAACTATTAAACCAGTAGCTTAGTAATTTACATCCCTATCAACATAAAGTACTTAGATATATCTTTTAATTCATAAACTGCTGTTACCAAAAACTACATATTTATTGAACTGCACATATACTTTCTCGCTAAATGTGAACTTTTGCACACACACTCTCTTATTTGGGGTTGTTAATAGAATGTGTGCCATAAGCTTCTGGGTTCTTTTTATCTCTATTATTTTTGGCAACAATGAGATAAGTATTTTTAAATTAATCACTCGTTTAATGTACTACCTTAATTTTGAATTATTCATAGGATTTGACATTGACATTGACTAAAAATAATTCGTGTTTTATTTGCCATAGTGAATATGGGTGTTAAATCACCAAATTTAAAATAAGGATTATGTTCAAAAAAATATAATTTAAAAAAGAAAATAGAACATGATATTAAGTGCCGTCTGTCAACATATAAGGAGTGTGATAAAAATCACGCATGAGAAAAAATTTAGGATGCCGAAGAAAAAAAGACAGTGGGCATATATGTATATATTTTTAGAAAGGCAATTTATGCTCTTTTATGTCGTTTTCGATTGGATTTGCGGAATGTTCTACTCCTTTTTAAATCCAATCGAATATGAAAACATCATGTTGTCAAATTTACACACACACACTACTGAATGACGCCATTTTACAAAATGGCTTCTTGAAGCATTTATCACTTTTGACAAGTAGTCCGACGAAAAACTTTATATGTATGCGTGTGTTTCAAATCTACTCCTTCTTGAAATTGGGAACAAAAAAAGACTCCGAAAACATTACTCGGAACATCCAATCGAAGGCTTTTGGAGTAGTAGGAGTCAAAAAGGAGTGAAAAAGGAGTACGCCGAACGTGCAATCGAAAACGACATTAGAAAAACTCGGTATGTTACATAATTGAACGATGTGACCTCTGTTCATTTTGCCTATGCCTGTACGCTATTGATTTCGAAGCCACTAAATCGATTGAGTTAAAATTTTCAGGGAATATATTGTATCTACCCTTAACTTGTTTAGTTAAAATCAGTTTTGTAGTTTTTCAATGAGGCACTTAAATGCACGCGGTTTTCCATTAAAATATTTTGTTTTTTTTTTAAATTTTAATATTGTTTATTGAAGCTCGATTTAAAAAAAATAAAAAAATAAAAATTATAGTCTAAGATTTTCCAGAAATAAAAACTGTAAAAAAACTTGACCTGATAGTACAGTCAATCCCTCTTATTTTGAATTTTTAAAATCATGTTTTTTTATAACTATTTATAAAACAATTATGTAAACAAATAAAATCCACTACTAGCTGGCACGAACATGCTTTATAGGTCAAGTTACTTGGAACTTGAATTTTTTTTTTAAATATGCAAGTAATTAAAGGAAATTGTAATGAATCATGAAACTCGTTCTTGTACATAAAACAAGTCAAGTAGAATTGAGTTTGAAAATAGGATTTTCATCTGATAACTTGAGAAAATATGAATACATGCAAAAAAATAAAATGCACGACTGAGTCGCACGAACTTGCTCTTATGTTCAAGACGCTAGCGATTTAAGAAAATTATATGTAAAGACATGGAAATTATGAGCGAAAAATGTTTAAGGCATGAAATACGATATTTAAATTAGCTAAAAAAAAACTTTGTTGAGAAATGGAGATGAAAAACAAGAACATCATCTTAATTCTTTATTGAATATGATTATAAAGGCAGCGGCTGTCGGCGAATGAAATTTGGAACTTTTCTTTCAAATAAAAGATAACTTTTTGCAAAATTAGCTTGTTAATGTTTGTTACGTTATTTTAAATAAGATTATACTACAAAACGTGAAGTTTACAATGGGAAAGCAAAATTCAAGGCAAAGTCGAAGTCAAAGGCAAAGGCAAAGTTTACAAATTTTGTTTGAACTATGTCCGTCTTCTTCGTCGTTTAAGATTCTACTCTCTCTAACAATGATTGTATGAACAAAAAAATTTTAAATCGTTGGAGCGGTTTTCTTGAAAAATAATTTTTTGTATATAAAATTCTTAAAACATTTTTAAGGAAAACTTTTGCTATGCAAACCATAAGTATTTTTGCTTATGTACATATATATAAAAATAAAATTAAAAAATAAATTTCAACTCGTTTTTGAAATATCGAATTTTGAAACATTTTTCAAAAATTCAAAATCATTTTTTTTTTGAAAATTTTGATGTGCAATAGTATTTAATTTTATCTGAAATTTGAATATAATAAATTTATTTAAACACGTTCTATGATAGGTACTATTAATAGTTTCCAGGTGCAAAATTTTGTAATTTCTTGTAGAAGACCGTATTAGTATTAGTATACGGAAAAAGTTTAATCAAAATCGTAGGAGTCGTTTATCAAAAAAAAAAAAATATTTTCCTTTGCGGTTTTTAACTTTTGTATAGAAGTTACCGTTATTTTTTGATATATGTACAAATTTTTCTAAAAATATTTTATAGAATACCTACTAAAAAACACTTATGTATCGAGTTTCAAAAAAATCGATCATATCGTTTTCGAAATATTTGATTTTCCAAAAAAAAATTTTAACACTAACCAAAAATATTTTTTTTTTTTTTAATTTAAGTACACAAAAATATTTATAGTTATTGGAGGCCTCTGTATTAAAAAAATTATTGAAATCAGCCATCCCGTTTTGAAGAAAATGGAAAATTACAAAAATGGTTCTTTGGGAGCCTTTACTAAAAGTAATTTATAGATTTTCTTAAAGAAAATTTGCTGAGCCGTTTCCGAGAAAAATGTGATTAAGTACAATTGTAAAAAACAAATTGCAAGGCAGGTACCGTTATTTTTGGTTCTAAAAAAATGATAAAAGAGAGTGGGCATAATCACCAAAAACCACTATATACCAAGTTTTAAGAAAATCAATCGGGCCGTTTAGGCTGTAAGCGAATAGACAGACAGACAGACAGAATTGTGCCACCCACTTTTTTGGTGCTCTCTATCATCGTAATGTCATGTTTGATTGTTATCTCAACTTTTTTTTTTGCACGAATCCAAAACTTGCCTGATCGATTTTTTTTTAAAGAAACTTTATTAAAAAAAAAATGGGACATTCCATGCCAAATCACCAAGGTTTTAACCCAACCCTTTCCGATTTCGCTCATTTTTTTGATATGTTGTGGTATGTATTGAAACCAACTTGAACACCAACTTTTAGCCTTATATTCCAAGCTGGGAATGAATAATCGATTTCTTGAATTTTAAGAAAATTTCTTTCAATTAATAATAGGTAATTAAAATCGATATCTTAAAAAGTAGGGTATCATTGTATTCGTCTCGAAATGTAGTTTCAGGAAATTTTTTTTTTTAATTATTCGAAGTAATTATATACAAGCCTCCAAGTATGCAACAACACATGGAGAGATACAAAATTTAACTGACAATGAATTAATTACTGCATATCCAAAAGAAATCTGGAAGCTATGTATTTTTGTCCATCCTCATTTTAGTTTACATTCTTCATTTAGGAAATAGATTTTTTTGAAGAATTTTTCACTTAACTTACTTTTTTCTAGCGGGTTTAAGAAAAATTAATTAACACTACTTTTTAGACTTTAGCATCCCAAATGAGCTCTTAGCCCCATTTTATTCACTCTCCAAATAAAACATTAAACTCACTTCTATAAATACGAAAATTATGAACTTTACATAAATATGAGAGTCATCAAATAAGAGCTACTGATGCATAAATTAGATTTCAATCGAATTTAATCTGTATATTTCTTATAAAAATTGAATTTAACATAACTTTTATTTTTATACAGGACTTGATCCAGCTCGACCATTGATCGAACGAAAGAAAAGTGACAGTTTCCGCTTAACTATAGATGATGCAAGTGTTATCCAAATTATTCACACAAATGCAGGTTATCTAGGACAAAGTGAAAATACAGGACATTTGAATTACTGCATCAATGGTGGAAAGTATCAACCGTACTGTAAAGGACATCCAATAAGTAAGATTTTAGAAACATTTTAATATGTGCATAAATTTACTAAAGCACTCTTTGTGTTGTTATATTTTAAGGAAGATCACGTTGCAGTCATTTTATGAGTATTTGTTTCCTGGCAAATGCTATGTTCAAACACAAGAAATTTATAGGCACTCCATGTCCAAATGGTTGTGTTAAAATATCTGGTCCTGGTCGATTACCAGTATCAACGAGAAATCCTTTTAAAATTGAATCACTCTTGCAGGAGTATAGAATGGGAAATGATGCACCCGATAAGTGAGTTAAAAGTTAAAAAAAAATACAAATAACTTTATTGTTATAATTTTTTAGTGCCCGCGGATGTTTTTGTCTCGATGTGCCTTTTGCCAAACATTGTCCATTTACACAAGCTGAATAAAAATTAATTTTCCCTCAAACAAGTGTTCATCTCGTTTTTCAACTAAAAATAAGAATTTAATGATTAATCCAATTTTTAAATATTTATTTAATTGATTTATTTTGTAATCAAAGGTAGGTTATATTTAAATATAAAAATATTAGTTTAATGGTTTATTTATTTTGTTAAAATGTAAGATTGATGTGATTTGAAAAATAGAACTTTAAGTTAGGATGATGTAAGTGAAGTAAGTTTTATTATTTACTAAATAAATAAGAGAAATAAATAAAAAAAATTAAAATACTGTTCCCTTTTTTTGTGTACATAATCTATGAAGTAAATTGTTGTTTAACATTCAAGTTTAAAGTTGCTTAGGTATTATAGCTCTATTCAAAGCTATTTTTCACTTTTGGTTTGGCATATAAATGTATGTATGTAAATGTAGGTATTATTATATAAATTTGCTTATCTACTTTTTGTTTGTCTAATTTTAATTAATATTAAGTTTAAATGAAAATATAAATTAAATAAAAATGAAATCGCAACTTGTGACATGAATAATGTAATAATGTAAATGTACCAGGTTGGTACACATGGTGGCTTAATGGGATATTTAACATTAATTTTGTAGACGAAAATAGAATTAGTTGAAGAAAATAACAATAATTTAGAGCCAAATGATGTTTGTGCAACTGGTGATCTTTTTTTCAACTTGAAACAGGGTAAAGTTTCTTATTTCAAATTAAATTAGCAGCAAATTATGAAATTGCTTTTGCCCTATCTTGTATTATGAGAAATCTAATCTTAAACAAAAGAGCTGAAGAACGAACCTTTAATAATTTCTTATGAAGGGTTTATCGGACGAAAAAATTATGTTTCGTTGATTTGTTGCAGATTTACTTGCGAATTAAAAGAGAGACACAAACGCTTTGAACCCAAAATATCTTTAGCAGTCACATTATTTGCAATATAATATGAATATTTTTTAAAAATAAACACTTACGAAATAATAACAGCTTTAAAATACAATTTGACAGATAGGAATAAATATAGTAATGTGATTTAAGAGAAAATTTACAGAAGGGGATATGCAAATAAGTAATTCTTTTTTCAGATACTTACTAATTAACTAAATTACATCTCGAAAAAAGTTATTAATTTTATTTTACTGTTTTTTTTGTTAGGATATCTCAAAAAATCATAAGAATGTACGGAAAACTTCCACAGAAAGAATTTTTCACCCAAACCACAAAAATCAATTTTTAGACAAAACGCATTTTATTTTCTAGGCTTTCAATTGAATAAACCTTTTTTAAGAGGAACAATTACGTGCAAGGGTTTGTTTGGCCTTTAAACCAAAAATACTACTTAATTTACCAATGCTTTTGTGAGAGAAAGATCATACTGGTCACTTTTCACTTTTTGTTTTGTAGAACTCAGAAACTAAGTCGAATTTTACAATTTAATATTTAAAACTTTTTGTTCAAAATTAAATTTTCTATCAAAATTGATGGTTTAAGAAAATATATAAGAAAATGTTAGCAGGAAAAGTTAACAAAAAAGAAATAGGGCTTAACGGTGTTTTGGAGCAAAGATTGACGGAAAGTATACTTTAACAAAAAAAAGTCGAGGCTAAAAACTTCAACATGACATTCTCAGTTTTTATTTAAAATTTACGGCATTTTGGCATTTTTTTTCCCGAAACCCCATTTTTTTTAACACCTGACAAATTTAACCTTGCACTTAGTATCAAAATAAAAAAAAAACAGCGAGAAAGCATAATTTAGGATTACCTTTTTTTAAATATTCTTATTAATATTTATAGTATTAATAATGAGATAATGTCATTCATATAAATAAAATATGAATTTCTGCACCAATTCGTTATAAATTAGATTTGTTGGAATTTATGTATCGCACTTGCATATCCCATCAATTTATATTTTGATCTGATTTTCAAATTTAATATTCAAATAAAGGTTTTTGTCATAAATGTGTTTCTGTTTAAGAATAATATTAATTTAAAACACAACAAAACACACTGCCTGCATACACTTTTAAGCTGCAATTAAAATTTCCGCATAGCTATGAGCTAAGAATATTTATATTAAAGAAAGTTTGTTAACCCTACGCCCAAAGCATGCTGAATAAGTAATTTTAATGAAGAAGAAAATGTTTAAATCAATTGGTGTTTATTAGGTGGAGAACTTTAAACTGGTAAAAATGTTATCTGTGACCAGTCCTCAATTGAGGATCTCAGGTCAGTTCGTTTAAGCAATAACAAAAATTGAAGCCAAACATATTAAGGGTATTCATGCAACTTCGTAAAACCCTAGATAAGTTTACAAACTGGATAACTTATCTTTTGGTTAATGAGGTGTCAAATTTCGTATGAGAAATGACACAATTTGGTTAAACTTATCAAAGAATTTTGTTGTGTAAAATTAACCAAACTGGTTAAACTTATCCAAACGTCATTGTGACTCTTATTCTGATTCAATTACCTAGCATTTAATCAAATGTTTGAAAAAGGTCGTTCATGCAAACTTTGCGTAAACTTATCATTTTACACAATTTGTAAACTAACGACGTTGCATGAATAACCCTTATTGTTTGTGCAGGTACATTTTAGTGATGATTTCTGATTCAAAATAGCTTTTTATAGCCTTTAGTCCAGCTTCAGACTTGGACTCATCAGTCTTGTTGGATATAGTTTACAGTGGCGTTTTGTAAAGGAATTCATGTAAGTTGATCTGAAATTAATACAAATTGCGTATGACAAGGCTCTCACTACGTCACTGATGTGTCCAAGTGAGTTAGCAGGACGAAACGTCAATTTGTAGGACTTAAGGCCATAAAAAAGTATTTTGAATCAATAACTCAACAAGTCCAATACTTAATATCAAGTCTTCTACTTGGCTGATTTTTTTCAGTAGTATTGGGTTCTTCAATAAGAGCGCTACAAAAGTTTTTTTTAAAATAAAACAAAAACGGTTTTGAATATCTATAAAATTCTTTATTCCTGTGAAAGTACGTTCGATGCCATTATGTAAGGAACTCGATTTCTTTTGCATGGCCACCACGGGCGCACTTGCAGAAGTCCATACGCTGAACACAATTTTCGACGGTTTTCAAGCATAAATCGGCCGATACTGCTACAATTTCACGTTTGATATTCGTGACGTAGCCCCACAGGAAATAGTCTAACGGCGTCAAATCGCACGACCAAGGCGGCCAAGTGACTCGACCATTTCGTGAAATAACACGTTCTCCAAACTTAGTTTCCAATTAATTGATTGTGACATTCGCTGTGTGGCTTGTGCGGCACCGTTCTGTTGGAACCACATGTCCTCCAAGTCCATATCATTCAATTGGGGCCAAAAATATTCGGTCATCATTGAACGGTAGCGATCCTTATTCACAGTAACGTGCCGGTCTTGAATTTGAATTATATAATAAACATGTGTTATAATTCTCGTACTAAGATTCTGTAAACAAAATTTCAACTTTGCTTAAAATATTTAAATATTTAGGTTCAAAATTTTATGAAATAAATGAAAAATAATAGTAAATTCAATGTATTTTCATTTTTACTAACATTCCACCTTTAATTTTTTTTTTATCGATTTTAGTATTTGCAAATCAGCCAGAAATTGTAATTTGTCTGCCAAATGAACAGCTGTTTTAGCAGAGAAAGAACATTGAAAAATGAATCCAAAAAAATTTTGCCTCAGTAATCTCCTTAAAAAATCTCAGTGTTCAGGTGAGATATTTTTCTCACTTAAAAATCTCAAACGCTCAGAAATTTTATTTGGGGAGACGCGCCTTACTTGACTATTCCCAAAAAAATATTACAGAGGAATGTAGCCTGACATTTATCTTTTAATTAAAGACCTTAAATTTGAAGATTGGACGTTATGAGCTTTACAATCGCTCGATCAATCGGAATTTATCTCCACTTCACATCTGGGAGAGGCGAGATAGATCGGTTGCTTAAGTATTTTTAAATAATTTCGTGAAATGAACAATCAGGAAAATAAAAACGTATAGTCCTTTTTTCACTACCAAGAAAAAATTTTATAAACGTAGAACGAAAAAACATTTTTTGATGACATTTTAATAATTGAATATCTTATGCTTGGTTCGTTCCTGTTCAGGGGGGGGGGGCAATCGCACCCATTGCCCTCTCCCTGTATCCGCACCTGGCTTCACTCGACAAGGGTCATCCAAAAAGAATTTCAATTGAATTGAATTTGTCAAGAAACAGAACCCTGTGTGATAAGTAGCAAGTAAATCTGCCACACCATATATTAAAAAAATACTGTGACCCAATGACACTGCCACACAGAAACAAAAACTAGTTTTTAAACAAGTTTTTGATACAAATAAAATGAAATTTGGTACACTTAATGATATAAAGATTACTAAAAACTCAGTGGTACTTCCATTTTTTTTTCTATTTCAAACAGAGACTTCCCAATTAAGGTCAGACAATGGGCCCAAATTTAAAAATTTTAACAGAAAGTATTTTCAAAGTCAGGAACTAAGTCAAGTTTATGTTTGAAGTGTTCTAAATATGAGACTAAATGTAAATTTTCATATAAAAACGACTCAAATACAAATTTGTACAAAACCCAAAGTAGATAGTTGAAAATGTTGAGAAATGTTACCAAGGGATTAGGACTAATTTTGAGGACTAGTTTTTAGGGAAACTGTATTTTGAAATTAGGAAAATTTAGAATGAATCTGATTGAATCTATAATAAATTTGATATATTTGACGGCTAGAAATTCCAAATAAAATTTTAGATCAACTATTCAAAAGCTCGAAAAAATCAAAAATAATCTAAAGTAGGTTTTTACTAATCGTCGGCTTAGAGTGTAAAGTAGCTAACTCCCATTTTGCATTTTTTTACAAACGAATATTTTAAAAAAAGTTTTCGCAATATTTGAATAAAACCGAAATTACATTAAATATTTTTCAACACTCGTTATTGCCAAATTCATTGAAAAGATTTGATAGATTTTTGTATTTTTTAGCAATTTTTGAAGTGGTCTATAATGGAAAAAAAATGTGTTGTTAGGCGCTTTACACTCTTAGCCGATGAAATTTTGATATTTTTACTGGCAGTATTATTTAAATCTGACATAAGGCTATACGTTCTGGTAGCTGTTGGAAAAAGCGTAAAATTACCCAAATAAGGTGACCATAATCATTTGTATCCTTGAAAAACTTAAAGAATTTATTTATAGTTGACCAATTCTAAAACAAAATGACCTTTAATATATAGTTCTAGGGGTATTTTAGGAGGTATTAATTGTTTACAAATTTCCCATAAATAAGGTACCAAAAATTGCTATGACTTCAAAATTTTTTAAAAATGCATCTAAAAAAATCAATTGTTGACCAATTACTGAAACTGGCTGAAATTTTATGATTGTGAAGTAGCCTTTCAAATTATCCATTTTAGATGCCAAAATTTGTTACGAACAAACTTTAAAAATCCATAGAAAAAAATCTAAGGCCCACCAATGACTGAAAATATTTGACTTTTTATTACGATCTAGGTATCATTCGGCTGTAGTACCTCGTGGCATGATGGTTAGTGCGTTGGACTGTCATGCCGAAGGTCTGGGTTCGATTCCCAGCCGCTGCCACCTAAAAACAGAAATGTTTTTTCCCGATGTACTGCCTCTTGCGAGGAACTGACAAATCCTCCAAGAGTATACTTGTCATGAATAAGTGCTTCTCATCTAGCCGTTTGGACTCGGCAAAAAATTGTAGGTCCCCTCCATTCCTGCCAATAACACGCACACAGGAATGGTTGAGAGTTGTAAGTCACTAGGCCCTGGTTCTCCACGAGCTGTTGCGCCACCAAATTTATTTAATTTATTTAGGTATCATTCGGCTGGTATAATTTTTTTGTAAATTTCCCCCAAACCAGGTGCTTAATACCGCTCGTGACCTTGATTAACCTTGAGAAACCTTAAGCTTTGATTACTAACTCTGACTGACTAACTAGGACTGACTAATTCCTAGGACTAGTTTGCCTTTTCTGACCAATTACTGACCAACTAGATGGCACTGTCATCTTTCAAATATATACCTATTAGGCACAATATTGTTTTTAGCCTTAGATACGATAAATTTACACTTCAAGGTAAGTTTTTTTTCCTTCTCGTATTCCATTAAGTTCATGTTATGAAATTTGATGCTTTGCTGTCAAATCTACCAAGCCTACCGTATGACTATAGCATTGTTGATATCTTAATGACAATTTTTTTCCGCATTAAATCTCACCTGAAGGCTTCAAGTGCATACAAATTTGAGCACTAATTCAATGCATGAAGAAGACAAACACTGTAACAAACTATCCATACACGGAAATCAGTGCCACATGCCACTGAACTCGACTTCCTTCTTAACCATAAGACAATATAAGTCTTCTATGCCCTAAACTATCCAACAGACATCCAAAAAACATATAAATATATTCAATTGGCACTTCTATAAATGAAAAAAAAAAACTATCTATTGTCAATCAAATAACAGCATTTTGTTGGTCAGTCAATACACCATAAATACAAATCTATTAGGAGTTTCCATTGTAATGTTTGTATCTATTCTTTCAAATCCATTCAATATAATGCTCATTCAGGCCAATCAAAATTCATACAGATACATACAAAAGTCAAAGACAAAACAATTATAATAATTATAAATCGCAAAGTTGGACTTAAACTCGCCTAAACATTCATGCAGTCTTCATCAGGTGAAGTTATATTACTATTCCCCGCATGTGTTTTTTTTGGAAATGGAATGTTAAGTCTGTAGACATGAAAAACGCAACATGTTGTTTGACTATCCCATACCCATATCCATATACCCGCAGATGAACCAGACTCGCTACAAGCATTACGTCACGACTTGCATTTGGCAAGCTATATGAAAAGCCTAACGAAGAATTTTTCGCTGAATAAAATGAAGACAACAAAATGAAGGCATATCTATAAAACAAATAAATAAAATAAAGTATCTCACACTGCAAAACTTTTCAAAGCTAAAAACGATTGCTGCTTAGCATGGCTTGAACGGCTTGGCTGCGGCGGGCAGTCAGTTGCTCACGTACGGGAGGTTTACTGCCACTGGAGTGAACATTGGTGGATCATAACTCTGTGACCACCACTCGAAGTTACATCAACCAAAACAAAATACTAAAATTAAAAAGTTGAATAGTGCGTGATTTGTGTTGATTTTTTTTTTTTGAATAAACTTTAAATTTAGAGCAGTGAAATAAATTTTGGACTTTTTTGCATTTTTTAAATGACAAAATGCGTTCAATCAGTGGTGCAACATATTTAATTGGTCTTGTGATAGTTTTTTTCTATGGAAGTCGATGTAAGATATTTAAATCGAGTTAAGCAATTTTGGTCAAATGTTCACATTTTAAGAGGAATAATATTTATTTGGAATAGTTGGAAGTGCTCAGCGAGTTATTTTGCAGTCATTGTATCTGGGAGATGCATCCAATTTTAATACATCACGGGAGGATTGTGTGTGGAAACGTGGTAATGATTTATACGACAAATGTCCTGATCCAGATATAAATCTTTATTTGTATACGAAATTGAATGGAACAAGGCAGCAAGTGAGTTGTTTTTATTTTATAAAAAAAAACTTATAATAATTATGGTTCACTCGGGCGTATGTGGAACTTTTTTTATATGGTAGTTCATTTACTGTTGACATACATAATTAAAGCTTGTGAGAAAACTTATTTATTGCAATAGAACAGGTACAAAAAACTTATAAAAATAATAAAAATTGATTTGGTCGAAGAGGTAGATATGAATACCATAATGTCACGAAATGATTTTGGAGCATTTTAGGGGCACGTATACAAATAAATTCAACTAATTTTATGCTATCGTAAGCCATCTAATTTTATATACATACCTAAATTAGTTAGACATGTCATATGCTAATTTTATTTAAAAGCTTAAACATCAGTATTTGATGAAATGCAGACACTCTGAAGGCTTTTATTTATTTAGTTTTAAGAAAAAATAAGAAAAGGTGTCACGTACCGACCCGTCCGGTCAATTAATGTCATTCTAAATTGTTATTGTCATAATCTATGAAGCAAAGATATATCACAAATGTGTTTGAAGCAAATAAAGAAGAACATAATATAAAAAAAATACACATTGTAAATATTTTAGCAACGTTTTAATATCCATGTAACGTACTGACAAATTTTGTCATTTCTTCCGCTAGAGTTGACATTAGTAGTAAAAATAACTTAAAGTAGTTTTTATTCAGTAGTTATGAACCGTTTTGTCTTTTGATTGGCAATGAATTGAATATTTTTTTTATTTCAAAAGTAAAGGCATCATTGGCTTGGTGTTTTTGACATATCGGTACAAGCAAGATTTTATGAGATATTTTTGAGTTCGAAAATGCTTATAAACTGAACATTGTATCATTGAGACAATGTTTCAATATGTTTGGTATAATTTGGAAACTAGGCTGAATTTGACATTTAAAACTTTTTGTAAGGAAATAAATTTACTATCGAAAAATTGGCGTAAACGCCAAAACATTAAATTGAGAAAATACTATATTTTGAACGTTTAATAGTTTATTAATTTTGTGTAAGGCTTAAAACTCATATTTTTATTTTCTTAAATTATCTCACAATTTTTGGAAAAAGCGACCAAAATTAAATTGGAAAATACACCTAAAATTAGAAAAAAGAGGCATAAAACTAAAATGGAAAAAACATCCACGAAAATAAGAACTTTTTGGTGTAGTTTCCAAATTAGTTTGAAAATTCGACCCAAAAAATTTAAACACAGCTTTTTCTGGCCTAATTTCCAAAATGTATTTGGAAACTAAGCCCAAAAATTATAACAATAAATTGGCGTGCACCACCCCATTAAGCACACCGTTGTGAGTGCGGCACCCCTGAAGTACGCAACGGGGCATGCGGCACCACACTGCGAAGCACGCTGCAGCGCGTCTGGCACTGCTCTGTACCCCACCACAACAGCGAATAGCAGCGCGTGCTTTCTCGGCATTAAAACGCCCCCCTCCCTCTGGGGAGGGGATATGATTATATGATGTATGCATATATGATTATATCATACTTGTGTATTTGTTTTGTAGAACACATTTTAAACAACAAATTTCTTATAACTTTATGTCTGTTCGCGTATACCTCAAAAAACTACGAATTTCCACGAATTCAACCCAAAGTTCAGTCAAAACTCATATCAAAAAATTAGCTTCGTAGAAATTCACAGTTTTCGGAAGTACACGAACAGCCATGTAGCTTATTTCAATTTGTCGATTTATGTTAACAGAACATACATTTGCAACGGACTCACACTGGGACCCCTTGTAAGAAAAGCGTGCTCAAAAATGCAAATCTAAAACGACCACTCTCGTACAATAATATAGTGGATTCAAAGTTGACATAAATATTTGTCAATAAGTCAAGCTTTGAAGTCTTAGGAGACAGAAAGGTAATAGAAAATAGCTGTGTTTAATGAAGAAAAACTAGATCAGAACGGAGCAGAACCGCACAAGTGTGTAAAAACTGTCAGAAAAAGAAAGAGCAGAAAAGTGCAGCTACTAAGTTGACGAAATTGACCGTTGCCTATCAGCTGTGATATTTCAAATTTAAAAATGTTTCTATTGTAATTTTTGTTCGCATTAATTTTCAAATCAAATTTAATATAAATATTCACACTTTTTATATTCTTTAATATCTTTTCTTCATGTTAAGTTCAAAAATACAAAAAAAATATTTCGTTGATATTTATTATTAATTATTATTATTCCAAACAAGCAAATCAGCTGCTACTTTGACATTTCTCACTCACTTGCTTCACCTCAAAAGTAGGTGCAGGAAATATTGTTCTAAACTGTTCTGAAAAACTTCATGTAGAACAGCTTAGGGCAAGGTTTTTACTCATGGAACACACAACCCTGTACTTTTCTGTTCTTTTCTGTAATTTTGTTTTCGGAACAGATTCATTAAACACTTCTAATAAGCGATAGAAGTAGCAATTCATCAATCATTCATCAAAAATTCATGGTGCAGTTGTTGGTCATTTGAAAATAAAAAAAAGAAAATAAGTTCGTGGTGAATAAAAAAATCTTTAAAAATTTATTGGCATCAAAATAAGGTCAGTAAAAATAAAAAAATAGTTTATCAAATAAGAATAACGTATTTCACTTATATTTAAAAACAATTGAAAAATTTCGTAGATAATTTTTAATTTTTTTTCAGATTTGCGCAATATGCTTTTAAAACAGAATATGTGCCCCATCAGTAGCATAAATATTCACTTATATGAAGCAGAAGGTGAGAGTATCGTGCGCAAATCTGAAGAAAAAATTCTAAAAATTTTCTACTTAATTTTTCATTTTTTCGAAATGTAAGTTTTTTTCATTATCTAAAAGGAAAAAAGGCCAAGAACATTTTCCGTAGTTTACGTCAAACTTTAAGGGTTCCTTTCCCCTGGAAAAAAAATCCATAGCATTGTATGGAAAATTTTGGGTTTTTTTTCATCTTTATTTTGTGACGTAATTTCTTATGGCGTGATCAGGGAGCCGATTTATTATTTCTGTTTTTTTTTTTACATTTATTTTGTAGATCATAATCAACAAATATGTTCAAATGAACTTACTTCTTACAATACAATTTTTATAAGTTATTTAACTTTATGATTCCATTGTTCAAATCAATCTGAGTGTTTCCATTTAGTTAACATGTTTACAAATGACGTAAAAATAAATTCGATCAAATGAGTGCTGCTTAATTTATTTATATAATTAACAAAAATAAAAATATTAAAAAAAAAGAAATACAAAAATTCCAATAGCTATTTTTGAATATCATTTACCTGACCTTATTTTATTGCTTAATTCAATAAAGGCGCTGGTAGGTCAGTAAAAAGATTTTAATTTAATGGATTCTTACTCTACCTTGCAGTATTTATCGTTGAAAATTTTTAACGTATTCTAAAGCAATGATAAATATTTCATCAGTTCAAATATTTTTTTAACAAAGCTCACAAAAAAATTACAAAGATAAGACATTAAGCCATCAACAAAATATTTGTATACCCCTCTTATTGTAATAAGTAGTGTCATCACTTGAGACTTTGGTTCATGAATGTATACCTTTTTTCTTGTGGCATTATGTACAATGTACATGTGTATTATACAAATACATACCTAGATATTATTGAGCAATTTTTGTATTCTTGATAAATGAGAGATAGGAAACTTTAGTCAAACATTATGATGTTAACTCAAGACGAACAAAGTTATTTTTAAAATGTTTTCTGTATATTAGCATCCCACAGTCTAGTATGGTTATCAAATTATATTGAAATTATATTGTTATATATAGAAAGATAAAAGCCTTGTTAAAGATTAATTTTTTTTGTTTTATTTAAAAAAAAATATAATTAATTCTTACAAAAAGCTCAATTTTATCAAAAACTCCTTTAGTATTGATATTTTAATAAAATGATGTCCTTTGCTCTATATTTAATTTATCAGTGGCTTATTTTGTTCTTCCAATTGTTTTTAAAAAGTCCAAAATTAATATGTATTTTTTATTTCACGGAGTCAACAATAATTTTTCAATTACCAAGCAATGGGGACAAGGATAAATCTTACGAACTGAATTTATATCAAAAAGTTATCGTCAATTTTTCTATTTTTGGAGTGCAATATTAATGTAAAAATAATAGGAGCATACATTTTTCAGAGCATATGCATAATGCTTAAAGTAAATAAAGAGGAAACTCAAGGGTTTCAAACATGTTCAAAAACAAACAACTCCAAGGGCATCTGCACCACACGGGAGTTTATTCCATCATAAGTAGGAATCTAATCCACTTTCCAAAGTGCAATTCATTCTCACCTAGAGAGGGAATTTATTGCACATTTTAGTGAAAAAGATCTCCACTTGGAGAAAGTGGAGATTTTGCCCACTTGGTATCAGACTCAACTTCACTTCTTTTTTTCTGATTCGTTCTTATAGGAGGTATTTTTTTAATCATAGTTTCTTTAAATCTATATTTCTTAAATACAAAGCAAACTTTGCATACACCCAACCTCACTCCCATCCCCAAATCTTATGAGCCCAAGCAAGGGGGTTGCAAGGGAGCAGCATGTCCCCCATACATACCTCACTATTTATTCGTCATAATGCTGGCGTATTTCTGTAAATAACAATGTCGTTTTCTAAAATGAATCAATAATATCCCAAATTCGAAATTTTAGGTGAGACAAAATTCCACAAAATTTCGAGTGCAATTAGTTTCCTCTCGTGGTGAGAATAAATTGCACCTTGGAAAGTGGATTAGATTCCTACTTATGATGGAATTATTTCCCTTCACCTCACAAACCCATTAGAATGAGAAACTGATAGATTTAAGTAGGTTTGTGATAAAAATAAATAAATTTTGTGTCGCAACAGCTCATGGAGCACCAAAGCCTAGTGCCTTATAACTCTCTATCATGTGTGCAGACAGAAGTTGTTGCTCCTTCACTCATGATAACAATTTAATTTAAAAGAAAAATCAGTCGTGATTATTAAATATGCCCATTATCAGGTAAACATACATATAAGCAAGGAAAAGTTAGTTAAACAAACCAGATCATAAGTATAAACGGATCTGGTAGCACATGAATGGTCAAACATCCACATAAAAACCTTATTATTGTTGCAATGGCGGAAGTTAATACCTTCGGAAGAAAAACCTCCATAAAGCTTGTCAGCCCTGCTTCTAACTTATATATTTATGTTGATCATCAAGTGTGGTCATTAGATCTGAAGACTTTATTCAAAATTGTCTAATAACTAAGCTCATAATTAATATCAAAAGGGTCAGAAAATTACCTTGACTTGGTGGGTATATCCAACCAAGAACATAGTTGGTATTATTAGTTATTTTCTAATTCCTCTGAATAGATGTAAAACTAACAATGGAATAAAACGTCAAGGACGGACATTCAAACACATCGCTTTGTACTACTAGAATTAAAATTATTTATTTGGTACGAGTAGGTAAAGTAACAATTTAATGAACAATTATATAATTTTGATTTTTCATTTCACATCACTGTAACTATGCACAATCACGCCCATGATATTATAAAAAAAACTTTAATACGAGTATACACTAATTTCATCAGTACAAAAAAAAAACACAACTGAATATTTTAACATGGATGGTAGACCAATAAAATTAACAAAGTAATATACTTCTAGTAATGTGGAACGTACTGCTATTGAAACTACAAAGCTGTCTTTAAGTCGTTTATCTCATAAAAAAACCTTCAATTTTATAGCCAAATAACAAATATCGAACTTTAAGAAATACAAAAAATAATAAAAAAAATACATTTAACATCGGGTTAACATCCAAATGCAGAAGCTTTCAAAGATGATGGGGATGAAGGCTCAATTTTATGATTCTTTATAGCGCTTCTTAGTATTATTGGCTTAAATTGATCCATTAATAAGTTGTGACAAATTCAATTTTTCGTGCGATGTTTTCTATTTCTACGTATTTACCTTATTTGACTCAGTGAAAATACAATAAATTGACAGTTTAATATAATCAATTCCAAACCCTTTTCGAATGTAACTATGAATTAAGAAAAAAAAAGCAAAAAACATAGAAAACATCGCATGGAAAAATCAAATTTGTCACAACTAATTAATGACAAACCAACGGGAAATAACTAAGCAATAAAATGTTTAGTTTTAGAAATTTTTACCACTTTATGATAAAAAAAGCATAGAACTACAATTTTTCAGTTGCCAAAACGTAATAACGACTTATTAATTATGAAGTATTCAGCCATAAAATATTCGGTTTAAGTAGTTTTTATCATTTTTTGAGGTGGTGCTATTCTAACTTCGAAAATAACCCAAATAACATAGAAAACACGGTACGTAAAATTCGAAATTGTCGCAGCTTATTTATGTTAAGTTAATGATAAATTACTAAGTCATAAGCCATTGCTTTGCTAACTTAAAATCAAGCTAGCAAAGGAAAAAACTAAGAAAACATTTTACGGTTAAATTGAATTTTTCACAACTCATTAAAGACCAACTTAAGAAAAATTAGTAAGCAATAAAACATAATGTTTTACTGCTTTTAGAATTATATCAAGTTAGCAAAGCACCCAAAAAACATAGAAAACATGAAACGACAAATTCGAAACTGTTACAACACATTAACGACTAATTAACAGCAAATTATCCACCTTCTCATTTTAAGATTCAGAAAAGTTGCTTTGCTAACTTGACACTCATAGAAAACAAATAACCTAAAAACACGCAGAAAACGTCGAACAACAAAATAGATTTTTCACAACTAATTTACGACTATTTAAATTATTAAATACTAAAATTTTAGAAGTTTTAAGCACTTAAAAAAAAACATAGAATGACAAATCGAAACTTATCTAAATAACTAAGCCTAGTACGCAGATCAAGCTAAAACTTCGCTCCCATACAATCATTTTAGCCGAGAGGTACGCAGCTCCAGCTAAAAAATCAAATTTTTGTTTCTTACTGTACGACGCCATCTGTCAAAATTTAGCGCGTGGAATAATTGTTCAGTACATTAATTCTTGAGCTAAATTGTGGCAGGTTTTTTTATTTGTGAGATTTATGTGAGCTTTACAATGTGAAAATGAAAATTGAGAAAGAAAAATATTCAAAGACAAACGATTTATTAAAGCCAAAGGGAAAAATCCATTTTATTTGGTTACATTTACTGAAAAAAAAATCTTTGAAATTGTTGAATATAATTTCTTTTGAAAGAACAGCTGTTTTTTGTAATGTTACCTCCACAAAAATCTTGTGTCAAAATTTAGCTAGAAGCTTAGCTGGTGTTTGGAGAGAAAAGTGGGAGCGAAATTTTAGCTCGATCTGCGTACTAGGCTTTAACGACAAATTATGCACCTGTCAATTTTTCGATGTGTGAGAGTTACTTTGCCAGCTTGATGTAAAAGTAGCAAAGCAGCCAAACATTTTAATTGAATTTGTCACAACTAATTAACAGCAAATTATTAAGCCATAAACAAATCAAGTTTAAGAAGTTTTTACCAATTTTTTAGCAAACACGAACCAACAAAAAACATAGAAAAAATAGAAAACAAATAACCTAAAAACACACAGAAAACGTCGAAGAACAAAATTGATTTTTTCACTACTAATTTATTTCTATTTAACAGCAAATTATTAAACACTTAAATAAAAATTTTAGACGTTTTTAGCACTTAAAAAAAAACATAGAATGACAAATTCGAAACTGTCATAAATAATCAAAGACAAATTATGCACCTGTCAGTTTTTCGATCTGTGAGAGTAACTTTGCTAACTTGATATAAAAATAGCAAAGCACCCAAAAACAAATAGAAAACATTTCACAATGAAATTGAATTTGTCGCATCTAGTTAACGGCAAATTATTAAGCCATAAACAAATCAGGTTAAAGAAGTTTAAACCTATTATCGATAGGGTTCTATAGGTACTTATTTGATATCAAGTTAGCAAAGCACGAACCGACAAAAAAACATTGAAAAATAAAAAACAAATAACCTAAAAACACACACAAAACATAGAACAACAAAATTGATTTTTTCACAACTAATTTACAACTATTTAATGACAAATTATTAAACATTTCAATATAAAATTTAAGACGGTTTTAGACCTTACAAAAAAAAAAATAATTGAAAACGTAGAATGACAAAATTAAAATTGTCACAAATAATTTACGACAAATTATGCACCTGTCAATTTCCAATGCGTGAGAGTTAATTTATTAACTCGATGTAAAAAAAGCAAGGCACCCAAAATAACAAAGAAAACATTGCGCGATGCAATTAAATTTGTCACAACTAATTAACGGCAAATTATTTAGCCATAAACCATCAGGTATTAGAAGTTTTTACCGATTTTCGACAGGGTTCTATGCTAATTTGATATCAAGCTAGGAAAGCTCGAAAAAAACATAGAGAAAATTAAAAAAAAATTCATTTCTAGATAATGCTTTAAAATAGTCTGGAATTCAGTCACTTTATTACGTTTTTAAGGTTTTGACTTCAAATTAGAATTTTTAATGCTTGGTTTAGGTGTGAATATATGAATAGAGATGGAGAAGCCTCTTCGAAAATCTTTTTTTTTTAAATCTTATAAAAACTAATAGTGAGTATCGTTAAAGTAGATTTTGGCACCACAAATTGCTTCCTCCTATTTTGCCCTTGTTGTTTGATGACATCTCATAAAGTTACACATCAAGCCCTAATGATAATTAATAAGTTCTTAACTTCTAGTACGTCTTTAAATCTAAGAACAATTATGAAATCAATCGTACATTTTCAATGTAAAACTAACAACGTTTAATACAAAAAAAAAAAACAAATGTATTCATTTATTGCAGCTAGACATTGAACAAGGCGATTGGTTACGGAACAACGAATGGGATCCCCAGAAGGAGAATATAATATTAATTCATGGTTATGCCGGTGGGGATAACACGCTTCCCATGTCAGTTTTACGCGATGGTAAGTGTAACTAATTATTTTTCTTAGCTAATTGAGTATATCGGAATGATGATACAAAATGATTACAAAATCTTAAAGCTTACCTTCGGCATGGAAATTACAATCTATTTGTTGCTGATTGGGGTGCATTAGCACTGCCACCGTGCTATGTTGCTGCAGTGCATAATTTAAAGACCGTCGCTAGATGTTTGGCTGAGAGTTTCACTTTCTTGCGAAATTCTGGAATGAAAGTGGATAGGACCACTTGTGTTGGACATTCACTGGGAGCGCACATTTGTGGTTTGATGGCCAATTATTTGAATTTTAGAGTAGAACGGATTATTGGTGAGATATGAATGAATATATTTTTTTTTTCATAATATTTTAAAAGTGATAGTTACTCGTACAAATGGATTTTATTTTTAATTTTTTTTTTTGTTGTGTAATTTTTAAAAGGACTTGATCCAGCTCGTCCTCTTATAAAGCCAGGAAACTCTAACCGCTTAGATAGTGGTGATGCTAAAGCTGTACATGTTATTCATACAAATGCTGGTTTCTATGGGGAAACTGGTAAGGTAGGCCATGTGGATTTCTGTGTTAATGGTGGGAAACGTCAACCATATTGTGGTGGTACATCAAGTAAGTTTTGAATACATTTTAAATACATTTTTAACATTTTAAATTTTAATATTGTTTTAACACTTTTGGAAAAAAAATACCATTTTCATTAATTTAATTTTAAATATAGGATTTTAACACACAAAAATATGATCCTACCTTATACCTCGTTTAAAGTTTTCTGAATAAGTCTACAATACAATTCTGAAAATAAATAAAATTTGTTTTTAACTTTTTTTATTGTACCTATAAATTCCTGCCATTAAAGCATTTAACCACAGATAGCATAGCTATTATTGTTACTGTTTTGTTCAATTATTCGCTTATTTGGTGCAAGTTGTCCCTTTTTTTTAAATTAACTCTACAAAAACCAAATATTGTTAAAAAAAATCAGATTGTAAAAATAGGATTTGAATGATTTATGTATGTCTCATTTCTATATTTAATTTTATTACTCCATTTCAGCTTTAATTCTTAAACCAAAGTCCTCCAAGTCCAATTTTTTTTTTACTTCAAAAATTATTGAAAAACGTCAAAAAAATAAAGGTATTCTTTACTATGATATCAATTAACAGAATTGTAATCAGGTTCAGGGGCTTTCAGTTTGCTTTCACATTTTTTGCACAATCGTTATGCACATACCTGCAAACTTTTTCCTACATTATATTTAAATTACAAATTTAAAAGCGTTTTTTATTTGCTTAATCATAAGGAAAGTCTAGATTTAACTTTTAAGGATTCTAACTCATTATCGTTTGGCGCCAATTAATATTTTGAGTTATTTTTTTTTATTAAATAATCATTTCATTTTTAAATAAAGATTAAGATTACCGGTAGCTTAAGTCGTTTTAATTTTGCATTCGAATTTGTATTTCTGGTTGGCATGTTTTTCAACTTATAAAAACAAAATAAACAATGTTTTGACAAGAAATCTCAGTAAAACCAATTGTCTGCTAATTCCACTTTTTACATTTTAATTATGAATATTCTTATACATATTATTACGTCCCTAGAAAGCTCACATTTTTAGTTGAGCTTTTTAAATCCTACACTTCGAGAAAACAGCAGAAATAACTAATAAATTTCTGGTTGATTATGCCAGATTTTCAGGTTGTTATTTTTCAACTCGGTAAATCAGGTTAACTGCGTAGCCAGATACCAGATTTTCAAGTCGTGTTAGGTTAACGTAGGTTGCAGGTAATATCTGCATAACATCATGTAAATTTAACACTGCCTTAAAATAGTAAAACTTTCAAATTTTACCTGTAAATCTAGTTAACTTTACATGAAAATCTAGTTTAAAAGCATGAATAAAATGTTCAATGCCCTACAAATTTAACATGAAGATCTATTTAATTTAACATGATATATTAGTTCTAAGCCCATTAATTAACTAGTAGAGTGTTTCTTTAATATGAGGCCAGGCTAAATTCAACAAGTAAATATTGTGAAAATAACCATATAAAACGTTACTTCAACCTTATTTGTGGTAAAATAGAGTGTAAAAAACATACAGTGTTAAAAACACTATCTCAGAAAGATAAGTGTTATATTCTTATCAAAATTTCTTGTTTACCAGAATTTAGTGTGAAAATAACAGGTCATCTTCTTAAATCAACTAGAATATGGTAATATTGGCCACCAGGCAGATTTACCACTGAATATAAGGTTATTAAAATCAGGTAAATTTTTTGAAATGTCTGTAACCTTATATAGGGTTTATGTACCTTGTTAATTAAACAGGGCCGGGGTTAGTTATTTTCTTGACTTTTTCTCTGAGTGTAACGTATTTCTGTGAAGTTTTGTTGGCAGGCTCCCACGTTAATTTTGATATACCTATATGTACCTTAATTTCCTCCATCCTTACAACGAAATCATGATTGTCTATTTTTTCCTGCCCAAAAATGAACATGTAAGTGCGCGGGAAGATCTAGTTTTCATATAAAATTTCAGCTTTTTAGGGAAGATAAACAAGTGCTATAAAGCAAAAGTACATATTAGAAATCTGGCGTAGGTTAATAAGTGAGTTTAAATATGTAAATCAACTTCCAAAGCCGACAAAAAGAGATTTTCTATATTTTATTTGAGAAAAAAACACTTTGCAACAAATTTAATATGGCGCCCAACATAAATTCCATTGAATTCCAAAAGGCAATTGTCCAATTATCCCCCCTGAATATCGGTCGAATTGTAAACTGCTTTATAACTGGTTGTTTAAGCATTTTAGTGTAGTTTTTAACATAAAAAGTGTGCTTTAATATCTTCTATATACTTAATACTCCCTTATTTTCATAAAGTTATTTCGGTTAAAGAAAGAATAGTTTTGTTTCATTTCACTTAAAATAGATAAGAATACCAAAAAATAAAATATTTATAACGTGATGACTTTTAGAAACATGTTCGTAAGCTCACTGTAAAGGAGCCGTAATAAAGTGAGGAGAGGGGCGAAGGGGACAATTTTTAGTTTTTTTTTGTAAAAATATATATTTTTCCTTATACATTGTTAAAAGAAATTATTTTTTTTCCACTTTTAAGTGCATCGTAAAAACGTGATTCCTTAATTTAAATATTATTTTTATTTAAATAGATTTAAAAATGAAATTATAAGCACTATAAAGGCACACACAATTAAAAAAATAATGCTCAATTTCGCACATTTTTTGGTTTCACATTTTGTGTGTGGGTTCAAGTCATACAAAGCGCGGACTAAACCAACAAATACAAATCTAGGGTAAATATTTTATATTTTGGCAAATAGTGCAACAAAATCTTAGATAAAATCATATAATAAAACGGCAAACACGAATTTTGTGGTACAATTCACGCGGTCTACAAAGACCGAAGCCATATAAATTATAAACAGTTGGAAGGTTTTTTTTTTGCATAGAAGTGCAAAATGCAAAAATTCATTATTAGAAGTGCATCACAAAAACTAAAACTCCAAACAAAATAAAATTGCGTAATAAGTGCGAGCAAGAGCGAGAGCGATACCGAGCAATTATTTGTCGTAACCTATGTTACGTTTCGATTTGTTCCACCCACCAATCAACCAATTTTCTAGCACTGACTGAAAAATTAATGGAATTCCTGATGGCAGTATTCAATGCTGCAGAAAATAGTAATAAATAGCTCATGCCACGCTTACATTAGCGGATCGAACGATCGGATTCAATCCGGATCGAAATTTCATCCCAGATTTATGATAATTCCAGGATTTTATTCAAATGGAATTGAAGTGATAATTTTGCTTTAGTTGGGTGGATGCAACGTTGTTAGTGAAAATTAATTTTGACTACAAACAACCAATAATCAAAATAAGTCCATTAGTCCATTTTCGATTCGATCCAGATCACCGAGCTACAGGTCTACTTGGACCTAAGTCCTGATTCAATTCTCCATGTAAACGAGGTTTTTTCTACGCTAAAGCTTTTATTGACAAATAATGTTATTAGCTCTCGAGTTTCGAGGGCTGAACGTAACTGTATATTAAATTGTACAAATTAGTAAATAGTCCAGTCAATTTGTGCTCAAAAAGGTTATTAGCGACCAAATTGATTGTTTGGGGTAGTTTTAATTTTGCCCCTATTTTATGTTTTCAGGAGTGCTGAATCCGAATCTGAAGTTTGGGAATGAAATTTCGTATCACAACTTGAAATTTTTTTCTTAAATTATGCAAAAATGCATTTTTTTTTTTGAGTTTTTCACTAATAGCTCGAAAACTACCAGTTATTCGAAAATTACTTCAAAGTACCAATGAAACTATACATAATTTCCAAAAAAATTCTCTTTAAGGTTTGTTTCTGCTACAGTCCATTTGGAGTCAAGCGCTAGTTGAAAATTTATGTATTATTAATGTTTTCGAAAATATACTCGAAAACATTAAAGTGCTACCTTATGAGAAAAATTTGAATTTTTGTGTATGATATGAACCAAGACCAAGGTATACTTTTCTGATGAGCTTTGATGCGCTGAGTTCGAATCTGGTTTTGAAATTTCTCTAGCACGTCGGATTTTTCGAATTACATTGTTTAAGACGAAAGCTAACGATTTCTCGAAGATAGATGGTGGCATTTGAAAAACTCAAAAAAAAAAAAATTCGAAGTTAAATGTTTATACTCCATGACCATAAATATTTTTTCGAAAAAAATACATCAAGAAAAAAATATAACCCCAAATTTGCATTAGAAACTCATTTTTCATATCTTTAAATTCGAATACCTATGTATATCTAAAACGTGATGTGCCAGGACAAATTTCATGGCCAGATTCGAAAGATCATCAGAAAAGTATACCTTGGTTCACGTTACAGGGAAAAATTCAAAATGTTCAGATAAAGTAGTTACTGAGTGATCTCGAGTGTATTTTCGGAAACAGTTTTCAACTTGCGCCTGGCTTCAAATGAGTTGTCGCAGAAAAAAACCTTAAAGAGAAATTTATTGGAAATTGTTTATAGTTTCATTGGTATTCAATGTTATTTTCGAATAACAGGTAGTTTTCAAGTCATTAGTGAAAAACTCCCAAAAAATGCAATTTCGCATTTTTTTTCCTAGTTGCGAAATGAAATTTTAGTTGCTCGAATACGAATAAGAAACACATAATTTTAGTTCACTACTTTAGAGTCTTAATAAATTTGATCAATAAAAGCTGATTAATAGTGTGCTTTGAGGGATCGTACTGGGATCGCCCAGTATTTATTTATTTAGGGTATGGTTCGGTTCTCATCTGGGATTTTGTCTCGTCTAAGTCGTTTCGCATATTGTTGTTTCGCGATTCATTTTTTTCGCTTTTCATTTATTTGGTTTTTTATCGTTCAGACAATTTTATTTTTATTTTCTTATAAATTGGCCGAACTTTATTTCGTCTTTGATTGTTTCTTTCTTCTATTATTTTATTTCTGAATTATTTCGCCTTTAGTTTATTTCGTCTGTATTTGTTTTGTTTTCGATTATTGCGATTTTCTTTTAAAAGTTTTTGTTCAGTTGGATTTTTATTATTTCGACATCGTTTGTTTGGTTTTTGATTTTTGTACATGTTAAGAACCTTAAGTCGTTAAAAGTCACGCGAATCTAAAATAACTAGTTTAAAATAAAATGTCTTTTGAACAGACCTTTACGTATAGGGCTTACATATATTTATTTTAAACTAAAAAAATCGCTTTTTAGCTAGAAATCTAATAAACTTCTTTGATATAAAACCCATTTTTTGGGAATCTTCCATACGTGCAGAATTTTCAAAGTAGAATTAATTTGAAATTCCTTCAAAAAATAAGGCTTAATACTTATGGTTTGCTTCTGCCATTTATAGAAAAGCTTATAAATTAAGCTCAGTTTTAACAATTTCCTAAAATTCCATGGTATACCAGTCATTATTATATATAATTATATGAACATATAGTACTGGCCAAAATAAAGTCAAAATTAAGTACAAACTAATCGGATACCCATACTTGAGCTGTAATATAACAGAAATAATTGATAACATCTGAAGCAGCCTGAATGAAAATTTATTAATTCGTAAGAAGAAAAATCGTACAAGAAAAGTAAAAAGTTTTCTTCCTGACTGCTCAATGTTGCTTTTTTTGTTGTTGATTTTTGGAGCGAAGATACTAAAAATGTACAAATTCGGTCAGTGCGTATACTTTATTTTGGCAAGTACTGTAAATACAAAATTCTTTATGACAAAAAAAAACAATTATTTCAGATGCAAATCTATGCAGTCACATTTGGTCAATATGCTACTTAGCTCAAAGCATTTTTACCAACCAGGAACCACATGCAGAACCATGTTCTAGACGTTGTCCATCTGGCTTGAGAAGAATCTCAAGAAGTCAAGCTCAATATAATGTACGCAATGCTATTCCAATGGGAATGCATACACCAATGAGGTATAGTCTTATTTTTATTTAAAACAAAATTTATACTTATGTCTGCATTTTAAAATCCTTTCTTAGTGCTTTTGGATCGTACTGTTTGAAAGATAATACAACACCATTTTGTCCAGCAACAGAAGACGATGTTGGTGATCCCAGATGCTGCCTAGCCGAAGCTGCTGAAGAAGTCACTGACAATAGTTTGCGTTTGTTTAGACGATTAGTTTAAGTATTTTAGAAAATAGTTTAATTTCAATATAAGACTTGATAATATTAAGTGAAATTAATAAAAAAAAAACATTAAATTAAAATTTTCAAAAAAATAAATAAATAATATTTTGAAGATTTCTTACATGTTAAAAACAATAATGGGACATATTCATAGATGTTGTTAAAGCTGTTACTAGGCAAATCTGAAGTTTATTATATTGAAACATCATCAGGAAAATTGCTGTTTTGTCTTAGCAACAGCTTAAACAACATCTAATAATAGGTATAAAAAACTAGGTTAAATAAGCCAGTAGCTGTTAAAGGGATTTAAATGGTTCTTCAATATTTTAGTGTAACATTTGCATTTTTAAATTATTTCTTAAGTTTATTATATAAAAATAAAGATATAAAACGAATAATCTTTGTAACTTTTACTGTAGTTACCCAATCTAAAACTTATAAGCGAAGATATTAATTTCTTTAATATGTCTCAAATATTAAGGTTTAAGTTTATTACACTTAAAGTAAATTAAACAAAATATTTTCCCATCGTATACGTTATGAAATGAAATAATTAAAGTCCAAAAACTAGTCATTGTAAATTATTTAAAAACCGTTGCTGGCCAGTGCTTTAGGTACACCATTGTTTGGAATCCTAAAATCATTAAGTCTATAGGTTTCTTCTTCAAGTTTTTGGCTAGTGAATAGACAACGCTTGAAAAATTTAAATATTCAGCTTTTGTTTTGAAAATTCCATAAAGTACCCTTATGTATGTATAATGAACACTCCTATGTTATAAGTAAAAAAAATATCAAAGTCACTCAATAAATTGAAATTATTCAATAACCGAGATACAATCAGCTTCAACTGTTCCCTTTTTTCTTTGTCTATATTTATTGCCTGTTGAACAAAAATATTAAAAAAACAACTGTATTTATTTTTAATATTAGTCTCAACAAAAGTTTGAAGTTAATTTGTTATGCAATTCATGTTTTATCGACGTGTTTGTCATTGCAAATTGAAGTTGTATTTATTTTTATTTTCTTATAGGCTCCACAGTAAAAGAAGGTAGCTTAGGTTTGGAAATGGGTTATTTGGTCAAATACATTTCTGTGATCACAATTCAACCATTTGCGGATAAAATTTAATTGGTATGGTTTGCGAGTTGATTTTTTTGGAAAATATACTTATTATTGTTTAAATGGTTACAGTATATTATATTTTCGTTCGGAGATGTTAACATCGGAACATCCGTACATTTCTATCCAATGGGTAAACATTTTTGAAACCGGGGTTTGGTGTAGTTTTTATAAAAAGTTTTTTTTATAATAAAAAATTTTATAAACTACTGAAATAAGTGAGTAAGCCGGACGAAACATCAATTAGTAGGACTGAATGGTATAAAAAGCTATTTTGAAGAATTTATTGTAGTCCAGTGTATTTTTTTTTTTAATTATAGATTGGTGAATCAATTTTTTTTTTAGTTCGTAAAAATACCATACAAAAAGCCTTTCAGGGTTTCCGCTATATTGAATCAAAGAGTAAATTCGTTTTTAACGAAATAAATATCCATGATTCCTAACAAATAAAGTAAGTTCTACAAATTTGAATGGTATTATTTTTTTAAATTTTATGTATTTAATGAGATATTACCCATTATGTTCAGTGCTACCCAAAAATTTGGTTATATTTTTGTGACCAATAAAAAGCAGTTGTAAATAAAAATAAAATGCACGACTGGGTCGCACGTACTTGCTCTTATGTTCAAAGCGCTGAGTGTAAAGATATGAAAATAACGCTAAGAAAATGTTTAAACATTCATGCTCATCAGTACTATATTTAAATTAACTAAAAAATCTTCGTTGAGACTTTGAGATGAAAAACAAGAACGCAGTCTTAATTCTTTATTGAATATAATTGTATAGACAAAAAAAATTTAAATCGTTGGAGCGGTTTTTTTAAAAAAATATTTCTTTATATAAAACTCCTGAAACATTTTTAAGGAACACTTTTGGTATGCAAATTTTAAGTATTTATTTATGTACATATAAAACAAAAATTGTCAACACGTTTTTGGAATATCGTATCTTCAAAAAAAAAAAAAAATTGAAACATTTTTTAAAAATTCAAAAACTTTTTTTTGGAAAATTTTGATATGCAATATTATTTATCTGAAATAAAAAATACGTTCTATGGTAGGTACTATTAATAGTTGCTAAGTGCAGAATTTAAGTTTTAGTATAATGAAAAATTTTATCAAATTCTTCGGAGTCATTTTTAAGAAAAAAAAAAAATATTTTCCTTTCCGGTTTTTTAGCTTTTGTATGGAAGGGACCATTATTTTTTCATATGTCAATTTTTTTTTCTAAAAATAATTTAGAGAATACTAAAAAAATCTTAAATATCGAGTTTAAAAAAATAGGTCATCGTTTCTGAAATATTTGATTAAAAAAAAAAAGTTGAAACATTTTTTTAAAATCCCAAAAATGTTTGTTCTTAAATTTAATCCCACAAAAATATTTATAGTCATCGGAAGCTTCTGTATAAAAAAATTATTAAAATCATTCATACCATGGTTCTTTAGGGGGGTACCGTTAGTAACAATTTTTTGAAAAATGAGTTTTTACCCAAAGAAAGCCTTTACTAAAAGTAATTTATTGAAATTTTTAAAGAAAAGTTTTCGAGTCGTTTTTGAGAAAAAATACGATTATGTAAAATTGTTGAAAAAAATTGTATGGTAGGAACCGTTATTTTTGGTTCTAAAAAAAATTAAAAAAAAAGTGTGGGCACAATCACCAAAAACCACTATGTACCTGATTGGAAGAAAATTGATCGGGCCGTTTAGGCTGTAGACGAACAGACAGACAGAAAGAATTGTGCCACCCAGTTTTTTGGTGTTCTCTATCATAGTAATGTCATGTTTGATTGTTATTTCAATTTTTTTTTTCTGCATGAATCCAAAACTTGCCTTACAGTACCTCTATACTTAGTAAAAAAGTATGGAAGCAATGTGGGGTCAAAATTACTTCTTCTTTTTTACGATTAAGAAAAATTCAAGGCCTCTAATGTTTTTTGGCGTGAAGATAAAAATTCATAACAAACAATCTATGGTTGATCAGTTACTGAAACCAACCTTTTATGATTATCTACTATTTTTTTTTATAAAATAATCCAAATGAGGTGCCAAAAATCGTTCGTGACCTTCAAAAAAAAAAACCTTAAAAATTGTTAAAAAAAATTTATAGCTGAACAAATACTGCTTTCAGGTGGTCATCATTTTTTTTTTTTGCAAATTTCCCATAAATGAGGTGCCAAAAACACAATGGCCTTGAACAAAAATTTTAAAATTCATTTTAAAAAAATCTATCGCTGACCAATTGTTAAAACTAGCTTATCTCTTACATAGATTCGAGATACTTCAGATGGTATACAATTTTAGCTAGTTTCCCATAAAAAATTGCTTTGACCTTAATTTTTTTTAAAATTCATTATAAAAATTTGACCAATTGCTGAAAACAATTGAACGTTTATGGTCTTTAAAATGGCGTACTTCTTTTTTTAAATGACCCAAATGAGATGGCAAACATTTTTTTTGGGACTTTGAAACGAATTTTGAAAATTCATAGAAGAAAACTATGACTGACCATTAACTAAAAATAGTTGACCTTTTTTCTCCAATTTCCGCTAAATGAGGTGCCAAAAATCGCGCTGGACCTTGCGTGAACTTGAGAAACTTTTAGCCTTGATTACAAGTTATCAAAGACTAGTTGATCTTTTCTGATCAATAAGATGGCATTTTTTTTTCAAATTTCTCATTTATGAGGTGCCAAAGGTCCAGAACCCCAAAAGCTTACAGATACAAATTATTTTGGAATTAATTTCAATAATTTTCCCATACATAAGTTTTTAATAGTTTTTTTTTAAGAAATTTACAAAAAAAACATTGTTTGGATTATTAAAAATGTTCAAAATTGTTTTTGATTTCCATAATTTTTTAAATTTTTTGGATTTTTAATAAATGGATCAATTTTTTTTGAAAAATCAAATACATATTTCGAAAACTACATGGTCGATTTTTATATAATTCGGTATTTAATAGTTTTTTTTTGTAAATTTAATAGATTAAATACTTTTTGACAGTTTTGTTTGAAATTTTATTTATTTATCACCGTCTTAGGCTGATTGCGCACATGCAATTTTAAGTTTCGAAACTGTTTGGTTGCAAAAATGAGTCCTATCGATTCATATGTAACTCCGCGCACATTCAAAAACTATTCCGTCGTCGATTTGAGCAATTTTTCAGTTGGTGTTTTGGCACAAACTGGACGATTACCCGAAATCCGCTCGAATCCTTTCAGTGAACGAGTGAGTGAGTGCCATCAGTGATCGAATGAACGAGTAACCACTTCAAATTTAGGTATACTTGATTGCTCGAAACTTCACGTCACGTAAAACTTTAAGTATTTTCCAACACTCGTTATTGCTAGATTCAGTGAAATTGAAAAAAAAAATTGATAAATTTTTTAATTTTTTTTGCAATTTTGGAAGTGGTCAAAAAATGTGGAGCTAGCCGATATTCACTCAAATCTGACGTTATGATTTCCACACAATAAGTTTAACTTTAAAATGCTTTAAGGATTATATAAACAGGGTGATTATAAAAACCGCAGCAACGATTTTATTTTTTTTTATATACAATTATATTTAATCAAAAATTAAGATGGCGTTTTTTTCATCTTTTACTATTAAAGAAGTTGTTTTAGCTAATTTAAATTTTATAATTTCATGCTATTAAACGTTTTTCTCATAATTTTCCTAAACCCTCAGCGTCTTGAACACAAGAACAAGTACGTACGACCCAGTCCTGAATTTTATTTCTTTGTAGATAACGTTGTCAAGTAAATATTTTTGATTCTCCAGTATTTGACCCAATCTTTTTGTTTTTACATATTTTTCTTCTTTTAAATTGGGTCTCTTTTCAGTTTGATCAAAAGTTCTTAAAAAAATTTGAGAACTTTTTTCAAAATAAAAATCAGCCCAATTCTTAAAAACAAACCTATTTTTGTCCTATAAGCAGGTACTTAACTATAATGGTATATATTTACAAACAATTATTTTTTAAACATTTCCATTATACATTAATAATTAGTAGGCTGACAACTCTCGTAAGTCAGGGGCGAATGGTCACCATTCTTTAACACGAATTTCGAAAACAACGACTGTGAGACAGAAAACATTGAAAACTACATGTAATTATAAACAAATGAATGTGTTCATTAGTGTTTGTCTTTTAGTATCTAAATGTAAACAAAATGTTTTGTTTTAACACCTCCAAATAACTATACCACCATTTCAGAAAAATAATGATTTGTTTAAGACAAGAGAAAGTCTTTCTTTTGTTATTAGTTTTTAGTAAACTTATCACGTACTAGGAAAAAATAAATGTATTGCAATTGAAGTATAATGAATAGAACTGTGGCGTCAGAGGTGCTCATTGTGTCCGTTCTCCGTTAAAAGGTATATTACCTGCATCGGCCAAGTGAGGGTATTTATACCCAATACGTAAGTATGCCTTGTTTGAAAAACAAAACAAAACAAAAATTCAATTGGGACTTCACATTTTCTCCATTAATACAAATTTAAATTCAAAATCGGTTCCAAAATATTCACATTGGACTTTTCAGTTAAGTTTAAGTGATCGGTTGCAGTTTTTATTTTACTTTTGCTACTACTGTGTTGTTTGTGTCAAGTTAGGTGTTGATAAACTAAATAGAAGACATTTCTTTGATTCCTCATTTATGGAGGTTCATTAAAAAAAAATAAAAAAAAAAAAATAGTTGAACACAAGGAAATACAAAATAAATAATGAAATTAATTCTTAAAACTGTTCTTTTTGTGATTGTTATTATTCTATTGAGTGCATCCAATGTATTTGCTGGATTAAATTTAACAGTTGGTTCATGTGTTGTTCAATATTGGGAAGTGTGCGAAAGTGAATTTGTCAAGTTTTACGTTTCGAGTAGTGATCATCCTCAGAATGAACCTTATTTAATAAATAGTTCACGATCACTTCTACCACCGTGGGTTAGTCCAGGCAATCAGTATAAATTAGTTATACATGGATACGGAGGAGGACTAGAATACCAACAAACTAAGGCAATACATCTTGGTAAATTTTAAGTTTAAAAAAAAAATGTGTGGAATGTAGAATCAAGAAGGTTTAATTTTTTTGTTGAAATCACTACACATTGAGAAGCAATTATTTGAAAGGCAGTTTAGGTGATATTTTTGTTAAATTATAAGCTTATTCAATTATTCTGCCATGCTTTAAAGTCAAAAAGTTAAATGACAAACCATGAGAATTTAAATTATCATCAATAAACGAATTGAAATTGAATTAAACGATTTTAAAAACCAAAACTCCACGAAAAACAAACTCTCAAGCATTGCAAATGTTCGTTCTTTTTGATTCTCAGCGTTTAAAGTACTGTTTTTTTAAATGTTTTCGTTTCATTATATTTCTCTGATCTAAAACTCTACTTAATTTATTAATAACTAAATAAATAGAAAACATAAACAAAATTCGTACTTTTTGGTAAAAAATGGACACATTTTTAAATCTTTGTTGTTACCTATAAAAGCTTACCAGAGATTTATGATTCAATTGAAAATATAAAAATTAATTTTTCTTTTAGAATATTTAAAATCCAACTCCACCAACGTTATCACAGTTGATTGGGGTACTTTAGCTGCAGTACCATGCTACCCTTCAGCTGCTGTTAATACCATACAAGCTGGGCAATGTATTGCTGCATTTCTTATGCAACTTGCTGCCGACAATACAGAGTTCGATCCAACAAAGTTGCATATAATTGGATTTAGTTTAGGAGCACATGTTGCGGGTTTTGCAAGTAATTCCTTAGAGAGATTGACTGGAAAAAAAGTCAAACGAATAACAGGTTTTTTAAAATCCAAACAGATTTATTTTTGTTTTTTTTATTTCAAAACATTTCTTTAATTAGGACTCGACCCAGCGCTACCTCTCTTTGGAAGTTCACAAATTCAATTTAAACTCGATCGAACTGATGCTGAGTTTGTTGATGTTGTTCATACCAATGCTGGTATTTATGGTAAAATTGAATCTTGTGGTCACGTGGATTTCTATATGAATGGAGGTCAGATGCAACCTGCTTGCAATGGAAGCAAAAGTAACGTCAATTATTTTATTTGTAAAAAATATATCCCTATGCTCGATGACATAACATTAATTTTTGTTTTGCTCTTTAATTCCATCTCACATATAGATATCCCACTATGTAGCCACACAATGGCACCGGTTTACTTTACGGAATCAATAAAAAGCCCAGGCGGGTTTTGGGGTGTTAGATGCTCTAGCTACTTTCAGTACATATTCGGTTGGTGTGGCAATAGTTCCAGTATTATTAATACAGATATAGCTCTGATGGGTGAACACTGTTCAAATGAGTAAGTTTAAATGTCTCTATTTTCATTGACAAAATGATTTGAAAAATAAAATTACTTCGTTTTATAACTGATAAGGCTTTAAAGTTTAACGATAAAAATTGAGTGATGCGATAAGATAAATAAACACAAGTGGACTTTCTAGAAAAATCAATAATGTTCTGTATGGTGCCGGTAAAATGTGTAGTGGGGAAGCTAAATATGCACCCGTTTTGTTTATTTATGTATTTTTTTTTATGTAGGCATTTTTTTTTTATTAAATGTAAACAAATGCATTACATAAAGAAAGCTATACCACACTTGTTAAATTTCTTATAGTTAGTTAGTAAAACAAATGTTTATTTATGCTACAAAGGTACCTAAAGCCAAATTAAAATCCAGGTTTTATATACCTATACAAAAAAACACATTTGGTAGTATCGGAAGTGCATTAGTTGGTATTTAAGACTATTATACAAGGTGTCTTCTTTCAAGCTCTTTAGTAAGTTTTTTTAAAAAAATATTATTTACTATCACACACTTGGAAAATAACTAAAGTCTAGTTTTCTATACATCCATGCGAAGTGTAGTTTGCATATAGAAAAATATTTGTTTGCCTCTGATTGAAAAATTGTCAAAAAAACAACACAAACTTGTCTCGAAACAAATGCAGCTCAAGTGCATTTCCAAACGAAATTTTATGACGAAAACTATTTTTTGAAAGCCCTCTGGTGAATTAATTATTCATGTTTGTCTTGAAATTTGATTTCACTTCGTTTGATAGTATAAACTAGGCTAAAGATATAAAATATTTGCTCTGTAAGATGTGTCGAAAACATTTGTTTGGGGTTTTACTGTAAACTCTTCTTTCGATAACAACAAAAAATAGATTCTCCATAGTTCTTTCTTTCTGGCTTTAAGACTAAATATAAATTTATCTGAAAAAAAATTAAAAACTACACAAAAACATATTTTTAAGTTGTTATTTATTTATTAAAATTGTATGTTTGTTTTTTTTTTTCAACTACGATATTATTTGAGCTTCTAGAAAAATAATTATCGGTGAAGTGAAATATAATATTTCCGTTGTTATGCAATTATTTTTCTAGCAAAAAACCGAGAAGCAGTATTATTGAAATCACTTAACAGGTTCAAAATTAATTCCAAATGCTTTGAGCTATTTTTAAGAATATGAAATATTTTGCTCTTTAACAACTATACCTTTAACTATATGTACACCTGGAAGCACATACACAGAAACCAATAAACGCGGTTACATATTTGGTCTTCTCTATGTTTCGCTTGAAATTTAAGATTTAATTAAAGCCTTGAGGATTTTTTCAATATCTACTTGTCGTATTCAATTAATAGAGCAAGTAAACAATTGGGAACGTCCGTCTCCTAAATTGGCTTGAATTGGATACAAATGTTCATATTTTTAAATTTGTATCTCTTAGCCAATCTTAGCAATATTCCAATGAGAAAGGATTTTACTATTTCAATATTTTGCAAGACATCTCAAAAAATCAAAAAAATAATTTAAAACAAATGTTTAGTTAATTTGATCTACGAGTATACTTTTTACATTTATATTTTTATTTTTTGTTTCAGATCGCGCGGTGTTATATTTGTTTATACAAATTCAAAATCACCTTTTGCTATCGGGAAAGATGCCTTACTGCCTCACAGATAGATATTACCTTTAATATTTTTTCTTAAGACCCATTAAAGTTTAAAATAAAAACATTAAATATTTGAATTGCGACGCATTTAAAAATCGATTAAACTTTTTCGAACGAAGGAAGAAAGTGTAAAAAAATGTTTGTGTTAATAACTACTTTTAATCAAAAATATAATAACGAAAAAATATTCTATGTACATAATATATATAGGTATTTTACTAATAATTAAAATTTCGTGATATATTTCTTAAAGTAAATCAAATTAACTTAGTGTTCCTTCCAGAATTTCTAAAAGACGTGGACGCCATCTTGGACTTTATTTATATTTAATAATTTTGAATGAACTACAACAACCCGTGTGTGTAACTACCAAGTTTTTAGATTTTACCTTTTGTACCTTTTTCATGAGATCATTTAGTTATGCTTTGTGTGATTTAGCTCATAATTAAGTTCATTCTTAGAAATTTGCAACCCCAAGAATTGACAACAAAAACCTGGATTTTCGCTTATTAAAAAAACCAAAGGGCCTTCAATAGTGTTGTTGAGATGTTGAGCAAGAAACAAAATTTGTTTTAAAAATGGATAAAAACAAATCACAGTTTACATTTTCTATTTTAATTTGCTTTTATTAATGCTAATCCGTGTTTTGGTTGAATTTCTATTTCAAAAACAAAAGAATTACCTGCAGCACGTGAGTCCATAACAAAAAAATAGCTTCAGAGCTCATGTCACTTTAAAAATTTATTATTTACCTCAACTCGTCCCACCAAAAAACCTAATTTTACATCTACTTCAGGGAAAAATAATTCAGGGCGACCCTTGGTCTAAAAAAAAAACTTACAATTTGTTGGCCTGGGTGAGTTGAGGGTTTTTAAAAAACGCTTTGGGGCGACCCCAGAATGACTTCAGACTAAACAAATATTATTGGAAATATTATTCTTTTCATTTTTAGCTTAAAATAAAATAATATTTAAACCTCCAGAATTTATAAAATTCAAGATGGTGGGTAGGTATCTATACTTTAAATTTTAATGAACACTGATTTTATACACGAAACTAAATTTACCTGATATTTGACTAAGGGAAAAGAAAAGGGATAACAATCGACAACTGAAAAAAAAAAAATGATTTTATGTAAAAAATGAGAAATTAAAAAACTACTTTTGAATATTAGATTTAAATTGTTTGGGTATTAACCGTGGCCTCATTACTTTAATTGAAATATTGGATATATCAAAGAAACTACTTTCCAAGAAAACTTTTGACATAAGTGCCTGCCTGTCAATTAAGCATACTCTTAAGGGCTCAACGGAGTTAAAATCCTGAGAATCCGCGAAGCCTTCGATCCAAAATACCAAAATACTGTTGCCCAAGAAAATCTTTAGTATTGGCACCTGCCTGGCGACTTGACATACCTTAAGTGAAAAGAATTTTTTGTAGTTTTCAATTCTCTCGGAAACTACCAGACAGAAAACCATCTTATTTTAACTAATTGGTTGAAAACTAATAGGAAAAGATAGAAAAAAAGGCAACTTAGGCTATGGGACCTTTCGCACCTCATATATGGGTACTTTAAAAAAGTGAAACTGCCATCTCATTGGTCAGTAATTGGTCAAAAAATGTTAACTAGACGTAGAAATTGGTCAGCCCTAGATAACTTGCAATCAAGGCTTAGAGTTTTTTTTACCATTTCTTAAAGTTTTTTTTTCAAGGTCACGAACGATTTTTGGCATAGTGGTAAAAATTCATGAGACAAAAATCTATAGCTGAAAAAATACTGAAACTTACAGACCTTTTATAGAGATCTCTCAAATGGTATACAAATTTATCAAATTTTCCATAAATAATGTGCCAACAATCGCTATAAACTTGGATTATTTTATTTTATTAAAAATCTATGGCTGACCAATTATCCATCATTATTTAGAGATGATTCAGACGGTATGCATTTTTTTTATAAAAATCACACGTGACCTTTAGAAACTTTAAGCCCTGATTACAAGTTTTCTGGGGCTGGACCTTCCCACATATTGAATTTATAATGGCGTTACTTACCTTACCATGAATTGTCATCGAAACTTAAATGACTTTATTCAAAAACTTAGCAATAGAACGAATTTCTGGCTTTCGACACGGTGAAGCATTTTGCTGTAAGTGAGGCTGATGTTTTGAAATATTTTTTTTTTCATTTAAAGTATTTTCTTTTTTCAGAAAGCTTTAGAAAATACTTGTATTTTGGCCTTCTACAAAAATATTTTATTTTTTATAGACGCATGCCGTACGAATCGTAATCGTTTCATGTTAAACTGATCTAGCATGTTTTAAAAATTTTATACAAAGAATAATGTCGTTTTCGATTGAATTTTTGGAATGTTCTATTCCTTTTTTCAATCCAATCGAATACGAAAACATCATGTTGTCAAATTTACACACATACTACTGAATGACGCCATTTTACAAAATGGCTTCGTCAAGCATTTATCACTTTGGACAAGTAGTCCGACAAAAAACTGTATATGTATTCGTATGTTCCAAATCTACTCCTTTTTGAAATCGGGAAAAGAAAAGGACTCAAGTAAGCCGCTGATGCCTTGTTTAATTTACTGTGCTCGTGCAGTAACGGTACTACGAAATAAATTATTTTTAAACAAATCTATAAACAAGAAACATGAAAGTTTTTTTTCAATTCAATCTCCCATCACAGAGATTAATTCTTCCAAAAAAAAAAAACACTAGAAAAATATTTTAAAAAAATCTTTTTCATTAATTTTACTTGACTGGTATGTTTTTAAGTGGGCAGACACACTGATCTAATTTAAATCAAGACCAGGTAGATTTTTTAGGCATATAGAATATTTATTAATATTTATTATTTTTTAACGTATGGGCATAAAAAAAACACTTTAGATGTTAAGTTTAAGGAAATTCCAGCCCTTCCGACTATAGTCGAACAGACTGACAGAGTGTGGAGACTTAATTTTTTCGTCTTCCCTATCTTTGTTATGTAGACGTAGAGTTTGATCAAAATCTCGAGTTCAACTACTTTTTTCTCTTTACTTTACTTTTAGTATTATATTTTGCAAAATTTAAATATGTTTAAACAATTTTCGTTTAGCAGGGCCCTTGGATCATTCATCTACCGACCGGCCCTGTTATTCATATTGAATAAAACTTGACCGAGTAATTGGAAGTATTATCGGATTGTATGTTTATCTTTAGCTTGAAATATGTTTCAAAATAATTAATTTAACACGTTCCTGTTCCGCATATCAGTCATCTTACTTTTTACAACCTTTGGCAGGCTTAATGCTTAACTGATGTTATATCAATCCCCCAGCTTCTTTAAATCACTGCCCCAAATTAAATTCGCTGAAAAAACTTCTTTTTACAATCATCATGCTATATCTAAAGCGCGTTAAATTAACACACGCTGAATTTCTTTTCATTTTTTTTTTCTTTGAATTTTCTATAAAGTTACATTGAAATTTGTATTTCTTTGCAGACTTGCCGGCTTCGGTGGTCGATAGCTTCAGAATAAAGAACTCCTACGTTGTTTCGCATTGTCGTCGTGCGTCGCGCGCCGTATCGGTCACATTGTTACACACGTTTTATTAATCGAAATCCAATGCGGTTGACTGATATTCATTGGATATTTTGAGCAGTCAATAGACGTTTCAACTATCACGATGCTACTTTGTGTTAAAAATTACAACAAACTTAAAGTGGAAGTTAGACTCATGGAATTATGATTTGGAGAAACCGAATGAATTCGAGGGAAAAGTTGTGTTAGTTAGTTAAGTTAAAATAAGAAGTGCCTTTTCAATATTGAGAGTAAACAAAAAATGCAGAAAATTTAATTTGTGCCATGGACAGTAATTGGACGAAAATGGAGGTTAATTTTTTGCTGCTGGTGTGTATTTTTGGTAAGTTATATGTAAACAACCAAGTAGCAGTGACTGTAAGTCCGGCCTTATTTTAATATTGTTATTTTTGTTCATTAAGGAAATTCGTAAATGTTTATTTAGATCGGTTTTTTGATGGTTTGCGTATAGTTAAAACTTGTTTTTCTGATTAAAAACTTAAATATTTCAGTTAAACATTAACGCTTATGGGACAATCGATGCGGAAGAAAAAGTAGCACATAGACATATGCCTTTAAATTGAACTAAGATATTTTGATTCAACTATATCTTTAATCGGAGTTGAAATTCTGTAACAAATAAAAAGGTCTGGCCATTTTAATTTTTGACTTAATTATTAGTTATAAAGCTTTATTCCTCAAACGAAATCTCAAATTATTTTGAACTAGATCTAGGTTTTTCTTAGGAGCTCTGTTTTAAAGATTTTTAGAACTTGAGCCTCTTTCAATTATTTTCAATACACCTTGGAATATCTTTCAGTTTTGTTTTGGCGTTAATTTATTTAATTTAAGTTAGTTTTGTTTGCATTTTTGTAGGTTGTTAAATTTAATTTTCCTCTGGCCGCAGCGATACATTTTTCTAAGCTTTTTGAAAAAAATATTTATCTGACAAACAGCTCCACGGTTTGCTTGTCATAAGATGCTTTAAAATTCTAGAGCAGCGATGGCAAACCAATGGCACGTGTGCCAATAGTGGCACGTAACGAAATATTATGGCCACATTATTAATTTAGAAATCCGTCCGCAGCATCAGCTTTCTACATATGGAGTTTTGTTTTTTTCTTATACCTTTTTGAAAAAGATGGAGTTTATTATCTTGAAAATATTTTTGTCTAACTATCGGTGTGAATTGTCAGTCATTATTTTTATAAATTGAAAACATGAACAATTCGCTTATAAACCGTTTGGAAGATGATTCATAATAAATTCAAATAAAATAAAATAGTAACAACTTTTAAATTTTTATAACAATTTTATTAAACGTTTTTTAAAAAAACCAATTTAAAACTTTGTACACAATTATTTTAATCAAAAATTCAGCAACGCTTTTCGGAAGTAAATTCCGTCTTCGGGCTTTTTAAAAACTTAATGATGATGATGATTCCTGTTCAGATTACAATTGGCCTTAAAGACTTTCAACCATAATTTTGAGAGAAACGAGAAATTTGGAAAAAATGGTAACAGCGCTTGTGAAGTCCATACATCACGTATTGCAAGAAACTAAAGTGTTTATGATAGAATGACACTTAAAATAAAAAAAAATTAAGACACTTTTTTAATTTATTTTTTTTTTTTTTTTTAATTTTAATATTTCAGTAATCTTTTTCAGAAAATTTCCCAAAACTGCTCAGGTTCAACAGCGTTTCTATAAAATGAAGTGTTAAACATATTTTATATTTACGTTATTTTATAGTTAGTGAATTGAACTAGAAAAACGTTTAAGTTTGGGCTTTATTTTTGAATAATCATTTCTAGAAAAGTAGCTAATTTTCAAATATATTTTTGGGTGTGTAATTATAAGCAAAAAACAACCGAACTTTGCCCAAATGACAAACATGTTTTCGAAAATTGTTTCAATTCAAAAAATCTCAAAAACTAACCTATCATTGCAAATTAACACATTTTATAAAAGTCTATAGAAACACCTGTCGATTTAGTTTGAAACGGTTTTCAACACCACTTCAAATACTTTAAAAATAAAAAATTATTTTTATGGAAACATTTATCGGTACTTGCGAGACAAATACTAAGTAAAGCTAAACTCTCTTACACCAAGGAAAATTTTCAAAAATATATAATTTTTTAATTTAAAATAAATAAAAATATTTTGTTGAAAAATTCTTTTTTTTCTTAGAATCAAAAATAACGGTACCTGCTATACAATGTTGCTTAGTTATTTAACAAAATCTTTTTTTTTAAACGGCCCACAAATGTTATTGAAAAATTCAATAAATTAATTTAATATGGAACTTTGGTTGGAAAGTCGAGATGGCGTCAAACTGCTGCATTTTCAAATTTATGGGGTTCAAAATTTTGTATAGAGAAAATTCTATATTTCAAAATTCTGTTCTTCAAAATTGTTTTCCACTATCAAAACAATTATTCTGGAAGTGGATGTGTAACCGAAATCTGGGGGTGCATAGCATAGGTAAATATATTGTGGTATAGATTACCAAATTCTGGCAAGTTTCTTTTTCAGCCGGGAAATGGGTTAAAAAGAGCAAGGTGTTCACTTTTATTGCCAGTGTTATTTATAACCAGTTTAATTTATTTAGACAAAAATCCTAAGCATAAACACCTCAATCATAGCAATCTAGTACTCAAGATATGACCATTTTATTCGAACCATATTGACAATTTTATAGAGATTTTAAACAAAAAAATAACAAAATAATAAAGGGCCTTATTGCGAGAGTCTATTTAAAATAGACTCTAAGTCGAATAGACTTGAAGTCGAATAGACTTAAAGTCGACCATCGGCATTGCGAAAGTATATTTGTAAATATTTTTTCTATTTGAATTTATGTATTTTTCTATTTAATAGAAATTTCAAATCTATCAAGAATTCCTGATCGACTTTTGTCTATTCGAATTTTTTCAAATAGGCTCTTACAATAAGGCCCAAAGTCTCCAAAAATTGGATCATCAAGATAAAATTTTTTGATTAAGGGAAAATAACATACAATAACTAATCTGCTGTAAGCCGCTAACACCCCCACAAAGGGCATAGAAAAACTTTTTTGGGAGCGGGAATTCTGGTTTTCAAAATTCTGTTCTATTTTTACTTGCGATATATGTAGGTACTATAAGGCAAGTTTGGGATTCGTTAAAAAAAAATTCGAGATAACAATCAAACATGACATTACGATGATGGAGAACACCAAAAAAGTCGGTGACAAATTCTGTCTGTACGGCTACAGCCTAAATGGATGGAACGATTTGCTTAAATTTTGAGACATAGTGGTTTTTGGTGATTCTACTCACAGGTTTAATTTTTATTTTTTTAAATATAAATAACGGTACCAACCACACATTTTTTTTTAGCAATTTTACAAAATCTTATTTTTCTCAAAAACGGCGACACAACTTTTCTTAAAAAAAAATTTCTTTTTGATAAAAGCTACCTTTGGAAGGAAAACCATTTTTCAAAAAATGGTCAATAGTGGTACCTCCACAAAGAACCATTTTTATTTTTGATTTTCTTCAAAGCAGTTATTTTGAATTCAATATTTTTTATGCAGAAGCTTCTAAGCAATGTTTATAGTTTTTCTTTCCAAAATTTTGGAAAAAATATTTTTTTGGATTTTTAAAAGAAGTTTAAAACTTTTTTTTGGAAAATCAAATTTAATGAAAACTAAACGGTTGATTTTTATAAAACTTAGTATCTAAGGGTTGTTTACCCTCTGTAAAGTATTTTAAGAACAGCTTTTACTTTTAAGAAAAATAACGCTACCTTCCATAGAAATGTTAAAAAAACCATTTAGAAAAATAGTTATTTTTTTTTAAAACGATTCCTAAGATTTTTATTGAACTTTTTTTCTTAATGCGATATACAACCAAAAATTATAGAAATTCCCAATAGCATCGAAGGTCCAAAGGCAAAACTCACTAAATACCTACAGAAAAAAATATTGAAGAAAATGAGAATGAAAAGGATTTTTTAATCCAAAAAGTTTCATTTCGCACGGTTTTTATAAAGACATTGAAAGGTATGCCCCGGATCTTTATTTAAAAATTTTCGGAACGTTACTTTTCAGCTTCAATCCAAGCTTTCAATCTAATTTGCTTCAAAAGCGTAATTTGTTAGTTAGTGAGTTTTACCTTTGAACCGATGATATTACAACATATATTGTTTTTTTTTTTTGTAAATTTGCATCAATGGTTACCGACTAATATAAAAATCATACCATTGGAGATACTGTGAATTTAATTATTCTAAAGGAAATTATTTAAATTCAGACACTTATAATTAGATGCCCGGGCTCAGGCCGCGATTGAATTTATAATTCAAATTCAAAGTTCAAATAACACAAATTTGCATCTTTGCATCATATCTGGGCGAAACGCAATGGAGCTAAGCTCATTTGAATTTTTAACTTGAATTATAAATTCAGTCGCTCCACTTAAACAGAAGAATTTTCTTTTCAAACTTTCTTCATATTCAATTATTATATTTTTTTAAACGATTTTCCAATATTTTTCTTTTTTCATCTCAAACTCTCAAAGAAGTTGTTTAAGCTATTTTAAATATTGTATTTCATTCGTTTATACATTTTGCTCTCATAATTTTCATGTCTTGCATTCATGCATTTTATTTACTCTATCCACTTAAGATTTTCCAACCAAGGTTTTAGGTTGGTAATGACAAGTTTCAACCCTGTTTTATGAGCACTTTTTACATATTATCGAAGCGATTTCTATTTTACAACAGAATTATGTACACAATTTTTAAATACATAATTATGGATGACTGGATTTTAAAATACAGAATTTTGAGCAAATAGAATTTTGAAATACAGAATTTTGAAAAACAGAATTCCTACATGCAGAATTTTAACAGCAGAATTTCCACCCCAACCTGATCTTGCGATTATTTTTCTTTATTTTCATATAAAGAACAGGTTAAAATAGTGGTTTAAAGATTTATTTTTTTTTTTCAAAAAGTTATACTTTTTTTAATTCTATTTGACGTAATTATATATTTTTGTTGGTTCTGTCTATTTGTATGAAGAAAAAGAAAATTTTGCTAGTTCTATTATTTTTTTTTATATAATCGTTTATTAACAAAAAAAAAAACAAATTGTTGAGCCAATAATACGTAGGAGAAAATTTATAAAAATCATAAGAGTAATTTTTTTAGGGCTGACCACGATACTAAGTCAAACGAAACGAAAAATTTCAGTATCGTCTCGGTATTGGTCTCGGTCTCATATAACTCAGTCTTGTTTGGTCTCGTATAACAAAATGTTTGGTCTCGGTTTCGTCTGATTTCGGTCTGGTCTCAGTTGCAAACTAAGATAAAATCCATGACTTGGTTATATGTTCTTGAACTTTAAGTTGAACTCGCTTGGTATTTTTAAAATTTAATACAAAAACCATTATATAAAAGAAATTTTTTAACAGAAGTTTTTTTTTTGTTGACTTAACAATTTTTTAAGGCTTGTTTCACAATGTCTAAGTAAAGTTCGGGGTATTTGACACAAAAATTTTGACGTAGGGTCATAGGTTCGCAGGATAACAATGCACACAAATATTTTATGTATTTTCATTAAGTCACTTCCTGACAAAAGAGAACCATAAGTTTCATCCAAATGGTTGTTGGTTTGAGTGAGAAAGCAAGCATAAGTAAAATGAGTGTGGCAGTGGGCAGTTTCAATTAAAATTATTCCCTAAGCCTTTCCTCGAAACCTTTCCGAGAAAGCAATTCCGAGTTTGTAATAAATTAATAATAATATTAAAAATCTACATATTTTCTGCCGATACCAAACGATACTTTATCGATAGTATCGGTAAATTTCGGTAATATCGTCTCGATATCATTTCGGATGCTTTGAGGATGGTATCGTCTCAGTATTGTTTTGGTTTCTAAAACCGATACCAAACGTACCGAGACTTTTCTGGTTTAGTTGCCAGCCCTATATTTTTGAGATAAATAAGATTTTCTGAATTGAGAGTTGTAATGGAAGTCACTAGGACCAGGCTGCCAGGGATGGGATAGGATCATACTTTTGTATACTATTAAAATTCGAATTACAGAATTCTGATTTTCAAAATTCTGTATTTCAATTTTGAGTTCAGCATACAAAAAATTTTTAGAAAATTATGTTTTGGTTTATTAAAAAAAATTAAATTTTGTTGCCCAGTGTAATTAAAGGTGCCAATCAAATGATGATTTGTGCATTGAACTGTCATCCCGATGGTTTTGGTTCGATTCGATTCCCAGACTGGAACTGACAAATCCTCCAAGAGTATACTTGTCATGAATAGATGCTTCTCATTGTAGGTTCCCTCCATTCCTGCCAACAACACGTACACAGGAATGGTTAAGAGTTGTAAGTGACTATGCCCTGGTTCGCAATGAACTGTTTCCCCACCAAATAAAAATTAATCAAAATAGTGACAATAAACCATCGGCCTAGCCGATTCTATAGTAAATTTTTGTAAAAAAAAAAACATTCACATGTTCTTTCAATAAACTCAATCCACCAAAAAAATTTAAATAACTTAGTTTTTTTTTTATTTCTTACAGTGTTTTCCCCTCTTATAAGTTGTGGTCCAGTACAAAATGGAAAAGAAGTATCGAAGCCAGAACAAATAATGAGTATTGGGCCTTGCAAATGGATTATTAGCCGACAATGTCCCGATGATGATGTTCAATTTTATTTATACACCAGACAAAATATGATGGATCGTCAAAGAATATTAATTGATACAACTCTAGAGAAGTCAAATATTAGTGAATCATTCTTCGATCCAGCAAATCCAACAAAAATAATTATTCATGGCTACAATGCAAATATGTTTCTTGACATGTTAATTGACATGAAAGATGGTAATTATACACCTTTTGTGAATAACTTTTGTCAATATCCGCACTGGTGTTCATAAAATTTAATTTAATTTTGTTGACCTCAATTAACACAACTTCAATTAATTTTTTTTTTAGAATATTTGCAAAAAGGTGAATATAATATTATTTATGTTGACTGGAGTGTCCTTTGTCCTGGCCCGTGTTATTTAAGCGCTGCTCAAAATACAAAACACTGTGGAGCATGTACAGCACAATTAATACAACGAATTTGGGATATGGGGTCAACAGATGTTCATGTTATAGGCTTTTCACTCGGTGCACAGTTGGCAGGCTATATAGCCAGAGCTTTAGCACCATTTTTGCTTCCGAGGATAACTGGTGAGTCAATTTAAAGATTTTCCTTTAATTTTGAATTTTGATTTTGAAAAAAGTAATCAAAATGTAATGAAAACCTGTTTGGTATAAATAAATTTAAATTCTCTTATCTTAAAAGGTCTTGATCCTGCTTTGCCATTATTCATCACTTCATCTGTGGATGAAAAATTAGATGCAACTGATGCTGAATTCGTTGATGTTATTCACACAAATGCCTTTGTTCAAGGAAAAGTAGAAAGATGTGGGCATTTAGACTTCTACATGAACGGTGGAATCTATCAACCTGGTTGTACTGGCAGTAAGGAAACAAAATAACCAAAGCCAGATTAAAAGTTCTAAAAACCACTTTATTACAGATATATTTGCATGTAGTCATCAGCGAGCACCTGCTTACTTCCTAGAATCGATTCGATCTACAAAAGGTTTTTGGGGTTGGGCGTGTAGCTCGTACATTTCATTCTTACTAGGAATGTGTCCACCAACAAATTATCTAGTAGAAGCTGGTGAGAACGCTAATCCAATGTCAAGTGGATTCTATCTTATAACAACATCAAATTCTACACCATTTGCTTTGGGTAAATGGATAGACTATCCTGATATGACCAGAGATGGTTATACACTGTCTAATCAGAAACCTTCAACCCGTCATAGTCCTTTGCTCAAGGAAGTTGACGAATGGGGAAAGCTAGAAGGAAACTTTAATAATATTGTTAATTTTCCAACTCCCTATTCACAAGATCCAAATGGAGAGACATGGCCATATTTTGGACGATCAGGAACGAAAGAAATAACACATGAGTTTAAGGATTCAATAATTATTGAAAGTTCAACAACTAACGCAGTAACTAAAAATAATAATATAAGACAAACTTCACGCATTAAAAATCGTTACAAAGACAATAAAACAACACAAGATGAAAATAAAATATGGCCATCGTACAGAAAAAACCTTACAATGGGTTTTATTGACAAAACTGTATTTCAAGTGCCTAAATTAAATAGTAATTAAATGTTTAGCCAATTATTATTAAGAATAAAATATTATTTGCCAAAACAATTAATTTAAGTTAATCATAAATGTACCTAGTTAAGATAATGGTTTATAATAAATTAATTGTAAATCGTCAAGCCTGATGGCTTATGCACCGTTGGTACTTAAAAATAAGTATATAATTTGTATAGTTGTATATTTAAAGCTATATAAATGTATTTAATTTAAATCAATATTTAACAAGTTTATATAAATATGAAAAGCAATCGTATTTAAGCGAAACATTATTAAGAAAGGTTATCGATGTTTCATTTTCAAAGCGAAAATAATAATTTATCATATTTTCTTTGAATAATTTTGACACCCTGTGTTTGGGCATTTTCATTGTTTTTCAATATACATTGAAACTCCGTCTTCTTTTTTTTATCATCCAAAACCAGATAATTAGCCAGTTTATATTTCTGAGATCTCACAGGACTCAGAGCGTTCAGAAATATAAACAGGATTCCTCTAAGAAATTCCTCATTTTTCCCCTTAAAAACTGAGACTGAAATTTTTGGATTCACTTACTTAATTATTTTTTGTCGCAGTAAATTACATAAGAAGAAAAGAAGAAGAGAGTTGTTTTGGCTTCTATGTGAGGAATACTGCTTATATTTGATCCTCCAGCTCTGTCAAAAAATTAAAGAAAAATTCCGAGCGCTCAAGAAATACAAACTGGCCAAATGGATGAAATTAAATTAATCAGTATATATTCAATTTTAAGTTCTTGTGACCTTAAGTCCAAATGCTTTTCGGCCAGGTACAACAATTGGGATCATCGCTCATCAGTAAGATGTTGTAGTACCCTTCTAAGACGCATAATTTTTAAGTTTAGCTACAGTAAATATCGGGTTTTTCAATAAGAGCGCTACAAAATTTTTTTTAAATAAAACTAAAACGGTTTTGGATATCAATGAAATTCTTTATTTCTGTTAAGGTACGTTCGATGTCATTATGTATGGAACTCGATTTCGTTTGCATGGTCACCACGGGCACGCTTGCAGAAGTCCAGACGCTGAACCCAATTTTCGACGGTTTTCAAGCATAAATCGGCCGATACTGCTGCAATTTCACCTTCGATATTCGTACGAAGTTCATCAATCGTCACTGGCTTGTTGGCCATAGACCATAGACTTGACGTAGCCCCACAGGAAGTAGTCTAACGGCGTCAAATCACAAGACCGAGGCGGCCAAGCGACTGAACCATTTCGTGAGATAACACGTTCTCCAAACTTGGTTTCCAATAAATTGATTGTGACATTCGCTGTGTGGCTGTGGATTGTTGCCTGACCAATACCGCATATTTTGTTTATTGACGAAGCCATTCACCCAGAAATGAGCCTCATCACTGAAGATGAATTTTCGACAAAAATCCGAATCATTTTCAAGTTGTTGCTCAGCCCGATTCACGAACATACGACGCTTCTGGTGGTCAAGCGGCTTCAGTGCTTGCGTCAATTTAATCTTGTAAGGATTTAGGCCAAGATCTTTTCCCAAAATTCGCCACAACGACCGACGTCTCAGAGATGCCCAACGCTTGAGAACGAAGTGTGAGAGACACATTTGGGCTTTCTGCAACTGAAGCCTCAGCGGCAGCAATATTCTCGACACTACGGGCACTTCTTTATCTCACTGGCACGGGAATATATTGTACTGTGCCTGTGGATTTAAATTTTTCCACCAGGCGCTCAATTGTTGATCTGCTAGGACGATTATGACAACCATAAATTCGACGAAGCACTCTTAAAGTTGAGGCCACTGGACTCCGAATTCCGGTAGTAAATTTTAATGATTTCGACTCGCTGTTGGCTCAAATATCTTTCCATCATGAAATGGCAAACCTTACTAAAGAGAAATGTCAAAAGAGCGGCAAGAAATATGGCGTCGTTTGCAGTCCCTGTCACTCTACTTTTGTAGCGTCCCTGTTGAAAAACCCTTTACATCAGACCCTGCGTCAGATCCGTTCTGATTTTTTGCTGAGTTGTTTGAAAAAAGTATTATATTTTTTTTTGTTAAATTTATGGTAGGCTTGAGTTTTATTTATGGTAGTTGTAAGTTTTTGCTCAGTTGCTTATGGCAAGTATCTTATGAATAATCCAAGTTTTCGACCTCGAGCGGCAAAACGGAACATTGTCATTGCGATTTTACGCGCTTTTTTAATTATTTCCAAGGACTCATTTAAGACTGCAATTGCGTATTACGCTTTATTCCCTCAATTTGAGTCTAAAATTGTTTCTCTAGACCCAAAAGTTTCCCAAATACATAGCTGTTCAAAAGAAAGAAATAGTAAATTTTTGACAGTATAATAATAAATTAATTAAACTGAAAATGATAAGGTATGGATTTAATTATTTTTCATTTTCTCAAAAACTAGCAGACCTTTTTGCAGCTTGTTTTTGGTATTTGACTTAAATTATTAATATTATTTAATATTTAAATCAAAAATAGTCAAAAAGCACATAAAATATAAGAATATATTCAAAGAATACCATTGTTCTTATCAAAACTTGGTGTTTGAAAACTATATTTTTGCAAAAATAACAATATTTTATAAAAATATCGAAGAATGGATTTATGACATAAAATGGTGAAAGGATTTTGCTCCTTATATTACCACTGTTCTTCAATATTTGTTTTTAGTCACTGTTTTATATATTTGTGCCTCTTCCTTGAACGGGGAGATATACAGACCCCATCCAATACCATCTTTTTCTTCTTTTGACCCAACCTACACGCTCTAGAGCAACCATACTCAACCTTTTTTTCATAAGGGCTACAAAGGCGTTTTAGCTATGGTGCTTATATGAAATACTTTATATACTTTGGTATCAGTTAAAAATACAATTTGCATTTAAAGGTTTATTCTGTTGAATACGAAAATTAATTAGAGTTTTGAAATTTAGAACAATTTTTTAAGATCTGGCTTGTTCCTAATTGCTCCCTAAGTTTATTTCTTTGAATGGATTTATATTTTTTGAGGGTTCCAAAACATAATTCTTGTGTGTTTTGTAGTGCGAAGATCTATATATCTTATCTACTCTTATAGCATTTGTGTCTTGAATCATAAATACGAGTATTATCAAAAGTCTGTACTTTTTGTAACAGAGATTAATTTCCATTGTTTACTTCAGCGTTGACTTTCTGACTTTTTTCTATCAGTAATATAAGCAATCCCAAGTAGATGAAGGAAATTTTATGTTGTGGTCACTTACATCAGTTCACAGTCTTATTTTTTTAATTTATTTTTGTATTCACTTTTGATGGCAAAACTGGTCAAAAACGATGTTCTCATTATTCATTCTCATTTTCACGCCAATCCCTTAAAAAAAGTGAGATATGAATACTATATCTAAAAAACAATTAGTTTTTCAGTCCAATGCGAACACCAAAAATTACTTTTAAATTGAGTATAATCAGCTGTCATATCAGTGTCTTTCAAATGTTATCAAACATTTTAGAAGTTTTGTTCAAATACGTTAGAAATTATCGTAACAACATTGTTTTTTCTAAATTTCGAGAAACTTTAAGGCTCATTCTCGTTCGGAAGACGTGAAATGATTTGATTTATTTTTGTGCTTTGGTGTTTGAAAACCTTCGAAATAATTTTTCAAGTAAATTCACTGATTTAATTTTTTCGGTAATTCTTAGATTTTTACAAAAAGACTATCGCATGTACACCAACTGTGTCTTTTATATTAATAAACCCTTCACTGCATTGATGTAAGGTCCTAAGCAGATTATCACAAAACTGTATTAATATTTTTATTTTAAGCTGAATGTGGTCGTACTTCAGTTTCAAATAAACATATCAGTTAAAATTACCACTTTACCTTTACATCTGCTTAAACATAAACTTGGATAAATATCTCAGATCAAAGGTAACATCAGACAGTCATTGGCTTCAACCTGACGATAAACCTTTGCAGTCTTTGTTCTCTCTTAAATTTATTCACAACAAAGCATTTCTCGTCATAAGTTTGTTCCTTTTTTTTTAAACTTGCAAACTTATAAACTTAAAGATCTCGTCACGCTGATATCTCGTTTCCTCGTTGCATTGCGAATCAGGGTTGACATAAAACAATATTATTTATAAAAAGGAAGAAAAATTGACGGACCTTAAATGCAACCCTGTGGCACACCCACATCAAATATAAAATGTTTCGATATTTTTTAATTGAATTTCCAATAAATATTTGGTTGATAACTCAAGAGAGTTGAGCTTATGTAAATGACAGCCATTTTATTTTATTGTGACAAAAGGTGATTTAAAATTCATGAAGAAGTTGTTTTTTTCTTTTTTCTCTTAAAACAATAGCGAGACTGAAATTTGGTTGATTATCGAGAATAGCTTGAAATCCAACCTAAAAACAGCTTATTTGTTGTTTTGTTTGACGAATTTAAGAAGTCTAAATAAGAGAATTTAAGTTAATAGTTTAGTTTAGTTAAAAGAACTTAGCACAGGTTGTTATAGATTTTAGAAAGACCGGGGTCACTTAAAAAAAAATGCTAAAATGAAGCAAGATTTCTGTGGCAATTCTCTCCATTCAAACTTTTTGTTGAAGAGCAAGCACTAAAATGTGTTCAAGGAATTTATTGTGAAGAGGAGATTTTCTAGAACTCAGTTGTAATACCATCTGACTGCAAGGCCATGTTGTTTTTCATTATTTTTTAGTGTAAAAAAACGGTTCTATCATTTAAGATCCAATTCTTCAATATGTATTACACTGTGTGACAAGGTTTTTTCAGCATGAAAAATTTAAGCTAGGCTGAATACTGAATTGCTTATTGAATTAAGGTTTTAATTGCCTAATAATGTGGGTACCCAGCACGTCACGTTTCTATGTTATAAAGTTATGAATATCTTAAAAACGCAACGTCCAGATTCGAATTCAGTGGATCAAAAATGTTTAACAAAATATATTTTGGTTCATGTTTGAGGCAAAAAATAAATTTTGTCACAAAGTGTTATTAACGGAAATACAAAATAAAAATTATTATAACAATTAAATTATGGACGAACTCAATATACACTATTTGGTGCCCCGTGTAAATTCTTGGTGTGATCGAATGGTCAAAGTTACAACGATGGGAAAAATTGATCATTAATTTTATAATATCCAAAAAAAGTATTTAATAAGATATTTTATGATTTCACGCACAGATAGTCAGTAAATTAAATGGTTCGTTGAAAAGTAGCAATTAAAAAAACTATTTAAAAATTTTAAACATCAACTACTGTCTAATAGTTTAATATGACTTATATACTATGTACATATGTATCTGATTTGCTTTGTTTCAATTATTATAAAATAAAAACAAATGACCGTTGCTCTTACTTCTTTTTTAATTATTCGTTCTGAAATCGTAGTGGGTACTTAATTTTTATCAAAATCCATAATCAGCACACGAACGAGCAGTTTTTTTTTTAAAAAAGTGCCATCGTTGAAAATCAAATATATTTTAAAATAATTTATGCCAGTTGCAATTTCAGTGCGGTTTTACATCGACTGTGGGTTCATTCCACAAAACAAAAAATGATGTTTTTTGCGACTGTAATTTGCATCTTATTTGTCACGTTATGGCTTTTTTCAAGTGCAACTGATTTTAGTGGCAGCAATAGTTATCCATCAGATGTTATTGAAGATGGACAACTTCTAACGGTACACAGATTTGAAAAGAATAAAGATTGAAGAACATTTTAAAAAGCATTCTATACAGGATCAGCTAATACGGAAGTACAAATATCCAGTTGAAACTCATTTCGTGATAACAAATGATAAATACATTCTAAGAATGCATCGAATGCCGAATCCCGGAGGAAGACCAATTTTACTTCAACATGGTCTTTTAGATAGTTCGGCAACGTATATTCTCATGGGGCCAAATATTAGTTTAGGTAAGTGAACTGGAGTACACCTACACAGACTATTGATCGTTAGTTCAATTTATGTCATTAAAAGTTCAAATGAATTGCAATTCATTCTTGTGTTCATTGAACTGAAAAATATTAGACAAGCAAATTTTTGTTTTGATAAACATTTATTTCCGCTTAAAAAAATTACACACATCGGTTGCTGGCGTAAATATCCACAACTTCGTTAAACTAAATTCTAAATCTCATTTTAGGATATTATTTGTATGATTTGGGTTATGACGTTTGGATAGGCAATGCCCGGGGAAATCGATATTCTCGCAATCACACATCCCTCAACCCAGATAGTGATAATTCATTTTGGAATTTCAGCTGGCATGAAATTGCTGTTTTTGATATTCCAGCAATGATTGATTATATCTTAAGAAACAGGGATTTGGATAAATTATTTTACGTTGGACACTCACAGGTAAATTTCAATTACATTTAAGCATTTTACGTATTGGATACTCACAGGTTTTCCTAGCTATTTGAACAGAAATTTTTTACTGTCTGAAATTCGAATAGTAGTGAATTTTAGTTCAATTGCGTTTTGCACAATTACCGACAGCATTAGTTAGCCAAATTTTTTATTAATACTAATCATTACTATCCGATGCTCCGATTGTGTCTATATTTTTAAAAGAAAAGGTCCTAAGTGTCTTCCCTGAGGAACTCTTGAATGAGGAATGATGAAAAGGTTCAATATTCTTTTGTGGACTTAAAGTTACAACATTTACAATTTTACAATTTTTTAGAAAATTCAAAGTTTTCAGGTCTTCTTTTTATTTTATTTTTCAGGGAACAACAGTTTTATTTGTTATGTGTTCTATGCGCCCTGAGTATAACGATAAAATTATTCTAGCACATGCATTGGCACCAGTTGCATTTATGAAGCATATTCGGACTCCTCTTTTGCCACTAGGTGATAGAGCTCTTCAAGTTAATATCTCACATAATTTACTCAATTAAATTCAATTACAAATTCAAACAAAAAATCTTTTCAGCTACCAGTTGTCAAATCAATGCTGTTTGAATTCTTGCCAAATGCAAATTTATTCAAAGGAACCTGTCTGAGTGGAAAAAATGCCGAAGATATTTGCATAAATTTTTATTACATGTTTGTTGGAAGGAATACCAAGCAGTTCAATAGAGTAAATATTACTAAAGCATAATTGCTGCTTTAAAAAAAAAAACAAAACTTTTTAATGTGTAAACTTTTTCTACTTTATTTTTCTTAGACAAGATTTCCAATGATCTTGGGACATGTGCCTGCAGGAATTGCAACTAGACAAATTTTACATTATTTTCAATTAATTAAATCAGGTAAATTTCGAAGATATGATTATGAGCAGGATAATAAGAAAATTTATGGACAAAATGTACCACCGGATTATGATTTGAAAAAAATCACTGCTCCAATTGCACTGCATTACAGTTTGAATGATTATCTAAGTGAACCAGTTGATGTTTTAAAACTAAGTGAATTATTACCGAATGTTGTTGAAGTAAATAAAATAAAGCCACCACTGTGGAATCATATGGATTTTTTGTGGGCTTACGATGCACGAAAATTGCTACACTCGCGTATTCATGAATTAAATAAAAAGTTTTGGATCGAGAAGTAATTACTGTTTGTGAAAAATTAGATTAGCTTATGATTTTCAGTAGTAAATAGATATTTTTTTAAATAAATGTTCATATATCTTACCAATGTATTTGAAGTAATTTTAATGTATTAAACTCAGTTATGGATAATTTAAAAGCAATCCTACGACTGAAATTACTTCAGTCGCTATACAAAGAGTGATTCTCTATTGCCACTGTGGTTCTGCCTCCCGCTCAACCGAAGGAAATAAATCAAATTTCAATCTTTTTGGACACATTTCTATTTACGATTAGCTTAAAAAATAATTTTTTTTAAACAAAAGGGTTGGTTTAAAGCTCTAGAGGTAAATCGACTGTGTCTTTAGATATGTCTAATTATTTCTTAATATTTCTAAGCCATCGTACAAATTTACTATTTATTAGTACAATAAAATATGAAATAAAATACACCAGTGGGTCCCACGTACCTGCTCTCATGTATAGAACTTTTGTGCACTGAAACTTTGGAATTCAATGTTAGCAAGAAAAACAATAAAATTCAAATGAATCGGCATTATTTATTTTTAATAATTTTATTTTTTATAGATAACGACATAAAATGAAAAATTATAATAATTTGGTGGCTAGGACTTACTTGATGTCACATTGGATTATTCAAGTCTTTAAAAACCTTAAATAAATGGTAGAGTATTTTAATACTAAATTATAAAAAAAAAACTAAGAAATTACTTTGGTCATTAAAAAAAAGCACAAAAATACATTCAATTTCATTTGGTTTTGCTTATAAAAATTCTTTTTCATATACTTTGTGTTAAATTCAATAAAGTCCTTAAAGTTTTTTCTCATATAATGTTTTTTCTAGAACTTTAGTTTTTTCCAGCTTCACTAAAAAATCTCATTTGGATATGGGGCAATTAAGCAATCAAGCTATATTTCAAGACTTCTTCTAAAAATTTTGCCCAACTTAGTGTAAATTTTCGTATGAGGCAGATAAGCACTAAGAGAACTCAAAAATATGTGGTCTATAGAGCAAATATGGTTTTTGTAACTTGCTTAATAATAGAGATAGAGTAACGAGGATAGCAGCAGACGATAGATAGAGACTAACTCAATTTCTCGAAAGAGCGGTCTACGGGGCATGTAAGTACTCAGGCGGCGAATTGTCAATCCATTTTTAAGATACCAAAATTAAAAAAAAAAAATAATCTTTATTTAAAGATTCAAAAACATTATTTTTTTGAAAAATTTTGATATTTAATATGGCAATATCTTCTAATCTTATTTGAAATTTAAAATCATAGGAGCCGCTTTAAAGAAACAAAATCTTTTCCTTTACGGGTTTTTAACATTAGTTTTCGAAATACTTGATTTTCCAAAAAATTTTTACATATTTTAAAAACCAAAAAATATTTTTTTGAAAATTATGAAAATAAAAATTACTATTTTGAATCAAAAATTAAAAAAATGGTTCGTTAGGAGGAACCCCTTATAACCATTTTTCGAAAAATGGTTTCCCACCCATTTACTTGAAAACATTTATTTAATTTTTTTTAAGAAGAGTCTTATGCCATTTTTGAGAAAAATAAAATTTTGCAAAATTGTATAGATACCTATGGCAGGTTACATTATTTTTAGTTCTAAATAAAATAAAAAAAACCTGGCAGAATCACCAAAAAGTACTATGTACCCAGTCTTAAGAAAATCGATGCAGCTGTTTTTCGAAGTTCTGGTTGTACAAAATTCTGCATGACCAAAATTCCGTTTTTCAAAATTCTGTATATCAAAATTCTTCACATTTTAACATTATCAACACGATTTATTTTTTACAATATATTTACAGAATTTTTAAATACAGAATTTTGGAAAATATATTTCTTGTAATGGAACTAAATTAAACGTGGTTAGAACATACATACATTATTTAAACGATTTTAAATTAACTAGATGCTATCTTAATGAAGAGTTTTGGTCTGTTTTTGATGACGAAAATCAAAATATGGAAGTTTTTCCAAGAACATAAAACATTTTCGATGCTTTGAGTCGCGTACAGCCGTAGTAAAACTTAAAACTTCGTAAATTTGTCACAATTTCCGAGTAAGTTATAGCAAAAAAAAAAGTATACATAGGCTTCGAAAGTTTCAGTCAAGATTATTCCCAAAATCAAAGTCTTGCAGTCCATAACCATAAATGGACTCCAAGACATTGATTTTGGGAATAGCTTTTACTCATGTTTTTGACGCCTATACTTCTTTTTTTGCTATAACTCACAACTAAAATTTGCTGTGGGTTTTGGGCCTATAGAATCATAAAAAATGTTTGGACAGAATTTTAGTTTTGATAAGCAGAATTTGGAAAAACAGAATTTTAACAGAATAAAAAAATGAAATGCAGAATTGTAGACATACAGATTTTTGATATACAGAATTTTCCATTTATAGAATTTTGAAATACAGAATTTCGGCCAAACAGAATTTTTACCAGACAGAATTTTCAAAAAAAGCTGAATTTTGATCAAGCAGAGATTTGAAAACCAGAATTCCGACCCGCTCCCTAAGTAAATTCATTAAATTTCTTTTAGTAAAGGCTACCTTTGGATGGAAAACTATTTTTTCAAAAATGGTTATTAATAGTACCTCCCAAAGAGCCATTTTGTATTTTCGATTTTCTTCAAAACTGTTACTAATTTCAATTAATATTTATGGTCAGGGGACTGAGTACTTTCATAGTTTTTGCCGCTAAAACATTTTAACGCAGTGTAAGAAAAAAATAAAAAAAAACTTATATAATTTAGGTTTTACTAAGCCTATATTAAAATGTAAAAATATATGCCTGCTTACTTGATACTAGATATTAATTTTTATCATAAAAAGTATGCTATCTAACGTCAATAATTAAAAGTTAGTTTTAGTTTTGGAAGTTAAATAAGAGAACTATGAGAATTTTTCCCTTCGAAAACGGGAAGGAGACACGTCAGGGGAGTGAGAATTAGACCCTTCGAAGAATTTTTTGAGTAATGAAAATACATATGTCAGATCTTAATAATTTTGTCTGGCCATGTAGACATCAATTAGATTTATAATTAGAAAAAAAATCAGATAGAATACTTGAACAGTTATTAAAATATCAGCGGAGTGGTCGAAAACTCCATCGCTTGTAGAATCACCCTTATACAATATCATATTATTAAAAAATCAATTTAGAAAAAACTGTACAAGAAAGAATTTTTCTGAAAAATTAAGAAAATAATACTTACGAAAATTGAATTTTGATGGCGAGCTACATTTACATATGTTTTATTTAATTTAGGGCCAGTTTCATATGTTCATATGATATATGTATAAAGTTTCGGATAGATATCCGACACATAACGATATCCGGCAGATAAAAGTGGCTGTTATTTCATTTCTGTTTCATCATAAAAGTCTCGGATAAACTAACTGGTGGATAAATTTACAGTTTGAGAACGACATAAAACATCAAAAACATACTGAAAATTAAATTTTTGTTGTCAAAACAAAAAATCCTTATCGTTTTAATTAAAAATGTCACTGGTTTTCAGTATTAAAATTCAGTATGAACCACAACGGATTAATTCAAAGCGAAATTCAAAAAATTACGATGAAAACTAATAGCAGCTAGGGATCTTCTGGATAAAATATTTAATAGCTACTTGAACCGGTGGATATGCTATCCGAGACTTTATCAGTCGAATATTACTATCCGAAACATTTGAAACCAAAAGGTTAACTTAAACTGTCAAAAAAGTTCCGAATAGGCTATCCAAGACTTTACGTACAAGTATATAAATTCAATTTTTTTGCCAAATTTCTCCCAAACAATCAGTTTTTTGAAAGAAATAACAAAGGAAATAATTTTAGCTCATAGAATTTTACACATGACTTTTTGGTTTTGTGTTAGTGAAATATTTTACACACAGCTACTTCAGAGCCGCAGTATGATCGTTTAATATACTGCACGTCACTTCTTTGATAGTGCCCAGCATAATAAAATGAAAACAAGATCCAATCCAACGTACTATAATCGGCAAGTACCAGTGTGGCTTCCGGCTAGGCAGATCGACTAAAGACCAAATATTCACTCTCAGGCATATCCTGGAAAAGACTAAAAAATTTCAAGTCGAGACACATACCATCTATTTATTGACTTCAAAGTCGCACATAATAGCATACATTGTCAGGAGCTGTATATATGACTTTGGATCACAGGAAAACTGATCCATTTGTGTCATGTAACATTGGAAAATACGCGATGCAATGTGTCACTAGGAAAAGGCCCTTCCGTGATATTCTAAATATGCACAGGGTTTTGGCGAGGAAATAGGCTATCATGTCGTTCCTTCAATCTCGTTTTGGAGCAAAGTGTGCGCAGGGTAGGTGTTAACACTGAAAAATATTTTCAACAGATCTGTCCAACTTCTAAGGTATGCCGATGATATCGACATTTCCACATAATTTGTTGCTTCCAACAGGCCGTAATAGAAGCTTTTACAGCAGTTGGAAGCATCACGGAAAACTTTATACAAGCTATCAATAACCAATGCAATTATCTGCCTGTTGATAGCAACAACTTCGAAGTAGTTAAGGAGTTCACTTAACTTGAAGTAAACATCAATCCCACGAACGACATCTTAGTAGTGAATTACACTAGCAAACCAGTGCTACTGGTTCTTCCTTTTTACGATTTTTTTTTAATGAATCATGATCTTAATTATGACCAGGTTAACAATATTTTTCATAGAAATTTTGCACTATCTATTAGATAAAAAAAAAAAAATTGTTAAATTTTGAATTTAGAGGATTTAAAAGACTAAACATATAGTCCAAATTTCGTTTTCATCAATTGCCTGAAGAACATTGTAAACAATTAATAAACATCAAATTTAAGTTTTTAAACAATTAAACCTAATATCCCATAAAAAAAGTTTTACTTTTTTGTTTCAATCTTTTAAAAATTTCCCAACAACTCTTGTTTAGACAAGAAAATAGAACAATTAGCCCTCATTAAAGATACAATAATTAAAAAACATTACCAAACCAATGACATTAGAACATCGTTAATTTGTTTTCCAGTGCAATTATCAAATAAAATTTAAACAACGGTATTTACCCTCATATATTCCTAATGCAACTTCTAAATATGATATCTCATTATCTGTAGATGAAGGAACAAATATTTTAAAAATTATAACACAATAGTGTAAAACTAGGTTAAGCAACCTTAACCCTGTTAATAAATCTTTTCAACTCAATTGCAATTATATACCACCAATAATTATAAAAATTTTAGCAAAAAATAAGGCCCTGATAAAACACTTAGTCAGGAGCGGATCTATACGCGTTTTGATATTTACGTAGATCTTAAAGTGCGAAAATCTTTTTATACTCAAAACTTTGTTAAAAGAATACAGAGAGCTAAAAACCTTTGGAAAAGTATTGGAAGTCTGGCTTCAGCAGATGGTTTGCGTTATAAAAAAGCTGAATATTGTGCTCTTAATGGAGCTTTAAGCTTAAGAGAGGTTTAAACTAAACTGTTAAAATAACAAAAATGACACGAATGATTAAAATAGAAGCACTATTTCATGCTACCATCTAATTTGAACAAAGGTTGGCTTATGTTAACCAAGCATTAAAATAAAACTGGGAAAACGTATCTACCCAACTTCCCCATGTCTGCCGTAACAATTAAAATACACAAATATTTCAATAAACATATTGCCGCCACTGGGTTATGGTTTATTCGTTTTATTTATCGATGTCATACCTCAACTTCCCCGCCTTATTATCTCTGTCAACACGGTCGGCGCGTCGTGTTGATGGTGGCATGCCTCAAGCCAAACGGTGGTGTAGGTATAAAACTACCATCTCTGACACTCATGTTGAGCTATGATGGGCGTCTAATGGGTGACAATTATTATTATTATTATTACAAAACTTTTGGAGTTCATCTGCCTCACATCCAAAATTTTCACTTTTATTTCTGTTGCTTTGTTTTCACTCTATTTTTTTTTTTTATTCTTTTAAATTTATTCAAATTTAATCCATCGTCGTCCGTGTAAACGTCTCGTTGCGTTGGTTGTTGGCTTCGGTACGCAGAGCAGAGGTGGTAGAGCGTAAAGTTAAAAAAGAAGGTAATTTTTCGGTCTATATTATTAGTTGTGCCTTGGACATCATAATGAAAGTAATGACATTACGTCGTCGGAATGCACTGTGTGCATTAATTTTGATTATCAAAAGTTTATCATGTGTGATGAGTGCGGAAGAAGAAGATTATGATGGTAGTTTGGAAGAGGAGGAGGAGGAGGATTCAGGGGAGAAAGTTACAAGGAAGAGTATAAGGGAGGATTCATCGTTAAAAGTTGTACGTTTTTAATTTAATTTAATTGTTTTTATTGTGTTAAAAAAAAATATATCTTTACTCAAAAGGACAAATTAATTGCAAAATATGGATACGAGTCGGAAGTACATCAAGTGACAACGGAAGATGGTTACATTTTGAAAATGCACAGGATACGCAATACTGGCAAGCAGCCTATCTTCCTACAACATGGTTTAGTTGATAGTTCAGCTGGATATGTTATTATGGGACCAAATGTCAGTCTTGGTAAGTTCTTAAATCATTATCTATAGTATCGGAGTAAAAACTATTCTAGTAAGTAAAATGTCTAGATATTATAAAAATTTCATTGGGTAAAGAATTTGTTTGTATTTTTAAATTGAAGTTCTCAGCTATCCACCTTGGAGAGTTTCCCATATATTGATTTAAGAAGTGAAAATGGGGAACAGGTAAAGAATAAGCATATAAAAAGGAAAAAGTCATAAGCATATAAAATAAAATGCTGGGCTGGATCGCATGCACTTGCTTTTAAGTTTAAATTGCCTGGAACTTAAGAACTTTTGAAATATGCAAGTAATTACAGAACAAAATAGAAAAATAGCATTTAAATCGAAATTTTAATGGTATAAACAACTCGTAAGACACTTAGAGCTAAAAAACGGTTACCATTTGAATACTTTAAAAAAAATGAGTATATGAAAAAAAAATTTAAGCCGTGCGTTGGAGCGTGTATTTTTTAATTAATTTCTTATATATAACATTTAGGTAACATTTCTTAACAAACATTTTAGCACGCCAATTTTGAGTATTTATTAATATACATTTATGAATTTAGTTTCAAACGAATTCTTCAACCCGTTTTCAAAATATTGAATTTTCAAAAAAAAGAAATTAATGTTTGTTTCTAAATTTACCTTATTCAAAATTCTGGTATGCAATTTTATTTAACTTAATTAAGAGAAACTTTTGGGTTACGTACGAATGACTGAAAAAAATTTCGATTTTTCTCGACTTTTCTCGAATTTTATGCAAATTAAAATACCGACTTTGTTTTTACCGACTAATTAAAATGTCCACATTTTGAAATCTCGACTTGCCCTGAAAGAAGTCGAGAAAAAATATCAACATTCAGTATTCCTCCCATAAACAAAGTAGATATAAATCGGGATTTTAACCAGTCGACATTATTTTTACCTGTCGACATTTTGAAAAAGTCGATATTTTAAAAAGTTGACATTTTATGAATCGGTAAAATTTTTCTCTAGATTTTGATAAGTTGGTCTTATAGTCGAGATTTTTTTGTCGAGATTATAAAAATCGACCTTATGGAGTCGATATTAAAAAAATCGAGATATCATACCCAATCCGAAACTTTTGCATACAAAAAATTAATGCAATCGGATGAGGTGTTTATGAGAAAATCTAAAATAATAAAAACGTAAGCAAAATTAACAAAAACTTAAAATCGTTCGAGCCGTTTTTGAGATAATTTAGATTTTCCTTAACGGTTGTGTGGCAAGTATAGTTATTTTTTGAGCTAATAAATTTCAATTTCCCCTCTGGAGAGTCAGCTTTAAGTTCAAAATTTAAAGAAGGTGTCATCGTTGGCTTAGGCTATAGGTCCAGGTATAAACAGATCGTCCCTCTTCTCACGAACTGACGTATCTGTTTTTTTAATATTTTACAGGGGAGCTGTTTTTAGTTTTGTGTACGCCTTCCATTGAAGTTATTTCTGAGTTTTACAATGGTTTTGATATGTTTTTTTTTTTTTGTAAAATGGAAAAAAATAATTAAAGTTTCAAATGATATCAGATTAAATGTAAACACTATACTAAAAACAGTTCAAACAGTTTTTGTTCTACAGAGTATAGTTAACAAGAAGAACCTAACACCTTTTAAATTTATTTTAGTGATTTAGTTGGTGAGTACCAACAATAGGCTTACATCTTAACATAGACTCAAGGCATATTACCGATTGATGGCAATGAAGTTTACCTAGCACATATATGCCCAAATCCCAAAAACGACAATTTGCGAGTTACGTGACTTCGTGAGAAGAGGGACGAGACAGACAGAATTTTTTGATGTTCTCTATCATCGTAATTTCACGTTTGATTGTTATCTCGAAATTTTGTATTCACGAACACAAAACTTGCTCTATAGTTCCTAGAAGTAGTAGTAATAAAAATACAAATATGTTGGTAGGTATACAAAAAATCTTTTTATTATGTTAAATTTAACAATTGCACTCGCATGTATTTACTCTTTAATTTGTATGAAAACACCCACGCTAAATATCCCCTGAAGATGGCAATATAATAAAATTGTACATATAACTTTTCAATTAATTTTGAAATTTGCAAAAACAAATTGTTTCAAAAAATTGTTTTGTCAATATTAAAATTTAATGCATATCATGAACTCGAAATTTTTACAAAACCATGTTTTTACAATGCTAGGGAACACGAAATATGTTGGTCTCAAAATTATGCCTATATGTCCGTTGATCTTCAGCCCAAACTCGATACATAAGGTTTTTTTGGTCATTCCTCTACACGTTTTCTTCTATTTTGTCTAGAATCAAAAATAGAGGTTCCTGCCAAAATTTTTTTAACAGTGTTTCATAATCATATCCCTTTTTAAAAAATGGCACTACAACTTTTCTTTAAAAATTCTAATAAATTAATTAGAGTGAAGGCTACCTTTGAGTGGGAAACCAGTTTTCAAAAAATGCTTATTAGCTTTCCAAAAACAACATTTTTACTTGTGACATAGCAACTAAAGACCAATTTTTGGATTCCCGCAAAAAAAACCTTTCGAGATTACAATCAAACATGACACTACGATGATAGAAGACACGAAAAAAGTGGGTGGCACAAATATGTATGTCTATCTGTCCGCCCGTATATTGACCTACAGCCTAAGTCACTGAAGCAATTTTCCTAAAATTTTGAACTTAGGGTTTTCTGTAGCTCTCCAGAAGGGAAATAGAATTTTTTCTTAGCACCAAAAATTACGGTACTTGCCTTACAACCGTAAATGAAAAACTTATTTATCTCAAAAACAGCTATAACAATTTTGATAAAAAAAATCAGTGTATTACTGTAATATGGTGCACTTTTTGATAAGAAAAAAATTTACCGAAAACCGTTATTAACGGCATCTGCCATATAGTTGTTTTTTAAATTTTCGATTTTCTCATTAACAGCTCAAACGGTTTGAGTCAAAATTTGTATGCAAAAAATCTTTTAAAATAGTAATAATATTGCATATCAAAACTTTAAAAAAAGTAAATTAAAAATTATTTTTTAAAAATTATATTTTTCAAAAAAAGGTTTAAAAATGTATTTTAATACATGCTCAAAATTGGCATACCAAAACTTATTTTTAAAAGGTTATTGAAATTATATATATACAAACAAATTTTTTTAAGAAAACCGCTGCAACGATTTTAATTTAAGTAATCAAATGGCGTACTTGTTTTTGAGTTTATAGTTTTTTAACTAGTTGATTAAACAATTAAAAGAACGATTTAAATGCTTTTTTATATTTTTAAATATATTTTTTTTAATAACTTTCATATTTTAAGTTCTTAATTTCAAGCAACTTAAACATGAGAGCAGCTATGTGCGATCCAGTCGTGCATTTTTTTACATGTGATATAGGTACTATAAGGCAAATTTTGGATTCGTGAAAAAAAACTTTGAGATAACAATCAAACATGACATTACGATGAGAGAGAACACCAAAAAAGTGGTTGCCAAAACTATGTCTGTCTGTTCGTCTACAGCCTAAACGACCCGATCAATTTTCTTCATACTTGGTACATAGTGGGTTTTGGTGATTATGCCCACACGTTTTTTAATTTTTTCTAAAACCAAAAATAATGATACCTGCTATACTGTTTTTAGCAATTTAAACAACCGTATTTTTCTCAAAAACAGCCTTACAAGTTTTCTTAAAAATAAAATCAGTAAAATATGTTTAGTGAAGGCTTCCTTTGGGTGGAAAACCATTTTTTTTAAAAATGGTTATTAATAGTACCTCCAAAAGTTATAAATATTTTTGTGACCTTAGATTGAAAAAAAAATTTGTTTTGGATTTTAAAAAAACCGTTTCAATTTTTTTTTATTTAAAGATTTTTCTAAAGTATTTTAAGAAAACTATCTAGGATTTTTTTTAACGGCAACTACGATTATTATAAAGCTTTTGCTGTTGGCCAAAAGTAGTTTGATCTACTACCATAAAATATAAAAATATACAAATAGCTAATATTAATATTTCCTCTCATAGAACGTTTTTTTTTTAAAGTTTCTGAATATCAGATAAACAGATTTTGATGAATTTTTTTTACATACAAATTTCTAGTAAAATTTTAAAATATTGCATATCAAAATTTTTTAAAAAAAAGTTCATGAATTTTCTAAAAAAGTTTTAAATTTTGTTTTGAAAATTTGATATTTCAAAATCGGGTAGACAAATTTTTTTCAAATTTTTGCTTCATGTGCAAATATATAAAACTTAAGATTTGCATACCAAAAGTTTTTCTTAAAAAAGTTTTAAGAATTTTGTATATGTATAAGAAATTATTTAAACAAAAAACGATTTCCAATTATTTATGTCCATACGATTTATATAATACAGAATTAAGATGGCGTTCTTTTTTTTCATCTCAAACTCTCAACGAAGTTTTTTTATTTTTATCTCATAATTTCCATATCTTTTCATACAATTTTCTTAAAATCCCAGTGCCTTAGACATAACAGCAAGAACGTGCGACCAAGTCATGCATTTTATTTATCTTCGATTTTTTCTAAAACGGAAAAACCAATTTCAATAACACACAGGCTTACGTGGCTTGTAAAACTTGTTCTAAAGGTAATTTTTGACGACATTCCAAATCCGTCATACATTTTCCGACATCAGCTCTGGTTTGTGGGATATTCCCGTTAAAAGGTTTTAAATATGTGATTTTTCGTTATTTCTGAGGTTACATTAGCAGCGAGCTGTTTACTTTTTCAAAATTCAGTTTCAGTAAAAAGAATAGACTTTCTTTTTAGTCTTCGAGAAATCCTCAGTGTTTAGTCTTCAACTGCCTTTATATAATTTAATAAAAGAATGGTAAAATGTTTAAACTTTTTTTATCCGATGGAAATCTTTAGAAAGACACTTGGTTAGAATCGGTGCCGAATAGTAGAATTTCTAAAAAATATTCCTACATTTGTTGTTGTTGTTGTTTTTCCCATTTCTCTATTTGGAAAATCAAATATTTTTTGATCAACAGGTTTGATTTATTTTTAAACTGGACGTATAAGAACATTTTATAAATTTTTATTATAAAAAAAATAATGGTAAATTTGTACAAAAGTTAAAAATCGCTTTGGATATTTCTTATTTCACAAAAAACGGTTTCTTCAATTTTAATACAACTTTTTGTGTATACAAAAATTTACCACAAATTATAAAATTTAAATTTTAAATGAATATTAAGTGCACAATCGATCTTTCAATTTTTAGGAACTGGCACTTTTATTCTTTATTCGCTATTAGTTTTTTTCTCACCCTGAACTTTAAAACTTGACCTATTGATAAACAGTTTTGACAAGTTTGCAGCCATATAAATGGTTTATATGAATTTTTGATTTTGAGCACTTTCTGCACAAAAAATCCACTTGTTGCTCAATGACTAGGTAGTCGTAACCATTATTATAATTTCATAATTATTTAATTTTTGTTGTGGCTCAGGATATTTTTGGGTTTCACTTGTCACTAATAGTGTGGCCAAGCCTCAACGAATAAATTTTTTTAACATATACAAAATTTTTTTAGGATACCTGTTAGCAGACCTCAACTACGATGTATGGCTGGGTAATGCACGTGGAAATCGATATTCCCGTAATCATACAACATTAGATCCAGATGAATCAAAATTTTGGGATTTCAGTTGGCATGAAATTGGAATGTATGATTTGCCAGCTATGATTGATTATGTTTTATTGACAACTAGATTCAGACGACTACATTATATTGGACATTCACAAGTATGTATATGAAAAAAAAAACTTTTAACTATCATAAACAAACTCAAATTAATTGTTGTTGCTTATTCAAGGGTTCCACATCATTTTTTGTTATGTGTTCCATGCGACCTGAGTATAATCGAAAAATTATATCAATGCATGCCCTAGCACCAGCTGCATACCTATCTGAAACTGAAGATCATCCTTATATCAAAGTTATAGATTTATATTTGAAGGTAAGTGCATATTTTTTCAGCGGAATTGGAAGCCCTACAATTGTGTTTTTTAGAGCTTAGTTGGAAGTTCCATTAGAGAACTCTTTACTGGCGAGTTCAGATTTCTCTGTAGTGTTACCAAAGAAACTCGACGTACCTGCATTGAAGCCATATTTACAATAGCTGGTCGTGATGAAGATGAATTCAATGAGGTATTTAAACTTTTTTTTTAACACACTTTCACACTAACACCTATAATTTTCTTTTATTCAGAGAATGTTCCCGGTGATTCTTGGTCATTATCCAGCAGGTGCTTCAGCAAAGCAACTCAAACACTTTGTTCAAATAATTAAAACCAGTCGATTTGCTCCGTATAGCTATAGTGTATCGAAAAATTTGGCACTTTACAAAGAACATCTGCCACCAAAATATGATTTGACTAAAGTGAAAGTTCCAGTTTATTTGTATTATTCATTGAATGATTTGCTCGTCCAACCAAATAATGTGGAGCAATTGTTTAAGGATCTGGGAAATCCAGTTTCGAAATACTTAGTACCACTTAAAGAATTCAATCATATGGACTTTTTATGGGCTTCAAATGTTAAAACTTTACTCTACGATGAAGTTATAAGGAATTTGAGAAAATTGAAAACGTTAGAATCGGAGTAGATAATAAACCTTCATGATGAATCACAAATTTCATCTACTTTATTTATTTTATCAATAAAATTAATTTATTTATTTTATTATTTTGATGCCACTAAGAAGCTGATAAGGATAGCAATTAAAATATATCAAACTATTAAGTAGTTAATTTTTCTAAAGTATATTTTTAAGGAAATATAATGCTTTTTAAGTTTGTTGCTCAACTCTTTTGTTTTATTCTTAAAAAAAAAATTTTTTTTGAGAGTCAGTTTTAGTATTGTCACCTTCCTTATTTTATAAAGGACCAAGCTCTAAATATGCAGATTTTCTTCCAGGTCGTGGGAAACTAATGACATAGTTTGTTTCCGATAAATATGAAAGTGGACTATTTTGGAGCTTACTTATTAATTCAGGTTTGGATACATTTAATCATCCTAAAGCTTAGTACGCTGCTGATGCAAATTTTGAATTAGTCACTAAAGTCTTACAAGAAAAGGAAATTCTTATGAAAACAAAGCAGAAAAATATTCACCGACATTAAAAAAACAAAGGCAGCAATATGTATGAATTCATTTTTTCCGCACACACAACGACTCGATGTAAAATGAACACAAAGACGCCAATTTTAAAATGGAGTTATCATGTTTCTCCCAAACACCACAGATATGTGCATATGTCAATATACTCATTAAGAGTCAAAATATCGAAGAGGCATAGACAAAAATTAAAGAAAAATGTTTAATAACCATTCTTAAACAAAAAACATATACGTCTGAGTGAACTGTAAAATTTTGAACTATTTCAACTAGACTGAAATCATGGTTTAAACATTTTATATTTTAGGTTTGGTTTTTTTTTAACAATAAAAAATTCATTATAAAATTTACTATGAATATTATATATTATTATTTATTATAAATACATAAACTTAATTACAATAAATAAAAATAATAATATTTTTGTATTTTAATCTTTTAAAAATGGTTTAAAAGATAAAAATAGGATAATAAGAGGACAATTCACAAAAATGAGCATAATAATTATTTTCCTTTTTAAGAAAATAAAATAGAGTGGACAGGATACCGAAAAAGAGGACTGTCCTGTCATTCACTATTTGTCTAAAATTAATACAAGCACTGAACATTAATCAAAACAGTTTAAATTAAGTTCACTAAACTAAAATTATTTTTAAATTTTTTTCAAAAATATTGACTTTGTATTTCATTTTGTCAAAAAATATTCATTTAAGCAACTTGATAAAAAATTGGAAGTATTTGAATAAGTTTCACCACAGTTGTGTTTTTTCTATTAAAATCCACGCCTCAGAGCATACCAACATCCTTTGTAAAAGTATATTTTAGTTTCCGTTTCAAAAAATTGGCTCAACAGTTCAATTTGGGAATTTCTATGTTATTTCCCACTAGAAAATTCATTTCAAAGCAACAAATTATTATAATATAAAGGGTTTTTCAAAAGAGACGCTACAAAAACACAAGCGACAGGGACAGCAAACGACGCCATATTTCTTGCCACTCTTTTGACATTTCTCTTCAGTAAGGTTTGCCATTTCATGGATGGAAAGATGTACGAGCCAACAACGAGTCGAAATTATTAAAATTTACTACCGAAATTTGGAGTCTGTGGCCCCAACGTTAATAGCGCTACGTCCAATTTATGGTCGTCATAATCGTCCTAGTAGATCAACAATTGAGCGTCTAGTAGAAAAATTTGAATCCACAAGCACAGTACAAAATGTTCCCAAGCCAGTGAGACAAATAAATGCCCGTAGTGTCGAGAATATTGCTGCCGCTGAGGCTTCAGTTGCAGAAAGCCCAAATGTGTCTCTCACACGTCGTTCTCAAACGTTGGGCATCTCTGTGACGTCGTTTTGGGGAATTTTCCGAAAATATCTTGGCCTACATCCTTACAAGATTAAATTGACGCAAGAACTGAAGCCTCGTATGTTTGTGAATTGGGCTTAGCAACAACTTGAAAATGATTCGGATTTTCATCGAAAAATCATCTTCAGTGATGAGGCTCCTTTCTGGCTGAATGGCTTCGTCAATAAATAAAATATGCGGTATTGGTCAGGCAGCAATCCACACGTACTCCATGAGTCAGCTTGGTATGGTTTATGGGCCGGCGGCGTCATTGGGCCGTACTTCTTCCGTGATCATCAAGACCGGCGAGTTACTGTGAATGGGGATCGCTACCGTTCAATGATAACCGAATATTTTTGGCCCCGATTGGATGATATGGACTTGGAGGACATGTGGTTCCTACAGGACGGCGCCATAAGCCACACAGCAAATGTCACAATCAATTTATTGGAAACCAAGTTTGGAGAACGTGTTATCTCACGAAATGGTACAGTCGCTCGGCTGCCTCGGTCGTGCGATTTGACGCCATTAGACTATTTTCTGTGAGGCTACGTCAAGTCTATGGTCTATACCAACAAGGCAGCGACGATTTATGAACTTCGAACGTGAAATTGCAGCAGTATCGGCCGATTTTTGCTTGAAAACCGTCGAAAATTGGGTTCAGCGTCTGGACTTCTGCAAGCGTGCCCGTGGTGGCCATTCAAAAGAAATCGAGATCCATGCATAGTGGCAACCAACGTACTTTCACAAGAATAAAGAATTTCATTGATATCTAAAACCGTTGTTGTTTTATTTAAAAAAAAAAACTTTTAAAATACACTAGTCACGGAAATTAAAGGAACAAATTTTGTTTAAATTTTTATTAGTGTTTTTTTGAAAAGCTGTATCTTTGTGATGAGTGGTCATATTGTGTTGAAACAAAAAGCATTACACAGCTTTAGGTATTTTGTCTTGATATTTGTTTGCAAATTATTTTTCTACAATACCGTACAGTATTGCGTTATTGTAAGAACTGACACCAAACTTTTATTTTTTTGTTTTTTTGAAGGTCCCCATTTTCTAAGATAATTTTGTTTGAGTTAATTAAATGTAATGGTCAGATAACCTGCTTATTCGTCTTCAATTTATTTATTTTCTGGTCGTACAATTTTTTTTTGCATGGTTTATCAAACTTTGAATGAAAAAAATACGTTAGTCTTTTATTACCAATACTTAGCAAAAAATAACGTGATCAAAAATTAAAGGACAGTTTTGGAAATTTGAGTAAGTTTTTCATGTTTTTTTTTAAAGAGTTTGTAGAATTTTTTTTTCGTCTTCACCGTTACTTTAAAAAAAGTACTAAGAAACTACTTTTTGTCGTCATTCGGTAAATCTTTTGTTGCTTTTCAAGTTTTGATTTAAGGACTTGCGTTGGAAAACAGATTTATAGACTCTTACAGCATCAATATTTTTGTAAATTGTCAAATTGATTCACCAAACCGTTTTTCTTTACCAAATTTTCAAAGTCTTACAAACCAATTAAAGGGATAAATTGTGTTATTCCTATACTTAATGTAGGCCGGTAGGCGTAATCGCAATGAACTAAATACATTAATTTTCGTTGACTTTTTCCATAGTTTCGCATTGGTTAAATATTTTTTTTTGACTTGAAATGAAATAATAAGTACATTTTTGCAAAAAAGTATAAACAAAATTTTAAGTGTTTTTGTATCAAAAAATGTCGTTTTTTTTGAAAAATTTACTTTCTTTTTTCAGTCATACTGTTTTAAAGAAAATCAAAAATAAGAAAAATGATTTTGCACCTGAAGAAAGCCTTTTATTAAAATAATTTTAAATATTATGTTAAAAACGTGTGGGGGAATGACAAACAAAAAACGCAACGTGATACCGAAAAATCGATTCAGCCGGACAGAATTGTAAGACCCCTTTTTGGTCTTCAGAATCGTAGAAGAAATTTTGTCAAAAAATCGAGTTTTATTTTTTTCCGAATGCATAATTTCTTATATACATAGTAACTACGAGTACATTTAGAGAACGATTCTCATAAGGTATTTCAAAAAGCTACAGCGTAAAGGTTGGAATGAGAACAAAAAACAAATCGTGCGGCAATTTTCCAAAAAAAATTACACAAAACAGAATAAAATTTATTAAATAAACAACAATAAACAATAGCATTTAAAATACCATGCTACACCTATTTGTAAAGCCATAGATCGCTTTATTGTTTTTAATTTTAGGAAAAGTTGTTTGGATTGAAGTTTTTTTGAAAAATAAATTGTTGAACTCAAAATTTAGAAAACAGAAAAGAATTAAAAAAATTTGTTTCCAAAATTTAACTCTTAAGTAGGGTGAAAGTGTCAACAGTGGATCACATTTTACGTTTTTTTTACTTTTTACGAGCTTGTATTAATAAAAGTAGACATATTTTTTTCCACAGCATTTTCAAAGTTTAGTGAGATAGTGAAAAATTTAGTTTTAAAATAATTTTCCATATGATTCACTGTATGTTGAGTGTAGTAGTGCATAGTACGCAGTGAATCAGAGATTTAAAATCAGTTTATTAAAAAAACATTTGATTTTCTTTTGATATTATATTAATTCTTATTAATCTATGTACATAACATTAAAAAAAAACGAAAATGAAAACTCTTTAAGTATAAATAAAAAAAAAAATATAAAACTTAACATTTTAGTCAGTAAGTCAGTCAGACAAAATAAATAAATAAAAAGGGACATTATTGTGAGACCCATTGATTCACTATAATCCCCGATTCACTCTTGACAACTTTACCCTAAAATTTTTATTTTGAAAATTAAATGTTCTTATTAGTTTTTAATCAAAAATAGAAAACTGAATGCTCAAATGTCTTGTACTTTTAGAAAAAATCATATATAAGAAATCAATTTTTTCAAAAGGAAAAACTTTTTTTTGGGTTAGGTACAGATATTTCCCTTGTTGTCACACACTGACTGTAACAATTAACTCAGGCTGCAACAAGAGCACAAAATCATGAATCGGAACCACAAATTCAACCTTATCCTAAAATCTTATTTGTCTCATAAAATTTATTTAAAATTAACGTGTATTTTATAAACGCCTATAAATATGCTTCTTTTAACTTAACAAATTATATTAACACAAGACCTCATATCTTCTCGTAATCCCGTTTTATCGTAAAGTTTATTCCATGCCATTTTGAGAGAAATTACGAGATAACAACGCCTATGAACACAGTATGAAGAGGCAATACAAACAATTATTCCTACCACCTGATACTTTTAAAACTGAGAACAATTAGGCATGTAAAACTGCAACCACACTTGTCTGTGCAAACACTAACCAACCATCATCCCTTCTTGAACATGTAAGATGTAACTGTTAACATGTGTTCCATTCCTGAAACGTTCACACAATAACTGTTGTTCATCCTTCTACTTCCGTGTTTCGTGTTCCTTGTACAAATTTATCGGAATCACACAAAACTAAAAACATTGCAAACACAGTCAGGGTGGAAAATTATCGACCGGCGCATAACACTCGTTATCACCACCACTGTAGCGCCCGCCAGCCCAAAATGTTCATCATCATTCTCTCTATCATACATCACACCTATACATTTATCGAACACACCACACGATAGATACATTTCAGTTCTAATATAACTCTTACGGGACTCGGAACGGATTCAAAGTGCGGATGTTTTGTGTCATCGCTTCAATTTTTCTTCATTTTTTTGTGTCGGTGAAGAGCATTTTAAAAGGAAAAGATTTATCATTTTATTAAGTTTGTGGGGAAAGGGAAGCATTTTTAAGGGTAGATTCTGTTATTCTACGATGCAATTTGTTATTCTTTCCTTTTTTGCGTAAAACAATATAAACATATCGGTTATCATGTTGTTGTTGCATAAATTTTGTAAATAATATTCCTCCCAAAATTATTCACGAGTGTTACTGAACCCGAAAATTAAAAAACAAAAAAAAAATCAAGGAAGATGAAGAATGGTGATTCTTCAGCATAGGGGTTAGCGCAAGTCTCATTTTTTCCTCCAGTTTGTGGAATAAATCGATTTTGAGGTTATAATTTTCTGGAAGAAGGCTACACAGTGTAATTTTTTCTTCTTCCTTTTCGAGCAGCAAAAAAAAAAAAAGGGAGTGGGGTGTGATTGTGCTTAGTTTGCAGTTTTTTCTTCTAAATTTTTTGCCATTAGCAAATTGGATTATTTGTGTTGGAAATTTTATTCGAGTTTCAATTTCGATTGATTTAAAAAAATAAAGTGAGAAAAGTTTTAACGGTTTTCCAAAAAAAGAAAACTTGTGAGAAAATTCGGAAAAGTTTGAAATGATTTTCCTACCATCAAAACAGAAATAAAGTGAAAAATTGATTTTAAAATATTTACCAAGACTGAGTAAGTTCCTCAAGAAAAAAGCAAAGGACTCTCAAAAAACAGTATCGATAAAACACTTTTTCACGACCCTCAAAGGTCCAAGTTTTAATTATAATGGAGGACGAACTACGTTGCCCGATATGTAAGCAGTTATTCGCGAATCCCGTTCTCTTGCCCTGTTATCATGCTCTCTGCCTGGCTTGTGCAATAGACATCCAAGCTGCCTACACACCGGCTGTGGTTGCTGCCACAGCTAATGGGAGCTTGCCCTCGGCCGTAACAGGTTGCGCCGCAAGCCATCATCACAGTCACCATCATCCAAATTCCACACATCACTCATCGACTTCCTCAGCCGCAAGTACTTCCAGTTCGGGAACCACAGAAAGCAGCTCCGACCAGGACCAAGCCGATAAGGTCAGCATTTTCAGTGAAGCCGATTCCGGAGTCGTGTGCTGTACATCCAGACCTGGTTCGTACGTTGGCACTCCCAATCTTCAGGCATTGCTCTTTCCGCCCTCTGGTGGTGCTGTGTATTATTTGATCTGCCCACATTGCCGCAAAGTCGCCTTCTTCGACGAAAGTGGAGTACGGAATCTGCCACCGTACAAGACAATGGAATCCATAGTTGATAGATTTTGCGCACGCGAAGCCCTTCGCTGTCAAATGTGCGAAACCGATCCCAAAGTTGCTTCCCTTATATGCGAACAGTGCGAGATACGTTACTGCGACGGCTGCAGGGAATTGTGTCATCCAGCTCGGGGTCCTCTGGCCAAGCATAATCTAGTCAAGCCCACAGGAGCAGCCCAGCAACGGGAATCATTGTGCGCCGAACACTCGGAACCGTTTACCCTGTTCTGTTTGAATTGCAAGGGACCAGCCTGTGTGCAATGTGTGAACGAGAACGTTCATCAATCACATGACGTTCAACCGATATTACAGACCTGTAAGGCACAAAAGGTACGTTTATTGGTAGAGAAAAAAATAGATGATAGCATTTTGTTTTGTTTTTTTGTGTTTCCTTTTTTATTGATAAAATGAGATTAAGTAAATACAAACATTTTATTTGTATTTGTATTGCCGGTGTTTCTTGATTAAAAACCATGATAATAATATGATATCTCTGATGATGCGATGTTTTGTATGTTTTTCTTCGAATTGGTTTTATCAATAAAATTTTACAGTTCAATATTGTTCTGATATCTCAAGTCTAACTGAATTGAATTTCTATTTTTTTTTTTTTTTGTTTGAGGAACCTCACCATGATGACTCAAGAAAAACGGTTTAATGTAAACGTGCTTTATTGAAAAATAAATATTTAGAGGAAAATATAACAAAAATTATTTCGAACACCTGATGTAATAATATTTTCGTATTAGCCTTCTGGAAAAGACTGATTAAATTATTATGGCCTCACTTGCACGTCAATCTTCGAGAAATAATAATCAACTTGAGTTTGAAAGTACCTACTTACACTAACCATCATCAAGTGTTTGACTGATAAGTACGTGATGATAACTTGTTTTGTTAATCAAGAGTGTTTTCAAAACAGAAGGTATCAATTTCTATAACTAAGTTGACTCGATATGTTGCGTCGTCTGTCAATGTTTAACGATGCACACCAATTTTATAGTTCAAGTTCCATTTAAAACATTAAAAGGGCACATCGTTAGTTTAAGTGCGCTTAAGGGATGGTTTTTTTTTTTGTTTGTTTTTTGTTCTGTTGATTTTTGAAATAGGATTGACCATAATATGAACCCTTTTTTTGTCAAGTTGTTTTGTAATTTGATACTCCCTCTCCTGGTCACAACAGGTTCTTTTTGAAAGTTTGTTTTTTTAATTTATTTGAAAAATGTAAAAAAAAACAATTTCAAGTTACATGTAACAAGTTTATTTTTTCGTTGATAAAGTTTACTTGAGGTAGGAAGTAGGTAGGTATGAAGGAAAGTGTTTTACTTAAGTAGACATCTACTGACTTTGTTAAAAGAGATATCATACAAAACATTATTCCAAACGTAAATATTATTTGATTTTTATTAGTTTAAAAAAATGAATATCAAACGTAATAATTGCCAAACAAAATTTAAAGAGAGTAGGTATTGAACAATTATTTAACTGATGAAGTTTGGTTTAATTAAAACACAACAATCATACATAATTTATACCTATATTGAGTCATTCACAAAGGTGGCACTTAAAATTAATCACGCAATAGAGCCATTGTGCTTTGAGAGCTGTGTGGTGTGTATAATAATGTTTGGTTTCTCAAACTGTAGACGTTAATTTGATATGAAAAGCATGTGTGTGGGTGTGTTTGTGTATGTGCTAGTCAGGATAATCAAGTAGAAGATATATAAATAATAATTGATACAAATAGAACACGATCTGCTAAAAGCCCTTCCACACTAGCCCGTTGAGTATTAATACATGTCAAATTGAAAGTGGGAAAGAATTTGTTGCGACTGTCAAATTTGTGGATAATATGACTTTCAAATTTTCCTTCCACACTGGCTTGTATTAATACATGCCAAACTTGTGTTGACACACCGATGAAATGTATTTTAAAATAAGAACCAAACCTAAAAATTGGAAAGTTTTAATACATGTCAAATCATGTATGGAGAGCTGTCAATCTGTGTAAGATGGGCTGTCACATCTTGTATTAATACCTGTCATATTTTGCTTCCACACTATACACAGTTTTTTTTCCTCACTTTTTTGACATGTATTAATACTCAGTGAGCTAGTGGAGAAGGGCTATAAGTGATATGAGATCATCTTTCTGTTGCAAAGAAACTGCTTTTTAAAGGGAGCAGCACTAGGATTCCGCAAACCAAATTCTCGAATAACGAAATGTCGAATTTTTTTTTTTAATCTGGGATAACGAAATCTCGCACAATAAAAATCTTGTATTTTATAATTTCTCAATAACAAAATCTGGCTTTTAACAACCTTGCATTTACATCTCGCACCGAATAATCTCACAAATTTAAACTAAAATCTCGCAAATCAAATAAATTTCAATTCGATACTTCCCAAATATTCAATTTTTGACATTGGAAGTCTTTAACAAGACTTTAATTATGGAACTAAACATAATGGCTAGTTCAGGGGCAGAGCGCAATACTACGATTAACGCAATTTACACATGACACAATCCTTACAACTGCATGTACAGTCTCTATTTCCTATCAACATTCGAAAAATAAACAGTAACAATTAATAAATAACAGTGTTTTCTAAAAGTAGGTAAGTTGAAATTATTGGAACAAATATTTTGCAGAAGCTAGGATATCTCCCAAATTTTAATTTCATCTCAGTCGAGATTTTAAGATTTGCAAGATCTTAACTAAAAAATAGATTTGTTGCAATGCAATTAAATTTTTCGAGATTTCGATTTGCCAGATTTTAGTTTGTGAGATTTCATTATTGCGAGATTATAAAAAGTGGGCTTTTGTTAATTGTGGGATAGTGAAAAGCGGGATTTTATAATTGCGAGATTTCAAATGTCAGGTTTTAATTTGTAAGATTTTTTACCCAACCAAAAATTTGTGTCTTCATGCCCACTTTATATCGAGCTAGCGCAATGTCTTCAAATTTTTAATACTGATCAACACTGTTAAAAAAAAAACTGTTTTTAGTTTCTAGAAAATGGGTTAACCCTTTTTGAATCTTGCTTGATGTAAAGTGGACATGAAGACTCAAAATAATAATAATAATTCGCCCACGTTTACTTCGATTCATTTATTCATAGGTTCCACCAAGATTTTTGCCAAGGGGGGGGGGGGGTAGGTTATATCGTGATTTCTTTTTCTAGGGCTGATAAATCATTGACTCCAACTGAAGAAAAGACTTGTGTTTTCAGCAAACCTAGCTACGATAGTGTTTTCTGTTTGATGTATATCACGTGTAAATAAAATGTACAGAGCTGGACCTAATACACTTTCTTGTGGAACCACGTATCAAAGCCACTATTTTTTGAAATTTGAATACTCATATCCGTGTCTTACGAATTTTATAAAGTCCTTCAGAAGAAGAATTCTTTTCTGTGATGGCTTACCAGGTTTTATAACCATTATAACTTTCCATTGGCTTGGAACATAGTTTCTTTATTTCTCTGTTCAAAAGCTTTTTGTTTTCTATTTTTAGCACTTTATTAGTAAAAATAAATAAAGAAAAGCAATCTGCTTGATTTTCATCACTTTAAAGTGTATTTAATTTTCAAGCGTTTCAACAAATAATATTTTGTATATTCTAATGTAGTTATCCCCATCAATAAACTTAATAATGTTAGATATTATCTAAGGTTCTTATTTGAAGAATGTTTTTAAATTTGTATTTTTTCCGGTTTTCACTTTTTGCTTCACTTTATGGGTTGGATTTTATTTTACTATAAACTTTATTATACGGATCCACTGCAGGAAAAAACAAAATTATTTCAAACTTTTACCAACACATCAGGATGTTGGATGTTAAGAAAGCGGGTGCCAATCACTTTTATCAAAATTCCTCGAATTATTTTAAAATGTGACCACCAACGTGTATTTTTGACAATATTTAGGGAAACAATATACCATATACAATTTCTTTAACCTACCCCTAACCAGTTGATGTTAAAGGATAGGGTTTCCTGAACTTTTAAAGTTTTGCATGATAGTGTTTGTAGTGTTACATCACCATCACGTACATATTCTATGATTTGCATTTGTATATGCATCGAATTAATGGTCTTTAATTTTTTTTATCGACAAAACAACTGTTTATTACGATTCAGCGAAAAATTTTTAATTACATTTTGTTGATAACAACAAGTTGTAAATTATGAAAAATGTTAAACACTGTGTTTAACCCTGAAGCCACACTCACATTTTTTTCTAAATAAGACATACAAACATGAGCAACACTGGCTCGTTAACATACTTGCTTTTTTTCGTATCCAGTTGTTAGGTCAATGAGGAGCCAGTTATTTGATAGTTAATGTATGTAGCCAACTAGCTAGCCAAGCCAACTAGCTTCTATGGCCTAAGAGTAAGACTATTAAAAGACGTTAATTCTTAAAGTTCCAATAAAACTTAATACTCGACTTCGTGAATTTTACTCTCAACAATACATTTTTCCGTGTTGTATGTCGATTCGCAACAACTGATTTTTTAGTCAAATACGAACGATTTTCATGATAACCCCTTATAGCGAAAAACAAATTCAAAACAAAGCTGAATACAATCAGGGTATAATTAACACTGAGACGGTCGTAAGGTCGCAAGGTTCATAGAAATTTTCGAAGAACTTCAGTACACATGAGGTCTATTCACCGAAAATTTTTAGGATCCTTGCTTAATGCTTGCGGTACACAGTGGGCTCAAACGAAATTTTGCATCTCATAAATCTGTAACTTTCTTGTTTATTGAATATTATTTTCTACGCTTAACAGGGACTTCAAAATTTAGGAATTGAGTCAAGTTTATGTATTATAATATGTCCAAAAATATATGGCTGAACATATACCTTCATATAAAAATAGCTCCAATACTGATACAAAATTTTAAGAAGATGGTCCAAATTGTTGAGAAATGTTCCCAAGAGATTAAAACTAATTTCAATGTTAGTTTTTTAAACATTTTTGTAAATTATTTTAAGACCTAATCTGATTGAATCTTATAGAAATTTGACGGTTGGTAGTAGTTAAACAAATGTTAGGTCAACGACTCAAAAACTCGAAAAATCAGAAACAGTTTTAAGTGATATAGTTTTAATAATATTGATATTTTTTTGTTGGTGAATGCAAATGGTGTCAAATGGCATGCTTGTTTTTGAGCTCTAAGTTATTTAACTATAGTTGTTTACACAATTTAAAGAACGATGTAAATGCTTTATTTATATTTTAATTTTTTTTTGTAACTACTTTCATATTATCTTGATTCCAAGCAACTTGAATATAAGAGCAAGTACGTGCGATCCAGTTATGTTTTTTATTTTCTTAAAAATTACACTAGTCAATACAAGTTTTGTCAAGGAAATCACACTGTACTTTTTCGCTATAATTGAGGCAATTTTTCATATCAAAATAATTTTTCTATACAAAAATCATCACAGCATCTAAAATAACTAAACTTCACCTCTTAAATTTTTTATAATACCTTTTACCCTTACTCATGTTTTTGAGAAAACTTAAAACATAATAGCTATATTCCATCACTTTTTATCAAAACTCATAGATTTCAATTAAGAATTTCTGAGTAGAAAAAAATATTAGAATAAATTAAAATTTAACTCAAAAGAGACTGTTAATACTAACAGATATAGACTTGTTAGTTCTTAGAAGAAATTATTTCGTTGTGTAACATATTTATGCCAAAAAACAGGGTATTTTTTTACTTTTGTGTTCGAAAATAGTAGTTTACACTATGTTGGGTCACTGCAGGTACCAAATACAAAACCTTATATCTAATTTTCGGTTGCTGAAAACGAAAATGAAATTGATTTTTTTTTTCCAAAGAGAGATAAGTGCAAGAAATAATTTCTTGGTTTTTTTTCCAGCACTGTCTTGTCAAAAATTATTTCATTATGCTATATATAAATAATTTTTAATACTTTAAAGATCTCAAGTGCAAAATCATTTTGTCTCCAATAAATTACTAAACATTTTGATATGTTTAAATCGGATGATAAATGTAGGCTATGAAGTAATCAGTTAGTGAAGACAATTTCAGTCTTTTTTTATATTAAATCGTCCCCATAAAAATTGGGGTGTCCGTTTTATGTCAATATCATTTTGTGATTCCAGACATCCCCTAACTCAAAAGGTGGCGTCTTAAGAATATGTCATTGACCAAAAAACACTTTCTCTGAGGTGTTTTATTCGTGCCTCTAAAAAAGGAGAGCAGAGAAAACCGTTCTAAAACCTTAAAAATAACGTGAGATTGCAACCATGCATTTAAAAAAAGGCCAACTATCCAAACTAGGTTACAAAAACAACATGATCTTCAAAACAAAAAACACACTGGAAAGCTTATTGCAGATTTTTTGTTTTGTTATGCTAATCTTATCGCCCCTGGACAAAAGGAGGCAGAATTTGTTTCTTTTTCCTTCTTAATAAAGGACTTATCTGCACCAAAAAAGAAAGAACTTTAAAACGCTCTCTCAAGGTTTTAAAAGACCGGCAAAAATCAAGAAAATTTTTTTTGGATAGTGATATCTATGTTATGGCTAGGTTCAAATATAAAATTTGTATTGTAATCAAAAATTTGATACTTTTGTCATACATTCTCATAAAAATGTAAGTATTTGTAACAATTTTGAAAAAAAAAACATTTATGAGACGCAAAATATCACCTGGGCCCACTGTGCGGCTGTCCAATAAAGACCAACCCAACATAAATGGTCTGCTTATATAAATAATAAATAAAATGCCAATCTGCGGAAAGATTCCAAGTGAAGACTCTTAAATGCAATTATTTTTATTTGTGGATAAGAAATAAGCATGCAAAAGTCAAGAGGTTGATAGATATTCACGTTCAAATGTCAAAAATACTAGTTTTTGGCGTATAACTTTTGAATGTTCAATTATTAAAAAGTAGTGTATCCAAAACTTGTAGATAATATGATTATCTACGAAAAACTTTTTTCTTCGACTGAAGGGTAAGAAGATATCGGCGTTTCAAAAAATGTAAATTAACGAAAATATCACTTTTTTGTGTATGACTCAGAAATTGTGTTACTAAAAACATTTATGCCTATGCACAGTTTTTGTATTATCTATACAAAACAAATATTTATTTTTTCAATTTTTTCAGAGTGATAATTTAAAAGATTTAATATTTTGAAAAATTTCATCAAAAATCCAAAATTTCAATTTTTTGCTTTTGCCACTAAAATAAAGAAGTTTCAAGCTCAGTTTATAGATTGTAATATATAATCTAAAAAAATATAAACACACTTTTCTGAAATTAAGTAACATGTACTCGTAACAGGATATTGTTACTTCAAAAGGGCAAAGTATCGAAGTTAAAAATGTCGCTTACCACTTTCAAACGGTAAATGTTAGAAATTTCCTTTTTACTCTGTTTGAAGGTTATTTAAGCTTCTAAGGGCCAGTTGTACAAATATTCAACTCGTGGTTCAGCAATTTTAATTCACTGACTTCAGCAAACTTACTGGAGGGTCAAAGATAGTTCATTCATTAAATTGGATCCTATAACATACTTGAACCTTGAACCATTGTTGAACTTGAGTAATTCCACTGAAATCAGCTAATACAAATTTTTGAACCACGGATCAAAATTTGAATCACGTTATTTGTACAACCGGTCCTAAAAGGTAACATACAGTTGTTTTTTCTTTAAGTAGTCATTAAAAATATATTATTTTTTAAATACCAAAAATATAACGTTTTTTTGTGTTTTTCTCTTAAATGGAGTTTTTGAAATATTATTTATACTCATTTTGTAGAAACAATTATTTCTGACGTTTGACCTTGAATAACTTTTAACGCAAGCTAGATTCATATGTGGACTTATGCCTAAGTATTCCTTATAGAAAAAATAAAGATATTTGCGTTAAAAAAAATTTAACTTCGAATTTTCCCCCAAGTGGAAAACAACAAGCAAACCCGAAAACAAGCATATTCGAAAACTGATACTTTTTGAAATTTCAATATCTGTTAACTGGGGCCTCGTATTGAAAAAGTGCTCATAATAGTTCTTAAAGATAATATTATTTTCTACAAAATGAGAATAAAGAATTTTTCAAAAACCTTGCCATATTTTCATCGCAAGTCAGATTTGTCTATAGACTTTTGCACAAATTAAAATAATTGGATTTAAAAAACTTCTCTTCGAAATTTCCGCAGTGAAAGTACATTTTTCCTTGGCTATTAGTAGACGCTGTCAAACTAAAACGAAAATTGGGGATATATCTCAATAATTTATAACAACTTTGGTTACATCATGCGAATTAATTTATCTGCATTTGCAGTTGCTATTTTCTAACTTTATTTAAAAAAAAATTGTTGTCGTTTAATCTCGTTTATTTTGAATTGAGCTCATACAAAATTTAGAGAACAAGATTTTACTAAAATATTCACAGTTTGTTCTTATTAGCTTTTTTGCTTTTATGTTTAATAGTTTCTTTTATCCTTTTCAACGTCGCGTCCCTAGAATGTTGAAATTTTGCAATTGAAGTTTGTTAAACCCTAGGGAGAGACTATTAAGTTTTTCCTTCCCACTTTTTTTTATCATTTTGGAATTTTCTCTCATTTAACGTAAGATTTTAATTATGGATTGGAAACAATCTCTACTTATTTATTTATTTGATTTCTTTTATGAACATAGCTCTCTTTTTTATTAAAGTTGCATTGACCAAATATTTGTGGCATTACTGTGCTAAAGACACTCATCCCATCACTCATCATCAAATAAATAATATACAAACTTATGTAGATATGTTGTTAATGCTCTACGCACTCCAGTTATCGTTATACCGGTTAAAATATAAGGTTTCAATTCTGGTAAAGCCTACTAAGTAGACCCATTTAATCGCCTACTGAATACAAAAAAAAAAAGTGTTTGCACTTTACCATCAAAGAAAAGCAATTAATTAGACCGTAATCATGGAACTTATATCATGAACAATGCGTCAGGGTGAGAGATGTATCAATGTATCATATATCAATTTTCTTGATGTGTATAGTATGGGCAAAAAGGCATTTATACCTTCATGTTCAAAGAGTAAACAAGCTCTGAAGAGCGTAATTAATTGGTGATTGAATTTTGTATTTAAATTGATTTAAAATTCCTTACTTAGATATAAATTAAATCTTCTTTACACATAAGATATTGATATTTTATGTACATAACCTACATATATGCAATGCAATAGTATAAAGGGGGTGCTTGCTTAAATTTTACGATAAGGAAAGTTTATTGAATTTATGATAGGTATTGTGTAAGAATTCAAGAAGAAGTCAGAGAAGTTCCCTTGGCAAAGAAGATCAACTTCAGAAGGGAACTTTCTTACTTAAATAATGATGTTTGCGTATACCTTCTTAATTTGACATTAGGGCAACATACCCAAGCAGAAAAGAAAAAAATAATCATTCTTTAGGTCCTTAATTTAACTGTTGAGTGGAAGAACAGTATAATGTATGATACACATACTATATAGATACCTACACATCTTAAAATGTGCTAAATGTAATTTTGAATAAACAATTTATTTTCTTGTTTAGATAAAAAACAGCAAAAACGAAATTGGCTATGAATTCCAAAATCCTATAACATATTTCAACAAGGAATTTCTTAGAAAGAGAATGAGATAAAAGAAAGAATTAAACTAAAAATTAAAGAAGAAAATTTGTAACCATTACAAATTTGATAGGAAATAAATTAATCTTACGCTGTTGCCTAACGTTAAAAATAGCGACGGTAATTACCTATCTCAAGAACTCAAATTCAGCGCATAAAAGTAGGTTTTCTTATTTATTACTATGTTACTGTGTGAAAAAGTATATTACATACTCATATGTGTGTCTATTACAAACATAAGCGCTCAACACGCTACGAGTATTATTAGTAGAGCCAGAATCTTGGGCCTTTACATAGGAAGGCTTGAAATTTGTTAAATGAAGATTATAGTGCGGCTATGGCCACGTTTTCATAATAAACATTTTTCAAATTTGTTGTATATCGTTCCTAGTGCTACTGGTACTGATATAAACTGCCGACGGTGTTAATTCTACGACTAAGCTGCTAATTAATTCCTTCTTCTTCCACATATTTTTCGACACACCCTCTGTGGACAACTTTTTCAAGTTTCAAAATCTAATAGATGAATATTTGACAACTCTCCGTACTTGTCTCTCAAAGTGATGCCAATTAAAAGAAAAAATTTTGTATCACCTTAAAGTGCTTCCATAATAAAAGGTGTTTTTTAAGACGTGTGGCTTACAATCTGGCAATAATTTTTTTGGAGTTGATATTTTTGACAGCTGTTGCTTGATTTATGTTCAATGTTGATTTCATTTGGCCGCGTTCAATGTTGTACCTAAAGCGATCTGGATAGGTTTATGTTGTTGTAATCCATTGTTAAAACACAGCTGATGAGAAAACAGGTGTTGGCAAAAAAGAGATCCCTAGCTATCCTAAAAATGTTTGGATACAAAGATATCCAATGAGAAATGTCAACAACAGCTGATTGGCTATTAGACACATATTGGGTTTTTCAATAAGAGCGCTACAAAAGTTTTTTTAAATAAAACAAAAACGGTTTTGGACATCAATGAAATCCTTTATTCCTGTGAAAGTACGTTCGATGCCATTATGTATGTAACTCGATTTATATTGCATGGCCACCACGATCTCACGACCGAGGCGGCCAAGCGACTGGACCATTTCGTGAGATAACACGTTCTCCAAACTTGGTTTCCAATAAATTGATTGTGACATTCGCTGTGTGACTTGTGGCACCGTTTTGTTGGAACCACATGCCCTCCAAGTCCATATCATCCAATTGGGGCCAAAAATATTTCGGTTATCATTGAACGGTAGCGATCCCCATTCACATTATCGTGCCGGTCTTGATCATCACGGAAGATATACGGCCCAATGACGCCGCCGGCCCATAAACCACACCAAACCGTAATTTTTTCAGAATGCAATGATAAATCATGGAGTACGTGTGGATTGCTGCCTGAAGCCATTCAGCCAGAAATGAGCCTCATCGCTGAAGATGATTTTTCGATGAAAATCCGAATCATTTTCAAGTTGTTGCTCAGCCCAATTCACGAACATACGACGCTTCTGGTGGTGAAGCGGCTTCAGTTCTTGCGTCAATTTAATCTTGTAAGGATTTAGGCCAAGATCTTTTCGCAAAATTCGCCACAACGACGTCACAGAGATGCCCAATGCTTGAGAACGATGTGTGAGAGACACATTTGGGCTTTCTGCAACTGAAACCTCAGCGGCAGCAATATTCTCGATACTATGGGCACTTCTTTGTCTCACTGGTACGGGAACATTTTGTACTGTGCCTGTGGATTCAAATTTTTCCACTAGGCGCTCAATTTTCGATCTGCTAGGACGATTATGACAACCATAAATTGGACGTAGCGCTCTTAACGTTGAGGCCACTGACTCAAATTTCGGTAGTAAATTTAAAAAAATTCGACTCGTTGTTGGCTCCTTTATCTTTTCATCATGAAATGGCAAACCTTACTGGAGAGAAATGTCAAAAGAGCGGCAAGAAATGTGGCCTCGTTTATCGTAGATAGGCTATGCATTGAAACTTGAACGTGGTCATTTTATAATGAATAGGCTTACTCCTGAACAACGTTTGCAAATCTGGCGAATCTCGTAAATTTATTACCAAAATAATAATTCGGTTCATGTAACGTATCGCGAAACAATCAATTTATTAAAGGAAACTTTTAATGACCGCAATATCTCGCGTTGTGGGGTTATTTTTTGTTGAGTTATGTGTAGTTGCTTGTCTACGCCCGAAACGAATGACGCCTTGAAAGAGAATATTCGGCGTCTCACCTTTCTTCAGTGTAGAAAGGCTTAGTGGCAACTTTTTGCAAGATTTTTTTCTGTTGGTATCTGACATCTGAGATCTGTTGTGTGTTCTTTTTCTTAGCATAGAATTGTTGACTTTTGTCGTTCCTTTGTCACAAAATAGTTTTAATCTGAAGTGTCAAACATAGTTACGATTTGTAAATTAATTCCAATTCATGTCTATGAAATTAATTGAAAGTGTTGATATGTCAAAGTGCAGATGTGAACCGATTTGTTTACAAAAATAATCAAACTTGTGGATCTTATTACAGCGTTTTGTAATTAAATTAAGAAAAGTAAACTTTGCACCGATTTTAAACGAAAAAGGAGAATATAAGTACATTGCAAGAAAATATGATTTTATGCAAAAAAAAAATGCAAATGGTAAAATTTTTATAATTTACTTTTTTATTTTTATATTTCAAAATGAAATTAAGTTGGTTTGACAGATTAACAATATCTAACAATATATCGTTCCTAAACGAAATTGTAAAAATCCTGATAAAGTCTAAGAATGACACACTAACTACTTTTTTTGACAAAACAATAATAGTAAACTATTGTTAAAAAAGAATACACCACTGACCTACGTCAACCTGTCATTTGATAGACCAAAGAATTTCTGCTAGAGGACATTTTTTGGGTAAGATTTTTAGGGAAGGAGACATTTTTAAATCTCTGGTGAGCACTCTCTTCTATTTTGTCAAATTTCGAAACAGAGCTAATGTAAATTAATAAGAAAAATACGTGCACAGACACTCAAAACTACTTTTTTCTTTGTATTTTAAGATTTTCTTATCTTGAAAAACAATGAACTTTGAAAGAAAAAATGAGAAAAATGCAAATAAAACATGACAGCCTAAAAAGACAATAACGGAAACGAAAAATGAAAAAAACTATACATTTTTGGAGTCAGAAAAACATGAAACGATACTTTCATACCAAGACGCACAAAAAAAGAAAAATTAGCCAAATTCCGTCCCTGGTGATACACAGATACATTTGATTTTCTTGAATAATAAAACGTTTTTGTAAGAAAATTGGCATAATTTGGTAAGCCTTTTGCAACTAATCTGTTGTTAATATAGAAAACAATAAACAAAATTATGTTTGTCAAAGCTTTTTTAAGTTAAAACAAAATCAATAAATTAAGATGAACGAACAAAATACATCAAAAAATTGCACGTAAAGAAAGTGTCAATCTTTAGCTCTTATTTTATTGAGAGGATTGTTTATTAAAAACTCACATTTTAAAGTTACTTCTCTTGATTTTTGCTCCATTTCTCCAGCTTTGAGGGGATTTTTCTAGTTATATGAGTTTTTCGAACTCATTTTACCAAAAAGTTACACAGATATGTAATGGGATTGTGAAATGTAAAGATTGCGGAGGATATGAGTCAACTAAGATTTTTCCCTGTAAAGCAGCCACTCTCATACTATTGTAGATAAATGCTTCTGGTTAATATCATCTTCTAATATGGAAACAATTTTTGCAACACTGGCTTTACTCAAATCTAAATGCTAGTTTTGTATGTTTTTCATTGTTGTTTTGTAAAAAAAATATGGATGCACCATTTGCATCCATAACTCCCCAAACCACAATGCTTTCACCTTTATGTTTCATTGTAGTCTTTTTTTAATTTTTTTTAATCCTAAAATGTTAAAATTTTGTTCGTCAGCAAAACTAACATTAGGTTTGTTCGTTTAAGTTTACCCAAGGTTGATCCAGGTTTTCTTGACAACCCCAAGAATTGTCAAAAAAAAACTGTGTTTTTTGGTTCTCAAAAAAACACTAAACGACCCTGAATTGTGTTGTTTCAGATACGCAAGAAACGAAACTTGATTTAAAAATGAAAAAAGAAATCACAGTTCCCAGTTCCTATTTCTATTTGTTATTATTTAAGAAAATTTATGTATTCCTTGAATTTCCATTTCAAATACAAAAGAATTACCCAGCACGTGAATCCACAACAAAAAAAATGCTTCAGAGCTCCTGCCACTTTGACATTTTATTTTTAACCTCAACTCGCCCCAGTAAAAAACCTTGTTCTACTTCAAAGCGAGTTCAGGACGACACCTTAGGTTTCAAAAAACACAGAATTGGCCACCTGAATTCGTCAGGGTTAGTTCAGGTTTTTTAAAAAACGCTTTGGGACGACCCCAGGGTGACTTCATGGTCAACAGAACAGAAAAACGTGATAAATAATTGCAAATCAATTAATTTCCAGCCACAAAAGTTTAACATAAATTCCTACAATTTATATAATTTCAATTGCTGTACGTGCAGTTTTTTGATACAGTGTACATTTTTTCGGAGGAAATATATGCACCACGCATGCTGAAACAAAATAGAGAAGAGGCTCAAGTCTTTAATATGACATATTCAAAAAGCCATGTTAGTTTAAAAGTGACAGAGAAATAGTCATTTGAAAACTTTACCATTTCTTATCAGTTTTTGCAATTTTTACCCAAAGTGCTACTTCATGACAAATCTGACATTCCTTCCACCAGGCCATATACTTTTTGGCCAAGCCTTCTTTAGGTCTAGAAGCATTTAAAAACAACCAAACAAAATCGTGTGGGCTTTCATACCTACTTATAAAATATTCCCGATAATCGTAATTTTATATTTGTTATTTTCGAGAGATATCAATCGAGATCGAATATTTTTACGAATGTGATATTTGTCATGTTGTACCGATTGTGTGATCGTTTAATCTCCAAAATGTGACAACCCAAAATACAAAACAACAATAAATTACACCACAAACTTTTGAATAAAAAAAGTGCCTAGAATGGATTGTTTGACGTTCGGGATCGAAGAATTTCGCAGATCAACATAAAACGCCATCATCAGAGTTAGAGAATTGTATTAAAGTTAAATAAAAGTAAATGAATTAGTGTCACGCTAAGAGCTTTAAAACAAGCTGTCTATAATAATTTTGTCTCAATTGTTTAAAATTTAAGCAAAGAAAAAATATTCAATTTGAATATATTTATTTAAGAATTTATCTGTAAGCCACCGATTAAATTTTCGATTGCCATCTTATAAGATTGCATTATATTGTTATCCTTAAAACTTTCTGTTGATCAAGTATTAAGAATAGGCATTTTAAAAAGAAAATCTTCTAAGAAGTTTCAGTTTCTAAAATGAAGACAATCTTTCTATTGTAAACAAATCGATCGAATCCCAATTTGAATTGATTCCCACATATTTCATTAGACCCCAACCTTAAGTGGTTGTGTAACTATCCGACACCCTCATGTATCGCAGATTGTTTTTTTTTTTTAACATTCCCACTATAATCACTATAATCAGTTTAGACAGAATAGTATGTGTAAAGAATCTGGGTAAGGGAATGTGATGTGATGACAATAGTAATTAAAAGGTGCAACAACAGCACACTTTCGACTGCACTTGGGGTGCAATACAAAATACAATAAAAATAAATCGAATAATTTTACCAGGAAGTATTGAAAAGTACCCTCCTATATCTCTCCTATATGTGTTCCTTGTTGTTCCCATTAACAGATGTCTGTCTCGTTGGATCTATATAAGTGTATGGATGTTGTACAACAATGCAAACAGCTGGCTACAGCCAGGAGTCATCATTTTCGGATGTGGCACGGGCGGGCAATGCATCGAGCTATATAGCACTACCACCGAACCGCAGGCTGCTGATGGTTGTTATCATTGATTTGTATGTCTGTCCCAGGTCCCCTATCTTTGTTGATTTTTTGGTGAACACGCCTTTTCATTTGGTTTCATATCGGTTGGCTCATTTGCAATGTTTTTATTTATTAGCACGTCTGAGTTTTTAATCTTTAAACTCTTTTATGATTAATGATTTATGATGATCATCTTTCTCCTTGAGCTCTGAGCAAAATTAATAAACCGGGATTTAGAAGAATAATGGATAGTTAAATGTATAATGAGGTTAGGAAAAATAATACGCGAAATATTTAAAAAAAATATTTTTAAAGTTTTGTTAGAAGAAGATGCAGAGTACCTAATCTATTTAACGATAGTAAAAATTGTTTATTTAGACAATACTTTCAATCTGGCAATACTTTTTTCGGAGTTGGTCTTTTTGACAGCTGTCACTTGGTCTATGCTCAATTTGGTCTGCCATTTTTTAACATTTGCAATCGTGCAAATTTATTACGAAAATAATGGTTTGGTTTTCGCGACGCATCGCGAAACAATCAATTTATTGAAGGAAACGTTTGGTGAGCGCGTTATCTCGCGTAGTGGGGTTATTTTTGTTGGTTTATGTGAAGTCGCTTGTCTATGCAGATAAGGCCAAGATGATTGACGCCTTGGAAGAGAATATTCGGCGCCACACCAAAAAATTCGTCCTTCAAAAAATTGATTGTTTCGCGATGCGTCGCACGAACCAAACTAACTACCTAAACCTATGCAAGTCGGCCATATAAAAAGAAAGGAGCAAGGTCAACTATTAAATGTCTGAAGGAACTTCATCTTCGTTTTTGAACCACCAGATCTGGTTCTTCTGCCGTACCCTATCTCTTCGGTCCCGTTCGGACACAGTCCTACTGAACCGAAGGTGCTCAGCTCCGTCTTGTGCGAGGACGTCTCGACTGTAAAGGAGCCGCCGATCTACAGTTCTACTGCCGACGCGGTAGATTAGCGGAACCGCCGCTCTATCCTGGATCAGCCCTCGACTGTCTAGGTGGAGGAATGCATCCGGCGGAATAAAGCCGCTTAGACGCACACTCTCGTAGTATTCGTATTTAGGGTAATAAGCCCCGAAAATTAAGCTGTTAGACGAGGACATCGCTCTTGCAATGTGACCTCGAATAAGCTTCAGCAAGAAATTATCTATCCTGTTTATGTTGGCCCCGTTGTAAAGAGCCAGGTTGGAATAGTAGTGTTTGTACTCCGACTCTGGTGTTCTGTGCAATCCAAGGCAGCGTCGAAGGCACTGCCTCTCAAACACCCGAATCTTTTCCATTTGAGATGGGGCAACGTTGAACCAAACCGGGCATCCATAGGCAATCATCGGCCGGATAAGGGCCATGTAGCAAATCACCTTCACCCTTCTGTTAAACCGGCTGCTATAAAACAACTGTTTCGTCAGGGCAAACGCTCCCCTAGCCCTGGACGGAGCAGCATTTATATGTCTGTCGAAATACAAATACTGATCCATCCAGATGCAAAGGTACTTTACTACACTTTTACCCGCCAGTGGATGTCCATTTGGCCCTACGATCACCAGCTTGCGCCAGTTCTTTCTCTTATCCCTTGTGGGTCTTAGCATCGGAGTCCTAAACAAGATAGTTTCTGATTTCTGAAAGTTGATTTTCAACTTCCAGTCATCGCAATATTGCCGACGTCACGCTGCAAAAGAATCCTGATGACCTCGACTTTTGGGGCTGTTCTGTACACAATTAGATCGTCGGCATACGCAATTGCCTGAGTTAGACTACTTATCAGATCGCTGGTGTAAATGCTGAATAGAATCGGTGAGTTGAACGCTCCCTGCTGAAGACCATTTTTAATATTTTAGGTTGTGGCAGAAGTTACATTGCCACTCTTAACAACAAACTTTCTACCATTGGGCATATCATAAAGCATATACAATAGTGGTTTACTAATGCCAAGTCTGGTCAGCTTTAGATAAAGACCCTCTAACCATACGGTGTCGAAGGCCTTCTCCAAATCAACCAGACAGGCACCCTGCTACACTGCTTCTTAGATTTGTTCCATTCGACATCAGAAACGAGTTTAGACGTGGCATGAATAATGTCATGTCCCGCCTCAAAACCGAACTGATTGTCCGGCATGATGTTATCGTCCTCTGCCGTCAGGAGTAAGTCTATTCATTATGAAATGGCAAACCAAACTGAGTATAGATTAAGTGACAGCTGTCAAAAAGACCAACTCCGAAAGAGGTATTGTCAGATTGAAAACCACACGTCTAAAAAAAAACACCGTTTATAATGGATTCATCCATCAGACGATTTCTCACTATTAGTTTACTTTTTCTTTATTTAAACAATTATACAATAAATATAAATAATCTAAAATCTCGAATTTCATCTGAAATTTTGTTATTCTTTTCTAAATCTATATAAGAACTCATTTTTTGTAAATATTTCTAAGTAAATAAAACAAAAGTTATTGCGTACTCTTAAGAGAATCATGAGAATAATCAACAAAGTAAAAACAATTTATTTAATATTTGCTTATAGTAAAGTACATACATAAAAGTATATCATCTCATTTTTCCTCAAAAATAATAATAATTAATAATATCTATCCACACATATATAAGTACAAATATTGCAAAACTAAAAGCATTTTTATTTTTCTTCTTTCTTTTTTTAATTATTAGACCGAACTCTCTCATAACCTGCAACAGTTATCGGAGAAGGCACGTTCAACAACCGAGTTTATTCAACGATTAAAAGGAATGAGCGACAAAGTTACGGTAAGCAATAAGAACTAACCGAACCAAAGTCCTTTTAATTATTTTAATTGCTTTAACTTTAAAAGCATTAAAGTTGCATGTCAGAGATACCTTTCGTGTCCTTTTGTTTGGCCACTATGGGTACCTATAGAATAGAGACCAATATATGTACGTGTCGTATATATGTATAAGAAAAATAAAGATATTATGTTCAAAAATAATTTTATTCCTGTCTACTTTGACTAGGTTTAACTTTATAACTAGATATTAAACTGTATACGAGTATATTAAATTTTATCCATTTTAATTTTTAATGTGTGGTCATACAGGAATCATGCTTAGAGTTTGAAAAGCTAGTAACTGCACAATGTGAGACTTTAATTCAAGCAATACACGACAGAAGGGAATATCTTCTTGAGGCAATTCGAATGGATAAGGACACAAAAATACGAATACTCAAGGTTTTTGTCAAATTAAATATTCTTAAAATATTTTGTGGGCTTTTAAGTAAGATGATTTTTTGAATTTATTTAAGGATCAACAATCGAATTGTACTGGAAAATTACAACAAACAACTGGACTAATACAATTTTGTATTGAAGCACTTAAAGAGACTGATGGCGCTGCTTTTTTGCAAGTAAAATATTTTGTCTTTAAAATTAGAAAGTTTGTTTTTCTAAAACCATCAAATATCATTTGTTTTAAGGTTGGATCAATGCTTATTAATAGGGTAGCAAATACAGATATGACTTGGCATCAAGAAGTCACAAATGCAGCACCACGTGTATCGCCAGTTGTTGATTTGACATTAGATGATGCCCCACTTTTACGAGCAATTGATAATTTAAGCTTTATACAGATGAAACGTAAGTAAAAGTGTATCTATTGAATACATTTTTCATAGGAATTTAAATTTGAGTATAGCTAATAATGTCCTCATCTCAATTATTGTAATATATTTGCACTAAGCTAAAATTGTGTAGCTACTCTCAATTTAGAAAAAAAAATGCAAGCAAATCATTCTTTTGAGTCAAGGACTCAGTTGAGTTCAAGGAAAACATAATACACATATTGTAAAATAAAATATAGCTTTCACATAGTTCTCACAAAAATGTAAAACAAAGGAAAACTGTGTTGGAAGCAAACTCCATTCCTTGGAAATCCTTTATACCAGAGAAACATAGTTTAGAAAAAACATTGGAATGTATGCTTTGACTCCATCCTTGAAAACGATTTCATCTTTTATGTAAATCTGCAACCTCATGAGTTTAAACTTTAGAAAGCTTATGCATTGAATAAAAAATAATAAATAAAAAGAATTTATTTCAGTCTTTGAAACGAAACTTAAATACTAAAGTGCAACATAAGAACTTAACTTCACGCTATTAGCCATAGAGAAAGTTTACGAAGTCGATGTTATCTCAACCGATTTCAGTAAGGCCTTTGACAAAATTTTCCATAAACGAATACTTTTCAAACTGTCCAATCTTGGCTTCGAACCTTCTTTGTTATAATGGATCTTCTCTTATCAAGATAATCATTATTACAGCATTTGTTTTAAAACCGCCACTTCTTGCTCTTTCTTAGCTTTCTCCGGTGTCCCACAAGGCAGCCACCTAGGCCCACCTTTGTTAATTCTTGCTATTAACGATATTGAAAAATTTCATCAAACATTCTTCTATTTCAGTGTTTGCTGATGATACTAAGACCATTTCATTGAAACATGACTCTTTCCTTATTCAACAGGAACTTGACAGTTTTTCAGTTTGGTGTCTTAAAAATTGCTTCGAGCTAAACGTTGAAAAATGCCAATCAATCACTTTTACACGTAAACGTATTAAATCTCCTCCCGTTGCCTACCTCCTTCATGATCAACCCATACCCACCGTTGATAATATTCGTGATCTTGTTATAATTTTCTCTCCCATATAGATGATATCATTCTCAAGGCAAATTCAGCGCTTGGCTTCGTCAAAAGATGGTCAAAGGAATTCTCGAACTCTTATGTGACTCGATCCCTATACATATCCTTTGTTCGTCCACTTCTTCAATACACTTCTCTAGTCTGGCCCCCTCATCAACTTATTCACATTTCCGGAATCAAGAGCGTCCAGCGTCGCTTCCTTCGCTTTGCTCTTCGAGGCCTTGCATGGAACAATCTTCTGATCCTAGACCGCCTTAAATCATCAATCAACTTGATCAACTTGAAATTTTTGGAGGAACGAGGAGAAATATTAGACATTTTCTTCATTCAGCGATTGCTTTCTGTTTCTACAACTCTATCTCTTTTAACATTAACCCTTGTTCACGAAATCCCTATCTTTTTTTATCTTCTCACTCACAGGACCTCCTATGGCTCAAACGAACCTATCTCTCGAATGCTGAGAAGTGTTACGAGTAATTTGAACATGAACTCCTTTGACTTTAACCTCAGTACTCCTTCCCCAAAAACTCCGTCTTCTGAATCGCCCCCCTTCACACTTACCTTAGCTTAAGTTAGCTTGTGTTAAGCCGAATAAATGGGGGCTTTGCCCCCAAAAAAATTTTGTGATAATCACCGATGAGAAAAAATAAGAACATAAAGTGCTTGAATGGAACATAAATAAGTATTTAAGATTCGTTTAAGCTAAAAGCTCCTAGGTATGCATGTATCCTAAATAGTGTGGGTTTGATTTGTTGATTTATTGGGGCAAAAATAAAGCTCGATACGCTCCTTAAACAAAAACAGTTCTTTAATTCTTATACAAAATTAAAACAAATTATTCAAGCTTTTTTGAGACATTTGGAAAAATGTGTCAAAAACGTCACAAGAACTAAAAAAAAAATATTTGTATATGCTTTGTGATTAAAAAAAATATTCTATGTAATGGCTTCCACCAAATTTGGTGACTCTGCTACATGTTTTCTAATTTAGAACTGAACATAATGGTATCAGAGCAGCCATCATACATTTCTTAGAAATTTTACAAAATATTTTTTTTTCCAAATTGGATCTATGTAGGTGTAGATTTTTCTTTAAAAAAATAAATGACGGATAACAACGTGCCATCAGCGTTTATACATTTGTTAACTTGAAATTTTTATAAACAATAATGTGTACCTAATAGTCTGTGACGTGTGTTAACATAAGGGTTAACTCGCCAAATTCCACGTATAATGAACGGATAACTTCCTTACACACACACGCACACGTGTGATAGGACCGTTTACTACTATCAGCATACACTTCGTAATGCAGTGTATGCATGTGATACATGTATTAGAAAATCATCAGAATTTGATGAAGTGGTGAATTTAGTAAAGTGATAAATACTGGAAAGATTTCATATCTTTTTTGTAAGAAAGGTGATAAAACGGATAAGTTGTCTATCCATGTTACACTTAATAAGTGTGTTAGGAAGCGGATACCATTTTTTTCTTAATATTGCTGTATAAGTCTCAATAATCGTAGCTCCCCATATTTTTTTGTTTTCGATTTCACCAAAAACGGAAGACATAACTGATTTAGATATTTTTTAATGCAAAATATCTTAACAACTTTAAATAGTAGGTGTTTACTGTACCAGAATTAAAAAATATTAAAATTTTTTTTTTTGAAAACTCAATAGATACATATTTAGAAAACACACAATAGTTGATTTTTCTAAAATTATGAACACTTACAATTGCTATACAAATGTGTTCTTTAAACAGATTATCTTTTTCTCAAAAACGGCTCCCATGATTTTGGTTTTGAATTTTCTCCAAAAACTTCCAAACAGTTAAAAAAATTCTATTTCAAAATGTTTTATTTCAATTTCGATGCGTACCTACTAGGTTTATCTCAAAACTGCGTTGCAATTTTGTTTTAACCCATGTTAATACGAATAATATATTTATTTAGGCTCGAATTTAGGCTCGATATTCTGGGGTTTTTCAAAGAAGAAAAATGAATCGTTAGAAAATCCTCCTCAATTTTTGATAAATTGACTTAAAATGGGAAACAAATTACAATGATGTGCGATATTTTTTGTTTTTTAAGCAAATATTTCATTTTTTTAATTTTTTTTCTAATTCGAGCTCTTTAAGTGAACAGCTTTTGAGAAATTAAATTTCAAAATACCTACAATCATTTAAAAAAAAAAAATCTACAAGTTTTTTTCACCAAAATTTTGCTTTATTGAACCCAATGTTTTTTTAATTGAATGCTTTTTCAATGTCAAGTCCTGAAAATCAGATGTAAAAATTTTTCTTGAATTTAGAAAAAATAATAAAAAGCAAAATGTTTTTAAATTCATTTTTTTTAGAATTGAGATAAAATTTTCTCTCTAAGAAATTTTCTGTCAGAATTATCCCGGAAATCAGACCTCAAACTATCAACCACAAATTAGAGACACCTTGGATTTAATTTTTTTTTTTTTTTTCAAAAAATCGCTTCAGAGATTCAAAATTTAAATTAACTAATTTAAAAATTTTACTTTCAACTTTTCTTGATGCATTTTTGCAAAATAAAAATTATCTATTATTTTTTTCTTGTATGAAAATTAAGTTTTTCGGAATTTTTTTTCTATAATCAAAAGGGGTATGGGTATAGTGGATCTTGTAAAGGATTTTAAAAAACGTAATTTTTTCCAAAATTTAATTTTTAAACCCCGCGAGCGTTTTTTCGTAATAAACCACAATTCGAAAAAAAAAATTCACAAAACCCATTTAAATGTGCGTCAATATAGGGTCACAGGTACTAAAAATGATTTTTGTTTGCTTTTGTAACCTGCTGCTAAGAAAATAGAAAAAAGACTGCTCCTTAAAATGCCATAAAATAACTTTCAATCTTTATAAAAGCTTCCAAAAAAATCTATCGATTTTCTCACTGTTTTCGATATTTTTTTTCTAAATGAAATGCTCGAATTGATTGAAACTTGCTTCATTATACGACATACTTAAATTGATATTTAGTCAATAAAAATGAGAAAAAAAGCCAAAATAAATCAAAATAAGTAATTGAGTAATGGTTTTTGCGACTTTTTCAAATTGTGGTTTTTTTCAATTTTGGAAAATGTCCCTGAACAAAAATTATTTCTCATGGCCTTCAGTCCTACAAATTGGAGTTTCGTCCAGCTTTCCCACTTGGACTCATCAGTGACATAGTAAGGGCCTTTGCCATACGCAATTTGTGTTAAGTTCAGTTTAACTTACATGAATTCTTTGACAAAAATCCTCTTTAAACTTCATCCAACAAGATTAAAATTCCTTTTCATTAAGCTGGAAATTGTTTTGCCTGGGCTCAGGCATAGTTTCTATAAGAAGGTTTTTTTATAATACAAATTCTATATAGATACTATTAAAATAAATCAGCCCAGTGGAAGACTTAGCATTAAGGGTTGGACTTGATTCAAAATAGCTTTAACAACATATATCTAATAAGATTAGAATATTCTTTAATAAAATTAAATGTTCTTATATGTAGGCACTTCGCTATCTTATATTTAAATTTCTATTACACCTGCATACATAACTAACATAAGCTAGAAAGTATGTCATTTTAGTGTTACATTTCATCATATTATACAAATCTGACAACCATTTTTATTTCATTTTTATCTACTCAAAAATGCTAGTTAGTAGTATTTACTTCAAAGACTTTATCATTCATAGTTGCACTTGGGAAAAATTAGTAAATGAATACACATACATAAATCAACACTGCTAAATATTTTTTTACATTTCCAAAATTAATTGTTTCAAAAAATTGGGATAGGCATGACTGACATGGGTCATACTTCTGGTGTGAATAACATAAAAGAAAAAAAAATACGAATGAAGACAAAAATTATATCTAGATCAACAAATATGAATTTTTGCCCCTGAATGAATCATTTATGGTATGACAATATCTTGAAGGAAAAAACAAATATATTATTATGATGACACATAAATAAAAAACAAAAAAAAAGTGCCTGTTGATATTTTTATTGTCTTTAAACAGTGTTGGCTGAAGGCTTCATTCTTGCATTCATATTCAAAGAAATATCATTATTTAGGGACCATTTGCTGATACGAAACTCAAACATTTAAGTAGAACCTAAGGGCTTATGTGACAGTTTACGCAAAGGAAAAAGTAGAACATAAGCTTATAAGTCGAACATAAATCCTTAAGTTTCTTATCAGCAAATGGTTCTTAATATTTAACCCAAAAAGAAAGCGGTTAAATCAAAAATCAAGTCAGAGGAAACTAAATTTTCTATAATTTTACCAGGGCAGGGAGATGTGCTTGCCCCCTTAATCAAGATACGAGTATATCGGGTTTTTCAATAAGAGCGCTACAAAATTTTTTTTAAATAAAACAAAAACGGTTTTGGATATCAATGAAATTCTTTATTCCTGTGAAAGTAAGTTCGATGCCATTATGTATGGAACTGGATTTCTTTTGCATGGCCACCACGGGCACGCTTGCAGAAGTCCAGACGCTGAACCCAATTTTCGACGGTTTTTAAGCATAAATCGGTCGATACTGCTGCAATTTCACGTTCGATATTCGTACGAAGTCCATCAATGGTCGCCATAGACTTGACGTAGCCCCACAGGAAATAGTCTAACGGCGTCAAATCGAAAAACCGAGGCGACCAAGCGACTGGACCATTTCGTGAGATAACACGTTCACCAAACTTGGTTTCCAATAAATTGACTGTGATATTCGCGGTGTGGCTTATGGCGCCGTTCTGTTGAAACCACATGTCCTCCAAGTCCATATCATCCAATTGGGGCCAAAAATATTCGGTTATCATTGAACGGTAGCGATCCCCATTCACAGTAACGTGCCGGTCTTGATCATCCCGGAAGAAGTACAGCCCAATGACGCCCGCCGGCCCATAAACCACACCAGGACGTGTGGATTGCTGCCTGACCAATACCGCATATTTTGTTTATTGGCGAAGCCATTCAGAGAGAAATGAGCTTCATCGCATGATTTTTCGATGAAAATCCGAATCATTTTCAAGTTGTTGCTCAGCCCAATTCACGAACATACGACGCTTCTGGTGGTCAAGCGGCTTCAGTTCTTGCGTCAATTTAATCTTGTAAGGATTTAAGCCAAGATCTTTTCGCAAAATTCGCCACAACGACGTCACAGAGATGCCCACATTTGGGCTTTCTGCAACTGAAGCCTCAGCGGCAGCAATATTCTCGACACTACGGGCACTTCTTTGTCTCACTGACACGAGAACATTTTGTGCCACTGTGCCTGTGGATTCAAATTTTTCCACTAGACGCTCAATTGTTGATCTGCTAGGACGATTATAAATAACCATACATTGGACTTAGCGCTCTTACTTAACGTTGGGGCCACTGACTCCGAATTTCGCGTAGTAAATTTTAATAATTTAGACTCGTTGTTGGCTCCCTTATGTAATGGCAAACCTTACTGAAGAAGAGAAATGTCAAAAGAGCGGCAAGAAATATGGCGTCGTTTGCTGTCTCTGTCGCTCTACTTTTGTAGCGTCCCTGTTGAAAACCGCTTTATATTTCATATAATTTGTCTCCTTTTGAATGCATCTAAAAGCTAAATTTCTTTACTTGTACTTATTTTTGAATACATTTTGGAGGGGGGAGAATACTTATCTTAATACAAACAACTTTCTTCACTTAAGAATTTAGACATAGCTACACCTTATTTTTAAAAACACTTAACTAGCAACAGTATTTAATCAAGAAAAAATACAGAATGGGAGTTTGCTTAAGAATTTCCTTTTGATTAAAGCTTATCATGACAAATTTGCGCAATAATTTATGTTACATATTAAGGTATTAAAAAAACATAACAATAAACTCCAACTCGAGCTTGGACTTAAATGTACCAAAACCACATGACAGCCAAAATTTATATATTTTTGGCCACTTATAAAATTACATAAATAAAATGTAAAAATAAGTGTGGACAAAATTTTTATAAATAACCCAAAACTAAATTTTGGTTTAACATACATTGTACAAAAAAACCTATCAGTTTGCGTTCATATTTTTGGTATTTATATTCTGCTTTGCTTTTTATGTGTGAATAGCTTCTAAGGATGGAGATGGAAGATTGCCAGCAGGTGAGAGATGTAATAATTATTTTTAGAAACCATTTTCATCTTTATAATGCATCAAATATTTTAATGTATCAATAAATGTATACAAATATTGCACCACACAATATTTATCATGTTCATGCTTAATTTAAATATCATTTTTATTATAATTTATTAATATTAATTATTTGTTTGTCTTAAAATATTAAAAAAAAAAATAATGTTGTCATCCTCCTCCATTCAGCAACTTCCTTCCATAATGGCTCCAAAGACAGCTTTTTGTTTTGTTTACAGTTTTTTAAGAGGCTTTTGTATTATTTGAAAACAATATTTTTATATTCGCTTTAAAGCTAGAATTTATAATAAATATTACTCTCTGTCATCTTATAGCACCTCTAACTCCAACAGTCATCCCAGAAAATTGTTCAGCTGAAAATAATTCTGTTACTGTTGCGTGGCAGGCACCAAATCACTGCTCTGTAGAAGGATATGTTCTTGAGTTAGATGATGGCAGTGGTGGTGAATTTAGGGTAAGGTACCTATTTTCAATTTAAAGACACATTGGAAAAGATTTTTAGTTAGTTAAAAATTATAATGAATTCATTATTTTCTAATGTATGTATGTGCAATTATTTGATAATTTAACAGGAAGTCTATTGCGGAAAAGAAACCATTTGCACAGTAGATGGATTACATTTCAATTCAATGTATAATGCTAGGGTTAAGGCATTTAATAGCAGTGGTGAAGGAGAATACTCTGCATTGATTGGACTTCAAACAGCAGAAGGTTCGTATCTTATAAATAAATGTACTTACAAGCAAATCAATATAAAATCCATCTATCTATCAAAATAAACTTCAGCCACAAAATATGCAATTTTTTTTACAAATTCATTGCATATTTTATGTCAGTTTTTTTAATTACCGTTTAAGATTTGATTTTTACTTTCTACATAGAAAAACCAGAATTATACTACGTTTTCACCGAACACTAAATCGATATTTAATAAGATTTACATTAAATATTCACCAAATTTACAGAAAATTTATAAGATTAAGGCCCGCACAAAAAATGTTTAAATATGGCGGTCTGAAACCAACAAGAGAACAGGGCTATTATGTAACAATTTTGCATCCATAAATAAGTACACAAACCAACATAAAGCAATTGACTGCAATGCAAAAGTAGAAATTATATGCCTTTTGTATACATTCAAATTTCACCAACAGAAGCAAATTATTATAAAATAATAAACCAGCAAAATGGGTGCTAAAATAACTTTGAGGTTATTACCGAGTGAATTTTTCATTCTCAAGTTTGTGGAATGAATGTCAGAAAATATCTTGTTGGTTGCGTCGAAATTATTAAAACGCCAAATTTTACAAATGAAATTATAATTTTCACTCAAAAGATATTTAACCTTTAAAAAAATTTCCATCGTTAAATATTTTCTGACAGTCAAAACAAAAACAAACCTACGTGTACTCCACAAAACAGCCAAATTCTACCAAATTGTTAGAGAATAAAATATTTTCTCTTTCTGACAATTTTTGTCAAAATCTGCCCAAGAAATTTGTTTGGGTAGAAACAGTAAGGGTAGTGTTCTGTCAGTTGAGAAAAACAACACAAAAATAAAATGGCTGCTATTTATTTTTTTCTCATCTGCTCCTTTTTTATCATACATATATAAATGTATTGAACTAATTTTAGAGAAGTACATAAGAGTCTGATTACACGATTCGTTTTTACGGACTTTCGTGTTTCGTCTTTTTGACACATTGGGTGATGGGCGTAGAAATGTAGGGGGAATGAAAAAACAAAAGCACGTATGAACATTTTAAGATTTTTTCTGGTTGAACTTTGACGTTTATGATTTGACAAACGAGTAGAGGCAGAGGATGCTTATAAACTTTTAATAATGAGCTTTAAAATTGTTTTTCATGATTAAATACATATAAATTTTAATTTTTGATTTAAAAATATATTTTTAATTATTATAACTGTATGTTTTCCAATAAACCTCATATTTTTTGAACATCAGAAAAACGAATGGACTTTGTTGGTTGTGTGTAATCACGATGGTACGTACCTGTCAAAAAGACGAAAAACGAAACGAACAAAAACACGAATCGTGTAATCAAGCTCTTAAGGTGATACCATTGAAAATTTCTTTCATTGTTCAGTCCTTAAAAACTGATAGGTTATAACAAAATATTTTTTAATAATAAAGATTTTTTAATTTTATTCGAATTTTTCACTCCTAGACAAAATTTAATGAAAAATATAAAGTTAAAAAAAAATCATATGCTGTGGCTTTGTTTTCCTAGAAGGCTTTTTTGTTAACCTTCTTTGTTGATGTTTAAAAAGTGGTAGAATATTGTTTCTGTTCGTTCGTGTACGTTTGCAAAATTTAACTTCTCCCTGAAAGAATTTCATCTCTACTCCTTAAATTTTGACAGACTGTCAAATTAAGCTCAGAAGGTACGCAAACAAACCTTAAAGACGGTGTTTGGATTGGATTGAAAAACTGGATTTTTTTTGACGTTTCAGTATTCACATCTCGCTCCCACTTCTTCAGTAAAGAAAGATGTAAATACTGAAACGTCAAAAAAACAGTTTTTCAGTCCAATGTGAACACCGTCAAAGGCAAGAATTGCGTCAGCTGTGAAAGTTAACTGTCATGAAAACAAGTCGTTAGCCGGAAGCCGTAAATGAACAACAAGAATGACTGCATTCAAATTCAGAAAGGAAAATTTTGTTTGTGGGTTATTCATGCAACGTTGTAAAATAATTGTAAATTTCGTAAACGTTAGAAAGGTAAAAAACATTTTAGATATGGGAAAGTTTTACTTTCAGATATTTACGATAGTCTTAAAACTTTGCATGAATACTCCAAAGATTGTTGTTTTATTTTTCGTAATACCAAAAGTGCAGAAGATTCGATTTAAAGACAGTAGATCAGCGGCAATTGCACAAAAGAGGGAACGCTGGTGGTCAGGGTAACATTACGTCGGTCGTTGAGAAATTACACGATTACTTCAGATGCACCTGGGTACATTCGGATTGTCAAACTCAAAACCAAATTGACCATTCAGCAGCAATCGAGGAAGTCAATGTGCGATGTTTGATTTATAAGAAATGGTGACATGGGAAGCCACAACCATTTTGATTTTTGATTCTCATGAGTCTCAAGCTACGAATTGCAGTTGTACATCGACAATCACAGGTTGCAGCTAGGGGTTTGAAATTCAATACAAATACTTTATGTGATCCGAACATACACAGCGCGTATAATTTAGGACTTGAAGCTGACCCCGTCACAACGCAATGTGGTACGTTTGTTGCATTTTGGCGACAAAATCATTTACAACGCCAGTTCGTAAATCATACTAATGAAATTTGGTACACTTGTACACACGCCTGAATGTATTCTTTCAAATAAAAATGATTTCAATACCGATTTGTGCAAAATTTAAAGATAATGGTCCAAAATGTTGAGAAATATTCCTAAAGTATAAGAACCAAATTTGATGCTAGTTTTTAAAAATTTTTGTGCTGGAAATTATTTAAAGACCTAATTTGATTGAATCTGGAAGAAATTTGACAGCTGGAAATAGCGAATCAAATTTTACGTCAATTACTCTAAAACTCAATAAAATCAAAAATAGTCCAAAGTAATAGTTTTTATTGTATTTTTTTTTTTTGGATTTAGCGTTTTCAGGGTTTAAGTATTTTTGGTTTTCAAAATTTTTGAATTTTTGGCTGTGCGTAATTTAGGCTTCCGGATTGTTTGTTTAATATTTTGGCTTTCGGGACAATTATTTTTCATTGAAAACCTTATGTTTTACTTGATGGCCCTTGAATTCTTAGGTTTCAAGGTTTTGCGGCGTTCCGGACATTTTGGGTTCTTAACATTCGGATTTTAGTTCTCAGGTCTAATATTTTCAATAGCCGTGTTTTGGTGAAAAATTGTTAGCAGCACAGCAACAAAAACTGAACAAAACGCTTATATTCACTCCCTTATAAATTTCAAAGTGGGTGTAGCCTGTTTTGGTAAAGCCTACCTTTTAGCCTGTTATACCCTACCTTTTGGTTGGTATAGCCTACTTTTGGGTTGGTATAGCCTACCTTTGGGGTAGGAATATTTAATTTACAACTGCCTGCAACTGAATTTAACGCCATTTTTAGTAAAGCCTACTTCTAGGGTTAGAATATTTACTCTGCAACCGAGTTAAGCGCCCTCATTCATTTCTCGATTACAAAAATTTATATTCACACTCTTGTACCCTGATTACTGGTCAAAATTATATGCACTATTAAATGTGCTGTTATTTGTGTGTAGAAATTTGCTGAGCTGCCCATTTAACCTTTCAAAAAACACGACTAATATAAACTTATTCCACAATCTTCCCAATCATAAAAACTAATTAATACATTTTTTTTTTTGTTTCCAAAACACAGTTGCTTGGTTTACTTTCAATCCACAACTTAGCGGTGGATCTGGTAGTGGTTTAGTATTCTCCAATAATAATTCTACCGTTTCGGTAGAAGGATGGGAACATCGTGTGGCTCTTGGATCAGTTGGATTTTCTCGTGGAGTTCATTATTGGGAATTTACGGTCAATAATTATACCGCGGATACTGATCCGGCATTTGGAGTTGCACGAATTGATGTCAATCGGAATAAAATGCTTGGTAAGTAGATTTCCTTGAAGAAAAAAAAACTAAATAAAATTAATATGAATTTTATACATATCGATATAATTTGAGTCCAAAACGCAGAGGCTTGATTTTCAAATAACTTTTATTCATCTTTAGCTGAATTCAAAGAAAGAAACTACCAATATTAATAAATTGTCCAATAATCAACTTTTCAAAAATGTGGGCTTGAAAACCAAAAAAGAGAATATTGGTGTTTCTGGATCATACCCACTCAGATTTATCGAGTTCGAGTGTCAACTCTTTTGTTTCCTTTATTCGAGTGTCAACTCTTTTGTTTCCTTTATTATCGAGAGCTGAAAATATTGAAAAATTAAACTTAAAATGTTTTTCTTTAAGTTTTTGGTTCAACAAAAAATGTTAAAAAACCATTAAAAGTAGTTTATTTTATCATCAATAACTTTAGATAGTAACTAAGTCTTTATTCTTTTGTATTTTCAGGCAAAGATGATAAAGCATTTGCCATGTATATCGATCGTCAACGATCCTGGTTTCAACACAATTCTGTACATGAACGTCGCGTTGAAGGTGGCATTACCACAGGCAGTACAGTTGGTGTTCTTCTAGATCTAGAAAGACATACATTAAGTTTTCTAGTCAATGAAATGCCCCAAGGATCTGTTGCTTTTCGAGATCTTTATGGAGTTTTTTATCCAGCTGTAAGTGTTAATCGTGGTGTTACGTTAACACTCCACACAGCATTAGATGCACCACAAATGGATTATCATTAGCTTTCTCTATAACATAAGATAACTGTCAAAACTAAGCTTAAACAAAAAAACAAGAATATTCCATTAGAAGTTCATAGAATGCATATAAAACAGTTTTAAAAATTAAAATTAAAAATTACATTAGAAAACAAAAACAAAAATTGGTATCCTCACAACATATCCCTACACAAAAATGATCTCGTTTGTTCTTTTCGTCTTCTATTTAAAATAGTGCAGATTTATTTAGTTGCAATCGAAATAAAAATTTAAAAAAAATCATTACGTAAATAATATTAGGAGAATATTATAGAAATCATTAAAAAAAAGAACATTATTCTAATAACGAAAATATATTATTTCATAAAATAAAACATTTTTAAATAGTGTATTGTGTAGATTTAATTACATTACGAAAAAAAATAAAATAAATAAAAAATATTATGCAAACAAAAATGTTATAATAATATTTTTAAAGTTGTGTTAGAATTTAAGTATTGTACAAAATTATTTCCAATTAATATTAAGAACACAAAATATTTAACATTATCTAACTTAAGCACTTATTCAATGCATTTTGACATTCATTTTTTGCTTAATCAAGTTTATTAAATATGAATGTAAACGGATTTGATTATTTTTAAATTAACAAAAAAAAAATAAATAAACATTTTAATATATTATTTAAAATTTTAATTTAACAATTTTAAGGAAATGAATTATAAACTTAAGAAAAAATATAATCTATAAACGCCATTAATCTGCTATAGTAAAGTAATAGAATACATCATACAGTCATTATGAAACTATATTAAGTGATTCATAAAATACAGGAAGTTATGTATGATTATGTAAATAGAGATTTAATATTTAAAAATATTATTAATAAAAATTAATAATTTATTAAAGAAATGATTATTGTTTTGTTTTTAATCTAGAGTCAAGCTTGTCTCTTACTTCTTAGTTGCCCTCCCGATTGGCATAGTCCTCCAACTCATAGTATAAAATGCATGCATTGTTGCATGCAGCACTGCACCATTTTTCATTAATTTAATGAAAAATTAAAAAAAATTTAAAAGAAACAAAATCAAACAGATCCATGCACTCTCAATAAAACAGTTTCTCAAGGAGTTTGCAATTTATCTCTTCCAAGAAATTGAAGAAAATGAAGAAAAAGTGAGTAATGCTTTCCACATTATCAAGAAAGACTTATGCCACAGAAAGGTTCCATCTTTCTTCATTCGTTTATTTTCTTATCCAAAGATCACCTGTAGCTACGCGCTCTATCCCACTACTTGCATAAATGCGCTATCCATCGGAGAGACACACTGGAGCTCATTTGCCACAAACTTAGCACCAACAGTTAGCTACCGTACATCGTTGAGTTCGTATGTTATACATAAATAGTAAACCGCATAACATAAAACCATGGGTGCTGCATCGTAAAAGAAAACGTCATTTTTATTTAAAAAAATTAAAATTAACGAACTTTTTTTTCTCTTGCCCGCTCAATAATGAACACCTAGACAGCTTGACGTATATAAAGGTGGACAGACTTAATAACATTGATATGTTGCTGCCGGTTGTTCGGAGGAAATGAATTACCTAATTACCGTTACGATATAAGTGGTTTGATGGTCATGACATTCGGTGTGGAAGTAAACTACAAAAAAATAAAAAATTCAATTAAACTTACTACACAATTTATGAATAGTAAAACACACACTTATTAAAAAGCAAAAGTGAAATAACAAATTATTTGTTGTTGTATACCATAATTAGTTATGAGTGTAAATTTAAATTGGGTGTAAAAATAAAATTTTGTTCAAATTTTTATGTTTTCTGAGTGAAATAGAAATAATTAATAAATTCAAACAAAAATGAAGAAGAGTGATACCATTTTAATGCAATTTATTTTATGGTTTTTTGTGACAACAATTAGTGTTTCCTCGTTCACATTAAAAGTTCCTTCGAGTTATTCGTTGAAAAATCTCCTTAACAGTGTGCTCCTATCGAGCAATCCAACTTTAACAGGAACAGGAAGATTTTTTAATTCAGATGTTCTGGAGGATGCATCCTTAATTACGGTAAGAAATTGGTTATACAATATTTCAAATTTAATTGAAATTCATAAAAAATCCTTAATTAAAAGAGAAAATATAATTTGAATGTGTGCAAAATCTTATTCTAAAATTTGAGTTTTGGATATATAAAACCACTGTTCGGTTACTTCCTAAAACTTCCCTTTTTAGTTGAGTTTAGTGGGTCTCACTATTCTGTTCTATTCTTGAAAACTACATGGTCGATTTTTATTAATCTTGGTATATAATTTTTTTTAAACTCTTTAAAGTTTTTAAGAAAACCTTTTAATTTTATGAAAAAAAATAACGGTTAGTCTAAGATGAGATTGCAACATATTTTTGGTGTAAGAGGAAACAAGACCATATTAATGTTGCAGGTAGTCCTGGTGAAGGTCATAACGAATAAACGATAGTCTGCCAGTACTAAGTGGGCCCGTTTAACAGAAAAATTGCTTCAAAAGTACAACTTTCTTGAAAATTGAATTTGTGAGAGGAAACCACTGCAAACGTAATATATCCTAAAGACCTTGACTCACTGATTCTCTAAAACTTTTGACAGACGTCCTTGAAAGTGCAACATTTTCGGATTTATAAAATTTTAGGAAAGCACTTGAAATATATCTCTAATGAAAGGTCTTAGCTCCCTGAGTACGAATGTATGCGGGACAGACGTCTAAGAGGTCCCAAAACCCCCTACAGATGTGATTTAAGTCACGGTGCTTTTATAATTTTTAGATAACTGATATTACCGAAAACGAAACAAAAATAGTATTATAGAAAAAAACTAATATCTGTGACTCGAGACATGCCAAGAGTGATAGTGTCTCAGAGTGTCGGATATCTCCAGCTTTAAGTTAGACAGTGGCACTATTTTGAATACAGTCTGTTTTGAGTATGACAGTACAAAAGTACTGCTGTCCCAGAAAACTGTTGACAAAGTTGCATACTTGGCAATTGAACATAACCTTAATGGAGCAAAGGAGTTACATAGGTAGGCCAAAGGACCCAAGAAGAGAAGGTACTTTTGGTCCACCTCAGTCAGTCACACTGATATATCCGCCACTGAGACTGAGAAGCCTCAACAAAAATAAAGCCAAGAATATAAGAATAAGAATATAAAATTAAGTTGGTATAAATATACATTAATGTCAATCTAAAATTTCGAATTGCTCATAACGTTCTATAAGTCTAGAGTTGATGCCTTGTAGAAGTTTTGGAGTTTTCCTCAATACTTGCTTATAACCGAGCAATGTTCACATCATTTTGAATAACACGTGCTCTTCAAACATGCGGTAGACCACAGTCTACCAATCAGTAAATTATTGAAGCACTGATGATGACTTTGGTTCTGTGTTCTATGCTGAGTAACTTAATCATAAATCTCTCAAATTTTTCAAAGTTAATTTCAAAATAAAGTAATTCAAAATGACTTCCTTTTTGTAATAAGATTGGCTACTCCATCATTCTAAACTTAATTGGATCACTTCAAAATTACATAAACTCCATACCATTATACAATAACAGTTTGATAAAAACTTTTCAAGTCAGCATCTCTTCCAGATCTATATCCAACAGGACTTGGTATTTCTGAAAAACAAGTCGGTCGGTGACAAAGAAACTGACTCCCTCTTCCCCAACTTGTAACTAGTAAATTTTTTGGTTAATCAGACATTGTTTTATTGAAAATTAAATAAATAACTTTTGTGGCAATATAGTGGAGATAAAATGCGGAGATAAGTGGCTTACATCTCTCAACTATCCATGGAATATTGTAAGCTGACAAGAAAAGAAAACCACCATTTTTTTGCCAAATCCAAATGGCTGAAATAAAAGTCACTTTGTACTTGTAAGTTTTGGATTCTTGCAAAAAAAATACAAGATAACAATCAAACATGACATTACGATGATAGAAAACACCAAAAAAGTGGGTGGCAAAATTCACTCTGTCTGTCTGTTTATATCTGGATCTATACAGTCTAAGCCAGTTCTTTTCAAACTGTGGGTCAAAACACCCTAGAGGGTCACCAAGAATCACTCAGGGCGTTGCAAGCCATTAAAATTTAAAAAAACAAAGGTTGAAAGCCCTGAACACTGGGGTTTAATATTCAAAACTCAAAACCCATATTTGTTTATGTTATATTTTTACCTAAGGTTTATCTCAGTTCAGATTTAATAAATTAATTTGGTGTCTCCACCACACAAAAAGATTTAAGAAGATTTAATTTGACAGCATCTTTGAAAATGCAAATCATGTTTCATTTTTGTTTATGAAGTGGAAAAGAGATGGAATGTTTCATGTGAGAAGGACTCAATTCAGCCATGATTGAAGCCCTTGGTGCCCTTTAAGAATAGGTTACTTCGATTCATAAAAGTATTTTTTTCTAGAAAGATTTAGCAAGATTAATTTCTAATCTTCAAAATCTACGAAATAAATTTGTATAGTAAATCTTCGAGATTTGAAAAAGATTTGAGGTAAATCTTATTAAATCTCAGATTAGTGTTAGGTGGAAATGTAGTATTCATAAAGTCACTTTTTTCGGTTTTATATTGCTTCTGCCACTTTCACCAGTACCAGATTTTCAAGGCTGAGATGTTTTTTTGACAAAAAAAATAAATAAATGTCAATTGTAATGCACAAATAAGAATTCAATAAATGACTTGGCAGCTCGTGGAGAACCAGAGCCTAGTTGCGTACAACTCTCAGCTTATGTGCGTGCTATTGGCTGAAATGAAGAGGACTTACAATTTTTTGCCAGGTCAGAGTGGCTCTTGGAGAATTTTTTCAGTCCTTTGCAAGAGGCAGTACCTCGGAAAAAATCGTCGGTCCAAAGATAAAACTCACTGAGTGCAGACACAAATGTTCAAAAACATGAGAATGAAATGGATTTTTTTTATTCAAAAAGTCACAATGACTTTTTAGCTTCAAAAAGTATGTTTCAATCTAATTTCCATCAAAAGTGTAATTTGTTAGTTAATGAGTTTCACCTTTGAACCGACAAAATACCTTTGAATTGACAAAAGTCTCTTTTTTTTAGTCGCCAGAATGTTTTTACTAACAAAGAGGTCGCATACCCAAAAAGTTTGAAAAACACTGGCCTAAACCAATGAATAAATCTTCTTAAAATTTTGATCTTAAGGCTTTTTGGTTATTCTCCAGAGAGGAAGTTGAAAATTTTTTATAGCCTCAAAAATAACGGTACTTGCCATACAACTGGGATGGAAAAGCGTATATAAAAAATTGTATTACTGTACGTATGGTGTACTTTTTGGTAAAAACAGAATTTACAAACAACTTACTAACAATACCTGCCGTATGTCAGTTTTTTATCTTCAACTTTCTCATGAGCGACTTAACCGATTTACATAAATATTTGAAAGATAAAGCTCCTTTAAAATGAACAAAATTGCATAATCAAATTTTTTGAAAATTCAATATTTCAAAAACTGGTTGATAAATGTTTTTGCATAATCAAAATTTTTTGAAAATTCAATATTTCAAAAACTGGTTGATAAATGTTTTTAAAACAACTAAGTTTATAAATGTATATTAATAAAGACTCAAAATTGGAATATCAAAAATGTGTTTTAAAAATGATACAAAAATTGTATAACAAAATAGTATTTTTATAAAATCCGCTTCAACAATTTTTTTTATGGCTTGCTTTTTTTCGTTGGGCTCTTCGTACATGACAAGTTGTTCTTAACTTCCCAGCAACTTGTACATAAAAGTTAGTGCGAGCGATTTAATCGTTTTTTTTTTTAAAGTGAAGGTAATAAAGTTCGACTACAAAAAATACCAGAGTACAATATAGTAGCAAAAATATGAAACTTCATATTTCTATAGCTCATCTTTAATTAGTAGCCACCGGTTTACTCAACAGATTTTTCTTGTCAATTGTCTTATTTGTAATTATTTGTAATGTCACTGTGTATAAAAGCAAAAGTCTGCATTTTCTTATAGGTGCATATATAATACATACTTGCAAGGTCTCATTATCTTTACTCTGTCAATTAACAATAACTTTTCAAAGAAAAAAATGTGCAAAATAGTTTTGCATTCTTTAATGGATTGCATTTGCATTAATGTATTATACCAAAACAAAAGAGTTGAGGTTTGAACTTTATTTTCTACCTTTCTACATATTAAATTCAATGTCATGATGATTATTGATTAATTTTTTTTTTTCAATACGGGTTCAGTGGAAAAAAACAAAACAAAACTACTACATATATACATACAAACATATTTGTTTCGGAAACTAAAGTCTACTGCGAAGGTGTTACACCCTAAACATCTAAATTTCATACATAATCCTGTTTTTTTACACAAATTTTAAATTCATTCCAAAAATTTAAAGCAGACATAGTTAAACAATAAAACTGGTAGCTTTTAGATAATCATAATAATATATTTTTCAAAGTACAAAGTCATTGACAAAACGCGTGGCATAATATCGCCATTTTTGATCAACATAATATAATGTTTGACAACGACCCCATAAATTACTCTGAATAAATTATAAATTCCATTTGATGTTACGAAATACAAATAAAGATTAATTTTGTCTATACAAAAATATCGTTCATGTTTTATGAGTCATCACCAACAAAATATTTATTTAATAAATTTTAATATGTAAACTATTTTTATTTTATGTTTTTCGAAAATGTAAATAGAAGATGGCTGCACAAAAATTGCATCTTGAAACAGAGCTCTTATCATAATCAAAGAAGCAAGAGAGACAAAATTATAAACAAATCTCATATTGAATGCAAAACTGAATTTATTGCCGCGGCCGCACCGGGTACGAACATTAAGCAAAACAACATAAAAGATACTATCTTATCCACAAGATTGATTTCCGCATTGGTGAAGCAATAGACATACGAAGCGAGACGCGACGTACGGGTTGTACTTACAAGGCTGATGTAAGCCAGTGGCGGATTACAAAATGTACATAGTTAGCAGGCGCCTAGATGATAAATCCTCAAGGGTCCAATATTTTGCTTAATCTGCTTCTAGATTCTTTGATAGTGAGAAGTAGCTTAAGACTTTTTAAAATATTTCAAGACGTTTTTAAAACTCCACGGAAAGTTTTTCGATTTTATTTTAATTTTGTTGTTCTTATTTTAAGAGTCAAATATATTTCCCAAGTTAAATTAAAAGCTTTTGATATTTCTGGGCTCATATTAGTTAAACTTTATGAAATTAATTTCATTTTTGCAGGCCATTAAAATGGGGTTACTATATTTTTAAGTATTTTGAGGCCTTTTTGTAGAAGTAAACCTTCATCCACAATCCACCACTGCTTTCCGCAATTTCAACAAAAGAGTGCAATGAATAAGCCACCTGTGTATATACCACGAGATTGGTGGTGGTTACAGGTTACAGCAGCTGCTATGTCGATTAGGATAATTAAATTACATAATCCGATGCAAGGTAGCGCCATGGCCAATTCTTCTTGACGAAACAAAAAAAAAAAAAAAACTCGTAAACAAAACAATGTGGGCTAATTGTTTATTATTTTTGACTTTATCTTCTTTATTTTTTTTTTTTGTTTTTGTTTGTTGTTCATAATTATGTTGGTAGGCAAAACACCATTAAAACTATATTCTCCTTAAGCAATTAGTTTGTAGTTTGGGATTGGAATTTGGAGACATAGTTAGCTATAGAAAGTGGTCTGGTCTGATGACAGAGTATAAGATTCATTTTACCGTCTTTGAGGGTACCGGTTATATTTTTACCACCATAGTAAAAGGAGTGATGTCATAATTTTAAAAGGAGGCAATTCCATACTAGATATGGCGATAGAGATAATATTTGTTAGTATAAAATAACTATAATACTAGCTTTGGGGTTTATTGCCTACAAGACGTAAAATTATCAATGGAATGTGCCACCACGATATTGCACACAATTTAAGCTTTTTTTCTTTTAATATTAAATTACAATGTGCAAGAGAGGTGTTTATCTAGTTGGCATTTAAAAAATAAATTAATTTACAAGTCGATGGCGGTGGTGCGCGGTCCAGTGTTTATTGGCGATATGGATCGTTGGCATGAGGGTAATGGCTTTAAGCTTGTTGACACATTTTTTCAACATAGATTGCAAAACTTGACTCAGGAGACCAAGCATGATCTCTGTTAAAGTGGAATGCAAAAAATTAAATGTTGAAATAAATAAAAGTTGCAGAAAGATTTTTGTATGACAAGTCATCAAACCAGATGTATCCTTATGAATTTCACGCAATTTTGGATCTGTCAACATTAAAAAGTTATAGCGATAGCTTTTAATAAGTTAAAACTAGGGTTGAAAATAATCATATGTATGTGCTAAGAATGTGTATGAAAAAGAAGAATTATATTAAGATTTTTTGCACAAAATTATTCTGAGTGATGAGGCGAAATTTCTCTCTTTTTATTTTTAATTATTAAGCTCCAGATGTGTGTTTTATAGAAAAATTGGAATACTAATGTGCATAGAGCAATAAAAGGTTTTATAGTCACATCAATATCAACCAACCTCAAAGGGATGTATGTTATTTTTTGTTTCATACTGCCTTATTTTATTTTTTTTTTCATCTTATTTTTTTATTTATTTCATTTTTTTTCCATTTTATTTAATTTGATCTTATTTTATTTAATTTTATTTAATTTTATTTAAATTTATTTACTTTTATTTAATTTAATTTTATTTCATTTTATTTAAATTTATTTAATTTTATTCAATTTTATTTTATTTTATTTTATTTTATTTTATTTTATTTTATTTTATTTTATTTTATTTTATTTTATTTTATTTTATTTTATTTTATTTTATTTTATTTTATTTTATTCTCTTTTATTTTGTTTTATTTTGTATTTTTAGCAGTTCCTACAGAAAACAGATGCAAACAATTAATGAAATGTTAACTAAGCTTTGTCACCATGCTGTGTCTAAAACAGTTTGTTCAAGCAAGACGTGAACTCTTCCTTCTTATATTTAACATACTCAATACATGTTGTTAGTATTCATAACATATTATTTAGTGATGAATCAAATCTTTCTATTCAGTTGGTTGTGCATAAAAATGTGTTGAGTACATTTTGTATGTACTGTTAGGAAGATAGCTAGAAGCAGAAGCTACAATCAATGTCACAAAACAATTAGCTACATTTCACTAGGTGCTGTTCCTTTTTTACTGAGGTAAAACAAAATAAAATGCACGACGCTGAGTGTATAAGAACATTATATGAAAAGACATGGAAATTATGAGAGAAATATGTTTAAAAGCATGAAATACAATATTAAGGGCCAGTTTCAAATGTTCCGGTTAAAGTTTCGGATAGATATCCGACACATAACGATATCCGGGAGATAAAAGTGGCTGTTATTTTATTTCTGTTTCATCATCAAAGTCTCGGATAAACTAACCGGTGGATAAATTTACAGTTTGAGAACAACATAAAACATCAAAAACATACTGAAAATTAAATTTTTGTTGTCAAAACAAAAAATCCTTATATTTTTAATATGAAATGTCACTATTTTTTAATATTTAAATTCAGTATGAACCACGAAGGATTAACTCAAAGCAAAATTCAAAATATTACGATGAAAACTCATAGCAGCTAGGCATCTTCTGGATAAAATATTTAACAGCCACTTAAACCGGTGGATATGCTATCCGAGACTTTATCAGTCGGTAATCAATATCCGAGACAATTTAAACCATAACTTAATCTTAATTGCTCAAAAAAGTTCCGAATAGACTATCCGAGACTTTATCCGTAAGTCTTGAAACGGCCCTTAATCTGTCGAAAATGTTCCAAATAGGCTATCCGAGACTTTGTCCGTAAGTCTTGAAACTGGCCCTAAAATTAACTAACTTCTTTGAAAGTTTTAAATGAAAAAAGAATGCCATCTTAGTTCTTGTATTTCTGTATTATTATAAACGCTATTTGTTGGCCAAAGGGAAGAATATTAACGATAAAAATCACTTTTGGTTCTTTTTGTTTTATCTTCTGATCTTGGGCAAGGTTTTTTTCCTCGTGGTTAGGTGCAAAACCTCTGTGAGTTATTTTGGTTTTTTCAGGGTTTGAATGGCCAATCAGTTCCGACCTTAGCATTTCGTCCGCTAGTGGATTGAAATGTCAAAAAATGATAACGGTCGCTAGGGGTTCGCCGCGACGACGCACAGTGGTCCGTTTGTTGAATTTTGGTGACAAAAATCATTTCCCACGCTAGTTCTCAATACATATTAATGAAATTTGGTACGCTTTTTGATTTGGGAATACTGAATTCAGTGGCCTTGTCTATAATATTTTTATTTCAAGAAGGGGATTCACAATTAAGGTCAGAACTTAGTCCCAAATTTCAAAATTTTGAATGAGGTTCTGTAGAAGAAGTGGCCTAAGTGGCGCCTGTATTTATTATTTCATATAATTTGACTTCAATACTGATTTGTACAAAATTGAAAGAAGATGGTCCAAAATGTTGATAAATGTTCCTAAGATATAAGAACTAATTTAAAACATTTTTTGTGCTGGGAATTATTTTTAGACCTAATTTGATCGAATCTGAAAGAAATTTGACAAATTTGACAGCTGGAAATAGCGAATCAAATTTTAGGTCAATTGTCCAAAAACTCAAAAAAGTTAATAATAGTCTAATGCTATATTTCCATCTAAGGTTTACCACAGTTTAGATTTAATAAATCTATTTGGTATTTCCACCACACAAAAAGATTCAAAAAGATTTATTTTAACAGCACTTTTAAAAATGCAAATGGTGTTTCATTTGTTTTTATGAAGTGGAAAAGAAATGGAATAATTCATGTGAGAAGAACTAAGATCAGCCATGAATGAATCAATCAGTGCCCTTTAAAAATAGGTTAGTTCGATGATATCAAGATTTATTTCTAATCTTCAAGATTTATAAAATAAATTTGTATGGAAAATCTTCGAGATTTGAAGAAAATTTGAGGTAAATCGTTTTAGATATCTAATAAGTGTAAGGTAGAAATGTAGTATAAAGTAATAGTTTTTTATTGTGTTGATATTTTATCGGGTTGTATTGAATAAATCTATCATCAGGCTAAGAAATCCGTTAAATTGCCATTATTTGTTAAGCAATTTAAACATTCTTTTATTTAAAAAAAAACGGGTTTTTCCAACTGTCAACTACCATAATTCCTAGCTTGATGTCAGATATATTTAATGGAACCAGAAAAAATATTATTACAATAAAAACTATTAGTTTAGACTATTTTTAATTTTTTTGAGTAATTGACATAAAATTTGATTCGCTATTTCCAGCTGTTAAATTTGTCAATTTTTTTTTCAGATTCGATAAAATTTGGTCTTAAAATAATTTCCAGCATAACAAATTTTAAAACCTAGCACTCAAATTAATTCTTATATCTTAGGAACATTTCTCAACATTTTGGACCATCTTCTTTCAATTTTGTACAAATCAGTATTGGAATCATTTTTATATGAAAGAATACATTTAGCCGCATATTTAAGGACACTTTACACATAAACTTGAATCAAATTCTGACTTTTACAGTACTTTGTTCAAAATTTTGAAATTTGGTACAATGTTCTGACCTTAATTGTGAATCCCCTCTTTGAAGTAAAAAAAAAAAATACGCTGTGCCACTGAATTCAGCATCCCCAAATTTCATTAGTATGTATTAAGAACTGGCGTGGGAAATGATTTTTGTCGCTAAAATTCAACAAACGGGCCACTGTGCACTGGCGCGTATTGTATTTGCTTGCTGTCCATATTGTAGAAGTAATAATTAAATTTCTTGTTACATTAAATGCGAAAATTCATATGAAATCTTTGGGGAGTTATTTTAATTTCAGTTTGGAGATTATTCTTTGCCTTTCTGGCATGCAAAGCAAAAACTCCACAATCTGGGCAGTTATTTTATTTTTAGTTTGGGGAGTTATTTCACGGAGCACAAAATTTTCTGTACAATTTTGTTCTGCAAAATTTTGAGTTTTATTTTTTAAAATATTCATTCACCAGCTCTAAGTTGGTTCCTATTTCTAAAAATTGTTTTTCTCAATGAAGTTGCAACTGCTTAAGTGGTAAAATTTTTTTCTAAAACGTCTTTAGTTTTGTATTCATTGTGAACATTTTTCGTGTTTTCGTTATAATTTTGCTTTTTTCAAAAGTTATTTCATTAATGAACCTGAACCTTTTTGCATTATCTATTTCAAATTCGAGCACTTAAAAGAGCAATAAGTGTTTTTTTTTTTACTATCTTCAATTTTACAAATCATCAAACATTTAACAACAATAAGCCATTTTGTATTATTAAATATGTATGTGTCACCCATAAGCATGCTTAAAACTGAAAATGCTACTAAATTTACCCATGCGTTATTGAGAGAATGGTCACACTGGCTAATTTTCAATATCATTGGTATAACTCTGAAACTAAGCCAAATTCGATAATTTTGCCCTTAAAACTTTTTGCATAAAATTGAAATTTCTATTGAAATGGATGGTCTAAAAAATTGTATAAAAAAGGGGTAAAGATATGCTTAAGTGATGCTTTAATAAAATAAAGAGCCTTAAGGCCTTAGCATGACATGTTAAAAGAACCAATTTAGCTATTAAAACTTAACCATTTCTTTAAAATTTCCTTAGCCACCCATTTCGATAGAAAATTTAATTTTAAACCAAAAATTTTAAGTGTAAAATTTGTCAAATTCAATTTAAACTCTTGCACGTATAATTGTTCCTTTATATCCCCCATTTTCCGTTCTATTCAATAGACTAAATAATTAAATCATTAAAAGTGTTTCTGATACTTTCATTCGTTAGCCTTGCTCATTTATAATTTTGTGTGCTACTCGTTGTTAACTGAACTGATATCTTAAAATTTCGCTACAGGTTTCATCTCCAACTACCTATGTATAGGTGTTGCTATTCAAAAATCAACTTATATTTGTTATTTCACTTTTAAAAGTAAAACTTTTGATCTTTAAGACTATGACCTTGCAGTTTTTTCTTTTCAAAACAAATATAATTGCTGAGAGCTAAAATAAAAATTACAGACTACAACTAGCTTCTTCAAAAAAATAAATCTTTGACTCACAACTTACTATTACCTCAGTAATATAGTCTTATTATATCACAACTATTATTCGCATTTCATTAATGCTATTACCTGCAATTTCAATTTCTGCAACTTTGAAATTATGCAACAACAACAAAACAAGACAAAAATGAAAAAAAAATAAATAAAAGTGATGTTTAAATTTCTCTTCCACTAACACTTTTCATGTTTCAAACTCTTTAAGTTGTCTCAATCTCAGGATACATGATACAAAGATTGACACAATTAGGTAGATTGTACAACATACTACAACTCTGACAAGATACGAGATTTTCATTTTGAAACAATGAACCACTTAAGGCCGACCCATTAGGGGGAAGTAGGTGAGGATTGATTAGACATGCATGAAGCATGAAAAGCCAAAACAATGCAAGAGTTCATGTTTTAGTATAAAATAGACTTTTTGTTTCCAGTTTTTTTGCTACTTTTTAGTTGTTTTTTTTTTTTTTTTTGTATTTCTTTACACTTTAATTGCCATTTCTATATCTTGTGTCTTTTGAATGACAAAGATGTTATATGCTTTTATGACATTTAGCCTCTTTTTTAATAATATTTGAGTTTGGGTGTCTTCTTAATTTAAATGACGATACTGTTTGGCCTCTGGTCGGAAATGCTACCACACCACTGCCTATGGATTGTTCATAAATTTAGCTATTTTCACTTTTAATATTTTCATAATTCTATATCAATTTTGTATAATTTCTAGCCAAAACTTATTCGAAAATATGGATATCCATCGGAGACTCACACAGTCGTCACCAAAGATGGTTATATTCTGGAAATTCATCGAATACCAAAAATTGGAGCTAAGCCAATTCTACTGATGCACGGAATCCTCGACACTTCAGCAACTTGGGTATTAATGGGACCCAAATCTGGACTCGGTACATGTATTTGCTTTATATTGGATTTATTTTTATTAAATGCAATATAGTTTTCTTTTTTTGTTCTTTAGTAATTTACAAATTTAATCAACTTTTTAAGCTTATATTCTTGCCAATTTGGGATACGATGTTTGGATGGGAAATGTTCGTGGAAATCGTTATTCGAAAAATCACACCAGTTTAAATAGTGATTATCAAGAATTTTGGGATTTTACATTTCATGAAATGGGCAAATATGATTTGCCAGCTATTATCGATTATGTTCTTGAGAAAAATGGACAGGAAAAATTGCATTACATTGGTCATTCACAGGTGATTTTAAGAAAGGATATTTTAAGGGGAAATTATTTAAAATTAATCTTTCCTAAAAAAGGGGACAGCTGTATTTTGGGTATTATGTTCGGAACAACCATCATTTGCTGGTAAAATTGAATCAATGCATGCACTTGCACCGATTGCTTATATATCGGATATGAAGAGTCCACTGTTTCGAACACTTGTGTTGTTTCTTGATTTTTTGACGGTAAGTTTTTTTTTGCATTAATTGTTTTTCTAAATAATTTATTAATGTTTGTGTTTTTTTAAATAAGGCTGCAACGAGAGTGCTGCGGATCACTGAATTCATGCCAAATACTAAATTTCTGGTTGACAACAGTCAAGTAGTATGCCACGATAATGCCATGACCCAAGATGTTTGTTCAAATATTTTATTCCTTGTAGCTGGCTACAATTCTGAACAATTGAATAAGGTAAGTTTCAAAATAAGACATGGAACTATTAGATATATTACCAAAAGTAACTTCAGCTCAGATTTAAAAACAAAAAATAATCTTTTGAATTATAAACAGGGTGTTCCAAAAGAAATAGTCCAAACTGAAACCGGAAAAAGGTTTCCAAAATGGTGGAGTTTGCAAGAAATGTTACATTTATTAAAAATTAGTTAATCCTGGGAGGTTATACTGCACCGTGTTCCATGCGATTGCGATGAAGCTTTCTCCAGAATATTTTTGGATGAATCTTGCTCTAGTCAGTTAATAAGAACATTTCAAACCAAAATAAGTTAAAAGCAAGAAGTGATATCAGTCGTTACTTGCGAAATAAAAAGTTGCTAGGCCAACCTTAATAATTCGTTAGTTTTATCGTTCTAAATCACAAAAAAACTGAAAGCGCAACCTGGAGGGGCACCTGCCTTCCACCGAATCTTGATCAGTTTCTCCAACTTAGTACTTGGCTCTAAGCAACCTCAGAACGCTTAGAAAATTGTTGCTAGATTTAGCACTTTCTCTCCGCATTAATATCTAGAGCTTGACGGACTATAAACATTTATGCTACACAACCTGCAAGAGGTTATATTAGTTCCTTGGCTTGAGATGATCTTCAAAAGATGTTTATCCTGGATGTATAGATAAGCAAGGATAGTACATCGTGGCATGATGGTTAGTTCATTGGACTGTCATGCCGAAGGTCTAGGTTACATTTCCAGCCACTACCACCTAAAAACAGAAATGTTTTTTTCCGAGGTACTGCCTCTTGCGAGGAACTGACAAATCACCCAAGAGTATACTTGTCATGAATAAGTGCTTCTCATCTAGCCGTTTGAACTCGGCAAAAAATTGTAGGTCCCCTCCATTCCTGCCAATATCGCGCACACAGGAATGGTTGAGAGTTGTAAGTCACTGGGCCCTAGTTCTCCTAGAGCTGTTGCGTCACCAAATTTTTTATTTTATAGGTAAGCAAGGCCATGGTTCCGCGAAGAATTTGCGACTATCAATAACTCTAACCTCTTTTGGACTTAAAATTTTGGAAACATGCCAGACAACACCCGATGAAGTTTGTTAACGAGCTTACTCGAATCCCTGAAGTTGCAGGTCACCAACACCTTAGACTTTTTTCTTACTTTTGACCCTGGTCTAACTATGCTTCATCAAAAGTGACTAAGACTTTAGCGCAGATATGATATCAAATTTAATTCTATACTGTAGCATAAAATCTATCGAACTGAAACTGGTTCGAGCTGTAAGAAATTAATCAAGATCAGAGAAGTAAGTTCCCGGTGGCTTACGGACGGCCAATCCTACTGAGAAAAATCACAATAAGTTCAAACAAGCTAGACCTGTAACGACCATATTCAAAGAACCAAATTTTTTCATAACCGAAAATTACGACAAAAAATGTCCCAAAAGAAGTCAAAATGTTTCGTCATTTGTAAAAACCATTCATAATACTACTTTGTCTTAAATGACAACCCTATGTTAGCTCACTAGAGAAAACGAATTTGTTTGCACCACAGTTTGCTGTTAATAGTATTATTTATGAGTAATAACTCCTCCTGTAATTGAGAGCGCTAACGATTTCATGGTACGCATCCCTCCCATTGTTCTAAAGAAGTATTCTTCAGCGCTGGAAAGCCACTGCGTATAGATAAGCTCTTCCATCTGTCTTCCTCTACAGGTCTATAAATTGAATTGAATTGATCTAAATTGAATGGAATTGAATTGAATTGAACTGAATTGAATTGAAATTAATTGAATTCATTAACTGTTTTTCTGGTGATACCATCTCCAGCTTTTTATATTCGTTTCTAAATTTACTGTCCTTCAGACGTGGAACTTTAGTGGCAGCCTATGATAAGCTTATCAAATTCTGATCTTGACAGTACTGTCCTGTGGTGACTTAAATTCCATGCAGAACTTAATGCTTCAATTCTGTCTGCTGTCACTTAAGCAGAACTTAACCCGAATGCAACCTTCATGAGCGGTAGAAGAAACTGAGCAGCTTTCAGTTCTGGGTTTTTTGCATCACAGACAGCGAGGCTAACTGAGACTTCCCATGTCTTTTAGGCATTACTTGAGTTACTTTTTCATCAAAAGTGGTTGGCAATGCTGATAACAGATCATGTTCTGTGAAAGATTACATATTCAATGTTGCCAAAGAGGCTGCGAAATTTATTTTCTTCGAAGATACAAGAAATTTGCATCCATTTCTGAAATGGCTATAATCTACAAGGCCCAAAGGCTGGTTAAAGTTCTTATATTAGGACAGGTGCTCACATAACTCATTTGTCAATTAACATAGCAAAAGTGCACTCAATATATTGATCCCGTTTACTATTTTAGAGATATTAAGTACATAAAGTTTTTTATCAAAAAATAGAAATAAATAATTTCGTCTTCTTTTTGTATAGACAATGCTTCCAGTAATGCTGAGTCACACTCCTTCCGGAGCATCTATAAAACAACTTGAACACTTCGGTCAACTTATGAAATCCGGTCACTTTCGGAAGTTCGATCGTGGATATTTGCGCAATCAGCTCGAATATGGTCGAATGACACCGCCCGACTATGACTTATCCAAGGTTAAGGTACCCGCTGCCTTGTACTATTCCATGAATGATCTGTTAGTGTCAACGACTGGTGTTGATAAATTAGCACGCGAATTACCAAAGGTAATTGACAAATACATCGTGCCAATGGAGAAATTCAACCATTTGGATTTTTTGTGGGCGATAGATGTGAAGCCTCTTGTTTACGTGCGACTAATAAGTAACATAAGAAGTGTGGAAAATCATATGCATGGCAATCGGATAATTGGATCGTCTTTGTATTTTTAGTAATTAAAAACAAAATATTGTAAATAGAAACAAACAAAAAAAAAAACAACTAGAAAAATTAAGCTACATTTAGTGTGTATGTATATATTTTTGCAAAACACAACACACACACTCACATATACACAGCAGTCATTTTAGGATTGAAACTGAGGCGCTCTTCGAATTATTTACCAAAGCTAAGAAACTACTTATTAAGTTTGTATACAAAAAATATTAAATTTAAGCTTAAACATTATAGGAAAAGTTTTAATTAAGAAAGAGTTAAAATTGTATTACAAAATTTTGTTAAACATTTTATGTTGCATTTTATTATTTTAAAATATTATCATTTTGACTATAGAAACTTATACTATAAAAGATTTTTTGCCAAATTTATATTTTAGAATTTCTAATAGTGGAATTACACACCCGTGCATAAATTTAAAATTCAAAAATTTTGTTACACGAAAAAATTAAATTTTTAGTAGGTACTTATTACTCAAAAGTGATGATTTGTTATTTTTTTTATTATTTTAAGCACCTTGTGTTGAGAATAAAATATGATCTCATAAAATTTTGTTTGCAATTGTCTCACTACAGGTCCGTATGTAAATATGTATGTATGTAAAAGCATTGCTGGAATGCACGAATTAGCTCTTGTGCTCTTATTAAACCATAATTTTTATAACGTTTATAGTCTAAGAGCCAACCGCATAGAAAGCTTTGAGGGGTTGAACCAATAAAGGCCAAATCACAATCTCACGTTGGGTCGTTCGGGCTTTGATGGACTTTTTACCGACCTTACGATAATCTGTGTCATTAAGCGTGACCCTAAAATTTGTAAAACAGAATGTAGCTTTAAGCTTCGGGTGTTAAGAAATTGCGAGTATGACAGAATAAAAGTTCTGTTTCCTTAAACTAACACTATGAAAATTCTTCACAGAAAAGTGAGACAAAAACTCTCTGTTATAGTTATAAACAATAATGTATTTAAAAGGCTTTCTCGATGATAGAATTTTCAAAATAAATTGTACGAGTGGGTCCCATGTACTTGCTTTTATAGTGATATAAGATTGCAAAGAATAATTCAATTTTGGAATACACATTGAATAAGAAAAATGTTAAAATTATATTTTTTTCAAAAGAAGAACCAGTTCCGATCGATTTTTTTTTTGGTTGGAAGGAACACTATGACACTACATTTTATTTCTCATCAAATCAATTTTAGTGTTTAAAGAGCAAAACAGTGTTTTTAGGAAAAGTATAAATTTCTCTAAATTAGTTTTTCACTTTTACAATGTGTCCCAAAAGTTAATATACATTATAAACTACATAGTGCCCTCTAAGGTTCAGTGTGTATTTACATTTGTGGGTGAAACTATTAATTTTGAAATCATTTTTAATTTGTAGTTCTGAAGTGTCAATAAAAAGCTGAAAAGCTGCCAGAACCTGACAAATATAGGCAAATTCAAAACACTTATTTTGGCGAATTTACTGCGAAGTTCAACGATGTTTCAAGCATGTAAATTTAATAACTTGGCTACTATCACATACTTGAACCTTAAACCATCATTGGTAATCAATTAATCTACCGAAATCAGTTAGTTGCAATTGCTGGATCAAAGTTTGAACCACGTTTGTACAACTGGCCCTACAAAAAGTTAAAACGACTTAAACAGTGAGAGTTTTTGCAAAAACTTACCAAACAAACCTTTTTTAACATTTGGAAACGTCAAAGTGTCACAATGGAGTTTTCGATACGAAAAAGATTAAAATCGGAAACAAATAATTCCCATTCCGAATTATAGTCCCATATTACACGATTATAGACCCCTATTAAGCCTCACCCAAACAAAGGAGAATGGGGATCCATTTGTAGCGAATAATTCACAATAGTACAAAATATGACAAATACACACCGCTAAACAACAACAAAATATCGTCGTCACTCCGAATTCGCGTTGGTTTGGGAGAACCTTTACACAATGGGGGCTATCGTGAATAAAATTTCATAGGGAATCTCTTCCATCTTCTACAATTGGAAATGCCAACAATTTTCCACTGTTCCTTGCAGATTCAAATTTTGTTGATCAAAATGGCCATGGAATATTCATTGAAGATGCCAATAAATTCTGAGAGAAACCACGACCACAATTCACGTTCCCAGTTTTCGGCGATGGGAAAAATTCCATCAGAAATTTTATTCACGGTAGCCCTCAATGACTCTTTGTCCCTGAGTCTTTTTGCAATTACGTGCGAAGGAAACAAAAGATGTGATTCCACCATCAAACTCATTGAATTTAAAAGGGGTAAAAGAAAACCATGCTATACGTGTAAGAGTGAACTATATTTTTCGTCCCCTTTGTGATCTTTAAATATTTCACTAAAATTAATGGAAAATTAAAGCTTATCTTTCTTCATTTACTTTGGTAATTGATAGTTGTGTTTACTAGACTGAAATTTCTCGAAAATTTTAACAATTTGCTGTCAGAACCCACAACAATCAAACCTAATGTGTGTAGTAACCATATATTCCAATTGAAAACTTTTATTGATAATTCAAAATTCTCTTGCTTTAGAAGAACGTAAACGCCGTGTTTTGTTTCAGATTTCATCATTTCTCGACGGATTTTATGGATGCAAGGGTTACGGAACCTGGGCACCGGGTAAATTAAAAACTCTCTCTGAACTTAAGCCCAAGAAAGAGAACAGTCCGAACAGCTGTCAAACATAAAAAATGAGCATAGGTATTTGGAAATGAAATAAATAAAACAAAAACAATTAATTTCACAGGAATATTTTGTTTGTTTGATTGATTGTTTATAGTTATGTATCATTATAAAGTTCGATTTAATTAATAATTATGTAAATAATAGAATAATAGAAACACTTAAATTAATTTGCATAGTTCCAAAATAGGTATCCAATTTGCATATAGTACACCAAAAAACAATATCAAACACGTACAATAATTTTTATCTCGTTGCATTTATTTATAAAGTTAATCGCAAAAACACATTTAAAGTTTCTACAGGCTTAAAGAATTACTACTTGCTTTTTTATATCAGAAATGTAAAATTGAATTGAATATTTCAAAACACTTCCCTTTGCGCACCAGAAAAAATGGAAAAACACAAAACAAGTCTGTTTCAGCTGTCAAAGCGCCACCGAAATAGAAAAAAGATCGATTCGGGTGTTTTGCTCAAGCTTAAGATATTTACGATCTGAGGTAAACACAAAGCCTGAGGTAAAATTAAAGATTGCCTCATAAGAGTCCATTGTTTCTATTGAATATGTCAAAGTCGACGCGACCAAACTCTTGGTTGTGGTTGGGCTATAATCGTTTGGCTGCCTACCTTAACACGTGTCGAACAGATGTAAGATTTGACGTAAAATTTGTTCATCGATTTATTGCGATGGCTGTTAGTCGAGGGGCAAAACTGCCCATACAACAAAGATTAAGCTTGCAATTTTCAACAATTGTTATTGTTGTCATAAGTCTAACTCTCCAAAGTTAGAGCCTAAGAAGATAGAGAGCAATGAAGTTTCAAAAACCACTCAGATTTACACATAAACGTAAGTGGTTTTTGGTAACTTCGTTGCTCTTTATCTTCTCAGGGACTTACTATAGAGAGTTTGACCTCTATGACAACAATCGTTCAAAATTGCAAGCTGAATATTTGTTGCATTCAGACTTTTTTCCTTAGACCAATAGGTTTTGAAATAAATTGATGCAAAAATCTTAAAGGGTCTTAGGGTCAATAGGGTTGCTTGAAAACTGTTAAATTATGAGCAAATCCTTAAATTTTTTTTTAAATCAATGATCACTGATCACACACTTACTTACATACTTGAGGTGGCGCTACAGTCTGGGATGGACCAGGGCCTCAACCAACAAGCTTCTTCCAGCCAGATCGGTTTCTAGCTAGCTGTCTCCAGTTTCACACTCCAAGTTAGTTGAGGTCCACTTCCACTTCCGTGCACTATCTGTTGCGCTGTCTTCCTCTACTGCGCCATCCCACGGGGTTGGATTAAAAGATTTTTCGGGCCGGAGCATTGTCGTTGGTCGACGGCTTTTCACTTTACTGGCTATGTCGGTGTCACTGAACAGTCCGAACAGTTCTTGGTTGTATCCTCTTCTCCATTCCCCATCAATGCAAACAGGATCAAAAAATCACCCGGAGAATTTTCCTCTCAAAACAGCCGAAAGCGTTCTCATCTTCCGTTAATAGAGTCCATGTCTATGCACCATATATCAGGACCGGGATGATAAGCGTCTTATACAGAGACACTTTAGTTATTCGAGAGAGGGCTTTACTTCTCAATTGCCATCTTATCCCAATGAAACAGCGATTGGCAAGAGTAATTCTTCGTTTGACCTCGCTGAGCTTAAAGCGGAGTCTAGGTAGACAAAGTCTCTGACCACCTCAAAATTATAGCTGTCTATAGTGACGTTCTGACCGAAACAGTGGTGTTGGGTGTCCTTTCTTGTTGACAGCATATATTTGGTCTTGCCTTCATTCATCGTCAAACCCATCTTCTTGGCTACCTCCTCAATACTCACGAAAGCAGTATTGACATCTCGCTTTGTTCGTGGGATTATGTCAATATCGTCGGCGTAAGCGACAGTAGTTGGACGGAATTTTGGAAAATTGTGCCTAGTGTAGACGTGAAAGTTTTGAAAAATTCTTTCATGTTGAAGAAATCGCATGATAGTGCGTCGCCTTGTATAAACTCTTTTTTGACATCAAAAGTATCCGGCGAGGTCTTTGCCAACCTTGATGGAGCAGCGTATATTCTCCATTGTCATCCTGCACAAACGGCCGAGTTTGGGAGTAATGCCAAAACTAGACATTGCTATATAAAGCTCGTCTCTATAGATGCTGTCATACGTGGCCTTGAAATCGATGAAAAGGTGGTGGGTATCGATTTGAAACTCCTGGATTTTTTCCAAGATCTGCCGTAGTGCGAATATTTGCTCAATTGTGGATTTCCCTGATCACACACTACACACTACGTAACTTTACATCAAAAACGTGAGAAAATTGCAAACAAATTATGGGCTCATACATAACAGACGCTATCTTCAAAATTTTTCCAGATTTAGGAGATAAAGTCAGTCAAAACTGTACCCCTCGAAAACATGGCACCAACCAAAGAATTTAAGCTGATTTCGTGCTTGTTTCTTGATTCAGTGCTGTTTATTGTTTACATTTCTGATGTACATAAGTCACAATACACTTGAACTGTTGCCTCAATATCTTCATTGAGCTTCAATAATCTCTCCTTTTTCGTACACATACCTATAATATGACTAAAAGTCTAGAATCTAATTTATTACGTCGGGAAGAACATTATTGTTGTTCTTTATTTCAACTAACTAGTAGTTGATACGTATAACGTATGAATATGTGACAAATTACAAATTACATTGTCGGTCGTTAATAAATAAGTTTGAATTATTTTAGAGGTATATTTTGTTCACCTCAATGTATGTACTTTGGTAATTATCCTGAATAATTTTCTTGCGTGGCTAAGCCCATTTTATGTGAACACGCAACTTAAATTATATAAATAGAAACAAACTCCCAAAAAAGTGATACCTTAAAATAGTTTGGTTTAGAGACAATAACTATACTACCAAAACTTTTTTCTCTACTTACATTCATTATAGCCACTATATTAAATAGTATTTATGGGCTTTATATGACTGTTTTTATGTAAAAAGTATTTTACTTCCCGTAAATTATGAATGTAATTTGTTCCTTGATTGATTACATAAGTTTTATGTTTTAGTTTTCAATGCTATAAATGTATGAAATTGTATGTAGGTGATGTAAGTAGGTACTCGCAATGTTTTTTCAGAGCGTTTTATTTGCTGTTCAGAACTTGGAATATTATTGTATTTTGTGAAAAGAAGCCTTTTATTTTTAAGCATACAAATACAAAAATATCAACACAAACAATTTGAATCTACCCCATATTTTTCTTCCTTGAAAATGTCAATTGACTTCGCAGCTAATGTGGTGCTGCAGCAGTATTAAAGTTAGAGAAATGAGTTTAAGAAGGTTCATTAGTAAGGTGCATGTCGTTAATTCTTTGATTAAAACTGCGGAATATAAACACTTTGCTTGAAAAAAATTCTTTCACTACTTTACCACAGGTAAAATAGGTGCAGGGAACTAATTCCCTGGGAACTTAGTCCATCGTAATTTGTAAAAATGGGCTTTCGTGAATTTACAAACATCATTGTTATTGCATTCGTTAATACTACGAAACTTTTGTATTTTTACAAATAACGTGAGCAAAAATTTACTAGAATGAACAAAATAATATTCAAAACTTTAGTAGAATATACGAAATGCTTTTGAATATTTTGTATATTCTACGAAATCTTTTGATTATAAATTTAAGCACACATTATTTGTATGAATGGTAATGTAATTGTATAGGCCGACGCACGACTCTTGAACAACCAGAGGCCAGGGCCTAGTGACTTGTAGCTCCTGTGTATAGGTCCAACTATAAAAGGCATAAGCATACATAAGTTGAACTGGATTTATGGTACGTTAGTTGACGAGAATGGAGGGGTCCTACAATATAATGCTGAGTTCGAACGAGAATGAGGAGATCCACTTTCCATGAAAAATGTTGGACTTCTCTTTGGAGGTTTATTAACTTCCCAAAAACAGGAAACATAAACTGAAATTTGATCCTAGGAAAAACTTTAAAAGTTTATAATAGATAAAATAATCTCCAAACACTTCTACGATTGAAAAACATTTGACCAAAATTGGTAGCCACCAATGAAGTAAGTATTTCAAGTATTGAACACGATTATGAAAAATTTTGTAAATTTACAATAATATTCGTACTGCCTACGAATTATTTCTTATAATTTTTGGACCGTTGTTTTGATGAATTTAAATTTGTTTGTGTTATGAAGAAAACATTTAGTATTTCTTCTTTTTCATCTAGATTTAGTAAAATGAACGAAATGATTTGTGCATATAACTTAAATTTGCGCAAAAGAAGTTTACGAAAGGTCTTTCGTAAATTGTACTAAGTGTTTGTAATACAAAATTTTTGTATTTAATTTTTTCTACGAAATATTTGTTCGATATAGTAAATTTTGTAGAATGCACTAAAAAAAGTTTTACGAAATTAGTTCGCAGTGATTTTACGAAATATTTTTCGGGTGCATAAATCCACTTCAGCGAAGTGGACTTAGTTCCCAGTTAAGGTGAGAAAGGAGTTCACTTCCTTATGAGAACTTTCAACGATAAAAACTACACGAATGCATAATTGCGCAATTTTGCATTGATTATTTTCAGAGTCTTGCAAACTATAGAGTTACAATTATTATTGTTGGATCAAGATTCTTTAAATGGAAAATACACTTTGCATGCACCCGGCCTCGGACCTACCCCAAATCCTTTAGATATCCCAAGGAGGGTTGTTGCAGGGGGACAGCATGTTTCTAAACTTTCAATTAATCCAATATGTATAGTATATTCAAGAATTGTAAAACGTATTTCTATCTTACTAATATGATTGATTTTTAACTAGGAAGTGGGAAATAAATCCACATTTAAAGGGAAGTAAAACCATTCACTTTTTGAGGAATTTAATTCCCATCTTATAAGAATTAAGTCCACTTCGCTGAAGTGGATTTAGTTCCCATTTAATGAGAACTAATTCCCTCTGTGGACTAAGTTCCCGGGGACTTAGTTCCCTGCACCGGTAATATATGTTATTTCCTTGTATAAATGCCAAGTAATAATGAAGTGATTTTTGATGCAAATAATTTGAATAAAATATTTTTTGAGCAATGGGTCTTAAAGTTAATGCATAAAAACCACCACAACTAGATTACCCGTAGGTACCTCAGTTCATAGTTCACAAAGTCATCTCATTGAAGTTAGACGGTTTATAGAGTAGAATATGTATTGAGTGGTATCTTCATTTATGTGTTAAGATCTATAATTAAGATTAAATTCTCACAAAATTATTTTGTTTATTATTATGCTCGTGCACTAAAGGGGATGTGACCCTTTTCAGATGATTGAACACAGTGCAAGCGTTAGGGAAAATAGGGAACGATTTAAAAAGAGATGCCAATGTACATTGGTTTTGGAATGCTGAATATCAAAATGGAAGAGAAGAGCCGGGTAAAGCATTCCACATTCGTGTGGCTCGGCTAAAAAAGAATCTGCGTACTTGACGGTACGTCTGAAATTGGGCTCGTCTAGGGTAAACTGATGTGCAGTCCAGAAGTGCGTTTTTTGCTCCAATACCTTCAAAACAAACAACGATATCGGCTTCGGGGTAATTTTATGCTATAAACCATTTAGTCTAAAATAAATAATTGATGAAATTAGTAAAAATATTGAATAAAAAGTTCTAAAGCGAAAAAACTAGAAGAAATTTTACCAAAAATTGTTGAATTTTCTTTCTGTCCCAAATATACCGATATCACACAAAATGACGTTAGCTTCAGGTTAATTATACTAATACACTAGTTTTTAATTGATATTTGATTGGTTTCTGAAAATAATTCAACAAACATTGTTTTTAAAGTTAAAAAACTACAAGAAACTTTACCAAAAATTGTTAAACAAATTTTTTCTTCTCAAAAATCTTGAAAACAACCAATGGCTTTAGGTTAGTTTTATTTTATTAAAACAACCTACTCGTCACTTGATTGTATATTGAAAAAGTGAAAATGTTTTTGAAGATCTAGAATTGGCAATTTTTAATAATAAAATATCATCTGGGCTTAAGCTTCCAAGGGCAACAATGGGAAGTTACCAGTTTGGGTCGCATTCAGCTTCTTTTACTACCTCCAAATCAGAAGGGAGAACAATTTCTTGCATCTTTTTTTAGAAAAGTTAAACACTAAAGCCTAGTTTACAGATCCCAAGCGAAAAAAAATTTAAATAAATTAATTTTTTATGATGAATTGAAATTCAAAATTTTCAAAACAATTTTCCACCTTTTCTGTGCACAAAATTGGATAATATTCAAGCCAAAATGTTTGCCTAGGCTTCAACCACCCATTAAGTCATTAATTTACCCTAAATTAATAACAAAATAGGCCTAAAAATGAAAAATTATCATTTTTGGATACAAAAACCGTAAGGCGACCATCCAAAAAGAAAATATTTTATTCACCACACCTCTTTTCGCAAGGAAAACAATTGCCGGTCCATTGTTTTGCATGACAGCAATGGCTTTTTTTTAATCAAACTGCAAACCAATCGTGCAAACAGTTAATTTTGCATTTCACCTCAAATATTTTTGACATGCGAGAACATTTTCATTAACATTTTTTGTTTTGCTCACGGGAACTGTAAACTAGGCTTGAGCAACAACTTTGAAAAGTACATAAATCCAAAAGAAATCATTTGGGCAATTTCGGAAAAAAATCTCAGTGGTCAGGTGAATTTTGTTGGTCCACCCAAAAATCTCTAAGATCTCAAAGGTTTTATTTTCGGTGATACACGCCTATTGTGAGGTAAAAAGTGCCAGGACCCAGAATTAATACAGATGGTGAAAAGACATATTCAAATTTTATAACATTGCAAAAATCAGTCCAGGAGTAAAGTGGTTTTAAAAACAACGCAAAAAAAAAAAACAAAGAATTTATTTGGTTGAACGATGCAGTGAAACAAGTCTCCGGGAACTTGGTCAGCTAAAACTATACAAATTTTAAAGTTAGTAAGTAGATAACTAATATTTAAAGTCTTTTTAGAGGATTTCAACATTTTCTATTAATAAATTAAAATACTATTTGAAATTAAGATTTATAATAAATTCAACAGGAGACAAATTATCTTTCATTGCTATTTTTGCAAAAAAAAAAATAAACGGGTACCTACTGACATACAGCTGCCTAATAAAAACATTTATTTTAGATAATAATAAACCTGAGATTTGGTAAATGTGTTTGTCAAAATATCAAGATATTAAAAATCGATTTCTATTTGGATTTTACACACACACGAGTCTTAAAAGAAAAAAGAAGTTCGTATATAAATATTTTTTTTTTATTTTATGAAACGTTTCTAAAAAGAACTAAAAAGGATGAAATTTTTTTCTAGAAATATAATGTTATTTAAAGAACATTTAAAAATGTTAATTTTTTTATCAAATCTGTCGAAAACTCTTTGTCTGCTTGAAGTTCACTCTTTTTATTTGCTTCTAAAACTGTTTTTAAAACAAAAGTCCATTGGGACATGTGTACACACATATTTCAAATCAAACAATAATTAATGTTTAGTCTAAAACTGAAGTAACCATTAACCAATGACGTAAAAACAATTATTTGTGAAAGATTTCTTTAAAAAAAAACAAGCTTAAAAAACAAGTGCGAAAGTTCATTTAAAAACTTTGGAACTCACAATAATTCATCCTGACATAATTTTTGAAACTAAATTTGTTTTTCTATTCTGCACTGGAAATACAAAAAAAAAAAGAAAACACAACTTTTCCCACGGCTAGCTATCATGATTCATAAAGAAGTTCAAACCACAAATAAAAACAAATCTCTCAAGCTTTGATATCATAAACGACCTGTTATGCATAATATTTGAAGCATCATCATAATAAATGTAGATTGACCAACTTAATTCTTATCAATTTATAATTTCCCCAAAAAGTTCTTTTTCGGATAGCCAAACAGAAAACCCCAAAAGAAATGCTATGAATTGTAAGCATCTATTAGTCAGTAATCAATGCGTTAAGGTTTGTAAATTTCCAAGATCATGTGGTATTGTTGGTAAAACCAAATGAAGAAACTTGTTTATTTGTGGTAAACTAAAGAACATTGGGGATTTATTCTGTTGCATATTTTATAAGCAAAATACTAGTTTCTCTTATCGACTACGTCATTAAAATTTGTTTGATGACAAAAATTTATTTTAATATAAAAACCAGCTCATCCCAAAGAACCGATATCAGTATAGTTTGAGATAGTTGAGAAATTAAGTTCATCCAAAAATCAAAAATTATTTTTTTACAATGAAATTATTTATTGTGTTCATTACATTTGTGGGAGCTGTTACCGCTTTGCCACAACACTTCGGTCATGAACATGACCATCTTCATCATGGACCTGCACATCATTTACCACCTCCACCTGGATTTGGAGGGCCTGGATTTGGTGGACCTGGATTTGGTGGACCTGGATTTGGAATTGGGCCAGGATTTGGTAGTGGACAATCAGGATTTGGACCTGGTCTAGCACACCATATCCCACCCCCGCCACCACATCATGTACCCCACTTTGAACCACCACACATTGCACCGCATCATGTGCCACACCATGAGCCACACCATGAGCCACACCACGAGCCACATCATGTGCCACACCATGAGCCACAACATGTGCCACACCACGAGCCACATCATGTTCCACACCATGAGCCACATCATGTGCCACACCATGAGCCACAACATGTGCCACACCATGAGCCACAACATGTACCACACCATGAGCCACACCATATGCCACCACATCATGTACCCCACCATGCTCCACTACACACACCACCCCATGTACCATTACACACACCCCACCATGTTCTACCACATTCACCACCCCATATTCCCTACCACGTTGGTGGAGGATTAGGTGGAATTCAATCAAATAGTGGAGCTGGTATTGGTGGAGCAGGAATTAGTGGAGCCGGAATCGGAGGATCTGGAATTAGTGGATCAGGAATTGGTGGAGCAGGAATTGGTGGAGCAGGAATTGGTGGAGCAGGAATTGGTGGCGCAGGAATTGGAGGAAGCCAACTTGGTGGGTCAAGTTCCAGTAGTGCTACATCTTCTGCACAGTCTCAAAATTCAGTTCAACCCGATTTTGGAATATTGGCTGGAGGCGTCGGTAGTGCCTTTACATCAGGACAGTCACAAAGCGGACAGGGAATTGGTGGGGGTTCAAGTATTGTTTCTTCTTCTTCTGCCCAGTCACAAAGCGTAAACCAAATAGGGTTCGGTGGATTAGGTGGTCTTGGAGGTGGTTCGAGTATTAGTTCAGCTCAGTCACAAGGTGGAGTCGGAGGGCTTGGTAGCTTCGGTGGTCTTGGCGGTCTTGGTGGTGGCTCATCAGCAACCACACAATCACAAAGTGGTCAAGGTATCGGTGGAATCGGTGGAGGAGGTTCAAGCATTGCTTCATCTTCTGCTCAGTCACAGGGCTTAAACCAAGTTGGATTTGGTGGATTAAGTGGTCTTGGAGGTGGTTCCAGTATTGGTTCAACTCAGTCACAAGGTTTGAATCAAGGTGGAGTCGGAGGACTTGGTAGCTTTGGTGGTCTTAGTGGTGGTTCATCAGTAACAGCACAATCACAAAGTGTCAGCCAGAGTGGACTGGGAGGATTAGGAGGGAGCTCCAGTGATACCAGTAGTGCTACAGCACAGGCCCAAAATGCTATTCAGGATATTTTCGGCGGACTAGGAGGTGGATTAGGAGGATCTACGGGCTCAAATCAAGATCTTTCCAGTGGTGGATTGGGCGGAAGTGGAGCTTCTGCTACAGCTCAATCTCAAAGCCTTAGTCAAGGTGGATTTGGTGGGCTAGGAAGTAGTACATCAAATGCAGTTGCAACATCACAAAGTTCTTCGTTTGGAAGATAATAATGTTTTTTTTTAATTAAATTTACTTACATTATATTCATATTAAACAATAATCATACAAACATACAAACATACAATAAATAATAAAAGATTATTTGTCAATTTAAATAAAATTATTTGTTTAATTATGTTAAATCACGTTATTATGCCTCAAGGCACTATTTGTTTACCTTACTCATGTTTTGGTTCTTTTTTCTTAAACAAGTTATTTTTTTTATGAAAAAAAAACTCGCATAAATTAATAAATTAGGGGAACCTGGCTTGAAATGGTAGATTCTCAGGATTATATTAAAGTGAATCAAATAAAGATTTTGTGTAGTACATCAAAATCCATATTAAATATGGGCAATACGGCGTCTTTTCCAAATAGAAATATGCAAGTACATATCGTCCCCTGATTACAAGGACTAGGTAACTCAATTTTTATAATATTGGAGATAGCAACATTCATAGATACCTAGCTACAAGAGATCGAGGGAAAGTTTAATTTGTATGTTTATTACACTTCTGAAATATCCTACATTTGACTGTTACAGAAAAATTCTTCAAAACTGTACTAAATAATGCCATTTTTGCCGAGATATTTTAAAAATTGAAAATTGAGTTACCTAGTTCTTGCAATCTTTTATATTCAACAACATCAATACTATAATTTTGTAGAATCTGTCATCTTGATGTCAAAATTTGTTTATGATGAGTTTAAGTATCTCATTTGACGTGTTCAGGAAAATGAGATCTCGGAGTGCTCAGCAAATTTTATCCGTCAAAAAGTGAGCAAGCAAATCCAAAATTTTCTTTTTTCTGTAATTTGATAAAAAAAAATTCTAAGAAATCCTGTTCACGAGACTGAGATCGCTGAGGGCCCTAAGATCCCATTTTCCTGAACATGCCTATTATGTTTTAGAATAAATGTCAACATTTTTGTGTAGTTAGAATTACATTTTTATTTTTTGTTTTGCAATTTTACAAATTTAAGCCAAACATTTCCCACAAAACAATAGCTGTCACTTTTGAAGTTGAGAAATTTGTTAAGTTCCTTATATCAGCTTTTGTTTTAAGCCTAGTACGCTGCTGATGCGTGCAAATTTTCGGCACCTCACTTGTGGGTAGTTAATAAAACATGTAAGACCATCCGAAAAATCTCTTGATCGTGATAAAGGCAAACTATTTTTAGCAATTGGTCAACCATATGGACTTTCTTTTACGATTTTTAAAGTTTTTTTCAAGGACAGGAACGATTTTAGGCACCTCATTTGGGTAATTTTATAAAAAAAAATTATGCCCTTTGATAGGTTCTTAGATCACTATTAAAAGTCAGTTAGTTACAGTAATTTGTCAGCCAAAGATTTGTTGTTATAAATTTGTATCCATGCGTCAAAAAATATTCGTGACATTGAAACATTTCTTTTAACGGTAAAAAAGAATCAATAGCTGACCAATCACTGAAACTAGCCGAAATTTCCCTGAAAATGAGGTGCTAAAACTCCCAATGACCTTGAACAAATATTTAAAAATTCATTTAAAAAAATCTATGGCGGACCAATTACTAAAACTAGCTGACCATTTATTCACAAAAATCAAAAAATCCTCCAATTCGCAAGCAAATTTTGCAAAGTCCCCTACCACACGATGATTCTTTGCGTCTGACTTTTTTCAAAATTCAATGGGTGTGAAGGTGAAATCAGATGTTTTTTCCCCTTCGCACTCATGAAAATTCGAAAAAAAAATCAGACGCAAGAAAAGAAATAATCATCGTATAATAGGTAATTTGAAAACTTATAGTATTTCCCTATACTAGGTGTCAAAAATCACTATGAACTTGAATTTTTTTAAATTCATTAAATATTCTTAAAAAAAATGTGTATGGTTGACCAATTACTGAATATAGCTGATATTTTACTGTTTCCTTTTTTATGTTTACAAGTTTTTGTTTCGCATTTGATTTTCTTTATAATTATTATCTGCCAGAACTAAAATAAAAAAAAAAAATCTCATAAACAAATAATTTTTTTGGAAAAACAAAATTCTTATTTTTCGAATTATCCATTGTTGTTTTCATTAAAATTTCTGCTTTTTTGCAAGAATATTTTTATTTTCAAAATCTCTACATTGGCCCTATTAAACGACGACTTAAGAGTCATGACTTTTTCGAAATTAAATGAGTTCTAAGGGGAGATCAGATGTTTTTTCTCGTTCGAAATCATTGAATTTCGAAAAAAAAATCATGACTCTAAAGTCGTCGTGTAATAGGGCACTAATAGAAAATTCATAAATTGTAGTTATTAAAGAAAATTAATGAAATGTTTTTCTTTTTTATTTATTTTTCGTTATTTGTTCTTACCTTTTTTTTAGTTTGTGACGTTTCAATAATACGTCGAATAATGAAATTAAGAATGATTGAATTAATTATCATTTTATTGAAATGCGGAATAAGATTAATCGATGCAGACATTCGGGATTTATTAGTTTACAACTGAAAGAACTATTAAACTGTTAGGAACTCCGCATATCGGTAAGAAAGGACAAGAAGAAAAACCCAATCAATAAGAGAATTTTAAAGCCATGAGTGCAAAAGTGCTGTTACTAATTTTTGGGCTTACATGATTGATAATTCGGTATCTTATTTTTACATTAATGCATGAAAACATATCTCAGACACAATTCTGAATTCTTTAATATCTAAAGACCATTTGCTGATACTAAAATTTAATATTTAAGTTCAACTTAATGTGACAGTTTACCCAGAGAAAAAAAGTAGCACATAAAGCCAACATTTTTCTCCCATAAATCTAGTACACACTTCCACGTGAAGTGAAAAATCACCTGTGGAGAAGGTTTTTTTGACATTTCTCACTGGTGCAGCTTTGCAAATGTGTTGAGAACGTTTGACGTTTAAAATCACAATGCCTCAAATAACTAGTAATCGAACTGTCAACTGTTCACCAAGAGTTCCCGTAAACTTTGCTCGTGAACGAAAACTCTCCGCACAGCTTCACGAGCACGTTCACCGTAGAAAAAAAATGCAAATTTTGTATGAATTCATGACATAATTCACAAGTGTGTATTATAGGCTACATACATTTTCTAACAGCGTAAAATTTGACAGTTGTGACCGCTTTACGGGAAAATGATATGGCCTTTTGATTGCAAATTCTTAAGAACTTGCCGATACGAAACGCCAATAAAACAAACACTCTCATGCAATTTAAATTTGGAGTTCTTGTATCCCTATATTTGTGCAACTTCACATACGGATGCCGAAATAGTTCTTTGCATTCTAAAACTTGGCAGACACAAATATGGACGAGTATGATAATTTTCAATAAAGAAAATGGAAAATAATATTCCTAACAAAAAATAACTGTTCTTAGAAGCATTAAAATGTGTAAAATTTATTTAATTTTATCTAAAAATTATTTACTTTTTGCAAAACTTGACAACACTTTGACAAGTATGTGTTTGGTTGTGTGAGTAGTTCTGGTTTCGATTCTGAATTGAATCCAGAATCGTTTTCTGTTCTTTTTTAAGGAAAAGAACTGTCATTCTGAATACCAATAGAACACTTGAAGATGGGCTTACATGCATTTCCAACCCAAACGCTTCTAAATTGCCAATGGAAAAGGCCATTTATTTTGCGCGGAAAAAGAATACTCGAAGCATTATTTTTCCAGACGAATTGTTACATTTTATGAATTATTCACTTTCTATAAATTAAAATCATCTCCCTGTTTCATTCTTTTCATTATTAAGACGTTGTGAGGACGCACAATTGAAATAAAATTACATAATAATGAGAATAGATTAAATAGAACACCTGTTTTAAATCAGTCGTATAATGGCGTAGCTAATGGGAAAGGGTACAAAATGGCCATAATAATCAAAATTTTAAACTGATTTCCAAACCGAGTTAAACCGAGTTGGAGTCAGCAAACTGAGTTGGTTAATTCAATTGAATTTCGAGAGTAATAGAAAACTAAGAAAATTTCTGATTTTGGCATTTTTTTTTTTTAATTCATCGATATCACATCCATCCTTCAATGAAGTTTAATAATTGATAGCTTGACAGACAGATAGGTAAAGAACGTTATTTTGATGGAATAAAACTATTTTATTCCAAATGTCAACAAATTGCCCTAAAATCACTTTTTTCAGAGAAGTTGAAATTTCAAACATTTTGGAATTTTTAGAAGTGGTTTCTTAATCCATCAACTTCGTAGCCATCTTTCAATGCAATTTGACAGTCGATAGCTTGACAGATGGGGGATTAACTATATTTTGAAGAAAAAAGCTTATTTTGATCCAAACATCAACCAATTGCCCAAAAATCATTTTTTTCCAGAGAAGTAAAAAATAAAAAAAAAGAGTTTTTGATTGTGTTCACATTAAAGTGTAAAATTAGATTTTTTGACGTTTCGATATTCACACCCCGTTCACTGAAGGAGTAGGAGTGAGATATGAATACTAAAACGTCAAAAATGTCTAGTTTTTCAGTCCAATGTGAAAACCGTCTTAGAGGTTTCTTAATCCATCGACATCGTAGACATCCTTTAGTAAAATTTGACAATTATTAGCTTGTCAGGTGGGGAACAAACTATATTTTGACGGAAAAAGTATATTTCGATCCAAATGATACCAAATCGCCCTAAAATCACTTTTTTTCAGAGAAGTGAAAAAACTGACGATTTCAGACTTTTTAGGAGTATTTCCATCCATTTACATTATATTGTTTGCCATCAAATGCAGGAATCAATTTTTCTTGCTCTTCAAAATAATGCTTTGTAAGAATCTGAATTTTGAAATGAATTTGAATTGAAAAATTTTCTCATTTGACTTTTGTTTTTATCTCTACACCTTCAGAATTTATCTTGAGAAAAAAAAAATTGAGATAAAATTTGTCTTTGCTTAATCTGCGTACTAAAGTTGAATGTAAATTTTTAAATTTTGTATGAGCAAACGGCTCTAACTCCTTATTAAAATTATTTTTTTACTTTTTGAATTTCAAATGAAGTAGTAATCGATTCAGCATGAAAAATAGGCCTGAAAAGAAGTGAGCAACACCTTTTTTCAATTATAGTTCAATTATAACATGTTTTTTTTTTGTAGACTATATTTTATTTAATTCAGTTCTACAAAGATTTTAAAATATTTAGTCTAATTGTAGTTTAGTAAGAAGTTCAAAATTTTCACCAAATAATATCAAAGTCAATATGTAATAGCCTCAAAATTTCAAACTTCTGACATCATATCCCATAACTTTTAATAATTAATAAATTGTTACCCATGAAAATGCTGCTTGAACGGTGTAATTCCTCACAAATTCAATTTTGTATATAAAATAAAATTAGCTAAATCACAAAATCTCGATTTTTACAAATTTGTTGCATAAATGCTTGTAATCACAATTTCATAAGATGGTGTAATAGGCCACATGGCTTATAGCTAAAAAAAATTAATTTATTCTCTACTTTAAATCTAATCTCTGCAGTTGAAGTTAAAAAAAAAATTTGTACCCCATGTGACGATGCCTCCGATATATTCTTTAAACTTAAAAATTAACAGCTTTTTAGAATCGTAAATTCAGCGAAACAGACTTAATTAAGAATTATAAATGGTCGATAACTCACTGATGCTAATTTTAATGAATAAATCGTCGAAATGAGAAGTTACCCATAATAACTTATCTTTAAGTAATCATATCTTTCTCTTTTTTCTTTTTTTTTAGAATCTCAATTCACCAACTTACAGTTTCTCTTAAGTTAAACGTAGGCGCGATAGGGACCAATCATCAGCTACAAAAGCAAAAGTGAACTAAACTATAGATGAAAACTTACATAAGCCAAAATTATTATGAGTTCGTCAAATGATTTTCTGGCTTGTCCATGCCCTGATAAATTAGCAATTAAGTGACAGTTATAGTTTAACTTTTACACCACACCTTTTTGAAGGTAAAACAATAAACTGCCGTAAAAATAACATTACTACACATTTAAATTTTATTCAAATCTTCATCTAGTAAGGTCATCTTAAACATCCCCAGATTAAAAGCTATTATTATTACAATTTTACTTTCGGTTTAAACTAATCTCGCAGTGTTATCTATCACTTTAAAAACCGATGAACAATCAATTAAAAAAAAAATAGTTTTTGCACACATTTTCGGCTTTTTTCAGCGTTTTATGTCTTAACCCATGTTACGGGGTCGCACATACTTGTCTATTCTAGCTTTGGTTTTTTTAATACAATTTTTTAATAACACCAACCGTAGGGTAAGGCACTTTAAACGGTGGATCGCTTTTGACTTTGGCGATTATCGAAAGCCAGTTGTTTTTAAATAAAAAGTTCAAACGAGAATTTTAGTTGCCCCATACTCTCTCTTAATTAATACAAATTTTGAAGGTTCTTTTTCAAAAAAAGTACTTTGCCACCTCCAAGGGAAAACGACTTTTATTGTCCAATTGACAAACTTTAGCACAAGACTCTAAGAAAATTTCTTTTTCGATATAAAATTGGAATAAGGTGCATTTTATTTGTATTTATAGCTAGCGCAGCAATGCAAGTACCAATAAAACGCTATACTCACTTTTATAATCAACCCAATTCCGACACAACATAAGTTTAAACTTAACGAAACTTTATCTCAACTTTCTTATCCAATTTTTTTACCTGGCTTATTTATCGACACTTTTGGATTTGTTGTTGTTTGCCAAGGGAAATTTTACTGTGCTAGCTATAACTTTTTCAATAAAACACGCCTTATGTTATAAATTATTTAAACCTTGAGGTTTCCATGCAAATTATCGATAGAAAGTTATTCGCGCTGGTTACATAGTTTTGTGCATACGCCCTTCATTTCAAATTTACTCATCAAAACATTAAAAAAAATGAATACTGATACAGGTGCAAGGGCTCCTACTCCCCCTCCCTTCATGTAATTCAACATTAAGTAAAATAACCTTGTAAACCCATTGTTTACAAGCGTGTAATAAAACTGAGCTACTTATTACAACGTGAGCTACTTATTATCATTTTCTGCATCACTGGACGCTGCCATCGGACATTCCAAAAATCTTTCCAGTCAGTGCTGGAAAATTGGTTGGTTGGTGGGTGGAAAAAAGTTGAAGCGAGCCAAACATTTGATTTAGTGGAAAGTACTTTCTTATTATAAAGGCGAGTAAAAGACATTAAAGTGAAAGTAAAATTAAATATTTTCAAAAATTTTGTTTTCACGTCAAAAATGTTCCAGCACTTGTATAAAAAGGGCCTAAAAGCTGGGACAGGTGGTAAGTACAGAGATTATTGAACTCATTTGATGTGTCTGTGGTAGCTCCGTCCGTCCAATGTTTGGTGGCGTTGGCTTTTCTTTTACATATTATTTTTTTTTAGAAGCCAATAGCATGCCCTTATACAGGAATTAAAATTATTCTAGTTTAACTTTGTTGTATTAAATAAATTAATTAAGTTAAACCAAAATGTAAACTAGTTTTCGATCAAATAACAATGTTGATTGCTTTTTTGTTACTTTTTTATATTACAAATACAAAATTATTATGTACAAATGATTAAATTATTCTACTCAAATTGCTATATATAAAGATAGCTTTTTTCTAGATTAGCATCAGTCCAATTTTAAACAGCAACAGATACACCTAAACATAATTTGACAATCAATATGAAGTTTTTCATTGTACTCTCAGTTGTGCTCGTAGCTGTAACAGCTCAACAACATGGACAACATGGTCAACATGGTCAACATGGACAACATGGACATCATGGACACCATGGCCAGCATGGAAATCAAGGATTAGTCGGCAGCCAAGGATTAGGAGGAATCCGTAGTAACCAAGGTCTCAGTGGTGCTTATCAAGGAGCAAATGGTATCATCGGTCAAGGATTGGCTGCTGGTCAAGGATTAGGTGGTAATCACGGAATTCGAGGTAGCCAAGCTCTTGGTGGTGCTAACCAAGGATCAAATGGTATCATTAACCAAGGATTGGCCGGTAATCAAGGACTAGGGGGTAATCAAGGAATTCGCGGTAAGCAAACTCTTGGTGGAGCAGGCCAAGGATCAAATGGTATCATCAGCCAAGGATTAGCCGGTAATCAAGGACTAGGAGGTAGTCATGGAATTCACGGTAACCAAGCTCTTAACGGTAATCAAGGATCAAGCAGCATTATCAACCAAGAATTGGCTGCTAGTCAAGGATTAGGAGGTATTAACGGAATTAACGGTAACCAAGCTCTTAGTAATGCTAATCAAGGATCAAATGGTATCATCAGTCAAGAACTAGCTGGTAATCAAAGACTAGGAGGTAGTCAAGGAATTCAAGGTAACCAAGGACTTAATGGTGCTAGTCAAGGATCAAGTGGTATCATCAGCCAAGGATTAGGCGGTAGTCAAGGACAAGGAGGTAGTCATGGAAATCACGGTAGTCATGGAAATCATGGTAGTCATGGTGCTGCTGGTCAAGGATTTGGAGGCAATCACGGTCATGGACATCATCACGGTAGTCAAGGACTTGGTGGTGCTAGTCAAGGTCAAAGAATTGGTGGCAGTCAAGGATTAAGTGGTGCCCAAGGAATTCGTGGTAGTCAAGGACATGGTATTAGCCAAGTTGCTGTTTAAATCACAATCTTTTTGAAACTTACATAATATACATAACAAACATAGTATATCGACATTGTTATATTCATAATTTATGCATTCTTAATGAATAATAATATAATAAATTTAAGAACCTACATGTATTACTATATTTGTTTCAATGTTTTTATTTCAATTTTTTGTTTATAGACAAAGTTCTGCAGTGAAAAAAGTTGTTTAATCATTAGTTGATATCATAAAATCCTGAGACAATTGATTGAGTTGTAGCCTAGAGTCTCAACATTGTAGAGGTGACAATAGGTTAATTTCTTTTCTTTACATTCCGAAATATTCAAAGAAGAGACTTTGTAATAACGAGTTGGTCAACAAGCTCTTATTAGTCTATTTTATTGAAACTTCATCAGGTAAACTCCAGTTTTTGCTGGCAACAACTTAATCAATATTAATTAACTATGAATATTCCCCATGTCTTTGGATGAAAAAAGGTTGACCAAACGAATATTTTTTTTAAACGTAAAGAAGAAGAAGCCCAGTCAGGAAACAGAATCCCATGAGCTTTTTGGGGGGACCCTTTTTTATGGCTGGAATTTAATTCTTACACACTAAGGATCAAGTTTAGCTCGGAAGTCATGATTGTAATCCTGTCCCTTGGACCCATTTTTAAAAATTGCGCCCAATCTAGAACTTAAAAAATATCCATGGTTAAAATAACGAACGGTTGGTGTCTTAAAAAAATAGGTGCTAGGTTGACACGCCTTTGGGTAAAATGCCTTTGTTGCCACTTTTCGGGAATAGGTGAGACTCCCATTATTTTTTGTAATTTATAATGTTTTGAATATGAAGAAAGTTAAAGCAACACTTCGGGACACCAAAAGTTTATGAAAAAACAACTGTTGATGTCTAAAATGATAGTTGTTAAGTTGACGTATCAAAAATGTGAGTGTTGTCACTTTTCTGAAATATATTTTTATGTAAATGGATATAACCTCCACCTCTTTGATAATTTTTAATATTTTGAGAGAAAAAAGGTACAGAAACAAGTCCAAAAATGTGAAACTTATGTTGGGAAAATAAGTTGAAAGTTTTCCATGTTCAAAATATAAAAATTACCGAAACAAGTATGTTAGAAATGAGTTTCAATCACAGAAAAAGGCCCCCCCCTTAAGAGTACACGGGATTTGGTTATCTCAGTGGAACCAGACTTAATGTTATTTTTTAAGGAATGGAAATAACTATCAGAGTTCTTCGATTAGGCTCACTTTTAGAATTATCATAAACAATATCTCTCAATGAAAAGTAAAGATTTTGAAGTTAAGAAAAATTATGGACTTTAAACTTAGGAGAAAATCTGCCAGGCGTTTGTTCTGTGTTAAATGGAAGAAAGGAGGGGAAGACATCTATCACTTTTTGGTGCCCATGCCCAGTACTTAGACTGGACAAACCTAAGATTTGAATTTTTTGACAAACCATCCACTTATAAAAAAAGCATAGGCACGCGACTTTTGTCTCCTGCTCAACATGCTTATTCCAAACTGAAATCGGTACAAACTGCCTCAGATATTTTTGTACGAATTATTAAATATTCCCTCTATCAATTAAGAGTATACCATAGTTGCTTTCTTAGATATAGAAGGCAATTTAAACAATATTGACACATCTGCAATCGCATGCATCTCCACTGACTTCCCTGAAGGTAAACAGTTCGCTATCAATTTAAAACTGGGTGACTTTCCTACTATAAGTTCTGTCAGATCAGGTATATGCCGCAAGGTGGTGTCATATCTCCCATTTTCTTGAACTTAGTAGTAAATGAGCTGCGGAAATGTTTGAAATTGTAGAATTACAGAGAAATTGCCTGTGTAGACGATGTTGCTTTTGCCGTATCAGGAAAGCACCCTACTACCTGCAAAACGCTTTAATTAAATTAACCAATTGGGCTCAAAGCTGTTTAATAAATGCCAAGATTTATCATTAAGTTTCCTATTGCACAACGGCATTAGATTCATGACTATTTTCGAAATTAAATGAATGTGAAGGTGAGATCAGATGTTTTTTCTCGTTCGCACTCATTGAATTTCGAAAAAAGTCGTGACTCTAAAGTCGTCGTGTAATAAGGCACTAAGCACTTTTCAGAAAACAATTTTATAGGTATCTATCGAGAATCCCATAATAGGTGTGTTCCTTAAATTCTTCGCACTTTTTCGGACCTAATGACAAATTGTGACAAGTGGGGATTAAATCCTCTAAGAGAAAAGAAACACTGTCAAAATGTCGGGTACGGTTTGGGCCCTTATTTGCACTAATTTGAATTACGCAAAAAGAAATATTTGAATAGAGCTGCCGTAGGTCAATCATAAAAAATCAATTTTTTTAGAAAATCACTGCACAAGAAACTGAATGTTAAGAAAAATAAAAGTACACGTATAAAAATAATTAAACTTAAACAAATAAATATTCTTTAATCATCATCATATAATAAAACCACAAGCACGAATTTTGTGGTACAATGTACGCGGTCTACAAAAGCTGAAGGCATATAAATTATATATCGTTGAAACAGTTTTTTTTTGCACAGAAGTGCAGAATGCAAATATTTAGTAAATAATAATACCACAAAAACTAAACAATAATAAAATAAAATTGCGTAATAAGTGCGAGCAAGAGCGAGACCGAGCAATTATTTGTTTTTATTTGTCGTAAGCTAAATATGACGTTTCAACCAACCAATTTTCTAGCACTGACTGAAAAGATAACTGGAATGTCTGATGGCTGCGTTCAGTGCTGCAGAAAATAATAATAAGTAGCTCATACCACGTTTACATGAGTGGATCGAAGGATCGGATTCATTCTGGATCGAAACTTCGACCCAGGTTTATGACAACAAGCTGGGTTGGATCGAGTAATCTGGATTCAATCCGATCCAGATCAACATGGACCTAAATCCTGATACAATGGCCCATGTAAACAAGGTATCTGTTTTTCTGTACGCCAAGGAAAGCTTTTATTGACAAATAATATTATTAGCTCTCGAATTTCGCGGGCTGGACGTACTAGTATCATGTTAAATCATGAAACTTAAATTTGTGAAAAAGAAAAAAAAAACTACAATAAACAAGAAAATACAAAAATTTTCATAACTAAATTTTCTTCTTCAGAAAAAGATTTGCTAACAAATTGAAGTTTCATGATTTTATGTGTAATTAAAGAATATTTCTTTGTTTAAGATTAATAATTTTTATACGTGCATGTTTCTTTTTTCTTAACATTCAATTTCTTGTACATTGATTTTATAAAGAAATTAATTGACTTATAATTGCCCTATGGCAGCTCTAGTCAAAAATTTCTTTTGACGTGGTGCAAGTTAGTGAAAATTAGTGCCCAAACCGTTCCCGACATTTCGACAATTTTTCTTCTCTCTGAGAGGATTTCATCCCCCCACCTGTCACAATTTGACATTTAGTCTGAAATGGTGCGAAGAATTAAAGGAACATACCTTATGAAGTATCGTTCACAAATGTGTTAGAACCAAATTAGGAGGATGAATTTAAAAGGGGATTATCGAGAAAAAAATACCAAAAAAGCACATCGTTATTTTGTAAGCCATTTTTAAATGTCTTGTCCGACAGAGTTCACCCTAGCAGTTATTTTTAGTAGTTAAATAATATCTTAGCACCGGGTTGTGTTCTGACAGGTTATGCAAATTCGGTAATCTATCCTATTTTTGTCAGTTGGAATGCAGTGGGAATTCAAAATTTAAGGTTCATATTGGTTTCACGTTTTCACATGACAGCTCAGTCTATATTAGTGAGACATTTTTGTAACTACAGCTGCATGAACTGAACTTCTTAGGTGAGCTTAAACAGAAATTCATATTTCGTATTACATAATAATGCTCTCTACCAAGTTTGAAGTAAATCAGATCACCGGTTTAGCTATAAACGTACATCAAACATTGATATTGAAACTTTAAGTAAATATTTGTAAACAAGTTGAGAGCTCCTCTTTTTCATGAAATACTCCAATTTTAAGTTATTGAAACAATAAATTTTTAATATAAATTTACGAAGATTCTTAATTTTATTTGTATTTTAAAAGCGTCAAAATATTGGGAACTCAACAACAACAAATGCACAACATTCTCTTAACAATACAATGATGGTTAAAGTTGTAGATGTTGCTTGTCTTATTTCCAATTTTTACTTTATGACTTTTATATTAAATTTTGGACACTATCATATGTTAATTAAACTATCCATTGAATCCATGGCCGCCAAGTCCTTGATTACCACCGAATCCTAGATTACCACCACCAAGTCCTTGATTACCGCGAATTCCTTGACCACCACCAAGTCCATGGCCACCACCAAGTCCAAGTCCTTGATTTAAACCCAATCCTTGGTTACCGCCAAATCCTTGATTACCTCCTAGTCCATGGCCACCGCCAAGTCCAAGTCCTTGACTTCCGCCGAATCCTTGGTTACCACGAATTCCTTGACCACCAGCAAGTCCTCCATGTCCACGTTGAGCAGCAACTGCTACAATCATGATTGAGAGAACAATGAGGAATTTCATTTTGATTTTGTTAAATTATATGTTTATCTTAGTGCTGTCCTAAGTTAGACTGATGTTTAACTAGAAAATACAATCTGTATTTATAGTAATTTGAAAAGAATAATTTAGTCATTTAAACTTAGAATATTGTTTTCGGATGAACATTTTTAGTTTCGCAAAAGAAAAAAGTGTTTAATATGGTGATTTAATAGAAAACTAGTTCAAATTTTATTAGAAGGTTTCTATAATGTAAATTCTATATACCAATGGAATAAATCAGTCAAGTAAATAGATGACTTAGAACTATTAAATTAACATATTCACATTTTGTTTATGTACATACTTGCATCATGATAATTTATTTAAATGAATTAAGAACAAAAACAAAGGAAAATTTGGCAATTTTGAATTCCTGTTTAATAGATGAAGAGCCGGCAGCAAATTTTGGCGGTGAACGTAGATGCATGCATTATCATAACAAATGCAAAAGTCTGACAGGTTTTTTATTGAGGCGTTTCTATGAATTAGAAATAATTGAAACAAAAAAAAGTTATAAAAGATAAAAATAATATTAAATTAAAGTGTTGAAATCTTGCTCGTAAAATTAATTTCAAATGAATGAAAAAAAATATAGAAGCTATATAAAAAAAAAAAGTTTGTTTATGCATTCATGTTTCTATGCAAAATATATAACTGAATGATACATTATGACTGCAACTTTGGACTCCATTGGATCCTCAGAAATATATTGAATTGTTGGAAATTTGATGTTCCAAAAAATCTTTTTGGAACATCAAATGCAGTAGGATACACTAATGCAAAATATTCACGCCTTATATTGGTTTATGTTTACTGAAGTGCTGTTAATAGTGAATTCTGATATAATTTCCTTTTATATGTCCCATAATCTTGAAAAAATAAAATGAATACCAAGCCCGTAGAAGCTGATCAAGTTGCAACAAGGAATGAGCCAACGTGCAGCAACGACAGCTGACAGCTTAATCTAAGTCAATCTTGTATTATCAAAAACCTACAGAAGAACCACTGAATATAGAGAGTTTGTGCGAAGCTGAGATTATCAAATAGAGTTGGCAATCCTCATTTGTCAATTTAATTTTCCTATAAGCAGATCTCAATATAAAGATGGCAATCCTTCATGCGTTTGACACTCTAAAATCCATTTGTCATAGTTGTATTTGTAATTACATTTAGTCTCGATACTAGATATAAATTACAACAACAATAAGACCTGCACTGAATGATGGGCTGAATGACGAGATGATTCTAGGTGTGTTCCCTTATGGGGTTTTTTTTTGGTAAATTCAGATTTTGATCTGAAAACATTCAGATCACAGATTGATTTTTCGTTTTTATTGTATTGGTGCACAATTTTTGTCTGTGAAACTGTGGCGATCCAAGCTTGCCAAACTGATGGCTGTCAATTGTTCTGTTTTGTAATGGTGTTAGTAATAGAGGGCCGAAAAATTCAGATCTGCAAAATTGATTTTGTTAAAAAAAAATGATATTTTTCACCATTGGAAGGCTTTTATTGTCAAAATCTGTGTTTTGACAAATCAGAAGGGGAGAAAAATCAATTTTTACTACCAAAAGAAAACCCCATTAAACTCTGCACTATATCAGAGTAAATGTCAAATTATGAAGGGTGGGGATGAAATCCTCTGAGAGAGAAGAAAAACTGTCAAAATGTCGGGAACAGTTTGAGCACTAAATTGCTCTAATTTGCACCCACGTCAAAAGAAATATTTGCTCAATCATTTTTTTTTTATAAAATCACTATACACTAAATTAAATGTTAAGAAAAAAGAAAATAACACATATAAAAATAATTAAACTTAAGCAAAGATGATCTTCAATTTGTTAAAAAAAAAAACTACAATAAACAAGAAGTAGGTACATACCTTTTCATTACTAAATTTTCTTCTTCGGAAAAAGATTTGCGTAGAGACACATGAAAATCATTTGATTGATAAAAAGATAAATAAACTAAAAAATTATGCACATCTACCAAAAACAAAACAAAAAAAAGTAACACTTGGGTAATCCTAGCTTTTGCATTCTGTTTTGTTATTTGAATTCTTTTTTTTCAAATCTCACATATGAACGTGTCATTTGACATCCAGTTGGCTCTCTTTGACCAAAAATAGTACAAATTTTCTCTTTCATTTTAGATTTAGATTGTAAGCATATCAAATTGACAGCTGAGGATTGCCGTCTTTATTTTATAATCTCTGGCTGAAACGAACATCTGGATTGATTAGATTTGCACAGTGTTGGTGGGCCGGGCGGTGAACTCCAAAATTCCTTAGGAAAGTTGGTATTGCCACTATGAGTTCGTCAATGCTAAGTTCAGATCGACCATTTTATCCTTATCGACCATTTTTCTTAAATGATTTGTCTAAAACATAAGCTCCAAGCCCCTCTATAGCTAAATCCTAGATTTGCTACTTGGTAAATCGGAGATTTGCTTAAGGAAATTTCAAGAAAAAACTTTCTTTCGAACAAAAAGATTAAGTTTTATCAGTTAAGTGAGAAGAACATAAATTAGAAGTTAATGAACAAGGCCGTCATCGTCATTCTAAACGCAATCATTTCACTTTTCAATTTCAAAGGACAGATTAGTTCTCATGTTTCATGTGCTTAAACAAAACATTTATACATAGTTATTTTCTTAAGAAGCCAAATTGCTTTGGGAGAAGAATATTTTTGATCAACACCGATTCCTGTGATGATCTTTAGTCAATTAAATGAATTTTCATGACGCAGGTGTACGAATGTTCATATATTCATACATAAACAAAATGTCAATATGAGTTTAATAGTGCTAAGTCATCGATTTACTTTGCACACTTATGTATTTCAGTCGTAAATAGAATTCTGTATTAGGTATATAGAAACCTTCTAATAAACTTTGAACTAACTTTTGATCAAATCAACAAATGTTAAACACTTTTTTTATTTTCTCGTCAAAAACAATTTAATATGTATAAATGTTTAAATTATTCTTCTATCCAGCTTCCTATAAAAGACGATAGCGTTTTCTAGTTTAGTATCAGTCTAACGAAGAACAGCGATAGATATACATAATTTAAACAATCAAAATGAAGTTTTTTATTGTACTCTCAATTGTTATTGTAGCAGTTGCTGCTCAACGTGGACATGGACATCATGGTCAGCGCGGTCAAGGAGGATTTGGTGGTAGTCAAGGACTAGGTGGTAGCCATGGAATTAGTGGCGTACAAGGACTTAATGGTGGTTATCAAGGACTCAATGGTGCTGGTCTAGGACTTGTTGGTAACCAAGGTTATGGACTAGGAGGTGTTCAAGGAATTAGCGGTATCCAAGGATTAGGTGCTTATCAAGGACTTGGTGGAATTCAGGGATTAGGCGCTAGCCACGGAATTCGCGGTAGTCAAGGACTTGGTTTTGCTAATCAAGGAATTTATGGTAATCAAGCACTTTATGCTAATCAAGGACTTTATGCTAATCAAGGACTTGGACTTGGTGGTGGAAATGGATTAGGATTAGCTGGTAATCAAGGAATTGGTGGTATCCAAGGACTTGGTCATGGATTCAATGGATAATTTAATAAAATAAAAGTGATACGAGTACTAACTGAAACATACTTAAGATGTACCTAAATTCATACTTTCAAAATGAATAAAAATATAATTAAGAACCTACATTAAATTATTAGCATTTTTTCCAATGAATTATTTCCTACCATTTTTAGATCTATTTCTTAAGTGGGCAATGTTGTTTAAACAACACTTTATAAATATAGTTTAAACGGAGCAATTTTAATCAATGGACTGATTGGAATTTTATAAGGATGGTACAAAAGTAGAGCTTGCGATTTCCATGCCTATTCCAAAAACAGGAAGAAGATAAATTAAAAAAGTTTTGTATTTTATAACAAGTTTGCTAAAGAACTATTAGTTAAACTCTAATTTTTTTATTTTTCTTCGATGCAGTCAAACATTTTTTCGACAGTGAAATAAAGGAAAATCGGTAAAAATGTATGGAAGGTGGTCTAAGGATCAATAACACAAAACGTATGTACCTAGAGAGGTATTTTTAAGTGCTACAATAGTCACTACTTTCGGCAGCTCAACTCAAATCATTATGTACAAAAAAGTAATTCCCTAACCAAGGTTTTGTTTTGGTGGATATTAGTATAGAAACTAGTCTAACTAATCCCAATGAGATGTATGTCGTTGAAAAGGTTTTTTTTTTATGAACAATAATAGTAACTATAAAACTTATTTAAAATCACTATGTGGAGAAAGTTATTCGCTGTGTAAGTGCATTTTGGTACAAACAAAATTTATGTGGCATGGGTAATAAAATTTCGAGATAACAATCAAACATGACATTATGATGATAGAGAACACGAAACAATGTGGCAAAATTATGTCTGTCTGTCTTTTCTTTCTATTTGCATCTAAAAGACTGTAGATCCTTAAGCCAATGATGCAATCTTCTTCAAATTTTCGATTTTGTTACAAACGGGTCAAGAGATTTCAATCAAAATTTCAATGAAAAATCACCTTTAAAATGTTTTTAATATTGCAAATCAAAATTTTGAAAAAAAAAAACAAATTTTGAGTTTTTAAAAATCATAATTTTTTTCCTTTTAAAATTCAATATTTCGAAAATGGGCTTTTACATTTTTTTAATTTTCAACTATTTAAATTTAATTTAGCAGATTTTCTTATTTTTTCAATTAATCAAATGGTATTATTGTTTTTGAGCTTAAATTATTTAACGAATTGCTTACAAAATTAAAAGAACGATTTTAATGTTTTTTTTTTATTTTTTCTTTATAATTACTTGCATATTTCAAAAGTTCCCAGCAACTTCGAACATAAAAGCAAATACGTGCGATCCTATCGTGCTTCTTTTTCAGTGATTCTCTCCGGATTCAACTCCAGAAGTTTTATCTACTTAGTGCTTGGCGACTCACGTCTGCCGTCCGTCTCTATCGCGAAAAGCAAATGTGTTCGAAAGAAGTGATATTTTCTCTCTCAACTAAGTTGATGTTCATTCAAATAGTTATAATTTTAGTAAACATTTAATCCTTAGGTATTAGGTATATTAAGGGTATTCATGCAATAGCGGAAATTGCTTAAATCTGACAAATTTTCCATACAAATTGTGACAGAATTACGAAGTTTTAAACCTTACAACATTTACGATGGCTTTACGCTGTTGTATGAATACCCTTATTATCTTTTAAATGATACTTCATTTATTAAGATCAAGTAATAATTACTAAATAGTACCTCATGGCATATTGGTAAGTGCATTGAACTGTCTTGCCGAGGGTCTGGGTTCGATTCCCAGCCACTGCCACCCAAAATCAGAAATGTTTTTCCCGAAGTACTGCCTCTTGCGAGGAACTGACAAATCCTCCAAGAGTGTACTTATCATGATGAATAAGTGCTTCTCATCTAGCAGTTTGGACTCGGCAAAAAAATGTAGGTCCTCTCCATTCCTGCTAACAACATGCGCACAGGAATGGTTGAGAGTTGTAGTCACTAGGCCCTGTGGCCTACTTCTGCGCTACTATGTACATCAAATTCATCAACTACACTCTGCAACTTTATCCTGCAATTACACTAGTTACATTTATGTTTTAATAAACTTGTTTACTTCATAACTCCAGTTGTATGTTTGAATAAGACAAATAAGACTGATGTAGTTGCAGGATTTAGATGTGCGATGTAGTTGATTTAGTTGATGTAGCTCTGTTGTAGAAGCGCTGAAATAGGCCCCAGATTCTTCACACGGTGTTGCGCCACCAAATTTCTTTCTTTTATTTTTAAGAATTAACGAAGTAATAAAACATTTTCGGCGAGCGGTCGACTAATTGGCACTTTCCAAACGCTAATAGATACGTAACAAAAAAAAAATATTAAAATTAAATTAAAATTAGCTTGGATCTTAATCGTTCCTTCATGACAATTTTAATGGTGCCATTTGAAAGAATCAAACGGTAAAGAATCAAACGGTAGTCGTAGTGTCAATCTCTTTCAATTGACTCGAAGTTTTGATTTGGTCCTGACCTCCTTAAATTTGAGTAAGGCAGCATAGTTATAGCTATCATTGAAACTCATCGTTGAAAATTTTGTTAATCAATTTTAAGGCATTTTTTAAAAGAAGAGCGTTTATTGTTCTGATGGACTAATAAAGCTCAAGACTTAATTAATATTTCCAGCCAAAAAAATCAAATATGCTTAACTTTCCACATACTCGTAAAATGACTTTTATTATTTCAAGGATTGAACTACATTACCAATGATCATTTAAATATTTAAAGTCATTTTATGCGGAAAGAAGGGAATATTATCAATCATTAAGGCTCTCTCAAACGAACGCGAAAGCGGAGCGATTCGCAGCGAATCATTCACAATAGTACAAAATATGATAAATAAACAACGCTAAACAACAACAAAATCGCCGTTGCTGCGAACTCGAGTTGGATTGAGAGAACCTTTAAAGTTTTTAATGATGAGTTTCAATGACAGCTATAACTGGCGCCTTAAGGTTTTGCATTTCTTTACTAATTGTCGTTAGCTTTAATAGTTACTCACTATTCGTTCCGTTTTGGATTCGCCACCGATCCGTATTTGGTCCGTCTTGCATCGTTGCCCCACCCTTTTGTATTGCTTTACTCGTTACATTGTGTGTATGTTTTTAAAATATTGGAAAAACGCATTTTTCAAAATGGCCGCTAAAGCACTACACAAATGGCTGAAGCTGCGCAATTTTCAATTATAAAATTTGTTCAGTAAATGTAATTTTTCTGAATGAAAAATCTCCTTGAACTCTGCCTACTGGCCAACATTCTGATAAAAAAATTATGACGCAGAGAGATTTGGAGGGAGGAACAATATTGAGATTTTTAAAAGATATGTCTAAGCCATTAGCTTCAAGCCACTATACACAGCCAAATCTTAGATCTGGTACTGAAAAAAAAGAGATTATCTTGAAAAAAATTCAATAAAGAACTGTATTTAGTATAAAAAGAGTTTAAATAAAATTAACTAAATAAGTGACAGGACCATAAACTAGAAGTTAATGAACAATACCATCATCGTCATTCCTTTCAATTTTCAATGTCAAAGGACACATTTTTTGTTTTCAAGTTCTTAAACAAAACAATTTATAATTATTTTCTTAAGAAGCCAAATTGCTTTTGGAGAGGAATATTTTTGATCAAAACCGATTTCTGTGTTGATCTTTGTGTATATGTATGTATGAATGTACAAAAAATGAGAATGTGAATTAAATAAAGCTAAGTCATCTATTTATTTGACTGATCTTAAATAGAATTTGTTTTTGGTATACATATATGTACATATAAACTTAGAAACCTTCTAATAAACTTTGAACTAACTTTCGATCAAATCAACAAATGTTAAACACTTTTTTTTATTTTCTCATCAAAAACAATTTTATATGTATAAATGTTTAAATTATTCTTCTACCTAGCTTGCTATAAAAATAGATAGTTTTTTCTAGTTTAGTATCAGTCTAACGAAGAACAGCGATAGATATACATAATTTAAACAATCAAAATGAAGTTTTTTATTGTACTCTCAATTGTTATTGTAGCTGTTGCTGCTCAACGTGGACATCATGGTCAACGCGGTCAAAGAGGATTTGGTGGCAGTCAAGGACTAGGTGGTAGTCACGGAATAAGTGGTGTACAAGGACTTAATGGTGGCTACCAAGGACTTGGTGGTATCCAAGGAATTCGCGGTAGTCAAGGACTCAATGGTGCTGGTCTAGGACTTGTTGGTAACCAAGGCTATGGACTAGGAGGTGTTCAAGGAATAAGCGGTATCCAAGGATTAGGTGCTTATCAAGGACTTGGTGGAATTCAAGGATTAGGTGCTTATCACGGAATTCGTGGTAGTCAAGGACTCAATGGTGCTGGTCTAGGACTTGTTGGTAACCAAGGCTATGGACTAGGAGGTGTTCAAGGAATTAGCGGTATCCAAGGATTAGGTGCTTATCAAGGACTAGGTGGAATTCAGGGATTAGGTGCTAATCACGGAATTCGTGGTAGTCAAGGACTTGGTGTTGCTAATCAAGGAATTTATGGTAATCAAGGACCATATGGTAATCAAGGACTTTATGCTAATCAAGGACTTGGACTTGGTGGTGGACATGGATTAGGATTAGTTGGTAATCAAGGAATTGGCGGTATTCAAGGATTTGGTGGTAATCAAGGACTTGGTGGCCATGGATTCAATGGATAGTTTAATAACCATTTGAAAGTGCCCAAAATTTACAGTACAAAGTGATACTTACTGAAAAATACTTAATATGTACCTAAATAAACATTATTATGTTCATAATTCATACGTTCAAAATGAATAAAAATAAAATAAACAACATAAAAATATCAGTATTTTCTTTTAATAAAATATTTACTATTAACTTTCTTAAGATTAAGTTCTTAAGTGGACAAAGTCATCCATCCATCAGATTATGAATTTGGTTTAAGCAGAGCTACATTATATTAATTAACGTATGAACTGTTTGGGTGATAGCCAAGAGTGACAAAATTCAAAATTGTATACAAAGATGGCAAAAACGAATTGAAGACCTCTTCTATATAATTTTTGTGTCTTTTCTACTGAATTTTTAGGCAGGTAATGATCTCAAAGCTTCAGTATAGGGAATAACAAAGTAGGCTCACCTGCTTAGAATCTACGTACCTACAGACGTAGAAACCTACAGTGAATCATATCAGATTCTGTATGTTAATTCATATATGTATGTACATAAATCTACATAATAGAAGTATTTTATTCACTAAAGAGTAGTTATTTTTCAGTCTAATATGAAAGTATCTTGCAGAGTAACCTGTACCTACATCAAAGTCAAAGACCTGAAATCGAATGACACAATCAAAACTTTGTTCCCATTGGAATCAGCAAAGAAAGTCCCACATAAGGATTGTTGACAACCAACTTGTTTATCTGGTGACTTTGGAGATTTTTCAAGACTTTTCTAACCACTTTTTAAAATAGTTCCTCACATTTATAGGAACTTAGTCACGAGGTATTTGATTTTTTCTCAAGTCCGATTTTCGCATTGTGTCTCGCACTTTCATTTCACAGGATATTCAAAACTTCGACTTTATTCTTTTCCCTTTTTCCCTATTTCCTTCTAAAAGTACATTTCTAAACCTTTTTTCCGAAGCTGCCCAGAAATTACTCCTCTTCTTTGGTCGAAATTCAGCCGATATGCTGGAAGTGTAAAATGAGTGCTGGAGCACTAGGAGACGCCGAAGGTAAACAACATTGGGTATAAGTTTGGCATTGATTACCAATATCTTAGCAAATATTGACGTATAAGAAATTCAAGGACATCAGCTTTGGTGATTTGAGTAAAATTTTGACAAGATTTTTAGAATTTTTTTTTACTCCTTCCCGTCGTCACTAAGAACGACTTTTTGAATTTTTTTAGCATAAATATTTTTGTTAAATTTTCAAATTGATTCAACGAACCATTTATCTTCACCGAATTTTCAAAATCTTACAAACCAATATTAAAGGAACAAATTGTGTTGTGCCCTAAACATTGCGTAGTCGTCATCAAAATTAATTAAAAACAATTTTCGAAAAAAAAAAATTGTACAGGTCCGGTTTAGTTAGATTCTTTTTGACTTGAGATTAAATAAAAAAATACCTAGATTTTTCCAAAAAAATTTTAAAAATCCAAAATTTTACAGATAACATTGGGTCAGAGAAAAGTTATATCACAACGAAAAACCAAATCACTATCAAAAAATGCGCAAAATACCATCACTATATCTTTTCAGCTTTGTGGCAAGTATGCAAAACAAAAACTAGTCAGCTTATGTCAGTTTAAATAAAAATAAAGAAATTATTCCTATTAATAAAATAATACGAAAGAAAAACGTATCAAACTTAATTTCAAGTCAATGATCGACAAACAAATTAAACTCCAAGACATTTAGTCACCCAAGTTTATTTTGTATAAACATTTTTTTTCATTGATTTTAAGATATAATGACGTTTCCAGTAAATGGCGGGACCGACATACATAAGTTAAAACCTGAAAATTATCTGGACATTTATGACGTCCATGACCACTTTGTGGTGGAACCAAATATTTTTGGTATCTGAATTTGTAGAATAAAATGCTAATTTGTTGCTCTAATTATAAAATATTTCAGATCCCCTTAAAATTAAATGCGCACGAAAATCCGAAATTCATAATTCTTTTAATGCCTAAAATTGTAGCTTTTTAAATATTTATTTGTTGCCTTAAAATTAGTTTTGTAGGTTTTAATTAATTTTAAGTTTAAAAAAGTGCATTTCCGTTTCTACTCGGAAAAAAGGCCAGCAAATTTTAGGAAACATAGATTTTCAAATTTTTTGACCAAAATTTGAAGCTTTTATTATAAATCAATCCTCTAAAATCTAAACAAAAAAAAGATTGAAGACTCCCTTAACTAGATTAATCAATCGCTTGGTAATCTATGTATTCAATTTCCTGTTATTATAACACATTACCCTCTATCTAACAGACAAAATTAATAAAAAACAAATTTTAAAAAAGGAGTCTTGAAATTGTGGCAACAGAATTGGATTTTTTCGTATTTTAAGATGAATTTTTCTAACTTTTTAGTTATCGGAAATTTAAATACCAAATAAACCATTTGAGCAATTTTTGGTTCGAACAACAAATTTTATATTTAGTAGTAGTTAGCTTTTTGTCAAAATCTCGTAAGTCTGTTTTAAAAATTGCTTAAAAGACACAAAAAAAAACGATTTAAAAGATAATAAAATGGAATTCTTAGATCGTAAAAGGTTTTAAAAATGGTTGATGGAACCAAACGGAATTATGACAATTAATTAATATTTGAATTAAGTGATTTGTTTTGACCTGAAATACATTCACATACATACATTAAAATGAGATTTTTTGATTTACGAGGTTTTAACAGAAAGCCGACGAAATTCAAATATCAAAACTTTTTGATTCCGTCACAGTGTCCGCCAATATAAGGGACGTATTTTAATGTAGATAGCTAGGCTTTAGACCGAGTTCACACGGCAATGTATCGCACGTTTTTTTTGCAGCATACATTTAAACGGCAAACGTACAAGTGTCGTGTAAAAAGTTGTATGTAAAATGTATACGCCACAGTTCAATCGCACGGACTTTTGAAAACAAAACACGCCTAATAGCAAAATTTTACTTATGAAAGGCATTCATAAATCCAAAAATCGTGACACGCCGGCTCTATTGAGCATGAACCATACTGGTACTATGAACAAGTCATGAAAAAACCAATGGAGCCACAATTGGCATGATCGATGCCCCACATCCAAACCACTATCCAATCAGCAGTCTGATTTATATAGATAATGTCCCTGCTTGGACATGGATAGTGGTTTGGATCGATCATGCCAGTGGAGCCGACATGTGTAGAAACACTGTGATATCAAAATTTTATGTTATTCTTCGGTTTAACTATTTTGGACAGATCTTATCCAAATAAATATTTAATGAACCAAAAAAAAAATATTTCGTAAATCATTACAAAATAGCTTCATTTTAAAGTTTTTATGACCTTAAGTCCAAAATGCGTTTCGCCCAGGTACATCAATTTGGCTCATCAGTTAGATGTTGTTGTACCCTTTTAAGGCGCATAATTTTAGTCGATGGTTACCGACATGTATTAAATAAACAGCACAAATGCACTGTAAACTATATTATCTAGTGGAATTTGTTTAAATTCAGACAACTAGAAATTGATGATGTTAAAGCCCTTGGTCTGGCTGGACATTTTGGACTAAAGGTCATAAAAATCTTAAAATTAATTTATATTCAAGAGTCCACAAAAACAAAAATAATAAATTTTCTATTATTTACGTTTTTATTCCATATACATTACGAAATAACTTCGTAAAACTTTTTTTTTTAGTGCATTTTACAAAATTTAGTTTATTGAACAAACATTTTGTTGGAAAAATTAAATACGAAAATTGTATATTACAAGCACTTTGTACAATGTACGAAAGCCCTTTCGTAAATTTCTTCTGCACGAATTTTGGTTTTATGTACAAATCATTTCGTTCAACTTACCACATCAAGAAATGAAAATTAGGATAAGATATAAGCAAAATGATAATTAAATGTAAATTAAGCAAAAAATTATCAATGCTAAAAGTAAGGCCCCTATTGTGCCAACATATATTTAATAATCAATGTAAACTTTAAGATAAGTAACGTTAAGCAAATTGTAAAAATCTTTGTAAAATTTCTTTCAATTTACTAAATCTAGATGAAAAGGGGAAAATATTAAATGATTTCTTAATATAACAAAAATAATTGTTAATTTAACAAAACAACTGTTAAATAATTATAAAATAATTCGTAGAAAGTACGAATTGTATTACAAATATACGGACATTTTCGTAATAGATATGGTTTAATATTTCAAAGACTTACTTCACTAGGTAGTGATATGGGTAGACATTTTCATCATTTGTTATTCAACCGTGGAAGTATTTGAAGGTGAAAAAGGACAATAAATGTAAGTTATTTTGAAAATAATAAGGAATAAAGTTTATTTCATCTATTATAATTTTTTTATCTAGGATCAAATTCCAGCTTACGCTTCCTATGAACTAAACCTCAAAAGAGTAATCTTCCACTTTTCATAAAAAGTGGATCTCATCAATTACGTTCAGACTTGGCATTTAAGTGTAGGACCCCTCCGTTCCCGTCAACTTACTTATCATCAATACGGTTTTGCCTATATTATAGGTCTAAAAGTCACTAGGCCCTGGCCTCTGGTTCTCCACGAAGCGAGCATTGTCGGGCTACATAAATACATTCAACATTCGTACAAATAATTTGTACTAGATTTATAATCAAAAGATTTCGTAGAATATACAAAATACTCAAAAGCATTTCGTATCTACTAAATTTTTGTTCACAATATTTGTAAAAATAAAAAAAAGTTTCGTAGTATTAACGAATGAAATAATAATGATTTTTTTTAGTTCACGAAACCATGGTCATGGTCTTGCACCATAAAAGTTTCGCAAAATATAAGAACTTTTTGGTTGAATACACAAATTATTTTTTTGGGTGTAGGTAGGTGATGGAACATGGAATCCAGCTATTAACCTGAATATAAAATAAAAAGGATTCCCTAAAACTGTCCTGTCAGTATTTAACCACTCTTTGATAAGAGAACAATTAAAAAATTAGAATGTAAATTATTGTTGCAAAAACGGTCTTTGAAGTGAGAATATGTGTGTATTTTCATTACATAAGTGTAATTGAAAAAAATATGCATTTCGATAACTTGTAATTGTAATTGAAAAAATTAATTTCCAAATTAAATTTTTGTAGGTACCTGTACTTGAATAGAAGCACCTTGCAAGTCATATTTAAGATAACTAATTTCTTTGATTGTAAGTCATTTCATTACATATTTTTATTAATTAAGTCACATAAAATGTAACTACAAATAAAAACAATAAATTCATTAAATTTGTGTGTAGTGATGACTGATAAAAATAGTGGTTACTGCGTTTTTGAGAAATTGCAAGTTGAATTGACACGTTTAAATTACATGTAATAAGTAATTGAATTTCTTTAATTACATTAAAAAGTATGTAATTAAAAAAATGTTTTAAGATTTTTATTACAAGTAACTATAATAGAATTTTCTTTTATTATTACATATTTACCAACTCTGTCCAAACACAACAGATACAACATAGTACAGAAAGGCCATAAAAAAAAAAAAAATGGAATATCAAAGTTTATATGTGCATAAAAACTCTTTAAGTTAAATGAAATGGAGAAGCAGTGCAGATAGATACACATTGCATCACTTTTAATAATTATTATGATCGTCTTTTTTATCAGATGAAGAAAATAAAATTACATCGAATTGCAAGATACTATTTTACTCTTTCATAAGTTTCCAAACAACGAATCGGAATGATTTTTATACAAATAGCTACCTCGAATACCGGGCTTACATTTCTGTTCGATTTTGTGCTGAAGAATAAGAATAATTCATTCAACATTTTGAAAATTTACAGGAAAATAAAAATAAAATTGGCCATTTTGCCACAAGCTACAAGCCAATATATGTGCATAATGTATGTAATTTAGCAAGCCTATATAAGCCATTTCAATCATATCAATTCCACATTTGGTCCATAAGTCAATTGAAATTACATATATTTGCCACACAAATTCTTCATTACCAATATGGAATCGCATTGAGAGAACGCATTATAACATAAATTTTTAAAACAATGTATTCAAAAAAATCTTAGTATTAATAAAAACAGACAGCAAAACTATCTAGATAGATTTTTTTTAATTTCTGAATGAATAATATTTGGGGTCTAACATAAGTGCACTGTGACCTTAAGATCTATTGTACCGCTTTGTGTCATCTATGCCACTTTCAAAATAATGAATATATACGTTCAAAAACCTTACAGAACCTTGGCATTATTAATTCCATTTGGTTTGATTTCCTTTAGTCCAAAGAAAACCTATCGATATTTTTGCAGTTGGTGTCTGTATGTTTGAGGATGCATTTTTGTATTATATTAGAAGGTATTGAAAATAATTTATTTCACAATATGACACAATTTATATTCAGTAAATTCGTATTTTTACATTCACTTTTTTTTAACACCTCATGCAGGAATTAAAATTTGCTTAGTTTTCATTTGCTTATGATCTTAATTTATTTCAATAAATTGTCATGGCGCACGGGACTATATCAAACAAAATGAAAAACTAGTTTTCGACAAAATTACCATATTAAACACTTTTTTGATTTGAGAAATAAAACGCTCATCAAATACAATATTATATGCATAAATATGTCTTAGTTATTATTCTATCCAAATTATGCTATAAATATAGTTAAAGTTTTCTAGATTAGTATCAGTCTAACGAAGAACAGCGATAGATATACATAATTTAACAAAATGAAATTATTCATTGTACTTTCGATTGTGGTTGTTGCAGTTGCTGCTCAACGTGGGCACCATGGACATCATGGACAGCGCGGTCAAGGAGGATTTGGTGGTAGTCAAGGACTAGGCGGTAGTTATGGAGGAATTGGTGGTGTACAAGGACTTAATGGTGGTAACCAAGGACTTGGTGGTATCCAAGGAATTCGTGGTAGTCAAGGACTTGGTGGTCATGGACTTGGAGGTGGTCAAGGAATCGGCGGTATCCAAGGACTTGGTGGTATCCAAGGAATTCGTGGTAGCCAAGGTCTTGGTGGTCATGGACTTGGAGGTGGTCAAGGAATCGGCGGTATCCAAGGACTTGGTGGTATCCAAGGAATTCGTGGTAGCCAAGGACTAGGTGGTCATGGACTTGGAGGTGGTCAAGGAATCAGCGGTATCCAAGGGATTGGTGGCATTCAAGGACTTGGTGGTGTTCAAGGATTAGGTGGTAGTTATGGAATTCGCGGTAGTCAAGGACTCAATGGTGCTGGTCTAGGACTTGTTGGTAACCAAGGACTTGGGGGCCATGGACTAGGAGGTGTTCAAGGAATTAGCGGTATCCAAGGATTAGGTGCTAGTCAAGGACTTGGTGGTATTCAAGGATTAGGTGGTAATCACGGAATTCGCGGTAGTCAAGGACTTATTGGTGCTAACCAAGGATTAGCTGGTAATCAAGGACTTGGACTTGGTGGTGGCCATGGATTAGGATTAGCTGGTAATCAAGGAATTGGTGGTATCCAAGGAATTGGTGGTATCCAAGGATTTGGTGGTAATCAAGGACTTGGTGGCCATGGATTCAATGGGTAATCTAATAATCGTATGAAAGTGCCCAAAATTTTGCAAAAAAACAAAAGATAAATTATAAAAACTTACTGAAACGCACGCAATATGTACCTAATGAACACTTTTACGTTCATAATTTATAAATTTTAAATGAATAAAACAAATTTAAGAACTTAAATTAGTTATAAATTTTTTTTTTCAATGACTTAATTGATATTTATGGTTTTTAGATCAAGATCTTAAAAGAAAACAAATTGTGTTTCAATCCAGTTTAATTATTTTGTTTCAAGCTGAGCTATATTTACTTGTTGCAAAGGACTGGTAAGGCTATATGCCAGGTTGCCAAAAATCAGAATTCTATAGGGTAAGGTAGGTGTGACAAAAAATTAACTTAAAATTCTTACATATTTCAAAACATGGGAAAAAGAGAAATCTAGAAAACTTTTTAACGAACTGGCCAAAAAAACTCACAATTAATTAATAAATTTTCTTTCGAGTATTTAGGCACCAGTTATAGCTGTCATTGAAACTCATTATTGAAAGTTTAATGATTGATTTTGGGACGCTTAAAAAGTCAAATCAGTGATAATTTTGATTCCAAGTTAACGATCTCACCTTCTAGCTATTTTTTATTTTTTCAGCCAAAACAAAATTTCATTCCGGGCCAGTCTTCCACATAAAATTACTTTTATTATTTCAAGGAATGAACTACAATACCAACGATTATTGAAATATTTCAAGTCATTTCATATGAAAAGTTTTGCCTTTTTTATTTTTTTTTATCAGAAATATTAATTAATTTCTCCTCCATAAAATATTAAATGATTTTACTTTCTAAATCCATCAAAGTTATGAAGAACAATATTTTCAATAATGAATTTCAATGATAGCTATAACTTGCACCTTAAACATTTTTCAATAGTTGCATAACTTTCTATTATAAGCTTCGTACCCCGGTCAGATAAAGATATTCTTCTGGCAGTGATCTTGTTTTAGGAAATAATATTACTATGCAGTGTAGGATTCATTTGGTTGCAAAGCTCTGCCAGGTATCCGCTACCCATCCGCTTGGTGTCCACCAGGTATCCGCCAGGTAACTGCCATTTATCAACTAGGCGTTCACGTCGTACCGGCTAGGTGTCCCCGAGGAATCCGCTATAGGAGTCTGCAAGGTATCTGCTCGTTAGCATCCACAAGGTATTTGCCAGGCATCCATGATGAGGTTTCCACTAGACGGCCCCGAGGTAACCACTAGGTGTCCACCAGATACCCACTGGGCATCTACCAGATAGTCGCTAGGTGTCTGTGAGGTATTCGCTAAGCATCCGTAAAGTCCACCATCCGGATTCTGGAGACCACTTATTATTCATTTTGATTGTTATACACAAACAGTCGTAACTTTGTCTAATTTTAGACAGCCGTCCAACTCCAAAAAGTTGTTAATAAACTTTGTTTACTGTAGTCCTAAAGTTGTCATACTTGGACACGGCATCGGTTGTCTAAGATTTGTCTAGCTTGACATTTTATATAATTAAATAGGACATATATCCAACTAACTTTTAAGAAACTGTCTAACTAGTCAAATATGTAATAAATAAGTTTTACTGAAAGTTTTTCTAAAACAAACAGGAATTACAGGAAATTACCCATCATTGCGGAAGCAATATTATCCAAATAAGGCTATAAAAACAAGTTTTCTTATCAATCATCAATGTTATATGTGGAGTTAACTTTGAGTTAACTCATCAAGCTTGGCGAGGGACTTACTTGTTACTGAACAAATAATACTGACAGATGCGTGTTAAAAATGTATTAAAACCTTTGAAAAGATTGTTTTTCATTGTGGTACAGTCACGATTTTCATAGTGAAAGGGCGATTTCAATAGAGGCGCTCTTCAATTTAATTATAAATTTTTCAAAATTGACTTTTAAAGTTAAACCACCACTGAAAAACTACATTGTGTTGTCTCGTTTAACTTAACTCATAATTTACTCAGCTTTAAAAACTAGCCCCTACAATAAATTAACTTTTTTAAAACCATAAATCCCTTGCCTCATCTGTTGATTTTCTAAATTAATAATAGTTTTGTCTACCAACGATTTATTTTTAATATTATGTTACAATATTTCCCCATATAACAAAATGTACATAAATCTAAATCTATTTTTTTATCAATGATGATGATTTGAGTTTAGAACTGAAGAAGTAGCATATGCCTGAGCAGAAGAAGCACCACCACCGCCTGTATTTGTACTTGATGCTGAAGCTTGTGCTGAAGATCCACCACCACCACCACCATGTTCTCCATGTCCTTTATATCCGTAATGATCACCGCCGCCGCTGTCGTGTCGGTTGGTATATCGATCAGGAGCTCCCATTGCTAAACTGATAGCAAGGAAAATACAAAAAATAATAGAAGTCTTCATTATATTTATTTAAAGAACGACTAAGGACTAGTGCTAATGTTAGCAGATGGCAATGTCTTAAATAGCAAATTTTCGGTGAAAAAAATTATTAAGTGCTAATTAGATTTAAGCGTTTGTTCATTGATATTAAAAGTAAAGAACAACAACAACCAACATTTACTCGTATATGATTATCACATTTTAATAAACTCGTACATTTGATGAAAATATGTGGGTAAGCAGGTATTGAGATATTAATTATAATAGTAATTATTTTTGCGCATGCTATTGACATATATTTTGCCTTATATACATTTCGTTGAAAGATATGTATGACACATTTTATAATAATAATAATAATATTTTAATGGAGGTTCCACATAAAAAAAGTGATTGAAGTCCATCGAGCTACTGAGCAAATCGAAAGTAAAAATAAACTCAATTTGACAGGTACCTACTGTGAAAGTTTCTTGGTACACCTTGCCAAATCACAGACTTTTTTTTATTAAAATCGTTAAAGTCGTTTTTGAGATACATACACTTTTCTTTAATGGTAGCACCGGTATTTTTAGTGTTAAAAAAATTTCAATTTGTCTTCTATGGAGAATTTAAAACTTAAGATTAAAATTGGAATAAATTCGCTACCGTAATATTTTCATTGATGTTATTCTTTTTCGACATAAAATTACCACAAGAACCCATGGTTCTCATCTGCGATGGTTACTGTGTGACTGTGAAAGATAAAAAAAAATGTTCAATATTCTATTATTAAACTGAAAACCACATATGTATCGTCGGCTTTCTGTCAAAACCCCGTAAGTCTTAAAATGCCATTTAAACGTATTTTACTTTTATTACTGAATGAAAATATCAATGACTCGTAACTGTATCATGGTTCCTTTTGGTTCCATCAACCAGTTTAAAAACCTTTTACGGTCTGAGAATCCCATTTTCTTAACTTTTAAACCGATTTTTTGTGTCTTCTAATTCAGTTTTTCAAAACCGACTTACGAGCTTTTGACAGAAAACCGACGATATATATAATTATATTATTTTTCGGGTGTAACAGACATTTTCTACCGGGTGCAATGATTGAAAAAGATCAAAATTGATAACATTACTTTTTTGGATCTTCGAAAACGTTCTCAGGTGTTCAATATGCAATCAAGTGAAGACCAAAAACAGAGACCAAAACATTGTTTAATTGGTGAGTAGAATAAAGATATTTGTGAAGAAAAGTTTTGTTCAACATTTTTTTTAAGTTTCTTGTAATTTTTTTTTTTTTTTTGTTTAAAAAAACAGCATATACTTTTTTCCAATTTCACAAATATTTTTTGTATTGCTTTATGATGATGGATTCTAATTCTATTGAGCTCGAAACCTGAAGGTATGTCAAAATTTTCTATTTGACATATCGGACCAATTACAATAACTTCCACTGGGGAGCCAAGAATATCACTTTGGCGCATTTGCTAATACGAAACTTAATATTTAATATAAACATAAGTGCAAATAATTAAGCTATTTATAATGAATCTAGCTTACTTTTTTTAATTTCGTAAATAGGTTCTTCGAACGAATATAAATAGTTCTGTGTTACAAGATTTTGCATAAATTTTGTTTATGAACGAAATATTCAAGAAAGAATTTCATTTGCTTATTACTTAAACAAAATTTAACTTATATAATTTTCTTAAGTCAACTAGATGCTTATTGTAGCCATATTTTTGGCTTTTCTGAATTCACTTTCCACTTTCCTAGTAATGTTTTTTTTTTTTTTATAAATGAGGATCGCCCCAAGTGATTTAGCTTAGCTATTCCTCTCAAATAACTACAGTTTTTCTAAGAAAAGTCCGATAAAGCATCATCAGCACATACAATTTATCATATGAAATCAACATTCATCGAAATTTTTCAATCTATTACCTATAGACGTACACGTGAGTTGAAAACAATCAGCGTACAAAAAAAATTAATCAAGTAACCATTATTTTTCGAATCGTGTTTTATTGTTAATCTTATAAAGGAACAATTTAACCGTATGAATGAGGGTTGTTGTGTGATGAAGCAATTGCTTGTGCATTGGCAGATGAGCTTCCACCAAATCCACCATGGTTTGAACTTTGAGCAGTGGCAGTCGCTTGTGCACTGGAACTTCCTCCAGCAAAACCACCTTTAAAACAAATGTTTATATAACAAAAATCTAACTTGAATGAAATAGAAAAAAATACAAACCTCCTAATCCTCCACTACCACCATGTCCACCACCTCCATGGCCTCCTCCTAGTCCACCACCTCCATGTCCACCAAATCCTGATTGACCTCCTCCCAATCCTCCACCACCACCATGATGTCCACCAAATCCTGATTGACCTCCCCCAACTCCATGACCTCCTCCTAATCCTCCACCACCTCCATGTCCACCAAAGCCTGCTTGACCGCCTCCTAATCCTCCTCCTCCTCCTCCTGCACCTCCATGTCCACCAAAACCTGCTTGACCTCCTCCCAATCCTCCTCCTCCACCTGCACCTCCATGTCCACCAAAGCCTGCTTGACCTCCTCCTAGTCCACCTCCATGTCCCCCACCGATGCCTCCTCCAAATCCAGGTTTACCACCACCGAAACCTGCTCCACCATGACCACCTCCACCGGGTCCGAAACCACCGCCTCCTCCTTGACCAAAACCACCACCTCCTCCTTGTCCAAATCCACCACCAAGGCCTCCTCCATGTCCTCCACCGAAGCCACCACCACCACCACCGCCACCACCGAAGCCTCCACCTCCTCCATAACCTCCACCACCTCCGTGACCATGTCCTCGTCTACCATAGTCCGGTGCAGCTCGAACAGCCACCGCTAAAAAGCACAAAACCACGAAAACCCTCATTTTTGCAACTGGCGAACTTGCTAGCAACCAATCGGTAAGCAAACAAAATCTCAACTGATTAACAAATCTATTTAGCGATTAAGCTTTTATAAGAATCATTCATAGATGAGAAACATTTTACAATTATGCGTGCTAGACTTGATTTCCAAAAAGTTTTTTTTTTTTGAGTGAGTGATTAGTGTACGCTGTCAATTCTATTATCTCATTAATTATTATCCCCAGGGGTGTTCCCCGCATTCGATGGGTTAAATAGATTTTTGTACAAGAACACACTTCAGTACTTTAGCTCTTAGATCAAGTCATTGTTCTCATCTGTATATTTCTTATTATTCTTTTTTTTTTAAGATGCTCAAAGAATTGTTATTAAGGGGGCTTTATCGAAAATATTATTTACATCTTCAATTAGGAGTGGGATGTGGGAATTTCTGAAATCAATCATCGTTCTCTGTTTATGACATCAATTATTATTGAATATTGAGTATTCATATATTTATGTATGTATCTACCCGTTCCTATGTTTGTCTTAATTCAAACAAATAATGAACCGAGAAGTAAATATCATTAGTTTGCTAAATTGCAATATGAAACTGTGGTAACCTCTAATTCGAAAAAAAAAAATAATACAAACAAAATATGCACAAAAAACCATTCAAGATTCATTAAGGCTTGCGATATAACTTTATTATTTATAATTTATTGCTTTTACTTCTGGTATATACTTTTAAATGTAAGTTAATAATATTTGAATTATTTTTTTGACTATTTTTTTTTGTAGCGGCCTAATAAAGAATTGTTATTTTTTTATAAAAAATAAGACATGCCCAAAAATATATTTGTTATTATTTTCTTAAAAATATTACAATTATATTGATTAAATAACAAAACTAATTTTAGTTATTTAGGAAAGTTAGAAGTAAATTTTAGAATACATTATAAACTAAAGATTCGGACAATATTAAAGGTTCGTTAGTTTAGAGTTCGAATGTCAACTCTTTTGTTTTTCTAATCGCAAGCAAATTTAAATATCGATAATTTTAATATCATTTTGAGGTCTCACATCAAAATGATATACATAGTCTGATACAACATTTCCACCTAACATTAATCTGAGATTTAGTAAGGTTGTCCTCAAATCGTCTTCAAATCTCAGAGATTTACCATACAAATTTATTTGTAAATCTTGAAGTCTTGCTAAATCTTCCTAGGACAAATATTTTTACGAATCAAAGTAACTTGTTCTTAAAGGGTGCTGAAGGATTCAATTATGGCTGAATTCAGTTCTTCTCAAATGAAACATTCCATCTATTTTTGCATTTTTAAATCAATCATTCGCAACTATACAAAATACGACAGATACACGATGCTAAACAGCAACAAAAAACTAACATTTCTTTATGGTTTCCGTTAAGAAGTACGCTATTAGAGGAGTAAAATGAATATTCGAAACAAATTATTTCAAGAAAACTCCACTCATTTTTTGCACAGAATTAATTGGTCCGAACCATTAATTGTGTTCGAAAAATCAAAAAATGACATTTTGTATTTCTTTCTATTTTTGTTGGTGAATAGAGACTATTCATTGACTATTTTTTGATGTGCTCACATAAGCATTCTGTTGCAAGAAGGCCATTTGTGCCAGATAAGTAATTAAGGCTCTCCCAAACCAATGCGAATCCGCAGCGACGACGAATTTTTGTTGTTGTTTAGCGTTGTGTATTTGTCATATTTTTTTCTATTGTGAATGATTCGTTGCGAATCACTCCGCTTTCGCGTTGGTTTGGGAGAGCCTTAATTCTAGATTTACTGGTATTATGATGACAAAAATACTGTCAAATTAATGGACAACTTGGTTATTATACTGACAGTTTTCTATCAGTTTTTTAATACTGGATTTACACGACTGGAAAACAACTGCCAGAATGTTGAAAAGAATGCCATTGTTCATTAATTTGACGGTTGTTGTTGCTGTGTGGTTGTGTTGTAAGTCCAGTCCAGTCTTATAATGTTGGATTTACACAACTTGTTTCCAATACTGTAAGTCTAATAATTGTATGAATAATGTTAGTTTAGTTTTTAGTTCCAGTTCCAGCCAAATTCTGGTTCTACAATTTCTTTTTTAAAGGAACTAACTCAGTCGAAATTTTCTAAAATATCAACCATTTTCTCAGATACAAAATAAGTCTTTTACAAAAGGTTTTAATCACAACAAAAACATATATAAAAAAAAGACCAATTTCTCCTGAATACAGACATGATATATTCATAGATATTATCTAAGCTGTTGCTAGGAGGACCTGATGAAGTTTCAGTAATTCCAAAATAAGTACAGGTAAAATAGTATACAAATTTTTTTTAAAAAAATCATACCATCATGAAACTTGGTGAAAACGTTTCATGTACCTTATGAATGAAGAATCAAAAGAGTCTATAAAAATATTTGGTTTGAAAAGGTGTTATGAGAAATTGAAAAATTGACCTTGAAATAATTGTATACTTTCCTTCGATCACAAAGACATAAACACCAAGTTTCATAAGGGTACCATTTTTAAACAAAATTTATGTTGTGTTTGGAGAGAAAATTGCAACAATTAAGTGTGATCTGCGTACTAGGCTCAACGGTGGTGATTTAAGTGCACTCTATTAACCCAATGGCTCCATCGGCAACTAGCCAGTTTATATTTTTATGATCTCAGAGGGATCAAAGAACTTGAAATAATCAGGATTCCTCAAAAATATTCCTTACTTTTCTTTTTAAAAATTGAGAATTAAATTTTTTGGATTAGCTATCTCAATTATTCTTTGTGGCAGTAAATTACATAAGAAGAAAAAAAAGGGAGTTGTTTTGACTTCTATGTGAGGAATGCTGTTTATATTTGTATTCTACTGATCTATCAGAAAACGCAGACAAAATACAGAGCGCTCGAGAAATATAAGGTGGCTAAATATTGGAGTTAGTAAATATCTGCTTTTACCCATTGCAATTGCTTTATATATATAATGCAAATAGAAAAGCTTTATCAATGACAATAATGGCAATTTGGCCCAATAGATATGAAGCAATTATTGATTTCCATCGTCGAGGCAGTAAATAAAGGCAATGGGGTTGCTCATAACTTTGAATAGCTTCTCGGTCAATTTTAAGTTATAGTGTTGAATAGAATATGAGTTTGTTTTGCTGTAGTTTTTTTTTCATACAAGGGCACAAGGAATGATTGAACAAAATCTTCAATTTGTCTAGAAATTTTGTTTCCTCGTGTGTAAAGGTATTATAGATTTTTAAGGAAATCAAAAGAAAACGTCAAACAAAATTCCAAAAACTTGTTTCTTCGTGTGAAAGGGTACAAATAGATATCACTTTGAAATTTTAGGCATCCCAGACTTCCTGCCAGAACTCGACGTGCAATCTCGGTGTAATAAACGCCACACCATGCATATTTCTCTGTATTCTGTCATTTAAACGTCAACGTCGTTGAATGCAATCATTCCACACGATCTGTCATTTTTTTTCCTCAGCTGTCCGAAAAATAAATTCAACAAAACCAAAACAACAAACAAATTGTTTTTTATTTAAAATTCTTTTAAAACGCAAACGCAAATGACGACAATAATAAAATGAAAATTCTCTGCGAAACTCAAGTATTCAACCGTCAAACAAATATAAATAAAACCAAAGCAGCTAAAGCAACTATCGCAATAGGATTTCATCCCACAAAAAAAGACGACAAGTCGACTCTGGAAATAATTCACTTTACTCCACAAAACAGAAACGGAGTTCGTTACAAAGTAAGCGATAATATCGAGAATATGTTCACAAAGTTCATAAACGATGGTAAGGCCACAATTTCCTTTAAAACCCCTCCTGAGAATCTTATGATCAAGTGTGATCCAATCCAACTGAAGTCATTTCTGCAGACACTTAAATTAGGACTACAGGGCAAGTCTTCAATGAATCTAAAAAGCAATCTTGCTGCTGCGACACCAATTCCTGTGAAATCACAACCATTAGTCAAGATGATTATTACTAAGCGTGCAGAATATCCTTTAAAAGGATTTCCCAGAACACTCAAATCACTCACGGTGAATGGAGTGGGTCTTCATAAAGTTACATTCGAAATATGTGGACTCAAGAACCTAACAGTTCTCAAACTGAATGACAATAGTATTTCAAAAATTCCCAAAGAGTTTGGAAGACTGCGGCTGGTGGAACTCGATTTGTCGAATAATGCTCTGGGCGATGATACCAATTTTCTCTGGCTGAGTAGTAATGATCTTAAAAGCACACTCTGTGACATTGATCTGAGCAACAACAAGTTGGAGTACTTCCCAATTGAACTAATCAAACTGGAAAACCTTATCACATTGAAACTCAATAATAATTCAATTAAAAAAGTTCCATTTGGCATCAGGGGCATGAAGAACCTTCGGTATTTGCATTTATCCACCAACAAACTAGAATCTTTGCCTTCATCGATTGACGAAGTACGCCTGGAATTATTAGATGTCTGGGAGAATAACTTCCAACCCATCTGCGAGAAAACTATCGAAGGTCGACTTACCACCACAAACAGCCCACAGCCTTTATGGCTGAGTGCAGCCCATGCTGTTTCTCACTTTCGGCTGCCTTTCAATCCGAGTACTCTGCCCTGGATATTAGTTGATCTGATCTCCCAAAGCCCCAAGTGTTTTTGTGGAAGACTCTGCTATGGTGAACCTGTCTGGGAGCGTGCCATTGAAGCAACTCTGGATAACATCAAACAATTGGTCTTCAGTCGGGATCGTCTGATTTATGCGGATATTGTTGTGTGTAGTTCTGTTTGTGCTTCAAAAAAAGCCATTTTTTAAATGTTATTATATTCTAGTTTACTAAATTATTATTCAATCTGTTAGATTTCATATTCAAAATTTGTAAAATAAATTTGATATTAGATTTGTATAAAAATAACATTGAGTTTGGTCATAATTATGTAGAATTTAATTTCAAAAAACAAGTTTTATCTAAAATTATTCAAACCCTTAATATGGGTCTTCATATATTATGTCGTAAAAGAGGTGTCAAGAAATGTCTGTCATACTTAGGCAAAAATGATTGAATCTTCACTTTTATGCAAATATTCAAGGAATTAAAAAATTTGCTAAACTCTTTATTGCCAGTTATTGAAAATATTTAAATAAGTTTGTCTCTTCGTTGAGGATGAAAAATTGATAAAAATTGAAAAGTGTTTCTTTCATTCGTTTATTTTTTGTAAAGTAAATCCACTATTGAGATGATTGCAGAATATTCTATTGTTTGTCCAAAACTGCTACACTTCTTAAAAGTTAAGTCAGGACGGTTACACTACGTGTATCAATGCTCAACTCGTCAGAATGAAGTACAAGGTTTGACCTAAAATATGTCAATAAAAAAGTCCTCATTATAAAGAAGTTTATTTAAGATATAATTAAGGACACTTCATAAACTAAAAACAAATAAGAAAGAACAAAGTCCATGCTAAACTTTGTGTATATAAATGAACTTTCAATTTTTAATGAAAGAACTAAAAGCTTCTAAAAAAAGCTGTTTTTAGTTGAATTAAAAAAATTGAAAAGGTGCAGACAGTTTTTAAATTTTTGTTTAGGCTCAAGGAACTTTCCATATACCTTTGGGTGTGCTGAATCCGAATCTGAGGTTTGCGACTAAAATTCCACGACGAAGAAAATGCACAAATGTGTTTTCTGGGAGTTTTTCACTAATGGCTCGAAAACTACCAGTTATTCGAAAGCTACATCAAAGTACCATTTAAAGTATAAAAAATTTCCAATAAACACTCTATTTGAACCTAAGCGCTACTTGTAAATTGACGTATTTCTACTGTTTTCGAAAATCCACTCAGAAGCACTAAGTAAATACTTTGAATATTTTAGTTTTTTGATTAAAACATGAACCAAGATATACCTTTCTATTGGTCTTTGATACGCTGAGTTTGAATCTGGTCTTGAAATTGCTCTTGCATGTCGCGTGTTAGAGATACTCGAATTTAAACATATACTAGAAAAGCGTTTTTATGAAAATTTGGGGTTATATTTTTTGTCAAGGTATTTTTTTTTTTCGAAAAAATGTTTATGGCCATTCTTAAGTATGAACATTTTACTTTAAAATTCTTCTTGAATTTTTCAAATACCCTTATTCATCTTCGAGAAATCGTTAGCCTTTGTCTTAGACTACGTAATTCGAAAAATCCAGTCAATTTACATTTTTGTAGCATTTTTTGCATGTTGCGTTTCGAAATTTTAGTCGCAAGCCTCAGATTCGGATTCAGCACCTTAGTAAACATTAAATAAAGGGAAAATCAAAACTACCCCACAATTTGCTCCCTTTCTGCCATTTTAAGCACAAATTGACTGGATTTACCAAAATGCGTATAGCTGAAGATGATTGGTGGTATTTACAAAATTCAAAAAGAATTTTGAAGTAAAATGTTCATACTTTTGAATCACTATAAACAGTTTTTGAAAAAATATACATCGAATAAAAATATAAATCGAAATTTGCATAAAAAACGCATTTTTTAATATTTTCGAATATCTCTTAAACGTGACATGCTAGAGCATTTTCAAGACCAGATTCGAACTCAGTGCATCAAAGACAAATATAGAAAAGTATATATTGGTTCGTGTTTTAAGCAAAAAATAAAAACATAAAGCATTTACTTAGTGCTTTCGAGTGGATTTTCAAAAAACAGTAGAAATACGTCAATTTACCAGTAGCGCTTGAGTCCAAATGGATTGTCGCCAAAAAAAATCTTATATAAAGATTTATTGGAAATTGTGTATACTTTCAATGGTACTTTGCTGTTGTTTTCGGATAACTGGTAGTTTTCGAGCCATTAGTGAAACAATCTCCGAAAACGCAATTTTGCATCATTTTTATCGCAATTTTAGTCGCAAACCTTAGATTCGGATTCAGCACCCATAACATAAAAGAGGTTAAAAATCAAAACTCCCCCACAATTTGTATAGTAAAAATACAATATGACTGGACTATCAATGAATATCTTATTTTCCTCAGAATTTGTTACACTAAAAAAATTGTATCCTAAGAAAATATCGTATTATGTATGAGTAAGCAGCATTGGTGACCGTTTAACGGTCTTTAAGTCTAAAAATCATGTTTTCTATTGTTTCAAAATCATGAAACCAAGTTTGAATTAATAAAAGTAGCAAGTCCAATTTTCTAACAGCCAATTTCTTCACAGAGTCGTAACCTCTGTGCCGGAACGTTATTTATCTTAGTGAATGTAACTTTTGTATCATTTGTTTGTCCTAATAAAGTTCCTCTGAAGAATTTGTTATTAGGGCAATGCTTTTTTTTCTTAGACCTTGGCCAAAAAATATTTATGTAAAAAAAACTCTCTTCTTATGGAAGAACTATTAGGAATTCACTATATGCAATTTAACTGCAAAGCATGCTCTTTATCAACTTTGAGGATACAACCTTAAGATTAGATGAACTTTTTTAAAAAGTGGGCGGAAATTCAATTTAAAATTAACCGGTTAAGATCTTTTAGTTTTTAGACCACCGCTCCATATTATTTGTACCACCGTGCGGCGTTACATGGTCTTGTTACCTGAATACCTTAACCCTAAAAGAGTTCATAAGCTTAGTATTGGATGAAGTAGATATTGCTCTCCTAAGGTCGAAGGTATCACTAAAAACTGAAATTTCTATGTAGAATATTTTTTTTAATAGTGCAACCGAAAAAACGTTAACATTTTATAAATTAGTTAATTTTGAGATACGAATTCTTTCTTTTAATGAATTTGAATTTTTTTTAAGAAAGTACAATATCGGGCCATCGACTAATTTTCGTCTATTTTTTTATTGTAATAAAGTTATGTATTTCTAAGAATATGTGAGTAGATGAGAACCAAAGCTCGTCATATCCACTTTTATCAAAAATTTATATTTTGATGCAGATTTGTTAAGCTTGGCATATTGAATAGCTTTTAACGAAAATTTGACAGCCTTACCTCTCCAATCTCCTTTTATATTGATGTCAAATATTATAATTATTTTCAAAACTCTTCATATCCACAGTGCGATTTGCATCAGAACTTTCCATATCCATAGTTTGCAGAATGTTTGCTTTCAAAACTCTTCTTATCCATCATAGGTTATCGATTATGCCATAAAAGAAGGAACTAAAACGTTTATTAAAGATGGGAAAGTAGTGTAATTAATGATGTGTTATCATAGAAGGTGCAATTGAGAAAGAGGGGGGATGGTGTCGAAACTGACCATATAAAATCATCTGTAGCAAAACTCTTCATATCCAAATTTAATTGTTAAAAATATTTTAAACGGAACTTTCAATATATTTTTGCTCTTAGTCATAACATAAAGATTTAAAAATCTTTTGATATACAAAATGGAATCTTTTCTAAGAACTATTATTTAGCCTTCATTAGTTTTTTTCTATTTGCACAAAATGAAAATTTTAGATATAAAGAGTTTTGGTTCTCATCTACTCATGTATATTATTTTCAACACAATGAAAAGCAGCAATTATCAAGAGCTAGCTGATTAAATTAAATGCAAATTGATAAGAAAACGAAGGAAAATTTAGGTAATTAAATATTGGTCGCGTTCGGTTGGTAAAGCGATTGGGTATCCATAGTTTCAGATACGTTGAGTTGTTTTTGCATCAGCTATTTTTTAACATAAGATTACAACAACACAAACAAATCCGTATCGCTAAAGGTACGTTGCCGAATGCGCCCATTTTTTAATCACATCAGGAACACTCGGACGGGAATTGAAATAAATAATGAAATTATAATTGCCAAATCTTTTTTCTTTAAAAAAAATGTTTAGATAAAAAAAAATAAGTAGAAATATTACCATTTTTTTATCATCAACTTTAGTGTTTTATTTTTATCTTTTGTTTTTTAAATTACATAGCAGTAACTGTAACTGGTCATAATAAATTATAATTAGAACAACCACTGTCGCATTTTTAAGCCTTCTATTTGACATTTTTTCATACTCAATTCATAATCGTTTTTGTTTCATTTTTTTTAAATTAGTTTAAACTATTTATGTATTATCAAAAAAAAAAGTATTAAATAAAAATATAATTCTATTTGTTTGAATTAAATTACATAATTAGGAGAACAACAAAAATAGCTTTACTTATACAAAAAATTAAGAAAAAAAAAAACATTTAACTTAAGTAAATCACAGCTTGCATAGGCAAAATAGCAGAGGAATGAATGCTCCGATAGCAATAAATACAGGCAGCATCACCGACGAATCATCCATTGTGTAAGGATTGGGCTGTTTGGGTCCGCTGGTTTTGCGAGATTTTAGGGTTGGCTTCTCCACGAGGTCTTCGATGGGAATCTCAGTCTCTAGGGGGGTGGCACGTTCTTCCATAACAATGGGCGGCAACCTAGGAATACTCTCGACGTCACCTTTCAACAAGGCAAAAGCATTGATCTTGGGATTGTCTTTGATGCCTTTTACAAATTCCAGCCGTATTCTTCCGTTCCTGATTTCAGACTCCTCTTCTTTCACAAACAGCCGCTTTCTTGAGACAGTAAAGAAAATATACTCATCATGGGCTGTTCCTTTGCCCACCTGATGGAATATATCCAAATCAGAGATGACTGTGTGGTCACCATTAAGTACAACATCGAAAACTTTCATATTGGGGGCGTTGAAGTACACCTCACAAAATTTCAGAATAAGCACATATTCTCCGTCCTCTGTGACTGGGAGGTCGTAGCCAAAAGTGGCAGTGTGATAGCGTTCCGTTTGATAAAGAATCTCATCTTGTTGTGAGACTCTTCCGATGATTAGTAACTGCTTACCATAGTCAGATTCGGTGCCCACCTTGCCTCGCAAAGGATCCTGTTCGAAGAGAATTCCATTTTTGTCGGTGTGACTGTCGCCGCCAGCGTTGACAGCATACACCACTCGCAGACGGTTGGTTGATTCGGTGGCACGTGTTAATTGGACTAATATAATCAAAGCTAATATAGCATTTTGTGCGGATCTTGTGAGACTTCTACAGGATTTCAACTTCCACGCTAGCATTATGTTTACTTTCATTGAGAAACTACATAAATTTGTACCTTTTATAATATTCGCGATAAGTTTGCTTATTGAACTTTTTATTGCTGCATACCTCTACTCGACAAGTGTTTGATTAATGCTTAAGAACATGTTTTATCTTGCACAAGTGTTTTTTTTTTATTTGAAGAAGTTTTGAATGAGTTGGATAGATGTGAAAATAACTTGGTTATGAGTTGAGGAATAAAATACAACTTCTTAACACAACCAATTGGAAAGAAAAAGTTGACACGTAATGTGGATTTTTTTACCATCAGCTGTAATATGCTTTGTACGAAGTTGGTTGTGGTTGTTTTTATTTCATTTATAAAAATCTATTACAAGCTTGGTTGACGTTTCAAAATTTGTTTTCACCAGGGCTGCAAAAGTCGATACAGTTGTATTTTTTTCGATACATTCGACTTTGCTTATGTACTCAAATTGATTTAAAACAAAATCATATGAACTCAAATCCAGGAATCAAGATACTGTGGAACCCAGGCTGAATTTTATATACAACAGAAAAAATAAATAATACTGATTGTTTATTCGAGAAGATTTAAGAAAAGGATTGATAACGATAGGTAGTTTATGAAGTCTCTCAAGTTAAAACCTCGCATTCGGAATCTTTCAATACAAAACTGTAAACTATAATATTCATAATCTCGTAACTACAAGATCCCAATTTATGCAATTTCGCAATTTGTATTTGAATCATTTTGTTGCAATGCAATCAATTTCGGTTTGAGATTTTAAAAAATGTAATATTTTGTTTTTGGAGATTTTAGTTTGTGGGATTTCGTAACGCTTCCAAACAAAAATCTGAAGTTCTTAAAATATCTATGACCAAACTTTGTAGATTTTTGGTGAATTTTCTTCTCTGATTTCATTTGTTGTACCTTATTTATTTCCAAACTAAAACCCAAAAGATAGAACTTAATAAAAACTAATTTGCATCACCACAAACCTGTGTTGAGATTTAGCTAATTCGAAACCGCAGGGAGTGAGTGAGATGAGTCCCATTTTTGACCGAAAATCGATTTAGCTAGTAAAAATGAGTGAGTGGGCGAGTGAAATGAAATGTCAGATTATCAGATTACTTGTCGGATATTTCAGCAGTAACTTGTGTATGTGTTGGTAAACTTACACTTTTGAATAAGTATTTGTGCTTTTTCTGAAGAACTTTTATCATACCTATTCATGGCGTTGTGAGGTTTCACAAGTCACTAGCTTTTGTGAGGTATTCCTTGTTGTGATTCGATAACATTTTCGGTATTCTGGGAAAATCCTTACAAGAAATCTAACAAGAAACTCACCACTGTAAATGGGCATTTTCAAGCATGTCAGATTTTCATGATTTTTTGATTTCTTGGGCTCTGATTGGCTGACTGTCATATAAAGAAATATAAGCGAAATTAATAATTTTCTCGGTTAATGTTGAACCTATTTACTACGAAAGAAGAAACATGATTTGTTAGATTGCTTTCATTTTAATAAAAGATAAGCTAAAATCAAATAATACATGCATGCATGTTTATTTTTCAATGAGTTACATTATTTAAAGTGAAAGTAACTAGAAATAAATACAAATGAACATGTTAATGTCGTTATATGTGAAATCAGAGGTGTTTATTTTAAGTTGTGATCTCCTCCGAGGGAGATTACAGTTTTGATAGTTTTTGTGAGGATCACAACTTGTGATGTTGTTGCCAGAATACGAAAACCTCACAAGACCAAATTAACCTCACCTTATGAGTTTGTTGTGACTTGTGAGGTATCAGTGAGATTTGCCAGAATAGGGCTGGAATACTCGGCACAGGGGCCCAATTCCGCAAGTGTGTGTAAATTTGACTGATTGTGCAAACGATGTTTGTCAAAAACTAAAAACTCACTCTTACAGAATCGTAAATATTGACGTTTACATGATTTTCTGTACATACAGAAATTGCGAAATTGGGTCTCACATATTTTTGAAAAAAAGATACCAAACACGCCTTTTATACCCAGTGCAGGCGGATAGTAATGTCTAGTGTGTGCAGGGCCTTCCTCATACAAAAGTTGTAGAGATTCGAATGAAAATTCGAATACCGAGAGACGTCAAAATTAAGTGAAATGTCAAACAGAAGAAAGCGGTCGCGCAAGATAGCACGTGTGGTTTAAAATTTACAAAATAAATCACGAAAAAGTTGCAAAATATAAAGTTCCCGATATTAAATAACTAATATTATAATGGAAGAAAATGCCGATAAGTTAAAACTACAGTACTTAGCTGGAGGAAGTTTAATTAAATTTGCACCAATCTTTTCACCCGATGCCAGGTTTGTTCAGATATTTTTTTGTTATAAATATTTTTTCAAAAACTTCAAAAACTTTCTGAAATCTTCACTTTTTATATTTTCAGTCTTTTGTTTGTAGTGACGGACAAGACAGTCCAAGTATACTCTGCAAACACAGGCCAAGCCACCCATGTCCTTCAAGGAGCAAAAGACTCCCTGATAAGCTTAGACTATGATATACTTGATAGCAAAATTCTTGTGGGTTGCACCGAAGGTGGTGAAGTGATTCGTTGGAACTGGGACACTGGTGTTATACGGGGTCGGGTTCAACTAAGTATCAAAGGACACACCGTTTGTTATCATACTTTTAACTTTATAAAAATGTTAAATAAGGAATCGCCGTGTGCAATTATTACAGTGACCAGGGATAAATATCCCGTGCAATGTTTTATTGTAAATACTATCGATGGAAGAGTATTAAAAGTTCCATTGGATTTGAAATTAAAGTAAGTTGTGTTCTCACCAAACGATTAAATAATTTCATAGTGTTTCTTTTTTTTTTTAAGACGACAACGACCCATTGTGGCCGTGGACATTGGCAGCTTTAAATACTTTGCCATCACCCAAGGACCTTTTTTATTTTCTGTTAATTATGAAACATGGAGTTGGAGAAAGTAAGAAGAATTCAAACAAAAAGAAAAATATTTATTTAAAACTTACCTGGTTAAAAGATTTTCGAATATTTTTTATAAGTTTCGGTCAATTATATTTGCTTATTGTCTTCGATTTTACTAAGTTAAATTCTTTTATTTTTCTTAGGTTAACAAACGAAAAAAGTTGCCCGATAACGAGTTTGAAGACTCATCCAACGGAAGAATTGATTGCCACAGGGGATAACGTGGGAAAAATTATGCTTTGGAGAAATTTTTTTAAGACTAACGACGATGTTAGAATGGTAAAAATCTTAGTTTTGATACTTACAATGGCTTCATTTTCATATATGTATATATATTATATAAAAACAAATATAATAAGTTCATTCAATTATCGGTTAAAAACATATATAAAAAGTTCCTACAATTATCGGTTAAATTATAGTTTAAGTTGTTTCCTGGACAAAAAATTGAGGCGTGCCATAGACTTTTTAAAATTATGAAAAGGTTCGTTCTCATTAATTTTGCAAAAAAGAATTACAACAACTCTAAAATTTGATGAAATTATCCAATCACTGGACTTATATTAAGGGTATTCATGCAACCCTAGATAAGTTTACACATTGGTTAAGTTTTTCTTTTGGTTAATGAACTGTCAAATTTTGTATGAAAAAAGATTTACACAATTTGGTTTAACTTATCAAAGGATTTTGTTGCGTAAAATTAACCAAACTGATCCAAACGCCATTGTGACTCTTACTCTTATTGAATTACGTAGCATTTTATCAAATGTTTAAAAAAGGTCGTTCATGCAAACTTTGCGTAAACTTATCATTTTACACAATTCGTAAACTTACGACGTTGCATGAATACCCTTATTATGTTTGTGGGATTCTTACCAAAGATATTACCTATATTTGAAAAAAAAACATAACCTTCGTACATTTCGTAACGTCTAAGTTCGGTCCAGAAGTAAAAAAATGACGCCTTAGTCCGGCTGTGTTTAGACCGAGCATTAAAAAATACTATAAAACATATGCCACAGATTGCAGTTAAAATTAATGAGTCTAAAAATTATATTCATATTTGTTTTTGTATTTGTTTAACTTTAGACTCTGTATCATTGGCATCATACTCCAGTTACAAGTGTAGTATTTTCCCCTTCTGGCACTGGATTTTACAGTAGTGGTTTTGAAACTGTGCTAGTCAAATGGAGAATTGATGAGCCTAGTGATAGAATGTATGTGCCTAGAATGTCATCGATTATTCTTCATATTGCAGTAAGTGAAGATGGTACAAAATTAGCTGTATCTACAGCTGATAATGGTAAACGATTTTATTTTCAAACATTTTTATTACTTTGTTTAATCCAATTTTTTTCAGGCATACATATTATGAGTGCGAGTTTTCAAACTAAATGTACCCTACAAGATTTCACCTATATATATGATGACAAAACAGAAAAAGAAAAGTTCCCTATTGGGTTGCGAGTAAATCCACGGCAAAATACACTTGTGTTGAACGGTAGAACTGGCCATCTACAATTTTATTCAGCTTACACAAAAACATTGCTTTACAACGTGAGAATTGATGGAATACAAAATAATACATACATACGACTGTTTAAAAAAAATTCTGTCATGCAAACAGGCTCAAAAGATTCAGTTTAGAAATGCCTAATCGTTGGTTAAGATTTTCCATACGATTTGTGTGGGAAAAAAACAACTTATGGTGTTTGGAATGTTATAACTCAATAATAGCAAGTATTTAAACTAACAAAGATATAAAGATATAAAAAAGATTTTAGCATATTTTATCGTTAATCGAGGTGTTTTAAAGTTACAGCCAGTCACACTCACGATAAAATTATCATACATTATTCAAGTTAAAAGTTAAAATAAACTTTTAACTTGAGTTATAAATTCAGTCGCTTCACTTAAACAGAAGAATTTTCTTTTCAAATTTTCTTCATTTCAATTACTATCATACATTTTTTTTTAAATAAAATTTCTATTATGTGACGTGATAGAATATTTCTGACTAAGCATTTAAGTTCAGCACACCCAAAACCATTGGAAAAGTATATTTTGGTTTTCCAGTTTTATTAGGTAATTTCTATGTTACTTCCCACTAGAAAATCCATTTCGAAGCGACTTATTATTGTAATATATAGAGAAATTAAATTTCCAAAAAAGGTCTAAAGTAATTTTTCGATAGGAGTGATATTAAAAATAAATGCTAATTTTACGTGAAAAAAATGTATGATAATTTTATCGAGTAAGTTGTATCGGGTAGCTGTAACTTTAAAACGGCTGGATTAACGATAAAACTTTTTTGGATATTTTTTGTACAGCGATCAATTAACTACCAAAAAAATGTATGTAGTTAGTTTAAATACTTTCTAGTATTAAGTTATAAAATTCGAAACACAAAAAGGTGTTTTTCCATACAAATACGGAAAACTTAAACTTGCGATGAGGCATGTCTAAACATGAATATTAACAGCTCAAACTTTCACAGACGTCTTTTTCGCTTAACTGGAACTTTTGAGCCTGTTTGCAAGAAAATCAAAAACGACATTTTTTTTTTTTAACAGTCCAAATATATATTTTAATTATTACTTATATTTGAACTCATTTTCAGGTTGACGTTGTTGGACTAAATGAACTTACTTATGAAGAAGATAAAATTCTTTATAACACACGCGTTACACAAGTTGCACATAATATCAATTGGATGGCAACTGCAGAGTTGTTTAATGATGAACAACATCTACCCGAAGTTCGTCTCAAATTTTGGCATTTCAATCAAGAACGTCAAGAGTAAGTTTGCAACGAATGTTTACAAAAATATTTTTATGTTAAATGGCATTAAATATGTCAACATTATTTATTCTCCTTTTAGTTACGATTTAGTAACAAATATAGAACTAGCCCATGAAGGCGGCATCAGGGCTATCGAATTCTCAAATCCTAATTTCGTTGAGAATCTTATGTGTGCGACAGTTGGCTTTGACAATATAATCAAAATCTGGTCATTAGAAGAAGTGAATGACATTCATAAACGTAAATATTTATGGTATTGTATAGAGCAGACGGATTACAAGAAATTGCCCCTTGAATCGATTGCATTCTCCGAGGATGGTTCATTATTGGCAGCTGGTTTTGGAAACACCCTCTGCGTGTACAAAGCTGAGAACCTTAAATTACTGACTGCCCTCGCACCGGGAGGAAGCTTCGATGGGCGTCTTCACAAGGCTCAAATACGTGTTCCTAAATTGAATAAAAATGGTTCAAAAAATGACTTTAACAACAAGCGACAAAAACTAGTTCAATTGTTTTCAAATCTCTTGCGCGCCAATGATGAGACTTTATTAAATGAAATCAAGAAGTCAGTAAAGACAAGGAGAATTCAAGAAATTCAAACTATTAACAATTCACAAAAACAACTTTTGTACAGGAAAATTCGGAGCATGAATCAATTGAATTTATTCCAGAAGCTTTTGTTATACAGAAAGCTTGGCATATGTTTTCAAATACCCGAACAATGGCATTTGAATATGGTCAAATATATAGAATCCAATGTTCCCAATGCCAAAACGACTAAAAGTCTCAATAAACAAATTCGTTGTTTGAATTTAAAGTCTCGATTCAAAGCTAAATATAAGATTGATAAGTATATAAAGAGAAAATTAAGCTACGATCAGAATATTGCCAATAAATTGGCTCCGCTGATGAGTTTGATGAATACCGTTGGCAAGGCTAAACCAGTTTTGACCAATGGCGTTGGTGAAGATCCAAAAGAGTTGAGCACTAAAATGATTGTTCCTCCAATGCAATCTTTGCTTTCAATAAAGAAGATACTGTTTTGTTCTGGGGATTTTGCTCATTTGGTTTGTTAAATTTTGAATTAACTTGTAATAAAATGATAAAAACAAAAGTAATTTTCAGGTAATTGCGTGTACAGAAAAAAGAGTGCTCATATGGAATCTACTTAATCTTCGCCTACAAACAGTTTTAAAGTTATCAACAGATCAAATTGCTATCGATCCGAAAAATAATCTAGTTGCTGTTTTTACAAAGAAACAAGAGTGTGAGTTATTTTGGTACAAACAAAAAGGAATTTACAGTTTTGATATTCAATTATTTTCCATCAATTGCAGTGCATATATTTTCTCCTAGCGACACCTTGACATTATATTTCAGACAAAATTTGCCACGTGTTCTGGGAGCCGTGTGGTTACCAAGGAAACAACCTAAAACGCAAACTTTTCATGTTAATTGGCAGTCAAGATCGATATTGTATTTCTTGACCGATAATAATGTTAGTTTTTTTTTTAATGATTTTTGTAAAAATGCATTACGCTTACTTACATATCTATTTTTTTTAGGAAATCATGTATCTCGCTTCAGATGATGAATTGGGAGACAATCCATTGACTTTCGAAAAAGAAGCAAACAAATCTGTAGTTAAATATTCGACATTCGGTACTTTTGCCACAAATCAAATTAATAATACAGAAAACAAAGAAATCAATAGACAAACATTGTCGATTGGTGTGCATGGAAAAACTGCTATAAAATCAGTAAGTAACTACCTAAATCTTATTTTTATGAATGCGACAATTTCTCAGAATCTCTCAAGCAATTCACGTTTTTGAGACCTCGAAGATTTTGCTCTGACAATTTGAATAGAAAAATTCGTATTTCCTTTTCTAAACAATTGCTGCAAAATAATTGAGCAAGCAAATCAAAATAATTTCACATTTCTGAGATTGCTGTGATCTGAAAGATCTCGGAAACTTGAATTGGATATAGTGTACATACATAATGAACCATTTTTATTTTACACTCTGCGAACTTTATCGGGTTACAGTTAATTAGAAACTAATTTTTACGGGTACGACATTTTTTTGTATCCCAAAGCTATAACTTGCTAGGCATCGTAGATGTAACGTATTAGTTTTTTCATACAAAAATTATCAAAAACCTGTGTTTTTTTTGTTTTGTTTTAAGAAAAGTTAAAACAATTTACAACTGCAATATTATTTCAACTTTTTGCAAGTACCTGTGTCCAAAATATCCCTCAGAATCTAACAAAATAGTACATACTTTCTTTACTATAATAATTTAGACCTGCCTGGCGTTTAAGATTATTTAATTTATTTTTGTGACTAAAATTGTTTAAAAAATAATTAACATCATGTTTATTTATTCTCTTTTCAGTTTTTGCAAATGCCTTCCCATATGATGGCTCCACTGCGTTTATTGTGCAATGACTTCTTAAAATCAGTTATTGAATTAAATTTACCAACTGAAGATACGAAATCCGAAAGTTCCAAAACTGTAACATTAAATGGTCATGATGAATCGAGTGATGACGAAAATGACTATTCAGCGCATAGAAGTCTAATCGAGAAAACAGGTATCAACACAAAAGCGAACGAGAATACAAAATTAATAAGTGAAGAAAACCTTCAAAAGATTGCTTCTGAAACGATAGAAATTGATTTTTAATATTTAGAAAAAAAAAAAAACAATATGTTAAGAAACTGTTGAGCTATATCGGAGAGAGATGTACAAATGTTATTTTTATTTGTATAAAATAAAATATTTTTTTTTTAATAATGGGTTATATTATTTCATAAAAAACTTAAACATTTCAAACAAAAAAAGCTACACTTAATAGATAGATGGATAATATCTTTATTTAACAATACGAAATGTTACATTGAAATAAAGAATTAAAAGCTATGACATAAATGCCGTCTCCCTGGCATTTTAACATTGAGAAAGATTCAACAAATCAAGAGTATCTTCAAATTACAATAAGAAAATATATTTCATACAATTAATAAGTATTTATATTCACATTTAGCATTTTTAATTTAATTAATAAAAATAAAAAAATAATACTATTTTTAGACACTGCTTTGATCATTTAAACTTCTTTTTTGCTGTCTACTGCGCGGAATCAATCCAGCATGTGATAGAACAGAATATATTTGAGAACGTGGAATTTTTTCAGCTTGTCTCTCGTATACCTGTAAAGACAAGACAAAAATTTGAGAAGAAAATTCTGTTACTGGGTTGTTTTGTTTACCAATTCTTCTCCTGGCCTAAGCCAACTTGATTCTTTAAGTGCAGCATTTATTCTTGCTGTTTTGTAAAAAGGATTCTTGAATTCATTTGATAATGTTTGTTCATATGCATCATTTTGTAGTACAGCTTTGTGTTGAATTTGTGCCAAAGTAGATACAAGAAGAATGTATATTATAAGTAGACATTTAAATATCCTAAAAACAAAAATTAAAGGTTAGCTATTCTATGTGGTGAGATCATTAGGAAAATTCATTTCAATGTATTTAAATATTATAATTTCATGTTGGGTGCAATGAATAAGGAAACGTCTTTTATCGTTCATCGGTCTGTATTTTTCTTGCCCTTGTGGTTGGATAGCCCCTATTACCAAGCCCTTTAGCGGTGCTTACTCGTACATTTATTGTATATATTTTTTTGGAGCTATGACAAATAAATAATAAGGGTATTCATGCAACTTCGTAAAACCCTAGATAAGTTTACAAATTGGTTAAGTTTATCTTTTGGCTAATGAACTGTCAAATTTTGTATAGAAAATGATTTACACAATTTGGTCAAACTTATCAAAGGATTTTGTTGCGTAAAATTAACCAAACTGGTTAAACTTATCCAAACGTCATTGTGACTCTTACTCTGATGATTGAATTACGTAGCATTTTATCAAATTTTTAAAAAATGTCGTTCATGCAAAATTTGCGTAAACTTATCATTTTACACAATTTGTAAACTTACGTCGTTGCATGAATACCCTTAATAGTTTCTTCTTAGTTGTGCTTACCTGATTTTTAGGAAATTTGCCTCCTCGTATCTTCTAAAGAACTTACTACACATGGACGGATCTATGACAACAATTGGTAAAAACTGCAAGCTAAAGATTTCTTGCAGACTTCGAATATTAGGAACAGAAATAAGTCGATTTGAAAAATAAAAGGAGCAAATGGGGGTAAGCGCTGAGAGCTGAAATACCTTAAATTGTTTTTGTAGGCTTAAGACTGCGACGAACAATGATATGCTAAGTACAGCCTTTTATATTTGGATGTTATTCTCATTTTCGGAATAGTTTATCTGTTTGTTGAATTAATTGCTATACATTTCTGAGAAGCAGAGAACGGAAGCGGAATACCGTTTTTCAAACCTTTGAAATTTGTCATCAACTTTGGCATTTTAAGCCTAGTTTATACTTCAAAGCGAAGTGAAACTAACTATTTTACACAACGTTCCATGAATACCCTTATTATAAATAAAATAAACTTTTGAGCTCTGTTTCTCCTTAACTGTATAATAGTATTTTTTTTTTCATTATCACCATCACCAAACACAGTTTACAGCCTTCAACCATTCGAGCAAGTTCGTACGATTCAGTCATGCTTGTGACAGAAAAAAAAAACATTTGGAATCATGATGATTTTATTATTGAAAGAATTTAAATGGAAATCCAATAAATAAATCAATAATTAATCTATATATACAATGCACATCCAGATGCGTGGAAGTAGCGTATAAGCTTTAAATTAATAGAAGTGAAAGTCCTTGCTTAAAATTCACTACAAATAATCTTATTATGCACTAATGGGTCTTAATTGAGAATTCCTGATTTCACATTTGCTTTTGATCACAGTCAAGTTTTATATGTACCAACATATATATGTACATGTACACTATGATAAGTATGCATCTTGAATGTTGCGGAAATCGATGAGACAAAAAATAACAACTTGCTTGGACGTCATTATGCAATACGAAAATGTAGATTCAACAAGTTTTCTTATAGCCATGCCCACAAAACATTTTCAAAGTTTACGCAGCCTGTGACAATTAATTTATACTATCCTGGTTATCAATGCATATATGTAACGGGTGATTTTTTAAGAGGTTTAGAACTTAAAAAAAAAAAAAAACAAAAAATTCAAAAAAATGAATGAAATATTTATTTGAATCGATAGTTTGAACTTTGCAATTAAATGTTTAAAGATAATTTCATGCAAATGTTGACCGCGGCTGCGTCTCAGAGAGCCCATCCGCTGAGTCCAATTTTGGCATACTCTTTCACACATATCGGCCGGTATCTCACGAATGAATGCATGGATGTTGGCTTCCAGTGCGTCAATCGAAGCGGGCTTGTCCCTATAGACATTAGCCTTGACATACCCTCACAAAAAATAATCTAATGGTGTCAAATCGCACGATCTAGGCGGCCAATTGACCGGCCCGAAACGTGAAATTAACTGTTCACCAAACTCGCCTCGCAATTGCGCCATTGTTTCGCGTGCTGTGTGGCATGTGGCACCGTCTTGTTGAAACCACATATCATGCAAGTCAAGAACTTCCATTTCGGGCAAAAAAAAGTTTGTTATCATCGCTCGGTAGCGTTCACCATTGACAGTAACGCTGCGATTCGCATCATCTTTGAAGAAATATGGCCCAATAATGCCGCCGGCCCATAAACCGCACCAAACAGTAGCTTTTTCGGGATGAATTGGTAGCTGTTGCAATGCTTCTGGCTGATCTTCACTCCAAATGCGGCAATTATGCTTATTTACGTATCCATTCAACCAAAAATGAGCCTCATCGCTGAACACAATTTCCAACATTTTGAACATTTCGAACCGAGCACGAATTTTGATAGTAAAATTCAATAATTTGCAAGAGTTGTTCATTTGTAAGACGAGTCATGGTTAAATTGCAAACCAAACTGAAGCTGTTTGACAGTGACACAAGGTACTAAACACACGTCAGCTGTCAAAACCAGTGTTGCCAAAACCAAACCAGCTAAAAAATCACCCTTTATATATATGTAGGTACACTGTTTATATGCATATGTAGGTATAAATAACTGCACCACAATTATTTTGTTTTTAGCATTTTTGGCTGATTATAGAAAATACGAGTATGGGTACATGCATATACACATTTATCTAAGTACATTTTGGTCAGAAAAAAGGATCTTTCAAAAGATAAGAGTAATGAGTTGAATAGAATTAAAATAAAAGAAGAATCGTTTCGAAGAATTTGAAAAGCATACAAAGTTTGGAATTTTTGTTGAGTTTTAATGTTTGATGTACATATATATGATTGATTGTACCTGATCATTCCAAAAATAACGGATTTTTTGCTTTTTAATATTCAAATTATTGGTCTTTAGTTCTCAAATACCACTGTGGTACCAAACACCAAAAGTCGTTGCAAAAATACGTAAATCCATGTTTTTTGTTTTTATTTTGTTTTGTTTTTGATTTCTTTTGAATAAAAACAGGGCTTCAAAAAAGCACCAAGCAAATTATATTTTTGGGCTAGTTTGATTTTAGTTTGACTAAAAATATAAAATAACTTAATTTAAAAATCGTAGAATTGATTTTTGGCCTTAAAAAAACTATAACAGCATGACACTGTAAGTATTACCGTTATTTTTTTTTATTTTTTTCTATTTAGGTAAATAAATAATTAAGTATCTAATTGGTATAATTATATGTATACTAATATTTCGTCTTTTTATTTTTTCGTTAGCTGAAATATGTATATTACTGAGACAGTCTATACTCTCGCACATACTTGTTCTTATGTTCAGGAGGCTGAGGGTTTTAAAAAATTGTATAAAAAGACATGGAAATTAGGAGAGACAAATTAAAACAACTCATTTAATTATTTGAGGTAAGAAAAAGTGTTGTATAAAAAAATTAAATTGAAGCCAAATAAAAATTGTTTCTATCGAATTCTTAAAACATTTTTAAGGAAAAATGTAAGTATGCAAATCATAAGTATATTGAAAAAAATTAAATTTTTAAAAATTAAATTTTGGTAAGCAATATTATTTAATCTTATTTGAAATAAAAAAAAATTAATTTATCCATTCTATGAGAGGTACTATTAATAGCTGCTAGGTGTTAATTTTTATAAATTCTAGCCTAGTGTTTCCCAACGTGGGGCCTATGCCCCACAGGAGGCGATTTTACATTCTGGTGTTTTACAACCATTAAAGATTTCCGAATTAAATGAGTATGAAGGCTCTCAATTTCCCACTGATTTAGTTTTGAAAAGAGCCCGGATTCAAACTTGGCTTGTTCAAAATTTTTCTTTTGTCAAACCGTAAACTCTTTTCCAGCTATTTTGTAAAGAACAAAAATAAGGGCGTAAGGGACTTTTACTTCACACTGGAAGAAAGATGGCTCTTGAAACTGTTTTAAATTATTTGTGGAACGTTTCTAGTGATTTCGTTTAAATTTTTAATTATTTAAGTTTTTAGTGAATATTTCAAGATTTTGAATGTCAAAAATTCTATAAATAGGTACAGTGTTGCGGAGAAATTGGAAAAGTCTTGGTGAGTGTTAACAACCCTGCTCTCCAAACAGAGCCAACTTAAAATAAAAAATCGAACTTGTACGCACTTTTTTGCCTTTTATATTTGAGGTTAAATTTGAGCATTACGCAGCAAAAGATCAAATTAAAGAAAATCATATAAACTCTAAAACAAATTGTAAAAATCTAACTGAAGTAAAGTAAAAGTATGTATATATTAATGATTTATTCCTAAATTTATGAATTCTATATTTGTAGGAATTTTGTAACCCAAAATCTGAAAAGCAACATTTTACAAAATTCTTTTAAGGTGATCATCTTTAACTACTGAAGCTCAAATGTTTCCAAGAACCCCACCTGTCACCAAAAAAAACCAACCTGTCAAATCTGTCGCGCCAGAAAACAAAAATTTGACAAGTTGATTTGTTTTGGTGACAGTGAGCATAGCATACAAAATGTTGGGAAGCCCTGGCTATAGCTATAGCCGAAAAGACCAATTGTTCGCCTTACCTATATAATTGTAATGACAAAGTCTGATCAAAATCTCAAGTTCAATTATTTTTGTGAATGCATTACTTGCCATAAATATGTATGTACATATATGGAATGGTAAAAGAACAAAAAATTTAAATTAGTTTCAGTCATTCAAGAGAAAAAAAAAATAAAACAATGAAATCGGCGAAAATCCCATAAAAATTTATATAGAAACGGATGAGCTTAGAAAAAATTTTTGTTTCGCCAAATATGTTTTTGTAGGGCATACATTTTTTATTTAGAGGGTGTCTGCATTAAAAAAATATTTTGGGAAATGACGGACACCCTAATGTCCATAATAATACAAACTTTTAACGAAATTTTTCTTATTAATAGTTGTATTTAATAGCACAATAGTCATTTTATTTTGACTTTTTAATCATTTGTCTTCAAAGAAAATATAAACTATATAAACACTGCGAACACCGCTACAAATTTAACTGAGCTCAAAAATGTATATTCTTCAAAAACCGATTCTTCAATTTAAATGAAAATATTTAGTTTTTTTTTGTTATTGTTTAGTTAGTTTGCCTTAAGCAAGTGGCAAAGCAGTGATATTAAAATGAAATTCAATTTTGTTCAATTTTCTTCAAACATTAACTAGTAAAAGATCACTCACTCTGGTAAAGAAAAAAATCTTTAAAATAATGACTTCCTTAAATTATGTCTTTGATAAAATTTATTTAATTATATCAATTGAAAATTAATTTGTCTCAATTCAAAGTTCCACTATAGCTGTACTAACATACTTAAAGCCGTAAGAGTAAGTACAGGTACTTGTAATTATGTATAACATGTGACATGTGCGATAAAATGCTGGTTTTCAATACATATACTTATGGTCACACAATTAAGAATGACTTCTTTAGAAAAGGAAAATAAGTAATTGCACTCAAATAAACTATAATAAGCTTTTTCACTTTCATCTTCAATTGCACTTACATTTTTGTTATATATTTTTTTTCTAAACCAGCGTATAAAATCGAATTTGAAACAATCTATGCACTCTTAGTTACACTGTTAAATAATAATAATTGTTGAATTTCTTTGCATTCATGCGATTACTCTTTACTTACTACTGAATTTGGACAGTGGACACAATATACTTTCAACAACCTTAACCCCACTCAGGTATGTTTTCATAATCATATTATTGCCATAGTCTCTGATGGGGGCCAGTCTGGGCTGGGGTTTTTGGAGATCTTATATGGAGCCAAAACAGGCCTTGGCCAAATGACGACGACGTTAAATTATTGTCTTTCCTGTTTATGAATGCACATTGTAACTGCTGCTTCGCTTGTGCACCAAGTTATTTATGTAAAACTTAAATTATTATAGTGTCTATATATGTACAAAGCTGTAGGTATATTTAGCTATAGGCAGGCGTATAATATCACAGCAATTAAATTTTCAGCATAATGTTATGATATCAGAAGAATATGGAAGCAATTATAAAAATTTGTTATTATGCTGAAAAAATATTTGTATTTATTTGTGTTTAGATACGAATACACTTCAAGTCATTTGGTTAGAAGCAGATGTTTTGAAGAGTTTAACTGATATTATACTATCGTTACATGGTTGATTTACCAAAAATAAACTAGTAGGAAGGAAGACTAGTTAACTATAACATGATTCATATTTTGAAAATTCTAAACTGCATTTTGACTACTATTTACAGATTACAAAACATACATATGTATGTATACAACTAAATCGATTGGAAAATTTGAAACAGTCAAAGTATAGTAACGTTTCTTTTTGTAGTCTTTTTCGGTTATAAGAGGTTAAGTTCATAAATTTACAATTATTAGTATCGCCCGCAGTTCAGTTGTCGAAATTCGACCTTTCTTTAAATGTATTAACGGTAACATATAAATTAACGGTAACATATAAATATGATGCTTACGGAAATTATTTAAGGAGCTCAACATATCACATCAGGGCACAAAGAAAGAACAAAGAAATCCTTAAAATAGCATCCAACTCAGCAATTTTCGCAGCTGATGAAATCATACATTATGCTTGTGTTCTCTACGTAATTCGAAGTTCTGACTACTTGAAACGATTGAAGAAAAAACACCACTATAAATAATGCCACAAGTTTCATCAGCAGCTAGTACTACCACTTTACTTCAATTGAAGTAGATCTACTTCTTTTTTTCGTAAAAAATTAAAATCTACTTCCTACTTCGCACCATCACCAAATTATTGAAATCTACTTCGCTTTAAAAATTTCAGTTTCCAATTACTTCAATTTAAAAAAAAACAAGTTCAAATCTACTTATTTTATCTCTATTTCACTCAAGTATATGGAGCCCCAGAATTTCTATAAAAAAGAAAAAATCATAATCATTTTATTTCTCTTTTTTATAAAAAAGGAATAGCTGAAGTACATTAACAAAATAAAACTAAGAATTGTTATAGAACCATGTTTACAAAATAAACATGTAGAAACTAAGTGTTTTTTTTTAAATTGACAAATACCTACATACGTACATATATGTTAATATGAAGTCTGAAAGAATTTCAGTTTTGTTTTCACTTTTTTTTCGTTTAATTTATTTAAAAATGTTCATATTGAAATCTACTTCAATTTTGTTCAATCTACTTCCTTTTTTTTTCTTCAAATCTACTTCGACTTTTTTACTGGAAGTGGGAACGCTGTCAGCAACGCGTTGGTATGTACAACAGAGACAAAAACAACAAAAAATAAAAATAAACTCTTTTCTTAATTTTTTTTAAGTGCTTCTAAGCTTATGACCCGATAAAACTATTAAAAAAAAGAGGCTGGGTGCGATCCATTGGTGCCCTCGGAAGCTAGAGGTCCGATGTTATTTTATTATAAAAAAAAATCACCAATTCAAAATCTTCAGGTCAGAGAATATCAATTAATTGATATTTTCTGCTTCAGGAGTTCAATATGCAATCAAGTGAAGACCATAAACAGAGACCAAAACAGTGTTTATTATGTGAGTGGAATAAAGATATTTGGAAACAAATTTTGTTTATCAATTTTTGGTAAATTTTCTTGTAGATTTTTCGCTTAAAAAAAACACTGCTTGTTGAATTATTTTATAAAACCTATCAAATATCAATTATAAACTAGTGTATAGAATTTAATTAACATGAAGCCAACACCACAGTGTGTTCTCAGGATATTTGAGACATCAAAACAATTTCAACAATTTTTGGTAATGTCTTGTGGTTTTTTTTCGGTTTAAAAAAAATTTTCTTACAAATTCTATAAACTAGTTTGTAGAGTTAAATTAACCCGAAACCTATATCATTGTTTGTTCCCAAGATATTTGTGACACAGAAAAATTTCGACAATTTTTGTTAAAATTTCTTGTAGTTTTTTCAATTATTTTATTCTTACAAATTTTATTCGTTATTTATACATATAAAGCTAGTTTATAGAAAAAAAATTGCCCCGACGACAATATCTTTGTTTGTTCTGAAGATATTCTAGCCGAAAAATTTTTTTCAAAAATTTTCGGTGGTTGTTCGTGTCTATTAAACAAAAGTAAGCTGATATATGTTTTGCTATTTTAACCAATTCTTCATCAATATGCGTAGAAGAAAATTAATCCGAAGTCGATAGCATAATTTATTCTCGAGGTATTCGAGTCTTAAGCCTGGTACGCTGCTGAGGTGAAACGAAATTTTTTTTCTGGTCTCCAACTTAAGAAAGAAATCAGAAACGAAATAAATACGAAAAAAGTGTAGTTTTATCAAAAAGATGCAAACAAAAAAATCTTAAGTCAATTTTTTTTCTCGTTTGATGTGAATTCTTATATTTTTTCCATTGTAGTGTTAAGGTTTCCAAATAATAGTGTGGTCTATGTTCTTAATTTGCTTCTTCGTTGATTTCCCATTTAAAAGTAAAATCCAACTGCAAGATTAGACAAACAGTCAAATTTTCGTCAAGAATATTGTGCCTGACAATTAATTGTGTATGAAAAATAAGTGGAGACTTGGTTATAAGAATCTACTACTGTTTTCTTTTTAACCGACAAATCACTATCAAACTCCGTACCACATAAAAAAATTACAACGAAATTTTTCGTTTATGATTTCGTTGTGTCATTTTCTGTATGAAAATTTTTATTTCGCTTCAGCTGCTTACTATGCCTTGAGAAATTTAACAACGTTTCTTTAAAGTAGTACCTCGTGGCATAATGGTTAGTGCGTTGGACTTACGAGAGTGTGCGTCTAAGCGGCCTTATTCCGCCCGATGCATTCCTCCATCTAGACAGTCGAGGGCTGATCCAGGATAGAGTGGCGGTTCCGCTAATCTACCACGTCGGCCGTAGAACTGTAGGTCGGTGGCTCCTTTACAGTCGAGACGTCCTCGCACAAAACGGAGCTGAGCACCTTCGGTTCAGTAGGACTGTGTCCGAACGGGACCGAAGAGATAGGGTAAAACATGCGAACCAGGTCTGGTGGTTGAAAAACGAACATTAAGTTCCTTCAGATATTTAATAGTTGACCTTGCTTTTTTCTTTTTGTATGGCCGACTTACATATGTAGGTTTAGGTAGTTAGTTTTAAGTAGGGACAGTCAGGGTGGCACCAAAAAAAAAAACATATAAAAACACAAACAAATTATAAAATCAACAAAAATACAAAAAAAATTATAAAACCGGAAAATGCTTGCTGTGGCTGTTCTAGTTTGTAAGTAGCTTATAAGTAGGTTGTAATTAGTTTATAATTAGTTGTAAGTAGTTTTAAGTAACTTTAAATAGTTTTAATTAGCTTTTATGTAGTTTATAAGTTTTATATAAAACCAAGAAAAATAAAGACATTGATACCGAGTTTTTTTTTGCAAGTTCTTCTCGGTAAAAAATAAAACCGACCTGGATTTTAGTATTAAAACAGTTCTCAGGCCGAAAGACATTAGCATTAAGCTATTATAGTTTAACTTAGAGCGCCCGATTGGGGCCATTAGTTAGTTTTAAGATTTTTATAAGTAGGCTAGTTTTTATGAATTTTTGTCTAGCTTTAAGATAGTTTTAAGAAAATGGAAAATAAAAAAAGAAAATGCGGTGGACTGTTATGCCGAAGGTCTTAGTTCGATTCTCAGCCACTACCACTTAAAAACGAAAATGTTTTTTTCCGAGGTACAAGGAACTGACAGATCCTCCAGGAGTAGGTAAAATTGTAATGAATGTGCTTCTTATATCGCCTTTCGCACTTCGTCAAAATTTTTTGCGCTACAAATTTTTTGTTTGTTTTTTTTTTTTTTTTAGTTGCTATAGTAAAAAACTGCTCATTAAGTTCTTTTGAAAGTCTTTTCTGCTCGTATTGAAACTACTATCTATAAAAATAAATCTATCCGAAATCGATATCTTCATTCGTTCTTGAGATATGGGGGATTACTTTCTTCCAATTGAAAATTAATAACTCAGTAAACATTTTACCCAATTAGATGTGGAAAACTTTTTTGTTTTGAAGTGTTAATTAAGGTTTTTCTATGGCACAGTAATCAATCTCTCTAATGGTTTAAAAATGTTAGTTCTCCTTCCCACATAACCAGAACAATTTCAGTTTATCTCCTTGAAAAATGTCTGCTTCTATCCTTATGACTTGGAGTGTACCTTCTCGTAGCTAAAAGTATTATAAGTATTGGTTTCCAGTCTACAAAAATTTCAAGGTACTAAACAAATTTAACAGATAACAATGGTGGAGAACTGGGTTTCCTCATGCCACCTGCGGGTTTGTGCGTGTATACGTCTGTGCGTTTATGTTGCGCCTACTAGAAATCAAGCTAGAACTTTAGTGGGTGAATCGATTATGTTTTAAATTCTCTCAAAAACGACTATATTCTATTTGATGAAACTTCATAGCTGTGACAAACTCCGATGATTATTTTTGTTGTAAAATGCACATAAAATAAAAATAATTTTAATATTTTGGAGAAATTTGTTCTAAAAACTTAAAGAGATACGAAGCTGTAAGTAAAAGTTAGTACTAAATAAAATACGATAAATTTTGTTAAATAAATAAAATTTAATTAACATTTCCATTTTATTTCAATAGGAAGGTACACTTTATAAAGACAAACGGTGAATGTACGGCATACTTTTGATTAATGCATAATTTTTTTTGTATTTTAGTTTTATTCAAATCGCAGTGGCTATGGTTATTTTAAATTACATACATAACATAATGTCTAATCATTATCAATAACCTAAATGCTAATTTTATCGGAGGACGGAGAAATCTTATATGTTATATTTTTAATTTTGTCCAGTGATTTTTTTGTTTTGAAAAATCATTATCAATTTTCATTCAATTACATTTCTGCCTTTATCAATTTTTCCTTTTGTGTAGTTACAGTTTTTTTGTTATAAGTTTTCAAAATGTGCACATATAATAAGGAAATTGAAGGCTCCTTTTTAATAAAATTCATATAATGATTTTAATTCAACTCACAATCTTTGCCTTAATGTAAAACTTGGTATATAATAATTATTATTATAGCAAGCATCAGGAAACTTTAAGTTTTAAGATTTTAGGCTTTATATTTTGATTTTGAACTTTGCAAGCTTTAGTTTTGTAAGGAGTTTTTTTTTTTGTAATCACAAATCTCACTGCATCTTAGAATTATTATTTAGGTAAAATTATATTAATTCTCTTAACTGGTCAGTCCATTCATCACCACTGCCCCTTTCATTAGAGAAGTCATCTTCCGAGGTATCTGAATGTCATCTATTGCCTGAAATAACTTGCCCTCGTGGCATTCGAATTGAAGTTTTTCCCGAAACACTTGGTATTAATTCTTCATTCATGGATTCTCCATCAAAACAATAGCAACACCAATTATCACATCTAAACATAAGAATTAGGCCAGCTAAAACCCAAAGAACAATTGCTGGCCAAGAATACTCAAGGCAAGAAGAAAATAGAAGTGATCCAATAGTAAATGATGTCGTGCACATTACTGGAGATACATTGATCACACTTGCTGTGTACTTTGGAATAAATGACATCATAATACTAACTATAGAAATACCTGAGGAAAATGACAAATTAAAATGATTGGTTTATCACTATTTATGGTCCTATACTTACCAATAATTCCAGTAACAAACATTGGAAAAAGGTGCGTAAAAACTCCAACAATAGTCAATGATATTCCAAAAATGATCACAATAATAGCGAATATCGTAACTCGCCATGAGGCAAGTGAAGGTACCCGAATACTTCGTTCCATTGGTCCAGCAGTAGTGACCTGTTTTAAAGGGTATTAGAACTATTCCCTAACAGTGAACACGTCGTATAGACTTACTTTAATTTTCTGTCGATATTCATCCACGATTGCATCAATATCCGTTGAAGTTTCCGATTCTGAAGTTTCAAACTTTTCTGCATATTCAAAATCTGATGGCTGCAAGAAATATATTCACATTTAAGATACAAAAAATTATCTTATTTATACGACTAACCGGAGGTTCACCATCAGATAAAATTGTTGACTCAATATCTGGGTTATCTCTTACTGGACATGGTGATGATGGTTCACCTAAAAGTAACCACTCCTTTTCAACTTCTCGCTTATTTTTATTCGATTTCGTTTTGGCCTTCTTTAGGTTTCCTTGTATTGGAAAATTAATATTCCATAAACTTCTTCTTCGTGATGTGCTGCTTTTGACTATTGGAGCAGTTGACAAGCGACTATACGAAAGCGAAGAATCACCTCAAAAGAAACAACAATAATTTATCAGAATTATTAGTTTTAGTATATTTTGGCTCATTGAACTCACTGCTTTGCTGAACGTATTTAGGCCGAAAAGGTGAATACAATAAATAAAAAGCACGAAAAAGTCCAGCACAAAGATGCCCTGCAGCTAAAATATATGTTAAATTTTGCAAAGGACAAGCAAATGCTACCATTGCGCACAAACTTCCTGCAAATTAAAATTGTTAGGGTTATTAACACTGTCAAAAAATAACCATCAACATAGTGCTTCATGCGCCCCAGCATAGATTATTTAAAATCTGCGATTGACGAAAATCAAAGAATTTATTATTTTTATTACCAGCATCAATCGGAATGATGTGTATTTTCAGTATTTTAAAACCAAGGAAACACAACCATACATGTGTATAAAATCGTATGCTAACAATGATTTTACGTCAGTCCAGAAAAATTTCCAAAACTGTATCGTGCATAGTATTTTTAAAGTAATTTTACCTGCAATAAAAACAGCTAATACTGGATTACCACTATCTGAACTCTCATAACTTATTTGCCTCGATAAAATTTTCCATTCTGATTTAGCAAATCGAACAATAATACTATACATTTCTGGAAAAAGTTCCAAAAAAGAACCAGAACACGTTAGCAGTAAAAGGCACGCAGCGGCTTGGATAAGTTTTTGAAAACCATTTTCCTCTAAAATTTTAAATAATGGCACAGCAATATATTCGTCAGTTGTCCTTAAAGAAATTACTATATTAATTAGTTTTGTTAAATTATTTAAAAAAAAATATATTTACTTAGCATGAACAATAGTAGACAAGCAACCAGCTGATAAAAGAATTGATCCACAAACAAAAAGAACAAATAGAAGGCCAGAAAATCTTTGATATCTTGATTTACTTGAGAAATCACTGGGATATGCAAAAGCTATTAATGCTGCTGCTTTTAGGAACTTAAATTGAAAAAAAGAATAAAATTATTATTTATTTATTTTTTAAGAATCGTTTGGTGAAACGAGCGATAAATATTTATGTTTAACTTAAATGCTTATGATTTACTTTTTCCTTAAGTCCCCCCCAAACCAACGCGAATCCGGAGCGATTCGCAGCGAATCATTCACAATAGTACAAAATATGACAAGTACACAACGCTAAACAACAACAAAAATTCGTCGTCGCTGCGAATTCGCGTTGGTTTGGGAGAGCCTTTATTGTAAACTATTGTCACATACATAAATATTTTATATTAGTTTAATTTCAGCAAACGGGTTTGTTTTTTATATTTAACTCACATTACTTGATCCGTTTGGAAGTAATTCCTCACCATCCCATTCTTTTGAGTTACCACTGTACCATCCAACAATACTTAGAATTCCATTAATACCAAGCATTCCAAGTGTCATTATAAAGCTAAAAGCTTTTGTATTCTGATTAAATATATGTAAAAATATATATTTTTTTGTTTAAATTTAAAACAACAAATTCATACCTCAAGGCCAAGCATAAACATTCCAGTTACCAAAAATACTACTGCTACACCCAAAACATCTGGCCAGGGTTCGTTTTCTGATGAATTTCTTCCTATAATAAAATTTAATTAATTTTAATGTCTTATTTACCATAATAGTAGACTTTAATTTATTTAAACTAACCTAATATTAAAATTCTGGCTAAACCTCCCATCAATTCATCTAAACAAGCACTTAAAGTTCGAGCCAATGCTCCGCAAGCTGCTAAAATGGGTAGTATATCCATCCATGTAGCCAGAAATAGGCACGTAAAATCAAACTTATTGCTAGCTCTAATATAAGGCATTTGAAGTGGTCTTAGACTATTTTTACAAGAAGCTGAAAGATTTAAGATAAAAATATATATATTTACATATTTACAGTATATTTACATACAATTTGTATACTAGTATAAAGGAATTTTTCAATGTGTAGAAACAAATTTCGAGGTTTTTGTAAAAAAAGAAAAAGTAAAAAAGTTGCCTTTATTATTATTGCACTACCCGTTAGCTGATTTGTTTGAAAAACGGTACAAATTAATTTGTTTCTGATTACCAAGAGGAACATTTGCAAATTTGTGTTTTAGCTCAACAGTTTTGTTTTTTTCTTCAAATTTTCTCAAAACTAACTTTCGTATTGATCAAGCATTGCACCTGTAATGCATCAAGCAATGATTTAAATAAACTCCTATTTAAAGATTTTGAAAAAAAAAACACGAAAATTGGTTTTTGACATTTTTGAAAAAAATTCAAATTTAAATAATAATATTTTTTTTTTAATTCCTGTGGGTAATTTTAATCTACCAAATGATTATTTTTTTCATATTTCATTGACAGGTACCTGTAAGGTTTTCAACTAAAATGCATTCCAAACGTAAAAATATATAAGCTTTTATATATAAAAAATCAAAAATGAAATAATTTTGTTTAAGTATTTTCATACTTTCTCCTTAATATTTATTAATAAACCATTGAATCCATAAATACACAATTTTTAAGTGTGCACTCAGGCGTATATGTACTTTTTTTTATCCAAAATAATAACGTGCTGGGTTTCATGCAAATTATATAACAATTAATTCTATAAAAAATTTGTTTTATCCAAGCTTAAAGAAAAATGCAGGATAGCATGTTATACGGACCTTATAGAACAAAAAATTTAAAACAAGTTATTAAAACTATACAAAATTAGTAAAAGGACAAAAGTCCTTTGGAAGATTTGAGGTTAAAACGGAAAGTACGCTGTTGATGCGAAATGAAATTTTATGCATTCTCCCTCAAAATAATGCAGTTCTAATGATAGCACAGCGGAAAAATATTCATATGATTAATTTCATTAAATGTAAAAATAAAAACAAAATCAATCCAAAAAAAAAAAAAAAACAGAAATCCTGTATTGAAAGAAACATAGATACTCGTAATGTACTTGTAAGTTCTTCAATAGCTTATTGATACAAGAGCGATTTGCAGTGATGCAGCTAATCGCGGGAGAAAATCATGAAACAAAATTTCAAGTTATACATACATATATATAAATTAAATGAAATATTAAATAGACTTGTTCAGGACTGATATTTGAAGGAGAAGATAAGTGTTCTCGATGTTAAAAATATATCTCGAATATATCAAAAAACGATTTTTGGTATTTTTTTAACGGGAATTCCTTGAAAACCCGAGTTGATGATCAAAAATGGATGACGGTTTTCAATACACGAATTTTTCTTTTTATCAAACAACTTTTTCTGGATATTGGACCTTAAACTCATTAAAAAATTAAATTTGTGTTCAATTTTTTTCCTAGCTGCGTACAAATTTCTAAACAAAAGCACATTTCCAGATCTCTCTGTCTTCTTCAAAACTTTTGATTTTTATATCAAAACTACTTGTCAAACAATATTTGTTTTAATCAGCCTTATTATGAGCTTCACGTGAAAAAAAACTCCAGGGCGGAAAAACTGACATTTCACTTTTCGGCTATTGTGAGTTTCACCCGAAAAACGGAAATTCCCCTTTTTTATGAGTACACAATTCGCCTGAAGTGTTTGGAGCTTAAATTTTCTCTTATTTTTGTACGGCAAAAAAGGAAAATAAGCCCTTTGCGCCAGTTTTTTTTTGTTTATTTCAGGTCAAGAAAAATTCATGTGAAACTCATAATAGCTTTTAAAATTTCGGGGGAACAAAACATTTTCGCGTGAAATATTTTCCATGCGAAAATTATAAAAAGGCTGAATATAAAAAATTTTGAATTTTTTTAATAAGCACAAATTAAAAATTTTATCCACTAAATCCACTAAAAAAAAGTTCAAATATTCAGCTCAGAGGACCAAATGCTGAGAGGACAAAAATGAATCACATTGAAGATGAAGTTTAAATGAAAGATATATTTTTCGTGCTCTTATGTTCAAAAGGCTTAGGATTTTAAAGAGAAAATTTTTTAAAAGAATAAAATACGATATTTAAATAAACTAAAACAATTCCTTTAATTGAGGTGAAAAAAAAAACAATTTCATCTGAATTCTTGATTTTGATTAAATATGATTGCATGGAATACAAAGTTTAAAATCCTTGGAGTGGTTTTAAAAAAATATTAAAAACATTTTGGGAAATTACAAATATTTTTAAGGAAAATTTTGGTATGCAAATCTTAATACAAAGCTAAAATTCCTAAAAAATATATATGTATATATGTATTAAGTTCAGTTCAACTTACATGAATTCTTTTACAAAAATCCACTGTAACCAACCAGATTAGAATTCCTAATCATTAAGCTGGAAATTTTTTTTTGCCCGGGGCCAGGCATAGTTACTATTAGAAGATTTTTTTATAATACAAATTCTATATACTACTGAAATAAATCCAAAGCCAAGTAGAAGACTTAGCACTAAGTTTATTTATTTTTTTTTTGAGATTTGTAAATTAAAAGTTATTATAAGCCTCTTGAGCAGATAATGAGAAATTTTAAAATATGTAAACCGTTCTGTGTTATTAATAATTGCTGAGAATTTTTTTATAATTTTTGGTCGTAGATCGCACACATTTTAGCATAATGAATGAATTAATTAATACACAATTAAAATTAAAAACACTAGGTGCAAACAAAAAATGTTCACGAAAATGAGAATGAAATCCAAAAAAATTCATTTTGAAGGGTTTTTATAAAGGACATACCTTTGGAAACTTTTTTAAAAAAATTTTGTGAAACATGACTTCAGCTTTAAAAGCTATGTTTCAAACTAATTTCTCTCAAAAATTTCATTTATATTTTATTAGTTATTAAGTTTTACATTTCAACCGATGATGTGGTAATAGAAACGTAAACGTCGGAACTGCTTTTCTAGGCAAGAGGTAGTATGGTGAAATGCCTTAAAATTAGACAAAAAATATGCCAAAACTATGAACAAATTCAGACTAAGCTGAATTTTGGCGGAGAACTTTTGTTTTTACGTTTTAGATATTTTCTAAAAGTTCCCTAAATTTAGATCGGGGGGAGATTTTGTAGGGTTATTAAGAGGAGGCAATTTTTTTTTTTTTTGATGACGATTCGATTTAAATAATTTTTTGGCTAAATCTGCCATGAATTTAAAGCACGGGTTTCTCTGAATCTATTGATTGTATGAAAAAAGTATGTACCTATTTAATTTTTTTTTGTGTTGAATAACATGCACGGCTGTTCTGATATTCGGTCGAATTGAATCCAAGTGGATTAAAAACGGAAATAAAAAAATATTAGATTGTGCATTCGTTGGATATCTCGAACGTTAATGAATCATAGGTGTTCGTTCCAATTGTGCATTTGTGTGTAATGTCGAACGTCTATGAATCATAGTTGTTCAGCAAAACGAATGGGTCCACAATCCGCCATTTTTTGGACATTGTTAATTCTGGTCTCTTTTTGTTGGCCATGTTTTCAATACGTACGAATTCAATTCAACGGAATACCAGAACAGCCACCTACATTTTATATCATCACATTTTTTCATCAAAAAGTTTAATCTTCGAGATGTTAAGAAAAAAAAACTGAATTCTTACCCCCTCTAAACACCCCTACCGAATTTTTCCCCTGCGCAAATTTTTAGGAGCAAAACAAAACTCTCCACTTAAATTCAGCTTTGTCGAAATTTTTTGCGAAGTGAAAGAATTTGATATCTGGGGCTACAACTCCAATATAAAAAATATCGTGCTTTTAACGAAATCGTGGTAAGAAAGTGTAATAAAACTCCGATTATTTTTATCTTACAGAAGTATAAAGTTTTGAGTTTTTTTGCGAAAGTTTTCTTAGTTTTTAGTTAATTTCTTATATCTCGTCAATACGAGTAGCTTGGCCGATGTTAAGAAATTTGCACCTTAAAGCCTAGTACGCAGATCGAGCTAAAATTCCGCTCCCATACAAAAATCTCTCCAAAATTCAGCCAAGCTAAAATCAAGCCTAGCATTTTAAGCCTAGTACGCTGTTCGAGCTAAAATTTCGCTCCCATACAAAAATCTCTCCAAAATTTAGCCAAGCAAAAATTAAGCCAAGAATTTTAGCCAATAGGTACGCAGCTCCAGCTAAAAAACAAATTTTCGTTTCTTACTGTACGGCGCCATCTGTCAAAATTTTGCGCGTGAAATAAATGCTCGGTACATTAATTATTGATCTAAATTGTGGCAGGTTTTTTTATTTGTGAGATTTATGTTTGCTTTAAATTGTGAAAAAGAAAATTGAGTACGAGAAATATTCAAAGACAAACGATTTATTAATGCCAATGGGAATAATCTATTTTATTTGGTTGCATTCATTGAATTAAAATTCTTTGAAATTGTTGAATATAATTTCTTTTCAGAGAACAGCTGTTTTTTGTGATGTAATCTCCACAAAAATCTTATGTCAAAATTTAGCTAGGAGTTTTAGCTGGTGTTTGGAGAGAAAAGAGTGAACGAAATTTTAGCTCGATCTGCGTACTAGGCCTAACACAAGAACCTACTTTTATATAAAACTATTTGTATTTAGTACCCCGTAGTGTAGTGGAAAGTGCGTTGAACTGACACGTCAAAGGTCTCGCGAACAATTCCCAGTACCTGCTCCCTAAGAAAAAGTTGGAGTATTTCCTGTCATGAAAAGAGCTTTTTAGCTGCTCGGACTCTAGTCCTATACCCACATTCAGTACATAGGAGCAAGAGCAAGAGCTTATGTTTTCAAAGTAAAATTGGGATTATTAAACAATTCATACAAATTTGAGATTTAAAAAATTTTTACATTTAATTTATATAATTATGATTTTAAAGTACATATTTAAAAATAATATTTTATCTTAAAAAAAAAAAAACTTACCCGAAATAAATCCATAAACTGATGCAAATATTGTTGCAAGAACAACTGTAGGACCAGGTGATTCATTATAAATAATTAGATGAATTAAAACAATTGAACCAAACGCCAATCTTCCTCCACAACCATTTGTAATTGCTTCACACATTCTTCTTTAATAAAATTTTATAGCTTAGGTTATAAATGAAGTTTTGTTAACTTTGTTAATCTAATAATCATCAAAAAGCAGTGACATCTGATAAAGAACAATTATTAATTCTATATATTTTTTTTTCAGAATAGGATGGTTTTGAATTTTTGGGAAAAATATTGGTGGAATGTGGAAAGCTTCCGACTTCAAAATGCATTATTTAATAAGAAGCCAAATGAATTCTGTGCTTTAAACGAATTTTTGTTCAATATTTGCTGAAGTTTCGATACTGGTTAGATTCTATCTATCGAAGATTACGCTCCCATCTTAATTTTAAGAGTGGATTGTCTTAAACAAAAACGACTGTGTGCTTTTTTCGAAAAATAGTCTCAAACCATTTTTGACAAAAAGTTTGTATTAATTTAAATTTCTCATTCATTAAATGTACATACAAATATGTAAAATATGAAAAATTTCCTAAAAATCATATTTGTTTGCTTAAAGATAATAAATTCTACCCACCCTTGCGAGAGGCTATTGAACTGCTGGTGTTAGTACCAATGTTTTGTTTACTGTTAGTCAGTAAAAAAGAAAGTCTTGAGTTCAAGTTTAGACATTTCGACATGTCTATAAAATCTTACAGTGACTTGACACAAAAAAGTTTAATTACGAAAAAAAAATTCTTTTGTCAAGAAACAAGACCATTGCATACACACTTTAACAAAAGGTCAAGATTTGACTCCGGTACACCACCATCACATCCAAAGTCTTTAGTTCTGTACCTACATATATATTATATACAATGTAAAATCCTATAGCGTTAAATGACCTAGGTTAATGTCTTCCTTTGGTACTACAGATGTGTCATTCACTTTGCCCAAAGCATATTTTGTTTTTATTATGAGTGGAAGCCACAAAATCAATATTTTAGAAAATAATTTCTTTTTGTTTATTTGTATATACTTTGAGGGTACTTTAAGAGCTTTAACGTTTATGTGGATAAACTTGATATTTTGATTTTTGTAGTCATTTTGAAAACAAATCAAATAAATACTTTTACTTTCTGAAAATTTCTAACAAATCTTACTACATATAGACAATGTTTATTGAGGGTGAGATGCCTTTAAAAAATCATAATTTTCGAGTGAAAAAACCTAAGAAAAAGCTAAACAATAACTTGACACCATTATCCCAGGGTTCATAATTATTAGGTTTCGCACGCGTTTGATGTTACTGCTTTAAAGAAGAAAAAAAAATCAATTTATAGATTTTTGTTTGAAAAATCAAGTGAAAATACAAACATAATGAAAATGCTGTCCGCCTTGTATGAAATGTTGTTTCTTTGATGATAGTTTTTCAACGCATTATATTCTTTGAATTGATGAAGAAATATTATTAAAACCACGTATAGAATGCGTTTTCGAACAATATTTTCATATTTTATTTTTCAAAGCAGTTTTAGTTTCAAGGATTTATTTTTCAAAGTAACGAGAACGAGAAACGCCTTTTCATAGTTTTTTTTTCTTTAGTTTTAATTTTAATTTTGAAATCTATTTTTCATTTGTTTATTTTTTTTTTTTTGTTAATTTATTTTATTAAATGAAATTATGCAATTTTTTTTAACTTAAAATCCATACACACTCTGCACAAACTTATTTATTCTAATGAAAATTTTTCTGTTATGATTGTGAGAAAAAGAAAAAGTTTTATGAGAAATGCGAATCACTTTTGGTCAATGAATTCGAAAGCTTTTCTCTTGGTTCTTGCGCATTTGGGTATAATGCACGTTTGTTTTTATTCCATGCTTATTGTCAGACAAAAAAAAGACCATTATTAGATTTGGCCAATTCACAACAATCAGCGTTTGCATTGGAATTGCACAATTCACACCAAGAGAAGCATGTTTATTAGATGGAAATTGAAGCGTAAAGAAGATAGAAATTTAAATTGATAAGTGCCAACTGGTATAGGGTGATTTGAAAAGAGTTTGTTAAAATAATTATTCAAAAAGGATTTTTTACTTCATAATCGGAAAGATTTATACTTACCTACATACCTAAATTATACTAACCAACATATTTATGGACTTATGGATACTATTTAGGTAAATTACGATGTGAAAGGTTAAGTCTATTTTTTGTTTGCTTTTTACATCAAGTAAGTTTTTTAGCCGTTACCTGGAAGACAAAGTTTAAAAAAAAAAAACAAAGTTTCTAAAGGACACAGTTCCTGAAGATAAAGTCTCGAAAAGAATAGTAGTAAGCATAGCGGATGTTCGACTTTTCGGATGACAACAATAGGAGGAAAAAGTATGCGTAGCAAGTTGTTTAAAGGGAGAGGAAGAGAAAAAACAGTCCTGATTACCTATACTGTATTGAGATTTCTTTTCACATTGGTTAAACGTTGATAAATATACGGTGACGCAAAAGATTTAATTTGCTTTTGTAATTTTCGTTGAGGCGGTGGTATTTTGAAAAAAGTGTATCGAAATTGTTATTTGGCCCTTAAATCGGAAATGCATAGAAGTTGAAAAATAAAATGCGACTTTTTCCATCCACGGATAAAGGTGGTATGTAAAAGGTCTAGAATTTTTTTGATTTTCTGCATCCGATTTCAATAAGGTCATCCGAATTCCCAGCCGAAAACAAATTTGGGGAGTGGATGTATAACCTTAGTATGAGGCGGTTTATAGGTTTATGTATCATAATATGAAATACCAAAGTCTAGCTGGTTTCTATTTAAGCCTTTGGAAGGTGTGAGGGGTTAAAAAGAGCCAGTTCCTGTAGGGTTATAAGCACTTTATTTTATTTAAATAAAATATTGTACTTATATGATGCTCTGTCATTTTTCCTAAGCATAAACACCTCAATCTTCAATCTCCGATTAATAGAATTCAAGATATAGCCATTTTATACGAACCTTATCATGCCTTTTTTGGAGATTTGAAATAAAAACCAAATCAAAATAGTAAAGTCTCCAAAAAAGCCCGATAAAGTTTGTTTATAAAGCTAAAAATAATGGCTCCTATTGATCTTATCATCAAAATAAAAATCTTAAAACTTCGGAAAAATGACAGAGCATCATTTCCTATTTGTTAGAAGTGAAGGACCCACACACATAGAAAGGAAATCCCTCCCAATGCCGGAAAAATAAACCTGCCAGACTTTGGTGCTTCATATCACGATACATACACTTGTATACCATCATACCCAGATTTTGTTTATATATTACATCCACCCCCCTAAATTTGCTGTCGGCTTTTGTAAGGGTTTTACACTTGTGAAACTAAAACTAAGTATACATGGCATGCCAGCATCCTTCAACTATACACTGAGTCAATAGAAGCAACATACTAATAAGGCTAAATATGCAGGCCGCTGGTCAAATCAAATAGATCCTACTGAGAATTTTTCAAAACTCTTTAAATCCAGAAACATAATCTTATATTTCAAGTTCTCGCTATGGTTTTGACAATCTTCACATATGGAAGAGCTATTAGGAACTCGAATCTTTCTTAGCGTCACAACTGAAATTTTATTCAAAAATCTTCCAACTATTTAAATGAGAGATACCAAAAGTTAGAGTATATAAGTTAAGTTTTTGTTTTATTTGTATGTATTTTAGGAATTTTTTTAAATGCATCATAACCCAGGCTATGATTTGGTATTCGCCTCAGAAAACTCAAGAGCAGACTTGTGTTCATATTCGTATGACTGTTCTTCTTCGGGTGTTTCCATAGGTACTTCATCAATACTTAAACTAGTTGAGTTGAATTCTTGGCTCACCTCTCGGTCAGAATAATATTCACTTATTGGATCTTTGACTTTTTGCCTGAAAAATTAAATTAAAAGGATGTTAAATAATAATAAATTTATGGTATCCTTACCGATTTCTGGCAACTCTCATATTTATATACTTAAAAACGGTAAACCTTAAAAAGTCTTCACATTCCTTTCGGGTGAAACATATATCAACTTTTGAAATAACTTTTTGAAAAAAATTAACTATATATTGGTATTTCATAAAAGCAAATTTGGGTTTTATGGATTTTGAACGACCGGTCCACGAATATTTCAAAAGTAACTGTGGTGATATAACACTTTCTACAACTTCAAGTCCAAATCTTTGTGTAGACATTTTTTTGGCATTTCCAGCAATTGAAATGAACTTGTTTATCTATTAAAAAAAAAAAAAAAAAAAAACAAAAGGGAAAACGTATAAAGGCAATCATTTTAACTTAATAATATGTCTTACCATTTTATTTTCAAAATTCTCACTTTTTGAAAGTTTTTTATTTAGGTCCTGCAATTCAGAAACTGATGTAATAGGAAAATAAAATGATTCCAATTCATAATCCACTATCTCAGAAACGGTAGCAGGAGTAGGATAAGAAACAGTAGGATTTCTAACAAAACCTTGACATTTTCCAATTTTATTGAGAATATCATTTAAAGTTTCTTGCATATTGTCAATTTTTGAGTGTACTAATGTATTTGACTCAATGCAATGGGAGATTTTTGTATCCATTATACTCAGTTTGCTATCATGGTCGCATTTTTTAAGGAATGAATTTGTCGAAAAACAATGGTTGCTTTTTTCATCAATCTCTGGATTATCTCTTGTCTCCATCTGAACATTAAGTAAATTTACAATATTAGCTTTAGAATCAATAACTTCTTCAGCAAAAGCGTCTTCTTCAGTCTCGGTTTTTTGTTCAGGAACATTTGGCTGTACACTACTTCTTTTGAATTGAGATTGCTTTGATGTTCCATTTATAACTAGCTTAGATGACGTATACCAAGTTTCGTCATTTGGCTTGGGTCTTTTTATTTTTTTGTTAAATTTGCGTGAAAGTCTCATAGAACTATGCTTCAGTATATTATTTTTCAGAAAGTTTTCGCACGCATTTGTGTCAAATGATCGATCAGCCTTTGATATAACTTGTAGACAGAGATTGAAAATGGATGAATATGTAATGAAAGGTAGTTTTAAGTTATTGGGTCCATTTGTGCGACCAGTCCATGTGAATTTGGTTAACAACTTCGCAGATATAATTCTTTCAATAATTTTGACACCAACTTTTTTTGCTGATTTATTTCCTGAGTCTCCTGCTATTTTGGAGAATTTTGCAACCTGGGGAGAGGAGGACAATTTATTAAGCAAGCTTCATCAAGATATTATATTATTTTCAATAGAGACCACAGGGAAGATATAAAAAGTCAATTGTGGAGACTCATTGAATGAGATAAAATAGTCATCGTTGAGAAAGTCCATTTTGTCTAACATTACATTTTTCTTAACTGAAATACCTCTTGAAAATAGTAAATAGACCAAATTTAATCAAATCGGAACTCAAATTTAAAAAATTACAAAAATTCAAATATCTAAAAAAAATGATGTTTTCGAATAAAACTTGGGCCCCAACCCATTGATTGATACGAATATATCCTGTCATGTCATGACTAAGTGATAGTCTCTTTTGAAGGTAAAATTGAAGAATTTTATGGCGAAATTGCGTTTAGATTTTTGAAAATGTATTCAAGATTTCAGAAACTTGAGCAGAATATTGTGTAAAACTAACGGAGCTTAACCTACTCTTTTTATACTAATAAAAAGAGACAACACAAAATGAATCTGTCCAAATCAGAACCCAAAACTGCGATTTTGTCAACTAAGCTTTTAATACAACAACTGCAAGGAATTTTAAATATATGAATCAAATTCAAAATTATGTTTATTAACGCTCTACTTACCAAATTCGACATAAGAATTTCATTCTGTTGAAGTTCTTCATCGAGTATATTAAGTTCGTTAACTGAAGAAATAGGAAATCGAAATACTACTGCGTCATCATTGACAAGTAAGGGTTCTGTCGATGTTTCTGGGTCTACTAAAGCATTTTCAATATTTTTCAAAATCATATCCAATAGTTTTTGCAAATTATCCATTTTTGAATGAGTTAGTTTGTTTGATAAAATACATTTCGTAATTTTGCCATCAATGACGTCGAATTTCGATGAAATGCCTGATGTTGCTTCAAAATCATATTCTCCACCAGTGTCATTTGCTTGAAAACCATCTAATGGAAGATCTCCTTCAATTCCGATTTTATGAAGAACCAACTCCAAAGTTTTTCTGAAACCATCAAGTTTCAAATGAGTTTCGGTATTTTGAACCATGCATTGTGTTATTTTGCTATCTAGATGGTTAATTTGCATGGTATGGTCGCAAATATAATTCATATTAAATTTTTGATCTTCACACAGGGCTTTTAGATTTTCCTTCGAATCAACCAATTCGGGTTGCTCACCTTCACACAAATCAGTTGTGAGCGTGATCTGTTCAATTAGTGAATCATTTAAGGGATCAAGTGGAGAAGATTCATCAACACTACTTGACTGAAATCTCTGCATTTTAATTTCTTTTTATAGGGGCTACTTTTTAAAGACTGCTTAGATTACTACGTACTAACTTATCTGACATTAAATAAGTTGCCGCCACTGCCTTGAGTGTAGTTTCTTTTTTACAAATACATTTTTTTTTAAGAAAATGCGCTGGATTTTTCATAAGTAAACTATATACATTAATCCATTTATTGTTGATCTGGGAATAAGCAAAAAACATAAACTTGGGTAGTTCGATAGGTATTTGTTTAAAAACAACCAAAAACTCAATGATTCAACTTCATTGGAACTTGTACCCAAGAAGCCTTTTGCTAGTTAGATTAGTCTTTAATTTTTGAAATTAAATGGGTTCTGTTTCAACTAAATATAAATACTAGATTGTTATAAACAATCAACAAAATGTCTATAAAAAACTTTTTATTTTTATTTAGCAATTTTGTTTACTTGGGTTTTTGACATCTTTTAAAGATGACATCAGTGAGTACGAATCATCTGTTAAGTTTGATTTTTTCGAAGTTTAAGGATATGTTGCTATGTCGTATGGAAATTCGAGTATCGAATTCACTGTGATGGGTCTGCACACACGGGATGATTTCTGTCGGAAGCATACAAAAAAGATTTTAGGAGAAGGAAGTGAAATGTGTGGCATCAAATCTTCTACCATTCTACCATAGTTTAAGTGGGAGAACGTAGTAAAAAACTAATACTCACAACTTTCTACACATTGTGGCCTGTAACACGATAAAAGAGGTACATGTATACCTTTTCCTGCAATAAAGTTTCTCCCAAACCAACGCGAATGCGGACCGATTCGCAGCGAATTATTCACAATAGTGCAAAATATGACAAATAAACAACGCTAAACAACAACAAAAATTCGTCGTCGCTCCACATTCGCATTGGTGTGGAAAAGCCTTAATAGAAAGTAATTGCTCCACATTCGCATTGGTTTGGGAGAGGCTTTATTTGGATAGAAAAAAAAAGATACATGTATCTACAACTTTTCATTCTTTATTAACGAAAAACTAAAATTTCGGATGAAAACGACAATGTATAATTCCAGGAAGTAATTTTGCCTGTAATTATATCTCTTCGCATACTTCTTAGAACCATGAATTCAGCCCAAAGTTCTGTCATACTTTATATGAAACAAATTGTATTAAAATTCATTGAAATTCAATGTTTTGTGAACATTAACAAACAGACATTTGATTTGTTTTTTGTTTGCCTTATATTTGGGTTTTGACCGATAGTAATAATATTTCTTTTTTGATATTTGGAGTACAATTTTTCCACTCTGTTTGCATTCCTACTACATATTTTCCATTTTCTATATGAATGAAACAGAACACAAAACCAAACGAAAAGGTTAATATAAAAACCACATCCGAAGTAAAAACATGAAAACATAAAAAACGAAACCCTAAAACTTGACTTGAAATGGGATCTCATTTAAAAATCAATCCAAACAATACAACCGGTCTTATGGCCTTCTATTAAGGCTCTCCTTAGCCAACGTGAATGCAGAGCGATGACGATTTTTTGTTATATTTTAGCGTTCTGTATTTGTCATATTTGTACTATTGTGAATGATTTGCTGCGTGTCACTCCACATTCACGGAGTGATTCACAGAAAATCATTTACAATAGTACAAAATGTGACAAATACACAACGCTAAACAACAACAAGGCTCTCTCTATTGAAAATAATATATTTAAGGCTCTCCCAAACCAATGCGAATTTGCGGTGACGGCGAATTTTTGTTGTTGTTTAGCGTTGTGCATTTGTCATATTTTTTACTATTGTGAATGATTCGCTGCGAATGTGGAGCGATTCGCGTTGGTTTGTAAGAACCTTTAAGGCTGGCCCAAACCAACGCGAATGCGGAGTGATTCGTAGCGAATCATTCACAATAGTACAAAATATGACAAATACACAACGCTAAACAACAACAAAAATTCGTCGCCACTGCGAATTCGCGTTGGTTTGGGAGAGCCTTTATTGTTTAAAGTGGCCTCAACAATGTATTCGTAAAAAGTGCACACAGGGACTTATTTTCCTATTGTGAATTTATATTTCGAGTATTGGTAACGTCATAAATTCGATCTTCGAAATCAGTAAGTACGTGTAACGTCAACTTGACAGCTGCATATTTAGGTTTTTTTCATAAAAAAAATAGTAAAATACCTAAGAGAATTACATTTTAATATAAAAATTTGAGAAAACTAACTTAATTTTAATATTTTTAAAAAAAACTATAATAAAAATATGTTAACTCTACGCGAAAGGCAAATAAGTAAGTACTAAGAAATAAGCCCAATTAATAATGTTTGTCTCCAAATCAAATTGATATTTATCCAATCATTTGTGCCTATGTGGTGACTTTGAAAAATAAAACTTTGTTAATTTATTTTCTTTTGTGTTTTATCATTTTTAAGATGCAATTAAACAAATGCTCAACCTAAATGTTCAGCAACAAAAAATACTAGCAGCTGAACCTGTGTGGAAAATTCTTATTTATGATCGTGATGGACAGGACATCATTTCACCCATTATTCCCATTAGAGAGCTAAGAAATTTGGGTGTAACGTTGCATGTGTAAGTACAAAATAAATGAAACCGCAATTAATTTTTTTTAATTAATAGCTTATGGGTGTTCCAAATACAATTACAAATTGAAAATTTTTTTGTATCTTTGTGATATGAACTACGTAGTAAAAAATCTTTTCAGCAAGATTGATATAAATATCGGAAACTGTCATTTCGCCAGCCCAAACCTTTAAAACAGTTGCCTTAAATGCTACCATTTGTGACTCATTTAAATTAATGCTTGGGTCGGATTCTATGTACAGGTGCGCTGAGGAATGGGTGGCAAACCACCTCCTCAATATATGTGATAGGCCAGTCAATCCTCATACAAAATGAGGAACTAAACTCTTCGTGCTGTGTGATTACAGAGGACTTTTAATATTCTTTTATTTTGGTTCTAAGAAACCAAAAAAAGCCTACTTATATTCCGTGTGTAAATCCGAAACACAGGCACATGTTCTAAGTGCAATTCGCATCTTTGTAATTCAATCAACAAGTCGTGCTTCCATTATTTTTATCAACTGTGATTTAGCCTCTTTTCATGCCATAAACTTATTTTCTCTTACATCTCCTATGCATTTTTTTTTTTTTCAAATCGACCTAAAATCACAATTGTGCAAAAAGTGCACAATTATCGAAATAAGTCACTTAAGTCTTCCTTATTGACCACTTAAGTGCTATATTAATATCGTTATTTTCCATCAAAACTTATAGCTAAAATATTTTTAAAATCTTGACTTTTTTTAGGCAATTGCACTCCGATCGCGATTCCATTCCAGATGTGCCTGCCGTTTACTTTTGTGCCCCCACTAATGAAAACCTAGGCCGCATTCAGCAAGATTTACAAAACGGTTTATATGATACTTATTATTTAAATTTCCTCTCGCCAATATCCAGGCAAAAAATCGAAGACTTGGCCGCAATCGCTCTGCAGGCAGGGTGTGTTGCAAATATACGCAGTGTTTATGACCAATATGTAAACTTTATAAGCCTCGAAGATGATTTCTTTGTATTTAAGCACCAGAATAGCGATGCTGTGTCGTATTATTCGATCAATAGGGCAAATACCCGTGATGATGAAATTGAAATTCTTATGGATAACATTGTGGATAGCTTGTTTTCGGTATTTGTGACACTTGGCAATGTACCAATTATACGTTGTCCGCGAAATAGCGCCGCAGAAATGGTTGGTCGAAAATTGGAGAAGAAGTTGCGTGAGAATCTTTGGGATGCACGAAATAATTTGTTCCACATGGATGCAACACAGGCAGGTGGAGTTTTTAGTTTTCAACGGCCGCTGCTGTTGCTTCTTGATCGTAATTTAGATCTAGCTACTCCGTTACATCACACCTGGTCTTATCAAGCACTGGTACATGACGTTCTTGAATTGAGCTTGAATTTGGTTTATTTGGAGGATGAAAGTGATGGTGTACGAAGTGGCACAAAGAAAAAGCTCAAAGCTTGTGATTTGGATAAAAATGACAAATTTTGGACGACACACAAAGGTAGCCCATTTCCACTAGTAGCTGAGGCTATTCAGGAAGAACTAGAATCCTATCGATCGTCAGAAGAAGAAATTAAAAAGCTTAAAACATCTATGGGCATTGATGGTGAGAATGAAGTTGCTTTCTCAATGGTTAATGACACAACAGCACGACTTACAAATGCAATCAATTCTCTGCCCCAATTGATGGAAAAGAAACGCCTTATTGATATGCACACGAAAATCGCCACAGCCATTCTCAACTTCATCAAGACCAGACGCCTTGATTCGTTCTTTGAGTTGGAGGAGAAAATTATGTCGAAACAAACACTCGATCGGCCATTGCAAGATATCTTAAATGATCCAGAATTTGGCTTGCCTGAAGATAAAATGAGATTATATATAATTTATTATATTTGCTCAGCAAATGTCCCCGAATATGAGTTCCAACGCATAAAAGAAACCCTGCAAGAGGCTGGCTGTGACCTGTCGCCTTTGTCTTATGTAGAACGTTGGAGGAGTATCAATATTCGATCACCAGTTAATCAGACGACTCAGTACGAAGGTGGTGGCACTAAAACTGTATCGATGTTTTCCAAATTAGTTTCACAAGGATCGTCATTTGTGATGGAAGGAGTAAAGAATTTGGTCGTAAAGAGACATGTAAGTGAAAAATATTTTGTTTATAATTTTTAATTCAATTTTGTTTTTTTACAGAACTTGCCAGTTACGAAAATCACTGACCAAATAATGGAATGTCGAAGCTCAGTTGAAACAGATGATTATCTTTATTTGGATCCAAAACTTCTTAAAGGTGGCGATGTTATGCCAAAGAATCGTGCTCCATTCCAAGATGCAGTAGTTTATGTTGTAGGCGGGGGAAATTATATAGAATATCAAAATCTAGTTGATTTTATGAAACAAAAACAAAGTGCAAATGTCAATAAGAGAATCATTTATGGATCATCGAATTTGAGTAATTCCAAGCAATTCCTTAAGGAATTGTCACAATTAGGAAGAGAGATACAAACACCCGTGTTAAGTTAGGGATCCGTATTTTGTTGTTAAGCTAAACATTTACTTGATTTTAAAGAATTTGATATTCTGCATTGACATAATAACTGAAATTGAAATTTTGTAATAGTAAAAACAAAAAAGTCAGGTTAAGATACAAACAAAACAAAAAATTATTCTTTGGTCCAAATGGAATGTTGTAAAAATATTATTTAATAAAATTAAACACGAAACTTCACAGATATATACCTATAAAAACTTTTTTTATTTGCATTTAAAAACTGATTTTTTTATTAAAAATTATATCGGAAAAATTATAGGGCAGAAAACTTTCATCCAAACGTTGTTGCTGCTGTATGATTGTTTGTTTATGGTCTTACACTTTTTAGGTGCAAACATTGCAGTTTAAAGTATCAAATAAAATAGCGTTTCACTTTGAATAAACATAATTATTAGAGTAACACTTTTGGCTTGAATCGTATCAACTTTACGTACAAGTAATTTTTGGGCAGAAATTAGTTTTAATAGAATTTTTTTTACAACTTTTTTATTCAATTTTGAGTTTGAAAATACTAAAAGTTTTAAAATAAAATATAACAAAATGAATGGATAGTTTAAAAAAAACGGTGGGACAAACAAAAGTGTACATTTTACAACAAACAGTACAAAATTGCAAATTGCAAAAGTCTTGTTAGATTAATGCATAGGTAAATTATTTGAGGCAAGGGAATTGAACAAATATAACGCTTCGAGCAACAAGAACAGTAAACAGGGATCTAGTCCTTATGATGATATGTTGTTTGCTTTTAGATGATTTTTGAATTTACGAAACATTGAATTGAATCGGACATTTTTTAGGAGGAAACAATGCGAAAAAAATTAACAAAATTTGTACAAAAATTTGTTTTCTGGATTTTCAATTTTCTTGTAAATGGTTTCATAATTTTTTGGTTTTTTTTTTTTAAATACTTCGGATTCGGTTTTATTTTAAGCACGTTTATAACTAATTTTATATAATATTTTAGTTTCATGCATAAATAACGATACTTACCATACAATAGTGTTAACTTTTTAAGCAAAATTGCATTTTTTTTAGACTTCTACGATTTTGATAAAATTTTTCATTTCGGTTTCATTACAGAAATAAATGGGCGAATCATAATTCTTACTTTCACAGGATATACAAAAGAAATAAATGCATGCACTTGCAATTAATTTTTTTCCGGTGTTGAAATTTATTATTTTTGCTATATCCCTTTAGCTCATTCGTTTGTCTGCTTAAAATGATTCCAACCCTGTTTGGCACCCCATATTTTCGGGCAACTTAAACAAGATAAAAGAATGTATGAAAATAAACAAAATATGTTATCACACGAGATATTGATATTTATATCACGTATTCGTCGTGTTTGCCCGTTATTATTAATAATGCTTATTGTTGTACCCTAATCAAATTATTTTGCTCTGACAGTTTAAAACCCGGGAAGACGCAGCCGGTGCCAGCCGTTTGGCTGCTGACTTCGATATAATAGACCAACTGTTTTTGGTTCAATCATTTTGATTTTGAGGGCATTCTATTGCCAGCGTTCAAAATTATTTATTTTTTTTTTATTTTTCCTATGGGTAGGTACTAAACCTGCATAAGGCTCTATGAGGACCGAAAAGCGCGTACTCATAGGTGTGTGATATTCTTACTACACTAAAACCACTTCCACTTTACGATTGCAACTACCTTGCAATTTATTTTTAGCGAAGTTAAGTAACGTTTTGCAGTTTACTTTCCGGTGAAAGTTTCTGCTTATTCCGCGATTTAAAAGCGGGTTTCTGTTCACCGCACCAAGTCAGAAGGTTTTGTTCTTGGAAGACAGTGTGCGTATTAAATTTTTTGTTGGAAATTCAATTTTTCAAAAACTATCAATTGAAATTGAAATTGAAATTGAGGTTATTTAAAAAGAATATTGAAGAATAGATTTCTGGCCCTAGAGCAGCTAAAGGATTTTTCTCCAGACATGAACACTGTTCTTTAATATTTGTTTTTCTGTTTCAAGTAACTTTTTTAGATATTGCCCCTTCAAATTTAAAGGGGAGATATGCTAAAATGTTCCTATATTATTTTTTTCTTCTATTAAGTCAACCTACACGCTCTGGAGCTTAGAATAATCTTATGGGCTCAAATTCAATTTAAATGAATTAATTTCAAATTGTTAATTGTTTTAATCAGAAACTAGTTCTTCAGGTATAAAATCGACAATTAGGTACTGAAAAAAGCGCGAAAATTTAGCGGTTTTTAAAATTTTTTTTTTACCATGATGCCTTTGGTGCTTGAGGTCGAAAACTTGAATCACAAGCCACAGGTGCTGAGAAAAACGCGCACGAACGATGTAAATAAGAGCTTTTTACTGTTATGAATTTTTTTATGATCTTGACTGGGTAAAATAGATAAGAGGTCTGTTTCTTTACTCGTCCGCGGGTTCCCAAAGTAACCCAAATCTACCCAAAACGTGTTTCTTTACTATTTTCTGACACGAAAATTCCAGAGCTTTTGACTTTTTTTTCATTTGTCAAACAAGAAACCAGCTGATCGAAAAATTTGAAATTAAATTTGTCAAGTAGCGTATGTAAAATGGTTTAATTTAATTGAATCAAATGAAAATGACACAATGTTTCTTCTGGTATCTTTTCATAGAGCCCAAAATGATAAGTGCAAATGTTAATAGAATTGAAATTGCATAATTTTGTATAAATAGGCGTTGAGCCTACAAGTAATGAAGTCGAATGGATAATTTACACCGCAACAAACCAGAAACATCCCAAATGCGTTTCTTTACTTTCCATTTCTGGTTAAACATTACAACAATAACATCAAAAAGCTCATCCCCAAACTTTTTCCCAAACTTTATCCCAAAAGTAAAGAAACAAGCCTTTTATAAATTCAAGACTACTAAACCTACGGAGCTCGTTAATGGCTCATTTTTGAGATAATTTTATTGTTTTAAATTTTCATAATTTTGTTGTTAAACTCATTCAATCGAGTTGTTGACCACCTCGAAGTCAGCCGGCGCACTTTCGATTTTCGCGAAAAAAAAAATCTTAGGCGATGTATTCCTAATTGCACATTGCAAAAATCAAAAAAATTTTAATTGCACACCTCCTGTTTTTTTTTTAAAAATATAAACAAATTGCACTTTGTATGGAAATTTCAAATGCTCATATCTTTGTAACCAAGTCGAATATCTAAATGCACAGGAGCTTAAATAATTGCTCATTTTGAAATTTAATTTGCACACCAAAAATTTTTTTTGTTACATGCTCCCCCACTTAATAAATCAATAATTAAAATTTCGACTAAATTAATTGTTTAATAATCCAAGTAGATCTTATAAGTAACCAACCAACACAATTTATAGTTATCAATAGCGCGATGGAAGAGTATCCGCCTGCCAGCCGATTGTCATGGGTTCAAGTCCTGTGTGGGCATAAACTTTTTTTTTTTTTTTTGCATCTACTCATTGTTATGTTGCATTTTTCAATTAATAAGCAAATAAATGATCATTAATTACATTATAGACTAAAACAAATGTGAAATTTGCATTATTGCACATATATGTACTCAACTCCTTTCAAGGGACAATACATACATAGTATGTAATATGTGTGTTTGTAATAGGGAAATTAAATTAAACTTCGAAAAATTGTAGATTTATGAGTTCAATATGCACCCAACGATAATTTGCATATTAAAATTTTAGATTTCCCTACCACCCCACTTTTTTGAACTAAATATTAAAATCATAAAAAAAAACTACCAAAAAGACATTTTCGTGTCTGACTAAAATTGACATATCTCGATGGAAAAAAATAATTTTGAGTTTTGAGTAACTATTTTCAATTACTTACATCAAGGTCGAATTTGCACTCCAAAAGTTTTTTTTTTTCCCACCCCCCCTTTTCACTAAAATTGTTATTGAAAAACAATGAAAAATATATACCCAAATGAAATTTACATGTCTCACTTAAACTGTTATTACTCTTTGGAAAAAAATAATTTTGAACTTTTAATAATTTTTTTCAATTAACAACGTCAAGGTCGAATTTGCACACCAAAAGTTTTTTTTTTCCCAACCCCCCTTTTCCCTAAAATTGATATAGAAAAACAGTGAAAAAAATATACCCAACTGAAATTTACATGTCTCACTAAAACTGTTATTTCTCGTTGGAAAAAAATAATTTTGAGTTTTTAGTAATTTTTTTTCAATTAACAACGTCAAGGTCGAATTTGCACACCAAACGTTTTTTTTTTCCCACCCCCCCTTTTCCCTAAAATTTATATTGAAAAACAGTGAAAAAAATATACCCAAATGGAATTTACATGTCTCACTAAAACTGTTATTACTCGTTGGAAAAAAATAATTTTGAGTTTTTAGTAACTATTTTCAATTAACAACGTCAAGGTCAAATTTGCACACCAAAAGTTTTTTTTTCCACCCCCCCTTTTCCCTAAAATTTATATTGAAAAACACTGAAAAAAGTATACCCAAATGGAATTTACATGTCTCACTAAAACTGTTATTACTCGTTGGAAAAAAATAATTTTGAGTTTTTAGTAACTATTTTCAATTAACAACGTCAAGGTCAAATTTGCACACCAAACGTTTTTTTTTTTCCCACCCCCCCTTTTCCCTAAAATTTATATTGAAAAACAGTGAAAAAAATATACCCAAATGGAATTTACATGTCTCACTAAAACTGTTATTACTCGTTGGAAAAAAATAATTTTGAGTTTTTAGTAACTATTTTCAATTAACAACGTCAAGGTCAAATTTGCACACCAAAAGTTTTTTTTTTCCACCCCCCCTTTTCCCTAAAATTTATATTGAAAAACACTGAAAAAAGTATACCCAAATGGAATTTACATGTCTCACTAAAACTGTTATTACTCGTTGGAAAAAAATAATTTTGAGTTTTTAGTAACTATTTTCAATTAACAACGTCACGGTCAAATTTGCACACTAAACGTTTTTTTTTTCCCACCCCCCCTTTTCCCTAAAATTTATATTGAAAAACAGTGAAAAAAATATACCCAAATGGAATTTACATGTCTCACTTAAACTGTTATTTCTCGTTGGAAAAAAATAATTTTGAACTTTTAGTAATTTTTTTCAATTAACAACGTCAAGGTCAAATTTGCACACCAAAAGTTTTTTTTTTCCACCCCCCCTTTTCCCTAAAATTTATATTGAAAAACACTGAAAAAAGTATACCCAAATGGAATTTACATGTCTCACTAAAACTGTTATTACTCGTTGGAAAAAAATAATTTTGAGTTTTTTGTAACTATTTTCAATTAACAACGTCACGGTCAAATTTGCACACCAAAAGTTTTATTTTTACCACCCCCTATTTGCTCTAAAATAGATATTGGAAAACATGAAAAACATATATTAGGGACGTTAGTGCACGATATGAGGGCATACCTTTCATTTTGACCTGACGAGGTGAGCTTTAGTATAATAAGAGTTCATGTCCTAGCTTTACTTTTAAGAAGTGTTGTCAAGGTGGCAACACTGTCAGAAGAACAAGAAAAGGGTTGCCACTTGATTCAAACATTGGCCTATAAATCGAGGACCAGAGGTCGGACGATGACCAGCGAACTCTAGTTGGATTCAGCCCCCTTGTAACCATAGGACCACATTAATGGATTGGTGATGGAAAAAACAAACATTTTCACTAAACTTTCATCGAAGTACCAGATTTGGGAGGGGTTTCATGATAGTAGTTAAAAATTTTTCTCTTTCATTGAAAAAAACACCTTTTAATTACAAATATTTTTGTAGAGATTCTTGATTCTTATTGTTGAAAATTGTGTATTTACACCTATATACCAATGCACGCATGTGTATGAGTAACATCATATTGATATGGAAAGACTTTTGCTGTATTATATTATAGGTAGAAATAAGTTAGTCACTAATAAACTTTTGAAGTATACACACGTTGGTAGTTTCGTTTTTTCTTTGGTTACCACATCCCACTCCGTAAACTGAAAACTCAACACTTATTACTTATGACAAATTAAATATGCGGACCAGGTTTCATCACTATACTGTTGAACTTTGGTAAAATTTTACTTATTTCATTTGAAATTCAGACATCATTTATGAAAAAGACAATAACTTTTTTAATGTGGTTGTATCGAGTTCATTTTGCTTTGATAAGATTGGGCACTAAAAAACCCCTGAAAATCATGTGCCATTTGCTTAAATTATACCAAGATAAATATTTTTGTTTTTTAAACCTTCATATTCCCCCTCCTCAGAACTTTGAAAGCTACTTTTTATAAAACCAAAGTAGGGGTTTCAATTAACTTCGGATACAATAGATTCTTACATTCAGCTTTGACACACAATCTTTACATTTTAATAATATTCAAATGTTTCTTATTTTTCTTGGCTTTGTATTTTCCCTTTCCAAACGGCTTTTTCCACCCCTCTTTATGCAAGATGAAGGGAGAGAAAAATCCAATAATGTGGTCCTATGGTTACAAGGGGGCTGAATCCAACTAGAGTTCGCTGGTCATCGTCCGACCTCTGGTCCTCGATTTATAGGACAATGTTTGAATCAAGTGGCAACCCTTTTCTTGTTCTTCTGACAGTGTTGCCACCTTGACAACACTTCTTAAAAGTAAAGCTAGGACATGAACTCTTATTATACTAAAGCTCACCTCGTCAGGTCAAAATGAAAGGTATGCCCTCATATCGTGCACTAACGTCCCTAATATATGTTTTTCATGTTTTCCAATATCTATTTTAGAGCAAATAGGGGGTGGTAAAAATAAAACTTTTGGTGTGCAAATTTGACCGTGACGTTGTTAATTGAAAATAGTTACAAAAAACTCAAAATTATTTTTTTCCAACGAGAAATAACAGTTTAAGTGAGACATGTAAATTTCATTTGGGTATATTTTTTTCACTGTTTTTCAATATAAATTTTAGGGAAAAGGGGGGGTGGGAAAAAAAAACTTTTGGTGTGCAAATTCGACCTTGATGTTGTTAATTGAAAATAGTTACTAAAAACTCAAAATTATTTTTTTCCAACGAGTAATAACAGTTTTAGTGAGACATGTAAATTCCATTTGGGTATATTTTTTTCACTGTTTTTCAATATAAATTTTAGGGAAAAGGGGGGGTGGGAAAAAAAAACGTTTGGTGTGCAAATTCGACCTTGACGTTGTTAATTGAAAAAAATTATTAAAAGTTCAAAATTATTTTTTTCCAACGAGAAATAACAGTTTAAGTGAGACATGTAAATTCCATTTGGGTATATTTTTTTCAGTGTTTTTCTATATCAATTTTATGGAGAAGGAGGGGTGGGAAAAAAAAACGTTTGGTGTGCAAATTCGACCTTGACGTTGTTAATTGAAAAAAATTACTAAAAACTCAAAATTATTTTTTTCCAACGAGAAATAACAGTTTTAGTGAGACATGTAAATTTCATTTGGGTATATTTTTTTCACTGTTTTTCTATATCAATTTTAGGGAAAAGGGGGGTTGGGAAAAAAAAAACTTTTGGTGTGCAAATTCGACCTTGACGTTGTTAATTGAAAAAAATTATTAAAAGTTCAAAATTATTTTTTTCCAACGAGAAATAACAGTTTAAGTGAGACATGTAAATTCCATTTGGGTATATTTTTTTCAGTGTTTTTCTATATCAATTTTATGGAGAAGGAGGGGTGGGAAAAAAAAACTTTTGGTGTGCAAATTCGACCTTGACGTAGGTAATTGAAAAAAATTACTAAAAGTTCAAATTAATTTTTTTCCAACGAGTAATAACAGTTTTAGTGAGACATGTAAATTTCAGTTGGGTATATTTTTTTCAGTGTTTTTCTATATCAATTTTATGGAGAAGGAGGGGTGGGAAAAAAAAACTTTTGGTGTGCAAATTCGACCTTGACGTAGGTAATTGAAAAAAATTACTAAAAGTTCAAATTAATTTTTTTCCAACGAGTAATAACAGTTTTAGTGAGACATGTAAATTTCAGTTGGGTATATTTTTTTCAGTGTTTTTCTATATCAATTTTATGGAGAAGGAGGGGTGGGAAAAAAAAACTTTTGGTGTGCAAATTCGACCTTGACGTTGTTAATTGAAAAAAATTATTAAAAGTTCAAAATTATTTTTTTCCAAAGAGTAATAACAGTTTAAGTGAGACATGTAAATTTCATTTGGGTATATATTTTTCATTGTTTTTCAATAACAATTTTAGTGAAAAGGGGGGGTGGGAAAAAAAAAAACTTTTGGAGTGCAAATTCGACCTTGATGTAAGTAATTGAAAATAGTTACTCAAAACTCAAAATTATTTTTTTCCATCGAGATATGTCAATTTTAGTCAGACACGAAAATGTCTTTTTGGTAGTTTTTTTTTATGATTTTAATATTTAGTTCAAAAAAGTGGGGTGGTAGGGAAATCTAAAATTTTAATATGCAAATTATTGTTGGGTGCATATTGAACTCATAAATCTACAATTTTTCGAAGTTTAATTTAATTTCCCTATTACAAACACACATATTACATACTATGTATGTATTGTCCCTTGAAAGGAGTTGAGTACATATATGTGCAATAATGCAAATTTCACATTTGTTTTAGTCTATAATGTAATTAATGATCATTTATTTGCTTATTAATTGAAAAATGCAACATAACAATGAGTAGATGCAAAAAAAAAAAAAAAAAGTTTATGCCCACACAGGACTTGAACCCATGACAATCGGCTGGCAGGCGGATACTCTTCCATCGCGCTATTGATAACTATAAATTGTGTTGGTTGGTTACTTATAAGATCTACTTGGATTATTAAACAATTAATTTAGTCGAAATTTTAATTATTGATTTATTAAGTGGGGGAGCATGTAACAAAAAAAATTTTTGGTGTGCAAATTAAATTTCAAAATGAGCAATTATTTAAGCTCCTGTGCATTTAGATATTCGACTTGGTTACAAAGATATGAGCATTTGAAATTTCCATACAAAGTGCAATTTGTTTATATTTTTTAAAAAAAAAACAAGAGGTGTGCAATTAAAATTTTTTTGATTTTTGCAATGTGCAATTAGGAATACATCGCCTAAGATTTTTTTTTTCGCGAAAATCGAAAGTGCGCCGGCTGACTTCGAGGTGGTGAGTTGTTGAATAAAAACCAAATCACTTTTTTTTTTCAAGATGGAGGCCCTCACCTAACCCCGGGAACCCCAAAAACTTGGTTTATAATGTGGAGATTTAGCCAAACAAAGATCGTACAAAAATTTTGCTCATCGATAAATGAAATTTTAATAAGTTTTTTGACAAAATTTGCTCCAACATGAAGTTCCTTCATGATTTTTTTAAATTCTATTGATTGTATGAAAAAAAGTATGAAAATCTTTTTTGTGAAGAATTACATAAGCTACAATTTGTATCTTGACATTTTTCAACAAAAAAAAAAAACCCTCCTGGAATATTTTGCCCCAGGCCAAAAGCTAAAGAAAACAAACTATTAGATGTGATAGTTCACCAGCCAAGCTCATCAAGCACGGAGGAGATGTTTTGGAAGGGTGCATGCATCAACTTATCAACCAAGTTTGGGGGTGAAAGAAAGCATGCCCGATGACTGTTCTATCAATTCCATGTATTCCATCTACAAAAAAGGGGATTCTATGTACGATGCGAAGAGTTAGGCGATATGCGAAAAGGGAAAGCTGATATTGGGCTCTTTTAAAAGAAAAATTTTTGGATGGATATTTGGTCCTGTGTGAAAATGAAACTCATCATTGAAAAAATTGTTTTTCAATTTTAGTACATTTAAAAAAAAGTTTATTATTTTGATAGAAAAATAAAGCTTTAGACTAAATTAATATTTTCAGCCAAAACAATTTTCAAATATGCTTAACTTTCGACATAAAATGGCTTTTATTATTTCAAGGATTGAATTACCTTACCAAGTATCATTGAAATTTTAAAGGTCATTTTATGTGGAAAGTACGGACTATTCGAAATTTTTGTCATTAAAAAATAAGAGATTTTTTTTTCCATCCAAGATAACACAATACCTACATATACTACAGGCATTAATCAAAAAAATTAAAAAAAAGCAAACCAAAGTTCTTAAAAGACAAAAAAAACAAAAAAGGCAAGAAAGGCCTTTATTAAATAATGATAATTTTAACATTTCATAAACATTTACATAATGATAGTTACATTGAACCACTAATAGCTTCTTGAAGTTCTCAGGTAGCAGCTTTCTACGATTTTCTCTTGAAAGAGCTAAAGGATCTCTCAACTTGAGCAGAAACTAGTGGAGACCAATTTAAGCTCTCTACATTATTCACTCCAACGTTTTCGCGTTTTTTAAAAAAAATTGTTTGATCTTAAAAACAACGAAATATAATGTAAAAAAGCAAACCCCACAAAAAAGGCCAAAAATAGCAAAAAAGGTTGACAAGCTCCATTCTCTGTTGACAAAATATGATATAATTCCAGTTTTGAAGTTGTTCTACGCCACTGTGAGACGCACAGACAGACCGACGACGAAGACGATACGTCGACGAAATGTATGCAGAAACGAATATAAATATTTTTTTTGTGATATCTTCTTTATTGTTATGTACTTTAGCTTTGTTCTGTACATATGTATGATTGATTAAATCTTCGATATATTTTTTTTGCACGAAACCAATACCTATCCTATAGAGGAGCTAGTATACAAAAGTTAACTTTAAAAGGCTCGTATCAATGGCATCCATAAAGTAAGATTGTAGTCTTTTTTTGTACATATCACTTAATTTACAAGCAAACTCATCTTTTGAAGATCTTCAATCAATGATAGCAGCACTCTCCTAATTATTATTCGTTGTTTTTTTATTTTTTTCCATTTTGTTAAAAAAAAGGTTTCTTGACTCTTTCCGTTCCTTAATGACTCTTGCTCGGTGCTCATAAGGAAATAGTTCTTTTCACAGCACACAAACACTCCAAACACTCCCGGTCCCCGATGCCAGTCGATTCCCTCTCTGGCTCGTTAATTATTTCAAAATTCCACAATTTCGGGATGAGGTTTTCGTTTTTTTCGGTTTTATGACCAATTTTCCAAATGGGAACATTCTTATGGGCCATGATGGGCATTGAGCAGTCAAGCTTATAGCTGTTGTTAATGGTATTGGTATTTTGATCATCTTGTTATCCGCCCGAATATATAGGTAAAACGATGTGGATGACAATTTAATTTTGATGCATTATGTGAGTTCATTCTGACGGTTATAGGTAGAGGTCGTATATAGGTAGGTAGGGTATAGGATGGAACATGAAAGGTAGATGTATAGGTAGGTCCCTGTGGTTCTTTGTTATTTTGTTACTTTGCCAAACCACACACAAAGTTCTCAGCAGGGGCGTGTTCCTGATGTCTCATGTTACGCATCTCTATGAACGGCTTCATTGAAATGTTTTTACTAATTGGTTTTAAATTGGCTGTGTTGATGGGCAAAAGGATAAGAAAAAGAAGATTAAGAATGAGAAATACCAAGAATCACTCAGGACGGTTAACAAAATATGTAAATTAATTATACCCCTAATCCGTTGAAAGTTATTATTTTATTGATAAATGAAGTTGTTTGGAGTTTTTCTTTTGTTTTCTTGTTGTTTTTTGTCTTTTGTAGGTACATAATATTAATGGATTTTTTTTTGTTTATACACAAAAAAAAAAATATTAATATTTCTGTAAGGCGTGTGAAAATGTCTTCATTGATGGCCATGGTCGATAGTAATATAACTTCAACATTATACTTATATATGTTCAAACTTGTGGCTTTTTATTATTTTCTATTTTTATAGTGATTCAAAATAAAAACACGTTTTCATACAAATATTGACAACAAGCTGGTTACTGGAACCGGACAAAGATGTCAACAAATAAACAAAATATAGTAATTTTTAAATTATCATAATTCTGTCAGTCAAATTACCATTTCAATAGGTTAACACGGGATAAATCGTGATTCGTGATGTTATTAAGAACAACAAAAATTTCTAATGGATTACAAAATCTCAAAGTAAATTTAGCTGACATTTTTATCTTTAGTTCAAAAATCACGAATGATAATAATCTTGTAATAATAAGAAATCACTGGATGCATTATATTGAAACAACAATTTTAAGTTTTCAATTTTTTTCTCTTAATCAGTTGATTCCACACACAATTTAATACTATGAAAATAAATTTTTATGAAAGGCAAAATCTAGAATTTAGTTTTAAGAAAAATTCATCCACCCAATAAGTCAAAAGTATACCATCCACGACTCTTTTCAAATCAAATCAAAGAAATTCAAAAATCCTCAGCTTTCGTGTAGTAGCCAATATAAACTGTTATTCGACACGAATCCTTAGACTGAACCGTTAAATTTGGATGAATGTTTTTATGGAGGAGATATTCAGTTGCTTGTAAATATGTATGGATATGTTCGTAATGTAAATATGTCAAAAACTTAGCTCTCTTGCAAAAAAGATCAAAATTTCAGCTTATGTAATTTTTCTAAAAAAGTATTGTATTTTATTGTTATTTGTTTTTATTTTCTACCTAGGCCGGCCACTCACGGCACAAGAAAACTGCGCAAATTATGAATGTGAATTCTCGAAATTTACTAAGAATAGCCTGCTCTCTCCAAATTTTCATTAGCTTACTTACTTACTGCTTACTTGACCTGGTGAAAACACTTTATCTCCAAGAACCAGATCAAATAATACACCTCTCACCACAATAACAATTCAAAACTTTCACAATCAGAGGTTTTAACAACAATTTTGAAGACATGTTCTCTGAATGAAAACTTTTCAAAAATGAAACTATGCAGTTTACTTGTATCGTGTTTTGTATATACAAACTAGCTTGCGTGAAATGTCAGTTTCCGCAGATATTTTGTGTGGTGAATGGCCGGTTTTAAATACATTTTTGATAAATTTTCTTTCGGCATGTTTTACTTTTATATAAAATAATTGAGCAAGTGAACCCAAAAAATTTCAGTCTCAGTTTTTAAAAATGAATAGTGAGGAATTTTTGAAAGGAATTCTGTTTATATTTCTTACTCTCTGAGTCCTCTGAGATCTCAGAAATATGTATAAACTGGCTAAGTGTAAATAGCGTATTTCGATCCAAATGTCACATAAAATTTACCTTAAATCACTCTTTTCCTGAGCACTAAGTTAGGTGGTGCAAATTTGGTTTTAAGCCTTTTACATAAGCCTCTTTTGATCCATGAAAAAAAACAGACAATAGCTCTGCGTGCAAGGTCAAATGATGCTTTGATTAGACTATTTATAATTTGACAATATTGATGGCTTGACATAAGGGAGGCAAACAACATTTTGACGGAAATAGTGTATTTTTATCCAAATAACAACGAAATGTACTTGTTCATATTATGTGTGTTCTGTTACTTTGAATTTCTGTGATTTTAAGTCGAAACTTATGTCAAAAATTGTTTCTTATATGAATTTTGACAGAACTTTGGACTAAAATCGCAGAAATGTACAGAAATTCAAAGTAAAATAACAGACCTATGCAATTTAATCAAAATTTTAAGAATCTTTTTTGAGAAAATTTTGAAAAATCAAAATCGTTCGGCAGCTACATTTTGATTGATCAAAAATTAATAACTAGATTTTTGGTCTAGGGAATTACATACAAATACTTTTTTGATCTTCTACATTATTGTAAAAATAGTTTTTTTAAGACCACAATTTTTTTGGCACCTAACCTATCCTTAAATATCAAGTTGCTTGGAGTTAAGAACTTTAAAATATGAAAATAACTATAGACAACAAAAATTTAACAAAAATATAAAAAGCATGTAAATCATCATTTTAATTGTAAAAAAACAAGTAGTAAAATCACATAGAGCTCAAAAACAAGTATGCCATTTAAAATGATTGGAGCGGTATTCTTAAAAATATTATTTTTTATATATACAAATTTACTTACATTTTTAAAAAGAAATGTTCGTATGCCAATTTCGAGTATTTAATAATATACATTTATTAACTAGGCTTCAACCAAATTCATCAAAATTCAAATTCCTATTTTTGAAATATTGAATTTTCAAAAAAAATTATATATTTTTTTAAAAATCCAAAATTATTTTTTTTTCAAAATTTTGACATGCAATATTATTAACATTTGAAAGGTGCATTCTGATTGTAATCGGTTGAGCCGTTAATGAGAAAATCAAAAACCAAAAAAACCGCTATATGGCAGGTAGGTACCGTTAATAACGGGTTTAGGTAAACACCATGTTTACCAAAAAGTTAACCATACGTACAGTAACACACTGTTTTTTTTTTAAATCGTTTGAGCCATTTTTTAGATAAATAAGATTTTCCTTAACGGTTATATGGCAAGAACCGTCATATTTTATAAGTTTCAATTTACCCTCTGGAGAATCACCTCAAAGCCTTAAGTTCATAATTTGAAGCTGATCGCATCATGGTTTTAGCCTGTAGATCCAGATACAAACAGACAGAATTTTGCTATCTATCGTCGTAATGTCATGTTTGCTAGTTATCTCGAATTTTTTTTTTACACGAATCCTAAACTTGCCTCATAGTACTTACATATATCGCATGTAAAAATTCATGGTGGTATAAAAAAAAAGATTCAAGGTAATTTCCATTACTTTTGGTAATAAACACCTTCTTTTAAATTTTTTTGGTGGGGTAGAACGGAGCATAGAAAGAATTTAACCTCGGCCTCATAGAAATGTTTGAAAAATATAGCAGCAGAAAGTCCAAGTGGGGTAATTTGCTCCACTAGCAGGGTAAGTTGGGCCAGTAAGTGGGGTAAGTTGGACCAAAGTCTAAGAAATGGAAAAAGAAGCTCCATTAAGGACATAAACGCTGTTAGTTGAACTTAATTTGATTCTAAACTAAAACTTTATTCAAAACATTATAGTTGTGCTTTTAATTTAGTATTATTACGAAAATTACCTCATGGTCAGTAACTACACTAGATAATCTTGTATGTCCCCAATTTCGATAAGAATGGTATTGTACCCACTCCTCACCGAGTAATGTCCCAAAATATGCTTCCAAACACAACGATATCAACATAGTGCAATAATATTCTTCTTCCTTTTTGGAACTTTATCTATCCAAAATTTTTCATCTATTTGCCTTTTGGCACATAGACACATTTGTTTTAATTCAGCGGGTCAAGTTGATCTTCCTGGTCTAACTTACCCCACACCTAGCTAGATGAATAAATTTCGTTACTGTGTAAAACCGCTTACTCCCAGTTTCGAAGTCTCGTTTAAACCTTGAACTGAGTTTAACTGTTTACTGAACTGAAGTTTAAATCAAAAGTGGAATTTAAACTCAAACTGTGAAACTGGGGGTTAAGGTTTTTCAATTTCACAATTGAAATACAGAAATTCAACAACAGCACTCACAAAATTACTGGGCTTTATTGAAAAATTCGCACGTTTTCATCACGAAAACACAAAATGAAACAAACTCGTTTTTTTACTTTTATTCCCAAAAAAAACACATATTACCACGTCCACGTGGTTCTGCTTTGTCAGCAAAAATCCACATTAAACCAGTTTGGCATATGTGTGATTTAGTATAGATACTTATGCGTCATTCTTGTATGATCGTCTTCATTTAGGTTGTCCCGTTCTGCCCTACATAGGAAAAATTTACTTTAGATTTCCAATCCACTTTTTTTAATTTTAGCATCTACTGGATAAACATATTTCTTACAATACCCGGTTTATAAATTTTAGGCCCGCCTGGCAAGCACTTTCGACAAGCAAACACGTCTGACACTATTTTTTTTCCAGATTTCGGATGACATTACCTTACATTATATTCAAAACCCCGCTTTGTTAAAGATGCTCTAACTTTGAAAAAAGTAGATGGCAACCATTAAACTGCGAAAAAATTGAAATTTGATTATTATTTTTGACTTAAATGGTCAAAAACGATTCAAAGACCCAGGTAGAGCGTTTCATCTAACAACATATCTTCATCTAATAACATATTGAGCTTTTAAAACTTTAAAAATTTGACTGGTTTCGAATTTTATACTATTTATAATTTTTTGAATAGTGCATTTTAAAGGAAATTTCATCATCTTTCTTTAAATGAAAGTCACAGAGTTATTGGCAAATAAGTAAAACAAAAAATAGATTTTTAACATTTCTTGCATTGTTTTTTTTTTTGTAATTTAACTAAAAAAAAAATTTTTATTTAAATAATCTATTTGGATTGCAAATTTAATTGTGTACAAGAAAGGTTTTTTAGCAGTATCTTGAAATTTTACTTTGTTTTCGAGTCATATGAAAAAAAAAATCGAATAAGTTGCTTTTGCATACTCTCTCCAAAAAGCACCCTCTAATATAATAGCTCTCCGCAGTTTTCCCATCTCCAATGATCCATTGATTAATGATTTTTACAATAAGAACCCTGAATGTCTCAGTTCCTTTTTGAATGACAAAATCAATGGCCTGTGGCGGAGAGTATAGTTTACCTCCAGACGGTGAACTACACTCTCGCCAGTTTTTATATATTTTTAAACAGGGTGTAGGACCCTAATTATTTAATCTTTTCGAACCTAAGTTTCGTTACACGACGATTTTAAGGTCATGACTTTTTCGGAATTAAATGATTTCTCGAAGTAGAGTGATAGTAATGGAAAGATTCAAAAAGTTTTTTGAAGAAAAATAATTTTTCGTCTTGAGAACAATCATACAAATTTAATTAAGAAAAACTTCCTCGAAAAATAATATAACGCTAAAGTCGCATCAAAAATGCCTTTTTCTTCAAAACTTTAGGTTCGAGTATCAAAACGTCAAAAACGTGACGTGTTCAGCATTTTCGAGGACAGATTCAAATTCAACGAATTAAAATCATCAGAAAAGGTATATCTTGGTTCATGTTAAGTCGAAAATTCAAATGATTTTGTCACACAAAACAATAAATTAGTGTTTTCGAGTGGATTTTCGACCGAAAAAATACGTCAATTTTCAACTAGCTATTGAGTCCAAATGAAATTTACGAATAATTGATAATTTTTAAACCAAAAGTGAAAAACTAAAAAAATTCTCTTTTCTATGTTGCTTTACGAAATTTTATTCGCAAACCTCAGATTTGAGTTCAGCACCCCCGAAAACAAAATGCAGCAAATTCACAATAAGATCGAACTACATTATTTTTTGCACTTAGAAACAATTCCAACATCTTTGACGGTGTTCACATTGGACTGAAAAACTGGATTTTTTTGACGTTTCAGTATTTACATCTTCCTTTACTGAAGAAGTGGGAGCGAGATGTGAATTCTGAAACGTCAAAAAAAATCCAGTTTTTCAATCCAATGTGAACACCGTCTTTATAATATATAATATTTATTCCATACATTTGTGGTTTTCTATTAGGAATAGAAACATACACATAACTCAAATTATTTCGCTTTTGCCTTAAATATATTATATACTTACATAACTACTAAACAACCTACCTTTTTTCTATCCTATAAGCGTTTCTTATCTTCATATACGAATACAAAATCTTTTTTCCAATTATGTTTTAAAAAGGACATTAATATCAACCATTTTGTATACATATAAAAGTCAATCGAATTTTAATGATGATACAAATAAAATCTCAACATCTCATTTTAGAGCCTATATAACTCTTTGGCATTTTGCGCTCTGGTTAAGAGATCCCCATCAAAAGACCACACACAAAGCAAATAAAAAAATTTAAAACAAAACAAAAAAGTATACTCGAACGCAACATAAGAATATTATGACTTATTACCTGAAGATCCTATTTAGAAAAAAAAAAAAGAATCGATGCTACAAACTATACACAACAACTTAAAACAAACAAACCTCTTCAATATATACCGCATTCTATAAGGTATGCTTTCCTTGATCAATATACATATCTGAAGCAAAAAAAATCTTAAAACGAAATGATCTCTTGTATACGTATAATATTGAAGAAGGCTCCAAAACTTAACTTAAAATTGAAAGAGTTACACTGGGACAAAATTGTTTAAAAACTGGATGAAAATCAACAAATAGAACTTCTAACGTGAAAGTAAAGGCTTTGGTCACTCGTAGGAGTCTTTCTTCATTCATCTTATCTTAATCAAACAAGTTTTAATTCAACCGATTGTAAAGTTTACATGCACTAGTTTCTTCTTAAATGTAGGGGCTAGTGAAGGCTTACAACCGCAACTTAGAATCTCTTGAAGAGAATTTTTAAAGACTTAAATGGATTTTTAAGAGTAACATTAGTACTTTCAGGAACTGTTACAAATTTTGCTGAGCAAAAATTACATCGATTTCTTACAAAATGCTCAAAATAGCAACAATTCTATTTGAAACAACTGTTTAAGGGAGAAAATAAGCAATGAACTTTATAAGGACCATCACCCTCCAGTACACGATATATTTTCAATTTATGTCCAACATTTTTCGGTTCTTAAATATATGAAGATTACCCTACTGTACGATGTAGCGCAGAAGGTCACGGAAACCTACCAAATATAATCTTATGGTAACATAAATATCTTTGTGTTGTCTTACACGATATTATGATGCCACACAAGCCATAAAAAAAGCATACCTACTCACAAAAAACACCGACCCCAGGTTGTCTGCGATGGAGAACAGAAAACTTTATAGAAAGGGTTTTAGCAAGGCTGAATAATCCAACACCAATATGCGTTCTTTTGCAGGTTTAACTATCTCACCACTACTTATTGTAAAACTAATTAAATTAAGATTCAAAACGTTATTTGGTAACCTTTAAACATCACGTCTTGAAAATTGATGCAATTAACGAGTTAGGACTTAAAATTAAAGGAGTGTTTTCACGAGTAGTCTAAATCCCCAAATGCATTATTTGGGACAACCATTGTAGTAGTACAACGACAGTTAATGGCTGACAAAAACTGAATTTTTATAAGACGAATCAACTGCATCAGTTTAAATGTAGCAAAAAGTTGGACAACAATAAATAGTTGCACTCATTGTTTAACCTTTAAAATTGAGCCATATAAAGTGAAAAAATAACTTTGAAGGATATAAAAATCCCTTATTTGCTTAGTAATGGAATCGAAAAATTTTCGATAGTTTTCAAGCAGAAATTAGCCGATACTGCTGCAATTTCACGTTCGATATTTGTACGAAGTCCATCAATCGTCACTGGCTTGTTGGCATAGACCACAGACTTGACGTAGCCCCACAGGAAATAGTCTAACGACGTCAAATGGACCATTTCGTGAGATAACACGTTCTCCAAACTTGGTTTCAAATAAATTGATTGTGACATTCGCTATGAGGCTTGTGGCGCCGTCCTGTTGGAACCACATGTCCTCCAAGTCCATATCATCCAATTGGGGCCAAAAATATTCAGTTATCATTGAACGGTAGCGATCCCTATTCACAATAACGTGCCGATCTTGATCATCACGGAAGAAGTACGGCCCAATGACGCCGCCGGCACATAAACCACATCAAACCGTTTTTTCGGGATGCAATGATGACTTATGAAGTAAGTGTGGATTGCTGCCTGACCAATAGCGCATATTTTGTTTATTGACGAAGCTATTCAGCCAGAAATGAGCCTCATCGCTGAAGATGATTTTTCGATGAAAATCCGAATCATTTTCAACTTGTTGCTCAGCCCAATTCACGAACATACGATGCTTCTGGTGGTCAAGCGGCTTCAGTTCTTGCGTTAATTTAATCTTGTAAGGATGTAGGCCAAGATCTATTCGCGAAATTCGCCACAACGACGTCACAGAGATGCCCAACGCTTGAGTACGACGTGTGAGAGACACATTTGGGCTTTCTGCCTCAGCGGCAGCAATATTCTCGACACTACGGGCACATCTTTGTCTCACTGGCACATCTTGTACTGTACCTGTGGATTCAATTTTTTCTACTAGACGCTCAATTGTTGATCTGCTAGGACAATTATAACGACCATAAATTGTACGTAGCGCCCTTAACGTTGAGGCCACTGACTCCGAATTTCGGTAGTAAATTTTAATAATTTCGGCTCGATGTTGGCTCGTATATCTTTCCATTTCCATCATGAAATGACAAACCTTACTGAAGAGAAATGTCAAAAGAGCGGCAAGAAATATGGCGTCGTTTGCTATCCCTGTCGCTCTACTTTTGTAGCATCCCTGTTGAAAAACCCTTTATTTTAAAAGCCATTTAGCCTTTTAATAATGTTTTTTGGTTTCATCAAATGCTTTTAACTTTAAGAAGATTTGAAATGCCCTTGTACACTTATGCCCAATTTCACGAAAGGCTTATAAGTATTTTAAAATCCATTTTGCCTTTAAATGATGTTTTTTGGTTTCACCAAATGCTTTTAAACTAAAAAAAATTTGAATGCCCTTGTAAACTAAAAGAGATCGTTTTTGTCCCATAAAATTTTAAAAGTCTTTTTTGTTCAGCCATTCTAGTCAAAACAGCTCATATCTTGCTGTCAAAATAATTGTCCCCTCATCCATAATCCTTTTTCACTTTTTCTCACACACTTCGCACGTGCGAGTGAAACAACCTCTTCTTTTATATCCAGGGATGTGAGGCAAACTCAGTCTAATTAAAATGTCCCTAAAATATTCCTTTTCTATATTGGTGAAACTGTAAAATTTTAAGTGTCTGATAAAATTTAGAAGGAGGTTAGATAAAAGCAATTTTAGTGTTTGTTTATGAAACTGGCCATTAGAGTTTTTTAGATGCCCTTTTAAAATAAAAAAATAAATAAATTTTAATTATTTTAATGAGAAAGTCAATAATTGGGGTAAATAATAACACAAATCTTTAAAGCCAGGTGTGGGACAGTAAAATTTAAACAAAAACTAAATAAAAATAAATAATTTAGACAAAAGGAAAAACTTATGACTTTTGAAAAATCATCTTCTCAGATAAATTAAATATTGTTAAAGAGTCACAAAACTAATATGTTTTTTTTACCCTTTTTTTCATTTTCATAGAACTATAAAAGCTACTTAGTTTTTTCTTAGAACTTTTAAAAATTCAAAAATGTGCATCATCACCGCTAAAACAGCAAAAATATTTGTAAAAAATTCATATTTCTTTTTGTTAGAGTTATTTAAATGAAATAATGTATTGAACTGCAGGTATCACAATATACGAGTACATACCTACATAAATGTTTTATAAGTTATGTTTGAGTTAATTCAATAAAATAATACAAAAATTGTATAACTTAACTATACTAAGTTAATATGACAGTTTGAACTGCCAACACAACACAATGTGATTTAAATTAACATAACATTAAAAATATACATACTTCTGTTTCCAATAAATTGCATTTGTAAAACTTCCCCCTATTCGACCTTGCATTCTTTGTCATTTACTCAATGGAAAAGGCAATCCCACTTTAAATTGTTTACATTCTTCGTGTATAACAACTATACAATAATTCCCTTGCGCAAATCAAAGTGTCATTCAATCAGAGATTCACCTATCACCTATGTATAACTAGATATTATGAATAAAAAAAAAATGAATAAATTTATACTGCAGTCCTATATCTGCGCATCTTTGATATATAGAATGATACTGATGACGATAATTAGGTGTATCAACAATAAAATAGAGTGCGATGTAATGAATGATTATTTAAAATAAATATTTTTAAAACAGATAATGTTTTAAACATTTATAGAAAACTACATTTATGGGTAGATTTTATAATAAAGATTCATTTTCTAGAAAATGAAAATGTTCAAGGAAGGACTACAAAACCGTGTAAAAATTTTAATTTGTTGAAAGGCGCACAGTTAATAGGCATTAATTGTGCGCCTTTATTTTATATAATTAATATACATAATTAATATACATACAACCTTTATTTTCTAATAAATGTAAGGACTTAAAACCTTAAAAGTCCAACAGCCCTGAAGATTAGTGCACACAAACACTATAACTCTTCTAAGAAACTTTATTCTCACTTAATCCACAACTAAATTTGTAGGAGAGATAGCGACAAAAGAAGCACTCCCACTCAGGCAACTTGGTTGCTCTGCTGATGTTATATAAAGTAGCCTATATCACCAATTTTCCTGGACAACAGAACTTTGTGTGACCTGATTTATTTTAAAGCATCAAAAAACAAATATTATATTTCATTTGAAGCATAAAAGACACTCATTCTTAAAAAAAATACTTACTGCCTTATATATTAGATTTCACTAATACTTGTTTCAACCTCGTAATACTTAGACCAAGTCGAAGCACTTACTCCGTCTTTACGCCACATCAAACTAATCCTTATTTATACAAAATTTTCCGAGCCGTTTTATTAATGCCCTTCTTATGTAAGAAAAACCACAAATCTAAAACTCAAGTTAATAAAAACGTAAACAAACCCTAGCTGACTCCCACAATTATTTATTTCAATTAATTATTTTTGGTAAATAATAAATGGTTTAGAAAAATTAAATAAAACGTTGTTAGTAAAAAAGGTAATCAAAATTAATTTACACTCCATTTTGTAAATTTCACATGATGTCATGTCAAAATGACATTTATATACTAAAACGGCTCTACTACGGCCTTATACCACCTATGAACCAGTTTTGAGCTTACTCCACCTTTATTATTCGTGGATATATTTATAAATAAGTTTTCCCGGATTAGAGGCGTTGTAAGGTCAGAGTAGCTTAACTCCGTCGCAAAATCGAATTTTTCTTCAACAATCTTAATAAGGACACATTAGGCGTTTTTCTTTTTTAATTCAGAAAAGAGCTCTGAACAGAGTCCGAGCATGTCGAGCTACTCTGAATTATTTTGGAAACACACCTGAACAGAAAACTAGCTGTCAAATGCTTGTGTTCAGCATTAAATCTGTCTGCTCAGTCATTTCATTCTGAGCTCATAGAGCGCGTTCTGAACAAACTCAGAACACACTCAGAACGAAAAAAAGAAACACGAATTTTAAGCTCTGAACGCTCAGACCTAAAATAAAACACAATTTTTTGTTTGACAGTTCGGGCTCTACTCTGAACTAATAAAGAAAAACGCCTATTATGTATGGATTTCTGGATTTTAGGAGATTTTTGGGAATTTTAGCAAACAAAAATATTTATTGGGTGTAGTTGGATTTCAGTTTTTGGGGATTAAGTCTGATTGGGGTATTCTTTTTTTGGGGAGAACGGTTAACATCCCCATTATTTAAGTCGTTTTCGATTGGATGTTTGGAGTACTCCTTTTTCACTCCAACTACATACAATTTTTCGTATTCCATTGGAAATGAAAAGAGCGCAACAGATATAGGACACGTAAACACAACACCAAATTTAAATTTATATTGTCAGAAAAAAATGTATTTGAATGTGGGGAAGAAAATAAATAATAGCACAACAACAAATTTTGACTGAACAAAAGTCAAAACTCTAATGACATTGCCTTTTATACTTATGTGTACTGTAATATATATAGTTATGCATATAAAAGAGGGTGAGATTCAGGTTTTTGCAAGTTTCTTAAAAACTACTTCCATTTTTTTTCAAATTCGAATATATATGTAAATTATGGGAACGGGTTGTTATTCCGTATTTCAGAATTCTCTGTGACCGAAATTCTGTATATGGATCAAAAATTCTGTATGACCATGTGTATGTAAATCTGTATTCCATTATTATGCTTTTCCATTATTATTTATTCAAGAATGCTGTAAATCCTAAAATCCTACAAAATTCTGTAAATTCAAAATTCTGTAAGTGCCAAATTTCTGTTTCCAAAATTCTGTATTTTTCTGTAAATCTAATATTCTTATGGGCTTTCCTCGCCAGAAATATTATTTCTCATTGTTGAACCAGTTGTACAAACGTGGTTCAAATGTTGAACCGTGGTTCAGCAATTTTTACTGACAGATTTTTCAGGAATAACTGATGTTCAACGATGGTTCAAGGTTGAAATATGTTTTAGCAACTAATTAAATGCGTTAACACTCAATCGTTGAACCTCAGTTAATTCGTCAAATTGCTGAATTGCTGAACCATGGATTAATTATTTGTAAAACTGGCCCTTCGTAAGCTAATTGTGGGTAAATCCACATAATCGATGGATCTCAAGCCGCTTTCTATCAACTAGTTTCGAAATGTGTTTTAATTGGCTCCTTTCTCATTTTTCTTTATATCTATTTGATACATGAAATAAATTTGGTGGCTTACGATTGATGAAACAGCGCACTTTTTTATTATTAAAACAATTTCTATATTCCATAATTCTGTAAATGATAAAAGAAAAATTGTTTTGATAATAAAAAAAGTGTGCTTCTCTTTCAGAATCTTAGAATACAGAATTTTGAAATCAAGGATTTTGAAATACTGAATTATAAAAAAAAAAATTTTGTTATTTTTTTTTTTAAGTTTTAGTAAGAGAATTTTAAATTTACAGAGTTCTGAAATACAGAATTTTGGAAACTGAATTTTTGGCACTTACAGAATTTTGGATTTACAAATTTTGAAATACAGAATTTTGGAAAACAGAATTTTGTTATTTGAATTTTGACATGTACAGAATTATGACCCCAACCCATAAATTGTAGCTTATGTAACTCTAACCAAAAATAAAATTGCATAATATTTTGCTGTAAAATCAATAGATTTAGAGAAAAATTTGCAAGGACTTCATGGTTAAGTAAATTTAGTCGTAAAAATGTATTGACATTCCATGGAGATAATTTTTTGTATGATGGGTACATATCTAATCGTTATAAACCCAAGAGTTTGAGGGGCAAAGGGGTACAGAAAAGTCTGCCATCTTGAAAAATGAAGTGATGTTATTTTTGTATAATAACTTGTTCGAATTTTTTGAACTTGATTAATCTTAAAGTTATACCGGGTCAAAGTGCCCACTGCCCATGTCTCATTTGATGAGGAGTGGGGGTTGAATGTTATTGTTTTTTTTTTTGAGATTTCACTTACTCGAGAATTTTTTTGATACTCTAGGCTATGACAAAAAATTATTGCATTTTTGCTTTGAGAAAAACATACACGTGTGACCAATACTTTTTTGCCCGCGTGCTGCAGCAGTGGTGTGGAAATTTGATTTTAATTTCTCAAAAACTAACTAATTTTAATTTTAAAAACAAAGAAAAGAATGAATCAAAAAAGTTGATATTTAATATTTTTTGCATAAAAAGTCAATTCTTAAGAAATTTCCCCGCTTGCATCAGGGGAGTAAAGAACTTTCGACCCGTACGCTTTTTTTTTGAGAATATACCCAAGAATCATGCGCTAGAATATTACCAACGAAATTAGGGACATTCTTAATTTAAAAAAATAAAAATTATTAAAAAAGATGAACAATTTTTAAGATTTTTATTTTATTTATTTTGCAAAAGTACCTTACTACAACATTGATTTTTTGGTTAGTTATTTTAAAAAATCAATATTGTGATAATTTTTAAAAAAATAATCATTGAAATTTGAAATGTTTTTTTATTTTTAAAATTAATTTTAAACAATAAAGCCTTAATGCATTTTAATTCAAAACAGGAATAAATATCAATTTACAGTTTACAACTTTACAATGTTTATGACGCGACGACTTTACGCTGTTGTATGAATACCCTTTCTCGAATTCGACTTTTTATTCATTGCATACCAAAAAATACTATTAGGGTTTCTTTATGTTTTATTTAATATTACTATTTGTTAAAAAAATAAATAATATTTTCTATGACTTAAGGAATAACACAGCGCCACAATTCATATCAGGAATCTCAATGAACTTTTTTTTTATTAAGTTAGCATATTCAATTAATACGCCAAACTAATCATTGCTAATCGACCGCGTTTGTGATTTGCCGCTTAAACGTGCTAAGAATTGTTTAAATTAATAAAATAGCTAAGCTTATTGCCACTTATCATGTCGGAGACAATATGTCTAGCAAAGGCAGGCAGCAGCAATCACTTGCTTTCCCTGAACTTCAATTCAATTATAAAAGTAATTTCAAATGTAATGATGTTTTATTTTTGTTGTTGTTTACAAGTTTCGAATTCGCAATTTGCTTTCAACTGCATTCCTTAAGAAAATTATTTTATGTAAACTTTTTAAAACTGTTTGCGCACTTAAAGCCTTATTTGGATAATTTTCTATATATGATCAGAAATATTTAAAGTATAGTTTTCGTAGACTTAATGGCGGCAGTTAAACGTTCTGATAAGAAAAAAATGTTGCTAACTATGTAAATCAAACAAATTATTATTAAAACGTTAATCAAAACTTAGTATTATATGAAAGGTTTGTAAGATTTTTTTTTATATATTTCTTATCGTGCATTAAAAGAGTATTTTTTAATGTTCTCAAAAAGTTTTTAGAAGACAGAATTCTCAAATAGCCTATTTCTTCAAAGAGTCGTAACGTTGATACCTACCGGTAATTGTCCAAAACAACACAATTATGGATAAAAAAAATATTCATAAAAGCAATTGAAAAAGGACGACTTAGTTGTTTCAAATAAGCAAACAAAAAACATTTTCGAAGTAATTGATATTTCTTTAACTTGGAAATCAATGAATAAAATCAACTAAGTCTACAGTATTTTCTGAAATTTTCCATTTTTTTGCTTATTAGGAATGTATCGATTAAAAGTAAATTTCACCAAAAACAACAGAATTAACTATAAGGAAAACTAAAACCCATAATTTTTACAAAAGGGATCGGCATTTTTATTGTTTGTACATCCTTAAAATTTCCAACTAAACAATCCACCATTTAAAACCTCAATTAAGAAAGACCACCGGAACACCGGATGCATTTCGTTTCGGCTCATTAACTTCTTCTGCGAAAATTGATATTTTGTTTCTTTCCAGACATTAAACTTCTTCAAAAGAATAACCTAATTGGTAAGTCATAAACAAAATTCACAACATGACTGACATCGTTAAAGGAGATTATTGCCACTTTTTGTGCACATTTTAGGTCGTTAAGTAAATTAATAAAAAAAAAAAAAAAAATCCAGAAGTATTTTGTTCATTGATGTTTAAATAAAAAGAAAATTATTTTTGAAAACTAAACCTACTTACATTATTAAGTATGGCTCTTATCTCAAATAAAAATATATACATAAGTTTAATAACAAATTTTTTTTTTTGCTTTCTTCACTTTCCTTAAAATTTCAAATTTGTTGTTTTTTGAGAATTTAGAGATGTACTCTGCCGGTACACTGCAATGTCCAGACTTATAACACTAGCTCAAGAATTTTGTGCAAACGTCCTTAATTTTGTTATTAGGATTGACTTTTTGGGGGGTTGTAGATATGGCTCCGTGAAATAACTCCAGGAATTGAAAATGAAATAACTCCCCAAAATTTGTATGTAAATGGGAAATTTTTTCAAATGGAAGAACTCCCCAAAGTTGAGCATATATTTCATGGCTTTTTTTGACCTTTTTGAGTTTTAAATTGGGAAGTAATTTCACTATGAAATAAGACCCCATAATATGCACTGAAATAAGTCCTCAAAAATATTCTGTTCAATGAATTATATTTCTTTTCGATTAATGCGTCATCAATACAATAAACAATAGAAAAATCTTAAATCAGGAATATAAAAAAATGAAATTCAAAGCAACTGCGTGGGGGGTGCCTGCGATGTGATAAGTGAATTTCAATGCGTTGGTACTGCAGCGCAGTACCAATTAATTCGACTTGTCAAATCGCAGGCACCCCCACGCAGTTGCTTTGAATTTCATTTTCTTATATTCCTTATTTTAGATTTTTCTATTGTTTTTTTTTGTATTTGTTAGCTATCAATATTGTAGAAGTAATAATTCAATTTTTTGTAACGTTAAATAAGAAAAGCTTAAGAAATAACGCCGAACTTTGAAATTCGGCTTTACTAAAGTCAAATAACACCAAATTTTAGAGTTTGGCCTTATTTCGCTTTGACAAAACTTAAATAAAGCCGATTGTTACCTGAGAAATAAAGCAAAACCAAATAAATTAAAAATTTTGACTTTTTTTCACTTTTGCAAAGTGAATTAAAACCGAATTCTTCGAGGGTTTCACTATTCAGTCAGAAATAATGATAATACTTTTTGAAGGGCTACCTTGGCTTATATACTTATACCACGCACGGCTCTCGAATGGTAAACTTAAGCTACTTCTTGAAATATTTAAAAACCGAAATACATTGGATATTGAGGAAAAATTCAAAGTTTCTTTAAACCCAGATTCTTTAAATGCAAAACAAACTTTGCATTCACCCAACCTCGCACCTTCCCCAAATCCTATAGTAAGCCCAAGCAAGGGGACTCACTATTTATTAGAGCGAATTGTTAAATTTCACAAGCCAAATAAATCCTCTCTTTGGCGAAAAGTATATCAAGAATAAAATTACCCGCTTGCGAATCTTTGCCATTTGCTTCAAAAGTGACTGGTTTTTCGAGATCTTATTTACACTTGCCTTGTCTTATATAAATTCAGTGCTATAGCATCCAGCATTACGGCAAATAAACAGTCTGTATGTTTGGGGGGGCATGCTGCCCCCTTGCAACCCCACTGCTTGGACTAACTTAAAGATTTGGGGTAAATGCGAGGTTGGGGGTACGTAAAGTTTTTTTTTGCATTTAAGTCGTTATCCTATATATCCAACATTAATATTCGGTGTTTTATCTTTACTTTATGGAGATGAACTCTTTTTTTTTCAACTACATGAATACGTCACGTAAGACCTTTTCAAAAGTGAAATAACGCCGAATCGCTAAAATTCGGCGTTATTTCACTTTAGTAAAGTGAAATACCTAAAGCCGAATTCGGCCAAAATTCGGCATTATTTCGTTCGGCTTTATTTCATGGCACCTATTTTATGCCTTTTTGGGGATTTATTTCATCTTCGAAGTTGGGGACTTAAGTATTTCAAAATGCAAAAACTCCGCCATTTGGGCAGTTATTTCATTTTCAGTTTGGGGAGTTATTTCACGGATTGAAAGCTGAACACTTTTTTCTACTATCACAGTAGGTATGTCGTTGGAGAGGTATTAACTAAAATATAATTACCAAGGCAGCTTATTTCAAATAACCGTGTGAAAATAGTTATTCGCTGATTATTACGCATGTCACATTATTTTCTACCAAAATGCATTAAGACAACAAATAACTTTTTAAATACACACACAGTGATATTAAATTAATTGTCATCGTAGTTATTATTATAACTTAAAGTGAAAAGTTGGAGACCAAGGAAAATTCTTATTTTCAGAGCTTTTAATAAATACAAACCTAAAGTGCCTTTCACATGAGCCGGGAACTGCGAATGCGAAAAAATTTGTTTATACTTGTTTTTACTTTCCGACATACTGAATTAACGATACTGTCTATAGTTTTTAACAGATAACACGGCCTAAAATTAGTTTAAATTGTTAAATTTAGCATTTTTGTATTTTCTACATTACCAACGATATTTTTTCTGTGAATTGTCAAATACTCATTCGCAATTCACAACATCAGGATGCACTCAACAAATCTGCGAATGAAACATTCGCTCAAATTTAACCTCAATTTTTTTTAGCACCTGTTCTACTGGTTTATTTTGAATGATAATTCGCGTCTGTTGGCGACCACTCATGTGAAAGAAATGTCAAAATTCACGACCATTCGCAATTCGCAGTTCACTAGTTCATTAAGGCATTTAATAGAACTAACACATTTAACATTCAATAGTCTATTAATCAATAATAAAAAAACAAAGTTATTAATATATTTTTACAAAATTATTACTTTATTTTGTTTAAAATACGATGCTCTGCACGTGTCTCCCAAGTACGTATCTTTCTGGAAATTATTAAAAATTTACTCAAGAAACAACCACATACAAAAAATGCATAATTGGGTCACATGTAGTTGCTTTATGTTCAAAACGTAGAGGGTTTAAGAATATAATAACGGGTGTTTTTTTAGACCTGTGGTTTTTAAGAAAAATAAAACGAATGTTATTTATTGTCATGACGGCCTAGAATTTAGCTTTGTTATAAAGATAAGGGTTTGCGATTATATTTTAAATATGATTTCGGGCAAGTGGCTCGGATAAATTCGCGCCGAGAGGTCCAATGTTAGACCACTTTTTGCGTTTGTTTGGGCTATATGTCAGCAATTACATGCCGAATATTCTCTTCGCGTCAATCGTATCGGGCTTATGTGAGTAGACAAGCAACTACACATAACCCCAAAAAAATAGTCCAGTGGTGTTAAATCGCGTGGTCGAGCGGGGCCACGCCATAGGCCCACGACAAGCAAGATAATGCACTCACCAAAAGTTTCCTTCGAAATATATTGTTTCGCCATGCGTCGCGCGAGCTGAACCATTATTTTGGTAATAAATTTACACGATTTGCAAACGTTGTTCAGGAGTAAGTCTATTCATTTTGAAATGGCAAACTAAACTGAGCATAAATCAAGTGATCAAGTGATAGCTGTCAAAAAGAGCAACTCCGAAAAAGTATCGACAGATTGAAAGCTACACGTCTAAAAAAAAACACCCTCTACCTCGTGGCATAATGGTTAGTGCGTAGGACTGCCATGCCAAAGGTCTGGGTTCGATTCCCGGCCACTGCCACCTAAAAACAGAAATGTTTTTTTTCCGAGGTACTGCCTCTTGCGAGGGACTGACAAATCCTCTAAGAGTATACTTGTCATGAATAAGTGCTTCTCATCTAGCCGTTTGGACTCGGCAAAAAATTGTAGGTCCCCTCCATTCCTGCCAACAAAACGTACACAGGAATGGTTGAGAGTTGTTAGTCACTAGACCCTGGTTCTCCATGAGCATAAAGATCAGATCATTAGCTTAATAAACAGTTTATTTCTGTATGCTAAAATATTATTAAAATTAATGCCAGTGCTTGAAAAAAATTTTAATAAAATATTTTTTGTATAGATCTTGAAGAAACTAGAAAAAAATCAGTTTCAATTTTTAGCGACCCTGATCAGTCAACCAAAATTTTGTAAACTGCTTTGGCAAATTAAGCATAAAATAAAACTCAATACTTGATTTAAAATTTCATAACACAATTTGCTTGGCAAAAACAGTCAGAAAAAATTTTGTGACCTACCGCCACTGTACACACAATGCCGTTTTTAAAACATTTTGTAACAGAAAGTTAACAGCCCACACCGCAACCTATTGTCCTCCTTTTCCACCCAAAATTCAGCTCTAAACTAATTCCAAAAATTTAGAGTTATATAAAAAAAAGAAACTAATTTCTTGTTCTAATGTTTATCAATTCGTTATTGTGGAAGGTACCCTTACGTCAGCAATATATTTCTTTCTAAATATTTTAATAAAAAGCCAATTATAAAATCTAGATTTAATTTTTGAGTCATTCTGTAAGGTTCATATATTAACATACATATACATAATAGTATCCAAAGTTAATCATATTGTCCCATTTAATTCTGTGTGGTAGGTAAATATTATACCATCTTAACTCCATCTATTTCTATACCACCAAGGAATGTGGTTTCTGAAGAGTACCTACATAGCATAATGACCAAATGAAAAATTCCACAAAGTCCTTAGTAAAAAGTCATCCCATTTTTTTTTTGTTTATCTCACTAAGAAAAATATCTTAATGCGTCCGAATAGAGTGAGAATCAATTACTTTAAGACTTTCCGAAATCCTTATCGAAAAAAAATGACTCACCTGATGAGAACCTCTGAACGGAAATAAAAAAAAAAAAACATCCCATCGCAAGCCATGAGGATCGGCACTATTATACTAATTTGCTCTGAGGCTATGTATATTATATTGACAACAGGTTGTGCCTTGTGTGTTGTCTTGTAGAGGTATATATGATATCCAGAGAACACCCAAATTGTCAACAGGAGACCACCGCTCAAAGTCAAATTCTTAAAATGAATCATCTTGAATTTTTTTATCGTTACTTTGATGGAGAAAAAAATTAAATAAAAAAAAAAAAAAATGTGAACCTAATCAGCCGACAACTTTAAGGCCTCCTACCACTTAATAACTGATCACCACCAGTCCTGATGCAATCTGTTGGAATTCCTAAAAAAAAAGGAAAGAAAACACAAACAGGCTTTTGTGAACTAAAATGGTTTCTTATTGGCAGCAACATAGAGCACCCTATAAAATGAACCTGTAGTTCAAATTTTTGAATGTAGGTATTTTTATAAATGGAAATAAACTGTTTAGTTATGGTAAATAGGAGACTTAAGAGAAAGTAGGTTCTATTGAGGAACAAAGTGTCCAAAAATGGGGCAAGAGACCCTGAAAACTGAAATCAAATCATGGTTTGGATTTGGTTAACCGCATTAATTTTCCTGTCAAGGAAACAATCAAGAATACAAACAAAAATATTTTGTCTCCTTTTCATATTTTATTGGAGTTTTTAAATCATGGTTTTAAGTTAAATTTGAAAAAAAATAAAAAAAAAAAATACAGTTTTATAATAAGATTTAATAAAACACGTAGATTGGATTAAAACAAGAAAAACCCTTGTCCGGAGGGGTGTCAATATCTCCCATTTAGATAAATGGGCCAATAGCAGGATCTTCAATATTATATTTACATTTTTCTTCAAGCCATAAACTTATTCTACCTACTCTAAAATGTTCTAAATAATTTAATGAATAGCTGTTTGAAAAAATAATTTTCGAACTTTATCTGTTTTTCTAAATTTTTCTAAATGTAATACTTTTTTCACAGCCACATGCATTTGACTTCATTTCTTATAAATGGGAAAAAGTGCTTTGACATTTTCTTTAAGTCCAGAGAATTTTATTATTAGATGTGTTTCTTCAATTCTTTGCACTTTTTCGTACTAAATGTCAAATTATGGCGTTTGATGATGAAATCCTCTCAGAGACAAGAAAAACTGTAAAAATATTGGGAACTGTTTGGGCACTAGTTTGAACTAATTTGCACCACGACTAAAGGAATATTTCACTAGAGCTGCCGTAGTGCAATCATAAGTCAATGAATTTTTGTTTATAAAATCACTGTACAAGAAATTGAATGTTAAAGAAAAAATAAAAGTACACGTTTAAAAATGATTAAATTTAAGCAAAGAAATATTCTTTAAGTACATATTAAGTCATGAAACTTTAATTTGTTAAAAAACTACAGTAAACAAGAGGTACACAAATTTTCATTACTAAATTTTCTTCTTCGGAAAAAGATTTGCCTACCAACATATGCAATAAAAAAATCATTTGATTAATAAAAAGATAAATTAATAAATTATGCACATCCACTAAAAAAAAAAAATGTTAACACTTGGGTAACCCTTGCTACGAGTATTTGTATTCTGTTTGGTTATTTGACTTCAAACTGACATTATTTTCAAATCTGACATACGAACATCGGGCATTTGAGATCCAGTACGAAATGGCCACAAGAAAATTCTTGGACCCAATCTGGCAAGGAGGGGAAATTTGTTCCTCTCTCATGAGCGCTCTCTTTGGTCCGAAAAAATACAAACTCTTACTTGTGGAATGACTTCGCCCTAAAAATGACTAAATCTGGCGGTTTCAAACTGTTTGAAACTCGTGCTGGAACACACCTATTATTTTCAAAATATTGTAACGACTCTCACATTGGTACTATAACGACTCTCAAATGAACTAACGACTCTTGAATGAAGAAGCGCCATCTTCCGGATTATACGTGATACAAACTAATCTACGCTACAGAGAGCTTTGGTGAGCTTAAGAACTTTTAATACAAAATGTCAAAATGTCAAAGGCTTGACAAAGTGAAATTTTTCCCCTATGGAAAGCTCTAGAAGCAGATACTAGAACATTTAAGCAATATCCAGAACTTTTTAAACAAGTATAAAAAGGCTGGTCGGCAGTAGACAGCTTATTTTTAATTGTAAATGAGTAAAGTCTGTTGTAAAAAACGTGAAAAGTAAAGTTGGTGGGTTAAATTCACTAGTGAATAGCTAATTGTTTTATAGTAATAAAATTAAAGATTTTAATTTTGTGAAATAAATATGTTGAGATTTTAAATGAAGTAAATAAGTTTTATTAATGAACTTGAAAAATATTAAAATATCTTACAAATTGACAAAAATCATTTCAAACGCCAATTTATTCTTGATAAAAATAAAGGAAAGTTAGTACTACCCCTAATAATTTGAAGATGCTGAATTCAGTGATACTGCCTATTTATTCTTGTTGGAATGAGGGCTTAGGAATCTACGTCAGAACATGGTCTAAAAATTTAAAAAATAGATGTTCGAGTCAGGAATTGAGTCAAGTTAAAGTTTTAAATTTTTCAAAATGAGTTCTTATTCAGATTTGTAAAAAATTAAGAAAAGCCAGTCCGAGATGTTAAGTAATGTATTCTCAAGGGATAAGAACTAATTTTATTGCTGTTCTTTGCATATATTTTTTGACCTAATCTGAATTAATCTGTAAGATATTTGAAAATTTTGATAATTAGAAGTTCCTTATCAAATTTTAGATCAGATACTTATCAAAGCTTTTTGCTTCGTAAGCTAAATTTTGGTACAGGAAATACTGTGAAAAGTCCGCTTAGATATGAACGTTGCAAGAAATTTTATGGGATCTCAAAGGCCCCCACAAACGCTTTTCAAGGAATATCTTTCAGACTGTCACTATTATAGAAAAAATATTAAGCTATTTCTGTTGGTCATAAGATAAACCGTTTTCGAGATTCATAATTCAATCGATAGAGAGTCTTAATATTTTTTGTCATATGTACGTAATGTGTACTGAATTCTGATGTTTATCCATGGCAGTCATGTAGAACCTGGTAAGTCAAGATACCTGAAGTTAGTTTGTATTTTATTTATAATTCTTAAATAAATAGTAAACTTTGTTAAACGAAGTTTTACACTTGTGTAATAGTTTTTTTTATATACTTGCAAGCACACAATGAACACTTTTTACTACATTTGTAAGGTTTTGTAGATGATATTTAAAATAAGCCCCGACTATTCTCCATCCATTGAACCCATCTAAAGTTTTTTTACGTTGACGTTCTATCGCAAATGACGCAGAACGCTCTGGTCACCCGATTGAAGTTGGTATATACCGGAAATGGTCGTTAAAGTCCATAGTCTAATATTTGACGATCGGTGAGTGATGTTGAGGGAACTCAAGGAGGCTACAGGCGTTAATTTCTAATAAGACCGCATTAATATTTCAATGGAATATTTGGCATTCATACATGGATTCATCACCATAAACCAAAGACAAAAAACAGTTTGAGCAGTGGAATTCGCCAGGTGAATCCAAGCCAAAGAAAGACAAAGTGTGTTTATTCGCAAACACGGTGATGATGACAAGTTTTTGGGAGGTCGAAGGTGTCATCCATATCGATTTCCTTGAGAATGGTAAGACTATTGCCAGTGCATATAATGCTGACCTATTGAAGCAGTTCAACCTTAATTTAAAGGGAAAAGATACCATTTGGCAAGGAAAAATGAGCTTCTTCAACAAGACAAAGCTTCTGCGCATAAGTCCGCAGTCGCAATGACAAAATTGTATGAATTAAGATACGAGTTACTATCCCATTTAGATTATTCCCCGGGTTTGGCACCCTGCGAATATTTCTTATGTCTCAATATGAAGAAATAGCTCGGTGACAAAAAAAAAAAAAAAATTGGCTTAAATGCTGAGGTTATTCAGGAAACAAGTGCATATTTTGAGCTTAAAGTTTTTTTTAAAATTAACTTAAATTTTGAAGAAATAAAATTAAATGGCAACCCCTAAATTTTAGAAAAATCATTAAAATTTAAATGGCAACCCCTAAATTTTGGAAAAATCATTCAAATTTCCCTATTATTTTTGACTTCAATGGTCAAAAAAGAATCATACACCCTGTTTGAACGTATCATCTAACAAGTTTTTTTGAAATAGCCAGAAAAGCCATATATTTTACTTTTAAATCTTAAAATCAGCTTACTTTGAACGACTATTTCTTGGTCGTATGTTTGCTCACCGAAAAGATAGAAGGACCCTATTTCACGGCACATAGGTACATCATATATGCGTTGAGATGCATGATTTTGAAAATGGCCCTAAAATTTTGAACTTTTATAACTATATGAAAATTTAATCTTGCATTTTATCATCATCTATAGGCGTGTTTTTTTTGTTAAGCTCTAACAACATTAAAATACGTTCCACAATCCACATTCAGCCATAGAGTAAAGTGCCTTGCACATGAGCAGCGAATGGCGCACTACTGCGAATTGCAAATGGTCGTGACCATTGACATTTCTTTCACATGAGCGGCTATCGACAGACGCGAATAGTCATACAAAATAAACCAGTGCAAACAAAAATGTGAGGTTAAATTCGAGCGGGGTTTTCATGTACAGATATGTGGAAACCGTCCTGATGTTGTGAATTGAGAATAAGTGTTTGACAGTTCGCAGAAAATATATCGTTGGTCGTACAGAAAATATAAAAATACTAGATTTGACAATTTAAACTAATATTAGGCCGTGTTTTCTTTTTGAAAATGTAGATTGGATCATTTATTCTGTTTGTCGATAAGTAAAAATAAAAATTTGTTGATATTTGCGCTTGGAATTGCCTTAACAATTTTATTTGCATTCGCAATTCGTGGCTCATGTGAAAGGCACCTTAAGTGCACACAAGCTGCAAACAGCGAATTGTGATTGGTCGCGAATTTTTACATTTCTTTCACATGAGTGGTAGCAAACAGACGCAAATTGTTATGAAAAATAAACCAGTAAAATCTGTGCCTAGAAAATTTGAGATTAATTTCGAGCGAATTTTACATTGGCAGATACATAATGTGCAATCAGTCCTGATGTTGTGGATTGCGAATAAGTGTTTGTCAGTTCGAAGAAAACATCTCGTTGGTCGTCTAAAAAATATAAAAATGCTTAATTTTACAATTTAAACTAAGTCTTAGGCCGTGTTTAGGTAGTTTTTTCAGTTTGTCGAAAAGAATAAACAAGAACTTGCTGATATTTGAGCTTGGAATTGCCAAAACAAATTTATTTGCATTCGCAGTTCGCGACTCATGTAAAATGCTCTTTACTGAAATTGAAATGTGCAGTTAACCTGTTGTTGTTGGAATTCGCATTTTTTAATAATCACATTAAGGAGAACAACAAAACATGCCTATTGGCTACAAATAGCCAAACAAAATTCGTTTACCTTAAAAATGTGTGTTTTTTTCATTGTAAAACATCCAATACTGATAGTACCTTTTGCCTAAGAACCAGCTAACCAGGATGTGCTCCTGCTGATAGTTCCAAAAAGGCGTTTTGATCTCGCACTCACAAATTCTAAGATTTAACTCAGAGATAAGTTATTTCTCGTACGAAAATCATTACCAACCAAAATATAATCCAGAAACAGAAAATTGAAGTTTTCACAAGGAGAGCTAAAAAAAATATCGAAGTTGTACTATTCTACCTGAATTCCATGATCGTTGCAACACAAAGGATATTACAGGATAATTTTCTTATCGCAAAAAGACTGCATAGACTAGATCAGCAGAAAATATGCCATGATATTCAAACATAAGGGTGTTTTAATGAACACTTACATACCTTTGTTGGTTTGGTTTATAGTTTTCTAACAAAAAATTGACCTGGCTTATGGTCTAATTGCCTCTTATAGCAATAGTGAAACAGGTTGTTTGCGATGTTTCAAAACATTAACCTTATACCCTCTACCAAACTATCCTAGAAAGTGCGAGTTATTTTGTCAGATTGATATTCTCAAGTTTCATAGTTCCATAAATTAAGGTAGAAGTACGCAGAGATTAATGATAAGGAAGTACGATATATACGAAATGACTAATGAAATGAAGTTAAATTGTCGGTACTTTAATTTAAGTTACCTTAAATCTATAGGTAATTATAAGTGTGTAGGTCTACATAAATCATTTGGAAAAAAGGTTGGCATTTTTGGTAATATTCGCTCAGTACTTATCTTTGTCAATTTTCATTGATGTATTTTTTTTTGTTGTTGTTGCGTTGTGTTCATGAAGATTTTTTTTTTGTGGTGTGTGGGCTTGATATTTGGGGAAAAAACTGAATGAATAATTTTCTTAGTAAAAATTTAATATGATCTTATCTTTTTGGATATTTTACTGAACAGTTAAATATAATATAAAGATCAAAGCGTTTTTAGCGATTAGCTATAATGTATAGATTGAATAATGCAGAAAAACCGTTGCATCATTTTTGCGTCTACACTCAGAGAAAAAAGTGAGGTTAATATTTAATCTGGGCCCTGTTAAATTTACAAGGTGCATAATCTCACAGACATTTCAGAATTTTACCTGATTTTAATAACGTTATATTAAGTGCTAAATCAACCTGGTGGCTTATATTACCATTTTCAAGTTGATTTAAGTAGATGACCTGTTATTTTAACACTGAATTCTGGTTAATAAGAAATTTTGACAAGAATATATCGCTTATTTAAGCTGAGATCGTGTTTTTTTAACACTGTATATTTTGAATTTCTATTTTACCACAAATCAAGTTGAAGTAACGTTTTATATGGTTATTTTTACAATGTTTACCTGTTGAATTTAACCTAACCTCATATTAAAGGAACACTCTGTCAGTTAATTTTAACGTGATGCCAGTGTTAAACACATACATTTATTCCATCCAAATAAAATTATATGAATTTAACCAGGCCGTCTGTTAAAGTAGCCCTCTACCAGTGATGAAACACATCCACAAGCCATCGTTAAAGAAACACTCTGCCAGTTCATTTCAACATGACACCAGTGTTAAAGCAAATACACACACTGCCATCCAAACAAAATTAGTTTCAGTTTCAACTTATTGATATGTGGCACAAGTTTTTTATGCAGTGAAGTGGCCCAGGGGATCCGTGCTATTCCCATGTGTGAGATGTTCCTAGTTCAAAACTAAGTAATTTACATTAAATAAATTTCTATACTTTCAGAATAATGTAAAATAAATTGGGCGTTGAGCAGCGTTAGAGAGTGGACTAAGACGCATGAATCCAAGACATAATAATTACCAGATACAGGGTTGATTCAACATAGAATCATGTTACATTAACTAGATCTTCATGTTTAATTTACAGGACGCTGAATATTTTATTAATGTTTTTTGACTAGATTTTTATGTAAAGTTAACTAGATTTTCAGGTAAAATTACCAAGATTTTCAGGTAAAATTAGCAGTTTTACTATCTTACGGTAGTGTTAAATTTACATAATGTCATGCAGATATTACCTGCAACCAACGTTGATTTAACAAGACATTAAAAACAGGTATCTGGTTGAGTAGTTAACCTGGGGTGGAATCGGCTAAGGTGAAAGTTGATTGTCGCTGTTTAGATTGTCAATTATAGTTATCACCCTTTCCTTGTTCTGCGTGGAGTGATCTCTAAAAATATTATAATTTAGATGTAAAAAATAACATTGATGAATATCTATAGAAGATCTTAAAGGAACATTGGGTAAGGGAGTTCCAAAATATTTGATTATTGCTTCAATTGATTCTGAGCAATAATTTATGATTTTTAATAGCTTATAACATTTCTATTTACTTATTTTGTATTTTATATTTGATAAATAAATATAAAATAAAATAAAAAATAAATAGCTGTCACCCAAAAAACATAGGAAAAAAGTGATAGTCAATTTGATAATCAGATTACGTGGAGCAAAAACATTTATTTTGATGATCAAAATTATCCGATTCCACCCCTGATCTACCGAGTTGTAAAATAACAACCTGAAAATCAGGTATAATAAACCAGAAATCGGTTAGTTATACCAGCTATTTTCTCTAAATGTATCCTTTGAAAATCTTTTAATTCTATTTTTTAAGCATACACCCATTTCGATTGAAAATTATCAGTTGATGATTGATTAATATGGAATTTAGATGTTTAACAACGCGATTGATAAATGTATTAGGCGTGTTTTATTATCAACAGGATCTGGATCTGGATTAACTTTTAACACTTATTACCAAAACAAATTTGAAGATTTCCCAATATTTTGTTTTTGTATTACGTGTAAAAGTTAATCCAGATCCAGATCCCGATAAAAATAATAAAACACAGCCATTGTTCATTGAAAGTGATGTACCTTGATTGTTGGGACTCGCTACTAGAATAGTAGTAATTTTCAATTAATAGTTGATCAGTTTATTAACATTCGACTATTAAAGTACCATATTTTACCTAAAAACAGAAATGTTTTTTTCATGGTACTGCGTCTTGCAAGGAACTGACAAATCCTCCAAGAGTATACTTGTCATGAATAATTGCTTTCTCATCTAGTCGTTTGAATTCAGCAAAAAATTGTAGGTCCCCTCCATTCCTGCCAAAAATACGCACACAGGAATGGTTGAGAGTTGTAAGTCACTAGGCTAGGGTTCTCCACGAGCTGTTGTGCCACCAAATTAATTTATTTGTTTATTTTTATTTTAATGTTTATCAATTATAAAATTGATAATTGACAATCATAATAAGCGTGACAGATACCCGTCGATCAAAAAGTGCCAAGGTTAATTATTTTTAAGGAACTCTTTTATTGTAGACAAAAAATTATAAAAATATTAAGGATATTGATGCAAAGTAGTAAAACCATCATCATTAACATCGGAAAGTAGAAGCTTTTCATACAAATTTTGAATTTTTCTGACGTTTACGACATTTACGATAGTTTTACAATGTTGCCTAAATACCCTTATTAAATTAGCTCTGATAAAATAAAAAAAAGACAAACAAAAATTTAGTTTAAATACTTGAATGTCTTGAATGTCGGGTCTTATAAATAAACCCGATGCACCTGACTGGAGTTTAAATTGCTATTGCACAGCGGACATTTGTTTGTTAGGGACATGGCTTGCATAATACACGAATTACAAAATATGTGTCCGCAAAAAGTTGAAGTAGGCTGTCGGCTTATACAATTTTCCAGACAAAGGGCGCAGGTAAAAGCTGGCATTTGAGCACTAAAATTCGGGTTTCTTTTTGATTTTTTTCTTCGTTTGTGGGCCGCATATTTCTTGTGCCTTGTTGAATTGCAAAGATCGACAACTTCAATTTTTTGGTTCGTACTGGTTGATGGGGCAATTTCAGCATAAGCTTTGACGAAAATGATGTCGTTATCATCCTCGACTTTTCGTTTTAATCTTTTTAATCTTCGAACTTCTTGTAGTCTTCTCTCACTCCAGCTGCGGCGGCGGCGGCGATTGAATGCTCTTATTGACTGAATGCAATGAGGTATCGTGGAATTGTTTGGCAAATCTTCATCTTGGCTCGACACATCGTCTTCAATATTGTTGGAAAACAAATAAGACATTTTGATTCGGAATTTTTTGTTTTTGTTTTATTATTTTGATGGAAATAAACATAAAATTTGAAAAAGTATGTAACTACATACATATGTAGTTTAATTTAATTTATTACCTATAAAGTTGTTTTAATGTTTTTGATAGCAAGGATGTTTTTCTTCAACTGTTATATTAAAGAAAAATATGTATACACAGAAGTAAAAGACCAAGTCCACTGAAAGTGAACTCTTAGAACAAATACGTAAGTGAATTTTTAGTAAATAAGATAAAATGCTGCTGCGTCGCGTTCTGTTCGTATCAATGGATTTGTGTGTATTCAAAATTTTGACAGCTATTCCAGTTGCAGCTCCAGTAGCAGCTCCGTCTCCATTGTGTTCAGTCAGTTATGCCTTATAAAAATGTTGAATACACACAAACCCAATAATACGAACAGAAAACGACCCAAACGCTGCTGGACAAGTTGGCCAACTTTTAACTTTTGCATGCAGCTTTTTTGACGTTTCAAAATTGTGAACACAACCAAGTGCTTAACATGGGGGTTGAAGAGAGTTTCAAACTCTTTTTAATTTCTGATAAAGACGTAAAGTAATTTTAGCTTCCATTTCATCACTTCATCCACTTTTATTTCTGTTTTAATTTTTATTTTTGTGTTGAATGAAACTCGCACCACTGACTTCGAATGCCAAAAATGTCAGAAAGCTGTACACTGGGCGATTAAAAAAAATTAAGTACAGCATTTTTTGACAGCGATTCCAGTTGCAGCTGCAGCTCATGTTGCAGCACTCTATTCTGGTCAGGCAGTAAGCCGCTTTTTTTTGCATGTCCATATGGACATTGGCGACAACATTTGCCATGGTCTGCCAATTATATTGAATAATCTTACCAACAAACATTTGACATTTCTATACAAATTATCGATAACACCACGAAAATAGTTGTCTGGCAATACCGTTTTTATCGGGACAAAAGTTAAATCCACTTAATTATCTGAACATACATAGCTTACTCTATATGGAAATAATTGTTGTTGTATTTGACATGTTAATTGTTTTATTTTGCTGTCGCTTTTTTCAGATAGAATTACTTTGAAGTGCAAAAAAAAAAAAAACACAACTATAATCAATAGCCTATGATGGATAAGAAGAGTTTTGAAAGCAAACCTACTACAAGCAATGGATATGGGAAGTTGTGATGCAATTCGCACTGTGGACATGGAGAGTTTTAGATACAATTACGATATTTGACATCAAAATTAAATCGGAAATTTTAATTTTTGATTTTTCCACTTTTTAATATTTTTTAGTATCCAACGGTAACCACTTTCTGCTAAGTTTTGAATTTTTTTTAAGGCCCGTTCAAAAGATATCGAATTCACAATTCATCACTCTTTATTTGGTTAATTTTAAAAGTAATTACGAAAAAAGATTTTTTGAGAGTTCGTTAATAATTCTTCAAATTGAACCATTTGTTTTTATTAAACGTTTTTTGATGTACATATACCTACTTTTCCAAAAAAAAAATATTTTAAATATGTTCAAGGTGTTTTTAAATGTGATTTTATAAATTTAAGTATGATTATCCCAGGTAAGAGTTTTACTTAAGGTGAACCAACGAAATCTATGGGTGTATCATTTAGTAGTATTTCTGGAAAGTATGAAGTATTAATATTTTGCCTAACGATAATTAAAAATTTTGATTTGGTCGGATTTAAACACAATCCATTACTCCTTAACCAAATATAAATAAACTCGAGGTCTTTTTTCATTTCATATGCAGCGTTTTCAAATAGACCCAATAAACACCTTTGGTATAGCCGAACGTCATCAGCATACATAATGTAAAGAAGAATTAATTACTTATGGGAAGGAAGCCCAATTATATATAGTGTAAACAATAAACGCCCTAAGATCGATCCTGGAGGACACCCAACCTAACAGGGAAATAATTTAGATGTGTTATTATTGACAACAACTGCCTGAAATCTGCCACTTAAGTAAGAATAAATGAGTTTTACAACCGATGAAGAAATGTTATGTTTGAAAAATCCAAAAGCGTAAGAAAATGTTATGTTTCCATCATCTGTAGATTCCCTAATATCTTCTACAACTTTTAATAATGCAGTGGGGCAGCTATGTTAAGGACGAAATCCCGACTGATTGCGACACAACCTTAAATTTTCAATCAAAAACTTATTACTTAATTATTATTTGAGTATTCATGATTTTTTCAAGCGTCTTCGAGTAAAAAGGTAATAAGCGATTGGTCTAAACTCATCACTATTTGAACCTTTCGGAATAGGAATAATCTTATATTGTTTCCTGGCGGTTGGAAAGGTTGCTGTCATTAAAATGGTAATGAAAAAATGTATAATTTATTTTGAGCAATATGATAATTTAATGTTTATAAACAGCGGGTGCAATTCATCTTATCCTAAAGAATTTGATTTAATAGATAATAAATCTTCCAACACATCCGTTTCTTCTACGTCAGAAAATTTAAATCTTTGGGGAAGTTTCAACGTCAGACTTAAAGTTTGGTTAAACGGTTATATTATTATCCGGGGAAAAAAAGAATGGTATTACCTATAAATTTCCGGTTAAGTTCATTGCAGTCAATATCTGTTAAATTTGTACTTGTTTTACCAATCTTGTGACGAGTAACCGAAGGTTCCAAACGAGAGGCATACAATTTTTTTTTTTACTCCAGTATTTTACAAACAACCCTATTTCTAAGAACTTTATAAATATCCAAAAGATATGGATGTAGTTTAGAAAATCATAGCTAGCCGACTAAATTACCTCAGCCGTATCGAGCGATTGGACAATAATGCTCCAGCCAAGAGAATCTTTGAATTTCAACCCTCAAGTTTAAGAGAAGGACGAAAACCGAACCTCTTCAGAGACCATCAAAAAGTTGCTGAAAACAGAAAACTTGAACTGGATGACTGGAAGTAGCGTGCTCCGCGTCGTAGTGGATGAAAGGCTGCTATATCCCAGGCTGTGACCCTTAATAGATTAGGAGTCGGATAAGTAAGCAAGTAACCCTTAGTGGAAACACCGTTTCCCCGTTTCAGCACGGTTTCCCTGAAGCTTTTGGGCAATTCAATTTTATAAAATATGTGTGAGTCATTTTGACCTTCTGGGTAAACCAACTGACAGGATGACCCAGCAAATTGCTTAATGACCTGGATGACTGAAAGTAGCGTGCTCCGCGTCGTAGTGGATGGAAGGCTGCTATGTCTCAGGCTGTGACCCTTGGTAAATTAGTAGTCGGGTAAGTAAGTAAGTAAGCCTTTGTGGAAACACCGTTTCAGCACGGATTCCCTAAAGCTTTTGGGCAATTCAATTTTGTTAAAAATATGTGTGAGTCATTTTGACCTACGAGGTAAACCCACTGACAGGATGACCCAGCAAATTGCTCTATAAATAGACCAAAGTTTTCTCCTTCGTAAACTGAAGTGACCAGTTAAGAAAGCAAGCGTGGGAGAAAAAGTATACTTTGACTGTAACTCCCCAACATTTCCATTCATTGATGTTTTCTTCAATCGAAATTATACTCCCCTCAGAATTCTGCGTGAATGTTCAATCCTCAGTAAGCCCAGAGTAAACCAATTGAGCCTGGACAATCGTCGTTAATATTAGCGGCATTCAATTTCTGACGTTAAACTTCACCCATAGATGCATATATCCAACCTATATCTCTGCCGAAACAATTTTAATTGCATGCTTAAAAGGAGTCGATATTTTTTTTTTCTTTTTGAAACTTATTTAATGGCAATTCGTGTATTCTTTCGATTGTGTTGCGGTTGTAGTGTATATTCTCATGATCTGCTACCTTGTCGACTCTCACAAAATACATATACGCAACCAAAACAAAATTGCTTCACCATTATGATCACCCAACTCCTCAACCATGCTCAACACACCACTCCAGTTCCAATATCCAGAATCCAGATCGTGTTCTGTCTTTCATCGCCAAACAAGAATAAAAAACAATAAAGTTGCGCAGAGATGTTATGCGAAAGCTGGAATCAGCAGATCAGGAGGTATATTGCTGCAAAATTCTTATAAATGTACAATACAAACAATAAAGAAATAAATTACTCAATCATGGAATGCGCATCTGAACGTATAGCGTAGGTACATTTATTATACACGTATATAGTTTTTGTTTAGCGGCATGTGTAAAACTTATTCGCCAATGGATTGCAAGGCAAATTGACTTCACCTCTTAAAAGATTGTTTTTGTTGTTTTTTTGTGTGTGTATTTTTTTTTTGTCGACCACCTTAGAGATTTGAGAAGATTGCTTTGAGGTGGATTTATATATTTATTTTGCAATAGTTTATATTTAATTTCAGTATTCTGGTTGTTCTTATAAAAACTAAAAATACATTTTTAAGACAATCTGGCCATCTGTTGGTTAATTTTTGAATTATGTGGTATTTTAACGCTGACGGTTTTTATGCACTAAAAAAATTGACAAAAACTTAATCAACCCTACAAAACCGATCAATTTACATATGTTTTTTTTAAACTTTATGTGAAACATTGCAAAATTACTTTTGAAGTGAAATCCGAAACAGTTCAAATTTTGCTATGTCATGTAGTAAAAAGTGTCGTAAAAGGAGGCCACACGAGGCACTTACCAGGTTTAACAGTTTCACATAGCCAAGTCATTGATCAAATGCTTATTTTTGTCTTTCATTGAATCGAACTATTTTAACGAATAAATTCTTTTCTCCCTACCTTCCTCACAAAATTGAAATATTATTCTATTATTGAGTTTAAAATTTCGTTGAAATATTTTACCAAATAAAAAAGTTATAGAAAGTTTAATGTTCTGCTAACCATTAGCATACACTTTTTTGTTACATATTATGATCAAATAAACGCAGTATTTGATCTACCATGTAAAAAAAATAAATAAATTAGAAGTATTTTTCCATTTTTCAGTATATACCAAGCAACTGAGAAAATTAAATAAATGGTTGTCAATTAAAATGGTTTTACTGTAAATGATAATTATTTTGTAACAATTTATACTTGATAAAAGAAAACTATGCACTTTTAAAATATTTGGGATGCTGCCTTTGACTTTGCATTTTATTGCTTGGAACACTTTTTCTTAGATAAAGATCACATAAAGAACGATATGCTCAAAAATAAGCTACTTTTCGGCCCTCATAGACAAAATTTATTTTATGAAATGAATTCTTCGGCCATAAAAACACTAGATTCGATACATAAATCATTGTTCTACGGCAAAAACTACCAAATTTAGAGTTTTTTTCTGATTTTCAAGGTAACCGGCTGCCATTTTGAAAAAAAAAAATGGCTTCCGATAGTCCGTTTTTGGTAAAATTTTTTTCTCATGCATAAAACACACATTAGAGAAAAACACCATTAAAAGTTACTTTGAGACATATATTGACTCGTCTAAGTCCTGTCGCTTGGACGAAATTTTTAAAAATGGCACCTAATTTTCATTATGAAAGTGGTAAAATAAAAATAACTGGAAAATTGCTTGGAAAATTTCCATGATCAAATAATAAATGGTGGGTTAATAGGTAGGTCTTGAATATACGCACACAACTTCGGGTAAAATTTCAGTGTTGCCACTTTTCGGGAACATACTTTTGACGACAATTTCAGATAAGGGGCATTTTCAACTCGGACAGTAGCTACGTAAACAAGCAGAATTAGCGTGTTCGTGGCTTGGTAAATCCACACTTCAAACTCATTGCATCTTAAACATGTGATTATTTGGTGAGGTCTAGCAGTTTGGAGGTTTTCTCAAGTTGGACATTGCGTAGTGTATTTTCCAATGTCACGTGTCATAACTTTAAAGCTCCTGACGATGAATGCTTTCATATGTGGCTTTGAAGTCTATGAATAGATTGTGAGTCCCAACTAGGGTTGTCAACTGTCAAGAAGAAATAGAGTATATTTGTTTTAAGAGAGGATAAATAAAGAGTACGGTCCCAAAAAAGAAAGAGTACAATTCTTTTTTAATTAAAAAATGTACTTTTTATACTTTTCATTGAAAATAAAAATTAGTTGTTCTTAAAATAATTAATTATATGAGTGAAACATTGTAACTCTACGTTCATTTTATTATAATATTATTTTTAGCTTCTCACCACTTAATATTCACGAAAGAAAATGGTGAAATGGCAGGAACATTGAGTATTAGTATATAGCGAAAAAAAAAATAAGTAAATAAGTTCGTCAGTACATTTTTGAAAAGAAATAATTATTTTTGTTCGGTATTTTTTTTTTTTTTTTAATAAACTCTGAGTTGTTTAGTCATTTGCCCTGCAGTTCCTTTAAAATGAATTGGCCACCCGCGATCTTTTCACAATCGGTGTCATTATTTTCATCATTCTTTATAATCAAAAGCTTTCTTGACAAAAAACATAACAACTACAAGAAGTCAAAGTCAACAAAAATACTTAGCACCTTAAACAATTTTTCACATTAGCTGTGTTCAAAAAACACGCACAGCTACTGACATTTCACTCATTTTTTTTTGACAGTGAGTGACCAAACGTGTCCCACCAATGTATTTAATGCTCCTGAGCACGAGCAAATTCAGTTCCAAACTGACAGCCACGAGACACTCATGTAAAACATTGTTAAGAAAAGAAAAGAAAAAACCTTGAATTGTACTCGTTTGTAATATTCCTAAAGTCTCAATAAAATTCAATTCAAAATTGACAGTTTTGGGTGTGTTCAGAAACATTTGAGTGTTAGGGTTAGTTCATATTAACCAGTTTTTATTATACCTATACATTATACAAAAAAAATTGTAATATTTTGTGAACACAAGTAGATGGATCGTGTGAAATTATAAATTTCTTAAAATGGAGTTGAAAATACTAACACTTTATAAGAAAATATTTGAAGAAGTTTTAGTTGAAAAAAAAAGAGTATTTAAGCGTGCTCTATTAAAGTCATAGTGTCATCGAGTACCACACATATTACAGGTAATATCATTAGAATTTTGACTTTTGTTCAGTCAATATTTTTGTTGTGTTTTTGTTTATATTTTTCTCACGTTCACAGCCATATTTTATTTCTGACAATTTCAAATTCAATTTGTTGTTGTGCTTACGTGTTTTTTCGTCCTCACGTTCACAGCCCTTTTTTTATTTCTGACAATTCCAATTTTGACAGCCTTTGGAATATAATACCTTCTATTTGTGTACTGTGATAGAGTACGTGAAACAGAGTACAATATTCTATTTTAGAGTACGGTTGGCAACTTAAATTCGTTGGTCTTTTTCAGGATTTGCCTGAGAGTGAATATTTGGCAGATCAACCTGCTTGACCGGAAGCCACATTGATACTTGCCGATTATAGTACTTCAGAAGCAAGTAGGTATGTTGGAGAAAATCTTGTAAGTGACGCTTATCAGGGATATGCCTCGATAGTTCTTGCAGGGCACAGGATCGCCTTTTTTGTTGGATGGGACATATGGTGCTTATAGACTAGTCAAGGCAAACGTACGCATCTATTTTCGGAGTCTCAACATCATTTTTCCATCAGTGATGAATCAAAATTCTGTTTACGTTTATAAGTAATCTCTCATAATTACCTATAGTATTGGCTGAGGAAGTCAACATTTATGTAGAGCCGATTTTCAGTCATCAATAAATAATAACCAAACATTTAAAGAATTGTCTAAGAAGTAAATAAGGACAAACATTTTCAAACAAAGTTTAAATTAGTTAATTGACTAAAAGTTTTCAAGAGTCAGATCCTGTAGATAGAGAACTTTCTTTGTAAACTGTATTTTTATTTGTAATTGGCTCTTAGTTAAAAAACTAATTTAAAATTCTTTTAAAATTTCTTTCCACAACACAACACAAAAAAAAAGATGGAATTTCTATTCTAATATGTTCGTGAAAAAAAAACTAAACTTATTTTATTTTTTTATTGAAATATACAAACTAAATCAGACAAATCTTAAAACAAAAGACTCGCACACGTATAATTTGATAAATGGAAATAAACTCAAAGGGTAAATCAGCCGACAAACAGCCTTTGAATAGTGTTCCCCTGCCGAATTGCATGTCTTTATAAAACAATGGCCTCATTGGGAGGTTTGTGTTGTGTGTTTGGTTTTATATTTTGCAGACATTTCGTCTGAACTACACCGGCTAATAATGGACATTCCTTTTCATAAAACAGTGAGGCTTTTGTTTTAATCTTCCTCTCATCCAAATGGAAGATATCTAAAACAACTGTGGGATAGTGGATAGGATGAATAAGCTAGAGAACTCAAACCAGACAATTCGAGACGTACTTTACTTGCATATAAGTATATAAAAGTATGCATATATACATTATAGTATAGACAGCTGCTGTTCAAACTTAAAGATTCAATGTCCTTTTGCCAACAACGGTCAGTATATATAGTGTCTGTTTGGATGATATTATGCGGTATTATGGTTTACTTCTGGCTTAATGTTGTGAGCATCATCGTCCATTGCCAATTATCATGTTACAAACACAGGCAGCAAAGAGTCTGCTTGGTTTCGCGGCATTTTTAATGTCTTAGACATTTTGAAGTTTCATATAACTATGCTTCACCAGTTACAAAGAAAAACCGCGTTCAGCGGAATGTACAACGTACATATAAGCAGATGTCTTCTGGAAGATCTTTTTATTTGGCATAGATATGTCACTGGTATACGAGTATTTACAGGAAACTAACAATGGTGCCGCTTCGTCTACTGGGAAAGAGCGGGTTATTATTACACGTATATGTACACCTATTGATGTCATATACGAGTATATTACGGGAATCACACGAGTGACAAAATGCCATTAATTCGAAAATATTTTTGGTCATTAGTTGTAATATTTCATGTGGCAAGTGACAGGAATAATGGTATTTTGCCACTCATTTGAGTTTATTAGCATTAGTTTTATTGAATAAGCTTTTTTGAAAAATATACCTGCGAGAGCCTACTGAAGAGTATGATAGTAAGTAGGTTGAAATTGTGATTTGGTGAAATAATGCAAAGCAACAAGATGGCGCAAATCTAATTAGGAAATATTTTGTATGAGGTATTTTTGTGAGACCAAATACTCCTAGAGTATACTTGTCATGAAAAAGTTCTTCTCGGACCCTGCAAAAAATTGCAGGTCCCTTAAAATCACGCAAACAGGGATGCTTGAGAGCTACAAGTCACTAGGCCCTGGTTCTTTACGAGCTGTTGCGTCACCAAATTAATTTATTTTATTTTTTTGAATAATGACATAATGTAAGCATGCCATAATTTTTGGAAAAATGGCGTCAAATGTCATAGTGCTTTGACAATTATGTATATTGTAGACAGATAGAGAATTAGTTGAAGAACAAATCTCAAATTGTTAGTCAGATATTTTAGAGGCACTTGCCCCAAGATGTATGCACTTCAATTATTTAATAGATTTTCTTTTTTTCAAATACACTTTGCAACTCGAAGCTAGATTTCTATAAGAACGAGTACTTATGATAACTTGTGAATAGGTCTGTCTCCCTGATTAAAAGCTAGCGTACGTTTTTGTAAAAAATGAGGACAAAAGATGTGTATCAACCCAGGAGGTAGGTCGTCATTTTGCCGAATTTATTTTTTCAAAACATAATGTTATTCATTTTATACGAACACTCACAAGGAAATAGCTTTGTATTTTAGCCAATTACTGGATTAGGTCTCCTAAAACAATTCGGGTCATTGAAGAACTTGAATTCTTCAGGCTTAGATAATTTATTAAATTTTGTTCCTAAAAATATTGCTTTGTTTTTTGTTGATTTCTTGGCGTATATTTTCAATAAAAGCATTTTTTTCTGGAGTTTTTTTCCAAATGCTTTAAAATGTGCCGATATTTTACTTATTATATAAAATAGGATCAGGAGATGACTTATAAGTGATTATAGACCTATCTCACTTTTACCATTAAAAAGCAAGATTTTATAGAACGTTATTTAACTCAGAATGGTAGATTTTTTTTTTAATAAAACCGTTTCAGTTCTGTTCAGTATGGTTTTCAGAAGCGTAAATCTACAGCAGATGCTCTCCTACAATTTTGTTCCCAAATCTTTATCAACCTGGATAGAAAAAAGTGAACGGAAGGTCTATTGGCAGATATTACTAGGACATAATTGTATATCATGATTTGTAACTGACCAAAATTGGTTTTCGGGGTTGTATTTGGAACTTGTTCGGATCTTACGTAAGAAATAGATATCAAAGAGTAAAAATTGATAATATCAAGATCAAAGCAAAAATTCTTAACAGTGGAGTACCTTAGGTTTCTATTTTGGGACCAATACTGTTTTTGATCTTTATTAATTCTTTGTTTAATTTGAAATTCAAGGGATTACTAACAGCGTATGCGTATGATTTAGTTTTGCTTATGGGTCAGATAGTCCTTTGAGCCCCATATCGGATATAAATTTTGATCTTTATCTTGTTAAGAGCCTGGTGTGCTCAACATAAATTGATTATTAGTTCAAAAACTTAACAAATGATTTTCTATTTGGTGGATCATTATAAGTTTGAAGCTGAGGTCATCTTTCATTCAACTAACTATCAATGATTAAAATTAAATAGTTGCTCTTGCAATAACAGGTTTTCCTCTGGTACTTTTAATGGTTCATTATAGGCTGTAGCGAAAAATGTTTTGTGATTGAACAGTGAAAACGTTGAAGTATATTTATTGGGGGCTGACTATTAATTGTTCTTTTATTGTTAAATTGTTTAATTTAATCGATCTCAATTGTTGTTTATTTTGTAAAGTTAACTTTAAAGGGTCGCCCCACCCATTTGTTTTATATTTAACATTTAATATTTATATTATTCGAAAAGTGGCACTACATTTTTTTCATAAGGCTAACAACTTAATAATGATTTCTCGCATATGAATAAAGGATTTTGAAGAATTCAAAAAGAATTTCGAAAAGAAATGAAAAATTTATACTTTTCTATCCAAAAACTTCCCATAAATGCATTTTTGCATTTTTTCCATGTTGCGTCACGAAAAAAATTCAAATAAATTTACAAGAAAAGAGCCTATTTAAATATGTAAAATCTGACGAATAACTCCATCAAATAAAGAGAATAAACTATTTTTAAGAATAGTACGGGTAAAATAGGATAAATAAAACAAAAAAATTGATACCATAATGAAACTTGGTGAAAACGTTTCATGAACCAGGAGAATGAAGAATCAAAAGAGTTTATAAAAATATTTCATATGGAAGGGTGTTTTTTTTTGAGGGGAAGAAGGGGGAATTTGTGGTGTATCAAACGGAAAAATTTACTTTGGTACAACCAAAGCATATAACACATGTTTTGAAGATAGTTTTTAATGCTTAATCGAATGACGTGAAGAGCAAATCGATGCGGCATCCGTTAAAAAAGTTTCTACCATTTTAATGTTAGGATGACTACATTTTTAGTATAAAAGTTAAATATTAGCGAATACAAAATGAAAATAATGGTTCATTGATGAAACTTTGTATCAACGGTTCATTTTCATTTCATAAAAAGCAATAGTAAGAAGAATCCATAAAAATATCTTTGGTGAGCAGTTGTTTTTTTGGAGGGTAAGGGTAGTGGTAGGAAATAAAATCTGTAAAAAAAAATGGTACCTTCATGAAACTTGGTAGAAATGTGTTCTGAACTACCCGAATGAAGACTCAAAAGAGTCTATAAAAACATCTTTAGTAAAAGGGTGTTTTTATAGGGAAAGAAAAGTATAATACTTTTTTTCAAAAACAAATATTGTTTTAAAAAACAAATAACACAAATTACCCAAATCCACAAAAACACATTTTCACCCTTGATATTTTTGTAAATTCTCATCAGTTGTCATTCCCAAAAAAAAACACCTGTTCACCACAGATTTCTTATGAATTCTTCTGCTTATTGTTTTTTATGACAAATATACTATTGATGCCAAATTTTATCGATGGATCAAAATTTCCAATTGGGTTTCGGTTGTAACTAACTTTTATGCTGAAAATGTAATTATCCTTACATAAAAATGGTAGTTACTTTTTTCACAGAGACTACATTGATTTTTTTTTTGTATGTAATTTGATTCAGCATTAAAAACTACCTTAAACAAAATAATTATATGCTTCGGTCCTACCAATTAAAATTTTCAATTTGATACACCACAACTTCCCCCCTCTCCCTCTCAAAAAAACACCCTTCCATGTGAAATATTTGTATAGACTCCTTTGATTCTTCATTCTCATGGTACATACAACGTTTTGACCAAGTTTTACGGTGGTACCAATTTTATTTTTATTCGAAGACTTTTCTGTACTATTTTACCTTTACTATAAGTTAAGGGCTCTGAAGTGGTTATAAGACTCGATCAAAAATATTTGTTTGTAGAAGCACAGGGTTTTATCCAAATTCGGCCTTAAACATAAAATTTGGTTAAATGTAAAAATAATTGTAAGGAAAAGGGAAATTTGAATTTGGTCCGACCTGCCCAAACACTTGATGCTGCGTTACTTCCGCGCGTCAGTTTTTCATATATTCTTTTCGCTTTTGGAATTCCCTACCGCGCAAGTCAAGAGAAGTGAATGACTCGGCGAAATAAAATGACAAACTAAGTATTCTTTTAAACAAATACTCGTATACCTGCAATATCTTCTGATTTTCCTCTAACTTACTTTCTTTTTCTAGCTTTAAGTATTTTTCTTTCAAATGTTAGCAATAAATTATGAATAAGAACTTCCTATTGCACTAGGAAATATAATTTTTTCTTTCATTATGTCTGTCCAAAAAATCGAATTTCTATACGAATTTAGCCATTAAAAACTGTCCCATGGGCAGAGAACAGAAAGCGAAATGTGTTAACTGTCAATGCAACCGTCCTGCAAGTTACTGAGGGCACTGTCAAAACTCATTTAAAAAAAAATTAAATTCGAAGAAATTCGTAGTTTTGGGAAGTACACGAACAGATATTATTATCTACTAAGAAAATGTCATATTCTAGCTTTCATAATTCAAATAATACTGTGCAACATAAATTTGTTTACGTTGAATTTTTGTTAGTTTCTATTCTCTTATAATTTGTTGAATACGGTTAATGTAATCATTCGTTCTAACTGTTTGCTTTACAGTAACGGCATCGAAAATGTGTTGGATACAGGATATTGCATGAGTTACATCTTTTAGTCTAATTAAAGTTTTGTTTAGCGATAACAATAGCTAAAAAACACACCAAATCAATCAAATTGTTTTATTCTGAGCTATGAAACAAACAATTAATTCCATTTAATTAGCCAAAGCACACTGCAAATGTAGCAAATGTTTTGACACGTTTTCACTGATCCGGTGTGTTTTCAACCCTATGCTAGAATTACATCACCTGACTGTCAAATTTGTCATATTTTTGCAACAAAACCTGGCCACATCTATTCAAAAAATTTATAATTTTCTTCAAAGTCATAACAAAGACAAGTCAAATATGATGAAAATATGCCAGAAAACAATGAGGAGGTTGGTTAGTTGCCTTGTGTTTTTTCTTTATTTGCAAAATGATGTCAGCATAATACTAAACCGTGCAAGTACCTAAAATGAGGGAAAATTAAATATCAGTAGCACTTGTCAACTTAATCACAAAAACGCTGCCAGACTGAAGACTATTTAGTCAAAAGGGGTACAATAATGAAAAAAAAAATATGACAAAATGTCACTCAGTACTGGTACTAGAAAATAACATGATCAGATGTTTCTCTACAAAAAAGTCGTCTTGAGCACGTGTAGAAGTACTTTTTGTTTTTTTTTTTTCTTATCAGACATATGATTGGTTCTAAAAATTTGGAGCGATATTTCAATTTAGTTCTTTCTTCAAAAGTGCAAAAAAGTTATGTCCATTCTTCTTTCACAGCTGATGTTCACCGGTTAATCCTACCATAACAAAGCTGTTTCATACTCAGTTCTTCTATGTTCTGACAGTTTTCACACACTTTTGCTGTCTGTTCTGATCTATTTTTTCTTCACTAAATTGGTAGGTAATGTAATTTTCATTTTGTATTATGGTAAATTCAAAAAAACATTCGGCTTCAATACATTTTTTGTAAAAAAATGTTCATTTCCAAAATTCATCAAAGCCATTTCTCAATATAATTTGCTAATTGATGGCTTGACAGATGGGGGACGAACTATTTTTTGATAGAAAAAGTGTATTTCGTCTATACAAATATCACCCAAATGCCCAAAAATCACTTTTTCAGGAGCAGTAAAAAATTTCTGAAAATTTCTTTTCTGTTTTTTAATTCAGCGACATTGTTCCTTTTGAATAGAATTTAGTAGTTGATGACTTGAGAGGCATAAAAGACGACCTATATTTTGACGAAAAAAGCGTATTTCGATCCAAATTCAGTTAAAGGAAGTGAAAATTTCATAATCCATCAACATTTTAACAAAACAAAAATTGTTTAAAAAAAAATCACTTCACAACCACTACTGAATACCTGATGAAAGAATGATTTGCTTTTATTTTTGTTTTTTTTTTTGGTGAGAGAACCATATTTTACCTGAATTTTATTTTTAGATCTCTCACAAATGAGAAACGTGTTCCGCGCTTAAGTACACCGGCCATTTTGTCTGATTTTTCGATCAATTAACCGAAGCATGTACATCAGTGTTTCCTAACCTTTTTTGTTTTATGCCCTACAAATCTTTTCCAAAATTCGTATGCTCCCCCAACAATTTTTTTAACACTCAAAATATTGAAAAGTTCACTAAAAAACTTGAATAATTACAAATTACAAAGAAAACACCAGAACCAGATTTTTTTTTCTTTAAAATCAGTTTAAAAATTTTTCAGGTGATAAACAATTTCATTTATAACGGTATCAGTCAGTCACTTCAAGTTTTTCGGACTTATGAAACCTATCAAAATTTGTATTGTTAATATATTTTGTCTGACATATCAATAAGGGTAGCGAAACCAAATTTCTTAGTTTTTGCTTCGATAAGAGATTGAGTTTTTCGAAAACTTTGACTAAATAACTCACAAATATTTATGAATCTTACCATCTTACAGTTTTTCATTGCCGGTTTCTCACTTAAAGGAACAATTCACAACTAGGCAAAATCGAGAGTTTGAACAAGCCAAGATCGAGAACCGACATTTTTCGAATATAAATGAGTGCGAAAAAGAGATCTTTTTTCTCAAACGCATTAATTTATTTTTGGATTTTAAAAGGGTTGCAATGAATCAGGATGGAATATTGCCCCCTCCCTGTAAAATCGAATTGCCCCCCTGTGGATCGTGGGCCCCACGAAATAAATTCATTCATTCATGAAAGATATATAAAATTTTTAAGATCCAAAATGTTATCATTCACGATATACATTTGTTTTATTGTTTGTGAGAACATCAATAAAGTATGATTAAGTTCCATATTTTATTCGAGAACGAGATCTTACAAGCCCTGCTTATTGTTCCCTCTAACCTTTATTTTTGAAATATACATTTTTATAATTAAAAAACCTTTCGTACAGCGTTTGTTCTAGACCAAGATGCCTCCTCTAATCCTTAACTTATTATATGTACCTCTGGTATTCCTCTAGGCAGACATTTTGGTCCCCTTCTTTTTATCTTTTCTGATTGACGGTATGGAAATATGTATCAAAAATTCTTTTAATACATTTCTTTATGGTGAAAAACCAAATTTTGAAAGACTATTTTGTCATTACGCAATTCTTAAAAATCAACGAAAATTGTTGTGAATAAGCAAAACTTTTTCTGAGCAGTGAATTTCTCTAAATACCTTATTTCTGTATATTTTTTACTGCAGTTGCAACGTTTATTTTAATTTACCAGAAATTAGTAAGTGCAATAAATTACGCTTCCTTTTGTTTCTTGTGCAAAAATATTTTATCGTAGTGATAGTTTCCCTTTCTTTTCAAAAATAAAACAATATTTTCTTTTTTTCTTAATTTTTTGGAAAACATTTGATCCTTCGTTTCTTTTTTTATTGATTCTCCTTCGATTTCGCTTAACATAAAAAAATAATAATATATTAATAATTATAATTATTATAGAAATACCTTAAAGTATATTTTCAATATTTACAATTCCAGTTGGCAGTTGGCACTGCATTAATACACGTCAAACAAAATAAAAAAATAATTATATATAGAATCTACATATATAATTTTTTTTTATAAATTAATTTTCACAAAATTTTTTAAAAATTTTATTCAATTTGGTTTTTTTTTTAAATAATTTTTTTTTCTTGTTACTTTACTCTCTCTTCGTGTTAAAATTATTTTAACAAATAACTTATATAACTTAAGAAAATTGCAGAAATATATAAAAAAAAAATAATAACAAACACAACAAACAAACAAAAATGCACATGAACTATAAACAGTATGTAGATTATGATGGAACATTACTAATTTTATTATTAATTATTAACCTTCTTTTTGCTACTGCCAACTACTTTTATTTTGTTTTTTTTTTTGTTATTAAATTTACTTTTCTGTACTATAATTTTTAAAACATATTTTTCATTTATATATAATATAATATATTAAGTCTTAAAATGTATATATATAATTTAACTAAATCACATTTTTTTATTTATAAACAATACACAAAGTTGATTACTCAATCAGGTTTTTTTTTTTTGATTTTTTGTTTTTTAATTTTTTAGTGAAGAGGAAAATTTACATTATGTTTGAAAACACACTTTTAATTTACATCTACTCGTATTATATTTTATTTTCGATATTTTAGATTATTTCTTTTGATTTCGTGTTTTCAATACAGCTTATTGCAATGATCTTTTTTGACACTTAACAGAAGTTTTGTCTATTACAAATTTTTAAAAATAAAAACAAAAAAAAAACTATTATTCATTTACATACTTCGAACAAATCCATCTGGCTTCAATCGTTTTACTCTCAGAGTAAACAGAACAAAATTCCTTCAAAAAAATGTATAATGTGTACTTCTTGTTGCAATATTAAGTTGAAAATTGTAAGGAAATTTTTGAGGTCAAACTTGATTAATGAAGAGTGAGGAATATAATTTCCAGAGCATTTTGTATAATTTTTTTTTATGGTTTTTACAAAGAACCTTCGAGTCTGGATTTATTTTTTTTCTGTACATATTGCACTAATGTTCATTATAGTATGCGGACAAATCTGGAAAATATACTCTGTGGTTGTTTGAAGCAAAAGCTTGAACTTTTTTTTTGAAAATTCCAAGTCGATTAAATACAAATTTGAAAACTTTATTTTGAGGTTGCCGGCGGATATTGATGGTCACTTGGTTTCGAATTGTTTCGAATTGCCTGAAGGGACTTCTAGTTTGAACTACGACATGGATGCTGCAAAAATACTGCGTTTTCGATTGGTGATTCCAAAGTAATTCTCAGAGCTCTTTGACGGTGTTCGCATTGGATTGAAAAACTGGATTTTTTTGACGTTTCAGTACTCACATCTCGCTCCCACTTCTTCAGTAAAGGAAGATGTAAATACTGACACGTCAAAAAAATCCAGTTTTTCAATCCAATGTGAACACCGTCTTTAACAAATAGCAATATATCACCCCCACTTTGATTTACAAACGTCAAAGTCAGCACTGTGGCGAATTATTATATCAAAATTTGCTGTAGAATTGTTTTTTTTTTTCGCTTTACACTTTGAAATTTGACACTTGCGATACAATGAGAGCTGCCATTCTTAAAATTTGACAAATTCATAAAGTTCCCTTTTCTGAAATTAGTTCCAGAAGCATTTCGTAATCTTTAAAGATGAAGAATTTTCATTTAATGACCAATCGACTTCGTTTTTGACTTAAAGTTCATATTTTTGTGTAAGAGTTGATTTCTTTCCTGTTTTTACAATTCTAAAATCAAAAATTCGTCAAGTTTTCACAAAGATTAGCGTCACTGATGTTTATTAGATATTTCGAAACAGACCCTCGAATTTAAAATATGTAAATTTTAATTTATTATAAATAAAATGAAGGAAGAAATTGAAATTGACTTTTCCTATCGTTAATGTCATATTTTTCTCTAAATACAATCACTAGGGAACCGATCCATTAGAGAGCAAAAATTTGACATAACTTGTCAGCCATTTTGTCTTCGTTAAAAAAAAATAAGCTGTGTATTATGAAGTTTCATTTTGACATATTTTTGTTCTGTTTTAGAAGCTGCGGAAGTTGAATACAATTTACATGAAAAAATTTTGATTTACTTTTGAAAAAAATAATTTTAATAATCGTGTTTGCGCTACATTTTTTTTTTTAAATAGAACTTTTCAAATATACATTTTCTTACATGCATGTTACATATATTATAATATTAAACAAGAAAAATATAATTTTAACATCTAACACTGGTCAAGTTCAATGCAAGCTAAATATTTAACAATTAACTGTTTAATGGCTTCTGATCTAAATTTATGTATGTTTTTTTTTCTTTTTGCAACTGACTAACCATAGGCAATTAAATAGCTAGCTGTCAAAATAGATAACTTGCGTTGATCCCGGCTTAAATTGATTTTTTTTTATAATTTTCAAAAATAAAGTAGATCGCAAGATTCACAAGCTGCATCGTGTGTGCCATAATATGCTTTCAGCAGAGCCCATTATGCGTGCATCTTCGGAATATGTGCCTATTTAGGGGCAGACGTGCGACTTCGTCGTCCTTTGACGTGATACTTTTAAATGTGGGTCCGCCAAAATGGACGTGTTTGCAGCAGTCTGACTTTACACCAAAGCGAAGCGGTACCCAAAGCTGCATCTTATCTGATGTGTAAACATCCACATGTATTTTTCCCTCGATCACCATTTAGAATATAGAACGTAATGGCACAGATGGAGTAGATTTTCATTGTTAAACACCAAACTATAACTCTGTGTGTATGTGTGTGTGTGTGTATAGTTAGTTGATTCTATCTCCCCTTTTGTTGTTTTGTTTTTTTTTTTAAATGTTGTTGATGTTGCTGTTTAGTCAATTCAGCTAACAATCATCGACATCCACAACCAACTACTGTCATATCCTGATAGCTCTTCAGGACAACCGACTTCTCATCGTTGAGATATAGCATCGAGATGCTTGTCAATTGTGTTGGCACACAGCATGGCTTTGGTACTTTACCTGGATGGATATTATTGACTAACGTTTGTATCACCGCATGGTTGGTTGTGTTCAAATGCTCGGCCAGCGGAAACGGACACTTTCCATGACAGTAGTAGGCATCATAGCCCGGTGGCGCCACAATCCAATCGGCCCACCCCACATCAGCAAAGTCCACATACAACGAATGCCGTCGGCAAATTTCATCGTTGTTTTTCCTTCTGTGCGATTTTCGCGTATGATGCGCTCGTTTCGGTCGACTCATCTCCCGTGCCGATCGCGATTTATGCCGACCATCGTCGGTATAGGTGAACAGCAATGGCTGTTTGTGCGACCATTGTTCGGGTGTTTCATTTGCACTGCGTCGCAGGCGAACGTGATTGTGTGGCGCTGGCTTAAGATGCTTTGCTGTTCGGACCTCAACCAATAGGCCGTAGTTATTTTTTGGTGTTGCTAGCCATCGATCGACAGCTGGTTGTACATCAAAATTGACAATTTCTGTGCTATTTAGGCGGATTTGTTTGCTATCGAGAAGCAAATAGCTTGGTTCTCGTTTGCCTTTGATTCCAACTTTTAAAATGTCATAAACTAAGACTTGGTATGCGGTTCGGTGGGCTGCAGCTGTCCGGCCAAGGCTGCTTATTAGATCGCGGTTTAGACTAAGTTCGGCAGCTTTTAGTTTTTCTTCTGCGGGTATTGTCCTCACGTCGAAGTGTAATCTAAATCGATGATGATGCGGAAATCGTTCGTCGATTTTACTATCTGAAAATAAATAAAAGATTTATTTTTATTATTAATAAATTATATCAATTAAATATTTCTTTAATATAAAATAGTTATGAAGTTAAACATAAAATTTAAAAAAAGTATACACAGAAAATAACTTCAAGTGTGGTGTCACCCTTATATTATATTTATGTCGTCAATCAAATATGAAAACATCGTGTTGTCAAAATTTGAAATGACGCCATTTAACAAAAATGGCTTCTCCCAGCATTTGACAATTAATCCGACGGGAAACTGTATTTGTGTGTGTTCAAATCTACTCCTTCTTGAAATCGAGAACAGAAAAAGACTCCAAAAACATTACTCGGAACAACCAATCAAAGGCTTTTGGAGTAGAAGGTAGGAGTGAAGATGGAGTGCAAAACGAGTACTCCCAACGTCCAATTAAAAACGATATTGCACCTAATCCACCGGAATTGCAAATATATATATATATACGATTGTGCATGCAGAGAAGACAAACGATTGTAGAATTAGGCCCCTGGTCTCCTTTCTGTTCTTCACAAGACAGCTTGAAAAAATGTTTATATATACTTGGCACTTTGCTAAGATGGAGAAAACTTAACGAAGACTTTGTTTGCTTGTTAAGTGCTGTTAGGTGTGTTCCACACCGAGTTTCAAACAGTTTCAGACCGCCAGATTTAGCGCTAATCCGTTCTACAAGTCAAATATTGTACTGGTCCGCTTTAAATCTGGCGGTCTGAAATTTGAATCTGTTTGAAACTGTTTGAAAAAAAAACTAAAGAACAGAGGTATTGTTTTTAATGAATAGGTAGATATAAAGGTGTTTTTTATTTCTGAACTTAGAGCGGGAAACTGAACTGTGCTGCAGAAGGCGGTTTTCTTATTTAATTCAGAATAGAGTACTGAACAGAGTCGGAACGTATTGAGTATGTTCTGAAAATCCTCTGAACCAAGCGTGCTCTGAGCGCTCTGAATTATTTTTGAAACACCTCTGAAGATAAGCTTTCAAAATGCTCGTGTTCAGCATTTGACACTTTATCTGCTCAGTTATTTTATTATGACCTCATAGATCAAGTTCTGAACACTCAGAAAAAAAAAAACTGTCATCTTCATTTGATTTCTTTTCTAAAGTTTTCAAATTGTTCTTATTTATTTTTTTTTCGTCGTGCTCTGCTCCGAAATTTTACATTTAAAACGTCAAATCAAAATTAACGAAATATCATTGATGGAGAAAGTGTTTTTCTTTTAAGTTCAAAGTCAAAGCAGATCCTAAATTGTTAATAAAAATATGTGTTCTTTTTATAGCTTAAGAGGGTCATTTTCGCTGAGAAGGCTCCAGAGACGGTCGCATCGTTTCTGTAGCTTTGCAAAGGACTACAAGCCACACAAGGATTATGATAGCCGTTTAGTGTGAATAGGCCTTTGAGAGCAAAAGAGCCACGAACTTGCATTTCTTTATTGGAACATGATAGCAGGAGACAATGACGGATTAGGTGAATTACTTTGTTTTCGTTATACATTTAAACAACCCAACCAATCAGAGATTATTTCAAGATTCATAGAGATTTTTAATTGATCTCAGGCGAGGTGCATTCACAATACACCCTGCCAGCTTTGCATCGATATTCGAAAATCTCTACAATCTTTGCAAAAGTCATACGACCTTTTCAATGTGAAAATCTCCTTTAACAAGTTATTAATTGGCTAGTGAAAATTCACAATCAAAAATTCTTAAAATGTACGAGGTTGGTCATGCTGATTATATTTTTAAGTCTCGATGGCGTTTCATGGTGAGTGAGAATCCTATGAACATAGAAAAAGTCCACAATTTAAAGTTCTTCTATTGTCATTTTTTCAAATAAATAAATCATAGTAAAATGGGTGATACAAAAATGTTAGTTGAAATCCCAACAAATTTCCATTCGCAGTTTTTTAGAATGCATCCTGTAGGTTTCAAACTATAACAATATCAAAATGTTATATTTTATAAATTATACTAATTTAAGATTGTGTTTTGTTTTCAAAATTCTAAATGAGATCGTTTATTCAAAATTTTTCTAAAACAAAAACTTAATTCGCATTTCCTCCTCGCAGCTCATGTGCAAGGCACTGTAAGACTTCAACAAGGTAAATCAACACTATTTCCCCGAAACTTATTGGGCATGTCAAATTTTGTATACAAAATTCATCTCAAGAATTACGCGTTTCCATGAAATGTTTTGCGCGCGCAAAAATTTGAATTATTTTAAAATTTAAACAAAATTTTCTGCGAAAATAAACTTTATTTATAAATATCAAAATAACTATACAAATATAATCATATACTGTATGAAACTTAATATATACAAATTTAGTATAACAAATTTTTGCAGAACCAAAAAAGTTGTCTACAATCCAGTCTAGATGTGTATATGTAAATGTTCTTAAAAAAGTTTAGCTCAAGGATAAGTATTTTTTTTTCCTAATCGAAATCGGTTAAAGGTGTGTTAAATATTTATAAAAGAAAACTAATTGATAGAAAACTTAAAAAGCAATTAAGAAAAAAAAAAAAACACTACAAAATATAAAAATTTATTTAAACAAGATAAATCGAATGTAAACAATATTGATGTTTTTTTTTTTTGTGTAAATTAATTTATGCTTTGTGAAAGCGTGGCGCAGAAATTTTAATTGCATACAAAAACTGTAAAGAAAAACCTCACTTAATTCTAAATAAACACATTTAACAATTATAGCTTTGCTAGATATCTGGCGCGTGTTTTTTTTTGCATCAGTTCAGTTTATTAAACAATCCAATGCCGGATTAAGTCTTGATGATGCCTAAGGCATTTATTGTTGTTTGGGGCTCATATTTCTTATATCAATCATTGAGAAACATACAAATTGTCATCCAATGAATTCTGGGTAATTAAAAATTGTATGGTGTATGAAAATGTTGCATGAAATGTTTGTGGTGTATGAACTAAGAAATATAAAGGTTCCAGAAGGTCTTGAAAATGCTTGTTTGAGCATCAGTAATGTACAAAACAATATTATGAACTTTTGTACATAATTTGAAAATTCAATTTAGTTTTTATTTAGTCGATCCACCTAAACAAAAGCAAATTTCCTTTTAATTTTTTTAATCTTCTTCAATTTATAAACTAAGTAAAAATATGTTAGTATTCCCGTCACTCCAAAATTTAATCATATTTGTCACATAATATTTTAAAAAATAACGAGATATTGAAACTACCCGAAATTTGGTTTTCCATAGTTTATGTATAATGAGGCCCTTTTTTGAGTAAGATTATGTCCAAATCCAATACTGTATCATACCAAATGCCTCGTTTGAAAATTCAACGAAATCTTAGATTTTCATATGAAATTGAAAATTTCAATTAACAGAGAAAAATAACAGATGATTACTTTCTAGGTGTGTTGCTGCCGGTATGGTGTGTCTGTAGATATAAAATAATTGTATCTAATTATTTTTTCTTTTGGTTTATTTTTTTTTTTTTTACTTTAATTTATCTATCTTCACCTGGGCATTATAAAGATGTGCAAAAATTAGGATGGTAATAATGAAGTTAGCACATTTCGGCAAGCTGTCTTTATCAATTTGATTTTGTTTTTTTTTTTGTTTCTGAAAAATATATTTAGTGTATACGTGCTAAAATGCACGATCGCAATGTTTTTAAGAATTAGATGAATGAAAATGAAAATTATCATGTTATTATTAAATACAAAATAGTTAACTTTATTTAATTTTTTTTTGTCTTAGGGCCAGTTTTTCAGTGCTGAGTTAACCCCGAATTAATTCAGAAGCAATTTTTCAATTTAAAATTAACTTAATCTTTTAGTTGTCAAAAATATATTGAAATCGATGTGCGACACTATGAATGTCATCCTTTTTTGCCTTTCACTATCGAAATTCCGATGGCCCAACAGCAAAAATTGCAAAGAGTTCAATAATAGCTTAAACTATCAAAATCTAGATGACGTCACAAGAGAAAAGGCCTCAATTTGGTCTTTGAGTCAACTTAAAATTCAAATTGACAAAAAAAAACATGTTTCTGGAGTGAATTTAGGGTTAACCCCGAGACAAGGATGTTCTCGCATTGAAAATAGACCCTTAGTGTCATATTTTTCTATAGCAGTGTTATATTTCTATGTTTTTCGAGCAAATACTCAATTTTATTCAAACAAGTCAAGAAATTGCCTAGTTAAAAATCATTTCAGAAAAATCAAAAAAAAAAAATCAATATTTTTAGGTTCTTAGGTTGTTAAAATGGTTTAACTGGATATATTTTAGAACACATCTATATTAATTGTATACTCATATTTTGCGTTATTAAATAAAGAATTAAAGAAAAATACTTTCAATCCAAAACTAATGTGCAGGTGGTTTTTGGCGGGTGTTTTGGCATACATTGAATACATTTAAATTTTGGAATAAAGCTAGTAGATATTTGATAAAGAGCATCAGCAATATACGTATAAGAATAGGTTAGTTCGATTTGTAAAAGTATTTTCCTTAAGATTCGATTAGTCCCAGATTAATTCCTAAACTTCAAGATTTACAAAATAAATTTGTATGTAAGTCTTCGAGATTTGAAGAAGATTTGAGGTAAATAATATTAAATCTCAGATTAGAGTTTAGTGGAAAAGTAGTATTACCTTACAAAATCAAAAACCAGTGGTTAGAATCTGGAATTTATAGAGTGCTTAAGAAGTCATAACAAAGCTTTAAAGTTAAATTCAGATTTGAGGTCAAAGTCTTATCTTATGTTGCGTTTAATCCTGAGAACGGGTTTTCAATGTGATTGGAAAAAATTTCAATAAACCGCACCCAATAGAACCCTAATAGTACCAAAGTAAATTTGTGTTCAGTTAGCAAAATTTAATAGTAATTTTATGAATTGTTACGCACAAACTTATTCATAAACGCATGTAAGGGACTGTGTAGATTTACCACGTCTCTAAACACAGAAATAATATTCTTAAAAGTAATGTTAAATTGAATAGAGACATGTTTAAGGAGCTTATAGTTTAAAATGTATAGCCACATAAGGATATTTTGGTATTACATGACGTAAATGTAATCGTTAAAGGGAGCCTTAATAAAGGTTTATACATAGAATAACTATTTTCCTCCATTGAGAGGTGATTAAATGAATTGTAGTCAATACCAGCTTAAATTGTATAAGCCCTTACTTATGCTGTATTCATCGTTGCATAAATTCTTATTCATAAAACATTTTCTTACTCATTTTAATTACAATGGCCCTGTGTCAAATAAGAATTAAAAACAAAAAATTCTATTACGTTAATTATTCAACCTCTAAACACACGTTTAATTTAAAATGGCTCTATTCAACGTCACATAATTTTTATGAATAACATTTTGACGTTAAGAAACATTGTAACTTTTCGAAGTTTTTAAAATGAGTTTGTGAATAAAGTTATCCATAGGAAGTAGCTTTTTATAGTTAGCAAATAATAGTTTTGCTACATTCGGGAATATACTTTCTTTATTTCATGTCCACTTTTTTGATAATTTTTAATATTTTGAACATACAAAAAGCTTGTGAAAATGCCTCCAGATGTCAAACACATGTTCGGAAAATAAAGCTTGATGTTTTAAAAGTTAGCTTGGGCAAAAATGTTTGCCTTGTTATTTTTTGAAAACACTTCTTTTATGTCAAATGTCACCATTTCTTCTTCACTTTTTTTTGTCCAAAATATTAAAAATTGCTAATTTTTAAATTAAGGTAACACCCTTCGATTTAAAACATGGAAGTTCCCAAAAAGTGGCAATACTGAAATTATACCCAAAGAGTGTCGACTAAACAACTACATATCTTTTGAGGCACTGTTTTTTTCGTAAGACTCAGTTGACATCTGGAGGCATTTTCTTAACTTTTCTCATGTTCAAACTATTGAGATTTACCAAAAACTTAGACATTAAGAAAGTATGTCTCCGAAAAAAGGCAGCACTGATATTTTAACTGAGACTCAAAACCAATTTTGAAAAACATTAACCGTTGTCATAACCATGGAAATTGTCCAAGTTATTTAGGTTTTTTTTTATTGTTATTTGACCAAGATATGAAAAGTATTTTACAAAATTCCGTCCATGTGACAGGATATCAGCAATGGCAGGCAAGCAAAATTTCATCTTTAGAGCATGTCAAAATAAATTTCAAATAATGAAAAATACAAACAGCGCATTGATTTCGGTTTCCTGACCAGATACAGATTGGGCACCACTTTTCAAAATTTTCTCAGGAAACGTCAACTGTTTTCCTAAAATTTGTAAGGTATCACAGCTAAGAAGCTAAATTAAAACTGTTACAGGAACATTAGAAAAAAATCAAACAAAAAAAAAAATAAAATCTTCGCATAGCAGCTAAAACCACGCTTCAATTTTCTCCTGGTCTGAATAAAATTGGCGTATATCAGTCCACCCGTGTAAATTCTAGCTAAATGAACAGTGGAAGCACAGACTGACAGGTGCCATCACGGAAGGTACCTTTAACAAAACCACTTTGTAGGACTTCGACTTCGACTTCTCCATATACTTATATAATTAAGTTTAATTTAAGCTTTGAATTTTTATAGATCACAAGTTTTTATGTCTGCTAAATATTTTAAACTAATTTTCTCCAATTTTATGGTTTTTGTGTTTTACTACCAAATTAAATGCTTTTGCTATATACATAAAAAAGAAGTTATCAACAAATTAAAGATAAATATTCTTCTATCTGCAACAGGTGGTATTGTTCAATATGATATTAAAAACAATAAAAAAAATGACTCACAATGAAATTCGGTCTCATAAACTAAAGGAGGCCAAATTTAAAATAATTTGCGATACTCGAGTCACAAGATTCAAATCACCATATAAAATGTATTGATTTTGTTATTTTTGTTCTTGTTTTAGTTTTTTTTTTTTGTGTGATCTTATTTTCTAATTCAGATCGTATTGTGGTTAATGCGGTTTAGAATTATTTAGTTATAACAATTAAGAAAGACATCGCCACATCATTGATGTCGTCAATTTGAACAATACCTCTATGAATATTTCTTATGAATGATATTTTTTTTTCGTTGCACATCTGGTATACTTGTACATTTATAAAAAAAAAAAACCTACTTCCGAATATAAGATATACACAAGTTTAAATAACTATAAATACTTATTATACTATTGTACTATAAGTAGGTATATTTTTTGTTGTTGGTTATATATTAACAAGATATTATAGAAGATAAAATTTTTTTTGACTGTGTATAGCCAATCAATTGAATTACAAATTACTCACTTGACCGGATTTTAATCAAGACTAAAAACTACTTATTTTAATTTAATTTGATTTTGTTAGTCATTCTTTTATATTTTTTTTTTTTTTATTAAGTACCACTCCCTGCCCTTCACAACAAAAAAAAATATTTTCTAATATCTTAACTTGATAAGATATCTATATACAAATATCTACTATACTTATTCAAATTATTAATGTCTTGTTTTTTTTTTAAGCCGGTGAATAGATACTATACAAAAACTGGAAACAAAAATTAAATTCAAATAAAAAAAAAATTAATAAGCAATATTTCGACTCAATATCTCTTTGAAATATGAATTTCTATTTAAATTTTTTACTTGTTTCCACAAACAGAAGAAAAACAACGAAAAATAATCGCGTGGTATTTTGATCGATTATGATGCGACAAAGAACTTCTGTTTCTCAATGTCCTACTTTTCATTGAACTTGACAAATTTCATGAATTTGCAAGAAATGTCTGGTTTAACGTCTGGCTTATAGTGATGTCTATTTTTAGTTTAAATACTTTGTGATTTCTTCTTTTTAATAAAAATAAATTTTTTTGTTCTGGTGCTTTTCTTAAGAAAACTTCGCTTGAGAGTTCATAAACGCAAAAATGTTTGTACCTAGTACTGAAAAAACTCTTCTTTCATTTTTGAAGGAAAATATTCTATGAAAGAACGATTTTCAACATTTTTAACTATTGGTATCTGCTGACAACAATAAAAGCAGGTTTCATAACAAATAAAAGTACATAAAGCAAATAGAATATCTTTGAACACCAATTTATTGTTGTGATTATGGTTTTACATAAGTTGGGCTGATTTCAAACAAAAGGTTAAAGTACCTATTCTTAATAAAGTCAAAGAACTTTTTTCTATAAATCGATTTTTATTATGTTTTTCGAAAATTTCACTATTTTAGATTTGATTCACACCAAAAACTTTTAAGTGAAAACTTTAATGAATCAACAAAAAAAAAAAGGAGAAGAATTTTCTTATTCAAAATTTTAAACCAGAACTTGAGACCAGCTTCTTTAAATTTAATTTCTTAACACATTTTTTTTTTATTTTTGTGCATCGTCAAACTTGTTGTAAAAAAAAAACACTAAATTAACGATCTGATCAGACATCAAAGTCATAAGCAATAATTATCAATAAAGGTCCATCATCCACCTGAAATTTCTACTTCAATGAACGTTTTTGTTTGTTGGTATAAACCTTTTCATGTCTCTTCAAAATTAATTTAAACAATAATTTTTTTTTTGTAATCTCAACTTCCAGTAAATTGTTTCGCAGACCTTTAAACGTATCCGAAAAAAGGATACAATTCCTAATGAGTTAATGTCACTCAAATTATGTGTCAAATCACGTGGAATTAATAAGTCAGCTAAGAAGGTTTCTGATATCTCAGAACAATGATGGGCAACCTCTTAAATCTGAAAGCAATCCCTCAAAAAACTTCCTTCATTTTTGTTCAAAAAAAGGTAAGACTTTATTTGCTGAATTTGCTTATATCGTTATTACTTCTTCTTCTCTATACAAAAAGTATTGGTTTTGTATTAATATTTAAATTAAATTTAACATTAAAATGAAAAGGGTGAACGCAGGATTTTGGTTAAGAAGGGGGAGTGGCAAACTCATTCATGATTTTGGATAGGGGGTGGGCAAAATCATTTAAAAAATAATTTTGGTACAGATATCTTGTTTTAAAAAGCTTTAAAAAGAAGATAAATTGCCTAATGAATGAAATGTATTGTAATGAGGAGGGGGGGGGGGAAGTTGAGATTCCCAGACGATATAGCGCAAGCTATAGCTTTCATTGAAAATCAAAATAGAAATTTTTTTCTTCGATTTTTAGACGCTTAAAATTGCTAAATTGAAGCTAGTTACCAACTTTTTTTTGCTAAAAAGAATATTTCATTTTCATTACCACTTTCTTATAAAATCACTTTTAATATTTCATAATCGTATTAAAGAGTCTACGTCAATGCCTCTAAGCTCTAACCGAACAAATGTTTTTCATAAAAGTTACTTGATGTTGAATAGGGTAATTCTGAGCTAAAAAAGGTTCATAAATTAAATAATGGCTTCATTTTAACGTAATAGATTTCTCTCTTCGTTACTTTATTAGACACAAGGGCATTTTTATCCTGTTAAAATGTTAAAATGATAAAAAGTTTTGTTGGCTTTATTTTTAAATTTTGCTTAAGCTTTTAACGTAGTTTAACACTTGATACTTTATTACAAACTGCATGGGGATCTTTGCAGGTGGTATTATAAAGTACTAGAATGCTATGTTACCGATCTACTACAAAGAGTACGCGCAGCGTACTAAACTTAAGAAAATTGAAGCCGTTGTATCACAAGGAACAATCTTATGATCCTCAATTAATTTTTACATGCTCTCGGGATATTTCAGTGGACAGCAAGGTTATCATGATCCTTTATTTTTGCGATACATACCATTTGCAATAATGGTGCCTGATAAGTTATGGTTCGAATACAGAACAATTGCAACAATGGCGATGGTGCATGTAAACTTTACAAACAAAAACCTTATAACAGTATTCCAGTATCTATCAGAAGTTAGGCTAAGGCTAAGGTGCATATTCTGACAAAGAATTGTTCTGACGTATTCGACAGAAATTTTTTTCAGAAACAAGTTTTTATACAATGAATGCATTGGAATTCACACAAATGCCATACTTCAAATACCGCATTTTAAACAGACACGCATTTGTCATTGTCCCCCATGAGTTTAAAGGTAACAGACAATGTTGGGAGACTAAGGAGAACTAAGCCTGACGGTTTAAGAGCTATTAAACCTTTTATCTTATCTAAAATGTATATAATTTTTAGGTAGCCACGTTTTAAAGTTAAAGAGTGCCCTTAAGTACCAACCTACTCACCCCAAAAGTTTGGCATCAAATTGCATTGAGCATCAATTAAAAACTGAGAAAATTATATTCCTATACAAGATTTAAACTAAAAAAGAAAAATCATTTGTTGATCATTCATAGATTAGTCGTAAATTTCTGGAAGTTTTCCTGCGGTAAGAGTCCCACACTACTTGGAACAGAATATTGTCAAGTATCTTCTGAGAGTTTTGACCGAAAAAAACCTCACATCATATCTTTCTATGATTTATATGACTGTGATTTTGTAAGTTATTATAACAAAATTACATTTTTGGTGATCTAGGAACTTTCTAGAGCTTCGGCTAATTGCTTTATGAACTTCATCAACGCTTCTAAATGGCTTGACTGCTAACAGAACACATATATTTTTACATTAAGTGCAATACAACAACTTCCTAGACCCTAGGATATCACAACGGATCTACATAGATCTACGTGTGACGGTAACAAGACCAACTGTCAGCTCGTCTACCTAACCTAACCTTGGCTATGTCAAAAAATGCACAGCAGATTGTCTTATAGTTTTGGGATTCTAAGGCCCAGTTTTTCCGTGCGAATTGCGAAATCATCCTATTCTTGGAGCTACATTTATCTGCGTAGATTCCAGAAATTAATTTTTCAGCCCATTAAAATCTTAACTTAACTCGCCTAATTGGGTGAGTTAACTCAGGGACTTAAATGAGAGCTTTTCGCTGTGGTGCCATCTGAATTTTGATAGTGAAAGTGCGATTCCATTGTGACGCCATCTCTATTTTGATGCGTGAAAGGCGTACAAGGGTGATATCAATGGTATCGAACATAGTGACAATAGATTTTTGACAGCTGAAAGATAAAGTTAATCCTCAACTGAAAAAAAACTGTTCCTGAATTAACTCGGGGTTAATTTATTTTCAGGATTTCAGGCTCTTAGCTTAAAAAAGAGAAATTCAATTCTCTTGAAAAAGTGGAGACTTCTCCAAATACACTATTTTTTTCGACATTTTTGTATGGGATTCTTGGTTAAGCATCAGCAGTATACATGGCTTAGACCTTAGATATTACAATGCTTGGGCTAGACAAATATGATTGTGTGACACTATGTGGTTGCTTGCATAAATATTCCAATAGCTGGCATGGACATTTTTTGATACTCTCCAAAAATATCAATTTTAGCGAAACAAAAAATACCTTTAGTTAATTATTGTGTATGTACAACTAGTGTAAGTCCCACATAACGAAATTATCATCTCTGAGCATTCCAACAAGTGATTTTGATTGGACTTTAAAACAGCGATAACAAATATTTTAGGTTCGTATTGCATTTGCTTCGCTTAAATTTTAAGGAAAGAAATCTGTACAGGAAACAAAAAATATATTTTAAAAACTTAAGTGTAGTGGAGACATTTTTATTCTTTTTTCATTCTTATTTTTGAATAGATGGTAACCCTGTGCTTATTAATTTGCAATATACGCTTTTACCTATATTTTACCCTAAAAAAAATCTTATGATTATGAATTACTCGGAATTACCCAAACTTATTTCTTTGATTTAAATTATAAATTCTCAAAGAAAACCCTGGCGCCTTAAATCTTCTATTTCAATATAAATATAAAATTCTTTAATCCTAATCGGTATATACATAAAGAAGGTACTTCAACTTCAAGTGGGTATTATCTTTTAGCAACACCTTCAAAAAAAAAAAATATTTTTACAATCTTTATACAATTCTCATTATTTTTGCGGGAACCTAAACAATAATAGTTAGTTTCAAGGTCATTTTGTGAAAAAGGCAAAGAAATACATCTAGCTCTCAGGTAGAGCTAGTGTATTATTTTTTTTTGTTAAATTATAAATACTTTCTCACATTATTGTGTATGTAGTAGTTGGTATAGGTGCGTTTGATTTTTGCGTGATATTTCTTCAATAAATTGAAACCGTAGAGCTGAAAGTATGAAAACTAAAACCACTTTTAAACTAAAAAAATCAAATCTACTCATAGCACTTTTCACTCTATTCACATCATTGGAATACATTTGATTTATTTGAAGTATATCTCCATCTTCTGGTGATAAATTATAAATTGCGACGTCATTTCAAAAGAACAGCTGTTAGCTGTTTCCGTCACATCCTAATAATAATTATTGTTTCTATCCAACAGATGGATAGCAAAATAAGATATTATTTGCCCCCAACATAACACGACAACTTAAAACTGAATTTATTCACTTTAAATTTAAATAAAAAAAAAAATAATTTATTTGTAAAAAAAAAGAAACTCACCTTGATGTGTAAAACTTCTCACTGTATTCGCTGATTTCGTTAATAAGCCAGGCTTAGGAATATTTACAGAATCAAATTCTTCACCCATAATTTGTGCGTAGAGTTTTTTCATTGCCTCAGGTATGATGATTTTTGATCGATCAATTTTCGGCGGCTTCTTCATGCTAAACAATGATAGAAGGCTATTTTCAATTTCGACTAGAGTATCAGGATCAGGCTTTTTAGCAATCACTGTATTGCTTGTTGTATCACTTAAACTATTATCATCTATATCCACTTGTTGATCATTATTGTGATCATTATTTTTATCACTGTGATATTGTTCACTATGATCATCGTCATCGATTGTTGATTGATTTTCCGATTCCGATTCGGATTCGATGACATTATTCGACGATGTAAGTAGTGTTTGTTCTGTTGTTGAATCCATTTGGAGAATTATTGTCTTTTCTTTAACTAATTTGCTGCTGTTGTCTGAAAGACCACTTCTGCTACTATCACTATCACTTAATTTATTATTAGAATTAATATTATCAATCACTGGAAATGGTAATGATGGAGATGACGACGACGACGACGACGACGATAACGAGTACGACGACAACGACAACGGCAACGATGATGTTGATGTTGATGCTTCCTCGGTGCTAGCAACTTGAACGATGGGTTTTATAGTCGCCAGCACTATAAGGAATAGAAGCCATGCGCCCATGGTCGCTTGCAACTCTGCAAAGGTAAAAAAGAAATTGGATTCAAATTCTATTTGCGATAATATAAAAGAGGATTGTGTGTACAAAAATATATCCTTAAAGAAAGAGATAGCCATATTGACAAAAATATTAAAGGGGTGCTAACCGCACCTAACCCACACACACTCAACATCATTCACGTAATACAGCCAGCCCATCTAGCATCTACAAGCAAAGGAATATTCAACTTTTGACATTTCTGTTTTTTTTTTGTTGTTCCCTCAAATGCTCCTGCTTCAAGTCCTCTCGAGAAGTATGCCTTTCTAAGTTCCCAGAATTGTTCACACACAATTTAAATCATAACGAGTAACTCACTCGCATGGTGTAAGCGTATTAAAGTCATAAAATATCTAACAGGTAGGTAAGTTGACGAGAGAGCCGATAGCACACTACCTGTTCGGAAATCCCGCAGTTTTCTCAAGTGCGGTGCTGCGCCTTTAGCCTTTTACCTGATGCTTTTTGTTAAGGATAGTATATTGTTATTATTACAATTTCGAACAATGAGCCCGTTCTTCTACCTACAAAAGGAATGCGAAATTATATCTTTTATTGCTCTTACTTATGTTTCAAGTGGGTATTTAAAGCATGTGCCAATAAATATACCAAAGGTTCTCAACTACTGGACGTCCGAACGAAGTCGGTTTGTTTTTTTTTTTGTTGTTCATACTTCTTCTTCTTTCTTTTAGTTTGTAGTTTTTTTTGTTGTTTTTTTAAAAGACACAAGATACATATAGAAGAACGCACGTTCAAGTTTTCTAGTTCACCTAGCTATTTGTAGGTTTGGGACGAACGGACGGACGCATGGATAAGAAAACTGCGGTAAATTAATTGCACCTGTTTCACAAGAGAGTGCATTTTCATTTATGGTGGTTCACTTTGGAACTAGTTTAATATGTTGTTTTAGTTATTTTTTGTTCTCTCTTCTTCTCTTCACATAATAATAATAATTTATTTGCATTTCTGTGTATGCACAGAGAGTGTTCTTGGATATAAAGTTCTTGTTTTTTTGTTTGCTCTTGTTTGATTTAGATTTTCCAAAACGAAAGCCTTCACATTTCATAAAAAATTATAATAATACTAGATAATCATGCTGGATGTCGTGTATATTGGATCATAGTGTTTGTGATGTTTAAAATAAAGAAGTTAAGATTTTTAATTTGTTTTTTTAAACAAATTTGAATCGTCTAAGACAAGCTTAATTAAGAGTATTGGAATTCTTCCAATAAAAATGAAAGTCCAATGCAGTTTGATGTAATTTTTCAAAACTAGAAAATTGCGCAGTCAAATTTTTTGTGATCTTTTTGACCTGGTTCTTTAATTTATTGAGTTTTAAATATCTCTGTAAGGTCAAGGTTCACCAACAAGGTAAAGGATATTGCGAAAAATTTTGTGACACCAAGGCAAGGACGTACAAAAACGAAAAGGGTTTAGACATACATTTAATCGTTTAGTACATTCGAAACAGGGCCGTGTCTAAGGGTGAGAAAATGGGGCAACTACCCCAGGCATCTTGCTGTGAAGGGTGATACGTCATGCCGCGAATAGCTCGCTACGTTCCATGAAAGGCGTCACCATGTCGTGAAGGCTGACACATTATTATTGCTATTATATTGACCAAAAACTGAAATGGATTTGGATACGATATATCGATAGGATCAATTTTTTTAATCTCGGCAGCAAATATTTCTAGTTTTTTAAAGACCGACTGAACAAAAAATAGACACAATTTCACCAAAATTTTGACAGTGATCGACATTTTATGAATCGAGATTGCAAAAATCGATAAAATCAATAGGATTTTCACTTTTGTTCAGCAGTCAATATTTGTTGTTGTGTTTGCATTTATTTTTTCAATTTCAATTTCAATTTTAATTTGTTGTTGTGCTCACATTTATTTTGTCCTCACATTCACACCCATTTTTTTTATTTCTGACAGTTCCAAATTCCAATTTTTATAACCTACGGAATATAATACTTCTGTTCCTTATTTTTTCTTTAACAGTTTCAAACAGTTTCAGACCGCCAGATTTAGTGTGGGCCAATACTAGTATTTCATTTGTGGAACAGGTTTGCGCTAAATCTGGCAACACTAAATCTGTAACACACCTAATACAATCTATTTGTGTACAGTGCGTTAGCATTGTGTTCAATAATCAAGTTTGCTAAAGTCACATGTCTGAATTTATCGTCTACGGTGCAACTGGGCAGTACAAAATCAAGTTGACGAATATTGAAAAATTAGAGAACGTGTTTGTAAACGTCAAATGCGTTTATAAATAAAATGACGCAATATCTGCTTCAAAAATCGACATTCATTTGACGATCAAATTGACTTTGACTTGCCGTTTTCGAAAACGGCCGATATTGTGATCTTAATAGTTTAGGAAATGATGTTTAAAACTGCGCTTAACTTGCTTTGGATTGTCATCAATCAAATAAGGCAATAAGAAGAAAATGTATTTTAAAAGTGTTGGTAAAAAATTATAGACAAGTCGATAAAAGTCGATACTTTTCCCGACTTTCTTTCAAGGCAGCTTACTTTTTGTCTAAGCTCGAATGTAAACATTTTATGAATAAGTAACCAGAAAAGTAAATATAAACCAACATTTCAACTGTCTAAATCGCCGTTTTTTGCGGTAAAACCATTGAATATTTGATTTTTTATTTATTCAGTATTATTTGTAGCTAAAAAGGTGGCTTCTTTGAGCTTTCCCCAGCTGTTCTAGCACAAGGAATGGCCCTGATTATAACTGTGAAGTTTAATGAAAATCATGTGTGGAGATTTTGAGGTATTTTCCTATCCCAAGTTCAGATTGTGCATGGATTTTATGATTATTTTTGACTGTCGAGTAGGCACATAATAAGTACCTACATATGTATACATTTTTGAATATCAAATGAAAAGTAAAATTTCTATTTTTTGAATAAAGTAAAAATTCTAAGATCTTCTATAAACCAAAATCTTTGAAGTTAAATTTTCTTTAAAAATCAATAATATCTGAAAAATTTTCAGAGAAAACATAACTTTTTTTCACCGTTTCGTAAAAGAACATCTTTCAAGCTTTAATTTGATGTATCGTATTGTAATATTTGGTTAATGTGGACTAAAGATAGCTATATTATTGTCCTAAGTAGTCCCAATTGGCAGTTATTTTATTTTATTTTATCAATTATTGAAAATTTTTCGAAATATGTAAACAACGTCAGATGAGAGTTCTAAAAATTCGATTGATTTATAAAATAGTTAATATGTAAAAAACTGTTTGTTAAATTTTAAAATGCAATATTTAGTATACTACTTAGAAATTCCTATTGGCAAAACTAATAGAAATTTGGCTGGACTATTAAGCGGACAAAGGAAAAGCGACCACACAAAAATTAAAATTGATTGGGGACAGTATTACATGTTTGAAATAAGGGCTAACAATATTTTGATGTTCAATTTTGTATGTTTTTTGAGCGAAAAATCATGTTTTGTTAATTTTTTATTTATATTTAAAATATAAAATTATTTTTACAAATGGTTAAGTATTAATTTATCTGGTGAAAACTTAACAGACAAGGTTGGTCCTTAGCATTTTTACAGAAGTTAAAGTTAAAGTTAAAGATGATATTTAACTAACTTCAAACACAAATTATTTATTTATTTATTTGTTCAAAAATATTATGTTTTCAGTTAGGTACCTATTTAAATAGCATCTTTAATTTGTTAAAATAAGAAATATGTTGAAATCCCACAATCATATTAATTTAACAAATTAAAAAAAAAAAAAACACATCATTAGGATGCTCAACATTAGGGTCGTAAAATACTGTGATAAAAACTGACATATGATTTATTAAAAAAACCGGGAATAACTTTTCATTTTGCAAATAGATTTGAATGAATCAAGTTCCTTTAGCTTATTTAAACATTAACGCTATGCAGAACTAGAAAGTTTCAGTTTAGATAGTGCTGGAGGAACAAAAATTGTAATAAAATATCATCTTACATAGTTTCGAAAATGCCCTATATTTTAAGCAATTCTTTTTAATCTTCATAGATAGAGTGGTAGATAAAAGATTGTGTAACAAAAATATCAAAATTATTAATTGAGTGATACAAACTTTTAAATAAAGAATTAAAGAGGAAAATCCATACTTTTCAGGAATATTTGCAAGAAAATTGATACAAAACTTGAAAATCAAAAAAAAATATTATGTTATTAAATTTTGAGTTAGAATAAGAAATTAAGAAATTTTTTCCGAAGAGTAATATTTCGCACATTTTTCTTCAATATTGAAATTTAAAAATTTAATACAAAGGTAAATAAGTATTATTTTGAAGGTCGATTTAAGACAAGTTGATAAATATCAAGCAAAACTGTAGTTTTTTACTGTTTTTTTGGGTTACTTGTTTGGAAAATTATGAATAAAATCTCTGAAAATGGTCCACAATCGTGAATAATCTTTCTTGAACTTGAACAAACAGAGTGTCTTTGTTTAATATTTTCTTTAACAAGTTTTATCTTTTGACTAACGAATATAATATTAAAGTCGTACTTAAATTGAGTTAAATCTTCATTTTGTACTTACTTTTTAATTTGTATGAGAATATTCAAAATAACATAAAGTCAGTTACCAGACTTTTTTGTCGGAAAGTTTATGGACAAATTATTAAAAAAAATGATTTTCACTTAAATTTTTGTATAAAAGGTAAAGAAAATTATTTAATAGGTAACGAAAAAAATATCGCATCTCAATAGCGAAAATGACAACACAGTACTAATTATGAGAAATATACATTCTTAAAATCAGAAGAAATACAGTTATTGTTTTGGGAAAATCCTAAATATCCTGAATGAAAGAAATCTTCATTTATTGGTGGGAATTTCCCATTGTTTTCTTTAGGAAATCTGGATTCAATAAATCAAACGTTGATGAAGGAAATTACCTATACTGATTTAGTTCCCTTGGGAAAAACCACCAATGAGATGAATTAGAAAATAATACTTTGTTGTAAGCGTTTCGTTTTGGGAAATCCATGCAACTGAATTTAACCCAGAATGGATACATTAGGTACGTTTTTTGCATTTCTAACAATGAAAATAATACAAAAACTTTGAAAAACTTAACTGAATTGAGTAGGATTTAAAAAAATCTAGTACCTTTGCAATTTTTTTTTTATAAATCCTGTAACATAACTCTTTCGTTTTTTGTAGGCTAGTCCATGAGAATACTTTTAAATGCGACAAAAATATTTAAACAAAATTCAAAGAAATCTTCAATTTAATGAAGAAATTGAAGTTTTAACTATCATAATTTGCAAACGTGATTCAAGTAATTTGAGTTTGAGTGTTAAAAATGTCTTCATTCCTATTCACAAATAATTTGAAATTTATATTGTTTTCCATTTGTTTTTCTTTCTTTTTGAATTTTCGATTTTGTATTGGGTGTGCAAAATGATTTAAATTGAAAAGGTAGATTATTCTTATTTTAATATCAGACAGATGGAATCGTCATTTTCCTTGCAAATTATTTAGTATTGTATCTTAAAATTTAGCTACCTAAATTTTTTATTAGAAATATTAAATAACAATAATTCTCAAGATCAAAAATCTGTTTTCTTATTTTAAAGAAAATAGATTAAAAGGAAATAGTTCTAAACAGTCCAATACTTTCTGAATGAAGAAGTTTTTGAAATGCCAAAAAAAGGATATAAAATTCATGTAATCAAATTTAAAATATAAAATGTGTAGGTAAACCTAATAATAGGGAATACGAATTTGTAATGAACTACATTGACTTCCTACGGGAAAGCCCATTTTTGCCCAATGTTTTCATTCCTTTCGGAAAAGCCCGTTTTCAATCAATGACTTCAAATTTAAAATTTCATAAAACATGTCAGATGCGGAAAACCCAAGACAAGGATTGATTTCAATGGAGAACCAACAGTATTTAGGTAGGTGTAGGTGTAGGACATCAATAAAATTCCTCCTGAAATTATTGTCCCTTAGGGGGAATTTCCATATTTGATATAATCAATGAAGGTAGAAGCGGAAATAATTTTTTTTAGAAGGTTGAAGGTAACTACTTTTTTTTGGGGGGAAAACCAAGATGCAGTCGTATTTATTTGAGTACTAACAATTGAAGATTTTAATCTTGAGAAGAGACAATAGTGATGGATTTTTTAGTGTGCTTTAATTTTCTTAAGGTACCTACTTATTATTTTTAAATACTTTCCACACTATGTAGCTTTGAGCACAGTACGCAAATAGAAGCTATTATATTTCGGAGGTTGTCAAAATTGAAATTAACAGAAATAAAAATGGAAGTGGTATGAGGAAAATATACACGTAAACACAACAATATATACTGACTGATATGTGTACTGTGGCCTTGAGTACCTATGTACTCATAAAAAATATTGTAAATAAAAATTTTAAATAATAATAAAAAAAATCTATTTTAAAGAAAATTGACCCAGCCATTTGGGCTGCAACCGAACAAATAGACACAAATTAGGGACTTACTTCATTCGTCTTCAATATCATTGGAAAATCAATATTAATTAAGGTCTCAAGCTTGAGCATAAGAGTATGCACACGTTCAATTCAGCTTTAAAGTTAAATCCCTTTATTAGCAATTGCAAAACAATTCTTTGTACTTCTAAAAATCACTTTATCCATTTGGTGATTCTGATAAATAATTTCAAAGCAAAAAAGCAAGAAGAAAAATTTTGACAGTTTTCATGCAAAAATATCTATGCAAATATTTTCACATGTCAAAAATTACTGAAGTGAAATACAAAATAATTTATTTGCATGATTATTTTGATCATGCAAAATCCGGCAATTGTTTTGTTTTGTGTTCGAGAAAAAAATGTGGCAAGTAAAATATGTTATTTTGTATTGTTGGTTTACATTTCCAAAAATAAAAACAAATATTCAATTCGGTGCATCATAAGTGGAAACTTGTTCCACTTTTCAAAGTGCAATTTATTCCCACCACGAGAGGGAAGTAACTTCACCCGAAATTTTGTGGATTTTTTTTAACCTAAAATTTGGAATCTGGGATATTATTGATTCATAAATATGGAAAACTTCATTGTTTATTTACAGAAATACGCCAGCATAATGGCGAAAAAAAAATGAGGTATGTATGATGCCCCCTGCAACCCCCCTGCTTGGGTTCATTATAGGATTTGCGGTGGGTACGAGGTTGGGTGTATGCAAAGTTTCTTTTGCATCAAAGGAATCTAGACTTAAAAAAACTATATGTTTAAAAATACCTCATTAAAAATATCTCCTAAGAACGAATCAAAGAAAAAGAAGTGAAGTAGATTCTCATACTAAGTGGGCAAATACTCCACTCTTCAAGTGGTGATCTTTCTCACTTAAAAGTGTAATAAATTCCCTCTCTTCGTGAGAATAAATTGCACTTTGAAAAGTGGAACAGATTCCTACTTATGATGGAATAAACTCCCATGTGGAGTAGATGCCCGTGGAATTGTTTCCTTGCACCTATATATATTGAAGGTAAAGTTTGGATAAATATTTCATCGAATTCTCCACAACCTGAAGAAGTTCAAGTTAGTTATAGGAAAGAATAAAATAGAGCAAATTTTGCTTCACTCTAAAAAAATACATTTTAATAGACACCACACGCTTTTTTCTCTCTTATTTATTTAAAATTAAAATTCTAGTTTTTCAATGTTACATTTTAATTATAGAGCAAAAGGTTTCTTAAACAACATCACACTATAATTGCTGCTTGGTTAAAGCTTGTTTTATATAAAAAAAATCAATCTAAAAATAAAAATAAAAGCGGTTAAGTATATTTATTCTATTTTTTTTTAAATTAATGTATTTATTAAACACTACAGAAATTAACTCACAATCAGTTCTATTTGCTGAACAAAGCAACGTTTAAGAAAAAAAAAAAAAAATAAAAAATATGCAGATGTATTAATACTGGAATGTTTTTAACTCTAATAGAGTTTAACTCTGGTTAGTTTGTGAACGAGTTTCAATGGGTCAATGACATTAATTTGTATATTGCTCGTGTTACAAACAAGGTGTCAAAAGCCAATCAATCATAACGTTGCGTTTAGTAAAACGAATATTTTCAATTTGGGTTAATTAACTGTGTACATGTACATATAGATTCTCGACATCTCGTTACCATAATTTTGTGGTTTGATTTTCAATTTGACAGCGGAAAATTTTTAAATACCTAAGTTACTTTATCTCAGAGTATTTATGTATCACTGAGCTTTTGGCCAATTGGGATGTTATGAAGTCTGTTTTATTTTTTTTTTAATTTAAATTGAGTACACGTTTTATTTGGAAAGTGGAAGAAACGAGTTAGCGAAACAAATTATCAGAAAAATCATAATATTTTACTTTCATTTGTCCAAAGTTGTATTTATCAAATTATATCAGTCGATTGTGATTATCATCCTTAGTTTTTGATCAGAGAAAACCTATTGACGTTCTTTGCTCTACAAAAAATGCTTTTAAAATAAGCTTGATCTAAAAATATGTTTGCCGTCGGCAAACTAGTTAAAAATGAAAAGTTTTAGTAATATCCCTCATCGTTGTTTTGTGTAACCCTGATTTTGTTTAAACTCCTAACGGGTGGCAACCATAAACAAATGCTTAGGTTTAACAGATTTTACCAGAAACTGATTCCACAATTTTGATTAAACGTCTAACTTTTGATAATGAAATAAATGAACACTAAACAAAAATAGAAAATTGTGACTAAATAATTTTATTTTTGAGTTTTCCATAGATATTTCCTTAATGTCTTAATAATTTTATTGTTATTTTCTAATAAAAATAATGTAATATAATTTCGGTATAGTTTTTCAAAATTTGAGCAACAAATAAATAACAATCGCCAAAAATGTATAGAAGGTGGTCTAAGAGCCAATAACAACGAGACGAGATGTCGTTGGAAAGGTATTTGCATGTGCTACAATAGTCAATATGGCAGCTTTTTTCAAATCACAGTGTGAAGAAAGTTATTCACTTTCCAAGGTTTTGTGTTTGTGCATTTCAGTATGCGAAAAATCTATAAGAACTGGTCTAACAAAAACCAATAAGATGAATATCGTTGAAAAGGTATTTTTATGAACAATAATATTTCCTAATGCAATTTACTTGTGTGGAAAAAGTTATTTGCTGTTTTCGTTAAATCTCGTAGAACAAAAATAAATGTTACTTCGGTAAAAATAAGGAAGTAACTTTTTTCACACAGTGATTTGAAGTAAGCTGCCTTACCAAGTATTGTAGTGCATAAAAATACCTTTTTAAAAACATACATCTCGATGTTATTGGTTGAGCAAGCGTTCACACATTTTTTCCCATAGCACAAAAACATTTTTTTCCACAGTAACATAGATTATTTTTTGTTCAGCTTTGTAACAATTAATTCTAATCTTGTTGGATATAGTTAACAGTGGATTTTTGTCAAAGAATTCATGTAAGTTAAACTGAACTTAATACGGCTTTCACTATGTCACTGATGAGTCCAAGTGAATAAGCCGCACAAAATGCGAATTCGTAGGAATAAAAGCCATTCAAATCATTTTTGAATCAATAATTCAACAATTACAATCCCCTTTGCTAAATCTTCTACTTGCCCAATTAATTTCAGTAGTATATAGAATTTGTATTATAAAAATATCCTTCTTAAAATGATTTATTGTTTAAGTGCAATAAATTAATAATAATATTCTTTCTGCCGATACCAAACGAGTTTTGGTTAATTTTGGTACAAAAAGTACGTTTTCGACCCGGGTCTTATTACACAATACATAAAATGCTTGTTGACCAAAAAAAAAAATGGTTTGAAATAGAGCCACATATGTATTGTCCGTGTGCGGTGTACAAAATGTTGGTTATCTTACTAAAAGTCCTTCCTTCATATAACGTTCGTCCACATACTAGTACAAAAAAAGTACTGATTTAAGTTAAAATATTTTTTTCGGTAACTTTATGCAACTCATCGTGCGAGAAATACTTGTTGAACTGAATTTTTTTCAGAAATGATTTTCACTTGTTGAACAAAAATAGTTGAACAAGTAATTGTTGACTGGTGGACATGTTGTTCTGTGTTATAGATCCCCCCGGTATGGTTTCATACGCGTTGGAGCTAGTACCGTCTTCGTATCGTTTCCGATAGCGATACCAAACGATACCGAGACTTTTTTTCTGGTATCATGTTCAGTCCTAAATTTCAATAAAACAAATAACTACATCGAAGAACAAATGATATGAAAAAACGGAATGATAAGACCAGATACTTGTGGTAGAAGTCTGCCAAAATAAATTGTTTTCAAAATAATATTTGGAAAATCTGAGGATGTCTGAATAAAAACAAAAAAACCGTTTCCAATGTTTACACCTGGTTTTTTGATTAATTTTTTTTTTAAAGATTCGTTTGCTGTTTTGGAAGTGTTAGAAAAAATAATTAATGAAATTTAAATCAACTTGTATGTATAAATATTTGTATAGTTTACTTAATAGTGCTAGACAAAATAGTTTGTTTCTTTGATTACTTTGAATTTGAATTTAGGGCCACTTTTTAGTGATAAGTAAACATTTTCATTTTTCTCGGAATCAACTCAATAAGACTTAAACTGTTTTTCTATATCACCCCTCAAATTCTTATATAATGTCAATTGCACTGGTCAACACAATTTTTTTCATGGAATCAGACTGATTTTCCAAACGGTTCTGATGATTACTTAAGTTCGAATTTCATCTATGAAAAGAAATAACCTTTACCATGTGCGATTAATTGATATCAAGCAAATTACCTATATTTAAACTCCATATGGCTAAAGTTCCCTTACCCGACGGCAAATCAAGTAAGAATGGGCTAACAAAAAACTTAACTACTAATTCTCATGAAAAACAAGTGAATTTTATGAATGAGTAAAGTTCTATCTCATAGTGAAAAGTTTTGTTTGTTTAATACTATGCCGTCGGTTGTTTCCTGCTGAGCCAATAATTATGCAATCACATCTGTTTTTTTAAAAGGACCCAAATAGTATAAAATTATTCAAAAAGTTTTAATTGAAATTTACTGCAAAAGCCTGGAAGTTCAATTTACCTATTTTATTGAATGATATAATAATAATTTAGAATAAATCATATGATTTCAATATTTCAAGAATATAATAGTTTATAAATTAGTCTGGTAGGTATTCCGGTAAGAAGTTAATGTATTGGTTTATCAATTTAATTTTTACAGGCTCATTTACCACTCAAAGTAATCATTGATTAAAGATGATTAGCTGTGCCTCTTATAGTTTGAATTTCAGGAATTTTATTTTGCACCTGTTCTAGTTTGGCAAAACTTTAGAAGCGTATTCAAGGACGAATAAAACTGCTTATAACAAAAAAATAAATAAATAAATTTAGTGGCGCAACAGCTCATGGAGAACCAGGACCTAGTGACTAACAACTCTCCAACCATTCCTGTGTGCGTGTTGTTGGCAGGAATGGAGAGTACAGTGGCCGGGAATCGAACCCAGACCTTTGGCTTATAACAAAAGGATCGGCAAATTTTCTTAGTTAAAGATTTTATTCAAGTTTACTATTAAATGAGAGATGTATTAATACTTGTTAAAAAAAATCCCTAAAAGCAAGTATTTCAAAGACGCACAAGAAGTTCTCGTAAAACTTATAATTTTATATTTATTAATGTTAATAATTAAACATTCATCATCATTGTAAGTTTTTGAAAATAAATTGAGACACGTCGAATGCTTCAAAACAAATAATAAATATGAGTAATTTATGAATTAATAAAAAAAAGAACAATGCCTAAATGGCTACCATGTGGTATTTCAGAATATAGGTTTAAGTTGATGACGCTGAAGCTGATGCATAAGCATTGAAAAGTTTTGAGTATGATCAATTGAACAAATGAAAAATTAATTTTGTGACAAGACAGCTAGTGGAGAATCACGGTCTAGTGACTTACAACTTTCAACCCTTCCTATGTGCACTGTGGAGGAGCTAGAAAACCACTTTGAAATAGGAAAGAAATTTATAATTAAAGAAATTTTATTATGAAAAGTATTAGAAATCTTTGCTAAAACCTTGGTTCCAGTTGGAAGTTTGTCAAATGTCTAATTGAAAGTCTTTAAGGACGCAATCTAATTGCTTCTCATTGTTAAATGAAGTATAAATCTAGCAAAGAATGTAAGTCGAAGGTCAATAATGTAAATATGAATTGTACAAGATTTCGGTAGATAGACTGTTACTGTTTATAAGTACTGTTTGTTCGTATAGGCTTATGTCTTTCTATTTGATCAAATAAGAAAAGGGCAAATGCTTTACTTCATACAAAAACAGAAGGGTTTCAAATATGCTTCCTAATTGTACTTAAAAATTATTCGAAAGTTGCATTTAATACTATTTTTACATGAAACGATGAACTTGTATAGCAGAGTTGTGATTATCTGTGTCTGGGTATCGTCAAAATCAAAAAATTGAGTATCGACTCGGTATCGGTCTTGTTTAACTCAGTATCATTTGGCTTCGTCTCGGTATCGGTATCGGTCTGGTCTGGTTTCGGTCTGGTCTCAGTCTCAAACAAAAATAAAATGCATGAATTGGTTAAATGCTCTTGATCTTGTAGTTGAACTCGCTTGAATATGAATAATAAATGAACTACAATCTTTTTAATTAACGTCTTTTTATTGTATTTAAAATTCTAAAGGGCTTGTCGAAGTAAAATTCCCAAAACATAAATTCTGCGAGAAAATATCATAGCAGAAAAACAATGCAGTTACAAAATCGTTGGATCCGTTTTCGAGAAACTCAAGATATAAGACAACATATGAGAGGTAGTTGGTAGTTATTTCATTTAAGCCACTTTCTCCAGCTAAAAAGAATCAAGCCTGAAAATGTCATCCAAATGATTGGTTTCAGAGAAACAAAGCGAAACAAAAATGGCCGTGGAAGTGGCTGGTTCTAATTAAAACAATTGCTTAAACCTTCTCCTTGGTAAAGAAATAAAACTGTGAAAATGTCATTCAAACCGTTACAACCATTTCTGAGAAACCAATTACGAGAACTTTTTATTTGTAATAAATTAATTATAATATTCAAAAATCAATCTTTTCTGACGATCCCAAACGATACTACCAAAAGTATCGGTACATTTCGGTCCCAAAAGAACGGTTTGGTTTCGGTATCGTCTCGGTATAGTTTCGAAAGCTTTGAAGCTGGTGTTATTTTGGTATCACTTTGGTTTCGGATACTGGTGCGAAACTATACCAATACTTTTCTGGTACCAAATGACTTAACTAGCCAGAAGATCGTGTTATACCCTGGTACAATTTTTACCCAATTGGGCATTTAAAAGAATTAACTACATGGCAGAATTTTTAAAGTTTATAATAAGATAATAAAGACAAATAGTGGAATTATTTCACTTGTAATAAAGTGGCGTTATTTCTTATTTGTTTCTTTAACGCACATATAAAGCGGGTAATTCACTTTGAGGTGGTCACAAGGACGATCGCAATGTTCGTAGAGGTTTTCAATGGGAAATTAACATGTCCTATTGTTAATAGGCCTCATTTTATGTGAGGTCAATGTTGCAAATCTCTTAGAACCTTGACATTAACTCATTATAATTGTAAAATTAGAATTAGTGATTACAATAGAATGATTTATGACTCAAATTATCTTCAAATAGAAGAATAGGAAGTAAAAGGAAGGGAAAGAAAACGATTTCACTAGATACTTTTATTTGAAAACCAAACAATATTGCTCGGAAATACATTCAAACAAAATTTCAAAAAAAACTTCTAAATTCTTCCGATCGAAGAATAAAACATAAACATGCATTTTTGATTTTGACGTATTGTCGGTTTTCTGTCAGAACCTCATGTTGTAAGTCCCTAAATGACATTTAAATGATTTTCAATAAAAAATCACTAAATCCAAGACAAATAATGCATCGTTAGGATATTTTTACTTTTAAAAATTTCAATTTATTTTTTCTTAATTCGGGATTTTGTGTATCATGGGCTATTTTTCATTTTAGACTTACAAGATTTTGAAGTTTAGTAAGCATATCCGGTGCCATTTTCGATTGGATTTTAGAATTATTTCATTCCCATGGAATACTGCTCCAAATTTTCCAAATTCAATAGGAATGCAACAATTTCAAAGCCCAATCGAAAACGACGTTAGTACCATAAATTTATAAACTTAAGAAATAATTTCTCTAAAAGAACAATTTGAAGTTATATTAACTTAAAAGTCAAAATAATTATCATAGATTCTACAAAGTTAAAGCCCAATGAAGACAAAATCCAATAAAGTCCTTTCCATTCAAATTTAAAATGTATTTTATCTTTGCAATTGAAATTTAAGTGGCAAAGAAATTAAGTCAATTTTTAAAGCACTTTTAAAAGTTTCATATTTGTGTATAGGTATGCAAGATTCCAGTCACCCAATTGGTATATTTTCTGTAAAAATTTCATTTCTTTTTTTTGTATCTTAAATACACTCATGCATCAAAAGTCGTGTCATTAAGATGATTTTATTTCAATAACTCATTAACTTCAATTAATGGTTAGGTAGGTATAGGCATATACTCTTTTTATTTTGCTTAAGAAAGTGCTCAACAACTCATCAAAAACACAAAGCACTGACCCTTACCATTAGGTCAAGTTGTATGTAAATTCATTTAAACTTTCAAGAAAAAAAAAATTACCAACAACAAAAAAAAAACACAAATTATCATGAATGATATGTGAGTATGACTAAAAAAAGAAGAAAAAAATCAATTGAAATATTGTATGTAATTGAAAATTATCTCATCTTTCAACAATATAATTATTGTATCTCAGTTAAGAAATAAATATCTACATAAAAAAAACTTAAACCACAAACCTAACCACTGACCGAATGGCGCCCAAAAAATGTTATAACAAAAAAAAAAATAAAAATCATACGAAATTAGTACGAGAATATTGGGAAATCGTTGTTTTCTCCAAACAATCTAAACAGAAACAGAAACAGAAACACACAGTGTGAATGAGATAGATAGAGAGAAAAATATTTATATTGATTTTATAATAATTTTATTTAAAAGAAAACAAAATATATATATATAAAAAAAAAACTATCTAAGGTATGAAGGTTTTTCTCAAGGCATGCTATATTGACAGATAGTATGCGGTGGTATATACCTACCGCTTTTTTTTATAAGCATATCTATCTATAATGAAACTATCTACCTAAAACAGACAAAAAAGAATTTACATATCTCATACATATACTAAAGAAAGAAAATGACTTTTCAATTAATAACAAAAAAAAAAATATGAATTTTTTAATAAATTTTTCTCGATCGATGTTATAAGAACTGTCGTGTTTAACACTCGTGTTTACCAACTTTACTATCGACAGAGGTAAAAATAGAATTGAATTTTAATGCCCTCACATGTAATAATATATACATATAGTGTCGGTGTATAGATAGATTTTTTTTATTTATAATTAAAGCCACATTTAGAGCTTGTTTTGAGAAAATAGGTAAATAAAAAAAAAATTATAAAATAATAATTCCACATTCTGGAAATATATTCTGTAATAGATCAGCAATAACAACAAATTAACAATAAATAATAATACAAGAGAACAAAAAAAATTGTAAACGAACAAAGCGCAAAGATACTAACAACAATCTAGCCGAAACCAGTCTAAGGCTTCTTATTTTAATTTTTTTTTTTTGTTCTTATATTTTTTTTTTTTTTGAACGAATGAAGAAAAGAGCTCATTGCAACTATATATAATACTTATAAACGTTGAGGATAGAGGTTGGATTGCAACTCTTTCCTCTCCATCATCAGAATCACTCTAGACGATGAATTTAGATAGATATATAGATACAGTATCTATCTATGAAGTAGCTAAGCTATACCCACATCAAGTTTAAATGACTAGACTTTTGCATTATTTTATATCGTGCACAATTATTGTTTTTTTTTTCTTTTAATAAAAAAAAAATAATAAAATTAAATAAAATAAAAAATATAAACATGAAAGTTGATAGTGCGTGTACCTATACTACAATATAAATCAATCTTAAAGATTAAGTTGTTTTTTGTATTATAAATTGAAAAGTATCTTAAATACTTGAAAATAAAACCTATGACATTTATAAAGCAAACTCACCTCAGTCTTATGTTTTCTTGTTTTGTCCGCGTGCGCGTGGTAAATTTATAAAATTAATAATTACTATTAAAATTACAATAATTTCTTATAATCCTTCTACACTTCATTTACATAAGTTATTGTTTTGTTATCCATTTAAAATTATTTTTTATTTTTTAAAAATTATATGAAACACTTTTATTTTCAAAGACAAAAAATAAAACAAAATCTATAAACGTATTGTTTTCCGACGATAGTGATATATAAAAAATATATAGTTTTTAAAAACTTTTTTTTGCCGTTGTATTATTACAATAATAATTGTCACAAAAATGCCAAACAGCATCTATGAAATAATTATGATCACTAATTACTGTTACAATCATGTCAGTTATAGATACGTAGTTGTTATTGTTGTTGTTGTTGGTTTTGTTGTTATTATTATTGTTGTTGTTGTTGTTGTTGTTGTATTTTCTTTTCACTTTGATGATGGATGAAACTCTGCAATAGTAATAATAATGCAGCAACAACCACAGTGGCAAGAGCAACAGCAACAGGTGCATTAAAATATGTGACAACAGTTGTTGTGTTTGATTTGCTTCCTTTTTTTTTTTAATCAAAATTTTAAAAAACAAGAAATTATGGAATTTTTTTTTTCTTATAAACCAAATTATTGTAAATTTTAAACAAGGACAAACAGTTTGATTTTTGTTGTTGTTGTAGTTGTTGTTTTTTTCCCGTTTACAGTTATTTTTTTAACACTTTCCTTTTATTACGAGTATGATGATGACAAAACACAAAAATGTAAAACAATCAAAATAACTATATAAAAATATTTTTCTTTTTTAATTCATGTGCTTATTTTGATTTCGTTTAACTTTTTCTTCTTCACAGTTGTTGTTGTATCTGATATGAGAGATGTTTTTTGTTGCATTTGTAGTTGTAGAAGACATTTAAATGTAGAAATTTTCACTTTATAATGTTTTTTTTTTGTTTTTTAGTTTTGTTATATTTTAAAATTTAAAGTGCACTTTATTGTAATTCTTCTTTTAAATATTAATAATTGATTCACCAATAATTTATACGAAGTAATCATAAACATCATTTTAATGTGATTTCGATTGGGAATTGGGAAGTGTAGTAAAGTTGCAAAATCATCGATTGCACGGTGTCTTCTCTATAGGGCTTTTAATAATCCAATTGTTGAATATTGCGAGAGTTCGGATTCACGGTAAATAAAACATCAACATCAGTAGTGTTGTTGAGTTTTGATATGGAAAATAATAATTGTATTTTTGCTTTCATTTGTATACGACTTGTTTTTCATATTATTTTTTTTTATTCAATATTTCTGGTTATATGTACGAGTATATAGATGCAAACACGATTATTAATCTTTTTTAACTTGCGCAACTTTTTTTTTTAAATTTTTTTTTTAATATGACACAGTAATTAATTTATATTAAAAAAATTGTTAAAACAGAAAAAAAAGAAGAAATATACAAAGTTGTGTGGATACTTTTTGCGCTAGCATATGTATCTCTAAGCTGACTTTTCGGATTTTGGAAGTTCTTTTTTTTGTTTTTGCTTTTTGTAGGTATAAGTATCTTTGAGTTCAGCTCAGAGTTTAGTTTGAATAGTTGTGGTATTGGTGTATCTTTTTTAATTTTTTTTTGTATTTTTTTAAAAACGAATGTATAATCTCTCAACGGAATAGATTTAAACTCGATCAGGGCTGTAGAACGACTAACGCCTATCTGTCTACCTGATTCAATAATCCAAAGTGTATAGTCTCGTTTGGACGTCGTCGTTGTCTATACAGACATCAGCGGCCAGCAGCCAGTGTACACAGCTACTGCTGCTGGATGATCACTTGTTCATGTTGTTTAACTTGCTGGCTGCTGCTCTGGGGCTGCTTGATCGTTGGAGTTCCGTGACTCCTGTTACTTATTTGTATAGAGAGATGGCTGAGAGTGTATGTGTGTATCTGTGTATTTTTTTTTTTTTGTGTTTGAAATATTTTCTCAGGCCCTCTATTTAGAGGAATTTTTTCATTTTCCTTTGCTTTTCGATCTATATTATTTAAGTTGTATTAGTGAGCGAGTAGTTTTTGAGTATGTAGTTGTTAAGAGAGCGATTAAGGGAGAGAGTGAGAGAAAAAAAATGTTTACTCACTCATACATAAATATCAAAAAAGATACATTTTGTGATGTTGATGATGATCATCATCATGATCAAAAGATGGTATGGTAGTGTGTTTTTATAAGATGATGGTGATCTCGGCTCTGATCTTACTCTGAGACCCATAAGATACTTTAGTTTTATTTTTTTTCCTTCAACTTCATCTTCTTGATATTATTTGCTTTTTGTTTCATTTTTTTTTGTGCATGAGCAACAAGTAAACACATTCCATTGAGATGTGTTTCCTATAAAAGATATCTCTCGTGCAATATAAATCATCAATCCAAAAGTTTATAAAGTGGATGGTATGATAATAAAATTAAAGGCTTCGAGTGTCCTTTTTTTTTTGTTCTTTCTTTTCTTTTTGTATATCGTGTTGATTTTAGTTGATGGTTGTTTTTTTTTTTAATAAAAAAAAAATAATTAAAATAAATATTTGAGGTAGTGCTTAGATGCAGTGTGTTGATCGCAAAACTTGTGACAAAATGCTGCACTCTCTCATATGGGACTTAATGTATTTTGCGTATAAAAGTCCATTTTTTTTTAACTGTTACTTAGCTTAACTTGTTTTGTTAAGATAAAATTTGGTTCTTATTGTTTTTCACGTGAAAAATGGTTAATTAATATAAAGTTCAGTCAAGGCCCTGTAAGGGGAAAACTAATCGACAATAACTTGACAAATACTAGTGAGGCCCTTTCTAGTAAGAAATTGCTGGATAAGTTTTGCTATACCATTATAAATATTTTGTATACATACTGAAAAAGCTCTATAAATATCTGTCTAACAGTGTTCTAAAGATCTTAACGGGATCAAATTTCAAAAACCTACAGAATTTCGACAGTGGCTAGGCCCTTGTTAGCATCAATGGTAAACTTTTTTCGGCTTTGTTAAAAACTTTGAATGCTCACTTGAGAACCAAAAAATTTGAGGTTTAATTATACATAGATACATAATTTCAGCATTTTAACTTGTCACTTAGGTACTCACGGGCATGTTTTGGATTGAAAAAAATTTCAAGTTAACAATCAAAATGACATTATGACGATAAAGAAAAAGCAAACAAAAATTGATTTCAGAATTCTATATGTTTGTTTTCAAGTCAATCTCTAGCCTTATTCAATGATAAGGTTTCTTTCAAATTATAAACTTTAGTTTTTTTTTTGGGAATTGGAATCCATTGAAAAAAATGGTACTTGATATACCTACAATCGCTTAGGAAAGCTTATTTATTTCAAAAATGGCTCTTACAATTTTGATAAAAAAAAAAAATTAATTATAATAGGCATGCTGTTTCCTCGGTATAACTATTTTTTGACTTTCGATTTTATCATTAACGTCTGTATCAATTTCAATAATTTTATTTTAAGCAATTATGTTTTGCAAATTCAATATTTCCAAAATAGGTCGATGATTTGTTTTTGAAAACTAGGTTTTGAAATGCGTTAGAAAATACTCAAAATTAGCATAAAACTAATTTTGCTTAAGAAAATTTATATGGAAGAATTATTTTTTTTAAGAAAACCGCTGTAACAATTTATAATTTTTATTTTTGTGTACACATATTCATATTTTAACAAATAATGAAATAACTTTTCTGCCTTTGTAACCCGCTGCTAAGAAAATCTTCATGAAAGTTTCCAAAAAATCTTTCGATTTTCTAGCAGTTTTCGATAATTTTTTCTAAATAGAATGCTCGAATTGGTTGAAACTTTCTTTATCAACATTAAACAGCATACTAAAATTGATATTCAGTCAACACAAACTAACTGTGACCACATATCGAATGAAATTTAAATGGTTTTTCTGACCGCTCTTTCAAATTGTGGTTTTTTACCTTTAAACGGCAGTGGGATCTCAAAATTCAATTGTGGAAAATTTCCCAGGACAAAAACTACTTCTTTTAGAATGCCTTACAAGTTCCAATCCACATACCCATTTTGAATACAAAAACTAATTCCGACACCCCTTATGTGTATTTAGGATGAAATTTAGCCCGGAAGTCATTTTGTAAGGGAGGACATTATTTGGATTTTTGTAAATAATTTTTGGCTTAGGATGTTGTTTATCTAAGGAATCATTAATGTAATCCTGTCACCTGAACTCCGTTTTCAAAAATGGCGCCCAACCTGTGAAAAATGGTAGATTTAAAATAAATCGAAAATTACTTGGAACATGCCCAAGATAAAAATAACGGTTGATGTCTTGAAAAAAAAATTTCGGGTAAAAGCTTCTTAGCTTCTTCGGGAAAAATTTCAGTGCTGCCACTTTCCGGGAGCACACTTTTTTTTAGTCAACGACTACTTTTTTTATCATTTTTAATATTTGGAGCATAAAAAAGTTGCGGAAACGTCTATAAATGCCAAATCCATGTTGGGAAGTAAAAATAAATATTTTGAAAAATAGGGTTGGAGTAGTCCCTCTATTTAAATTTTTTTATGTCAAAAAGAGGTTCTTTCCCCTTTCTTGGTGGTTTTAAACGAGACAAAAGTTGGTAGTTTTAACGTGAAAAAATTAATTTTTTGGAACATACTTTTTTATACCAAAGAGTGGAACTTTCAACTTTTTTTTTGTAATTTTTAATATTTTGAACATGAAAAATGATTAAACACTTCCTGATGCCAAACGCATATGAGAAAAATAATGGTTGATGTCATAAAAGACAGTTGTTAAGTTAATTGATTTTTGGTTAGTATTTTAGTTTTGCCACTTTTCGGGAATTAAGTTTGGAATTTTCACTTTTTTGGTAGTTTTTAATATTAATAACGTAAAAAAGAGTGGTAATGCTTCCAGATACCTAAAGCATGCTTGGAAGAAAAGGTGCAAGCTTTTTTGTGTTCAAAATATAAAAAAAATATCATGAATTTGGAAATCCTACCCTTTGACATCAAGAAGGTATGTTCCCGAAAATAGCATTACTGTCATTTCAATCAAATGCGCTTCTACTCTTATTTTCTAAGACGTCAATCATTATTTTCCAATATGCTTATGGCATTTCGAGGCGTTTTGTTATTTTTCATGTTCAAAATATTAAAAATTAACAAACAAAAAAGTGGAAGTCGCACCCTTAATAAAAAAGTATGTTTACAAAAAGTGGCAAAACTCACATTTTACCCAAAAGTGCGGCTACCCAAAACCATTCTTTTAAGACATTTATCGTTACTTTTGCATAACACGTTTGACGTCTGGAGGCATTTTCGCATCTGCCAAAAAAGGTGGAAAATACCACATTTTCACATCAAAAAATAGTATGCTTCTAAAAAGTGGCAACATTTAAATTTTAACAAAGAGGTCCGTCTACTCAACACCTATTTTTACGTTTTTTTCCTAACATGCGTTCGGCATTTATAGGCATTTGTGCAAATATTTTTATGTTCAAAGCATTCAAAATGGTCAAAAAAGTATGTTCCCGAAAAAGGCAGTACTGAAATTTTAACCTTTCCTTTAAGACATCAATCGTTATTTTGATGATCGAAATTTTCCAAGTAATTTATGATTTTATTTTAATTTACCATTTTTAATAGGTTAGCCGCCATTTTGAAAAATGTCGTCTAACCGACAGGATTAAAACAACGATTCTGTAGCTAAATAAAATCCTTAGGATGTCAAAAATAATTTAAAAACTTACAAATTAAGTGTGCTCAGACAAAATATACAGGGATTTCGGTTTCTGATTGGATCTCATTTTTAAAAAAGGCGTCTAGCGATAGGATTACAAAAATGACTTCCTGGCTAAATTTCATCCTTAATGTGTAAGAAATAAATACCAGTCATACAAAAATTTCCACGCCAAAAAACATTTATTTATTATTTATTTACTATTTTGTCTTTGTAAAAAAAATCAAATTTTTATATTATTATTATTTTTATATTTATCTTTTATATGCATATATCTTTGTTATTTATATTTTGTTGTCTTTTTTGGCAAAAATGAACTTAACTAAACAATCAAGCCCCGTGACATGACAACACAAATCATCGTCTTTTTAAAGATGACGGCTGTGGTTTTCCACTTACCCCAGACAACCCAAAAACTTGGTTTTACAATGAAGAGATGTTGTCCAACATAAATCATATTAAAAATGCTGCCCATCGCTTAGTGCAATTTTAATAAACTTCTTAACTATTCTTGCTACATCATGAAGTTCCTGCATGTTTTTTTTCATAATCTTTGAGGTTTTTATAAAACCTAAGGAGGATAGAGACATCCAGAAAAGTAGTATTCATCACACTGTTAAGTTGTATCTGTGTGTTATATCATCTATGTACTATTTTTGGAGCATTGTAGGGCTTTTAAAAACAGTGGTTTCTGTAAACTTAGTCTTTTTGTTCAACTGACCCAAAATGATTAGAGTATTTAATTCAAGAAATCACTTATCAGCCGATTTTGGTTGGTCATCGCCATTTTTACTAAGTGAGTTCTTGCAATTTAGATTTTTCAAGTAAAAAGAATAACTAAACTTCTTTGACTAAAACATTTTTTAAATGGCCTTAAGAAGCAACCAAATATTCTTAAATTCAAAAAAAAAAATTTACTAGCTTTAAGTTCATAAAAAAAGATAAAAACTTCTTTATAACTTTTTGCAACAATAAATTAAAACTTAACAGCTTAAATGCTAGAATTTCTTAAAGAGGCAGTGGAAAAAGTCCTTGTTTATTAGTGTCTGATTGAACTTAGTATACTCGTATATTGTGAATAACATTAACATAATTTTTGTTACTAGCATCTGTTATCTTTAACTCTGATTTTTTTTTTGGCAAAAATAAGAAAAGTATTTTTAACTTAATTACTCGTAAATCAACCTACTTCAAACGAGTAAATTACTCCAATTGAATTTTATTTTATCAATAATATTTCCAATGATAGTAGTTCAAGTTTGATTCACATTTATTAATACGGTTGTAAACTTGAAACTTGTTCTGTGAATTATTAAAATAACTTTTAAAAAGCGTTTGAATTCAAAAAAAAAAATTAACCAAAAAGTGAAGTTATGAGGTTTGATCAAGTCGCCAAAATAGGCCATCTGATTTCTTAAATAAATATTTATTTATGCTAATAAAGTTGAAATATTAAAACAAAAAATGAAAATGCTAATTTTGAAGAGCCGTTTATTTTAATTCTATACTTACATAACTTAGAATCATTTCCTCAAAACAAATAAATGGTTGCCCTAGGATTAGATTGTGGGTAGGTGAAAAACCGGCAAAAGGTTCTATGATTACCGAAATGCGTGTGCTCAGAGGTGTGTAAGACTCTTAATACACTAAAACCACCTCTATTTTCCGATTGCAACTAAGTTACAATCGGAAGATTGTTTTCTTCGCAGATGGCGGTGTAGTAAATTCGACTCGTTAAGAATGTCCATAATTGTTGAATAAGAGTGATCTAATAGCCAATTTTTATGTTTTTGGCGCAAAACTCCTTATTTCGTTCCGAACCGTAGCATTAACAAATGACATAAGCAATTTATTTTCAAAAGTTTGTGAGTTATTTACTGATTAAAGTACCTGTCTGTATAAAATCAACTTATTTTTAATACTAAGCTAAGAATATCTACCGAGTAGCTAGTTCTTATTTCTTAATTTATATTTTTGTCCACTCATTAAAAGCTTTTTTTTAATTGTAGCTTCGCTAATCATTCTGCCTACTGCTAGTATTACAGTATCATTAGAAAACGTTGCTACGAAAGTGTCATCTGTTTGCGGTATATCGCGTGTAAATAAAAGGCACAGAACTGGACCTAATACACTTCCTTGTGGTACCCCAGCCACTTTTTCTTTAAAATTTGAATATTAATTTCCGTGTCTTGCACCACGAAAAAGTCTGTTATCTAGATATTCGTTTAGAATGTTATAGAGTCTTTCAGGTAGAATTTGTCTTAATTTGAATTTGAGGCCTTCTAGCAACAGCGTTTAAGCTTGCAAAACATCCAAAAAGACTGTCGAACAGACGCTGGAGTAGAATTCTTCCAAAAACTTTTGATAATATAGAAAAAAGTGAAATCGGTCTGACAGACTCAGACTTCTTTTCATAAGATGGTTTACGAAGGTTCAAAACCATTATGACTTCCGCAACTTATCATTGGCTCGGAACATGTTCTAACTCTAGAGCGACATATATTACGTAAAATTGGTTTATTAATCCTATACGAGGGCGAGGAAGCATTTTTAGAATTTCTGTCCTAATTAAGTCATACCCTTGAGCTTTATTTTACTAAGGCTTCTTTATTTCTATTTTTAGTTATTTTTTAAATATGAAAATATAAAACTATTAAAACTTTATAATTTTGATATAAGAATTATTTAAATTGATTTTATTTAGTATGTTTTTCGCTCAGTGTAGGGACGTGTGACCCAGTCGTTGATTTTATTTCTTTGATTTCTATTTATAAAACAAATGCTTATAAAATTTTGGAGTAAACTATTACTCCCAGTTAGCCAATTGCAAAATTGGCAAATTTGAAAAAAAAAAATTATAAGTCGTGTACGAAATACGTGGGAATAACAAAAAAAATAAGACAATTTTTTTGAAAAATCGGGAAATTGTATTTTGGGTATGTGGATTATTTTTAAAAAACGAGGCTTATAATAATCAATTTATCAATCAAATTACAGGCACAAGGTGTAATGTAAAAAAGTCAAAAAACTTCTTATCGAAATCACAAATTTGTAAAACAAAAGCGAATTTATATTTTCTCCTTAAAATATGTACTTTTACTAAAGAAGAAGAAAAAATACAAAATATTTGTAGCACTTGTGCTATTTTCTGTAATTGCATATAATAATAACGGCAGGAACTGTGTTAACTGTTTTTGGGTGCACTTGGCGTATACGTAATTTTTTGTGTTTAAATTTAATCTGCATTTGTTTTAGTTTTATAAAGCTTACAATTTGTTATAACTAAGCCATCATACTACTTAAGTAGCTTTTGCAATATAATAAATATTTAAACTGAAATAGTTTTAAGAAAAAAATGAGTAGCGAGGCTCACCTGCTAAAGCTGTACATACCTTTTATTTAGCTTCTAAAAGGACTGTCTCATTTGGATTTTGTCAATCAAAGGGCAATTGTCATCAAATAAAGTGATGTTTTAATTTCAACCAGAAACTAATTAATCAAAACAATTGTCGAAAGTAGTTAGTTTTCATTAAAAAATTATTTAACCTTTCTCATCAAAATTCATGTGTTTAAAGTTCAAAAATTATTCACATGTATTTATCTCAGAATTGAAACACATCAAATCAAAAATTTAATTTTTGTATTCTTTCCTGCATATGTTCATATCAAGTGGGATTATTAATAACATCCATATAAATTATTATCATCCCCTTTACCTCCATCGACACCGTAGCTTATTTCTTCTGTTTTTTTTCGTTTTATTTTTCAAATTTTTAGTATATGGTTTTGTAGTCAGAAAGTCTAGCAGTGACTTTGGTATACGTGTACGTCGCTCCTCGTACATGCGTAACAAAGTATAAATTAATTCAAATGAAACTTAAATAATTATGCAAAACAGAGACGATTAATTGAATTATTGCTAATATCTTAAAGCTTAATATTATCAACCAAAGCCATACCTTGTTTTTATGTTATCTATAAGTAGGTAGAGATAGATAGATAGTATAGTTGTTAACCAGTTTGATTATAAATAAATTTACTATTTTATTGCTAATTTTGGCAAAACAGACTTTTAGAGTTTTTGGACTTGTTGCTTGCGATGCAATTTATTTATATGAGAAATATACAAAATGGACATGGGTTGCTTATTTTTTTTATTAAATTGTTTTTTTTTTTGTTTCTTGTGAAGCTTTATATCAGTCATATTTTAAGGTGTGTTTTATTTTTAATATAATTTTTAAACAGAATTTATTTGTTTAAAGAAACACAATTATTATTTAACAACGTCATATCCATGCAAACCTTTCATTCAACAACTTCCACTTTAAACTACGTTTTATTTAAAGAAAAAAAAAGCATTTCTTTATGTAGAATCTTAAAATTTCTTTTATGTACATATGTACATATTTTTAAAATATAATATATGTTTGCATAATAAATCTGTATTCACATTAATAATGTGAATTTTGTTTACATTCAGAGTGTACTTTTTTATTTTTATTTTAAATCTGAAAAGCTGTTGAGCATGATAAACACACAACTCATTATTCTAAGTGAGATGGTTTTAGAAGCTTAAGATAATGAGGTTTTGGAATACAAAAAGTTTAATTTTTTTTTAGTAATTCTTCATTAACAAGTAAAATAAAATCTTTGGGAATTTGCCAAAATCCGATATGTATGAAGAAAAAATCAATGCATCAATAGTAAGCCTATAAAAGTTGAGAATCGTTGCATAAAAATGATCCCAAATCAGGGTTTGCCGAGGTATTTACTTGTTTTCTCTCACTCGACCATAATGAATCAAAATATTTATATGAAACGTTAGAGATCAGATGATATTTGTTTCAACTTTAAAAATAAATAAATTTGATGGCACAACAGCTCGTGAAGAACCAAGGCCTAGTGACTTACAACTCTCAACCATTCCTGTGTGCGTATTTTTGGCAAGAATGGAGGGGGCCTACAATTTTTTGCCGAGTCCGAACGGATGAGTAGCACTTATTCATGACAAGTATACTCTTGGAGGATTTGTCAGTTCCTCGCAAGAGGCAGTACCTCGCGAAAAAAACATTTCTGTTTTTAGGTGGCAGCGGCTGGGAATAGAACCCAGACCTTTGGCATGACAGTCCAACGCACTAACCATCATGCCACGAGGTACTACTTATTGCTTATTTCAACTTTAGTAGATTAGATATTTGATGATAAAAGCTCACGAAAAAGACATCCTATAATAAATGAGGAATATGATAAATTTAAACTATTTCACACCGCCACACACAGTGGTCCGTTTGTTGAGTTTTGGCGACAAAAATCGGGAACGGGTCATTATTATGTGTTCCAAAATTCTTTTGGACCAAAATTCTGTATGAACATAACTCTGCTCTGCCATTTTTCTTTTTTATTATTCTGTATTCTTAAATTCTGTAAATCTAGAATTTTGTATACTGTAAATGCAAAACTTTGTTAGTGAATAAATTCTGTTTTCAAAATTATGTAAAAGTCTAACATTTCTTAAATGTAAATTAAGACTTCCCTGTCCAGAATTATTTGGATGATAGTTTTCTGATTCCTTAGTTCCAGTTGCACAAACGTGGTTCAAATGTTAATCTGTGATTCAGAAATTTTTACTGGCTGATTTCGAAGGAACATCAAAGGTTCAACGACGGTTCAAGTTTCAAGTATGTGTTAGTAACCAATCAAATGCCTGAACTATCCTTCATTAAACCTCAGTTAATTTGACAAAGTCGGTCAATTTAAATTGCTGAAACACGGATTAAATATTTGGGTAAATCTACTTCTTAAAAATTTATTGATGTAACGACCAGTTAGTGCCTCGTGGCATGACTGTTAGTGCGTTAGACTGTTGTGCTGAAGGTCTAGGTTCGATTCCCACCTAAAACAGAAATGTTTTTCCCGAAGTACTGGCGAGGATTTGAAAAATCCTCAAAGAGTAAACTTGTCATGAATAAATGCTTCTCATCTAGGCATTTGGACTTGGAAAAATATTGTAGGTCCCCTCTATTTCTGCCAACAAAATTAACACATGAATGATTGAGAGTTGCAAGTCATTAGGCCCTGGTTCTCCACGAGCTGTTGGCTCGCTTCTTTTCTTGTTAATACCAGTTTGACAATTAAAATTAATTTTATTTGAATGTATGGTTAGATTTATAGAGCGATTCAAAGGTGATAAGTTTTTTGGTGAGAAAGAAAATATTAAAAAACAAATTAAGCAACGTGTGTAAAAACAAAGAAAAGATCGCAATTTTTTCATTTTCAAAACAATTTCTATGTTCCAAAATTCTATTAATGATGGTTTGAAGTCGACATTCTGTAGGGTCATTATTCTGATTTCAAAATTCTGTTTTTTAAATTTCTGGTTGTACAAAATTCTGCATGATCATAATTCTGTTTTTCAAAATTCTGTATTACAAATTTCTGTTTGTTCAAAATTCTGTATTTCAAAGGTTTGTTTTTCAAAATTCTGTATTTAAAAAGTCTATTTTTGATGATGAAAAGCTAAATACGGAAGTTTTTCTAAGAGCATAAAATAGTGTCGAAGTTTTGAGTCACTCACTGGTTGTAAAATGAAAGGGGGGTTAAATCAGCTCATAAGAAACCTGAAAAATAACTTCTTTTCGGAAAACTCCTTTAAATACAGTAAGAAATGGGGAGCAAATTAAAAAAAAAACGTAAAGCCGTAGTAAACGTAGTAAAATTTTAAACTTCGTAATAATTTTTGTGTGAGTGATTGCAACACATAAAGCACAGGTAGGAGTCGAAAGTTTTAGTCAAGATTATTCCTAAAATAAAAGTTCATAACCAACAATGAACTCTAAGACTTTGATTTTTGGAATAGCCTTTACTCATGTTTTTGACGCCTATTCTTCTTTTTTTGCTATCATTGACATCCAAAATTTGATGTGGGCTCTGGATCATAATAGAATCATAAAAAAAAAAATGTTTTGTATTATGAGAATTTATTTAGATAGAATTTTAGTTTTCATAAGCAGAATTTGGGAAAACAGAATTTTGTCCGGACAAAATCTTGAAATACAGAATTTTGCACATACAGAATTTCAATACAAAGAATTTCAATATACAGAATCTCGCATTTACAGAATTTTAAAATCCAGAATTTTGGAATACAGAATTATGAATTACAAATTTTGGAAAACTGAATTTAAATTTACAGAATTATGGCACTTACAGAATTTTGAAATACATTCTGCATTTTGTAATACAGAATTTTGGCACATACAGAACTATGACCGCAAGCCACAATAACCATTTCTAACTCCAATTCTTGACACAAATTTATGAAATTTGGAATACTTATAGAGTGAATAGCCTTTTTTTTACTTGTGTATAGGTACTACATATGTGTTAGGCAAGTTCTGGATTCGTGTCTAAAAAAAAGAACACCAAAAAAGTGGGTTGCATAATTTCGTCAGTCTATACCTCGACCTTCTTCATATTTTGAACATGAGATTTTTTTCTAACTCTACAGAGGGAAAATTGAAGTTTTTTCAGCTTCAAAAATAACGATATTTGACATGCAACAATTAAGTAAAAGCATTTATCTTAAAAACGGCTCCAACGGTTTTGATAATCAGTGGTCAACAAAAGTTTCCTTCAATAAATTGATTGTTTCGCGATTCGTCACGCAAACCGAGTCATTATTTTGGTAATAAATTTGCACAATTTGCAAACTTTGTTCAGGTGTAAGTCTATTCGTTTTTGAATATTTGTGTAAGTATACTCATTATAAATCAAGCAACAGCTGTCAAAAAGACCAACTCCGAAAAAAGTATTGCCAGATTGAAAACCACACGTCTAAGAAAAACACACTTAAAAAAAAAACGCCATTTTAGCCAGTAGACATTTTGAGTTATCGATATTTGTTCTGTCGGTCATTTGAACGTAATTCAAAAAACAGCACTCTGCTTTAAATGTTTGCACGGACTAAGCATAAACTCAACATCATAAATTCTTGTCTGATTTTATAACAGAAACCTAACAGTTTTTTGATGCCATAGAAAATTTTAGACTCAAGTTCTTATGAATATTATTTAACTCTTATAATGTTCAACTTTTTTACCTCTTTACCTTTAAGTTTCCAAGTCTTATTCATAATTACTTCTTTTTTGTATTTTTATAGGCAACAAAATATGATTTATTGAACTCTCTTAAAACAAAACAATACGTTTTATCAATACAAGTTTTTTTCCAACTCTAAATAATCGCTTAGCAAGTGCCTGAATGGTGTTTGAAATGAGTTAATAATGATCTGATCAAAATGTAGACTGTTAAAATGTCGACGGGTAAAATGTCGATTGATGAAATGTCGATCATTGTCGACATTTAAACAATTGCAATTTTAAAAAGTCAACATTTAAAAAATTGTAAAATCTTTTTCTAGTTTTTCATTAGTCGGTCTTTTAAACATTCGAAATATTTTTTTGTCGGGATTATAAAAAATCGACCTTATGGAGTCGACATCAAAAAAGTTGAGGTATCGTACCCAAATCCTTTAATTTTGTTAAGCAAATTCCGATTGTCATAAGTTCCAAATTCATTTCAGATTCGATCAGATTAGGCCTCAAAATAATTTCAAGTACAATTTTTTTTTAAAGTAGCACTAAAATTAGTTGTTATCTCTTGGGAACAGTGTTCAATATATTAAACTCTTCTTTTTTAAATTTTAAACAAATCTGTATTGAAGTCATTTTTATATGAAAGAAAATATTCAAGTACATATTTAAGGGCATTTCAAATATAAGCTCAGTTCCTGACCTCTACAGTACTTCTTTTTAAGGTTATGAAATTTTAAACTATGTTGTTTTGAACTAAATTGTTAAGCCTTTTTTTGAAGTAGAAAAAAAATAGACAGTACCTACCACTGAATTCAGCATCCCTGAATCATTACGTTTATTAAATTTCAATAACTTGTATTAATAATTGCAAAGTGCCAATTTCAACAAATTCAACAAACGGACCACTGCGTGGCATTTTTTAAAAATAAAAAAAATACTAATAAAAGAAGTTAGGAAACAATATGAAATGCTATTACCTTGTCCTACAAAATAAAACGATTGGAAATTTTTTTCGCAACTTCGAAAAAAAATCTGCTTCAATAGTTTGAAACCTTTTTTACTGCCTCACGAATTTTTTCTTACTTTTCGACTTCAATCTTACTTTTTTTTCCAATTCTTCCAAAATTTTACTTAACATTTTAGATCATCAAAACAAAATAAAATTTTTAAATTATTGACACTTTTTCTTCTTCGCCCTAACTCGCTCTCGGTATCCCTCGAGCTCTCTCTCTCTCTCTCTCACTCCCTCTCCGTCTCTCTCTATATTTCTATTAAATTCAACTATCCGATATGCCCCTCTCTCAAGAAGTGTCCATGCTGATTCTTAGGGCGGTATTCATCAAACACTCATAAACGGTTTGTAAGTTTATAAACCTCATAAGTCAAATAATATTTAATGCTATTCACCAACCACTCATAGCTCTTTTTCGAAGTCTGAAAATGAGAACAGCTATCTCTTCACCAGACACCCTCAAACTGGGAAATCAAACTGTTTTCAAACTGGCTCAATTATGTCGGTACTTTTTTGGATCCTTAAGAAATGAGTGATTTTAATTAATTTACTTTTTATTTTTTAAGTTTAGTTTTGAACGTCGGGTGAATACAATTGCATATTTTAAATTGTTGAATATAGAACAATTTTCTTTTAATACTTTTTAGTTTCGCTTTCAAATTTTTGGTGTATTTTTGAAGATCATGAAAAATTTAATAAAAAATGTGAACAAAATCTGAATTTACGGGTATTAATAATTTAATAATTTAGGAAGTTTAATATGTATTATGCAAAAATATTAAACTTGCTTATTATAATAAGGTTGGTTAGACAATTAAATATATATTGTATATATTAGAAGACTTTGAATTTTCGAATAATTTTTTTTGTCTACTCATTTCTGTGCATCGTTTAGTAGAATAAGGGTTTTACCTCCAAGGTTTTCCTCTGAAAAAATCTAAAGAAACTTTGTGAGTGGTTGTTAAAGTTATTGATTTTAATTAAATAATTTATTAAATTAACATTCTTCCTCATATTTTTAATAATATAATCAAATCATCATTCACAACCAACAAGATAAAACAATTATCACTTGATTTTGTCTTAAAGCCATCGATTAAAGTGTCGTTCAACGCAAGGAATTTCACTTTGGCATGCACATCAATTTACTGACATCCGACACAACATCGTATCATCGTGGTTTAGTCGTATTCGTATAATACCGACCAATTAATTAGAAACCTCAATATAGAAATTCTTTAGACACCATTAGGAACTGACCTAAACTAATATCTTTCAAAACAGACAGGCTGACACTGACAGACACAAAAAGATGTCACAAACTATCACTAAGATTAAGAATGACATCACCGGCAAATGCTAACGGTTTAATCACATATCCCTAAGCATTTCCAAAAAAAAAAAATTAATATTAATTAAAAATTTTTAGTGGCGTGTGGCAGACAACAACAGTTGTTCTTCTGAAACATTTTTCCCATTTATATGATAAGTTCAGATTAGTCATTTGATATGGAAGAATATTTTTAAATTTTTTGACGTTCGGAACTAAACGAACAAAAAAAATAAATAAAAATAACGAATTGATGCTCAGATACCACAGCTAGAGAGAAGGACAAGTTTAATTGAAAGCATGGCTTCGGATCAGTTCTATGTTTCTGTTTTTGTCATATAAGATTATGAGTGTGAAATTTTATATTTGATTTTTGAGGTCAAAGAGAATATTTTAGTAAGTGTAGTTATGATTCCGGGAATGGCTAAAATTGAATAAAGCAGCACTTAATTGATTATACTGATAAATTTTTGATTTTCATACATCACTTTCAACACTGGTTGAATAATGATGGACAAAAATTGAGAGAACTAAACATTTGAAGAATAAGAATATTTTAATATGTCACAGTCACAGTAAATGTTATAGCGCAAAATTTCAATATTTGGCTTCATGTCTTGTTGCATCATCCTAGGAAAGTTTGTGTACCACATTTTTCAAACGGTTCATTCATTTGAAAGTATGTTAGTGCCAATTATTGTAGTAGTAGTCACCCTCAGAAGTAGAGTGGTGAGTTAAGTATACAGACGAAAAAAATAAAATGCAATTTTAAAGATGCTTCTCAAACTGAAAACGTGAAGCCTCTTTGCATTTTAGATAACATCCCTGAACTATTCATATGTAAAATGACATTTTACTTTTATGTCAAATGAATGTCGGACTACATTGAAGTGAGGTGTACGTATGTTGTATGTGTAGTTCTTCACAAAATTTGAACACCTCTAAAGTTGTTGTTTTTTAAGGAAGTTTTAAATTTCGATACGTCCTGTGCAACAATTTTTTTTTAACATTACCATTTTTATAATTTTGGAAATTTACTTCAGGGCTTCAAGCTGAAAAATAAATTGAAGTGATATGTGAATGCATTCAAATTTTATGATTTTTCCAACAAAAACAGCAATTTTGGACACACAGTGCATCAGGTAGTTAAAAACTTAAACAAAGAAACCGAAAATATCACAAATTGTTTTTGTCCCAAAATTATACAAAATTTTTTGGAATGTATTGCCCTGATCGTTTATAAAACGACAGCACTGGCATCAAGCAGTTTTATGCAGCGCTACCACCCTATAGATTATTGAGCGCAGTATATATGAGAAAAAAGCGCAGTAGATTGCAATATGCCGCAGTAGATCCTACAATATATACAATACAAATAAAAAAAATAAAATTTGTTTGATTCCACAGGAAATCAAGTCAGCAATAACAAAAAAAAAAAAAAAAAGTTTTATAGGCTAAATTTACAAAAATTTACATTCTGTTTAAAGAATTCATAAAAATATTTTCTAACTTTCTTTAAATTCGCCAATTATGAATTTAAATTTATTGAAAAAGTCGGGATGGACGCGTTCACAGTTAACTTTGAATTATGTTCGAAATTCTTAAAATAGGAGTAGATTCGTTTCACTGCGCAGTAGGTTTTCATTTGGGACTAAACGCAGTAGATCTACTGCTAAAGGAGTAAAGTGGCAGCACTGGTCTTATGATATCTGGCTTGCCGAACGGACGTGTCAGTGTCAGTCAGTCATAGGACAGCCGTTAGACTAGGCGGGCGCAGTTGGAGATCCACAGGCCTACACTGGCGATGAGGATGGGACAAAGAGAAAAAACTAAGCAGGGCAAAATAAAACAAAGCGAAGTGCAATAAAATAAAATAAAATAAAATAAAATAAAATAAAATAAAATAAAATAAAATAAAATAAAATAAAATAAAATAAAATAAAATAAAATAAAATAAAATAAAATAAAATAAAATAAAATAAAATAAAATAAAATAAAATAAAATAAAATAAAATAAAATAAAATAAAATAAAATAAAATAAAATAAAATAAAATAAAATAAAATAAAATAAAATAAAATAAAATAAAATAAAATAAAGTAAAATAAAGTAAAATTAAATAAAATAAAATAAAATAAAATAAAATAAAATAAAATAAAATAAAATAAAATAAAATAAAATAAAATAAAATAAAATAAAATAAATTAAAGTAAAGTAAAATGCAATGAAATAAATCAAATTAAATGGATTGAAGTGAGTAAGTAAAGTGGAGTCACGTGAAATGATTAAACGGGTTGAATTGAATAAGATTGAATTGAGTTAAGTTAAAAAGAAAAAAAGGCATATAAAATTGTGCGGACAAAATAAAAGAGAGGAGCCTAAAATTGTGCTGTCAAAAAAAAAGAGTGGTGCATTCATAGGAGTCATAGGACTGCCGTCAGACTAGGCGGACGCTGTTTGAGAACCCCAGGCTACTACAAATATAAGAGCATATAAACCTAAATTTTTTTTAAATACAGAAAAAATTGGTGAAAATTGCTGAAAAAAGTATTTACTTCGAATCGAATATTTTGCATTTGCATGCACTGCTTTGTACTTGATAGGTTTTGTAAAAAAATCAGCAAAAAGTTGATTATACCAAAAATTGTTAATAATTTTCTTTCGCCTCAAATATCTCTTGGGCATTTTCCACACAGTAATTCTTCGTATTTTTTTTCAAAAAATCTTTTCTAGAAACTTTTATATGTTTTGCGCTAGTTATTCCCTTATTTGAAGGCTTTTCAAGGTTGAGTTGCAGGTCTAATCTTTTTGACTCTATTATCACGAAGGCAAACTAATTTTTGGTGTTCATTTCATTGCGTATTAAACCCCAGCAAATATTCTCAAATATCTTGGATTGGTGTTTTTTTATAATAAAATAACATCGGGACTCTTTTTTGTCTCATATAAGTTTTGGAATAAAGCGTAATCCCGCAAATATTAAAAATCTGTACTAAAACGAAAATACCTCTATTTTGAGAGTACACGGATTTTAATTTTAAAAAAATAGTTCAGGCCTTTCGACAAGTCAGCTAAGCAATTTGGAAAAATTCACTGACTCTTGTTTGAAAAATGTATTGAGTTTTTAAAAAAAGATTTCGAATATTTAACAAAAAAAACTCATAGTAAAATTAAATATTATTAAAATTAGAAAATCCAAAAATCACCCATTGCCTATAATAAATCACAAATCTTCTTATCAAAATTAGTTCAGCTGTTTTTGAGATAAATAAATATTTCTCAAACTGTTGTTTGGCAGATTCCATTTAATACTTTTGGGACCAGAACAAAATTCATTTTCGTCCCTAGGAAATTATTTATCTTGCGAGGAAGTGACACATATTTACTCCAAGTGCATTTGTTGTCATGAAGAAGTGCCTCTTATCAAAACCGCTCAGATTTAATAAAACAAATAGTTGTTTCACTCCATTCCAGCTCACTTACAATACCCACAGAGTATACTTGGCCTAGGTTTATGACACCAAGCATTTCTGAGAGAATTGTCACACACACAATCGACCACTTAACAATATTTTTGGTATAACCTGGAAACTAAGCTGAATTTGACAATTTTACATAAAATATTTTTTGTTCAAAATAAAATTTTCTATAGAAATGGATGGTTTGAAAAATTTGATAAACAAATTTAGCAGCAAAAATTTAACAAAAAACAACCTTAACAAAAAGCTATGATGATAATTTATAATAAATTGCGCATAATTTTTTTTTTTTGAAGGATAGTAGGGTCAAGATATGCAAGGACAAAAGATTGTAGAGACTATAAAAATTAGTATGGCATGTTCAAAAAGTCATTTTTATACAAAATATGCAGAGATATATCAATTCAAACTTTACCATTTCCTACAATTTTTGGACGTTTTGGCCAAAAGCTCCTGTTTTGGTACAGTATGACAAATTTCAAATTCTTAAAAATATTGGAACTCAAGATATTGATGAGTGGAATAATGATTACTGACAATATTTGAAAATATATACATACATATAAGCCAGTAATTTTTTCCGGCTGTTTTAAAATGCTTCCAGGGCTACAGACAGACTTTTTCGAAAGACAGAAAAGAACAAAATGTCAAATTAGAAGTGGTAGTAAAAAGTACTATTTCGCTTAAAAAAGTGAGTAAAATTAAGCTTTAATACTTATATTAAAATATTATAAAAACAAAAGCAGTTAACCTCAAGTTTTGAAAATAATAATCTCAAAAAAATCTCGAATACATTCAAAATTAATTTATTATTTGAGAATAGAAACGTCCTTCGATAAGCACATTTCGACAGACTAGCTCGTAAAATTGAATCAATATACGACTCGCCGTTATGAATTTATTTAATTTTTTGTTTTTGTTTTTTTTTTTTTTTTGGTAGTAATTATTACTTCTCATTCACTTCAACCCAGCTGCGTTTCTTCACATCTTCATAAGATTAATTTTAATACATAAACGTGTAGAGCTCGATGCTACATACTAACACAAGAAAGTATATCTACAGAAATACTTAATTATCTTTTTATTGAATTTAAATAGGATGCTAAGATGTTCACATTCCAATTTCCATTTCGTGAAATAAATAATAATTTTATGTGCACGGCAGCGGTGCGGTGGTGGCGACGGCTGAGAGGTGGATGGAGGTGGTGGTGCTAGTGATGGTGCGGCCATAGTGATGGTAATAGTGGTGGTGATGGTGGCGTAGTGGTGGTTGACGAGGAGCAAACATTGAGTACTACTTCATCCAGTTCTTCAGCATTGTGAAAGATAAATTCGATTCGAGTAAGCAAAAGATCGATCGATCAGTGCGATTAATCTAATCAAAAGCACGGTGGTTATTTAGTAGAATTGCTTTGGAGCAGCACAAGAGATACAACTATACACATATCAGCTCTGGCTATTTTTTTTAGTATGTAGGTATTTGTGTATAAAAGCAAATACCAACTAATTAAAAAAAATATACTCTGGTGCAAACTTAACTGACCACTTTATCTTTTTTTACTCTTGTTTATTGACTCACTTTCTAAAAGGTTTGTTTGTTTGACTTTTCCATTTTTGAAATTTCAAATAAGCCTCATAATTGTGAACTTTTTTTGACCCTCATAGTGTATAGTGTAGCTGTTAAAGATTAGGTTTTTGACCTCCTGGGCAAATTTTCAGGAGTCTGCCTTGAGAACGATTTTAAAGTTTTACTCGAAAACTTTAATGCTAAGGTTAGTCAAGAAGACATCAAGCTTGTGCTAACTAACGCAATGCAAGGCACATCGTAGTAAGATTAGCTTGACTGTCAAAAAAGCAAGGAAACTGATTTGAACCGCATTTAAGAAGAAATCTAACAATATATGCCTTTTTATAACTGGAATCACCATAGAAAAGAGAGGGAAAAGAAGAAGACCCTGAATAGAAGCTCAAGGAATTAAAGAGTCTTTACATCAAAACAATAGCCAGAGGTTTAAGGAAAATAAAAAGTAAGTAGTATGTGTTGAAGAGTTGCTGACTAGGAATCAGCTAAAGAAATAATAATCCAGTCTAATGAGCACCCACTTCCAAACCACCCAGAAGAGGTATACTAAGCTTTAAAGAAGCCGCTTGATGGCTTACCAAAAGAACTCTCCAATTCCATCTCTTAGCCTCACTTTCACATTGGAAGCTTAAACTCCACTTATGGTTTAAATTTTAGTTCAGCAGAACAATTGAACTCAGATTCAAGGTTTAAACGAAGCTGTGAAACTGGGGGTAAGCATTTGAAACAAAAAAAATATTGATCAGTATTTTATGCACTTGAGTATTTATAAAGATGAACAGCTTGATGAACGTTACGACTATAGCAACAACAACATCATCGACGACGACGACGACGAAGACGACAATAAAACGAACGCTCGTATATAGTCGTAAGTTCGTATAACATGTTCCACGCTTGCTGAATTTCTTTCAAAGAATAAGAGAAGAAGGAACCTGTTCTCCAGATGAAGGCGATTGCCATCTGTGCCGATAGTCAGAATGTCTGGCATTGCTAAAATGCGCCGAAGAGTATACAAATAACATGTAGCTAGCTTGTAGCCTCTGGAAGACCGACCGACGAACAAACGAAGCCTGGTGTATAAGATACGATACTGTATATCTGTGAGATCAGAGAAATGTGTGAAAAAATATAAACGTGTATTTATTTATTTTGATTCGTGAGAGCGTGCTGATTTTTCATTGTTAGTGTGGAAAAGTTGAAAAGTGGAAAAATAATAAAGCAAATATAAATCTATAAGAGACGACGACGAAACGGCTTTAAACTAAACTATTAACAGGCTCGTATCGTAACTTGAACTATATTTTTGGGGATGCAAGAACACACCCATTTTTTGTGTTAACACAAAAAAAAAAAAAAACAAAATAATTTAAATGTCAAAAAATCATGGTAACTACTTCAAAATTTATATTGACATTAAATTTTTTTTTGTGTCTAGACGCTATAAAAACATGTTCATAAATATGTATTGTATACAAAAAACTAATTTAGACTTTTTGAGATTTGATGTCATACAAGTAATTTCTGATTGATTTTCATTAAAGTTGATAGGTAACAATTATGCAACGATGCTAAAGCCAAGTTTTTCAGTGCGTGAATAAAGTTATGCCTTAGTTAATTTACCAAATTTGAAGGGTTAGCTCGGGTTTAACCCTGAAACTAAAATAAGGATAAGGATCGTCTGAGGAACGTGTTTATTTAAAGAAATTTTAATAACAAACTCTGGGGATTGACTCTCGGATAGCGGTCTAGTCAACCGCTTTGTCCACTTTCAAGTTTTAATCTTGAGAGCTTTAAATCTGGCGTTTGATAAAATAATATGACAGCTGACAGTTAAGAAAATTAAAAACAAAAATTATTAACTTGGCAGCATTAAATTATCTAAAATTAAAAATAAATTTGGTGGTGCAACAGCTCGTGGAAAACCAGGGCCTAGTGACTTACAACTCTCAACCATTTCCTGTGTGCGTGTTGTTGGCAGGAATGGAGGGGACCTACAATTTTTTCCCGAGTCCGAACGGCTAGATGAGAAGCACTTATTCATGACAAGTTTACTATTGAAGGATTTTTCAGCACCTCTGACAAAACATGTCTGTTTTTGGGTGGCAGCGGCTGGGAATCGAACCCAAACCTTTGGCATGACAGTCCAACGCACTAATGATTATGCCACGAGGTAGTTCTATCTAAATTTAGTGACAACAAAAACGTGTGCTAACGTACGGATAACTTTTACTCGCCAAATTGCGAGTTAAATGAACTGATAACTTCTTAAGAGATATACACACACGTGTGAGGTCTGTTATGAGATGAAACCGTTTACTACGCCAACCACGCAGTTCGTAAGCCAGGGCATATGTGTGGTACAACCAGGGTTCAAACCTCAGTAGAAAAATTTTGGAGCAGATTTGAAAAATTAGTAGAGTAAACCTAAAATTTTCGGAGTAGACTTTGAAACGGAAAAAGAAAGATATTTTGAACAAAAATAAAATACAAAAATCCTATGCGAAAAATATATATATGCAAACATTTTCCATGTCAAAAATTATTTAGTTGAAATATAAAATAATTTGTTAGCATGATTGGCTTACAGTTTCATGTAAAAATAACATGAAATGTCATGGAAAATAATGGACCGGCAATTTTTGCATGCAAAAACAAATGTGGTAATAAATCGCATTGCATCTGTAAAATTTACTTTAGTCACAAATGAACGAGAAACGACAAACAAAGTTTGAAAAAAAAGATTCCATTCGGCATAGACTTTCAGATGCACACATTCAGATTTCAGAGACAGAGTTGGTTGGAAACTTGAATAACACTGTGTTGTCACTTAATGTCATGTGGTTTGGCTAAAAAATTACGAAGAGTTTGTATAAAAAAAGGAGTAGATTTCAAAAAAAGTGGAGTGGTGAGTGGTGGAGTAAATTTGTTTTCTTCCTCAAAATTGGAATAAGGTTCGAACGCTAGGTACAAGTATTAAAAAATCACCAAATTATGATAAAGTTGTGAATATGTTGAAGTGATATATCCTAGAAAGATATCATATATTTATTATTAAAAAAAGTTATTACTTTCAACCTACATGTTGTGAGTTTTTAGGCAATTTAATTTAACTCCAACATTGACTTTAGGGGTTAAAAATAAAAATCTGATAAAATAAAGGATGTTATTTTTCTTCATTCGGCTCTAGATTTAGGCCCATCCAAGGTGACTTTTTTCTAACGACCACCCTTATGTACACTTTATATCTACTAGAAAATTTATTTTGACTTATTTTTTTACAATAAGGTATGAAAATAAAATATGTATTTGTAAGTTTTTTAAACTCGATATTTTTTTTAAATTTATGAAAGGACCTCTGGCTGATCCTCAGCCAACTGTGATTTTGTATTCAAAAGCAATCATACTCCAAAAACCCAAAAACCGTGATTGCAAAGATAACAAATGTATTTGATTTCTTTTCAAATAGCGCACTGTGGCGTATGAGTACTATTAATCGAAAAGAGCGCAACTTTAATTAATTTTAAGGAAAACCTACTATAGTAAGAGAATGAGAGCTAGCTAGCTAGGAGGGAAGAAGGAGGGTCAGGTTGTAAGAAAATTCACTTAGAATGCAAAAAAAAAAAATTAAACCAACAGAGAAACTTACAAAAATGCTTTGTAGCCAGTTTTAAAGCTAGCAGTCTGTTCTTACATCATATATATTTTTCATGTTATTTTTCTCAGAAATTTTTAAGTAAGACTTAATATCAAAACACCAGACAAAATTAAAATGGCTTCTCCAAACGTTACAAGCTTATACTCATTTTATCATTTTCAGCTCATTCAAATATGGTTAATTTGTTACTTTTTAGTATTGAGCGCCATCTATTGATTTTTGTGTGTGCCTAAAAATGAAAAATAATTTACTAAAAACAAATGGCAACACTTATAATATATGAAAGAGATACATTTTTAAATTTAATTCTTAATTAAGCTCATTTAGTGGTGGTTTCGTTAAAATTGAGTTTCACCTCAAAATTTTAAAGAAAAAAAAAAAATATAGACATTTTTTTTGCAAAGTTCTCATAAATTTACTAGTTTTAATTCTAATCCTAAAAATTATGGTCTTTAAGTTTTTGAGAAAATCGAAACACTACCAGCCGTAAAGTTCTTAAATGAACTAAATAAATTTTGGTGGTGCAACAGCTCGTGGAGAACCAGGGCCTAGTGACTTACAACTCTCAACCATTCCTGTGTGCGTGTTATTGGCACGAATAGAGGGGACCTACAATATTTTGCCAAGTCCGAACGGAGAGATGAGATGCGATGATATTCATGACAAGTATACTCTTGGCGGATTTGTCAGTTTCTCGCAAGTGGCAGTTCTTTGGGAAAAAAACATTTTGTTTTGAGGTGGAATCAAACCCAGACTTTCGGCATGACAGTCAAACGCACTAACCATCATGCCACGAGGTATTACTTAAGGTTCTTAATAGTTGGAAATATGTCAAATGAAATGTCAACTTAGACAAATTTTGGATGGAGCCGTTGTATCCAAGTTAGATAACTTTAAAACAACAGCTTCTTAAAAACTTTTCGAGTTGAATGGCTGTCTAAAATTAGACAAAATTCATAAGCTTTGGTTAATTTGGCTAATTTAAAAAAAAAAATGGTATGCCAATTTTGAGTGTTTTTAATATTCATTCAAAAATCCAATTTAAAAAAAAATTGATCGACCCGTTTTTGAAATTTTGAATTTTCAAACAAAAAAATATAAAATATTTTTCTTAAAAATCCAAGATTTACTTTTGTCAAAATTTTGACATGCAATATTACTGGCATTTTAATGGAGCAGACATAATTGTGCCATCCAATTGTTTCGTATTCTCTGTAGAATAACAACAACAACCTGTTAGCGCTACCACCAGGTATATATAGACTGTGGTTATAGCTATTTTACTAGTGCCACCATGATCATCAGACTCCCTTAGGGCTGCTTAGTCCGGTTAAGCTCGTTTTAATTGAAAACAAAAAATACTTTTTTCCGTCATCTGAGAGCGGAACATGAACCTAGTAATTCAGAGGCCGATGCGCTACCCATCGCGCCACTGAAATCACTAGATAAGCTCAATCCCAATGCAGGTTTCGTTGTTTATCAATTGCAACAGTGACAAGCATTTTTTACTTATTTAAAAATCTAAAATGCATTTGCTTTTTAATTCTGGTATGCGATTTTATAGACATTTAAAAGGAGCTTTTGTATAAAAATTTTTAATGCAATCAGTTGAGCTGTTGATTAGAAAATCAAAAATAAAAAAACCGTTATATGACAGGTAGAGTTAACGGTTTTTGGTTGAAGGATTTTCCTTAAAGGTTGTATGACAAGTACCGTTATTTTTTCAACAAGTTTTTTTTTGAACTCCCCTCTGAAAAGCACTGAGTTTCTTTCCATTGTAAGGATTGCTAATATAACAATACTCATAACAATTAGCTTAAGTTTAAACTCAAATTTTAAAAACACAATATTTGCTCAATGTTACACAAAAATATTTTTACAAAATATTAAAATTCTTGCTCTAAGAAAAATCATAAATATTCAAGAGGCTTAGGGCTTTAAAAATTGAATATAAAGACAAGAAAATTATGGGAGAAAAATGTTTCCAAAAATAAAATTAAATATTTATATTTACGTGCATGAATTTATGGAACAACAAACATTAAAAACCGGTGTAGCGGTTTTTTCCTTACATTTTTCATGAAAGTAAAATATTTCCCTTGCATGTTCTAAGGAAGTGTTAAAACCCCTTAGGTACCGAGTTTCAAAAAAATCGACTATTTCATTTTAAAAATATAGAGTATTCAAAAAGAAAAGAAATTGATATATTTTTTGTAATCCAAATTTTTTTTTTGATTTTTTTTTTGAAAGTTTTGGTACACAAAACTATTTATACTTTTTAGAAGTTCTATTTTATTTATATCTGTAATACAATTTTCAAGAAAATAAAAATCAAAACAATAGTTTCTTAGAAAATACCATTAAAAACAATTTTTTTGATATATCGTTTTAGACCCAAAGATAACTTTTAATAAAATTTATTTATTAAGAAAAGTTTTTCCGCTATTTTTGGGAAAAATACGATTATGTGAAATTGGTGAGAAAACTGTACGTACCATAATTTTTTGGTATAAAAAAACTCAAAATATTTGTGAAGGGAATGACCAAAATACGCTACGTACCCAGTTTGACGAAAATCGATTCGGTTATTTAAGCTGTAGCCCAACGAACAGACAAACAGAAAAAATGTAGGACCCATTTTTTTCATCATCCTTTTCATCGTAGTAACAAATTTGATTTTGAGTTCGATTTTTTACGGATGCATAACATACCGTTAGAATCTACTCATCATAAGTATCGTAATTAAACTTATCAGAAATAGCCGTTTTCAACAAAATCATCAAGGTCAAAAATACCTACATTTTTGAAAAATTTTCTTAGATTCATATATCATAGATTTATTGTTAAGAACAAAGAAATGAGTTATTGGTGCATTTTTGAACAAACAAATTGTAAACTTTGAAATTTACTAAAATCTTTAAATTAAGTTAAGTTTCTGAAAAGTTCCGAAAATTAGGGCTGGAGCAAAATTTTTTAGGGGGGGTTGAAGGGGGTGAAATTGAGTTTTTTTTTCTTAATTTCTCGAAAACAATAAGTTTTTGTTACAAAAAAGTGATACAAATTGTAGCTTATATCATTCTTCACAAAAAAGGTTGATATATTTTTTTTCATACAAGCAATAGATTCTGAGAAAAATATGCAAGAACTTCACGGTGAAGTAAATTTTGTCAAAAAATAAAAAAATTATTAAAATTTCACTAATCGATGGGCTTATATTCATTACAGTGAAAAGCTCTTATTAAAACGTTTTGCGTACACAGGAATGGTTGAGAGTTGTAAATCACTAGGCCTTAGTTCTTAATGAGCTGATGTGCCACCAAATTTATTTTTTTTTAATATAAACTTGTTAGATTTAAAAAAAAATGCATTGCGTCCATTTACAGCACAACATCAAAAATGTTACTTTGACAAGCTATAACTTCAAGATTAATAAACCTATAGAGTTTGTCAATAGGTCATTTTATAGATAGTTTTACTGTTTAAATATTATTTTCTTATAATTTTGTCTTATAATGAAATTTCATCAAGTTGTTGAACAAAAACCAAATCACTTTATTTTTCAAGATGGCGGTCCTTCCCCTTACTCCGGGCACCCCAAAAACTTGTTTTTTTTTAAAGAGGAGATGTAGCCCAACTTAAATCGTACAAGATCTTTAGCCCATCAATTAATGAAATTTTAATACATTTTTTGACAAAATTTACTCCACCGTGAAGTTCTTGAATGATTTTCTCTGAATCTATTGCATGTATGAAAAAAAGTGTGCTAATCTTTTTTGTGAAGAATGACATAAGATACAATCTGTACAATTTTTTTTAAACTTATAGCTTTCGAGAAAGTAAGAACAAAACTAAATTTTACCCACTTTAATCCCCCCACCCCGGCCAAAATTTACGGAACTTTTCAAGAAATGCTTAAGATTTCAAAACAAAGCTCTCCACCAAAATTCAGCTTTGTTGGAATTTTTTCGAAGTGAAAGTCTTATTTTCCTGTGCTAAACATGTTTTTGGGGGATAAAATTCCCATATTCTCTAATCTAATCTAACCGTTAATCTCACAGAAAAATTATTTCTCTTTAATTTAAAATAAGAAAGTTACAATCAAAAATAGATGAGAATTAATGCGTTGTTTAGATTTTCAATAAAACTATTTCATGTATAATAGAAAAAGTTGTAGTCTTTAAAAAAATATTTTTCTTGAAAAAGTTCGTCTACTTTTGATTTTAAATTCTTTATTTTTGATTTTACGGCAAAAAAACTTGTGTTTCCTTTTTTAAATTTTTAGCTTTCAACCCCGACAATCAGTTTTTAAAGGAACTCATATTGACCCCCCCTACACATACAAAAAAAGTTCTATACCTACACAAAAGTTAAGAGCTAAAAACCCTTAAAAGTCATTTGCTCATACGAAACTTAACTTTTCTACTTAAACTCTTGAGTGTTGCTTTTGTCTTGACTTATATTGTCACATAAGCCCTTATGTTGAACTTTAATATTGTAATTTCTTTCCAGTAAATGGTAAATTAATTTACTGAAACGAAACTTAAATATTTAAATTTAAACACCAAAATAATATTCATCAATTAATTAATTAATATTTTTTTAAATTCTCAACCACCTTATTAGGTACGGGCCTGCTACGGCTACTACACTCTACATGAGTACAGAAGTACGGATAGGTTAAAGCGAGCGTTCCTTGGAACAAGTACGTGTACCAACTTTAATTCTGTGTCTGTTCTGTTCTGTTCTGAATCCAAATCTATATCTGGATGTTGTTTCTCTTGTACTTTGCTCTTTTGTGTGTGGAATTAAAGTTTTCCACGATCATATAATTTGAAGCAGGTGAAAAAAGAAACTAAGGACAGAAGAGGCAAGACAGTCTTTGACTGATGATCGGTGCCAAGAAAGAGACCGAGAAAAATACACAGAAATTTTGTGAGAGGTGCTCTGATGGGTAAACTGGGATTAGGGTTTGGTGATGTTGCGGTAGTGCTGATGCTGATGATGCTGATGTTGATGCTGTGCGCCATGCAAGGAATTTCGATTTTTTACCAACCAATAGAATTATACTAATTCACCTTAATGGATGGCAAAGGATGGTTGCGGGTGGTCGTTTTCTTGCTGGCGCTGCGCTCATGCAAGCTTATATCGTATACCTATATATTCCTCTTTCAATATAAAAATAAACCTATATACATATAGGAACAGCCACAATCTTGCAGAAATTCCTTCGGACATCCGAGATTTCAACTAAAGATTGACGGAGGAAGAAGAAGAAGTATAAAGTGGGGTTAATCATCTCGTTACATACCAAGCATACCTGCATAAGAGCTTGACTTTGATTACTTAGTTGTTGTTGATTTTCATTTTTTTTTTTTTTAGACTAAAACGAAAGTGGGGATATTTTTTCTTGACTTAAAATATATCGAAGATGTTAACTTATAACTGTGACACGTTTGTAGTTACAAACATACTCCTCTTAATAGATACTGCAACTATACCTAGTAGGTATACTGAGAGTGCTTCAGTGAATGTCAGTCGTCAATGTTGACTTTTACGATTTTACATTTTTATTTGCGTATCAATTACTTTTGTTGCGATATGGATAGGGTAAATAAACGTGGATAGGTTACATTCCAGAGAGTTTTTTTTTTTTAAACTAAATTTTTGATTAATAATAATAGTTAGTTTTTTTCTGTATTGAATATATTTGTTAATTTTTGTCACATAGGATTATTTTAACCTATAATTAAGTTGAACATAATCAATCGTTCATTCTTAAAATCCAAATTAGCAAGGAAAGGCACCAATATTTCATAAGATCCAGATGCTAAGATATAATTAAGAGGAAATATTTCTTTATTTGAAATAAAATTGCGAATTAATTAGGTTTTATTGATAAAAACAAGAAATTTATTCAATCAAATAAAAAAAAACGAAGTGATTGACAAAATAGAATTTAATTAGTTTTAATTTGATGATTTTTCTTTTCAGATACTAGACAAAATTGTAGCAAAATGTTTGATTAGACAAAATATACTTAAATTTTAATATATTTCACAGTGGTCAGAATAGTCTATCTAGGTGGACAAAATTCAAAAAATTTATATTCCAAAATTAGCTAAAAGTCTAACATAGGCTGCAAAATATCCAATTCACCATACCTAAAAAATCTTTTCAATATATTTGGTGCGGAAGTTAAAGTGACAACTTTGATGTACCAAATTAAACGCTGTAACTTCAAGTCGTACAGATTTTAACTAAAAGCTAGTGATGTGAACTTTGCGTGATTTGAAATGCTTTGAAAGCCTTGAAAATGTACCGTTATATTTTTGTTTTTTTGAGTAAATTCAAAAAAATTATCAGAAAGGTACGGAGGAGACACCTGCAAATATTTTTAACGATGTAAATTTGAATTATAAACAAAATAAATTAATTTGTTTTTTATAATGATCTCTTGACTATTACATATATAAAAGGTAAACAAAATTAATTTTTTAGTTTCTTCAACGCTTACTTAAATTTTCAACCAACTTCAAAGCACTATTTCAAAAAAAGTCTTTTGTCATATGGCTTATGCTTAATTTTGCGTGAATTGTTGTGATTATTTTTTTTTGTAAAAATGTAAAATTCAGTTAACATGTTCACTTTTTCTACGCTATGTATAAAAAAATGTCTACGAAGATTTTTTAACTTTTTGAAATTGAATGCTATTTTGACCTTAAAAATTTTGTTCATGGCTCCTTAGGCTTTTTTTTTTTGAAAAAAGCACTTAAAGAAAAACAAATGTGCTCAACAATATTCTACGATCTTGCTCAAACATTTGAAAAGGTTTGGTATTTAGAAATTGAGTACGAACTGCATAGGTGCATAGGGACCTTCCCATGCAGTACTACGAAATACTGAAATCCTACCCCGAAGCGACTCTTTAGAGTACGATAAGACCAAAATTACTCGGAACTCAAGAAAATTGAAGTCGGAGTACCACAAGAAAGTGTCCTAGGACCAACTCCAACTCCGAATGGAGACCGTCTTAAATGTACGAGACAGTTTGCCAGTTTATATTTCTTGAGGGTTCAGTATTTTTCCTCCGTTTTTTGACAGAGTCGGAGGAAAACAAACTTATTAAGGCTCTCCCAAATCAACGCGAATGAGGAGCGATTCGCAGCGATTCATTCACAATAGTAGAAGATATGGAAAATATACCCATAACGCAAAACAACAACAAAAATTCGTCCTCACTCCGCATTTGCGTTGGTTTGGGAGGGCGTTTATGGTTGTCAGTTATAAATTTGATAATTGATAAATTTAAAATTCGCTGTTCAAAACCCCAGCTGAGAAAAGTGTTGATCATTGAGAATTATGCAAGCCGTAGGAAAACTAGAAAAAAAATTATAAAGTAAAAGTTCATCAGTTTTTTTTTAATAAACTGAGTTTAGAAACCCAAATTTTAAGGTTTATTAACTATCAATTTGATAATTGACAACTATAATAGGGCTGTAAAATATACACAGTATTCTTCACTTAGAAGTCAGAACAATTCTCTTTTTCTTTTCTTCTTATGTAATTTACTGCACAAAAAAATAATTGAGCAAGCAAAACCAAAAAAAGTCAATTTCAGTTTTTGAGGGCAAATGTAAAGACTTTTTGTGAGGAATCCCGTTTATAATTATGAGTCTTCTAAGCCCTCTGAGATTTCAGAAATATAAACTGGGCTGATGGTCTAAAAGATATGGGAAAGTAAATAAATAAGTTAATTAAGAAAGAAAAAGGATTTGTCGATTTTTCATAGATTGGTCCTGATTCACCGGTCATAGTTTTGGTGCAATACTCGGTACCGATTTTTACCCAGTGTCTTTTGAAGATTCCCATCGGATAATTAAAGAAAATAGTTCGTTTTGCATTCTATTGAATTTTGTTCAGAAATATCTGTAGAAAAAAATTTTAAAATATTTCAAGCAATGCAAAATTAAAAAATGAGCAAAACTGTGTTTTTTTGATTTTGTTGCAATCTGTTTAAAATTCCAATTTATTTATTATTGCCTTATTATGTTTGTTCCTTTACTTTGAATTTCTGTGATTTTTAGTCCAAACTTATGTCAAAAATTGTTTTTTTTTTTTATAAATTTTGATAGAATTTTTGACAAAAACGTGCAGAAATTCACAGAAAATCACAGAAATTCCAAGTAAAGGAACAGACCTATTTGTAGAGTAAAATTTGTTTCCTCGATTTTTCTTTCAGTGAAATGTTTTATTTTTACCAAAATGTTTGCAAAAAATGTTTGTAAAATATATCAAAGGTTGCAAAATTTGATAAAAAAAACTAAATTTTTCGTTTTTATTTAAGTTTGGTAAAAAAATAAATTTTAACGAAAAAAATCACAGAAAAAATGTACGAAATTCCCCTTTTTCAACTTAAAAAAATTAAGGTGTTATATGTAGGTATACAAAAATTATTAACCCTAGTTCTGAATTATTAAAATTTTATTAAAGTGTATAAAATGTACCGTTATACTTTTTGTTTTTGAAACGTTTATTACTCGGACCCTCAAGGGCTAGAAGTGGGAATTCCTTCCTACCTCTACAAACTTTACAAAATTTCAATCTAATTACAAAAAATTTAGAACTTTTGTACGTAACGAAATCTTAGCCACTAGTCGGATTTGGATTTAGAACTCCCGAAAACATAAAGCATTGAAAAAAAATTAAAGCTACCCACAATTTGTACGGCAAAAACATAATCTGACTGAATTATTCACCTTTTTTAACGATAATATTTTTACTAAAACCCCAGTAAAACGACACAGCTCTAAACGACAATAATTGGTATTGGGATGACATTTTGAGTAAAGCGTTTTCTCCACTCTTCACTATTTTCACCATTTTAACGGGAGTTGTTTCACTTAAATGTCAAGTCTTGCTTCTAGAGCAGTGTCATTTTAGTGAAACGACTATCGTTATAAAGTTGATTGACACATTTTATGTATATTAATTTAGTTTTAAGCTAGGGATTTACGTTAGTGCTGATTTAACTTTATATACTTGAACTTGAAATCCTTAATTACTTACTGGTATAAAATCTTTATAGTATTCATTTTATTTTTTGTAGCAACTTTAGATGTAATTTAAAAAGTTAAAAAAAATGGTCACTCTTTCAATAAACGACTTCGTGATTTCGGTTTGCAAAATAAATTAAAGCATTGAAAATCATTTCGAAAAGACGCCTAATCTGAAGAAAAGAAAGTTCAAATCGGTCGTATTAATTCTGAGATAAAGAATGTTAAAGTTTTAAGTGAATTACACACAAGGCCAGTGGACACCTTTTTTAGGCCACTCTGGCACCTAAGAATTAGACTTTTTGCAGCTAGCCTTAATGTAAAATGTGACAAAATTGTAATAAATACAGGCATGAAGGTAATGAAAAAAGGATTCAATTTTGATAGGAAACGCACAAGCATGCTTGCTTATGCCCAAACAACATTATTGACTAAAAAAAATCCCATTAACGTCATTATTCATTTATACCCCTCATTCTCGGGCATATTTAATTAATAATATAAAAATTTTATTTAGGTAATGATGAGCAAGGAAAGGATAAAAAAGACAAAATGACTTCCTTAAAAATGCAAAAGAAAGCCATATTGAATTAAGAGAATATTAACAGATTCATAACTAAACCAGGGTCGTAGCTAGAGTCGAATTTAAATTAGGGCAGCGGTGGAATTAGGTAGGGCATAGTTAAACATTTTATTTAATGTTCTTTTTGACTAAATCGCTGGTTACTGTCACTAACACCTTTTTTTTAGAAAAAAAAACTTCTCGTTTTTCACGTTTGACGAAGAATACAAAATTATTATAGAATTAAACCATACAATAAAAAAATTTTCTCAAAAACCTTCAGAACAGCAGGTCCGAATTTTAAACATAATCTTTGAATAACTTCTTTGAGAAACTTTGAAAAAAAAAAAAAAAAAAATTGTTGTAACCGCAGGCTTCCGTGGAGATAATCACAAAAAACATTTGAATTTGAAGCAAATTGTTTGACTCTATTAGGATCTGGCGTCTAGCCTAATGGACGCATTACGCACAGACGCAACGGTGCACTGTTGTTCAGGGGTGGGCAAAAATCATTTTATCGGCTGTTAAATATTATGCAGTTTAATCAAGTACACGTTGAAGCATAAGAATCAAGATTTTTTTAATGAAATTAGTTTCTATATTTCAATGATTTTGAAGAAAAAAAAAAATAAGGTGATTTTTTAGTAAAATGCTTTTTTTTGTTCTTTTTCTTTTATTGGGCATATAAAAATAAATTAAAATTTAGAAAACAAAAATGATAGCTGGAAATTTTTTTAAATCGTTAACTTTCTTGAACTAAGTTCAAATCTCCAATCGGACTTAAGTTACATATCTTACACTGAACCATCATACATCGAATACAAATAAAATTAGCAGCTTTTATCACGAACTTTCAAAAACACCCAATGTCTTAGCGCCATGAAATAAAAAATTCTTGAATGACGTTTTTCTTATGGGATTTCCTTATGTGGATACTACTTCTCTCCGATACACCCCAAAAAAGTGGGTGTGGTAAAATATGTTGTATGAACTTAATTTTTTTTAATAAATGCATTTTTTTGTTCCTAGGTTTCTTTTTTCATAATTTTTTGGGAAAAGAAAAAAATAAATTTTGCCAAAAACACCTTCAAAAGTGACCAGTGCAAATGTTTCGCATCATGTTGTGCTCTTAGCTTGTTATTTGAGGAAATCATTTTGTTTTCAAACAAATAAGTAAAAAAAAACAAAATTTTTCTCAAAAATGCTCCCAAAAGTGGGTGTGGAAAACAGTTTTGATCGGACAAATTATTACAAAATATATTATTATCTACAACTTTTTTAGGAAGCACAACCCTCATTTATATAAACTTGTGACGATTCAATGATCTATTTTAAGAAAATGGCCATGTTACTAGGCAAATATTTTCTCAGATGATTTTAATGATATTCTTTATCATGACTGAAAATTTCAGCTGAATTGGTTGAAATATTTCGATTAAGACCAATTCTCCATACAACTAGAACCATGAACCACTGTGCTGCGAACGTCATGTCAAATGTTTGTGTTTATTCCATCATCGTTAAATTAGATTCAATTTAAACTTAGACATTTTTGTTTGTATGTACATGAAATCATGTGCAATCATGATATGACATTTCCTTAAAACTCGTTGTTGGTTGTGTTCTTAGGGAAGGGTATTGGTATTTTAAGGTAGGTTATTGCCCCACAATGACCTACTGTAGCTACGGCCGTGAACTAAATGTTAATAATAGCATTAAACTACCAATAGATTTTTAAAGTTATCAGGGATGAAATCAGCTAAGGTGATAAGTGATTGTCACATTTATGATAGTCGAATGTGATCAAATTTTATTTTCCGTCTATATTAGAGATGAGAGATGATCACCGAAAATTATTAAAATTTTTTAACTATTTTAAGAGACAATTTCTGAGAGCTAACATAAAATAATTTATGAATTTGATTTTGAAACATGTATAAGTCATCTCAATCTCAAACACCATAATTTATCTTATCTTAGCTGGCCATCACTTCCCACCAACTCATTTTTCATCCACGAGCCCAAAGAAAGTTACATTTTTTTTTTTTTGAAAATCAAAATACAATTTGAGGTTATATCACCACAAAATAGCTCAAAAGTCACATCTGACAATCACCTTTCAGATCAAATTTATTCATTTTGACTGTCAACTATTACAAAGCTGATTCTATCCCTAAATAGCTTTCTCCGATTATCTCTTTAAGGAGTTATAGTTATATAAGATCTCTCAGAGAGAAACAAATTGACAAAAAGGGTTCAATTTCGGTTTTGTGGTAGTTTTTTTGTGGTGTTTTTTTTTTTGGTGAGAATTTTTATTTGCATGTACTTAAAATATGGCTGACTAACCAAAGAATATCTACATCAAAAATTTTCTTAGTCAATATTTTTCAGGAGTCAGATAAATGTTTTACCATCTGGGGGAGCAACCTACTCTTTTGCCTAAGACAACATAATTTTTGTAGTGTAGAACAAAAATTGGGCAAACAAAAATAATAGAAGCTATCACACAGAGAATTTGAAAAAAAAAAATTATTTTACTTTTTACAAAGGTTAGATGTTAGACATCTTTGACGGCTCAGATTCACTCGCACTTTTTTTCACCTGAAACCAACATACTAGAATAAGTTTCCCTATAGACCAAGTCAAACAATTCAAAAGCAATCTTCATTTGACAAAAAATTTCCTATACCAATACCTTTCCCACTTGCCCTCTGGTATGTAGTTCAAGTAAAAAGTTACTTATGCCACTCATTTGGACCCACTTTTGCTTGATTCGTAAAAAGGCCAAAAGATATAAATACCTGGCTACCTATTGAATTTGAGAGTGGATCATTAAAAAAGAAATAACACGAACAAAAAAAAAAAAAAAAAAAAATGAAGAAAAGATTGAACAAAAATTCGCAGAAAACTTTTAAGTTTTATGTTCTTTAAATTCGGTCGGTAAATAAAGAAGTTATAAAGCAAATAAGGTCGTCCAGAGTATCCAGATCCAGACAGCTCTCGTTATGAATGAATGCCACAGCGAATGCATTGTGTTGTGCACCTAATCACCGAAAAACAATCCGTGGGGAATTTGTAAGTATCTCTTCGTGAGGCCCCCGGTGGTCTACTCGCTCTGGCTTCTACTTCTACCTTTATGGCATGCAGCAGCCAGCGTGTGGGTTTGTTTTGTATGTTGACGGTTGAGTGTTCGCACGACAACGATGCTGTATTTGCTTGGGTTTGAATTGAAGCGCATCGTGCGCCCCACAGGTATTTTGAATTTGTTTTATTTATTTTTATTTTAAATTTTTATTCGTTAGGTATAGACTTTCGGCCTTCGGGAAAGGAATTTTTATTTTCCAATTAATTTATACAATTTATGTTTAGTTTTGTATGTTATTTTGTATATTGCTGTTTTTTTTTTGTTTTGTTTTATTTAATAAGCATTAGGTCAATAATTTGGTTAAGATAAGGTTGAGGGTATTTGGGTATTCATTTCGATGATGTTTCTAAATTGGAATGAAATGCTTTCATCGTTTGCATACCATAAATTACATTTTTATTCACGTACCTACAGATAAGACAAAAATGTTTTTGGAATGAAAAAGATGTTTCATGTCTTAAAATTCATTAATACTAAAGGTTAAGGCCACAGATGGGATGTGCATAATTACGGTGTCACATGATTCTGGAATTGAAGATTCCAAGTTTTGTTTAATTCTGTATAGCTTTATTAGAATAGGGTGTTCCAACAAAAGGTTTGATTTTAAATCACTAAAAAAAATGCTAATTTTATTGAAAAAAAGGTAATATTCTTATTTATTTATAAAATAAAAATCATAATACAGTTAATACAGTAGACACTCGATATAGTGAAATAATAAAAACCAGACTTGTTCCCTTTTTTTAGATTATTCACTTTTTCGGGTGAGAGTTCTGAAAGCTTTTTAAACATGAATTTGATCCAAAATGCCTGAATATTATTATAAATATTTATTTAAGCGTTTAACAAAGCTTTAAATTCGGTTTAAAAGAAAAACAGAAACAATTCTTCAGTGTTATCAAGCAATGTTTAATTCTTGCAAGGCATTTTTATAAAAAAAAACAATTTTTGTATTGAATTTTGTGTGTTCATTATTGTGGATAGATCACTATTTCGAGATTCACTAAATCGAGAGTCAACTGTATATTGAAATACAATATTTGTCAAATGACTGCAATACCAATGGTAACCCAAAGCAAATATGTATTGGTTTTATAGATGGGATGATCTATGTATGTAAATAGGTGGCCAATTGAAATTTCCGTTTCGAGAAATCACTTTGTGGCGTGATAGAGCCATTGTGTCACATCACATTGTGAAGCTGACAATAAACGTCACAATATTAACTTTAAGTGAAAAATAGTGTTGGACTGCCCCACACACGAATTGCAGCCTTCCACTTCCACAAATGACAGTTTTATGTTGAAAAATAAAAATAATACGAAATTCAAAATGAAACAACTTATTTGAATACCCTGTAGATCAATAAAAAAAAATGTGTCCCCAAAAAAATCACCCCAATAAGAAACACGTGTAGTTTTGATTTTGTCTGGGGAATTGTGATGAATAATTATTTTAGCTAAGAGATTTTATTATCTTGTTCTTGTGGTCTTTTTCATAATTTTCAAAATGGGTTTCAGCACAAAATTTTCAAGTTTTTCATCTAATTTCAGTTGTCCGTGCAAATGAACAAAACGGTGAAGAATTTTAGACCAAGATGAAATACACAATCATAAGAAAATATCACAATTTGTCTGTTAAATTTCAGTTCCATTAAAAGGCTTACCTAATTACTGTGTCCGAATAATTGTGGCTATGACTGTATATGTGTATATGTATTTTTTTTTTTTGGATCTGATGAAACATACATTCATACAAATGAACAAAAAAAAACCAACAAACAAACAAAACACTTAAAAATACATCTTTAAAAAAAAAAGGAAAAAAGGGGGAAAGGAATTTTTTTTTGAATGACTATTGGTTTAAAACCTGCTGCGTGGGAGGAGCCGAAAATCCTTTTGTTTGATGTTGATATGAGTAGGTACTTACATGCATGTATATTTTTTTGTACAAGACCATGTAAAAGGTATATAAATGAATCTGAAGAAAATGAGTTCTCATAGTAAATTATTGCCATCTGTGTTCTTATTTTATATTTATTTTTTTGAAAAGATGAAAGGAGGTACCTTGCTAAGTAACTACAACCACAACATCAGGCGCAGTTTTTTATCAAATTATGAATTGAAATTAGTTTCTTTTTCTTTGATTTGGTTTTTATCATATAATTATAAATTCATGTAATTATGTGTTGAAAGTTTATTTGGTGGTGAGTCATCATTGACATTATGTATTAAAGGATGAATATTAAGTAAAATATCGATAACACTATACATTCAACAATTTAACGCATACGAATTGAAAATGGAATTTAATGCAGTATATTTATCCTACATTGCCCGATGCACCTATTAATGATAATGGAAGGATAAAGATATCTAAGCGATCAGCTTTTCTACTTCCCTGAACCTTCATCTGAGAGTAAGAAAGCGAACTTGATGCTTATTAGGTAATAAACGTATAGTAAAATGAACTGAAAACCACTTGAGGACTTTATTATGCTACCAATACATTTTTAGGCTGGAGTTTAAAGCTCTTGCCGTTTATTTGTTGACAGTTCATGTTTGATTCAAAATAGCTTTTTATGGCCTTTAGTCCTTCAAACTGACGATATAACCGGCTTATTCTCATGGACTCATCAGTGACATAGTGAGGGCATTTGTCATACGCAATCAGCCAGATGAAACGCCAATTTGTAGGACTAAAGGTCTTAAAAAGCTATTTTAAATCAATAATTCAACTTGGCTGATTTAGTTCATATTTATATTCCGTAAGTAATAGTGTTTTATTTTGTGTTTAATTTTAGAACTTAATTTTATTTTGATTAGTAAACTTTTCATCGTAAGGCAATACACGTATGTAAAATACAAGAATTGATAATTAATAAATGTGTAATCTGGGGTTCATCAAGGTAGACATATTGGGACTACTACAATTCATTGATAATTCAAATTTAATGTTATTAAAAATAATTAATACCAATATTTTAAGTTAAGAGTCTTTCTATTTTACTTATAAAACATAGTTTGGCTAATCTTTCTATAGAAAGGTATGTACATTGTTATGACTTGGGAGTTGTTTTTTGGTATCAAGCTGCCATTTGAAATTCTCACATTAACAAAAAGCTGTCATATCTCACAGATCCTGTCCTGTTTACCCCATCTTGGAGTGTTGCAGTTGCATGTAGTGTCTTGCTAATGATGTTTCCATCAACGAAATTGAATGTATTTAAAAACGAATTTTGTTATTCATCCTCCGTGATCTTCCGTGGGATCTTAATCAGCATCTTTTTCAATATGAAATTTGTTTAAAACTACTGCTCAACCTTTCAACGCTTTAAGAAGAGTAGGGAATTCAATAATGTTCTTTTTCTCTTTGGACTTTTATTGGGATCAATCTACCCTGCAAACATAAGTATTCTAAGCATACATTTTCAGCTGCGGGTAACCTGCATAGCCCAGGAAAATTAGACTTTCACTTCTTAAAAATTCCAACAGAGCTGAATTTTGGTGGAGAGCTTTAGGTTTTATGTCTTAAAAATTTCTAAAAAATAACCTAAATTTGGGCAAAATTGTTAAGGGAGGGTGAAAGATGATTGAAATCAGCTTTTTCCTTATTTTTTTGACAGCTACCAACAGTTTGAAAATTTGTGAAGGCACAAATTGTTGTCTTTTTAATTCTACACAAAAAAGATTGACATAATTTTTGCTTACAATTAAAAGACTAAGAAAAAATCGTGGAAGAACTTTATGGTACTAGACCATAGTGCTAGACCATTTTTCTAAGACCAAAAATTGGAAAAATTATTGGCAGTTATTCGGTGTTGTGAAAATCTAGGAAAAAGGTGGAAAGGGGGTTCTAAAATAATAAAATTTTTTACTGAAATTGTTTGAGCATCAGATAATGAGAAAGTAAAATATCAGGAAAACCGTTATATGGCAGGTACCGTTAATAACAGTTTTTGGTAAATGTTTTTGTACCAAAAAGTACACTATGTATAAACTGATTACTAGTAATGAACTGATTTTTTTTTCAAAATCGTTGGAGCCTTCCACTTTTCTCTCCAAACATCAGCTAAAATCCTAGCTAAATTTTAACATAATTGCTGTGGAAATACATCACAAAAAACAACTGTTCTCTCAAAAATTTATTTTACAATTTCAAAGAATTTAATTTTTATATTTCAAGTGAATATAATCAACTTGTCCTTGAATATTTCTCGTTCTTAACTTTCATTTTCACAAAGAAAAGCTCAAATAAATCTCACAAATATAAGAACTTGCCACAATTTAGCTCGAGAATTAATGTGCTACACAATTTCACGCGCTAAATTTTGACAGATAGGTCCCGTACAATTTTAGCTCGATCTGTGTACTAGGCTTTAACGGTTGTATGTCAAGAACCGTTCCTTTTGGAGCTTCAAAATTTAATTACAAAATTACAAAAAAACCTTTATGTTCAAAATTTGAAGAAAATAGCTTCAGTGATTTAGGCTGTAGATCGAAGTACAGACCGACAGACAGAATTTTGCCACCCACTTTTTTTGGTGTTCGGTATCATTGTTATGTTTTTCACGGATCTTAAATGGGAGCGGTACGATATCCTGCAATTTAAAATCTCGAACATATAACAAAATCTTACATTTAAAAAAAAAATCTTTCAAAACGTAATCCGCAAAAAAAAATCTTCACGCAGAAAAATAAATAAAATAATAATATTAAGAAATACATAGTTTAAGTGTTAAATTAAATAAGCGATATTGCGACCTGCAAAGTAACTCCGTTAATATTACCCGAGTGAACTAGATTAAAAGAAATAGTTTAATTTTACACCCTGTTACGGTTAAATTAATACTTTAAAGTGAAGTGTAATCTAAAACAGGTTTCTCGGTTAATACTCGTATAACAAAGTCCTTAGTTTAATTTAATCTTCTTTTAAACAATTTCATTTAATCGAGGCGACTACTTATGTTTATTTTAATCTAATGCACTGCGTAGTTTTTACCCGGGATAACATTATTTTTAACACATTCTTTTTTAACCCACCAAAAAAGCCTCTTGGTTAAAAATTATTTTTCTGCATGTTGTTTTTCATAATCTCACATTAACAATTTTTTTTTTTACTTTTAACAATCTAGCAGTTAAATCTCCCACCGAAAAATTTCGCAAATTTCTACCAAAATCTCGCAAATCAAAATTCTGAAAATTCAAATCTCTAGGCAACGTATCGCTCCGGGTTCCGCACTGAAAAAACAATAATAACAAATTTTATTTTATTTATTTTATTATTTTAACAATTTAAAATAGGTAAACTGTTTTAAGAAAAAACGAATTTTTTTTGCGAGATTTTAGTATGTGCGAGATAATGAAAAACGGATTTTTTTATTTCGAGATTTTGTTAGGTATGCGAAATTTCGAATGCAAGATTCTAATTTGTGAGATTTCGCATCTTACCCATCTAAAGAACATTTATTTTGCGAGGAGTCAAGGGCGTACGCAGGATTTCGGTAAGGGGGGCAAACTCATTCAGGATTTCGGCTAGTAGGATGCAACCTCATTCAAAAAATAGTTTTGGTTCAGAAATATTGCTTTAAAATGCTTTCAAAAGATGATAAATTGGCTTATGTATAAAATATATTGTGAGCAGGGGGGAGGTGGCTGGTGGGGCAAGCGTCCTCGAATTTTAAAATTTCTTGGTGAAAAGTATAACAACAAAACACTTACCCGCAAATCTAAGCCATTGACTCAAAAGTGATTGGTTTTTCGAGATCTTTTTTACACTTGCCTTGCCTTACAGAAATACAATGCTACCCACCCAGCATTACGGCGAATAAACAGCGAGGCTGGGTGTATGCAAACTTTCTTTTGCATTTAAAGAATTTGGATTAAAAGGAACTTTGAATTGATCCTATATATCCAACAAAAATTGGCATTATTACTGCAGATATTGTAACACTGTTTGCAAGACTCTGAAAATAATCAATGAAAAATCGCGCAATTTTGCATTTGTGTAATTTTTATCGTTGAAAGTTAGTTCCCTCTTTATACATATTTCAAAATATGTACTTAGTTCTCATAAGGAAGTGGACTACTTTTATTTTCTCACCTTTGCTTGGGAACTAAGTCCATTTCGCTTACGTGGATTAAATTTTCATTAAATGAGAACTAAGTCTCTCAGTGGACTAAGTTCCCGGGGACTTAGTTCCCTGCAATGATGTTTTTTAGGATAAAACTTTTCATCATTAAATGCACTATGTGGGTTACTCGAATCGCAGATACTATAGTTACATAGATATCGCAGACAGCAAAAATAAGAATGACAGCTTTTTTATTGTGGAGCTATATTCTGTAACGACTCTCACATTTGTACCATAATGACTCTCGAATGAAGAAGCGCTATCTCCGGGATAATACATGATACAAAACTAACCTACGGAGAGTTTTGGTGAGCTTAAAGACTTAAAGTACTAAACGTCAAAATGGAACCTCGATAAAGGGAAATTTTTGGGGAATTCCCCCTATAGAGAGCTCTAGAAGCACACTGAGAAAAAAAAATTGAACTCATTCATATTTGAATAAAACTCAAACACATATGATTTGGCATGGAATCGATTCGATAATTCATCGTTGAAATGGTTTGAACATGATTTTGTTCAAATTTACCATGCTTTCTATTTAACATAAAGATATTTCTGTTTGTTTTAATTAACTTCATTTGATGTTGTTTCAAACAGAATCGTATTAATCTTTTTAAATATTTTCGTGTTTGAGTCGAAGATGTTTTCTGTTTAAATCAAATGATTTCAATGTTAGTTTTTCCAAACAGATGCTAGCTCCTATTAACTTTTTGTAGAGATGGTAACGGTTCCTATAATACATGCGACATACACACATATCGTCGGTTCAAAGTTAAAACTCACTTACTAACAAATTACACTTAAGAGAGGGAAATCAGATTGAAATATAATTTTTACCACTGAAAAGTCACTTTTTCCATCATTTTTTAAATAAAGTTTCCCGTGATTACCTTTCAATGTTTTATAAAACCGGGAAAAATGATACTTTTAAGATTTAAAATACATTTCATTCTCATTTGCTTGAACATTTTTTTCCGCACTTAGCGAGTTTTACTTTTAGACCGACGGTACTAAGGTGGCACTAATTTTGGAACTATTTGAATATCTTTTCCGATCGATGGAAGAGACGGACTTATTTGCACATATCTTAGACGCTAAACGCCTTTATTACTATGAGTTCAATTCAAATCGATTCGAGTTTAAATTTAACATTTCTGTTCAATCTCTTTCTTTTCTTAACATTTTAAGTGCATTCATATTTGAAACAAACTCGTGCATGTTAGTTTTATGTGGAAAATTTGTAAGTAGTTAAAATAATTTAACAGGTTTTTCAAAAGTCAAACTCAAATGGGCTTGAATTCACGTAAAAAATTCTAGCTTCCAATGTAATTATTAAACGTGAATGTATTTGATTTAAACAGATTCAACCCAAAATAATCTGAATAGATATGAGTTAGATTTAAATCGAATTCTATTTGAACTAATTTAAACGTGAAGTTAAACATGCTTGTGTTTAAATGAATCATTGTTCAGTTTTCTCAGGTTAATACTATAACATTCAAGCTATTTCGGGAACTGTGTAAAAAGTAAAAAATCAGATGTCTGGCCAAAGGAGGACACAGTTTGTTTTTAATTATGAATTAATAAAATCGGTTGTAATAAAAGTGAAGTGAGAGATAAATCAGGTGAATTAATTTCAGTGATGAATAATAAATTATTTTGCATCAGTGAGAAAGTAAAGTGTTTTAATTTGCGATATAAATAAGTGGAAGTTTAAATAAAGTAAATGAGTTTTATATACGAATCTGAGAGAATATTACAATACGTTTAACTTTAATCAATTCTGTGTAAGCTATATATTTATACTAAGGGTATTCATGCAACGTCGTAAGTTTACAAATTGTGTAAAATGATAAGTTAACGCAAAGTTTGCATGAACGACCTTTTTTAAACATTTGATAAAATGCTACGTAATTCAATCAGAGTTAAGGCCCTTCCACACTAGCCCACTGAGTATTAATACATGTCAAATTGAAAGTGGGAAAGAATTTCTTGCGACTGTCAAATTTGTGGGAAATATGACTTTCAAATTTTCCTTCCACACTGGCTTGTATTAATACGAGTACATGCTAAACTTGTGTTGACGCACAGATGAAATGTATTAAAAATTAAAACCTTACCCTGAAAATTGTAAAGTATTAATACATGTCAAATCTTGTATGGAGAGCTGTCAAGATGTGTAAGATGGGCTGTCACATCTTGTATAAATACCTGTCATATTTTGTTTCCACACTATACACATTTTTTCCCCACTTTTTTGACATGTATTAATACTCAGTGGGCTAGGGTGGAAGGGCTATAAGAGTCACAATGACGTTTGGATAAGTTAAACCAGTTTGGTTTATTTTACGCAACAAAATCCTTTGATATATGAATCCTGAAAAATAGCCTGCAAACACAAATTATTGAAAATATGGTAATTTTTATTCGTACTAGATGCGATATCTTTTCAACTCTATTCTATCTGCTCGTATGTTTAAAGTGAAGAAACTACATTTAAAAAAAAATCGAATCAAGTACTAAATTACCAATTTAAACCTAACTATCTAAATTTCAATATTAGAGAACTTTTTTTTCTTCACTTTGCTTGTAGTTTCTTCATTATACTTTCATATATATTCATTCTTAATTAAAAGAAGCATCTCATAATAATTCAAATTCAACTTTAAATTTATGTTCATTCAAGGATCGTTTTACATTTTTGCCCTACTAAAACATTTAATTCATGATTTTGAAATTCAATAAAATAAAAATGATCATATTCCCTTTTACCTACCTAGCTCTTCTGTACTTTATTTCAAAAAAGTTTTTTGATGCAACATTTTATCTCACTGCATGTGGTATAGGCTATAGGCACATAAAATTTCATTACATTTTTTTTTTTTTTTATTTAATAATAATAATTCTTATATGACAAATCAAAATCAAAGGTTTATCACACGATGAAATCTGAGATGACTTTGATCAATAACATTTTCTTTGTAAATAACTTAAATGACTAAGATCCCTGCAGAGAAAAGGGTTAAAATATTTATATTTTATGTTTTTGTTTGGATTTGAAGTTGGATTTCAATAAAAACAAAAGTTAAGAATTTGATAATCATGTGAAGCAATTTTCACACATCTATTTTTTCGTCACATTATTATCACAAATTTTAATATCACCTTGGAGTAAGAGAAGAAAAAGAAAAAAAAAACTACTAATTATTTTAGTCCTGGGGAAAACATATAAAATGTGCCACTTTGAGACTCACCGAACAAGGGCGCTATCATTGTTTACACAATTCCAACACCACGCATTTTGTGTATTCTAAATGTGACGAATCTGGGTGTATTTATGAAATCATAAAATTTGGTAAATCTTTCGTCATGGTTATTATTTACCCCGTCAATAGACATTTCTGTTTCTAAACATAATCAGCCTTTTCGGAGGATACCATATCATATACCAGAGGTTGGGGTATGTACGAGTATATTTGGTTTCGAAAGTGCGGTTGCATTTTAAGGAAAACTAAAAAAGAGTTTTTTTTTTTCTCCTGAAGAAAGAAATCAATTAATATCAATCAGGATTAACTTTTGTTGTCTTAATAGTTTCATGGATTTCATTTCATTTCTTCAAAGTGATTTCAATTAACACTAACAATTCGATGCAATTCACACTCAATTCGGTATAAATTTATTGTTGTTTGATCACCAATTTTCCTTGTTTTAATGATAATTACAGCAATTAACTTTTATTAGGTTTTTTCATGCACACACATGGACGTTTGTTGTTGCAACCTTTATTTGAATTTAAACAATTTTTATTTCTGAAAATAGAACAAAAGGAAAGGAGTTTATGATAATAAAAAAAAACTATACCAAGTTTTGATTTGGGCATGAAACTCCTAGAAGAAGAACTGATCACCGATTCAAGGATTCTTTTTGGACTTAATTAAAATTAGTATTGGAATGGAGAATGGACATTTGTATTTTATTCGTTGTTCTCAAGAAATTCTTGTGATTAAAAAATAGTAATTTCTTCATAAATGGCATTTCTTAATAAACAAAGCATAATTTTTATTAATATTCCAATTGGTTTTTTTACACGTTCTTACATCAATAAATTATAAATTTTTATTGTTTCTAATTTCTTAGAATATGAACGATCACTGTGACTTTATAGTTTAAATGAAAAGGTAATGTCATGAATTGAACTCGACCAAAACACCACAGGTAAGAAAAATAAAAAAAATCTAAAATAAATTAAAAAGGTCCATCCGTATAAATGTAAACGCATCATCGACAAAGAGATGTATTTTAAAGATAAGATTTCAAAAAAAAAAAATGTTTGATTTGTTTCACTGTTGATAACATCAGATTAACCGCGCCAAATACACTAAAATTATATACGCTGACTGGTTGAGTTGATGATGGTGTAACAAAATCCTATCCTACTTTGCTGGACCTTATAAGATCGCCAAGACATATAGCTAAAGGGCATAAAATATCTTTAGTTGGTGTTTTTTGTTGTTGTTGTTGTGAATGTTGTTCGAACTTGTTATATCTTGTGCCATGAAAAGTTGAAGGAAAAAAAAAAATCAACGTATTTAGGGAAAATTCTAAAACATTTGTATTGGTAGCACGAGAAAACAATATAGCCTCGCTTACCTTTATTTGTATCGGAAAATACTGATGGTCAGATAAGAGATTTAGAGATATCACAGCGTAAATCAATTTTTAATTACTGTATAAGAATGTAAGCATATTCTATTGGGAAATTATGGAAGCTGGTTAGATTTTATGCGAGATTCCTGACATTTTAGAGAGCTAGAGAAGATATCAATGGAGAAGGAAATGCCATAGATTATTATGATAACTGGTTTGTCAAGACAAATTAAAGTAAGTACAGATAAACAAACAGAAAAGGGATACATACTTATAGGTTTTACGTTTTAACCAATAAAACATTAAGATGGACAATACTGGAGAACAAATAATTGGGTTGCACTTATGGACTAGTGCTTGCTTTTATACATAGAAATAAATTGGTATATAGTTGAGAATTTTTATTAAGTAATTATTAGATAAATTGAAACTCATACTTTCAATTCATTAAACAACTCGTAAAATAGAACTGAGCTGAAACAATGCCATCAAATTACTTGATTATATAGCTATATGAATATTTTGTGTTCTTATTAAAAAATTATTTTTTTAGTAAAAATCTTGTAACATTCAAACCCATACTGGTTACTTTCCATTGGTGCGCCCGGAAGCTAGACGCCCAAAAATATTTTATTTTTAAAAAAAATCGCCAATTCAAGATCTTCGAAAACTTTTTCAGGTGTTCAATATACAATCAAGTGCGGACCAAAGACAGAGACCAAAACTTTATTTAATTAGTAAGTAGAAAAAAATATGTTTGGGAAGAAAAATTGTATTCAACAATTTGTGATAAGTTTCTTGTAGTTTTTTTGTTTAAAAAAACACTGTTTGTGCAATTATTTTCATATTTTTATCAATTTTGTATTACGTCAATATGCATATTTATTTTATCTGTTCAATATGCGTAGAATAAAATTAACCCGAAGTCAATAGCATAATTCGTTCTCCAGATATTTGAGATTTAAAAAATTTAACAACTTTTTTTTTATATTGCTGGTAAAAAAATGCTGATTGAATTTTTTTGAAAGTCTTTTCTGCACGTATTGAAACTACTTAGTATTTAAAAAATAAAATTCATCCAAAATCGGTATTTTAATTCGTTGTCGAGATATAGTGAACGAAAAAAATCGAAAGAACGTACGAACGCAGGTTAGGTACAGACCAGTAGGGCTGCCGTTTCATTTTTTGAGAAAGCAGTACTTTAAGGGAAAAAAAGCAGTACGGCAATAAAATATATACATGTATGTACGTTGTAAATATGTAATTGTTCACACATTTTAGTTTTTTTTTTTTTTTAAATACAAAAACTATAGAGCTACGTTTGTTAATTATCTACATTCTGTTAAGCTCCAGCGTGGTAATATTCAAAAGATTTATTTGGGAGTGGAACGAAATCGCGGTGCTTTTATCGATTTTTTTATACTATGAAATTTTAATGTGCGAAGTTTTGATTTTTACGAAATTTTGACTTTTTTCACGATTTTCTCTGAGGATATTGATCATTTGCAAACAAACTCACTAATTTTCTTGTGTGAAATAACATTAGCTACAATTTAAACTTAATATTTTTTTATATAATTGGATAGTTTTTAAGAAATAAGCAAAAAAACTGAATACTGAATTTTACCCTCTTTCACTCCCCTCTTCTATTTTGTTTGCCCTGATCCAAATTAAGAAAACTTTTTGAAAATGCTCAAGACGTCAAAGCAAGGCCTCCACGCTCCACCAAAGTTCCGCTTTGTCAGAAATATTCGAAGTACATTTTTTAATTTTCTGGCCAAAGATCCTTCAAAAGATTTGGACAGTTTATTGCTTGGCAGATGGACTACATTTTGAAGTGTGTGGAATATTTCGTTTCAGATGTCCCTGATAACACGTGAAGAAACTCAAGCATTTTCTGCGATTTGTGATTGTGATCGAGGTAACATGCAGAAGAGTAAAGGAGATTATATATTTTAAAATATTTGAAAATATTCGGTGAAGAAAATTGACGTTCTCTTTTGTGTTTCTTCTCTTATCCAATCGAACCAATCAAATCGTGTCTTTCATAATGAAATTACGAAAAACACAAAGAGGATAACAAAATCTGCAGAATAATTTTCTTCACGTCTAAACACTTTCGTTCTTCAAGTTTAAATAGCGCTATGTGATCAAAAAGTCCTTTTACTGCATTTTTTGGGACAGAAAATAAAATCAGAATTAAATAATGTATGGTCATACTACAGTACGCAAATAGTAATATAAATATTATACGAGCTAGGATTATCCATGATTTTTTAGCCAATTTTTTTGAAAATTTTGTACGGAAAAGACCTAAACAATAAAGAGCAGTGCTTTGGTCGTATTAGCAGGACGGCAGTATGGAATTTGAAAAAGCAGTACAAATACTGTAATTGCAGTACTTCGACATCAGCCCTGGTACAGACACTGATATCTCGATTGATTTGATATTGGAGATTTTCAACTTCACAGTGAAGTTAACAGGTTGGCCACATATAACTGCAAAATTGGAAATAAAAATGCAAAAAAACTGCAAATTCCTGTCAAGGTTCCGTTGCGTGGGTGAAAGTTACTCTGCTAACTTCACAGACGTCTAAAAATGATGGATTCCAGGATTAAGGGAGCTCAAAACGTGAAGATATATCTGATTTTTCTATTTGACAAATCGGACCAATTACAATAACTTCAAATGGGAAGTTAAAAATATTCAGTATTTATTAACACTAGAGTACACGCTTTCCTTGGCCTACTATGGTAGACTATTCTAAAATGTTAATAACTTCGTTTGGGATGATTTATACAATTGATCTTAATTCTCGATTGACTATGATTATATGTAAAATAAATATTTAAAATCGTTTTCTTTAAAATAATTTTGTGTACATCAAATTCTCAAAACATTTTTAAGTAAAATTTTTGGAATTTATGTGTTTATAAAAATGAAATAAGAAAATTTTAACGCGTTTTTGAGGTATCGAAAACAATTATCTTACTCCGTTCAGCCGATAGTGGGAAAATTCAAAATTAAAAAAAAAACGTTATATGAGAAGTTATATTAATAGTTTCTATTTGTAAATTTTTATAATTTTTGTTAGTGGATATATCGCACTAATGAAAGCATTGTAGGAGCCGTTTTTAAGAAAAAAATATTTTCCCTAAGGTTTTTTAACATTTGTATTATTTATTTTCATTATTTTCATATCATTTTCATAAAAGTAAAATTTATTCTTAAAATACTTTACAGAGTATAAAAATCCCTTACAGATAGAGTCTTATAAAAATCAATAATAAAGTTTTCATATTATTTGAATCTCAAAAAAAATGTGAATGTTTTTAAAAATCCTAAAAATATTTTTTTTTGAAAATTTTTGTAAAAAAAAAAACACTATTTATAATGCTTAGAAGCTTCTTTGTAAAAAACAATTATTATTTGAAGATAATCAGAAATAAAAAAATGGCTCTTTGGAAGGTATCATTAATAACCATATTTTGAAAAATGGTTTTCCATCCAAAGGTAGCTCTTACCAAAAAAGAAATTTTTAAGAAAAATAAAATTTTGTAAAGGTAGCAGGTAGCGTTACTTTTAGTTCTAAAAAAAAATTAAGAAGACAAAAACTTGTGCGCAAAACCATTAAAAACCAGCCACTATGTACCAAGTTTCAAACAAATCGATCCAGCCATTTAGGCAGTAGACGAACAGACAGACAGACAGATTTTTGGCACTTACTTTTTTGTTATACTGAATAAATAAATTAAATAAATAATATCATTACCGCAAGTTCGAAAATCAAAATTGGATTGAAGTTGAATAAACAAGTTCACTGACCATTACATTTTTTGACTGACTCAAAAACATTATCTTTTGGAAATGAAGTCCTTCAAAAAAATATAAGAAACAAAATAATTTTGTTTGGTGTTATTTCTTGCAATAACGAAATAACGGTACTGCAAACAAAATTATTTGCAAGCAAATCTCTAAAAAAAAACGTAAAGCTTTATAAAATGTCTTGTATTAACCCAATACGGCCTTTTTTCACAAGGATCCAGTTTAAAATAAAAACACTTCTAACAAAAATGGAATAAAATTTGTTCCTTTAATTTTGTGGATGTACCTAAGTACATAACATGTCAAAACTAGCAAATCTACTTAAATGAAGCCAGATTTTATTTTACATATGCCTTTCGTAATGTGGAAAAAATAGTGCCACAAAGAAAATTTCAATCATCTTTCTTTTATATGGATGGAGCAATATCTCAGTTGGAAACAAATTTTAGCCAAACAAGTAAAAAAAATGTGATTTTCACATATGATTTACAATTAAACTTTAAAATTTCTTAAATAAAATTAAATTTTTATTTAAGCTTTTCAGCATTGTGTCGAAATTTCACTTCGTTTTCGAGCAAGAAAACAAAAAGGGTTTTCCATCTTCATTAAAATATTTTTTTACAATGAAGGCCTATGAACTTCTTAGTTCATTATTGCCCTGTTTTTAAGGACATTACCAAATAGCCTAGTAATTTAAGGTGAAAATAGGGAAGGTTATCTGAAAATTTAAAAAAAAAATCTTATACATATGTATATTTAATTCGTAAGCATTTTTTCAAAAAAAAAGTGTCCATCCGAAACTTTTTTTAAGACTCAAGAAAATTTCTGTTTTTAAATTTTGGTAAATAATATAGTATAATAATTGGAAATTTTTAGGTACTTAAGCCTAGTACGCAGATCGAGCTTAAACTCCACCCCCAATTTTCTCTCCAAATGCCAGCTAAAATCCTAGCTAAATTTTGACACAGAATTGTTGTGGAGAATACACAAAAAACAGCTGTTCTCTGAAAAAAAAATTATTCAACAATTTTAAAGAATTTTATTTTTTATTTCAAGTGAATATAATCAACTAAAATAAATTTTCCTCTTTGGCATTGATAAATCATTTGTCTTTGAATATTTCTCGTTCTTAATTTTCATTTTCACAAATTTTTACAAATATAAGAACCTACCACAATGTAGCTCGAGAATTAATGTGCCGCACAATTATTTCACGCGCTAAATTTTGACAGATAGGTTACAAACAAAAATTTGAATTTTTAGCTGGAGCTGAGTTCCTCTCGGCTAAAATGCTTGGCTGAATTTTAACTTGGCTTAATTTTGGAGGGAATTTTGTATGGGAGCGAAATTTTAGCTCGATCTGCGTACTAGGCTTTACATACAAAATTTATTTAAATTTTTTTTCAACCATCCGATCCATCTCTTATCTCTCTTATTTTTACAATTTTTTATAATAGATTTCAGTTTTTTTTAATGTTAGACTCAAAAGTTCCTTTATTTCATTAGTTATTTTTATAAAATATTCTAAAAAGCTGTTCACAAAGTTTTAAGAATTCGGCCATTTCGAAATTTTTAAAATCGGAATATATCATGTCTTTTTTTTTAAATATAGAAAATATTTGTGTGAAAATTTTAGTATACAAATACATACTCGTATTAAGTACCCTGAATAAAAGAAATATAAGAAATTTTAGGAAAATTGAAAAAAAAATTGATTCCTTAGAATAGGAAGTGCCCATTTATAACCATTTTTTTTTTTGAAAAATGGTTACGCACCCAAATGTAGTTTTTACAAAAATAATTTATAGATTTTTTTTTAAAGAAAAGTTTATGAGTCGTTTTTGAGAAAAAAAAACGATTATGTAAAATTGCTTAAGAAAATCAATGGCAAGTACCGTTATTTTCAGTTTAAAAAATTATAAAAAAAATTATAAATTATTTCTCGGTACACTATAAGCATTCCCGACGTTGCATTGTGCAGCGGTAAAGTTCAAATAGTTGTCCACACACCCAATAATATACACATATGATGATTGCTTAGTGCAATTGACTTTTGAAGTGCATTTTCGTCAGTTTGACTATAGAGTTTCTAAATAAACAATAACAAACTAAACACATTTCAAACATCCAATTTCACGCATCAATATTGATAGAAAGGAAGAAGTTGGATGCATATCTTTCATTGCTCTCATTTATTAGGGCGGAACATCAATTAAATGTTAAGACATACAAGTAAGTACCTACCTACAAACTTAAAAAAAAAAATAAGAAAAATACAATGCAATTGCATCGGAACAATATTTAAATAATTCTGATAGAAGGACCAACGAAACACATACAAAAATTCAAAATTTAAACATGTAAGTACCTGCCAACAACACTGTTTCTTGAAAGAGAACCAATTTAAGAAGCTTAGGCATCTTTTTTTATATTATCCTTGCAATTTCGATTTCTTTTATTCATAAATAGATTTTTGAGTCCAACACGTGTTTATCTTTATTTATCGGAATACCTCTGATGGTTTCTGCGGGACGAAACTTACCCTTCATATACTCCATCTCACTAGACATCTTTGGTGCCGATAACTTGGGGTTTTGTTCCACATTTAGTAAAATATACCGTTCATCCGAGGCACTAATTATTTCATTTGGAGCATTTACTTTGCTTTATTTTCAACACCCTTCTCAAACAAGTATAGCCTTCACCGCGCCATCTGGTATATAAACAATTTCGGCAATACTCCTACGAGACAGCGTATTCCCACGACGGAGGACCATTTCATGCGGTTTAACCGTTGTGCGCTTTCCAATCGTCTTTACAAGCGCTTCCTTGATGAAAACAAACCGAAACCTAGAAATGTAACAACCACGAGATAGATGCCACTAGGACCAATTATCCTCAATTTCGTAGCTGTTTATTAAACACCGTGAGCCAAATAAGCTGTGACATTGAAAAATTTAATTAATTTCATTTTTCTTAAGTATATGATATGAAGTATAATGTTGAAATTAATTAATCAAACTATTTTAATCCTTAAATTTCAATTAAGCTTTCTGCGTTTTAAAATTCTTGATAACTTTTTTCATTATCAATTTTCGTTATTATATAGGAGTCATACTCGTTTGAAATTGTAAATTTGGGGTGGTTCAAATAAGCTGTGAGCTGCTGTAGACCCACAAAGAGTAAATTTTACAATGGCGGCAAATAAAAAAACATTGGGAGCCGGGAAAATTTTTTTTAAAAATGTCTGAACTTATATACTTATATTGGAAGTTATGGATCTCCGCGATAATGCGCTCACCTCCCCACACGCATATATAATCTCTTTAATTTATATGACCATTGGTCAACACTTCTATATGCTTCCTTTAACTTTTGAATTCATGCGTTCTTGTATCTATTGAATACGAGAATGAATTACATAAATACAGTAATATTAAAATGCATCAATTAAAATTCGTCCTAATACGATATTTTTCCCAAGTCTGTTTACATGTCCTTTTTTTGTGTGTAACTTTTAACTCCCATCTTCTTTTTCTCTGGCGCCATTAATCGAAGAATAGTTGCATAATCGAAGTGGATAGTTGGGTTCGTAGTGGAAATCCCCCATACATTTGTATCCATTCTCCTTTATAATCCAACCAAGTTCTGAGTTAACATTATCACTATAAAAAAAAGAACGAATATTTCCATTTTTTGTATATTTTACACTGATGCTTTCGAAGTAGGTAACTAATTACTGTAAAAAGCAGGGCCTTTGTCGTGTAAAAATACCACGCTACCAACATATCTTAAGATTAACTATCGACTTTACTTAACAAATGACCTTTTTTCTTGACCTTTTTTCTGTCAGGGCCTATAGTTCTAATTATATAATCATCCTACAGAATTAATGAGAAGGGCAACTACAGAATCTGTGATGATCGTAATGATAGAGGGAAAAATGATCAGAGTACAACTCAGTCACGCAAAAGCTAAATCAATTATCCATTCCTCCATCAACGTTGGTAATTTCGATTAAGAACCGCATGTGACATGATCCTCCTGGAAAATATAAAAACATTAATAGATATTCTATAAAAATAGCTTTATTGTCTTGCATCTCGAACTATGGAACTAAAATAAAGTGCAAGTCCATTACATTCGTCCCCGTATGCCCAGTTACCACATGAAATAATCCATCACAAAGATCTTTGTAAAAATTATAAGAATCATTTTGTTCTAGGTAATTATTCATAGCTTGCATCTGTTTAGTTTTAAGGAACTCCTCTACCACTAAACTACAACCCAATGCCCCTGCCGCTGGACATGGTCCATCGATGCCATCGGTCCCGGCGCTTAGAAAACAAATATCGCGAAGCAGTGGATTTGTGAAGAATTCCAATGACATTCGCATGGCCAGTTCCTGATTTCGACCTCCTACTCCTGATCCAGTCACATGAACTGTGGGTTCTCCAGCAAGAATCAGCAGCAAGGGTTTCCCTGCTTTTGCACTCATCTGAACTGTTTTAATAAAATGTTTAAATATCCTGCAATCGAAAGGGAAGAGCTCTTGGAAATCTTCTTCTGTGATTTGTTCGTTTTGATATTGTCTCAGAGATTCCAAAAGAAGTTTATAGGTTTTGATAACTTCTCCAATGGAGCCTTGAATAGATGTGCTTAGGATGAAGGGATTATAGCCAAGGGCAACACTTTCACTTACACTCGCTTCTGTTGCCACTTTATTGTCACCAACAATGTAGATTGTGTTGTTCAACCCGGGTGCCTCTGGATTATCCTCTCTGAAAACTGTGTCCTGAACTTCTTTTGATAGTTCTTGGAAGATGTGGTATTTCTTGAGGATGTCAAAGGCTCGAAACTTTCTCAAACGAATAGGACTGGTGGGTCCACTGGCTATCAAGTCCACTGGATCATTCACAATATCGCTGATCACAAATGATATCACAGCAAAGGCATTTTTGGCAGCCACCGCTAGGCGACCTCCCTTCACATCTGAGAGTGCTATTCGTACGATATTCATTTCATCGATGGAAGCACCTTGTAGAGATATTCTTTTTATCAACGCCTGCTTTTGTTCTAGTTTAACTGAAGCCTTTGGCAGAGGCAAGAGTGCTGATCCACCACCAGAAATAAGAACAAAGAGGATGTCATTCTCACCCATACTATGAGCTAGTTCTTTGATACCCTTGGCAGCTTCCAGTGCAACTTCATCTGGCTGATTGTTAGGTGCTCCCTCGAAAATTTTAATCTTCGAATAGCTCGATAGCTGCATGCTGGTGTCTCCTTCGAATTGCTTCAATGTTCCCACGGGAATGCTTAAGATTCCCGACACCAAACGTTTGTCCAGAGATTTTTCCAACTGAACGGCCATCCCTAGGACTGCTTTTCCAAAGCCAACGACATGACATCGCTTGCGAGTTATATCGAAAGTTTTGCTTTGTATTCTGATGACTACTCGTTTGTTGTCATCTAGCTTCGGCTGGAGCGCATATTTGTTGCGATCGAAGAGATTTGCCGGACGCACAGATTCCAGAGATTTATTGAATATTTTTCGAAGATTTTCCAAGTTCAAAGGAAGAGATTTGATAAGTGCCATTTGAAAAAAAAACAAAAATTAAAAAAGAAAACAAACAAAATGACATACCTACTTGTTTACGTCAAACGTATGCTGTGACCAGACTACCTATATTTTAAAGATTTTCTCGTTTGTTTCTACCAGTTTCATATCACTGAAAAGTGTTTCATAAAACATTTTTTTGTTATTATTCGCACAATTTATTGAAAATATTATTGGTATTCATACAACAGCGTAAGGCCGTCGTAAACGTAGTAAAAGTTTAAACTTCGTAATTCTGTCACAATTTGTATGGAAAATTTGACATTATTTACACAGTTTACAACTTTACAACGTTTACAACAACATAACGCTTTTGCATGAATACCCTTTTTGAAATTTTGTCAAATATTGAACTTTACTGAAAACGAAAAGAACTCAAATTTCTTCATGATTTGACAAGTACGTATGAATGTCTGAATTTCGCAAAGTGCTGTATTTAATAATCCCATTTATTCCCAGGGAAAGATTGACCGAGATGGTTTAATTTCCGTTTCATGTCAAAATGGGGGATATGACAGCACAAACTTTATTCTTATTAAAATAAAACAAAAATTAGTTAGTAATTTTTTTTTATTTTAAAATAAGTCAGTCTGGTCACCAGAAGCAGGGAATGGCTGTCGGAGTTCAGAGAACAAAAAGTCATATAAAAGAACTACTCTTTTGTCTGAGCGAAATGTCACTAGTGTCGTAATGCTTCAAGGCGTGTTTATTTTCTTGACTCTAGTCATATTAGTTCTGTTTGAACCTGATTACACCATTCGTTTTTTTGTACGTTTCGTGTTTGGTCTTTTTGACACATTTGGGGAAGGGTGTAGAAATGTAAGGTAAATGAAAAAACGAAAGCACGTATGAAAATGTTAAGATTTTCTCTGGTTAAACTTAGGCGGTTATGATTTGACAAACGAGTAGAGGCTTATTAACTTTTAATAATGGACTTTAAAATTGTTTTTCGTTAGTGCCCTATTACACGACAACTTTAGAGTCATGACTTTTTTCGATATTCAATGAGTGAGAACCAGAAAAAACATCTGATCTCACCTACACACTCATTGAATTTCGAAAAAAGTCATGACTCTAAAGTCGTCGTGTAATAAAGCACTTATTAAATAGATATAAGATTGAAAAAGAAGTGATTCAAACATATTTTAGATTATTATTACTATTTTTTTCCAATAAATGAACCTCATATTTTTGAACGTCAGGAAAACGAATGGACTTTACTGGTTGCGTGTGATCACGAAGGTACATATCTGTCAAAAAGAAGAAAAACGAGACGAACGAAAGCACGAATCGTGTAATCAAGCTCTTTAACTTAAAAACTCTTTGGTCTGGTACCCTGTTGTGAAATAACCCTTTCACACTTCTTCATGGCTTCTTCAAGCATATATCATTTTTGACAAGTAGTCTGAAAAAACTATATATGTATGCCTGTGTTCCAAATCTACTCCTTCAAATTGGGAACAGAAACGAGTCCGAAAACAGATCTTAGAGGACTCAGACGACTAAGACATATAAACAGGAATCCTCTCAAAAATTCATCAATTTTCCCTTTACTGAGACCATTTAAGAATAGGTAAGTTTGATTTGCAAAAGTATTTGCCCGCCCTAGAAAGATCTAACAGGATAAATTTCAAATTTTCAAGATTTACGAAATAAATTTGAATGGTAAATCTTCGAGATTTGAAGAAGATTTGAGGTCAATCTAATTAAATCTCAGATAAGTGTTAGGTGGAAATGTAGTATTAGGGTTTTATTATGAAATGTTTACAAACAATATTAATTAAAAAATGTCATTCAAATTTAACAATTTTTTTTAAACATTGTTTGTGGTTTTTGCTCAAAAGCGAAATCTTATTAATCGGACGAGCCGTTCAGTCTGTAAGTGTTGAAGCATTTAAAAAGAGCTGCAAAACAAAGTTACGAAATTACCTACTGTTTAATATAATCTACAATCGTATAATGTCATTTTGATCAAAATCAATGAAATGGAGAACTTACTGACGTTCAACGATGGTTCAGGCATTATTAACCATCCTATAAGTAGTTACAGCAAAATCAGACAGTATTCTTAAACCACGTTTGTACTACTGGTCCTAAGTTTCAACTTTATTTTGTTTTTCCATGCCTTGACCCTATCTTGTAGTACCTCGTGGCATGATGGTTAGTGCGTAGGACTGTCATGCCAAAGGTCTGGGTTCGATTCCCGGCCTCTGCCACCTAAATCCAGAAATGTTTTTTTCCGAGGTACTGCCTCTTGCGAGGAACTGACAAATCCTCCAAGAGTATACTTGTCATGAATAAGTGCTTCTCACCTAGCCGTTCGGACTCGGCAAAAAATTGTAGGTCCCCTCCATTCCTGCCAACAACACGCACACAAGAATGGTTGAGAGTTGTTAGTCACTAGGCCCTGGTTCTCTATGAGCTGTTGCGTCACTAAATTTATTTATTTTTTTATGACCCTGTCTTTGCTTCAAAAAAAGTTATGCGCAATTTATTAAAAAAATATAAATCTTTGATTCTGCTTAATTTTTTAATAAAATGTTTTAATCCACTCATTTCGATAAAAAAATTAATTTAAAAAAAAAGTGTAGGCCTGTGCAATTGGGCTTAGTTTACGAGTAATACCAAACATATTGAAAAATGGCCAGTATGACCATTCTCTCAGAAGCGCATGGTTTTATTTAGTAGCCTTTTCTGTTTAAAGCGTGCTTATGGGCCAAACAAATATATTCAATAATAAAAACCCATGCACGGAATTGTTCCTCAAACGACTATTCATTATGAGAATGACCAGCAACCGACGAATGGCCGAAACAAATAGCATTCAAAACATTTTGCATAGACTTAAATTTTTTACAAAATCTAAACTAAATGGTTGAATTATTATTAAAATACCATTCACATGAGCTGCGACCTGCGAATGCAAATAAAGTAGTTAAATCAATTCCAAGCACAAAGTTTAGCTAATTGTAAAATTTTCGACAAAGTGGATTTGAATAAAAATAGAAAACACGGTCTTAATTTTCTATGGAGTCTGATCAAAACAACATAAGTCAACAATCTTAGTTTTCAACGGTTTATTTACTTATAAAGTCAGATACTTCAAATTCCCAATATTTGCTAAGCTAGGCCGTTTTCGAAAAAGTCATATTAAAAACGAAGACAAATCCCTGCTGATTTCCACAATTATTCACTACAATTATTTAACTTTGGTAAATCAATAATTAATAAATGGTTTAGAGAAATTAAAGAAAAAGTTATTGGTAAAAGAAGATGAACAAAATTTCGTCTTCACTCCGTTTTGTAAATTGCACACGATGTCATGTCAAAATGACTCTTTTACACTAAAACGGCTCTGCTAGGATTTAATTCCTCCAATGAACCAGTTTAAGCTTACTCCGTCTCTATTCCTCGTGTATTTTTTTTTTAAATAAGTTTTTCAGGATTAGAGGCGTTGTAAGGTCAGAGTACATTTGATTGATATTTATTTATTGTAACTGAAATTCTTATAATTTTTTCATTTAAACCTAGATTGCACAATTTACAGAGATATGGTGTCTTATACAGTACATTTATTTCGTCACTAAATCGGGTTTAAAAATAAGGCTGAAAGAGTTTTCTGATTGAAAACGAAAATACAAATTTTACTGCATTAGCATTGTGATCGCAGCTTGCTAAAGTCACATGTTGAAAACATCATCTACGGTGCGTCTGTGCAGTAAAAAAATACAGTTGACGAACAAAATATTGAGAAGCCAAAGAGCGTATTCGAAAACTTCAAATGCGTTGGCAAAGATACAGACTGACATTGATCAAGCCTATTTTGTGCAAGTAGGACGATTTCATATTTGCCGACAGCAACATCTGCGTCAAAAAATTACGATCATTTTACGATCAAACTGACTTTCTTTAAACTTTGACGGCCCTAGTCAAGTTTAGGTGCTTCACCAAATTTCAACTTTTAAGCATTAGTGGTTCCTGGAGTTATAGGTGTTCAAAAATCACTGAAAGCCGACTGATTTGAAAGCTCACTCATTTACTAACTGACACTTCCCGACACCCACCATAGAGCCTTGAAGTCTCTGAAAAATAAATTTAAGTTTTTCCATCTATCCGCCCATTTTAACCAAATCCAAATTAGTATTAAAATAAATATAAGTTTGGCACTAATTACTTTTTATAATTAATAATAATTATAAAACTTGGCTCACTTTTCAAGAAAGCGATTGGTTTCTTGAAAATAAACCGTCGTTACTAAGCAGAGCAACCAATTAACTTTACGCTTAAGAAATAAGTGCGATGGAGATGTGTTCCTTTGACCAGATAATTATTTGAAAAATTGACATTTTTGTTTGGTTAAACGTTATACACAAAATTAAACTGAAGTGTTGTTAGGGCCATTAAATATCTTGTGATTCAGGTCACTTTTACTTAAGCTCTTAAGACCAAACGAAAATAGATTTTTTTCTGTATAGTTCTGCATTCATAACTCAATTTTGAAAAAAAAAAATAGACTCATGTTGTTTTGACCAGACTCGATAGATTTGTTAAAATTGAAAAATTTAATACTTTAATATTTTCTACCTGATCAACTAGATATTTTTGTCGGATTTTCAAAGGCTCATCGCTCATTCACAATCGACAACATCAGAACGCAACGCGTTGTACAAGGAAACAAATGATAAATTCGCTAGAACTTAACCTTACATTTTCCAGCACCCAATGACTATTATTCATGTGAATGAAATACCAAAATTTACGACCATTCACAATTCGCAGTTCACTGTTTGATATATGTATAATATATTATCCGCATAAGCTTTCAAGGCACTATCCCGAAAATTGTAATTCATCATTTCTGTATGTACCTATGTACATATGTCTTTGTATAAATAATTGAATGGATATAAGTAAATGCAAAAAAAAACTATGGCCTTATTGAATAAGATTTCTAAGTTCAAATGCGACGATGCACAGAAACACAATAAACACATTTTTGTGATGTTAATAATTGATAACTTGAACTTTAAGATCATTAAAACTAAATTACTTTGTCAAGTTTAAATTATGAAATCAGTTACGAATTATCACTTATGCTTTCATTTGGACATGTATTTTTGTTTGTTTTAAGTTATAGCTTTTGCTGCTTTTACTGAGAAAAATAATTTATCGTCGTTGAGGTAAATAAGTTGCTTTATGTACCGACTTGAACAAGTTTAGATCTGTTAATAAATGGGGTCAGATTAGTATAGACATACATATCTACAACACCATCTAGATACACAAATCGTATGACAAAAACCTTCTTTTTGGACTTCTTAACAATTTAAATAAAAGACAGAATTCCCGTATACATATGAGCAAGTTAAAATAATGATTAATGTTTTCTGCACCTTATGAGTTCTTGCACTATCTATGTATATGCATTACCCTTTGATTGTTAAAAATATAACAATTATTATAAGAAATACGGAAGTCTATTTGTAGTTCAATCATTATTGTTTTATTTCTGGACTTAAATGTATACCTATTGCGATTAAAAGTGACCAGTTATGCTACTATTTCATTCATCTGCAGACAAGAAATTGCTATGTAACTATGTATATATGTAGGTACTGAAATCTGAGATAAAAAAATCGCATTTATGACATTAAGTTATGTCAGTAACGTTTACTCATGCTTCAATAACTTTGGGTCAATAAAACATTATTTTTCTTTGAAAATTGAGGTTTAATTCTAAAGGTTTAGTATTGGTTTAAAAAAAAAAATTGTCCTTATGACAATACTCATATAATACAAAAAAATAGCTGTAAGTGTATGTTTTAAGATTCCTGTGAAAGTACGTTTGATGCCATTATGTATGGAACTCGATTTTTTTTGCATGGCCACCACGGGCACGCTTGCAGAAGTCCAGACGCTCAACCCAATTTTCGACGGTTTTCAAGCATAAATCGGACGATACTGCTGCAATTTCACGTGCGATATTCGTACGAAGTTCATCAATCGTCGCTGGCTTCTTGGCATAGACCAAAGACTTAACGTAGCCCCACAGGAAATAGTCTGACGGTGTCAAATCGAACGACCGAGGCGGCCAAGCGACTGAACCATTTCGTGAGATAACACGTTCTCCAAACTTGGTTTCCAATAAATTGATTGTGACATTCGCTGTGTGGCTTGTGGCGCCGTCTTGTTGGAACCACATGTCCTCCAAGTCCATATCATCCAATTGGGGTCAAAAATATTCGGTTATCATTGAACGGTGGTGATCCCCATTCACAGTAACGTGTCGGTCTTGATCATCACGGAAGAAGTACGGCCCATAAACCACACCAAACCGTAATTTTTTCGGGATGCAATGATGACTCATGGAGTACGTGTGGATTGCTGCCTTACCAATATCGCGTATTTTGTTTATTGACGAAGCCATTCAGCCAGAATTGAGCCTCATCGCAGAAGATGATTTTTCGATTAAAATTCGAATCATTTTCAAGTTGTTGCTCAGCCCAATTCACGAACATACGACGCTTCTGGTGGTCAAGCGGCTTCAGTTCTTGCGTCAATTTAATCTTGTAAGGATGTAGGCCAAAATCGTTTCGCAAAATTCATCACAACGACGTCAAAGAGATACCCAACGCCTGAGAACGACGTGTGAGAGACACATTTGGGCTTTCTGCAACTGAAGCCTCAGCGACAGCAATATTCTCGACACTACGGGCACTTCTTTGTCTCACTGGCATGGGAACATTTTGTACTGTGCCTGTGGATTTAAATTTTTCCTCAATTGTAAGTAGTAATAAATTGACACAGGTGATAGCTGAGACAGAATTAAAAAATATATATTTTTAAAGACAGGGAAACAGAAATGACAGTCAGATAGAAATATTTTCAAAATAGGTATCAATATTTTGAAACTTCATTGTTTCTTGAACGCCCAATGAAATTGACTCAAGTAATAGCTGATACGGAGTGAGAAAGGAAATTTTGTCTTCAAAACAGGCAGGGTGCTTCAAAAATTTGTTAACATATTTCAACTATGTTGTTCTTTGATCGATTTTAATGAAATTGACACATGTAATAGCTGAAACAGAATTAAAATTAAGAAAAATATTTTCAACACGGTGTTTAAAAAAATTGATGACACATTTTTTAATCTAAACAAATTTCAATAAAATCGGTCAACAATCCAGGGAAGTTGTTTTTTTTTTATTTTATTTATTTTTAACTTTTCATTGGTAGTTATTGTAATTGGTACGATATGTCAAATCGAAAATTTTGACATATCTTCACGTTTCGAGCTCTCTAGAACTGGAATCTATCTATTTTATAGAGATGTCTTTGTTTTGTATTATCGTTCTTTTATTTTTTTCGTTTACCATATCTCAAAAACAAATATTGTCGACTTCAGATAAACTTTAAACTTTATTTTATAGATATAACTACTATAGTTTCAATATTTGTAAAAAGAGTTTTCAAGAAAATTCAATAAGCGGTGATTTTATTTTAGCTATTTAAAAAAAGTTGTTAAATTTCTCAAAAACGAATGTCTCGAATATGTCGAGATCATTCGTTCTCGAGATATTCGAGACCTAAGAAATTTAACAACTTGTTATCGACTTCAGGTTAATTTAATTGTACGCATATTGACGCAATAAAGAAATGGTAAACATAATTAATAATTACAATTAAATTAATAATTAAATTAAATATTTGTAAAAATATTTAATAAACACTTTTAGCATGAAAAAAAAAACTACAAGAAATTTTACTGAACATTATTTTTGTCTCAAACATCTTGAGAACAAACTTTGGAGAAATTTTATTCTATAAGCTTGATTATAATAAATAATTGATAAAATTTGTAAGAATATTCAATAAACAATTTTTTTAAAAATAAAAAAAACAATAAATTTTACCAAAAACTGTACAAATTTGTTTGTCTCAAATATCTTGCGAACAATGATATTGGCATAAAATAAAAATAAATTTTGTGGCGCAACAGCTCATGGAGAACCAGGGCCTAATGACTAACAACTCTTAACCATTCCTGCATGCGTGTTGTGTTAGCAGGAATGGAAGGGATCTACAATTTTTTGCCGAGTCCGAACGGCTAGATGAGAAGCACTTATGCATTACAAGTATACTCTTGGAGGATTTGTTAGTTCCTCGCAAGAGACAGTACCTTGGATATAAACATTTCTGTTTTTAGGTAGCAGTGGCCGGGAATCGAACCCCAGACCTTTGGCATAACAGTCCTACGCACTAACTATTATGCCACGAGGTACTACATGATATTGGCATAGGGTTAATTAAACTCTTTACACAAACAGTTTTTTTTTAAAGCGAAAAACTAAAGAAACTTTACCAAAAATTGTTAAAAAAAATGTTCCTTCCCAAATATCTTTATTTTACCCCACTAATTAAGCAATGTAGTGATCTTTGTCTTTGGTCTTCACTTGATTGCATATTGGTCATCTGAAAATGTTCAAAGAATTTCAATTGACTTTTTTTAATAATGAAATAACACGGGACCTTAAATCTTTCGAGGGCACGATTTCGAAGTTACCAGTGTGGAAGGCACCCAGCCTCTTTTTTCTTTTTAATTTTGAAAAAACCATCACCTATTTCAATTTTATTTATCATTGAAAGGAACTACAAAGTTGCAAAACATTGACATTTTCTTTGAAACACCCTGTTTTAATATTTCTTTATTTCTTTTTTTTTATTCTGTATCAGCCATCAATGTCAATTTTACCCTGTTAAAATTAGAATTGCCTTATTCCAGAGCAGTAAAAAACTGTAGAATTTTCTGATTTTGCAGAGGTTTTTGAATGCATCGACAATCAATGTCTTGATATATGTTTTGAGGATTCACCATTTTTATCACCATATGGATTATTTTATGAACTTTGCAAACAAAAACTGAAAACAGTTCGATTAAGCTGAAATTACACAATTTGTGTTTATTTTAAAATGATTCTAAATGAGAAATGCATTTAATCAAAAATCTTCAATGGATGGCGATGAGCTTAAACTTTTATTTTTAAAATACTACTCACTATACCTCTGACATTCGAATGTTAATAAATGTTGGCCATCCATTTTCGTATTTGTCATTTTATTTACAACAGCTGATTTTGGTAACAGGTCTGTTCGTTAACTTATTTCGTTTTCGAAGTTTCATAACAGAGTTTTATAAAAGTTCGAATATCTGAATGCCAATCATAAAAGATCTTTTATGGTGGAAATAAAAACTATAAGGTTTTTGAAATAATACATTGTAGCATATACGTAGTATTGCTGAAAACTAGTTAAATTTTTAAATGTTTATTTATATGTATTTTTAAATCGCTTAATAAATTACTTAATACATACGTGCTTGCATAATGCATGCTTTGAATGAACAATGTTAGGATAAAACATTAACAATTATTTCAATTTAATTGATTCAAAACTAAAATATTTTTATATTATGATTGAATAACATTTTTTTGCTCTTCTGCAGAATTATAGGAACATATAATTAAACATAATGTGAAGTCCTTTAACAAACATAACGCGAAACGGAACTGAAACGTACGAAACCTACCTAGAGAAGAGTAACTTTGTGCAACCGAGTGGAGAATTTAATTTGTAAACGGTTGGTTGGTGGTTGAACCCATGGGCATCAAGATAGTGTAATGCATATGCTCCCATCATAAGAAAAAGATTGATTCCCTGAGTGATTGATATAAATGATGGGTAGCCAGGTACATACTCGTTATCATAATGAAATATCTGTGATATATTTCAATATGGAACCCCAACACTCATAAATCCAATCTACGGGAAATCCAAGCTTATGGTAAATCGCATGCAACATTTTGTTCGTATCTCAACAACAAAATCTCATGCAAGATATTTGGTTTAAAAGTCAAAATTCAAAAGTGGGGATTCATGACTACTCTCACTTTCGGCCAAAACCACTTGTGGGTATGGAATCTTGAAGTTTGTCGCTGACACCGCGCCGTGAAGTACTACGAACGAGTGTAGATACAAATTTCAAACTATAAAGACAGTACATATCGAATTGTGTTGGATCTCTGAGTGGTTGTATAGCGTGATCGGAAATAAATTGAATTCGCAAAAATATTAATAGCTAGATACCAATTATTACAAGTGAAGCATACAAAATAATAATAATAATAAAAAAAAAAAAATAAACAAAGAATAAGATTTACAATTCCTTGAACCTACAATTACTTGTAAACAATAATACCGCGATACAAGTCGGGCGCCAGTTAATAGTTTGTTTAGATTACTTAACAAAACAAAAAAAGTGAAACGGTTTCCAATCTTAGACATACTCGTAAATATACAAGCTCACATTTTACATGAAGTTAAAATGAGTGCAATTTGACAAAACAAAAACAAATGGTAGAAGTTATGTAAGTTTTAGGTGGAAAAACACACTCGACTTGTCGTAGTAACACCGGAGATCTGGAATGTTTCACGAATATGTTGCAAGCTTTGGCGAAATTTGGATTACTCATCATCTATCTAAGATGTGCAGGTTAGTTATCTTTCCATCAATATTTGTAACATCAATTTTTAAGTTTTTAATTTGGCTTTTAAATTTATGATTTGAATAAAAATATAAAGATTAAATCGCATATTCATAAAAATAACTTGACATAAAAGTGAGAGGACTTTTGGGTTGCGATATTTATACCCATATACACCTTGCCTACTCACGGATGCATACATAATACTCTGTTGCTATTGATCCATAGTACAAGAAATCGGATACGAGTAAAAAACCGCCATAGATAAATAATTATTATATAATTCAGCTCGGTGCTTGGACTTAGCAAGGTTTTTTTTTGTATTTGTTATTTGAAATATCCACTTTAAAGTTTGTTACTTTGTTGTTTGTTGTAATTAAAAAAAAAGAAAAAACAAGTAAGACACCTGCATTTTTACAAGTCGATTAACAAAGATTCACTTAGTATATCTTATGTGGTATGTAGATTCAGATACTTTTTTGATACTCATGTTGTTTGCTTGCAATTTTAACTTTTCACCTTCCTTCCGCAATATTATATCTTTCTGGGTTGGATGGGATATAAATTTTATGGTTTAAAAACTCGTTCAAGGGGAAATGAATGCATGTAGCTTGGTGTAGTTATAAATCTTCTGGTAAGCTTACAACTTTTTTATAAAGATTTTTTTCTTTGTTGTTTATTTATAATTCCTGAATTCCTGTGAGAGAAAAATTAAATAAAAGAATAAGAGATGCACTTGCAATGGACGTGATTTTGTTTTTAATTTGAAATCTTAATTTAAATCTTTAGCTCGAATTAACCCCTTTTTTTAGGTTATATGGGTTTGGTTTGTGGTTTTGGGGAAGTGATACTTTTTCTTTGGGCTTTTTGTTTTTGAAGTGCATTCGAGTGAAATATAGTCTTATAGGTAGCGTTGTGTTGTTGGAAATGATTTTCAACTCGTCAGTTTATAACTTGATAGAAGGATGGTTGATGTGATCACTGATTAGCACTTCAGTACTAGAACATCATCTGAACAAGAAACTTTAAAAGTATTTTAATTTCTACACCGAACTACTAGTAGATGTCTTGAGGCTGGAAAAACAGAAACTATGCAAAGGATAGAATAGTCCACATTTATGGTTTATGTAAAGAACTTTTTTCAATATAAAAACGTTTTACTGAAAGGCCATTAAAGATTTATTTGTTGTATGTTAATATGGAAACTATACAAATACTATTTCAGTAAAGGCTGTAAAGTATTCGTTGACATTCATAAGTTATTAACATTGAACATTTTTGAATGAACAATCAATATTGGGTCGGTGGCACATGCTGGTAAAAACATGTTTTATATTTAGTTAAAAATTAAAATAAACTTAAGAAAATGTTTAATGTAATCGCAAAACTAGAAATTTAAAAATTTTCTAATTTCTCTTTTTGTGTTTTTTAAAGGAGATAATATAAGTAAATTGAAATAATTATGCAAACACCTATTTTGCCTATCAAATCTCTTTTCTAAGTTAAATATGCAAAAAATGTTTTGCGTCAGATCAAAAAACAATTTAGCTGTTTTTTAAAAGAAGATTTATTTTTTTCTTTCTTTATGCAAATATGTTTTTCTAAAACTATAAAAATATTTATGCTATTCATAAAAAAATGAATATATTTGCAAAGATACAGTGTTTAAGAGACATAAAATTTTGTGTAACAAATCTTCCTACACACCCATAAAATTTTAAATAAAGCAAAAATTTCTCCTTCAGATCAAAAAAAAAAAAATAAATATTTAACCACCTGCAAAATTTCACAAAGTCGCACATTTCTTCATCAAAAGTGTTTTCAAATATCAGTTTTAAACTTTTTCTTCTTTGATCAAAGTTGGGCAATTTTAAAATATTTTCCAGAATTATATTCAAAAATTGCATAATTTCCCATATATTGGCGTGATTTCAAATGAAATTTTGTGTCTGTTCGTGTGTTTCTAAAAACTACGAATTTCTTGCAATTTTATTGTTTTTTTTTTTTTTCTTATGAGTTTAGTTTTAGTTAATTAGTAGAAAATCGTAGTTTTGGGAAGTACGCGAACAGACATTTTGTTTCTTTACAGTTTATACTAGTTTTCTGATAAAGCAAACAAACAGAACTATCGAAATTGTGAGAAACTGTTTGCTTACTAATTGGTATAAACTTTTGAAATTTATTTTGTTTTGGTATAGCTAGTATTGATAAAGCTTTTACGAACCAATAAAAATAGTTTTTTCCAGTAATTTCCATTTTTAATTTCCCATAGCTGCTTAGAGCGAAGACACTCAAACAATTTTCGCTACCTTTAAGGAGGGTGACGTGAAATAAGGCCCAACGAAATAAAGCCAAAAATACAAAATTTGGCCTTATTTCGTTTTGAATGTGAAAATAACACTGAATTTTCGATTTGGCTGTATTTAGTTTTAGAAAACGAAATAAGACCAATTTGGGTTTATTTCGCTTTCATGTTTTATTTGCAGGCTGATTCTGTTCTGTTGCTAGGAAAATTGTTGCCATTATTGCCCCAAAAGAAACTTGTTCTTCGAGATCTTATTTACACTTGCCTTGCCTTACATAAACTCAGCATAACCGCCCCGCTTGGACTCACTATAGAATTTGGCGTAAGTGGGTAAGTCTTGAAAATATTGATATGAAACCATTTGTCTTTATTTTCAAACGAAAACTGGCCTTATCCCGGTTTTGAAATGGAAATAAAGCCAATTTGGCCATATTTTCATTTTCAAAGTGAAATAAGACCAAATTTGAGATTAATTAGTTCTATTTGTTGGGCTTTATTTCAAGTTACTTTTAAGGAAACTGTCAAATAAAAATATTACACTTATGTGGTAGATTTTTTGGGTAATTTTGAAATAGAGTTCTTCAAATTTCCAAATTTCATATTCTTAGGCATTCATATACAGTATGGGAACATGTTTAGAAAAGTAGAAACGGTAAATGAGCGAATGAGGCTACCTAATTACAAATACGGGGAAGCTTTGCGACATAATTGGTCGGGTGGATTATGACCTTACCTTGGGAAAATTATAACTCTTGTAGTACCTGGTGGTATACTGGTTAGTGCGATTGGTTCGATTTTCAGCCTCTACCACCTTAAATAAAAACAGAAATGTTTTCTCCGAGGTGCTGCGAAGAACTGACAAATCTTCCAAGAGTCTACTTGTTATGAAAAAGTGCTTCTCATCTAACCGTTCGGACTTGGTAAAAAATTGTAGATCCCCTCGATTCCTGCCAAGAACACGCAAACAGGAATGGTTGAGAGTTGTTGTAAGTTGACTAAACCCCGGTTCTCGACAAGCTGTTGCGCCACCAAATTTACTTCTTTTAACTCTGTAAGCGTAAACTGTATAAGAAAATATTAAGTGTATTCATGTAACTTAGTAAAACCCTAGATAAGTTTGCAAATTGGTTAAGCTAATCTTTAGGTTAATGAACTGTCAAATTTTGTGTGGGAAATGATTTACACAATTTGGCTAAACTTATCAAAGGATTTTGTTGCGTAAGATTAACCAAACTGGTTAAACTTATCCAAACGTCATTGTGACTCTTACTCTGATTGAATTACCTAGCGTTTAATCAAATGTATAAAAAAGGTCGTTCATGCAAACTTCGCGTAAACTTATCATTTTACACAATTTGTAAACTTACAACGTTGCATGAATACCCCTATTATACAAAATATAGTATAAAAAAGATAAACAAATTTTCTTCAAAAAAGAAATCAACAATTTTGTTTGTATGATGAACCGTTCTTAAAGTACTTTGAAAACCTTGGCAAAATTGACGATAGACTTTTAATTTAACTAAACAAAGTATTGATTCAAAATAGCTTTTTATGGCTTTAGTCCTACAAATTGGCGTTTCGTCCGGCTTGTTCATTTGGACTCATCAGTGACGTAGTCCATACCATGAGGCCTTGTCATACGCAATTTGTATTAAGTTCAGTTCAACTTACATGAATTCTTTTACAAAAATCCACTGTAAACTATATCCAACAAGATTAGAATTCCTAGTCAATGAGCTGGAAATTTTTTTTATAGAAACAAAGTATGTTTAGAACTTGTCTTATTAGAAAACTTTCCAAAGGATTGTTTCACAATGTTTTAGAAAAGTTCTATTTAGGTAACTGACACATTATAATATTACCACAGCGAATATTAAGTCCACAGAAGAAAAATTGACAATAATAATCTTGTGACCCACTGAAAGTTAATGAAATAAATCGTGCCTTACCTTACTGGAAAGACCTATTCAAACCAAATCGACGCATCAAAGCCAATTTTTTTCTCGAGGTCTATTTAGTAAAATATTAGCATCCAAAGTGACTTTCCCAGATTTTAACGATTTTCTGCCTCCAACTACCTACCTTAATGTCTTTGGATGGCGATATTTTCAAAACAAAGCCTTCAAAATTATTGCGGCTTTCAGTGCGAAAAGAAAATGAACTCACCTTTCTAAAAATTTCAGACTAAAATTACTAAAATTTTGTCAAGTTCCATTTAGTAAAATATTACGAGTAGCATCCGAAGCGACTTTCTCAGATTTTAACGATTTTCTGCCTCAATCCGTTAAATGCAAATATCTAAAGAACCCAGCTTTCAAAATTGTTCTCGTTTTCAGTTCTGAATAGGAAATTAAGACACCTTTCCAAAATGTCTAAGAACGTTAAGATTTTGTCACAAAAATTTTTCATGGATTTTGGAAAAAATCATAGACTATAAATAAATATTTTATAAATATTCTCAAACAAATTTCACTTGATTTTCTCAAATAACTGGTCAGATATCAATAAATATCACTTTAGTATTTTTTCACTCATAATACTATAACTACCTTCAATGTCTTACCACGTTTTCGCCTTGAACCAAGCTCGTAAGTTCATCGTTTGAAATTCCTTAGCATATCAAAAACACCTTGGTTGTTGTGGTTTAAAAATGTAATATGCTCGCATGTGTAATTAAGTGAACTTTTAAGTGAATACTTTTTTTGAGAATGAATGATGATGATGATGAAAAGATATATCAATCCGTTTTCAATGATTCCATGATTTATACCTCCTTTTAAAATTAATAAAGCTTTACAAATTTAGAACGAAAATAGTGATCCATACAATAATTTATCGTACTCTTCTGATTTTCAGGAATGTTTTGTATTCAAGCAATAATAACTCGCGGTTTTAGTCAAAATTGACAAACAGTGATAGATAATACGAAAAATAGCCTAAGTTACTTAGGAGCAGCTGTTGTTCAAATTTGGAATTTAAGGTTTTTTGGTAATTCCCTTGGGGAATTTCAAATAATGGTGCCTACTGGCTTTTAGGAATAGTTTATATTTCAAAAATGGCTGTAACGATTTTGATAAAGAGAAATCTATGAATAACTTTAAGTAAGGTCTACCTTTTCGAATTTTTTGTTGTCAATAGCTGTTATTACGGGTACGTGCCATACAATAGCTTTCGTAATTTTTGATTTTCTCATAAACACCTGAACGGGTTTTAATAAAAACAATTTTTTTCTTGTAAGAAAATTTAACATTTAAAAATAAATTATGGGAGCGGGTTAAAATTCTCGATTCAAAATTCTGTCTTTTTCAAAAAAATCTGTTTTCTCAAACTGTGTTTTTTTTCCAGTTCTGTTCGTCAAAATTCAGAGGCCAAATTACCACGTCAGTGATCGACTGAGTGAGAGCCATCAGGGATTGAATGAACCAGTAACCACTTGAATTTTGGTATACTACTATACTTGGTATCGCTTGAAACGTAAGCGGTAATGCTCTAAACTCATATAATTCGTATTGCTTGAAAACTGATGCGGTAATTTGGCCCCAGCTTTTCTAAATTTCTGTTTGACGTATAAAATAATAAAATTCTGCCTGTTCTGCTTAGTTCTCAAATTACTTGTATTATTAACAAAAATAAACAAAAAAAAGTAATTTTTCAACTTTATTGTTAGACAACTGATTGTAGCACTATTTTTCAGACTGAATTAAAAAGATTTTGTTTTTGATAGTAGTTTATTTTTGTTGTTTGCTGCACCCTGCCCATTTTTTCACAACTCGAGATTAATCGGTGTATTGGCCTGAATGTTTTTCAATTGTATGTAAATAACAATCAACTATTCAATTTCTTCACAGCTCTTCGTAAACCAGTTGTCTTTTTTCTGACTTGCACATGTCCAATTATAACTCTAACATTGGCTTTTTTTCAAAATAAAACAAATGACCAGCCATGCACAACTTAATAAACTTAAGAAGGGTTGTTGTCGAAATTTTGTAGGGACATTATTCTGCTTTTAAAAATTCTGCATGTCAAAATTCTGTTTTTCAAAATTCTGGTTGTACAAAATTCTGCATGACCAAAATTCTGTTTTTCAAAACTGTGTATTCCAAAATTCTGTTTGTTCAAAATTCTGTATTTTAAAATTCTGTTTTTCCAAATTCTGTATTTAAAAATTCTGCAACATATTTACAGAATTTTTAATTACAGTCTTGAAAAACAGATTTTTTGTAATGTAACTAAATTTAATGTGGTTAGAACATACATAAGTACTAAGACTATACTAAATGGCAGAGTTTTGGTCTGTATTTGATGATGAAAAGCCAAATACGGATGTTTTTCCAAGAACATAAAATAGTGTCAATGCTTTGAGTCGCTGTAAAATTGAAAAAAAAAAATTATAAAAAAAGTTTTAGATTAAAATTATTTTTTCAAAAACTATTTAAAATAAAAAAACTTTATTCAGGAAGCATATTATAAAATGGAATCGTGGCATTAAAAAAAGCTAATGCGTGGCATTGTAAGTGTACCCGTTTTTTTTTTAACTAGTTTTGTTTGTTTCTAGCCAAATTTCTAGAAAATTTCCCGTCCCGCCAGAACGGGGGGAAATAGACCCCCTCCGATACAATTTTTTTCTCGTCTGAATCTAATCTAAACATTCTGATTTATTTTCGGGTGTTATAAGAATAATCCTTTACCCATAATTAGTACCTTAAATTGAAAATAGGGTGACCAAGGGGGTGAAATAAAAATCTGAAAAAAATTAGAAAAATTGTTTTGAATCGAGTGAGGGTTATCCAAGACTACGTCCGATTTAAGAACCACCCTAATACACATTATATGTACATAAGAGTGATCCTTATATTGGTTTTTTTTTTTAAATTACGAGATGGAAAGGCATCAAATAGCTCTACATAGAAACAAAAATTTTCCAATTTTTTTCCAATTTTTGTTCAGATTTTTATTTCACCCCTCTGGTCTTCCTATTTAAACTTAAAGCTACTAACTATGGGGTTAGGGTATACATATATCTTAGGGTACAGAATAGATTCAGATGAGAAAAAATCGTATTGTAAGTGTTCCCGTTTTTTTAAAATAATTTTTTTCTGTTTTGATAGAAATTTCTAGAAAATTACCCCTCCCAAATTAATGAGGGCATATTGACCCCCTACAACCAATACATTTTTTTTCTCGTGTGAATGTAATCTATACATTCTGCGCTAACCGATAAATTAATAAGTAGGTACCTTAAAGTGAAAATAGGGTGACCAGGGGGGGAGGTGAAATAAAAGTCTGAAAAAAAAAAATAAGTTGATCAACTTTCGATGGCTATTTCTGGGGTGTCCAAATATTATTGACATAACATTTACCACAAGTGATTTCGATCTTTTCTAAATAAAGTGAGACGTGTGAATACTGAAAATCAAAAAACAAAGGTCCAATGTGAACACCGTCCTTTTTTAAACCATTTCTGTATGCTGCCTCCTTTTTATGCTCAAGAGATTAACTACCTGAACAGAATGAGAGACTGAGTTGGAAGAGATGTCCAAAAAGGCTGCAGCCGAAGCTGTAAGAGTTGAACAATTTTTAACTTTTACTGCAGCATTTTTGACATCTGTTGCTGCTCCGTCCTATTTCCTCCTTCTGTTCAGGCAGTAAAAAAAACGACGAAAAATAATTTAAAAGATAAAAAGAGGATATTGGCAGGACAATTAAGTACAAGGAAGGCAAATTACTGTCCTTTTAAATAAAATAAAATGAAATAGAGAGGACATGCTTCCGAAAAAGAGGACTGTTTTCTCAAAAAGTACTTATGGTACTTTATATTATATGTACCAAATCAAAAGATTTTCCATCCACTTTTACTGAAATTTTAAGCAAGACTGATAAATCTCCATGTATTTTGTATTTGATTTCAGTAAAATTTTATACGGAATATTTTTTTTTAAATTATCTTGAATACTTTTAGGGACGGAGTAATTTAAATACTTCAAAAATAAGTGCCACCCAAGTACCTACACATATATGCACCTATGGCAATGACAGGCATATTCTTGGGCTTAAAAATGTTTGTAAAGAAAGGGATTAATAAAAAAAGCATGACTACGAAGTTTAAAAAGGAAAGTTTGTCTCGCAATCCTGTCTGTCTTTTTGGCTGCTGCCTAAATGGCTAATAAATTGCCATATATATATATAGTGCCTATCTTCACATAATCGCAAGTATAATCTTAGGCCTCACAATAAATCAAAGTATTTTTGCGAAATAAAAAAACGATCACATTAGTGTTCCATTTATGTAGGTTAATTTATTTCTTTTTAGATATATGTACATATTTAGTAGCTAGAAAAAAACCAGAATATTGTGTAATTTATTTGTATGTTTATGTTTTATATTGAAATATAACTGCTGTGGGGCTATAATTTGTAGGCTAATTATCATTGGCACAGTGAATTGAGAATAAGATGTTTATTATTTAAATAAATTCCACTTTAGCTAGCTAAAGTGGGGTACGAAATCACAAACAAGTTGACACCCACCGCATAATTACATTGGCAGCCAAAATTTCAGTAGTAGCTACATTAACGAACAAATAGACGAGTAGAAAGAACACTTACTTGTGTACGATTCTCTGCGCTATGCTTGTTTGATAACTTAAATTTTATAATTTTATTCCTAATTTCCTAAAACTGGCTCTTAAACACGGTTATGCAAAAATTAATCCCATAATTTTGATATGCCATAATTTTTGAATATATAATTATTCTGTGAAATTTATGTTATAGGTAAGAAATTAAACTGGATTTACGCGACTTAAAAATCAAGCATCAGTTGAAGAACAAATCACCAACTCTGACCCACATGTAATGCGTTACATTAAATTCACAGTGTCGTTAAAAGAGCAGAAAAATGTGAATTAACTCGGGAGCAGGTCATATAACCGATATCAATTTTTCATCCACCTTCAAATTAACTCTTCGTGAAAACAAATTTCATTTTTCACTTCTAACAAAATGGCAGCCATTTCACATTATGATTTTACATTCATGATCTCTTTGACATTCTTTTTTGTTTATAAAGAGTCTTTCAATAGGGACTTTTGAACTTTGATAGTTATTAGCAGCCATATTGTTGAAGCTACATCTGTCAAATTGTCTCTCATTTATTTAGTCTGTTTTACCAAATCACCAAAGGTGGTTACAGCGTTAAACAAAACGTGCAAATGATAAAATTGTTTTATCAATACAGGTTTTCAGCAACATTCCGCACGCTTCACCCGTTTAAGAGAAGGGGCCCAGTAGTGCCAGAGGCAGTAAACAAATCTGTCGAACTTGAGGCAATACAAATCCCCATGAGATCCAAGAGCATCCAACGAATCATGAAAAAGTCACTTTTTGGTGTGGATTTTGAATTGGAGGCATAATCTTTCCACATTTCTTTGAGAACGACTTTTCCCAGGCCGACACCGTCAACAACGAGCATTGTAGGTTGATGATTATCAACTTCATTTGGCCTGAATTAGGTAATATAGACACCTATAGCGGTTTCAACAGGACGACCGGCAGTCGGTGCCACACAGCTCAACCCACCTTGAAAAATAATCGAGTTTATAACCAGGCCCTAGATAGCAAGGGTCTAGCAAGTGTCAGGGGGTAACTATCAAGGGCCTTGCGTATTAAGTAAGCTTTTGCTCCGAGAGACAAGCAAACAAAAATAAAAAGTTGTCTCAGCTGGGATTCGATCTCTGCGATCTTCTGATAAACAGTCCAACATGCGAACTACAGAGCTATTTCACAATACAGTTGTGCAACGTTGTAAATTAAAAAGTATATAAGTACTTTAATTTTTCTTACTATTGTATGATTTGTATAAAATATTAGTTTTTTTGTTTTTGTTATATATATGGGGTATTGTAATACAATAAAAAGACTTATCCAATAAGTTTTTACTAACAAGGGCTTCACGAGCATCTGACAAGTTTTCTTTGTCTAGATTTCCCCTTCCAAAGCCTTTTCAGGGTCTTTATTAATTTTGACAAAAAATAGCCATTTTCCCAGGCACATTTTCAATTCTGCACGAGTGATTCCAGAGCAATTACGTGGAAGTGATGTGAACTAGCCAGCGAGATCGTGTGATTTGACCCTGTTTGGCTAGGAACAGATTGCGATTTTCTGTCGCAGCGACTAAAAAGTAATCGCAGCTTAGTAGGATTTTTTGGTGTCATGTCCGTCCATTCACATTGAAACTCGTGTATTCTATTTTTTGCAACCGAACAACCGCGTAGCAAAAAATCGCAAGTGTGTTCCTAATCTTAGGCTAGGACCACACTTGCAATTTAAACCATGCGATTTTTCAGTCGCCAAAAATAGAACACCTACATTTAAATAAAAATTAACGCACGTGCAACCGAGAAATCGTGGACGTAAAGGACCGCACTTTCGATTTTTAGTCGTTGCGATAGAGAAATTACGGCCATGCACTCACTTGCGATTATCTATGGTGCGATTCCTTAATCATTTAAAATACATCCTTCAGCCTTTAATATGAATGCATACACATAGGATCTATTTAATTTTGCGACTGAAAAATGCTCAAAAATAGATCTGGTTTCATTTTTTATCCGCGCGATTTAAAATTCGCATATCTGCTCATTCACATTTAAAACCATGTGTCCCATTTCTTGCAGCTAAATAATCGTACTATTGAAAATCACAAGTGTGTGCATGATTTTTTTTAGTTGTGACTACGTTTTTTTGTCGCACTATTTTAAATCGCAAGTGTCAGCACAGACATCTAATTGCATATCTTTCATTTAAACTTTCGACAATCGCATCACCCGAAAAATGAAACAAATAGGTTTGGACCGCACTTGTGATTTTCTGCGACTAAAACTTTGATCGCAACCCAGTATGATTTCTTGGTATCATGTGCGTTCATTCTCATTTAATCTCATGTGTTCTAGTTTTTTCGACTGAAGTTTCACGCGACAGAAAATCGAAAGGGCATTCCTAGTCTCATTCAACTATAGATCGTCACGATTTTTCGGCTGAATAGTCGCGCGTCAAAATCTCAAGTGCGGTCCTAGCCATATACATATGTATTATCAATCGTTGCGATTGCTTTAACGCATGAGTGTGCATTCACATTAAAAACTGTATGTTGTATTTTTAACGATTAAAGAATAGCACGATAAAAGCAAGTGATAGCGAATGGCCATCAGTTTTTGAGGTACCGATTTTTCAATCGCATTGACTAAAAATTGCAAGTGCGGTCCTTGCCATAGACTTTCTCTTATGGGGTTTCCAGAAGTCGCAGGTCTATGTGAATAAGCTAAAAACCACTGCGGCCCTAAAAGCCAACATAAGCCATGTAATCTGTCAAATTCAGCCTGATTTATGTGCCAGGCTCATAGAAAATTGGGCAATTGGGATCCGCGTTACCCAGAGAAATAGCGGTGGTGGCGGTGTACAATCGAACTTTTTTATATTTCATATAGTCATAATGGCATCGAAAGGCTTTTCAAACAAATAAAAAATTCGATTTTATCTCACACACACTTTGTTTTATATAAGTTTAGAGATAGGAAGTGCTTAATGAAAGACCCTGTATGTAAAGATCAGAAATTTAAATAACTCGTTATTATTATAGCAACAAATGATACACACAAGCATAAATGTGCATCAGTCTATACCAAGTTCAATGCCTTTTTTTTCATAATATGGCTGCTAACTACCAACTACATAGTCTCACCTTGACTTGAATAAAGAATACTGCCCTTAACTACTAGCTATACCTATCTTTTTCATTAAAAAAAACGCAATGCTAAATAAAAACGCCGAATAATTATCGAGTCACCCAGGCGAAATGAAATAATTGATGGATAAGTTAATTTTAATAAATTAATCAAGACACCAAGTACATGTCACACTAAAAAATTCAATGTGGTGTTTAAGCTTAGGCCTTAATCAACCTTCAAAATAAAAATAGCGGTAGGTTGCCATTATATCGTGTGATATAAGTACATCCTTCGATTTATCAAGCACAAAAATAACAACAAAAATATTGGCTCATTTTGTATATATAAGAAAAACCAATGAGCCAACGACTTTATTATCATTCAATGTGTAGAAGATCAACCATTTTGGAGACCATTAAGATATAATTAGTATTCAAAGAGTGTAATGGAATATGATTCAGTGAGTAATTTGAATTATAAAAATAACAATTTACGTATTGTTGTTAGAATAGATAAGAGCAGAAATAGTTTTTTTAGACAAATACAAATGTATTCGATGATAATTTATTTAATTACTTTGTTAGATACCGTGAAAATGTATTTTCTTAATGGCTGTTAAATTTTGTTTAATTATTTGAATAGAATACATTTCCGTTCATTAGAAAAGTATGGCAACCCTTTAATGTTTAAATTGAAGTTAATCTAGATTTATCTAAGGGTTGGGGGAGTTTCTTCTCATTATCATTCAAATACATTCAAACGTCTAAGTAAAAAACTAAATTCTATTTCCATAAAATCTTTGTATTTCCAGCATCAGCTGCAGAAGGAAATAAAAGCAAAGAAGTTTACGTAACCAGTTCTTGTTTAGAAAAACCATTTCGTTGTCCACATCCAAAAATTCAATTTTATCTCTACACCCGACGAACTCAAGACACTCCCGATCTACTTAATGTCTTGGATGATGACTCTTTCTACTACAGTCATTTCAATCCAAAACATCCAACGAAAATCATTATTCATGGATTTGGTGGAGGAAGAAATAACTCACCAAGTCCTGACCTACGAGAGGCATACTTTAGCATTGGAGACTACAACATAATTATCGTAGACTATGGAAATGCCGTTAAGGAACCTTGCCTCAGCCAAATGGAATGGGCACCTCGTTTTGGAAGCTTATGCATTGCCCAGTTGGTAAAGTATTTAGCTCGACATCCAAGAGGTGTTCGTCCGGATGATATACATTTCATTGGATACAGTGTGGGAGCACATATGGCGGGTCTCGTTGCCAATTATATAACTCCAGATGAGGGAAAACTTGGCCGCATCACTGGATTGGATCCAACTATTTTCTTCTATGCTGGAACTAATAATTCTCGAGATCTTGATCCGAGTGATGCGAACTTTGTAGATGTTTTGCATACTGGAGCTGGAATTCTAGGCCAATGGCATAGCAGCGGACATGCTGATTTTTATGTGAATGGAGGAACCAGTCAGCCAGGATGTGCTTCGTCAACGATTTTTCGTAGGAATATGCTTTTTTCGTCTTACAACTTGATTTGTGTAACGTACTTTTCTGTATTTTCTATAGAAACTCTTGCATGTGACCACACTAAGGTGACGCCATATTTTATCGAATCAATAACATCGAAACGTGGTTTTTATGCAGGCCCGTGTCCGAATTTACTAACCTATCTAATTGGATGGTGCGAACCGAAAGATACTGACTTTGTGCTCATGGGAGAGCACGTTTCACAAGAGTATGAACCATTTTATTAATTTTTGCTTAAAATTGAAATAAATTTTGATCCTTTTTTAGTGCCAGAGGCGTTTATTATGTGACAACAAACCCTAATCCACCCTATGCTCGTGGCTTCCCGAAAAAGGGAAGATCCTTATTCGGTCGTGACTATCATGGTGTTAGATGATAAAATAACAACAACATATTGCAGACAGAGTATAGTCTTATCAAAGAATTATGATTCTTAATTATGGAATTATTAATGTTATCAAATAATTCAAATGTGTGAATTTTAAATATGAAACTTCGATGACTCGTATAAATAGAAAAAAAAAATTAGGTACTTTATCAACTGATGGTTATAAGTTAAAATTAATTTTGCTTGTTTAAACATATTTATGTATAGTTAAAAGCTATTAAGTTTAATACTATTATCATATTAGTTGATTTTTAATTTAATTTTGGGTAAGAATGCTAGAGAGTACTAGAAAGTTATTAAAGAATTATCTAGAACTTATTCACTTTTTTTTATAAAATTGGGTCTATATGATTTTTTTCCTGTTTATTTTCAATTCTATTTTAAGAAAATTATAATAATCACTTCCTTTTATTTTTTCAATCAAAAAAAAAGGTTGTGAATTGATGATTATATTCTTTATTTTCATTGTGTGAAAAATTTGTAGATATTTATGCAAAAAATTAACTATATTATGTTATAATTAAAGTTTATATACCTATTTAAATTCATTCATTCACAATATAAGACAAGTCTTAGTTAAAACAAAAAAAAAACATGGCAAGAAGGATTAATATGTTAATTAGATAGTTATAATTCAAAATAATTTTTTCTTATTTATTTCTTAACATTTTTAAGTTTTATTTGAATTGAATATTAACAAATAAATTATTGCATAGTAAAATGTTTATTTTTATTTCATTTAATATTTTTTTAAATAATTTTTTAGACCTTGTAGAGAAGATAGAACCAGTGATATCTTCAGCAGCGGATTTTTCACTGAATCAGTGGAAATTTTGCATCGTCAACTACTGTTGTTTTGAGAAATTATCGGTTAATGTGTCGTTTTGCAATGCATCTCGAATTTTCATCATCAATTACAGCTGCTTTACTTCATCGCCAGAAATACGATAGTTCCCGGAAAAAAATGAGTTAACCTGCAGAATTTGATTGAAATTTTCAAAAATCAATCATTGTCGATATATCATCTCTAATGTTTGCTTTTGATTAGTTGGTTGTTTTGTGAGTTTTTCCAGGTGCATCGAAGAAGAATACGCTTCCATTTCTATGATTAATCGCCTTCATTAATGTGTCGTTTCTGAATATTCCAACAGTGGGACATGTGTGCAAAAAATTTCCGTCAAAACGTCTCAATAAAAATAGTGCTCACGCTGTATTCCTCCATTAAATGCATTTTGCTTCTAGAAATTAAATTCAGGGTTGGATTACTCAACTGACACTTGAAGCTTGGAATTCAATTTCGTACTTTAATCTCAATGCAAGCCAAAAACAGTAAGCAAACAATTACAAATTGAGTGTATTCGAGGGAAATATGCCTACATATGTACAAACTTTAGTTGCAGGCACAGAAACTGTAGCATTGGCGAGTGTTGTTTCACAATTAATATCGTTAGATAGCTGACATGCTTCTCAAAATGTGACGCACAGCATACTATCAACAGTCCTCAGGTTCTGGGGCAAAATTTTATCACGTGCAATAAAAGATTGTGTCCCGGGATCTCTATTTTAAAAACCCGAAAATACATGGAATACATTGCTAAAATCCCGGGATTTTCGGGAAAAAGTCTACTCCAATGTACTGTTAGTTTTAATTACTAAAAGTTTATTGAGAAAATAACTAATTTTAAAAATAAATAGCAATACAGCTTACATGTTTTTGATTTTACTAGGAAAAAAATGGTTCGATCAAAATTTCGTAAGTCTTCAAATGATATTTTGATGTTTTTTTAGATCAAAAGAAATCAATGAATTCTATTTTTGTGTCTTCTATACAATTTTTAAAATTGGACCTACAAGGTTTAGACAAAAAGCCGACCATATATTATACCTCCTTTCCCCTACTGCTGAAAAATATCAGTAAGGAATATAAGTCTATTTTTGCGATTGGGCTTTCTGGATTTGTATAAAATAACGTTTTACTGTCAGGTGATCTTCCTTGGACTCATTAGTGCATATAATTTATTTTGTATATCTTATGGTCTTTTATAATTTTTTATAATTTGTTTTAAGAAAATTTCACCATAAGACTTATTTATTTTTACAAGCTAAGGGTCCAGAGTTGAAGTATTGAATTTCTGTATAAGACTTTTCATTTTATTTAAGAAAACAAAATAATTTTGAAAAAAATATCACGGGATTGCAATCTCTATTATATTTTTATTTATATTTATATTTATATTTATATTTATATTTATATTTATATTTATATTTATATTTATATTTATATTTATATTTATATTTATATTTATATTTATATTTATATTTATATTTATATTTATATTTATATTTATATTTATATTTATATTTATATTTATATTTATATTTATATTTATATTTATATTTATATTTATATTTATATTTATATTTATATTTATATTTATATTTATATTTATATTTATATTTATATTTATATTTATATTTATATTTATATTTATATTTATATTTATATTTATATTTATATTTATATTTATATTTATATTTATATTTATATTTATATTTATATTTATATTTATATTTATATTTATATTTATATTTATATTTATATTTATATTTATATTTATATTTATATTTATATTTATATTTATATTTATATTTATATTTATATTTATATTTATATTTATATTTATATTTATATTTATATTTATATTTATATTTATATTTATATTTATATTTATATTTATATTTATATTTATATTTATATTTATATTTATATTTATATTTATATTTATATTTATATTTATATTTATATTTATATTTATATTTATATTTATATTTATATTTATATTTATATTTATATTTATATTTATATTTATATTTATATTTATATTTATATTTATATTTATATTTATATTTATATTTATATTTATATTTATATTTATATTTATATTTATATTTATATTTATATTTATATTTATATTTATATTTATATTTATATTTATATTTATATTTATATTTATATTTATATTTATATTTATATTTATATTTATATTTATATTTATATTTATATTTATATTTATATTTATATTTATATTTATATTTATATTTATATTTATATTTATATTTATATTTATATTTATATTTATATTTATATTTATATTTATATTTATATTTATATTTATATTTATATTTATATTTATATTTATATTTATATTTATATTTATATTTATATTTATATTTATATTTATATTTATATTTATATTTATATTTATATTTATATTTATATTTATATTTATATTTATATTTATATTTATATTTATATTTATATTTATATTTATATTTATATTTATATTTATATTTATATTTATATTTATATTTATATTTATATTTATATTTATATTTATATTTATATTTATATTTATATTTATATTTATATATTTATTCACTCCGATTACAGAATTCGATGAATGACTGCGGAAGGAGACAAATTCAATTTTGACATTTCACTCATAGTAAAAATGTCAATATTGAGTAATCAGTTTGATAGTTTACCAAGATTTTTAAAAATCAAATGATTGGGTCATACGTTCTTGCTCTTATGTTCAAGACACTGAGGGTTTAAGGACATTTAGGTAAAGACATCGAAATTATGAGACAAAAATGCTACAAATCATGAAATACGTTATTTAAATTTGCTAAAATAACTTTTTAAAAAGTTTAAAAAATCTACTTCTTGATTGAATATGACTGTATGGAAAAAAATATTTAAAATCGTTGGAGCAGTTTCCTTAAAAAATAATTTTTAATATATCAAATTCTCAAAACATTTTTAAGGAAAATGCTTGGTATGCAAATCGTAAATATTTATTTATATGCCTGCAAAAAAAATCAAAAACAAATTATCAAACCGTTTTTGAGATATCCAATTTTTAAAAAAATTTAAACTTTTTTTAAAAATTCAAAAATGTTTTTTGGGAATTTTAATATGCAATATTTTTAATCTTATTTGAGATTTTTATATTGAAAAATTGATCAAAATCTGTTCAGCCGATAATGAGAAAATTCAAAATAACAAAAATGTTCTATGAAAAGTACAATTAATAGTTGCTATTTGTTAATTTTTATATATTTTGCTCTTATATCGTACTAATTTGAGCATACAGAAAAAGATTAATAAAAATCTTAAGAGCAGATATTAAGAAAAATATTTTCCCAATTATCCTTAGCGGTTTTTTAAAATTTTAATGGATGGTATCGTTAAAAAAAATACTTTATAAAGTGTAAAAAAAAACCTTAAATTTTAAAACATTTTTTTAAATCTAAAAAAAATATTTTTTTTAAAGTTCTGGTAAGAAAAACTATTTACATTGCTTAGAAGATTCTTTATGAAAAAATTATTGAAATTAAAATAATCGTTTTGAAGAAAATCAAAAATAAAAATGGTGTGTGGGAGGTAGTTTTATAACAACCATTTTTTGAAAAATGGTTTCCCATCCAAAGGTAGCTTTTACCAAAAGAAATTTATTGATTTATTAAAGATGTGGAACCGTTTTTGAGAAAGATGAGATTTTGAAAATTGTTAAAAAAATATGTATGGCAGGAACCGTTTCAATAACTTCCAATGGCATTAAGTAGGTAAGTACCAAATATCTCGTGAAGGTGCAAGGTAAGGTCTCAAACAACTGGAATATAATCAATTCATAAGTTAACTTTCCTAAAAAGAAAGCTAACTTAATACACAACAGCAGCTCTTTTTTTCTCTTTAACATGAAAAGTTTTTTTCAGTTAATAAAACAATTTAAGTATTTTATTATCGTTATCAATTTGAACATATCATATTTTTTATTTTGCTATAATAAATTCATGTTACAGTATGTTTTTTTTTTTGTATAATTTGTATTTCCAGATGAAAACTTATTTTTTTTTCTTCATTTTGAAACGAACACGCCCGGTCAAATGAATAAATATATTTTACTCTTTATTATATTTTTTTTTCATTAAACTGACCTAAACAAAGAAGCAAGAAAATTTAAATAAAATATTTTTTTTTGTAAAATGAAAAATTTTTGTTTTTTTTTTTTACATAATAACATAACCTCTTAGGTTTGAACAGTCACGATTATTTTATTATTGTAATGAATTTAATTTATAAATAAATGACTATGAGAATACTTTTTTACTATTATGTATTTGTATTTTTTATTTTTATTTTATTATAATTTCAGTTTAAACTAAGATGAGTTTATATATTTGTGATAAATATATAAGTATATTATTACTTAAATTTATTTTGAATTTAAAATTAATTTAAAATGTACACATTATTTTTTTTTGTTTTAGTATTTTAATTTATTTCTTTGTTTGTGCTCATGATTTTTTTTCTATTTATTTAACCCTGTTGGCTCTGGTTTAAATTTTGTTGTTGTGTTTTTTGAAGATTTGACTATTTATGTTTGATGAATTTTTATACATAAAACATATTAATATTAAGTTTAATTGAATATAACTACCATGTAGGTATAAAATCTATTAAACAAAATAAAAAGAGAATGTTTGATGAATATACGGTTCAATTGAAACATTTCAAAGAAAATAGAAAATTTTTAAAAATAAAAATGGAACCCTACTTTAAATTTTTTGAAGTGTTAAAATTTTATGAATTGATATATTTTTGGATACAGCGCATTGTTATTTTTATTTTATTTATATAAAAAACTTTGGGATATATTTCTATTAAGTTATTTTACATACATACATATATCGAAAAAAAAAAATAATCATATAAATGTTTTTAACTTTCACATTTAAGATTTATTTAAATACATCAGGAGGGGGTTAATAAGGGATATCTATTTATGTATTTAATTTAGTTATTTTCAAGATTTTTTCTCATTAATAATTTTATTACAAAAAAAAAAAACAAAGCAGGGTTTATTATTCAACTAACAGTGCTTTACAAGTATTTTCAAAAATGAAAGAGTGAACATACTAAAAACTTAAAACTCAGCAAAAAAGCTCTCAGCTCTAAGATTAATATTTGAGTAGTCCTTAATTATTTTGAGCACATACAATATTATAAGATTATATGCTCAGTTTATATGAACTATCATGTTTATAAATGCATTTGCTGAAGACACACAATACTATAAAATAATAAACCAATTAAAAGATTTCGAAAGCAGATTTTTCAACTCAAACAATTTACTATTCAAAATAATTGTTTATATTTTTTATTCATAAGAGTACATAATAATGCTTGTTTTATATTCAGTCACTCCACTTAAACAGAAAATCTTTCTTTTTAAATTTTCTTCATATTCTTTAATTGTATTTGTTTTATTTTCAATATTGTAAGAATAATATTAAAACAAAAACCTACTAATATTTTTATTTAATATTTCACTTTTTTATTAATTTTACCCTAAAATAATTCTCTCTAGCTTTTGATACAATATTAAAATTATTATTAATATTTATAGATGAAAATTAAAATGTAATGCATATACACATATAGATTGCAAATTCTTTTTATTTATTTACAAAATATTTGCATTAATATAAATTTTAATTATTTTATTTGAATATCTAACACTTATATCTAATTTTGAAATTATTCTAATATTGTCGCTCACAGCGTGGTTTTATTTTATTATAACAACTTTTATTGCATATGTATATTTAATAGTAAGTTTAACACAAACCATTAGCAATAGTCATGTCAAATTTTGTTTAATATATATAATAACTAGGTGTTAATGGCTTACTACATTCAAAATAATAAATTAATTTTTACTACTTCTTAAAAATACATTTATTTATTATTTACACTTTTATTAAAATGAAATCAAGCTTTTAATAAATTAATTATAATATTTATATGCATTAACTTTAAATTTATGCTTCTATATGTTTTATAATTTTTTGTTCTTAAATTAATTTTAATATTTAAGTTTTATTATTATATTTTTTTATTGTCAACACAGCCTTGAGAGTGAGAACTCTCAATATATTTTTTTGTCTAGAAATTATTATTATTTTTATAATTTAATGTACAATATCTAGGCATTCAAAATTTACTAAATGAAATAAAACTAAAAAAATATATTTTTGGCTCTTATTTACAAATATTAATATAAAATAGAAAAGTATATTTCAATTTCAGAAATGTATTTTTTTTTTCGTAAAATAAAAACTAGAAGATTGAAAGAAAATTGAAAGTTTTTATAAGCTTAACAAGCAGTATTATGTACTTTATAAGGTCAAAATGTTTTATCTAAATATTTGGAAAAATTAAGCATTACATTTTTTTTTTAATTAATATAAATCAAAAACTTTTTAAAAAATATAAGCTAAAATAATAAATGTTTGAAAATCTTAAAATCATTTGATTAAATATGATTAATAAATACATTTACATATTTTGTTAGGGGAAATAGTTTAAAACTACAATTCTATTTTATAAACACTTTAGAAATTTTTCGAATATTTCACATTTACACTGTATATTTTGTGTTTGTATTATACAAATTTTCAATTTCTCTACATTTATAGAATAAGAATTGACTCTTTTAGTTTAGAAATTGCGTACATTTTTGTTTTGTAAACATTTTTTGTTTTATTTTTTCATTTTATTGAATATTATTTTAAATTTTTTTTTAATAATAAATTAAATTTAAGCTATGAGTACGAATAATAATAATTAAATATAAAATTTTTAAGATGTTTGAGGTTATATATCACATGTATAATGATTTTATTATGATTTTATTAATGAATTTATAATAGAAATTCTAATATTAATTTAATACTTTACTTTTTAATTTTATGTAACTATGTATTCGAAAAAAAAGGAACAAAACAATAATTTGAAAATGGAGGCTGAAAGTTAAGAAATAGACAACTTAATAAATAAACATTATGTAAGCATAAAAGCATTCAATACCAGAATAGGGATCTCTACCAAATTGTCAGAGTCAAAGTGACAGCTTACAATTTGGCTCTTTGACAGTTGCAATTACAAGGCAAACAAAAACTCCAAATATTTACACTTCGCTTTAACTGAATAAGGACTAAAATTTTGAAACTTAATTTGACCATTTTTTCTAAACATTGTCTAGTAATGTATTATTTTATTATCCTTATTGTTTGTTAACGGTGTTGGGAAAAGAAAACAGAAAGAATTAATTCACAAAGCTCTACTTTTTTTTTCTGCGGTTCTCTTGAAATCATCCCATTCGGAAAAATGCAGTGAACTGAATAAGCACAAAAATAAGAGTTAATGAAAGAGGAAGTAAAATAATTTTTTTTTTAATGGTTTTTATTGTTTATAATAATTTTTTTTTTTAATTTTACAATGTTTAAAAAAAAATGGACAAACCATCACGTTTAAAAATGTATGTGCTCATTCAGTTGAAGTGGAGTGTATTTTCTTCCAACAAAAAAAAAAAAACAAAATGGGTGTTCATGAATGTCATCAGAGCCAAATTCTTGAGTTTGACGTTTAGAAATGAACAAGACAGAGATGTATTGCTGTTTGTTAAAAAGCCCTACTAGTTTAAATATAAATATTTGTGTGTAGCCAATTTGTATTAAGTTAATTTTTTGTAACTGGCCTAAAATGTTCATAATGTGGATGTTGTATTTAAATGTTATAACTTTCATAGGATTAAAGTTGTTGTTAAATCTATAAACATTTTTATAAGCCTTTTCCAATGTTCAATCCATAATAAAGTTGATCATAACTTTTATCATCTTCATTTATCATTTTCTATTTTAAAAATACAAAATCAATAATAAACACACAATTAAGTATAGGTGTTATTTAAAATACATATAAATTAGTTTAGGAAAAAAAATTAAAGAAAAACACAAAAGTTATTTTATATATTCTTATATCTTAAATCTAGGTTATGACTTATGATAATATTAAATATGAAGTGCGAATTTTAACAAATGCTAATTTATATTATTATATAATATGATATAGATACATAATATACAGCTCAATAACAGGGATAACAGTTTTAATAGTTTATTTTTGATTTTTCAAATGAACATTAATATTTATTAATATTTTTTTGTTTATATTCAAGAATACCTTGATTTTATTTTTTTTTTGTATTTAAATTGGGACTTGTGATATTTTTTAAATAAAAAAAGTTTAAAATGAAAATAAAAAAAAAAAAATATATAAAACATAAGTGTATTTTTTTTTTGTATAAATAAATCAGTATAAGTTAAGCATGTAACCTTACTCTTAATATTCAACAAAAAAAATATTTTTCTTTAATAAAATCATGAATCCAATTATCGTGACCTGGGCAAAACACGTTTTGGAGTTAAGAAAATTGGAAATTTTAATTAACTTAAAATAGAAAACCTCAAAATTATAAAGATTCTCTTCATTTCTTTAACATTAACAGAGTACAAAAAGGCTTTTAAGATTCAAGTACAAAGTCGAAGGGCTGAAATAAAGGCAAATACTTTTAAGTGCATGAAAAATTAAAATTAACAAAAAAAAAAAAAAAACTGTTCGACACAAAAGTCAAATTATTTTTGTTTTTTTTTTTAATAAGAAAATTTAATGCATATTGCGTAACACTAAAGTACCTATTCCCTATTATTTTCAAGACTTTTAAATTTTTAAAATTAAAATAAAATGTAGGAAAGAGAACATTCCCAACAAAAGTATACCCGTGGTGTTATCGTTAGTTCGTTGAATAATCATCCATAGCCGCTAATTGCTATAAAAGTATAAAATTTTTTAAAATTATTGATTGAATTCAATTACAAGATTCCATTAATTTTATTAATTTTGAGACTTGAACTTCAGATTCTGAAAATCACCATTAATTTTACCTAAGAAAGTTTGTATATGATCATATTTTTCCTCATATTCTTTTGCACCAGTCGATTGAATGCAATCTTTTGAGAAATCTCTTATTTTTTTGCCTTCCTTGTATTCTTTTGTAAGCAAAAATGTAATAAGAGAACAGATTTCTAGTAGGTTATGCTTCATCTTTTCGAAATAAAAGCATATAAAATCATATCGTTGCTAAACAATAACACAAGAATGATTAACAGATATGGCAGCTGTTTCTATTGAGAAACACTTGATAAATAGTATTGAAGAAGAAGAAAGACTACACTGTAGCAAAGAATTCAAAGAATAAACAAATTTTCAAATAATTGCATTCATTTGTAAGGATCTAATGGCAGCCTTTTCGATTGGCAATCCAGAAGCGTTCGGAATGCGTGTAAGGCCTTCTGAAAGTGTTTTATTGGCATTCAAAATGACAGTTCTTTTCCTGAAAAAAAGGAAAAATGATTATGAATTTCATTTCAGAATCAAAACTAGAACTATTCACGCATTCAAATACATAGTCGTCAAAGTGTTGTTAAATATTGCAAAAAGTAAATTAGCTAAAAATAAGTTAATTTCACAAACATTTCTGCTTCTAGGAACAATTATTTTCTGTTGAAAATATAATTTTGCCAATTCCTTTATTGAAAATCATCATACTCCTCCATATTTGTGTGCGCCAAGTTTCCAAATGTGAAGAAATATTTCGGAAGTCACATAAATACAGGAACACAAAAACTTCAGAATCAAAACTGCATATTCCCGTTTGTTTTATTGGTGTTCCGGATCGGAGAGTTCTTCCGAATTGCCAATCGAAAAGGCCATAAATTAATATTTCTATTGATCTATCAAACCGAAAAATTTTCAAACCCAGTTTACTGGAGTTGCAAACTCGAGTTGAAGCTAAATTATGTGAATATACCTTTCGTGCATTGTTTTTGCAACTCGAGTTGGCTAACTTGAATAGAAAACTCCATTAAATTAGATTTTCTAGGAGCATAAGGAAACTTCAAAATTTCGTGATTTTCGAATTCTTTTCTGATTTCTTAGTGGCTTTTAAATCCATTGTCATCGTAGACATCATTCAATGGAATTTGACAGTTTATAGTTTGACAGATGGTGGACAAACTACATTTTAGGGCAAATCTAGAGTATTTCGTTCCAAATGTCACTCAATTGTTCTTGAATCATATTTTTACGAGAGCTTTTTTTAGTCTATCATTCCAAGAACCTGCATTGTTGCTTCTCACAACTCGATTTAAATTTGTATTCAATTTCTATTTCATTTCAATTAAATACTCAGTTCAGTTACAAATAACAATAAAAACCAAGTACCAATCGTTCAGCCCAAGTCGGTGCCAAAACAAAAATTGAGTTCATTAAAACGAATATTAAGTACATATTACTAACCAAACCGAGTTGTCTATCGGTTCAGGTAGAATCTTACTCGAGTTTAAAAAAAAATTCAAACCAAATGAAGTCTGTCAATTCAAAGCAAGTTGTCTTTGTCCCCTTTTACACGAGGAACCTGAGTTGCTAGCAACTTTCAGTTTCTAGGTGAGAAGCCCAGGAGGAAAGAGGGGTGAACAAAATCTTCCTGATAGAGGATTTGAAGAGATTTTTTTGACATTTTCTTTGACATCTAAGGTTGAGGTACCTTAATTTAGAATTAATTAATTAATCCAGAATTTCAGGAAATCTCAAAATTGCGTAGATTTTGTTTCCTCGTGTGAAAGGTACAAGAGATTTTTAAGAAAATTAAAAGAGAACGTCAAAAAAATCTCCAGCAACTTGTTTCTTCGTGTGAAAGGGGACTTTTGATTCAGATAAAATCTAGCTCGAGCTGTGTTTGTTAACATGAAATTTCTTGCAAATTTCCATAAACTCTCACAGAGTGTCACAAATTCGTGTTTGTCAACTCAAAAAAGTTGCATCGAGAGAGCGCAATGAGAAAGCAAATAATTTACCCACCGTTGGAGAACTTGCGAATTCCTGCTTCACAAAGTGATACAAGTACTGCCAAAATTCGTGGTAGTCAGTTTCAGCGTTGCCACTAATCCGTAAATTTTCCTAAGAAGGTTTTCAAAACAAAAATGCAGTATATTAAATTTTTCTACAGAAGATCTACATACATATTCTAATTTTAACTTTTATTTTAAAAATAAAAGAACAAAATAAATTAAAAATATCGTTCATTAATTATGTATGCTGTCACGATTGTTATTAAAGCAAGCCAATAGCCAGAAGCTGTAAGAACAGAATTGAAATACTAGTGGGCTGCATTGCAATGAATGATAATTTTTCGTTCCGAAAAATAAAAGTGCAGTAGACTCGTTTTAAAAAAAGTGCATTAGAATTATTGAAATCATGACAAAATGACGTTTCTAACAAAAAGTGGTGCAGTTCATGGTTCAACGCGTTGGTTAACTTTTTTCACATTTTCCCAACTCTGATAGAATTTTCGCCTCTTTTCAAAATTTGACAGGCCTTACACATTTTTTTGGAAAAAAAAAAATAAACAAACCTAATCCCTCTGATGAATGTTGATTGTAGGATTTTGAAGCCGGAGTCTCAAATTGATTTCAATGAATGCAATTTTAAATTGAAGTCATTATATTAAAGATTGCATTCACAAAAGATTACAATCTTTTAAAACCCTGTAATGCACCAGAAATGTCTGGCTTTTAATTCCCAGCATCTGTAAACTAAAAACTAATGCGTTTTGTTTTCAGGAGTACTTCGTCTTCTTCCAGGAATAGCCAAGTTGAAATAAACAAGAAAAATGGCTGGTATGCATGAATTAAATAAGTTTTTTTTTCGTTGGAAGGATTCATAAAGAGTGAATTAATAAAATGTTTAACCCCTAGGCTCGTTTTTATTTGCTAATATTTACCAGAAAAAAAACTCAATCCAGGTTTAGAAAACATTTGTAAGATAAAATGTCTTTTTTGGCCATGACTGAATTTAATCCCATTACTGGCCGAAAGAAAAGAGAAATTATATTGAGAAATACCAGTAAAAAATAAAGTAAAAATTATAAAAGAACGCAATTTATAAAATAGTATTTTTTAATGATCTCAAGGAAGCAAATCAAGAATTAAGTATAGAAAATTACCAGGTTTGAGTTATTGAAAAACATATTTTATGCAAATATTTACTACACGATAATTCATATTCGCTCAATTCTTTTTAAATAAATTTTATAGATAAACTAAATTATAAAAAGCTGCAACTTAAAAGGTTTATAATTTATTATTATTTTTAACTATAAACTTTACTTTTTTGTATCTTGCGAAAATACTATGAGTAAAAATACATAAATTATCTGAATGTTATTTTTTAACTTTGTTATAAGATATTGCTATACAAATTTATGTACAAACTTATTTTTAATATAATTATTTTTTGTTGATTGTATGACTAGATATAATATGTATGGTTTATTAAATTTGTATAACATCTTAAAAATAAACATATAGACATATGTGTACGACAAAAATACATAAATAAATTTTTGTATCTCGTTGAGTTTTTGTAATACATAATAATAATACAACATATATAATATTATTAATATATTTATATATAAATATTTTGAAAAATAACATATACATAAGAGCTTATTTAAAATTATCTTTTTTATTTTGCAATCTAGATAGGTACCATTTTTTTATTTCACTAAACATTTATTTATGTATTTTAGATTTGTGTGTATTGTTGCTTGTTTTTTTTTTTTTAAATAATAATTAACGATTAAGTATTTTTTAAAATAACAATTTCGGACATAATTTATTTAATTTTTTAATTATTTTTACTGAGATTTAAAAATGATAATAGTTGTTATATAGAAAGTTTTTCATTGTTTTTAGTGTTGTTTTAAATTGTTTCTTTTTTAAGTTTTTTTTTTGTTGTTGTTTAAATAAAATATTCAATATTCTTATATAGTAATAGCTTCTCCAATCAACTTATTCTTTGTTCTTAGGTACTTTATTTAATCGATCGCTTTTGCATCCGTTTTTTTTTTTTTTACATCGTTACTTTTTTTTAAATTAATATTTTCTTAAACTTAAATTCACTTAATAAAATTGCTCTTTTAACTAATATTTGTATATAAATAATAATAATACATAAATATATCCGCATACAAAATAATTTTCATTTCTTTTAAATAAAATTTGATATAGAGAAAAATAAATACATAAATAAATTAATTAATAAATAAAATATTTATGAAAATTTAAACTAGCTAAAATATATAACTACGTATTGATATTTCGATGGTAGAGGTAATGTATGGGAAATATTGTTTTCTTTTGTTATATTTTAATAGTTTGTTTTATCACATTTTATCTTATTGGGTATAGTCGTAACCACCTGGTGTATCGGGTTGTACAGGTTCTTCTGCTATTGTACTGGGCACAGCAAATGGATTATTCGGTACGTGTCCTGTCGCACCATAATTAATTGCATTGGATTGTTGCATTTGAGTGTGCTCATTGTCTTCGTCACCCTGTAAATAAAAAAAATAGATTTTCAGATTATTAAATAAGCTTAATCTTAAATTTAAAGACTATTACTAAGATTTGTTTATAGTTTTAAGAAATCTTAATTTTACTTTTTTACTCATTTATACTCACGAAAGTAGTTTCACGAACATATCCTCCAGTAATCGCTCCTTGTGGTTCAGTCCAGACTTTTTGCTCTTCAACAACTGGTTCCGCCCATGGTTGTAGTTCTCCTGATGCAAAGCATCCATAAAACGAACATCCAATTAAATGGACAGTTGCTGCTATTGTAAAAACCGTCGTCCAACAACCTCGAGGCTAGAAATTTATACATATTATTAATTTTATAATTTAATAATTTTACTTTAACTGTTGTTATAAATGTGAAAGTATGATTTTTTGATAGTTGCTCTTCAGCTGGAACGAAAAAACAGGTTTTCGTGCAATTTGGCACAGAAGAATGAAACTCTTTATAATGAAATGATTTTCTAAGGACTTTTAGGGAATCTTTATGAGCACCAAAAATAGCAAGGATTAAATTCAAATCAATTCAATTTAGTTCAATCCAATTCAACTAAATTCAATTCAATTAAATTTAATACAATTCAATTAAATACAGTTAAATTCTATTAAATTCAATTAAATTTAATTAGATTCAATTCAATTTAATTCAATTCTATTCAATTCTGTTCAATTAAATTCACTTTGAGATGAAGATTTAACTCATTTTCATTTCATTCTACATTCATGAAAAAAAATTAAATTTTTGCAATACTTACATCCTTTTTTATTAATCCTTCAATTGCATAGGGAACAATGACTCCTGCTAGCGTTCCAATACCATTGGAAAGACCCATCAGAATACTGGCATATCTAGGAGCAATATCCAAATGGTTAACATTATATCCTGAAATAGCAAATCCACTGAACGCTACACCACATGTAAGGGCAAACATTGCACCAGTCTGAAATTATTACAAAATAATTAAATGTACAAAATAAATATTTACACAAATTAAATTATTTTCTATTTTCGATTTCTACCAATGCAATGGAGTTAAACAAAAATCAAACTTACCGCACTGTCTGAATGAGCCACAAACAAAAAGAACAATCCTTCCATTCCGAATCCGCCGCAATTAAACAATTTCCTCACATTCGTCGTGGACATAATTCCATTTTTCCTCAAATAATCCGCAAGCATTCCACCAAAAGGTACAATTGTTGTCATAATCAAATGCGGCAAAGAGCCCACTAGACCGGCTTCTTCAATCTTAAAGTCGAACTTATGTTTCAGAAATGAACTCTGATATAGAACGAGCAGATAGAAATTCCACGACCGGCAGAAGTTGGCAACAATGATTGCGTAGACTGGCATCGACCGCATAATATCATGCCAAGGAGTTGTTTTCAGGGAAGGCATCGAAGGTTGGACAGAACTCTCTCCGAGTGATTTTTCAATATATTTCAGTTCGGGTATGCTTATCGCAGGATGTTTGCGAGGATTCTCAAAGCACAACCATAGCCAGAAGATGTACCTGATTTCAGAATAAAACATAGAAGATCGACTTCAACCATATATGGGATAATCCGAATTACCATGTTATCCCGAATATGCCATACGCATAGAATGGCGCTTGATAGCCCACAACATCCGCCAGGATGCCAGACAGTGGTAGACCAAAAACGACTCCAGCATAAGATCCACTGAACGCTAAAGTTGCCAACCGTGAACGCTCCATTGGTGGTGCCCAGAATCTCCAGATTCCATGACAGGCAGGATATGTTACACCCTAAAGTCGAAAAGGGAATAGAATATTGTTGTATGGTGCGGTGAAAGCTTATGTGTTTTACAGGGATTATGTGTTTTCCATTGTGTTGATTTAAGATTTCATTTTTTTTTCCAATCGAAAAAAAAGGATTTCTAAAGATTAAGTCATGTTTTTGTATCTCACCACAGGGGAATTCATTTCGAATCCTTTGTGCAAAAATGTGTATAGATATGTGTGTTCTTGTTCGCTTCAGTAAATTTCTGACTTCTTATAGGAACCCTTGTAAATATCTTTGAGATGAATCCTTTAGTTTAATTTTTTTTTGTATTTTTAATACTCTTTATTGGAAAGGGTGCAGGGGAATAAAGTATAATGATGCGTTTTCTTACCTCAAAGAGTCCTTGCAATACCCGAACACATATCACAACTTTTCCACGCATCAATGTCATGGCAAACGGTACAAATAAATGTAAGGAAGCTGAACTGGCAATGGCCAGTCCAAATATTTGATTTGCCGGAAATTTAGACGCAATGAAGCCACCAGGAATCTGTGTCACCAAATAGCCCCAGAAAAATGATGAATCGACATGACTCTCAATAGCCACTGTCCAGTTAAGAAAAGCAGTCTGCAAAAGAATGAAATAAGGAGTGAGATGAATTATTTAAACAAAAAAAAAAAACCATTTTGATAAATGGATTCAGTCAAAATGATTACAATGACTTTTATGGACATTTTGTAGAATGAGGGTTATTTAAGAGAATTTCCGCTTGAATTGAATTCTGATTTATGGTTAAGATCCGCAAGGAAATTGTTTAAATAAACTAATAATGGTTTGTATAAAGCTGTTGCAGAGAATAGAAGTCTGCGAAATAATGATATTTTAAATTGCTTAAACATCTTCTTAAATAGTTTTAGATGTTAACAAAAATTCCGTATGAATTCTTGAATTTATAATAAAAAATTAAATTTTTCTAAAATTAAACAAATTTATATTTTTTTTCCGAGATGAATGATTGTTTAAAGAAAAGAAAAGTTTATTAATATTATGGAGATTGTTTAAAAATTTTTAATTAAAAACAAATTAAAGTTCAAACGAACACCATTTAATCGTTTAAGAAATATCGAAGTTTTTAAGTTTTTTTTTCAAGTTAAAAATAATGAAATGTTTTACTCACATGTTATTTATTGTATTTTATTAATATCTTTAGGTTTATCATTTTGTTAAATAGTTAAAAAAAATTGTATGGCCAGGTACTGAGCATGTAGTCCAGTGCAATTAGAGAAAAATTACCCTTGACTCCTGCAAAATTTTGTACATGCTGAATTTTGGTGAGTATTATTCAGGGCAGTCTCTTTTATTATGTCAGAAAGTTTTTAAAAATCCCGAATTTCCGAGGTGTGGTTTGACCACCATCTTGAAAAACCGCCACCCATCGTGGATTTTTCGGTTTCGGTGGTATTTTGGTATTTTGTTCTACAAAAGTAATTTTGGTATCAAATTAATCGGTTTTACTACCAAAATCAATGCGTTAGAGACCTCTTTCCACTAACAAAAGATTATAAATGCTCAAAAATGAAAAACTAAGGGTAAAATTCTGGGCGTTAGGAAATAGCGCCCAAGGAAAAAGTGCCGAAATTGATTAAAAACATGAAAAATAAACGAAATTCTTTTTCAATATTTTGAATCGAATGGAGGCTATGGAAGACTATGTCTAAATTAAGGACCACCCTTGTATATTTAAGGGGTGTCGGAATTATTTTTTATTTTTTATATTCAACATGGGTATCGTGAATCTTGTGATGGCCTTAGAAAGAAATAATTTTTGTTCTGGGACATTTTCCACTGAATTTTGAGACCCCGCGGCCGTTTTAAGATAAAAAAAACTATAATTCGAAAAAGTAGTCAGAAAAACCATTTAAACTTGCGTTGATATGTGGTCAAAAAACTTATTATGTTTTATTTTGGATTTCTTTACTCATTTGTATTGACTTTTTATCAATTAAAGTACGCTGTATAATGTTGGCGGGTCAATTCGAGCATTTTATTAAGAATAAATAATCGAAAACGTTTAGAAAATCGATAGATTTTTTGGGGCCTTTCATTAAGATTTAGGGTAAAAATAAATTTTTTTGGCATTTTAAAGAGCAGTTTTTTGTTCTATTTTCTTAGCAAACACAACAAAAATTGAGTAACTGTGACCACATATCGATGCAAATTTAAATGGTTTTTCTGATCACTTTTTGGAATTGTAATTTTTTCCCTAAAATCGGCCGCGGGTCTCAAAATTCAATTTCGGGAAAAAGTCCCAGAACAAAAATTACGTCTTTCTAAATCCCTTACAAGATCCACGATACCCATTTTGAATATAAAAAATAAAAAAAAAATATTCCAAGACCCCTAATATAAATGTCATTAAAAAGGTAAGTGTAGTACCAATAATGTTTTGTATAGTATTTCAGTTCAAATCTATGTGTAAATAAAATTTTGCGTCCACAAATGTAATATTTTAGTGTTATTTAAGGTGAACAAATGATTTTGTGTAGTAGGGCATATGGGTACATATTTGTGAACACTTGTTTAACCAATAACGACGGGACATATACCATTGGAATGAAGTTTTTATTTACAAAATATTTAAGAGGGCAACTTATTTCAATTCTCTATGTGACTACCCAGGCCACATACATTTTGCATAGGTATACTTTAAATGCACCAAAACAAGGAATAACTTTTTTCAGACGCTGATTTGAAATTAGTTGTTATAGTTACTATAATTGTTAAAAAAAACTATCCACCCGATTTATAAACAATAGTCAAAAATATTAAAGGAACTTAATTTTTTTATTTAATTTCTGCTAGTGTTCTTTGAAAAGCTGTATTTTTGTGATGGGTGGTCGTAATGAGTTGAATCAAAAAGCATTATAAACCTTATATTTTTTGTTTCGAGATTCATTTGCAAATATTTTTTTTTGTAGTATCGATTTTTTTTTTTTCTAAAAATGTAATGGTCAGATAACTTGTTTATTCAGTATCGATTTTTTTTGCTGTCGTACAATTTTCTTTTGAATGGTTTATCAGTCTTTTAATAAAAAAAGATACTTTTGGATTTTATTACCAGTATCTCAGCAAATAATGGTAAACAATACAATTTTGGAAATTTGAGCAAGCCTTAATATTTTGTAGAATTAATTTTGTTTGACCCTTTATCGTTAGTTTAAAAAAGTACAAAACAAATGACTCTTTGTGGTCATTCGGTTAATCATTGTTTTCTTTGCAAGTTTTGATTGATTTTGATTAGACTTTTTAAACATCAATATTTCTCTTAATATTATTGATTCACCCCAGCAAACATTTTTGTAAACGTCCAGTCAACATTCAGTGAAAATGAAAGATATATTTATTCGAAAATCCTTCACTTCAGTGAATCAAATCTAAATATACTCAAAAAGCCTATCACTGGTACCTCATACAGGGGTAAAGGGACTTGTGCGGATGTTTTTTAAGATAAAAATTATTGAAATTAAATTTTCTTCACATAATATGAATACAGTGAAGTAAGTGTATACCCGTAATCCTCCATTTTTATTCACATAAAGTAAATGTTCTTTTCATTTTTGTTTGAAAAGCCATGACGGGACCTGTAATCGCGAAAAAAAAACTAAAAAAGAAGTTATGTCAAAAGAAAACGCGTCAGTTTCATTAAGTTTTGCATATGGACTATTTTTCTTGTAGGCTGTGAAATTAATTCAAATAAGTTAGATTAATTTAAAAAAAAAAACAAACAAGTAATAAGGTGCTTCTGTGACAAAATTGAAATTCATGCTAAATTCAAATTAGAGCGAGGTTAGAGTGGTCATAGATTTTTTAATACTACATAAATATATATTCCCTTATTTTTTAAGTTTTATTCATTAAACCAAAGGAACAGGTATGTTTGGGAAATGCAAATAAATCGTGAGTTTTATTAAATAAGAAGAATGTTAAAAACTCAGTTTATCTTCATTATTATGAATCATTTCTGTCCCGTTTATGTGTTTTAAAAATTCATCATGAATTGTTCAGTAAAGTAATTATATAAGCTTCTATCTACAATCACATAAGTGAAGAATTACTTTATCATTGATGAACCATAAAATTCGATGCGAGTTCAAAGTAATGCTACCCAGTAAATTGGATCCAAACCGGCTTATAAATGAGTTCAAATATAAAGGTTTTTTTCACTTTTGTGCAATGTTTGCTATGGGACTTAACCATTTTTCTTCATCAAATTCAATGTCTTCCAAACTAATTATGAAAGGAACAAATTGTGTTATTCATAGCCAAATAGACAAGAAGGTGGATATAGTCAGACCAGACAGAATTGTGAGCCACTTTTTTCGTCTTCCCTATAATCAAGATATCAAGTTAACAAAGAATCCAAAAATACATAGAAAACACTGCATGAAAAATTTGGAACTATCACATCTAATTGAAGACTAGTAAGCGACAAGTTATTAAGCCATAAACTATTCGGTATAAGCAGTTTTTAACCCTTTTTTAAGTGATGCTTTTTTAGCTTGATATCAATCTGGAAAAGATTCAAGAAAAACATAGAAAACATTAAATTTTTCATTACTAATTTAAGTCTAACTTTTGGCAAACTGTTAAACCATAAAAAACAAAGTAGGTGTAAGGAATTTTTACCGCCTGATGAGATCTGTCAAGTCAGCAAAGCACCCAAAAAACATAGAAAACATTGAGCAGCAAAATTGAAACTGTCACAACTAAGTTACGACTTATTAGTGACAAATGATTCACCTAGACATTTTTCGATAAGTCAAAGTTGTTTTAATAACTTTACACTTTTAGTAAAAAAATAAGCCCAAAAACACATAGAAAACATCGCATGAAAAAAAAGATTTTTTCACAACTAATTAACGACTTATTAAAATTAACGACTTCCGAACAGAAAGTGGTTAAGAACTAAATTATTCAAATTTTAAAGCTTTTACCACTTTTCAAAAAAAAAAAAAAACAGAAAATATAAAGGACAAATTCGAAACCGTCACTGTTAATAACCGACAATTTTTGTATTGGGTATAAGATGTTCTTACTTATTTTCGACAGGATCCTTTGCTAACTTGATATCAATGTAAAAAAGCACCTTAAAACATAAAAAACATTAAACGACAAATTTTAAATTGTCATAACTAATCAATGGCAAATTATTCACCTATCCATTTTTTGATTCGACAAAGTTGCTTTGCTAACTTGACACTCATTCAAAATTTTGGTCACTGGAAACACAAATTTGAAGTCAAATTACTTAATAAAAAAAATGTTTGAAGTAGATAAAAAGTATTTGGAAATAGCATAAAAAACAATGATTTCATATTTATATTGTTAATTTATTCTGATTTCAACTCAGAATTAACTAAGCACTAAGAACTAGACTTAAAGCGCTGTACTAACTAAGTTAGAATAATTAGAAAATGAGGTTGGCACCTATGTGTACACCCATAAATAGGTTACAGTATTGTCTTAACAGAACTTCTATAAAATTGAGTCCAACCATTATTTCAAAACGAAGACTGATATTTAAAAAAGGGTTCTGTGAAAATATCAAGTCCGAAGTTTTTTTGTAAAGCGATACTTTGACGTTTCTCCACGTAAATGCAAAATTAAGTTTTTTTTTCAAAAACCTCATTCCTCTTAGAACATTTTTATTTTGTACCTTTTTCTTTCTCCAACTCACTTCATCCGCAACAATGCATTATAGTACTCAGTTTAATGCATTCCCATCCCGCTTCAACGAATACCAACGAAACCTAAATCTATCCTACTTGACGACAACGATGAATGAATACACATTTTCGAAATATAAAAAAAAATTGTTTCTATTTTTGAGAAAAAATAAGTTTATACGCCGCCCGCCACATGCTTTTCAATTCATTTATTCAAAGGAGTCGTTGTAAAAAGTCGGTTGTTTCAGCTTTCAGCACCCTAAACAAATTCATTGTAAAACATTTCAATGGTTTGTGGGTTGATGATGGAAAGGGAATTTGTGTTCACAGAACGATAAAAGGGCGGGCTTAAAAGAAGCAAAAGAGAACATTTTACAGCCAACAACAACACGATACCAACATGAAGGAGTAGAGTGCCGGAATTAAAGGTTTTTCCATTCAGGGCTTTACACTCCCTCAGGGTATTATTAACGAGCGTGACACAACTCCGAAACAAATATGATCTCTAATTTTATTTTATGAGACCAAAAAGCTAGCTGGATTTGTTTGGTATTTTCTACTATTTATTATTGATAGAAATGGGGATGAGCATGGAGATGGGGTGGTAGAGCATTTCAAATTTAATTGACATACACACATTTAATTTGATCAGATCAATGTCCATAACGTTTATATAATTAACAGAATTAAGCTTCCACGCATCAAACTTACCCCGTTGTGCTCTAGTTTCAATTTCGCCGCTGACATATTACAACGCATACCAAAGGATATCATAAATCCAAAGCATGCCATCATTGCTATGGTGTAACGTGCTGGTAGACATGGACATTCTGCTTTGCAATATTTGTCGATTTTTCGCAATGGCGGTCGTTCGATTTCTTCAAAGGAAGTCGGTGATTCTGGATAATCACCGCCATCGAAGGACTTTCCTGGCAAACCATCTCCTCCTCCTCCGCCTTCACCACCATCCATTTGTTCATAGCCATGTTTGGAAATTTCAAAATTTTCAAACTGAGGCTTTATTCTGAAATTAAAAAAAAAAAACAAAATGGATATTAATTTTTCTAGATTAAATAGGACTTAAAAAGTTAAATTTGAGTGCGCAGAGTTTTGTCAATCCTGCTTTGCCAACATACTTCTCATCTTCCCACTGGCTTATCCGAAGTTATATACAATTAAACCGAGGCTGGCTCATCTTACAAACCCTTTTTCCTACTTTTACGGGTCTTAATAGATTTCTTCTTTAAACATTTCTGACCTTCAACAAGATATAGGTAAGTTTAAAATCCTCACAAACGTTATCCCCTAAACAAATTTCCACCAAATTTAACGTTTTTCAATTGCCACAAAATCAGAAAAAAAAGGAAAAATGTCTCCAATATCCAATACCTTCCATTTTGGGTGTATTCAACAATAAACCTCCTGTTTTTATTTCTCCTGTAATAAGCTTGATTTATGAGCTTGTGTTTATTATGCCACCCCTGTACAAAAAATAGTAGAAAAAGTTACTTTTGTGTTGTGTCGCTAATAAGTCTATTGCGGGTAAATTTTATGTTGCCAAATGGAATAAAATCATAATTTTTCAATATAAAATGCCATCATTTATCTTGAATTTATTTCGATGTTTGACTATGACGCCTTTTTTCAAAGAAATTGATAAAGGATGTTAATTTTAACGAACCAACCAAAATATATTCAGCTGAAGATTGAAGAAGAATGTAGTCTTTTACAAAGACAATTAAATTATAATGCTCTACCCATAGTGAGATTGAGATGACAAACAGAAAGATTGTGGTGATGCCTGGTGAGCAGCTGCACGCGACTTGAAGTGTACTCTAAACTTCTTGCGATGCATGAAGAGGGTGCGATAAAATTGTCGTTTAGAGAAGTTTCGAGTATCGTTTCAAAAGTAAAACTAATTAACGCGTGGGTTTTGAAGAAATACATACCATCTTTAGAATTAGGTATATACGTTTTTGGGGTTGTGTGATGGAAAAAATCTTTTGCAAAATTGTTTGATTAGAATACTTGAAAAGGTATAAGCATGCAGAAGTTCAAAATCAATTATTTTTGGAAAGAAAAATGGCTTGTGTATGCAGAACTTACAAGCACGTGATTATTAGATTTGATAAGGATGGGTAAGCATTTTCTTGACTAATCAGAGTTCTAGGGCAGATCAAAGGCAGCTATTATTTCTACTGTAGCTTACTGAACGAATTTCCCAGCCTGCAGATTTGGGTGTTGTGTCACTAGATTAACTTTCCTTTCATGTAAAAAAATTCCGATAAAATGAGAAACATTAGTTCACAAGTTGCCTTGCATAATTATAGCCCCTGAATAGCAACAGGGCCTGAAATATCAACTGATAACGACTTTTTAGTAAAAATGTGTATTCCTGGAACTTGAGTAAGCTTTTAACACCAGTTGCTAAATAAAATGTAGAAGTTAGAACTAACACTGTCTGAAGAACTAGAAAATAAGAGCAAACCAAGCTATCAAAAATTGTGCCTTATTTATTTCTGAATCTAGCTTTTTATCTAGAATCGTTCACTTTTAATTTACTTTAGTTAAATTGAAATTTTTTAGTAAAATGATAATACAAAAATAAGAACGATAAAACGTACATTATGGCCATGAGTGTGTTCACCTGTTCACGGTTCGGAAAGAAATTTTGGGCTGGTTGTGAGTAGCACATTAACATAGGTAAGCTTCTGACTGTCAAATATCAATTTTTAAGTATCATGCAGTATAAGGTAGATACGAGTATCACCACAATTCAGGAACGAATGAAAGAAAATTTTTAATAAAAAAGATTGTTCATGAAAAGTTGTTATCCATTTGAGAGCAAAAACGACTTTGAACAGCAGCTCTGAAGAAACTATTGAGAGTGAAACTCGCAAGTGAACACAGTTATGAAATTTGCTCGCAGAGTGCTAGACAGCTGCTATACGAGAGTCACTCTCCAGAATTTCGCAGTGAATAGTATTCCCAAATGGAAACGCATCCTTAAGGCACTTTTCCAGCTGAAAATTATACGAGCAGCTTTCAGGCCACTCTTGCGAGCAAAACTCTTAAGTGGACTTCACAGTCATAAGATAAGCTTTCCGAAAGCTGGTATCTTCTTAAGTTTGTCTACTAAAAGAACTAAAAGAAATCTAAAAACGACACAATCTTAAGCATGTGGAACGGATTTGTCAGAAAAAATTGGCTTAGAAGATTGAATGTGAAATTGAAGCTGGTAAGGAAGCTATGGTGGCGTTCTATTCTTGCAGAAGGATTTTCGGAAAATCATGGTGAACCAATACAAAAATTATCAGGTGGATGTACACAGTAGTTAGACCGTTACTAACCTTCGTATAACCGTTTGGTGGAACATGACTCCTGAGGAGGCATCAAAGCCAAAAACATTGATAACAGTTTAAAGATTAGCATGCATAGGAATTACGGGGGCATTGAAAACAACTCCCACAGCAGGACTGAAAGCAGTAATCAACTTGACACCCCTTGACACCCCGAAATCTAATCGTGAATGAATCTGCAGCATACAGTTCCTTGCAGCTAAGCCAGATTCTGCAAAAACGTTTACACAGACTAAACAACACCCCATCTAAACTTTACAGACCCTCCACTTCCACTTTTCTTATAGAGAAAAGTGGGAAAACAACCTTTTTTCAGTAATTTATCTACGATAACTGTCTTCACTGATAGTTCTAAGATGGGCATTGGAGTTGGTGCAAGAATTTTCTCTGAGACTCTGGGACTAACTACCTCCTTCAGACTTCCTGTCTTTTGCAGCGTCTTCCAAACTGAGATCCTGGCAGCAACAAAAGTAGCTACGCAATCAACAATGATGGCGATACCATCCTGCTGATATCACCCATTTTATTGATATAGCTAAGTAGAAATAAAAGCTATTTCTGCCACCGAAATAAACTGGTAACTAGCTGTTGCGAACAGCTTATTGTTCTTGGCAGGCAGCATAACACTAGACTCTGCTGGGTTCCTAGTCACACTGATGTACAGGAAAATGAGAGAGCTGATGAGCTGGCAGGAATGGGTTCGTTGCTTGATTCAAGTCAAGCCGAACAACATATTAAAGTACCAAACTGTAGGTTACTGGCTCCAAAATACTAAGAAAAAAAAAATGAGAAATGGAATCTGCTTGAAAAATGCGCCACTTCCAGAAAGTTATGGCCAAATTTCAATGAGCAGAGGACAGGTGAAATTATGAAAATGAACAAGAAACATCTCCGTTCCCTTTTGAGCATAAAATCCGGACTCAACCTACCGAGATACCACTAAAAGAAAATGAGGCGCAGTATTGAGAGGGTGCAGCGACAATGAAGCACATGAGGATACCTTACACTTCCCCTGCCACTGCCCAGCAAGCTTGCATTTAAGAAAAAAATACCTAGAGAATCATTTTTTGATGACTTGGAGGAAATTTCTAGTACTTCGGCTAGTAATTTTCTGAATTTCATCAACGCCTCTTAATGGCTGGATTTCTAACAGAGCATATAGGTTTTTACATTAAGTGATATCCAACTACCTAGGTTATTATAACGGATCTACACGGATCTTAGTGTGACCGTAACATGACCAACTATCAGCTTATATTACCTAAGTTTTTTTTCCAAAAATAAATCTTACATCTGCACATACAATATAGCAGAAGATCCTCTTAAAGTGGAGTTTTATGACCTCTTAGGCTAGCCTACGGAGCCTTCTTTGAGTACGATGTCGAATTTGTGCTTGGGGATATCAATGTTAAAGTCTGTAAGGAAGACATCTTCTTTCAGACATTTCAAACCGCCAACTGAAGTGACCATATACCTTAATCGACTAAAGGTGGTGCCGTGAAATAAGGCCAAGCCAAATGAAGCCAAATTTGAAAAATTTGGCCTAATTTTACTTTTCATAAAAAAAAATGTGGCTAAATTTACAGGTGGCCTTATTTCACGTTAGCGAAGTGAAGTTAGACCAATTTGGCCTTATTCCACTTTCAAAAATGTCTTTGAGCGATCTGATATTTTGGTCCAATTTAACATGAAGCAACAATTCTCCAATATATAATGGAGGCAGGCACTGATCATAACATAACAAAACATTTCGGAGCGGTGTTGTTGAACAAAACTTTTTTATCGCAACCGATTCATTTTTGATTTAAATAATTTCTTATCACAGGGGTAACATGGAATTATTAAAAAAAACTTTGACTTACGGAAGAGGAACCTGCTAGGTTTTACTTAAAAAATTCCCACAAAGCGTAGCCGAAAAAATTTTGTCCAAGGGAAGATCGACTTGGGGTGTGAAAATTGAAAATTCGGGCGAAATTATATAAATTAATATTTCGCTTGGCCTAATTTCACGGTATACACATTTAACTCCACTACTGTCAAACGAAACAAAATTGCGGATCACCTAAAAAGCAGACAAAAACCGACGTTGATCACCCCCAAAACACCCAAAACAGATGGATTTAGAGAGAGCATCACCTTAGCGAAAAGCTCAGATGCCAACAATCAGTGATCCCAATTTCCCAATATCAGAACGTCCTCAAAAACAGTAGCCAATACTACGATACCATCCGCATCCATCCCTGAGAAAGAACCAATGGAATGATGAAGAATATATTTACCAGGCAAGGCTAATCGCCAAACAAGAATATCGAAGGAGAAGTATTGAGCCAGAAGAAAAGAGAAGAAGAAGATCCTGCGTGTATAGGAGACTAAGATACAGACTATACGAAAAAGTGTAGGTGAAGAAAAGTTCATCTAGTTTGTAATTAGTAAACAAAAACTCCACGAATGACAACTTAGTGACATCTGATTCTTGGGAACCACTGCAGCTTGGCAAAACAAATGGATCCCAAGTGAATCTTTAAAAAGAAACCTCGATATCCAATATCCAATATCATCAGCTTACTAATAAACAGTAGGTAATTATATTTTCTTTCATTTTTACTTCGATTTGGAATGTATGGATGCGTCTTAAGTTTTGTTCCCAAAGGTCCTATACAATTCAATTGCTTGCTCTTAAATTTTGGTGACATTTTTATCTTAAATATTCTCTCTATTTCCTAGCACTTTATCACTTCAACTTCAAAAAGGGTTTGCCTGAAAAGAAGACAAAATTACAAATACAAAAATTGAACCTTTTCAATTTAAAAAATTGAAGTTTCTACATAATTTTTTTTTTTACAAAAAAGATCTTATCAATTTAATCTAAATCAACTGCCATCTATCAATTTAATATGTCCCATCAATATAAAAGCAAATCAGTGAAAAAAAATCACATTCAGAGCATAATCAGTGTCAATAGGCGAATAAATATACAATTTTATGGGGGTTCTCACTTCGAATACTACTTAATCCAATTGAATTTTATTTGTATTTCGTTACCACCTTATGATGGTGCTATACTCCAGGAAACTACCCCCGTGGGAATATGTCTACGATATGGGCAAATCAGACAGGTTAGGTAGGTAGTATCAAAGGTACATTATGAAATCAACAGGTCCGTATGCATCATCATCATCATCGACTATGCTTGTTAACTTTGAATTACAAGTGTTACGAAGACCCATATATGTCCCTGGGGATCATTGTGTGAAAAACACACCCTTAATGGTTGGTGTATAGTGCAAGGAAAAAAATGACACTCATTCTGTCGATGGAATTCCTTAAGGATAATTGGAAATTTTATTTTATGTTTTTGTATGAATAAAGTTTTCGACTTCTGCTACCACACCGTTTGGACGAAAACAAAAGCCTTTTAACTTCTTTGAATAGAATCATTTAATGGAAATGGAAATTCTACTACCTCACCATATCTAAGGAATGAAATGAATCTCAAACTTTTATTTATGGACAAATTGAAAAGAAATGCTCATCTGGAATGGCAATGCGATGGTTACGACACGATGACGACACGGGTCGGCTGTATAAGTCAAAATTCCACCTTTTGACGGAATGCTTTTTGTGTTTTCAGTATTCATCACATCTAACCCTAATCGATTTCGCTCGAGCGGTTTTGAGTGGAAAAGTCTGTGTGCGGATGGTGTCAGAATTGTTTGCCGAAGAAGGGCAAGGGGTAGGTAGTATGGGTGGTGCAAACTCAAATGGCAGAATTTCATTTCATTCATGAAACCACCTCAAAAACTCATTGTGGCGTAACGTGATAAGTGCTATATCAGCTACAGAAGTTCATATATAACCTTACACCGCACCACCGCACCGCTGCGCTGGCAGGCTGATGTTTGGCGCCCACATTGACATGCCTTCATCGTTTCCTTCTTTTATATAAATTTCATCATTTGATGAGTTTGAAATGAAGAAATAAATGTGTTGCTGTGAAGTGTGGTAGTGGAGTCTGGAGTAGCTTTCAGTTCGTGGAATGAATATTAATAAGATATTTGGGAGAGGGAAAGTTTAAGTTGTGGGCATTTATAAAGTCTGTGAAATATGTATGTACCTATGTATATATGAGAGACAAAGTTAAATTTATTTTTAGCTTGTACCTAAACCTATTTTCGGCCAATCGTCAATCAACAAGTAAAAGTCATTAATTTCGACAAAGATGTAAATTTTTTTTGGTGGTTTTTTTCTTATGAAAAATAGTTCACTTACTATATTTTTTACCAAAAACTCCTCCCAAATAATAGTTTTTCTGATTATCGATTTAAGCATTAAAAGCTCAACCAACTCAAATACGTCATTTTATCGAAAATTACTTATTATACTCGTATTCTACAACTCAATATTAATTATTCAATTCAAAAGATTTATGTACATAATTAATTTAAAACCTGCAGAACAACTTTGATGTATCGAAAAACTAATAAATAGATAGTTTTCTATTAATTTAATTAGTTGTAACAATTTCGAATTTGTCGTTTAATATTTTCTATGTTTTTTTTGGGTGCTTTGCTTTGGTAAGTAAAGGCACCCTGTCGAAAATCAGTAAAAACTTGTTATATCTGGTAGTTAATGGCTTAATACTTTGCAGTTAATTATCAATAAATCAATCAATTTGACTGTCCAATATTTATATTTAGAGCTTTTCTTACTTGATATCAAGTTTGCACAGTAACTCTCAAGGATATGTTTTTCTATGTTTTTTTTAAAGTGGTAAAAATTGTAAAATTTAATATTTTTGTCATAAATAAGCCGTAATTAGCTGAGGAAATATTAATTTTGCCATGCGATGTTTTATATGTGTTTTCGGGTTAATTTTTTTTTTATAAATTTGACGAATTGAAAAATGGGCAGGTGGATCATTTTTCATTAATTAGCTATGCCAATTTCGAATTTGTCGTTCAAAATTTTCTATGTTTTTTAATTGGTTTTTTTGCTAACTTGACAAATCTCTAAAAGCAGTAAGAAAATTTAATATTTAATGTTCTATGGCTTAATAATTTGCCGTTAGTGAATCTTAAATTAGTTGTGAAAAATTGAATTTAACCGTGCAATGTTTTCTATGTTTGTTTTGTTATCCTTTGTAAAAGCTTCATATCAAGTAACTTTAAATTGAGGAAAAATTGCTAAAATACAGGTTTATAACTTGTCGTTTACTAGTTAACTAGTTGTGACAATTTCGCATTTAATACATTTTTTGGTTTATATGCTAACGTGACATCAAGTTAACATATCACCACCTCAAAAAGTGGTAAGAGCTATTTAAGCTGAAAAATTAATGGCTTAATAATTCATGATTATCCATTCATTAATAAGTTTTCAATTTCAAATTCATCGTTCTATGTTTTCCATATTTTTTTTGAAAAGTTGTAGAAACTTCTAGAACATATCATTTTATTACTTAGTAATTTGCTTTAAGCTAGCCTATAGTAAGTTGTGACAAAATCAATTTTTTCATGCGATGTTGTTTATGTTTTTGTTTAACTGTCCTTAATTCATATGTAATCAGTAAAGAGCTCCAGAAAAAAACTAAGAACCTATTTTATTGAAATTTTAATGGATTAGTAATCTGTCTTTAATTACTAATTGATTGTATGTGACAGTTTTATCAATGTTGCACAAGTTTTCTATATTTTTGTATTAGTTTCTTAATTCATATAAAGTGAAATTCAAGAAGGGTTTAATTGCTTATTACGCTTTCGCTAGTTCAAATGAGGTTTTGCTGAGAAATATATAAACGTAGCACGAAAAAATCAATTGTCACAGCAAATTTACGACTAATTAAAGGCAAATCATTAAGTACTAAAATAATATGTTCTAAAAGCTGTTACCACTTAAAAAAAAACATAGAAAACATAAACTGACAAATTGATAACTGTAGCGACTAGTTACCCATTAAACATTTAGCATAAACTATTCGGTTTAATCGGTTTGTACGAGTTTTTGAGGTTTTAATTTGATATCAAATTGACAAAGAATTAAAAAAAACATAGAAAACATCGCGAAACAATTCAAAATTGTCAAGACTTATTAATGGCAAATTATCCTCCTACCCACTTTTAAATTTGTGATAGTTGCTTTGCTAACTTGACACTTACAGAAATCAAATAACCAAAAAATGCATATAAAACATCGCATGACAAAATTGATTTTGTCGCAAACTTAACAACTCATTACCGACAAATTATTTAGCACTAAGATATTAAATTTTAGAAGTTTTAATCACTTAAAAGAAATAGAAAACATAGAATACAGATTCAAAACTGTCACAACTAATTAACGACAAATTATGCATCTATTTTTATTTTTCAACCCATGATAGTTGCTTTACTAACTGAAATATCAAGTATTCATTTGTTTCTTATTAGTTTCTAAATTGTCCAAGTTATATTTCTGAGGGCTCAGAGAATTTCTTTAAATACATAAGCGTTTCAGTTTTTTTTTTGCAATTGATTCTACCCAGCTAATAATTTTGATTCCAAAAGTAAGTTTTCTCCTTCAACAACAACAAAAATCCTAATGTTCAACTTGACCATCTTTTCTTTTCCTAATTATGAAAGAAACTTTTAAACATTTCAAGTGCTTCTCGATTATAAAGTGGATGGATAGAGAGGTGTATCGATAGCAACATAATATCTTTTAAGAGCATAGCTACACACTATATGGCTATAATAGTGAGTTATTCATCACATGTTTACCTGACAATTGTGTCCTGAAATTGAATTGAAACCTACTCAGTGAATAGCGAAAGCCATTAGCTTAAACGAGTTGTTGTTATGGTAGCTGCCCAGAATCAAAATCATAGAAAAGGTTGGGGTCGTATAAAAGAGATATGTATATGTACTAGTATTTTCTTTTATTCATTCCAATGCCAACCCTTATATCGTTTTAAGAAAATCAGTGGGTAAGTGATTTTATCGGTGCGGTGGTCTAGCAACAATGCGAAGCCATTTCAATACTAAACAACATTTTCAAATGGATTCCTATCCAGATCCAGAATCTATAGATCCCAGCAACCCCTCTGTCAAACAAACAGCATCCGTATCCGTATTCGGGGTTTTTTTTTTATACGAAATTGCGGCGTCGCGATTCTTTGACTATAAATCGCAGACAAAAAAAAGAAATTGCGGAACGTTATTTTTCAAACTTCCTTTCTTGGCGTTCATCTGTGACGACGATATGCCAAGGATAACAATGATTCGGATAGAAAGAGAGGGTGGGTGGATCTAAATATAATACACGCTTGAACAAATTTGTCATATAAGAGCATTAGATAATAGCAAAGCATGTAAGAGTATTAATATTTTGATCTTTCAAGGCCTTTTACATCAGTTTTTCTATTCACATTGACCTAAATAAAATTGTTCTAATAGTTTTTAAAAGAAAAAAAGAATGTCAATTTAGAGAGAAATCGATGGATTCATCTGTAAGGGGAACCCCCAAAAACTTCTCCCCAGCTTAAAAAAAAAAAATAACAAAGTTTTTGGCAAACAATACATTATAGGGTAGTTTTTATATCTCTTGAGTTTGCTTCTGAATAGACTTTGTGGCGGCGACAAATGAGAATTATATCTGTGGCGCCAATCCAATAATCAAAATGAGACATCGTTTTATTTTTTTTTTTTTAAGATGACTCTTCAATACGAATTTATATAGTGGAGTTAAAAAAAGTTTTGGGTTAAAATGTATGGGTAATTTCGACAGTTTTGCTGTCTACTTTTGACTATTATTCATATTTTATGTATTTTTTTAACGTTTTAGATGAATCGAGGCACTTTTATTGAAGATAGTTTATTTTCTTAAACTTAAAAAGAAGAAAACAAACATATTAATTCTGATGATTCGAATAAATCTAAAGAAAATAACGAAAAGGGCTTGAATGTTATATTGAGAAAACTACATGTATTTAATTTTTTGATAATTCCTGTTTAATTCATCAATGGATTGAATTATTTAGTTCCAATTTCACAACCATGGACATAAGTAATCATCTTCATTGTTGAGTCACGTTCTAGCTTTCAACTGAATACAAAATTAAATTCTTAAAATTGAACCACACATTGCCCGGGCGCCATTTAGTTAAAACCCAGCTTCTGTTAATCCATTTTATACTTTTATTCTGATTTCTGATTAAATAGCACTTTATCAACCAAAATCGGTTGATTAGCCATTTCGATGACTAAGAACACAAACTTTGCATTCATTAATCGTATTTAACTTAATTAATTATCATATAAATTCACTGATTAGTAATGATTAGCTGTGACTAAAGTGGCCCTGAATATTATGATATTTGGATAAGCTACTACAGTATGCAATAATAACTTAATGCTAATATAGATTTGTAGTCTAAAAACTTTGTTTAAAAAATCAAAATTAAATATGGCTCTATTAATATTCATTTATTCAGTTTTTAATTTATTTATTTCAAAATCGCTTTTAAGTCTTATAATGTATTGCAAATTAACAAATTAAAATATTTCATTTAAGTTATCTAAAGATAAATTATTTATATGAACAAATATATGTATGTATGCATATTACAAATCATTTAAATAGTTAAAAACTAATTTTGTAACATTCTTATTATAAAAATGGGACGAGGGTCCTAAAGGCGTATAAGATGAAAATGAAAAAGGCGATTAGTATTATCGTATTAAGGTAATATGAAATAAACAAAATGGAATGAGGAAATGTAGCCTAGCCTCTGTACCTATTGTACGTAGATATTTATAAAAAGTGTACCCATATTGTTTTAAGATTTTAGTTTGCCACCATGTGTGTGTAACCCTATGAAAAAAAAACAACTTGACAGCTGACAGTTTAGGGTTAGTAGTGAAGCATAAATCAGCATTGCCTATGTGACACGACTGTTAGTGCGTAGGACTGTCATGCCAATTGTCTGGGTTCGATTCCCTGCCGCTGCCACTTAAAAACAGGAATGTTTTTTTCCGAGATACTGCCTCTTGCGAGGAACTGACAAATCCTCCTTGTCATGAATAAGTACTTTCTCATCTAGCCGTTCGGACTCGGCAAAAAATTGTAGGTCCTCTCCATTCCTGCTAAAAATACGCACACAGAAAATTGAGAGTTGTAAGTCACTAGGCCTTGGTTCTCCACGAGCTGTTGTGCCACCAAATTTATTTATTTAATTTTATGTGGCACGACCGTTCTTTTTTGACACGGAAATTTCCTCTTTTTGTATTTTTTATTTAAAATCAATTTTACAGATTAACCCCCCCCCCCCCCCCCTCTAGGTTATAACACCAAACCAATTTTCAGCTGTCACTATGCAAATGAAGTTTTTGATTTGTTTACAAATTTCGGTTATGAAATTTGAACTTGAAATATGAAAGAAATTTTTTTTAGTAAACAAAAGAAAATATTTAGAATAACTTTATAAAGCTTATATTTATCTATAGAAAATAGATCAATAAATTAAAAAAAATCAATTTTGAAATCGTGTTCTATTCACCCCGAAAAAATTCAATTTTTATATTGAAATCTGATCAGCTAAAGCGAATTTTACGAACTTTTATAAAAAATGCTCCAAGTGGAGTACGAATTGGCAGAAACTAGTTTCTTTTGAAAATACACACGAATAGAGAAATTGGATATTTTCCACTTTTTGTTTGTAAATTTTATTCCATTTTTTTGAGAAAAGGATAGGCTTTTTCCAAAAAAAAAATAAACTATTTTCCTAGTGACTCAACTATGGGGTAATACTGATTTTTTTCCTTGCTCTATGTTCTCGGGGATGCTGAACCTGAATGCATTTTTTGTGGAAAACTATCAACTATTCGTAATACTGATCGAAAAATAATTTTAAGTATACACGATTTCGAATAAATCACAGTAATTACATTTTACAGAATTTGAATTTTTGCCTCGAACATAACCCAAAATATATTTTTCTGGTGGCGTTTACTGCCCTGAATTCAAATCTGACCCAGAATTGCTTAGGATTTTACGTTTTTGAGATATTCTTATAGTTATATAAAATTTTGAAAATACATATTTAAATAATTTTTTATTAAAATTTTAGAATATAAAATTTCTCGAGGTAATTTTTTTCGAATAAAACATAAAAATTTTCCTTCAAAACTTTTTTCTAACTCTCAAATACCAAAATTCATCTTTGTAAGCATTCGTATTAAACTAAGTACTTATGTAAATGGGGTTTTGAGGAGATACCAAAAATACGCCAATGTTAAAATACCTAGCGCTTAAGCCCCAATGGGCATTTTTGTTGTTGTATGGTCTGGTCTGTTGTATAACTGGTGACCGTCACGTGCTAACGTTAAATTATTTCTATAAAATCTTACATTGATTTTTTTAATTAGCTTGACGAAAAATATTAAAAATTTCAAAAATAAGCACCACCTTAGTATACTTATCTCTTTTTTTGAAAATTTCCATGGCCGCATTTATTCATTAGTTTTGAAATATTGTTCCACGTATGAAACACGTTGTTTTCTGTGTGATACTCCATTTTTACAACCCTAGATTGTCAGCTGTCAAATTGTTTTTTTAGGGTTACCAATACTACACAAATGGCAGAAAATTCAAATCTAGCATTAATTATGGGGGACCTTTTAGTAGGCATAACTAATAGAAATGATATACGAGTAAATGTAGCTATTTGAGGACACTTTATAATTTGCTGATTGCTACACATTTTTCTTAGAATAAATTGTTGTTTAGCTGTGTCTGCAAATGCAACTCTGATCTACCATCTTTAAGCCTATAGTATGTACTCGTATATACGTATTATTAATAAATAAATATCTAGTAATAATTTAAAATAAGAGCTGACATTTAAACTACCATTCTTTGTTGCAGTTCAAGAATATTTCATTAAACGTTACACTGTGGCGTATGCGTAACTACTATTACTCAAAACTATGAAATATTCTATGCGCTGCAAACAGAAGGGCAATAACCAATTCGATACAAGAAATCGATCAAAAAATTATTAAAAATACTGCTGGTTCCATGATTTTGCCACACAACTCTTGGAAATGGACACAACTCTTGGGAAATTTGCGATTTTGATCAAACGTCTAAATTTTTTTTTTGCGAGACTTGAATAAGTTCACTTCCAATAATCTACACTAACGTTGAAGTGAGTTAGCTACTTCTCTTGTTTTATTTGTTAATCGATAGTTGTAATTGTTTGTGCTATGAATTTTTTTTGAGTTGTTTATTTGGATTGGCATAAACCACAGTACAAAAATCTAAGGTTTTATACTGCGCATCAGGTTGTCAAAATTAAAACTATCGGGAAAAAAATGGCTGTGAACGTGAGGATTTAAATACACTCAAAAACAACAACAAATTAAAATTGAAACTGTCAGAAATAAAAAATGGTTTTGAACGTGTGGAAGAAATAATTTACGTGCATTTTCTACAAACAACAAATACTGGCATTTGACACAAATTAAGATATCTATATGCGCAGATCGTGGCCATAAACTAGCTGCAAATAAAAAAAAAAACATTTGTCAAAATTTTTAATTTTAAACTAATTCGATTCCCTGTTATTTTTTTGCAAAGGACTCTCACGGATGAAAAGCTCGAAAGTGCGAAAAAACTTTCTATACTTAATGACTTATGAATTAATAAGTTATCGTTAATTAGTCATAAATAAGTTATGATAAACATAAATTGTTTATTTAGTACTACAAGGAGTAGGCATACGAAATAGTGATGTGTCAACTTGGTTTGCTAACCCGAGTTGACTCGGTTTGTAATTTTTCTAACTCGAGTTGGATTTTACCAGAACCGAAAGACAACTCGGTTTGAATTGAATTGACCAAATTGACTCGGTTTGAATTTTTTTTAAACTCGAATTAGATTCTACCTGAACCGAACAACAATTCGGTTCGGTTAGTAAAAAAAAAAATACTAATAACATTCGGTTATATGAACTCGGTTTTCGTTTTGGCATCGACTTGGGCTGAACGTTTACCAATTGGCACCTTATTGAAATAAAATAGAAATTGAATTCTGAATACAAACTTTAACCGAATGTAGGTTGATGGAATAGTGCACCAAAAACTATCATAAGAAATCAGAAATTTTGTTTTTTTTTAATGCTCTGGAAAATAGATAATTCATGGGCAATTGGGTATCATTTGGTACGAAATACATTATTTGCCTTTAAATATAGTGCATCCACCATCTTACAAACTATAAACTGTCAAATTCCAATGAAGAATGGCTACGATAACAATAGATCTAGAAACCTCTCTCTTAAAAACCAAAATACATCGCATTTTTCTTAATGCTTCAGAAAAAAGTGATTTGAGGCCAAATGGATGACATTTGGAACACAATACAATTTTTGCCCTAAAATATAGTTTGTCCACCATCTGTCAAACAATAAATTGTCATACTCAATTTAAGGATGGCTACGATGACGATGGATTAAAAAACCTTTAAAAACGAAACAAAAAAATGTGATTTGAGGCCAAATGAATGAATAGCTTTTCACTATATTTCAATTTATAAACTGTCAAATTCCATTGAAGGATGGCTTTAAAAACTTCTAAGAATCAAAAAATTTGGAAAATCACGAAATTTATCAGTTTTTTGTTTGCTTCAGAAAAAATCTGATATTACCTCACCAAATTTCAAACAGAGCCTGATTCAGTCAACTTCCATGGAGTATGTTAAGTGCACTTTATACTCGTTTATAAAGTAGAGTTCCTAAATTCAAATTAATAGTAATGAATCTGCAGAAAAATCAAGGTAGATAGGTTCACGTGTATATGAACAAAATCATCACTGGAATTTTTGGTATTTCTTTTTATCTCACCTTTAAATGATTATTTGTTCCAAGGTCATCCTCTTTTCAATATAGTAAAACAAAAAAGCATTTCCTATTATTCTCGTTTACATAAATTAAGTCCTTGATGCATTCCAAACGAGGAAGAAAGTTCCTTGGAGCTTCCTTAACACAACTTTATTACATCTGAATTAAGTGAAAGTTGTGTACTATCTGACTGCATCCTGACCAAATACTTTTCACAGTATTTAAGGAAAGCTTTTCACATCTAGCGATTTATGTCTATCGCACTATTGGCACGTCCTTTGGACGTGCATGGCATCTTCAAGATGAAATAAATTCCTAGAACCGAAGCGAAGCGTTTTTTGTTTTTGTTCTTTTTCTACATTTGCCTGTGGAATATACATTTTCCCTACACTTCGATTACAATTATCAAGGAGTTGAGAGTAAATAAAAGAGGACGAACATAAAGCAATGAAAATTCTTCAAGAACGAGCTCATTAAAGGCGCTTCTGACAAGATATGACGATGACGATGTGTGCGTTACTCATACTGGAAAAAATGCCACAAGAAAAGGGCTCTTGAAGAAGAAGTGTTCTCAATCTTTTGGATCGATATCTTCTATTATTATTATTTGTGAGTGCTTTTCGTTCAGGGTAAATGACTTTTGCAATTTTCAAATCCCATTCCCCGGCACCGGCATACGGACAAGGAGGGACAGGATTTTCATAATTTTTTTCCTATGTGAGCATTGAAACAAAAAGTCGATAAATCATAACGAATTTGTTGACTGCAAAGGAGAAAAGGATGCGCGCCAGTTGCCAGTCAGTCGCCCGTTAAATTAAATTTTCATTCACAACATAATGCGGTTATATGATTTGATATGCTTCCACAATCAGTCAGACTTACCCTCCAAAAACTCCGGACGCCTTCTCTTTGAATGTTTGTAATCCCTTCATTTTGTTGCCGATAAGTTGGCGTGTCTATCTATGGAAGTTACAAATTACGATGAAAGTGATACTGGACTTGGAGGACGGTGATGTGTTTCCTCGCTACTCCAAGCTCCGGGAAGCTGCTATATTGGGGGGTTGGTTTCCACTGATGATTACTGGTGTACAATTTTGTTTGCAGTGCTTTTTGATGATAACGTTTTAAGAGGGGATAATGCACAGGCTCCTGGCGGCATGGGGTCTTTTACAATCTCGTTTTGTAAGTATGACAGCTTTGCAGGCCTTAATACCTACTCGGTTGGATGTCCTTGTAGTTTTCGTCTTCGGCGTCTTCGAGTTGATAAACACCTTTTACCGATTTAATGCTCTATAATAGCACCACCTTTCAGCAATTTATAAGGATTTACAGTTTTTGATGATTATTGTTTTACTGAAATCCATATTTATTTGGGGATTTGTTTCTTCTGGGGTTTAATGATGAGCGTTTCTGTAACGAGATGAAGTGTTTATTTGAGATAAGGAGATTATTATTAAATCAACAATATTTCTTAAACGTTTTTCAATATTTTCTTAAACTTTTAGAAACAGTTTTCATACAAGATTACCTATGTGCATGTCTTTCGGTATTACAGTTACAAAGTTGGGAAAGAGTAAAATGTTTTTTCGTTACTTAAGGGGGCAATTGCTGTTTTACTTAATGAGCTTTCTTAACTTATAAGCATCTATCACGATGTAAAGAGGATTGATTAAGCCATCATGCTAGCTGTAAAGGCAACAGTACCTTTTGTGGACCACTTTCCAAAGGAATGGTATCAAAAATGGAATAATTTATGAAGACAAAATATTTCGGACCATTACTAATCCTGCTGAAAATTTCCAAAATTCTAGAATTTTAATATTTTCGGGTTTTACAGTGACAGACAAACAAATATTCAGCTTACAATTCACTGTGATTAGAGCCTAAAAACTATAGACCAATTGTTCAAAATTCTGAGCTGAATATTTTGTGTAAGCCCACATACTTTTTCTCTCCGATCAATAGATTCTGAACTAAACTGCTTTAAAAATAAAGAGGACAAAATTGAAGGCAGATATGCTCGGAAGGGGAATACACCAGTTTTCTCTATTATATTCGATTTTGACGAACAATAATATGTAAGGTTGAGCCCGTTACAAGGCATTCAATATCATAGCTGATGAGATCGATAGAAAAATAAATAAAATGCACGACTGGGTCGCACGTACTTGCTCTTATGTTCAATATACTGAGGGCTTAAAACCATTATGTGTAAAGTCATGGAAGTTATGAGAGAAAAATGTTTTAAAGCATGAAGTACAAAATATATGTAAATTTGCTAAAATAACTTCTTTGAGAGTTTTAAATGAAAGAAAAAGAAAGCCATCTTAATTCTTGATTGACTATGATTGTTATGGAAAAATATATTTAAAATCTTTCAGCGGTTTTCTTTAAAAATAATTTTTCATATATCAAAACCTCAAAACATTTTCAAGGAAAATTTTTGGTATGCAAATCGTGAGTATTTATTTATGTTATATTATAAAAATACATTTCAAAAACATTTGTCAACCCTTTTTTGAGATATAGAATCTTCAAAAAAAGAACTGAAACTTTTCTAAAAAATTTGAAAACTTTTGAAAATTTTAATTTGCAATATTTTTAATTTTATTTGAAATTTGTATATAAAAAACTTATCTAAATATGTTCAGCCAATAATGAGGAAATTAAAAATTAAAAAAACAAAAATTCTATGAGAAGTACTCGTACTATAACCATAGAAGCCTTGGTTTGCGAGATATCACCATTCAAAGACATTATAAGGTAAGTAGTTGGTTGCATAAAGTCAGTTAAATCACTTCGGATGGAATGTTTCCTGAATCAGACCATGAACAAAAATTAGGCTTGGATGTATCGAAAGGGTCTGAAAAGACCTTTCCATTAACGTACGTCACGATTTTTTTCATCAACTTTGAAAAAAAAATATTTTTTTTTTTGTTGAAAAAACGGCAAGGGGTTAGTCCATCTTTTTTTTCGAAATCCATGAAAAATTTTTGTGATGAAATTTTTTCAATTACAAAAGGTGTGTCAATTTCCTATTTAGTCCTGAAAATCAAAAGAATTTTGAAAACTTGGTTCGTTAGATACTCGCATCTAACGGATTGCGTCGAAATTCATTAAAATTACGTTGATTGCAAATATTTAATGAACCAAACGTTGTTAAAGCTTTAGGTTTTCAAGAACAGATAGCTTTTGAATAGGGAATGTAGAATTTTGAAACCGAAACTTTTTGCAAAGCTTGATAGCGAAAATATATCTATCTAAAAACACATTTTCAAGTGAAATGCAAATAATAAAATATCACTTCGGATGCGTATATTTCGAGAACCAGATATCGTAGGCGATTTAAGTTTTCAGTTTTGGAAAACTCTTAAGAATCTCTATCGGTTTTTGTTTTTTTTTGCTCTCTCAGTTGCTATTTGTAAATTTGTATATCGCACTAATTTAAGCGTACAGAAAAATTTGTATAAAAATCGTAGGAGCCGTTTTTGAGAAAAAATATGTTTTTATTAACGGTTTTTTTAACATTTGTATGGAAGGTACAGTTATTTTTTTACAAAACTATTTTTTTGAAAATTTTCACGAAATAAAACTATTAAAATTGCTTCAAAGCTTCTGTATACAAAAATTATTCAAATCAAAATAACCATTTTGCAAAAAAAAATCAAAAATTGAAAATGGTTCTTTGGGATGTTCCATTAATAACCATTTTTTGTTAAATGCTTTCCCATCCAAAGGTTGCTTTTACCAACAGAAATTTATTGAATTTTTTTAAAGAAAAGTTTTGGAGCCGTTTTTGAGAAAAAAAGATTTTGTAAAATTGCTAAAAAAAAATTGTATGGCAGGTACCGTTATTTTTAGTTCTAAAAAAATGAAAAAAACGTGTGGGCAGAATCATCAAAAATAAATTCAGCCGTTAAGGCTGTAGTCGAACAGACAGACAGACAGAATTTTGCCCCCAACTTTTTTGGTGTTCTCCTTCTCTGTGATTGTAAATGTCATGTTCGATGGATACGAGTATCTCGATTTTTTTTACACAAATCCATAACTTGCCCTCTAGTACCTTTATCGCAAGTAAAAATTCTGCGAAATTATGGTCTTTTCTTACAGAAAAAATATTACAAAAATTCTGCAGAATATCAAACTGGCAAAATCTGTTACATTTTTGTGCAAATGTAGGTATAGTTTACATGAAGATTTTAAGTGACCTGATGTTAAAAAGCTTTTCGCCGAAGGTCAATAATAGTTGGGCTTATGAGTTAGATTCTGTTGTATTATTTTTAGACGCAAAGCTTAAATCGATGGATACCGAGACCGACCTTCGCACATTAAAACTCTAAAAATCTCCATTTGAATTTAAATTCAATTAAAAAAAAAATAGTGAAATAAAAATATGTAATAAGTTTTGTTTATATTCGTTCTCAAACTATGCTGAATTTAACAATTTTAGATACCAAACTTTTGGTTCAAAATTAAATTTTCTATGAAAATGTATAGTTTGAAAAATTGTATAATTGTATTTAAGCAAAAAAAAAAAACAAAAATCAAGAAAAAAAACTTTAAAATTAAATATTTTTTTTTCTAAATTGCACATAACTTTTTTTTAAGTAAAATTTGGGTCAGGACATTCATAGATAAATTAAAGAAGAGCCTAAAGGCTTTATTATGGCATGATCAAAAATTAATTTTTATTTGAAATTTGCAAAGATGTACCCATTCAAACTTCACCATTTCATATAAATATTTTTGTAAAATAAGTTGTTTTTCACTAAAGCATCCACAAATCCAAAATTCCAAAACAAAGATTCCCCATAGCTGAAGTATGTTTGGCGCGCGGAAGGTACTAGGCTTTAAATTTGTTTATGAAAATTTTTGAAGCTATCCATTTCCATAGAAAATTTAATTCTGAAAAAAAAGTTTTAAATGTAATAAACTGTCAAATTTGGCTTAGTTTCGGAGTTTTACCAAAAATATCGAAAAGTGGCCAGTGTTACCATTCTCTCATGAGCGCATGTGTAGCATGTGGTAGAATTTTCGGCTTTAATTGTACCATTTTAAAAGGTCTATTCTATTGGATATTGGGTCATTTTTCATTAAAGTAGTCAGAATCTAATTTGTACAGCCTTCATTAGCAAAAAAGACGTCAAAATAAAATTTTCGATATTAAATTCTTGTGTCCTGACTTTTTTTCTTAAATTTTGGGCCGAAATATATGCTATCCACAGTTTGACTCTTATGAATTAGACTAAAATGCAAGGGTCAGTGAATTAATTAAAATAAGATATGGTAAGTGTTGACTGCAACGATGTAATATAGACAACTCGTGGGATAGACAAAGAAATATATAGCCAAGAGAGAGAGATGGATAAGGATCAACCAATGAGAATTTAGGCAAACATAGAGTATAAACATTTTTTTTTATTAAACTTCAGTCAACTGTTCCATTATATTTATGTTTTTTTCTTACTATGGGAGGAGTGTTTCTATCTTGCTCCGTCTAGCCAGTTAACAATATTGTTAAAACAAATTTGAAAAAAAAAAGAAACTTTCTTAAACATAATAGAAACTCTTACAATAATAAAGCTGCAATATTTATTTTGAAAGCCAGAATTATTTTTTTTATCAAGTTATTTCTTTCAAAACTTACAAAATTTCTTTCAAACTATTAAATTAATTAAATTAAATTAATGTTAAGTCATTTAAACAAAACACAACTCATGCCATTTCTTAAGACAGAGTAACTGACTCTTGTGAAGGGATTAAAAGCAGCTCAAAACTCTTTAAGAACAGCATTTTTATAAATATTGTTTTTTTTTTATCGTTTTAATATTTTATAACTAGAAAAAATACGCTAGTCATGATTATCAATTTTACAAAACTAGAAGTATGCATTTTATTTCTCTCCGGATATGAAAGATTTACTTTCTTCTTATTCAACATCTTATGAAAGTAACGATCACAAGATTTTCTTTAAATTTCAACATCCGAAGCATCTAATCATCAAAGTGACGTATTGTGAATATTCGTATTGGGCAACTTATATTTAGACTCTTATTAAATCAACAAAAAATTTCATTGATATTTACATAAATGTACGTACGCCACGCCACCGGCTATGGTTTTGTTTACCCTCTTATGTCAATAATAGCTGTTTGGTTGGACTTAAGAAAATTAAAGAAGCAGACTCCTCTTAACTGGGATCTACTAATTCCCCCTAATTCGGAAAGAAATCTAATGGTCTCGCCAGCTTCCCTAGTGGCCATTTTTAAAGGTTCCAAATAAGGTTTAAATATCGGGTTTTTCAATAAGAGTGCTACAAAAGTTTTTGGATGTCAATGAAATTACGTTCGATGCCATTATGTATGGAACTCGATTCCTTTGCATGGCCACCACGGGCACGCTTGCAGAAGTCCAGACGCTGAACCCAATTTTCGACGGTTTTCAAGCATAAATCGGACGATACTTCTGAAATTTCACGTTCAATATTCGTACGAAGTTCATCAATCGTCGCTGGCTTGTTGGCATAGAACATAGACTTGACGTAGCCTCACAGGAAATAGTCTAACGGCGTCAAATCGCACGACCGAGGCGACTAAGCGACTGGACCATTTCGTGAGATAACACGTTCTCCAAACTTGGTTTCCAATAAATTGATTGTGGCATTCGCTGTGTGGCTTGTGGCACCGTCCAGTTGGAACCACATGTCCTCCAAGTGCATATCATCCAATTGGGGCCAAAAATATTCGGTTATAATTGAACAGTAGCGATCCCCATTTACATTAACGTGCCCGCCTTGATCATCACGGAAGAAGTACGGCCCAATGACGCCGCCGGCCCATGAACCACACCAAACCAATGATGACTCATGGAGTACGTGTGGATTGCTACCTGACCAATACCACATATTTTGTTTATTGACGAAGCCATTCAGCCAGAAATGAGCCTCATCGCTGAAGATGATTTTTCGATGAAAATCCGAATCATTTTCAAGTTGTTGCTCAGCCCAATTCACGTACATACGACGCTTCTGGTGGTGAAGCGGCTTCAGTTCTTGCGTCAATTTAATCTTGTAAGGATGTAGGCCAAGATCTTTTCGCAAAATTCACCATACCGACGTCATAGAGATGCCCAACGCTTGAGAACGACGTGTGAGAGACACATTTGGGCTTTCTGCAACTGAAGCCTCAGCGGCAGCAATATTCTCAACACTACGGGCACTTCTTTGTCTCACTGGCACGAAAACATTTTGTACTGTGCCTGTGGATTCAAAATTGTTGATCTGCTAGGACGATTATGACGTCCATAAATTGGACGTAGCGCTCTTAACGTTGAGGCTACTGACTCCGAACTTCGGTAGTAAATTTTAATAATTTCGACTCGTTGTTGGCTCGTATATCTTTCCATCAGGAAATGGCAAACCTTACTGAAGAGAGATGTCAAAAGAGCGGCAAGAAATATGGCGTCGTTTGCTGTCCCTGTCGCTCTACTTTTGTAGCGTCCCTGTTGAAAAACCTTTTAGCTATCTACACATAACGCTATCCAACAGATAAAGGTGGCTGATATTTATTTTTGTTTTTCATCGTCAAAATCTCAAATGATCTTACTGGTTGACAAAATTTATAAGCCACTAATTTATAGTAAAATAAAATTCACGACTGAATGGCACGTTTGCTTTTATCTTTAAGTTGCTTGGAACCCAAGAACAAGTGATAACAGGAAAAAATATAAAAATAGAAACAGGCATTTGAATCGTCCTTCTAATGGTATAAACAACTCGTAAGATACTAGGAGCTCAAAAACAAGTACGCCATTTGATTACTTGAAAAAATATGAATATAATATACTGCCGAATATGCTCGTTGTATTCATCAAATTCGTCTTCTAATCATTCAAATATGTCAATACTTGTGACTTGCAAACCCTCGCCATAGACAAAAAAGGTCTGAATAGTTTCACTTTATTTTTCCAGCCAGTTTTTGCAGCTTTGAAGAATGAGCGGGAGAGTACAGGTAAAAAAGTACAAAAAAGACTTCGAATAAAAAGAAATTAGAACCACCATGAAACTTGGTGAAAACGTTTCATGTACCTTGAGGATGAAGAATCAAAAGAGTCTATAAAAATATTTCACATGAAAGGGTGTTTTTTTGAGGGGGAGAGAAGGGATGTTGTTGTGTATTAAACGGAAAAATCTACCTTTGTACAACATAAGCATATGACACATGTTTTGAAGGTAGTTTTTAATGCTTAATCAAATGACATAAAAAGCAAATCGATGCGGCATCCGTGAAAAAAGTTATTACCATTTTTTTGTAAGGATTACTATTTTCATGATGGTACCAATTTTTTGGATTTATTTATCTAATTTCACTTGTGCTAGGTCTTGAGAATTTGATCAAACTTATCATTAAAATGATAGGGAAGGTGAAAAAAGTGGGTCTTAATATTTTGTATGTCTGTCTGTCTGTCCGTCGGTCTGTCTGTCGGCTTGTCTGTCTGTATGTCCGTTTGAGTACAGTTTAAACGGCTAGATTGCTATTCTTAAAACTTGGTACAAAGTGGTTTTTGGTGATTCGGCCAACTCGTTTTTTCATTTTTCTTAAACTAAAAATATCAGTATGGGTCACAGTTTTTTTCACCTCAAACTATTTCAAAGGCTTTTCAAAATTTTTCAGGAATGGTTGAGACTTGAGAGTTGTAAGTAACTAGGCCCACAATCTTCCCTAAATTAGTTCGCTTTGCATTAGTTTTGAAATTAAATTTGATTTCAAGGTAAAAAAGTATTAAACCAATGTCGAATAGTGAACAAATTCGACGCAAATGGGTTCTTATTTCTGTTATGATGTCAATTACGCAATGTCAAAGAAAAACTAAATTTGTTCCTTTAATTTATTTGTAAGACTTTGAAAATTTGATGAGGGCTGAGGAAAAACGGTTCGGTAAATCAATTTAAAAATTCAAAGGAATATTTATGTTATAAAATTTTACAAATCTGATGTGTACTTATGCAAGTCATGCAATCCATATTTGCAAGACAACAAAAGATTTACCAAAAAACCACAAAAAGTCATTTTTTAGTACCTACTTTTAAACTGAAGATAAAGGGTAAAAATAAAACAAACAATACAAAATCTTTAAATTTTTAAATATTTGCAGAAATATTGTTAATTAAAGCCAAAAGTTTCATTAAAAGTTAAATAAACCATGCAAAACGAAACTGTACAACAACAACAACAACGAAAAATTGAATTTAAGCTGAATAAACAAATTTATCTTATCATTACATTTAATTGACTAAAAAAAAAAATATCCATAGACAACTTATTCAAGTTAAAAGTTCAAATGAGTTCAACTCAACTTTCTTTTCAAATTTTCTTTATATTCTATTATTAGAAATGACAACCTTTAAGAAAATCAAAAAAATCTTACAATAACGCAATAACGGTACTGCATCAAATTGGCTTCAATACATTGAAAAGGTTGAGTACATGTTTTTTCAGACTTATGGCTCATCTGAAAGAATGGAAAAAGGAAAAGGGCAAACTTATAGCAGGGATGGTGAACTTTTTTTTCGAGCCCCGTGTCATTTAAAAAAAAAATAAAAATTTGAAATGCCTTTGAGAGAAAATATACAGGTTGTTTTTGAAAGTCAATTTGACAGTCAAATGATCGCAAATTTTGTACATACGCAACGGACGCTTGCACTAAATCGGTTTGATCAATGTCATTCAATTTGCATACAGATTTTTTTGACGTTTACGAACACGCTCTTTGGCTTTCCAATATTTAGTTCAACTCGATTTTTTTACTGTCTTTGGATTTTGCGTCAAAGAACATTTTGCAAATATATTGTTGATGCAGATGACGATTTTGAAAACGGTCACATATACGTAGGTATTAACTTATTTTAAAACAAATTATTTATTTAAAAGAAAAAAAAACAAAATGGCTTCTAAGCGAATCGTACGTAATGTTCATTTCAGAAAGTATGGACTCACGCATGCATGGGCAGACAAACAAATTGTTAAGATAGCAAACGCCGACATTTTCTATACTACCGTCGCATCGTAAGAAATATGGCGTAAGCTCCAAAATTCAAAAATTAAGTTACCATGGAAGTAGAAGAAGAAAACTATAAACACTATGTAGACAGCTGATGCTGCCACTCAAAGGTACAATTGGATTTTTCTATTTATGACGTGCCCATAATAAATTCACCATCGCCATTAAAATATCAAATTGGATTTTTCAAAATTATTTTTTGATTTGAGTTTTTGAAAATTGTAAACTTTAAAAAGAATTTATTCTCGAACTTACTTTTTCGATTTTTTTTAAAAGCTCAGTAAAGTGGGTTTTAAAAACTCGCGTGAATCGAAGTTTGTGATAAACGATATTTTTATATTTTTTGAAATGATTTTTGTGAAATTTGAATTTTTGAAAAACTCGGTCAGGTAATTATAAACATTTTGCAATAAAATTTGATCTTTTTAAATGCATCGAGACCTAAACACTGAACGGCTGGTCCGATTAATATAAAACTTAGTACTACACGCAAGGAATGTCAAAATTTCCATGTGGTACGAAAAACGGGCCAAAACTGCCTTTAGACTTTATTTTATTTTGTTTAGGCATATCTTGAGTGTATATTTGCTCTGAAAAAAATGTATGCGCAACTCAGGAAAAAATTGAAAAATTTTGGTTTTTTCGATTTTCTTTAGGTTGGTTTTTGTTAACTTTTCCTGCTTCAATTTTTTTAATACAAATTTTTTAAATCATACATTTCGATAGAAAATTTAATATTAAACTAAATGTCTTATGAGTTTGATTTCCAAATTGTAACAAAAATTTTGAACAGTAGCCAGTGTGACCATTCTTTTAGAGACGTATGGGTGTATTTAGTAGCATTTTCGGGCTTAAGCTAGCTTTATGAACCAAACAAATATATTCAATAATAATATAAGAATAACCCTTGCACCTAATTGTTCTTTTTTAAAAGATCTATTCAATAGCCTAAAAGCCAATGAAGGACTTTGGACTTATGCTGTGTAGAGGGTAGAATTCTGGGTCAATATTAACATTTTATGAACAAAGAGTAATCATGTAATAGAGGGCATAGAAAAACACATTAGCTCACATTGAGTTAAATCTGTAGTAAGTTTATCACAGACTGTGGTTATATGGACCTAACTAGCCAATATTGGCTTATAAATGGTTTCGATAGTAAACGTCCTCAAACTATGAATTCATTGACAAAAATTGAGATTGGTAATAATAACCATTGCTTAAGAATTATTATGTATGAACAAAGTGGCCCTTAGAATTACCAAAATACTAGTTGCTTGGGTCGAAATTATTGACGTTAGATTTTTTGAGAAAGCAGCTATGTATAGTGTTTACCTAATGTATGCATAAGTTTGTTAAAAAGCTTTACACCACAGAGCTATTAAAAAAAATGTAATTTTTTATAAAGTTGACACTCATGCGTTTAGACGTAGACTTCGCAAGCTTAGATAAGATTCCTGGTTTTGATTCAAAAAGCTTTAATACATTTGTAAAAATCAAAAATGATTGGAAAAAGCTTTTTCATCGTGTAAAGCTTATCGATATCTGACTATAGTATACCTTTTTTGGCAGTTCTGAACTATCAATTTTAAGCAAGAAATTTATGTTAAACTTTATTTATAATTTTTGTAGTGTTTCTAAGAGGTTAAAATACATTTAACCTTTATAAGGGATATTTTCAAAAAACAAAGATCTTTATATAAAACTGTTTTTTTTTTTTTTTTGTAACACCTCAGCAAAGTTCATCCACAGAGAATTAAAATTAGTCACAAAATTTTTGTAAAATTTGAAAAAAAAGTAATACAATATTAAATGAAATAACCATTGATTGAACAATTTCAAGAATATGTTTTTTTTTAAATGGATTTGAGTATTAATATTTTGCCAATTAAAATATTAAGTAAAATAAATTGAGACTTTTATGTATTCTTTTGAAGCTTTTACGAAAATCTGAAAAAGTTTTCAGAATATATACGTATGTACATAGTTATTGTGTTAACACGTTCTTACACCAAGAAAATCTTTCCGAAAGTACAGAAAAATTTTCTTTTATTTATTCAAAGATTTCAGAACTACAAAATTTAAAAAAATCGAACGAACCATTAAAAATTAAAAAAAAAAAATAATTTCTTTTATCTTGAAAAGATGATTTTTTCAAAAAAAAAAATACTTTTTAAATTGCTGACCAGATAACACATACTCGTATATTGGAGATTTTAGAAATCTCTGTATTCAAAATCTGAATACATAGATTTCTTTCTCACTTTTTCTATCAAGAAGTGAGTATTATATAAGACACCCTGTATGTTGTAACCACCATTACGTAAGCATTGTGTAATTTTACCCAGGTACTGATCAAATCATAAGAGAAATCGGGAGTAACGAGTTATATGCGTGAATTAAGTTTTTGGAATTAAAAATATTTGTTCATATCTGTAAGTGAATATAGTAGAATTTTTATTACCATGATAAGTTTTTATCCAAAAAATTGTTATTCCAAATGTTAAGGGAGATGAAGATGTTTCACAACAATGTAATCCAAAAGATCATACTTTTTTGATTTTTTTTTTGTTTTCCAAAAATCGAATTAATTCAATTTTTTATCCATTTATGTCACTTTTCATTTTCACAAACAGTTACTTTTATGTAATGTCATTTTTGTGCAATCTAAAATACGATTTAAATAATTTAATAATTTTTTAACTCCGAAAATAACTTGATTTAAAAATTTTTCAATTTTGTTAATTAAGTTACAATTAGTTACAATTTTTTATTTCTTATAGTTCACTTTTAAAAAGTTAAATTTTTTCCCTTTTTTTTAATTGAAAGAAACTTAAAAAAAAAATTAAACTAAAACATAAAACACTAAAAATTAAATTAAATAAAAATCAAATATTTGTACAAATTCAACAAAATTATCCACCGCTTACTCCATGCAGACAGAGTTTTGTTCCTTGTTCTTGTCGAACTCTGTCTGAGAGCTATAAGCGATGTTGCATATTCCTTGAGCCACCAAAAAAAAAAAAGAAACAAGTATATTATGTATTGTTTATTAATTTATATACATATACACAGCTCAAAGCACAGAGGAGCATTTACCAAAAGGAGTACAATCTCACTAATTTACAAAAACCCCGGTTTTCATAGATTTTGCCACGAACATAAAAAAAGAAGTTACATTACACGACAAGAGCTCCAGGACGGCACTCACTCACTCATCCAGGACTAATCACAATTCACGGAACAGAAAGCACACAGGTACTATAGTAACATTTTCCATCTATGTACACGTTTTCGGAACAATTTTGTGGCACCTACTCATATATCACTGCACAGAGCTCGATAAGAGGATGTTGCGTTTCACTCCAACTCCCTTGAAGTGATTCTTTTCAAGGATATGAGCGGAATTGCCTAATATTCAATACAGTGCACCACACTGGATGGCTAGGACCGAAGGACTAGGTAAAGTCCGTACATAGAAGCCTCAACGGAGAGAACTATGCCAGCAGTTAAGCTTACAAGAAAAAAATCAACACTATCAGCGAGGAAATTTTCATTCTTCATAAGGACTAACATTGTGGTGAAAAGCACCCACCGTTCTGGAATCCTGCGCATACGGCGTAGTGAAAAGCTTATACACGGTTGCATAAAATAAATTCTTATACATAGCCCGGAATAGACTTGTAACTGTATCCATTCATTGGACGCACGTATTGGTATGATGGGGGTTGAACGCCCGGCCAATCTCAGGCGTGCTATAGGTGGAGCTCTAAATATTTACTTCAGATTTGGAATGCTGCTATTTCACTTGCTCCAGCTGGGATTTATGATTTTTGGGGCGAGAATTTCTGCCTGCTTGCACTGATTTTGGGAGCATTCCATGAAAATGTTAACGTTGCCATATTGAAGGAAGCAGCCATTTTGATTTTGCTAAATTAAAGACCCAACAACTGAAATTATAAGCTCCATAGAAAAGTTTTTCCATTGTTTTTCTTTTTCATCGTTTTGACAAAAAAAAAATGAAAAATGAAAAATGAAAAACCGGATATACGGGTGCTGCTTGGATACCAGAACAGAGGAAGATCTTATCGCATTTATTTGAGTTATAAGCTTACTTGCAGCTTCAAGGATTCCCCATATTTCCACGAAGTGTATTTTGTTATGGCATCAAATATGTTCGTACATATAAGCGAGACTGCAAAATTAAAATGGAGGATGAGCAAAGGCATTTGAATAATTTTATCACCTCCAGAAGATTGGTTTTCTATTGAAGCACATTTTCCGAGAAATAAAAAATATGAGTAGGTATAAATGTATGATTTGTTTATTTTAAAGTTTTTTAAATAAGAATTAATACACTTTTTTTAATTGATTTACTATTTAAAAACGGAATTAAGTGGACCTAGCCTTAAACTGGAGGTTACTTCGAGTTCTAGTTAAGCTGTATTCATATTCTGTCTATTTTTGGAAGGAATCAGGATCGAAAAATGACAATTTCCCGAAAAATTAGCACTTCAATTTTTGAACGACTGCTGAAAGAGGTACTAGGTATAGAATTGTTATCAAGTTCATTTTAATATTTTCATGAAAATTCGATAGAGGGTACGAAAGAAATAGTAAATTGACCAGTGTTTATCTATCGGGGCAATAAGAAATAAAAAAAAAAAAGAAGGAATGGGCATTTATTTCAGTTTAAATTTTATACCTGTAACCTAAGATGAAATGAATCCCAATTCCCAAAATAGAAATGAAAAACTTAATTCTGGCAAGAGGATCGTAAATTATTCCGAATATTTGGGAATTTTTATGTTTTTTATACTTTACCAAGGTCTTATTTTTGACAAAGTGCATTACAGGAATTGATTTGATTTGAATGCGGTGACATAATTATTGGAAATTATCAACCTAAGCATTTTTCGATTCTTAAAAATTGCTTTACAACTTGAAACTTATAGAAACAAATAACCCAAAAACACATAGAAAACATAGCACGAGAAAATTGATTTTTCACACTGATTAACGGCAAATTACTTAGCACTTAAATACTAAATCTAAGAAGTAAATACAACTTAAAAAACATAGAAAACATAGAACGATCAATTCTAAACTTTCAATCAATATATGTAAAAGAAATGTATTCGTTGGAGCGGTTTTTTAAAAACTAATTTTTAATACATATATAAAATGTTGGTAACATTAAAAAAAATTGAGAATTTATAAACCTTGATTCAATAAAATTCATCGGCCCGTTTTCAAAATACTGAACTTTCAAAAAAAAATAAAGTTTTTCTTAAATCCAAAATTTTCTTTTTTTCAAAATTCAATAAAAATTCTGACTGCAATCGGTTGATCCGTTAATGAAAAAATTGAAAATCGAAAAAAGTCTTATCTGGCACGTACTGTTTAACGGTTTTCGGTAAAAAAAATTTTTCTAGACTGATTTTTTTATCAAAATCATTGGAGCCGTGTTTAAGATAAACAAGATTTTTCTCAACGATTCTATGGCGATGGCAAGTACCGCTATTTTTTGAGCTAAACAAAATTTCAATTTCCCCTCTTGAGAATCACCAAAAAGCCCTTAGGTGCCATCACATCGTGCAAGTAAAGTACTTGCAACAAGTAAAGTGATTGCTGCACGTCAAACTTTCCCGGTGGGACGACCCGAAAAGAACTTCCAAGCAAGAAAGTAGTTGCTTCAAGTGATAAACTTGCAAGCAAGTACTTGCTTGTAGTTGCTACAAGTGACTCATTTGCAAGCAAGTATTTGCGTCAAGGAAAACTTGCCTGGTGTGACGACCAAAATAAAGGTACCGCCAATAACAGTTGTCAGTTAATTTTTTATCAGAAAGAAAACAAATCTTCTTTCTGCTCAAAACCATTTCCCCGTAAAAAAACTTCTGCTTCTAAATCTTGATTATTCACTTTTTATTTTTCATTTTTTTTCATTGTGTGCGGTGTTGGCCGGAATGGAGGGAACATACAATATTTTTTGTCAATTCCGAATGGCTAGATGAGAAGCACTTATTCATAACAAGTAAACTCTTGGAGGGTTTGTCAGTTCCTACAGCAGGCATTTTACTTGCTGGCTGGTGTGACTACTCTCTGCAAGTACTTGCACGAATATTTCAAAATCGAAATTTTTGAAATAACTGCTGCAAGTACCTTACTTGCACGGTGTGACGGCACCTTTATGTCCAAAATTGGAAGTTGATAGCATTGGCTTAGCCAAATTCAGATACAAACAGACAAACAGACAGACACACAGACACAATTTTGCCATCCACTTTTTTAGTGTTCTCTATCATTGTCATGTTATGTTTGATTGTTATCTCGAAATTTTTTTGGCACGAATCCTTAACTTGTCCCAAAGTACCTTCATCGTAAGTAAAAACATTGAACTACAGATTCAAAATTACCACAACTAATTACGGACAATTTTTCACTTATGTACTTATTTTTCGATTCGTCAAAGTTTCTTTGCTAACTTGACATTTATGTCTGTTTTCTAGATATTCATTTGAAATTTCATAACTTCTGTCAGGCATAACTTATCTTCATATTGAGTGTGAGACCTTCGTAACAGTGTTGCCGCTGCAAAAATTCAAAAGGGGTCCCAAAAAGGGTCACAGGACAAAAAAGGGCCCCATTTAAAAAATGCCACGGGTCCTGGATACAAAAAAGAGGCCATTTGGCCATAAAGGGCCAAATGGCAACGCTGCTTCGATTCATACCTTGTCAAATGCTTGCGGCACATCCAAAAAGATCGCAAAACAAATTTACTTTTTTTCTCAAGAGCTCTCTCAATGACGTCAGTAATTCTATGCACTTGATTAATAATTGTGGAATGCTTGCTTCTAAATCCGAACTGATAATAATCCGGGTTTCAATAATTTGTCTTCAATTATATCGGCTGCAGGCACAGTAGAAGTACTCTTTCAAAAAGGTTTGGTATTAAAGACGTGAAATCGTCCTGTTAGAATTCTCCTTACTTTTTTTTCATGAGATGGTTTGTCAGGTTTCAAACCATTATGACTTTCAAAACATTCCATTTGCTTGGAATCTATTCTAGACTTAAAGTGACATTCATTATGTAAAGGAGGCTAATTAATCTCTTACGAGGGGAAATTTTTATAATTTCTAGTGTGATTAAGTCATATTCTGAAGTTTATACATTTAAGGGTAATTGTCAAATACCATAGCTTTTTCTTTGTCACTCTAAGACGTTGGAAGTTTTAGTTTTTTGTTACTTTTATAATCTGTTGTTAGATTTTCAAGGTAATTTTGAACAAATGTCTTTCAGCAGGACTACCTGTAACATTAATATGGTCTGGTTTCCTCTCACCCCAAAAATATGTTGCGAGCTCTCGGTCTATAGGCTTTCTACATCTGGCCCTTTCCAATATATCTCCAGTGTCCCCCAAGGCAGTACGTACTAGGCAAGGGCCTATTCATTCTTATTTTTAACGTTATTTTTATATGTTCATCAAATATTCTTCTATTTCACTGTTTTTCAACAATATCTTCGCTGGTTTTCAGTCAAACATTTTTTGGATCTTCTCAAATACCAAATGATCATTTTTTCATTTAAGCGTATTAAATTTTCATATCTACCTCCTCTAAAATCAACTCATATTATTATTTTATTATGTGACTAGTAGCTTAATTTTCTCCCTCATATAGACTAGGCGGTATATAATAATCATCACTCTGTAGATTTTTGAATTAGACTTGTATTTGAAAAGTACTTGAAATGGACATCTACTTGAAAAGTACCTGAAAATGTACAGGGCAGTATTAAAGTACAAAGTACATGTATTTACTTGATACTTGGTGTTTTCCAAGTAACAAGTACATGGTATTTGTACTTTTCATGTAGAAGTACAAGTACATTGTACTGGGTACTTGACTGGTACTTGACTGGTACTTGAACTTAAGTCCTAGGCCCAAGGTCTTTGAATAATACAAATTAAGTGTACATTTTAGAAAAAACGTATCAATTGGTAATGAATACTAAGCCAATTTTGCAAAGTGTATTTGTTTTCGAAACCGTATTTTGATATTGTAGTAGATCCCTTCTGCGCGAGTTGTTGCATTTTCACTTTCATACGGTAATATAGGCATTGTTCAAGGTACATACGTACATATTGAACTTTTTTTATTTATGTGAAATAAAACAAAACTTGAGAAAATATGCAAATACGGGACAAATATTTAAGCCCGGGACACTAGTACGTCCTGGGTTTCTTAAAAAATAAACCGGGACAGGCCTTAGAAATATGGAACAATCCCGGGAAACCTGTATATTTGTAGGTAAGGTACTATATGCACGTAATGCATTTTAAAAAAAATTGAACTCGAGATTTTGATCAGACTGGTCATTACAATGATATGGGGAAGACCAAATGGTCTCACAATTCGTCTGTCTATCTGTTCCGCTTTAGCCCTGTCGGCTGGATTGATTTTCTTAAAACTTGGTACATAGACGTTTTTTCCATTTTGTAAAGAACTAAAAACAGCGGTAGGGTAAACTGTCCAACAGTGAACCAATTTCCAAACTATTGGCTTTAACTTCTAGGGGCTTAAAGGTGTTTTATTACCTTTATATTAAAATAGAAATTAATTCAAAAAGGTCATGGAAAATAATAGTTTTAGTTTTTTTTGCAGAAGTTTATTAACTGGTTCACGATGTAACAGGGGATGGAAACAGTGAACCACTGCATGTTACCCATTGAATCATTGATATTTGCTTATCGTAACGATTAGAACGAAATTATCAAAAGTTGTTAAATATAAAGGATTATTCTTATCCAATGAAAATGCAAAATGCAAAATCGTAAATTATTCAATAAAAAGTCATAAAAAAACTATCTTAGACTTCGCATATCTTTGTTTTTTGCTAAGTGAAAATCTAAGCAAATTATATACTAGAAACTATAAATAAAAAATAAAACCTACAGTAAAATTTATATTTCCTTGGTTGCATCGTGGTCCACTGTATAATTTTTTAAGCTGGTTCACTGTTGGACATAGTGTCTTTTTGAAAAAAAAAATATTTTTATAAAAAAAAGTAAAAGACTATTTTACGTTATCATTCTTTTAAATTTATAATAATATCCACAATTTCAAAGTATATTCAACAAATCTCTCTAGACACATTACTTTTCCATCAAGAACACAAGAAAAAAAATACGATTTCTCATTTACCAACCAGCAGTTTCACAGATTCCTGTTCTACGCAAGTACCCATAGTCTAATAACTTCAACTTTTTAGTATGTTCAAAAGGAATTAAAACGCGGTTATTTCTAGATTTTTTTTCAATTTTGTCTAAAGTTCAGTAAAGTAGAAAACTTGGACAGTCTACCCTAACTGCCATACAATTTTTCTTACCAACATTAGAAAATCTTATTTATCTCAAAAATGGCTACACAACTTTTCTTAAAAAAAATAATTATTAGTAAGGGCCACCCACCTTAGTATAAGAAACCATTTTTCAAAAAATGGTTATTAATGGTTTCAGATATGGTTCTATTTTATTTCCAATTTCCTTCAAAACAGTTATTTTGATTTCAAATTTTTGTATGCAGAAGCTTATAAGCAATGTTAATTGTTTTTTTTAGCCGAAATTTTCCAAAAAATTTGTTTTTGATTTTTAAGGAATTTTTAATTTTTTTTTGAAAATTAAATATTATGAAAACTACCTTGTCAATTTTTATAAAACTCGCTATTTAAAGTTTTTTTTTTCAAAAAAAAAAAATTATTAAAAATGTTTAAATTTTTTTGTTGAAAATTCGTATTGTCAAAAACGGGCTTACGATTGTTTTTTTGAAATTTTTTTTTATATGGAGGTAAATCAATACTTAAGATTTGCATGCCAAAGTTTTCATTAAAAATGTTTTAAAAATTTAATATTTAAAAATTATTTTTTAAGAAAACCTTGCAAATTAAATTGTTTGCATATCCTAAATATTTTATTTCATCAAAAATTAAGATGGTGTTCTTTTTTCATTTCAAACTCTCTAAGAGGTTGTTTTAGAAATTTAAATATCGTATTTCATTTCATACTTTTGAACATTTTTCTCTCATTATTTCAATCTCTTTACACGGAAAGAATTCTTGGATCAGATCACGAAAAATGAGCTGCAAATTTCGAAAAATGAGGCTCGAGATTTTTTAATTTACGAATATTTGTTTGCAATTTGCAAAACTGAGCGAAATGAAGAATGTTGTTGTTGAATGTTGATACTCAAAAATCGCAAATCAACACTCGTAATTAATCGCAAATTGATCCAAATATTCCCCAATTGCACAATTAAATTGAGCCTTAATTAATTAATAAAACAAAAAAAACTAGATCAGAACAGAGCAGAACAGCACAAGGGTGTGGAAGCTGTCAAAACAAGAAAGAACAGAAAAGTGCAGCTTTGTGTTGATGGGATTGGCCGTTGCATATCAACTGTGAAACTTTTAAATTTAAAAATGTTTGAAATGTTATTTTTTCCATTAATTTTCATTTCGAATTTAGTATCAATTTACCCTTTTTATATTCTTTTATGTTATTTCTTTAATCTTAATTCAAGCATATTATGAAAAGTAATTCTGTGATAAATTGTAGCTTATTATTATCCTAAACAAAGAAATCAGCTAATACTTTGACATTTCTCATTCACTTGCTCCACCTCAAAAGTAGATGCAGAAAATATCGTTCTCAACTGTTGTGAAAAAACATCATGGAACATGGAACACGAAATGACAGAATATAGATCACACCTTTTTTATATTTTCTATGTGACCAACGAGATATTGTCTACGAACTGTCAAGCACGTATTTGCAATCCACATCATGCGCTTTCCACAAATCTGCAAATGAAAAATTGGCTCGAATTCCACCTCAAATTTTTGTGCACCCATTTTACTGGTTTACACTGAAGTGAAAGAAATGTCAAAATTCATACAAGGCATTTTAAAATCAAGCTTGAATTTTTATTATAATTGGATTTTGTACCCATTCAATGTCAAAATTAGTACCTGGAAAGTAATATCAGCGAATATCAGCTCTGAGCTCTAGCAAGTATTGAACATCAAGAGCAAGTGCATATAGATTCTAATAATCGCAATGGCTGCTGTAACTTCCGTAGTGTATTTCAGTTATACAAAACAAGGACCTAAGAATTTTCACTAAAAGTCATTTGATTTTTTTTTTTTGAAACCTCATATTTACTTAAAAAAAAAAATTTTTGGTTTTACTTCAAGATTTTCGCGGAATCCTGAAGATAAGTTCACGGAAACCTAGGGTTGTGCGGAACACAGTTTAGGAATCGAGGCATTATCTCATCAAGAAGTAAATTGTGATAAGAAAGTCGTAATTAACGATTTTATTATTGGTGAATTGCAACTATTCTCATGAAGTTACAAATTCCGAACAAAAAATCGTAAATCAGTAATTGTGCAATGTGAATTATAAAATTTTTATTTTGTATTTTGCTATTTCAAAGAACAAGCTTGAATAATGAATTTTAATTGCAAATCACGAAAATCTAATTTTGTAAATTGCTACGTTTTGAAGGTTTAATTACCATTTTTTGTATTAATTTGGGATCAAAATGCTTTGATTTACGAATAAAACTTGATTCGTAAATTGCAACTGTAAGTTTTACAAGTGGTGATTTTTCAATTCTTTCCGTGTATACATTATGTTCTTAAACCTTCAGGTCTTGAACATTAAAGTGAGTTCGTACTACCATGTCGTGCATTTTATTTTCTTAAAACATACATTAGAATCGTTTGAAAAATAATTAGAAAAAATACTGAGTTTCTAAATTAAAGGTCTTTGTGATGACTAACGTTCCATCAATAAAAATCCAGGTAGCAAACTACTATATTATTATTATTATTATTCTATATAAGATTGTATCCTTGAGTCAGCAATACTACCATTTTATGATTGTCCTATTGAACCCCTTTTTAATGTTAACAATAAACTTATTATTGGGTATGAAGAAGTCCTAATAGTATTAAATACATCATATCTCTTTTTTACCAGCAAAGGTAGACATAACCAGGCTATCTTCCCCTCAAACCAAGAAAATAAGTTTAAGGATCTCATTTAGATTCCATAGAAATTCTGATAAGCACTGTGAACAGCCTCATCGAGGACGATGACGATGACGATGGTTAGTCGCCCTTTACAACCCAAAGTCAAAAGCATATCTCTTTTTTTTCATTCAATTTAATTTCAGGAATTGAAATTCATTTGTGCTGACTCAAGATAAAAATCAAGGGCATTACATTAACGCTGTCCTTAAACGGTTCTATTAGATGATATAATGGGGATGATATTTAGCAAACGAAAAAAAATCACTTTAAAGGGTGCGTGCAGCTAGCATCAACCGTGCGTATTCAAATGAGAAAATATCTTCGAGTTAATTTAGCGCTATGAAGTTGAGAATAGTTAACTTGGAAACAGTTACCAAGGTGATTTAAATGAAATTCCACAAACGAATGAAGGATTTGACTGCGAGTATATGTTGCGCCAAATTAATTATATTGATCATAAGGTTTTCTAAAAGTCTCATGTAAAATGTTAAGGGACTTAGGATTTTAAGCATATTCTGATTGAAATTATGTGAGCCTAAAATAAGAATCAATTTTAAAGAAGTCTTAAAAGTACCTATACATTTTATACAAACGTGTAGGCAATTCCAAATGAAAACCAATGTACTATTAGATCCCTTCACTTTCCTTCCGACATCAAATAAAGCATTTTCTCTTAATTGCGAAAAAGTACCTAAAAATCATTAATCTTAAGTATAGTGTCTGCCAATACCTTGGATCATAAAAAAATTTCTTAAAAAAACCATGCCAGTGAGCATTTGAAAACTTATGTACACATTTGTTGACCACACAAAACAAAAGTTCTTTTTCTTTCAAATTTAAAGGACACTCTAATAAAAAAAATAAAACAGAAAAGTAAGTTGAGTTCTTTTCGCAATTCCAGTATTATAAATTGAACCTCGTTATCATTGGTCACACAGCGAAGAGTCATTTCTTTCATGATACATCAAGGGTTGATTTATGATTGTCCATTTTGATAAGTGTACTCTACGGATGTATAGATGTTAACTCGAAATACCTAGCTACCATGACAAATGTAACTGAGAATGTGACACTTTGCCTTTTTCCAAAAAATATCATTAATCTCCAAAGTGAATTTAAGGATAAGTAACTGAAATTTCACATACGCTCGATAAGAAAATTGATTTGAAGATAATAAATTTTCCTTAACAATGTTCCTTGTAAAATTTCTCACTGGATATGGGGTTGAGTTACATTTAAGGACATTTAGTAAGCTAAATGAAAAATAGAAAGCACTGTAATTAATTCCATTTACATAATTATAAGCGATTACCGTGATTCGTTTAATGGACTCCCAAAAGAAAGAACAATAATATAAAATAGTCTTCGTCGACGTTGTTATGCAGAGACAATGCGACAACGGACGAACGCCCGCCGCCGCCGGCGATGATGGAAAGATAGACAATGCTATTGTCGAAATCCATAAAATGTTTAAAGCTTCAATTAATACATACGATGGTGGGTGCGCGACGTTCCATCATCAACATCAACCCTTTTAGTGTTTGAATCCATTATCACTCTGTGACGTTACGCCTCAAACCTCTGCCGCAGCAGGTTTGTATGGACGCTTTGTTCAGTTTTGTAAAACGAAAATGTGCACATCAAAATCCAACCACCCACCACAACACCCTAGTGATTGGTATAGTATAAGGACTATGTAGTTTATATGGGACTTAAAGATTCCACACACACACCTCACCTCAAAAGAAAAGTGTCCTTGGTATTTATTTTGTCATCAGGAAAAACATCCCCGTTTTGTAATATGAGAAAACTCATGCAACATGCTAATAATTGAACTCAACAAATACCTAAAAGGGGCTACAGTGGTTTTCTCTATGGTTGCGGATAGCTAAAGGAATTGGGAATTTGGTTTTTTGGAAATTGAAGTAATATGCCGCAATAATAGTCTGATGCACGAGAATTATTATGAGTTCTTAGATGAGGGAAAATTTTTTGCTCAGAATATCTACATATATGGAGGATTTCATACCTGTTTTATTGAGTTTTTGAAAGTGGTTTTGGAATACACTAAAATAAAAATGGAATTATAAAAAGTCGATTACCCAGGTGGTAATTGCCTAGCCCCATAAATAAAAGTAAGTTTATATAGGTACCTATAATTTGAATAAATTAAATAAAATTTGTTCTTTAAATTGCCCTAACAACGTCTGCAGATATTGAGAGGTGAAGAATAGGGGTTAGGTACGGGAGCCCGTTTTTGAGAATCCTGTTTTTTAAACCCCACCTTTAGGATTCCGTTTTGTAAATAATTTTTTAAGTCCTGGTTTTTTATATAACCGTTTTTAAAACACCAATTTTTAAATTCCCGTTTTTATAACCCAGCTTTTCAAATCAACACAAAATTTGATTTTAAAAATTGTGTGATTTTTAAAATAAATACACTATGTGAATTTGAATATCGAGATTATAAAAACGGGATTTTAAAAAACGGAATAGGAATCATAATCAACAATACAATCACATATTATTTTAGACAGATTCAAAGAAAGTTATTGTAGGGAATTTTTCACACTCGAATTGGCTCTACATAATTCAACGCTACACGAGTTAGGGCTGTGACAATACGCTAGTTGTTCTTTTTTAATAAGGTACATGTCTACCATATCGTTTAAAGTTGTTGTTACTCTTCCTTTGCATGAATTGATTTTCAATTCAAAATAGCTTTTTATAAGGCCTTTAGTCCTATAATTTGGAGTTTTGGCCGGAAAACTCACTTCGACTCATTAGTGACATAGTTAAGGCCTTTGTTATACGCAGTTGTGTTGTAGTCAATTCAGTTGGATTGATTTTGCTTTGTGACCTACTCTAACGAAAAAGTTTATTAGCTTTTCTTTCAAATTGGTGTTTGTAACTATATCAAAAAGAAAAAACTCATGGCCACATTTCTTTGATTTTGTTTCGACTATTTCACTCATTGCGCTCACTTTTAAGAACTTGCACTTTTTCCACGTTTGTGAAGTTAGCAGGGCAACTTTCACCCAAACAAACAGGACCTTGACTGGAATTTGCATTTTTTTGTTTGCATTTCTTTTCCCGATTTTGCCAAATGAGGGTGTAATCGAGTGATCTGCTAACTTTACAGTGAAGTTAGCAGGTCACATAGTGTAGCAGGAACCAAGCATGCTAGGAACTTGCAGAAGGGATCCAAATTGCAGTTTTCTTTCATTTTTTTTTTTTCATTTCATATAGGCTACTTCAAAATGTTGAAGTCCTTTTTTTTTAAAAAAATTTCATACTGACTTGCAAACTTTATAGTGAAGTTAACCAGTATCAATTTTTTTTTTCCAAATTTAGGACTTCAAACTTTAAACCTAGCCTATCGTTGAAATGCAAAAAAAAAACGCAAATTTGGAGAACTACAACAAGTTCCTAGCATGCTTGGTTCCTGAGATACACTATGTGACCTGTTAACTTCAATGTGAAGTTAGTAGGTCACTCAATTTACACCCTTATTTGGTGAACTGCAATTTTTTTTTAATCAGTTAAAAGGAAAAATTATGAATTATAAAAAAAAATATTTAGGTACAATTTTAAAATTAACACCAATGCACAAAAAAAAGGAAAGACTAAAAAATCTCTGTGTGGGAAACTTCAAACACTTGTTAACGTTAACCAATTTCAATATAGCCCAGGAAAAATAGACAAAAAAATGGCAAAACTACGAAAAAATTCCGACAAAGCTGAATTTTGGTAGAGAGCTTTGTTTTGACGGCTTAAGCATTTCCTGAAAAGTTCAGGGAATTAGGGCCAGGGTTTAAATTTTTAGGGGGTTGGAGAGGTTAAAATTCAGTTTTTTCTTAATTTCTCAAAAACTATAATATTTTTTGAAAAAAATGTGAAATACAAATTGTAGTTTATGTCATTCTACACAAAAAATATTAACATACTTTTTTTCATACAAACAATCGATTCTGAGAAAATCATGCAAGAACTACACGGTGGAGTAAATTTTGTCAAAAAATGAACTAAATTTTCATTATTCGATGAGCTAAAATTTTTATACAATTTGAGTTTGCCTACATCTCCTCTTAATAAAACCAAGATTTTGGGGAGCCCAGGGTAAGGGGAACACTGCCATCTTGAAAAAGAAACTGATTTGGTTTTTGTTCAGCATATCGATGAAATTTCCTCTTACAACAAAATCATAAAAGAATAATATTTAGACAATAAAACTATCTAAGAAATGAGTTATTGACCATCTCTATGGGATAATTAATCTTGAAGTTCTATCTTGTCAAATTAACACTTTTGATTTAGTATTGTAAATGGATAAATAACATTGGACAAATAGCATTTTTTTCAAAAATCTAATGAGTCTATATTAATGTTTATAAAATGTTGGTCAAAAACTTACAACACTTTTTTTCGTAGGGGCAATAGATTTTGAGAAAAACGTGCACAAACATTACAATAAAAGCTTTTCACTGTACTGATTTTTTTTCTTCATTTTGCCTTGGTAAAATAGGTAATGAGTGCGTTAGTGCACGTTTTTCTCAAAATCTATTGCTTCTACGAAAAAAAGTGTTGTAATCTTTTTTGACCAAAATCTCATAAGCATTAATATAAATTCATTAGTTTTTTGAAGAAAAATTATATATTCTGAGATATTAACAAAAAACCGTTATTTGTCCATTTACTTTACAAAATAAAAAGTATTACTTTGATATGCTATAACTTCAAGATTAATAAACAAACCATTAATGGCTCAGTTTTAAGATAATTTTATTGTCTAAATGTTATTCATTCATGATTTTGTTGTAAAAGAAAATTTGGAACAAAAACCAAATCACTTTCTTTTTCAAGATGGTAGTGTTCCCCTTATCCCGGGCTCCCCAAAATCTTGGTTTTATTAAGAGAGATGTAGCCAAACTCAAATTGTACAAAAATTTTAGCCCATCGATTAATGAAATTTTAATACTTTTTTGGACAAAATTTACTCCACCGTCACCGTGAAGTTCTTGCATGATTTTCTCAGAATCTATTGCTTGTATGAAAAAAAGTATGTTAATATTTTTTGTGTAGAATGACATAAGTTACAATTTGTACCTTCACATTTTTTTCAAAAAAAACTTATAGTTTTTGAGAAACTAAGAAAAAACTGAATTGTACCCCCTTTCACCCCCCTTAAAAAATTAAACCCCAGCTCAAATTTACGGAACTTTTCAGGAAATACTTTAGACGTCAAAACAAAGTTCTCTACCAAAATTCAGTTTTGTCGGAATTTTTTCGAGGTGAAAGTCTAATTTCCTTAAAATAAAATTTAAGGCTGATTTTTAGTTGCGATATCTAGGTACTATATGGCAAGTTATGCATTCGAATTCGAGATTTTAATTAGAGTTGTCATTACGATGATAGGGAAGACGAAAAAAGTGGGTCTCGTCATTCAATCTGTCTGTCTCTATGTCTGTCTGGCTGTTTGTCTGTCTACCTGTTCAGCTACAGCCTAAACAGCTGAATCGATTTTCTTTGAACTTGCTACAAAGTGTTTTTGGTAATTAAGCCTACAGGTTTTTTTTATTTTTTTTAGAACTAAAAATAACAGTACTTGCCATACAATTTTGTTTAGCAATTTTACAAAATCTTATTTTTCTCCTAAGCAATGCTAAAAAATTGTTGTTTTTTTTTTTTAATCAAATATGATATGGTCGATTTTTATAAAACTCGGTATTTAAGTGTTTTTTTAACACTTTTAAAACATTTTACGAAAAAACTTTTATGAAAAAATAGCAGTATAGCAGTATCTTCCATACAAATGGTATAAAAAACCATTAAGGAAAATATTTTGTTTCTTAAAAATGACTTCTATTATTTTAAAAAAACTTTTTCTGTATGCTAAAATTAGTGAGATGTACTACCAAAAATTATTTAAATTAACAAATAGCAACTATTTATAGTACTTCTCATATAATGTTTTTTTAACTTTGAATTTTCTCGTTATCGGCTGAACTGATTTTGATTTTTTTTAAAAACAAATTTCAAAAAAGGTGAGTTATTATTATTATTATAGATAAATTATAAAATTCGCCTTTGACTATACATTTAAATTCCATTAACAATAGTCAGTTGACTTTTTGTATTATATTTATAATCATTTTTGTTTGAAATATTGGATTCAAATAGCCTTTTACGATACTAATTATTTTTATTTACAAAATAATATTTTATTAAAAATCAAAGCGTACTAATTGTAAAATATTAAACTCATTTTTTGCACTATAAAAGGTGAGCCAAAATTAGAACTAAATCACTTTTAGTTTGACCAGGAAACTGGTAAGTAATATTACACAAGTATTCTCAAACCGCTTTTTATTACTTTTCTAAGAGTCTCATTGTTGATGTCTTTTTCCTTCTGCAATTACTGCGGACTTCGGACTACATAATAGCAAGGGAAAAAGGCCCAGCTTTGCAATTCATATACAAATATTATTGTTAGTAGTTTTTTTTTTTAATCTTTAAACTTTAAAGGTAAATTTCTGAAATGTGAAATGTCTGTAACTTTATATGGAATAATGCACATTGTAAATTTCACAGGGCCCGGGTTAATTATTTACCTGATTTTTGTTTGTCTGAGTGTAGATTCAAGCCAGTGACCAAAAGGCATCTACCTTGATATACAAAACACTCAAAGAACATTTTATTTTCCTTAGTCATTTACTGGCAATAAGGGGTATACCTGGCGTATATGTGATATAAAACTATCATTTCTCGCTGTAAGAATTTTGATAATTAATGTCAAACTTTATGGAACACTGACATCGTAGAAAGTAAAATATACAAGATTAATTGTAATTTTGGTAATCAAATATTTTAGTTTTAATGATTAACTATCACCTTTTATCTGATTAGAACATCTTTAGGGCACTCAGAGTGCCATACAAAATGGGTCAGCCAAATTATTTAAAATAAATACTACCTAGCAACAAAAATTCAACTATACAAGGTATTTTTTGTCTTCATTTTCTCAAATTTAACAAAAATACCTTGAACAGGCTGCCAAGCTCATGATCTGTGATACAGGGTAAATGATTGTAAGTGGATATCATTACAAGCTGAGGCTCAAATTTCCTTTACGACATCCCGAATTTTGATACGCGGATGGGCTCATTCGATAGGTATTCACTAAAAACACCAATTATCACAATTTTAGGGTGTGGAAACATTTATAAGTATTTTTAATTGATTTTTAGACATTCATTTTTTCCATACAAAATGCATGGAAAATAAATAAAGACTCAAATGTCATTGCATGCCAAGTATTGCCAGATGTGGTTTTGGGATGTTTTCTGTTAATCCATGTTTTTAAATGCAAAAGAAACTTTTCATACACTAAACCTTGCCTCACACCAAATCATATAATGAGCCCAAGCAGGGGGGTTGCATACCTCATACCTCACCGTTTATACGCAGTAATGCTGGGTGCCAGCACTGTATTTATATAAACAAGTCTTAAATTTCCCGCAAAATTTCCCAAAATAAAAACACATGGGAAACAAATACGTGCCTGGCAATACAAAACAGACCATTTGACATTTCTTTGATTTGTAATTGAAATGGAGTATTTTTCACATCCTTTTTTTTGCAAAACAAAAAGTTCTAAAATTAATTAAAAATACTTATAAATGTTGCATCTCCTTAAAATTGTGATATTTAGTGTTTTCTAGTGATAATCTATCCAATAAAGATATCCGCGTTTCCAAATTCCTGGTGTAAAAAGTGCACTTCGGTAAAAAAAATACCCGATTTTCAAAATTTTCAAAATTTTTCAATTGCATTTAGGGGGGTTTCCTCACCTTAAGATTTGGAATTTTTTTGTAATTTTTGTCTGGCAAGTTTTTAATTAAATTATATTTTAATTCCGTGAGGTTATTAATTCAAATATTTCACATTACAATTTCTTTGAAATTTCATCTTTACAGAAGTTGTATTCTGTTTTTTCTGCAGAGCGGACGTACATTTTTTGAAGTTCTACATTGTAAATTTTTAAAAACAAAACACAATTTTTGATTACAAAATTCAAAAGAGGGCTATAGCCTTTAAACTGCATAGACGTTTTTTTTTATGAAATTTTTTCAAACAGAGTTCTTTCCATCGAAAAAAGGTACAAATAAAATATATCTTTCTACTTTTCCATCAACAAAAAGAATAGAAAAACTTAAAAATCAATTTAATAAGTTAGCCATCTTTGAAAAAACAATATAACCTTCGAATAAATCTCCCATTTTCATTTACAAAAAGGGCACTTGCCTTTATGTTACATGGAAATCACATATATTTAGATATTATGTATCCATGCATATTCTACAAATAATTGTTACAGGTAGGTATAGAGATAGATACAAATAAATTAAAATAAAAACAAGAGTTTTGGTAAAAGCTTTTCATGCGCAAGCTTACATCAGAGCAATTAAAATCCACCCTGCAGACGTATATATACATTCTCACCACAGTCCCACACACTGTGTACTTACCATCACAAAATCGGGGTCGTGTCCTATATAAAGATCAGTTACAAATGTATCTTATTTTTATAAATATGTACACATTCATATTTACCTGAAATTGTTGATGTGTACAAAAGTTGAATATTCTTTGCGCAAATGGTAGGAATCGGAAGTAGGATACCAAAAAGAGTGCTTTTCAAAGGCTTTTTCCAAATATACATACAAAGGAGGAGTTTTCACATCCAGGGTAAACATTTTTCGCAACAATTTTTATTTTTGTTTAGTTTGTTAAGAAAATCAAAGTCTAAGTAGGTGTATGTGTGCAGAGAATCCTTATAAAATTATATAATGTTTGTGCGGAAAACATAAAGATTTTGCAGTAACAATGTGGTGGCGAGAGAAATGCGATAAGAAAATTATGAGCTAATAAGGATGGTTAAGGGATTTTATAACCTTTACATTGTGTCAAAAATGGTGATGTTTAGTTGTTTAGTTCAAATGTAGGTGTTGCTTCGTTTATTTGGTATTTATGTTCGTTTTGTTTAATATTATAGCGAAAGGTCATTTTTCTTAAATCATTCAAAAACCTTTTAGATAGATACAAAAAAGATTCATTTAAAAAAGGGACGATATATTCTGTGACGATGAAGTGAATAACCTACTTAAATGTTATTTGCGAATTTGTTCAACGGTATTTTTCAAATAAAGGATATTGATTTTATTAAAAATTACTACGTGTGATATTTTGATAAGGACTAAAAACATTTTTTCTCTTCTATATTGGAAGTCATCTAAAGTTTTTGTTAAATAAAGTTCTCAATCGTGATTATTAGGAATCGACCTTTGACTGCGCCATTGATCCAAATTGTTTCTTTTGTACGGTGAAAATGCCATAATTCAGTTTTTTTTTAATAAAATCTCAAAATTGTTAGTTTTAAAAATTGTAGCTCATAAAATTCTAAGTTCTTGCCCAAAAAATATAATGAATTGATGATGATTATAAGTTAGAATGTCAATTTTTTCAAAACATAAATATTATCTACACACAAAATTAAATTTTCTCCTTTTCACCTTAATAAGTCAGGACTATAAGTAATGGGTGTTTTTTTTTTAGAGGTACAGAACTTTGAAATGGAATAAAACAAAGATTTTTTTTTTTAAATTGACATGAAATTAACTTTATTCGAAAGATAATCTTCTAGCATTATAATTTAAATATAATTTCTGGCATATGATAGTCACGGTTGGCTGGGATGTAGTCTAATCTGTAGGTCCAATTTTCAATGACTTCTTCCAACATTTGTGGCCGTATATCGGCAATAACACGGCTAATGTTGTCCTCCAAGTGGTCAATCATTTCGGGGTTACCGACGTAGACTAGCCAATTCACATTTCTTGACCAAAAATATAGTCAAGTGGCGTTAAATCGCACGTTTTCGGAGGCAAATTTACGGGTCCGTAACGTGAAACTATGCGGTTACCTAACATTCCCTTCAATAAATCAATTGTGGCTCGAACCACACGTCTCGTTGAAACCACAGTTTCTTCACATCATGGTTGTTCAATAATTGTGGTGAACGAAAAAGTCAGTAATCATGGCTCTATAGCGGTCCGGATTGACTGTAACGTTCTGGCCAGCATCGTTTTTAAGGAAGTACGGACCTATTATTTCCCCAACCCAGAGCACACCAAATAGTGAGTTTTTGTGGATGTAATGATGTCTCAACATACACTTGAGGATTATCATCACTCCAAATACAGCAGTTTTGTTTATTGACGTATCCATTCAACTGAAATTGAACTACATAGCTTATACAAATTAGCGCGATACGTATTTCGACCAGAACCATGATTTTTAAAATAAATTTGCACAATTTGGAAGCGTTGCTCAGGCGTCAGTATATTCATGTTGAAATGCCAAACCAAACTAAAAACAAATCACTTGAAACCTGACAAAATGGCCGCCAGTTAAAATAGTGATGCCAAATTAAATTTCTATACCTCTAAGAGAAACACCCTTTACTTGGCTCAGTCAGTGAGCCATTCACATAAGATACACAGTAGTTCTGATATTCGGCCGAATTGAATCCGTATGGATTTAAAAAGGGAAAACAAAAGGATACCCCAATTGAAAACTTTTTAGTAATGGTGAATTGCGCACAATAATAGTTAAAATAGGCAAAAGAAATGGATTCACATTCCAAAAACCGCCATGTTTTTGACGTTTTCAATTCAATTCAATTCCAGTATCGACTGATCTTTAGGTCTAGCTTGTTTCAGTAATTGGTCCGCCATAGATTTTTTTTAGGGAATTTTTAAAAGTCTTCAAGTTTTTTATGGGAAATTTGTTTTTTCTCAAGCTCAGATGGTATACAATTTTTGCATATTTCCCATGAATGAGGTGCCAAAAATTGCTATGACCTTGAAAACTTTTAAAAATACACTTAAAAAAAAAATCTATCGCTGACCAATTATTGAAACAAGCTGACCTTTTATATAGATCTAGTTATCTTTCAGATGGTAAACAATTTTTGAAAATTTCCCATAGATAAGGTACCAATAATCGCAATGACCTTGAGTTTGTTATAAATTCATTAAAAATTTGTTAAAAAATATGTATGGTTGACCAATTACTGAAAATAGCTGACTTTTTATGACCATGAAGTGGCCTTTCAAATGGCATACCTAATTATTTGAAATGACCCAAATGAGGTGCCAAAAGTTTTTTTTGTGAACTGGAAACGAATTTTGAAAATTCAAAGAAAAAAAACTATGGCTGACAGATTATTGCAAATAGTTGACCTTTAATCACGATCTAGAGATCTTTTGGATAGTACCTATACTTTTTTGTAAATTTCCCTTATATGAGGTGGAAAAAATTGTGACTTTAAGCTTTCATTACAAGTTATCTAGGGCTGACCAATTTCTAGGACTAGTTGACCTTTTCTGACCAATTACATGGCATTCTCAAATATCAAATTTCCCATATATGAGGTGCCAAAGGTCCAGAGCCTGGATTCTTGGGAAAATAAATATGTATGCAAACAAATTTCAAAAACTTTTAAGGAAAAATTTTTAGTAAGTTTCGATTATTTCTATTAGTTCTTCCAGCGTTTTAAAATAATGAAAGGAGACCAAACTTTATAGGTGTATTCAAGGCGAACAAAACGTTAAGTGATGGGAGCAATATTTTACAAAGCCAAGTCCTGGGTTGGTTTCAAGAATAATATGCTCGTGTGTATCAGGAAAAAGATATCTCGGCCACTATTTGTACAAAATACGATAGTGTGAGGGAATGGTTATTGTTCCCGATGTAAAATAGTTTCACATTTCTTAGTAGGCTGTATTAATTTTAGCCTACAGAATTTTTCACCAAAATCGAAGGAATCGAAAAAAAATTAGACTATTTTAACACAGGGGCCAAATTACCGTTTGAGTGACCCAGTGAGTGAGTGACATCAATTATCGTAAGAAAACCGTAGAAAATTGCTGAAAACATATCAGTAAGCCCAAACTCAAATAATTCAGTTACAACTCGAAAGCTGATGTGGTAATTAGGCTCCAAGTTTTAAACAATTATACTGTAGATTTCATTCTTTTATTATTTCCGAACAAAAGTTAAATATTTTTCTAGAACTTTTTAGAAATTCTTTAAAGACCGCTAGGTATAATGAGTTTTAAAAAATATCAAAAATATTTTTTTTTAATATTTTGAGTTTTTTAACAAAAAAAAAAAAAATAATGAAATACATAGATGTACAAAAAATCAAAAATAAATCTTAATGTAATTTAAAAATTTTTTGTATACGATTTTATTAAATCTCTTTAGGAGCTTCTTAATAAGAAAAATTTACAGATTGCACTCCTTGAGTAACGATGTGGACATTGAAAATGACTTATTTATGCTACACAAATCTTTAGTTTTTATAGTTTATAATCTTTCTTATATTTTGAATGTTATCTTTACCAGTTTTCAAACTCACCAATGGAGACATACTTATACATCCATTTTAATCTAAATTGTTAACCAAACTTGATTTGCACTTGCACGCGCATTTCTATTTCTACTTGCACATAGTTTCATAAAATAGATTTTTTCTTTAGCTTCAGAGACACTTGATCAACTTGTAGCCATTTCATAATTTCGTATTTTCATTATTCTTGAGCCGTTTTTTTTATCTGAACTCTTCATTGCTTCGTACATACAAAATTGAATAAAATAAATTTTAAAATATGCAGATACATGACGATGATACAAAAACTAAGATAAGTCTATACAGTTGCATAAATTGTGTTTGCTTTTTCTTTTAAATTTTTTTTTAAATATTTCATATTTCCTATATAATAATAATAATATAATGTTTTTGGTAACACTATAGCTAAAGTTTAGTTTTCCAAAAAAATAAATTATTTTATGTTAGTAATTGTCTCAACAAAATTTTATTTGTCTTATTCCCTTTGTAGTTTTTTTAATTTTGTTTCATTTTCAAAAATACAAAAGAGATTTTATATTTTCCTCATGTCATTTTATTGACCTATATTTTCTCGCACTTGTCTTCTATTTCCATGTTATTCATTTCCTTTGTTTGGTAGCTAACTCCCTTTTTTCCTTTTGATTTAGCTTTTCTCCTCATTGTAATAACTAGTTTAATCATAATGTCAAGTTTGATTTTTTTACGAATTTATGTATGACTTGCCATATATCCACTAATATAGAACCAATTCCAAATTTATTGGGAATAAAAGTTTTTATTTTTATTGTAACGATTCGTTCTTGAAAGAAAACTAAAAATTAGAAAAACTTTAACAGCCCTATTATTGAGAATATGTAAAGCTAGAAACAAAACTAGTTTTAGGTAAAACTAGTTTTGTTTCGAGTTCTATAAAAATTTTTCAAAACTAGTTTAAAACAAAAATCGGTATTTTTCATTTCTGGGGATAAAACTAGTTTAGGTTTTGAAACGAGTTTCTCGTTTTGAATGTATAAAACTAGTTTTATCGAAGTAGCTGTATTTGTTTTGATGGTTTGGCTGGTTTTGGGTCAGGTATACCAAATTTGTTGACGGCTAAGGACACCCTTCCAAGTTTTTGGACTAGAGACAGACAAAAGTCCAACAAATTAATCCACAGCATTGAATCTCTCAACCAAGTTGAAGAAAGTTGAATCGCCTGGCACCGAAACCGAAGCAATAAGTTCAAATACTGTGCGTTGTCCAAGACTCTGTTCTCTGGTCAGATGCAGTTTTCTCCCACATATATTTTAAAAGGCGTACAAAAACCAAAGGCTTCGTTAGCCATTACAGGGAATTCCTACGAAATTCTCACCAGCTGTAAGGGATCGAAGCGCGAAAGAAAATAAACATTCTGCCGAGATGCATTTCGAACATAGAAATGCGCCAAATTGCTTCTGATCACAGGTCGAGAGCGAACGTCTTTCCGAACTATATACGATAGAAGCTCTTTTTAATCAACGCAAGTTGTAAGTCAGCGTTTGGACATACATATAGGTTCACTTTAACTTGCATTATGTGTGTTGAACTATACATATATAGGTACATATAATATTACGGAAATATTATATAATGTATATTTTCCGTTGCATAATAAAAAAATAAAACTGCAAACTCTTTGTTTAGTTCATTTATTTAATTCCAACAACCTATAATTGCGTACATATGTATATAGTTAGAAGGCATACTAATGTGTTGATTTTGCACCGCTTCAATATGGAATGTACTGCACCACATGATAAAAATAGCGAAATCTCTAATAAAATAACAGTATATATGTACGTAGTTCATAGTGCACTCTTATCGGTGTCTTACCATCTTTGTAGGGTTGACACATTGGGTTTCACCAAATCAACAACATGTTGAAAAGTGCGCTTTGTCATCTTGAAGTCCTGATGAAACGCCAAATAGCTTAACTCTTCCAATTCAGGATATTTCCGCAATTTGTTTGGGCGCCTGCAAGAAATCAATCGTTTTCTGCTTCCAAAAAGTTCTTCAAACTTATTCGCGAAATATTCTTCACGCACCATTACTTAAGATATTAAATATGCCGAAATAGTTTTTGACGTGTCGTAATTAATTTATTTTTGTTGACTTTTCCGATTTTATTTTGTGATGAATAATATAAAAAAGCTTCATAACTAGTTTTGAAGTCCTTAAAACTAGATATTTCTGGTTTTATGAATTTCTAGTTTTATCCAAAACTAGTTTTATGATTTCGAGTTTTAGATGTCAATTTTTGTGTGAATAATACCGATTTGTTCAAAACTTGAAACTCGAAACCCCTATAGAACTAGTTTTACGTTAAAACTAGTTTTGAATCGTGTCAATAATAGGGCTGTAAGTGTTTTCTTATGTTAATTTTTTTAAGTTCATTTTATTACAAAATAAAAAAAAAAGCTGTTTAGGTTTATTAATTTTCGTAAAAAAAAATTTTATTCCGAATAATTTTGTGAGTGGCTGTATATTGCAAGTAAAAAGATCACTCAACATAAGCATTTTTAATTTCGGTCACACTGAATTTTGGTGGATATAAAAATGCTCCATTGGCTCTACTTTTCGAGAAGAAGGAAGTTTAAATTATTTTTTCAGGAGGTAAGAAGACAAAACTATTGAAGATATTCTCTGCCCCCAAATTGAATTTCAAGTGGAATACCTTGTGGATATTTTTACAAATTCAAAAGAACTCATGTTGCCAACCATAGGAATCAAGCAATAAAAAAACAATGGATTTGGCAAACATTATTTATTATTTTTGAAGACTATTCAGTAGCAAATTCAGTTATTGGTTGAAAGAGTTGAAAAGAAAACTGCATTACATTTTTTCCCACATTTGAATAAATTTTTTCACAGTACAGAAGAATACATTGGATAAAGAGAGTTTAACAACACATTATTGGCAATTCTTATGCACTCAGAGCCAAATTCCTGATTGAATTCATGAAAAGCCATCGAATTTCATTATTCAATAATAAGTGATCGCAAAAAAAAGTCCTGAACCTGCCTCAAAGAATTTTGGTTCAAGAAAGTGAAGTCATGTATCTTAATATTTGAAAAAAAATCCTAGTAGATATCATCGTCATAGTTACCTATATGTATACAAGGTTTTTCGAACATGCTGCTAATAAAAGCAAATAATTAACCAAGAACTCAAGATTTTGTTAAATCATAATGCATGTTCAAATATCTAAATAAAAATAAAGCCAATAGTTTGACAAACGAAATTTGGGAACTGCTGTTCTGGAAGCTTAAGAAAAAAAGAAGTAAAAAAGTGCATCTGTGAGGGGTAACTACAAATAATATAATCATTTTTCGTGGAAAAAACATGGCAGTACATTTTTGAGTACTACAGTATACAAAAAATCATACGGCATAATACCGTTGGTCTCAGTCTAATCTCAAAGTAAAACGATCAAAGTAAAACGATCCAGCCGATGAGTATTTTCTAATTAATCATATCCTTACGCTTACACTATATTTATCATTCCAAAGTATATAAGCTATATAAAACTTAAAAACACGATAATTTTCATTCTCATTCAATGTCTGAATATCGAGAGCTAATAATATTATTTGTCAATAAAAGCTGTCTTTAGCGTAGAGAAAAACTGATACCTCGTTTACATGGCGAATTGAATTAGGACCTGTAGCTCGGCGACCCGGATCCAATCGAAAATGGAATGTTTATACCAAAATCGCAGGATTGAAGAATCGATATTTCAGATGCTTGTTGGTGTGCCTGCGTAGTTGTATACTTTGTTTCCAGACTGTTGTTTGTTGTATCTTTGGCTTATTTTGGTTGTTTGTTATTTGTGGTCAAAATTTATTTTTACTAACAACGTCGCACGCACACAATGAAAGCAAAGTTTTCACTTCAATTCCATTTTAATTCAATCTTTCGATCTGCAATTGTCATAAACCTGGGTCGAAATTTCCATCCCGATTTAATCCTTTCCTTCGATTTGCTCATGTAAACGTGGTTTGAGCTACTTATTATTACTTCTTGCAGCACTGAACGCTCCCATCAGACATTCCACAAATCTTTCCAGTCATTGCTGTAAAATAGGTTGGTTGGTGGGTGGAAAAAATCGAAACGTCACATTTAGGTTACGACAAATAAAAACAAATAATTGCTCGGTCTCGCTCTCGCTTTTGCTCGTAATTTTTAAGCAATTTTATTTTATTGTTTTTTAGTTTTTGTGGTGCAGTTATGTAATAGATTTTTAAATTCTGCACTTCTGTGCAAAAAAACCGTTCCAACGATATATAGTTTATATATCTTCGGCTTTTGTAGACCACGTAAATTGTACCATACAAAATTCGTGTTTGCCGTTTTATTATGATATGTTTTCTAGTATATGACCGCCATAGCTAGCTCAGACGTAGTCTAATCCGGAGGTCCAATTTTTAATGACTTTATCCAACATTTGTGGCCGTTTATCAGCAATAACTTGGCGAATTTTGTCTTTCAAGTGGTCAATCGTTTTGGGTTTATCGGCGTAAACTAGCGACTTCACATATAACTACACAAAATAGTCCAGTGGCGTTAAATCGCACGGTCTTGGAGGACAATTTACTTAGATCCCGTAACGTAAAACTACGCCGTTACAAAACGTTTCCTTCATTCGCATTGTTGAAACCACAGCTCCTGCACATCATGGTTGTTCAACTGATGAATGAAAAAGTCAGTAATCATGGCTCTATAGCGGTCCGGTCGCCTTTGACTGTAACGTTCTGGCCATCATTTTTTTAAAGAGGTACGAACCAATTATTTATTCCACCAACTACCTATAAAGCACACCAATCAGTCAGTTTTTGTGGATGTAACCATATCTCAACATACACTTGAGAACTATCATCACTCCAAATAGAGCAGTTTTGTTTACTGGCGTATCCATTCAACTGAAAGTGAACTTCATCGCTTAAAAAAATTCGCGCGATACGTATTTCGAACAGAACCATGATTTTTAAAATAAATTTGTACAATTTGGAAAATTTATTTAGGTTTATTCACGTTGAAATGCCAAACCAAACTAAAAATAAATCACTTGACAGCTGACAAAATGGCTGTCAGTTAAAATAGTGTTGCCAACTTAAAGTTCTTTACATCAAAAAAAAAAAAAACATTCTTTATTATTCTCAAACAATTTATAAAACTGTGCCCTCAGAAAATTCCCAATCCTCCTCTTTCTAACACGTCTACGCCCCCGTATTCAATTCTGTCAAGTTTTTTCCATCGAACATTATACAATTTATCATTGTTTACTCCTGCGACTCGTGTTTCAAGTTTATTTAACAATTCATTTGCATATTATTGAGATACAAAATGTTCCCAATTCAAACATGTATTACGGTATTATTTCCAAGCTTAGATTTCTACTTGTTTGTTTGTTTGTCAAAAAAAAAATCAAACTTAAATTGAAATGTTAATTACTCTTACTGAACCGCATATTTTATCTTGCATCCGTTGTAGCTTGTATATCTTCTGATAGCGAGAAATAGATACAAAACTGTGAATCCAAAAATCACTCTCATCCGCACTTTGAACTGTGTGTTGGCAAACAAATTTTGAAATGTTTTCCTGCTTACCTCCCCCCAAATAGTCATACTTATGAGCAATAATCCTAGTCGAAGTGCATGGAAGGAGAAACGCTACTTCTAAATTGCTGTTGAATTGTTTGCTGATCTCTTGATCGAAAAATTATATGCCTGGAAGATATTGGAAAACATCCCGAAGATAAACAAAAGGGGTGAAAGTGAACGCAAGAGCGCCGAAACGCCACAAGGGTGTGCAACCAACAAATGAAGTTATAACTTTTTTACGGGTCTTGGTCCTGATTCACTAGGATTTTTTTTTTGTCGCACAGCTAAGGGGGATGCTTTTATATAAACTCGATGCATACTATTCTGCTTTCAAACAGAGCCAAGCATTATTTTCTATCGTCCTTGTCGACGTCCTTTTATTCCTGTAATTTGGTTTATCACTTGGTTTTTGTTGTTGTTGTTCATCCCCTTTAAACGGCAGGTTAATAATGATGATGATGATATTCGTCCTGACATTGTCGTCGTAGTGGCATGGGCGATAAAGTCGTTTCCAACCTGTAAAGAGGTCTAACATAGGTACAATGTGTTTTACATATAGATACAACAGTGGTATTTCCTCAAGGATTTGGCTCTACTTCCATACCGAATCATCATCGTTAATTGAATTTGAATCAAACCCTGCTACCGCGTATATCTAAATTTTATGGGTATAAAAGATTTTACAAACTTAATAGGTACAAAGTCGAATTTTGTGATAAATTGGTTTCGACTTAATTAAATAAAAAATGTTTCGTTTGAAAACTAACACAGACATTTGGTGGGAGTTGTTGTGTGGAAGAATGAAGAGGCGTTGAGATGTTTTCAATTAAAATGAAACAAAGAAACTTTGAGATCCTAACATAAGTAGGTTTGATTAAATTCTATTTTTAAAATACTTCGGACTTTTGGCATGAAGTGCGAGTTGAATGAACCTCATGAGTTTTTTCATTAAACTGATAAAAATGCTCATAAGTATTGAACCATTTGCTTATACTTCTTGAGCCACAAGAGTAAGTACGTGGGATTCACAGTCTTGCATTTTATTATTGAATCCTTACTGATACAACAAACATTCAATACAAACTCTATTCCTGACAGAAATTCGGAGTTTTCCTTGAAGATATAAAAATTACTTGCTGCAACCCATTAGAGATTTCAAGGTGGTTTATGTACATATGTCAGAAGAAAAAAACTATTAAAAAATAAGTAAGCTCTTTTTTTTCAATAAAGTTTTTCCCTGACCTTATATTGATTGGCCTGGATTTTTTTTTTTAATGTTGAAAATCTATAATTATTGCTTCGACTCGTATCTCTGCCAAAAGCTCAATCAATATTCAATGACAACAAAAAAAAATCCGTAACCATAAATGCCAAACCCGCCCATATTATGTTCAACTAACAAAATATATGTACATAGTTATACATTTTGTATAAAAATAGATTAATGTCCCTGTGGCAAAGTCTGTCCTAAGAGCCTTTTGCAAGAGTGTTAACATAATAAAATTCAGTGGCATTCTCCTTAAAATAGATTGTAAATTTTCCAACATTCATACATATATAAAGATACCAACCTACAACAACTTAACCCACTTAGATTCTTGGTGCATGAAGCTTGTAGACCACTTAATCATGAATATAAACTAACTTTATCACAAAATGCAAAGTGGTTTAACTGGATTAGATTGACATAAAAATAGCGAGACACAATTTGTATATATAATGTTAGACGTGATGCACATTTAAACTGAATTTATTATCTTCATGTAGAAAGTTTTGAAGAATGTATTTGCAACGACTGCAATTCACTCAACTTGACTGTCTGCGGTTTTTCAAACTAAAAACATTTATTTATATTTAGATTAAGTTTAAATCAGTCGCTTAAAAGACATGAGTTCATGTTCCTAAGGAAAACAAAACCTTGTTTTATCGCTTGAATGCATTTTTTATAGAAACACTTCGATCTATGTATTTTGAAAACAAAAATTGAAAAAAAGAGTAAACAATTCGAATTGAATATGGATTTATATATCAGAAATAAAGGAGGTTGATAAAGGTACACATGAGAAAGCAAATCCATTTTGAAGCAAATCCTTTTGAAGGATTTATATTTTTTCTGTATAAATCACTTAAAAAAAAAAGGTTGAAAAGGAGGGTGTGAGTTGTGGGAGATATTGATAGACGTTATTAGTGAATATTGAATGTTGAAACATTATAGGGTTTGGGAATTGTTGTCACAATATAATATTTGCATGAAGTTTAGATTTTCCAGTGTTTTCTCAAATATTCTTCGTGATCTTAGACAAAATTTTTAAAATTAAATCTGGGTATTTAGGTTAACCAAATAACTGTATTTATATTTAGAATTTTATGTTTACCAGGGAACTAAAAAGATAAGAGGGAAATACATGAAAAATTCGTTGAACACAATATAGCTTTATTTAAATACGAGAATCAAGAGTATATTTTTAACAAGTTATAAAAAGCTTTTGTATTCATCAAATTCTTGCACTCAGATTGTACTCTAAAAAGTTAAGAAATTTTTTGGCGCAACAGCTCATGGAAAAGCAGGCGCTAATGAATTACAACTCCATACCATTCTTATGTGCGTGTTGATGGTAAAAATGGAGGGGACCTATAATATTTCGCCGAGTCCGAACGGCTAGGTGAGAGGCACTTATTTATGACAAGTATACTCTTGAAGGATTTGTCAGTTCTTCGCAAGAAGCAGTGCCTCGGGAAAATCATTTCTCTTTTTAGAAGGAAGTGGCTGGGAATCGAACCCAGACCTTCGGCATGACAGTCCAACGCTTTAACGATCATGCCATGAGGTACTACATAGATTACACTGAGACATATGGGAGGTAGAACCCCAGTTGAGGCCGGGTGGGTAATTTTCCAAAAAGTTAAATCAAAACCCGAAAAAAACTAAAAACAAAAACGGGAATACTTGCAATGCCATACTATAGCTTATTTTAAAGCTACAAATCCATATTCTCTAATATAATTTTTTTATTAACAATTTTCAAAGTTATAAACTTATGAAATTACTCTTTCCTTACAGATGCCTCTCATAGCCGGATACATCTCATTACCGGACGGATGTCAAATAGGTACCGGAAATAGATGCACCATTTTTCATATAAAAAATTCTCCCATAACTTGAGCTATACCGGTCTCTCTCATAACCGGGCACGAATACCAATTTTCGTAACCGTAATAGAATGTTGCTTTTCATAAAGGGACAAAACACATATTTGTCAAACCTTCACTGTACTTCGTTTCGTTTTTCTCTTCCTGAAAAATATGCCTGTTTTTAAAATCTTAGAATCAAACATTTTAAAAATAATTTACAAGGTATCGTTTGTTATCGGTATCGGCAGCCAAAACAATACCTAGACGATACTAGGTCCAAAGCATCCGAAACGAGACTTTGTTATACGAGGCTAAGTTAAGGCCCCAGCCCATAGAACCCGTTGCATCCATTGTGGTGACCCACTCAACGTACAGATCGATTGAATACATGTTTTCTAATGAGAACCGGTCCATAATTTTTGATATGGGTTTCTTGGAAATAGTTTCAAAAATTTTTGTAACAGCATTGTTTTTCTGTTATGATAGCCTTAGACATTGTGAAACAAGCTCTTCAAAATTTATAAGACAATAAAAAACTTTAGGATAGTCTTTCATTTATTATGCACATTTTATGAAATGATATTTTTGTAAAAAATCCTTAAAATACCAAGCGAGTTCAACTACAAGCAACTACTAGATCAAGAACATGTAACCAAGTTGTGCATTTTATTCTGGTTTGCGACCCAGACTAAACTGAAACCAGACAAGAACGATACCGACACCGATACCAAGACTTTGTTATACGAGACCAAATGAGACCGAGTTATACGAAACCGAGACCGAGACGAAACTGAAATTTTTCGATTCGGCGATACCGAGACGATACTTACAAAAGTATCGTTTGGTTTGGTATCGTGGCCAGCCTTAGATATATTACTATACAAAAATAACAAAACATTGCAACTTCGGCCTTAAACGAAAGCAAATTTCAACATTTTCAAAAACCGTGTTAATAGGCCAAATATATGGAACTACTTTAACCTACTTTGAAATAAAATTACACTTTCTATATATATGACATAACACTGATGAAGTTGAGCCAACTAACATCGTGCTGTCATTTATGAGTTTTAGCTACAAATTAGGCTGGCGGTGAGTGTCTGCTACTATTTTAACTTGTTTTTGTTAAACCTAGACCTTATTAGCCGACAGGCCTTATTACCCTCACCTTAATGCATTTTATAATCGTTTGTAACTGAAACCAGTCAGAAACCAGACTAGACCGATACCGATATTGAGACGATACTGACATTTTTCGATTTTGACGATGCCGGTTTGGTATCGTGGCCAGTCCTACATAAAAACGTTCGGGTTCGATTCCCTGCCGCTGTCAATGCCACCTAAGGACCGAAATGTTTTTCCAATGTACTGCCTCTTGTGAGGAAATGACAAATCCTCCAAGGTTACTTGTCACGAAAAAGTACTCCTCATCTAGCCATTCGGATTTGGCATAAAAAGTAGGTCCCCTTTATTCCTGCCAATAATACGCACACAGAAATGGTTGAGAGTTGTAAGTCACTAGGCCCTGGTTCTTCACGAGCTGTTGTGCCACCAAGTTTATTTAAATTTTTATATTAAAAACGTGAAGTGCTATAGAAATCCTGAGAATACAGAGAACCCAAGACCATATACAAAAGAATAATTTTTCTTCATGTTATAGACAAAAATTAAATAATAATAAGTGTTTTTGAGTGGATTTTTGGATACAGTAAAAAAATATGAATAAATATTAATGATGCAGTCGCAAGTGGGGATTTTACACAAATACGAGGTCAAAGTTAAACATACAAAGGGATATGAGGAAATATAAAAAGCCGGGTGATAATTGCTATTGGTTAGACAAAAGCATTGCTAAAAATAGGTAAATATTGGTAACAAACATCTCGGATCTCCCACAACAGATTTGGAAAATATTGTACTCATTTAACAAGCTCAACATAAGCTTTCACTTTTGGTTAAAAATGAGCATTACCCTTTCAATAATAAAAAAAAAAAACAAATTAATTAAAAATTAGCTTATGCAAATGTCATTTTGACTCTTACTCTGATTGAATTACTACCTTGCATTTAATCAAATGTACAAAAATACATGTTCATGCAAACTTTGCGTAAAACTATCAATTTACACAAATTTTTAACCTACGCATGAATAATCTTAATTTCCTTCATATTTGTAAACATCTTTCAAAACCGAGAAAAATCAAACAAATCAAAGATTAAATTTATAGACGAGTCAATATAAGAATTTTAGTGGAACAATTTTCTCTACAATGACCATCGGAAGTCTCTTTTTTCAAAATGGCGTTCGGTTTCAAGGAGTCTCGAAATTTGATCAAAAAACATGTGGTACATTCTCTTCCAGTTAGCTATTGATCCGAAGTACACCGCCGGTAAATATCCTGCCCTCAGTCCAATCGAATGTCTTTAGGCTCAAGATAAACATGATGAAATTAAAGATTTACTTGGTGACTGTCCAGAATTTTAATCATTTTGACACCGCTTCCGAACTATTTCGCAAAGTTTCGTTTCAAATCAATAGAAAGCATTTTAATATTGCCTTTCTCTTGAAATAAAAATTGATCTCCAAAGCAAATGTGGCCACGTGAGGCACTATCAGAAACAGTTTCACAAAGCCAACTCATTGATTAAATGCACATTTTTGTCTTTCATTGAATCAAATGAGATTAACGGTTAAATTCTGATCTCCTATGGCATTTCTTATAATATTTTAGTTAACTGCTTTTGTTTTCAATTTTTGCTGTTTGAAATACCTCTTTTTAGTCAAAGACCTTAAAACCCCACAGAATAAGGCATGTTCAAAAAAAATGCCACTTTTTGGCACCATAGACATAGAAATGAATCTTTTTCACCCTTAAAACTTTAGTTTAGATACAAAAATTACAAAAATTACAGCTTTTCTGTTTTCCGGGGTAACCGGCTGCCATTAAAAAAAAAATGGTCCTATTTTGGTAAATTTTTTTTCTCATACATACAACACCCATTAGAGCCAAAAACCATAAAAAAGCTTTTGTTGGAATTTGTCCCTCTAAATTTCACTTTGAGACTTATATTGACTCGTCTTTTACTAACTGACAGCTGAAAACAATGTTGGTATTAGTAAGTCTGTTCGTGTGTGTACTCCACAAAACTACCAAATTCTACTCAAATCTACCAAATTTAGCCCAAAGCTGTTCGCGTACTCAAAAATTGTGTAGTTTTTGGCAGAAGAGAACGCTCGTGAGAGAGTAATAAATTTCCCCTTCCTGACAATTTTAGCCAAATTCTGCCCAAGAAATTTCTTTGTGCAGAAATTGTCAGTTTTGTGTTCTGAGTTGAGAACAACAACAAAAAACAAAATGGCTGTTAGTTACTTTTAGTTTTGCTTTTTTTTGTTTTGTAAAAGTGCCTTTATTTTTCTATCTGTTCGCTTATTTTGTATTAAATAAATTTTTTGATCAATTTGCAAAACAGAAAATGTGTGTCAAAAGTGAATTTCGGGTTTTTGTTTATTGTAAAGTGGTTAGAAAAAACTGATACTTCATAACATAAAAGCTTTTTTTTTTAATAATAAAGAAATTTTGTTTTATGAAAAAGTATTTATTTCTGAATTGTTAAGTTTGTGATTAGTAGACTAATATACAAAAAACACCAATTTTTTTTAATAATATAATGTTAAAATAGAAATTCTAATGCTGTGGCTTTGTTTTCTTCATTTATTATGGGGTCTTTTGTGTACTTTTTGTTGGCGTTCAAAAAGTGGTAGAAATTTTGGTTCAATTTTACTTCTCTCTGATTGATTCTTCACTCCTCAAATTTTGACAGACTGCCAAATTTAGCCCAGAAAGTACACGAACAAACCTAGTATCTACATACAGGGAGGGATGAATCTGTCGCAAATATGTTGACATGCCAGAATGAATTTTAAATAAAAGGAAAACCAAATTGTTTGTCCAATGGAATACAAAAATTGTCAAAATCAGCTTTTTGACAGATCCAAATCAAAAATAAATTTATATATTTTTTACCAATGAAAATTCTTTTTCCTATCCAAGTTATCAGATTGTCATTAATATAACTCCGTCGAAAGTGTCTCAACTTAAAAACTAAACATAGTCTATCATTGGCATTGAAACATTCTAAATTGGTCTTAGTATTGCAAACATAGAAATATTTTGTCCTATAGACACAACATTTCCCCGCCATGGAAACATCCCTAACTTAAACAAAATTTCACGTAATATTTCAAACGAAAATCCTTTTTTCAACAGACTTAGCAGATGCTGAGGTATTCTAATTTGTTTAGTCACAAAATCCTTACTAAGCGTTTTTTTTTTCCTGTTCTTCGTCTCTTACACATTTATTGGAATACCTTTTCGCGGGGACTTATACCCAGTAATCTCTATTAATGTTCTCAACTTAAACATTGTATTGTTTTACAACATTTCGAAGAACTCAAACCATACCTTCTTCTTCTTAAACTGGATTATTGGGCTTTTATGTCGCCCCCTAATACTTTTATAAGCTCCAAGGGGACTCACAGAATTGGGAGTGCAAATTTTGCGTATCTACAAAACATTCAAAGACGAGCAAAATACCAGAGGAAAAACGATGACAACTTCGCTTTTATTGATTCTTAATCCAGAAGCAGCAGCATCTCTCCTCATTGAAAACCGAAACGGCCAACGAACCCCTGGAGAGCGATTTGTACATTTTACCATTTCACTGAGGGTTTTTATTTTTTTTGGTTTTATTCTATTTTTTCTGTGTGAAATGGTGAAGGAGCTAAGGGTGGCCCTGGCCAGGAAGGGTATATGGCACTTTTCATTTTCTCATTCTGATATTCTACCCATCAGCAGTGGTACATGCGGTGGGCGGAATTCATGCTGTTCGGCTGTTATTTATGTCCCAATGATATTTATGTGATTTTGAGGAATAATTTACGAGTGGACAGTTTTTACTTAAATGAGATTGTAAAATAAGACCTTAAATTAAAATAGAACAAACAAATTGTAACCCTTTAGTTTTTAAATACGCATAATTTGGTTTCATACAGGGGATATTTTCAAGGTCTTTTGGGACATTTAACCAATTTCGATGTTAGAGAAAAGTACAAGACAATACAATTCTTCCATCATCCGTTTGAAGACAAAATTGTGCTCTTAAATACATTCAAGTGAGTTTAACATACTCTGCACCAAAAGATTTCATTTGCTGAACACTCTGTGCAAAAAAAAAATCAGCCATGGAATTGAATTTTCATTCCAGCAGAAGTACTTCTGTTGTTGGACTGAAAAAAGAAAACATGCCTAGGTCAATGGACCTTCTCACAAAAAAACACAGAAAATAATCATTTAAATGGAGTGCACATGCATTTAGCTAATTAAATTGATCGCCATGGGAGTAGCACTTGGGAAAAATGTCATCCCATTACGACACACTTTTCCTGATTCAAAACATACTCTTTTATTGCTTGGGTACTTGGGGGGTTATTGTAAACTCCATAAAACGAAATGGAGATTGAGATTTTTCTTATATTTACTCTGCAACTTTCATTTTGATAATTTCATAGCTCTTGATTCTGGATATTCTAAAAATAATATGAAAAATCACAGAAAATTGCTTCCTTTAAATGTGTTTCTTAAATTTTTTGGAAAAAAAAAACAACTAAGAAGGAAAAAGAAATTCAATTAAATATTTTGGTGTAAGCAAATAATAATACACCACAAGAACAAGAAGGGAAGAAATAAATATTTTTTTGTGTTTATAGTCCTTTTTATTGTAAGCTGAATGCGAATTTGTTTGGCACGTCTCGTCTTCAAAAGGGATTATTAGGATTCTCAATGGAGTTGAGTAAAGATGCTTGTGGAGGATTTTGCAGTGTGGATGGATATTGAGGGAAAATGTGTGAAGGCAAGAAGATATGGGCACATTGAAATTATTAAACTTTATTTGTGTTCCTGTGAGAAGGTTAAAGATTTTCATTGCAAAAATGTATGTAGGTATGTGTATATGAAAACAAAGACAGTTATTTTTGCATCTTTTTTCTTGGTAATTTTTATATTTACTCAAACTTACAATATGTGAATTTATCTGTTAATATTGCATGAAAAAAGAAAAGTGTCAGTTTGCAGGAAGCAAAATTTTGGATTCAAACAGTAATGTATGCAGAATTTGTTTGTAGGGAAGGTCTTGTACATAACTTTTTCATTTTAAAGCATGAAATTCGTAGCGTTAATGAAAAAATTGAAAACTAAAAAAAAAAAAATAATAATTTTGTCTCACTAGAAAATGCACTATACCTATAATAATACACAGATTTTGTTTATCAAAATCGTTAAAGCCGTTCATGAGATAAACGGTTGAATGGCAAGTACGCGTTATACACACTTTTTTCGTGTTCTCTATCTTTATCTCTATAATCGTAATGACATGTCTGATTGTTATCTCGAAATTTTCTTGCACGAATCCAAAACTTGCCCTATAGTACCTACACTCAGAGAAAAAAGTCGGGTAAATAATAAACCTGGGCCCTGTTAAATTTACAAGGTGCATAATCCCATATAAAGTTACAGACATTTCCGAAATTAACCTGATTTTAATAACCTTATATTAAGTGTTAAATTAGCCAGGTGGCCTATATTAATGTAATTATAAAGGGTGATTTTTTAAGAGGCTTAGAACTTAAAAAAAAAAAAACACAAAAATTCGAAAAAATGAATGAAATATTTATTTGAATCGATAGTTTGAACCTTGCAATTTAATGTTTAAAGATAATTTCATGCAAATGTTGACCGCAGCTGCGTCTCAGGTAGCCCATCCGCTGAGTCCAATTTTGGCATACTCTTTCACACATATCGGCCGGTATCTCACGAATAAATGCATGGATGTTGGCTGCCAGTGCGTCAATCGAAGCGGGCTTGTCCCTATAGACAGTAGCCTTGACATACCCTCACAAAAAATAATCTAATGGTGTCAAATCGCACGATCTAGGCGGCCAATTGACCGGCCCGAAACGTGAAATTAACTGTTCACCAAACTCGCCTCGCAATTGCGCCATTGTTTCGCGTGCTGTGTGGCATGTGGCACCGTCTTGTTGAAACCACATATCATGCAAGTCAAGAACTTCCATTTCGGGCAAAAAAAAGTTTGTTATCATCGCTCGGTAGCGTTCACCATTGACAGTAACGCTGCGATTCGCATCATCTTTGAAGAAATATGGCCCAATAATGCCGCCGGCCCATAAACCGCGGGATGCATTGGTAGCTGTTGCAATGCTTCTGGCTGATCTTCACTCCAAATGCGGCAATTATGCTTATTTACGTACCCATTCAACCAAAAATGAGCCTCATCGCTGAACACAATTTTTCGATAAAAAAGCGGATCCTCGGCCAGCTTTCCAAGAGCCCATTCACCAAAAATTCGGCGTTGTGGTAGGTCGGCTGGCTTTAGTTCTTGCACCAGCTGTATCTTAAAAGGCTTTACGCCCAAATCCTTCCGCAAAATTTTCCACGTAGTACTGTAACAAAGGCCTAACTGCTGGGAACGGCGCCGAATCGACATTTCGCGGTCTTCTGTCACACAGCTGATACGGCCGCAATATTTTCTTCACTACGCACAGTACGTAAACGTGTTGGTGGTTTAATGTCCAACAAAGTAAATTTGGTGCGAAATTTGGTCACAATCTTCCGAATAGACTGCTCAGAAGGTCGAGAATGCCGACCATAAAATGGAAGCAGCGCGCGATGAACATTTCGAACCGAGCACGAATTTTGATAGTAAAATTCAATAATTTGCAAGCGTTGTTCATTTGTAAGATGATCCATGGTTAAATTGCAAACCAAACTGAAGCTGTTTGACAGTGACACAAGGTACTAAACACACGTCAGCTGTCAAAACCAGTGTTGCCAAAACCAAACCAGCTAAAAAATCACCCGTTAATAATCCCAATACCATACCCTTATTTGTATTTTCATATTGCTTTCGATGGGAACAACAAGCCAAGTTGTTTCCCACCGATAGCACTATTTATAAAATAAGCATTTTATGAAATATGAACTAATAAAATTAAAATAAGCATTATTTGAAATAAGAACAAATAAACTCGCAATTCAGCGCATATTCTTAAGTACGAATATGTAACATAAATCTACTGAAATGTAAAACAAACCGTGCACTAGCACATACAATTATTTTCTGTGACAATAAAGATCAGTTTTTAACATTAACTCAACAAACACGGTTGTTTTCAATCATTACTATATATTCAAGTTGATTTAAGAAGATGAACTTTTATTTTTTTGCACTTAATTCTGGTAAACAAGAAATTTTGACAAGAATATAGCGCTAAATTTAACTGAGATCAGGTTTTTTTAACACTGCTTGTTATGAATTTCTATTTGACCACAAATGAGTTTGAAGTTACATTTTATATGGTTATTTTTACAATGTTTACCTGTTGAATTTAATCTCATCTGCCAGTTAACTTCAACGTGACACCAGTGTTTAAATACACAAATACGGGCCATTCGAATTAAATTATTTGAATTTAACCTGGCCGCCTGTTAAACTAGCCCTCTACCAGTTTTGAAACACACTCACAAGCCATCGTTAAAGTAACACTCTGCCAGTTCATTTCAACGTGACACCAGTGTTAAAGCACATACACACAGAAGCTATCCAAACAAGGTCACTTTCAACTTATTGATATTTGACACAAGTGTTTTATGCAGCGTATTAAATCCATGCGTGAGAGGTTCTCAGTTCCAAACTAAGTAAGTATCACAAAGTATTTTTAAAATAAAATAATATACAAATGAAGTAAAAAATGTCTATACTTTCAGAACTATGTAAAATGAATTGAACTGTAAGCAGCGTTAGAGATAAGACCTACAAGCATGGATTCAAGGCATAATATTTATCGGATACAGGGTTAATTTAACATTGAACCATGTTAAATTAACTGAATCTTCCTGTTTAATTTACAGGACGTTGAGCATTTCATTCATGTTTTTGAACTAGATTTTTATGTTAAGTTTACTAGGTTTACAGGAAAAATTAGCAAGATTCTCAGGTAAAATTTACAATTCTACTTTTTTAAGGCAGTGTTAAATTTACCTGTAACCAACGTTGATTTAACACGGTATTAAAATCAGATATCAGGTTGAGCAGTTAACCTGATCTACCGAGTTGAAAAATAACAACCTGAGAATCAGCTACAATAAACCAGAAATTGGTTGGTTATATCTGCTTTTTTCTCTGAGTGTATACTATGTATATCACGAGTAAAAAAATAATGGTGATGACTTATGATTGTTACGGTTTGCTTCCAATGGCCAACTATTAAAATCTTTTGCTTATTTAAATAATGCAACCAGAAAAAAATATCAACATTATTATAATAGCATTTCAGTCACAATATATTTTTGAATATTTTTAGTGTTTTAATCTTAAATTTGATTGGCAACTTTGAACCGCCAAAATTGTAAAATTTCTTGCAGATTCATTAACATTAGGTCTTAATATAAATTTCAATACATAAATTAAAAAAAAAAAAATACTGCTGATCATTTTGGAGTAGCTTTTGGAAACTTTGTAAAAATCTGTATTTTAAATTAAAAAAATAAATTTTGGTGGCGAACAGCTCGTGGAAAACCAGGGCCTAGTGGCTTACAACTCTCAATCTACCATTTTTTGCCGAGTCCGAACAGCTAGATTAGTAGCATTTGCCATGACAACTATACCTACTCTTGGAGGGCTTGTTAGTTTCTCGCAAGAGGCAGTTTCTCGGAAAAACATTTATGTTTAAGGTGGCAATCAGTATTTTAGTCACTTTTATATGAAAGTGGGTTTACATTCGAGAACATATTCAACATTTCAAACTGACTCGACAATGCATTTTTTAATTTGTGTACTATGCTTTGACCTTTATTTTCAGATGCCCCTGTTTGAAGATAAAGTACCTTAAAATTATTGAGAAAATCAAAAATGGCACTTCTGACTTTTTTTAAGTTTCTCAAAAACTTTTATTGTCCAGTCACCGAAGACTCAAAATTATAAAATAAATGCAATAAATCATGCTCTCTGGGTTAATACTTAATGGGGTAGGGGTGACCAGCAGGTGTAGCATACTAAAGGTCCCCAGTCCAGGTCCACGAGCTTTAGCAAGGAGGGGGGTTAAAAGTCCCCTTTTTGTAATTTTTCGTAAGTATTTTAAAAACTAAGCGTTGTAGCGGAATAGAAACTACAAAATGAAAGTTAATTAAACTGTCTACAAAAAAAGTTTTTGTTTTTATATTTTCGTTAAGAGCAAGATTAAGAAAGATACGAAGAGTATAGAAATGTCAAACATTCGGAAAACAATGTTATTGGCTTACATAATTTATATATTTTTTTAATTATTTACCCAAAAACAGCGGAAAAAGTGAATATATATTAATTAACGGTAATTCCAGTGACGTGCCCTAAGGGCAAGTGGGCGTGGAAGACAAGTGGTTGTGTTTAAAATGTAATTTTTTTGATACAGTGTCTTTTTTCATATAAGAAACACTGTTTCTTCAAAAGTAAGAAGTACACCTGGATATTTTCAAGTAATTGACCAATACTTTAAGAAATAATGTTAACTCCTATTCTAAAAAAAATAATGATTAAGAGGGGGGTGTATTTCCCACTCCTTTTTATACAGGAGGCTCTCTCACTTTCTTGGCATATGTTTGCCGTCATTATCAGAAGCAAAGAGAGAGATATGTATGTTTTCTTTTGCAAATCCTTATATAATACATTATTTTTTATCAGTTTCTACTTTGTAAATCCAAAAATAATAATTTAAGCAATTTTACCAAATCTTTTTTCTCAAAAGTTTTTAAGGACTTATGTAAGTACGGAGACACAAATAAATTTAATTAAATCAATTAATTAATTAAAAAATCAAGATCTCGTCTACATTTTTAAGAAAATTGGGCAAAAAATTTGATGTAAGAGCCTAATGATTCAATAATACAAATTCTTGGGTAGGAAAAAAGATAAAAAAAAATGTAGGCAAAATGTTCATTTTGTGTCGTAGTAAAAGAATACTTTAAACTTATTTATATATTATTCAACTCCACCAACACTTGTTTTTTTTTTTTCTTTTCTTTTATAAATCTTAAACTCTGCAAAATCATTTCCGTAGATTTTTGATATTAGCCCTAAAGAAATATAGGAAATCCAATACCATTCTGTTTGCAAAAGCTGCCTGAGCAAACACCAAATATCGTCAGTGTCGTTCATATCTTCAATGCTCAAAGTTCGATCTATTACTTCTGTTTGTTTACGCTCCATGAGAGCACATATATATATATGTCTATGTATATGTCCCTATTATATTTGATATACATTTTTGCTGTCTTATTGTATCAAAGTTTTCATCTGTCATTCAAAGGACGAGAAGCAATAACAAGAACTCACCCTTCGTATAAACAGTGATGAACTGTGAACACCCCATAAATGTCTGAGGATTTGAAGATTTCACTTTGATTTGACCTAAGGGCATCTTAGTGAACCAAAAAAAAAAAGAAAATAAAGGTTTCAGTATCATATTAAATCATAGACCTCATAGTCGGGGACGGGAGTTTCAATTGATAGTTTTTTTTTTTTTTTTTATTTACGATTGATGTAAGATGTACTTTAAAGTGTTTCGATTTTGATGGTTAGGATTTTCAACCATCGTTGATGTAAAATTTTGTTTCAAAATTTTCTTGACTTCCATCTTCTAAATTGCAAAAATACCATTTAAAATATTTTTATTTAATAAAAGCGTTCAAATTTCTGCACATGAAACACACGCTAGAGTAATCTGCCGTGTCTGGTCCGCTTATTTCGCCATGACAACTTGTTGATTTTACCGGATCAAAACATTGATTTTACCAGAGACATGTCGTTTATTTTTAATCTGCTGATGAACCAAAAATAATGTAAAAATACAACTATACATTTCTGACTATAACTACCATAATAACAAGTGGTAGAATGTGTCGTGTTTGTTTTTGGAAAGATTTAAATTTGCTTCAACCAAGGACATTTCCAAAATTCATAACAATATTTTCTCCAACACAACAAAAAGAACCCTCATTAAAAAATATCTACCGATGGAATAATTGCTTTTTATATACTAAATTTTAAAGTTGGCAATATATCTTTTTTTAAATCAACAACTCCCTGCCATTCTAATTCTTAATTATACGTTTTTTCATTGTGGGCATTATAAAAAGACTTGCATAGAATTTGAAACTGATGACATAAACCACAAAAAATATCACATGGGTATTATCCCGTGTGTATGCGTAGGTAGATATTTTTTCCTACACAATAATTCCTTTCATTATAAACGGCTTAGCATATTTCCCCAGGGACATCAAAGCTCTCTCATTTTCATGACATATGTTTGTCGTCATCATCAGAAGCAAAAAGAGAGATATGTATGTTTTTTTTTTTTTGCAAATCCTTTATTTTGTTGTTCGTTATCTTTTTGCAGATTGAAATCTCTCAATCGATTTCGATTTGGTATTATACATAGAAGAGGAGTAGATAAATCCTTTATTGAAAAGCCCCAATTTCATCAAAGAGTTTTAATTAAGATTTAAAAAAAAAATTAAATTGAAACTGTTTACATCTTCTGTAAAACAAAACTTTAGCAATATCTAAATTTAAACAACCATTAAAGTGACGCAAAGATCTTCATCTACAGAAGATAAAATTAAACGAGAAAAATTTACAAAAGTCTCCTGTCTTGAGTCATTCATACGATGATGCCTTATTCTGGGGAAACTTAATTCTACGAATATAGGTTTATATCTCGTCCATGGAATTGAGGAGTATTATTGTCCTTTCTTTTTATTTTCCGATGTCAGTTGATTTATATAGGACAATGGCGAGAAGAAGTAATTTTCTTCATTTCCTTAATAGAATTTCTTATCTGTGATTATCACCTTAACGGCTTAAGCTGTCTTCATTGGCACTTCATTCTTTGGATTTCATTGTTTAGTCAAGAAACGGGGGGGTTCGCATTAAGGTGATTACCGGATAGGATGTTGTTTTTTATCACCACTTCTTTTGTGTTCCAACAGTTTGACCTTTATTTTACTTACTTTTTACTTAACGCACAGAAAAGTATTTGCTTTTTTTGTAAATAATAGCTAAATAGTATTTAAGTGTAAAAAGATTAAAGAGATTTAACTTTTGGTTTCTGGGAAGTTTGAGCGCTTGATTCGAGTACAAAATATTGGTTCCTAAAAACATATTAATATATTGTTATGACATAAACAATATTTTCTGATTTTATAACCATACAAGCTTGATTTTACAAAACTTTTGAACTTACCTTTGGAACTTAATTTTCTCCCCATAGTAGAGAAACAACATCCACATTTCAGTCATTTAAATAACCTTCGACAGAATCATTTTCAAGGACATTCGATGATTTATCCAGAAACGAAGCCAAAGACTTTAAAAATGCGCAAGTTTATAGGAAAAAACTTGCAAGCAATTATAGATCACAATAATTTTTAAGTGTTGAAGCACATAATATGTAAATACATAGATTATTCATCCAGTGCAAGTAAAGATGATCTCTTATCCAATAGTTTTTTTTCTGCAGCCATTTTCCTTATTTTAAGTAAAAGTATTGAATGAGCTCTATTCCATATTATTGGGTTTCGCCCAGGTACAACAGTTGGGCTCATCAGTTAGATGCTGTTGTAGAGTAGAGCTCAATTAATACTTTTATTTGAACTTAGTTTATTCGCTCCACTTAAACAGAAAAATATTGTTTTCCAATTTTCTGCAAATTCAAAATAATTTTCCTTAGTCCTCAAAAATCCAATACTGTCCCTTTACCGGAGTCCCCTTAAATTTGTTAGAATAGTACTAATTTATCCTAACCTCGGATTTAATTAAAAGGGAAAGTCTGAAAAACTTGGGTATAAGTCACCATATTCTGGAACGGGCGTTCTAGGAGCAATTTTTTCAAAAATTTTGGGCCAAATTTTACCACTAAAACAATTTTTAATGAAATTCTTAAACATGATTTATAGATGGAATTAAAAACCAATACAATCAATTTCCCTCCATTATTATGTCCACTTTTTTTAAAATGCACGACTGAGTCGCACGTACTTGCTGTTATATTCAAAACTCTGAGGCCTTACAAGACATGGAAATTAAACGATAGTTAAATTAGCTAAACCAACTTCTTTAAAAGTTTGAAATAAAAAAACGACATCTTATTTATGTTCATATAAAAATTTAATTTAAAAAAAAATTGTCACCCCGTTTTTGAAATATCGAATTTTCAAAAAAAAAAAACCAATAAAACTTTTTTTTTTAAATTTATAAAAAAAAAAAAATGAAAACTTTGATATGCACTATTTTTTATTTTATTTGAAAATTGTCTATAAAAACTTAATTGAATTCTGCTCAGCCGATGATGAGAAAATTCAAAATTAAAAAATCGTTTTATGAATGAGAAGAAGTGCTACTTGTATTAATACCTAGTTGCTATTGGTAAATTTTTATAATTTTTCTAGGTATATAAAATTAATTAAAGCATACAGAAAAAATTGAATAAAAACCGTGGAAGCCTTTTTTAAGGAAAAAAATATTGTATTTAATGGTTTTTAACATTTGAATTTTTCAATTTTTCAATTTTTCAAAAAAAAATATTTATTTTTCTTAGAATACTTTAGAGTGTAAAAAAAACTCTTGAATGCCAAGTTTTATAAAATTTGATCATATAGTTTATAAAATACATATGTTATACAAAAAAAAATGTTTTCAACATTTTCTGAAAATTAAAAAATGTTTGTAAAAATTTTGGTCCGAAAAAATGTCTATATTATTTAGAAGCTTCAATATGAAAAAATTATTGAAATCAGAAACACCAATTTGAAGAAAATAGAATATAAGAAAACTTGTTCTTTGGGGAGGTACCATGGATAACTTTTTTTTGAAAAATGGTTTCATATCCAAAGATAGCTTTTACAAAAAAAAAGTATTGAATTTTCTTGAATATAAGCTTAAGAGCCATTTTTGACAAAATTAAGATTTTGTATAGCACGTAGGTACCATTATTTTGAGTTCTAAAAAGGAAAAAACGAGTAGGCAGAATGACCAAAAACAACTGTACCAAATTTTAAAAAAATCGATCAAGCCGTTTAGGCTGTAGCCAAATAGAAAGACAGACAGAATTGTGAGGCCCACTTTTTTCGTCTTTCCCATCATATCGTAAGACAACTCTGATCAAAATGGCGAGTTTAATGTTCTTTTTATGAATGCATAACTTGCCATATAGTACTTATTACATATCGTAAAAATAGCATCAAGTCTCCTCTAAAAATAAATCGTAGAACAGCTTCTGACTAAAGGCACAATCTTTCAAAATCACATCCAATTACTCATGAGGATGAAGGTAAGAAGGATTAAAAAAAACATGTTCTATTTAAAAAAAAAAATCGTACTATACGGGTATGCTTTTTTGAAAGTATCCACCTTTTTTGCGTGAGTTTACAATAACCATTTTTGATTTTCGAAAAAAGTTGTTCTTAACTTGTGCTAACTTGTGCCGTATTCTAATAATAAAAATTGCAAAATTTTACGGAAAATCTTTTTATTCTATTAAACACCAAAGAAATTAAAAATTGCTATAATTGCCAAAAATAATCATCATCATCGGCTCTACAACCGGGGCCTCCCGGTTCCATACATGAGTACTGGCAGGACCATGGTCCTGTACAACAGCAGTTTTGAAGTTATGGCCAAAAATAAACCGTGCGAAAATGTGCAGTCTGAAGTTAGCACCGCCATTTTCGATTTTCGAAAAAAAGTTGGGCTGTATTGTGTGGCACACAATACAGCCAAAAAAAACAATGTTTCAGATATCAATCAAACATAAAATTAAGATGATAGAGAACACAAAAAAGTGGGTCTCTCAAAAAAGGGCCCACAACTTTTCTAAAAAAAAAAAATCGTTTAATAAAAGCTACGTTCGGATGGAAAACCATTCTTCTTCTTAGCAATGCAAATTGTTTTTCTTACTAAAAGTTTCTTGGATTTTTAAAAACTGTTCAAAACTAATTTTCTGAAAATCAAAAATTATGAAAACTAAACGGTTGATTTTTATAAAACTCGATATTTTGTATACCCATTCTGTAAAGTATTTTAAGTACAAATTTCACTTTTATGAAAAATTAACGGTATTTTCCATTGAAATGTTAAAAACCCGTTAAGGAAAATGTTTTGTTTCTTGAATAAATGAATGAATGAATAAATTTGGGTTGTTGCACAGCGACACTGTGACCTCAAGATCTATTGTGCCACCACCTAAAAACTGGATCAGTGTTGCCCTCCTACTACTACTGTAGCATTTTTGCTACAATTATATTTTTTAGAAAATCACTAGGTACATTCGTAAAATATTTAAAAAACACTTCATTTTCATGAAATGACACAATAATTTCATGTTATAAAAAAATATTTCTAAAATTAAATAAATAGATTTCGTGACGAAACAACTCGTAAAGAACCATCAGGGCTTAGTGACTTACAACTCTTGACTATTCCTTTGTGTGGGTTGTTGGCAGGAATGGAAAGGCCATACACACTTTTACCGCGTCCGAATGGCTAGATATATGAAGCACCTTTTCATGACAAGTATACTCTGGAAGCAGAAGGATTTGTCGCAAAACTTATTATCGCGGAGAAAACTTTTCTGGATTATTTTGATTGCAATTAGAATTTAAATAGCAGAATTTCCAAAAACAGTATAACAGTACCACTGCATTTTACAACATTTAAAAATCAAAACACTACATTTTTAATCGCTGAGGGGGGCAACACTGATGAGAATGCTCATGTTACAGTTCTTCCTGGACTTATATTTCCTTTTCTTAAAAACGGCTCCTACGATTTTTATTAAATTTTTTTTTTGCTAAAATTTGTGTAATAAACTACTAAAAATATAAAAATTTATAATTATCAATAATATTAACAGTATATTTCTCATAGAATTTTTAATTTTGAATTTTTTTCATTATCAGCTGAACCGATTTAGATTACTTTTTTAAATACAAATTTCAAATAAGACTACAAAATATTGCACATCAAAATTAAAAAAAAAAAAACTTTATTTTAATATGCATATCAGTAAATATTTAATTATTTATTACGAGTATTATTTAATAATATTTTCCTTAAAAAAGTTTTAAGAATTTGATATATAAAAAATAATTTTTTAAATATTTTTTAAAATAAAATCATATTTAACAATTAAGATGGCGTTCTTTTTTTTACCTCAAACTCTCTAAGGAGTTGTTTTAGTTACTATATATATCGTAATTCATACTATTAAACATTTTTCTTCTATAATTTCCATGTCTTTACAAAATAATGTTCTTAAACCCTCAGCGTCTTGCACATAAGACGTGCGAAACAGTGGTGTATTTTATTTTTTAATCTTTTTAGAATATGGTAAAAAAAAAAATAAACACAATTTTGATCTTTACAAAATTAAAAAAAAAACTATTCGTGTAGTTTGCGAATTTTATTTCAATATTTGCTGCACAAAGCAGTTTTTCAATTTGCAATTTTCATTTGGCAATTTCCATTTTCATTAAGGCCAATTAAAGCTACGAGTATTTTGAATTTATGTTTTCATTTTTTATTCAGTATGCTTTTCGATAATTTCGCAATTTACATTTGGAGTTTTTAACTTTCGCTTTTGTTTGGAATTATTTTTAATCATCTTGCAAAATTCGTTTGGTTATTTGTCGTTTAGTTGTTCTCGGTAAGATGGTTTGTTATTTGGTGAACTATTTTTTTTTTTTTTTTTTTGTGAAATAACGTTTCGCCATTTTAAAATTTCACGAAATATTGCTAAGTTTTTTTTATTATTTCACTTAAAAACAAGTTCGCCTTTTGTTTTGATCATTTAACCCTTCATTAAAATCTGCTTGATTTTAGATTAACCTTTTTTTCTGAACTATTGGGGTTTCGAGTTTTTAAGTTGTGGTTCACTTCGACAATTGAAAACTTTAACAAAGCCTATAAAACTTTTCCAGTCCAATAAAATAAATAAATAAATAAATTGAGTATCGATGGGAATTCTTACAAAACAAAACCTCAAGATTTCGTGCAAAATTTTAAGGTATAGAATTTAATAGAGGCCAAAAAATCGCAAAACAGTTACCTACCTAAATGCCAAAGAGTAAATGCCAAATAAAAATAAAACAGCAAAATATAAAAAATAGAAAATAATTAAATGCCAAGTCAAAAATATGCCAATTTCCTTTTTAAAGCCAGTCAAACAAAATTCTAAAAGTTAATTGCGAGATTAAAAATACGGTATGATAGTTTGTCAAATCATTTAAAATACAAAACATAGTTCGCCAAACATAGAATGCGAAATAACAAATTGATAAATACAAAAAAATGCAAAAAAAAAAATTTGCGAAATGAACCCCAGCGATTCTTGATGTTTATTACAAAATGAAAAATGCGATATGATAGTTTTTAAAATAATTTTTATAAAAAACTGTAGTTCACCGAACGTAGAATGCGAAATAACAAATTGCAAACAAAAAATTCGAAACAAAAAACCGCGAAATGAACCCCCGTGCTTCGCCAATCTGCCAAACAATTTTGGCGAAACATAACATACCCTCAATCTAGGGATGTGTTTTGTACATAAAAGACTATAATTATACAAAACAATCGACATACAACAACAAAATAGAAATAAAAGTTCCATCTCTAATAATAATCCTTCCATTCAACAGCGTATAGACGAACTCCAAATTTCAATCGATTGAGTTCCATCAATGTTCGTTTCATTGGCAGTATTTGAATTTCATATTTGCAAATGAAGCTAACAACTTCAGAAGAATCATGATACCGTTAATAGGATGTTCATTGAGAGCTCTCGTTGAAGTTAATTGAAAAAGGAATGCTGTATGCTGCTGCTGTCCTGTACAACACCATATCTTCGTATACTATAAATGTCTCCGTAAAGCCTTGACAAGGGAGGGTTGAAAATGAAGAAGATTGAAATTAAGTTCGTTGTTTTTTTTTTCTGTTGGTTCTATTTAAGTTGTATGGATGATGTAATATATTCAAATACACAAATAATATTTGAAGAATGAACGTTTTGGAATTCAGAGAACATTTCCTTTGCAATGTATCTTTAAATTAAAAGAACAAAAAAAAAATGTCCTTGATATCGATTTTTGTTTTGCTTTTTCTTTTTTATTTGTTAGAAGATCACGTATCTATAAAATTAAGATGAATATCTTCTTCTGCTTCAGATGATGTTTTTTTTTTTTGTTGCCTTTTCTTTAATTTTATTTTATTTTTCTTCAAAGGCGTTTAAGTCTTTCTTTTTTTTGTTGAGAGTAACTCGAGCCGCAAATATTCAATTTCAGGTAATTGCATTTCAATTTGTTTGAATTTTATCTCTTTTATTGGTTTCGCGTAGAAAAAAATACATAGATGGGGGGATAGCAGTTGGAAAGAAGGTTTTTTTAGTACAAAATCCGAGAATATAAAACGACAGGTTGAAAAAAAAGTAAAATTTCATTTAAACTATGGTAGTTATAAAAAGAACTGTTTATTTCCCATAAGGACGTTGAATTAAGAGAAAATACTATAATATAATAATGTATAAGAAAAATGGACATGGAAAAGGCAGATTTTACTAAAAACTCCCAAACCTTCCACATATTAAAAAGAACAAAGAAGATTTCATTTAAATCCTTAAAGCCGTTTCCGAGAACTTAATTCCAAGAATTGTTTACTTAAATTGAAATAAGAAAAGCCAAAACTAAACTTACTTAGGAGCTGGTATCGTCTAGCTCTCGTTTTGAGGAAGACAATATAAACCTTCTTTAAACATATTTTTGGTGGGGGTTTGTTAAATCTAAAATATCCTTTGAAGTCAAGTATTAAATACCGTATTTCAAAATTAATCTGCTGATGCAACCATTTTAACTGTCTGCTCCACCATCAACTCATCATCATAATAAACCCCCCATCTATGCCTTCTTCACCATCATCATCATAACCACCAGGAAATGTCCTTAATTTTTTGCCAGCTTTTTATATACAAACCTACATACAAACTTTGACTTGTCGCAAGAATTACAACGTTGCTTGGAACAACAGCAACAAAAATAGCAAAAAAAAAAATGAAAATCATATAAAGTTAATGAATTTCAAGTCCAACAGCCAACGCTTATAATATATAGGAGATGAATGAACAATTTTTTTGTGTGCATCATCTTCAAGGATATTTAAATCCCCGCTGTGTGATAAAATCTTTGAATGAAAAGTGATGTGGTGATAAAAATGATGAAGTGCGGTGTAAGTAGACTCAGAGTATATCGATTACAATCAGTTGCCCATTTATATGTTCGTTTTGAGAGATTTTCACTTTGTGATACAAAAGACATCAGATAGAGATACAACCCAAACTTCAGACAATATTATTATTCAAAAGGGAGACTTTGTTGAATAGAAAATGTATACAATTTTGTGCGCGATTGCATGAAAATCACCACTAACCAACACATGCGTTCGAGCTTAAGGAGAATATATTTATTTAAGTATGTATGTATCTTTGTATATCCTTAAACCAGAATATGAAGTCAGATGATGTTAGACAATGAAATATTATACAATTTTGATGGACGGACGCTTTTGTTATGTTTTTTGTCGATGGGTACATAATTGATGTACTCAAGTGGAAGTAATTAAAATCAGATTACATTAATTAGCACGCACAAAATGCTTTTATATGGATTATAAAGGATTTAATAGTAGACAAAAAAGTTTTCAATTTGTTTATAATATTTAGAAAATATGAATATTTATCCAGGGGTCTGAAACCTATTAAAAAAAAATATGAATAAATTATCTCATAACTTAAGGTGGATGTTATTTTTCATTGAAACTCATCATTTATATTACTAAAACGAAATCATTATTTCAATCCAAAATTTCCTTTAAATATATTCAGACTTGAGTTGAATTGAATTGAATCGTATTGAATTGAATTGAATCGAATTGAATGAAATTGAATTTAATTGGATTTAATTTAATTTAATTTAATTTAGTTTAATTTAATTTAATTTAATTTAATTTAATTTAACTTAATTTAATTTAATTTAATTAAATTTAATTTATATGAACGGAGCTAAACTGAATTGAATTGAATTGAATTGAATTGAATTGAATTGAATTGAATTGAATTGAATTGAATTGAATTGAATTGAATTGAATGGAATTGAATTTAATTGAATTGAATTGAATTGAATCGAATTGAATTGAATTGAATTGGATTTGATTGGATTAGATTGAAGAATTGAATTGATTTACCAATTGTCATTAAAATATTAATATTCATTAAATATAAAATATTGGACTAAATTGAAATTAGCTTTATTTTGGGATAAGATTAATTAGTGATTTTAATCTTAATTAATATTTTCAGTGATGGATTTCAATGAAAACTATAATTGTAACGCTGAATATAAACATAGATAAATAAAGTTAATCATAAAACTAGATTTTATATTGCGTGCGCTTAGTTTATTTATTTTCATCATAATGTAATTCAATTTTCCTCCAAATTTAAGACATCATCAAATTGGAAATCGGGGCTAAGTACTCGTATGTATGTCTAAATAATTGTATCCATATATTAATGTGAATTTATGTCATCCTTTCTGTAGCAGAAGTATGTACTATTCGACTAGAGCAATGACATTTTTATTAAAATGTTTTATTTCTGCTTGGCAATATACACCAAATAACTTCCCTCATGAATTATTTAAAACTCGAAATGAATTTTATAGACATATGTATGTATGTACTTTTTTTGTGTTGTATGGTATAGTATGCTCTTTTATAACGCTTATTTTAACAATAAATATAAGTTGAATTATACGGATATACGAAGAAGTGAATAATATGCCTAGTAACAGAGTATATAGTAATGAAGTGCTATTTCCAACCTACATATACCAATCTAGTGTTGTTTTTGCTGGAAAAATGGTTTCATTAGAAAACTTATATTTTTGAACAATAATTGTTTTTAAGTTTAGTTTATTTTTTTTTTGCCAAAACAAGACAACAAAAACAAAAATTATAAAATTAATAACAAAGTTAAAGATGATTTTTATATTCATCTTTAACTTTGTTAAAAATATAAAGTTTGAAACGATTGCTTTTTTTAAGAAAATACAATAATAAATAAATAACAAATCATAAATAATAAATAAGTATAATTATTACTAACAATAACTAATAGTCTCCATGGAGATTGTTACAATTTTCTGAATTATTTCATTCCTGAAAGTATCCCTACTTACATAAGAGGTAAAAAATTCTGAATACTTATTAAAAGTCTTTGAGCACCGATTAAAAGCTTCGTGAGATGCATAATTAGTCTTTGATTTAGATTCCTTTAAGAATTTCGTGTAACGTAAATTGCGAACATTTGGATTTAGGGATATTTTTGAACATAAAAATGATGAGTCAATATTACTTTTTAAAATATCAAATGCAAATAAAGCTTCAGAAAACTCCCTACGATTAGAAAGACTACTCATATTTATAAGATTCAAACGATGAGAATAACGAGGCAATACAAAACAATCAGGGTTCCACCTAAGACCTCTCAATGCAAACAACAAAAATTGTTTTTGGACAGATTCGAGTTTCTTAACATCAACAACATAAAACGGTGACCATACAACACTACAGTACTCTAACAAAGATCGAACAAGTGAGCAATATATTGCTTTAGTGATATAAGGGTCATTAAATTCTTTAGATCTTTGTTTTACAAAGCCTAGCATACACATGCTTTTAGAGTGTACTTTGTTGATTTGGTGTTTAAAAGTTAGTTTATTATCGATAATAATCCCTAAATCTTTTATTACGTCTTTTCGAATTAACTTTTGCCCTCCAATAGTATAGTCAACATTTATTTGCACTTTTTTTTTAGAAATGAGATAACATTACACTTGTCCACATTTAACATCATTCCATTCACTTTGCACCAGCTTTCAAGTGTGCTCAAACATTGTTGCAATGAGAGTCCATCAAGTGTACTGTTCACATTTTGAAACAGCTTGAGGTCATCTGCATATAAAAGATATCTGCACCCTCTGAATAATAAGGGTAAGTCATTAATGAACAATAAGAAAAGGAGAGGGCCAAGATGGCTACCCTGAGGTACACCAAAAACAATGTATATTTTACGAGTGACAACATGACAAAACCTAACACACTGAGTACGATTTGACAAATATGACTATACACTTTAGAAGGTTGGCTTGTATGCCAAACCTTGTTAATTTAAAAAAGAGTAAGCCATGGTCAACTTTTTTTTTAAATAATTTTAAAAAAATACTTGCATTTTTCTTGAAAATTCAGTATATTTTTAAATTATAATGAGTTTAAATATTAATGAGTTAATGATTTTTTTGAAATGAGGTTTAAAAATATATTTTAATAAATACCCAAATTGGCATACCAACATTTTTTTTTAAATATTATTAAAATTTCATATATATATCTTTAATAAATAAATTTTTAATAAAACCACTCAAACGATTTTAAATTTTGTTCGCACATATTCATATTTTTTCAAATAATCAAATGGCATACTTGTTTTTGAGCTCTTAGTTTTTTAACTAGTTGTTTGTACAATTAAAAGAACGATTTATACTATTATGTGTATTTTATTTTTAGTAAAGTTATGAAAAATGGTGGAAAACCACTTGTACTCAACGAATCATGTTTTGCTTATTGATAAATTCATTAAAATTACTTTTTTTCACATATGTTTCTCTAATGGTATGCGAGAAAAAAAAGTAAAATTTGAATTGACAAATTGTTTCCTAAAACAATCGACAACTTAGCTTACACCAACTAAAAATATAGCATGAGGTTTGTACTTAGATAACATTTAATTTAATTTGTTAAAAATAAGGTGCGTATAGGCCTTAGTATTATTTTATTGTTGAATGCATTACTTCTCTCTTTATACCTACCATCTTTATTCATATTTGTCTTTTTTTTGTTAAATTCGTCCAAAATGTAAATATCCAGATTTTCGGTATTTTTTTTTTTTTCTATTTTCAGGACTTTTATGTATGTAAGTACCAACATATTTTAATGCTTTGTTCAATTTTGGAAACTGATTTTTATTATTATTTGTTGACATTTGGTGATCTGGTGTTTTGATTAATGTCGTTTTCGATTGAACGTTCAGAGTACACCTTTTCTACTCCAATTTCACGCAAAGTACTACAAAAGCCTTCCATTGGCTGTTTGGAGTACTGTTTCGGAGTCTTTTTCTGTAAACGATTTCAAGAAGGAGTAGATTTGGAACACTCATATGCACATACAACTTTTCCTTGGATTATTTGACATCAAAAGTGATAAATGCTTGAATAATGAAGAAAGCGTTTTGTAAAATGACGTCATTAGCTAGAGTGTGTGTAAAGTTGACAGCATATCGTCCACTGATTGCAAAAACTAGGTAACTCAATTTTAAAATTTTGGTGATAGCAAGATTCATATATACCTAATGAAATTTTATTTTTTACGTTTCTGACACTTCATAAATATCTTATGGTAGAAAAAAATTGGACGAAAAGTTTTAAAAATTTAAAATTGAGTTACCTAGTTCTTGGAATCAGGGGATGATATGATGTTTTTATATTCGATTGGAATCAAAAAACTCAGAAAATCTAATCGAAAACGACATAAATAAAATAATTTTTATATGATAGGCTTACAGATCAGTAGTTTCCGAATGTAAATAAAACTATTCCATTTCTTTCCGACGTTTCGTTGAGTTTTTCCAACTTTTTCAAGGAACTTGATTTTATTAAAATGTAAAAAAAAAATTCATTACACAATTATTATTCTTTTCGAACAATTTTGCTTACTTTTATATTGATGGTAAAAATTTATATTTAGATATCACTTTAACGTTGAACATTAATACATTTTTATCAACGTACCAGTTTTGGGAGGGATTTCATGGTAGCAGTTTAAAATGTTGCCATTTCATTGAAAAAAATGCTGTTTCATTACAAATGTTTTTGTAGACTTTTATTACTTATGACAAATTAAATATGTGAACCAAGTTTCATCACTATGTTATTAGAATTTGGTAATATTTTACTTGTTTAATTGAAAATTCTTTCTGTCATATACAAAAAAGACTATAACGTTTTTAAGCTGATTGTTTCGAGTTCAATTTGATTTAAAAAGATTGGGCATTAAAAAACAACCTTAGATCATGCGTCGTATGATTAGATTAAAGATAAGATAAGTGTATGAGTTTATTTAACTTTTATATCCCCCGTTTCCTGCTCCAGCACTTTGAAATGACTTAACAAAACCAATGTTGATTCTTCAATTAACTTAGCATATAATGTAGTAGAGGTGAGATTTTGCGTCGACACCAATCTTCAAATTTTAATAGTATAAATATTTTTTTTTGTTTACTTTTCTCGGCTTTGCATTTTCCCTTCCCGAAACGATTTTTAACCACTCTCTTCGTGCAAAGGGAGGAGAAGGAGAAAATCAATATTGTAATCTTATGGTTACAAGGGTGCTGATTCCAACGATAATTCTCAAGTCATCGTCCGATTTCTGGTACTCGGTTTTTAGGCCAATGTATGAAACAAATGGCAACACTTTTCTCGGTTTTCATACAGTTTTTCCACCTTGGCACTACTTCTTAAAAGTAAAGTTAGGACATGAACTGTATTCATAAATGCAAATAAAACATGAATTATCTTTAGTCAGTCAGTTAAATGTCAAATCTTATCAATAAATCAAAATTCAAAGTAATAAACTAACTCACCAAAATACGTACATTAAGTTAAACATACTTCTGTCATTGTTGCCAAAAACTACTGATAAAAGGAAACAGACTTTAGTGACACACATGCTTCTTACAACTTCAGATGAGAGAGTGTATGTGCAAAAGTTCATATTTTGTGAGAAAGTATATGTGCAGTTCAAAAAATAGTCTTTGGTTGCAACAGAGTTCTTATTGATTGTAGTAGATTTTTGTTTAGATTTAGAACTTAACGTGGATTAGCAGTTCATATTTTTATTGATATGAAATTTTAATTCGTGAACTAACTCCAGATCGTCGTTTTAGTTTATTTGTGAATTAAAAAATATCGAAGCAATTTTTATTGATAGGGCTGTTGATATACTTAAGCTCAACTCAACTCAGGGTTAAAATGACAGGTTGGTCTCACTAACAGCCCTACTATGAGTGTTCCACTCTTTTTTGATTCTAATCGAATATGAAAACATCATGTTGTCAAACTTGCACACCAAATGACACGATTTTACAAAATAGCTTCTTCAAGCATTTAAAAATTTTGACAAGTAGTCGGCTGAAAAGTTGTATATGTACCTATGCGTATGTTGTAAATCTTCTCCTTCTTGAAATCGGAAACAGAAAAAGACTCCGAAAACAGTACTCCGAACAGCCAACCGAAGGCTTTGGAGTAATTGGCGTGAAAATGGATTAAAAAAAGGAGTACTCTGAACGTCCAATTTAAAACGACATTAATCAACAGTACTTGAGTGGTCTAATTCAAAAATTGAAAGGATTCCAATTACTTTAAAGTTCCATAATCAATCCCATTCAAGCAACTGCATTGCTTCGCTAAAGCAGAATTATAGGTGCAAAGCCCAAAAGCCCATACAATGGAACCATTTTGGTGGTTTAAATTTACAAATCAACTATGTGAAAGTGTTTTAAGAAAACAAATAGGAAAATTATTTATAGCCAAAGACTTTAAATAATTAAACAATTTTTATCTTAAATCATATGAAATTAATTATGGACCAAGAATTTACCCAAATCGGCCAAAAGTCCACAGTAAAATTTTTCAATATTTCATAATTTAAAAAAAGTCCGTAATATTTTTTTTTAATTTCTGGTCTTTTTACAAGAAAACTATTGACATAAATGTAGGATGCCTGTCTAGCAACATTACATGTAGTAGCTGCTATTGAAATAACAGTTGGCTAGTATCAATGGAAATTTAATTTTGCTTCTGACAGTTCTTTTTGGCACAGGTGATAGCTGAGTCAGAACTAAAAAAGAAAAAAAAATAATATAAAATGTCGGCTTTTTTGTCCTCGGGTTGTTCGGTCCCGGTTGTCCAGTGGCAGTATAATTATTTACAAAAAACAACTATTGGTAATGTCGAGTAGGCAATGTGAGCCCAGACATTAAAATATTAATTCGAAAATTTGGAGTAATTTTGTTGCAAATCTTTGTTGAAAAAGTTCTTAAAAATTGCTAGGCCCTTTTTTAAAACAATGTATAGTTTTTTCATGGCTGGACTTACAGTGTCAACGTAAAAGTACCTACCGCGTTCCTTTTCGAACGAGGCAATACATTTTTTTTGTTTGCTAATAATTTTTTGCAACATTTTATGGGGGTACTATGTTATTTAATTTCTTAAAGTGTAATGCTAAATTGAGAGACCTCAACGACAAAAAAGCTACTAAATACTGCGACGTATGGATTTTTGTCTTCACAGGGATTCTTAAAGAGTTTAGGCTGATTGTGAACTGTTACATCTATTATCTCTACATCATCTACATTGTTCCTGATGCAATTATTAGTTTATGCATTTAATTAAAATATTGCATATTTGTTGCCCGCTGCAGTACGATTTAACAAAAGATAGGCTTCGTTTCTCTTAGTTATGCACTTATTTTGCATGCACAAAATTTCCCAATTATTTTCCCTGATGTCTTTTAGTGGATTGCATAGAATCATCAGAATTTGTTCACAAAAGAACTCATTTTGATAATCAGTATGAAACCGACCGACCAACGTTGCAGAAGGGAATCTAAGTTCTTTGTCCTCCTCTTCATGGTGTATCGTTTGCCTCCATGGTTAATGTCAAGGCAACATAATCATATCACCTTCCACACGATTTAACATTAAAAGCTTTTAACTTGTTTCTTGATGTTCCGATTTATATGTTGTGTTCAGTACAGTGGTTTGTTTTTCCATCCCACGTTAAAGAAGAGGGTAAATTGACGATTTAGTCATAAGGAACATAATCTCTCTTGTCTGTTGTTTGGTTATCAATTTCCTTTGCAACGGAATTATTTTTAAGAAATCTGTTGATACGAATTTAAGGTATTTATCTTCTGGATATAGGGAGATTTTTTATCTCACAAAATCTTTTGTAAGATCAAAAACGTTGCTATTATTGAATCATGCGGAAATCATTGTATCATTTATTTACTACTTAACCATTCAATGGTATTAGTACTCATTAACTGATCAAATAAGTGCCATTGAAATGTAGAAAAACCAAAACTAATTGTCACTTTTCGATTTTTGATTGATAATAATGAAGAATAATGGAGTATCTACTGGTTTTAATTTACCACGCTCCATGAAAACAATAACAGTATCTATGTACTATCAATAACTCTTATACCTCAAACCCCATCCCCAACATTATGGAAACTCCTTCTACAAAAATGTACCACAATTTTCGGTTTTATACATCTTCTTCGTCAACACAGCATAAAGTAATTAGTGAATTACTACCCATTCCAACCCTTAATTTTTCAGCTCTTAGAGCTGAGACAAAGATGAAGCTAAATTGTGAATCCATAAAAGGGACACTTTTCCGCCACTAATTACATTTCAACAAAACTGGATTAATGATGGTTTCATGTTTCAGTATATTTAATTTCATAAAATATGACAAAGCTTGATGAGACAGTGAGAGAGAGAGAGTAATGATTTGACAGATCTGAGGATAAAATTAGAAAGTTTTTTTTTCGTCTTTATTTTGCTGATGCTGAGAAAAAAGTTAGAAAATAATTTAGTTTCTTTGTTGTTGTAAAATTGATTTTACGGCTTTGCGATTTGCTAAAAAAGCGATGAAGGCATTTAGAAGGACCTTTTTTGGATAGTTAAAGATACCTTTGAAGAAGTGATTAATGTCATGGTGATGCATTTTAGTATGCTCCGCTGCATCAAGTGAATTTTTTGTTTGGAGATATTGCTCTCAATTTGTTCACCCTCCATGACAAAGTGCGAAACTGCTAACCATCTATCCCTTGAAGCTTTAAAAATATATCCCTTAAGTGCATGTGTATTGACGCGAATTACAAATCAGAAAGGAACTTTGAAATTACTGAAAAAGAGGGTGGAAGAAATATGGAAGGAGCGCAATATTTTTTTTTTAACTGGTGATAATAATAAATGCGGATAGACGCATCATTTAACTTTGAAAAGAAAAATATAAAATCCTGAAATCAAACAGAAAATCGTATATATTGTTAGTTAAATAATTATTTTTATTTTTAAAGGTAAAGCACAAGCTAAGCCTGCGTAAAATTACTTTTTACCTTCGAATACAATTACCATTATATGTACTAAGATGCTTTTTGGATTTTGTTGTTAAGGCTTTAAATAATTGGTCCTTTATGTGAATGTGACTAGCTATGCGACGAATACTATCTAAGATATATGAAGGTTAAGTTCCGAGATTTAGAAAAAAAAAAAAAAACAAATTTTTGACTTTGAAATTTTCAATTTGGAGACTTTTCAAAACATGAAGATTTTAAAATTCAGGTAATTTGTACTTGGATATTTTGTGTCCTAAGTCCTAAAATATTATACTTTCACACATTTCTATGATTAATTTTTTTTAAGTTACAACGACTCCAAGATCTAATAAGGTGTGGTTAATGGTTAGCTTAAAATTAAAGTAAAATGCATTCATGGATTACAAGTACTTGCTCTTATAAAGGGTGTTTTTTAGACTTGTGGTTGTCTGGCAATCTAGCAATAATTTTTTTTTTTTGAGTTGGTCCTTTTGACAGTTGTTTCTTGATTTATGCTCATCTTGGTTTGCCATTTTAGAATAAATAAACTTACTCCCGAATAACTTTTGCAAATCGTGCATCGCAAAACAATCAATTTATTGAATTTGGTGAGCGTATTATCTCGCACCGCCGTGGGGCTATTTTTTGTGAAATTATGTTTTATGTATATCGCTTGTTTACGCAAATAAGTCCGAGACGATTGACGCCTTGGAAGATAATATTCAACGCCTCACCAAAAGTTTTCTTCAATAAATTGATTGTTTCGCGAAGTGTCGCGCGAACCAAACCATTATTTTGGTAATAAATTATATTCATTATAAAATGGCAAACCAACATGAGCATAAATCAATTAATGACAGCTGTCAAAAAGACCAAATCCGAAAAAGGTATAGCCTGATTAAAAAACCACACGTTAAAGCATTTCATATTTTTAGTGCAGTTATTATGATTTGTTTTTATGGAATAGAACTATGAGATGACAGCATACAGCAAAATTAAAGAATATTTAAAAAAAATCCTAAGAAGAACAAAATATTAAGTTAGGTACGAGTGGAGTCAAAGTCAGCCGATAGGTTGAAATTCTGCAAAACGCAGACAAATCTGCACTTATGGCAACGCTGACTATATGACATTCATAGGTTTTCATAAGCTGTGTTTGTTTTCGTGAAATTTTTTTTTCAAATTTTCACAAATTCTCATGAATCACCACATATTCCTGTTTGTTACCTCAAAAAAGTTGCATCGAGAGAGCGCAATGAGAGAAAAAATTGTTTCCCCTCCGTTGGAAAATTTACGAATTCCTGCTACACAAATTTCTGTGAACACGAAGTGTTACATTACAACTACTGGCAAAAATCATGGTGGTCAGTTTCTGTCACAGCGTTGCCACTTATAGGAACATTTTTCGAAGTAGGCTTTCAAAAAAAATTTAGTCTATTCAATTTTCTTACAGAAGATCTGAATATTCCAATTTTTCCTTTGATTTTCAAAATAGAAAAAGAAAAGAAATTAAAAATAGCATAATATTATTTATTATGATGACATGATTGTAATCAAAGCAAGCCAATAGCCGAAAGCCGTAAAAATAGAACTGAAAAATTAGTGGACTGAATTTTGATGAAAAATCTTTTTCACAAAATAAAAGTGCAGTAGACTCGCTTAAAAAGCAGTAGATATGTTCTACGAAAAACGTGCATTAGATCTATTGAAATCATGGCAAAGTGGCAACACCATTTATATACAAAAATGACGTTTCTAAAAAAAGGGGTGCAATTCATGGTTCAATGCATTTTGTAACTTTCTTCAAATTTCCCCAACTCTGATAGAGTTTCACCATCTTTTCAAAATTTGACAGGTTCATGCACCCAGTTTGAGCGTATCATTTCAGAAGTTTCCCAAAATAGCCAAAAATGCCACACATTTAACTTTTAAATCTTAAATTCAGCTTAGTTTGAGCGAACGTTGCTAGGTGAGACGTCAGCGTGACGAGATCTGTTTGCAGTTGTTCTTTCTTTAAAATGAGTCAGGTCATATTTTCGAAAAAATAAAAAAAAAAACGCAACATGACGACGAGAAAGGCTTTAAGGGCTTAAGGCTTTACCAAACCTACGCAAAATCATATTAATCATTTACAATAATACAAAATATGACAAATACATAACGCTTAACAACAACAAAAAACTCTCGTCAGCGAATGTTTTGCATTGATTTGGGAGAGCTTTAGAGTAATGAAAAATCCATTACTTCCTCATTTTAGATTCGTTTTTAAGAGAGAACAATGCAAAAAGATTTCGTAACGTCGACGTCTCATTTTCTCGCCGCATTGTGATATTGTGAATCAGGAAATCAAGGTTACCAAACAGTTAGTAACACACAAGTGAAAACCTAGCATCAAACAATTCATAATTTACTTAACTAATTTCAAAAACTCATAGCCAACATTTTTTATCAAAATTCAAAATCAAAATGTTTTAAAATATAATTAAAAAAAAAAAAAACGATGTCAAATATTTCTTCATTTTTAGCAACTGAAAAACGAAAAAGTCAAGTTTCCAACACACAAAATGAACAAAAAATAAACATGGGTCTAACCTACGCACTAGGTCCATTTCCTGACGAACCTATTCTCTCAGCTATTGATAAAATGCTTCTTCTATCATCAAGGCTTCGAAGAAATCCAAAAATTCAAAAGAAACCTTATACAAAGCTTTTGAATTCTTCATTTGGCACAGGTTTAATCGAATATTTCTTCTTCAAATCTTCTTATCGTTTAAGTTTACTTTCTCTATTTAGATTGTCCCGCAAAATTTGTTGAATTTTCCAAATCTTGTCCCGAATTGGCAATATCATCTGAAGAAATCTTGAAAGAAAAGATTGATTTTTCTTCGAAAGCATCAAGTAGCAGTGATATAGTGGGCCAATGTCGAGTAAGCAAAGAAGATAGTTTGAATCGGTTGTGGGTTGAGAAAAACACAAACTCTAATGGAATACAAAGTTATGAAATATGGTCTGAAGATGTTTGTAAGGATTCACCATCAATGATTTTTATACTTTCTCCAAATGGGGAAGTTATTCCTTTTAAATATTTAACAACAGAATAAAATGTTTTTTTTTTGCTGATAAGTTTTGTGTATACCTCTGAATGTTTTATTTAACAACCTTTTACATTTATTTAAAAAGTTTTTCACCTCGATTGCGGAATACCTGAATGGAATGAGCTGCGGGCTGACTCAGTCTTGACATTTTTACTATGATAGAAATGCCAAAATTGAGTGATTCTCTTTGCGAACATTAGAAGGTGTTCAAATTGGACTGAAAAACTGGATTTTTTTGACGTTTCACTACTTACATCTTCCTTTACTGAAGAAGTGAGAGCGAGATGTGAATACTGAAACGTCAAAAAAATTCCAGTTTTTCAATCCAATGTGAACACCGTCTTAATAGGATTCTGGAATAATTTATTTTCAATGAATTTTCGTTAAAGCCTAACTGTACATTTATTTATGATTTTACTAACTGAAATGACTTAGCAAACATTTAAATTAATAACAATTCTGTTTATGTTTCAATCGGTGAACAAAAATAAAATGCACGACTGCATCTCATGTGCTAGCTCTTATGTTCAAGTTGCTTGGAATTAAGAACTTTTAAAATATGAAAAAAAAACCATGGAAAAAATAAAATGCACGACGGAGTTGCACGTACTTGCTCTTATGTTTAACACGCTGAGGATATAAGAAAATTATACGTAAGGATACCGAAATTACAAGAAGGAATGTTTAAAAGCATGAAATACGATATTAATAATTAAAGCTAAAACAACCTTTTTTCAGATTTTAAGATGAAAAAGAACGCCATCTTAATTCTTGATTGAATATGATTTTATGGAAAAAAAAACTTATAATCTTAAGAGCGGTTTTTTTTAAAATAATTTTTGCTATATATTAATTTCTTAAAACATTTTTTAGGAAAACTTTTGGTATACAAATCTTAAGTATTTATTTACATATGTGCGCATAAAAATAAAATTAAAAAAAAATTGCCAAACCGTTTTTAAGATATCGAATTTTCAAAAAACAAAAATTTAAACTTTTTTTTTAATTCAAAAACTTTTTTTGAAAATATTGATATGTAATATTTTTTTAATATTATTTTAATTTTGTATATACATACAAAAACAGAGGTAGGGAACAGTGAGCCACCTCAAACAGTGAACCATTAAAGTTTTCTGCTTTCCTGTTTCTCCACCAGACAAAATTGGAAAAAAATATAAAAAATAATCTACAAATAAACGTGTCTTAATTCCTTTTGAACATAACAAAAAGTTATAGCTGTTAGCTTATGGGTACTTCCGCAGAGCAAGAATCTGTGAAACTGCTAGTATGTAAAGGGGGCTTTCAACAGGGACGCTAAAAAAGTAGAGCGACAGGAACAGCAAACGACGCCATATTTTTTGCCACTCTTTTGACATTTCTCTTCAGGTTTGCCATTTCATGATGGAAAGATATACGAGCCAACATTATTATTTTTTCTTATACTTTTTTTTCCAAAAAGACATTAGGTCTTACAGTGGACCAACTTTAAAAATTGCATAGTGGACCATGGTGCAACCAAGGAAATTTTAACTTTAACGTAAGTTATAGTTAGTTAAATTGCCACTCCATGTTACACAATGAACTAGTTGATATGGGTTTTGAAAAAAAAAATTTATTAATTATTTCCCATGACTTTTTTACAAACAAAAGAAAGTTTTTAAAAAATCGTAGGAGCCGTTCTTAAGAAAAAAATATTTTCCTTCACGGTTTCATAACATTTGCATGGAAGGTATTTTTAAATAATTTTTCATAAAAATACATTTTTTTCTAAAAATACTTTAAAAATCTATAAAAAAAAAACTCAAAATATTTGATTTAAGAAAAAAAAATTATTGAAATCACAAATACTAATTTGATGAAAATGGAAAATAAAAAAAATCGTTCTTTGGGGAGGTACCATTAATAACAATTTTTTTAAATGGTTTTCAATTCAAAGGTTGCTTTTACCAAAAGAAATTTATTGAATTTTTTTAAGAAAAGTTGTGGAGCAGATTTTGTAAAATTACTATAAAAAATAATATAGGGCAGGTACCATTATTTTAAGCTCTTACATTTTTTTTAAAACGTGTGTGCAGAGTCCACAGAAACCAGCAAATCGATCCAGCCGTTTAGGCTTTCGTCGAACAGAAATGCCGACAGACAGAATTTCGTCACCCATTTTTTTGGTGTTCTCTATCATTGTAATGTCATTGTCATGTTTGAGGGCAGATTTACAACTGATAATTTGGTATAAAACAAAGTGCAATTTAATACGAGTATACACTGCTTAAATAATTGCATATTCTGACTTGTAATTATTTTTAACGTCAACCTTTGACGCATTAGTCTTTTTATAGGCCGTTGGTATGTGATTACTTCAGAACTAATTAGTTTTAATTATTTTATATTTTAAATACATAATTCAGTTAAATGGAATCATAACAGCAGTATTTTTTCAAAAAAGAATAACCAGCCCAAGGGCGTGCGTTTGATGCCGCTCAGGAGGGAGGGGCGGGTAAACTCATTCAAAAATTAGTCTTAGAATATGAAACGTTCGAAAAAGGTACATTTGATTCTTGGAGAAGCGGTGCCCACTTCCCCTGTATGGCCTACCCTTTTTAACCTTGAGGCCACACGAGCCAGTACTAGCTGCTAGTCGCAATACAGTCACATTTTTCTTACTAACACATATAAACCTGAGCAACTGGCTCATCAACTGGCTTGATTTTTTCGTAGCCAATAGAGAGCTAGTAATAGTAGTCTAATTTCGTATTCTTATTGTGAGTCATTGTTATTTCTGGTTTCTATGGATTATAGAAATATTTAGGTCTGGAACTACAAATTTTTGCTAGGAACTTTTTTTGATTTCTTTCGTAAGATCCATTTATCGATGACTTGTATCTCTAAAGTGTCACTAAGTTCTAAAATAATAGATATGAAATTATTTTTATTTAATATTGACATCATATGTAGCTCCAACCATGACTAAACAATCAAAAAAGGTTAATCGTTTCGCTTAATCGTTCCGGAACTAGTTCCAGGGACTAGTTCCAGGACCTAGTTCTGACATTAAAATAAAACGTTCCATGTTCGTTCCGCTAAAGGAACGATTTTGCACAACTCTAGGGTTGAATGAAGATTGCACAAACAATTTAAATGTAATTCAGTTTCCAATTTCAGTGGCAATTTCTTTTGTCAAGTGCCGTGCAAGCAGTAACAGACACCAGTGTTTTTGAAAAAGCTTTCCCATAACCCCGAAGCCACACGCGCAAATACTGGCAAGCAAGTTGGCTACATACACTGCCTGTCAAATTCGTAATTTGCATTTCACTTGCCTTCCACTTGCTTCCCACTTGCATTCCACTTGCTTGTCTTCCAACTTGCTTCTCAACTTGCTTCACTACTGGCTTCGAAAATTCCATGCACAGTTGATGAGCAAGTTGCTTGGGTTTGTATGTGTAAGTGAAAAAATGTGTTTGTATTGCAACTTGCTTGCCAGTACTTGCCCGTGTGGCGTCGGGTTTAGGCCTGTACAGCAAATATAAATTTGACAAAGTTTATAACGGGTGATTTTTTAGCTGGTTTGGTTTTGGCAACACTGGTTTTGACAGCTGACGTGTGTTTAGTATTTTGTGTCACTGTCATACAGCTTCAGTTTGGTTTGCAATTTAACCATGGATCGTCTTACAAATGAACAACGCTTGCAAATTATTGAATTTTACTATCAAAATTCGTGCTCGGTTCGAAATGTCCATCGCGCGCTGCTTGTGTTCAGCGATGAGGCTCATTTTTGGTTGAATGGGTACGTAAATAAGCATAATTGCCGCATTTGGAGTGAAGATCAGCCAGAAACATTGCAACAGCTACCAATGCATCCCGAAAAAGCCACTGTTTGGTGCGGTTTATGGGCCGGTGGCATTATTGGGCCATATTTCTTCAAAGATGATGCGAATCGCAGCGTTACTGTCAATGGTGAACGCTACCGAGCGATGATAACAAACTTTTTTTTGCCCGAAATGGAAGTTCTTGACTTGCATGATATGTGGTTTCAACAAGACGGTGCCACATGCCACACAGCACGCGAAACAATGGCGCAATTGCGAGGCGAGTTTGGTGAACAGTTAATTTCACGTTTCGGGCCGGTCAATTGGCCGCCTAGATCGTGCGATTTGACACCATTAGATTATTTTTTGTGGGGGTATGTCAAGGCTAATGTCTATAGGGACAAGCCCGCTTCGATTGACGCACTGGAAGCCAACATCCATGCATTCATTCGTGAGATACCGGCCGATATGTGTGAAAGAGTATGCCAAAATTGGACTCAGCGGATGGGCTACCTGAGACGCAGCCGCGGTCAACATTTGTATGAAATTATCTTTAAACATTAAATTGCAAGGTTCAAACTATCGATTCAAATAAATATTTCATTCATTTTTTTGAATTTTTTGTGTTTTTTTTTTTTAAAGTTCTAAACCTCTTAAAAATCACCCTTTACTTTGCTTCCACCTGTCTTTGAACTAACACACTTTAACGGATCACAATTTGGTGAACAACAACAAATCTGCCAGATCATTTCTACTTGTGTGTCTTCGATTGACAAAAAAAACATTGTTTTTTACAAAGACGAAGAAATTTTGACAAACGCTTTTGTCAGTTCATAGACAGCTATTTCCATTTGCTGTTTTTTTTTCAACTGTGAGCAAATTTTCACAGCTATCTGTCATTTTCAATGAAAAGTGTGTATAGTAGTGCGAAGAATTATTATAGCCCTTCTACACTAGCCCACTGAGTATTAATACATGTCAAAAAAGTGGGGGAAAAAATGTGTATAGTGTAGAAACAAAATATGACAGGTATTAATACAAGATGTGACAGCCGATCTTATACAGCTTGACAGCTCTCCATACTTGATTTGACATGTATTAATACCTTACAATTTTTAGGGTTGGTTCTAATTTTAATACATTTCATCTGTGTGTCAACACAAGTTTGGTATGTATTAATACAAGCCAGTGTGGAAGGAAAATTTGAAAGTTATATTTCCCACAAATTTGACAGTTGCAAAAAATTCTTTCCCACTTTCAATTTGACATGTATTAACACTTAGTGGGCTAGTGTGGAAGGACTATTAGGCGCGTTTCACCAACTAAAATCACACTGGGCGCTGAATGTCAAGTTGATGGAGGTCGAATGCGACACGACTCTCCGTTGAATTGTATACAAAACATGTGCTTCAATTTTCGTACTGAAATTCTGGAAATAAAATTTCTACTTTGCTTTAAATATTTAAATGTTAAGCACAAAACTTTATGAAAAAAATGAAAAATAATAACAAATTCAATTTATTTTCATTTTTATTAACATTCTACCTTTATTTTGTATTTTTTATCGATTTTAGTATTCTACATTGGGCGCGTTCGGCCAGCTATCGGATAGGTTATCCAAGATAACTGAGTAGGCAATACTTTTGTAAACGACCAGAACCAGATACTCGTAGGTTAGTTGAAAAAAGCTGACAAAGAAATTGAATTAAAATTGTTTTTAATTTGCAAACAAAAGTTTTAACTTTTTTAACGGAGTTTTATTCCATTTATATTTACTTATTGCGTGGAGTCCAAGGTGTCGCTAATGACCATTATCTAGCTGCATCTAACTAATTAATTTTCCTTTCAAAGAAACCCGACACTGCAAAACTCAACAAGAACAACTCAAACTTCTTGTCAAATATCAGCTGTTTTGAAATTTCTCTTTGGATTGCTGAGTATCCTAGAATTTTTGGGATAACTTCGGATTTGTTTGTTGGTCACAGATGATTCGTCATCAGCTGTTTTTTTAACAAGGCATTACAACAACACAAAGCTATCCGGATAACTAAGAATTAACATCCGAACGCGGCCATCAACAAGAAATTGCAATTTGGCTGTCAAATGAACAGCTGTTTTAGTGGAGGAAGAACACTAAAGGCCCAACTTTAATAGACCTAACCGAGCTTAAGTTAGCTTAAGCCATCGAGCAAGTACACAGTCTTATATGTTTTTAACCATAATAGCCGTCTGCTCCGTTTTGTTAAGTTTAGCGAAATTAAGGGAGAGCCAATGGAATGGCTATCAAGTATCAACTTAAGCAAATGGCCACGTTCCACCGGTTACTGGATAACTGAGTAGCCGATACTTTTGTGAACGACCAGAACCAGATGATTAGCTGAAAAAAGCTGACAAAGAAAATGAATTAAAATTTTTCTAACTGTTTCATGGCATATGCATCACATACATTGTATATCGAGAATCTTTTTGAAAATGTTCCCAAATATGTAAGTAGAATATTTTTTTAAAAATTAAAAAATTGAACTGACTCATCTGAGAATATAAACGCAACTTATGAATGTCTAAAATAATTACATAATCACAGTGATAAACTTATTTTGTAAATCGTGTTAAACCACCATTACTTTGCTACATTTATTATTATAATCACTAAAAAAGATTCCCATAAGTTGTTTGAAAAATTGATGCCTTAGTATTTATCTATCAGTATTTTTGTTATAATTCAAATAAAGTATGGGGTACCTTACTCAATTTTCAATGTAGTGACATTGAAATATTTCGTATATAAGGTCTGAATAATAGTTTAGAAGGAGTATAAGGAAAAGTATACAAATATTTAACATTTATGTATATGCTTAGCAATATGAATTCATTTCCGGTTTTAATAACTGTCCTGATTGGAGTAATATTTCTTATCGTTAGAACTTTTTTTCCTTCATTTTGAAATATTATTAAAATCATATTATTAAATTTCGTTTATTCACTAGAACATGGGACACTGTAATCCACACAAATTCAACCCATACCTTCACAAGGTTTTGCGTAATATGCAAAATGGTGGTAAATCGGGAAGATTATAGAGCATTAATTATTATTACCTCAACAACAAAAAAAGGTATTAATTTCGTGAAACAGCACCAACATTTAAAAATTCAGATCGGCTCAACAAAATATCACATTTAATAAAAATTAATCATAAGAAAATAAATTCTATTAAGCACAATAAAAAAATAAAACAGTTGTTATACGAATTCATAGTTGTTATACCAAATTCCAAAAATTTGTTAACGCTTTTATTAAAATTTAAAGTCAAGAATAATAAATAATGGGCATTTTTGAAAAATGAATGATGACTCTTTATCAAAATTCAATGGTTGCAAATTTGTCGTCATGTATAATAATAGGAGACATGAGACATATGACACTGTTTTTATTTAGGCTTTTGGTTTGGGAGAGCCTTTAAGTAAGAACTATTATGCTAGAAGGGGCGCTTCAGTGCTCGGAAGAAAATAAGTGAATACACAGAAAGCATATATGCCGCGGCTATAATCATTCAAGTAAAACTGTCATTTGGTGAAATATAAGAATGCCAAAAAAGAGATAGATGATAAGATCAGTATGGGTGTGTTCTCCTTTTGAAGATACAAAAAGCTACTATTCCTTGGTTCTTGAAATAAGCTTTAGTGCCCTTTCGACTATTATAGTTCTACCTTTAGAGCCTGATTATACGATTTGTTTTTTCATTTGTTTCGTCTTTTTGACAGGTACGCATACCTCGTTATTACATACAACGTCCATTTGTTTTTCTGACGTTCATATAGTAATTTAAAATATTTTTAAATCACTTCTTGTTCAAACTTATATCTATTAAATCACGAAAAAACAATTTTAAATCTGATTATTAAATGTTTTAAAGCATCCCCGCCTCTAATCGTTTGTCAAATCATAAAGGTCAAAATTCAATCTGAAAAATCTTAAAATTTTCATACGTGCTTTCGTTTTTTCATTCCCTTTTCATTTCTACGCCCCTCACCGAATATATCAAAAAGATGAAACACGAATCGCAAAAACGAATCGTACATTCATCAGACTCTTAAAGGTTCTCCCAAACCAACGCAAATGCGTAGCGACGACGAATTTTTGTTGTTGTTTAGCGTTGTGTATTTGTCATATATTTTACTATTGTGAATGATTCGCTGCGAATCGCTCCGCATTCATATTACACGATGATTCTGAAAGAGTCAGACGCAAAGAATCATCGTGTAAAGGCTCTCCCAAACCAAAGCGGAGCGATTCGCAGCGAATCATTCACAATAGTAAAATATATGACAAATACACAACGCTAAACAACAACAAAAATTCGCCGTCGCCGCGAATTCGCGTTGGTTTGGGAGAGCCTTTAATAGAGGACTTACTTATCGCTCTCTTTCCGTTTTTAATTGCCATACTCGTGTTTTTTGACAACGAAAGGTACAAAGTATTAGAGATGTAATTTCTTATTGTAAATTATTAATAACAAAATTGATTCATAATAATTGTAGGTATACCTATTAGTAGAGCGTTGATCGTGTGATAATAATGTTGTGTTCCTTTTTGTTACTATTTAATTATCTCAGGGGGCGGCAAGCAACTTTAAATTCATGCGCGAATAAAATAAAATGAAGCCATTTAGTGCCCTATTACACGACGACTTTAGAGTCATGACTTTTTTTTCGAAATTCAATGAGTGCGAACGAGAAAAAACATCTGATCACCTCTTTGCACTCATTTATTTTCAAAAAAAGTCATGACTCTTAAGTCGTCGTTTAATAGGGCACTTACAAAAATTAATATGCAGTGAAAATAAAGGCGTAAAGTCATCGTAGACATAGTAAAGTTGTATACTGCGTAGATGTGTCTAATTTTCCATACAAATTTAGACAGATTTACGAAGTTTAAAAGTTTATAAAGTTTACGACGGCTTGAGACAGTTGTATGAATACACAATCATGTCGATTAGTGAACTCGCAGTATTCTACTCCCCAATCGTTCACGAATTCACTAATAACTAAAATCTCGAAAATGAATTGAATGGTGGCTAGAGCTCATACGCCGAATTCACTGATAGGGGTGAATATAAAATAAAAGCACAAAACTCAAATCTGATAACTATACATTTAGCGGCCATTTTGTAATAAATTGTAATAAACGTAATAAGTATTTATGATAATTCACATTTTTGTTGTTTTATATGTTGGAATCATTTTGCCTCAGCATAATTTTGTTTGTTATATTCTCTTTCCAGTTGAAAAAACACCCACATTTTGGTTCTTTTGACTACCTTCAAAATTAGCTATGGTGTACATCATCCATTAAAAATACCATTTTGTGTTTCCATCCCAATAAATTCACCTCTACGAACACATCTCTCACTGGAATTTCTACTTTCCACGAGATGTTCCATCAACAGCTGTTGTGTCAAATTTGACACATTCTTTTTTGAAGTTGGCCATCGCTGCTGCCAAGAACAAGAATTTCTGTAGAAAGTTATTTAAAATTCTTCAAAAAAGCAAAACGTTGTTTTTCATAAATTCTACATTAATTCATTGATAAAAATAATAAATAACTAAAATGAGTGATAGTTCCGATGAAGATCTTTCACCCGACTGGATTCCATATAGCCGCAGAAAAGAATGGTCGGATGTAACGCCACTCGCACAAGACGACGGAGATTATCCCGTGGTTTCCATTGCCTACAGTCCAAGATGTAAAACAAAGAAAATATTTTTGTTTTTAATAAGTTAAATTGATACCTGTGCATATTTAAACGTTGTTTGTTTTTTTTCTAGTCCGAGAAGTTTATGATTATTTCCGTGCCATTCTTGCCAATAAAGAAAAATCCCTCAGGGCTCTTGAGCTCATTAAAGATGCCCTTCAACTAAATCCGGCCAACTATACAGTCTGGCAATATAGGTAAATTCATTATATATTTGTTTGTCTTGTATTTTTATGATAACGAGGTTAATTTAAGTAAATTTGACTTAAAAAAGATTGCAAGATATTTTTAAATCTAATATTTTCCCCAAAATCCTCATTTGTAAGCTAGCAACGCAATTTCAGAAAAAAAACATGCTGCACTAAGTGGTTTCCGAGTTGAAATATCAGATATGTAGGTATAAAAACATGTCTTGCACACAAATGGTTCCTGATTAAAGTATTAAAATAAACATTTGCTATGACATTCCACATATTTCTTAAGCAAATAGATTTGTGCTCTGAATTAAATGTATGTGCTTGGCACTGCAGTTGTTTGTTGGTAGCTTAGCGTGATATGATTTTTTGATTAAAAGCTGATTAATCTTACCACGAAACTTGGCAATAGTGAGTCATATTTGTTTTATCTGCTTTAAATTAAATTCCCAAATGTCTTTAATTGCCTTTTAGCAACGGTAACGGATACATACATAAATATAAGTAGTTTATCTAGCATGGCCTCAGAAATCAGTTCGCAAATTGTATGAATAATAACCACACAAATTTGTCAAAGAGATTTATTAAGCTTATGTTTAAGAATTAAGTGTTGATAAGCACAGTTCATTATGAACTGATTTCTATAAAAATAAATCGGAGTTACGTATTTATTTTTGTATGGTGCTGACATAATTTCTTTGAGAAAGTTAATTTTCAAAATATTCTCTTAAAAATCCTTATTGGTTTGAAAGTCGAGAAGGCTAATACAGCACGTGCCCTACTCTATCTCATAGACGAAGACTTCACCTTGGTAATTTTTCCTTCAATGATCCTAGTGATCTAATAAACTTGGACATAGACTGTCTACTACGCTTTATAAGAAGCTCGAAATGGTTCACCGAGTAAGAAATAGTGCTATCCTAGATTCTGAGATGTCACAATGAACCAACTCAAGGTCTAAGTGTGTTAGTCTTCACAACTGGCAGCTATTTCAACCTAACCTAACCTTAGACTAAAAATCAAAGAAATTCAAACTAAATGATCAAACCTAATGACTTTAGATATCGATTCCAACATGAAAGTTGCATAGAGACACTAAATAAAGTTTTTAAAATTCAAATATTTATTAACTAAAATTGATATAAGAATCTTAAATAAAATAATAATACAAATTTTAAATTTAGACTTTATTTTCATAGTTTTTTTTTACACTACATTTCATTAAATAATAATTATATAGCATACGTTGTTGTACAGCAATAAATGTAAACAAAAAAACAAAAATATTTCATGGACATTAAAATAGAGTCAGTTTAAGAAAAAAATGTCTTACTCCCCCACAAATGCTCCATTACGTTTAAATTGTCCATGAAATTGATTTTTTGGTCCTTGGAGTAGGTTTTCGCAAATTCGGATGAGTGCTTGGGATAATTAACCTTTTGTAGAACCCATCTAAGAAGCATTTTTTCTTAAGCATAAAGCAGCATTGTGTTCTTCATAATGCCTTCTATAAGATGAATTGGTCCTACGCCAAACCATGAACAAAAGTAGAACCGGTTCAATGCTTAACCGTCTTCTCTAGAAGACTTGAAAGGGTCACTCTTTTTGAAGTACTGACGATTTTGCGATCTTCTTTTATATTGGTTTTTCTTGGTTGACCCTTCATGGCTTTCCGTGGCCTAGTTGCGTTTTCAATTAACTTGAGAGATCGGACAACTCTCTTAGCTGTTTCTCGTAGCGATTTTCCCTCTTAGCATAGAGTTAAAATGGCAGATTTTTTAAGTATTAGTTTTAATTCAATTAAAATAATTAAATTCAACGTTGTAAAATGAACTTATTGAAGCTTAATTTATAAGAAATAATTAATATTTTTGACAAACACAAAAAAACACGTACAGCTATGGACAGAGAAGTAGCACACTTGTGAGTTCAGTATGAAGTTTTTATTTTTGAATGGAACCTTGCAAGCGAAGATTTTTAATGTCACTGATGAGAACAAGTGAATAAGCTGGACGAAACGCCTAGAGGCCATTAAAAGCTATTTGAATCGAAAGCTATTTCTTTTGATTATGGACAGTAATATAAACAAATAATTCCAAAACATGGCCTGATTTGGAAAAAGGGTGCTGTGAGTGATAAACAAATGTTTTTCCATGTTGTCTTATCCAGGTTATCCTGGTTTCATCACTCCACATCACACTTTTTTCAAAATTTGGCCTGTTAGTTGCGATATGAATTTTGGCACATGCTAAACGAGTCTTAGTATATTTTTTTACCAGTCGAAGGTTTTTTGTTGCCTATGCGTCCATATAACTTCGCACCGTTTAGTCGTCTTCATGCCGTGCAATTTAGGCTGAATTTCAAAGACCTAAGGTCTTATAGGCATATAATTAAAATTATTACAGTAGTACCTCCATAATGTGAACTAATTTAATCAAGTCATTTTCGGATTTTAGAGTGATTCACATTACTGGAACTTTTTCAATTCTCATTAAATTGATAAAAAAAAAAACTTTATATCCATTGAAAAAAAAACTAAATTCAAATTAAACTGGTTTTCTTTCCGGAAAAGAAGATCTGCTGAAATTGGAACGTTGTTCAACAACGAACAATGCATATTGCATTTATGGCGCTTCGGATTCCCTAAGCGTCTTTCTCTTCTCTGGACCTACTCAAGTTTTTTTTTGCAATGGACCAACAGCTTTTTTGAGATCAATTTTATTCCAGAAATTGTGGACTCGGACAAAACATATTTTTCAGCTAACCCAAGCCCAGGATGTCCAGCATTCAAATCACGTAAAACTTGACATTTATCTTTTATAGATAAGACTGATGCGCTTTTTATGTTGGTCGCATTACCACATGCAATTATAATTTTACTAGACAAAAGGGTTCAGAGCATAAATAAACAAACACAGACCAAGTAAAACACAACTCTACAAAAAATTATAATCCAGAATTGATCAACAAAAAGCACACAAATGTGAAATATACCCACATTGCTCTCCAACCTGCAGCTGCATTCAATATTTCTTAAGATATTTCTAGACAAATAACAGTTAGCCGCTGTCTGTAAATTGCATACACAAAGAAGAAAAAGATAAAAACTTTAACTAACAAAAGAAATTCACATTTTAGAGTCAACAAATGTTCGAAGTTCATATTTTAGAGATGACAGTGTAATTTTTGCGATTTACATTTTAGAGAAACTCGCATTATCCGTTATCCACATTATCGAGGGACTACTGTATTATTGTTATTTTTATTAAAAACTACAATTTTCAACTATGTATTTAATTCTTATGCTTTGCTGGGGTATTTAGTCTCATGCTTCGAGAAAAGCGCTTTTTAGCTTCTTTAAAGTTGATTGCCTTAGATTTTTCTCTTTCAATTGACTGGCAAGCATGTCTCAAATATGTTCAATGGAAATCAAATCACGGGAGCAAGCTAGCCAGTCAGGTGGACCTCTCGAAGAAACTAGCTGGGGCAAATGGCACCATAACTTATGCCGAAATACCATACATACCGCCTTGAAACATTTCCAAACACATGTGACTTCTTGCTCACAAACCATATGCCACCAGCAGCGCGTAAAGGTTGCAACGTGTATTTTGCTCATTTGATCGTTTATACACTTATTGCTTGGCTTGAGGCAAAATCTGGAATAATTAGTGAAGAGCACTCTTTCAGTCTTCCTTCGACCAGTTCGCATTTTTTGGTGCAAATGCAGCTCGTGCTACTTTATGGCGTCTGGTGTGAAAGTAAGCCTTTATAGCCTTAATCCCGAAACTTTAATTCACTTTCTTACCATTTTGGGGTATTTCAGTATATTTTATTTCTGGCAAACCGATTTTTTCAATTTTGCAAACAGGTTCTTGAAAGTAGTAGTTCAAATAATCTTGAATTCCCTTTTTTTAGTTCTTTGACTTTTTCACACTTTTCCTTTAATAATTTCACTGTGCCAAACATCTTCCATGGTAGGCCACGTTATTAATTTTAACCATAAGTTACTCTTAGGAAATACGAAAATCACTAAGCCCCCTATGGCTTTTTACATATTTTTTTTTTTTCAGGAGAGAAATCCTCAATGAACTAAATTGTAATTTGTACGATGAACTGGAATATATTGAGGATGTGATCCGCGATAATCCCAAGAACTATCAAGTCTGGCATCATCGTCGAGTCATCGTAGAGACTCTAAAAGATCCCTCTCATGAGATAGATCTAACCGGAGTTGTACTTAATATGGATGCAAAGAATTACCATGCATGGCAACATCGCCAATGGGTGATACGGACATATGAGTAAGTAATTTCATAGACAAATTTTTTTTTTCGAAGCTTTCTTCATTCTTATATCATTTCTTCAAAGCCTATATGAAAATGAACTGAGTTATGTGGATCGTCTTATTGCTGAAGACATTCGTAACAATTCCGCATGGAATCAAAGATTCTTTGTTCTGCGTCATTTTGGCTTCACTCCCGAAGTTATTCAACGTGAATTGCAGTACACCATGAATCGCATACGAGTGGTGAAAAATAACGAGAGTGCTTGGAATTTCCTGCGTGGTTTATTGAAGCAAAGCGATGGTACTTTAGATCAACATGCAGATGTTGTTGATTTTATTGTTGAACTTTATGGAAATGGATCAAGATCCCCGTATTTGGTGGCCTTTCTTATTGAATTGTACGAAGAGAAATGCCTTCAAAATGTCGAAGATGCTTCTGAGCAAGAATTATATGCAAAGAAAGTCTATTCATTATGTGATGATATGTCCAAAAAACATGATGTTATTCGTCGAAAATACTGGCAATATATTGCAGAAAGACTGCATGCAAAGCTAGAGGGACGAGCGCCTTAAAGAAGTTTTTTGTTTTCGGTTCTCCTTTTTTTTCTTTTTTAATTTAGATAGCATTTAAGATTTTCAAATACTTATACATAGTTATTTCTACAAGTTTTCATTTAATATGTATTTAAACAAAAAATATTGAGAAAATAAATATTGTTGTCAGTTATAAAATAATTATTTAATATGGTTATCTTTATATTTGTATGTTAATTACTAATTTGGTATGATTGCATGTGAAAGCAATTTATTTATGGTTTAAGATATGAAGGTTTAATCAAGTTCAAGTTTTTAAGATATAATATTAAACCGTAAAGTGAGATACAATTTGTAGGTATGGCTCTAGGGAAGAGTTGAAAAGTTAACTGGGTGGTTGAAAAAACAACAATAACTCATTGTAATACAACATTGAATTTTAATTTACGAGTATATTTAATTAGTTCTTGTTAATATCATATAAATAAGTAAATTAGGAAATTTACAATATTTTATAGTTATTTCATCAAAAAAATCCAAACTTTTGGGACAATCTCACTATGTCTCGAATTTTCGTTAGCAGTGCTGGCGATGGAGGACTATGCACGGCTTTCAAATCCACTTCATCAGATAAATTTTTATCCTCGATCATTATAACTTTTGACATATATATTGCATGGGGAATTTGTACTGAAGCAATTCGTTTGACTTCTTGAAAAAATCTGAGAAAATAATTAATGAAAATACTTTAAAAGCTTGAAAATATAAATGATATAATCTTGTTCTACCTACTTACTTCTCATAACTATATTCTTTGATGTCACATAACATCGTTGTCAAACAATTTATAAATTCAACGTAGTAATAATCCAGTAAATGGTGGAAGTGCTCTTCCAGAATATCAGTTTTTACACTTGTAAAAAGTAAAAGTATCAAATCGTGTGCTAAGGAGGCGTATTGGCATGTCTGAAAGTCGATAATTTTTAACTTGTTAGGAGTTCCAGTTTCGTCTGTAAAGGACAGAAAAAAACAAGTTTTTTTGATTGGCAGGTACATTATAGGAAATTGATTTTGATTTGAATGTGAAAACTTTCTCTTGATATTATTTAATTGAAATAAATTAATACGCTAAAATAGGTTAAGGAGAGTAGCTACAGTACATACCATAATGTATCATTATATTATTAATCCACAAGTCGAAATGAGCAATAGTTGCAAATAAATTATCATTATCTTTATGTTCAACCATATTAAAAATATATTCATGAAATAGTTTGTCTAATTCTTCATATCGATTAATAGCTTGAATATCATCACCTAAGGCCAACTTAACATCTTTGCACATTTGCTAAATGAAATAGATTTAAAAAAAAACCTCAATTCACAGTGTTTAGGATAATGTGTGTGTATCTCACCCTTATTTCAATCTCTGCTGCTTCACCAAAGCCGTAAGGTGTAAATTTTGGCAAAATATCTTCTTTAAATTTTTTAGGTTGGTTGTTCTTTAGTGCTATCGGATAAGCATGAAATTTGGCAACAAATTTCAATACAAGTCTTATGTGATCCAAATCAAACATGTTATGTCTTTTGCCAGCTTTATAGCCATTGCATTGTAAATTCTCCAATACCAAAACAGCATCACGATCGAGTGTTGTGGCTTTTTCATCTAATGATATGCGACAGCCATAGAATTTGGCAAACAATTCAATTAATTCAATTTCGGGTATTCCAGAATCTAATTGAAGCTGACGTACACTCGGTGATACATCGAGGTAAATTGCATTTTCTCTCAAAGATGTCACTTCAGGTCTGAATAAGATCCAAAGTTCCTTACTCGTTAAAGGTGGCAATTTGGCCACCAATGGTAGTTCTTCGATTATACCATTAGGTTTTTGAAGTTTTGCAGAGATTTCTAGCATTATACTGCCATAGTTGTCACCGGGTTTGGTAAGATATCGACTTGAATACGATACTAGTTTTTGGCCATGTAAATGTTTTTCTACAACTTTAGCTAGATTTAAAATTTCTGGTGGTGTATTCTAATCAAATGGAAAAAAATATGAAAGTTAAATTATGAGATAAGTCGAAATTATTTAAACATTTGTTTTTCCCATAAAACCAGAATATTCTGAGGAAATATCTTTTGGTTTAGTTTAGAAAGGATGGAGGTCAATCAAAATCTATTTTGTTTTTTGTTTCTGATTCTAATTTTTATTCCAAGAATTGGAGTTTTATATACGTTATTTGTAAATTTTTAAATATTGATTTTTTTTTAATTTTTAAATATTTTATTTCCTTAAAAGAATGTAATAGAGTATTTTTGAAAATGTTACCATGTTTAAGTTTAGTTTTCGTTATAAAACAACGTGACTACCTGACACAACAAAATCAAAGGAAGTGTTTTTTTTTACTAAAGTTTAAATAAATCTGAAAAAAAACCTAACAAAATAAATAATTATCAATTACTGTGAACGTATCGTTTATTCATATCCCAAAACTAAATCTCAGTCATTTTATTAGGTTGCATAGTTATTAAAATGATAAGGGAAGGCATTCAAACTATTTTTATATGATCATTAACATGCAATATAGTCATTATTTTTTCGATTTAAGATTTAGGAAGTACAAAACTTTTACTATTTAAGTTTTTAATTACACTAATAACTGGTTAAGTGGTTCTAGATAATATTATGTAAGTAGCTACGTTTTTCTGTCAAATTGAAATAAAGTAAGAAGATCAACGATCTTTGATTTTATATTTACATATATATTTTCTTATGTTTTAGACAAAGTTGGACAGAGAAACTAGTTTGACTTTTTGTTTATGCTAAAAAAAAGACTACTTCATGAATTAACTTACATTATTTTGTTATTTTGTACAAAGAAACAAGAACAGACTCATTCAATATTTAATATTTCTATATTTATTTAGAAGGTTAAAGATTTAAAAGTCGTTATTTATACATTTAGGTAGGTATTACATTTTTAAATCCGTTATCATTAGCCCATTAAAAATAAACAATAAAATCCCAAGGAAAGGACAAAATTTTTACTAAAAAAACAGGCTGCTTGTTGAAAAAGTCTATAATTTACTGGGCAACATATTTAAGGCTGGCTGAGAAATAGGTTGTGTAAATTCTGAGAAACTATGAAAAAGTTGAATGTTAGCTGAAATTTATCAAAAACCTTTTTAAATGACGTGTGGAATGGGAAGAAAATTTCAACTTCAAATATCATGAGATTATGGTGGAGCCAGCACCCTCCAGTAGATGGCATCTCCGACACTCATGGCTATTTTTGCGATAGGTTAAGTTAGGTTGAAGTGGCTGCCAGTCATGAAGACTGACACACTTAGACCATGAGTTGGTCCATTGTGACACCACATGAATCTAGGAAAACCCTATTCAGTACTCGGTGAACCATTTGGAGCTTCTTATGAAGCGCAGTAGACTGCCTATATCCAAGTTAATTAGATCACTGGGATCATTGAAGTAAAAATCACCAAGATGAAGTCTTCGTCTATGAGATAGAGCAGGCCACGTTCATAGAAGGTGAGGGATCGATATAATCTCTTCCTCATTCATACAGCTTCTGCAAAAATCGTTAGAAAATACGCCAAGACGCGTTGTGTGCTTGCCTATAAGACAGTGTCCGGTTAGAACACCAATCATGGAGCCAATGTGCGATAAGACCTTTACAAATTCTGAAAAGAAATGGTCATAATACTCTTTTCTAATTGCAAACTCTCGTCAACGTCATATATATTAGTTGTCAGTTTTTAATCCGTAAAAAAGGAAAAATAGTTTTGAGTGCCATTGACTATAATTTTCAAGGCAAGTAATCTATAATCTATAGGTAGTGTTTTTATTTCTAAACTTATCTTTAACTAAAGTATGTCTGCAATACTAAGAGACGTGTAGGTAGTTAATAATGCAAATTTAGAATATCTTTGTACGACAAATAAGTAAAAAGTAAAAAGTGGTAAGTAAAAAAGTTAAATACGAAACACCTCTGACAGCCTGCCACGAGTTACCAATTCTTTTTAAATCACAAAAAAATGTGCTTAAATTTGACCTTCCCTGTTTATGGAAGGCTCGCGCTAATAAACACAAAACAAAAAAACAATTTAAAGAGCTTTAGACAGAGTTGCGATGAAAAGTGCACAGGAATGTTATAAAAAAATGTTGAAAACTAGGTATATTTTTAAACAAACAAATTTCTTTTATTTTAATGGGTAATAATAATTGTGTTACATACTGTACAGTCCGTAACACTTCGTTACATTTGGATAGCCTCACTTATATTTTTTATTAAAGTCAACTATTTTTGGTCCTTTTTTTAAAAGAAGCATACGGAATTGAATACACAAGATGAGAAAGCCTTCCTGAGATTAAGTTAAGTTTTATCTGATTTCTTAAGGCCGATGAAGTTTTTCAAGCTTATTTGGTTTTCCGTACTAAAATTAACGTTTTTTTTTTTTGGAACATTAGAATAGCCTTTGCTTTTTTGCCATTTTAAGCTAAAATTTGCCAGTTTTACTAACGAAAATATATTGGAGAGTGGCAAGAGCATTATGATTGGTGGTTTTTAAATTTAATTTTTTGAAATAAGAAGGAAAAAATTGTAATCGTACCGAAATTCGGAAAAATTGAGCTCTATAACCACAAAGTACTGTCTCATCGGTTCGGAAATTTTGTTTGGAATTAGAAATTGGTTATTATTTAATTTAAAGATCCATTTTCATATAGAATGGTTGTGCGTCTGCTATTCTATCGTACCAGGCAAGTGCGAAATCCCAAGTCAAGTGACCAACTACGCTGACTATTTGAACAAGGTAAGATAGAAAACTGGGTTACAATTGAACGAAATGGTTATAAGCAGGGTTATTAAAAGTGTTGAGCACCTGAAGAGCCTAAACCTAACGAAACTTAACCAAAAAACTTCCATTTACCAATGTGTTTTTTCTATACATCTTCGTTATTTACAACTTTGTACATTGTATAAAATAGAAAATATTTTTCAGGTGAACAAAAGTTCAACTTTTGGACGCAGAAGAAAGGTAAAAACAATTGTCACTAGTTAAGAAAGGAAAAGTTGATTTAACATTCCCATCAAAGCTAAGAGAGACAAGTTTTGGTATTCGGTTAGTCTCTGTTTATAGCATAATTAGCTCAGTTTTCCTAAACTTTAAAATGACAATAAGATTCTACAATACCTTATTGAAAACACCCTTGCGGGAGTTTATGGATATTTTCATACATCTGCCGATTGTTTTTCAGCAGAACAATGGTCGGATTCATACAGCAGATGTAAGTTAAACTTTTTTGGAAAGCAAAACTGGACAGTAGCTCTCCTTTTCACCCTACTCTTTAGATTTAACGATCATTGAAAATGCATTGGGTTAGCTTAAACATAAAGCTTATGTAGATGAGAAGCAGTACCAAATCTTTCCAAATGTTACGGACTGTACACAAGTTTGTTAGAACTCTTACTTCGATTTATTTTCAGTTGAAATATGAATTTTCATTGAATTGAAGTTCTACTGGTTTCCTCAATTATTGCCAGAAGTGGCCCAGCCCTGTCTGAGGTGTCCCGTGTTGGGGCACATTCGACACTTTTCTTCATTTTTTTTGAACTAAAAACTTAAATTTAAAAACTTTTAAACTAAAAAAAAAAAATAACTAACAAATTCTAAAATTGTTTAAACTCCGCCAATATTTAGCCCAAAACCATCAACTTTGAAATTTTTTTTTAATTAAGAACAAAAACAACTCGGCTCTCTCTAAATCGAATTTTCACGGGATATCAAAATCAGTTTGAGTAAAAGAGAGTTTTGTAAAAACTCGATTTAGAGAGAAGTAAATTTGTGTAGGTCGCAAAGAACCCAGTTAAGTAAGTAAAGCTCTTAAAACATTGAAAAGGTTGGGTTACGTCGAATATTATTTACAAAACCCTATTAATGTGGAAAAAACTGTTCATTATATATTTTTCAGGTATATTGGGAAAGTATTACACATGGGTAAAATTTCGTTAAATGTTGTCAACTATTTATTTCACAATTACGAGTATAAATAAAATAATAATAATTCACTTTAGGTATGCCGTTTTACCTGTTTTTTCACAACCGCCACGGAAATACGGTTACAGTATGGAAATTGGAAAGTGCTACAAAAATATGGCAACAAATTTGAGTGAGGGAAATTCGACTTAGAGAGGGAGTGCGCCTTTTTTTTTATTTAAAAATAGATTTTTTTTTCAAATTTTATGGTTTTAGCTACATATCAGCAGCGTTAAAATTTATCAGCTATTTTTTTTCTAGTTTAATAAAAAATGTACACAAATGTCGAATATGCCCCAACACGGGGCATAAGCGCGAACTATTATCTACAACAAATAGGAAAAGTCAAATTTAAGCATATTTTGTCTTAAGGTGACGCAGGGGTGCCGACTTTAACCAACAGATGTAAATCTATCATATCTTTAAAGTGTTTTTTTTATATATGCAGTATTCGATGTTTCACGTATAAAAGTTACTATTTTTAATCCACAGTAAGTACAGAGAAACTACATATAAGGTATATAAATTATTATTTTATGATTTGATTTATAATTATTTTTAAATTTTTTGATACTATACTAATTTTTAAGTAGAAATTATCTTACATTATGTACAGTAAATATGTCCTTAAAAAAAATTGACCTAACAGTGAAAATAAAAATAAAAAAAAACTTTATATTAAAAATAAACACAATTTTATTTAAAAATAAATAAGTAATATACATAGGTACAAAATACATACACACTGCAATTTAAACTACCAAAAAAAGCCAAATTTTTGTGAAATTTTAACTATGTCCCGTAGTTTTTGCAACAAAGCATCAGAAGGTGGTGAGCTAAATGAGTCCTCATTACAATCTTTTATATCCGCAGGGACACTTTTTTCATCAGCAAGTAGTACTCTTGACATGTACAAGGCATGAGAGATTTGTACCGGAGCAATTCGGTGTAGTTCTTCTATTAATCTGAAATAGAAATTATTTAATGAAAAACTTTCTTAAGTTTCATAGTTCATGTTGTACAATTTATTGTGAAAAATTGTAATAAAAAAAAAAAGAAATTCATGAGGGGTACCGCTTCGCAAAAAACTGAAAAACTTTTGGGTTTTGGGTGGCGTTTTTCCTTTTTGTAAATGTGCAACCAACAGCAGTTCAATATTTAATAAATTAATTTAAATTGTGTGGAAGAGCACTTAGAGCAACGTTTTTTTAGATAAGATTTTATTTCTTAATGAATTTGTACTTACTATTTCTAATATGTAGTAAAAGGCACTTACTTGTCGTAACTGTAGTCTTCTGTATTCACAGATAGTTTATCTAAACATTCTATAAATTCTGCGTAGTAATATTTTAATAAGTTATCAAAATGTTTATCCAGAACATTTGTTTCAACGCTAGTTAATAACAAAAATATTAAGTCATGCATCAATGATTCATACTGCGATATCTGGAAGTCGACAATTTTCAACTTAATTGGAGTACCAGCTTCATCTGTAAGGAAATTAAATTAAATTAAAGAAAAATAGTCCCAAGTCTACTATATTTTTACTTTGGCTAGCGAAAACAGCTCGTGTATGTAATCTAAAAGGTCATAAATTGCTCATAACAGGTAAATGAGTTGTAAAGTAGGTACTCAAGAACATTTGTAGAAACTTAAGTATTTTTCTACTCAACGAATTGTTCCTGAAAAGTACTTGAAATTGACTTGTGTTGGAAATGGAATTTTACTTGAAAAGAACTTAAAAAGTATTTGAAAATGTACTGGGCAGTTTTAAAGTACCAAATACTTCTACTTGAAACAAAGTGCTTGTATTTGGTGTTTTTCAAGTAACAATTGCATGGTATTTGTTTTTTCAAGTACCAGCACAAGTACAAGTTTCTGGGTACTTGTACTTGAAAGTTTACAAGTCTGTAAATGAATAATACAATCATAGATCCGACACAGATTACTATTTTTCAAGGTTATTAGACGGTTGCAGATATTAATTTGACCAACTATCTATTGTAACTGACCAATTATCACTATCAGTAAATAATTTTTTATCACATAGCTCCCTATGAAGGTATCAGCATTATTTTTCTTAAATGTGCTTGGATGAAACCTTAAAGAATTCTAAGAAATCGCCAATGGCAGCCCTATCAGTGACAATAAATGACTTTGTTTGACGACATGGCATGGCATGTATTCTTGTTTTTTTAATACACAAACGAGATGGCAAGATTAAAGAATTTACACCACTTACCATATAAAATCATGACGTTGTTAATCCACAAATCGTAATGAGCTATTGTTGTAAAGAGGCTATCCTCGCAGGCCTCCGACTGGCTCATGTATTCTCGGTACAACAATTCTAGTTCAGCAATGCGTGCAACAGCTTTAGAATCGTCACCTAATGCAATATTAACTTCCTCCATTAATTGCTAAAATCAAAGTTTGTATGAGCAATAATATGATTACACTGCAAAAAAAAAGTACAACTATCAAACCTTTCTAAATGTATCACTTATAGTCGGATCCATATGAGAATTTATATCATAACGAGAAAATTTAAATCGTATAACTTCATCGAATTGCTTAGGTTTTAATTCTCTCATTGCAATTGGTAAAGCATGGAATTTCGCCACATATTTCAATACAAGTTTAATATGATCATAATCGAACATAATTTGTCGTTTTCCAGCTCGATAACCATTATTTTGAAGATTCTCCAATACCAAAATAGCATCACGATCAAGAATTAATGCGTTTTCATTCAATGATATTCGACAACCATAGGATTTAGCAAATAAATCAAATAATTCAGTTTCTGGAATTCCTTTATCTCGTTGAAGTTGTAGAAAATTTTGTGATACATTTTCATAGATTGCATTTTCTCGTAGTGATGTTACTTCCGGATTGAAAATATTCCAACACATATCATTTGTTAGTGGTGGTAGCTTTGCCACCAAAGGAAGTTCTTCTATTGTTCCATCGATTTGGCGTATATTTGCGGATATTGCTAGCATAATACTGCCATAATTGTCACCAGGCTTGGTCAGATATCGACTAGAATATGATACCAATTGCGCACCATTTAAATGTGGCTCAATCACTTTGGCAAGATTTTTAATTTCCGGAGGGTCAGTCATGATGATCTGAAATTATACGAAAGATACGGGTGATTCCATTATCGAGGGTGCAATATTTAGACTAAATTTATAAATCTAAGCAGGAAAAATTAACAAGAACAAAAAAAAAATGGACAAATTTAAGATTTCTAGATTTTTAAATAATTTGCGCATAGTTTTTTTTTGTAACCGTGTAGCTGTATAGCCGTGTAACTGTGTAGCCATACACCCGTATTGACGTGTGACCGTGTAGCTATGTACCCATGTAGCCGTGTAACCGTGTAGCCGTGTAACCGTGTTGCCGTGTAACCGTGTAGCCGTGTAACCGTATAGCCGTGTAATCATCATGTAGCCGTTTAACCGTATAGCCATCTTAACGTGTAAACGTGTAACCGTGTAATTGTTTGTTTGTTAATAAATAGGAGTAGTCCTTCTACTCTGCATTGTTATCAATATAGCTCAAAAACGTTGTAATTTAGAAATTGATGTCAAAAATCGTCTTTAGCGGAATTTTCATACATCATATCGTTGCCGTTCAATGAAACCTCTCTAACATTGTATTGATTTTTTATTGACCAGAATCTAAAAATGTTTGATTTTATTGAACAAAAATGTTTATATTTCATGGAAAATATCTTATTTACGAGACGTTTCTCGTTTTGGAAAAAAATGGAGTTAAGGAATTTGTATGGAACGACGACGATATAAAATACTTGGTATGAGGTTTTTAGCTAATTTAACATTCTGTAACTTTATAAAGAATAAGCGTAAGCCAAGGAAGGAATAGTAGTCCAGTCAATTTGTGCTCAAAAACACACATTCGAGCAAATTGTTTGGTAGTTTTGATCTTCCCCCCATTTAATGTTTATTAGGGTGCTGAATCCGAATCTGAGGTTTGCGGCTCTAGACCTGTGGCACCTCATATATAGAAAATTTGATATTTGAAAATGTCATATACTTGGTCAGTGGTAGTACCTCGTAGCATAATGGTTAGTGCGTAGGACTGTCATGCCAAAGGTCTGGGTTCGATTCCCGGCCACTGCACCTAAAAACAGAAATGTTTTTTTCCGGGGTACTGCCTCTTGCGAGGCACTGACAAATCCTCCAAGAGTATACTTGTCATGAATAAGTGCTTCTCATCTAGCCGCTCGGACTCGGCAAAAAATTGTAGGTCCCCTCCATTCCTGCCAACAACAAGCACACAGGAATGGTTGAGAGTTGTTAGTCACTAGGCCCTGGTTCTCCATGAGCTGTTGCGCTACTAAATTTATTAATTTATTTTATTTATATACTTGGTCAGTATATGGTTAGAAAAGGTCAACCTGTCCTAGAAAAGGGTCAGCCCTAGATAACTTGTTATAGAGGCTCAAAGTTTCTCAAGATCACGCGTGATTTCTGGCACCTCAACTAAGGGAAATTTTAATAAAAAGTATAACTATCTGAAAGATCTCTAGATCGTCATAAAAGGTCAGCTATTTACAGTAATTGGTCAGCCATAGTTTTTTTCTATGAATTCTATGAAATTCGTTTCAAGGTCACAAAAAATTTTTTTGGCATTTCATTTGGGTCATGCAAAAAAATTAAGTATGCAATTTGAAAGGCAACTTCACGGTCACAAAAGGTCAGCTATTTTCAGTAATTTTAAAATGAATTATTAATGAATTTACAAAAAAATTCATGGTCATTGCGATTTTTAGGCACCTCATTTATGGACAATTTTCAAAAATTGGTTACCACCTGAAAGATCTCTAGAGCTATATGGATTTTTGAATGACATAGCCTAAGATAAACGCTAACGACTTTTCAAAGAAGAATAAAGGTATTTAAAAAAATTCAAAAAGAGTTTTGAAGATAAATGTTCGACCATATACGAGTACATTTTGTCAAAAAAAATTTCCTCGACAATAAATATAATCCCAAATTTACAACAAAACACATTTTTTTGGTAGTATTTCTGAAAAACTTAAAAAAAATCAATTTTTGCATCATTTTCTCACTGTGTTGTTCGAAATTAAATTGTCTTTCGAATTGGAAGATTAGAAAAAATTGCATTAAAAAATTTAAGAAGGAAAAGTTTACAACAACCAACGTAAAAAAATTGAAAACAATTTGTCATTTGGTACCAGGCTTCGGAATTTTTCTCTGAAACAAGATTTTAATTAACAAAAGTCAAATCTGTCATAATTCCAAAAAATGCAAATCATTAAAGCAAGTTTATTTTTCCCGACCAGTGTAGTTATAGCAGATTTTTTGGTACATACTTCATCCTCGTGAAGTGAACAATCACCAGTAGAGAAATTTATATTTTGACATTTCCCACTGGTACAGACTGGGGAATGTGCTGTGTACGTTTGACGTTTAAAACCACAATGCCTTAAATGACTAGTAATCGAACTGTCAACTATTTACCAAGAGTTACCATACATTTTGCACAGGAATTGCTATTGGAAGAAAACACTCCAATCAGCTTCACGAGCACGTTCAGGGGTGAGTTGCTAATTGCTAATTTTGTATGGATTCACGACATGATTTACAAGTATATACTAGGCTTAACGAATTGCCCGAAATTTAATATTTGTGTTTGTTCTTAAATTGGTGACACTAGAAAAGAGAACAAAAATTGGGTTGGAGGGGTATACGATTTAAAAAAAATTATTTAAAATGGAAAAAAACTTGAAAATTTGTAATTCCCTCTTCAAAAAATCACCAATTTATTTAAAAACTATAACTTATTTTTTTAAATATTTCATACCAACTACACACTCGGGCTGAACATGATCTGCCGGGCCAGTGTGGTACCCAAAAATAAATGGGCTTTCGGGCAAAAACTGCGAAAAAACTATTTGAAATGGACAATTTTCAATTAGTATGGTTTTTTTAATATGTCCATATTAAGGCCTTAAGACTCTACTCTATTTTTTTAGGTAGGGGTTTTGATAATTTTTCCAGCTAAAATTTTTTTTAATATTTTTTTTTTTAATCATCCATAGAAAATTAAATTTCAAATAGAAAGTTTAAGTGTAAAACTGCCAAATTAAGCTTCATTTCAGAGTTATACCAAAAATATTGAAAAGTGGCCAGTGTTACCATTTTTCCAGAAACGCGTGGGTGAATTTAGAAGCATTTTCAGTTTTAATCATGGAAAAACAAACATAGCTATTCAATTATAAAAACCCTTGCACGTAATTGTTAATCTTTAAAAGTTCTATTCATTAACTATAAGGTATCATTATTAGTTTAAATAATTATACAAATCTGTATTGCGTGCACATTATCTACAAGGCAGTTATAGATACACACGAGACAATTTTTTTTGTAATCATAGGTTTGTTAGGTATGTTGGCATCTAGACAATTAAAATACCTTGTTAAATTTTTTTTCAATTTTTGTTTTGTTACAAAAAAAAAGCTCATTAGTCTTTGATCATAAACAAATAACATTATCATAGCTATAATTTATTTATACCTAAACATTTTCCGGAAACCAAATATCATTACCAACAAATTTTTTTTTATTTTTTTATCTTAAGTAATTTTTAAATTATAAATTTTATTAATTGTTTTTTTTTTTTTTTTGTGTTAAAATTCTTTTGTGTCATACCAAAACAAATAATTGTATGCGGTGACACATAGATGTCATAAAAAAATTGTTTATTGCTTTTAACAACGAACCTTTATTATTGACTTCATAGCCTGTGTGTATCTTATTGAAGTTGACTTATTGGTTATAATGTTACTGTAAGACCCAGAAATATTGAAATTCTAGAATTTATAATCAAAACTTAAAACTTTTCAGAAGCATTGGTTAAAATCCTTACTTTTAACATAATTTATTTGGTAAGTGCTTCACCAAAGGAAAAAAATGTTGAAGTGCATGTAAATACATTAGGGGTATCGGAATTTTTTAATTTCTTATATTCAAAATGGGTATCGTGGATCTTGTAAAAGATTTAGAAAGCAGTAACTTTTGTTCTAGCACATTTTCCAAATTTGAATTTTGAGACCCCGCGGTCGATCTAAGGTAAAAAAAATTACAATTCGAAAAAGTGGTCAGAAAAACCCTTTAAGTTTTGCGTCGATATGTGGGCAGACGTTTTTTTAATTTTTTCTTAGAATCAAAAATATCGGTACCTGCCATAAAATTTTTAAAGTAATTTTACATAATCGTATGTTTCTCAAAAAAACAGTTTGACAACTTTTCTTTAAAAAAACCCAAAACATTACTTTTATTAAAGGTTTCCTTTGGGTGGAAGGCATTTTTTAAAAAATGGTTACTAATGGTACCTCCCCAAGATCCTTTTTTTTATTTTCGATTTTCTTCGAGGTATGAATGATTTCAATAAGTTTTTGGAAGCCTCTGTACCTTTGTATAAGTACTTCAATTTAAAAATATATTTTTTTATTTTTATAGACTATTCAATTTTTTTTTTTGAAAATCTAATATTTCGAAAACGATTTGATAGATTTTTTTGAAACTCGATTCTTAAGAGTTTTTACTCTTTGAACTCTTTGAAATATTTGTATATATATTTTTTTCTTAAACGACTCCTACGATTTCGATTAAACTTTTTTATATTCTAAAATTAATACGATCCACTGCAAAAAATTATACAATTTTGGACTTAGCAATTAATATAGCAATAATATCGGGGTTTTCAATAAGAGCGCTACAAAAGTTTTTTTTAAATAAAACAAAAATGGGGTGCAATAATGACTTATGGAGTACGTGTGGATTGCTGCCTGACCAATACCGCATATTTTGTTTATTGACGAAGCCATTCAGCCAGAAATGAACCTCATCGCTGAAGATGATTTTTCTATGAAAATCCGAATCATTTTCAAGTTGTTGCTCGGCTCAATTCACGAACATACGACGCTTCTGGTGGTCAAGCGGCTTCAGTTCTTGCGTCAATTTAATCTTGTAAGGATGTAGGCCAATATCTTTTCGCAAAATTCGCCACAACGACGTCACAGAGATTCCCAACGCTTGAGAACGATGTTTGAGAGACACATTTGGGCTTTGTGCAACTGAAGCCTCAGCGGCAGCACATTTTGTGCTGTGCCTGTGGATTCAAATTTTTCCACTAGACGCTCAGTTGTTGATCTGCTAGCGCTTGGACGATTATGACGACCGTAAATTGGACGTAGCGCTTTTAACGTTGAGGCCACTGACTCCGAATTTCGGTAGTAAATTTTAATAATTTCGACTCGTTGTTGGCTCGTTTATCTTTCCATCATGAAAGGAAAAACCTTACTGAAGAGAAATGTCAAAAGATTTGCATACCTAAAGTTTTCCTACAAAATGTTTTAAGAGTTTTATATATACAAAATTTTTTTTAAGAAAACCGCTCCAGCGATTTAAATGTTTTCTGTCCATACAATCATATTCAATAAAAACTCTCAATGAAGTTTTTTTAGTTAATTTAAAAATCGTATTTCATGCTTTTACACATTTTTCTCCCATAATTTCCATGTCTTTACATATAAATTCTTAAACACTCAGCGCCTTGAACGTAAGAAAAAGTACGTGCGACCCAGTGGTACATTTTATTTCTTTTCTTCTTATGTAATCTACTGTGATAGAAGATATCGACAAATATTTAGTCTTAGTTTACAGTTAACAGTTAACCTGCGAAAAAAATCTATGCAATTATTTTCGCAAAATGTCAAAAATTATTGAAGTGAAATAATAAATTACTTGTTGCCATGGACAGGCAATTATTTTGCATGCGATAAAAAAATGTGGTGGATAAAATCTGTATATTTTTTTGGATGGTCGACTTACACTTTCAAAAAATATTTTATTCACCTCAAGGCATTATTTGCATGCAAAAATAATTGTTTTCCATTTATAGGCATATAGTTTATTGATAAAGGTTAAATTAATGACTCAATGGGTGGCTTAGGTCAAGGCAAACATTTTTTGCCGTGAATTTTTTACAATAAAGTTCATAGAATTGGTGGAAAATTGTTGTGAAATTTTTGCATGGGAACTGTGTAAACTACCCGTTTGAGAGTCAAAATACTACAAACATGGTTGCCACTTTAAAATAAAAATAAAAATGACGATTCGTATAGCAAAAATTACCAAAACAATAAATTTAAGTCTAAAAGTTAACGAAAAAACGAGTTCATCATATTTTTGTTCCCATGTAATATATAAATATTATTTTATGTATTTAAATTTTTTTTGCAATTTTTTACTGATTTTCTTGATGGAATATGTTCAGAAGTGACCCCCGAATATAAGTCCCAGTTGGCGGGATAGGGTGTGCAAGCGTCAGTCACCATCTTTGAAAGCACGATTTATCAAATATTTCTGAACAGCCAATAGTCACTCTTGGGACTTTTGTAGGGAAAATACTCTTAAATGAAAACGCACCTTAAGGGTCAGTTTTTCAATGCTAAGTTAAATCGGATTAAATCAGAGTAAGCTAATCCTAAGTACGCGTTGCACAAACGAGGTTCAAAATTTGATCCATAGTTCAACAATTTTAGATCATCGATTTTGGCGAGTTAAATGAGGTTCAACGATGGTTTAAGGTTTAATTTATGTTATAATAGCAACTTACAAGCTTGATTCATAGTTAAATATCATTTACATTTATAAGGATCAAAATTTGAACAACGTTTTTACAACTGGACCTTAAATTAGGCAAGTTACTTAGCTTTATAAATTGTTTCAGGAGCTTACTCGGGTTTAATCTTGAGGCAAGGATATGCTCTTAAACTAAGCAACTGGTCCTTAGATGTTCAAGCAGTTCATTTCAAATCACTGGCGCTGCCTAGGACATAAATCAAAGGTGGTTTTTTTTTTAGAGAAGTGTGGTTTTAAATTTTCATCAAAACTTTTTCTAGTGACAATAAATTTGACAATGTTGTTGTCAGATGACTTTGTGCTCAATATATTTTGTCATTTCGGCATGAATATGAATAGACTTTCACAAGAAGAAGGTAATATCTGTACATAATGCACATTATTTGATCATGGTTCATATTCATCGTAAAATTTAGATTGAGTCTGATTTTTGGCCTTGGTGAAGTGGTGACAGCTATTTTTGACAGCTTATAGATGTCTTATGATGGAAAATTGTTTATAAATATAATAGCTCAATTTGTTTACACGATGTCGTATGATATTGCGCATGGCATTATCTTATGTTTATCTCACGATTTTTCTCCAAGTGGAATAATTCGCTTCGTATTTGTTTTTGTTTTTGTACGCAAATGCCAATACTATAATTAAAAATTAATTCAAGTCAACAAACAAATTACAAAGCTGTATGCAAACACATACAGTAATTTATTTGTTTGTTTTTGTCGTAAGCTTCGGCTCAACAAATTATACGTGGTTAAATCACTAATCACTGTTCATTTACATAATTGGAACAAATAACTGAACAAAAAATGACATTTTCACTTACAATAATGCGTTGTACCTAAAACACTCCGATCAGCACAATATTTTTCGTTTGACTAAAAACTTTTAATATGTATATTTTTAAACACAAAGAAATTGAACCAGATGTAGATATTAAGTCTCCCTATGCAATTATGTGATTGTACTAACAACTACACTTTAGTCAATTGTTGTTTATAGCTTAAATGTTTGAACAATGAAGTATGTCATTCATGGAATAGCATTTGTTTCGGTAATTTGAATAGGTACATAAGTAGGTATAGGTAGGTATATAAGATTAATAAATAAATAAAGATAAATAAACACAGTGCAACGTTTTGTTTCTGAAGCTTGAAGATATTTTATAACTGAGAAAAACTTTTTGCAATGTCATTTTTCCTCCGATTCATTAAATATCACATAATGTTGATCTTTCGTTAAAACTGATAATGAGCGCTCTTCATAAAACTAAAACTTATAGATAATAAAAATAAAAATAAACAGTGTAACGTCAAATTGAGGATTGAATAATAAATGAATAAATTGCAGGAGGTAGAGTTGAAAATGTTATCAAAAACTATTAATTTCTTGAAAACAAATATTTACTGTAAATTTTAAAATATTTTTAAAACTTAATTTTATTTAAAACTTTGTTTCCTGAAATAGAAGACATTTTAAAAAGTAATTTTAATTGGTAAGGATGCCTAAGTTTCTAAATTTTTATCAAAACGAGAAGAGGTATTTTAGGAGAAATACGGAAATAAAAAAAAAAAACAGTACAGGAACAAAGTTTAATCAAAATCGTAAGGGCCGTTTTTGAGACAGTTTAAAATAAGGAACAAACTTTTTTATGGAAGATTCCTACCCTTTCTAGGTGAGATAAAAGATAAATTGTCTTCACTAAAACTTTTCAAAAAATTGCTGTGTAGCTTATAGATATTTAAAAAAAATGTAATCACCTTTTAAGTAGGAACTTAACTATGAAAACAATATTTTTGGAAATACATATCATCAAAAATACTATATTTTATTAAATTTTATTAATTTGTATGAACATGAAATGGCTGGCTAAAGGCATTATGGTAAATAAAATTCGAAATAAGTTTTTACATAAGTCGTTTATTTTATTTTTGTTCCTGCAACTCTTCGTCTCAGGCTATTATGTAGGTCGTCATTTTAAAAGTAATAAAATAAATAGTTAGTTCGTTGCACTCAATGTCTGTTATTGTGAATGTTTGTTCTCTGTATGTACTAAACACCTAGAATTTGCAAACTTCTTTGTCAGAATAACAAACTAATAAAATAATTATCCAATCTCCGACACTTTTCCGTTTTTATTTCCGATTTTATGAAGATAAGTGTTGGTCTGGTTTGGACTAACTCTAAATTGGTTATTTTTGATAAAAAACTATAAAAGGATTTCTTTCTTTTTTGTGACAGAAAAGTGAAATTTGTACTAGAATTTTACTTTTTATTGTCGTTTTACATTATCCCACAAAGGATCCTGCTATAGACTTTCTTATCTGTTAGACTTTCTCGAGAACGGTGAAATAGATTTCGATTTTCGTAAGCTTTTTTAAATGACTAATTTTAATTTGTTTACTGTTATAACTTTCGATTGCAAATCGCAATAATTTTAGCATGCAAGAAATGTTTTATCAAAATCTAAGGAGTCGTTTCTGATAAAACAAACATTTTCCTTTATTGCTTTTTCAAATTTGTATTTATTCTTAAAGTTTTCTTAAAAGTGTTAAGAACCCTTTGGTTCCGAGGTTTAAAATTATTGGATCATGTCGTTTTCGAAATATTCAATTGGCAAACAAAAATTTTAGAGTATTTTTTAAATAATCGACAAATATTTGTTGGAATATTTTGGTACACAAAACTGTTCATATTTTTTTTTTTAATAATTTCTACACAAAAAAAATTACGAATATCGAAAATCATAAAACAGTTCTTTGGGATGCCCCTGCCATCAATAAATCATAACTTTTCTGAAGAATGGGATTTGACCCAAAGGTAGACATTTAAAAGTCTAAATGAATAGTGAAAAAAACCTGTGATCAAAAACAACTATGTACATTGTACAAAAGCAGAACAGATAGACAGACAGAAACGTACTTTTTTTGTCTTTTTTATCATCGTAAGAAGTCTTATCAAAATCCTGAGTTAATTTTTTTTAAGTAAAAATTATTGTTAATAAAGATTAATTCATTAGAACATAAGGGTGGTCGTTATAATAGTTTTTTTTTGGGATTTGTATATTTAGATGGGCCAGATGAAGAAAAAAAAAAATCCTTAATTTTTCCAGGTAATTTGAATTTCATTTTTTTTTTGTGTGCTAGGAAATTCGCCAAAAAACTCAAACATGTAGGTTGGCTTGGAAGTAGACAAGAAAAAATCTTTTCGTAGGAGGGAGGAGGGTAATATATTCCTCCGCTTGGCCGGGAGGGAAATTTAATAAAAAAAATGCCCTTAATATGAAACAAATATTAAAAAACATAAAAAACATTAATTTAAAAAAAAAACCTATTTCAAATCAACATACTGAAGGAAAATTCAGTTTTTAAATTTTTATTTGAACAGAATTGTTGCTGAGAAATCATAAGCATGGGCTTCTGGCTTTTCAAATACATTAATAGCTATATAACAATTAAAATATCTTTTTCATAAAATTTCCCTTCCAGTCCAAGCAGGGAGAAATATTATCGCCCTCCTCTTTTCGTAGGAGGGAGGAGGGTAATATATTCCTCCGCTTGGCCGGGAGGGGAAATTTAATAAAAAAATGCCCTTAATATGAAACAAATATTAAAAAACATAAAAAACATTAATTAAAAAAAAAAAAACAAAAAATTTAATGTTTTTAAATAATTTAGAGTTTTTTTAACGACCATCCAAATGTTCATAGCTAACGTGTATTAAGATTTTGGGAAAGCAATTTTTTTGAGTTCATTAGCGTAACATGTAGAACGCTTTTTCGACCATTAAGTCCTTGCAAGGTTGCCACTATCTTGAATTAAAAAGTGAATTCAGTTTTCGCGAATACCATTCATATTTTAAATTTTATCGACAAAAATAGTAATATGAAAATAAAATAAAAAGAAATTTTTTGTTATATTTTATAGTTTTGTTTGTTTATTTACTGATGATGGAAATTTATTTCCGAAACGCGTAGCAAAAAATCAAAATTAAGTTGTGATATAAATTAGTAAATAAACAAACAAAACTATAAAATATAACAAAAATTTTCTTTTTATTTTATTTTCATATAACAAACACAACTTGGAGACCGAAAAACTAACAATGAAAAATAGTAAATATATTCCTGACAGGAAGATAAAGTTCTTCAAATTTTATTTTGTATTTTTTTTTTTTTTTTTTCATATTTTGAGTATTTAACGTGTTACGAGTAATTAAAATGCGTGACAAGGTTTTTCTTACATGAATAATATTTAAACTAGACGGAATTGCTTTTTTAAAATAAAACTATTGTGGCTTTTTTGATATCCAGTTGAATAAAATCCGAACGGATTGTAAATGGCCAGCAAAAAGATATCTGAATGTAAGGCCTCGAAAGGTGGTGGGTTGTGGTTTCATTCGTCCTACCGTAGATCAATGATTCATCGACGTTCGGCAAAACCAACGGATGCATAATCCGTGATTTTAGAAAATATTGGATGTTTGTTTCGTATTTATACCGAATTTTATTTTTTTCGCAGTTTTTTTTTTTCGATGTCATAGAGAAATTTTAATTTCTAAGGCTAAAATTTTAATTCATTTTTGGTGTTGCTATATATGTAAGCCAAAATATATACTTTTCAAATAGTTTTGAATGCACTGAACTTGAATCTGATCTAAGAATTGCTTTAGCATGTCAAGGTTTCTCTAATTGCTTTAGCATGTCAAAATTTCTCTAAAAGCTTAGTATATAGAAACGTTTTTATTTTTAATTTAAAAATGAGGTAATGGTTTTTTTTTAGATGTGTGGTTTTCAATCAGGCAATACTTTTTTCGGAGTTGGTCATTTTGACAGCTGCCACTTGATTTATGCTCAGTTTGGTTTGTTTGTCAAAATCAAATTTAAAACATAATGGCAATCCTTTATCCTTGCAATAAAGCTAAATTCTTGGCCATAACATTATAAGATATGCGTTTTATTTTTTCTTGAAAACCACACGTCTAAGAAAAAACCCTTATGCTCCCCTTTATATGGAGCATTCAATTGTAACGTGTGCGACATTAGCGACGGTTAGCTGGATTTAAAACTGTTTAAACGATCTTAAATATTTTTTAAAAAGAAACCCACATTAAAATAATGTTCACACAATAGAATAATATTTTTTGAAATATTTGCAAGTAACGTGGCGCAATCTCAATTTTGTTGAGTATTACGTTTCGGACATTAATACTACCATTGTTTTAAATTTGTGTTGTTAACGTACTTGTTTAGCAAAATCTGAAGTTGAAAATGCACTCAAGAACTTGTATGTATTTGCCTAAGGACTTCTCCAAATTATGACTAAATTAAAAAATTAAGAAACTACGAGCTAAATAATAGTTAAAATCAATTAAGTACCCCGTTACGTGCGGGACAGATGTGTAACATGTGGGACAGGTACAAAATTAATACTTTAAGACCTTTTTTGCATAGAGTCACAATTTGTTAATACTATATTAAGTATAGCATTTTATTTAGACTTAATTGTATGTATTTGGAGCCTATTTTATAAAAACTTGAATTTACTGTAGCTATAATCACATTTTCATGATTTCTTTTCAGGTAGCTCAAAATGCTTTTAATTGAGGAGTAGTTTATCCTTAAAATCAAATTTTTTGACTAGAATTAAAAAAAAAAAAAGTTTTACATAAAAATATTAAAAAAAATGGATTTTTTCAATAATTTAAGTGTTTTTTCCTCAAACGACTCATATGTTTTCACCTGAAAAGATATTTGAAGAACACTAAAAAATGTGACCTTTTTGACATTTGGTGCATGTTTCTACATATCGAAATTACTACCACCACCATTACTACTTGCTATTAGAACTTAGTTTTATCACGAATGTTTACCCCATTTGTAACGGAATATAAGGCATAAAGACAAATAAATGTGAGGAAAGTTTAATTAGGTATTATTTAATGTGAATACTGTTTAATCAACAATTATAATTAGCTCTTTACGAGTTTCTTAAGCTAAAAATAACAAAAAAATAACTCAGAAAAGAAACAAAAGGCCTTTTTATGATTTAAGATTATCAAGCGTTACGACAACGTTTGAAGTTTGATTTCACAAAATTTAAATTATCTTCGGATTTTAATTACAGTAGATAAACTCTGTTTACCATTATATTTTATCATTGAAACTTTTTTTTTAAAATGGGAGTAAGTTAAGAAAATGTACTTTTAGCGTTACGCGAGGGACAGGCAAAATATACCTTCATTCCAACCTTAAAATAAGAAATGAAGATTATTCCATTTTTTTAAGTTTTTACTTTCTTACGGAATTTTAAAACATCTGTTGTTTTGGTTGAACTAACTTCAAATTATAAATCATACAAACCACATCGGAGCAACAAATTAAATTTTTATACACATTGAGAAAAAATCCGATAAGAAAATGTTTTGGGATACAAATGAGGCTTATTAAGTAAAAAAAGGGTTTTTTGAAAAATTAACTTCTTTTATTAAGGTAGCATGAGAAGCCTTACATCTCCATACAAAATTAATCTCGTAAACAACTTTTTAAATTAAACATCTGATTACCATTTTTTGTGGAGTGCTCTATATTCAAGGTAATACTTTTTCACAAAACTTGCAGCAACAAAGATCTGACACAATTGAAAATGACACTTTCTTCATAACACACAGTTGGCTCCCTTTAGGTCAAATTTTCACGGAATATCAAAATCAGTCTGAGTTAGAGATAGTTTTGCCAAAGCTCAAATTAGAGAGAAATAAATACAGTGTGAAAATTTGAGGGGACTACAAAAACATGGGGAAATAATTTGAGTAAGAGGAAAATTCGACTTAGAGGGAGTATGATTTAGAGGGATTCGACTGTAGTTAAATTTTTCATTAATATTTTAAACTAGCATATTTAAAAATTCTTATAAATTTGTTCGAAAAAATGAATTCAAAAAATAATTCACCACAAATTTGCCTGCAAAAATTCACTTTTTCGCATTCAATATAAAAAAAATCTTAAAAAAGTAACGTGCTAAAGCAACTCCGCAGATTCAATTCAGCGCAACAAAAAATATATGAGAAAATATTTTAGTTCATGTTAGAAAAATTTTGTCACACATAACTAAAGGAACAAAAAAATTTATATTTTTTTTGTAGCCAAACATTTTTTTACAGTGGTACCTAGGCAACAATCGCAAATAAAAGTTTCTGAATTCCCATAGGAGATAAATACAACCGGAAATTAATAAATATTTCTTCACATAAACATTTTTTTCTTTACTAATCAACAAAGATCAAAAGTTGTAATTCTTCCAGCAATACTAATTAACAAAGTGGAAATCATAGAAGAAGCATAGATTAATGCTGTTACTAGCCTTAAAAGATTTTTTTTTATCAGTTTTGTGTATTCTAAATTCAAAAATAACAAATTTTGACCTATGCCAATCTCTATAAACAAGAGAATAGACGAACTTACCATATGATTGTTTAATTTTAATCAAAACGATTTGAGGTTCATTGCCCGACGGCAACGTTTCAACAGAGTTACACTTGTCGTGGTCACAGGTTGACTAATGGTTTGGGAATTGATATTCTTTTCTTCGCTTTAAAGTTCATCTGCGAGTATTATAATGTTATACCGGTCAAACGGTGTGTTGTTCTTATTTGTGCATTGTGCTTGCAGTTGAGTTGGTACTTGTTGCGACTTGCGAGTTGCATGTTTGAATGTTTGAAGTTGCTGTTAGTGTGAGTTGATGTATGTGTCAAAGCAGGCAAAGCTTAAAACATTAGCTGGTTAGTGCTTTGATTTTTGTTTTCAGCTGATATTTTGTTAAGTTTATTTGTTTATTACAAGATTCCATGCAGCCATGCGCTATACATCTTTGATCACGATTGAGATTTTGTGAATTTTAAATTCAATTGCCTCGCGGACTAATCATGAGACATAAAACCTGTTGGTGAAAATTGATTTCGCCTGATGTAAAATGATGATGATGACTAGTGGGTGGATTTGGTGACTTTATTTTGCACTGCGTTTTGCATTAACGAGTTTTATTTTAAAATTGATTTGTAAGTGGCATCCAGTCGTGGTATAGATAAAGAAACTTTTCGTATCGTATTTTTCTCAAAAAAAGCTTCATACATTTTCTTTAAAAAAATCGATAAATTGCTTTTAGTGGGAAAGCATTTTTCAGAAAATGATTTTTAATGGTACCTCAAGAAGAATTATCTGTCTAAGCTATTTCTGATTTCAATAATTTCTATACAGTTTTCTAAAACATATGAATTGTTTTTTTTTATCAAAATTAAAAAAAAATATTTGAAATTTAAAACAAAAATGTTCAACATTTTTGGAAAATCGAATATTTTGAAACTACAATAGTCATAAATTTTTTTGAAACTCGTTTTAAAGGGGTTTTCAACACTCTCTATAATAAATATTTTAAGAAAAAAATGTACTTTTATACAAAAATACCAGTACCTTTCATACAAATGTTAAAAACCGTTAAGGAAAATATAAAATGGGTTCTACGATTTTGATGAAACTTTTTGAAAATTACTGCAATCAATAAAATAATAAAATCGGTTTTTATTTTGAATCATAACATTTTTAAATTTTTGAAAATTCGATATTTCAAAAATATGTTGACAATTTATTTTGAAAATTTATTTTCATATGAACATAAATAATTACTTAAGATTTGCTTACCAAAATTTTTCTTAAAAAAACTTTTAAGAATTTGATAAATAAAAATATTTTTTCCAGCTTAATGATTAGGAATTCTAATCTTGTTGGATATAGTTTACAGTGGATTTTTGTAAAAGAATTCATGTAAGTTGAACTGAACTTGATACAAATTGCGTATGACAAGGCCCTCACTACGTCACTGATGAGTCCAAGTGAGTAAGCCGGACGAAACGCCGATTTGTAGGACTAAAGGCCATAAAAAGCTATTTTGAAAAAATATTTTTTTTAAGAACCTCTTCATCGATTTAATTTTTTTTTTCTTAGTCCACTCATATTTGATCAAGAATTTAGCTGTTTTAGCTTATTTAAATATTGTATTCTATGAATTTTTTTCTCTCATAATATTGTGATTTTTTTAAGCACGTGCGACCCAGTAGTGAACGATATTTGTAAGTTTGAAATATTCTTAGTGTGAGACTCTTCATAAGACTAATCGTTTGGGTTTTTTAACATAAATAGTTCAAATATTTTCAACCAATTTTATTGTTTCTATTGAAATTTTCAAATTTTAATTACATATTTGCATGCCTACCATTTTCCAAATCTTATATAAATGAATAATTAAAGGAATATAAATAATTTGAGCACAAAAATAAATGTAAGTATTTATTATAAATTTTAATATTAATATCACAATAATTTTTTTTCTATTGTATCACCAAAAAAATTCAAACTTTTGTGATAGCCTCACTATATCACACAATTTTTGCAACAAAGCTTTCGATGGTGTATTTTTGAGCATTCCCAAATCATAATCCTTAAAGTCATCTGGTAGATTTGTTTCCTCGGCCAATAATACCCTTGCCATAAAAATAGCATGATGGATTTGAATTGGAGCAATACGGTACATTTCTTTCATGAATCTGAAAATGTCAACAAATTTACAATTTTTTAAAGATAAATTTTATAAATAAATTTTGAAACTCACTTAGCAAAACTATATTCATTCGTTAAGCATTGCGTCTCTTGCAGAAGATCAGTAAACTCAGTATAGTAATATCTCAAGAGATCATAAAAATGATCTTCAACAACACATGTATCACAACTAGTTAGAAGGAAAAATATAAGATCGTGCATTAAGGACTCATATTGTGATATTTGGAAGTCAACAATTTTAATACTATCCGGTGTTCCTGATTTATCTAAAAGATAAAAAAATGTTTTTAAAATCTGTATGGGGATAATAATTAAATATTTGATATTTTTTGTTTTAAATAAAATCTCTAAGAGTAAATTTAAAAGACATTTTTTAAGATATAGGCCTAATTTCTTCTTCATTAAATTTTAAAAGTGAAATTTTCACTTCCATAGATAACTTGTAAATTTTAATTTTAAATGGTGCCTTTTAAATTTAATGGAGATTTATTCATAAGGATTAAGAGAAATATAAAATATAAGCAAAACAAATGACATATAAACAGGAAAAAATAGTCCACCCAAAATGAATGAGAATCAACAAGAACGAACATTATAATAAATTCTGAAATCTTGAATTTGGAATGGTTAATAGCATTTTTTTTTATAAAATGTACTGAAGATTTTGAACTTAAATTTTGGGATTCAATAATATATATTTTTTGGTTAAGAATTTCACAACTGTAAGTTTAAAAATAAAAATAAGAACCTTTTTAAAATCCCTCCAAAAGCCTCTTTTCTATGATTGAATAATGCATACAAGAAAATTGTCATTCGGAAAATCTCTTACCATACTTGATCATTATGTTATTAGTCCACAAATCGTAGTGTGAAATAGTTGTAAACAATCCATCTTCACATTCTTCAGGATTTCCCATAAAATCGTGATAAATTGTAACCAATTCCATATACCTTTTAAATGCTTTGACATCATCACCCATTGCCAAACGAGCTTCTTCAAAAACTGTCTAAAATTAAAACTTAAACTGAAATGGCTTTCATGAAAACAAATACAAATCATACCTCTTTGAATTCTTTTTCAACTTCCAAATTCATTTCCTTGCTTATGTCGTATCGTCGAAAATGTGGAAAAATATCATTGTAAAACTTTTGTGGTTGTTTTTGACGCAGTGCAATTGGCAAAGCATGAAATTTAGCAAGATATTTGAGAATAAATTTTGTATGATCATAATCGAACATAATTTTTCGATTACCAGGTCGATAACCACTTATCTGCAAATTCTCCAAAACCAAAACTGCATTACGATCGAGAACTGTAGCCCTTTCATCCAATGATATTCGACAGCCATAAGACTTCGCAAAAACATCGATTATCTCACATTCTGGAATTTTGCTGTCAAGTTGAAGTTGACGCAAGCTAGGTGAAACCTTCAAATAAATTGCATTCTCTCTAAGAGCTGTAACTATAGGATTGAAGAGGGTCCAAAACATTTCATTGGTAAGTGGTGGTAGTTTGGCAACTAATGGAAGTTTTTCATTTTTTCCATTAGAGCGTTTAATTTCTGCAGAAATTGCAAGCATAACACTGCCATAGTTATCACCAGGTTTGGTCAAATATCGACTTGAGTAGGCTATTAGTTTGCCACCATTTAGATGGGGTTCAACTATTTTGGCCAAATCGATTATTTCTGGGGGTTTATCCATAGCTGGAGTTGTATTCTGAAAAAAAAATCTAATATTAAAACAAATTGTATCTTCATACACTCCTCGTCAACTGAATACGCACAAACATTTTTGAATATATTTTATCCATTTTTTCCAAACAGTGATGGTTATTATGCCATCTGTTGATGGTAAAAATGTTCGTAACATATAAATAACAGAATTTCAAAGTTTTATCCAAAAACAACCGTGAGTTTTTCCTTCAACCACTTCCAAAGTGTAACTTATACAAAGTAGAAGTTTTTTTTTGAGTCAACTGAATAGGTACAAAAATTAAAATTGGTATTGGAATGGAATGAAACAAGTTTTTGTTTAAGTTTAGTAGTGGGTACTTCCACCTTTATTTTTAATTACTTCGTAAATTCGATCCGGCATGGAATCGTATAGCTTTTTAATGTAATTTAACGAAATTTCGCTCCACGCTAATTTGATTGCAGAAATTAAGGTTTCTTTGTCTTCGAACTGACGACCACCCTCATAAACTTTGCGTACTAACCATCCCCAGACTTTTTCAATGATGTTTAGATCAGGTGAGTACGGCGGCCATTGAAGCAACTGCACTTGTTGCTCCTCTATCCATGTTTTTATTATGCGCGCTGAGTGAATAGGCGCATTATCATGTTGATAGGTCCAGTTTATGGGTCCAAAGATGTTTGAAAATTTAGGAAAATTTCTTTCCAAAATTACTTTATACCCAGCTGCTGTCATTCTTGATGTTACAACCTCGAGCTCAACTGTTCCATAATAACTGACTGCTCCCCATATCATGACACCTCCTTCACGACTATGATGGCGCTTTAAAAATCTTTTTTCTTTTCTTAAGTCGTGAAAATAGAAGTTGAACCCATCAGGGCCATCGAAATTAAACTTTTTTTCATCTGAAAAAACCACGTGATACCATTCTTTTTTCCAACTCATGTGAAGTCTTGAAAAATCTAATCGCAACATTTTCCGTCTCTCGTCAAGTGGTGGTTTTTTCTTAAGTTTCATTCGTTTAAGATGGCTTGAGTTGTTGATTACTCTTAATACTGTTGAGCAACTTGCGTTTACGCCGACTTTTTGTTTTATTTTTGCCGCAGAATCAGAAGAATTTGATGCATATCTTAAAATTCTTCGTCTCTCAGCTGCTGTTGTTGCTGTTTTTTACCTCCCTTCATGTTTTTGCCGTATGCAACTTTATTTTTCAAGTAAGAATAAACTACATTAAAACTTCGGCCAACTTTATCAGCTATTGCACGTCCAGTTAGGCCTTGGTCTCTAAGTAAATCTATTTTAGCTTTTTCAACACTGTTAAGACACGTAGATCTATCCATTTTTCTTAAAATTTGAAATCAAGAATTAAATTTTACTGAAAACACTAAAATCGTTAATTTAAACTGTCAAGCACTCCAAAAAACTTATAAACAACGAAGAAAATGGCGTTGTACCTATTCAGTTGACTAGAAAAAAAAACTCCTACTTTGCATATAAAACACTTTGCAAGTGGTTGAAGAAAAACTCACGGTTGTTTTTGGATAATTCTTTCGGAATTATCTGCTTAACATCTTAAGGGAATAGTTAGCATCAACAGATGGCATAATAACCATCACTGTTTGGAAAAAATGGATAAAGTATATTAAAAAATGTTTGTGCGTATTCAGTTGACGAGGAGTGTATATGTAAGAAGTTTTTCCATATTTTGTGCGTTATTTACATAATTTATTTATAAAGACTTCTAACATTAAAAACATTTGTTAAATGATATTTGCACAGCCTTACACCTATTACTTTTACTAATTTCATAATTTTGTAAAAACCATGAGCTCCATAAAGGGGGGGGATTGACTGAATGAGAGGTGACAGGCTACTCGACAACACTTCAATATGAATAAAAAGCATGAAACACTTTATTTGAATTAGCTAAAACAACTTCTTTGAGAGTTTGAGATATAAAAATAGAACACCATATTAATTCTTGATTAAATATGATTGTATAGGGTTTTTCAACAGGGACGCTACAAAAGTAGAGCGACAGGGATAGCAAACGACGCCATATTTCTTGCCGCTCTTTTGAAATTTCTCTTCAGTAAGGTTTTGCCACTTCATGATGGAAGGATATACGAGCCAACAACGAGTCGAAATTATTAAAATGTGCTACCGAAATTCGGAGTCAGTGGCCTCAACGTTAAGAGCGCTACGTCCAATTTATCGACGATAATCGTCCTAGCGCTAGGAGATCAACAATTGAGCGTCTAGTGGAAAAATTTGAATCCACAGGGACAGTACAAAATGTTCCCATGCCAGTGAGACAAAGAAGTGCCCGTAGTGTCGAGAATATTGCTGCCGCTGAGGCTTCAGTTTCAGAAAGCCCAAATGTGTCTCTCACACGTCGTTCTCAAGCGTTGGGCATCTCTGTGACGTCGTTGTGGCGAATTTTGTGAAAAGATCTTGGCCCACATCCTCACAAGATTAAATTGACGCAAGAACTAAAGCCGCTTGACCACCAGAAGCGTCGTATGTTCGTGAATTGGGCTGAGCAATAACTTGAAAATGATTCGGATTTTCATCGAAAAATCATCTTCAGCGATGAGGCTCATTTCTGGCTGAATGGCTTCGTCAATAAACAAAATATGCGGTATTGGTCGGAGAGGAATCCACATGTACTCCATGAGTGATCATTGCATCCCGAAAAAATTACGGTTTGGAGTGGTTTATGGGCCGGTGGCGTCATTGGGCCGTACTTCTTCCGTGATGATCAAAACCGGCACGTTACTTTGAGTGGGGATCGCTACCGTTCAATGATAACCGAATATTTTTGGCCCCAATTGGATGAAATGGACTTGGAGGACATGTGGTTCCAACAAGACGGTGGCGGCGCCACAAGCCACACAGCGAATGTCACAATCAATTTATTTGAAACCAAATTTGGAGAACGTGTTATCTCACGAAATGGTCCAGTCGCTTGGCCGTCTCGGTCGTGCGATTTGACGCCGTTAGACTATTTCCTGTGGGGCTACGTCAAGTCTATGGTCTATGCCAACAAGCCAGCGACGATTGATGAACTTCGTACGAATATCGAACGTGAAATTGCAGCAGTATCGGCCGATCTATGCTTGAAAACCGTCGAAAATTGGGTTCAGCGTCTGGACTTCTGCAAGCGTGCCCGTACATACATAATGGCATCGAACGTACTTTTACAGGAATAAAGAATTTCATTGATATCCAAAACCGTTTTTGTTTTATTTAAAAAAACTTTTGTAGCGCTCTTATTGAACAACCCGATAGCAACTTTTACTAGTACTTCTCACAGAATGTTTTTTTTTTTAATTTTGAATTTTCTTATTATCGGCTAAACAGATTTATATTATTTTTTTATATAAAAATTTAAACAAAATTAAAAAATATTGCATATCAAGATTTTCAAAAACAAGTTTTTGAATTTTTAAAAAAAGTTTATTTTTTTTTTGAAAATTCCATATATCAAGGAGGTGAAATTTTTTTTGTAATTATGTTTTTATATGCAAATAAATTAATACTTACGAATAGTATGCCAACAATTTTCCTTTAAAATGTTTTGAGAATTTGATATATAAAAAAAAAAATTTAAGAAAACCGCTCCAACAATTTTAAATATTTTGTTTCCATACAATCATATTCAATCAAGAACTACAACGGTTTTCATTGAACACTCTCAACGAAGTTATTTTAGCTCATTTTCATATCATATTTCATGCTTTTGGACATTTTTCTCTCATAATTTCCATGTCTTTACACTCAACGTCTTGAACATAAGAACAAATACGTGAGACCCAGTCGTATATTTTATTTTTTTTTAAATAAAAGTAAATGAACATAAGAGCAAGTTGGTACGTGCGTCCCAGCTTTTCATTATATTTCCAAATTAACGTACAGCGAAAAAATTTAAGAAATTAAACTTTTTTTTCGTAACTCACAAAAGTTTCAGTTTGCGAAAAATCACCCAAGTACCCATTTTTTGAGATTGTAAGACATTTTAATACTTTTAAATAAGAATTCAAAAAAAAAAAAACAACACCTTCCACTATCAGAAGTAATGATTGAATGCTCTTTAATTTTTTTGTTTTAAATTGAAAATTTAAAATATACACCAGCTATCACGTCCTTATTTCACTTTATTTATATTTTTTAAGACAAATACTATCTTGTAAAACTGAGTAAGAAATCAGTGATTTATTTTCTATTCATTGGCACTTTTTGCCGTAGCACGTTTCGAGTTATTCTTATCAAGTTGAAATGGCGCGAACTTATTTTGAAAATTTTTGAGACACTTTTTTCTTATTTTTACAATGGATCGTAAAAAAAATCTTATCACACAATGGATGATGCCGAAATTTCCTTTACTAATGAAAAGTAAAGCATTGAACTTCATTTAATCGGTATGTACCGAATTTATTATTTGGGGATGCAAACAATTATTATTGTGCTATTTACCCTACCTTTCGATGCAAAATAAATAAAATGAAGCTTATGGTGTTTTCTTGGTTGCCTTGGTCTAGTCTTGCTTAATCTTGGCAACAAAATATAATTTCTTGCAAAAAAATATAACAGAACCAGAGGTGATTAATAGTTAAAATTGCATTTAATTAATTAAACCACATTTGCAACTGTTGTTATTAGTTAATAGTTATATGTTTTAAAATCAAAGCACTCAATATTAAACTTTACGAACAATCGCTTTTTAAAAAGAATTTTTTTTTTATATTTAACTTTATGTAACAAAATAAATTAAATAATTTAATAAAACACGTTTGGTATCATTGAACAAAAAAAAAAACTACAAGTCGCTTACTTTAGTTCCTATTCAAGTGCACAGTTAAAACAACACTGAATAGAATAACAATCTATTACGTCCGACTGTTTCTTCGTAACTACAATAATTTCAATCAGCACAGATTGTTCAATTTTATAATATCTGTATAAACATCAATGTACATAACATACCATCTACTTCTACCTACAATACTTAACAATTTGTTTGAATTGTATTTAGTTTTCAAGTCGAAACTATATAAATGAGATGACTGTGTCAAATAGTTCTTTCTTTTGAATTATTTTAGTTGTTACTGTCGGCAAGTGTTTTTTTTTTGTCAAAAGATGATAGAAAACTCTAATAAAATGACAAAAATGAAAAGTGTTTAACTTAATTGAAAAAATGTGGTAAGGTAAACCACCTTACTAATGGCATTTTAACTATAGGGTGGTCAAAACATCATTCTCTGATGAAAAATTTACATCCTATGAAAGATTCACAAAAAAAACAAAGTTTTTACTTCATTAAGATTAATAAAAACGATTCAGTTAACAAGGAAAAGAAAAAATTAAAAAAGTTCTTAGAAAAAACAATTTTTGGGAGTGAAAGTGAAGGTGTGTAGCTTCGTTGTAAATTTCGCCCAGAAAATATTTCACCCGAATAATTTTTGTTTACCCCGAATTTAAAAGCTATTATGAGTTTCGCCCGGACTTCTATTCCACTTAAATTACTCAGCCTTATTGTGAATTTCACGTGAACAACATTCCACGCTGAAAAATTGACATTTCACTTTTCGCCTATCTTGAGCTTCGCCTGAAAATCGAAAATACCCCTTAATTGTGAGTACTCATTTCGTTATTATTCGTTATTAGGAGCCTAAATTGTCACTTAAATTTTGACGGCGAACGAAAGAAAAACAGAGGGTACTTACAGGTAATTTTGCGAAAATTTGTTGTTTATTTAAGGCAAAAAGAAGTTCAGGTGAAACTCATAATAGCTTTTCAAATTCCGGGTGAACAGAAATTTTTCGGGCGAAATACTTTTCATGTGAAACTCATAATAATACTGATTAAGATTTTTGCCTGAAGTTCTCTTGGCCTAAAATAAACAAAAAAAAAATTTGCGCAAAGGCACCAGTCAGTACCATCTATTTTTATTTCGTTCGCCGTCAAAAAATAAGTGACAATTTAAGCTCCTTATTATGAAATGAGTAGTTTGATACTCACAATTTTTTCACGTTGAATGTTGTTCACATGAAACTCTATTGTGCCTGAACAGCTTTGATTGTCACTAGAGAACAGAAGTTCAAATGAAACTCATGATAGCTTTTAATATTCCGGGGGGAATACAAATTTTTTGTTTGAAATATTTTCCATGTAAAACTCTTAATAAGTCTGAATATAACAGATTTGTTCAAAGGGCACCAGGACCCGTTGTTTTTATTTAGTTCGTTGTGGTTTTAAGCGACATTTGAGTAATTAGTCGTAATAAAGGAATTTTCAAATATTCAACATTTGGGTGAAACTCATAACAGTAAAATGTCAATTTTTGTGGGTGGAATGTTGTTCGCGTGAAACTAACAATAAGTTCGTTTTCAAAAACGTCAAATTAAAGACAATTTAATTGTCGAATGGTCTTCATTTTTTGACGCAAATTTTCATCTTGTTTGCAAAAAATTCTTTTTGATCAACGTCAGGCAATTCTCTTGCAAACCCGTTTGACGATTACGACCACGCTTTTCAATATTTTTGTCGTCAATAATATTTCTTAGCTGCAAAAATGTACCGCAAAAAATATGTTTTTGAACAAGTGATTTTCGAAAATTGCATTATCGAACACAAATGCATACGCCATAAAATTTATATTTGCTTTTTCAAACAGTTTACTTTAGCACTTTTCTTGACTATGCTGACTATGCACAACAATTAACTGACTTTTACTGTTTGAAATTTAGTTAAGTGGAATATACACTAGTCAAAAAAATATAAAAAGAACTAGATTTTGATTCATTTTTTTAGTGTTTTTGAAGAGCTGTATGATGAGTGGTCGTATTAAGTTGAAACCAGAGCCATTCTAAGTTTTATATTTGTTGTTTTGAGTTTTGTTGGCCACCATCTTGGATTTTCTTAAAAATGAGCTTTTGTTAAATAACTCACCTATTTTCAACGTTTGATTATAAATGCACTTAATTAAAGTTGTTAAAACTATCTACTACGTTGGTCATAATGTTTTTTCTCTACGATCAATATTTTCAACTTAATCTAAAAAAAAAGATTGTGCCATTGCATTGCAGTAATTTTGAACTATACAAAAAAAAAAATTAATATTTTTTTTAGTTCGTTGAAAGAGGAGGGTTTAAGAACATGTTTTCGACCGCCCAGCTTTTTAACTATTGCCGCCATCTTAGATTTTGTTAATAATACAGGGTATTTTGCATAATCAAAGGGCAAGATTGTGTAGGTAGGGTTGATACTAGAAACAAATTGTGTTGGAGTGGGCCTATCCTCCCCACCTTACAGGTGGGAGAAGCAATTAACTAAAAAATTGACTTATAATGCAAAAAAAATGTCAAAAAACCTTGGAAATATTAGGAATGCCTTGCCATAGCTTTTTCGAAAGCCAAGACTCCATTCTCAAAATTGCCCTATTTCAAGATAATTTTTTAGCAAATTGGGTCTTCCACTTAAAGGCGGAAATATACCTCCTCCAGAACGATTTTTTTTTTGTATCAGTCCATCCTACACAATCTAGCTTTTTGTATACCCCTTTTGTTTATGGAAAAGCTGGTTAAGCCGCCTATCCACCTGTATAGCCATTATTCTTAAATTCAAGATGGTGGCCAGTCGATTTTAGACTCCTTATAACCTCCTCTTCCATCGAATTGAAAAAATATTACATTTTTGTTTAAGTAGTTCAAAAGCGCTCATTAATGTGTTTATTAAAATGCAAAGGTACAATTCCTTTTTTCGGTAAAAGAGTATCGATCGTAGAGAAAAAACTATTATGTGTTTAATTTCTTGATGTTTTTAATTGGTTGTTGTTAACCATTCCAGCTTAAATTTGTTTGTATAATTTTTCAAACAATCGAATTCTATAGAAAATAGTCACGTAAATAGAGATAAAACCAGGAGGGTAACCCTACAAAACGTCAGGTAGTTCTAAATTTTTGACATATTATTTGGTATGGTTGGTAGATGAAAATTTGAAATGTTCACAACCTTTTTTCCTCTTTAAGATTCTGTAAAAACCACACAAAATGGGTACTATTTCAGTTTTTGCTATAACTTCATTCTGCTTGATTTTAAAGGAAAACAAAATATGTCAATTTATAGTCAACAAAATTTTCTACAAATATGATTCGGGAAGTATTTTTGTACAACCACTACAAACGGAGCTATGGATCTTCCACAAAAGGTTAAAATATCGTATTTTGTAAGATTTTCAGATTCTTTCCCCTTTATATCGCAATAACTCTTTAACCATCTAGCTTAGGGCAAAACTTTATAACCAATCTTGTAAACAATTTAATTGACTACTGATTGCATGTAACTACAGTCAAATTTTTTCTTTAGGTCGAACTTCCTTTAAGTCGAATTTCCCCCCAACAGGATTTTTTTTGTATTTCCCTCAAATTTTTAAAATGTATTTATTTTTCTCATAATCGTGTTTTTGAAAAGCACCATTTAACTCAAAATAATTTTGATATCACATACATACAAATTTTACTTAGAGGGAGTTGACTGTATTTTCATTTTGTGACTATTACAATAGTATGATGATTGAGAAAGTGTTTTTATTCAAACGTTTTTACTAACTCACTTTCTTTTCGGTCTGCTTATACAGTCCCTGTACTAGAGTCCTATAGAAATATTTTTACCAATTTGACTTACCACCAGAGTCGATTGAATTTTAAATAGGAGAGTCAGAAAAACTTGGTTGACATAACAATATTCATGTGTTTTTGTCGATATTTTCCAAACTGCCAGACTGGTACTGACAATTGTAGCATAGAGCAATTCCTATCCCTTTTTGCTCTCATCAAAGTGTAAAATGTTAAATTCAAACCAAGCACTTCAATTTCCCCTACCAAGAAAAAAAACACATTTTCATTTTTGTTGTCAGAAGAAAATCTACAATGTTTTGTTTGTTTATTTGACAGTTTTTCAAAAATTTGTTTAATTCTAGCTAAATTAATTTCAACTTAATTTAAAAGCCAGTGATTTATTTATAGTTTATTTTCCTTTTTTGTCTTTTTCTTTGAGTTTCATTTACATACGATTTTTTGGTTTCTCTTTCTTTTAATTTTTTTTTATCTGTAGTTCTCCTTATTTCATTTTTCTTATCCTTTTCTTTTTTTTAAGTACATACATTATTATAAATGTTTCCATTTGTTTTTTTTTTCTTTTACATTTCCATTGTAAGTATATATAATATATAAATATATGTGATAGAAGTACATTGTAATTATTTTTTTTTTTTAATATATATAATTTAATGATTACAATTTATGATAAAACGAAACAAAAAAGTTTTTATAGTCAAACAAAATGCATAAATACATATACATACATATTTAAAAAAAAAAATTAAATTAAATAAAATCGTCCTATACTGCATTTTCATTTTTCTTCTCAACAATATTTTTGATTTTTATATAAGATTTCTTTTGGTTAAAAAGAAAAGTTTTCATAAAGTAAAATTATTTCTTTTTTTGTTTAATATTTTGGTTTAAATATATAATGTGCTACAAAAATAAAGTTTTTGTTTTATATTTAATTATGTATTTTCTTTTTAAAATTTTGTTATTAGAATTTTATTTATATTTATTTTATTATTTATTTTTAATTTCTTCTCGTTTTTTCTTTTTCTTGTATTTTGCTATTCTTTCATTTTGGGGTACTAAATTGTTTTTTAGTTTTTGTCGTATCATTTAATTTAATATTGATTAGATGGAGAAACTCCAATCCAATATTTCAGCATATTGATATTTCGATCAAATTTGTTGTATTTTTAACATTATATTAATTTTTTTACTGAGTGACTGTATTGAGATTGATTGTTATAATAATTTATATTTTTGTTTAGTACTGTGCTTGCAATTAATTTATTATTTTTTATCCCTCTTGTTTTTAATTTTTTATTTAATTTTCAAATTCAATAAAACTTTATTTTTTAATTTATTTTTTTTTTTAATAAAAATAAAATAAAAATAAGAATTAATAGAACGAAGATAATTAAAAATTTAATTCTTAAAAAAATTTAATAAGATTTTTTTCAAATACATTGAATATGAAGGATAACACTAAGCTTGCTTTGATTCAAAAACAATAAAAATTAAGTAAATTTTAGTCAAAATATTAAAATTAACATTTAAAGACTTTCTTCATTAACATCAATGTAGCTTCCAAAAAAAAGTTACAAGGAACACAAAGGACCAACAAATTTAGCTGTTATTCAGTTTTTCAATAAATTGTTATTAAAAATTGACAGAGAAAGAAGTTCTATACATTCCAATCCAATTGCTGAATTTGGGCTTTGAATAAATGCTTTAAGCCCAAGAGGACAGTTCTAAGCGCTGCTCCTAAGTCGATGAAAGTTTTTTGATAGTAGTTATTGCTGATTTTTATATTTTTAAGGTTATTAATTCTCTCGAAAAAATAGAACAAAATTAATACCAAACTGAAAAAGATTAGCTATATTATTCGGCCAGCCGAAGTAGCTATTGAATTGATTTTCAATAAAAATAAAAAAAAAATAAGTTAAGCTTATTGGAATCGATACACATAAACTTTAGTTTTTTTTTAATAAATAGCTAAAAAGCCACTGACCTTTTTAACTACAGTATTTAGATATGCCTTTAATTTAAACAACCTTGTTCTATTATACCAATCAATATTGACTGCAGGTTTGGCTACCAAAATACTATTTAGTCAAATCGATTACTGACCCTACTTTCTTTTTTTTTACAAACTAAGACAAAAGACAAGAAGAAAGATTTAATCACCATCTTCCAAATAATTTTTTTCGTTTAAGACCCTCTTCCGTTTTTTTTTCCCTATAAAACAGAATTGCACTGTTCCATTTTTGCTGCTTGTTTCACAGTTATAATTTACTAAGCAAAACACATCATTTTCAAAAATTTAAGGAGAAGATTAAATAAGGATTAATGTTAAAGTTTAAATAAAGTACAAACTTAAATTAAAATCTAATATAAATATAAAAAAATGTATGAAGATTTTTTTGAATGTATAAAATTAAAAAGCGAATGTCTGAGTGTTTACAGTAACTTCTATATATTTTTATTTTTTTGTTTTTTTTTTAATTTATAATTTATCTTAAAACTTTTAGAAAAAACTGATTAAAATTTTTTTTTTTGGTTTTTCATGGCTGTAAGTGAGCCGCTTAAATTTTGATGGAAAGATTTTCTTTGTGCTCGTTGATTTTATATAATTCAAAACTTAAGCGATATTTTTGTTTTTTGTTGTTGTAACATTTTTTTTGTTTTAAGTAATTGTTCTGTATATAAGTATGTATGTAAATTTATTCTGGAAGGATTCACAAAAAAAGGTAGAGAAGATATTTTTTTGGTTTTTCGTTTTTTTTTTTTACTTGTTCTTGTTTTGTTTTGTAAAAGCAATTTTTAGCATATTAAAATATATATTTTCTTGATTTTGTTTTTTTTTTTTGGTTGTTTAAATAATCAAAAAAAGTTTTTTGTTTTATGTAATTTATTTAATTATTTTTATTCGAAAAAAAGTTTTCTTTTCCTTTTTGTCTTTTTGATAGCTTAAACAATTTTTTTTGTTTTATTTTTATTTGTTTGTTTTTATATGAAAAATCAAATTAAATAAAATTAAAAAAGAGAAAAACTTATTTATCTTCTTCAATTCCTTCGTCAGTAACTTTCTCCTTTGATCCCTTTTCGTTGCTGATATCACACTTTTCAGCTAGCATATCTTCAATACCTTCATCGTCAACTTGATTTTCATCAGAATCCAGTGCTTTGCCATTTGTTTCGTATGGTGTCATTTTGACACGGCACGTTTCGAAGGCTTTGACAAAACCAAGCTTTGTATAGAGATTGCGGGAAGCATCGTTTTCTGGACGAATGACTACAAATGGTGTATAGCCACGTTCGATGACAAGTTTTGTAAGAGTTCTAGCAAGACGGATGCCATAACTAAAGAAGAAGAAGACACAAAAAAATATATTAAAATAGGTTTAGTAAATAAATTGACAATTATATTTAATAGAAGATGTTAATGCTAAGCTGCGACATTTAAGAGGGTTAGAATGTATTTTGAAAACTTTTCTAAAATTTTAATATTCAAAATTATGTCAAATAAGAATATTTTAAAAATGTTACGTCAAATTCTGTAACTGGATTCAAAATCATCGCATCGAAAATTCTTAAGTTGGCTAGGAACTCTATTACTCTCGTGATGAACCTGTCTATGTTTTGAAATCAAAGCTCTGAATGACTAAGTTGCTTATCTCTGAAATAAACTAAAGCAAGACAATGTTCCGAAGAGCAGAAGTTCTGAAAAGACATCGTTCTAAAAACATATATGAAATTACGGATGCTATAACAACAGGGTCATATACATAAATATTCGGGATAAAAATCTATTAGGAAAGTCAAGTCAAGGACCACGATACTAGAAAAACCTTGGTCTTGTTTAGTATCGGTAATGGAAACAGAAGCGATATCGAGACGATGGCAGCTCAAAAGTATCAAAAACAATACTGAGACGATACAGCAATTATTGGATCGAAATTTCAAGAGACTCTGTTTGGTATCGGCAATATTAGTATTTATTTTTTTCAAGCAAATAATAATTGAAGCGCTTAGAAGATGAAGGTGTTAAGTGACATTTTTTGAAAATATCTATTTATCAAAAACTTTAATTTCTCTCTCATGTGCACTTGTCTTTTGCATGTGGATTCTAATTTAGCAAAGGCTGAAGGTGCCATATGCAATGGATTTCTCTCAGACAAGTTATAGATCAAAAACTGAAGCCGATTACTCAAAATTTAGAAAATGTCACTTAACACCTTCATCTTCTAAATTTGAAATTTAGTATTGTAATTGGTATCTCGAGAAAGACTCCAACGATTTGGATGAAATTTTCCTTCATCAATATTTTTGTGTCGGATACCCAATCGGAACTTTATTTAGTCCCTATAAATTGTTACATTATCAAAAAAAAAACTCAAGCACCGAAAAAGTACTTACTAAACTATCGTTTGATTTGGTATCGTTATCAGCCCTAGCTGAAGTCAAGGCTAACAACTTGTAAAGTACTGGTGCGCCCCATGTTATTTAAAACATATTGAACATATTTTGCAATCCCTTCGAAAAAAATCCCTTTTTTATAATAGGCATAAAAACGGAAGGGGTCTTCACTACCCTTAAAATGATTAAACACAATGAAAGTGTTTGGAAAATAGGGAAGGATTCAAGAGAGCACATTGGTTTTGTAGTCTTGAATATGAAATCAAGAGGGAAATTCATTCCACATTCGGGTAGTTCGACTAAGAAAAAATTTCCATACTTAAAAGTACGTTTGGAATCGGGCTAAAGGATTAAAAGATGTGCATACCTAAAAACAAGAGTATTACTGGCTATTTTTTTTTTTAACACTGAGCAAAAATACTGATAAAATATTGTGGTGATGTTCATTTAACATTTTTTAGAGACCTAATTGGGTCTTAGGAGCACCCACTGTCAATTGTACTTAAGTTTTTGACAAATAAAGGCTTTATAGATTACAGCCAGATCAGAAGGGGAGACAAATGTCTTCCATATTTGAATAATTAACATTTTACATCGTTTGTGGTGACGTAAAATATGTGACCATTCCACAGAAGGTGGTTTGTGAAGCACAAACATTTTTGAAGCACTAAATTCTACCCGATTTTTTATTCCCCATTAAACAATGCTGTCGATCAGAATTTAAAAAGCTTATCATACGCTGCCGTTCAAGTTCAACATCAGGAGAACAAGAAGTAGTTAATCTTGAAACAAATATGAAAAGCTTAGGATTAATGAATTATAAGTTTTAGAAAAAAAAATGATTTATACAAATAAAGAAGAGTCGGAGAAAAAATTGAGTCCCGGGGTAGACCAGAATTTATTTTATGATTTTCAAACTTGAAACCGTTCAGCACTACTTGTATTGATCGGTCCAAAAGGTAATTTCAAATCAAACGAAGAAAAGATTTATTGATACCAAATGCAAGCATTTTCGATTAGGTCGATAAAGGAGCTTGATGCAAAAGTGTATCAAGTGCAATAACATTACTTTTTTCAAAAAGATTTGTTCCACCGCTGGTGAAACTATTCCTATAAAATCCGTACATGCGATCATTAAGAAGCTTTCGTTCTGTGAAGCTGAATATTTAAGGCCGTAAGTTCAAAAGTGATGTAACCCATTTTTTGACAAAATTCATACTCGTATTTTGACATTTTTATGCAGCCAATATTCTTAATTTTGACATATCTAAGCTTTCCAATCGATTATAGATACTCGTAACAAATTTGATAAAAATAAGTGGATTACACCACTTTTACACTCATTGCCCCATTTATCATCGCTGCAATGACCTCCGGATGCAACTGCAATTGGGTGATAGTTACAGGGAGAAGAAGATTCCGCTTTTTTAGGGACAGACTGAACAAATGGTGTTTTCCATCCACTCAGAGAGAGACCAGTAGAGTAAAATAAAATAAATTTGGTGGCACAACAGTTTGTGGAGAACCAAGGCCTAGTGACTTACAACTCTCAACCATTCCTGTGTGCGTGTTATAGGCATTAGAGGGGAACTACAATTTTTTGCCGAGTCCGAAGGGCTAGATGAGAAGCACTTATTCATGACAAGTATACTCTTGGAGGATTTGTCAGTTCCTTGCAAGAGGCAGTACCTCGGAAAAAAAACATTTCTGTTTTTAGGTAGAGTAAAGCAGATGGAAAAACTTAAGCGGTGGTTTTACCAGCGTTGAAGAACACCTTTTATAAAAGTAGGAGGGATACTATCCGGGCCAATGAAATTGGGTAAATTAAGGTCATCAGTGTGAAAGAAGATTCGTTGCATGAAATCATTAGCGCTCTCAAATAAAAGAGGAGACATGACACTCTCTGGTATCGGCAAATTAACAGCAAACTGTGCAACAAGCAAAGTTAACATTGCACAAGTATATACAAAGAAGTTGAGTAATTTACTTATTGGACTTTTTAAAGAGAAGTCCCTTAAATCAACTTTCAAAAAAGTAAATTTGCTTGCCTGGAAGAAAAAGGCTGGTAAGAAAATATGTAAGGCTTTTTCTTCAATATTAATGATCTGCTTAATGAGTGAGTTTATGTACACAAAAAAAATATTTTCAGACTACAAAACAATTTTTTTTGTTCGCGGTTTTGGCATTCATGATTAAATAATTTAATACAAAATCTACATAGATATAATAATCTAAGTTTCTCGAAAAATATTAAATGAGAAACAAATAATGCATGAAAAACTATTTATTTGGTTCAAAACGCATTTTAATTTTTTTTAATCACTATGACGTATACGCATCCTTTTTTTCTTTTCATTTTGAAAATGGATTGAACATTTTAATTAATTTTTTTGATTAAAAAGTGTGCATGTAGACTGTTAACCACTGTAAATAAAGAAGTTTGTCTTCTTTCTCATGGATTAGTATGATTTTTGCTATGCAATCCGTGATCTTATTCAATTATTTTCTGCACTCAATCAGCTTTATGTCTGTCTAAGTGTATATCAAATGCCTGGTTATTTCTTAAAAAAATAATAAAAATTAAGTACTACTAAATACTGACTGCTCAAAAATCTTGTGAAGTGATTTTTTTATAGATTTTGTTTAACATTTTGAAAACATACATATATACATAAGTGCTCTCCTCAAATTCACTAGTATACTTGAGAATCGTACAATCTTTAATCTTGGAAACATTGTACAAATAAATCAAAATTTTTTTTTGTTTTGTGTTCATATCATACTTTAGAGCAAATAAATTATTTGTTGAAATAAAAATTTAAAAGCCAACATGCCAATGACAGCCTAAAAAATGACTGCATTAACTATAAAGAACAGTTTCTATGTGCTTATTTTTATGTTGTCTTTTGCCTGAAAATTTAGAAAAACGCAAGCAAACACCAGGATATATCAATTGAATTTTATTGACAGCCTGTCCGCCAATCAGAAGCTTATAAAAATGCAGATTTCTGAAAATTTTGGAAATGAAAGCACGGAATGCCTCAAGGAGACTTTGAAGAAATTTTACGAATTCTTTAAATTATGGGTTAGTTTACAGTCCTGAAATTTTTGCGGGACGAAAATTATTTAATTTGAAATTTTCATAAAGAGTTTGAAGTACTAAATTACTTTTATAAACAATATGTTACAATTTTACAGTGCCCTTATTTTCACTTTTCAGTGAATATGGTAAGGTAGGATTTTAATTCACTTTAAATAAAGTTTGATAGAACCACGTTTCTCCTGGTATTAGATTTAAAAAAAAAGTTACTCATATAAGGATGGACCATAGACAGTGATATTAAATAGTTTACTGGCAGTAAAAAAGGCCGAGTAGGGTAGATGTAGGTACATAAATGAGAACACTCAATCTCCCTCTTATGAACACAAATTAAATAATATTCTTACCCCTTCCGTCGATAATCTGGACGTGTCTGCATTGAAAACATTGCACCATAATACGAATGAACCATCCAAGCAGCCAGCTCATTTGTATCTTTTCTAAATATTCCTAATCCGGGTAGCACTCTCACTAATATCTCAAACACTTCAACACATTCAATCTCACTGGCCGGATATAGGTCATGTATACCTTTAACATCATCCACAGTAAGTGGACGCATTTCAGCCTCTTCAGACGGTAAGCTATGACAAAAAATAAGAAAAAAATACAAAAAATTAGCTTCAAAAATTAATTTAAAAAAAAATAACTTACTCTTCCAACTCCAAATCAGTATTTAATTCTTTACAAACATATATATCGCCTTCCAGTCGTTCCATTAAGCCAAATTTCGAATAAAAATCATCCAGGCGATTCATAATATCTATGTGCGTAAAATTCAGGTACAATGGCATTTGCCAATCTATTAGCACATCTTCGGTGCGCATCAAATCTACACATTCTATGTGGCTCGATGGACAAAAGATTCCAAAACTTTGATAAATATTGTTGTTGGGCTTTAAAAAAAAATTAGATAAAATAAATTAATTAAGAAAAAAAAATTTACAAGAGAAAAATTTTTTAATAATACGAGTATTATTACCGTTAGCGTGCATCCTGGGAAATGTAAAATTATTGGTTTTTCTGGCCAATCTTTGGAAACGTAAAATTGGAAATCCCAAACTCGATCATTCAGGTACGTTTTAATTGTTTGATGAAACTGAAATGACAAAAAAACGTACAAAATAGTAAATATTTTTTTTTTTTGATAAATTTCAATCTAGAGCATGAAAAATCAGAAGCCAATTAGAGACTTCCAGTAGAAACCATTCAAAAAAGAAAATAGAACAGGACTGGAATCTATCACTAAAAAGTTTCCATATTTTTAACGGCGATGTCAAAAAATATACATAAGTACTCAAAAAACACTTTGATCACTTGGGTCAGCCTTTTTTCTCGATCTTTCTGCATTTAACAATATATTCGAAATCAAAGACTAGGTAAAAAGCTAGGTCAATTTCATAGAATTGTATACTTTTTCAAGCAACTTTCATTTCCGTATAAAAAGTTTTGAAAACTTTGCATTCAAATTTTAGTTTAATCTTTAATTTTGAAATTTCATTATTGAACAAAAAAACTTTTTAGACATTAATTTTTAAAATAATTTCAAATAACAAAATATCACATGTGTCCAATACTTAGTTGCCTTGGATAGTACGGCCCTTATATTTGTATACAATAAGAAAATATTTGATATTTCTAATCTCAAAGGAAGGAAAACGAGCACACAAATCCAACTGAAGTGTCCTCCCTCTTCTATGAGGATAATTTCTGTGCAATCCTTAAATCTGCATAGATAATTTGAGTTTCTTATTAGAAGCCTGTTATTGGCAATTCACACGCAAGCATATAAATATAGAAATAGAGGGCACTGGAATAAATTAATGGCTAAGAAAATGTGTAACCTCAAATGTATAAATTGGCAGTGGCGCCGTTTTTCCGTAAAAAAAAACTATCCTAGTCGGATAAAAGTGATAATGATTTATCTAAACTTCTTGGTTCTATCAATCATTAAAAATGAGCTGAAAATGTTTGTTTTTGGCTCACGCAATTAGGTCACGTTATCGGCCTAATTGATGTTAAAGGCTTAACACTTAATCATTAATGACTTTTTAAAAATCATTTTTAGGGTACAAGACTAGCTCCAAAAAAAATATGATCATACAAATATGCAATATAGAGAGAAGGCTATGCCGAAAAAAATCGAAATGTTTATTTTTCATATTTCGGAGCCTGTTTCAAAATATTGAAACCAATCATACAAAATAAACATTTCGATTTTTTTGGTACAGTCTTATGTAAAATGTATATTTTAAACACACAAAAAGGATATTATAAAATCAAAAAGGTTTAAAAGGTTTTAATAAAAAATATATATTGAATTACAATCAACCACTGAAGAAAAAAATTCAAAGCGTTAGTGTTAGTACTATTAATAGTTGCTTTTTTAAATTTGTTTATATTTTACGGACCTAAAATGTTCTAATTTAAGAAAAATTAAGCAAATTTATATTTTGATTACCCAGAAAAATTAGATTTTCTTCAACGGTTTTTTAATATTTAAATAGAAAGGTACATACATATTTTCTATAAACAATATTAATTATTAAATAGTTGAAAAAAAAACATTTAAAGTAATTTTTGAAATATTGAGTTAGTAAGAAAAAGAATCGCAAATTTTCATTTCAACTATTTATAATATTAGTAGTTTTCAATAAAACCAAAAATCTAAATAATGGTCCTTTGGAAGGTACCATTAAGACGAATTTGTTGAAAAATAGTTTCCCCCCAATATTAGTCTGCTAAAGCAAATTATTAAATTTTCATGGGACTCGTTTTTAAGAAAAAAATCTGATTTTGTAAAATTGGTAAAAATAATTGTATTGCAGGACCCGTTAATTTTGGTTCCAAAAAAAAAAGGAAAAACAAGTTAGACCAAAAATCATTATGCATCCAGCCTTTAAGGCAGCTGAGCAGAAAGACAGAATATTAAGACCCACTTTTTTTCTCATCCTTTTTTGTATTTTTACTTAAAAAAATATGTCACTTGAATTTTCGCACGTTTTAGAACCTTTTTATTTGCGAGTAAGTAAGTACTAACTGGTGATTTTTTAGCTGGTTTGGTTTTGGCAACACTGGTTTTGACAGCTGACGTGTGTTTAGTACCTTGTGTCACTGTCAAACAGCTTCAGTTTGGTTTGCAATTTAACCATGGATCGTCTTACAAATGAACAACGCTTGCAAATTATTGAATTTTACTATCAAAATTCGTGCTCGGTTCGAAATGTTCATCGCGCGCTGCTTCCATTTTATGGTCGGCATTCTCGACCTTCTGAGCAGTCTATTCGGAAGATTGTGACCAAATTTCGCACCAAATTTACTTTGTTGGACATTAAACCACCAACACGTTTACGTACTGTGCGTAGTGAAGAAAATATTGCGGCCGTATCAGCTAGTGTGACAGAAGACCGCGAAATGTCGATTCGGCGCCGTTCCCAGCAGTTAGGCCTTTGTTACAGCACTACGTGGAAAATTTTGCGGAAGGATTTGGGCGTAAAGCCTTTTAAGATACAGCTGGTGTAAGAACTAAAGCCAGCCGACCTACCACAACGCCGAATTTTTGGTGAATGGGCTCTTGGAAAGCTGGCCGAGGATCCGCTTTTTTATCGAAAAATTGTGTTCAGCGATGAGGCTCATTTTTGGTTGAATGGGTACGTAAATAAGCATAATTGCCGCATTTGGAGTGAAGATCAGCCAGAAGCATTGCAACAGCTACCAATGCATCCCGAAAAAGCCACTGTTTGGTGCGGTTTATGGGCCGGCGGCATTATTGGGCCATATTTCTTCAAAGATTATGCGAATCGCAGCGTTACTGTCAATGGTGAACGCTACCGAGCGATGATAACAAACTTTTTTTTGCCCGAAATGGAAGTTCTTGACTTGCATGATATGTGGTTTCAACAAGACGGTGCCACATGCCACACAGCACGCGAAACAATGGCGCAATTGCGAGGCGAGTTTGGTGAACAGATAATTTCACGTTTCGGGCCGGTCAATTGGCCGCCTAGATCGTGCGATTTGACACCATTAGATTATTTTTTGTGGGGGTATGTCAAGGGTAATGTCTATAGGGACAAGCCCGCTTCGATTGACGCACTAGAAGCCAACATCCATGCATTCATTCGTGAGATACCGGTCGATATGTATGAAAGAGTATGCCAAAATTGGACTCAGCGGATGGGCTACCTGAGACGCAGCCGCGGTCAACATTTGCATGAAATTATCTTTAAACATTAAATTGCAAGGTTCAAACTATCGATTCAAATAAATATTTCATTCATTTTTTCGAATTTTTTGTGTTTTTTTTTTTAAAGTTCTAAACCTCTTAAAAAATCACCCGTTATATAGCATTTCATGCATAAGTAAAAAAAGTTGAACTCGATGACAGGTAAGACGAAAAAACTGGGTCTGACAATTCGGCTTAAACGGCAGCATGGACTTTTATAAAACTTGGTACAAAGTGGTTTTTGGTGATTCTGGCCACACCTTTTATTAGATTTTTGTGAACTAAAAATAACAAAAATAATAAAAAAAATAAAATACAATATTTTTAGCATTCTTTTTCTCAAAAACGTTTCCATAACTTTTCTTTTTCACTCTAAGCCCTGGTAGGAATGATTGAGAGTTGTTAGTCAAATTTTCAAAACAAATATTTTTTAAGGAAATGTTAAAATTTTTTTGTTGGTAAATCAAATATTTTGAAAACTACAAGGGGGATTTTTATAAAACTTGGTATTTAAGGGTTTATTTACATTCTTTTAAGTATTTAAGGAAAAATTTATATTTTTATGAAAAAATAACGGTATCTTCCATACAAATGTAAGGAAACCGCTAAGGAAAATATTTTTTTTCTTATAAAACTTTTTCTGTATGCTTTAATTAGTGCGATATTCATATATAGGTACTATAGAAAATTATAAAAATTTACACATAGCAACTATTAATAGTACCTACCTCTCAATGATGTTTTTAATTTAGAATTTGCTCCCTGAAATTATGTCATAGGAAATCAAGCCAAAAAATAAAAATGGAGAAAAAAAAAAACGCCATAAATTCTCCATACAATGCTATAGCTCTTTTTCCTAAGAAAAGGAACCCAAAAACTTTGGCGTAAGTTCCGGAATTGTTGGTTATTTTTTTCAAAAAATTGCGAGATTGTTGGAGTGTGGAGTTTTGTAGCGCCTCTCACGTAAAATTTATTTGATATAGTAAAAGTGGGCTGTATAGGTTGATAAACAACATATATATAAATTAACCTGTAAAAACTAAACTACATTTATTAAACTCCAATTATACAAACAAAGCAGGTCACCTAAATAATTAAAAATTTATTAAATTCGAAATATTTTTGTTAACAAAAGCATTTCCTATATTTTATTCCTATTACCCATAATTAAACTCTTTTTTTTGGGTTTTTTTCCGGAAAAGTCTCTTCCCGTTTTTCTTAATTTTTTTTAAAATTAAAAAAGATTTTTGCATTTACTTTTCAATACTTAACTAAAAATAAATAAGACCATTGAAAATTAAAAAAAAAAAATGGTATTTAATGACGCAAAATTTGATAAAGAGCAACTTGAATAAAGAAAATTACATTTTTATTCCAAAATATTCACTTTAAAATTTAATTTTTCGAACACTATTTTCTTGATTAAAAAAAAAAAGAGAATGGAAAATTGGCTTAAAAATGTATATGTACTTTCGTTGATTTTAAATAGTTTTTTTTTTCTGTTTTAGGTTAATTTGTCAATTTTTCCCCATACAATTTTGTTCTTTAAATGAAACCAGGGGCCTATTTCATAAAACTACAAGAATAATAATATTTTGTGAATTATGTATAGTCTGGGAGGCGATCGGACTCGAAGCAAAAACCTTCAAAAGCCTGTTTTACCATCAGTAAAGTATAGAGAACAGTTTAAGCATTAATTTGATATCCAATTAATAGAAGTTACATATGTGAAAGGTATACTTCGTTGAAAATGCAAACGGAAAACAGCATTTTCTAACCTTAGCAACCAAGAAATCTTATCCGACCAGTGGTTTGTAAATGGTTGGAATAAAGCTCTCGGCTGGGATCCTATTTATTAGGAGCTATAATGAGATAAGAAATCTTTAGGTCATCTCTCGAACTATATTTCACAAATAGTAGTTTTTTGAAGTTTTATGAAATAGGCCCCAGAAATCATTTCTCAAAACATCAATCACGAATTTAGAGACACCCAGTTAATACGAACATTTTTACTGGGGATTATCTAGCAAAAGTTAAGAAAAATAAGTCGCTTGAGAACCATTTTCCTCTACACCTAGGAGGTTGAAATTTTGTGACTATAACAAAATTGATATATGTATAGCTAACAAGATTACTTAGTGGGTGGGTCATAAAATTAAAACGAACTGCTTTTTTCAACCACCCTTCCCAACTAACAATTTAACTTGTATAAGGTTCTATACAAGCTATTTTCAGACTGCTATAGATATAGTAAAAGGCCTTATGCAAGTCATTTTGATGCATTTACCCAAGCTAATTAACTACCATAAGACTTTTGTTGACAGGTCTTATAGCAGCAAATAGCTTTTCATGAACTGCTATCAGCTTGGATGAAGAAGCTATAGCTTGCCTTGGATGTTTATATAAGACCCAACAAAAGCCATTTTGACAGCTATTGCCAATAGCTTGCGTTGGATCTTTATAAAAGGTCTTACCCAAATTTATTTTGCATAAGAAATCCATCAAAAGAAAGAAATTTGTTTAGCAAAGCTGATTCTAAAATTAAAAAAAAAATTTTTTATCGGTTTTTTATTTTATTTTCTGATGTTGTATTTTTTATTGCATTTTATTTATTGTATTTTTTTCTCCTCAGTCAGCTCCTTTTTTTTCTGTATTCTGTAATGAATCAAATGTTAGTTTAATTATAAAAATTAAAAGTTTTTTTACCTGGAATTTGACTTTCCTCGTACCAGTCTAGCACTCTACCACTATGCCAATTTGCTGTTGAGGAAAATATAATCAAAAGTGAATAAGTTGATACCATGTGCTTCACGTTCACGCAGAGGGAACAGTCAATTGGCCAGTTTATATTTCTTGAGCGCTCAGTATTTTTCCTAAATTTTTTGACAGAGCAGGAGAGTAAAATAAAAACAACATTCCTCACATAGAAGTCAAAACAACTCCCTTTTTCTTTTCTTCTTATGTAATTTACTGCGACAAAAATAATTGAGCAAGCGAATCCAAAAAATTTCAGTCTCAGTTTTTAAGGGGAAAAATGAGGAATTTTTGAGAGGAATCCTGTTTATATTTCTGAGCGCTCTGAGTCCTCTGAGATCTCAGAAATATAAACTGGCTAAATGAATGTGTGCATCTAATATTTGTTCTTTGTTTTTCCAAACTTCTTGAATGTTCTCTGGCTGTTTTAAGAATTGCTTCTCTGTTTTTTCTCACTTGTCTTTGGTAGGTTCCAGATCTTTTAAATTTTTACCATGAGTTATTCATTTTTAAGTTTTGCTAAAAAGTTCAATGTTACTGTAAGCACTTCTTTTGTGTTTTACGATGTTCAATGGGTACTTACCGTTCTTATTTATTTTAATGTGATTTTTTTTAAGCACAATATTTTATAAGACACACTTGTTGATCTTCACTGATTATTTTAATTGTTATAAGGCCTTTACAACCAAGCCTTATACAAGTTGTTTGCAATGATTTGTCGTGGAGAGCCTTATAGCAGCTATTATTTTTGACATTTTCAGCAAACAACTTTGGAAGGCCTTATACAAGCCATTTATAACTTATATTTTAACTCATATTTTAAGGCCTTATAGCAGCTATTTGTTTAAATTTCAGGTGGGAAATTCTTGGCTTGCTCAGGATTGCCTTATACAAGCTCTATACCAACTATTACTTGTCAAAATCGAAAAATTATACCTTATACAAGCTAAATTGTTAGTTGGGTTATATATATACACATTTGTGCTTCGAAGGAAAAAATTATTCGAAAGTATTGCCTCCAAAGGACTCTTTTCGATTTCTCTCATTATATGCGCTAACCGAAAATTGTACCACTTTTCATATTAACCCCTCATCCTCACACTTAACCCCTGAATTTATTTTTAACAAAAGCACACATCCAAAGATGTTGAGATGACTTTAAAAACATAAGGCTTAGCAGTTACATACATTACACAAATTGCCACCCGTTTTAACTTTTGGATTAAGCAAAATTAGTATTGCTGGTATAGTTGCCGAGTGTGTGTATTTTTTTTATTGATTTTCTAATTAACGACAACACCCACTTGAGCCGCAAAGTTGATGACGAGGATTTATTAACTATTTTTTTTTTTGTTTTTCTTCTATAAAACTCTTCTAATTGTTTTTGTCTGTCATTGGTATTATGGGCACTGGGCCGAACAAAATTTAATTAAGAAACTGGATGTTTTAGTCGAAGTTGAAGGCATTTACGGATATACAATATAATTGAATTTGCAAATCGATGTAAGCAAGCTGTTGAAGCGAGCAGTAAGCGATGGGAGATTTTTCCACATCCCATTGTTTTTTTTTTCGGATCTTAGAAAACACGTGTGTTTCTATACTATTTGCTGTTCATGTACAATTCGAATGATTGTTAAGTAACATTTAAAGCTCTAGGCACCTTTCCATTTACGTTTTTTTTAGTCAACTTTGTACGATGTTAATAGTGATAGTCACAAATGTTGGCCATTCCAAGCCGCATAACCAGTACAGCCATATCACTAAAATTTAACATATTTGTAGGCTTAAGTCCCACATAAATGTGCCTTTTTCAGCTATAATTTAATAACTGTTCAATTTGTTCTATTTGCACAAAAAAATACTGATATCTTCTGCAGCTACAAACGACTATCAAACACAAATAATTTACCTTCCAAAATTGCTGACATTTTCACAAACATCTTTCAAGTCATAAAACGTTTTTTTTTTATTTTTTTAGTAGGAGGATGTTTGTGATAAGTAACGTTATCTTTACAACTAGGTACATGCTGGAGCTTAAGACTTTATAGACTTTTCTCGTAAGTATAGCTTTTTATCCACAATATTTCCATTAAAAAGTACAAACCCTCCAACGTGTAGGTATATTTTTAGTCAAAATTAAATAATTTCTCAGAACACATAAATATATTTTACCAAGAAGAAATAGCAATTAAGAGTAGGTAGCTGGCACAAAAAATACAGGAATTTCTTCTAAGAATAGCAAATTATTATATTGACAAAGTAAAAAAAAAAAAAAACAAAAAACTCCTGTATGTGGGAGGCCATCGTGTATGTTGTCTAAAATTTATGTGGGAATAAAAAATGCGCAAATACTTTTTTTTCAAAGGCAATATTGCTTCCGTAGAGGATTTTTTTTACGTTTGCTAAGATTCGATTTTATTAGATACTATTATCAAAATCAGTAAAAACAAAAGAAAACTCCGGGAAAAAATTCCATTAAATTTCCATAAAAATCCAATAAAACTTGAAAAGGTATTGTCATTTGGGGACACATTTTGATATCTATACATCCGTGTCGTATCCAAGATCCTTCACGTTTTATAAATTATGTCATATAATTTATTTCGATTGACAAAAAAAAACACTCGCACATACATAAGTTGAAACGTGGTGAATTTTTTTAAGTAAAGTAGTTAATGTAAGTAGGTAAGGAATTATATAAGAGTATCTATAGGAAACACTAGAACAACAGAATCTGATTTGAATTTTCTAGTATAGGCTGTTCCTACTTTAAATTAAATGCATATTACATTCAACTTAATTTAATACATGCTATGTAAAATTCTTATAGACCTGTAAAAATAAACTTTATCTTCTAACAATTCCAACAAAGCTGAGATGGAGATATTCATTTTAAGTTTGTAAGCATTTGCTAAAAAGATCCTTAAATTTGGGCCTGAGGTTTTTTATTGTTTCTCGAAAACTAATTCTTTAAAAAATAATGTGAAGACACAAATTTTAGCTAATGTAATTCTACGCAATAAATATTAGTAAACTTTTTGCCTAACATCAATAGATTAAAAAAAAGGTGCAGGAGCTTCATGGTTACCAAGCTTAGTAAAAAAAATTAGAACGAAGCGTTTCATGCTACTTCACTTCGTTTAAAAATAAAATAAAAGAATAAATTTAGTAGCGCAACAGCTCATGGAGAACCAGTGCCTAGTGACTAACAACTCTCAACCATTCCTGTGTGCGTATTGTTGGCAGGAATGGAGGGGACCTACAATTTTTTGCCGAGTCCGAATGGCTAGGTGAGCAGCAATTATTCTTTGACAAGTAAACTCTTGGAGGGTTTGTCAGTCCGTCGTAAGAGGCAGTACCTCGGAAAAAACATCTCTGTTTTTAAGTGGCAGTGGTCGGGAATCGAACCCAGACCTTTGGCATGACAGTCCTACGCACTAACCATTATGCCACGAGGTACTACACTCCACTTCGTTTACTTTGTTATAATCTTAGCTACTAGTGAGAATTATACTTCACGATATTTGATTCAGCACGTGACGTCACAACAAAATGTATGTTATAATTCTTCGTTCATCACTTATACAGTTTTTTCCGGAACTCTATCCGGCACTACAATAGCACCCAATTCTAGAAGAAGTTGCAAGCAATAAAACTAGAACCAGATGCTTTCACAGATATCAGGAAGATTACAGGGAAACACGAATCAATTCCGGGCACCAACATCACCAGCCGACAAAGCTGAAGCATTTGCCAGTTATTTTGAAGAAAACTTCAAACCAAGGCCTTCTATGGGCACAGTATTTTTGGAAGAAGTCGATGCATCTCTACAACTCACCATGCTGCCAAACACCAATCAAACAATATTTTGTAAGGCCAACCCAGCTATCGATACAACAACTGCTACTTTCCCTAAGAAGGGTCCCAGGATCATGGTTTCTAACTATAGGCCAATAACTCTCCTGAACAACCGCAGCAAGGTCCTGGAAGAAGGCATAAGAAGGCTTAGGATATTCTGCCCGGAAAATAACATCATTCCAGACATACAGTTTGGCTTCCATGAAAAACACTCGCTAATTAAACAGGACAGGACATAACCGTTACACTAAACAACAATCATGTAACCTTCGGATGATTTCTGGATGGCAAGAAAGCATTCGACAGTGTATGGATAGAAGCCCTTATCAAGAAACTATATCTTCAAAGTATCACTAATAAAAGTTTTTCTTTCTTTTATCTCTTCCAGGTACTTCTTCGTACAACTAGAAAACTACAGATCATCAATCAAGATCATTAGAGCTGGAGTAGCCCAAGGCTCAAAACCCGGACTCTCGACGACTGGAGGGAGCGTGTGAGAGACCGCAACTTATGGAGGACTAATATCTCAGGAAGAGACCCTTCATGAATCGAGACCCGGATAAGTAAGTAAGTAGTAGAAAATCAGATAGTTTAGCTAATTTTGTTGAAATGAAAAAATTACTGCACGGTGTTACAGGGTCTCAAAAGTAGCAAAAAACCTTTTTAATTTTGCCAAAATATTTGTTTCCATTTTCTTTTTTGAGAGTTCAAAAATCAAAACTTTTGAAATCACAACTAAGGGTGACACAACTACGAACATGGTGGATGATATATTGTAGCTTGGTCTTTGAACTGGCAACAATTAGAGGAAAATATAAAAATGGAGTTAGTTGATTCCTATTGGTCAAGTAAAGATACACTAAAAAAGAAGATGTATGAATAAATATTTATGATGAAGTCACAAGAGGAGATTCATTTATAGAAACACGGTGTTGGAGTAGGGAATACTAGCTTAAAAGTTGGGGTTGATGATTTCTATTGGTAAGAACTAGAAAAGCTCAATGAAAACATTCAGGGCTTGATGTAGAAACACAACCTGCCAAAAACTGGATCGTATTGCATCAGGGTTCAGGACTCAATAATTAATTATGTGATAAAATCATGTTAAACATTTTTCCCATTGTTTTTTTTTTAACACTTATTTCTATTTGAAGGTCCAACGTAATCGACCATGTATTATTATGATTTCAAAGCCATAATGAAATCGATAAAGGTTTCGTGAAATACATTTCATAGCGTTTTAGCGGAATGTCTAATTCAATATGAATATTAAAAGTATAATATGTATTTCTATGAATGCACGAGTTGGTATATAGAATGTATATAGAACAATGTTTTAATGTGTTACTGGTCGCGTGTCAAGGTTGACAAAATTGGCTCCATCATTATTACGGAAACCACTTATATGTTTATATCAAAATCTGTATATGTTTGTAAATATTTCTTTTACAATAATATTAGCATGTTAGTTTTTACTTCGCACGTAGTCCCGTTACCATACTTATCCCTCTTAGGATTATGCTTTTAGGTTAATTTTTTCTTGAATAAATAAACAAAAATTAACATTGAAATGGGACAGTCAGTGGACGGAATTTATTTTTAAAAGGTTAAAGTGGTTATTTCAAACTTAACATGGACAAAATTTAACTTGATGGTTAATTGCATTTGATTTAATAGTTTTGATTTGTTTAAGAAGTGATTTATTTTTAAACTAGTTCAATTGTACAATTTTGGTTTAAATAAAAGAATTTTTTTGTAAGTGTGTACTTCGTAAAAATTCATAAAAATTTACTAAAGGTTTTCAGAATAAAATTTCTTTGGCCACTTAAAGGAGTTTGTGCTCTTAGGCCCCACAAATAAAACATAAAGATATAAAATGAGCCATCTCTTATGTCTTGAAGCTACTCCTTTTGGTTGAAATTTCATGCTCAAAAGAACACTCGTTGCTAAAAATTTAAATGGTTAACTTTTATATTTATCTTATTAATGTTTGCGAGAAGAATTATTCAAATGGCAAACTGTGAATTGTTAAATTTTTAAATTTAAAAATTCTTCTTAAAATTTTGTATACCTAAATATTTCACAAGTATTTACAGGATCCACCAAAAAAAAAAGCAATAATTCCCTATTTATAAAAGAGGAACAGCAAATAAAATATAATCAGGGTATCATGTGAAAAACCTATCAGAAGACACCATAATTTGACGAAGTGATTATTGGTTCAGTGATGAATAAGATATTATTTTTTGTTTATCAATAAAAAAAATTGTCAAATGGAAAAGTTGTCTCTCTGGGTGCCAGAAAATAAAGGTACTTATGTAATGGTAGATTTTTTTTTATTAGTAAAAGGCTGTTAAACTATTTTTCAAGAGTTCTTATTTCGTTTTTATTTTGAGAAAAATAAAAAAATCAGAAGCATTCATACCTTTAATGATTCCGGTAGAAATCTTTCCAAATACTCCAAAATTTCTGGAAGCTCTGATTCTTGCACCAATCGGAAGTGTTTACCTTCAGGAATGATTTCCATTTCTGAAACAAATAATAATTACAATTTAAACATAATAAAAATAAATTGAAATGCACGATGAATTACATATATCATCAGATTTTTTAAATATTTTGAAAGTAAAAAATTAATTAAAATGAATATTAAGTTAAAAGAATTATTTCAATACTTGTTGACAGCCGGCCTTTATTAATTACTATATTTCGTCAGCCTTAACAGAATAATTGCGGTAACTCCTTTTTATTGAAAATTACTTTTGAAAACAATTTTTTAGAAGTGCTACTAGCAATATTTTTTAAACTATTTTATTTTTGTCAAGAACTGTTCTACGAGGTTAATAAACCTAAAATAAATATTTAATTAATTATTTTTTCGTCAAAAATTTTTATTCCGGAAAATGGCTGTTATTGGTGCTTTCTCTAAGATCACTTTTTTTTTAATTGTTTAATTAATCGAAAAAGATATGTAACACATTATATTGTTGAATGTTTTAATGTTTATTTTGTATACATATCTTCCAAAAAAGTGTAAAAAGTATTAGGTACCGAAATTTTGAAAACAAATATTTGGTAGTTTTTTTTAAATATTTGGTAAATATATGCTGTTATTTTTATCAGAAATGGCTCTAAGATTTGATTGTTAATTTATTTTCAAGTCTATTTTTGTACAGTAAATTCTTCAGTTGGAAAGAAATAAGCAGAACTAATAAAGGGTTTTTCAACAGGGACGCTACAAAAGTAGAGCGATAGGGACAGCAAACGACGCCATATTTCTTGCCGCTATTTTGACATTTCTCTTCAGTAAGGTTTGCCATTTCATGATGGAAAGATATAAGAGCCAACAACGAGTCGAAATTATTAAAATTTACTACCGAAATTCGTAGTCAGTGGCCTCAACGTTAAGAGCGCTACGTCCAATTTATGGTCATCATAATCGTCCTAGCAGATCAACAATTGAGCGCCTAGTGGAAAAATTTAAATGCACAGGCACAGTACAAAATGTTCCCGTGCAAGTGAGACAAAGAAGTTCCCGTAGTGTCGAGAATATTGCTGCCGCTGAGGCAGAAAGCCCAAATGTGTCTCTCACACGTCGTACTCAAGCGTTGGGCATCTCTGTGACGTCGTTGTGGCGAATTTTGCGAAAAGATCTTGGCCTACATCCTTACAAGATTAAATTGACGCAAGAACTGAAGCCGCTTGACCACCAGAAGCGTCGTATGTTCGTGAATTGGGCTAAACAACAACTTGAAAATGATTCGGATTTTCATCGAAAAATCATCTTCTGCGATGAGGCTCATTTCTGGCTGAATGGCTTCGTCAATAAACAAAATATGCGGTATTGGTCGGAGAGGAATCCACATGTACTCCATGAGTGATCATTGCATCCCGAAAAAATACGGTTTGGTGTAGTTTATGGGCCGGCGGCGTCATTGGGCCGTACTTCTTCCGTGATGATCAAGACCGGCACGTTACTGTGAATGGGGATCGCTACCGTTCAATGACAACCGAATATTTTTGGCCCCAATTGGATAATATGGACTTTGAGGGCATGTGGATCCAACAGGTCGGCGCGGCTCCACAAGCCACACAGCGAATGTCACAATCAATTTATTGGAAACCAAGTTTGGAGAACGTGTAATCTCACGAAATGGTGCAGTCGCTTGGCCACCTCGGTCGTGCGATTTGAAGCCGTTAGACTATTTCCTGTGGGGCTACGTCAAGTCTGTGGTCTATGCCAACAAGCCAGCGACGATTGATGAACGTCGAACGAATATCGAACGTGAAATTGCAGCAGTATCGGCCGATTTATGCTTGAAAACCGTCGAAAATTGGGTTCAGTGTCTGGACTTCTGCAAGCGTGCCCGTGGTGGCCATACAAAAGAAATCGAGTTCCATACATAATGGCATCGAACGTACTTTCAGAGGAATAAAGAATTTCATTGATATCCAAAACCGTTTTTGTTTTATTTAAAAAAAACTTTTGTAGCGATCTTATTGTTTGTCATTCTCATATGAACAAATTTGAAAAACTCATTTGAAGGATATTCAAAAAATGTCAAGTTTTAAAACTTGACACACAGCTAAAATAATATCAGGTTTTATGATCATCTAGTTTGTTTTTCACTGCAAATTCATAACTACTTGTCATTCAATATCTATCTACCAATAGTTAAAAAACTTATGTTTTACGTGTTACTCATACCAACTTCTTTTATCGAAATTAAAAAAGCTACCTTGAAAATAATTCAAACATATATACATAGCTCTTTCTCGCTTGCATTTCGATTCAATGATTTATGCAGTGTTGTCCTTGACATTGAAATGGACATGGTCAGCTGAAACTTGCATCGTTTATATTCTGTCTATAGGTATTATATCCCCACAGGATATCACCAGCAGAGTAGCACAGTAAAGTCAGTCATTTTCGATATTCTATTGAAGTAGTCCGGTGGGAATAATGCAGTATCTCCAGCACCATAATCAATTTTTTTTAGTTTTTTTTTGTTTGTTATTTTAGTTGGTTGGACACTCGAAGAAGCAATATTGGAAACAAGAACTTAAGGATATCCGCGCAATGCAGTAGATATTGAAAAAAATCATACTTGTGAATTCTAAAAAAAAATTTTCTTTCTAATACAATATAGCCACACCGTCGTCACACTGAAGAGCATGAATTTATTTGTTCTTAATTGTTTGCTTAAAATTCTTCACTTTTCGAAAACTGTAAATGTGATAAATAGGAGGGAAATGTTCAAATAGATTGACAAGCTACATCCTTTTTATCCTATATATATAGCCAAGTGAAATGTATACATACAAACACATAGGTACATATTGTGTATGTTTATAAATAAATTGAAAATCATCATGCATAATGCATCAGAAGGTCAAGCGGACAATGAATTGATTCTTGTTGCTTCCCTGGATCGGATGACCTGACCTGATGCAAAATAGATGGCCCTGAGGTATATTATTTAATCAATAGTTTGAAATATACTTTAGTTGGTTTATCAAGGAGAAAAGCAATCGAAAGATGAAGATGAGTTTTTGATTCAATGAAATCACACGAGCGTATCTTGATAAATGATTTGGGGGAACATTTTTGAAAAGTTAAAAAAAAAAAAAACAAGAAGCAAAAAAACAGTGCTAATACTTATTTTTTGGTTGAATAGATCGATAAGAAATTGTTATAGTAGTTTTGATACGCATTGATCAAGAATATACTGTACCTAGTAGTTTTTCAAGGCAACCTTTTATAATCATTACAAATATTACTTTGAACATTCACTGATGATGACGTTGAACGATGAGTCAGATTCTTAGCTTATTTTTATCTGAAAAAAAAATTGAGAGTCAGAGCCTCAACCTAGTGACTTTCACTCCATAGCGCAATTGTCGAACGAATCCAAAAAGCTAAGATGAGAAATTCTTTTCCATTACAGTACATATTCGTCACTTGCACTCATTTGGCTTTTAGTGTTCTACGATTTGACTTCTCTGAATTATTTCCAGCATAACAAAATTTATTTAAAAAAAATTAAATTTGAGTTGACAACTGTAACTATTTGATAACAGGGAGACATCAAAGCCCTTTTGAATCCCCTTAATGGCTACGGACTTGAAACAAAAATCCGATTGATTGACGATAATCTAGGTATAACCTTAGTATACTTTCGTTTAGGGAGCGTATAGCTTGAAGGGACTTTCTAAATATGAAATGACCTCATGATGTGGTTTAAAGCCTTCGAGTGATTAGAAGATTAATTTCTTTGTTAATTTGAGAATTAACTTGTCTTTGTTCTTAAGTATAGTTCCTTTGAGAGTATATATGAACATTGAAAATAGGAAACAAGTAAATAAATCAAGGTTGTAGTAAAAATAAAATGTACGACTGTGTCGTACGTACTTGATCTTACATTCAAAAATCAAAGAATTTAGAAACAAATGTGAACAGAGATTATTATGAGAGAAAAATAAAATGTTTAACAGCATGAAATTCGTTACTGAAATCATTAAAACAACTCTTTTAATATTTTGAGCTGAGAGCAGGAATTCCTTCAGAATTATTGAACAAATAAAAAAAAAGTGAACAAATTTTGAAAATCATTAGACCGGTTTAAAATAAAAATAGTTTTTACTTGAAAAAGGGTGTTTTTTTTTAGAGGTATAGAACTTTAAGTTGGCAACACTATTTAAACTGGCAGCCATTTTGTCTTCTGTCAAGTGAATTATTTTAAGTTTGGTTTGGCATTTCAATATGAATAGACTAACGCCTGAACAACACATACAAATTATGCAAATTTGAAAATCATGGTTCTGTTCAAAATACGTATCGCGTGAATTTTTTTAAGCGATGAAGCCCACTTTTGGTTGAATTGATACGTCCATAAACAAAACTGCCGTATTTGGAGTGATGATAATCCTCAAGTTGAAACACTAAAGAGCCATGATTACTGACTTTTTCGTTCATCAATTAAACAACCATGATGTGCAGGAGTTGTGGTTTCAACAAGACGGCGCAACATATTACACAGCTTTTACCACAGTTGATTTGTTGAAGGAAACATTTGGTAACCGCATAGTATCACGTTACGGACCCGTGGAATTGGCCTCCAAGATAATGCGATTTAACGCCGCTTGAACATTTTCTGTGGGGACTTGTAAAGTCGCTTGTATATGCCGATAATTTTGAAATTGACCATACTTGGAGGACAACATTCACCGTGTTATTGCCGATATACGGCCACAAATGTTGGAAAAAGTCATCAAAAATTGGACCTCCAGATTAGACTACGTCCGAGCAAGCCATGATAGAAAACAAAAACAAGGAAGCCACAATTCTGTCTGCCTGTTTCTTCTTCGACCTACCGCGCAAACCAGGTACAGCCTTAAAGTTTTTTGTAATTCTCTAGAAGGAAAAAATTGGAATTTTTCTAAGCTCGAAATATAACGGTACATGCCATACAACCGTTAACAAAAATCTTATTTATCTCAAAAACGGTTCACCCATTTTGATACAAAAATCAGTGTATTTTTGTAGGTATTGTGTATTCCTGGTATTTTTTTGATCAAATTTGAGTGTTTGTCAATTAAAACCAACCCAAAAAATCCAAAAAAAACTCGCTCCACCGATTTATAACGTACTGCATTCCCGAACTTGAGTCACTAGGGAGAGCAGTTTGACTTTGACACTAACATTTTCTCTCATTAAAAGTTAAATAAAATTGCTAGTTGGTGGTAGTTGGTAACGATTTTCATAGGATTCTTAGTATACCAATTGGATTAGCTAATAAAAGTACAAGTTAGAGGTTCCATGAGGTTGGCGGACTTTAGAATGAAAAAAAATCACATAAAAATTGTTTAAATAAAATGATTTAAAATAACAAATAACCAGTGAAATAATTTTATAGGAATTGATCGTTTTAATTGATTACACTATTGGTTAACGTGAAAAAAATTCTAGCAAATGTTCACCCTCGAATATGAGCAATATCGACATTTTAAAAAAGGAGTAATTTGAATTCATAATGAAGATTATTCATAACCTTCTAAGAAACGGGTAATTTCAAAAATGTGCATGAAGTTCTACAAAAAAACTGGTACTCGAATCTTTAAGGCCCAGGTATTGACAACATTCCCTGAAAAAAATTCACAATTTGGAGACCATTGTTTATACCACTTTTGGCGCGCTAGAATCACTTCTCCAGAAATCATATTTAATTTATAATGCCAATAGATTATCTTTCGAATACAGTAAATTTTATGTTTATTTAAAAAATCATTTTTGTTCTATTCCATTTCAAAGTTCTATAGCTCTAAAAAAAATACCCAAGTAATGCATTCGGAAAAAAAATTTAACTCGAGATTTTGATCAGACTTGTCATTACGATGATAAGAAAGACAAAAAAACTAGGTCTCACAATTATTATTTCTCTCTGTTTGTTCGGCTACAGCCTAAAAGAGTCAATTGAGTTATTAAAACTTTGTACATAGTGATTTTGGTGATTCTGCCCACACTTTTATTTTTTATTTTTTTTTATAACTAAAAGAACGGTATCTGCCATAAAATTTTTTTTTAGCAATTTTACAAAATCTTGTTTTTTTAAAAACAGCTCCACAAATTTTCTAAGAAAAAAAAACAGTAAATTTCCTTCAGTAAAAGCTACCTTTTTAAGGGAAACCATTTTTCAAAAAATGGTTATTTATGCCACCTAAAAGAGGTTATTATTTTAGATTTTTTTTTTAAATGGTTATTCTTTATGGTATTTTAAGAAAATATTTTACTTTTATGGAAAATAACGGCATTTTTCATAAATTTGTTGAAAATCCTTTAAGGAAAATTTTTTTTCTTAAAAACAAAAAAAAACTACAATTTCTATAAAACTCCTTTTGTATGCTTAAATTATTGCGATATATTTTATAAAAAAAATTACAAATAGCAATTTTAAATTATATAATTATTGGTTTCCGATTAACCTTATCCATTTCGATAGTAAACTTATTTTTTTTATCAAATTTGTAATGTGTAACATTGTCAAATTGAGCTATTTTTTATAATATTTAATTATCTTGTGTTCCGGAATGCTCGGCATTATTCTTAACAATCAAAACTTTTATTAGTTGGGTTTTTAAACATCAAATTTTTGATTTATCAATTTGATAATTAATAATCGTAAAAGGGGTCATTTCTTTTTTGATACGTCAATTTAGTACAACCATGATAAAAAAATGAGCCCTCGATTGATATTACTGGATACATATTGTGTGATCAAGCCAACGCCAAAGTTTACACTTTTTTCAAAATCAAACGACAAAATAGTTGTCCACAGCAGTAACAATATTAGCTTAAAAACATGGTCCCTTGAGTTGAATCGGCGACAAAAACTGAATAACACCATTATTTTAAAAAAAGTTTGCCCATGGAAAATGCGATTTAATTTCCTAATTTGTCTCTACTCTACTGTATCCACTAATAATTCGCAGATTTTTTTTTAATCCGCTTATTCGCTACTGAGCTCTCTCTACTCTCTTTCTCCTTACTTTTCCATTATTATTTAATTGAATGCAAATAAAATACAATAAAATAGATATTGTGTTTTATCTTAAAATTGCATTGTTAATTTCTACTGCGAAAGAGTGCACTTATCTCGTTGCCAATTAAGAGCATATTCTTTTGACTTAAACTATGCTCTTATATTACTTATGTCTATAAAAAGGAGTATATACCTATAAGTGTAGATACTTTTTTGTTAGGTATAATGCTGAGTTTGATACCTATTCATCAATCTAAGAAATTGCTATTTGTATAGCATTCTAGACATGGAATTGAAGGTTATATAAATGGATATAGAATTGAATAGAAATTGATATCTCTGTGTGTAGTATGTTGACTAATTGTTAAGTGCTTTGTTGTAATTGAGGTTTTTCAATTTATTAATAAAACCGATGATGGTTTTCATGAACGCAGTGATAATTGAAAATGTATTATATTTGTAGGTTTGCCATTGCAGAGTCTTTATTTTCATTTGGCCTCAATATGGTTAAAATACCATATTTGGTCTGGAAAGATGCCCATTTAAAAAGGTAAGTCCTATTGAATTTTATTGTGGGAAAACCCCTTTTTGGGCTTTAAAAATAAAAAAAAAGTTATTTTATATCGCATTTCGCTTAGTAAGGAAATGTGTCTTTGCCCGACAAAAGCACCAGATTTGGATCAGTAACTACTTAGGTCCTTAGCTTGTGATTTAGAGTAGGACCCAATTCGGCATTCCACTGTCTTGAATTTTAGAGTTGCCATTTTGGAATTTAGGGAGGGATACGGGATTTTAATAATTCAAAATATTTACCTTTGTATAATCTAAGCAAATGACACATGATTTAAGGATGCTTTTTAATGCCCAATCTTATTAAATCCAAATGAACCCGATACAACCACCTTAAAAAAAGTTATGGTCTTTTTCATAAGTGATGATTGAATTTGTGCTGAAACAAGCAAAATATTAACAAATTCCAACAGAATTTTCATGAAACTTGGTCAGCATATTTTATTTGTCATTAGCAACAAGAATCAAAAAAGAGACTACAAAACTATTTTGATGAAAGTTGTTTTTTTCAATGAAAGAGTAAAATTTAAAACTACTACTATGAAATTCTTACCAAAATTGGTATGTTGATGGAAGTTGGTGAAAGTTTTTGATTTATTCATCAAAACCAGCAATCTAAAAAGATCATTCAAATATCCATAGTTTGAGGATTTTTTCTGAGGGCTAATGTCTCACCTATTCTAGTCAAAAAATATCAAAAAACGCAATCATTAACATACATTTAGGTTAGGACCACACTTTCGGTTTTCTGCTGTTGCGACTAAAAAATTTGATCGCAATCCACTATGATTTTTCATATCTCATGTGTTCTATTTTTTGTGACTAAATGATCGCACGACAAAGAATCACAAGTGCATTTATAGCCTCACTATTAAAAGTAAGCTGAGAGCTTGTTTCTTCTTCATTTTTACACTTTTGGAGTCAATATTAAAAAATACCCTAAAATCATGTATCATATAACATTTATGTAACTTGGCTCCAAAAATATAAAATTTTGGGTCAGAAACTCTTATTTTCATTTGGCATCGGAAAACACTATCAGATCGTAAAAAATTACATGGTCTCTTTTCATTTCTTTCCCAAAATGGCTTTTTTCAAGGAGGGTTGAGAGAAAGTCAATAATTTGGTCCTATGGTTTCAAGAGTGCTGAATACAACGAGAGTTTTCCGGTACTCGTCCGATACATAGTTTGAATTTTTTTTTCAAATTGAGGATCAAATTTTGAACCTGTCGTTAAAATGAAAAAAAAAACTGATAATTTGGAGCCTTACAACAAGTTCCTAGCATGCTTGGTTCCTGAGATACACTATGTGACCTGCTAACTTCATTGTTAAGTTGGCAGGTCACTCCTTACACCTTTATTTGGCGAACTGCAAAATTGGGAATACAAATGCAAAACAAATGCAAATTCCCGTCAAAATCCCATTCGCGTGGGTGAAAATTGCCCTGCTTGCTTCACAAACGTCAATCTATGCTTCAATTAGGGATTTAAATTGGTGAGTGGCTACCCTTCTGTCGTCCTTTTGACAGAGTCCCTTAACAGTTTTTAAGTTGCAGAAAACAGCATAACAGTAAAATATTTTTTTTTTAATATCGTTATACTTATACCAAATTTCAAAAAATAGTTTTAGAATTAATTGAGTTTTCGAAAAAAAAAAAAAATATTGTAAATTATTTCGGAAAAAGTTACCAAATCCGATTTAAAAGTCAATAAAAATAATCCTTAGAATCCATATTACGGAAAAAGGTTTTAGGTACATGAAGTAAAAGTAATTATTGATTTTTTAAATCTTTGGGATAATTTTTGAGAATATTGAATTGGTGATAATTGATGGTTCTTAGAAAAAAAATAAGTGTAAACTTCAAATTTGTGTTGCATTGGTATATTTAGTGAAAATAAAGAGTCAGAATTGAATCGAATTTCTCGGAAATTATTAAATTATTTGGAAATTCAAAACAAAAAATTTTGAATTCTTTCTTTAAAATGATCAAACATTATCTTTTAAAATAAGCAATTTAATTTTTGAAAGGTATACATTTTATTTGAATTCAAAATTTAAATACCTACTACCACTTCTCACTACACCATGACATTATGAGTTAATGGGCGAGATTGTCACCATGGTGGGCCAGATGGGCGTAATGAAAATGACAGCAGATACAAAAGCAACTCAAGGTATCTAACCTCTTTTCTTAAGGTAGCTAGATATTTTTGCAGATCGGTACTTGAATTCAAGGAAAATGGTTCTTGATTTGATGTTCGAAACGAAACCTGAATCACTTTCACACATACGAGTAGTTGTGAAACATCATTTTAAGCAAACAGCAATCCGCAATTTATCGGTAGGTACAACAATGTCCGTCTCATGCATATTTGCTTTTGCCTCGAACATTTGAGAATATCAATCACGGACATAGGTTCCTTTTTATATTTTAAAAAGGCCCGGGGGGGGGGGAGGGGTGTTCAAACTATGAACATCGAAAAAAAGCCATATTTTAAAAACAATTAAATCTATAAATAAATAAATAAAAAAATATTGAAAAGAAGAACATTTTCAGATATACTCGGACTGATTCAGAATCAGAAAGGGCAAATCATGGACTCCCGCAAAAAATTAAGTAATTTTTGAAATTCATAATAGAATTGAATAGCGTGGTTTTCCCCAGAGCCTCCCTTCTACCCTCCGCTCCAAGTACCTATGCGATCAATATTATCGGTTAACATTGTCGATCAACATGCTAGTCTTGACGTGTTGTGTTAAAATAATTTTGTATATAATTTGTCTATCTACTTTTTTTTTATCACTAATCAAAATAAATTCACTGACTGACAAAATAAAACGCACAACTGGCTCAGACTTAAAAAATATTATTTTGTTGAATAACTTTTTTGATTACTGCTCATTTGATAGAGTAGAAAAAAGGAGCACTGACAGTTCTATTAACTAATTCGAGCAGCTCCCAGCATCCTACTTTGACGGTGTACATATAAATGCTTGATAATAATAATTAAAGTATGATTTTATAATTTCTAACTTGAAGTCAAAGTAACAAGCTTTGTTGAAATAAAGGCTTCAAAGGTATAAATAGGTTTACATCAGTCCTAACCTTGAATTAAACTACAGAACTATATTACAGAAGACTCGTATAAGACCAGAGTACTTCTCAATTAAGGCTCCAGACTCATTTTTATACATCAATGAATCCGAAACGATTTCATTAGCATGATTTGGTATACAATTGTAGAAGGAAAGTTTGTGAACCGAAAAATAAACAACAAATGGAAAAGAATTATAAATTGCCTCTTCTTGGTAAACCTATATGATGTTCAAGATACCTTTATAAGCTTCTCTTGAACCCTCTGTGTCTTCGGGGCAGGGCATAGATTCAAAATAAATAAATTTTCAGTTCAACAGGGTTAATGAAAAAAAAATTTGTAGAAATGAGCTAGCAAATTAATATGTCTACACTGAAAGAAAATATTAAACAATGATTAGAACGAAATCATCAATATTTAATTATGGAAAGTTAAGAAGTTCATCCTCGTTAGAATAAACATAACTCCGCAGAGGATATTCTATATATTTCGTTCCTTCAAGGGGCTTTACATTTTTAATACAAAGCGGAGTGGGTCAATTACAAGGATCATAAATAAAGGGTGATTTTCTAGCTGGTTTGGTTTTGGCAACACTGGTTTTGACAGCTGACGTGTGTTTAGTACCTTGTGTCACTGTCAAACAGCTTCAGTTTGGTTTGCAATTTAACCATGGATCGTCTTACAAATGAACAACGCTTGCAAATTATTGAATTTTACTATCAAAATTCGTGCTCGGTTCGAAATGCTTTTTATCGAAAAATTGTGTTCAGCGATGAGGCTCATTTTTGGTTGAATGGGTACGTAAACAATGCATAATTGCCGCATTTGGAGTGAAGATCAGCCAGAAGCATTGCAACAGCTACCAATGCATCCCAAAAAAGCCACTGTTTGGTGCGGTTTATGGGCCAGCGGCATTATTGGGCCATATTTCTTCAAAGATGATGCGAATCGCAGCGTTACTGTCAATGGTGAACGCTACCGAGCGATGATAACAAACTTTTTTTTGCCCGAAATGGAAGTTCTTGACTTGCATGATATGTGGTTTCAACAAGACGGTGCCACATGCCACACAGCACGCGAAACAATGGCGCAATTGCGAGGCGAGTTTGGTGAACAGTTAATTTCACGTTTCGGGCCGGTCAATTGGCCGCCTAGATGTGTGATTTGACACCATTAGATTATTTTTTGTGGGGGTATGTCAAGGCTAATGTCTATAGGGACAAGCCCGCTTCGATTGACGCACTGGAAGCCAACATCCATGCATTCATTCGTGAGATACTGGCCGATATGTGTGAAAGAGTATGCCAAAATTGGACTCAGCGGATGGGCTACCTGAGACGCAGCCGCGGTCAACATTTGCATGAAATTATCTTTAAACATTAAATTGCAAGGTTCAAACTATCGATTCAAATAAATATTTCATTCATTTTTTCGAATTTTTTGTGTTTTTTTTTTTAAAGTTCTAAACCTCTTAAAAAATCACCCGTTATTATAGTTATAATATTCAATACGTCCCTTGTAGTAGCGCTCTTCATAAATAATATTTTGACAGCTAATATCGAACATAGGGAAACTTCAAAAATAAGAGCAAAGTTCTAAAATGAATGTTTCTTTTCTTAAAGTGTACTAATAGTTCTCTGTGCAATAAGAACACTATAAATGTATGGCTATATCCACTTATTTTATGCAAATATACATACAACAATCTGCATTAAACTAGAAAAAAAATTCTCATAGCTTTTAATTAGCCTACAACGTCTTCATTATCCTTTTATGCATCCATCTTCCGCTTTATGATTCCTTTTTTTTTTGTTAACGTACCTAGATATAGGTTCACTCACACAAAGATATAGGTATACTCGTACATATATATTATTAGAATATTTAACCTGAACTCCCTGAACATTGAAATTTATTGCATGACACATAGAATTATTTAGTAGAAGAATAAATAGAAAAGAAGTCAGAACTCTCGCCGCATATGCATGATGTTCGCTCATAGATACCCTAAAGCTATAACCTTTCTGTCTAATCGTTTGCAATCGCAATCATTTTTTTTTTTTTTAAATCCTTTTGCTACTCTAATGTATACCCACCAAGATAAAGAGGACGAGGAGAGGCTCTTTTGCAAAAAAAAACACGGTGATTCATTTTGAAAATCTGGGTGAAAATCGATATTTTAGCATTTGGCAGTTTTATTTTCCATGCAAGTATACAAATACTTCAAATAGGTAAATAGAGAAATAAAATAATAAAAAGAAAATTATATCCTAACAAGGTGCTAAAGTTGTTTTTTTATTTATTTTCGTTTCTTTGTTTGTTTGTATTAATTTTAACAAGAAACATAAATCCTATGGCACGCGATAGATTTTTTATATTTTATTTTAACATTTAAGCCAAAGTTGGCATAGAAATCTATGCAGATTTAATGAGAATAAAAATGAGGTTGGAGGTTGAAATTAAGGATTTTCATTCCGAAAGAAGAATTCCAAAAAAACAGCTTAATGTACTTATACATAACAAGTGTGTATATTTGTACATAGTAGAGCAGTCAGTAGGTATACAGGAAAGTGTACCAATTAAGTTTAAGTGAATCAAACATGAAACCTTGAGTGTTATACCTAATTAATTGAATTAATTAAAGTCTTACGGTGGAGATCCCCATATAATGTATTTAAAAATAAAATGCTTGCAAAAAATAAAATGATTCCTGATGTTTTTGTGAGTACATCATATCTTCATTCTTTATACGTACATAATTTATATCTACATAAATTAAGTAAATTATTTTCAGTCAAAGCTTATTTTCGAACTTTTAAACTTTTCTTTAATGTTCACGTTGGTTTAGAATTTTCAAAATTGTATGCACTTATAAAATGTGAATGTGCCATATCTAAAGAAACAATTATTTAAATTTCTAAAATAATTTGTGTAAGTTAATGCGGACAAATGCAGATATATGGTAGTGCTGGATTTATTGAAAAAAAATCGATTTTGGGACTTTTGGTCAAATTCAAGGAATTTTTTATAAAAAAAATGGTGCGACAAATTATTTTTTGACACAACTTATTTTAAGATATATTACGACAATTCTTTAGACAAATTCCATACCAAAACACATCTAGAATAACAAGTTTTCATATGGTAGTGCTGTTTTTTTAGAAAAAGCTGAACAAAACCAAAGATTTTGAGGGTTATTGTCAAATTCAAGAAATGTTTGTATTAATTTCTTTTCTTTTACGATTTATTTACGACAAATTCACACATAGATTGTTTTCTTCTTTGAGTTTATTTTATCCTATCTTGGGGGGTGGTTGTGCTAACTTGACGGTCAAGTTGGCATTACCAGGGTTAATTTTTAAAAAACAAGCGTGGCAATTTTTTTCTTTTACGACAAATTTGTGACAAATTTACGACAATTAATCCAATTATTGGATTGTAAAAACTTTGAAATGGAAATGCTAACTTGACGGACATGAAAGAATTTATTTTTGTGCATAAAAAAATATAATTTCAAAAAATATTGTCACCTCGTTTTTGAGATATCAAATTTTTTTCTTAATTTTGATATGCAATAATTGTTCACCTTATTTGAAATTTGTATATGAAAAATCAATAAATAATAAAGATCATAAAGAAAAAGTTTTATAAAAATTGAAGGACCAGTTTTTAAGAAAAAATACTAACCTTAACGGTATTTTAACATTTGTATATAGAATGTACCATTATTTTTTCATAAAAGGAAATTAATTTTCATAAAATACTTTACAGAGCGTAAAAAAAATCCTTAAATAACGAGTTTAATAAAAATTGACCATATAGTTTTCAAAACATTTGATTTTCAAAATAAAATTGAACATTTTTTGAAAATTCAAACAAATTTTTTTTTGAATATTTTGGTAAGAACAAAATTTTAAATATTTAATATTTACAGTGGACACATATAAATATCTGTTCAAGTAATCGTACGTTCAAGTTAGCGAGAGTTCACTGTATATTGCTTGGAAGCTTCTGTTTAAAACAAATTGTTGAAATCAGAATGATTGTTTTGAAGAAAATTGAAAATAGAAAATGGTTCTTTGGGGAGGTAGCATTAATAACCATTTTTAGAGATAAGGTTTTCCGTCTAAAGGTAGCTTTAACCAAAAGAAATTTATTGATTCTTGTTTTAAGAAATTTTGGAGCCGTTTTTGAAAAAAGTAATATTTTGTAAAATTGTTTAAAAAATTGTATAGCAGGTACCGATATTTTTAGTTACAAAATGAAAAAACCCGTTATTTTAAGTAAACAAAATGAAAAAAGCGTGTGGGCAGAATCACCAAAAACCACTATGTACCAAATTTTAAGAAAATTGATCGAGTCCTTTAGGCAGTAGTCAAACAGACAGAGAGACAAGCAAAATTGAGAGGCCCACTTTTTTCGTCTTCTCTATCATCGTAATGACAACTGTGATCAAAATTTGCTGTTCAATTATTTTACAAATGCATAAACTGCCATATAGCTAGTACCTATATATTGCAAGTAAAAATGGTATAGGTACCTACCAGTTTTTCAGTATTTATTAATAAACATCTTACAAAAAGAACCTCAATTCAAAAAAAAAATTAAATACATGACTGGGTCACATATTTTTGCTCCTATAGCTTAAGTTGATTGGAATTTAAAAACTTTAAACAATATATAAGCAATAAGTATTAGATAAAAATGAAGAAGCTTGCAAAACTCGTTTTTTCAACCTTAAATGTAAACAAAATATAAAAATCAATGAAACCACATTAAAAAACACGTTAAACTAAAACTGCCATCATTTTATTTGCTTTTTAAACAAAGTTGTTTAAAGAAATAGTTTTTGATAAATTGTATGTAAATGTAAAAACTTTTAAAATAAATGCGGGGGTTATATTCCCCGTTCATTAGGGTCAACTTCATAAAAAACTGACATAACGTAGAAAATTAATTAATAATTATTAAAAATTAAGATAACCACCCTGGAATGAAATTTTATAACTTATCTTAATGATAGAAATCCATTCTTTAAATTTCCTTTAAAAAAAAAGAGTTTTTTAATCCATAGTTTTGGAAAAATCAATTTTAAACCGTAAAATTTTTTTAATTTTGCAGTTTTTTTTTCGATTTTTACCATTATTACGTCGGACCTTGAGGTCAAAAACTTGAATAAGTTACTAGGTCAATATCAGTAACTGAAACCAACACAAGGTTTGGATGTATAAAGTGACTGGACTATTAAGAAAAAAACAAATTAAATAATTTTCTTAAAGAAAATACCCTTATTTTCTTTAATCTTTGAAACTAAGGTACGAATTGCCATGCGATTTCTTGTATTCGACTAAAAATGCAATAGAACAATGAATTTTGGAAACAAATTGCACTCTATTCATACAAAATTTTGACACATGACCAGAAGAAAAAAATTTAATTTTGTTTCTTAAATTGGGGTTTATAGATTTCTCATAATTTTTTTACTAAATCAACTTGAATTAAACATAAAACTTAAGAACAGAATGGTAGCTTTCCAAAAATTTATAGAATATTATGTGTCATCTTTCGTTGACTTTTAAAAATTTTTTTCCATCCATGTCAAAATGCCTTCATGGCTAAATACCTATATATGCCTAAAATTCAAAAAAGGAATCAGGTAAGAATTTAGGGTTTCAAAATTTATAATCCTGAGATTATTTACAACAAATCTGCATCATTATTTTTGGGATCCATTTTAGTGAAGCCTGCCGCGTCCTTAAGGTCACCGTGACTAGTTTATAAAGAACTTAGTTTTGGCTCCCATAAGTAGGGCTTGCCACGATAAAAGAAAAGTCTCGGTATAGTTTGGTATCACTGTCAAAAACCGAAAAGATACCAAGACGATACCAGCTCAAAAGCATCTGAAAAGATTCCGAACAGAGACTTTATTATACGAGTCAAAACGAAACTGAGTTTTACGAGACCGAGTTACTGCCTGAACAAAATGGGAAACGGAGCTGTAAAAAATGCTGCAATGAAAGTTGAAATTTCTTCAACTTTTGCAGCTGCGGCTACAGCATTTTTGACATCTATTCCGTACTTTTGGGACCAAAATTAACTGATATTTTCGGAAGTATCATTTGGTATTGGCAAAAAAAAAGATTTTTTAATAATATAATTAATTTATTACAAATAAACAATTCTTGTAATTGTTCAACAACAACAACAACAGATTAAGAACATGTTACCAAGTCGTACAGATAGTTGAATACATTTTGAAACCCGTTTTGGAGCTATTACTTTTTATTGCCCTTTGCCACACAGGCATACTCCAATATAAAATCCACTTGAGCGTTACATTTTAGAGCTCACACAAAAAATTGATGAAATCTTAAAACTCCCGTAAACCAGTAAATTTTTGGCGGATTTGAATGCAAAAAGGGTGTCGGAAGCTAAATTGTACTTATTTTTAAATATTTGAATTAAAAGAGCATCACAAATTTAAACGAAAGATAAAACCGATATCAAAGCGAGAAAAATATAAAAAAAATGCTGATCACAAACTTTTTGAACTAGTTCTTTGACATTTATCATTTTGAAAAAAAAAACATACTATTTTTGAAAAGTCGGAATTTTCTTCTCTTAGACAAAAAAACGAAACCGAAATACAAATGGTTAAACAAAAGTTATGAAAAATTCTTCAATTTTCAAATTTTTTTTCGCACAGTAAAATAATTAATTGTCCTAAAACGTTAAAATTATGTTTTTTATATCTGTGTTTGTAAATATATTAAAATAAATGTTAAAATTTAATAATTCTTCTTACCACGTTCTATGAGCATCTTGATTGATTTTTTTATGAGATATGGATCAAAAAACTGAAAAAAAGATGAAGGAATAATATAAAATAAAATAAAATGAAAAAAAAAACAATTAAATTAAATTAAATAATAAAATGTTGGTATAGTGAAATATGTGAAAAAGTTAATGTTTCTTGTTAAAATTTAAAAAAAATAATCTTTCATGAACAGGAAATTAGACGTTAAAAATTTTCTATGACTTCAAATAAAATCGTAAAGATTTTCGTAATTGACAACTTTGCAATCAAAATGTTCGGAGTTTATTCTATGAAAACAGATTTTCTTGAATTTTCAAATAATGTGCCTCTGACTACAAAAGTAAACTTTTTCAAATAAGACTCTTTTTTATTTAATAATATAAGTAATATAAGTAATATAATCTTTTTTATTTAATAATATAAGTAATATGTATGGCATAAGATAATCCTGAATTCAGGCTAAAAAAATTGACTGATCAGATAGCCCACTCTTGCAATCGAGATTTAATTTTTTTCTTTGCGGTTGGCCTCTAATTGCAAAAAGTCCTGTAATGTAACTATGACATGAGCCTTTCAATTCCAAAAAATTTGAATGCGGAAATATACCGAATTTTTATACAATAAAACCAATTTGAAAAAAATTGCTGTAAGGCTACTATTGAACTCATGGTCTCATATCGCCCCTTCTAAATGTCTTAACTGTGTAGCCAGCTTTTCTGAAATAACCTTACTTTTCATTTATGGAATAAATATTGAAAAAGAAAACAAAATTTTATCATAATCTTATACCGTGCAGTTTTTTTTTGTTTTCCAAAAAAACGATTAAATTAATCGGTTTTAAACAGAAATACCTATAAGACACCACTAAATGGTTTGAATCTGAAAACATAATTTTGATACTTGATATCTTCATAACTACGAGTACACACAATTTGTAATTGAAATAATAACAAATAAAATAAATTGTTTAATAAAACTGCACATGATCAAAGAACATTGGTTTCTTTGTCACATTTGTATCTCGCCTCTTGTGGCAATATATACATATGAACATAAATTTGTATTATTTATCACGATCACATACAAAAATGGCGTATAGGTATGCATAGATAAATATGTTAAGAAAATAAAGAAAAGAAAAACAATGAAAAGCGTGTGCCGGCAAAATAAATTAATTTTAACTTGATATTTTTTTAATTAAGGCCTTGGCCTTCGCAAACAATAATAATTGGAACAATTTAATTTATTATTTATGAGTGCATTTTTATAAAAACTGAAAAGTGCTACATACCTTTAAGTAGTTTTAAGGAGCTTTAAATGGTTTAAATAGTAGTTTTAATTGGCTTTAATGTAGTTTTATAAACAGTTTGTAGGTTTTATAGGCAACTAAAAACGAAAAAATATGACACTAAAATTCAAATTCTTCTCGCAAAAACTAAAACAGAGAAAAAAGGAATTTTAATATAGTCCGAACGACCGCATGGCGCTAGTTAATAAGTTATAAAATATTAATAAGCAGGGTAGTTTTTATAAATTTTTGTCGAGCTTTAAGAAAATAAAAATGAGTACAAAATGAAAATTAATGGAAAATAATGTGCTAGGATTTTATACAATTTTTTGTTTTTAATTTATTTGGGAGAAATAAGGGAGATGGGCCATTTAAAATAAGTCAACGATCTTTTCAAGGATCACCCTTATCTATATTATTGCGGCTATCGAGAATTTTGTCCTTATGAAGTTTTTCTCATATTCGTTATTCAAGTAATCGCTATTGGAAGCTTTTTAAGGACAAAAATCTTAGCTCTTCTTTTCTTATTTAAAAAACGCTTAAAAAATCTTTTGTTCCCTTAATTTCGTTGATTAGTGTTGTTCGAAGTTAAAGTTTGAATATTTATTTATCATTTCCATGTTGATAAAACTTGTTCTCAGCGGAAATGGGTGAAAAGGGAGTTCCAGATAAAGCAGGAACGTGTTCGCGGCAAGGGAAAAAATTCCGAGCGAAAGAAAATTCCCAAGTAGTTCCCGATAGAGAACTTAAATTTAATAGTATATATTTTTCAGGATTTTTAAGAAAAATTTCCTTGTGTTTTTCTGTCAATTCAATACTTTTTAAGTAACCATAATTAGTTATCAAAATAATTGTTGTTTTATTGATAAGTGAATTAAGAAATATCCAAATTACACACTAGAAATATATTCTTGTTTTGAACGAGGCTCTAAAAAGTTTAACATTTATGCTAGCAAGGGTCTAGCAAGGGTAACTATCGATTTTCTCAAGGTGCTTGCATGTTAGGTAACTTTTTGTTAAGAGAGACAATAAAAAGAGAATAAAAAGTTACAAGTCCAACATGCTTTTTTTTAATTTTTACTATATAATTTTTTTTTTACTATATAACACTTTTTTAGTGCAAGACAAAAAATCGTAAAAACTGGGCTATACTTATCAATATCTTATAAATAAACTAACTGGCCCCAATCAGGAGCTCTAAATTAATTATACCAGAATAACTTAATTATAATGCATTTCGGCCTAAAAACTATCTTAATACTAAAAATAAGGTTAGTTTTTATTTTTCACCGATAAGAAGAAGTCCAACATGCTAGATGAATAAATGATAAACTAAAGGGTTTTCACCAGGGACGCTACAAAAGTAGAGCGACAGGGACAGCAAACGATGCCATATTTCTTGCCGCTCTTTTGACATTTCTCTTCAGTAATGTTTGCCATTTCATGATGGAAAGATATACGAGCCAACAACGAGTCAAAATTATTAAAATTTACTACCGAAACTCGGAGTCAGTGGCCTCAACGTTAAGAGCGCTACGTTCAATTTATGGTCGTCATAATCGTCCTAGCAGATCAACACTTGATTTTGAATCCACAGGCACAGTACAAAATGTTCCCGTGCCAGTGAAAGAAAGAAGTGCCCGTAGTGTCGAGAATATTGCTGCCGCTGATGCTACAGTTGCAGAAAGCCCAAATGTGTCTCTCAAACGTGTTCTCAAGCGTTGGGCCGTGTGATTTGACGCCGTTAGACCATTTCCTATGGGGCTACGTCAAGTCTATGGTCTATGCCAACAAGCCAGCGGCGATTGATGAACTTCGTATGAATATCAAACGTGAAATTGCAGCAGTATCGGCCGATTTATGCTTGAAACCCATCGAAAATTGGGTTCAGCGTCTGGACTTCTGCAAGTGTGCCCGTGGTGGCCATACAAAAGAAATCGAGTTCCATACATAATGGCATCGAACGTACTTCCACAGGAATAAAGAATTTCATTGATATCTAAAAATGTTGTAGCGCTCTTATATGATATATGATTTCTGATAAAATTGATGATTTCATGTTAAAAATTCTGAAATATTATTTATTTTAAAATCTTGTCATGGCAAATTTGTATTAAAAAAAATACCGCCAAATCTGGAGTGGGTAGTGCTACCCATACTACCCATATTATCTGCCGGGCCTGACTCTTCACAGAGATAAAGCTCTTCAAAAAACACTTTCAAAATTAAAAAAAAAAAAAACTTGTTCTTTTAATTTTGTTGACTAGTGTATACAGGGTATCCTGAAACTCTACATCAAACGGAACCAGGATTGGGGTAAATTATACCTGTACTGGGAAAAATAAAAATAAAAATACATCTCACTTAGATTAGTAATAGTTAATAGCAATATTTAGAAAAATAATGAATATCGATATATACTCTATACGCTTTTGAATATAGACTTATTTTAGTAAAAACTTTTTTTTTAGTTTTTCTGCAATTGCGTTTGAGCTGTTGTTTAACTCACCGATTTAATAACATTTCTAAAAAAGGCAACGGTATGAGGCAACTCAACACCTTTCAAACTCTTTTACCTGATTTAGAATTGTTGTTAAGGTTTAAGTATATTTTTTTTGAAGGACTAAAATCTACTCCCTTGCTTTTTTTGTATTCTTTTTTTGTTCTAATGTGGAACGAATGATAAAGTACAGTTTTTTTTTTTACTTAGGATGTGTGATGTGTATTTTCGTTTGAAGGTGTTTTATCTTTCATTTTTGTTGTTGTTATTGTTGTTCTTGTAGTGGCAGGTGCAAGTGCAAGAACAGTAGTATGTAATATATGTGATGTGCAGCGCAAGCACATTTTGCTCTTTAGACCGTTTTGGTGCTCTCTCTTTGTGGATGGAAAAAAAATGTGCAGCAAAGCGCATAGTTCAAATAGTTGGACTCATTGAATATTCATTTGTAAGTATGTACCTACATACATACACACATACATGATATTCTAAAAAGTTTGTTGTATAATTTGTTTTAATGGAAAACCTTTTGCCAAGGGAAGACTGTTTTGTGGGTTTTATGCATGCATTGCATATGCATATAAAGTATGGTTATTAGAAATTGCTGCTGCTGCAGCAAAAAATTGAAGGAAAAAAATAATAGAATCCTCAATTAGATATTATTTTGGCAGAGTTGGTTTAGGTACTGTAATTTGTATAATGAAATATAAACTGTTGCAAGTCTGAATAAAAATGTCTACTGATGGTCTTTTAGCTCTTTAAACAATTAAAAAAACGAACTTAACTTTTAAAAACAAAAAAAAAATATCAGTTCAGGTCATTAACATAATTAAATAAAAATTAATACAAAAAATGCTGGAACAGATTTGAGCTCAATATAAACCAAACCATTTGGTTTCAATATTATTAAAATAAAATTACAAATGAATAATTCAAAACCCTTACATCAGCAATTTTTAAAAACTTTTCTTTTTCGTTGTTTCGTCCTTGGTGTGGAATTTAACCCACAAAATCGGACACATTTAGTTTTGCAGGAGATCCAAGAGAAGATTAAATAAAACCTTCATTATTCAGTTGATAAAGCAAAGCTATATATGTATGTACGTGTGCTGTGTAGGATAGGTATGTGCAAAATATTGAACAAAATTGTTCTGTTAACTTAAAAAACCCAAACCTCTGTGACAGTTTTCTTGAATAGAACAATACACGTTGACCCAAAATGAACAATAAGAATTTCATGATCGACTCATCAGACAAAATGGGAGGCTTAATTTAAAAAAGGTCTTGGTAAATTATATCATTTGGAAAAATCTATATGAAGATTTAACCGAAGGTCCCTGCCAGGCCTTCGATGTGAAAAGAAACAAGTTTTAAAAAAATACTCCTTTGAGAAAAAGGTATGATATAAGTTTTCAAATTTGTTTAAAATTCATGTTCATTTTATTTGGAGTGATTCGGTGATTTTAACATTGAAAATTGTATATAGGGTAATTTTAAGAAAAATTATGGTGTTACTTAAATGATTAAAATGAATAAATGAATGCATAAGATATGTTACATGAAATGTATACAAAAGGGAGGACGATGGGTATTAAGTTGGTGCTACCGTAAAGAAAACAAAGAAGGGCTCCTTGTTGTACAGTTTATAGGAAGGTAAGTGTACTATATTAGATTTTAAAATGTAATAAAAATTGATTAAAATTTGAAATTTTATGCAGGCGTGATTTGAGTTTTCTGAATATAATATTTTAAGTAGGGTAAAATGCGGTTTTATTGATCAAGTGCTAAGCAAAACTTTATTCTAAACGGGGAGTGGTAGAGAATATTCTTTGGGTGCGTGGAGAGTAATATTTTAAGATCGAATAATAAGGTAACTGGAAAACTAAAATTTGACATCATGTTTGTAGTCAAATACGTCGATGGAATAATGAAAAAAAAAAATATGTCTCTCAAGCCAGCATTACCACTTCAAAATTTTTAAGATCCAATAATTAAATTAACTGTCGTAAATTTGTCGTGAAAGAAAAAAATTGTCGCGCTTGTTTTTTTTTTTAAATAAACCCCTGGTAATGGTAACTTGACAGTCAAGTTAGCACTACCGCCCCTCAAAATAAAGTGAAATGAACTTTAAAAGAAAAAATGAGTATGTGTGAATTTGTCGAAAATATATCGTGACAAAAAAAAATTGTCATACTTGTTTTTTTTTTTAATTTTTAAAAACAAGCACGACAAACATTTTTCTTTCACGACAAATCTACAACAGTTAATCCAATTATTGGATTCTAAAAATTTGAAGGTGGTAATGCTAACTAAACGGACATAAGAAAATTATATTTATTGTAGTTATATGCTTTAGATTTTATTGGAATGAGGCTGATTTTGTTGATTACCAATACAATCGGGGAAACAAGACAAAATATATTCCTGCCACACTACCGCTCTCATTAAACACTATCAGAGTCTTACTAAATTAATTCATGGGGTCTTCTAGAGAGTTGAAATTTACTCTCTTTAGCATTTTAAAAAAACACAATTACGTGCAAGGGTTTTTATTATTGAATATCTATCAATCAATATATATCAATCTTTACCATTTTTCTTATCAGTTTTTTTTTCCCAAATCTTTAGTGCCCAAAACACAGTACAAACTATTGTACCGACTTGTTTTTTATCAATATCGGTTGCGATATCGAAAATGACCATACACACAATACGATTAACCCACGATTTCATCAACTGTCAAATGAGTTCCTCATTTGAATAATTTATTCTTTTGAATTAATTCATTTTCAGATTTCTGAACCATTATTTTTGCAAACGTTGTTCAGGAGTAAGTCTATTCATTATGAAACCAGCAAACCAAACTGAGCATAAATCAAGTGACAGCTGTCAAAAGGACCAACTCCCAAAAAAGTATTGCCAGATTGAAAGCCACACGTCTAAAAACACCATTTACATAGGACCGAAAAAAGATACTTTCGATTTTTATATCATTCCTTAGTCTGTCTCTTTTCTTTTTTAAGTACTTATTATAGGGTGATTCTTATGAATCGCGAAAAAAAAAATCAAAGCATATAGACTAGATTCAGACGAGAAAAAAACCCCAACTATAATAATTTTAAAAGTTTAAATTTTTATTTTATTTTTTTCAAAAACTATTTACAATAAAAACTTTCATGTTATGTAATGAATTCCTAGATTTAAAAAATGATATAAGCTTTTAAAATATTTTTTTTCTGGTTTGAGTAAATATTTCCCCCTGAACGGGGGAAATAGACCACCTCCGTTACGATCTTTTCCTTGCCTGACTCTAGCCTATACGTTCTGATTCTTTGTTCTCGTATTTTATAAGAACCACCCTAATCATTAGTATAAAACCCTTCCACCATTGGTACCTTGAAGTGAAAAAAAGGAGACCAAGGGGGTGAAATAAAAATTGTTTTTCAATATTTTGAATCGAATGAATATCCAAGGCTATGTACCATTTTAGGACCACACTAGTATACATAAGTCTGTCAATTTTAAATAATAATGATTTTTTTAATATGCCGTATTAGGGCCTTGAACCTCTTCTTTTTTTTAAGAATGTTTTGAGCATATTCTTGCTCCCAAAAAGTTATGCGCACTTTAACTTTTCGTAGTACGGGACTAGACTGACGTTTAATGGTGCGTTAATGTTGGTACATTTTCTGTGGGTGGTTGGTTGTTTTGCTCTTGTTGCATAGAATTACCGATGTAATTCTTTTTCGATGTGTCACAAGCGTTTGACAAGGGTTGTTTGACACAGAGAAATTAAGAGAAAAGTTCTGTTCGAAGGACTTTATAACATTCTAAACGAATATCTAGATAATATATACTTTTTTGTGTAAGACACGGATATTCGAATATTCTAATTTCAAAGAAGTAGTAGCTGGGGTACCACAAGGTAGTGTATTAGGTCCAGTTGTGTACCTTTTATTTACACACGATATACCTCAAACAGATGACACCACGTTTGCTGATGATATTGCAATTACTAGCGACGAAATCATTAGCGAAGCTTCACTTAAATTACAAAATGCTCTTAATAATGCTAATGATTGGATAAAAACCAAGCAAAAAGCGCTCAATGAACAACAGTCAGTCGTAGTCCACGTGGACTTAACGTATATAAAAAAAAAAAAAAAAAAATGACTCGTCTCCATTTGCAAATGAGGCAAAGTATTTGGGAATGGCTCTAGAAACTGCACGTAAAAAAGAACTGCGAAAAATTAAAAATTAATTGAATTACGAGATATGAACTGGCTTTTCGGTAAATATTCAAAGCTTAGTATTGAAAATAAGTTGATTCCATACAAGCAGGTACTTAAACCTGTTTGGACTTATGGTATACAACTCTGGGGTTGTACTTGCGATACAAACTTAAATAATTTTCAAACGCTTGAAAATAAAAGAAGATCTTCAAAGAGATCTCGGTATTCCTACGGTTCGGGACGAAATAAAAAGTTTCACGCGAAAACATATAGAAATCAGCTTGTTAGAAATCATATTGTTAGAACACGCTACATAAATGATTATTGACATTCTTGACGAGTCAAATTTGATACGTCGTCTGCGAAGAACAAAATCTTCCGATTTGGTGTGGTGGACAAAAAAACGTTTTAAAATCACGGAATGAGCAGGAACTCTCACCGGAAAGTTACCTGCAACACGTTTCAACTTACTTGCAATTGGGATTCGGGAATTGCAGCTGGTTTTAGTGTAGTAAGAATCTCACACACCTATGATCACGTGTTTTTCGGTCCTTATAGAACCTTATGTAGGTTTTGCAAAAATAAAAATATAAAAAAATCAAAGTTTTTATCTTTTCACTTTGTTTTTAGAACCAAATTAGGGTTCCTATGCTTGCCAATTTTTATGATTTTTATTTTTTTTTTTTGTAGTACCTTCTAATTAGTTTTTCAGTTAGTTTTGGGAAAGAGCTTATATATTTAAAAAAAAAATACTTTGAAAATGTCATCTTTTGATCCAAAACCAAAATATCGCAAGTAAAAATGTCACTTTTTGAAATTCTATGTTTTTAAAATGTCTACTTTTGATCTTTTTGTATTAAAAAATGTGACCTTTACAAGTTGACTTTTCATTGATATTGTACAACACGGATATAAGAAAGTCTAATATTTTGAAAAAATTTCTTTCAAGCAACCGAGTTTTGTAATATGCAAAAACGGATTTATGCACACACATTTATTTTAAGTTATTTTTTCTTATATAGCAATGCCGGTTACAGCTATCATTGAAACTCATCATTGAAAATTTTGTTCTTCAATTTTGTAGAAAATTAGGAATCAAAATCATTTAATATTAGACAAATAAAGCTTAAAATAAAATAAATAAATTTTGTGGCGCAACAGCTCATGGAGAACCAGGGCCTAGTGACTAACCACTCTCAACCATTCCTGTGTGCGTGTTGTTGGCAGGAATGGAGGGGACCTACAATTTTTTGCCGAGTCCGAACGGCTAGATGAGAGGCACTTATTCATGACAAGTATACTCTTGGAGGATTTGTCAGTCCCTCGCAAGTACCTCGGAAAAAAACATTTGTTTTTAGGTGGCAGTGGCCGGGAATCGAACCCAGACCTTTGGCATGACAGTCCTACGCAGTAACCAATATGCCACGAGGTACTACAGACAAATAAAGCTTAGGACTTAATTAATACTTCTAGCTAAAAAAGAAAATTAAATAAGCCCAGCCTTTTACATAAAAAGACTTTGAATAGTTCAATGATAATTGGTAAGGTGTTTAATCCTTGAAATTATGAAACTCAATTAATGTAAAAGGCTGAGCCAAAATTAATGTTTTTTTAGCCAGAAATAATAACAAAGACCATAACTTAATTTTGACATCTTAATAACTACTGATTTGAGTTTCAAAACGTTTCAAAATCGATCATTAAAAAGTTTTCAATTGTGATTTTCAACGATAGCAATATGGCCTTAATAACTGAACTTTAAACCATCATTAAAATACAGTTAATCAACCAAAATTTGTGAGTTCAAATCGCTGATAGGGTCATGTCGCCAGTAGGCGAACACTAAGTGGTTCGCAATAAGGTATTCGCTTACTGTGAGGGATATAATTGAATGTAAATATGTTTCATGGTTTTGTAGAAACTATAACAACTTTCTTATAAAAAATAGAAAATGTAAAAATAGCCTAATTCTTAAGTAGTCGAACACTTGTTTTCTAAGCTCTTACATAAAATTTCCTTATTTCGAACACAAGAGTTCATACATGTTCTCAACCCAAAAAAAAGCATAGAAGTAGATTTGTCTCAGTTTTATTAAACAAATTGTGTTTGTAGATTTGTTTTTATACAATTCTACTAAAAACGAAGCAAATAAAAAAAACGTTAAACGAATTTTTAGTTTGAACGCAATTCAAAAACTGTTCGAACAAGGGAAACTAACAATTACATGAGGTTCCTTGTGTCGAACACTGCAAGAAAAGAAGAAAAAGATGTTCAAATACTGGACCCAACGGTCTTTTTCATGTTTTGACCCAAAACCATAAAAAATTATTAATTTTCTATAATATTTATTGCCTGAATGAAAGAAAACAATTTTGAAGAAGTTTTCTAAAGTCGAACACTAGTGTTCGAACAGGCAACTCTAACAAATTTGGTTTCCTTTGTTCGAAAAGTCAATTTATTAATTAACTATTGAGTTTTAAGTAAAAACTTTAAGTTATATAAATAAAGTAACTATTATCTGATGAGAAGACGCCTTAACACTGATAATAACATTAATCTCAAAACTCAAGAATCACAGTTTCCCAAAACACTTCCGACAGTTTTTTTTTAAGAATAAACTTGAAATAGCTGGATTTTCTAAAGCCTCTTTTTCTTTTCTTTTTTTTTTAACTTTATCATGAAATTCGACTAGTTAGTAGGACTTTAAGGTCTGAGGGAATAACACATGCATTATTCTGCGTTAATAGAAGTTGAAAATCAGAGAAATTGAGGCTATAAGCTTTTTTTTCAAAAAGTGTTCGACTACTGGGAGTGTGCGAAGTTTGGCGACTCTACCCTATGTCAACACATGTCTTGATTTGCTTAAAACCAAAAAGTTCGACTCGTCTTGTCTGTTTTTTTCTGAAAATTGGACGTACATACATAAGCGCGGAATTTACTTAAGAATAATTATGAATATGAATTTAATTTTCAGGCTTAGTTACTGTAAATCTGGATTAAAGAATAAAATTTGAATTAAGCCAGAGAATAATTTTGCCTTGACCACCAAAACAATCAGAGCCAAGAAATAGTTGTTAGAATCGATTATTTTTTGTAACAACTTTTTAGCAGTTTTTTTTTCTTTTTTGTAAAAAAAAACTAAAATCTTAACTACACAAATTTGAATACAATTCGACCGAGCCCTATAAATTACTATCTACTACGTAAATGCAGGTTAAGAATCAGAACCGAAAACAGCAGTAACAAAACATGAAACGATGTGCTTGAATAATAAATTCATTAAATCCTTCCGCAGTTGTAAAAATTCCAATAATAATAAAATAGTTTATCCCCTCTCACAATCCATCTCATGTTGAGATACATGAATTCGAGTTCAGAGATTCAGATACACAAAAAAAAGGATTCCTCAGATACATTATAAACACGATAGTATTGTGAGTCCTTCTTCATACATTATGAAATCCTTATTGGTATGAATGGACGACGACGGATGAAACACATACTATCACAAACGAAAAAATCCCATGACGAATATCCTTACAGAAAATAAAATGAAATCATTAATTTATTCAACAACAAAAAAAAAGGGATAGATACTTACAAAAAAAATTAAATCCGCCGACGACCTTGAAGATGTGTGAATAAAGAACGCGGAACTTTTATGTTTTATTTTAACTCTTAAAAATTATTTTTTTTATTTCTTATAAATAATCACAGATAATTATATATTTTTAAACTTCCGAATGTGTTGATGTTATTTTTTTTTTTGTATTGTTGATGATCACTTGTAAAATATAAACATATTTGAAATTAAAATTTAATTTGCAATTTTTTTTTATCTTTCGCAGTGGGTAGGCCTTTTGGAGGAGACGGGAGGCGGCGTGTAGTATTTTCGCAAAATGTTTGATATTTTTTTTTTTAATTTAATTTAACTTTATTTAATTTTTTTTGGTATTTTCGTTTTGCTCTTTTTTTTAGGCGAAATTACCGACCGACAACTCAAATCGGGGTTGACAGGATACAAGAAGTGTGCTCCGTTGAGTCAGCAAAAGTAGAGGCAGCAAAGGTTGAGAGCCTCCAGGCTGGTTGATGATAATGATGATGAATTTGATGATAGTTGGGTTGTATGATGCGGATTCGAACTTTAAGTTGGGGCCCCCCAGACCACCTCCACCGGCCGTCCCCAGGTGAAAATAACTTTTACTTTAGATTTCTTTAATTTTTAATTTAGCGATGATTTTGCTTTTAAAAATAATTCACAATGATGAAGGAAGCGATTTTATTTTTTTTTCTTTAGAAAATCCTTCTAACGAGCAGTGTGCACTAATTTTGATTTAATTTTTTTTTTTCACCGATTGTATAAGAGTGTGTACTGGTGGTGTGGTGGTGGAGACTTCAGCAGCCAGCAAAAGCAACAAAAGCTATATGATGAAAAAGATACAGAATACAGATACCTTGATGGTGGGTTTCTGTTCTGGATTTCGAAATTGCAGCGCAAACTATAGATATGAGTCACATACACACTACGAGGAAGTGTGTGAATGTGTTTTTTATTTTTTTTTGTGGTATGTGTGCTGGACCAATTTGATTTTTTTTTTCAAGCAAAAAAGTAAAATTGTTTTTTTTTTTCAAATGATTTTTTTTTTAAGAACAAAAAGATATATTTTTGAACAAAAGATATAAAATATAAAATTGAACAAGTCAAGCGCGACGACGACGTTAAAGTATGTAGGTATCCGGAATTTTTCCTTCGTCTAGAGGAAGTCCTTAAAATATCGGATTTTTTTGGATTGTTTTTCGACGGTTTTGTTTTATTCAATGCGAATTTTTGAATTTAAAGAAAATTTGCGAACCGAATGACCGCGGTTATTTAATTTTTTTTGTTTCAAATTGGAAAGAAAAAAAATTTTACACTTCTTTTTTAATAATAAATTAGATATTTTGGCCTGCCTTTGCTACAACTGTTTAAATTCTCTTTAAGGATGAATTTAATTGGTAGACCCTATTCGTTGACTTAAATTGAACTGACTGAATGTTTGGCAAGGAGCAGATGATACACGAAGCAGTTGGCCAAACCGTTTTCATGCGAAAGAAAGAATATTTTTTATTCTCATATCTCGACATATAGAAAGTAAAACAGAGTGTTTTTTTTTTGTCTGTGTTGTTCTGTTCCTTCCTTCATTTGAATTGTACTAGGTTTGTTTCTCTTTAACATTCGTGCTGAGTTGTTGGAATATTAGGGATATTCATACCCCTGCTTTTGACGGTGCGCTGAAAAGTATCTGAGTTCTGAGAATATTTTTTGAGGAGAAAACTGTAACATGTGTGTGGTATTTCAGCTGTTCAGATCTAAGCCAATGGAACTATAAAATGAGAAAAAGCAAAACACTATCTACAAGATACAAATCGGAAAGGGCGGAAAACACAAGAAAAAAAAAAATGAAAAACAACAACCACTGCTGGTTGTGAGTGACTTTGCTTTGCTTGTAGAAAAATATGACATCAAGTTAAGGGGTGAACATTTTAATAAATAAAATTCAAGGGGAAATGTGTGTAGGTACTTGCTTGAGAAATTTCGCAATACAAAAAATTGTACTTTCCTCTCTTTAGGGTAGATGATGCGATTGTCGGAAAAAATTAAATTGGTTGCATAGCGCATAACTTGTTACCAAGTCTCAATATATGAATGCATCTGGGCAAGGTCGTTTGAGAAGGCGAGTTTAAATTGAAATTCATGCTAACCTATTAAGAAGATCTATAGAAGACCGGGAAATGATCGAGAGATTTTAATTAAGAAAGAGAGGTAGGGATCCTATCTGTGTATTAAATATTACTATGGGTATGAAGATTTTTGTTGGGGTGATTTCGTGATATCCGACTTTCGTAACTAGTTCCTTATGTTAGAAATAAAAATCGTTACAATTTGAAAATTATGCATTGGTTATTTGAATTTTTTTAGAACCTACCTGTTTGAATTCTATTTTTGTAAGGGTAGGTCTATAGAATATTTTAATTTTGATGAAGGGTGGCTACGATACAAAACCAAACGACACTTTTGTAAGTATCGTCTCGGTATCGTCAATATCTAGAAACATCAGTATCGTCTCGGTATTGGTCTCAGTCTCGGTCTCTTATAACTCAGCCTCGTTTGGTCTCGTATAACAAAGTCTCGTTTTGGTTTCGGTATATCGGTCTCGTCTGGTTTCGGCCTGGTCTGAGTCACAAACCAGTGACATGTTCTTGATCTATTTAGAAATTGAATTCACTTGGTTTTTTTAAGATTTAAGACAGAAATCATTATTATAAAGGACCATTTTTCTAACCAAAGTTTTTTTTTTGTTGACTAAACTATTTTATCACAATGTCTTAGTAAAATTCCGTTTAGTGATTCAACATAAAAATTTTGACGCAGGGTCATAAGTTCATAGAGAAACAATGCAGACAAATATTTTATGGATTTCACTAAAGTCTCTTTCTCACTAAAGAGAACCAAAGTCTGAAAATTTGATTCAAATCGTTAGTTTAAGAGCAAGTCAGCATAAGTTAAATGGGCCTGGTAGTGGGCAGTTGTAACAAAAATTATTGCCTAAGCCTTCTCTCTATTAAAGAGGCTAAAGAGAAAAGCTCTGAAAATGTCATCTAGATCATTAGAGTATTTTCCCAGAAACCAATTACAAAAATTGTTTGTTTGTAATTAATTTATAACAACATTCAAAAAACTATATTTTCTGCCGATACTTATGGTCTCGGTTATATTCTGGTTATGGTTTGAAAACTATACACAATTATGCAAAAAACAACAAAGAAAATGTAATTTCAATTAAGTTACTTTGAAATTAGCTATTCCTCAATTTACAACCTCATTTACATTTCATATTATCTGAAAAGGTCTCTAACTATTGTTATTAAAGTTTTGAGTATTTTAATATGGCCATAAAAGAAGTGTCGATTAGCAAATTAAACTGGCAATCAAAACGTTCACAGCTGTCATTTCTAAGCAGATACAATGTAAAGGCTTAGGCTTAAAATAAATATCTTTAAAATATTATAGAGAATACATTTTATACAAAGTGATTCCCGGTTAATTGCACCTCGCTAAATTGATTTTCTCGCTTGTTTATTTAACGATTACAATCATGGTTTAGTAGGATTAAACATTATAATAGAGGCATTAACAATAACAATCCAATGCAACTGGTACATGGCATTGTTTGAATATTGTTAAAGTGCAACATTTTTTTAAACTAAAACAACAACAAACAATATTCAATTCAATCCTTAAAATCTTAATTCAAATGTTACAATCAATAACACCCGAAAAATTGGAATCGGAAATAAAAAGCCAACTCTGCCTTCATTTTTTAATTAGGAAATGTTAACAAACTAAATAACATTATAGCCATAGCAGTGCTGCCATATTTCTCACAATGAATTAAAATGCAATACGTTGATTTCTATCTTACCATTGTAAAAATTATCAAACGCAAAATAAAAAAAAAATAAAAAGAGGCTGGGCTGCGACCCACACTGGTTACTTCCCATTTATGCCCTCGGAAGCTAGATGCTCGATGTTATTTTGTTTTTAAGAAATCGCAAATTTAAGATCTTCGAAAAGGTTTTTAGGTATTCAATATGCAATCAAGTGAAAATTAGTGAGTAGGAAAAACAAACCCCGAGCCAATATGATTGTTTGTTCTCAATCAATTTCGAGACGAAAAAAAAGTTTTTCCGCTTAAAAATACTATTTGTTGAATTTTCTTACAAATCCTATCAGTTTTCAACTATAAACTTATGTGTAGAATTAGGTAAACTAGGAGCCAATATCACTGTCTGTTCTCAAGATATTAGAGTCATACAAAAAATTTTCTGCAATTATTCGTAAAATTACTTGCAGTTTTTTCGCTTTGAAAAAAACTAAAGTTAGTACATAAAATAAAATTACTTTGAAGCCAATTGTTTGTTCTCAAGATATTCGAGAAAAACCACTTTTTGCAAAAATTGTCAGCAACTTTTTTTTATTAAATAAAAACTATAAGTTTGTATGTTTTTACCAATTCCTAATAACGTTAATATGCGTGGAAAAAAATTAACCCGAAGTCACTAGCATGACTTGTTCTTAAGATATTCGAGACTAAGGAAATTTAAGAAGTGTTTTTTTTTTTTAATTTCTATAGTAAATTTCTATAGACAAACTCTCCAAGAGTATACTTGTCGTGAATAAGTGCTTCTCATCTAGCCGTTCGGACTCGGCAAAAAATTGTAGGTCCCTTCCATTCCCGCCAACAACACGCACACAGGAATGGTTGAGAGTTGTTAGTCACTAGGCTCTGGTTCTGCATGAGCTGTTACGCCACTTAACTAAATTTAATTTAAATATAGTAAAAAAGCCGCTCATTGAATTTTTTTGAAAGTCCTTTCTGCACGTACTGAAACTTTTACCTATAAAACAAAATTTATTTGAAGTCCATATCTTCATTCATTCTTAAGATATGGTGAACGAAAAAAAGGGAAGGAACGTACGAACTTACAAACGTACAAATGAACAAACGTACGAACGTACGTAAAGATACAGACATCTCTCTAAAAATGATGGATTCCGATTTTAGGAAGCTCAAAACGTGAAAATATGTCAAAATTTTCAATTGGACAAATCGGAACAATTATCTACAATAACTTCAAATGGGAAGTTAATAATAATAATGTATGTAGTAATAAGACATTTTATTGAATTTTCTTATGCGTAGGTAACAGTTTTACAAGGGGTGGTAGTGAGGGAAAAGTAAATCTTCTAGAGCAATCCAAAGCCCTTTTTGGGCTAAATTTTGTATTTCAGTCAAATATAACAATTATGATACATTTAGCGTATTATAATGAACTTCAATTATACGTCATACAGGGATATAGGACCACAAATTATGCTACATGCAGCAGCAACATTCTTATAAGTAAGGACCCCTCATATTTTATGAAAAAAAGAAAGTTTCCAACTAACGCAGATGAAGAATATTTTAATCGAAGTTGACTTACACGTTAAAAGATGGACCCTTGTAGTTAACTGCTGTTAACAGCCTTCAGTGTTAAGACAATAACAGTGTTTTTCAAATGCTTGAAATTTCTACTCCACGTATCTTTCTTAACCGTGCTCTTACCCAAAAAATATGAATACAACTTTTTTTGTAGGAAATTTAATTTAGTATGAATTCGTACTGTACACTTTTTCCGCTACTACTTAGTTTTAAAAATATTTATAAGAAACTAGAAAAGGGGACCCCCCCACCTGCCTGAAGCCCACGGCCCTGGACTGTGGACTTTTAGTATGTTATACCTGGGGGTCACCCTACCCCATAAAATAATAACCCCGAGAGCATGATACATTTATTTGATAATTTTGAGTCTTCGTTGACTGGGCTACTAGTGATGTTGTAAGGAGATCTTAGTCAGTCGATCTCGATCTGTGAAAGTGTACACACGTTTTCGGCTTTCACAGTGTTCTTTAAGTAAAATTCGGAGTGACTTGTCAAAGTACTATTTATACCAAGCTATTTTTAATATTGCAATAGCGCAAAGGTAGAGGTGGCCGACCGAGAATCCAAGGGTAGTGGGTTCGAATCCCAGTCGGGCAACAATTATTATTTGGCTGCTTTTTTCCACAATCGCGAAGTCGAAAACTTCATTGAGTGGGAGGAGCAGCTAATGGCAGATAACAACACGGCGGGGACATCGAAAGGTGTCCCAGCAACAACAATAAAGCCAGATATGGCACCACCAACCAAAGCTACAGCAAATGCCGTAGCACTAGCAACAACAACAACCAAGCAAGCGATGGCACCACCAGTCATGCCATCAACCAGTGCCGTAGCAACAACGGCACAACCGCCAACGGCAACAACAGCCGATACTAAAAACAAAAGGAGGAAGAGGATTAGCTGTGCCGCAAACCTCGTCAAGCGCCGCTCCACCAACACCTCAGCCCAGCTGCCAGCCGGGGTGAAGGAGACGGCGCGCACAGCAAAGACATCAGCAGCAGCAAAAATCCAACAACAATTGGATACCTCGCCATCCGATGACGACATCGAGTACATGTCCGACGGTGGTGAGGGTTTATATACAACGGGGGACTCCAACAGCAATCTGCTTGTGGACGTAACATCACCAGAGGCGTCCTCTGAAGAGGAAAATGAGGCGCAAGTCGCAATAGTCGCGCTTGATGAGAAAGCCATCAGCGAAAAAATTGATGCCATCCGAGGGGAGATGGAAAGGCTTAACGCTATAGTTACCCCTCTAATTCAAGCCTTAAAAATAAAGCAAGAAGCTCGACGAGAACGTGAGAGGCAGGAGTGCGAGAAGAAAAAAGCACTAAAGGTGCCACTAAAAGCACCACCACAAAAAGCAGCACCACAAGAGCTGGCACAGCCAGAGCAAAGGCTAGCACAGCAGCAACAACAGCAACTGCCACAGCAGAGCCAACAACAACACCATTCAACTGAACAACCACAGCAGCAACCGAAGGTGCAACGCACAAAAAAACAACAGCAGCAGCAACAACAAAAACCACAGGAGCAGAGTCAGCAGCAGCGGAACGAGCAGCAGCAGGGAGTACACCAGCAGCAGCCACAGCCGCCCCAAAATAAGAAAGAAAAGGTGCCACCAATAAACACCTATAAAATGGAGCTACAGGAAACCATAGACCTGTGTAAGTCGGCCATAGGCCAAAACTTTTTATTAAACGCTTAAGCAAAGATAGACATGCTATCCACTGCTCAACAGTGGCGCAGCATAAAATAATTAAAGAATTGTTAAAGAAATCCACGACTGAGTTCTTCAGTTTTACCCCAAAAGTGGATAAATATCAAACGGTCCTCTTGAAGGGCATAGATTCCTGCACGGAACCACAGGTGCTCTTAGATGAGCTCCGTCAAAAAGCGAGCGACGATCTCGACTTTATCGGGGTCAAGCCGTTCGCAACAGTCAGAGCCAGACGGGAGAAGCGGTCTTTGCCGTTCTTCCTAGTCCAGCTATCGCCCAGCAGCAAACTGGATAGGTTGAGAAGTATCTCCGTTCTCAACTACCAGGTTGTAACTTGGGATAAATTAAAGAGAGGCGGCGACATGCTTCAATGCAAGCGCTGCCAAAGGTTTGGCCACGCTGCAGCAAACTGCGAAATGCAGTCACGCTGCGTTAAGTTTGGTGAGGACCACATTAAGGGAGAGTGCAAGCTCGGAGAGGAAAGGGTCGAAGACATGACCCAGCTTAAATGTGCACTTTGCGGAAAGGAGGGGCACCCTGCTAATTATCGGGGTTGCTCAGCTTTTCAGCAAATTCGCAACAATAAAGCGGCTAAGCAGACAGTGGCAGAGATACGCCCATCAACGCGTGCTCCCACAGCAACGCCCGTTAATCCCCAAATTTCCTACGCCCAAATGGCGGCAGGAAGGGGAAAAACGGTACAGCCTGCAGCTAAGGCAGCCCAACCGGCCCTAGTGCCAAAGGCGCCGGACGCTCAGGCCGAAATTAGAAGTATGTTGCTGGCAATTCAAGGCCAGTTAACAGGACTTCAGACCCAGATAAAGGAGCAGGCGACTAGAGTAGACTATCTCTACTCTGTTTTGCCTAGCCTAACGCAAATTAGAGGTTAAAGGCGCGCTGTCGGAGAGGCCTCTTAGGATCCTTGCTGTGAATGTAAATTCACTGATTAGGACCGAACGCAGAGCTAATCTTTTCCAATTGTTGAAAGACCAAAGTCCAGATGTGTTTATGGCCAGCGAAACTAAGCTGAACCAGAAACATAAGTTGACTAACAACAATTACAATATCGTTAGAAGAGATCGACCCAACTCCACTCAAGGAGGGGGCGTTGCAATCTTCATACGAAAAGGCATTAATCATAAAGTTATATATAATAGTGATCTGCGCAGATTTCGGCTGTTAGAGGCGTGCATCGTATGCATTCCTCTCCAACAGGGGAAGAGAATGTATGTGATCGCGGCTTATGCACCGGAATCACCTCAGCCAACCGATTTTATGACAGAGCTTGAAAAACTTTTCGAAGGCCTACGCTTGAGCTTGGAAGAAAATTACTTTCTCATGGCCGGTGATTTGAATGCCAAACATTTAGATTGGGGAAATCAAGTACAGAATCCCAGAGGTATTCATCTTTTTAATTGGATGAGTCAGTATAACGCTGAATATCGTATAGAACTGCTGGCTACGGATCGGCCGTCGTTTCCAAGAAGCGGTGCTTATCTAGACTTATTGCTAATAGACGCAAGACTGACAATAACTGACACTGTGGGTCAAAGACCGAGAAATTGTTTACGAACGATCGAGTACGACAGTGACCACTGCGGACTCGGTGCCGTAATACAACTTCCGAACGAGCTCGTGGAGTTGGATGAGTATATACCTGTGCATACTTATAATTACAGTAAGGTGCGCTGGCCACGCTTTACCAACGCCTTATCGAGCGAAATCAGTTCGAATAACTTATTCCCACCAAATGACAGGAATTTGACAAATAACGAAATAGACCAATACCTAGAACAAATGGTTGAGACAATCAAACGAACAATGAACAGAACAATACCGAAATACAAGCAACGGGACGCAACCGACATGTATCGAAACGCAACCATTGACGCACTACACAGACAAAAAAGTGGACTGCTGACAAGACTAAAACTCTTGTACCGACGGTTTACTGACCCTCACCATCTGGAGATTAGGACACTGAAGTCGTCGATCAAAAACATCAACCAACTAATTAAAGAGAACTATCGGTTGTCAATTAATTTGTATTGGGACAACAAAATTCGGGCCGTTAATGCTAGCGACCCGAGCATGTTTCCGCAAATTAACAAGATATTTAGAAGGAATGATCAGAACGATCTTCCGTGTCTCAAGCTTCAGAGAACGACAGACAACAGAGACGTACTTCTGACAGCAGGAATTAATCCAGAGGACGCCGTCTTGGACGATGACCTCTTTATTGTCGAAGATCCGCAGGAGAAAGTGGAGGCTGTGGGGGCTGCTTTCCAGCAAGTGTACAAGGTGAATGCGTGCATTCGCCCGAATCACGACCTGGAAAACAGAGCCTTGCTCCATCACTTCTACCTTCGGAATGACATCACGCAATGGCGATCAGAGAACCTTGGTTTCACCGGGTTCAATGAAGATCATTTGGCAAACGCCATAATCGCCGAGCGAAATGGGCCCAGTTCCCTGTTAATTACGAAGGTGGAGCTCCAGCTCATCTTCGATTCATTAAAGAAGAAGAAGTCAGCAGGAGTCGATGGCATATCCAACGTTGTACTTCGACATTTACCTCAAGAAGCAGTAGACATTTATACCACTCTGTTTAACAACGCTCTGAATAATGCATATTATCCAGTGCGGTGGAAGACAGCTGTGGTGCATCCTCTCCCGAAAAAGGGAAAGGACAACTCCAATCCGGCGAATCTCCGGTCGATAAGTCTTCTTCCGAGTATCAGCAAGGTATTCGAAAAAGTTATCAACAGAGCTTTGTCTAAGTGGGCAGAGGACAATAATATCATACCGGACAATCAGTTCGGTTTTAAGGCGGGACATGACACTATTCATGCCGCGTCGAAACTCGTTTCTGATGTCCAATGGAACAAATCTAAGAAGCAGTGTACGGGTGCCTGTCTGGTTGATTTGGAGAAGGCCTTCGACACCGTATGGTTAGAGGGTCTTTACCTAAAGCTGACCAGACTTGGCATTAGTAAACCATTATTATATATGCTTTATGATATGCTCAATGGCAGAAAGTTTGTTGTCAAGAGTGGCAATGTAACTTCTGCCACAACCTTTAATATTAAAAATGGTCTTCAGCAGGGAGCGGTCAACTCGCCGATTCTATTCAGCATTTACACCAGCGATCTGATAGGTAGTCTAACTCAGGCAATAGCGTATGCTGACGATCTAATTGCGTACAGAACAGCTGCCAAAGTCGAGGACATCAGGATTCTTTTGCAGAGTGACTTCGATGAGATTCAACGATATTGTGATGACTGGAAGTTGAAAATCAACTTTCAGAAATCAGAAACTATCTTGTTTAGGACTCCGTTGCGTGGAGCCACAAGGGATACGAGAAAGAACTGGCGCAAGCTGGTGATCGTAGGGCCAAATGGACATCCACTGGCGAGTAAAAGTGTAGTAAAGTACCTTGGCATCTGGATGGATCAGTATTTGTATTTCGACAGACATATAAATTCTGCTCTGGCCAGGGCTAGGGGAGCTTTTGCCCTGACGAAACGGTTGTTTTATAGCAGTCGGCTTGACAGCAGGGTGAAGGTGATTTGCTACATGGCCCTTATCCGGCCGATGATTGCCTATGGGTGTCCGGTTTGGTTCAACGTTGCCCCATCTCAAATGGAAAAGATTCGGGTGTTTGAGAGGCAGTGTCTTCGACGCTGCCTTGGATTGCACAGAATACCAGAGTCGGAGTACAAACACTACTATTCCAACCTAGCTCTATACAACGGGGCCAACATAAATAGGATAGATAATTTCTTGCTGAAGCTTATTCGAGGTCATATTGCAAGAGCGATGTCCTCGACTAACAACTTAATTTTCGGGGCTTATTACCCCAACAATGAATACTACGAGAGTGTGCGTCTAAGCGGCTTTATTCCGCCCGATGCATTCCTCCACCTAGACAGTCGAGGGCTGATCCAGGATAGAGCGGCGGTTCCGCTAATCTACCACGTCGGTCGTAGAACTGTAGATCGGCGGCTCCTTTACAGTCGAGATGGAGCTGAGCACCTTCGGTTCAGTAGGACTGTGTCCGAACGGGACCGAAGAGATAGGGTAAAGCAGGAGAACCAGTTCTGGTGGTTGAAAAACGAAGATGAAGTTCCTTCAGACATTTAATAGTTGACCTTGCTATTTTCTTAGGTATGGCCGACTTACATAGGTTTAGGTAGTTAGTTTTAAGTAGGGACAGTCAGGGTGGCGCCAAAAAAAAAAAAAAAAAAAAAAAAAAAAAAAAAAAAAAAATATATAAAATCCACAAAAATACAAAAAAATTATAAAACCGGAAAATGCTTGCTGTGGCTGTTCTAGTTTGTAAGTAGTCTGTAAGTAGCTTATAAGTAGGTTGTAATTAGTTTATAATTAGTTGTAAATAGTTTTAAGTAGCTTTAAGTAGTTTTAATTAGTTTTAGTTAGCTTTAATTTAGTTTTATGTAGTTTGTAAGTTTTATATAAAACCAAAAAATAAAGACAATGATACCGAGTTTTTTGTAAATTCTTCTCGGTGAAAAATAAAACCGACCTGGATATAGTATTAAGATAGTTCTTAGGCCGAAAGGCACTAGCATTAAGTTATTATGGTTTAACTTAGAGCGCCCGACTGGGGCCAGTAAGTTAGTTTTAAAATATTGATAAGTAGGCTAGTTTTTATGAATTTTTGTCTAGCTTTAAGATAGTTTTAAGAAAATTGAAAAATAAAAATGAATTATAAAAAAAAAAAAAAAAAAAAAAAAAAAAAGGAGATCTTAGTACTATAAGTTCATTATGAGGCAATGAGAACCAAGACTCGTCATATGTTTGCCAGAAAAACTCGTCACAGCCAGATTTAAATTTAAAATATCTCTGTCCAAACTTTGTATAAAGGGTGATAAGTATTAGATGCGCCAAAAAGCTGGAGCGAGTAGGTTGGGCTAAGACAAGAAAAAAATCGTATAGGAGGGGAGTCAATTTCTCCCCCCCGTGTAGGCAACAAGGGCAATTTTCTAAAAACTTGACTTAAAATAGAAACAAAATTATTTAAAAAAAAACGGTCAATTTTACAATGCAATGAAAAATCAATTTTCAAACCCGAAATTTTTAATTTTCAAACAAAAATTTAAAATTATATGTTAGTTAAGTATTTTTTTTTAATTTAATGCTCTCATTAATTTTCAATAAAAAACTGAAAACCAGATGCGTAGATGTATCTTAGTTTTTGAAAAAATTGAAATAAAAGTACTCTTTTCCAAGAAAAAACTTCCACCAAGAAAAACAGCCTGTACTTTCTACAAATTTTCTCAGTTCCCCAACAATAAACCTGTTTCCGGAATAACAGAGGTGATTTGTTTAGAGGTTTAGATAATTGCAGAGCAGGTGTTTAATAGTTTTTATTTTTTCGACATCTTGGCACCTCCTACAGAAATTGGGTGCGAATACACGCAGTCTGATGGCAATTATTCCAAATATTCCCGTTAATACACCTATCAAGATTCTAATATTATTTTTACTCAGCGATAAAATGTAATACATTTTAATTTTTTTTTCTTCTATTCTAGGCCATAGACTTCTAGAAATAACGGAGTCGTTCCTGGTAATCCAGGAGCTATTGATTTGTTTTTCCTTTTAATCACACCGATGGTGATGTCTGGTCCCTTATCCAATCATTGGCTACTTTTGTTTCTATTTTATATTGACCTTTTCCTTGGCAGTTCATCTGCAATATCATTCCCTTAATGCAGCACTGGAAGGTTAAGAATAATTGACAGCCCTCCATGTGGCGTCCTCTATGCTCCTGTTATTCTGTACCTTGTTCAGGTTTTTGAGATAACTAACTTTTTCAAGAGCCTTTCACCACACGATCGAACCATAAGTAAGTATAGGACAAACAATCGCTGTGTACATCTACTGAATGACTTGCCGTTACATAATTCACCGTGTACTGAAGGTTTGTTTTGCATTCTTTCCTCTATGTGTTCCGTTTCCATGTTAGCTTGGAATGAGGAATTGATCAGATACATTTAGCTTCTTCAAAAAGTTTCAGAGAAATGTCATTAAGCTTGGAAGGGGTAAAGTCTTTAAATTTCCTTTTTTTCGCAAACAGAACTATATTAGTTTGTGTTTAACTCCGAGATCATTTTGAGCTGCCCAAGAAGACAGTTCTTTAAGTGTAGATTCCATAATATTTCTGATGGTGGTAAGATACTTTCCCGATATCAAAATGACTTCCTATTATTTTATTACCCTGATTTCTAATTTTTTTAAGAATATTGTTCACAACGAGATCGAGAGGAGTGGTTAAATAACACCCCTGCCTGCGATATGCGACTTTTTTACTGTTTTCTCAACCGTAGTTTCTCCAAGTTGCGAGCTTATGATTCTACCATTGAGCATGGTATTAATCCATTCCATAATGGCAGATTCAACTCCAATCTCTTCCAAAGCAGATTGAATGGACTTCGATTTTACGTTGTTAAATGCTCCTTCGATATGTAAAAATGCTTCCAGGGTATGTTCTTTGTACTCGAGACTTTTCTCAATATGTTTTTCTAGCTAGTGAAACGCAGTCTCCACTGACTTATCTTAAAGGTAAGAGTATTGTGTGTTGCTAGGTCTACAAATTTTTTAAATTGAGAAGGTCCCTAACATGGAAATCAATAGGTTTGTTTAATGAAGTTTACCCAGGGTTCACCCAGGTTTTTTGAATTTCCATTTCAAAAACAAAAGAACTACCTGCGGCACGTGAATCCAACACTAAAAGTGTTTCAGAGCTTCTACCACTTTGGCAGCTAATTTTTTAATTCAAATCGCCCCAGCAAAAAACCAAGTTCTACTTCAGGGTGAGTTCAAGTCGACCTCAGGTTTCAAAAAACACAGAGATGGCTCGTCAAGGTGAGTTAAAAGTTTTTAAAAAACGCTTTACGGTGACACCCCAGGGTGACTTCAGGGTTCAACAAACAAACCTAATAATTCTCTCCGGTATCTTGGGGAAGAATAAAGGGAGACTCATCGGTCTATAATCTTTTGCAGTCAAGATTGTCCATCTTTCAGCTTTTGGAATAAAAACTATTTTGACCTTTCTTCAGCTGGTATGGACGTATTTAAGTTAACTTTTGAAGATGACCATAAGCCATGGGGGGATTATCTGTAGGTTGAAGAAAAACCGGGTGATATCGTCTGGTTCGGCTGATTTATAGAGTTTGAACGAGTCTAGTATCCACATAACCTGAATCTTTAAGACTCTGACAGCCAGAGAATTCATAAAGAGATCAACTGTTTATTGGCTCGAATTCGACCATCATTCATCGGGATATGTTTAATATATCCCGGAATCATGAGGTCAAAAACAAAAATCTTTTGAAGTCCTACTGCCTTACTTGTGTTCTCAATGGATTCACAGTGTGTGGCCCATGAATATAAATATAAAATCCAGTCTTCCTCTAGAGTTGCCATGCCACCCATTTTAATGTTAAAATATTTGGAAAATGCTTAGCAAATAAATAAATTTTATTGTTGTTTAACATAAAAATAAAGTATTTTTTAAATGAGATTCAGATTAAAAAGAAAAACTGTAATATTTTTTTTTTAATTAGCGACCGTTAAAATCCCACATTACCTTATGCAAGTGTTTAATGAGTCAAAATCGCTTCGATCCCCATTAAAACCAGACACCTTCTTCTTGCTTCATATATTTTGCACATCGCCCTTTTTTAAAGAACATTTTAATAGTAGATACCTACCTACCTATCTATAGTCCTATAGAAGCAAAAATAGGTAAGTATGTATATTGCAAAGACGGAACTGACATAAAAGGAAATGAAAAACTATTCAAAAAACAACAATAAAAACGTCCTTCCTGCGATTCAACTCATGCGCACAATTCCCACAAAATCTGCATTGGATTTCCAAGTACAGTTAGTGTACAAAACATTATATTGTTACAACAACAGCAGTTCACCGTTACAACTCATACACTCAATCTCACACTCTTGTTTCTTCGTCGTCAGCAACACACAATATGGCATTTTGCTAAAATCTCTCGCTAAAGACTACCGAGGCTGACACTATACTTTCTTGAGCAAATTGGAAGGAAATTTGGCGCGGTGGTGATGGCTGGTAGCAGTGGCGACAATGGTGGCGGCCTATTTTTCATTCCCTCGATGGGGGAAATTTATGTGTGGTGTTTCCCCTCATCAACATGGTATTCGTCACCATTTTCTGCTGTGTATCCTTTCCTTACCCCGGCTACCCGCTGTATAGTTGTCGCCACAATACTTCGACATTCAGCTGTCAGCCCTTCGAATTTTATGCCACACTTGAACGTACCTATATTGCTGAAGTTGCGGAGGTGAATAATTTGTAGTTTTCTCTTGTGAAATCCGTTAAGTCAGGGGAAGAGAAAATCCATTTCAGCTGGTACTTGCGCCCTCATGGTCATAATGGTGCACCTTGCTGCTCTGCTCCCCAAAACACACCAAGGCTGTGCTGATATTTGTTTTCTCCTAAAAGATTTGATCATATTTTTAGATTTTACCGTTTCTGCGACTGCTTTATTGCTTTTGCACTGATGAACAAGGTGTTTGCAAGTAGTCTACCTTTTCGTCCTTTTGTTTCTATTAAGAACACACACACACACACTCGATTATCTGCTTCTTTGCATACTTTTGTATACACCTTGAGAATGGTTAGGTGTGCATTTTTTTGTTCAAACGTACGCATGGATATTAGGTTTGTTCTATTGGAAGAAATCACCTGTCATTTTCTCCTGGGCGCCTGTTGTTTGTTAGAAATTTGACACACATGTTGTTGAAGTGTGCTGCTACTTGCTGGTAGGTATATCTCACTAATCTTTCCAATAAGGGTGTTTTATAAAAGGAAAATAATCTAAATCGGAAATAAATCAACTAAGCGATTAGTCAGTTTTATTCCAGAACTACCTACCTACTATTTTTGTAATCTTCTTGTTTCTGTAACAACAACAAAAATCTGCGCCGTTTTTTATGCGCGCGTTTTGCAGCAATAAATATATATTCTATTTCTTGGCTTGGTTCTGCTCTGCTTGGTGTTGTCAACCAACCTGTTGCTGGATTTATTTTTATGACAGCAATAGTGTTGCCGTGGATAATTTTTGACAAATTTATTGACACATCATCTCGGGCCGGGGTGGTAGGCCACGTACACTTTCATTTTCATAGTTGATAGATAGAAATTAAAGCAAGAAACGTGCGGTTTTTTTGAACACACCCTAACCCCTAACAACACAGAAAGATGTTCGAAAATAATTTCAAAAAGGCGAAAAGGTGTTCCGAAATTTATTTATTAATTGGAAGTCACTCTTGCATCTTATTTTGCGGGGCGTATCGACTTTTTGATGACGAAAAAAGTCCACTCACTATATTGGGTCTAGGCTTCAGGGCTGATTTGAAAACAAGAAATGTGATCTTAAAATGAAAAATTTAATGCAAAACCAAAACCATAAATGGCAGTTTTTAAACAATGAGCGGATGAGAAAATCTTCTTATGACGTAGTGAGATCGAGTTTACTTTAAAAAATTCTATGCTCTTATAGACGGTGTTCACATTGGACTGAAAAACTGGATTTTTTTGACGTTTCAGTATTTACTTCCTTTTTCCTTTACTGAAGAAGTGGGAGCGAGATGTGAATACTGAACCGTCAAAAAAAAAAAAAACAGTTTTTCAGTCCAATGTGAACACCGTCATGAGTTTTTATTCAAGTATTTATAACCGAAAAGACTTTAACTGGTTGATTATTATCATTAGCTTCGTTTTTTCTTATCTTAGCTAAGAAGTTCGTATCTTCAACTTTTAATATGTTTATATTAAAAAGTTAGACCCATCTGGTTTTCAGTGATTGATTTAAAAGCTTATAAACACATTAAATTTTAAATACAAAACTAATACTTAAATAAAGTAAAATTTTAAACAAATAATATTTGATTTTTTTTTTTAAATATTGTTAAGTAAATTTTTCTGTTTTAAGTCAATGTTTTGGAAAGTTGGCCTTCCCACCAAAACGAGAGGAAACTACACGCCCCCCCCCCCTTCTCTACAGTTATTGTCTTATTTTGATCTTACTTCCACGCTCCATCTTTTAGTAGTCACACCTTAGATGAATCACCCTGTATAATGTTACTTGTGGAGGTAGATCTTGGTGGTCGCCACAAGATGATTAAGGATGAAAAATATTCTTAAATTTGTTGAACTAATTCAATTAAGCAATTAAATCGATGCATATGCTTTAAGACACTTATGGGGCCATTATTTTTGACGAATTTTAAAAGTTGTAAAAACAAACGGGTGACTTGTCATATTTGATAAGAGATAAAACCACATGGAATATTAGTTGACATTTGGTTTAGAAAAAAAATATATATATACCTGCCACCTGGACAGTGGAGCCGAATAGTCGTGTTGGCAGCGGCAGCCTGAATTTACAAAAACAAATGTTACATTTGATAAAGGATGTAATTGATACCAATCGATAGTCCAACACTTAACATTACCTACTATGTAGTAAAACCAGGGCTGTTCCTAGCAATAATATTTTTTTCAAAAATCTGAAATTAAATTTTTTTTTTCAAAATTTCGTTATGCAATGATATCGACATTTTAGAGTGACTTAAAAGTTTTGATTGAAATCGGTTTGGCTGTTAGTGAGAAAATCAAAAATTAAAAAAATAACGTTATATCACAGGTACTGTTACCAGTTTTTGATAATTTTTTTAACTGAAAAGAACATTAACGGTTTTCATGCAACGTCTTAAGTTTACAAATTGTGTAAAATGATAAGTTTACGCAAAGTTTGCATGAACGACCTTTTTTTAACATTTGATAAAATACTACGTAATTCAATCAGAATAAGAGTCACAATGACGTTTGGTTAAGTTTGACCAAATTGTGTAAATCATTTCCCTTACAAAATTTGACAGTTCATCAGTTGAAACTTATCTAGGGTTTTACGAAGTTGCCTGAATACCCTTACTATACCTACACTAATCCACAGATTTTTTATATAAAGACCGTTCGAGCCGTTTTTGAGATAAATTGGCACTTCGTTAACGATTGTATGGCAAGTACAGTTATTTTTGGAGCTAAACAAATACTTCAATTTACCCTCGGGAGCTACAAGTAAACCTTAAGTTCAAAATTTGAAGAAAATCGATTCAGTGGCATAGGTTCTAGATTGAGATACAGACAGACAGATATAACTGTGCCACCCAATTTTTTCGAGTTCTTTGTCATCGTAATGTCATGTTTGATTATTATATCGAAGTTTTTTCTGCACGAATCCAAAATTTGCAAATAAATTAATACCATCTTGAAAGACCTTAAGATCTATATAAAAAGTCAGCTAGTTTCAGTAATTGGTTAGCTCTTGATTCTTTTTAACTATTTTTTAAAGATTTTTTCAAGGTCACGAACGATTTTTGGCACCTCGTTTGGGTAGTTTCAAAACAAAAATTATGTTCTCTGATAGGTTACTAGATCGTTATAAAAGGTCAGTTAGTTTCAGTAATTGGTCTGTCATAGATTTGTTGTTATGAATTTTTATCCGTAAAAAAACGTTCGTTATCTTAAAAAAAACTTTAAAAAATCGTAAAAAAGAATCTACAGCTGACCAATTACTGAAATTAGCTGATATACAGATCTTAAGGCCTTTCAGGTGGTATTAATTTTTGGAAAATTTCCAATAAATAAGGTGCCAAACATCCTTGATTTTTTTTAAATTCATTAAAAAATATGTATAGTTGACCAATCACCTTTTATGACTATGAAATGGCCTTTCAAATGGCACACCTAATTTTTCGGAATGACCCAAATGAGGTACCAAAAGTTTTTTTGTGACCTTTAAACGAATTTTGAAAATTCATAGAAAAAAAACTATGGCTGACCAATTACTGTAATTAGTTGACCTTTTACCACGATTTAGAGACCTTTCGGATAGTAAATTTTTTTTATGAATTTCCCTTTAATAAAGTGCCAGAAATCGCACGTGACTTTGAGTGACCTTGAGATACTTTAAACCTTTATTACAAGTTATCTAGGGCTGACCAATTTCTAGGACTAGTTGACCTTTTCCGACCAATTACTGACCAACTAGATGACATTCTCAAATATCAAATGCCAAAGGTCCAGAGCCAGACTGCGAGCAGGTGGCAAGTGTGTCTTGTGTGCTTTACATCTCAAAGGAAGTCGAACATGGATTTTTGGGAAACAGTCCTTACAGTATATGAGCAGAATAGATCTTTGGCAGTCACGCACTTCACCAAGTGGTAGAGTTCCTATTTGCTTTTTGTAAAAAACTACAGTCAGAATTCTCGGAGGTTCTTTAAGTTCTTTGTGAGTTTTGACAAAAAACTGAACCTCTTCGGGGATTTTATGTTGTTGGATTTCATTTTGTGCGATTGAGATTTTGTTTTTTGGAAATAAAACAAGTTAAAAAACTTATTTTTACTCAATTTAACTCCGAATCAACTCATCTAATTTGTTGAGTTAACTCAGGGACTAAACTGAGCGCTTTTCCGTTTGGGCATCACATCGTTTCGATCTTGAAAAAATTGATAAACTATTTTTAAATTATTGGCCTACAATAAAAAATTTAATAATACAAAAAAATCTTCAATTTCGTTCAAAAAAAAAAAAAACAATGCTTTAAATTAAAATTCATTATTTTGAGATAAGTAAATGCTCGTGATTATAAGTGCACCAATGTGTGTCAGATTTTATACCTCATGCTACGCTTTCATTAGTAGGCATTATAAGGAAAGTAAAAAAATGTTAGCCAACAAACATTATTTATGAGGAGTCTGTAAGCTTTATGGAGTTCAAGAAACTTCTGACAAAAATAATTGAGGAAATACCTATATAGTTGAACTTCTGTGAACCTTCTATGAATATCATCCTACGACCTTGTAATCATATGCCAAGTTTTCACATAATGATGAACATTCATAAAAATGTCGGAAATAATAATATAAATTAAGAATGGCAAATTAAAACTACATATATATGTACCTACCTACCTACATACATACATATAATGTATGTACTACTGTATATAACTATGCGTGATGTATGTGTGTTATTCGTGTGAGTCCTTTAAAACACGCTCCATTGTTGGCAGACATGAAAAGGCCAAATCGTCAAGGCCATAGAGGATTACTCATTGTGCATTAGTTTTACCGCAAAACGCAATTTAATATAAAAACGAAACGCGTTCTGAAGGCAAAAACAAAAGGTTAACCTTTATTATTGTTTTCTGTTTTCTTGTTAATGTTTATTTTTTTGGTATTCTGCTGTTAGCAGAAATGTTGGCTCTGATGAAGATAATAAAAGAAGTGAAAAACAAAAATGTGATAATTAAAAGATATCAAGAAGGTTTACCTGTCAGTCTGTTGTTATAACAGCCGACAATTTGCGTGGGTATACATAAGCAAACAATTGGAAAGTGATGGCTTATTGGTTCTCAGGGGACAATTTTGTAGAAAATAGAGATTTCTAGGAATAATGGTATTCTTTTTGAAACAATAAACAAATATAATAAACAGAGTGTATACTCACTTGAATTCGGAACCCCTCATAAGCGGACACCACTTTAACAGGTTTCAAAAACAAATTTCCACAAAAAGTTTGTGCGTTCGTTGGACTGTCACGTTGGAGGTCTAAGATATCGCATCCTAGCCTGTGTCAATTAAGGGCTTTAGCCATGAGAGCGACCAACGAACCACAAATAAACGAATAAATAGGGATTTAAGACATTAAGAAACCAAAAGGAATGTTTTAAAGCATGAAATACGATATTTAGACTAACTAAAATAATATCTTTGAGAGTTCTATAGGGTTTTCAACAGGGACGCTACAAAAGTAAAGCGACAGGGACAGCAAACGACACCATATTTCTAGCTGCTCTTTTGACATTTCTCTTCAGTAAAATTTGGCATTTCATGATGGTAATTTATGGTCGTCATAATCGTCCTAGCAGATCAACAATTGAGCGTCTAGTGGAAAAATTTTAATCCACAGGCACAGTGCAAAATGTTCCCATGCCAGTGAGACAAAGAAGTGCCCGTAGTGTCGAGAATATTGCTGCCGCTGAGGCTTCAGTTGCAGAAAGTCCAAATGTGTCTCTCACACGTCGTTCTCAAGCGTTGGGCATCTCTGTGACATCGTTGTGGTGAATTTTGCGAAAAGATCTTGGCCTACATCCTTACAAGATTAAATTGACGCAAGAACTGAAGCCGCTTGACTACCAGAAGCGTCGTATGTTCGTGAATTAGGCTGGGCAACAACTTGAAAATGATTCGGATTTTCATCGAAAAATCATCTTCAGCGAAGAGGCTCATTTCTGGCTGAATGGCTTCGTCAATAAACAAAATATGCGGTATTGATCAGGCAGCAATCCACACGTACTCCATGAGTCATCATTGCATCCCGAAAAAATTACGGTTTGGTGTGGTTTATGGGCCGGCGGCGTCATTGTGCCGTACTTCTTTCGTGATGATCAATAGACTGGCATGTTACTGTGAATCGCTACCGTTCAATGATAACCGAATATTTTTGGCCCCAATTGGATGATATGGACTTGGAGGAAATGTGGTTCCAACAGGACGGCGAGGCGCCACAAGCAACACAGCGAATGTCACAATCAATTTATTGGAAACCAAGTTTGGAGAACGTGTTATCTCACGAAATGGTCCAGTCGCTTGGCTGCCTCGGTCGTGTCATTTGACACCGTTAGACTATTTCCTGTGGGGCTACGTCAAGTCTATGGTCTATGCCAACAAGCCAGCGACGATTGATGAACTTCGTACGAATATCGAACGTGAAATTACAGCAGTATCGGCCGATTTATGCTTGAAAACCGTCGAAATTCGGGCTCAGCGTCTGGACTTCTGCAAGCGTGCCGTGGTGGCCATGCAAAACAAATCGAGTTACATACATAATGGCATCAAACGTACTTTTACAGGAATAAGGAATTTCATTGATATCCTAAACCGTTTTTGTTTTATTTAAAAAAACTTTTGTAGCGCTCTTATTGAAAACCCCGATATATCCGTGGTGGAAATTTTGTATTTTCGAGCAGTGGCAAGCCTTGTAGTTTTTTTAAAATGAAAAAAATTGGAAATTATGAATTTTTATTGAGGGGGCGTGGCATGCTAAGTTGAAGAATTAAATATGAACCTCCTTTTTAACATTTTCTGCTTATACAACCTATGAACAGACGCATTTTTTATTATTTCATAGAAAATCATAAGATACTCACTATTAGATCAATCCATAGTCCAAATCCAAATTTTGTAAAGTTGATACAAATAATTTATTAATGTTTCCATTTTGTGCCAAAACAATGTATGTAGCTGTCAATAAATGTTTAATTCTTGCCTTCTTAAGTACACCTGCAGGTCTTGTCACGTGTCAATGTTAATCCCAATATTGAAAAATGAAACTATTAAGCCAATATTTAGTAGTATACCTACTCCTACTCATATTTTTATTTTGTTGATGTAAAAACAATTCGAAATAACAACATTGATGTGAGGTTAATTAGGAGATTCCTTCTGATAATATATATTTTTTGCGACTTTGTCTCATACTTTTGGCATTTTACCATTAATGCATAAAAGTGAAGAAATCAGAATAATCATTTTTGCTGAAATTAAAAACAAGAAACAAAAAAAAAAAACTAAAATAAATTGGCCCCAGAACAACAATGAATGAAGTCACGTTTAACCCATAAATCGATAACAAAAAAAAACAAAACGAACATGTGAGCCTCCTTAATGTCCATTAAGTGTGTGTGTATGAATGTCGAAATATTCTTAGAAAGTGTGTTTACCATTCAATGTCGCTAAAATGAAACAAATAAAATAAAATGTTTTTTTTTTGTCGATCCTAAAAATAGGCAACCGCATTGACCTTACCCTTAAAAATTGTGCGGGAAAATGCACTGGTGGTTTAAGGTGGAACCATATTTATTATTATTAGTAATAACTTTGTATGTTTGTAAACAAAAAAAAATAAATATATTTATTTAAGAAAAAAAATTATTATTTATTCGTTAAACTTATTCATAGAAACGTTTTGCTCACCTGTTCTCTTAGCAAGTTGATGATGTTAGTGAGAGCGGTGGCAGGACGGTGTGGATAGGACCGATATGGATGTAGCATACGACAGCTTCAAAGTTGTTTGTTTTTATTTTAGCCTTATCCCCGAAGACGCACATGTTGGAATGCAATTAATTATTATGCCAAAATAGCGATGCAAAATTAGAGATAAACATTTTTTTTCATTTTTATTTTTATGAAAATTTAAATTAGATATAAATTTATTGATGCAGTTGTAATGCACCTACATGTTGCTACACGTGTACAAGCACTGATGATGTTTTCAATGGATTTATATGCAAAAATGTTGTTACAATTTTTATTTTAATATTTTAAGCCAAAACAAGCTACTCATGTAAACAACATACAAGCTATAATAAAAAACTTCCATTTTACATATCAATTACAAGTTTGTTTTTTGAAGTTCAAAAATATAGAACTGACTTTTTAAAATAATTTATTGGATTTAAGTTACTGTCTTTGAAAAAAAAAAAACAGTCCCTACATTACTTTTTCAAATTTCTTTACTCACATAGAATACCTCTTTGCTTTTTATGCAGGGCAGCTCGCATATGACGAATTAGTACCTATGCTTAAAAGCATCAGTTGTTATAAGGCAATAAAAATTCGTTTTGAAAACTGCATTCCATTTCTTTTCAGATGAGGCAAAATATTAATATATAAAGTAATACACTTTGCTCTAAATTTATTTAAGCTTTATTTATGATTTAAATCACGGTTAAACAAGAAACAAAAACATTTTCACAGTGTCCTCAAACAAAGTTTTATGAAAAAAAAAAAATTATACAAAATTTTGTATTTTCACTATTGTGGATAGTTCACTATTTCGATATTCACTAAATCGAGCGTCTACTGTTTTTATTTCAAAAGAAAATTTCATTAATGTTAAAACTTAATATTAACTTAAAGAGAAGTATTGATTGTTGTAAATTTTTTAACTTTAAGTGTTTGATTGTTATAATTTTTTTTAATTTTTAAAATATTTGGTAGTATATCATACTTATTTAAGGATACAGAAAAAGGTTTATAAGAATCATATGACCCATTTAAAAAAAATCATTAACGGTTTTTTTACAATTCTATGGAAGGTTCTATTAATTTTTCTTTGAAGTAAATTTTTTCTTAATACTCTAAGAGTTTAAAAAAAAACCTTAAATACCGATTTTCTCATCACGACCTGTACATGAAAAGATAAAAGATAAAAGTCTCAACTTTATTTTGCACTGAAAAAAGAATGCGTGAAGCATTATTTTTTCAGAAAAACTTTGAAGTTGTATGTAGTATGATTCGCTTTTTATAAACTAAAATGATCTCCCTGTTTTATTTTTTCCATGATTAAGACAATGTGAGGACGCACGACTGGAGCAGTAGAAAACGTTGGAAACCATATTCGAAAAATTATATTGCTTTCTTATAACCTCAAAAAGTAAAAAAGTGAGAACTAAATAGGATTTCCTGGAGAATGTAAAAGATGTTGGAGTGATTTATTGGGATTATCGGGATATAGGGATATCGGGATTTTATCGGGATTAAAAAAAAAAAATAGCACGGATCTTCAAAATGTTGTTGAACAAAATTACCACATTTCATTATTTATTCTCAAAAATAGTGAAAACTCTGTATTTTTCATTTTCTATCGGTCATATTTCAAAAATACAAGCTGATACCGGATTTGTGGTCAACGCCCAAAAGTATGTTTTTTTATCAAAAACTAAGCCCAAAACTTCCTTCATCTAAAAAGTGATACGAAATACCACACAAAATCTCGAATTTATTTTTAAATTAATAAAAAAACAAAATTTCGGAAAATCCTGTGGCTCAATATAATCACAACATCTTGCTTTGTAAAATCTCGTATTTACATTTTAAACCAAACAAATCTCACGAACATCAGCCGAAATACCTCATACAAACAAAATTTTGTAAATTAAAATTTCACATAACATCGCTCCCAATTTCTCATAAGAAAATAAAAATCCAGTGAAACAGTAAAGAAAATCTAGAACGAAAAACTTAGTTTGTTACCTTTGTGCCTCCTTAGTTCTTCTTAATCAATAAAAAAAAAACTCTACAAAATTTTTGCTCATTATTTAGTAGGGGAAAGTATGGTGTTCCTCGTGGCATGATTGTTAGTGCTTTGGACTGTCATGTCGAAGTTCTGGGTTCAATTCCCAGCCGCTGTCACCCAAAAGAAAAAAACAGAAATGTTTTTCTTGATGTACTGCTTCTTGCGAGAAACTAACAAATCCTCCAAGAGTATACTTGTCATGAATAAGTGCGTCTCATCTAGCCGTTCGGACTTGGCAAACAATTATAGGTCCCCTCCATTCCTGCTAACAACACGCACACAGGAATGGTTGAGAGTTGTAAGTTACTAGGCCTTGGTTCTCCACGAGCTGTTGCACCACCAAATTTATTTATTTTAGTATGGGAAAACACATGGTACATAATCAATTTTTAATTTGAATTGGATTTGAATTGAAACTTTGGTAATAATCGATAGAAAGTTTTAAATTTAAGTACAAATAAAATTATTTATAAGATCTAAGAAATAATATTAGAAACAATTTTAGGGCAGTTTTTTCCTAACCTATAGACCTAAGAAAAATTAGACCGTTTTTCAATTTTCCTCCTGAAATTGATCAAACATTCAGTTTCGATTTTAACGAGTTTTATACTGAATAAAAGACTACACTTGTAACAAAATTTAAGTTTAACTTAACATTTAAAATGGGTTTTTCCCATAATTTCATACCAACTTTAATTCAACAGTGAAATTTATAACGACCAACCTACTGTAATGCATTTAAAAATGAAATGTGTTTCGTTGCTCTCTATATGTATAGACTGAAAACCACTTAATCGATATGCGTGCAATTTTTAAATTTTGTTCATAGTAGTCTTTGGGAAATTTATAAAAGAATTTAAGCAAAATTCAGCTGTGTGCTTATATTTTATTAGTCACCAAAGTTTTCATTTGAAATGGCAATCAAGACTGAAAAATATTCCACCACAAGGTCTTACATTTTTTAGTATGTAATCTTCTCATCACTTTATACCTTTCATAAAAAACTTGGCAATATATTGGCACTCAATTTACTTAAGCCACAATTAATCTTTACACAATCGCGTATAAATTTAAAGTGATTTGCCTGATTTAAATTTTTGAATGAATTATAGTACGTATACGCCACATTGAACCATTTCAGTAAAAGCGTTATAGCTCTTTTTCAATGCAAAAAAGTATGGAAATTCAAATGTCAATTGTACTTGACAATACTATTTTAAATAATAATTATGGTATAGACCTAAAGAAGGTAAGATGAAGTTGCATTTTGCGGTAAAGTACAATTTTATTTCGAAAATAAAAGACTTTCACTTCAAAAAAGTTCCGAAAAAGCTGAATTTTGGTTGAAATCTTTGTTTTGGCGTCCCAATTATTTTCTTAAAAGTACTCTAAATTTGGGAAGGCATACATTTAGATTGTATTATTTTTTTTCTCTTAATTTTTCGAAAACAATTTTTTTTTTTTGAAAAAATGTGAAGATACTAGTTTAACCTTATGTAATCCTTCACAAACAAAATTAACATACTTTTTTACTACATTAAATAAAATTGTTTCCTTCAATAATTACATGGCGCAGCAAATTTAAAAAAAGTTACTAAAATGGCATTAATAGATGTGCAACAGTTTGTGTAAAATTTGTGTTTGACTGTACCTCCTGATTTTTGTGGTGTCAAAAATAAGATAAGTGATTTGGTTTTTATTCAATAACTCGATTTTACCAACAAAAAGAGATATATATAAATATTAAGACACTAAAATTATTTAAAAAAATTAGCTGACAATGAACTTTGTTATGTATACGAAGTTAGCAGGACACTTTTGAAAAAAAAATTGCCTTTATGGTTTCCGAGAAAGTAGTTATCCTACTGACTTTATATGAATTTAGCAGAATAACTTTCTCAAAAATGTAGATAAACGATCCGAAAAAAAATTCTTTGTTGAAAACAAATTAATTGCAAATCAGTTACACGAGAAAAAAAAAATTTGTTGCATTTTTGGATTGCAAAAAAATTGTTTTCCTGCTAAGTTCAAATAAAGTAAGCAGAACACCCATTTCTTCGCAAACCCAAAACACATAACTAATTCGCAATTAATTAGTTTTCAACAACTAACTTTCTTCAAATCATTTATATTCATTTTTGAGAATGATGTCCTGCTAAGTTCACGTTTAAACCGCACTACTCCCATTTTCAACAAACAAGCTTTTAGTAATTGTTTATCTTTATTTTTGAGAAAGTCATGCTAAGTTCATTATGAGGTTAACAGAACACAAATTTCTTCGCAAACCAAAAACGCAATTGATTTAATTTGTGCGTTTAATAAAAAATATAAATTTAGTGACGCAAAAGCTCCTGAAAAACCAAGGCCTAGTGACTAACAACTCTCAACCATTCCTGTGCGTGTTGTTGGCAGGAATGAATAATTTTTGGGTAACTAATTCGTAATTCAAATAGCAATTTTTAGTGTTTTTTTATTAATATCTGTATTTTTGAGAAAAATTCATATAAAGTAACCAGAACACCTGTTCTTTCACAAACCATAAAAGCGACTATTTTTTTTGCGTAACTAATTCAAAACTAAGGAGCAGCTAATGAAAGGATACTTTTAAATCGTTTCCAAAAGTGTCATGCTCACTTCATAGACATAATTTTTTAAGTTTATTTCCATTTACTTCTCCTTTTTTCCCCAGCTCAAATTTAGGTTACTTTGTCAGCTTTGTCGAAATGTTTTAGTAGTTTTTCCATTTTTTTGTTCAATTTCCCTGGACTAAAAAACATTTAACTTCTTACAAAAATAGTTAATAGTAAAATTGTTAAAATTGGCTTGGTTTCCATTTAAGGAAGTAGACATATTGAAAAGTGTTAAGTGTGACCATTCTCTCAGAAACTCAAGTGTTATTTTAGTAATATTTTCGGTTTTAATAATACTTATGGCCCAAATAGACGCATATTCAATAATAGAAAACCCTAGTCCTAATGAATCCTTTCATTCGATCATTTTCTGGTATAGCCTTAAAAAATAATGTCCATGTTTTTTGAATTTTTTTCAAATACATGGTAACCTCATTTTTCCGCGTTTTTATTTTGTAATAAAATATTACAAAATGGAATTTTTGAATTTTCATTCTTGTGTCTGATATTTTCTCCTTCGAAAGTCTTAACGATAACAAAAAATATCAACGTTATTGCAATATTCTTAGGTAGTACACCTCTTCCATAGGTAAGCATTTGCACTTTTTAAATTGAATCGCCGATATTTTGATTGAATTTAAAATAAATTGACAATTTTTTTCATACGGTAACTCTTTTGTACAGAACATAAATGTAATCTACTTCTGTGACTATGGGTGCTTTGAAAATTTCAATTTAAAATCCAAATGTCAAGTAGCTAAAACCATCACTTAAATCAGCTATTGGTTATGCAGTTTACCTACCTACATTGTATATGTTTGAATCTAAAAAAAAAATTACCAAAGGTTATCCATGCTTTTTGAATTTCATACATGGTATTTATACCTATTCGTTTATATGATTATGATGAGGTCAGGGTGTGTCCTTGCTGCTTTGCACCTTATGTCGTCAAAATTCAAGCAAATATTCTTTGGATGTATCATCGTCGTCATCATAAATGTGTTTGTCCAGAAACCTTCTTTATTTCAAACCAAAAATAAAACACATAACATTTATTCTTATACCAACATAGATAAATACATATCTTCAATGCGCAACTTCACTATATGCAATGCTTCCGCTACCTCACAGAAAAGGTAGTGCACCGGCTAAGGAAACGTCTGCATTAATTTTAAGTTTAAAGAAACCTCAATTTTTAACATTAAAAATATGAAGTTAATATAAAAAAAACGCCAATAAAATTGACCCACATGTTAATATACTTTAATACATTTCATAGTGCTTAAATATTAATATGGTCGTTGACTTGCATTTAATATTTATCAAAATATCCAGACAAGTTAAGCTAGACTGGCATTGCTATAACTGAATTAACAATGCATATACATAAATCAAGCTTATTCCCTAGGCAATCTACAAAAAGTCAAGGTCAGCAGCGAGTTTATTTATAATAACAATAATAAAAAAAAACTAGAACACTTTTGTTTAAATCTTGACTGTCAATGACAGCACTGACTACCCACTTCACTTCAAAAACCATTGTTTTTTCCTTATGGCCATGACATTGTTCCAAACCACACTTCCTTTTCCAGCCGATGATTTGCAAGAACAAGTAGTGAGTGAGGTGAATTTTGCCAGGAATATACCTACTTATATGTGACGTTTTTTCAATAGATGGACAAATAAGCGTCACTGTGGTAACATTTTTTAAAAAGTTTAATCACGAAGGATTAATATTTTTTTCACTTTTATCTTCTCTTGTCAAGCTTCTAGATTCGGCAGTAAAAATATATTATTGTGCTGCCTTTTAACCATCGAAGCCCTACTTTAGTTGTTCAGCAGGACCTTCCAGCCTAGAACTCAGTCAAAATAGTATCTTCATTATGGCCAAACTAACACACTGTCAGATGTGTCATTATTTTGATCCTAGAATCACTCCTTCTCATAATAAATTTACTAACAAATAAACCTGTGAGCTTATGGACATACCATTCAACGTAAAAGTCTTCGAGTACTACTGAATAAAACCAAGTGTCATTTCATTACTTCAAAAATTGTACGTGATTTTAAATCAATAAAAATATTTTATGCATTAAAATTCAAAAAATCTATTACCTTAAGCAGCTGAAGTGAAACGAAAAATTTAATTTGACACAAGTATGTAGTACGAAGTTCGATAGTGAAATGTCAATAAAACAGAAAACGGTAGTAGATTATTATATCCAAGTCTCCACTTATTTTCCACCAACAATTAATTGCCCGACACAATATTCTTGACGAAAATTTGACAGTTTGTCATATCTTGCAGTTGAATTTTGTTTTAAAATTGAAAAGGGACCAAGAAGCGAATGAAAAACATGGACCACACTATTGTTTGAAACCCTTAATACCAAAAGGCGTGAAAGGAAGACAAAAACAAACAAACAATTCACATCTGTATAAAAAAAAAATTGACTTATGATTTTGTTTTGTTTTTTTTTTTCTTAATTTATTTTGACATATTTGATTAAACTCTCCATACATATTTTTCAGTAATCTTTTCGTGTATTATTTCCTTGTCGATGTGGAGACCCTAGAAAATTTTCGTTTCACTTCAACAGCGTACTAGGCTTTAAAGGTAATTGTGGAAATTTACACAGTGACTTCCTTCAATTACTTGCAAAAACTTATTACTAATCAATGAAGTATACAAGGAGGGGTCAGGGGGTCATAACATCCCCAAGAACTCAAAAAGATATGCAAGAAATTATAAGAATAGCAAGAAATATTTACAATTTCAAAATATACTCGTAATTTCAAAGAATTTTCTGCTTATATGTAGCTGTGGAATTAACTATTCATTATTTTTATTGAGTACTACTAGTCTTGTTAAAATAAGAAAAATTTTTTTACAAACAGGCTTAAAAGTTTAAGTTTAATAAAAAAAGACATCTGTAAAAATTTCAGCTCTTAAAAGGTATTATGGTATATCACTCTTATCGAAAAATGACTTAAGACATTTTTTGTAGAAGACCCAGTTTTCCTTTCAAATGGTCCTAACAATACTCAATTACTTCACTTCAATTAATACAAGTATATTACAGTAATTAGTTGGTTTGAGTGATCCAACCTCAGAATAGTTTAGAACCTTTTTTACACGGTTATTTGCTTTCAGTTTTATTTGGCTTTAGGCCAGTTATCAATATAGGCTAGAAAAGGTATCTTTTGTCATCAAGGGAATCCTAATTTTTTGAACACGAGGAACTCCAAAATCATGTAATTTCCAAACATAATTTTGTTTGTACTCGAAAGATGTAAATTGGAGTTAAGGTCCGACCATTTTGACGTGAGTAAAGAGTACCCATACTTTGGAAATACAATTATGTTCTTATGTATATATCAAGACTGATATTTAGCCTACATTTCCAAAAATTTGAAATGGTCAAAGAATACTCTAAGCTAGTCTTGGAAAAATGTATTCGAACAAAAAAGTATGCATCCATTTTTAAATGGCAAACATAATTTTTAGAAGCATTTGCCATCTAGCCGTTACGGCCATAGCCATATTAGCCAACGACTGAGATACCTATTGCTGGGCCGGAAAGCCTTTGAATCTAATCCCGTGGGGTCCTCAACCAACTTGGAGTGCAAAACTAGAGACAGCTAGCCAGAAACCAAGTTGGCTAGAAGATGCTTGTTTGTTGAGGCCTTGATCCACCTCGGACTGTAGCGCTACCTAAAGTTAGTAAGTAGATGCGAGAACGCACCCAAAATGCATGCCTTATGTCGAAATTAGTGTCCAACTTTGTTGGGCTTTCTCTTTGACTTCATTTTACAAAAATTCTTTGGGTTTTTTAAAACCTAGCTGCCAGAACTACTTACTTTCAACAGAAATGCAAGAAATGAACCTCTGTTGCTTGACCTTTCACTGAACATTTTTGCGTATCTTGCAAAATCATTGCTTGGTTTTTGATGTCAAAGTTATTGCTTTCCAGTCGACTTGTCTCCCCAGGGTCATATCCTGAGAAAACACGAAACAAGGAAAAAGGTCTGAGATCCTTATAACACAATCTTTATTAATACAATTTTTAGAAAATTGTATGAAGTTTTAATATTATTTGGTTGACGGGTGCGTGGTGGTTTCGATAAGCTGGTATATTGATTAATGCTGGCAATAGACTGATGCACTCATGTTGTTTATTCTGGTTTCAAGTCCTGGGTGTTCTTGTATCAAGATATTAGCTTAGCGCCTGAAAAGGGGTAGATAAAAGACACTTATCAGCAGGTAAAACACTATTCGTTGCATTAATCAGCAGGAACTGCGCCCCAGGACCAGGGGGCGCAATATTTAATAAATATGGCATTATTTAACAGAAACAACACCCTTGGTGGCACTATTCCTCAAGAATAATACCCTTGGTGGTATAACTAAATAGGAACTATGCCCCTGGTAGCAAGCAAGTACTACACTCCGGGTTACACAAATCAGCAGGCACTGGGGCCCTGGCGGCACTCCACACGCGGAAAGCTTTCGCTCTGGTAGATCAGCGGGTACCGAAACCCCTGGTGGCAATTTGCACGTTTTTCTTCATTCTAAGACATAGATAAATATAAATTACCAAAAACTATGAAAAATCAAAGCTGTTGTACAACAACGATGGAAGTAATGAAATAAATTAGAAGTAAAAGATGGCATTTTTTCGAAGACAAAGTAGCTCGATATCTCAAAGACTTTGACGCAGTTAACCAGATTAATTTGTGTAAAAACCATTTAATTCTGTTTTGTTTTTCAAATTCAGTTGCTTTTATAATGTCACCATATCTTAGCTTTTGGAATTTATTTTATAAGAAAACCATTCACCACATCTCTTTGATATGGCAGAGAAGTCCCCCAAGGCTCAGCTCTGGGACCAATATTTGTTTTCAATGCATCCGAATGAATTTCGATCCATGGTGTTATCTTTCGTTAGCATGTTTGTCAAAGTTAAATGAATAGAATTTAATACAAATTATAAATGGCAAAGATCCTCACAAGTCACTTATTGAGTCTGAATCAGATTCCCTGGACAAAACGCCAATTTGTAAAATCTTCACTATTGGGAGAATTTTCGTAGATAAGTTAGGTAGTACAATTCCCAACCACTGCCACCTAAAAATAAAAATGGTACTGGCTCTTGTGAGGAACTTACAAATCCTCCAAGAGTATAATTAGACTTTTCGAATTTTTTGGACTCTGCAAAAAGTAGGTTGAGAGTTATAAGTCACTAGGCTCTGGTTCTCCATGAGTTGTTACATCATTTATTTTGTTTTTTTCTCAAACAGAATTTTGAAAATCTGAATTTCAAATAAAAACCAAGAGCTATTCTGTGCTTAAGAGTACAAATATTAGACTGAGAAAATAAATAAATATCTTGAGGGTAACCTGTAACATTTGAAAAATTAATTTTGTCTTATTATCGACGCAAAATTGCACCTTCTGTATCAAATTATATCCAAAGTCCAACAAAATTGTATTGTCTTTTTATAAAAAAGTTATTCAAAGAGTGATTTTTTTGTTAAATTTTTCTTCAATTTGATGTGATAGTATATATTTTTTGTGATAGTAGGGGAGAATCCCTCTTTGGTATTACTTATCTCTTGGCAAAATTCACCTCAAAAGTCATCATCATTGGAAATGTGTTAAATATGCCCGGCCGGCCGCAGTGCTATAGGTCCCTGTAGAGTAGTGCCAGAGTGATTTACTTCGTTTGGGACTTTCGAGGCTAAATGACGACATACTTAAGTGACACCGTACACTGTTTGCCTTTACCACACTACACTAAGTCCTTTAATTTAATAAATTCAAAAGCTTTGCCACAAACTTCTATATAGGAACCTATAGAAGCCCAAGGAGCAAAACCTATTTTACATCAAAACCCGCAGATATAGTCCACCTTTTACATTAGTTGATGATTTGCTGTGATGACGGGGCAAAATAGGGAGTTGTGTATGTTATTTTTGTATATCGTTGATTGCGGTCCCCAACATTTACTTTGCATATTTGTCTTTTTTTTATTTTGTTCTTTGTGATATGTATCCATGTGTTATGTGTACAAGTACAAGTTTTTATAATTTCAAGGACATACAGTTGTTTTGTGTGATCAACTTAATGTTGATTCTATATAAGCGTCATAGTGGCTTGTAGCCCAATTACAAAATGAGAAATGAAGGTTTTGGTTGGTGGTGGTATAGGTCCTGGTGGATGTTCAATTTTTTTTTTTTTAGGGTTAAGGATACGTAAGTAGATAGTCGAGGTTTTGTTTTTAAAAACATTCAGGATAAATTAGATTTAATCAATAGTTCCAACTCTCAGTGGGACAGGACACTGCAAATTGAGATGACAAAAGCTACATATAAACGGGGCCAAACATGAAGTAAGCGAAGAAATTTTGTATGGCGTTCTTATACTCGCATATACAGCAGTTGGTGGCCGTTACTGATTGAATTTGGAAAGGCGCCAACAAAATGGTATATAATATGCGTCATAAATTTACAGTTTTTACATTTACTTGCCATGACCGTTATTTTTTTGTAAAATATGATTTGTCTTCTTTTTTTTTTGGTGATAGCTATGAATCATTTAGACGCATGTTTTGTCATTTTGTTTGAACAACATTTTCATGCTAATGAATTGAAAATATTTCTCTTCCCCGAATTTAGGTTAAAAGAGTGTGGAAAATTAGGATAATAGCCTTCAGTAGGTTTGTTTTTAAGTAGATTGAATTTTTAAAGTTTTTGCGATTTTCAGATCTTTTTAAGGCATTAACTAGGTATCTACATTAGGTAAAATTTGAATGTGTAAGTAGAAAAACATTCAACACTCCGAAATAGGGTTTCAGTTATCAAAATTTCAAATTTTAATAAGAGTTTTTTAATCAACTTTAACATTACAACAAGCACCAATCAACAAAGCTAGTTTCATCAAACTGTTTATCATTATATGCGTCTATGCGTCCTTGCGTCTATGCGTCTTTATCGTCACGACTCAAAAACTATTTATTTTTTTTTAATAGTATTATGTATAAATAATATTTTTGAACATAAGTCCAAATAGCGATATAATGAGTTGGAAACTTCTATTATTAAATATTTCTTTTGAGACATAACAAATAAAGTGCCCAACTCGGTCGCACGTACTTCTGTTCTTATGTTCAAAAGACATTTATGAGAATTTTTTTTTAAACATGAAATTCGATAGTGAAATTCAATTAAACAAGTTTTTAAATAGTTTGAAGTGAAAAAATGGAAAATGCATGAAAAAATAGTTTAAGATCGTCAGAGCGGTTTCTTTAAAAAAAAAAAGATTTTTCTGAAAAACCCATTAATTTTTTTTAATTTTGGCACACAATTCTTACTGTTCTCAGGAAAATAAAAGTCAAAAAATATTGCTTCCTTCAATTTTTGGAAAAAAAAATGTACATACATACTTTCAAAAAATTCCTACAAAGAAATGTGTGGTAAGATCGGTTATTTTCGATTTCAGATGGTCAATAAATGCTGCAAATCAAATTTAGCTTGAGCAGAAAAGGCAATTTTATAAAAAATAAAATGCATGACTCGATCGCACTTAATTGCTCATCTGTTCAAGATACTGAGGGCTTAAGAATATTATATGTAAGGACATGGATACTACGAGAGAAAAATGTTAATGAGTATGAAATATGATCTTTAAATTAGCTAAAACAACTTCTTTGAGAATTGGAAATGAAAAAAGAAAACCATCTTAGTTCTTGATTGAATATGATTGTATGAAAAAAAAATTAAATCGTTGAAGAGGTTTCTTAAAAAAAATATTTGTTTGTAAAAAATTCTCAAAACATTTTAAAGGAAAACTTATGTGCATATAAAAATAAAATTGGGAACATAATTGCCAACATGTTTCTGAGATATTGAATTTTCAAAAAAAAAAAAAAAACAATGAAACACTTTTTAAAAATTAAAAAAAAAAAATGAAAATTTTGATATGCAATTTTTCTTAATCTTGTTTGAAATTTTTAAACATATACAAAATTAATCGAAATCTATTCAGCTAATAATGGAAAATTAAAAATTAAAATCTTATAATTTTTGGTAGTACATATACCACACTAATTTGAGCATTACGAAAAAGTCTAATAAAAATTGTAGGAGCCGTTGGAAAAAAAATTGCCGTTCTTAACACTTGTATGGAAGGTACCGTAGTTTTTTCATAAAATAAAAAAAATTCAAAATATTTCAAAAAGTGTGAAAAGCTGTTAAATACCACACTTTATTAAAATTGGGCACTTAGTTTCCAAAATATTTTATTTTCAAAAAGCAAATTTTTGATATTTTTTTAAATATTCCAAAAATATTTTTTTCAAAATTTTGGTAATAACAACTATTTATATTGCTTAGAATGGTCGGTGTGAAAATAACTGAAATCAAAATTACCGTTTGGAAGAAACACGAAAATAAAAAAATGTTTCTTTGTGGAGTACCTACCATTAATAACCATTTTTTGAAAAATGGTTCGAATCCCATTTGTTGTCTGTTTGTCTGTTCATCTACAGCCTAAAGGGTCCGATAAATTTTCTTCAAACTTGGTACAAAGTGGTTTTTGGTGATTATGCCCGCAAATTTTTTTAATTTTTTTAGAATCGTAAATAACGGTTCCTGACACAATTTTTTGTAGCAATTTTACATAATCGTATTTTTCTCAAAAACGTCTCTTAATTTTTTCTTAAAAAAATTCAATATATTACTTTTTGCAAAGGTCTCCCTTGGGTGGTGGAAAACCATTTTTAAAAAAATTAATGTTAACCATTTTTTTTAATTTTCGATTTTCTTCAAAACAGTATAACTGATTTCAATTACTTTTTCTTATACAGAGGCTTCCAAGAAATATAAATATTTGTATGTACGAGTACTTTAGAAAAAATTGTTTTATTGAATATTAGAAAATATTTTTTTTTTAAATTAAATACTTCGAAAATGATATGATTATTTTTTTTTTTTTTGAAACTCAATACTCAATACTAAATTATAAAATTTACACTAAGCAACTATTAAAAGTACCTGTCATAGAAAGTGTTTTTGATTTTGAATTTTTTCAATATTGGCCTAATGGATTTAGAAAAAGTTTTGTATAGATAAATTTTAGATAGGATAAAATAATATTCCGTATCAAAATTTTCAAAAACAAAGTTTTTGAAATTTTAAAAAAAGTTTCAATTTTTTTTTTTTTTTAATTCGATATTTAAAAAACGGATTGAGTATTTTTTTCAAAATTTTAATTTTATATGCACATAAATAAATAAGATTTGCATACGAAAAATTTTGATTAATAATGTTTGATGAATTTTATATATAAAAAATTGTTTTTAAGAAAACCACTCTAACGACTTAAAATGTTTGCTGTCCATACAATTGTATTCAATACAAAATTAAGATGGCGTTCTTTTTTTCATTTCAAACTCTCAACGAAGTTTTTCTAGCTAATTCAAATATCGTATTACAAGCATTTAAACAATTTTCTCTCATATTTTCATGTCTTTACGTATAATTTTCTTAAACCCTCAGCGCCCTGAACATAAGAGCAAGTATGAATGCATAGTGTCTATATATCGCAACTAAAATATACTTAAAATGAAAAAAATCAACATCAATTTTTGCTGTCTGTAAAGTCAGAAATCCATCCTAGTGGTATATTTTCAAAATAAGTTACTAAACATTTTCGCCAAAAATTGTTTTCAAATTTTGAAAATAAAATTGAAAAGATTATGTTTTGCAATCAATTTTACAATTACAATTAAAATTTTCTCAAAGACTTGAAGACGGTATTATAATTAATGGTTTTTAGAATTAGACAAAAATTAGTAAGAGTATTAAAAAATTAAAGCCAAATAAATATTAAAATGCTTGAAAAAAAAGTCAATATTTTTTGTTTATTTTTTTTTTTTTTTTTGAAAAATTTTGAGTTTTTAAACCATTTTTGCAAATCATTAGAATAACTTCATTTAGAAATAACCCATAAGAATGGCTTTTAGGCTTTACAAAAAGCCACACGAAAATATTGGATGTGTTGCCGCTGTTCTCTTATATTTATATTTGTTTTCATTCTTAGTAGGTTATTTGTTATAAAATTGCTAAAATTTTAAACGATTTTTATTCACAATTTCACCATCTTGTTGGGCGGAAAAGACCCCTCTTTCGTACCATTTTTTTCTTGTCTTGATGCAACCTACATGAGAAAACATTCTGTTTTTACATGAAAAAAGAAGTTGTTTTATGAATTTAATTAATGAGTTTAATGCTTTTAACATTTATCTTTCATAATTTCAATGCCTCTGGAACATAAGGGCAAATACATGTAGGACCTAGTTGTGCATTGTATTTTTCATTAAATATCGATACTCTTACAATAACAAATTCCGTAAAGTTCGATTCGCTTTTAATAATAATCCTCTTTTTTTAATTGTGACATTGTAATAAAAACTGTTGATTTCAAAGAGAGCACAATTTACATTTTTTTTTTTTCACCAGGAATTACCATCAAACTGAAAATGACACACGTTGAATTCATTATTGATTTAAAATTTAATCATTTAAAAATATGGTCAACAACAAAGCTATTACAATTAGAATATGTTGTTTTAAAAAAATGGTTTAAAACAAACTATGTTTTCATTAAAAAAGTTATTATTTTTATTTCTGAAAGTTTTACTTAAAAGTTTTGCTTACTAAAGTATAAGCTTTATTTTCATATAATTTTTGTGTTAAATATTTATTAAACTAAGAGCTTTGTGAACTTTTGAACTTTATGAACTTTTAACTAAAGCAAAAAATAATCATATCGAATGAAGCTTTTTTTTAGGTTTACATAAACTAAAAAAGTTTTAAATATTCTTCTGAACTCATATTAAGTAAGTTAAAATTTTTAAATTGTAGTTTTACATACCTAAATTTGTATATTGACTTTATCAGAAATTGAAAAATGTGAAAATCAGCTAATTGAAATCTATAAGTAAAAATTTTTGATGCAATCAAAAATTTGACTCTGTGTTTATGTTAGTACTCCAATTATAAAATGTGTTCAAAATGAGCCTCAATAAAAAATCTATTTAAGGTTTATTATAAAGACATTTTTATTTTTAATAAAAATATATAAATAAAGTAGCTACTTTATTTTAAAAAAACTAATATATTTAATTTATTAATATTATTAATCTAACTAATTTTACAAAAATCACATATGTACATATGTATATTTTATTACGAATATTCCAAAAAGGCAATGTTTTTCCGATAATAAAGAGTTTTTTTTTAGACGTGTGGTTTTTAATCTGGCAATGCTTTTTTCGGAGTTGGTGTTTTTTGACAGCTGTCACTTGGTTTACTTATTCCTGACTTATTCTTGAACAACGTTTGCAGATCGTTTATTAATAAAATATTGGTCCCGTTCGCGCGACGAAAACGACAGCCAACGAAACAATCAATTTATGTAAGGAAACTTTTGGTGAGTGTATTATCTCGCGTCGTGGGTCTGCGACGTGGAGTTCACTGGTTTGTTTTTAGGTAATGTAAAGTTAATCATCTACGCAGATAAGCACGGGACGATTGACGCCTTGAAAGAGAATATTCTGCGCATTATTGCTGACATACGGCCTCAATTGCTGCAAAAACAGGTCGAAAATTGGGCCTCTCAGCTGGAACTTATTCGAGCCAGCCTCAGCGGTTACTTGCCCGAACATGGCAGTCCCTTATCTGTGTAAATAAATAAATAAATTAAAATAAATTTGGTGGCGCAACAGCGCAACAGGGGACCTTAAATTTTTTGCCGAGTCTGAACGGCTAGATAAGAAACATTTTTATTCCTGACAAGTATACTCTTGAAGGATTTGTTAGTTCCTTGGAAGAGGCAGTACTTCTTTAAAAAATGTCTGTTTTTAGGTGGCAGCGGCTGGGAATCGAACCCAGAGCCATCATGCCACGAGGTACTTATCTCTATATTAAATCTAAATTCTTGGCCATAACATTAAATTATGCATTTTATTTCTTCTTGAAAAGCACACGTATGAAAAAACACCCTTTACAAAAGAATATTATAAATAAAATATCTTTAGAACACATTTCTTGCAAATAAACCGTATTATTCAAAAAACAAGTCAAATTTAAAAAAGATTAGTCTTTGGAGCCCAGTGGTAACACTGAATTTTGTAGTTTTCGATATAATAAATAAAGAAAATATTTCGATTAAACTTAAAGTTTCTAAAATATTCATATTCAACAAACTGTGATACTAATAATTAAACATAACAATTTGATTAAAAAAAAATGTATTTATTGAAGGCAAAATTCACATTTTGTTTATTAAAAAAAATAGCTTTGTTCCACTATAAGACTATATTCATGTTTTTATTGCCTAGAGCTTGGAGTAATCAATACGAGTATGTTGTCTGATATTGTTTTATGTATTTTCCTACACTGAACGATTGATTGGTAAGATTTAATTTATATCGATGTACTGTACATTCATAAATATTAAAATTTAGTTTTGAAAACAATCAAAAATAGAAGTGTATTGTATGAAGCATCACAAATAAGTATATTGAATTTTTAGTCAAATAAAAAAGTAGTTAGAAAAGCTATCTGAAGCTATTTTGCAAAACTTTTTGACAATTTATTTCCGAGCTTTCATTGGTGGTGTTGTTACGTGCTATGTTGTTCTTTAAGCAAATATGTATACCCTGTTTCTAGAACTGTTATAAAAAGTTTCATATTTGTAACAGTTTGCAAGTGCAAGTGCTAATTTTTAAAATATGTTGCAAAGAAATAAATAAATAATGAATTGTTAATCAAATGGAAAGGTATACGTAGGTATCATTACAACAATTAAAAAAACTTTTGATTATTTTTAATGGATCGAACAACAAAAAACTTATCACGCATTTAGATAAACCCTACGTTAAACATCAAATATGAGTTGATCTGTGTAGCTAGGTATATACTAATAATAATAAAATTTAACAAGTCTTTTACTATCAAGCACTCTATTACAACTTCTACTACAATCGTTGTCAAATGCTGTTGAAATGAATTTATTTCCGTTAATTTGAAAAATTAATTTACTTTCATTTTATTTAATAAAAACAACATATACGAGTAGATGAGCTCTGACGATCAAGATTAATTAAATATGAGTTTTAGCTTTAAACAATTTAATATGATGTTTTGTGTTTAGCTGACTATTAAATGATTTTATTGGTATCGTACGGTTGGTTCATTATTAAGACCGTACCAAAATTTCAAAGTGATCTTGTTGCGAGGTAAAAAGTGAAGATCCCAATAGTTTGAAATAAAGAAAGCAGAATGCAGAAGTCTTTACAGTATGAGAGTTTATTAGCAAGTGACTAAGCAAAAAAGTAATACATATTATAAAGTTAAATAGTTGAATATTTATGTTGAATTTAACGAAGGAACTTTATGTGTTAGTTTAACTTTTCAACAGTCCCTCTCAACAAAAATATTCTTTAAAACAAAAGAAGAATTACATTTAAAAAATAATTAATCAAATACATAAGCCCATGGCTTCAGTGAATTTCACATGTTTAATTTTTGGCAAATTTTTAGTTTGAATGTCGGCTACCATGTCGCTCGTAGGAATATACCTCAGCTCGATCTCATCGTTTTTAATGGCTTCTCGTACATGATGATATTTAATATCGATGTGCTTGCTGCGTGCATGGTGCACTGGGTTTTTGGCAAGATGTTGTGCACTGATGTTATCGCCATTCAAAACAATAGGTAGATTGTCTTCGTAGAGTCCAGTTTCATTAAGCAACCTCCGTAGATATATTGCTTCTTTAGCTGCGGCTGAAAGGGCGATATATTCGGCCTCGGTACTGCTGAGCGCCACGCAAGACTGTTTCTTGGACTCCCAAGAGAAAACGCTGCCAGCCAAAAAGAAAGTGTATCCAGTATAAGATTTGCGGTCAAGGGAATTACCACCCCAGTCGGCATCGACAAAACCTTGAATACGACTTCCCTGTGAACGATAATATAATTTTAAATTAATTGTTTTTGACAAGTACCGTAATATGTGTTTGGCTGCAGCTTCATGTTCAGCGTGTGGATTTGTGTTTCTCTGAGCTAATTTGCATACTGAATGCATTATATCGGGACGCGTTGAAAGTGCTAGGTACATCAATGATCCTATGAGGGATTGATATGCAGTAGGGTCAACCTTCCTACAGTTGTCGTCATCACATTTTACTTGCAAACCAGCATCAAGTGGAGTTGCAACGGGGCGACAGTTTTCCATATTGTACTGCCTCAATAGATCTTTCACATATTGCTTATGTCCAACAGAAATCGCACCAGTTTCTCCTTCTCGTTCAAACTCCATTCCAAGAAAATGTTGAAGTGGACCCTTATCCACTAAATCGAAGTTATCAGCTAGACTAACTTTGATGTCATCGAGTTCTTCTTGATTTGTACTGGCTAGAATCAAATCGTCGACGTATACCGCAATTAAATTAAAATTACCTTCGCTATTTCTCCTGTACAAACATGGCTCACTTTCACATGGTGTAAATCCAATTTGTCGCAAAACATTGTCAAGCTTGGTATTCCAGGCCCGACCAGACTGCTTCAGCCCGTAAATCGCTTTGTTGAGTTTGAGCACACGTTCAGGAAATTTCGAATCCACAAAGCATTCGGGTTGCTTCATGAACACCTCATCGTCCAGTTCACTGTTGAGGTAAGCGGTGGACACATCCATCTGATGCAGTATCATTCGATGCTCAGCTGCCAACGCAATTAACATCCGAATGGTTGCATACCGAACGACCGGCGAAAAAGTTTCATCGAAGTTTACTCCGAACTGCTGGCTGCAGCCTTTGGCCACGAGCCTCGATTTAAAACGTTCGACACTTCCATCGATTGTCCTCTTTATATTGAAAACCCATCGACATCCGATGGCTTTTTTTCCAGTTGGCAAATCAATTTGAGTCCACGTTTTATTTGACATCAGGGCTGCATACTCCTTCTCCATCGCTTCCCTCCATTCGTTAGAATGAGTGCCTGATAAAGCTTCTTGTGGATTTTCTGGAATTTTAATAAAATCTTTCATTACATTTAATGTGTTATACTGTTTTTGTGGCCGTCCAGGTTTTCCATTTCGAATTAACTTTGGCCGTCCTGGTCCAATTTTAACTTCGCTGTCGTCTTTCAGTTCTTCAAACTGCTTATTTGATGTGGTGGTGGCGGTGGCGTTGGAATCGTTGTTACTGTTGACGGCGGCGGCGGCGGCGGTGGTGACGGTTTGTGTCTCGACATTGGTGGTGGTGACTTTCGTATCGATGTTGGTGGTGGCGGCGGTGGTGCTTTCAGGTTTGATTGTGGCTTCTTCAATTCTTTCTTCTGGTGACAAAACATCAGTATCTAAAAAGACAAAATCATTTAATTCGCTGCTTTTAAGTTTGGCTAGGCTAATCTCATCAAAAATAACATCTCTCCTTTCAACGACTTTACGAGAAACTGGATCGAACAAACGATACGCTTTAGAGGTTAATGAATATCCAACCATGATATACTCTTTGCCTTTGGGACGAAATTTACCATAATGATTTTTATTTAAAGCCACAGCTGGACACCCAAATATTTTTAAATGGTGAACCTTTGGTTTTCTGCCAGTCCATATTTCGTGTGGCGTCATGTCAACTAGTGTTTTTGTTGGAGACATATTTCTCAAGTAGGCTGCTGTTGCTACTGCTTCAGCCCATAGCGATTCATCGAGGTTTGCATGAAGTAGTATGCTCCTTGCCATTTCCACCAGCGTACGGTTTGCGCGTTCAGCGACGCCATTTTGTTGAGGAGTGTGCACCACTGCAAGCTGCCTTTGAATTCCATGCTCATCTAAAAAATTATTAAAATTGTTATTTATATATTCCGTTCCATTGTCGCTTCTTAAGGTTTTAATTTTCATGTTGGTTTGGCACTCCACCATAGCTTTAAACAACTTGAATTTCTCAAAAACCTCACCTTTGGACTTCATAAAATAAATGAATATATGTCTCGACATGTCGTCGATAAATGTAACAAAGTATCGGGAACCTCCAATCGAAACTTTGTTAATTGGGCCACATACATCCGTATGGATTATATCCAATAATTTTTTCGAGCGCGTCTGGCTAGCTTGAGGGAACGGGCGAGCACAAATTTTGCTTTTCATGCAAACTTTACAATTTATTTCTTTTGGCACATTCGCGAACGTCATTCCACAAACTAATTTTTTTTCCGATAATTCTTGAAGAGAAGAAAAATTAAGGTGGCCGTACCTGTTGTGCCATTTCACGAAATTATCAAAACTTGAACTTGATGAATAAAAGCACGAATCGATTGAATTTTTAAAAACAAACAAATTGCAGTATTTTTCAGCTTTAAGAACAACTGTACCACGACTATCTTTAATAACTGCTTCTGCTTTGTCGAAAACCACCGTAAGTCCGTTATCCACCGCTTTGCTAACTGACATAAAATTTCCATACAAACCGGGAACATAGAGAACGTCTCTCAAAGTTATGTTGCACATAGCTGTTTTGATGATGACGTCACCTCTACCCGTTGCTTCGATGTAGTTATTACCCGCTAACTGAATTCTCTCAATGCACTTGTCATCCATTTTGCTAAATAAATTTCGATCACTGCACATATGTGAAGTGGCTCCGCTGTCGATACACCAGCTGGAAGGGGAAAGTACATGCGAGTCTGTAGCAGAAAGAAGAGAATATGAAAATGATTGATTTTGTTGTTTTTTCGGTGCTTTGCATTTTGAAGCTAAATGACCTCTATTGCCACAGTTATAGCACTTGCCAAAATTTTTTCTATTTCTCTTCGCGTTGTTATTCTTACTTTCGTTGAACTCTTTGGTATTTTCTCGCGCTATAAATGCTTGCTGACTACCTGATGCAGCCTCGTTCAAATGATTATCCCGCTGACCCCTCCGGTTGGCCTCTTCTACAATTTTTATTTTGAGACTACTCATGGAAGGCAATGTGTCTCGAGTCTCCATCGCAACCACAAAACTTTCAAATGATTTTGGCAAACTAGATAAAAGAATAATTACCAACAGTTCCTCATTTATACAAACGGTTATCTCCGACAACTTTTCCACGATGCTGAAAAAAGAATTTATGTGTTGTGGTGCATTGTCACTGTCAGACATACTGAGCTGCAACAATTGTTTGAAGAGTGATACCTTTCTTGCAGGTCCAGATGGTTGATAGACTTGTCGTAAGTTTGTCCAGGCGTCTTTGGCTGTCTTTGAATGCTTTATATGAATTATTTGAGATGGCTTTACACACAGCATTATTGAAGCCAATGCCTTCTCATTTTGCATGTCCCATTTCAGTCCATCCTCCGCCGACATTGTCTCAGTCTTAATAATTTTTCCGCTCACTATTGGCCATTGTTCCGAATGTATAAGAACGCTCTGCATTTGGACACACCAGGAATCGTAATTGCTGTTGTCCAGCTTTTCTATTTGATATAGAGACGAACTCATTTTAAATAGATTAATATATTATACCTTCTGATTTCAAAATGGGTTCTGGGCCCATAACCTGTTGCGAGGTAAAAAGTGAAGATCCCAATAGTTTGAAATAAAGAAAGCAGAATGCAGAAGTCTTTACAGTATGAGAGTTTATTAGCAAGTGACTAAGCAAAAAAGTAATACATATTATAAAGTTAAATAGTTGAATATTTATGTTGAATTTAACGAAGGAACTTTATGTGTTAGTTTAACTTTTCAACAGATCTTTTGATTTGATTTTGGAAAAGTCTAATGACATTTCTGTGAAGGTAAAAACAGACTTATAATACCTGGCACAGGCTACATGGATCAGTTCTTGATTTGTGCAGCTGTGGTAAAGTGATAATTTTTTTCACAACTTCACTCGTAGTGCGATTCAGTTTGTCAAAAATTGAACAGAAATCTTCGAAATTCGAAACTCATTTTTATCACAGCCAAATACAAATGTGTAAAAATCTGTGACGATGAAGAAAAATAAATTTGTCAAAAATGTACCTACATAATTTTGAAGAGAAGGTTACAAGATCTCAGCTCCCTGGACAGAATGGAGACGGAGCCGCAACTGGAATAGCTGTCAATATGTTGAATACAGACATAATCCAATGATACGAGCACAAACACAGTTACAGGCGGAGCTGCAGACTTAGCTAGACAAATTGGTAAACTTTTAACTTTTGCATGCAGCTTTTTTGACGTTTCATAATTGTGGGCGCAACCAAGTGACTACATGGGGGTTGAAACTCTCTTTTCAACCTCTTTCTAATCTCTGATAAAGATGCAAAGTAATTTTCGCTTCCATTTGATCACAATCCATCTTTATTTTTGTATTTATTTTTATTTTTGTGTTGAATTAAATTCGCACAGCTGACGTCAAATGAGTAAAAAAAATCACGTGAGACATTTTCTTACAGCTATTCTAGCTGCAGCTGCAGTAATCTATTCTATTAAGGCAGTTATGTGAAAAGTATTTCAATTTAAATGAATGAACGAACAAGTGCAGTACTGTAGTTTAATAACGGGTGATTTTTTAGCTGGTTTGGTTTTGGCAACACTGGTTTTGACAGCTGACGTGTGTTTAGTACCTTGTGTCACTGTCAAACAGCTTCAGTTTGGTTTGCAATTTAACCATGGATCGTCTTACAAATGAACAACGCTTGCAAATTATTGAATTTTACTATCAAAATTCGTGCTCGGTTCGAAATGTTCATCGCGCGCTGCTTCCATTTTATAATCGGCATTCTCGACCTTCTGAGTAGTCTATTCGGAAGATTGTGACCAAATTTCGAACCAAATTTACTTTGTTGGACATTAAACCACCAACACGCCGTTTACGTACTGTGCGTAGTGAAGAAAATATTGCGGCCGTATCAGCTAGTGTGACAGAAGACCGCGAAATGTCGATTCGGCGCCGTTCCCAGCAGTTAGGCCTTTGTTACAGCACGACCTACCACAACGCCGAATTTTTGGTGAATGGGCTCTTGGAAGGCTGGCCGAGGATCCGCTTTTTTATCGAAAAATTGTGTTCAGCGATGAGGCTGATTTTTGGTTGAATGGGTACGTAAATAAGCATAATTGCCGCATTTGGAGTGAAGATCAGCCAGAAGCATTGCAACAGCTACCAATGCATCCCGAAAAAGCCACTGTTTGGTGCGGTTTATGGGCCGGCGGCATTATTGGGCCATATTTCTTCAAAGATGATGCGAATCGCAGCGTTACTGTCAATGGTGAACGCTACCGAGCGATGATAACAAACTTTTTTTTGCCCGAAATGGAAGTTCTTGACTTGCATGATATGTGGTTTCAACAAGACGGTGCCACATGCCACACAGCACGCGAAACAATGGCGCAATTGCGAGGCGAGTTTGGTGAACAGTTAATTTCACGTTTCGGGCCGGTCAATTGGCCGCCTAGATCGTGCGATTTGACACCATTAGATTATTTTTTGTGGGGGTATGTCAAGGCTAATGTCTATAGGGACAAGCCCGCTTCGATTGACGCACTGGAAGCTAACATCCATGCATTCATTCGTGGGATACCGGCCGATATGTGTGAAAAAGTATGCCAAAATTGGACTCAGCGGATGGGCTACCTGAGATGTAGCCACGGTCAACATTTGCATGAAATTATCTTTAAACATTAAATTGCAAGGTTCAAACTATCGATTCAAATAAATATTTCATTCATGTTTTCGAATTTTTTGTGTTTTTTTTTTTTTAAGTTCTAAACCTCTTAAAAAATCACCCATTATAAGTAAATCCAACACAGCTTTCTATTATCTAATATTCCTTTTAAAGGAACAATTAAGTGCAAGGTTTTTATTATTGAATATGTTTGTTTGGCCATAAGTATTTATGCTTAAAACCGAAAATACAACTAAATTCACCCATGCCCTTTTTTGAGAGAATTTGTCACACTGGACATTTTCAATATTTTTTGTATAACTCGGAAACTAAGCCGAATTTGACAATTTTACACTGCAAACTTTTTGTTCAAAATTAATTTTTCTATCGATGTGGGTGGTTTAAAAAATTTGTAAGAAATTGCAACAGGTTAATTTAGTAAATCCCAACATAAAATAAATCAAAAAAAATTTTTTTTCAAAAACTTTCTTCTCAAAAACGGCTCACCAACTTTCTTAAAAATAATTTCATACATTTTTATCAGTAACAGCTACCTTTGGATTAAAAATATTTTTCAAAAAATGGTACGGGAAGAACAATTTTTTTATTTTCTTCATTCTCTTCAAAACGGTTATTCTGAATCCAATTATTTTTTATACAAAAGCTTCTTAATAATGTAATTATTAGGGTGGACCTCAATTGTTATTTTTTTTTAATTTCGTGATGGAAAGGCATCAAATGGCTCTATATGAAAAAAAAATTTCCTAATTTTTTCAGATTTTTATTTCACCCCCCAGGTCTTCCTATTTTAACATTAAGGTATTAATTATGGGGTTATTCTCCGATTTTTTTTTTTTTTGCTTTTTATTAATTTTGTCCCCAAAAATGTTAACAAGATTTTTTAAAAAATTCAATTTTGAACAAAATGTTTTACAAATTGATTTCTAAAAATCGACTTAGGTTTCGAGTTATACCAAACATATTGAAAAATGGCCAGTTAGATGAACAATTTCTTAGGAACGCATAGGTGAATTTAGTAACATTTTCGGCTTTAAGCATACTTCTAGGCTATATACATAATGTAGTTAATCGAATAATAAAAATCCTTGCATGTAATTGTCTTAATATTTTTAAAAACACACCTTTTCTCTCTGATAAGTATTTATTGAAGACTCTTACTATAACTTTTCGTTAGCCACATTGAACGTTTGATCCAGCTTCAACGTTTAATAGAGGTAGGTACATATATTTCAAAAATAAAAACTGCAATTTTGTTCAGTCCCCAAAAATTACAGTTCAATATCGACAGTATTTTAAACTGATAATTATTTGTATATAAAGGAAAATACCAGAAAATTATCTATTTGGCAGCACTAAAAGTGCACAGACAATCCACAAAAATAGATAGAAACACATCGAAATTTGCAATAAACAAATCATTTCCAATCTACATATTTTTCCACTCAAATGTTGCTGAAACATTTTTAAATGCAATATGATTCATTTAGCTATATCATTATGATGATGTTGAATAATGAAGGTATATATAAAAAAATCACATTTACTACTAATTTAATCTAAGACGTTTATGAATTAATTCATTGTTTTAGGATTGAATAATATTAATAGAAAAATTATTCAAAGATCAAAGTGCAAGCAATGATTCATGATGATTACTCTATCATGGGATATTGTTGCATATATAGATTTTCCATTTTTCCCTTCCCTTTTTTTCCATTTTTGCAATTCATTTATTTTTTTTTTGGCACGTTCATTTTAAGTGCATGTGTACTCAAAATGCACTCGGCAGCACGGTACACATCTGACGGATGTCTTATTTCGTTTCCCTTTTCTATTCTCTCAGTGCGCAAGCACTGGGAATGGGTAAAAGTGAATGAACTGTCGGATAGGTTTTACAGCAGCTGGCATGGCCTCGCCTGGCACGGGCACCATAGCACCACAAGTAAATCCAATAAATAGAACTGAAGCTGATTACTTAACATTTTCCTAAAAAAAAAATGAATAAAATTTGTTCTTTCTCTTGGTGCGGCAGGTCAGGTAGGTAGTTTTGTTTTGATATTTTTTTTTTTTATCTTTTGATATGTGTAGGTATGTATATTTGCTAAGCCAATAATAACAAATAAATTATTTAAAAAGAAGCAAATGGCTTCCGCTTGATATTTATTTGAACTAAGAAAATCGGGTGTTGATTCAAATTAGGACATATTTGCCATGTGCCAATCGATATCGATATTTATTTACATAGACAACATTGATAGGTTATTTGTTTGGTTGTGCATTGGTGAGTTTATATTTTTAAATGGGATTCAATAAAAATACAGTTTACAGACAGATTAGGTTGGTGCCCACCTATTTGTTGGCGTGAAGTATTTCCGGTTTTGCAATAATAATTAAAATGGAAAATATATCATTTCCCGTCATGCGTCCTAAAATCGCTTGATCATCTCGAAAACCACTCTAAAGATTTTAATAAAAATGTAAATTAGCTGCACAAAAAATTCTCATCCTCATTAATCGCTTTTATTTATTAGTTTATTTAGTTCTGATGAATTCTATTCTAGAGAGCATTTCATATAGGCATAAATATTCAAACATTTTGGTGCAGATAGTATCACAATTTTTATTTGTGCGCTCAAGTCGTAGTTTTAAGCCCGAGGGTTGTAAAGTCTTTACACATAAAACTGACAGACTCATCTCCGTTTCATGGAATTGCTTAGTGATAAATGAGGTTGTCGCACCACATTATCCGGATTAAAATTGAACATCGGTCCACTTTTGCTATGATACGTAGGTTTAATACTGTTATGTAAAATTCATCATTGACTAAACACACGCTATGGTCCTATCCTAGATACCTACCGTGTAGAATGTAGAAACCGTATCAGTATTAGTGATACAACCAGCAACCACCACATCACACAGCTGTATGCCCTCGTAGGTAGAGAAGACACTAATCCCAATTCCCATTGTTATTCATTCAGATGTTGAAAGTATTAAGTGGAGGGTGAATCCAAACGAGACACTGCTCGCCCCTAATAGGTGATTGCACTTAATTCGTCCGTTCAATATAAAATAGCACCCAGTTGGAATTTGCATGCATGGCATTCGAATAATAATTCAGTTTTGCCTTCGACGGGTATTGAGCGTTGACCTCATAAATTTAAGATGAAAATGAGAAGTGATGGCGAAACTGCATTTGAAAGGAGTAGGTGTGCAAAAAACTAAATGAGGAACAAAATGCTTGATTGTGCTTCAAGAATTCAAATAAATTGTTGAGGAATTTCGTATTAGAAGTATTGAAGCTTGTAAGTAAAAAATAGCTTATAGACTTTTTTGATATTATTCTATGAAACGAAATGATACTCGTACTATTACAAGGAAATGAGTCACAAGGAATTGTGTGGGAAAATAGAGTTACATATTTATGTGTCATTAAGGAAAAGGTAATACCTACATAAACTGATATTGCTTGAATTTAATGCTTATTTAAAGTCAAAATATTGTAAAGTGTCAACAATTTATTATTTAAGAAAAGCACCTTACAATCAGGATTGCCATGTCTTGAACAAGTTCGATAGCCTAATTTAGAAATTTGTGTAGCCCAAAATTGGAGTCGAAAAAGTAGCCCAAATAGTAGCCCAATAACAATAAAAGAAATGTTCTTTTAACTTTTTTCACAATTCATTTAAAAAAAAAAAACGCAAAATAAAATAAATTGTTTGCTCATAAGAGAAAGAAAAGGAAAAATGGAAATTTTGGGAACGACATAGAAACTGAATCTTTTAAATGTGAAGTTTGTTGCGGTTGATTTGAAATGTCAAAACCATTGAGTACCTATCTCCTACTACACGACAATTACTTGGTCTTTGCGTCTGCCTCTTTTTTCGAATTTTCATATCTGATTTTAAAATAAAAAGTGGTACTAAATTGTTCGTTGCTTGCTTATAGGGTATGTTTGGGGGAGAAAAGTGTTTTATTTATGATTTATTTATACGAAAAAAAAACATATCGCCCGAGATTAGATTTGGGCTATTATAGTGTTGGGCTTTCATACTGAAATTGTTGTTCGCAATTTTGTAACAAGATATCCCAATTTCCAATAAATTGTCTAATCTGGCAAGCTTGCTCACAATCGTCTTAGCCTAGTATGCAGATCGAGCTAAAATTCCACTTTTCTCTCCAAACATCAGCTAAAATCCCAGCTAAATATTGACATAATAAAATTGTTGTGGAGAATACACATCACAAAAATAGCTGTTCTGTGAAAAAAAAAATGTATTCAACAATTTCAAAGAATTTAATTTTTATATTGCAAGTGAATTTAATCAACTAAATAGATTTTTCCCTTTGGCGTTGATAAATCATTTGTCCTTGAATATTTCTCGTTCTTAATTTTTATTTTAACAAAGTAAAGCAGACGTAAATCTCACATATATAAGAACCTGTCACAATTTAGCTCGAGAATTAATGTGCCGCACAATTATTTCACGCGCTAAATTTTGACAGATAGGTCCCGTACAGTAAAAAAAAAAATTTGACTTTTTAGCTGGAGCTGAGTACCTCTCGGCTAAAATGCTTTGCTGAATTTAAGCTTGGCCTAATTTTGGAGAGAATTTTGTATGGGAGCGAAATTTTAGCTCGATCTGCGTATTAGGCTTTTAGCTAAAAAAAATTAAAACTTGTACCAACTTTTTTAATAGCTTGAGCTTAAGAAATGGAATACCATCTGAATTCTTGATTAAATATGTGGGGCATTCAATGCCAAATCACCGAGTTTTTGACACTACCCTCTTCGATTTTGTTAATTTTTTAATATGTTGTAGCATATATTGAAAATAACTTGAACACTAACTTTCGATTTTTAAAATTTTTCTGGAAATTTCTTTCAATTAAAAAAATAGGTACATACAAAATTATTTGAAGTAATCACAACCCAGTTATTAACGTTTGAAAATTTTAAATGTCATTTTCAAAAAGTGTAACTCTTCGATTTAAAAAAAAAATCAAAAATTCTTCCCTTTATTACCCAACTTTTAAGCGAAAGTCAATTTGTGACAATAGTATTTTGTTTATTTTATTATTTTTGTTGCTTAAAGATTTGAATTTGCGAGATTTTGATTCGAGAGATCTTAAATTGCAAAATTCTGGTTGAAATTTGAAAGATTTTTCCGTGCGAGATGTAAATGCGAGATTGTTAAAAGCCAATATTTTGTTATTGCGAATTTATGAAAAACAAAGATTTTTAATTTGCGATATTTTGTTATTCGAGTTGGCGAAATTTGAAAAATGTTAACAAACGCATTGAACTATGAACTGCACCACTTTTTGTAAGAAACGTCATTTTTGTGTATAAACAGCGATGTCACCTTACCACGATTTCAATAGACCTAATGCACTCTTTTCGAGTCTACTGCACTTTTATTTTTCGAAAAAGAAAACGATCATTCATAAAATTGCAGTCCACTAAATTTTCAATTCTGTTCTTACAGTTCCTAATAATAATATGCTATTTTTTATATCGTTTGTTCTTTTATTTTCAAAATAAAAGTAAAAATTGGAATATGTAGATCCTCTGTAGGAAAATTTAATATACTGCATATTTGTTTTATAAAACCTACTTGGGAAAATTCTCCAATTAGTGGCAACGCTATGACAGAAACTGACAACCATGATTTTTGACAGTTCTTCTAACTTGTAACACTTCGTGTACACAGAATTTGGTGTAGTAGGAATTCTCAAGTATTCCAACGGAGGAGAAATAATTTGCTCTCTCATTGCGCTCTCTCGGTGCAACTTTTTTGAGTTAGCAAACAAGAATTTGTGACAATATTTGTGGGAATTTGTGAAAATTTGCAAAAAATTTCACTTTAACAAACACAGCTTAAATAACTATCCACGGACAACTAATCGTTTCCTTTATTTTATATCTTCACGAGATCTCGAAACTGTAACAGCAACTCTACTTTTTATGCTTATGTAATTTTCAAGTGGATTAGGTCATATTTTTGGAAAGATTGGATATTTGTAAATTTAAAATGGCATTTTAGATAGAATTTGACAAGTAAATATAAAAAAAAATTGATTTTGCTAAAAAATATGTTTCACCACTTTCAAACATAGATACAGCCTCTATTATTATTATTGTCTTTGACAAAAGAGCAGTCCCAGTGCTAAAAATAAATAGGAAACATTTTCCCTACACTATATGTTTGGAAAAAAATGAGAAAATTGCTTAACTTAATTCTGTTAATAATAAAAAGTTGATTTGGAAAATGAAATAAAAAAATATTTCTTACTCTGACAGAATTTTGACCCCAACCCTAGTAAACCAATGTTATTTTAGCACATCGAGATCGTTTTATCAAAATTGTAGATGTCATTTCTAAGAAAAATTGAATAAAAAAGATAGTATAAAAGTAAAATATTTTCTTAAAATATTTCAAAACATTGCTCTATGAATTGAAATTAATGAGCTAATTGGTTTTGTTTTCATAATAGACTGAGAGCCAACGACATAAAAAGTCATGTCATTTGCATTGTCATTATTGAAACAGTAACCGTTTGTCTGCCTACCTGAGCACGTGCCAAACACGTGTAAAATTTGACGGAAAATTTGTACAACGATTTATTTTAATGCCTTTTGGTCGGAGGGAAAAAGTGTGAACACATTAAATGTTCAGCTTGCAATTTTAAACAATTATTGTTGTCTTAGGTCAAACTTTCTATAGTCCCTAAGAAAATAGATAGGTGCAAAGTTTCCAAACATTACTTGACATTACTTGTTTACCTGAGTAATTTTTTGGAAAATTTGCCACTTTATATAGGACTTGCTACAGAGAGGTAGACCTAAGGCAACATTTGCTTAAAATAAATTTACAAAAGCAAGAAATATAATTAATATTAAAATGCCAAAAACAGTGTGCTTGGCATAAGATAGTTCAAAACTCCAGAGCGTGTAGGTTGGGTCAGGTGAAGGAAAATGACAGAATGAAGTTTTCCTTATATTTTCCGTTTTTAATCCCTGGATTCAAATTTAGCCCAGTATTAGAACAGCGGTCTATAACTATTTGCTGAACTCTAAGACAAGAAAAATGAAGCATACTACAAGAAAACAGCTTCAACTTCCTATAACTTACACTGAAAATCAAAGTAAAAGAAAACTGTCAAATTTGAGCCAAGTCTCAAAAGTAATGGTAAAATAGTAACATGAAATTTCCAGGAAGAATTTGAAGAACAGGCCAACCTAAAAGTCGTCGTTTAATAGCAGGCATTCAAATCTTATTTATTTCAGGATGGTTTGAGTTTCATGCATCATGCGGATTGGTGATAAATCTAGTTAGAAGTATCTTCAAATTTTGTATTCGTTTTAAGACGCTTGATTTTAAAGCAAACTTTTTAGATACCGGAAATTTGAATTCAAAATAAACCATTAGCTATGTCAGATATATTAAGTAAGCCCAAAATGCACTTTATAAATTACAAAATCAGTTTTTGGGCAGCCAAACTACAATTTTGGGCATTAAAAGAATTATGATTTTCGGATTTTCGTCCAATAACTTTCAGTCTTATTTTTGCAGAATTTTGAATACTTAAAAAACCGTGAAAGCTTCAAAGTGAGGGTTTTCGCAACAAATAAGCATTTAACTAGTTATAAATTCAGGTTGAAATTAAAAGGTCAATTCTAATTATTTTAGATTCATGCCGCTAACTTTAGGCTTATTTTAGCGGAAAATTGAATAACTCAAAAAGTACTCAAATTTTTATTTGAGCAACAAATCAGCATTTAACTAGCTACAAATTCAAATATCAAAATTTTTTGATTCCGCCATATGATGTCCAGTGTCCACCAAGATAAGTGACAGTATGAGTTTGATTAACAATGATTATAGCTGTGAAAAGATTTGCTCTAAAACTTATGATTTTACCCATTAAATATTACAATTATTCGAAATCTTCTAGAGACTATTTTGTTCTATTAGTAATATAATGCGCTACAATTTAGCTACAATACATACCGACAATAAAATACAATGTAATACACTTTGATAAAAAAAAACTTCAAAGTCCAGCCGCATACTAATGAAAAGGGTACAAAGAGTTTCTTTCTAGATCTTATCATCTGCAAAAAAAAAAACGTTTTCTCATTGGGATACATGCAAGAGCTCTGCAATCAATTACAATTAAAATTACTAATAGCTTGTTCTTAAAGTGTCAGATTTAATCTTTTCTTATATTTTTGTATCAAATGTCAATAAAAAAAAACTACTACTTGATTAACTGTTGGCTTTAATAATACAAATAAAATTATTATCTTTGAATTTTACATTCATTAATGTAAGCAATACTTTCAATATTTATATTTAAAGTTCACATAGAAATTTAAGTACACGAGAACCCTATAATCAGGACCGTATCCAAAGTGTAATAAGGGATCATAAGTTGAACATAATACAACAATTGCTATCATGCTGATTATAAAAAAAAAGATTTAAATAAACTTGGAATATTATTTCTGCAAAAAATAAGAACTCAAAAAAAAAAAATCAAAATAGAAAAAATTTTATGACGACACACATTTCGGATATTTTTGAAAACATAATTTTTGCTAGAATTTATATTTAAGGTACGTTTTTGAAATTTCATCAGGTTTTACTTTTGAATTTCATATCACTTAAAAATTTAGTAAAATATATTTTCCTAATTCTAAACCAAATTAAGTTTGCCCAAATCTAGTACCTTTAACCTACTTATACGAAATATTTTCCTAGCTACGGGATTGTCTGGTCTTATATTTATTTTCTTCTACGATTTATTGCAACACGTGTTTCATTAAAAAAAAATACAAATATTAACAACTCACAAATATTTTATTTTCCTTAAATGAAATCGTGAGAAGAGTGTACATTGAACTTTGAATTTTTGCTTGTTTTTTCTTATTCAACTTGATTTTCAAAACAATTTTTGATTAGATCCCGAAGCTTATGGAGCAAAACTCTCTGAAATCTTTATTCTTTGTTCATTCATAGATGATTTTGTTTTTTTTTTCAATCCACCCTTGATATTGCTTAACTATTGTAGAACTACTATATCAAGGAACAAATTAGGTATACTTTGTTACAAAATAATCAACAATTTGAATGGATTTTATATTTAAAGTATAATTGAGTTTTATGACATTATGTTTAGGTATGACTTGGATACAGCTTTTGGAGACAGGTGAAGGCTACAACTGTGATTAGATTAAGTAGTGGATTTCCGTCTAATAATTCCTTTATTAGGCACCTGTAGTTGAAGGTTTGAAAACAAAAACTTAACTACTTAAAAAATAGATTAAGAAAGTTCTTAAGGTTTTGAGTGTTTTACAATTATTACTTTTTAATGTTTCTGTAGAAAAATTTAAGGTCAAAATATAAAAAGAGGGTGTTATAAAATTTTATCAACATAGTTATTGACCATGTGCGTTTTACAAGTTGCTATAAAAAAAACTATTGTGTGAGAAGTATATACATGTTGGCCTATAAATGGTGTTATTCATTTGTTTTTCGTTTTCATAATAGGTGCTAAGATAAATATTTTTTATATTTAAACAAAATTTTCTAATCTTCTTTAGTTATTCTCATTGTGGTTGGTTGTATTCTGGATACAATCTGAAAAATAAGAAAATATAAGATTAGGTCGGACATATGTATTTACCAACTTATGGTCTTAGTTTAAGTAGAGTACAATTTTGAAGGACCTAATACCTTAATATAGCTAGCTTCTACATACCAATGATAATTTAAATAATTTTTCAAGGTTCTTAACATTTGCGAGGAAGTTAAGAGAATTTATTTAAATTCATCTAAAAAAAATTGAGTTATTTCAGTCTTGCCACAAACTAAACTAAAGAAATCACCTCTTATCATAAAATATACTTCTCAACGTATAGGCTAGTAAATATACATTGACTTCCATAAATGATAAAAATGTTCAGAACTGAAATGGCTTCTTTCACATGTAGTATTTAAGCATTAAGCCTCTGTTTTATTTTGTTTAATCAATAATGTGCAATTTAATAAACAAATTAGAAGTCTTAAGTAATCAGTTGTGTTTGGTTGGTTTTTGTTAACATTTCCTGCATAAATTTCTTACCTGTAAAATATAGGTATCAAAATGGAGTTATAAAGGGTTTTTCAAATGGGACGCTACAAAAGTAAAGCGACAGGGACAGCTAATGACGCCATATTTCTTGCCGTTCTTTTGACATTTCTCTTCAGCCATTTCATGATGGAAACATATTCAAGCCAACAACGAGTCGAAATAATTAAAATTTACCACCGAAATCCGGAGTCAGTGGCCTCAACGTTAAAAGCGCTGCGTTCAATTTATGGTTATCATAATTGTCCTAGCAGATCAACAATTGAGTGTCTAGTGGAAACATTTTAATCTACAGGCACAGTACAAAATTTTTCTGTGCCAGTGAGACAAAAAGTGCCCGTAGTGTCAAGAATATTGCTGCCGCTGCTGAGGCTTCAGTTGCAGAGAGCCCAAATGTGTCTCTTACACGTCGTTCTCAAGAGTCGGGCATCTCTGTGACGTCGTTGTGGCGAATTTTGCGAAAAGATCTTGGCCTACATCCTTACAAGATTAAATTGACGCAAAGACTGAAGCTGCTTGACCACCAGAAGCGTCGTATGTTCGTGAATTGGGCTGAGCAACAACTTGAAAATGATTCGGATTTTCATCGAAAAATCATCTTCAGCGAAGAGGCTCATTCCTGGCTGAATGGCTTCGTCAATAAACAAAATAAAAAAGGTATTGATCAGGCAGCAATCCACACGTACTCCATGAGTCATCATTGCATCCCGAAAAAATTACGGTTTGGTGTGGTTTATGAGCCGGCAGCGTCATTGGGCCGTACTTCTTCCGTGATGATCAAGACCGGCACGTTACTGTGAATGGGGATCGCTACCGTTCAATGATAACCGAATGTTTTTGGCCTCAATTGGATGATATGGACTTGGAGGACATGTGGTTCCAACAGGACGGTGCCACAAGCCACACAGCGAATGTCTCAATCAATTTATTGGAAACCAAGTTTGGAAAACGTGTTATCTCACGAAATGGTCCAGTCGCTTGGCCGCCTTGGTCATGTGATTTGACGCCGTTAGACTATTTCCTGTGGGGCTACGTCAAGTATATGGTCCATGCCAACAAGCTAGCAACGATTGATGAACTTCGTACGAATATCGAACGTGAAATTGCAGCAGTATCGGCCGATTTATGTTTGAAAACCGTCGAAAATTGAGTGCAGCGTCTGGACTTCTGCAAGCATGCCCGTGGTGGCCATGCAAACGAAATCGAGTTCCATACATAATGGCATCAAACGTACTTTCACAGGAATAAAGAATTTAATTGATATCCAAAACCGTTTGGACCGTCTTATTGAACAACCTGATATATGCTGTTTGTAAAACAATTTTTTTTTTAACCTTACAGCTTTTGAGATATTTCTGCAAAACCCTATTTTTGTGACCTTTGACCAATTATACTGTACCTAGTGGTCATCTTATACTTGAGGACTTTTTTGTACCAAACAATAAGTCTTTTACAAATACTTTTCTTGAAAAAGTCTATCCTTACTGGACTACAAAGTTTTTTCGCTAAAATACCTCAAACTTACCGTAGTACCTCGTGGCATGATGGTAAGTGCGATGGACTGTCATGCCAAAGGTCTGGGCTCGATTCCTAGCCACTGCCACCTTAAAAAAGAAATTCTCTTTCCGAGGTACTGCCTCTTGCGAGGAACTGACAAATACTCCAAGAGTATACTTGTCATAAAAAAGTGCTTCAAATTAATGGCAAAATTTTGTATAGATCCCCTCTATTCCTGCCAACAACGCACACAGGAATGGTTGAGAGTAGTTAGTCCCTAGGCCCTGGTTCTCCACGAGCTATTGTGCCACAAAATTGATTTTTTATTTGACTCAAACTTACCGAAAAACACTTTTGTCACAAATAATCTAATCTCTTTAAGTCATAGCTAATCATCAACTACTAAGCATCTTACATATTTACAACACATTTATTACTTATAATGTAAAATTTCGAAAATATTTCCTTAAGTGGCTATCCAAAATTGTTTAGCCCTCCATTTAAGACTTTCGAAGTCGTTAAAAGGTATGAAAGTGAAGCAATTTTGGGACGACTTTTTTCATTCAGTTATGTACTGAACTTATATATGGTCGACTTTCTGTCAAAACCTCGTAAGTCTTAAAATGTCTCGAAACTGTATCTTGGTTCTTTTTGGTTCTATTAACCAGTTTTAAAAGCTTTTAAAGATCTAAGAATTCCAATTTAATAATTTTGAAATCTGTTTTTTTTTTGTGTCTTCTAATCAATTATTCAAAACAGCCTAACAAGGTTTTGACAGAAAGCCAACGATATGTAAATTTAATTTTCAATTTTCTTAGTTTCCAAAAATAAAATGAAAAGTTAAAATGTCACCTTTGCTCCTAATTTATTCTTACGGGGGTCGATGCATATACTTTTTTTTACAAAAACAAAGTCAACAGAGATCTGCATTAAAAATAACAACCAATATTAAAACAAGAGCAAAAAAGAGGAGAAATGAATGGCAATTAAAAAAACACATAATATTTATCAACTTCAAACTTTGAACTTTGCATGTAAATTTATAAAACATTTAATTTTTTTTAACTAGATACAATAAAAAGAAACAATTTTTCAAACTACGTCATAATATCATTATAAATCCAAGTTAAACTTACAAAAAAAAATCCAAACCACTTCATAATTGCTAGAATGTTTCCGATTAGTTTTAAATAATTACTTTTAAATACACACATCACATATACACACTCATAAAATAAGTTAATGTCAAAGCACTTTGTGCAAGTGCAAACTCAGTACATGTGCACGCAAAAATGATCTCCAAAGCAATTATCATAAACTTCGTTTGTTTTTATAGAAACTAATCTAACTTTTCCTACCGCTTACTCAGTGATTTAAGCTTTTATTATTCATGCGTTTGCGTTGAATTGAGTTTAGTTGTCAGATCAAATAAATTAGCCTTTTAAAAGGGGTTATATACTTTATAGTTTCTTAAAATTATTTACAATATGACGTAGAACTGTTATCATCAACTTGCACGCGACATTGGAGAATTAATTGACAACCAATGTTATCTAAATTTGTGTGTTTTTTATATAAAACAAAAATAAAGAGACTTTTTTGTTGTAGCCAAGGAAAACTTTAAGACAAAGCTTAGAAAATTGTCTTTGTTTGATCTCTTAGTTGACTGCTTGATTGAGCTCATCACGATCAATTAATTTAAAGAATTTAATCCTTTGTTCGGTTTAATATGCATTTATCTATCGGATAGATAAAAGTACAAATGGAAAATTTGATATACTATGAACACTAGGGTGGCCCTTATTTAAGTTTTATTTTTTAATTAGAGCTGGAGCTTTTTCAAATTTTTATTTCACCCCCTTTGTCTCCCTCCTTTCACTTTATGATACTAATTTTGTGGTAGGCAATGGTGACTTTTGTAACACGCGAACTATCAAAGCGTTGATTAGACTCAGACGAGAAAAAAATCGTATCAGAGGGGTGTCTATTTCCCCCCTTTCAGGCGATAGGGCTTGTTTTTTTAAAAGTTGGCTTAAAATAGAAAAAAAAAATACCTTAAAAGAAAAGGAATACTTACAATGCCATTCGATAGCTTTTTTTAAAGCCCCAAGTCCATTCTCTTATATTTCTTTTTCACAAGAAACCTGGCTGTGATAATAGTTTTGGGGCTTAAAATTTGCTCTTAACAAAAATTATTTTAAATCGAACCTTTGAAATTTTTAATCTACATAATATACAGATTGTAACGAACACTTTATCCTACTTAAAGTACCTGCTCGTAAGAAGGTATTGATAGCCGTTTTTGAAAGCCCAGAAAATAGCACAAGCTCAATGTATTATCTGAACGAATTGTCGTCGGTCCACCAAATTGATTTTATAGGAATGAAAGTTGGCCCCACTTTGGCACTACCCTTGATTGACTTGGCGCTAGAAGAATTTTGTTTAAGAATAATTATTTAAATTCTATAAAAGAAAAAATAAAAGAAATTTGTGTATAGTAGAAGTACTTCCATCCTAGTCACCTTCTCTATTACGCATTGTTGGATGTAGGTGTCAATTGCTTCCAACACTTAGATTTCAAATTAATGTGTTGAAATACTTCCTTTTCACACAACAATAAAACAACACTATGTTTCGATGAAGTACTTCATGGTGTGTTGAAAGAATATCCGTCTTATTTGTATAATGTAGTTAAACCTTCAAAACCTCAAGCAATACGAACAACAACAAATAAGATTTAAATGATCCCGCCCTTTATTTAATTTGAGCATGCAAAATGTACATAAATACCGTATGTATTTATTTTAACATTGAAACCATTCCCTCGGTTAAGATTAAATTTAATCTTTGAGAGAAATAATTTCTTACCAAGAAAAAATAAAAAAGAGTATTTTGTATGAGAGTTAATTTTTGGTGCAAAAAAAACAGTGGCTTGATCGCATGCACTTGCTCTTGTACATCTTTAATAAATGAATTTGTTAATTAATAAATATAAATAAATATGTAAATATGAAAATAATACATAAAATTATAAACATTATAAATAAAAATTGGGCAAATCGTTAATATAAACATAAATAAATAAATAATTAAATAAATAAAAAAACAAATGTATAATTAAAGAAAAATTGAATTCATAGATAAATAAGTAAATAAATAACAAGATTAAACGAAAGAAAAACAAAAAAGGCTTAACAACCTGCAAAGTTCAACTCAAGTCAACAAAATGTAAGAACAAATTATAAACGAATGTTGTGAATATTAAATTTTAAATATAAATAAATTAAAAATTCAAAAATACTTTTTTTAAAATATTTTTGTTTTATTTTCATAAATACATACAACACACAACATGGAGACTAAACCACAAATAAATATTAAATAAAAATAAATTTGTAAATGTTTATACTAATAAATACTTAGATGAAAATTTAATAAATAAATTATTAAAAAATTATTAAAGTTCCTGGTTGATAATTTAGGGTTTAATTTCCAATTTTATTCCAATAACAAAATTGTACAGGGGGAAATTCTATCTATATATCCCACTGACGCAAGTTGGGAAATTTTTGAAAAACTGACATAAATCGAAAAAAAAAAATTATCTAAAATCAACGAAAGCACATACAATAATTTATTGCAATTTTTTAAAGCCAATATGTATCCCATTCTTTTATTTGTTTTTCAAATTAAAATGTTTTAAAGAATAAGTTTTGAGAAATTAAATTTTAAATTGAAAATTTTTGAAAAAAATAGTGATTCTGTAACTACGCGTAATATTATTTATTTAAAACTACAATGCTCTTATCAATTTGTAGTCAAATATTGAAGACTAAACGTTTTATTGTTGAATGTTTTTTTCTTAGTTTTATTTTTTTTTTAATTTTGAAGGACGACTGTTATTGAAGTCACTATAACTTAAATTGAAAAGCTGAAAATTCCTGATTTTATTTTTGATTTTTTAATAAAACAGACACTATTTGATAAGTTTGCGGTTTTTTATTTGATTTAAATAAATTTAATTTTATATAATCTTATTTGATTTTGTCTTATTCTATTCTATTTTATTTTGTTTCATTTTATTTAATTATTATTATTTTATTTATTTTATTTATAATTTAATTTAATTTTATTTTGTTTTAATTTGTTTTGTTTTACTAAATTTGTATTTATTTATTTATTTTATTTTAATTAATTTTATTTATTTTATTCTATTTTTATTTATTTTATTTTATTTTATTTGTTTTTTTTATTTTATTTTATTTTATTTTATTTTATTTTATTTTATTTTATTTTATTTTATTTTATTTTATTTTATTTTATTTTATTTTATTTTATTTTATTTTATTTTATTTTATTTTATTTTATTTTATTTTATTTTATTTTATTTTATCTTATTTTATTTTATTGATTTTTTAATTTTTTTAGATTTTATTTTATTTTATTTTTATTTGTTTTATTCTTAAATTTTTAAAATATTTCAATCAATTTAGTTATACCTTTTGATTCTTACAAAATTTTAATGCCAATAATTTAGAGCAAGTTTGACATTTAATGTGCAATAGTCAAAACCATAAATAAGTATTTTATTTGTTTTTTAGAGAAAATTTAAAGTTACAAAAAGTACTTTTTTCATAGAAACATTTGTTTTGGTGTAGAACTTACCATCAAAATTTCATCCTTGTTCCACAAAAACTTTAGCAACCTAGATTTAACACTTGTTCAGTTTATATTTCAGAGCGCTAACTAGAGCCGACGAATCTAAATTTTGCTAAGCCCTCTGAGCCCTCAGAAAAATAAACTAACAAAAAATTTGTTTGTTACCAGTGCTGCCACTTTACTCCTTTAGCAGTAGATCTACTGCGTTTAGTCCCAAATGAAAACCTACTGCGCAGTGAAACGAATCTACTCCTCTTTTAAGAATTTCGAACATAATTCAAAGTTAACTGTGAACGCGTCCATCCCGACTTTTTCAATAAATTTAAATTCATAATTGGCGAATTTAAAGAAAGTTAGAAAATATTTTTATGAATTCTTTAAACAGAATGTACATTTTTGTAAGTTTAGCCTATAAAACTTTTTTTTTTTTTTATTGCTGACTTGATTTCCTGGGGCATCAAACAAATTTAATTTTTTTTATTTGTATTGTATATATTGTAGGATCTACTGCGGCATATTGCAATCTACTGCGCTTTTTTCTCATATATACTGCGCTCAATCATCTATAGGGTGGCAGCGCTGTGTTACCTAAATTCTTAAAAAAAAAAAACAAATAAACAAAAAAAAAATCAAATATGTTTTTTCCGAGGTACTACCTCTTGCGACTACAGATTTTGGGTGTGAATGATAAAATTGGGTATCACCCCTCCCTGGATAAGCTCCTCGGATCACATATCACGGAATCCGAAACCATTTGAGCTTATAGTTCGCTCTGCCAGACTATTAAAAAAAACCGTTTTTCACTTTGAATTTTGAAATTTTTAAACGGTCTGACAGGGCGAACTATACTCTCTAATGGTCTCCGATTCCATGATATGTGATCCTAGGAGCTTGGTGAAAATCGAGTTTTTGAATAGCTTTTAATGAAGCTTTCGACGCCTATACTTCCGTTTTTGCTATCACTCACACCCAAAATCAGCTTAGGGCTCTCGTTCTACTCCAAGAGTATTGGGCTATCGAATAGACCAAAAAATGAGGGATTTGGAAGAGAGCATGATCACACTGGTCACTTATCAAAATTTTTGTAAGCTAAGCTAACTTTAGTCCCCTTAAAACTATTTGTTTAAAATAATATTTTCCATCGAAATAAATGGTTTGAAAAAATTGCATAAAACAATTAAAGCAGCTAAGTTATGTTAACAAAAACAAAAATAATAAAAAAATGAAAATCTAAGTTTTTTAAATTTTGTTTAAAATCTAAGCATTTAAATTTTGTTTTAAATTGCACATAATTTTTTTTAAGCGAAGATTGGGTCAAGACATGCACCAACTAAATAAGGTGAGGACTTAAAAAATGCTTCTAAACTTAGGAATAAACAGCTGCTTTGATTTTCATTGGACTTGGTACTAGGTGAAAGGAATGTTAAATTGGCATGTGGTACCCCAAAAATAGGCTTTTGGACTAGAACATTAAAAATCTTTGATTTTTCGATTTCTTGTTGGTTAGTTATTGATAACTTTTTCTGCTTAAATTTTTCCATAGACATTTTTAAATTATCAATTTTGAAAGAAAATTTAATTTTGAAAAAAAAAATTAAATTGTCAAATTCGGCTTAGTTTCAGGGTTATACCTACCAAAAACATTTTCAGTTTTAAGCACGCTTATGGGCCAAACAAACATATTCAGTAATAAAAAACTTTCCACATAATTATATCTTTTTAAAAGGTCCATTCTATAAACTTGTCATGCAATAGCATCTAGCCGTTCGACTGAGCAAAACAAATGTAGGTCCCGTCCCATCCAAGCGCTCAGAAATGGTTGGAAGTTGTTGAAAGTCACTAGGCCCTGGTTCTCCACGAGCTGTTGCGCCACCAAATTAATTTGTTTTTTAAGTTTTTGCCAAGTAAAATTAAATTCCTTGGATTTTTTGTATGAGAAATCCAGACAAGGAAAACCTAGTCAATTATTATAGGAATTTTCTTATAAAAACTCGCTGAGCAAGTTCTTCAATTCCATCATTGATAACCATGTCTCCATTTAACTATTTTTTTCGTTCTCCTTTTTCTATGTTTGAAAATCGAAAATATCCAATTTAAAAAAGGTGTTTACTAGGTTAATATCCGGTAATTTTTAAAATGCCTACCGGGTGGGTAATTAAACGAGGCACATCATTTAGTTAACGTATCTAACTTACGATGAAACAACAGTAAAACACCTTCAGAGTGACATCCAAAATATAAAAACCTTCTCTATTGTTCAGTTTTCAAAAGTGACGTACACATACATTTTGTACCTCACCTAGTCCCAAAGTAATGTGTCATTCACAAAGTTCAAAGTCCACAATCAAAATTCACCCCAGTTAACTCAATTATAAATAAAATCCAATGGAAAGCAAAAAGATACATTTCGATTGCGTCTGTAATTTCTTCACACCTTATTTCCCGTCGTGATGTTGTCTTTGCCTTCCTCATCAGATTCATTATACAATGACAAGGACAAACTATAGCAACAAATTCATTTAAAACTCTTTTCATTGAATACCGAACAAATTCATTTCCATTCCAAAATTCCAATTGAATATTCAATTTCAAAACAAATGGAATGTTGTTTATAAACTCGCGAATATGAATGAATACATCATCATTGGAATGCTTTGGCAACAAATTTATAAAATTCATTTAAAATGAATTGAAATGTATCCATGGGAATGGGAAATGGAAATTATGTACCAAAAGAAACACGAAGAGGGAAACAGCTGCTCAGTTAAGCTGCTGATGAATGATATTGGAAATTAAATTGATGTAAACTAGGCATATCAATTGAAATCACTGATGATTAGTTTTGTTTTTTTTATAGTAGGAGGTTGTTAAATACCTATTCGAAAATATACAGGGGTTTTTCTTCTATTTTGTCAAACCCCAAAGATAAGGCTACTATAGATTAACACCATACAATCAAAACAATAATATAAAATCCAATAGGATTCATCCAAACCAACAAACAAAAGACTCGAATTTATTTCGAAACACAAAAGCGGCGAACACTCGAACAGTCTCTCAGTTTACCTCTGCATTAACGGTTGATGTGACGGTTAAACGCGTATTTAACAGATAGACACAAAAAAACCTAAACCTATCTATTCGTAGCTACGTTTTTGTTTCTCGGTTAATGTTATGTGTGTTGTGTGATGTTCGTAAAAAAATTCATCAAATTATTTTAGGTTTGAAATTAAAAAAAAAGTCATATTCGCCAATTTTTGTTTTTGTCAAAAAAATATTTACCTAATCTAATATCTTTTCTGCAAAAGATACATAGAGCAATTATCATCTTTTTCTATTCGAATCCCTGTTCTCGCTATTAGATACATTTTTTCTTCCATCTTCCGAGAACTTTTTTTTTTAATATTTTTCTATATGAATCTTGTTTATCTCGAATCTTTTTCGGCAGCAACGAAATTTGTTTATAATTTTTTTTCCTGTATTTATTTTTAAGACTCGACGTGGTACATATTTGCATTTTCAATTTATATTTTATTAAAATATTTTTTTATTTTTTCCGGGTTTTTAAAGATTGCTTTGTTTCGACAATAGATGGATGCTGATTTTGTATTATGCGCATTCGCAGTCAATTATTTTGTTTTTCCTTTTCTAATCTGTAATTTTCATTGTACGGAGTTCAATATATTTTACCGATGTTGTTGTTGATACCTCTACCTAACCTATGTACATATAAATGTTGTTATTGAAAAGTTGTTCTAACTCCCAAGTCCCAAACGATTCAATAAAAAAAAAAAACGAGTAAACGAACGAGGGAAAGATACCTACCAACAAAGTCCAGTTAGAAATATAAATTAGAAAGAAAAAAAAATGATTGGATTTCTTGATTTCTTGTAGATATTAGATACACCTTTGCACCAAGAAACATTTGTCTTATAAGAAAATAATTATTGGATCTGATTTAAGATGCTGTGACTGTGGACTTTTGTTTTAATAAACGGTTATTATAAAAATTAAGTGATATGGATTTTACTTATGAAAAAAAAAAGCAATTTCAAATATAAAAAAAAGTAAAAGAAGAATATTTGTGTAGGATCAACAAAAATCTATACAAACTAGCAATGTCAAGTGAAACATATAAAAAATGTTAGAAAATGGTTTTCCTTGAAAATGTGCAAATCATAAGCCATGCAGCTAGGTTTGATGAGTATTAAAACTGCCATTACTATACCCAAAATAGATACCTACCTACCTTTAAAACTCATGAAACTTTTTGCTATGATTGTGGTGACCGCTATTTGATTTAATTGGATTTGATTTGCACAACTATTCAACCATTTGATTTAATTAAGAAGGATTTTAATAATTGAGTTGAATTGCATTTTTGGTCAGCTCGATTAACCAGCTTTTTTTATAACTTAATTAAATAAATCCTACTTACCTATTTGTGTCATTCCTAGAATTTATTTTAGTTGATGAACAAAAACCGGCATTTTTTTTATTTTACATAATTTTTTGTCATAATTAAGCCGGCGCAAAATTTTACCCAAACACCTGTACGATGTTATACCTACAAACAAAATTAAAAGAATATTTTAGTATGATACTAGGCTAAAAAGAGAGTTATGCAAATTTTAATCGACTTTGATAGATATCGTTTTTATTAAATTCAAACCATCGAAGATGTTTCTAATTTACATATTTTATCTTTTAAGCATAGCAGTAACTTTATTTGACACTAATATTTAAAAAAAAGTTGTGTATTTGTCTAATTTTTTGCGTGAACTGTGACTTTTTAGGGGGTGGTTCAAAATCCTGCAAACTAAAATCTGGAATAGCAAAATCCCGTGTTTTTTAAGACATCTCTACAAACCAAATTTCGCAAATTATTTATCCTGCTTATTACCATTTTTGCATTTATATCTCCCACTAAAAACTATTGCAATTATAAACCAAAATCTCGTAATGTAAGATATCGTATATCAAAAAATAAAATTTCGTAAATTGAAATTGCACACTGAAATCAGTGTCTGCAGTTAGCAGTTTCGCACTGATCAATAAAAATAATGCGAACTGCGTAAAGAAACTATTTTATTGCAAAAGGTGTTTTGAACAATTCAAAAAATTTACCCGCTCTTGTTGTTAGATTTATTTTGAAGAAGCTGAGAAATCTCACTAGCCCATAAGAGTATATACTAAACCTATTTATTTATTAATGTAATTAAATTTTGCAATATTAAGTTTGTTTGTTTGCTCTAAAAAGAAATTTCACAAATTATTAATCTTGCTTTTCAAAATCTTGTTTTAAACAATCTCACATTTACATCTCGCACTTAAAAATATCGCAAATATAAACCAAAATCGGGCATTGTAAGATTTCGCATAACAAAATTTTATAAAACTTTGCAAATTAAAAATTGCACAATAAAATCGCTCTCTGCAGGTTCGCTATGAACAATACAAAATCGGGTTAAGAAACCAAAACGTATTTTGAAAAGTCAAAAAAAAAAAATTACCCTTCATTACAACTCTTGTTCTTAACAACAATTGAGATAAATATAAACAATCAAAATTGCGAATGAAAAGATAAGCACATTAGATTTATTTCGCAGAAGCTGGGAAATCTCACAAAACTTGCAAGATATTTTTACTAAACAAATTTATTTGTTGCAATGCAATTAAATTTTGTGAAATTTAGTTTGCTTGTTTGTAGTTTGCCTAGTTTTCAAAATGCAAAATTGTTGAAATAGTCTTTTGATAAACCGGAAAATGAGGGATACTCGTGTAAAGCAACAACAAAGGCACGTGCAAGGGTTTTTATTGTTGAATATGATTGTTGGACCCATAATCATTTTAAAACTGAAAATTCTACTCAATTTAACCATGCGTTTCTAAGAGAATGGTCAGTCATGGCCACTTTTCAATATTTTTGGTATAAATCCGAAAATAAGACGAGTTTTACAATTTTAGTCTCAAACTTTTTGTTCGAAATTAAATTTTCTATCAAAATGAATGGTTACAAAATTTGTATAAAAAATTTAAGCTGGAAAAAATAACAAAAACCAACATAAAAAAATTGAAAAATCAAAATTGGTCATAACTTTTTTTTCAAGCGAGGATTGAGTCAAGACATGCATGGACAAAATAAAGTAGAATTTGAAGGCTTGATCAAAAATTTACAAAGATACCTACACAAATTCAAAATTTACTATTTCTTATAATTTTTGGCATTTTTGGTCAGAATGCTCCTTTTTCGGTACATTACGACAAAATTTCACATTCGTTAAAATATTCAAACTCAATAATCTTATGAAATATGACATTACTATTATAAAGAGTATTTAAAAAGTAGGTAATCTCACAATTTCTAAATGCCTCTAGACCTATAGACTAAATAGCTAGTACGATTTATAGTCAGTCATGACAGTCTACATATAGTTTAAAAAAGTGCTAAATTTGCATCCCTAGTTTAAATGCATGTGTTGTCTCGAATTAGATTTAAGTATTTTTTTATAAGATAGTAATTAAAAAATGTAAACAAAATACTTATCTTTTTCATACTACAAATGCATTTTAACAAGGGATGCAATTTTAGCACTTTTTCAAACTATATGTAGACTTTCGTGACTGACTGTATATAAGACTTAGTACACGTACTAGATGAAAAATCCTGGACTTTCTTGAGTGTTTTCAGGTTGGTTTTTGAAAAAAAAGATAGAACATTTGAACCATCCATTTTGATAGAAAATTTTATTTTGAACAAAAACTTATAAGTGTAATACGTTCTTATCGGGCTTAGTTTCCGAGTGATACCAAAAATATTGAAAAGTGTCATGGGTGACCACTCTTTCAGAAACGCATGGGTGAATTTAATAGCATTTACGGATTTAAGCATGCTGGTGGGCCAAACCAACATTTTAAAAATTTGCTGTAAGAATTAGAACCAAACAAAAAAAAAACTCAAGACTGCAAAATGTTTAATATTGATGCTAACAAGGGCCAAGTAAGGGTAACTTTAAAAATTCTCTAAGGCCTCGGCAGTTATGTAATCTTTGGCATCGAGTGCGAAAAAGAAGAAAAAAGTTGTCTTTTTTAGATTGGATCAATCGATTTCTTATTAATTTATCCAATTAATCAGTATCTACAGGACAAATTTTCAATACAGTTGTGTAACACAAACAAAAATAATAAACAAGGTGAGAGGCGGACACCCTAGGACACTTTTTACATAAACACTCATACATCACAATTTCCAGTTTATTTTTGAATGACTTTGTTCTTCTGTATTTTTCCTTGCCAACATATGCTTTTATTTCATAAAACCTGCCTTCCTAGGGGGGTAGTTTTGTACAGCCCTGGGAAAGTATTAGAAATGCCATAAACAACAAGTTTTATTAATATTAGCAATATAAAAAAATATTTCAAAACCCTTATCATAAGTTAAAATAAGGCGTAGGAGATTGTCTTTCTTTAATGCATAAGCGTACTGGAAGAGAAGATTTCAGGCTTCAAGTAAGACCAGGTCATAATTAATTTTCATTTTTTTTAAAGAACTTATTCCACGTTGATTCCTGCTAGTTTTTTTTTTATTAAATACATAGGTCTTGGATTGAAAAAAATACAACTTTGCTTTACAGATTTTTAGGCTAAAAATTTTCAGTCAGTCAAATTGGAATGAAAAACAAATTGTCGAAAAAGTGTGGAACGGGTTTTGGCAAGAAATGTGTTTTGCATATAGCATTTGAAAGAATTTCAGGCCAAAGACATTCCTTGGACATAAAATGCTAGAAAGGAGAAAGGTTAAACACTCTCTGATAAGCACTCTTTTCTTCTTAATACAACCCAATTTTAAAAAAGGTGGAATAAGAATTGGGAAAAAATTGGCCATTTTGGTCGAATGCTAGCTGAAAAAAAAATACATTCACCTTTTTTTATTTTAAGATTTTTGTTTAATTTAAAAACACAAATAATTTTGAAGAAAAAATGGCATAATAGCCAAAATGGGCAAAAGGGCTAAAAATGCGCTAAGAGGTCAAAAAGGCATAATAAAATATATAGTTTTGGAATCAGGAGGACAAGAAGCGTTTTACTAGTGGTCTTACTAGCCATTGTCTAACGAATATTCGAAAAGTTTTCCTAAGCTAGATTTTCCATACGGAAAAGTTGTCAGGGCCTCGAATAAAAACTTTCCAATTTTCCCAAATGGGGTTTTTATCTCTATAACATTTTAAAAGGTTAACAACAGCGAACACCTTTTCCTACTTATTAACGTATTTTATTTTTTTAGTATCGATTTAACTCCAAATGATACTTTTAAGCTTATAAATGTAAAAATTAGCAGTCCAATTTCAAGGCGTCTTCAAATGCAGTTTATGGAAGAAATAGCTTATACAAGGATAGAATAAAATACTAATAATCTTGCTCAGAGGAGACAACATTTCAAGAAATTTTATGAAATGTTTGTTTTCTGTTTCGAAAATGTTTATTTAGCTCTAGTGGCGCATGTATAAATTTTGCATTTGTTAGAAAATCGAATTATGTAGAGGTTTTCATCCGATAAATTTGCTCTTTGACTCAAAAATGCTCTTTGTAAAAAAAAATTATATACTCTGGCACTTTTCTTATTTTCTAAACACTTTTTAAATCCGGTTAGTGTAACTCCAAAAAAATGCATTTAGAAGCCATTAGATACCTCTGTTTAAACAATCTCAATGAAGTTCAACCTTAAACAAACTACTTCTTCTATCATATAAGTAAGTTGAGAAATCCAAGCAAAACTTTGTAGATAGTGCTTCTATAAAAAAAGTCGAAGAAAGTTTATAGGCATCGGCAGCACTGTGTATTCTTTCGTAAGTCTTAAAAAATCATCAAACATAAAAGTTCACATTTTTAATTCCATTTTGTGGTCGATTTTAACGCAAATAACACTTTTACGATAAAATGTCTCATTCTATGAGGAGGACTACGAGAACAACAACTAAGTTTGTAATTAAAAATGTCAAACCTTACATGTTTACGATGCAGATTTAAAACACAGCCTATAAGTAGTGTTGTCACTTCTTAAAACATATAAGTATAGTAAGAATTAAGGGTGGGCCTTTTTTGTACGAGTATGTTGAAGGGATTCATCAAAGAACACAATTTGAATTAAACAACATGTTAAACCGATTCTAATATATGTAAATTTTCTTAAGTTTCAAATAGAACATCAGTCAATCCGTACAAAAAAAAAGAGATTTAAATATAAAATGTGACTTAGGCTAAAATAAAAAATTAGAGAAAGAAAAAGTACTGAGCGAAAAGAAAAACAGATATGATAATACAAACAACTTGAAAAATAAATAAAAAATCAATAGATTTAACAAAAATAAGAGCAAAGAAAAAACCAGAAATTTATCAGAATAGAATTAAATGGAAGAAAAAAGATTAAATGAATTTAAAAGCCGGACAAAGAAAACTTTTAGAAAGAAACATAAAATACTGAAAAGAAAAATTCTTTTATTGTTTAAAAAAAAGAAACTTAATCAAATGAAAACAAAATTTAGCACAATACATTTTTTTTATTGAAACCAGTTCACAAAATAGAACTTCCTTGTCAATACTCAAACGGAAGAACGAATGCATATACAAACTTATATTTATAAAGCTTATCATTTTTATTCAAACCGGTTAAAAAAAAACCATTTGCAAATAAACCGGGCAAATATGACTACTTCTGCCTGCAGTGAATATTAAATTATAAATTGGTAACAGAATATCATGTTTATTCTAACAATAATTGCGATATTGACAATAATTTTTATCATCAATGTCATAATCTTCAGTCCGCAACTAGCAATCGTAATAAATAAATTTAAACGAACAAAGTTTGCCAGTATTTAACCCCCACCATTTTTTAATAATTTAAAAAATATAGATTTATTTCGGTTCCGTTAATTGGGAGAAAAAAGTGTTGAAAAAGTTAACCTTTCTAAAAATTCCAGGTAAAACTTTTTGTTGGTACTAAGGGCCAGTTTTTCAGTTAAGGATTATTTCTGAGTTAGCTAATCCTGAAAATAAATTAACCCCCAGTTAACTCGAGAACAGTTTTTTTTAGTTGAGGATTAACTTTATCTTTTAGTTGGCAAAAATCTATTGTCATCGATGTGCGATATCAACTCTGAAACCCTTTCACGCAATAAAATAGAGATGGCGCCACAACAGATTTGCACAATTAATTACTTTCACTGTCAAATTCGAGATGGCGCCACAACGGAAGAAAAAACTCAGTTTAGACCCTGAGTTAACTTACCCAATTAGGTGAGTTAACTCAGAATTTCAATTGACTGAAAAATTCGTTTCTGGATTTTAATCAGTTAACCCCGAGACTAGGATGTTCTCGCACTGAAAAACTGGCCCTAATCCAAAGAGCTAACTCCTGAAATTTGTTTTTCAGTTTAAGTAAACTCCGAGTTAGCTCACCTACATTGGTGATTCAACTCAAGGATCAAATTGAGTGCCCTTTTAGTTACACCGCCATCCGTTAGAATATAGAGGCTTGAAGAACTCCCAGTTGTTTCTTCAATGATCCTGCTTTCAAATGCCCGTTCAGGTTTTAAGAGGTATTTTTGAACTCAATTTAAATAATTAACAGTGTTTATATCGATGGAAACTATTTTCAGTTGTTCCGAAAACCATTAAAAGGTGATGAATAAATTTTATTTTATTTTTTGTAAATTCAATGTACATTCCGATAAAAACAAGTAACACCTTTCTATCGATTAAATAATCTCGAAAACGGTTACTCTTGTGAAAAAAGTTTTTTGGCGTTCATTGAAGGAAATTGCCTAAGCTACAACTTAGCCTTTAACATTTTTTCTGAAAAAGACTGTTTGGGGGCTTTTGACCCCCCGTAAAATTGTTAGTAGTGGTCATATCGATGGGGACTTTTCACAGTTTCCTTAAAAATCCAGCTTTCCGCCACTTTTTCGTAATTTTGTTGATTTTTCGGCTTATATGGCTGGACACTTTTTCGGAGGTTCTGTATAAAAAAAAATATTTGTCATTCGTGCAGATTTTTAGAAAACTAAAAATTAAAAATATGGTTCCGTTTGAGATAGCATTAATAATCATTTTTGGAAAAATTATTTTCTATTCAAAGTTAGTTAGCCTTCACTAAAAGTAATTTATTGATATTTTTTTAAGAAAAGTTGTGGAGGAGCAATTTCTGAAAAATTCGCTTAAAATGCAAAATTTTTCATAATATTTTTTTGAAAGGAAATACTCCATTTTTGAATTTGTTTTTTCAAATAGCTTTTGAAAAACTAAATTTAATTTTTTTTTCAAGGTGATATTTTTTTTAATTTTGCATTATTAAATGCAATGTTTGGGTAAAATATTCATTTACTATCAAGTGTTTAGAAAGGGGAACCCCCATATGATTTTTTTTAAGAATATACCCCAGAATCATGGTCTAAAATATTATTGACGAAATACCGGACACCCTGATTCGTTAGATATATATACTACACATATGGCAAGTTAAGTTCACTCGTAAAAAAATCGAACTTGAGATTTTAATCAAAATTGTTATTACGAAAACGAAAAAAGTAGGTCTCACAATTCTTTCTGTCTGGCTGCCTGTCCGTTCAGCTACAGCCTAACTGACTAGATTGATTTTCTTAATTGTTTTTTTTTTTTCTTAAAACAAAAAATTACGGAATCTGTCATACATTTTTAGAGCAGATTTTAATAAAGTTTGTCATAAAGAAGTTTCTGAAAAAATAAAAAGTATTGTGTACCAAAATTATAATTTTTTTTTTGATTTTTAAAAAATGTTTCAATTTATTTTTTGAAAATCAAATGCATATATGCATCGAAAAAAAACGAAATAGATTTTTTTTAAAAAACCGTATTTAAGAGTGTTTTACACTCACTTTATTTTTTAAGTATAAAAATTACTTTTATGAAAAAGTAAAGGAAAATATTTTTTTCTCAAAAACGGCTCCTACGATTTTGATAAGACTTTTTCTCTGTGCTAAAATTAGTGCAATCTACCACCAAAAATTACAAAAAATTACAATAAGTAACTATCAATTTTTGAATTCTTAAATTTCAGATAATATTTTTTTGAAAATTCGATATCTCAATAACTTGTTGAAATATTTTTGAAATTTTATTTTTATATGCACATATATGTATGAATATTTCGGACCTGCATGCCAAAATGTATCCTTAAAAATCTCTTAAGAATTTTATATAAAAAATATATTTTTTCTTAAAAAAACCGCTCCAACGATCTAAAATTTTTACTTCCGACTTGTACTATGGGGCAAAGTAAAGGATTCGCGCGAAAAAAATCGAGATAACAATCAAACATGATTCATGACTGCGATGATAGAAAATACCAAAATTGTGGGTGGCAAAATTATGCTGTCTGTCTGCTTGTACCCGGACATACAGTTTAAAATAATGATGTGATCTTCTTCAAATTTTGAAATTAAGCCTTTTTATTGATTCTCCAGAGGGAAAATTGAATTTTGTTTAATTCCATAAATAACGGTACTTGGCATACAACTGTTAAAATCTTATTTATCTTAAAAACGGCTCCAACGGTTTTGATTAAAAAAAATTGGTGTGTTTTTGTACGTATAGTGAACTTTTTGGTAAATTTTTTTACTAAAAACCGTTATAACGGTACCCGCCGTATAACGTGATTTATTTTAGACTTTTTTACTAACGGCGCAACCGATTATAATTAAATCTTGTATGCAAAAGCTCCTTTTAATAAATATTAATTAAATTGCATACCAGAATTTTGCAAAAAAAAATAATTTTGGATTTTTAAAAAACATTGAAACATTTTTTTGAAAATTCAATATTTCAAAAAAAAAGGTTGTTGAACTTTTTTAAAAATAAGTTTATAACTGTATACTAATAAATACTCAAATTTGGAGAGCCAAAATTGAGTTTGAAAAATGTTACCGAAATTTTATATACAAAAATTAGTTTTTGAAAAAACCGCTCCAACGATTTTAAATTTTTGTTTTGCTACTTTTTCAAGTAAACAAATATGGCATACTTGTTTTTGAGCACTTAGTATCTTACGAGTTGTTTATACCATTAAAAGGACGATTTTAATCCTTTTTTTATTTTTTTGTGTCAAGTGCCAAGGAATTTGAACGTAAGAGGAAGTATGTGTGACCCAGTCGTCCATTTTATTTTCCTACATAATTATATTCGATAAAGAATTCAGATGGCATTCCCTTTTTTTACCCCAAAATATTAAATGAGTTGTTTGGTGATTTATTTTAAGGAGGTAATTACATGTGTTTGGTTGGTAATAAGAATTTTATATTACGTTTCTTATATGAATTGGGAAAAAAGTTAACATAAACAGTTAAAATGTCAGTACCAAATGGCATTTAAATCCTCATAGAGTTACCATCTAGTAAAATAAAAATTTAAAAAAGATAATTTTTAAAGAAAAAAAAATGGAAGTAAACATTTTTAGAGCACAAAACATAATATGCGATTAAGGGCCAGTTTTTCAGCGGTGCGAGATCATTCTAGTCGGGGTTAAAACCTGAGTTAACTCCAGAAACGTGTTTTTCAGTTTAAGTTCACTCCGAGCTAACTCACCTACTTTTGAGAAATTAACTTAGGGACCAAATTGAGTGTGTTTTCATTGGTAGCGCCATCTTGATAGTAAAAGTTATTGTCAGTGATTTTCCGTTGTGGCGCCATCTCTCATGCGTGAAAGGTGCAAAAGGATGATATCCATAGTGTCACACATAGATGGCTTTAGATTTTTAACAACCGAAATATAAAATTAATCCTCAACTGAAAAACTGTTTCCGAGTTAGATCGCCGTTAATAAATTTACAAGATTAGCTAAGTCAGAGTTAACCTTGAACTGAAAAGCTAAACCTAGGCCACAACGATAAAACAAGATTTATTTCCTTCATTGAAAGTTTCAAATAAAAAGAATCCCACATGGTACATACCAGCTTTATAAAAGGAATTCAAATTGAAGAGATTTTTATTATTAATTGTTTTTGATATAAAATCTACTTATATTTATAAAGCCCCAATGCAAAGCAAAACTCATCAGAACCAGTCTTAAAATCAATTAAAAATCACCGGACTTTGTTTTCATTTTTATATTTTTTTCTGAAAGGATTTTGACGGGCGCAAAAATAGATTTTAGCTGCATAAAGCAGCGAACCGTGAATATGAATAAATACCTTATTGTCCTGTCCTTAGTTCTTTCTCATAAGTCGACCAATTTTGTTCGTGGAGAAAATCAGGAAAGAACATTCATCAACAAAATTTAACTAACCATAAGATTCCATTGATTTTTCGTTTCTTTTTTTTGAAAACCTTCAATATATGTACAACATTATCGTCCTTTAAAAAAAAATAAACTTTTCTCCTATATAGCTAGATGCTCGATATTAAAAAAGCATCCTTCATAGGTGTATACGTTTCTAGAGAATTTTTATTTCGTTTTGAGGTCAAAGAGAAATATATATAGACCAGAGAGAAAAACACTAAAAAACGCTTGCACAGAAACCCAGTTTTCATATATCCTTGAGAAATATTTGCTCCTGCTCATTCGCAAAAATGTTCATTTTCATTCATGAATTTACCTTTCGAAAAGAGAGAGAGGCTGGTGACTTTTAACTAGGCCAGTGCGAGTGCGAGTTAGTGCAAAGAGAGAGAGAATCACAGAGAATATCCAATCCATACATAATTTCTTCCATGACCGAACCTACCTACATAAGTCCTAATTTCAAGTACACTAGTACCGGAAAGGAATCGTCTTGTATCTGATGTGTTGCGAGGATAAAACCATCATTCTTTCATTATTTATATATAATTAGGTTTTTCTCACATTTCAGAAGAGTGCGCGTGTTGTAATTAATTAAACCATAAATGAAAAGCATATAAAATTAAGAAAAGGATGAGAAGTGAAAAAAGAGGCTGGAAAAGAGCAAAGTGAGTGTCCTGAATTGTTTAGTGCGTAAAAAATAAAGAAAACTAAAATACACATCCTTGAATTGACTTAATATTAAATTATTGTGTTAAATTGTGAGTCGCAAAAAACAAACAAAACCAACAAAAAAAAAAAAGGATATTTATCATCATCTTTAAGTAAAGCACGTGCCAGCAATACATTTTCCTTTGGTAAGTAAACAAAACAAAAAATTCAATATCAATCAACTTTAATATACCTACAGATATGTATATATAGAATTATCAATAGATTTATATTCTGCTCCTGTATTTGATAATTTTTCGAAGGATATAAATGGTTTGGTTTTTTTGTTCATCCAATATTTCTTCCGACACGTTTCTCTTGTTGTATAGTCCATCTTAGATTGATCCCTCATCAGCAATCTCTGTTGGCGTAGGTATATGTACCTATAAGAAATTGCTTGAGGCTCTTATATAAAATCCAAAAGGATATCCGTCTTTGTCTTTTTGTCCTTTAAATTTAATTATAAAACCAAGAAAATGTAGGAAGAGAAGGAAATGAGGATGGATGAGCTGTTGGCATGTCCGGTGTGTTAATGAGAATGAATATGCCCTTTGGGGATATAAGACTAAATAGAAAAACTTTCTACACAAAGCCCTATCTAAGGCTTAATTTCGAATTAAGTTGTTCAAGCTTACACAAGTTGGATTATTTAGCTAGGAAGGACAAATTTAAGAGTTGGTCCTTATCGAACGTATTGTTATTATTTAAAATGAATTTATTCATGGAAGGTTTTTTCTGTAATGTTATTTTTTATAATTGACCTGTATCCGGTGAATGCAAATCATTTTACATAACTTTGAAATATGTGTGGTGTTACTGAGGTGGATTGTTTAGTTTCCAAACAAAACATACCTAACCTATTTATATTAATGCCAACGTTTCCGTAATTGAATTGGGCTTTAATCCGGGACAAGCCCCTAGAGACAGTAATTTTTCATTGATTCAACATAAAGTACCCACAAAAAATGTTGTATGCTTTTTTTGTTTGTAAATTTATGAAAACTTTCATAAAAACAATCGATTCACTTCAGAGTTTTAGAGAAAAAGTAGGTAAAGTAAAGAAAGTAATCAGTTCAGTAGTTACAAACCTATGTTAGTTCAATTAATTATTAGTTTTAGGCAGAGTTTTTATCCTTAAACCACTAAGGCCCAAGTTTTCAGTGTGAGATTATCCCAACATTGCCATAGAAACAAAACACCATTCAAAATCGGTGAGTAAACTTAAACATTATTCAAGTATGGCACTGAAAATTTGGACCTATCTACTTTATTTATTTTTATTAAATTGTAACCTTTGTTTTAAAATGGCATCTTTTGGTCATTTAATTGAAACTTTTTAAATCTTTTCTTATTACTTTAAGGGCCAGTTTTTCAGTGCGAGATCATCCCAGTCTCGAGGTTAAACCTGAGTTAACTCCAGAAACGCGTTTTTTTAATTTAAGTTAACCAAAAATTAAGGGACCAAACTGAGTACCTTTTCAGCTATGACGCCATCTTGATAACGATAGTGAAAGTTATTGTCAGTGCAGTTCCGTTGTGGTGCTATCTCTATTCGCAGAAGGATAATATTCATAGCATTGCGCATTGATAGCCCTAGATTTTTGACAGCTGAAAGATAAAGTTAATCCTCAACTGAAAAAATGTTTCTGAGTTAACTTGGGGTTAATTTATTTTCAGGGTTAGCTAACTCTGATTGAACTCAGACTTAACCCTGAACTGAAAGAGCTAAGCTTGTATATGTACATATATTTGGGTTCTCGGAAACGGCCCTAACGGTTTGGATGACATTTTAAGAGTTTGGTTTAATGAATAAAATCAAAATATATAAACTAGTTTTTCAAAAATCCGCCTACTACCACGCCCACTTTTAAATATCTAGAAAACAGATTTAATGATGTGAGAGCAATTGTCAGAATTTGTTTCCTGAACGAGAACAAAAATATAAAAATTATGTTTTGTAAAATCCGCCCACTGGTACGCTCACTTTTTTTTATCTACAAAACGGATATAATTGTTTGGTAGGAATTTTCAGAGTTTAACCTACTGCAACGCCTTCTTTTTTAATATCTAAATATACATATATTGAAAATGAATACATATAAAATTTGGGTTTAATTTTTAGAGATTACCGATTTCAAGAAAAAAATATAAAAATTGATTTTCCTAAAATTAACCCACTACCACGCCATCTTCTTTGATTTCTTTTTTCTCCAACAACAGCTCTTACGATTTGGATAAAATATTCAAGGTTTATTTTTATGAAAAAATAATTTACGTATGTAAAATCCGTACTGATGTTTATAGAGAATGCCTTATTTGATCTATCTCTCGGAATCCACTACAATAATTTGAATAATATTTTGTTATACGAAAAAAAAGTGGGCCCACTCTTATTATTTCTTGGCTTATCAAAATGGTTTTAACAATGTGTATGAACTTTTTCAGAAATTCTTCGTACCAGTAAGAAAAAATAAAGAAGTGATATTATTAAAATCCGCCTACTACCACACCCATTTTCTCATTTTTTAAATTCAATTTTAAAAGTTTGTTTATCTTATAAAGGAGAAAAAACCAAAACTAAGTGATGTAGAGTCCGCCCACTGCTTTTTGGTTTCTCCAAAACGACTCAAATGATTTTCATAATATTTTCAAAGCTTACATCCATGAGAAAACAAAATAAAAATTATTTCAAGAATATCCACCCACTACCACGCCCACTTTTATAGAATCTAACTTTTGATATTTTCTTTAATATGGATGAGCTTTGTCAGTTTTGAAGATTTTCCATTGAACGATCATTAGTTTAAATTACACCAAGAGGTCCTGTTCTATTTTTATAAAAAAAAATCGCTAGTAAAGGAAAAACAAATCCTATTTATTTACCTCCTTCTTTCTATTCCATCCTTAAAAGTCGTTAATTTTATTTAAGAATTAATAAAAAGAAAAATATTTGAACAACCTTTTTTCTATCTACTTTTTATGTGTGTAGGTATAGGTGCATTGAACTAACAATACAATAATAAGTCAAGGATAAAACTATAGCCTCATAAAAATATAATGAATTTTCCACAGCACAAGAAATCTTGCAAATTAAATTAAAAACCTTCTTTTTATGTATAAATGTGCTTTGCAAAAACAAAACAAACTAAACAGAAAACAAGCAGAACAGAAGTAAACAAAAAAATAATAATTCCAATTACATTTTATATTTATCATAGTTAAACACGTTTAAGTAGCAAGTAGGTAGTAGGTAGTAGGTAGTAGGTACCTAACATATACCTTTATAAATACAAATGAAACGTTTTCAGAAAATCTTCTTGTAAGGCATAAAAGGTTTTTTTTTTTTTTGGTGAATACAAAATCAAGAGTTATTATAGAAAATGTCAACAAGGAGAATTTTTCAAATCCAGCGCAGCGTGTATCGTGCAGATAGATGATGATGATGATGAGAAAAAGTCTTTATATGTATTCTTACTTATTTGATTATGCAAAAGCATTGCTCAAGAGTAATCCTCTCATCAGACGAAGGAGATTTCCAAAAGCAATTCAGCGAAAAGTAAATTTTATCCTCTTCAGCTATACCTACTTGTTTATCGCAAGAAAATTTTAATGAAACAAGAAGACGTGGAAGTACCAACATATAAAAAAGGATCTAAAATTCTTAGCAGCCTATTACCATGACAGTTCCTACATCTTCTACCATGTACATTAATATTGGTTTTCATAGAATTTTCTTATTACATCAGGCCTTCATTTGTATGAAAAACAAAAATACTTTCATCCAAAATCATAATCCATTAAATTTATTTAATTAACGTAATTTTATAATAAATCCTTGCAGAGACATCTGATTTGTTTTGACAATCAGTAGTACCCACTTACAGATGTGTTTCTAAGACAAAGTAAATATATTGATGGAGGTCTTGTGAAAACTGCCAACTAAAAACAGAAATGTTTTTCCCGAGGAGGTGCCTCTGGCAAGGAACTGACAAATCCTCCAAGAGTTTACATGTCATGAATAAGTGCTTCTGATTTAGCCGTTCGGACTCGGCAAAACATTGTAGGTCCCCTCCATTCCTGCCAATAACACGCACAGAGGAATCGTTGAGAGTTGTAAGTCACTAGGCCTTGGTTCTCCACGAGCTGTTGTTCCACGAAATTTATTTATTTATTTTTTTTAACACTACTACTAAAATGCTTGTTTAATAAAGGGTGTTTTTTAGACTTTTGGTTTTCAATTTGGCAATACTTTCCGAGTTGGTCTTTTTGACAGCTGTCACTTGATTTTTGCTCAGTTTGGTTTGCTATTTCATAGTGAATAGACTTACTCCTGAACAATGTTTGATAAATTGTGCAAATTTATTACCAAAATAATAGTTCGGTTCCCGCTACACATCGTAAAACAATCAATTTACTAAAGGAAAATTTTAATGAGCCGTGAGTGCATTATGTCATATGAAGGGCCTGTGGCGTAGCCTCCAAGATCGAGAGATTTAACACCGTTAGACTATTTTTTATCAGGCTATGTGAAGTTGCTTCTCTATGCAGATAAGCCCGAGACGCCTTGGAAGAGAATATTCGGCACATTATTTCTGACATACGGCCCCCAAAACGGCTGCTAAAAGTGGTCGAGAATTTGGACTCTCGGCTGGAATTTATTCGCTGTGGCCACTTGCCCGACATCATTTTTAAAACATAATGGCAAACCTTTATCTTTATAATAAAGCTAAATTCATGGCCATAACAATAAATTATATGCGTTTTATTTTGTCTTGAATACCACAAAAAAACACCCTTTATTTGAGTTTTTTTTGGAAAATCCCAAGAAATAGAAGTCCGGCAACGCCACAATGGAAATTCAAAAATTAAGTGATGCAATAATAAGATGCTACTTAAATCCTTCTTAAGTGCTACATTAGTGCTTCAATTTAAGCTGAGCTTTTATCTTCCTCCCTCAAACTTTCGGTGGTGCTAGCTAAACAAAATTTGAAAATCTATAATGATACCTCAGTTGGGGGCTAGTTAAGTGTTAATTAAGTGCTCTAATATCAATTTTAAGGTGTATATTCATTTGAGAGTAAAAAGAGTGTGAACTCTGAAGCAGTTCTCAGGAGAAGAATTCGTAAAAGGACACAGTCTTGAAATTAGCTCTCTAAAGAGCATACAACTATCCAAGAGTCACTATTGAAAGTTTTGTAGTGAAAGACATCTCAGATGGAAACCGACCTTAAAAACTCTAACATTTGACCTTGAAATCTTATGCATGCTAGTTGAAGACTTGTAAAATTCGACATTAGAGATCAGACTAAAAATAATCTCAAGTAGTCAGGAAAAGGTAAATTTTATTTTTAATTAGTTTAAAATATTTTGCTTTGAAGATGAATTCCAATTTTATATTTTTTTAATTTGACAACAGTTTTTTCTTGAAAACAAACAAATGTTTGCGGTGCTTAAGTCATATTTATATTAACCGCTTATGTAGGTAGGTACTTATAATCTAGTTTGACTGTATTTTTAGCTAAAATGATCAACTTCTTTATATTGAAATGATAATGTTTTGGATTCGGAAAGACAACAACAAACAAAAAAAGAATACAAAACGAAACAAAATCTTACGAATAAAGTATCCTGAAAACATTTTGAAAGAAAATAGGACACGCTCCGCACGTGTAGACATCTTTTATTTCTTTTTTCATGTTTAAAAAATTAAAGCAAAATAAACACACAAGACGACGACATTTGGAAACAAAAGAAGAATCAGACGTGAAATGGCAGACAACTTTGTTTATATTTCCGTTAAAAAAAATAATAAAAATATAAAGAAAAAGAAAATGCCATGAATAAAATGTGTATAAACAAAAACTAAAATAAAAGAAGATAAAAAAAAAATTGGATACTTACAATAAGCAATAATTTGTGTCATGGACAAATGAATGCACTATTTATGTATATGATGAGGAAAATATCTTATTTCATGGATAATTTAGCATTAAGTATTAAGTATTTTTATATGTATTTGTTTCTTGCAGTTGTTTGGTTTCAATTTGAGACAATGCTTACTTTTTTTTATGAATTACGTAATTTTTGAAAAATGACACTTACAAAATTCCATCATACATTGATACTTACTCATTATTAGTATTCATATTCTATTCTATTCTTTTAAAATAGTATAATGATGCCCTCATGGCTTGATATATAATATTATAATATAGGTACATAGGAATCTAAACTGAAATAACAGGGTGCGGTTAACAGGACGCTCAAATCTATAGAAGGCAATTTTGTATTAATTTTTAAGCTAATATTTTTGCGGTACCTAAACATGGAAATGAGCCTCATCCTATAAATTTGTGAAATGAATCAAGAGACAAAATTATTTCATAAAACAGGAATAACTCTTCAAAAAATTAAATCCAAAAAGACAATACACTCCTTGGGAAAAGCAACTGATTCAAGGTTGTAAAAGATTGCAATCTTTGCGAATGTATTTTTTATTAATCTCTCATTGAATTCAACGAAATGATTGCATTCCTTACATTCTTTTTTAAGAATGCGATTTTAAAAAAATGCAGCCGCCATTTTGTTCATTAAGAAGATTGCAATCTTTTTTCCAATTGCTATGGATAATAATATCCACACAAAAAATTGTATCTTAGGCATTTTAGCAATTTAACATATCTTTTTTCTAAGAGTGCATGTAAGTATTAAGGAGACCAAACCCAAAAGAATGCAAAACTCAAATAATTCAAAAGACTTCAAAAGAATGCAAAAATTCAAAGAATGCAAAAATATTCAAAAGACTTAAAAAAAATCAAAGAATTCAAAAGGCTTCAAAAGAGTGCAAAACATTCAAAGGTTGCAAAAGAATTCAATGAAATGTTAGAAAGAAATGCAAAGAATGCATAAATCTCAAAAAAATGCAATCAGTTGATATTGACAAATGATTGGAAACAAAAAAAGATTGCAAAGAATGTAAAGAATGCAATCTTTTAATTCACGAAGTCACGAAAGATTAAATTCGCAAAAGATTGCAATCTTTTACAACTCTGCCATGGACAAAGTCTAAAATAATATATATTTATGTTTTCCAAAATCTCTTAATATCAAAAAACCAGTAATAATCCCAAAATTGTTTTTTTGCTAAGAGTGAAAAGAGGCTACATCCCCTTAATTTTTTGATTATTTTTAGAATAGACCACTAAGAATACTTAAAAAAAAGAACACAACATTACTCTCGTACCTTCGTACCTTCTTCTAAAGATTTTCTACCCTGTTATGTCTAGTGAGAGAAATTAATTATCAACATGAAAAATAAGTGATTTCTTGAAATTAATATAGAATATAAATATAAATATAAATATAAATATAAATATAAATATAAATATAAATATAAATATAAATATAAATATAAATATAAATATAAATATAAATATAAATATAAATATAAATATAAATATAAATATAAATATAAATATAAATATAAATATAAATATAAATATAAATATAAATATAAATATAAATATAAATATAAATATAAATATAAATATAAATATAAATATAAATATAAATATAAATATAAATATAAATATAAATATAAATATAAATATAAATATAAATATAAATATAAATATAAATATAAATATAAATATAAATATAAATATAAATATAAATATAAATATAAATATAAATATAAATATAAATATAAATATAAATATAAATATAAATATAAATATAAATATAAATATAAATATAAATATAAATATAAATATAAATATAAATATAAATATAAATATAAATATAAATATAAATATAAATATAAATATAAATATAAATATAAATATAAATATAAATATAAATATAAATATAAATATAAATATAAATATAAATATAAATATAAATATAAATATAAATATAAATATAAATATAAATATAAATATAAATATAAATATAAATATAAATATAAATATAAATATAAATATAAATATAAATATAAATATAAATATAAATATAAATATAAATATAAATATAAATATAAATATAAATATAAATATAAATATAAATATAAATATAAATATAAATATAAATATAAATATAAATACAATAAATAAATGCGAGTTGCATTGCAGAGCAATCCATTAGCCGATAATTTCTCAAAACAATTGTTAGAAATTGAAAATGATCGAAATCTGGTTCTGAATTCACATAATCGAAGGAATAACTATTTAGTGTATTCAAACATCGTATCGATAACGATTATTTGTTTAGTCTACCGAAGGATAATACAGATTTGAATTTCACAAAGTCAGCGCACAAAATACTGCATTCGTTAAAATCAGTTTATTGCACTGCAAACACAGTATTCAATTTGAAGGGACTTCGTAATATCTTTTAATGTTTTAGATTAATACAATCAATCCATTTCATACCGTGCAAATAATAATAATACTGAGTATCTGTCAATTAAACAAAAATATTATTTAAAGAACTGATAAATTTAACGCAATGCCATTGATAACAACTACAAAGAGAAATGGACCAAAGTGTCTACCTTGAGGGACTCAACCCAAGCTCACGTTTATTCAATCAAGTCTTTTTTTATTTGGCTCCCAAGCCTTCTTTCATCCGCAATGGCTTGATCTGTAACTGGAGGATCAGTCTTCTTCCTTCTCTAGAACCTGGGGGTTGGAATTAAAAGACTCTCTTGGCTGGAGCATTACTATCCATTTCGCTCGATGTGGCTAAGCCGAACTCGATTAATCAATTTGATGGATACATTTTGGTAAGATTCGTATTGAACCAGGTTAACACACGTATGAATTGAAAATTTTATATTCCGACTGGAGAATTCGGAAACTCGAAGAAACCTGAATTTCATAATTTTCAGGTTGAGCTACCAGGAAATTTTATTTTGTAAAGGAAAGGGAAAATAAGTGAGGAATGACAAGCTCTACGAAAATGACAATTTGCTTATTACTGTGCTTCATTAAAAAAGAATTAAAAACAGATGGCGTTACCCTTTCAGACTCACGTTTGACAGCTGAGTAGTATATTCGATCTTTCTGCATTGAAACAAAATGGCTGTGTCTCAATTATATGAGGTCAATGTTCGTTGTAAATGATCTAACTTTGTTTGAAAACCTACTGCAGATAGTGTGATGATGTGCGCTAACATTTCAAAAGGCCTGTCATAATTATAGTGAACTAATATGAAATAATTCAAGAAACTCTGCGATTGCACATGTATTGAAAACTTGCACATTTATATCCTCTTGATCAAGCAATGAAAGATTATTGAAAAATGCTAGATTCTTTGGAGGAGCAATGATACTACTTGCTGGTCGTTTTCAGCAAATATAGGTGCTACCGGTGGTCATCCTGTGGTAAACACCTGCATCAGATGAACTAAATGTTTGTATTTAACAATTATTGTTTTATTAAAAAAGCTGCTGAAACATTTCCTGGTCACGTACAGACAAAGTTATCATTAGTGTCTAGTTTAAGATATATATTACTGAAACATGTAATATTAATTATTTTTAAATATGAGTCTTTTATTATATGCAAACATTCTGAAGGTATTCCTTTAAATGTCTCAAAAAAATAAAAAGAGTTGTCACGTACAGACGGGTAGAGTCAACACCCAATACTCTATGTTATTATCTTAATGTTCAGCGAAACCATGAGTCATCGATCACAAATGTGTTCAAATGACAACAAAGTCTACATTATTTACTTAAGTTTCAACCATCATATACTATGTACTTGCACTACATTTTTGGGAGTATCTTCTAACAATAGACAGTGCAACTTAGTAAAGAAAATAGATTAAGTATAAGAAGAATACTGTAATGAAAAAAAAAATTCTGTGTTAAGAAATTGTAAAAGCCAGCTATTGTTGTAATGAATTCATCGTTTTTCTACTTCATCGCGTCTTTGCAATGCAAACTTCTTTTCTTGTTCATGAAACAAACAACTATTGTTAATTGAAACGTTACAATGTCGTTGCCAACGCCCATTATCTAAAAAAAAGAACACTAGAAAGACAATAATACCACCCAAGAGCCTTATAGGTCAAGGTTGAACTGCGTTTCCATGAGGAATATCCCACAAAAGTTGACAGGCAAGTAATTGAGATTTGTATTAACCCCATAACGTAGACTAAGTATTTTTTGTTGTTGTTATTTCTTCTATAAATAATTGACCTTTTTCCTTTGTCTCTAAAGAAATACCACTTGTTATTTTAATTCAAAATTATAGACCTTGTTACTTTTATTCATCCAGGATCTAAGAAATTTTGAAGGAGTTAAACATGGATGAAAGTTAAAGTTGACAGCTTTGTCTTAAGATTCTACTTATTCGAATCATAAACAGCAGTAAATACAATGATTTAAACTTAATCCACCATCTTTAACACTCACTTGAATTCTTGTTTGTTTTCATGTGGGAAGTTATATAGTGAGAACAAAAAATAACCTTAAATGATTGAGAGAGACATAAGTTGACAATAAATAATAGATTTTCTTTCTTTAATATAGCTGTGACATTTGGAGACTATTCAAACACCCACGTTCCCACGTGCTCTGGTCTAAAAGGATCTAATTCGGAGAAAATTTATTTATTTTAATCCCCTCATCACCACTGAACGACACTTTTTTTCGAACACAAAATACAAATACCAGTGTTCGTAGGAACTTTCAACAAAAATCCCTTTTAATTAAGTAAAAATCCCACACTAAATAAACACACTCATACCAATGTACATAGTAAACACAAGAAAAGTTTCTTTTGGATGTTGGTTCATTAAGTCTTACACAAAAAAAGTTTTTTTTTTATTGCAAAAAAACTCTTAAGAAAAGTTTGAATGAAGTTTTGTCATACACCATCAGTTAGTTTATTTTGAAAACTAAAAATGTTTGAAGAACTTATTCGTATAGGTACATACTTTGTGTTTGAATTTAAATAAGTTTTTATGATCGATAACTATAAAGTTTCCCACCAGGCGGCGGCGGCGGCTTGCAAGAAAAAAAAAATAAAGGCTGCCCTAGGCTTTTGTAAGAAAAGAAAATAATAATCTATGTACATTTGAAAATATGTATTTACTTTTCCAAGGTAGGAAGGTGGAATTAATTAATTCAGAAACCATTTGGATGTGTGATTTGAGAAGCACTAGAGCATATTCAAATAAGTTTTAAAGTACTAAAATGCTGTAAAAGTTGGCGGAAAAAGTCAGAGAAGCCTTTCCCAACTACAAATATGGAAGTATACATACGTTTCCATATAGTTGGTAAAACTTAAAATGCTAATGCTTATGCCATGCATGTTTATGAATTTTGTTTGGAATGATTTTGAGAGAAAACGAATATTGTAAAATTATTATTATGCATGCGTGTAAGCTGAAATATTTTATGACTTATAAATAAAGTTACTAGTTTTTAAAATTTATTTTCAAAATTTATAAAAGCAGTTGAACTGAACTGGTCGTTTTATAAGTCTTATCACTTAAGACTAATTTCGTTTTCGATTGGATTTTGGAATTGTTCCATTCCTATCGAATACAGAAAACCTTTTACTTAAAATTTTCCATGTTCAATAGGAAATGGAACAATTCCCAAATCTAATCTAAAATTTCTTAAAATGATTTATTTATAAATACGAAAAGGTGACGAACTGAAAAAATCTAGTTTTTAACGAAGATTTAGAGAGTCTTACATTGATCCTTACAGGGGCCTTGATTGCAAGAGTATACCTATCGAAATTCTCTAGGGCCTTACAAGTTTTGTAACTTTTTGCTTCGAGAGACAAATGTAATATATTATCTGAGACTTGATCCAGGGGTCTTCTGTTTACAAATATGCTAACTCTAAAAGGCTTATTCACAATCTTTGTCATTTTATTAAAACGTCTTTAAAATTTCGCTTACCTCCCGAAATTTCTAAAAACGGTCTCTAAAGTTCAAGAGGCAGGTATTTTTTTTTTGTAATTTTCTACTGAATTGATTTTCTGGTTGAAATAAGTTCAAGCGAGCGTCTCCCGAACTGCGAGAGCTACTATCTTTAAAAACTCGATTTATCAATATCTTGTGATCCGGGCACTGTACGACAAAAATTTGTAAAGGTTTTTGACAAGACGTTTAAGTAAAAAGTCTTTTAGAACTAAAATTTTAAAGTCAATATTTTTGAAAAAAAAGAAAATATGTAAAAAAAAAAATTCAAGTTGTTGTGTTCATCTTGTCCGGGTCTTACTTTGCGAATTTTCAAAAACTGGTTATAGTTTCATCTTAAGGGGTGGCCATGATACCAGAAAAGTCCCGGTACAATTTGCTATCGGTATCGGAAACCGCAGGAGTCCATGTTTGCAGTTTTCTTGGGCCTGTTAGGTACAATTGACAGCAGCTTGAAAATTTTACCTTCATCAGACTGATGAAACGTGCACAATGACAAAATTTATTTTTTTCAATCGGTTACTTGCTGAGAGTTACTTTATTTGTTAAAGAAGATTTTGGTTTGAGATTTATTAAACAAAAAAAAATACAAATTTAGATTATCGGTTGATATTTATTTTTTATTTCTATAAATATCTTTCAGTTACCGAGTTTTTCACGAAAAAATAAAATGTCAACCTTTAACCTTTTTGGCTAAAAATACACCAAAAATGGTTTTCACTGTATTGCACAGTCACTCATAATCTACATGTACCTAGGTATTCACCGATGATTTAAACGCATAATTAGACGGATTTGTTAATGTAGGACCTACAAAATATAAACATCTATACTAACCAGGCTTGTAAGCTTTCAAGTACAAGAACAAGTAAAGTACCCAGTACTATGAATTGGAGTCTTCGTCATGGTCATCAAAACGTGATTTTCATTGTCGTGGTAATTGTCTTTGTCTCGCTGCCATTTTACGGGTATCTGTGTCATTGTTTCTTCTTTATGTTTTCGTTTGGGGTTTGCCGTGACATTTACACGTGGTTTTTGCCATTTAAAATGTTTTGACTTTATCTCGCTTTGGTCTCGTGCATAGAATTTTCGTGTGAACCAGACCCAAAACTACCCAGCTGTAGTGAGAAATTCTGACTTATTTGGTAACAAGCATGATTTAAAGCATTTTCAATTTTTTGCATGTTTGAAAATGTTTTTTTGACAAAAAAAAAAAAAACTTTGGTGAGGCTAAAGCGAGACTGGAGCGAGATGGTAGAAATCCATTCGCAATGCCAAAAACAACGTGTAAATGTCAAGGTAGAATATAGGAGAAAACCATGACAACGATCGTCGTTGTCAACGGGCTTGGAGAGTTCACAGCAAGACGAACTCAATGACCAACTTTTGAAAAATGTTATTTTCAAAAAGAAAATAGGCCAGACTATTGTGAGACCAAAGTGGGATGATGAAAAAGTATTCTAAATGCTAAAAACCACTTAAAAATGTCAAGGCGAGACCAAAGTGAGACTGTAGCGAGAAAAGAGGCTATAGCGAGACCAAAAGCGAGGTGATGGAAAAGCATTCACAATGCAAAAAACCAAGTGTAAATATCACAGTGTGACCAAAGCGAAACTAGAGAGAAAACCACGACACAAATCCCCGTGTATACCGACTTGGCTATAATTTTAAGTACAAAAATTAAGTTCTTTATTTTTATCTCTGTAGTACCTCATGGCATGATGGTTAGTGCGTAGGACTGTCATGCACAAGGTCTGGGTTCGATTCCCAGCCGCTGCCACCTAAAAACAGAAATGTTTTTTTTCGCGAGGTACTGCCTCTTGCGAGGAACTGACAAATCCTCCAAGAGTTTACATTTCATGAATAAGTGCTTCTCATCTAGCCGTTCGGACTCGGCAAAACATTGTAGGTCCCCTCCATTCCTGCCAATAACACGCACAAAGGAATGGTTGAGAGTTGTAAGTCACTAGGCCTTGGTTCTTCACGAGCTGTTGTGCCACCAAATTTATTTTATTTTTATTTATTTTTATCTCTCAGTGAAAAAGTAAGTAGATAAATTTCACTGGTTGACCAAAATATAAAAAAAGGTCAAAATAAAGGTTTCTCTCAGACCTTGCCCGAAAAAATGTTTTTTTTTAGAATAAAGGTTATTGGATGACTTTTATTGAAATTAACAACAATTAAGAGTTATAGAAGAATCTTTCAAAAGGTTGAGATTCGAGACACACACAATAACCAAGACCCTAAAAAACTCGTTTGCTTGGATGACCATGGCGAGAGTAAGCGAGGTGACACCGAGACAACGAGTCGCCGTCATACCCATCCCTATTCAAAATTAAAAATTTATTCTTATAACGTTCATGACGACTTGAGTCTACTGAGTTCTGATTCTGAGAAGAAATGAGATTTTTCAGAAAGCGCAATCAGATTATACCATTTTTGATTTATTTTCCATGGAAAAGGTGTTTAGGTTGATCGTTTCCGTTTATTTTCTTATAAAATTAGTCAACAGATATGAGTTATTCTTGAAATTTAATGATAAATCCCATCAAAAAACTTTAAAAAAAAAATTAATTCCTAAAAATAAATCTCAGACCAAGACCAAAATGAAATTTGACAATGTTTTTGTTTTCATTATTGTATGGGATATTTCTGATGGAATATCAAAACATTTTTAGCAAGTTTTTATCAACATCAGGGGACAAGGGCCTCATGAATAGGGAGGTGTTCATAACTGTCTAATTTTCTCCGTCTTTATTTTCCCTATGAGAAACTATCCAAGTCTATTTTTCCAAGCGGAAAGCAAAACATACAGTCAACACCGAGATGGCATCACTGAGGAAATCACACTCCAAATCCATAGTGTCGCTCTTCGATTTCAATAGATTTTTGACAAGCATCTGTCAGGAATATTTGCTCAGTTATTTAGTCCAGAATTGATTTACTTAATTTTTGAAAATATATTTCAGAAGTTAACTCGGGTAGTTCAATCCCGAAACTAGAATGATCTTCACTGGAAAACTAGTCCTTCTTTCTCAAAGCTTTTACGATTTTTAGAATAACTAAAATATTTTAATTTTAATACAAACTGGAATTGGAAATTGGAATTCAAACTTCTCACAATTCTGTTTTTTTTTTTGTCAAGAAATCCATATTTTTTTCGAAAGATTCAATTTGGCAATAATATTCACGCAAAAAAAAACATTAATAAATAAATAGGAATTTTACTCTTATAAAAAAATAATTTATTTTCTCACAGCTTGAATGCTTGAATCTAAACAAATAAAAAGAATTTGCAAACTAATAAAATTGTTTTTTTTTTACATTTAAAACGATTCCACTGCCTCGCCATCAGCTGGTCAGGGTCAGACTCAGACTCATTTAGAAACAAAGCATTCATTTTATAGTGGTTTGTTGAATTTGTTTCTTTTTAGTTTTGTGGGCGATATGTGCGGCGCGGCAACAGTGTTTTTTTGGCGAGAATTCTATTTGCGGTTATCAACGACCTAAAAATGTTTGTAGTTATAGATTATAATGTATGCATCAAACAAAGAAACTATATACTTGAATTTGAATTTATAATGAATTTTTTTTCATATTTGTACGCCACACACGATACACATCCATGAGTTTTTCCATTTCATTAATTTGATACACAATATTTTTTTTTTTTCATTGCATGTCAGAATTAATAATAAAAGAAAAACTTAAACGTTGAGGTAGGTTTATGATTTAAGAGGGTAATAAAAAAAAACAATAATTATTGTAAAGCTGGGTGGTTATTGACATTTGTTTATTTTAAACGAATTATTTTTTCCAACGAATTTGCCACTTTCGATGCTAGGAGAAAATATATAACTTTTGATGGTGATTTTTAAGGAAGTAATTATTTCTTTATTTTCAATGAAAAAATTAAATTATATTCAGCCGCTCCAGTTAAACAGAAGAATTTTCTTTTAAAATTTTCTTCATATTCTACATAAATACTGTCGGTTTTTTTCTTTCCAATTTCTAGACTGAAATTTAGTTTCAATATTTTGTTTATGAACTCAGAACTAAAAACAGTTTTATAGAAAATTTTTGTGAAATCAAAGAGGTATAAAGATGTACCTACATTCATACCCTCAAAATAAGATCGAATTTACAAGCCTAAAATTCAATGAAAATATAAAGTCCATCAAATAAAATGTCATAAATTCCTAATCATAATATACCCAAATGTATGTAGTTCTAAAAAAAATATAATTGCATGTTTCAATACCATTTTCAGAATATTTTTAGCTTTTATAAAAACTATGTCACTACCTGATACGGTTCCCACTAGAATGACAGGTGGCGTTATTTATTGTTTTTTTTTTTTTTGTATGAAGTCATTATGTCATTGCACTCTGCAGAAATTCTCTTGGGTGAGATTCGTGACTATTTCCGTTGAACGGCTGTATTCAATTTAATTTTTTTATTTTTGACAATTGACACCTTAGCCTTTGATTCCAATTTGGTTATAGGAAGGTTGTTGTGGCAATAAAATATATTATGGAACGTGGTCATATAAAGTTTGCTGTGCAAGGCATACTGAGTTCTGTTCAAATCTTCATCAGCTGTTATTTGTTTGTCCAAACCATTAAAACAACATGAGGAAGGATATTTTCTGGTAATTAAAACTTGCGAAAAGAAACCAATTGAATCGATTATTTTGAAATGGGGATAATTCCACTTTTTTCCAAACCCATACTATTATTATTATTATTATTGGCTTAATTCAAGTCGATTAACATAAAAAAAATATATAACAAAAAAAGAAATAAAAAAATCTTAATATAAAATGCTAATAAATAACAATATTTAGATAGTTGAATTAAATAAATTAAACAATCTGATAAATCTAGCTTAAATTATTGTTTATAAAAGAGGGTTTAAGGGTAATTGGAATATAGAATTCTTCTAAGGGAGGATGAACTAAGGTTAAAATCAAAAATATCCTGTACACTGTTGGCTAAGCGAAGCATTCTGAAGACTGGATTGTTATGGCCATAATTTGTGCGGTAGGTAGGCAGGCGGAAGAATGGGATGGATCGAAAGTTACGTGGGTTGGTATTAATTAGGATGAGTTGAAGAAGTGCCGGAGAATCGATGGCACCAGTAATTAGTTGGTGGACAAATAGAATGTTGGCAACAGCACGGCGTTTGGCAAGAGTGTGTCGGTCAATTAATTGCAACCGATCTTCATAGGGTGGTAACATATGGGGATCAGACCAGGGGAGATTACGTAAAGCGAAACGGAGGAATCTCGCTGTACACATTCTATTCTATGTGAGTGTGTAGATTGGTAAGGTGACCAAACCTGGCTGGCGTATTCAAGAATGGGTCTTACATACGTGGTGAAGAGTGACTTGGTGATACCAAGCTTACTACATCTATCCTCTTAATCCTTAACAAGTTAAGAACATATTTATTTTTAAAAAGGTGTTAAGTTATTGGGCTTGCATCCTTAAAAAAAAAAAAAACAAATTAAAGAGTAGTTAATAATTAACTTAGAGTTGACCTGTTCTACGAAAATGGAGGTTTATTGGTATTTTTTATGAATTTTTGATAAATTTCTCTCAAATAATATTTAAAAAATGAGACAGAAAAGTAATCAACCCAATTCCTACTAAAAAACATGAATTTTTATAACTTTATTTTGAACTGGCTGTTTGAAAAAACTGATAAAGAATAAGACTTTTATAATTTTGTTTATCCGTTCAATATTATATAACTACAAAAAAAAAGTAGATAAAAAGTCAGTAAATACTTAAAAAAAAAATCAACTAACAAGACGTTTTTTCAGAAAGCAATGTTCATACATTTTTAAAAGGTTGTAAGTCCACTATAAAAATCAATAATATTTCTATGATAATATTGGTAAATATAATTGAAATGAACAAACACCGTGTGTCTTATAGGAAACTTTTAAAACATTAAAATAAAAAATGTGAGATTTGTATTTAAAAAAAAAAAACTATAAACTGTTTTTTGTTTCTCCCTAAAAATTTCATAAAGTGGACTTATCCCCTTTTTAATAATAAACGATTCAATTACAGTTACTGCAGCCCTAAAGCGAAGTTCACAGAAGTAGTTCTTCATCACAAGAGGCATGTCACAATGCCGTTAATTGTTAACTATCATAACTTGTTCATTATTGTATCGGGTTGTTCAATAAGAGCGCTACAAAAGTTTTTTTTTTAAATGAAACAAAAACGGTTTGGGATATCAATGAAATTCTTTATTATTGTTAAAGTACGTTTGATGCCATTATGTATGGAACTCGATTTCTTTTGCATGGCCACCACGGGCACACTTGCAGAAGTCCAGACGTTGAACCCAATTTTCTACGGTTTTCAAGCATAAATCGGCCGATACTGCTGCAATTTCACGTTCGATATTCGTACGAAGTTCATCAATCGTCGCTGGCGTGTTGGCTTAGACCATAGACTTGACGTAGCCCCACAGGAAATAGTCTAACGGCTTCAAATCGTACGACCGATGCGGCCAAGCGACTGGACCATTTCGTGAGATAACACGTTCTCCAAACTTGGTTTCCAATAAATTGATTGTGACATTCGCTGTGTGGCTTGTGGTGCCACCGCCGTCCTGTTGGAACCACATGTCCTCCAAGTCCATATCATCCAATTGGGGCCAAAAATATTCGGTTATCATTGAACGGTAGCGATCCCCATTCACAGTAACGTGCCGGTCTTGATCATCACGGAATAAGTACGGCCCAATGACACCGCCGGCCCATAAACCACACCAAGCCGTAATTTTTTTGGGATGCAATGATGACTCATGGAGTACGTGTAGATTGCTGCCTCACCACTACCGCATATTTTGTTTATTGACGAAGCCATTCAGCCAGAAATGAGCCTCATCACTGAAGATGATTTTTTGATGAAAATCCGAATCATTTTTAAGTTGTTGCTCAAGCGGCGGCTTCAGTTCTTGCATCAATTTAATCTTGTAAGGATGTAGGCCAAGATCTTTTCGCAAAATTCGCCACAACGACGTCACAGAGATGCCCAACGCTTGAGAACGAAGTTTGAGAGACACATTTGGGCTTTCTGCAACTAAAGCCTCTGCAGCAGCAATATTCTCGACTCTACGGGCACTTCGACGTAGCGCTCTTAACGTTGAGGCCACTGACTCCGAATTTCGGTAGTAAATTTTAATAATTTCGACTCGTTGTTGGCTCGTATATCTTTCCATCATGAAATGGCAAACCTAACTGAAGAGAAATGTCAAAAGAACGGCAAGAAATTTGGCGTCGTTTGTTGTCCCTGTTACTCTACTTTTGTAGCGTCCCTGTTGAAAAACCCTTTATTTACACCCCAATTAAATATATTCAATAATAAAAGCTCTTGAACGTAATTATTCTTATATGCCCTTCATTCTCCAGTATATTCAATAGCCAATTAAATAATAAAATTACTCTCCGAAAATAGTATCAGATAATGTTCTTCAATTACAAAATAATTCTTAAATACTTATTTTTTTTATTATACCCGTAGTTATGCGAATAAAGCTTATTATTCCTTAAGCAAAAAATGTAATAGTTTGTAATACGAAGACAAACATGGTTTCAAATGTAATTTCTCATTTATCATTTAAGTCACAAATAAAAAACATTATAACCAAGCGTAAGTTAAGTATGCCTACTCATCGCCACAAGCTTTGAATAAAATAATTTAGTATTACTATCTTCTGACCATGAACGTGGTAAGTTTATAAATTGATTGTAAATCTCAAGTTACGTTATAGCATCGCATGTAATGATTTTTCTTATAGCTTAATGTTGCACATTGTATGATGAGATGAATGAAAAACAACCGATTACAGATGTTTATCAGAATTTATTCACTTCTATTCATTGAAAACAACTTATGCCACCCAGAATTAGCATTTTTTTCATATTTATTTAAAAAAAAAATGTTAGAAATATGAGCTTAAAATAGTAAACAATTACAAATAACAAGGTATATTACTATTAGTATTTTTTTTTACTGAAAAGTGTGTCATTAACAACAAATGTTTAGCGAAAACAATTGAAACAATTAACAACAAAAACTTTTGGCTGCTTTTTTAAACGGGGAATGACCGGCTGTTTTTTTTGCTTGAGCTTACCATCCCAGAATCTTCGTCTAAAAGTTCACTTGAAAGATTGTTCAAAATATTTTATTACTCCCAAGTGTGAATGCTTGAAAGTTAGTTTGTATTTATTTTCAAACGGATAGACAGCAGACGGGGACTTGAGTATTTTGTTACTTATTTAATATTCAAGTTCATTTTAACAAGTTGAAGATTATAAAAAGAAACCTATAAATGTAAGTAAAGAAAAACCTACTGACCGGATCAAACCCTTAAATTCTTTTTCAATCAATTTCTATCACCTTTGAATATCCGAAAAAAAAAATAATTTCATTTAGGAGAAACAATAATCATTCTTAGTCAAAAATAGTCTAACTCATCCAAACGTGACCCGAATTGAAGTAGTGAAGTACAACTTCCGCTCCACTGCCGAACAGAGCAGACCTACACAAAAAGAACACAAAGCTAGAATCCCTTTAATTAAACTCAAACCACAAGGAAACGTAATTTTATACATGTTAGCATGTCCAGGGACTGCGGAGCATGATATATACAAAAAACGTAAACGTTGTTGGTTTTTGTTTTTATTTTTTTGCTAAAAGTTATAGGTCGATACTTCAAATTTACACGAAAGAACACAAATTCAGAAGTTGTTGTACACTCTTCAAATTGTTTTTTTATTTGTAAATACTGTTTAAAACACCGATCTCCCGAAACTAAAAATAAATAATAAAAAAAAGGAGAAATAAAAATGCCGACGACAATTTGTCTGATTTGGCAAATTTCCACGTGCGCTACTGCAATAAGAGTTAAGTACATTTGCACTTGAAAAACAAACCCTTCTGGCCTGGCCTGGCCTAGATAATAATGAACAGAATAAGTACAAAAACCAAACTAGTATACACAGTTGTTATATATTTTGCATGACGTGCAATATGTGCTTTGTGCCCCATAAAATACCAACCGATAAAAACTAGAACGATTTAATAGTTAGGGAGCTAGTGGGAGTTATTTTAAATGATGTTGCTGAAAGTGTTTATACTGACTTAAGGACTACTACCGGCACCAACGTTACGACTCTGTTATAAATGGACTGTAAGAATGCAAGACATAGGGCTTGGAAGCATAACTTTCAGCTTTTGATTGGGCTTAATGGTGCTAATAACCTCATCTGAATGGGCCACAAGGCATATTTAGGGCGGTATTCATCAAACGCTCATAACTTTAGAGCTTCATAAACCTATTTACCAACCAGTAACAGTGAATATTTATAAGCGCTCATAAAAGTTAAGAGTGGTCTCGATCACTCATAAGGATATAAGCACTCTCTTCAAAAACTTATTTGAAAATCTTTGAAGTAAACCTTCAAGAAAATTCACTTGCCGATTTTGTCGGCACTTTTTGGATTCTTCCAAAATTGATTGTCACATACCCACATTCCATAATTCTTTTTGTCATGATGGATTTTAATTTGTCCACTTATTTTATTTTTGTGAGTCACGTGGTGAATATCATTGCTTGTTTTAGTCCGTTTTGTTGTGAAAACTTAAAAAAAATATCAGTTAATAACACAAATCCGTCACTACCCTTCAATAAGGCGAGTCCGTTTTGGATCGACAAACGTATTAAACAACTCAAATTATAGAAAAAAGGTCACGGTAGTACATTACAACTTTTGTAACAATATTTACCTCCAGATACAACGAAAACCAGGGAAATATTATGGCCAAGCTTTGAACAAGGTTTTTGTCGTTTTTAAAAGTTGGTTTTCTTCAACATATCAACGGTAAGATTGTGCCCTTTCACACGAGGAAACAAGTTGCTGGAGATTTGTTTGTTTGATGTTTTCTTTTAATTTCCTTAAAAATTTTTTTACCTTTCCCACGAGAAATCAAAATCTAAGCAATTTTGAGATTTCCTGAAATTTGATTGGTTGAACGCACCTTCCTTAACCTTATATGTGAAAGGAAATGTCAAAAAATCGCTTCAGTTCCTCGACCGGGGAGATTTTGTTCAACCGCTTTCCTCCTGCCTTTTTCACCCAGGAACTGTAAGTTGTTAGCAACTCAGTTTCCTTGTGTGAAAGGGGACATATAAATTTTTCTGCCTCCATTGATTTTTTTTTCTCAACATGTTCATTGTCCGAACATGGCTCATGTCCAGTGAAGCCGTCATGTCACGAAGAGAATTAAAAAACTAAACTAAGAAAAAAATAAATGGAAAGACACTTGTTTTTTTAAGAATCCATGAAGGGCCGACAAAGTAAGGCCAGTCAATTTGATTGGAGGGTCATTTTCGAAAACAGTTTGATTCCCAGTTTGGGGGTGTCTGGTAAAGAGAGAGTTTTTGTCTTTTTCAGACTTCGAAAGAAAGCTATGAATAGATGGTAATTCGTAGGAACATTATTTGAGTTTTGAGCCTCATAAACTTAAAAACCGTTTATTAGTGCTTGAAAAATACCGCCCTTATTGGTGAATATATTTATTTAAAAAAAAGAAACGAGCTTCAATATTCCACCTAGGATTCAAGTCCATCGACACTACTGACAAAAAAAAAATGTAAAAAGAATATATTATGGCTATTATTTTATCAAAAATTCCATCTTTATCAACTTTTATTACACGATTATTCATAATGTATACTGCCATTAGCTCCCTAACTATTTACCCCGTATACCCCACACCACAACATACTCTCTATACTGATGAGGAAAGTGAATGCACCTAGATTTTGAAATTATATATAATTCTAAAAATATAAACCAGGACAATGACGTTGTCTATAAAAACGAGAGTTTATTTTGTTAATATAAAATTAAAAAATCACTGTACTGTAAACTGCATCACTGTTTTTTTTTTTAAAGAAGACATCTGTTAGCACTATAAAACGTGTATATCACATCAGAAGGTCGTTAAGTGATCTAATTAAAAGTAAGTAAGTATTTTTTGTCACAGACTCAAAGACATGATGTGAGCTTTGTTATAATAGCAATCAAGATTGAATAAATTTATATTAGACTATAATAATAAAAATAAATAATGTAGGTTGAGGGGTTGTGTGTCGCAGTAGTGAGAGTAAACAGAAGTGCATTTCACGTTGTGTGAATTTTAATGGAAGCAAACATCAGAAAAAAGTGTATTTTTTGCTTGTTTTGTTAGGCAGAACTATTGGAAAATATAATAAAAGTTTGGGATTATTTCTGAATTACATTTTTTATGATATTCCAAAACCTTGTCTTAAATTATTATGGAAAAACTTACCTGTATGAATGTCATTTGTGGAGCTAGATCATTGCACAATTAGCATTTTCAATCCACCTTTTTAAGAAAATTTTGTAAGTAAAATATAAAAAGGTAAACATTTTTTGTAACCGTATTTAAAAAAAAAAGGAATTTCCTTCATAATTAATTCTAGGTATCTTTTTACATATTTTTTTTAGAAAACTATAATAAAAACAACTTTTATTAAAAACGCCCTCATAAGTAGGTAGGGCAATGATTTTACATCATAATGTGTTTAGAGGGCAGTTTGTTTTGTTTTCATAGAAACTAGAAAGAAAAAAAATTAAAATTTTGTCAAAAACGCCCTTAAAAATGGGCGTGGAAAAAAGCTTTGTGTTGAAGAATTCTCATGATGATGACTCCTTCCCCACACTATGTCTAAAAGCCGTTGCAAAAATACTAAGTCCGATGTTTTTTTTAAATTTATTTTTAATAAAGTTATCAGAGAGCTTCAAAAACAGTAAACAAAATAATTTTTTGATAAATGGTTTGCTTTGTATAGCTTTTCAAAGTTGGGTTATTTTTTGCTGGAATAACATAGATAACAAAAAATAGATTTCTTTACTTTATTTTGTGCAATCTTGGCATATTTCATAAAATATCTTATTCTTATTCAATGTTACGTTGTTGTTTTCTATGGAAGTTGATAAAAATTTAAATACAATAAAATAAAATAAAAATAATAATTCCAAGTTGAAGATTTTCAACGTGTTTTTTCATGAAAGAAATAAAAGATGTTACATATAAATAAATAACTTAAAAACACTTATTTTATTTATTTATTTACTTGAATGCATTACGTAAATAAGTAAATAAAATAAGTATTTTTAACTTTTTTAAAATAATATCTCTTATTTATTTAATAATTTTCATAAAAAGAAAAAACTTTTTTAAGATTTTTTGGAGTTTGAGCTTAAGCTACAGAAAATATTTTGCTAGATCCCTCAAAATAATTACCATGATATTTTAGTCTAAGTTTTAATAAAGCCATATGCAAAATTTCAGATGCAATTTCTTCCTAAATTCAGAGTTTTTGATTTTTTTTTTTTAAATAACTTTCCCGGAACAATCATTTTGGTCTTAAAATAAAGTAGTGTACTTTTGGAATGCTTGATTTATTTTCTTTCTCAAAAGAGCTGACATCGGGGAATGTTTTTCTTATTCCAAGTAAAATACGTTTTGTTCTTGTCATTGAGGTCGTTGTGGTCATACAAAATTACACCCACTACCACGCCCTTTTTTATTTATTTTTTTTTTTTAAATGGCGATTATTAAAAAAATGGACTTACAGTCTTGTAAAGAAAATGCTGATTGCTTTATAATACTTTATTCTTTTTGTTTATTTTTGTAAACTGCCAAAATAACCTAGGAAAATTAGACAAAAAAATGGCAAAACTACAAAAAAGCTGAATTTTGATTTTTTATTAACAAAAACCCGTTATTTGTACATTTACACTACAAAATAAAAAGAGTTAATTTGATACGCTATAATTTCAAGAGTAGTGCCTCGTAGCTTGATGGTTAGTGCGTAGGACTGTCATGCCAAAGGTCTGGGTTCGATTCCCAGCCGCTGCCACCTAAAAAACAGAAATGTTTTTTTCCGAGGTACTGCCTCTTGCGAGGAGCTGACAAATCCTCCATGAGTATACTTGTCATGAATAAGTGCTCTAGCCGTTCGGACTCGGCAAAAAATTGTAGGTCCCCTCAATTCCTGCCAATAACACGCACACAGGAATGGTTGAGAGTTGTAAGTCACTAGGCCTTGGTTCTTCACGAGCTGTTGTGCCACCAAATGTATGTATGTATAACTTCAAGATTAATAAGCCTACAGAATTCGTTAACTGCACATTATTTTGATAATTTTATTGTCTTAATGTAATTCTTTCATAATTTTGTTGTAAAAGGAAATTTCATCAAAATTTTTGAACAAAAACCAAATCACTCTCTTTTTCAAGATGTCGGTGTTCTCCTTACTCCGGGCACGCCAAAATTTTGGTTTTATTAAGAGGAGATGTACCCAAACTCAAATCATACAAACATTTTAGCCCATCGATCATTGAAATTTTAATAATTTTTTTGACAAAATTTACTCCACCGAGAAGTTCTTGCATGATTTTCTCAAAATCTATGGCTTATATGAAAAAAGTATGCTAATCTTTTTTGTGTACAATGACATAAGCTACAATTAAGAAAAAACTGAATTTTACCCCCTTTAAGAATTAAGTCTCAGTCCAAATTTACGGAAATTTTCAGGAAATGTTTAAGACGTCAAAACAAGATTAATTTCTTTATTACTTTATCAGTGCCAAAAGAGGAAAGGTGAGGTTATGTTTATGTTATATCTGTAGATATTGCCGGCTCTGGACCTTTGGCACCTCACATTTGGCTCAGTAACTAGCCAGAAAAGGTCAACTAGTCCAATTAATTGGTCAGCCCTAGATAACTAATAATAAAGGCTTAAAGTTTGTCAAGGTCACTCAAGGTCACGCGCTATATTAGGCACCTCATTCATGGGAAATTTACAACAAAAAATATATCAACTGAAAGATCTCTCTCTAGATCGTGATAAAAGGTCAACTATTTTCAGTAATTGGTCAGCCATAGTTTTTTTCCATGAATTTTCAAAATTCGTTTCAAGGTCACAAAAAAAAACTTTAAGGACCTCATTTGGGTCATTCCAAAAAATCAAGTATGCCATTTTGAAAGGTCACGGTGATAAAGGTTAGCTATTTTTAGTAATTGGTAAACTTTACATATTATAAATTTGAAAATTTATGAATTTTTAGTTAATTTAAAAAAAAAATTCAAGGTCATAGCGATTTTTTCCACCTAATTTATGGGAAATTTACAAAAATTGCTTACAATTTGAAAGATCTCTTGATTCATATAAAAGGTCAGCTAGTTTCAGTAATTGGTCAGCAATAGATTCTTTTTACGATTTCTTAATGTTTTTTTTCAAGGTCACGAAAGATTTTTGACATAAGGATAAAAATTCATAACAAAAAATGTATGGCTGACCAACTACTGAAACTAACTGAAAAGGTCATAATGATCAAGTAACCTATTAGAGACTAGTATTTTTTTATGAAATTACCTTAATGAGGTGCTAACTTCACAGAGTTGGGTTATGGCCAGTTGAAAACTCTCCATAATAATATAATAATTTCTCTTCAAAAAAAAAAAAAAAAAAATCAAAATAAAAAAAATCAACAAATAAAACTGTTCAAATGAATAAAGGCAACAACAACTGCAAAAACTGTGGAAAAGTTCGAAATAATATTTCCGTTCGCTTACTCTGAATTTTCGGGATTTTCTTTGCTTTTATATGATTTTCAGTACAAAAATATAATAGCTACGAGGGAGTATTAAATGTTTCATATATCTCTGTTATTTTCTGTTCAAAAAATTATCTAGGAATTTAATTCACAGCTCAGCTTAATTTCCGCATAAGACTCAAAGAATGAATGCTAGATACACCGTCTTGCATTACTTTGGAAAATCGCTTCAAAAATCACTTTCAAAACTCTGACACCTTTCACTTAAAAATTTTAATGATGCTTGCAATAATCATAGATTTGGTTTAGTTACGTTCGAGTGAACCACATTGTACTAATATTTTTGTAAAAAATTATAACTTTTAGAAAATGTCTCAAATTTCAAATTACAAACAAAAAAAAAAAACATGGACTCTTTGGGCGTTATAATATTTTCAGATTTGGGTCTTATGAATTGAAGTTATAAAACTATAGTCCCTTTCAAATATTTTTAAATCAAATTTAAAACAATCGAAAGAAATTGGAAGATTTAAACATCAATTTGGTTTTTCACAAAACAAATTTCTTATTAAAATTGGTAAATCGCCAGAGCTATTATTTCTAATCTAAATTTTATTTACTTTATTCGGAATTACTCTGGGCTGCCATGAGTTTACTTCAGCCTAAGAAACAAAACAATAAAAAACATAGTAAAATACATTCTTATATTTCCTTTTTGCTCGGGTGACAAATAGCTAATATTCTGTTTCAGTGTCCTCTTCTACAAAACGACAATCTCCTCAGTATACGTATATGGTTATAAAAAGAGTTCATATTGTTGAAATTCCACAGAAAAGCTTCTTCATTTTTCCAAGAAGTAGTATAAAAATGCTTTCCAAAATGTCTGTAATACAAGTGAGTCAAATAAAAAACAAATACCTATTCTCTTTCAAAAAATTTCATGTACCTAATATTTTTTACACAAAAAAATTCAAACAAAAAAGGCCAATAACAAAAAAAAATTCATCCATATTGGTATGCATAGGTATCTCCTAGATATATGCATGTACACTAGGGTGGTCCTTACAATAAGTTTTTTTTTTAATTCCGAGTTGGATAGGGATCAAATTACTCTAAAAAGACAAAAAATCCTTATTTTTTCAGATTTTTATTCCACCCTCTTGGGTCTCCCAGTTTTCACTTTAAGTTACTATAAAGGACTTAAGGTGATTCTTGTAACACGAGAAACAAATATGAGAGCGTAAAGATTAGACTGAGATGAGAAGAAAAACGTATTGGATGAGGGGTCTGTTTTCCTCCGATCAGACGCGAGTAATTTTCTAAAAAGTTGTCCCAAAACCGAAAAAAAAATATATTAAAATAACGGGAACGCTTACAACGCCATGCTATAGCATTTTTATTAAGCTACTTTTTCTGCCTGAGCGAGGGGAAATAGACCTCCCCCCTCCAATCTTATTTTTTATTTACGACATGATATTTTATTCACGTATTTTAGAAATCACCCTAAGGCCATTATTAGTAACTTAAAGTAAAAAGACAGTGACCAAGGGGGTGAAATAAAATTTTGAAGAAAAATAGGGACATTTTTTTTCAGTGTTTTGAATCGAATGAGGGCTATTCAAGACTAATTTAAGGGCCACCTTAATGTACATATAGATAGCTATTTCTATTCAACCAATACAGCACAACTTTGAATAGAGTTTTCTCGTTACTTAGGTAACTGTCCCAAGGTATTATGTAGAGAGCTATTATGTATTTTAAAAAAAAAATAACCCAACTCAAACTCATTTCGCTCCGCATGTTGCATGCTTAGAATCTCTAAAAGTCCTTGAAGATTCTTATTATAGCTCATATAAGTACTGTACGTACATATGTGTATGTAGGTACCAACAATACAAATTACTATGTGCCTTAGTTTGGACACTGTAAAAAGTTCATTTAATTTTTGCAAATGTATGCCACACAATGTGTAAGTAGTAACTGTCAGAAATTTCAAAAGAATGTCCTTTAACATTTATGTACATATATGAATCGTGAGATACTTACAGTACGTATTACATATTTTGTTAAATTTAAATTAAATTTTGACAAATTGAATTTTTTTCGGGTGCACTTAGAATAAAATTTAAGATTAAATTTATTGTAAAAAAAAAACCCGAAAGTTTTTAAATGTAATGAAAACAAACAAACTTTGACATCATAGGAAGAAGTTAAGTGGTATTATAAGAGTTGAAGTAAGAATTTTTTTATATTTCTAGGCTAATATACATATTTTATGCTGCAATTAGTATTGTTGATAAAAATAGGAGAACAAAGAGGAAATGTGCTTTAACGTCTGTTTCAAATGTTTACTTGCGATATACTTAGGTACTTAAAGCCAGGTTTGGGATTTGTGCAAACAAAAATTTCAAGACAACAATCAAACATGACATTACAATGATAGAGAATACGAAAAAAGAGGGACCGTAACGAAAGTCAGTATTTCAAAATCCCTTTTTTTATAATCCCGAAAAAAAAAATTATTTAAAATCCCGTTGGTTTTAATTTTTGAAATCTTTCTTTTAAGAATCCCACTTAAATAAAATCCGTCTCTACATAGCCCATTTTTTTCAACCCCATTTAATCCCGCTTAGCCCGTTCCGTAATTAGATAAATATAAATCAGTAGGTAAACTCCTTCATGATGATTGATTACCTACATATGTATATCGGGTTTTTCAATAAGAGCTCTACAAAAGTTTTTTTTTAAATAAAACAAAAACGGTTTTGGATATAAATGAAATTCTTTATTCCTGTGAAAGTACGTTCGATGCCATTATGTATGGAACTCGATTTCTTTTGCATGGCCACCACGGGCACGCTTGCAGTAGTCCAGGCGCTGAACCCCATTTTCGACAGTTTTCAAGCATAAATCAGCCGATACTGCTGCAATTTCACGTTCGATACTCATACGAAGTTCATCAATCATCGCTGGCTTGTAGGCATAGAACATAGACTTGACGTAGCCCCACAGGAAATAGTCTAACGGCGTCAAATCGCATTACAGAGGCAGCCAAGCGACTGGACCATTTCGTGAGATAACACGTTCTCCAAACTTGGTTTCCAATAAATTGATTGTGACATTTGCTGTGTGGCTTGTGGCACCGCGCCGTCCTGTTGGAAACACATGTCCTCCAAGTCCATATCATCCAATTAGGGCCAAAAATATTCGGTTATCATTGAACGGTAGCGACCCCTATTCACAGTAACGTGCCTGCCTTGATCATCACGGAAGAAGTACGGCCCAATGACGCCGCCGGCCCTTAAACCACTCCAAACCGTAATTGTTTCGGGATGCAATGATGACTCATGAAGTACGTGTGGATTGCTGCCTGACCCATACCGCATATTTTGTTTATTGACAAAGCCATTCAGCCAAAAATGAGCCTCTTCCTTTCAACTTGTTGCTCAGCCCAATTCAAGAACATACGACGCTTCTGGTGGTCAAGCGCCTTCAGCTCTTGCGTTAATTCAATCTTGTAAGGATGTAGGCGAAGATCTTTTTGCAAAATTCGCCACAACGACGTCACAGAGGTGCCCAACGCTTGAGAACGACGTTTGAGAGACACATTTAGACTTTCTGCAACTGAAGCCTCAGCGGCAGCAATGTTCTCGACACTACGGGCACTTTTTTGTCTCACTGGCACGGGAACATTTTGCACTGTGCCTGTGGATTCAAATTTTTCCACTAGACGCTCAATTGTTGATCTGCTAGGACGATTATGACGAACATACGTAGCGACGTAGCGTTCTTAACGCTGAGGCCACTGACTCCGAATTTCGGTAGTAAATTTTAATAATTTCGACTCGTTGTTGGCTTGCATATATTTCCATCATGAAATGGCAAACCTTACTGAAGAGAAATGTCAAAAGAGCGGCAAGAAATATGGCGTCGTTTGTTGTCCCTGTCGCTCTACTTTTGAAAAACCCTTTACTTACGATCCAGTCGTGCAATCCTTTTTTTTTAATTAGAATGTTATAATGTTGAAGTTCATTTATTAAATTTATTTTGTTAAATGAGCTTCTCTTAGCTCCTACTACTATTTCCAACAAAATAAACAGTCCTTACCTGATTAATAAATAATAGATCTTCAAATGAAAATTGCTAAAAATTTGAATTGGTCGAAATAGTTTGGTTATTTATCCTCTGACTTTATTATATCTTTTTCTTTTAAGTTTTCATATGTGAATAGGGCTTATTGTGACCTAAAATTTTATTTATATAAAATTTATTATTAAATATGAATCCAATTTCAATATATCTTTTTTTTTATTTTCATTATAGATCCAGTAATTGTACCACTTCCCACTGCATTCAATAGGATTGAGTTCTCAAAAAACAATGAAAACGGAAGTGAATTATTCAAAACATCACACTCCATCATCATTATAAAATTTATTCTCCATTAAAATTCATCAAAAAAAAACAAAAGAAAAAACAAACAAAAAAATTGCCAACATTTAAAATCCTTATATCCAAAAATAAATTCAAACGTGAGCATAAAATTTCCATGATCAAAGGTTCGTTATTCGTTAGTAAAAAAAGTGTCAATTTAAAATGCGCTAGCATAAGATATTAAAATCGTGTTTTTTTTTTCTACTAAAAAAAGACAAAGTAAAATCAATTTAAAAAAAAACAACACTCATTTAAATAATACTTGCAAACGACTATGGATGACGCTCGGATAAATCTTCCACTCGTAAGCAAAGAAAATACAAACAGTGCAATGATTTTGGCAGCCGGTACTGTTAGCTTTCAAGCTACAGCAAATTCAACTCCAAATCAACATAGTGCTATGGCGGCATCAGTGGCAAGAGTTCAAACGGAATTTGTTGGGAATAATTTAAAAAATGGACCCCTCAATCATGGGTGAGTTTTAAAATATTTTAATTGTAAATAAATTATGGTTTGGTTGCAAAAATACTGCATACTTTGTACCTACATGAAAAAAATAAATTTGGTGGCGCAACAGCTCGTGTAGAACCATAGGGCCTAGTGACTTACAACTCTCAACCATTCCTGTGTGCGTGTTGTTGGCAGGAATGGAGGGGACCTACAATTTTTTGCCGATTTCGAACGCTTAGGTAAGAAGCACTCTTTCATGACAAGTTTACTCTTGGAGGATTTGTCAGTTCCTCGCAAGAGACATTACCTCGGAAAAAAACATTTTTGTTTTTAGGTGGCAGCGGCTGGGAATCGAACCCAGACCTTTGGCATGGCAGTTCAACGCACTAACCGTTATGCCACGAGGTACTATCTGATGAGAGTGTGTAGTGGAAAAAAGATATAGCTGTGACTAGATTAAAAGAAAATTGCCAAGATTTTGAGAAAACCATGTGTTAGTTTTACCAAGTGTGCTATCTTAACAAAAGTTTGGTTCAAGTTTAGTGACTGCCATCAAAAGTCTCCTAGACCTTATAGATGCAGGTTAAACGTTAATTCTTCTTCTTCCACGTCTATTAAGCTTCTATAAAAATGTTATAGGAACTGCAAGTCACGTGCTATTAATTTTCTTAAATCTAAATGATTAAATAATGATTTTGAATTTCAACCGCATATTCCGGGAAAAGATAACATTTCCTCCATTGACGGTGAAATACAAAAATTCATTTCCTTGCAACGATTAAACCTTTCCGTATCCTTCACCGAATATAAATTAATTATGTCCCCGCCTGAAAGATAAACGGAAGTAAATCGTTTATTTTCTTCTTTTATTTCTTTTTTTTCTTGTATTCGAGACTTTAAACGAAGTAAACCATCAACCACTATCAAGGACGATAAACACAGTGTACACAAAACACAGCCTATACCTGAGGCAAGTTTTTTTTAGTTAGTTATTCTTTTTGTATAGGTTCGTTGTAAATTGAAGTCTCGCCAAGAAGGAGGCTATGTAAACAAAAATCAATATATATTTTTTTTTTTTTTTACTAAATTTATGAATATTACAGGACTATAAAATGCAACGACTTAGTACAACTGCATATAAAATAAGAAAAAAAACAGGATATTTAATCGATATGCTATATCCATTTACTGAAAGTTAATACTGCGCAAAATTCAATTGAAATGATATATAAATTCATAATGTTGTTAAGTGAAGATCCTATCAGGATTATATATTTTTTTTTATGTTTTTTAATTAAATATTTTTGTGAAGGGTATTCGATATTATTGTGAATTCAACATTATTTAACTCAGTTCACTGATTAAACTGAAAATACCTTACTGAAATGAAAACTTTTTGACAGAAAGATGTTGTGGGTGGATTGTTTGAAGAAATTTTTTTTTTTTGAGTTAAAATATTTGAATAATTCATTTTACAGTTAATGAAGGTATTTAAATAATTTATTCAATTGAAATTATTATTGAAGATACGGGTATAACGTGTATACCTAACTCTCATAGGCCATTGGTAGGTATTACAAATATTCGCATCCTTGGCAGTTGTATTTATACAGATTCCTTGTTTTGTTGTTTAAACTCACATATTAACTCAATGATTTGACTCAATGTTAAGACCTTTTTTTTAGTAAGGCCAATATTTTTTAGAATTTTTGAAGTAAAGGGTGTTTTTTCTTAGAGGTGGAAAATTTTTAATTGAAATTAAATGTAAAGGGTTTTTCAACAGGGACGCTACAAAAGTAGAATGACAGGGACAGCAAACGACGCCATATTTCTTGTCGGTCTTTTGACATTTCTCTTTAATAAGGTTTGCCATTTCATGATGGAAAGATATACGAGCCAACAACGAGTCGAAATTATTAAAATTTACTACCGAAATTCTGAGTCAGTGGCCTCAACGTTAAGAGCACTACGTCCAATTTATGGTTGTCATAATCGTCCTAGCAGATCAACAATTAAGCGTCTAGGGAAAAAAATTGAATCCACAGGCACAGTACAAAATGTTCCCGTGCCAGTGAGACAAAGAAGTGCCCGTAGTGTCGAGTATATTGCTGCCGCTGAGGCTTCAGTTGCAGAAAGCCCAAATGTGTCTCTCACACGTCGTTCTCAAGCGTTGGGCATCTCTGTGACGTCGTTGTGGCGAATTTTGCGAAAAGATCTTGGCCTACATCCTTACAAGATTGAATTGACGCAAGAACTGAAGGCGCTTGACCACCAGAAGCGTCGTATGTTCGTGAATTGGGCTAAACAACAACTTGAAAATGATTCGGATTTTCATCGAAAAAATCATCTTCTGCGATGAGGCTCATTTCTGGCTGAATTAATTGGCTTCGTCAATAAACAAAATATGCGGTATTGGTCAGGCAGCAATCCACACGTACTCCATGAGTCATCATTGCATCCCGAAAAAATTACGGTTTGGTGTGGTTTGCGGGCCGGCGGCGTCATTGGGCCGTACTTCTTCCGTGATGATCAACACCGACACGTTACTGTAAATGGGGATCGCTACTGTTCAATGATAACCAAATATTCTTGGCCCCAATTGGATGATATGGACTTGCAGGACATGTGGTTCCAACAGGACGGCGCCAGAAGCCACACAGCGAAGGTCCAGGTCGTTCGCTTGGCCATCTTGGTCGTGCGATTTGACGCCGTATGGCTATTTTCTTGTGGGGCTACGTCAAGTCTATGGTATATGCCAACAAGTCAGTGACGATTGATGAACTTCGTACGAAATCGAAGGTGAAATTGCAGCAGTATAGGCCGATTTATGCTTGAAAACCGTCGAAAATTGGGTTCAGCGTCTGGACTTCTGCAAGCGTGCCCGTGGTGGCCATGCAAAAGAAATCGAGTTCCATACATAATGGCATCGAACGTCCTTTCACAGGAATAAAGAACCGTTTTTGTTTAAAAAAAAAACTTTTGTAGCGCTCTTATTGAACAACCCGATATAATATAATAACGTACATACATTTAATAATAATATACGAACATAGTGTGCATAAAATATGGACGATAATTATGTATTTTTTCTCATTTTTGTATGAAAATTTTCATTTCATGTCGGCAAGGTACTAAGAATAACAGTTGAGTCGACTTAACTGATTTCGTAAAAAATAAGAAGAGACAAAATTTTTCCAAGGATATATTTTATCTTAGATTTTTTTTCCAAGCTTTACTCAGCTACAGCGCAAAATTTGACAGGATTTGGAACCGCTGTACGTGAAATGGTAAGAGAAAGTCTCTAGTTAATTTTACACGGAAAAAGAATGCTCGAACCATTATTTTTCCGGACAAATTGTGACGTTTCATGTATATTTTGCTTTTTTATAAACTAAAAAATATTTCACTGTTTCGTTCTTTTTATTATTAAGACGTTGTGAGGATGCACGACTGAAATAAAATAATATAAAATGCGTAAATAAAATAATGTCATAAGAATGAGAATAGGATATAATATCACAGTTGTTTTAAATCAGTCAGTGACGTAGCTTATGGAAAGGGTAGTAAAAGGCAGCATACATTTACGAAAAATATTTTTTTCATTACAAAGTTCATTTTGATTTATTAACCAACTTAAAACGAGTTGGAATCAATAAACTGAGTTGGTAAATTTATTTGGATTTCTGGAGCAGTGATCATTTCTGATTTTGGTAGGGTTTTTTTTTTTTTAATCCATGGACATCACATCCATCCTTCAAGGGAATTTTTATAGTTGATATCTTGAGAGGTAGAACAAAAAATTATATTTTGATGAAAAAATGTATTTCGATCCAAATAATACCACAGTGACCTAAAATCACCATTTTTCAGAGTAGTAAGAGAACTGAAAAATTCAGACTTTTTAGAGGTATTTTCATTCACCCACATTATATTGTTTCCTATGAAGCGCAGACGATCAATTTTTCTTGCTCTGCAAACAGTGCCGTCTCTCGTACTTAAGAGTTCCTAGGCTAAAAACGTTAGCTCATCATCCGGCAGCTAAAACCGCGAAAAATTCAAACCTTATAGCCCAAATACCACGTGAACTATAAAAGCCTAGTATACCACCAACATCTTAATAATCGCATATAACTCGGAAAGCAAGCTCTCCCTAAAGCTATTAACCCAAAAAACCTGGAGCTCCGAGAGGCCAAGCTCTCGTAGACGATTTAAAAAATAAAACAATATAGCTTTCTCCAAAGCTATGCCCAAACCCTCAATAAGCCAAAGCGCAGAGAGACCGAACTCTCTTAAAATATTCTAATTGCTTTCCCCAAAGCTATCGACCCAAAAAACACTGGGTACTGCAAGCTAGAAGGCAAAGTTCTAGTAGATATCAGAAAAAAAACCCGAATTCTCTCCTATAATATAAATCATCTACGGGGCCCGGCCTCCTGCGTTTTGGGTATTGGGTTTGTGGGGTTGATAGCGTTGGGGAGAGGTGTTTAGTTTTATTTTTTAAAAATGGTCCTGAGAGCTTGGCCTCTCTGACCATTGGGTTTATCGTTTATGGGGATAATAGCTTTGGGGAAAGCAATTCAATTTTTTTAAATCTACGAGAACTTGGCCTCTCTGAGCTCCGAGTTTATTGGGTTAATAGTGGAATTGGGGGCCCTAGGCTTGAGCCTATAGAGCCTATGCATAAAGACAGCACTGTCTGCAAATGTTTTGAAAGAATATGATTTCTGTGTGTAAAATTTTCAAATTTATGTGAATTGAAAAAAATTTTATAATTCCTTAAACTTCTAGCTACGCTACTGTTTACATTTGCCTTTTATTCTTATCTCTTCACCATCAGAACTTATCTTGGAGAGATGAAATTTATCGTTGCTCGATCTGCATACTAGTTTTTAGAATAAAATTGTCAAAAATATGCTTAGTTTTCGAGTCATACAAATCATATTGAAAAAAGTTTCTCTCAGCAACTCAAGGGTGATTTAATTATAGAATTTCTAGTTTTAAGCATATTTATGCCACAACCAAACATGACAGTCTGAAAAGCCAATTACTCACCGTAAAACATCAATAAGTTTCAGTTATTGTTAAGGTTAAAGATTGTTTGAGTGATATTTTCTAAAAAAAATGGCTCTGGACCTTTTGCATCTCATATATGGGAAATTTGAAACAACAAAAAATGCCTACTAATTGGTCCGTAATTGGTCAAAAAAAGGTAAACTAGTCCTAGAAATTTGGTCAGCCCTAAGTAACTTGTAGTCAAGGCTTAAAAATTCTCAAGGTCACGAGTGATCTTTGGCACCTCATTTATGGCAGATTAAGAAACAAAAGTATACCATCCAAAATATCTCTAGATCGTTATGAAAGGTCAACTTTTTTCAGTAATTGGTAAGCAATAGTTTTTTTTTCTATGAATTTTCAAAATTTGTTTTTTTACTTTAGGCACCTCATTTGGGTCATTTCAAAAAAAAGAAGTTTGCTATTTGAAGGACCTCACTGTCATAAAAGGTCAGCTATTTAAAAAAAATATAATTGGCTGACGAATTACAGAAACCAGCCCTTTTTAAATTCATATTCGCTTTTTTCAAATTATACAAATGAGGTCCAAAATCATTTTTGTGACTTTGAACAAAAACTTTTGAAATTTATTAAAAATTGTCTCTGGCTAGAAAATTTTTAAAACTGGTTGACCTTTTTCCACAAATGCGGTGCTAAGAACCCAGAACCAGAATGTCTTCCCAAATATGCTTTAATATTGATGATTTTCTCAATTAGCATTATGGTTTTTAATTTCGTTTCGTTCTTGGGGGCAATTTTGCACCACTGTGCGAGGTGGTCAGGAATTTTAAAATAACATATTTATTTCTATAACGTGATGATGATGATGATGCCCTATACACACATACTATACATATACACCTACAGAACTGAAATTGGACTGTATATAAGATTTACTGGGAGGTGCTTTGTAAGCCAAAAAAGCAAGTACCATTTTTAAGTGGATATTCAGTTTAAAGGTCAATGAAAAGAAAACAGAAAAAGGAAAAAAAGTAAACAACACCATTTCAATTCAAAGTCATATTGATATCCCTTCGGGGGAAGAAGTATTTTTTTTTTAAATTTTTTATGTCGATTATAGAGGAAGGTGAAATTTAACTGACATTGGTGATTCTATAAAGCTGCTTTGTTATATTAATAGCTTAAGATAATACAGGCAATGAATGAAATAAGAGACTTTGTGGCGCCATTATTCATTTTTTCTAAGTACAAAGGTCTAGGCAAGAATAAAGTACAAAATGATGTCCAGAAATAGGTGAAGTTAAGTTTTATCTAAAAGAGTATTTTTATTCTTTTAAGACTCTTATCTTTTGTGATTATTCCCATGAATTTAGATGAAACAAATATTATAAGACTTGAAAAATAAGCCAAATGCATATAAGAAAATTTAAAATGATATATTTAGGAAGGTAGCATGAGGGTTAAGAAAAAATAAAATTAAAATGCAGTAAGGAATAATTCAGAATAATTGTTTAAAAAAATATCATTCAAAATTTTAATTATTGTTATAAATGGTTTGATATTATTTTATGACCTTAGTGAAGCAAATTAAAAAAACAAACAGACAATCACACTTATAAAAAATAATTCAATAAATTTCTAGCAGGGAACCTTACCTAATTCTAGGTTTTATTAAAACTAATAGAGCTTCTGGTCAAGGGATAGATCTAATCAATTGAGTCGCACTGTACTTGTATAATGGATCAATTTAAGAACCACAACTGCGTAAGTAAAAGTATATGTCCTTGTAGCGTATAGAGCAATATTTCTAAAAAGCTGTAACTTCAACTGTATCCTGTATTATCTAGCACCTGTTATACTTTTTATAAATGTACAAGTTTGTAAGTGCAATGTGTATAAATAAAATCGATAGACTATACATAACTTGAAGGATTTATGTATGTAAATATTTTGCCTGAAATAGCAAAGAAAACCTCATTGGAGTTTTTGTCATTACAGATACATTATGTTGGTATATCTTTTCCCAACAAAGTCGACATTGAAATGCACACACATCAAGGATGATGTCGTTCTATTATGGAAACAGGATGCGAAGCCATTAAATGCCATTGTCGGACTAATTGACACATTGTCAAAGTCAGGGTATTTCTTCTCTAAAAGTATAGTTGTTGTTGTTGTTGTTTTTTTGTTCATGAAAGTTTTAAAGGACACGTCGGTGTCGGTCGTCCGTTCGTTGCACATATAATAAAACAACAATTTTTTGCCTCACAATTTATTAGTTTTTCCTGTTTACTTTTTTTGTTTTGTTGTTGTTTTTGTTACTTAACAAGAAGTAGATAAAAATACATATACGGAACCAATATAGTGTTGCTCTTTATTTAAAGGCCACTGACTTATCTATATATATATACAATTTTGCTACCAGTTAAAGATGTGTGAGAGAAAAAAATATCTTTAAGGAGCCTTAAAGCTACTTGGGAATTTATAGTGTTTTTTTAAGAGTTTTTTTTTTGGTGACATAATACCGTAAGATATATTAAGAGGTTTTCAAGTATAAAGTAAGAGATTACATGAGTTGTCAGCTTTGGATTTATAACACATGAAGTCTGGTTAGGTAGTTTATTTATTTATTTTATTTTTATGAAAAGACCTTCAACTTCCATACAAAAAAAGTACCACACCGTTAAAACGAAATATGAGTGTCAGCTCATGTCATTATTTTTACTTATATCCAATACCCATATTTGGAAGAATAATAACTGTCAAATATTTGGATTTAGTTAAATTATTTATTATAAAGAAATAGAATAAATCAAAAGCATTGAATTAAGTTTTTCTAAGATAAGGTTAAATACACTTAATGTAGCTACCTATAAATTAAAAATCAAAATAATAACAACACAAATACAATAAAATAGTATTACTTAAATGAAAATATGTATTTAATTTTAATTAAGATAAGTCAAATAATAACTAAAATGTATGTAGAGGATATTTACAGGGAAGAAATGTATTACATTCAACTATTAGAACACTGGGGCGTATACGTACTTTTTTTATTTTCAGATATGTTAGCAAATTCTTTTTAATTTCAAATCTCTATTATTTTTGTTTGTTCAAGTAGAGTTGGTTTATTTTAACTGATTTTCTTAGAAGTTCTTCAAAAAAAGCAATGGTTGACCAATAACACTGGTCTGCAAAAATTAATTTCTTTTTTCGTTTTCAAATAATTTTTAAAATTTATGACAGATTTGACTATTGTTAATCTAAATATGGTTTCAGAAAAATTCTACCACGCACAGGTTTTTTTAATTGATTTTTGAATAATATGAATGTTTTGAAGAAAAAAGCCTTTTTAGCTTGTTGAATGGTAAATAAACTAAACTATTGTGCTTTTTCAGCTCAAAATTGAAATTTGTATCCCACGTAAGCTTTCACATAAGACCAGATTCGATTTACTCATCAATTTTAACTCAAACTTGAAACCGTTCACTGTTTAAAAAAAACTGAAATTATTTTTAAAATTTCGGGTCCTTTTTAAAAGATCTATTTAATAGACTATTAGGGGTTGTATAGTAAATACCGTTAATTTTTTAGCCAAAACAATAAAACTTTCAATTTCCACTCTAAGGAATCGCCAGAAAGCCTTAAGATCAACATTTTAAGAAAATTGTTTCAGTGGTTCAGGCTGCAGGTCGAGAAACAAACAGACAGACAGAATAGTGCTATCACCCTTTTAAGGCGTTGTTTATCATCATAATGCCAAATTTGATTATTATCTAACAAAAATTCTACACAATTCCTAAACTTGCCTAGTAGTAGGTACCTTAACAAAAGTGTATCTCAAGTAAAAATATTGAGTATGACTGGAAATTTGTACTGATCGTTCCATTGCGGCGGGCGGTAGCTACTAGCTAAATGCCCAAAATTCAATTCAAACATTAAATACTATAAAATAATTAAATGGCAGATTTCGAAAAGTCACATCTCTAAAAATTTTAAATGTTTCGGCAATGTAAAGAACTAATTATTTTCTGAAGCCTAGTTTAAAATTTGAAAAAAATTACTTTCGAGTTACTTGACAATGACAATAAATACACCAAAGATGTCCTTTTTTTGAACATAGTAGGAGCAGTGAAGCACTATGAATATATTGATATAAAAAATGTATTTTTGAAAAAATTCGAGATGTGATCTTTTCGAAATTGGTGATTCAACTATAAAGCCAATTCAACTTCAAAAATATAAGATAGGTATCGGGTTTTTCAATAATAGCGCTCTTATTGAAAAACCCGATACCTATCAACAGTTTTTTTTAAATAAAACAAAAACGCTTTTGGATATTAATGAAATTCTTTATTCCTGCGAAAGTACGTTCAATGCCATTATGTATGGAACTCGATTTCTTTTGCATGGCCACTACGGGCACGCTTGCAGAAGTTCAGACGCTGAAACCAATTTTCGACGGTTTTCAAGCATAAATCGGACGATACTGCTGCAATTTCACCTTCGATATTCTTATGAAGTTCATCAATTGTTGCTGGCTTGTTGGCATAGAACATAGACTTTACGTAGCCCCACAGGAAATAGTCTAACGGCGTCAAATCACACGACCGAGACGGCCAAGCGACTGGACCATTTCTTGAGATAACACGTTCTCCAAACTTGGTTTCCAATAAATTGATTGTGACATTCGCTGTGTGGCTTGTGCCGCCGTCCTGTTGGAACCACATGTCCTCCAAGTCCATATCATCCAATTGGGGTCAAAAATATTCAGTTATCATTGAACGCGAGCAATCCCATTCACAGTAACGTGCCGGTCTTGATCATCACGGAAGAAGTACGGCCCAATGACGCTGCCGGCCCATAAACCACACCAAACCGTAATTTTTTTCGGGATGCAATGATGACTCATGGAGTACGTGTAGATTGCTGCCTGACCAATATCGCATATTTTGTTTATTGACGAAGCCATTCAGCCAGAAATGAGCCTAATCGCTGAAGATGATTTTCGATGAAAATCCGAATCATTTTCAAGTTGTTGCTCAGCCCAATTCACGAACATACGACGCTTCTGGTGGTCAAGCGGCTTCAGTTCTTGCGTCAATTTAATCTTGTAAGGATGTAGGCCAAGATCTTTTCGCAAAATTCGCCACAACGACGTCACAGAGATGCCCAACGCTTGAGAACGACGTGTGAGAGACACATTTGGGCTTTCTGCAACTGAAGCCTCAGCGGCAGCAATATACTCGACACTACGGGCACTTCTTTGTCTCACTGGCACGGGAACATTTTGTACTGTGCCTGTGGATTCAATTTTTTTCCCTAGACGCTTAATTGTTGATCTGCTAGGACGATTATGACAACCATAAATTGGACGTAGTGCTCTTAACGTTGAGGCCACTGACTCCGAATTTCGGTAGTAAATTTTAATAATTTCGACTCGTTGTTGGCTAGTATATCTTTCCATCATGAAATGGCAAACCTTACTGAAGAGAAATGTCAAAAGACCGGCAAGAAGTATGGCGTCGTTTGCTGTCCCTGTCGCTCTAGTTTTGTAGCGTCCCTGTTGAAAAACCCTTTATTAGGTTCCATATAAGATAACACTCAAAGTAGAATTTTAACACTTGAATAATGGCGGGAAATTTAAAACATAACACTTCTTATTGGATGACCCTATACACACCTACGAACAAACTAACAACATTTTATTTTCTACCATCATAATTTTGTATTGCATTCAATTCAAATCTGATTTTTTTATCGTATTACTTTTCAATAAACCAAGTAGATATATGAAGCTTGTACCTATCTATATACCTTTAATTGTCACAGGTAAATAGGTAATCTATACCTATATTTAGGTGTCATCATTAAGCTATTAGGTTCTGTAGGTATATACACATATAGCTTGTGATAAAATGCAGACAAATCGTATATTGAATAAGTCAACTTATAAAGATTTATAACAAATCCACAATTCAATTTAAAAAAAAAAAAGAAAAGCTCCCACAAAATAGCTACAATAAGGTTTTGAATACAAAAGTAAAGCTTACCTATACCTTTTCAACCACTCTCTTTTCTGGTTTCACCCTATGCACTGACCCACTCCTAGTGGATCATTCGCAGTTGTTTAGTTGAGGTTTGAGGAGTGGAAATAATAATATGGGAAAATTGAAAAACTTAATACCAGGGCCGCACTTAGTTCAGAGGTGGCATCTCCGATGGCTTCCTGGAAATGTTTCAACTTGTTCTAAGTACTAAATAGTGGTGGTATAGAATTTCAAAAGAAGTCTTAGAAATTAGAGCGAGAAAGGACCTTTTGTCACCGTTGCCCCCGGTGTTGTTTTGTTTTACATAATTGCTATTCTCTTGACATTAAAGAAGAAATAAGACGCTTGAGTTACATAAATGAGGGGGCCACCATTATGCTTCATCACCATTTCAGACAGAAACCTTCTTGAACTTTTATGAATCAGCTTAAAAGTAACCAAAAAAAACTGAGGGAAATTAAACTTTAAATCCAACCGTGTCCGGGGCACTCCTCCAATCATAATAAAAGGTTTTTTTTTTCAAATATACAAAACAAAACATAAGAAAATCGATATTGTTATTATATCCTCTAATAGAATATAAAGAAACAAAAAACAATGCCCACGACTATACTAACTACATACTGGCATGCATTTTTTGATGTTGCTGGCCATTGTAAGTACTGACAACGCCATCAGGATTCATGCACTATATACCAACCTCCTATGCCTAACCATGGCCCATCCCACCATCAAAAACATCAACCCCAAACTATATATTTCAAGCCCAATGCCCTATTTCGAATATAGCTACCCTTTTGATTTGTTTGAACGTCAGTGCTGTCGTCGTGTCGGTCGAAATGACTACTATTTATACTAAAAACCTTCTGACGGACTGGCTTCTTTGCTTTAACTGAAGGAAGGCTGGTCGGTGGGGGTGTGGTGATTGTGATGGTGATGGTGGGTGGTGGGGTTGATGGCTGATGACTCTAGTGGGCCAGGGCTGTATTTTTTGTTGTGGTTGAAACTTGGCTAAACGATTTCGGTACGTTCAGTCCTCGGTCGGTTGTAGAACATAACTCGTTCAACTTACAAAAAAGCGGATTTCATATTCGTTGCCGGTTTTGTCGGCTAAGCTGGCTGACAAAAGCTGTCCCTTTTCCCATACATCACAATTCAAAAGTGTGCGGTGTCGTCACAATCAATAGTAATTAAGCAGAAAAAAAACCGTTTTTTTTTTTGTATGTAAATTTTCATTCGCAATTCGTTAGACCTCTCTTATAATCGTTAGCGTTACGTAAGTAAAAATTTGAAGTGCAGATACGCGCCGATGAATGAATACAAGTCCTGATGGTCCTTTTTTTGTTCCTCCTTAACCGGCTCTTTGTTCATGATTGCTTGTGCATTTCCAAGTGCGCGAGTACCCGGGTGATGTGCCCGTTCTAAAGTTAAATATCTTTTTTTTTATAATGAAAAATCGACAAAAAAAACAACCAGTGTGCAATATTTGAATCGATACTTGGAATGTGTAGTAACAAAAAAAAAAAAAATAGAAAAAGAAGTCTTCCTGCGGACGTGTTTCCCTTGCGCATTTGTTCTTTTTTTTTTGGTCTTTATTCCTTTTGTGCTGATCAAAGATTTACGTCAAAATGACGATGAGAAAGAAGTGTACCTAATGTTTTGGAATTTCTATAAGGAATGCGCTTGACGTATTTTTGTTCTTTTATAGTTACATTGACTTTTTTGTGCGGAACGTGCCATTTTCACGAATTAACAAACATAAATCATAAGTTTTTTTTTTTGTTTGTGTTCCACTTTAGGTTCTTTCGTATATTCCCTTTTTTATTCAAATTATTTACAAGGACGAACTCTCTATGTGGGCTTAGTTTTTTTTTTGGAGCAGCAGCGTGGGGTGTTTCCAAAATTGCATGCAATTTATGGCTATAATTAATTTTAATAGAGTCACGCGATTGAATTTCTAATAATATTTTTTTTTTTTAAACTATCAGCAGGTAAAAAACAAAAGATGATAATTATTTTTTTTGCTATAGTTCAACTAAATGGTATCATTATACGTGAGTTTAATAAAGTCCTTTGTTTATTCTTTCTTGGAGAAAATATAAGTTCATCAAATGAATTAATTGCCTTGGTGTATAGTTGGTACGAAAGGCTTAACATTTATGAAGGCAATTTATCGCATGACCTAACCCAAATATGAACTTTCTGGCTGTGACAATTAAAAAAAAAAAAAAACAGAATGATCCGCCAAAAACGTACAGAAAGAAAATATTTAGGATAAAGGGTTTTCCAATAAAAGCAATTCAATGTTGAAATGAATTTTGTGAAATTGTTTTATTATTTGAAAGGCTAACCTTCCTAAACTTACCTATATGGATTAGTTCAATGACTCTGCTGCATAGTTTTGACTGAATTTGAGCGATGAAGTTGATTTTAAGACCATTGGTCTTATTTGGCATGGACCTGCGACTTTAGAAAATCTCATAAGAACAATTGTAATGTCGTCATTTAACACAATTTCGTGACCAATTCAGTTCACCTTCGCAAGAGATAACTACTCTTCTTTCAAATCATTCTGCATGCAAATTGTTGACTGTGGCATCAGCTGTGTAACACATAGTGCTGATAGAATCACGTATCGTAAACATCTAAATATTAAAAGTTAAAAGAAATCGATCGGTTGTGGTTTCCCTTGACTGAATCGCTAGAATCGACTGCATTGGACTCTCCTGCATACTGTCATGAGTGGAGAAGTGTCTCAAAAAAAAAAAATTTATTTAAAAGTGGTTAGTTTGGTTGTGTGATATGCCCAACTCTTCTCTCAGCATTTTACTTTTTTTTCGATAATCCGGCTATGATATTGGCTAAAAGGTCAAAAAAATTTACTTTAAGCAAAAATAAGGGTTTAAAACCCCACAAATTACTAGCCATGTTTTGAATGATTTATCCTCATGTCATGGATTATAAATTCTTTTATATAATAATAATTATTTTAATTTTTGTCTTCCATAATTTAAATTATTTTTCAATAGTTTGATCTGAAGGAAAGGAATGCCATTTGAATTCTCGAACAAATATGAACTTATGTCAAAAAACATTTTCAAATTGTTGGAAGGGTTTTTTTTAAATAAAAAAACATAATTTCCTGTATACCAACACAAATAGTATAAACATAAATAGTATTTTCAAAAACCTTTTTTTTGTTTACAAAAAACATTTTTTGGAAAATTGGATATGCAATATTATTTTTAAATTTTGGAAATTTTTGTTAAAAAAAACCATAAGTCAAGCATTCTAGTAGAAGTTTAGTCAATAGCTAATAAGTGAAAATATTTGTTTTATTTTATTGCAGACTGTTATAATTTTAGTACCTAAACAGCAAAAAACAACTCATCAAAATCGTAAGAGTGGTTTTCGAGAAAAATGTGATTTTCTTCAACTGTCTTATTAATTTGTATGGAGGTATCGTTATTTTTTCATAAAAGTTAAATATATCTAAAATGTTCTAAGAAGTGCTAAGAAATCCTTAAGTTCTAATTTTAAGAATAATTGACTAGGTAGTTTTAAAAAAAAAAATTCATAGATCCAAAAATTACCTTATGAAAAACTTTGATTCCAAATACTATTTAAGAATTAAATTAACGACTTGGTTGCATGTAGTTGCTCATATGTTAAAAACGCTGACGCTGAGGGCTTAAGAACAGTATATGTAAAGACAAAAATTATGATATAAAAAAGTTTAAAAGCATGAAATACGATTTTGAAATTAGCTTAATCAACTTCTTTGAGAATTTGAAATGAAAAAAAGGAACACCATCTTAGGTCTAGATTCGATATAATTGTTTGGGAAAAAATTTAAATTATTGGAGTAGGTTGTTTAACAAATATATTTTTGTGTATCAAATTTTTAAAAAAATTTTATCGAATTTTCAAAAAAAAAACTTTTTTAAAAATTCAAAACAAGTTGTTTGGGAAATATTGATATGCAATATTTTTAAATTTTATTGGAAATGTGTATATACAAAAATAATCTTAATTTGTTTAGCCAACAATAAGAAAAAAATCAAAATTAAGAAAAACGTTCTATTCGAAGCACTCATAATAGTTTCAAGGTGTAAATATTTGTAATTTCTGGTAGTTAATATATATATATCGCACTAATTTGAGTATACAAAAAAAGTTTAATAAAAAAATAGGAGCTGTTCTTAAGAAAAACAATGTTTTCCTTAACGGTTTTTTTTATGAAAGGTACCATTACTTTTTTTATAAAAGTAAATTTTTATCTTAAAATACCATAAAAAGTGTAAGAAAATCTCATTAGTACCAAATTTAATAAAAATCCACCATGTAGTTTCCAAAATATTTGGTTTTCAAAAAAAAATTTCACATTTTTAAAAAATCTAAAATATATTTTCTTTAAAATTTTGGTAGGAAAAACTATTCACATTGTTAAGGAGCTTCTATATAAACATATTATTAAAATCAAAATAACCGCTTTGAAGTAAATCGAAAGTTAAAAAAATGGTTCTTTGGGAGTTATCATCAGAATCACCAAAAAACACTATTTACCAAGTTTAAAGAAAATTAATCCAGCCGTTAAGGCTATAGCAGAACGAACAGACAGACCGAAAGAATTGTGAGACCCACTTTTTCGTCTTCCTTATCAACGTAATAACAAGTCTGATCAAATTCTCGAGTATTATTTTTGTACGAATGCAAGACTTACCATATGGCACCTATTCATGTATCGCAACTAAAAATATTAAAATTGGTTCCTGAAAAAAATCGTACGGCAGTACGTTATTTTCAATTCTAAGAAAAAATTGGAAAAAAACGCTTTTAGGAATGACAAAAAAAAACAATATGCACCAAAATTTATCAAATTCGATGCAGCTGTTAAGGCTTTAGTCGAACAGACAGGCAGTCCACTTTAAACGTCTTCCCTATTATCGTAGACCAAGCCTGATCAAAATTCCTGGTTGAGTTTTTTTTAACAAATTCATAACTTGCCATTTAGCAGGCCCATGCCTTGGGAGGTTTTTGGGCGACTTATTTTCATTGGGCTAGTGAGTATAAACTTTCATGTAAAAAAAAAACTTGGTAGTGTAGAAAATCTATCATTATGAGATCTCGCAATTGCAAAATCTCATATCTACATCTCATATCTCCTGTAAAGTAAAACTTACCAAAATTTAATTGCAGTGCGACAAATTTATTTTTTTGTGAATTTGGAAATTTCTCAAAATTTAATTCCATTGTAAGAAATAATTTTTAATATTTTATTTTATTAATTTTCGCCATGGAATTAAATTTAGCAAAATTTCCTAACTCCTGCTAAATAAATCGAGTGCCTTCCTTTTTGAGACAATAGTTGTATTTTTTTGCAACTCCAATAAATCCTGCCTTGAAAAAAACGATAGCAAACAAAGGAATTTACATGTCAAAAACAATAACAACTATGTCCATATAGATGCAGCTATGTCCAGATAATTAAGTTGATTAGTTATTATATATATTATATATTATTAGTTGATAGAACTTCTGTCCCGATAAAAACGGTATTACCAGACTGCTATTGTCGTTGTGTTATCGATAATTTGTATAGAAATGTAAAATGTTTGTTGGTAAAATTATTCAATACAAAATGGCAGACCAAGGCAAATGTTGAAATTCCCCGATGTCATTTTTTTCGCCAATGGCCACATGGGCATGCAAATTATATTGTTATAGTAGTTATATAACAACGATAATAGTTGTTCTTTATATTTCAATTGTTTTAAAGAAAAAGAGAAAGAGAGAACATTTACTAGGCCAAATGAGGTGATTTCGTTGAAAATTTCCAATTCGAAACAATTTCATCACATTTCCCATTTCAAAATGAGATAATTTCAACTGAATTTACACGAAATTTGATAACTAATTGGGTCAGCATCTAACGAACAGACCCAATTGGGCACAGTTTGAAGAGATATTGTACGAGCAGCCAGTTGGAATTCAAAAATTAAATGAACTGTCAAACGAAATTACCAAATCATAGATGAAAACGCTTTTTCTGTGATTTGCGAAATTACTTCATTTCAGTTCTAATGAAAACGTAGTATTTAGTCTAGTCAATTTAGGCCAAAAACAGGCTAATCTAGAAATAATTGCAAAGGAACATCTAAAAATGGGGTGTTATTGAAAATTTTGCATAGAACACAATGACGAAAATTCTACCACGTAACACATTTAGCCAATATGGCCAATTTTTCAAAATGGCCGCCCAATTTTCCTTAAACATTTTAGTGTTAAACTGTTAATATACATAAATGTCCATGTGGTATTCTTATGTTGTTTGGGTCGGAAATCTCAAAACAACCATCAGGACCTTCAAGATTAATTTATTTTCCAGCTTGTCTAAAAGATGATGTTATTGTATGAAGAGCTAGTAAAGCATTTTTAGCTTGGGTATCTAACCTCAAAAATTACTGTTTTACATAGATTAGAAAAAAAATGTTGGAACGAGAATTTCCTGAATTATTGGATATTTTTGAACCCATAAACGAGACTTTTGAGCAGAACAGCCCCATCAAAAAGTGACATTGCCTACAAAAATGTAGGGTTCGTTTTGTAAACTTGGAATCTTTTGTTTGAACCAAGATTTTGTAATTGTGAGATTTTAGTAGGGCTGGTCACGATACCAAACCAAACGACACTTCGGTATCGTTAAAATTGAAAAATTTCAGTATCGTCTCGGTAACGGTATCGGTCCCGTATTACTCAGTGTCTATATATCGCAAGTAAGGGAAGGATTTAAAGAAGTTACCGATACACATTTTCTTTGAAGCTCTGAATGTAAAACAAAAGAAATAGAACTCCATATTCGTGCGGTTCGGCTATAAGAAAATTTTCTTTCATCATTGTTGTCTATACTAGCAGCGATTCGATGGTCAAGGAAAAAGGTCGACGCTTTGACTCTCTGACGTCAGTATGACGTAAAATTCTGTCACAAATGTGTCTTTTGTGTTATTGTCAACATAGAAAATTGTGGATGCGCTCACAGCTGCATTGACACAAATTTTAAGGTCAATGCGTTGATTATTTTCTTTGACCGTGTAATCACACTGTCACTGTTGAGAGACTGCTCACCAATGCGTTTACTATATCCTTACTTTGACACAGCAGAGTTTTCTGACATGTCAACGTAGAGTCCGTTGACCTTGATCTTAATCTCGAAAAATTTTAATTTTTAAGGGACAGTGTATGGCTTTACAGATGATGGCGATAAACTATATTTCGGCAGAAAATAATAATTCAACCAAAATGTCACCAATTTTCCCTAAAATATCCTTATTTCCGGAGCAATAAAAAATATTCAAAAATTTCAGATTTTAAGGTGTTTGCTAATCCACCGGCATCGTTGCCATCCTTCAATGGAGTTGGACAAAAAATGGCTTGGCTGATAATAGGCAAACTATATTTCCACAGAAAAAGTATATTTCAATCCAAACGGCACGCAATTATCAACAAAAAAAAAATTTCAAAAAATCGAAATGTCTGGTTTTAATTCATATTAAAAACTTCAAACATTTCTTATTATTTAGAATATTTTAATCAATTGATATTACAGCCATCATTCAAAATAATTTGACAATTGATGCATGTCAGATAAGGACACTGTAATTAGACGGTAAACTACTTAATCTTATTATTGAGAGCTAGTTGAAACTAATCAGAGCCTAATTGACTACACAAATGTAGTTACAATTGTAACTCTTCAAAAAGTTTTTCTTAAGTATGAGATATAACCTGTTTTAATTGAAAACAAAATTAGAGCCTCTTCTGACAGTAAAAAATGCAACAATAAAAATTGTTCTCTGCATAAATCTATTTTTCCTCAAGGTCTTCATGAGTATAGGTTTGTTTGTCAGAAAGAACTGTGTACAAGACAATTTTTGTAAATGATCAATTTGTGAAGCTCGTGAACAAAATTGAGATTGAGCAAATGAACAAAATGGACAAATTTGAAAACCAAATATTCTAAAAACTAATTTTATTTGGTTGTTTATTTTTTCAATCACGTATTATTTTTTTTTTTTTGTTTTAATGGAGTGTTGAGTTTTGAATTTTGATTTAACTCAGTCAGTAGGTTAAGTTGCCATACAAAATGCAAAAGATCAGCCAACAAAAATAGTGGTTCTTATAATGATTTTATTTAACTTCAAGGTCAATGAATTTGTATCGATTTGTATTTTTCTTTGTCGTGTTAATGCGTTTCTTTCCTTAAGAAGCAAGTCACGATCACGATCTTCTTCAGAATAAAAATATACCTTTGTTATTTTGCCTTTCTTATATTGTACATTCATATAATAATTATGCAAACGATTAAAAAACTTGAACTTCCTTGAGTTTCTTCTTCACTATAAGCATTAAGCTTTAATTGGGTGCGCTGACTTTAAACAAATAAAAGTGTAGTTTACTTAAAAAAAAAAAAAAAAATTCTGCATTTAATATTGAATGGAAATTATTTTCGAGGATTAAATTCAAGTGGTGTTTCCATAACAAAGAGTCTATTTCCACCTATTCGTACACCTATTGCAAATGTGGATTCATTTTACGTTTTTGAAAACTGACAAAAAACTCTATTTAAAAAATTTAACTTGATATTTATACCAACTATAGCAAGCATGGAATTATATGATTAGTTTTCAATTTTTCTGTATTCCTTAAATTGATTTGTTGTACGCAATAAATTTAGAATATCATCATATTTTTTTTCAATTTTTTTAACCACGAAAGACAACAAAATAAATTTATTTTTATATAAATTCTTTAATTAACTTGCAAAATTAAAAAAAAAAAAAAAACAAAACTATTATCTTCGATTTCATGACAAAATTTTAATTGCTTTCAATATCTCTAACTAACACGAATACACCATTAAATGGACAAAAAAATTTTAATTGCACAAGCAATAAACGCAGACAAAAACAAAAAACATACCAACCCACTCATTTCATTTTCGGAAGTATCATTTGATTCTATTTAAAGCTTATGAGAGCTTTTAAGGTGACATATAATTTGAATATTCTTTTAATTGATTTTGTTGCTGTTTTTAGGTTTATTATTGACACTTAATATTATTAATTGTTTGTCTGATTTTAGCATAAGTGACCAACTCAAATTCACTTAAAGCCTTTAGTTCCTTAATGTTAGACTTATGTAACAAACTATAAAACATTTTTATCATCTTCAACAGACGATGAAGATTGTAGAAACAATGAACATGAGTACCCGTGATTTTTTAAATAAATTTTTATAAATGTAAGACATTCCCTAAGTAAACTGTTTGAATAAAACAAAATTCCGAGGTTATTCACCCGTGCCTCTGATACTTTTTCCATACAAATATTTTTGAGATTTCTGCCCATTTTTACTCATTTCACGTATTATTTTTTGTTTTTTTTTTTTTTCAAATTTTGCAGAATTTTTTTTTTATTTATTAATATTTAATAAATCAATTTCTTAAGGACCTTACCCAAAAATTTATAAAAAAAAAATTATATAAAATATTTTGAAGTTTCAAATGATGATGTTCTTACATGGTAGTTACTTTGTTAATTTCACGAGCTTAAAAACTCAATGTTAATTATTCGTTTTCTTGTTATAGTTATGTATGTTATTTAATTTTGAATATGATGAAATTTTCGAGTTCATGAACGCTTAAAATAAATAAGTTAAATAAATTTACTGGCGCAACAGCTCGTGGAGAACCAGGTCCTAGTGACTTACAACTCTCAACCATTTCTGTGTGCATGTTGTTGGCTGCAATGGAGGGGAACTACAATTTTTTGCCGAGTCCGAACGGCTAGATGAGACGCAATTATTCATGACAAGTATACTCTTGGAAGATTTGTCAGTTCCTCGCAAGAGGCAGTACCTCGGAAAAAACATTTCTGTTTTTTAGGTGGCAGTGGCTGGGAATCGAACCCAGCCCTTCGGCATGACAGTTCAATGCACTAACCATCATGCAACAAGTTACTACCATGAAAGCTTACAAGTAAGAAAAAAAGTTAAGACCAAAACCAAAGCATGGGCCAACTTTGTTGATTTCTTCAACAAATTTCGATTCATGGAAAGTAAAACATAAAATCAATTCAAATTGTTTTTAAATACAGTATCTAAAACCAAAAAATGTTTATACAAATATCAATTTTTTTCATGAATAGGAAGTATTAAAACTAAGACAAGGAAAATTAGACAAAAAAATGGCAGAACTACAAAAAAAATCGGATAAAGCTGAATTTTGTCGGAGAGCTTTGTTTTGACGTCTTTGGCTTTCCTATACAATTTCGTCAATTTGGCTATGGGGTAAATTGTTAGGGGGGTAAAAACCCAACTAACAATTAAACTTGTATAAGATTCTATACAAGCTATTTTCAGACTGCTATAGAAATAGTAAAAGGCCTTATTCAAGTAATTTTAGCGCATTTAAATAAATAAATAAATTTTGTGGCGCAACAGTACTACGCATTTACCCAAGCTAATTAATTGCCATAAGACATTTGTTGACAGGTCTTATAGCAGCAAATAGATTTTCATGAACTGTTATTAGCTTGACTGAACAAGCTATAGCTAATAATTTGTCGTGGAGAACCTTATAGCAGCTATTATTTTAAACATTTTCAGTAAACAACTTTGGAAGGCCTTATACAAGCCATTTAAAACTTATATTTACAGGTCTTGTATAGAGCTTGTGTTACTCATATTTTAAGGCATTTTAGCAGCTATTTTTTTTAAATTTCAGGTGGAAAATTCTTGACTTGCTCAAGTTTGTCTTATACAAGCTCTATACAAGCTCTTACTTGCCAAATTCGAAAAATATCTTATACAAGCTAAATTGTTAGTTGGGAAGGGGTTACATTCAGTTTTTTTTTTTTCTTAATTCCTCGAAACCTATCAGTTTTTTTTTTTTTGAAAAGAAATGTGAAGGTACAAATTGAATCGGCAATTTAAAGACGAGAATAAATCCAATTTATGGGAAATTAAATTAAGTAAAACTTATAAATTATGAATTTTTGTTTTTAATCAAAATTTATACTCAGAATTCTTGTTTTCATTGTGATCATAATGATTTTTAGTTTTTAGTAAAAAAGTATGCAAAGTATGTATAATGCCGTATAAAATTGTTTAAACAATATCTTCAAATATAAAAATACTTCTCAATGCCCTATTGGAATTTTTGAATTTTAGCTGCCTCTTTATACAATTTAGTAGCACCACTGCGTGGATTTGAAGAAAATTCTTTTACCAACCATATACTGTTAGTAAAGATGATGGTAAATGCCTAGACTATGAAACTTTAAATTGCACCATTTTATCGGTGAAATTGGTAAATGGTTTGGAAAAGGAAACAAATCCATGGTCAAAATCAGCCTATGCCTATGAATTTGCGTTTCCCAACTTAAAACGTCAAAAATGTTGATTTTCGTTAATTTCTTTTTGCTAACATTGTATCTATGCCAAAATAAAAATAAAATGAAATAAAACAACTTTTCAATTTCGACGCGTATTCTCTTCTAGTGGGTCTATTAGTGAGATCAACCTGTTATTTTGAACTGACGGGTTGAGCTTTAACATACTAATAGTTTATGTCTTAACTTTACTTTTAAGAAGTGTTGCTAAGGTGGCAACGCTGTCAGACTCCTCGGATCACGTATTATGGAATCCGAGACCGTCTTAGTGTATAGTTTGCCCTGTCCGACTGAAAAAAAACGTTTTTCAATTTGAATTTTGAACTTCCTAAACGGTCTGGCAGGGTGAACTATACACTAAAATGGTCTCAGATCCATGTTAATTAAGCAATTAATAAACAAATCGAAAAAAAAATAGTTCAATCGATATAACTGTTTATTAAAAGAATGAGCTTGGTAAAATTATTACAAAAGTCTCCATTTCCCAGTAACCAACAAAAATAGCTAGTGGCTGGATTTCACAAAAATCACTTCCTCTAGCTAAAAGAACCAAGTCTTAACATATCATCCAATTCGTCGGTTACAAAAAAACCAACAACCAAGCATAAATAAAATGGGTGTGGCAGTGGATGGTTCTATTTGAAATCATTACTTAAAGCTTCTTCGTTCTAGAAAGAAAAACTGTGAAAATTTCATCGAAATTATTTCAGATGTTTCTGAAAAATTAATTTGAAACATTTTTTTGTAATATAAATTAATAATAATATTCAAAAATCCATTTTTCTACCGATAACCAAACGATTAACAGCCATAGCCAGGATCAAACGTATGGTTAACCTCGATGTTGTTTTGGGTGATGTCTAAATATATTTTTTTTTTTCTAAAATGAGAGTTCAAGCATTTCTGAACATACCCAATAAAGTTACTTGTCAAATGGCAATATATTGCTCTCTCCTTCATTCAAAAACGTCATAAGTTGCTCAATTTTTGAATCTTTTAGGTGGAATTTTAATATTTCTAATTAATTTAGCATAAACGGCGAAATTTTTTGAAAATAAAATTAAAAACTAAATATTAAAACTTAACTTAGTCATTTGACAGGCTATTCGTTGATGCCAGAATATTAGTTCTTGACCTAAAAAAGAAGAACAAAATGATTTTAAATATTTTAATCTGGTCGATCGGATCGGTCCTGCGAATTGCTATTTGAAAAGGCCGAATATAAGGGATCTGTTTTTATATTTATTAATTTACTTATTAAAAAAAAAAATAAGCAATTTTTTTTTAAGCAAAAAAAGTTATTTGCATTATATTTATTTTAAAATAGTTTATCTTATAAGATTTGAAGGAAAAAACTAGCAAATACATTTATGCAACCCAGTCGTGCGTTTTATATAAAATGCACAAACCTTATCCGTCACAGCTGGCCATTTCCTAAAAGCAAAAAACAAATAGGTACAAAAAGCAACCCTATTCATTTCCAAAGCCTAAGAACAGCAGTCTCAAAAGAACAAAGTCGAACACAAATTTCCTTACTGTTGTGCATGGCTGGACCGTTGTTGAAGTAAAGTCAAAGAACCTGCACAAGACCATCTCGCCTTCGCCTTTTTGCCATTCTAAACGAGTTTAATTCTTAAGAAATCAAAAAGAACCTGTGCCTGTCCCTATGCCTCCCGCTTGCATGTCTCATCTCTCGGAAGTCGATAATAATTTATTCGTCTTGTTTATTTTGATGCTCTTTTCTTTATTTTTTTTCTCTTGATATCCACGATTCTAAATCCATTCAATATACAAATGTATACCTATAGAGATATACTGTGCATAATACGTATGCGGTCGCAAGGTATTCTGCGTCAGCTCCATTAGAGCATGACCTCAAGAAAGGCATAATTCATTTTAGGTACATTTGCACCGAGATTGGAAGTAAAGTATTTATTCTGGTGTGTTTAGGAAGTTTATTTTGTTTTGTTTTTTAAGCAACATGTTGCTTTGGAGTTTTTTTTTATACAATTCTTTATCAACATGGTGTTTATCTTTTTTGTTTGCATTCTCTCTCATTCTAATTTTGTATTTCTGCAAATTTTCTGCGACTGCTCACATTGGAATTACAGCTGATTATATTTTGTTTGTGTGTTTTGATGCTTCTCTGCGCAAGACACCTTCTATTATAATTTTGTTTGGATTTGGATTCATTAAGCAAGAAAATTCATTTTTGTTTGAGACCTTTTTTGTTTACTTTTGGAGAGTTTAGAGCTGGAAATTGTCATTTTTATTGACGAAATAATTTTATCTTAACTTACTTTTTAGTTGGAAGCTATAAGAAAGAAGCTGGTTATAGCTTGCCTGAAAGATATGCAGCTTAATTTTTCTTAGTTCTTTGAGGTAGACTAAAGCACTTAAGGGCAAGTATGGGTTTCAGAAAAAATTGTCGCAAACAGTCTTATGTATAAATGAGACTCTACAATCGCTGGATTGTATGATACAACGTTTTTTATTTTTTTGTTTTGTCTCTCTCCATTTTGGCGAAGCATCCCATGTTTTTAAAAAATCTTGTTCGCACTTAACTAAATTGAATCGGAAATAAATATATAGTCAATATTTGCAGTACTTTACTACCACCAAGTAAGTACTCAAGTTTTAGGCACCAGTTATAGCTATCATTGAAACTCATCATTGCAAATTTTGTTTATCAATTATAAGGCATTTTGAAAACAAAATCGTTTATTTTCTAGACGTCTCAAAATCAATCATTAAAGTTTTCGATTATCAGTTCCAATGACAGTTATAACTGGCACCTAAATCCAAGATGCATCTAAACCAGATTGTGGTGTTATTAGTCCGAAGCCTAAGACCTTGGGCTGATACTGGGATTTAGGCTCTTTTGCTTAGAACTTTGTTATCCATTTACTCCATTTTTTACTTGGGATATAGGAACTTAGAGGCAAGTTTTGGATTTGTGCAAAAAAAAAATCGAGATAACAATCAAACATGACATGACGATGAAAGAGAACACCAAAAATGTGTGTGGCAAAATTCTGTCTGTCTGTCTGTTTGTCTGTTCGGCTACAGCCTAAATGGCTGGATCGATTTTTTTTTAAATTTGGTACATAGTGGTTTTTGGTGATTCTGCCCACACTTTTTTTTCTTAGAATAAAATACGGCACCTGCTATCCATTTTTTTTTTTGCAATTTTACAAAATCTTATTTTTCTCAAAAACGGCTCCAAAACTTTTCTTAAAAAAAAAATTCAATAAATCTCTTTTTGGTAAATGCTTCCTTTAGATGAGAAGCCATTTTTCAAAAAATAGTCATTAATGGTATCCAAAGAACCAATTTTCTTATTTCAATTTTCTTCAAAATGGTTATTTTGATTTTAATATTTTTTTATATATGTAGAAGCTTCTACGCAATGTAAATAGTTTTTCCTACTCAAATTTTCAAAAAACTATTTTTTGAATTTTTAAAAAATGGTTTTAAATTTTTTTTTTTTGTGTAAATCAAATATTATGAAAACTTCTTGGTCTATTTTTATAAAACTCGGTATTTGCGGGTTTTTTTTAGAAAAAAATTTACTTTTATGAACAGGTGACAGTACATGTTTAAAACCGTTAAGGAAAATATTTTTTCCTTAAAAAACGGCTCCTACGATTTTTATTAAACCTTTTCTGTCTGCTAAAATCAGTGCGATATACTACTGAAATTTATAAAAATTTACAAAAAGCAACTAATAATAGTATTTCTCATAGAACGTTTTTTCTTTTAATTTTGAATTTCTCATTATCAGCTGAAAAGATTTAGATTTTTTTTTTTATATACAAATAATATCGAATATGATTAAAAAATAGTGCATCTCAAAATTTTCAAAATAAATGTTTTTGAATTTTTAAAAAAAAGCTTACATTTTTTTTTTTTTTGAAAATTCGATATTTCTAAAAGACGGGTAGACATTTATTTTTGAAATTTTATTTTAATATGCACATAAGTTAATATTTATGAGTTGCATACCACAAATTTTGCCCAAAAATATTTTTAGAATTTTATAGATAAAAAATTATTTCTAAAGAAAACCGCTCCAACGATTTTTTTTAATTTTTTTCGAACATGTGCCTCATGAATTTAGTTGAAAAGTAAAAATTTGATATGATAAGGTCGGAAAATGTAAAAACAATTCGAACATGTTTGCCTCATTAATTCAGTTGTGTGTAACATTGTTCACATATAGGTTCCCTATAAAATCAATCCCATGATTTATGTCAAATAAAATTTATGTGGATAGTGGTATATCCATTTAACCATTCAACAATTTGAGAATGTTGAAATAAAAAAAAAGCCCTGTTATCAAAAAATATTAATGGTTATAAAAATATTGACATCAATTTATGCTTTCCTTTGATTAAACAAAAAAAAACTATCAAAATGAAAGCTTAGATATAGCTGCATAAATACCGAACCTATATAAGCTAAATTTTTTAAAAAGATTTATAGCCTGAAACAAAATCGAGGTCATGTGTGTAAAATAGAGTTGCACAGCATCACATCACGTTCGCACAAAAAAAAAGCTCATCTTGTTGAGTTCCATTATAGAAAAAAAACCCTGGAAATGCACAACTGTGCTATTACTTTTACAAGACTCTTGAGAATATTATACATTTTCAACACTTTTTTTTTCAAATAAAATAATAAAACCTCAACGGATTTCCTTTGATATGGCAATGGAATACCTTAACCTATAAATGTAACTGTATACCGAAAAGGATACGACACATTTGAGTAAAACTATTTCAGTGTGGTTATTGAGCATAATGTTTTGCCAAGGTTATCGTAAAAAGCTAAGCAAAGTGAAGGTTATATAGGAATTACGATTGGAATGAAAATCAAAATATAGAATAAAAGTGGGACACAAAAACTAAGTGAAGTATAAAAGAGTCAGGCTCAATAAAAGTATTTATTTATGGATACATTTTTCTGATTTTTAATCAATAATTAATTTTAAATATAAAACGATTTTAAATTGATGAAAAAAAAAATCTTTAATAGTTTTGTGTAAAAATTTAGTATTTATTTGAAATATGATTTCTTGAATTAATGTCCTAATCCTTATCGCAAATATCCTTATCAAATCAAAAACAAAAACATCAGGAGTTTTATTTTGCCTCGTTTGGGCAGAAGGAAATTTGTTTAAAATCTACTTAAAAGTAAAAAAAAAAAAATTAAAAAGAAAGGTAACAGCTGTACCTAAAAGAAACTGGTTCTTCTTTTTTTCTATAGCTTTAGGTTTACCTACAATTTGAAAAACAAGAAAAAAAATGACTAGACTTTTTGATTTACTCCCACTCAATAGTTGCTGGTAGCTTAGAAGTTAAGTCATAGACAATTCTATTTACTCCGGAAACGTTATTAACAATTATACCTATTGAAGATATCGATACCTTCCCGTAAGAATGTATTAAGCGACATTTTAAAAATTTTAAATTAAAATCTTTAAAAGCCTCTTTTTTAATTATTTATTAGTGTATTTTGTAGTAATAAAAAGATTTTTCAAGGGGTTTCGAGTTGAAAGTCCTGTTCAAGTTTTTTTTTATAATTTTTTAGATACACAAATTAAAAACTAAACAAGAGGTTTTTTTCGATGCCTTTAAAATTTTTTAAATGTCGCTTAATACATTCTTACGGTAAAGTATCGATATTTAGAGCTTAGCCTTTAATTTACTATCCTTTTTTCAGTTAAGTAATTTTTACTGATGGGTCTAGAAACAAATACTTTTAAAATAAAAATTTCAAGCAAAATATTAAAAATAAATTTACGTATAGAACTTGAAATTTAAATTCTATTTAATTTTTGGTACAGTGCCTAAAACCTGGGTTCGGAAAATAAAACTCCTGAACAATAAAAATACGGATCTTTATCATTCCTTATCGATCTTGTTTGTGACAAAGAAATATAGTTCCCGAAAGATAATAAATATTTATAGTTCTCTCACGAAAAAATTTTATCCTTTTGTTCTGTACCTCCCATTTGTAACAGATTATCTCACGATAAGGATCTCAAAAATCGGATCCGTAAATCGAATTATTCATTATTAAGATTCTACATATTCAGTTAAGTTGTGATTTAATTTTTGAATACATTTTTTTTTAAATGGGGAAAATAAATTTGATTAAGGTAAATATTTTTCTTATTATGAAGAAGCTAGAGCTAGTAAATCGTCAAAATAAAATTAGTCCCCATCCTGTCAAGCCATTCATTGTCAAATTCTGTGGAAGGATGGCTACGATTTTGAGGCATTAAAAACATCTTAGAAATAAGAAATTTTAAACGTTTTGTTATTGCTCTAGAAAAAAAGGTAATTTTAGGACTGTTTTTTGTCATTTGGATATTTTCAAAACAGGGTGTTTCAAAAATATGACTATATTTTGCAGCGTCGTTGTTCCTTGAGCGACTTCAATGAAACTGACATTGGTTGCTGACACACAATTAGAGAAAAAAAAAATATTTTCAGTAGGGTGTTTAAAAAAAAATCAACATTTTGTATTCTCGTTGTTCCTTAAGAAATTTAAATGAAATTGACACAAGTGGGAGCTGTTTTAAAATTTAGAAAAGACGCAAATACATATTTTCAAAAGGGTGCTTTAAAAAAAAATGTCAACATTTTGCAAGTTCTTTGTTCTTAGATTTATTTCAATGGAATAAACACTACAGATGAATGAAACAAAAAAAGGAAAAAAAAATTATTGCAAAACAAGGTGTTAACATTTTGAAACTTTGTTTTTCCTTGAGAAATTTCAGTGACAGCTGAGGTAAAATTATTTAAAAACGAAAATTTTCGCTCAAGCAACAACGAAGTTTCTAAATTTTGACATATTTTTGAAACATCTTGTTGAAAATACTTTTTTATTTTATGTCAGCTCTCACCAGTTTCAATTTCATTGAAATCGCTCAAGAAACAAAAAAGATACAAAATATTGAAATATTTTTGAAACACCCTATTATGACTTTTTTTCTTAGGGGCCAGTTATAGCGATCAGGAAAACGCATCAGGAAAATTTTTTGAAGAGGATTATTTGCTATGTTTTCAAAGGATTTGAATCACATATGCTTCACAAATTAATGACAAAACACTCAATGAATTTTTTATGCAGTTAAAATTTTCAATCGAACAATTATTTTCCTGATGTAAATTAATTTTTTGTATCAGTTAAATTATGTTGCATCAGGAAAATACTTAAAATACATTTTTAAGAAAAAACATTTTTTGCAATTGAAAATTTTATTCGCACAAACATTTTTTGAGTGTTTTGTCATTGATTCGTGTAGAATTTTTGTTTTAAATCTGTCAAAAACATAGTAATTAATCCATTTGAAAAAATGTTCCTGATGTGTGTTCCTGATCGCAACTGGCCCCTTATTTAATGCAGCTTCATTGAGATCGCTCAAGAAACAACGAAATTGAAATATATTGACATACTTTTGAAACACCCTGTTTTGTTTCGAAATTTGTGTTAGCTATAACCTGTGCTACATAACCCGCTCCTATCCTACGAAAAATTAGGTTTAATTTTGCTGTTTTAAAGCATCCTAGTTTTTGAAAAATTAAAAAGACGTCGATTAACTAATTTCTTATTAAGATTTTTTTGCATTTTGAATTTTTTTTTAAATTAGAAGACATAAAAGCATAATTGTGTTGCTCTCAAACACAAAATGGCAACTTTAACGAACATCAAACACTCAGCTTATTTTCTTCTTTTAATAGAATTTTAATAAAATCTTGTTCTTATTATATTATTTTATTCTTTGAATATTTTAAAAGATATTTTTTGCTATTAGTTTTTGTATTCTTCCCAGAAAACCATTTCATTTTATACTTATAATATGAAAGTGCTGAAAAAAAACTATCCCACTATCTTGGGTGATCCACCATATTGGATTAAGAGTGCAGTTGTTAAATGTTCGTATTTCTCTCAGCACACCTCTTCTTTGGGTACCCATTTTATGGGACTGCTCAAAAAATAAATATTTCGCCATCTTGTATCGTCCGCCATATTGGATCAAGAGTAAAGTCATTTTATTTTTGTATTCTTCTTTGCAAACCCTTTCATTTAATACTAATATCATCAGAGTGCACACAATATTACTAGTCCGCCATATTGGATTTAGAATGACATTACTTAGCTTTAACATTGTCACTAGGGCTGGCTGCGATAACAGACAGGTCTCAGTATCGTTTAGTATCGGTATCGGAAACCAGAACGATACCGAGTCTATACCAGCTTCAAAGCATCCGAAACTATACCGATATGATACCGAGATGAGACTTTGTTATACGAGACCAAACGAGACTGGGTTATACGAGACCGATATCGAGCCCATTTTTTGTTTGCTTTGTTTTTCTGAAACCAATCATTTGGATGAAATTTTCAGATTTGGTTCGTTCTAGGTGCAGGAAATGACTTTATAGTGAAATCCACCAACTACCTCGCACATTTTTTTTAACTTGGTTTCTCAGAAATCCACCAACTACCTCGCATATTTCTTTTAACTTGGTTTCTCAGAAACGCCTCCAATAAATTTTTAACTAACAGCATTGTTTTTCTGCTATGGTATTTTAACGCAGAATTCATGTTAGAAAACTAATCTGAGCCTTAAACAAGCTCTTTAAAATTGTTAAGACAGTAAAAAACTTTGGTTAAAAAGAAAGTCCTTAGTAATCGAATTTTATGTAATGATATTTTCACTTGCAATAAAGGTTTCTATAAGGCAAGTTTCGAGATAACAATCAAACGTGACATAACAATGATAGAGAACACCAAAAAAGTGGATGGAAAAATTCTGTCTGTGCGGCTACAGTCTAAACTAAACGGCTGGATGGATTTTCTTAAAACTTGATTTATGGTGATTCTGCCCACATATTTTTTATTTTTTTAGAACTAAAAATAACGGTTCCTGCCATACAATTTTTTTAGCAATTCTACAAAATCTTATTTTTCTCAAAAACGGCTCATCAACTTTTGTTGAAAAAAAAAATTAATAAATTTCTTTTGGTTAAAGCTACTTTTGGATGGGAAACCATTTTTCAAAAATTCTTATTTATGGTTCCTCCCAAAGAACCATTTTTTATTTTACATTTGCTTCAAAACGGCTATTTTGATTTAGATAATTTTTCTTATGCATAAGCTTCTAAGCAATGCAAAATAATTTTTTTTAATTTTTACCAACATTTTCAAACTAAAATTTTTGGACTTTTGAAAAATATTGAATTTTTTTGAAATTCAAATATTATGAAAACTAACCGAGCGATTTTTATAAGACTTGATATTTAAGTTTTTTTTTAAATTTGTAAAGTATTTAAAGCAAAATTTTACTTTTATGGAAAAGTAACGAGACCTTCCATACAAATGTTTAAAAACCATTAAGAAACCATTTTTCTCTTAAGAACTGCTCCTATGATTTTTAAAAAACTTTTTTTTTATTTCAAAATAAGTGCGAACAAAAATTATAAAAATCTAAAAATAGCAACTGTTAATAGTACTTCTCACAGAAGGTTTTTTTTTAATCTTGAATTATCTCATTATCGGCTTAATGGATTAAGATTATATTTTCTTAATTTTCAAATTTTTATTTGAATTTTTAAAAAAAAGTTTTGTTTTTTTTTTAGTTCGTTATCTCAAAAACGGGTTGACAATTTTTTTTTAAGTTTAATTTTTATATGCACATAAATAAATACTTAAGATTTGTATACCAAAAATTTCCTTAAATACGCTTTAAGAATTTAATATATAAAAAAATATATCTTAAAAAAACTGCTCCAACGATTTTAAAAATGTTTTTTATACAAACATAGTCAATCAAGAATAAAGTTGCCATTCTTTTTTCTTCATTTAAAACTCTCAAAAGAGTTATTTAAGCTAATTTAAATCACGTTTTCTCTTATAATTTCCATGTCTTTTCATATAATCATATAATGTTCTTAATCTCTCGGCTTCTTAAACATAAGAGCAAGTTCGTGCGATCCAGTCGTGCATTTTATTTATTAAATCTTAAAAAAACCAAGTGACTCCAACTGCAAAATCAAGAACATGTAACCAAGTCGTGCATTTTATTATCGTTTGTGACTGAGACCATGCAGACCGAAACCAGACGACATCATTACCGATACCGAGGCGAGACCGAGACTTTGTTATACGAGAACAAACGAGACTGAGTTATATGAGACCGATACCGAGACGATACTGAAATTTATCAAATTTTACGATACATACCGAGACGTTACTTACAAAAGTATCGTTTGGTTTAGTACGAAATAACGAAATAAGATGATTAAAAAACTTTTTCTTACCCTGAGGCCACACGAGCCAGTGCTGGCTAGCCAGTCGCAATACACTCACTTTTGTTATTAAACACATACAAACCTGAGCAACTAGCTCGTCAACTTGCTTGCTTTTTTCGTGGCCAGTTGGGAAGCCTGAAGCGCAGCCAGTAACAGGGTTCGGCAGTACTTTTTCGGAGCAGATTTGGAAAAAAAAGTCAAAAACTAAATTTACTCACATTTTCTCTCACAAAATATTAATAAAATGAGAATCGGGGAGTCCATATGCCAAGTCTTAAAGAACTCAAAGTTTAATAAATTCACTTATGCCCATATTATTCACTTGTTAAATCCGATTTATCCAATTGGATTTAAACTAAATTCCAGAGGTTGTTTACATTATTCACTTTTTCTTGACATTTCAATTTCACGTAGTGATATCAAATCAAAAGTTTTTCAACCGTGTTAAACCAAAAATGTTTAATAATTTTCATGCGTTGTTTTTGAAAATTGAATTGGCTTACTCGGTTTGAAGCTAAAACGACAACGACGACTCACAAGTCTCTCACCGTGGTCGTCGAAACGTAGTTTTCAGTATCGTCAACATTAAGCTCGTCTCACTGTGGTCTCGCAATGCTCATTTACACGGGAATATATGCTGTGTTTTTCTCGCTATGGTCTCGCTTTGGTCTCGCCATGACATTTACACGTGATTTTTGCCATTGAGCATGTTTTGCCATCATCTCGCTTTGGTCTCGCCAAAGTTTTTTTTAATTTAAAATTTTAAAAGTGGTTAAAATAAACTATAGGTTAAAAAGTCCAAACGTGGTATTTGTGTCTGTCTTGTGTGGTGTGTTGGGGTCTTCTTACCATTCGAGAAGAGAACCAAAAATCTGGTAAATGAATTGATAAAGAAGTAGGGCTTTCTCAAACCAAAGTGAATAAATATTCTAGTGAATTCACATCGCATCAGTGTAGTTGCTCTCATTTAACGCCTTGTTGACAAATTTTGACAAGTACAATCATTTTCGTTTTTTTTTTCTTTTTTTTTCGCGTAGATTTTGGAGATATTTATCAGAAATAATTAAAAAATCTCCAAAACCAACACAAAACATTCGAAACATTTTGTTCTTTTGCTAGTTTTATTGCATGGCGTAAGTGTATTTTTAAAGCATTTAATTTTGAAATAGCGGAGTATCGTAGTAGTTCTATTTCTTTTCCTAAATTTGGAGTACATTTTCTCCATTTGGAGTAACATTCGAAGGCTCTCCAGTATAGAAGCCTGTACAGTATGCCACCTACGTCACAGCAAATACACGAATAAGAATTTGACCGTCAAATTGTGTGTAGCCAACTGGCTAGCCAGTACTGGCTTGATTGACCGCAGGGTTAGAGAAAACTGATTTAAGAACTGTCGATATGTTGACCGATGAACAGTCGAATAAAGTACTTTTAAGTTTATTCTTTCGAATATTAAAATTTTGTGACTGTCACAAAAAAATTACTTTTTCCCATATTCGGACACCTCTCATAACCGGACGAATTTCTCGGTACCTTCGGTGTCTAGTTATGAGAGAGTTCACTGTAATTCGTAATTTAATTGCTATGTGCAACAAACTGCCGAAGAAAGTACTCGAATTACCCGCTACAATGGTGACATCTCAGGGAAACTTTTATCCCAATCACCAGATATGCACCTCACCTATTCTCAAAACAAATCAAGATACAATCTACATACATTCCTTGGACATCAATTGGTCATAATCAATATTCAATTAAATTGTCCCTAGTTTAATACTTACAGCTAATATTAAAAAAAAAAAAAAATTATATTACCTACTTTCATAAACAAAGTTAAATTACAAACAATTAAGTTCAATAAGTTCAGTTCAGTTCAGAATGTTGAGGTAGGTTCTTAAATAAAATGTACTCGCATCGCATTGATAATCTTCAACAAGCAAAGACCTCAACCCCAAACACCCCAGACTTCCATATAGCACCAATAAAATCCATAATTCCAATCAAATTAAGTCATCTTTTTATGATACCCAGACGATATGAGGAGACATTGTTTGTACTTTCCTTACTTCTGTGTCTCATATCAAATTTACATCAACAATATCAATTGGGGATTTTAAAATTTTCTTTGTTTTCTTCCATATCGTTCCATTTCTCTCAATTAATTGTTGAATTTTTAATTGAATAAATGGAACCTATTTTGGTTTGTCACACCACACATTCCTTACACTACATGAATTGCATGTGTAGTGTGATTGGGTGTTCTCCTCATAAAATGCGGAAAAACTGAGGAAATTTACTCGAAAAAAGCCTCCGGAATAAACTCACAGTACAATCTGAAATTAGAACATAATATTTCCGTGTCTCGATTTCAAAGATGCGGTTAGGCCGTTTAGTTTACGTTTTCATTTGACCACAGGAAGACCTTCTCTGTACCAACAGATGTGCTAACTTCATAGTTAGACTTCCCATAAAATAGAAATATGTAAAATTGAATTCAGTTTAATTGTATAATCTGGCTGCAACATTATAAAATACTCGAATAAATCATAATGAAAAACATGTCAGGCTGCAGCAGCCTGGAGGACTTGGGGTCCTTGAATATTGCCACAGTGCCTACGGTTGTGTCTATGTCATCGTCCTTGCGCTCCATGTCAATGCAAGTGTCCAACCATAATCTAAAACGCTCTGACAGCAGTTACAGCGGCAGCAATTTAGTGGTAAATATTTACAAGAATCCTTTGGAGAGCTTTCAGAGCAAAACAGTGTGCGGCTTTAGGAATTCTGCCTACGAAGGAGCAATTGTAAACGATGTCAGTGGTTGTGCCACGGGCGGTGACATTTGTGAGGATTGTGAAAACGATTATTCTTGCAATGGCGGTGGTGTTGGTGGTGGTGGTGATGGTGGCAGCAATGTTTCGAAGAATGTGTCCTTAATGAATGCGAGGTTGGCAAAAAGTGGATATTTAAGCGCAGGACATCCGCTTTCATGTTGTACAAAGTATGCAAACAAAAAATTTAGAAAAAAATATTATTTACTTTATTTTTTGAAAATATTTTTGTATCTTCTTTTTACGTTATTTGTATGTATTTTTCGTTTCAGCTCTCAAAACAACCTTTGTAATGGCAGTATTTCCGGAAATCACATACTCGCTCCCAAGGTACAAAATAACAGTCCGAATGGTCAGAAAAAAGGCACTGTCACACTTACACATCTACCACAAAGACCTCCGGTGGATATTGAATTTGTTGATATCTCGTATTCCGTATCGGAGGGCAGAAGGCGCGGATTCAAAACCATTCTCAAAGGAGTTAGTGGAAAATTTAGAAATGGTGAGCTGACAGCAATTATGGGACCATCAGGAGCGGGCAAGAGTACGCTGATGAATATTTTAGCTGGATACAAGTAAGTGAAAATTATATTTGTCTTCTATCAGCACCCCTATCTTGTTTTATTAACTTTAAAGACCATAAGCTGATAAATGTAGTAAGAGTGTTGGCTATTAGTTGGTAGGAGGTTTGTTGTATCCTTTGCTACATCTTTCAACTTTGTCGACCTGAAAAAAAAAAGAATTTTTGTTTAGCAATTTTTCTTATCTTATTTTTTTATTTGGGAAGGAACCCTAGGTTCATCTGTCAAAATCAGTGATATGGTGTCAAACATAAGCATTGACAAACGGAAAGACAGCTGGCCATGGTCAAGGGACACATTTGAAAATGCATATTTCATTTCCTTTTTCAGATAAATAAACAAATTAAAATAAATTGTGTGGTGCAACAGCTCGAGAACCAGGAACTAGTGACTCTTGGCAGGAATCGAGGGGACCTGCAATTTTTTGCCGAGTTTGAACGGCTAGCACTTATTCATGACAAATATACTCTTGGAGGATTTGTCAGGTCCTCGCAAGAGGCAGTAGCTCGGGAAAAACATTTCTGTTATTTAGATATTCAACTTTTATATTTAGGAGCGTGTCCTTAATTTCCAAACTTTTTTCTTTGAATTTTTTCAATACTTCAAAATAATAGTTCCACAGCAGGAACTTTAAACAATACTTTTTTGCATTTTTTTTTTCCTTCTAAAGGTTAAATCGAAGAAATCTAACACAACATACAAATTTGCAAGAACTTCCATAAATAATAGCATTTAATTTACTTTAGTAATGAGTATCTCTAGCTAACGACGATTTTATCTGCTAGTAGTCCTGTTTATCGTTTATTTATTTGTCTAAGCATTTTTGTTTGATGAGATAAGGAATTCATTACGTTATCGAATTAGCTTTTTGTTGTTTTGTAAGCAACCAAAATCGTTCAATTTTTCATACATCAGATATCATTGGCAATTATCATTAATCCTCCTTTCGTTACATTGGTATCAAAGCAATGTCTACAAAATAAAATGTGTATAATTTATAGTTCGGATTATTATGTTCTAAAGTAAAAGCATAATTTTAGGTGGATCTTTGGCACCTCATATGTGTATGGGAAATTTGATATTTAAGAATGCCATCTAATTGGTCAGAAAAAGTCAACTAGTCCTAGAAATTGGTCAGCACCTCATTTAGAGAAATTTACAAAAAAAAAAAGTATACCATCCGCGAAAGATCTCTAGACCGTGATGAAAGGTCAACTATTTTCAGTAATTAGTCAGCCATAGTTTTTCTTACATAAATTTTAAAAATTCGTTACGAGGTCCCAAAAAAAAACTTTTGGCAACTCATTTGCGTAATTAAAAAAAAAAATTATTCTCTCTGATAGCTTACTAGATCATTATTAAAGGTCAGTTTATTTCAGTAATTGGTCAGCCATAGATTTGTTGTTATGAATTTTTATCATTATACCAAAAAACGTTTGTGACCTTAAAAAAAAACTTTAATAAATCGTAAGAAAGAATTTATAGCTGACCAATTACTGAAACTAGCTGACCTTTTATACAGATCTAGAGATCTTCCAGATGGTATACAATTTTTGAAAATTTCCCATTATTGAGGGTCAGAAATCACGCCTGACTTTGAGAAACTTTTAACCTTTATTACAAGTTATCTAGAGCTGAGCAATTTCTAGGACAAATTGACCTTTTTTGACCAATTACTGGCCAATTAGATGGCTTTATCAAATATCAAATTTCCCATGTATGAGGTCCCAAAGGTCTAGAGCGTAATTAAAACCTACCGGAATTGAATTCCCATGATAATTACCATAGTCTCTTAAGAGCAAAAACAATAAATTGATGTAACTACAAAAATTTTTCCTTGTAAGAGTATTTTTAGTCTTTTTATACTATTCATCCTCGAAGTGTATTAATTTTTTTAGGACCAAAATATATGTGTTTGTCATACAACTTATGAGAACTGCTAAAATAATTTTATTTCGTTTTTGAGGTTTAGAATTTTAAAAAGAAAAATTTGAAAATTTTTTTTTAATTCAAAAAAAAAATAATCTCATTTGAAATTTGTATATAAAAAATTTAATTTAAATCAGTTCAGTCGATAATGAAAAAAATCAAAATTTAAAAAAAAAACGTTCTTTGAGAGGTGCTGTTAATAGCTGCTATTTTCGCCATTCCAATGTAACGGAGACGACAATCGTAGGCTTGTAGTGAGACTTTTCTTGTTAAGAAAGTAATTGCTTTTTCATGAAACTTAGTAGTCTCTAGGACTAATCAACTTACCAACTAGGACTAAGCGACTAAGTTTCAACCAAAAATAATAAAATACAGCAAATTTTTAAAAAAAATAGATTATGATGGAGACAACACGTACGACTCGGAGTTTTAAGTAATTAGTAATTTTAAATTATTGTCAGTGATTACAAAATTGATTTAGGTTATTGAAAAAAAGGTGTGTAAAATTTCAATCAAATTTTTCATGCAAAATATACATTGGGTTCTCACAGTCTCTTACTTAAAATATTAGGAAAATTAAAAACGTTGATCGAAAAATTTTTAAACTTGGCACGTAGTTTAAGTAAGGTAGGGAGTATACAAAAATTATTTTCAATCATTTTGTAGAATTTTTACCTCATTTAAAATAACATTGTATTTGTACATTTTTAGAGTAGTTTTTGTTTTAAAAAAATTTGAAAAATTAATTTGTGAACTCTTTATAGTACTTAGTTTAAAGATTTTCCATCGACTTTTACACTTCTACCGACACTTTGCATAAAAGACTGTGAAAACACTTTGTATTTTGTATGAAAAATTTAAAGTGCTCGCTAGCACATTTTAACCTTAACCGTTTGCAATAAAATTTAACATATAATTTTTTTGAAATTACCTTGATCACTTCTGTGATCTACTGTGATTTACTTTTTTATAAAAATTCTGCAATAACTCTTCTTCAAGTTAAGCCTTGTATGCAGAACAACATTATAAACACTTATATTGTTCACCTTTTAAACAAACTTTTGTCATTTTTCGGTAACGGAAAAGATATGAAATATTCAGTAATTTCAAAGCGTAAATTTTTTTTCTAAGTGCACCTATTACTTTACCTTTAAATTGAATTAATTCAACAGTTCACAAAAATGAAAACAAAAATAGTAAATTTTCTATTATTTACGTTTTTATTCTAACTCTAATACCAGCCACACCACTGGCTTTACCATCACTTATTTCTAGTTGTCTAAATTTAACCAAATTCACCTAGACAATATTATAATTAACAGTGCATTTGCGCTGTTTATTTAATACGTGTCGGTAACCATCGACCAATCATTGACAACATCTAACTGACGAGCCCAATTGTTATACCTGGGCAAAACGCATTTCGACTGAAGATCACTCTACCTTTAAATCCTATTACCTAGCAACAAAATTGTCCCAAAACTAAGTAGTTTACTGAAAATACTTTTAAAAATCTAACCGCACATCACAATTTATATCATTTATGGAGAACTGATAGCACCAAAAATACCAAAAAATGCTCATTTACGGAAAATAATGTCTGATTTTTTATCACTTCCCTATTTTATAACAAAAAGTAGAATTTTGTATCTATAGTTTTTTCCACAATTTAAAATTGAATTGCTTGTTTTCAATTTTTTTGGAATGCCAATATGTAAATTTTTCTAATTTTAAGTGGTAAATCGCACTAATTTAAGCATACAGACAAAATTTCATTAAAATCGTAGGAGACGTTATTAAGAAAAAAGGTACCATTAATTTTTCAAAAAAGTTATTATTTTTGTAAATATTTAAGGGAGTAGACATTTTTAAACTTTTCGGAGTAGCCGCGTTATAAATATTTAATATCTAGCGAGATCAATACAGTGCAGCATCGAGCAACTTTTTAGAAATGTTCGTAGATGAGAAAATTCAATATCAAGTATTAAATTGTTTTAAAAAAATCATAGAAGCCAATTTTGACTTTTGTATGTTAAGGTGCCAGTTATAGCTATCATTGATCATCATTGAAAATTTTAATGATCGATTTTGAGACGTTTAAGAAGTAAACTCATCTATATTGTTGGTGAAAAATTAAAGCTCAAGACTTAACTAATATTTCTAGTCAAAAAAATATTCCAAATAGGCCCAACTTTCCACATAAAAAGACTTTTCTTTTTTCAATGACTGAACTACCTTACCAATGATCATTAGAACCTTTAAAGTCATTTTATGTAGAAAGTTGGGCCTATTTGAAATTTTGTTTTGACTAGAAATATTAATTAAGTCTTGAGCTTTATGTGTCCATCAAAATTATATTTGATTTTGCTTTCTAAATGTCTCAAAATTAATCATTAAAGTTTTCAATGATGAGTTTCATCATTGCCTAAGTAGGCATCTTTTTTTTTTTTTGAAAAAAAGTAAAGAATTTTGTGTAAGAATTCTTAAAAGTATTTATGGTTTATTTTATTTATGTCGCTTCCGAAATACAAATTGAGTTTTCAAAAAATATTAACATTAATTCAAAGTTTAAAAAAATATTTTTGAACATTTTCCAAAACAGTTCTAAACTCTTAAAACATTTTGAAACGTTCTGTTTACAAAAATTAAGTAATTAGACCGTTTAAAGAAAAAAATGAGATTTTGTAATTGACAAAATAAATTGTTTTTTTCAGACAGAGTGTAGCCTATCCACATGCATGTACCATAAATCTGAATTAAACTTTTTTCTATGATATTATTAATTCTACTTTAAACGCAACATCATTTCTCGTACTATGAATATCCTCAGTTCTCCACCTTGATAATGAATCAGTTTTCATACTTTTCTTCAACAAAACAAAGAAAATATTGTCTATGTTTTTGATGGGGAACATTTTCAATTAATCAATGCTCAAATATCATATTCTCGATTTGTTAACTTTAACGCAATATTTTCCAATATTTTGAAGTCTCCTTTTTTTATTTTTATATATTTTAATCCTAACAATTCTAGATAAAATGCAAATTTGAAACGAACCAGGCATCTTAACATGCATTATGCATCTTTTTCATTAATTTAGTTTGTTGAGTTTTACCTGCGATAAAGGAACAAAAGAGCAAGTTTTGTATTCGTGCAGAAAAAAATTTGAGATAACAATCAAACATGACATTACGATGATAGAGAACACGAAAAAAGTGGGTGGCACAATTCTGTCGGTCGGTCTATCTGTTTGTACCTTGACATACGGCCTAAACCACTGAAGCGATTTTCTTAAAATTTTGAACTTGAGGTTTTTTGTATCTCTCCAGAGGGGAAATTAGCCATTTTTATAGCTCCAAAAATAGCGGTACTTGCCGTAAAAAAAAATGTATCAGTCTCAAAAACCGCTCCAACGATTTTAAAAAACAAAATCTATGGATTACTGTACGTATACCCAACTAACAATTTAACTTGTATAAGGTTCTATACAAGCTATTTTCTATAGTCTGCTATAGAAATAGTAAAAGGCCTTATGCAATTCATTTTGGCGCATTTACCCAAGCTCATTAGCTGCCATAAGACTTTTGTTGACAGGTCTGTTGCCTTGGATGTTTATGTAAAGCCTTACCCAAGCCATTTAATGACAACTATTGCCAATAGCTTGCCTTGGATGTTTATAAAAGGCTTTACCTAAATATTATTTTGCATAAGCTTTCCATCGAGAGAAAAAATTTTTCTTAGCAAAGCTGATTCTGAAATAAATAAAAATATATTTTCTTATCGGCTTTTATTTTATTTTTCTTATGTTGTATTTTTTATTGCATTTTATTTTATTGCATTTTTTTCTCCTCAGTCAGGTTCAGAAACCTTTTTTCTGTATTCTGTTATGAGTCAAAGGGTAGTTTAATTATAAAAATGATTTGCTGTTGAAGAAAACATAATCAAAAGTGAATAACTTCACGTTCACGCTGAGGGAACACACAATAACTGTGCGCATCTAATATCTATTTTTTGTTCTTCCAAAGTTTTTGAATGCTCTCTGGCTGTTTTAAAAATTGCTTCTCGGTTTTTTCTCACTTGTCTTTGGTAGGTTCCAGATCTTTCAAAATTTTGCCATGAGTTATTAATTTTTAAGTTTTGCTAAAACGTTCAATGTTACTGTTAGCACTTCTTTTCTGTTTTACGATGTTTAATGGGTACTTACCGTTCTTATTTATTTTAATCTCATTTTTTTAAAAGCACAATATTTTATAAGACACAATTGTTGATCTTTCCTGATTATTTTAATTTGTATAAGGCTTTAACAAACAAGCCTTATACAAGTTGTTTGCAATGATTTGTCGTGGAAAGCCTTATAGCAGCTATTATCTTAAAAATTTTCAGTAAACAACTTTGGAAGGCCTCATACAAGCCATTTAAAACTTATATTTACAAACCTTGTATAGAGCTTGTGTAACTTATATTTTAAGGCCTTATAGCAGCTATTTGCTTAAATTTCGGGTGGAAAATTGTTGGCTTGCTCAAGATTGCCTTATACAAGCTATTACTTGCCAAATTCGAAAAATTTGACCTTATAAATACAAGCTAAATTGTTAGTTGGGTAGTGAACTTTTTGGTAAATAAAATTGATCTTTGATTTTCTCATTAATGACTCAGAAGATTTCAGTCAAAATTGTTATGTAAAAGCTTCCTTAAAATGTCACCAATATTGCATATCAAAATTTTGTAAAAAAAAATAATTTTGTATTTTTAAAACATATAAAAAATTTTGTTTTAAAAATTAAATGTTTCAAAAACGTTGATAAATTATTTTTAAATAAGCTTTATAAATGTTTTTTAATATATAATCAATTTTTGTTTTAAATTTTACACAAAATTTTATATATAAAAATAATTTTTTTAAGAAAACCTCTCCAACGATTAATTTTTTTGTTTTAAATTTTACACAAAATTTTATATAGAAAAATAATTTTTTTAAGAAAACCTCTCCAACGATTAATTTTTTTTTTTTCATATTTGTATATTTTTTTCGCAAGTAATCAAATGGGAAACATAAGTTATTTAACGGGTTGTTTATATAATATTTAAAAAACGATCTTAATGTTTTTATATTTTTAATACTTACATACATAGGTATCTATTATTATATTTGGAAAGTTTTCAATTCCAAGTAACTTGAATATAAGAGCAAATACGTGCGATCCAGTCGCGGATTTTTTTTTTTGTTCATGTTTACAGCTTCTTCCACTATCATAATGTAATGCCAACTTAATTATCATAGAAAATCATAAAAAGAGACACCTCCTCTACTACATAAACACATCAAGCCAATTCAATTAAGGCCAATAGAAATGAATTCAAAAGGATCTTCTAATGAATTTGAATAAAATTACTTTTCATGATTCGTCTTTTTTTTATTTGTTTGCAGTTGTAGTTTTGGCTTCATATTTTCAAAAGGTTAATTAGCACTGCACTAACGAAGAAGAAAAGATGTTTAATGATGTTTTTCACAAAAATCTTGTCCTGATTGAAATAAAAAATTGAAGGAAAAGAAAGGAGTAGTCACTTTTCATAGAAAGATTTTTTATAATGAAAGTGAATTTGACCAGAAAAACTAAGTGGGAAGTATTCAGATTTTGTAAAAGGGAGGTAGTAATTTGTTTGTTTTAAGGAATTTTGTATCTCTGTCAATATTCCTTTTATGTACAATGATTTGACAATTAAATTAAAAACTTTGGAAGAGTGCAGAAATTGCCTCATAGTTGCCGTGGCAAAATGACAAAAAAAGAAGATGGGCTGACTTGTATTTTTCATAAACGGTGACACCTTCTATAACATTTTTCAACTTACATAAATAAATCCCACCTTTTGTAGTGTACGACCCCTTCATCCATGTTAATTTGTAAAACCGATTGAACTCTAGTATTTTGTCTCTCTTTAAAATTTATATTATTTTTTATTTTGTTTTGTAAAATGTTTTTAAAAAAATCACAAACCCTTACCTACAGCACCTGCTTCCGGCAGCAAAAAATATTCCAAAATGTTCTGAGGTACTAAATATGTTACCTACGCATAGTTCTCGCATCACTCTCCACTTAGTAATATTAAAAAAAAAAGTATACGCCACCCTACAGTCTTTTTAATATTCACAAAAACTAAATGCTACGGAAAGCTTAACTATAAACTTGCCACTGTTTGGTATCGTGAAAGGAAGACAAGACTGTTGTTCATAAATATGAAAAGTAGGCATGGCAATGGGTGGGCTAATTTCCGAAGCTTAAAAATACATATCTTATTTATGTATTTTTACTTTCCAAGAACATTGAATAGGAAGTAACCTCTAATTTAGGAGTGGGCGTGGCAGTGGGTGGATTCTAACAAAACTTCCTCTTAACCATACTCAAATGCATTTCTTGCAATAGTTCAGGCATATCAAACCAACTTTTACTGTTTTATATTTATGTTTGTAGAAAGATCCTCTATAATAAACCTAATTTTTCTTTGTTTATTCATAGAACTTCACAACTAAGTGGTTCTGTGCTAATCAACGGAAAGGACCGAAATTTAAGACGATTCCGCAAATTATCCTGCTACATTATGCAAGATGACATTCTCATAGCCAATTTAACAGTTGCCGAAGCAATGATGGTCTCGGCAAATCTTAAACTCGGCAAAGACATGAATCGTGATGCTAAGAAGGTTGTTGTCAAAGAAATTCTCGATACAATCGGTCTAACCGAATCGATTAACACAAAAACTTACAATCTTTCTGGTGGCCAACGGAAAAGGCTATCGATTGCTCTAGAATTGGTCAATAATCCGCCAGTTATGTTCTTTGATGAGCCCACATCGGGACTCGACAGCTCAACGTGCTTCCAATTAATATCACTGCTCAAATCACTGGCCCGTGGGGGACGGACCATAGTTTGCACCATTCATCAGCCCAGTGCTAGATTGTTTGAGAAATTCGACCATTTGTATATGCTGGCTGAGGGTCAGAGCATCTATGAAGGCAAAGTGAGGGGTTTGGTTCCGTTTTTGGGTTCATTGGGCTTCGATTGCCCCAGCTACCACAATCCTGCCGATTATGTGATGGAAGTGGCATGTGGAGAGTATGGTGAAGCTGTGCACAGACTTGTTTTAGCCGTCAAGAATGGCAAGTGCAAAAAGTACAGCCAAAAGGAATACGCCATTGATCTGGTGAATAATAAAAATATTTCAAATGATCTTATCAAAGGCAATGCCCTTCCACCGTCGTCGCAGCAGCCAGCAGCAATTGGAAATGATGCCCATTGCGAACTGAAACCACCGAAGCTGGACTCACAGCAGCCGCAGCAACAAAACCAACAACAACAACAACAACAATGTGATTCAAAGTCTGAGAGCACTGTTATCAACATGCCACCAACCACTAACACCACCGCCAATGGGGATGACAGCAGCAGCATGTCATCGAAGACACCAACTGGTCCTGGCTGCACCACATCTCTGCTGGACTCACACGAGAGTGTGATAACTCTGCCCAATAAATCAGGCTTCCCTACCAGTGGCTGGACGCAGTTTTGGATTCTGCTAAAACGATCCTTTGTGACCATTATTCGCGATAAGATGTTGACACACATGCGACTCGCTTCGCATATCATTGTCGGAGCAATCATCGGAATGATCTACTACGATGTTGGCAATGAGGCATCAAAAGTTATGAGCAATGCTGGATGTATATTTTTTACTACACTATTCACCATGTTCACTGCAATGATGCCAACTATTCTAACTTGTAAGACTTGAGAGCTTTTCGACATAATATTTGAGACTTTAGGCTTTTCTTTTCTAGTTCCAACTGAAATGTCAGTGTTTGTGAGGGAACATCTCAACTATTGGTATTCCTTAAAGGCATTCTACTTCGCCAAAACACTTGCTGATCTACCGTTTCAGGTATTTTGATTTTTAAAATTCGCTTATAAAGTATTGTCTAAGTTCATGTATTTCCTTTTCCAGATCGTGTTTTCCAGTGTGTATGTAATAGTCGTCTATTACCTAACTTCTCAACCAATGGAATTGCAACGTATATATATGTTTGTGTTCATTTGTGTGTTAACATCTCTCGTAGCACAAAGTCTGGGTCTACTTATAGGCGCAGGCATGAATATTGAGGCTGGTGTATTCCTGGGACCAGTCACCACAATACCAACGATCTTATTTTCAGGTTTCTTTGTCAATTTCGATACAATACCTGGATATCTGCAATGGGTGACATACATCAGTTATGTTCGATACGGATTCGAAGGTAAATTCTTTTAATTTTTGTATTCAAAACTCCTATTTACTTTACTTTCTTAAAGGTGCCATGGTATCAATTTACGGCATGGATCGTGCTAAATTACAATGTTCCGAAATCTATTGTCATTTTCGTAGTCCTAAAAAATTCCTTGAAGAAATGTCAATGGACAAAGCTGAATTTTGGATTGATAGTTGTGCGTTAATTGGTACATTTATAGCTCTACGTATTATTGCTTATTTTGTATTAAGATGGAAATTACATTCTATTCGTTAAAAATGTATCATCAGTGTTAAGTAAAGTAATGTGAATATAACAAAACAAGAAAAAAAACCAACAACAATTACATATTATTATTAAATTTATTAAATATAATTTAGGGGATTTCAATTATTTTTCTATAAAAAAAAAAAAAAAAAACAAAATTTTGACACACTTTCAAAAATGAGCACTTTTTAGATTAAAATTAATATTTGTATTCTTTTAATTTTGATTTAGTTTATTAAAAAAACATGTTTAGGTAAAAAAAAATATTTTGTAAACATACATATACCTAATTATAGATATTCGATAAACAAATCATCACATTATAGATTATAAGTTTGAAAAAAAAAAAAACAAAACAAAATTAAATTTAATTAAATTAAATTAAATTAAAAGACTGTCATACACATTTGTAACTATTAAGGCATTTAACAAAAACAAAAATATATTACAAAAAACATTTACATTATATATAGATACATACATATAAAATATGAAAAATACGATTTGGGTATTAAGATAGATATTTAGTCAAATTTTGTGTTGTCCTTCTGGGTGCAAATCTATTCGATTTATTTGCTCAATTAATTTATTTAAATTGCATACAAAATATAAGGCGCTCCTGTATCTGAAACAGAATTTGTACTAAATTTTGATATTCAAAACGTAATTTGGATAAGAAAAAATCTTTATATTTATTTTTTCACTATTTAAAATACCAAAACTCAAAATCCCACAAAAGTACCCGGCTTGCCACATTTGGGCTATTAATCATCAATCGGGCTAATTTTTTTTCAAAATTGCCGACACAAAATTCAGTATGACAGCTCAATCGTAATTGGGCAATAAATAGCCCAGATCTAATCTTGGGCGATATTTTTTTTTTTTTTGATAAATAAATTATTATAAAAAACACTTTTCTCTTGCCAAAAATATCTTAAATGCATTCAACAACTTGGCATCACTTTTTATGCACTGAATATACTATCACTGGTTTTGATTGGCAACAATCTTCATTTTAATATCATTCAGTTTATGCGTTGTTCGCAGTTGTCCAATTTTTATAAGAAAAACAAAATAATTGTAAAAAACTGCAAAGAAACATATTTGAAATAATTGTGTTGTGACAAAGATTGAAAAACTTTTAAAAAATATAAACAAATTGTGATTGAAATTATTTGAAAATTAAAGAAAAATGAATTTGTATTAGGCTACAATTTGGGCTACTTTCGCGGCTCCGATTTTGGTCTACATACATAATTTTTCAAATTGGACTTTCGAACTAGTTTAAGACATGGCAACCCTGAAGAGTACCTATAATTTTCACTTTTGAGAATAAACGAGAGAGCGATATATGTATTGATCTCTGGTTAAGTGTTCAACTGAGAGGATTAAGGGGGCTCCTTTTTTGTATTTGGGACCCGCTGTCCAACTTAGTAGTTTGGTGGCACCAAAAACTTTGGTATTTTAACCAGTTCAAGAAAAAGTTAAATAAACTCGAAAAACAGGAGTTAAGTGATTACACAGTCATTCATCCAAAATCCGCTAAAATTAATCCACGGAAACATTTATAAAGCTTATTAGAAAATGCTTTCCTGGGTACCTGGATGACGAACAAATTCCGAAGGGTTTGTGTGGGGAATTTACGAAATACCTTTTTTATTTGAAAATCGTGTAAATGGAATATGACCTCGTTCAAATGTCCATCGTGTCTTTGCCCGTTGGCACAGATCCCAGAAGTCCAATTCCAATTTTCAATGAGTTTGTGCTTAGGCGCTCTGGTTGAACTGGGATAATGGCCTGGACCTGGAGAATAATAATTGCCAATTCACGTTACCTTCGGGTTAAATAATCTTACCCTCAAATTGTTCACGCAAAGTATCCTTTGTAGCATAAGCTATGTCACACCTAGGCAGGGTTGCCAGTTTTAGGGTTTTCCCCGAGATCAAGGGTTTTTTTCATGATAATTTTAAAAATTAGTTTTCATCTGGCAACATTGCACGTAGGTCTACTATGGAACCACGTGTTGTTCTCCTCCATATTATGCATTTTTGAGCCAAAGAAATTGTTTATCAGTAGTTGACCAAATTGACTTTATCAAATTCTCCTACATACTCTTATGGGCAGCGGATGACCATTTGTATCATGTTAAACCTCAAATGGGCCCGCATCATTGCAAAAAGACAATATTCATTTTTCATCATTTGAACGTATTTCTCAAACGCGTGCTTTCCCGCTTGGAAGTCAGTCAAGTTTTTTAAGAGGTCCTACAAATTTATTTTACATTGATGCTAACAATGACCTCGCAAGTCTAAATATCGAAATTTACCAGGCCCTCGTCAATTAAGTAAGCTTTTGTCTCGAGCGATAAAAAAAACAAAAAGTTCCTGTATGGAAAAATAATCTAGTTCTTAACGAGGCCCTTAAAAGTTTTACATTGATGCTAGCAAGAGCATATCTACAGAAATTTTCTAGTGCATCACTACCCACCTGGAAAAATGACAAGTTTTTGTCAAAATAAGTCAAGACCCTGAAAATACTTCCGTAGTGTAATTTTGACAAGGAAAACTTGGCAAATTTTACTCTTTTAGGTTTCCCTTGCAGAAAACTTTCCAGGGCCTTGACTAAACTTGAAAAAACATTGAGTGATTTTCCAAAGGGGTTCATTTTATGTGGCTTGCCATGGTGATCTGGTATCAGTGTTCGGACAAAAAAATTATAAATAGCAATTTCGACAGATGTGGCCATAAAACAACAAGGCCACCACAGATTGTCAACATCAAATACAGTTCCTATTGGAAATCGATTTATGTCAAAGAATAAGAACAAAAATAGTTGACTGGAAAATTGTTTAAATTTCAAGAGCATTTTCTCGCCTTGAAAGTTGTTTGTTATTGTGTTAGATTTAGAGCTAGAGTTAGAGTTAGATGAGACTGATTCCAGAGATTTAATAGCTGCTTCGAGTAATTAGAAACCCGCCTTACAAGTGTTACTATTGAAATTTGCCAGGGCCTCTCCCAGTATCAAACCCTTTTGCCTTGAAAAAATTGAAATTTATCCTATAAAGGATTTGCTACTGAGCTCATCAGCTTATACCAGTTCAATAAGCAATATTAAAAATATGTAAATATATACTTTTATTTTTGACATCAATGTAAGATGGGCAAACAGTTTTCTGACAGGAAAGCAAAAGTTACTCAAAAAGTTTTAACAAGCAAGGGCCTTATGAGTATTAGACAAGCTTTTCTCCTCGGAAAACTTTCCAGCGATCTAACTAAACTTGTGAAAAATTTACAATTTTATTTTTCAGTTAAATGATTGCTTTTTGTTAACTCAAGAGAAATACAACAGTAAATACTAAACATTTCAGTTTATCCCCCTACGGTGGAAACATTTTGTTGATAAAGCGAGTTGTTTGAAGATTCATTCCAGTTTTTCGGCAGAACAATACGAAAGAAAGCAACTCAACTCGCCTGGAGAAATGATTAGTTTTTGTCAAGTTTAGTCAAAGTCCTAAAAAAGCTTTGGCAGAAGCAATCTAGATAAGAAAAACTTCTCAGAAATTAGTGAGGCCCTCGCTAGGAAAAGCTTGTTGGATAACCAACGTCAATAGTAAGAAAAACTAAAGTTTATAGTTTTTCATTTGCATATTTTTCATTTTAGTATGGCGAAATAGCTCAGTAAATGACGTATTGGACTGGCAATCAGAATATCGCGGGATCATATCCCAGTAAAGATAACTTTTTGTCTCTTAAGGCAAAAGGTAACTTAACGGTTGAGGCCCGAGACAAAATCAAGAATTACACTTTCTAGACCTTTGGTAAAGTCAATGTAAAAAAAAATTCTAGAGCACATGTTTAAAACTAGATTGTTTTTCCAGGTAGGAATTTATTTAAAAAAAACGTTCAGTCATAATCATTAATTGCCCGTCTGTTCCCTGAGTGGTTCAATTATTTAAAATTGCACATACTTTTATTTGGTAGTTAACATCAAAATGGTTTTTTATCTTTTTTTAATACAAGCCTGCAGAACGCCCCACTTTCTCAAAGGAATCAAATTTATTAAGAACTTCGCCTGAGAACCTAATAATTTTCAAAAACACACGTTTCTCAATAAAGGCTTACTGCTGAGATGAACTTCTTGCGTGATTTTTGGGGCAACCATGATAAATAATTTATACTCGTATAACCTATCAAAATACCCAACGTACTTTTTTTTGTATAAATCATCTTGCCGTTTTTTTGTTAATAATTAAATTGAATTTAATTTCTCTACGATATTAAAATAATATTTTTTTTTTTAATCAGGAAGCAATCACACAAAAAAAAACAAAAACACATTATTATTTGATTTTATTAGGTAGGTAGCTACATACAAACATACACAATTTTATGAAAAAAAAAAACAAAAAACATGAGTTGACAAACCTTAAAAATTTTAATATTTCACACAAATAAAAGAACCAAACAACCAACATAAAGAAACAAACTGGCTTCCGTCCTTTTGTCATCACATTTATGTTCAAACTTTATAAACCTACATAAACGAATTGGATTAATATTAATAATTAAGAAAAATATTCATTAAATAAAGCATTAAAATACCTTAAAATGTTCAATAGGTACATATATACAGAAAAAAAAAAACAAAATAAATAAACTTTAAAATGGGATTTTGTTATAAGAACTTATGATGTAAGAACAATAGAATAGAATGATAAATGGTAGTAAAACAAAAAAACATAAGTTTCATACATACTTCATTTGTGCATTTGTATCAATTTTAATATATTTCAATAGGAAATGGATTTCAAATTTGTACGCAAAGTTTTTTTGGTTAATGTTTCTATTATTTTATATATTTTTATGTATATGACTGTTTTTGAAATTACTGGTTTAGCATTATTATTATTTTTTAAAATTTCTTTTAAATATATTTTCTTTAAGTTTTTAAATAATTATTCAAAGGTCTATTCATGTCATTCTTAAAAAATATATTCAAATACATATTTAATTTATTATTTTATGTGATATTATTATATTTATATTTTTTTAATAATTTTATTTTGGAGATTTTGATGTTCATTTTTTTTATTTAGAAAATTTTATTCAATCTACCTATGTTTTCTTCTATATTATATATTTTTTCATTTGTAATCATAAAATAAATACATTTTTTTTATTATCATTTGGTGATATTTTAAAACGATATTAATAAAAATTAACATTTTTATCTCAAGTCAATATTGTGTTTCTTCTGTTTTTTTGTTTTTAAGGTTCAATTCCATGACAAAATAATTTATGAATTTTTAGTACTATCCAAAATTAATTTGACACTAAAACTAAAAAAAAAATTCTTTGAAAGTGCGGAAATTGGTAACTCTTTCCTTAACGGTATTTCATTGATGTTCAATTGTGTCGGACCTTAATTGAAACTAGGAATAGCGTTACCTCAAAGTGTCCGATCGGGCTATATGGCCTTTTACTTAGAGTGTAGGCCCTTGGCTACAGCCAACCAGAAATGGTTCGGAAATCTTAATCATTTGCTTTCATACAAAAATATGTTTAGAGAAGAATTATGCAAAAGACATGACTTAAAAGCTTAAAAGTATAGGTCTGGAATGTAGTTCTTTTTTTTCGAAAATGGTTACCAATTTTTTTAAAACTTCTTAACTCTAACAACTAATTTGTTGCGCTGCATTTCAGATTCATTGAAAGATTTTTTATCAATGTAGCCAGAAATTTTTCAAAATGACCCCCAAAAAGGTCATTTGTTTTCATCGCAGCAGCGTCAACTAGGAAATCGGCGACGAACATCTATGATGGACGCATCCTTGTAAAATGATACTTACTTACTTATCTGGCTCTCGGTCCATATAGGGTCTCTGTCTGTAATAATGTAGTCTTCCATCATTTGCGGTCTCTCACATGCTCCTTCTAGTTGTCGTGACCAAGCGCCTGTAACCGCCTGGTGCCTGCAGTAGAGGTTTGGTCTTCTTGGTCGTCTCAAACCTGGGAGCAGAGATTCGAAGATTATCATGGCTGAAGCATGGTTTTTCAGTTGCTCGATATGATCTTCTCCTCCATTCGACCTTTTTGCATATAAGAACAAATATCAGTCAAAAAAAATTTCTCTCGAAAGTGCCTAGTATCAATTCTTATACTCGGCGACGTAGAGTAGAACTGATAAAATTAGCATTTTGTATAGCGTTAGGGTTATGTCAGGTTAGAAGAGGTGATAAGACGGCAAGTCGCATTATCTCATTTCGATCTCGGTGGATCCATTACGCTCCCCAGGGTGAAGGTAGGTATTAAGGATGATATGGAGAGGGCTAAGGGAAAGTTTTAGGTTTTGGAGGCCTTCCTGAACCATCCTGAGCTCTGAGTGAATTTTAGGATGTTTTTAAGTGGCAAGACAGAAATTCCACCCATTTCGTCGAAGAAGTATTTTCTTAGGGCTGCTTTTTTGGTTCTAGCTAAGCTGGGGAATTCACACAAGAAGTGAATTCCCTTCTTCATCATGACGACTTCTACATAAGTCTGTTGAGCTGATGCCCATTCTGTTCATGTGGGTTCCCATTGAGTAATATAGCGTGCACTATGTCTTTCGAAAAAGGAGTTTTGAAATCATTTATTTGGCCAACCCGAAGTAGCAGTGGTTCATTAGGGTAATTCATCGTCGGATTTTCACTAACGTGTCGTTCGTGGAATTGATGGATTGTTCCAGGGTAGGTGAACTCCTTGACTACCTCGAAATTACTGCTACCAACAGTGGTTTTTTGTCCTAGGGGATGAACAAATGAGGCTTTGTTCTTCGAAAGCATATACTTCGTTTTGTCCTCATTCACATCAAGACCAACGCGTTTCGCCTATTCATCACTAGCTGTGAATACTTCAAGTACAGCTCGCTTGGAGCGGCCGATGATGGCGATAACTTCCGCATAGCTAAGCACTTGAGAATACCTGTTGAAGATAGTGCCTTTAAGGTTAAAACCACTCTTGCGCACTATCTGCTCCATGACTAGGTTGAAGAAATGACATGATAGCGCATCTCCTTGTTTGAACCCTGTTCATGTTTTGAATAGTTTAGATGAGATTTGAGAATACAAATTTTCCGAAGCTCCTTTGTGTTATTCTCACAACCAAGTTTTTTAAGGTGGTAAGGCAAGAAACTCAAAAGTCAAAAATACAATCCCAGAGGGTCAGCTTAGGACACCAAGCCAGATATATGTGTGATGATAGTTCTGTCAATCGGAATTTTTGGGGCTGCAGTTATTCCATTAAGGGTTCACCTAAGCTTGGACAGCTAACATAAATTTAAATCTGATTTGTGCTATGGACCTGTTGTACTTTAATATCGTTCTATCCGTACTTTCTAGGAAAAAAATTGTGGTCGCCATCTTGTATGTCGGTATGCAACTGTTCGGTCGTATTTCAAGCAACACACGTGGACTGTCATTCGGAAATATTCTTCTAAATGCACCGCAAGGCGGCTCCACGTAGAGTGTACGCCATTGAGACAAGTGCCTTACCTGCCCCTCCCCCCTCCCCCAATCCCAATATATTCCATACATTAGTCAATTTATCTTCTTTTGAAAGCATTTTAAGGCAAGATATCTGTACCAAAACTATTTTTTGAATGAGGTTGCCCCCCCCCCTCTAACCGAAGTCCTGAACGAGTTTGACCCCCTTAAATAAAATCCTGCGTACGCCCAAGAGTTCCGCTGTCGCTAAAAACTTAAACGCGGTTAGGATACGGCATCTATTGATCGAACACACTCTTACCGCTTCAACTAGTTTGAGTTTCAGTTACTGCCTGAACAGAGCGGAGGACGGAGCTGCAATAAATGTCAAAAATGCAAAAATGCTGCAGTGAAAGCTAAAATTTATTCAACTCTTGCAACTGCAGCAGCAGAATTTTTGACATCTGGCCAATCAAAAAGTTGAAAAATTCAAAAATAGGATTTTATTTGATTTGAACAAGGGAGAAAAAAGTATAAAGTTGGAAGCGCTCAGCTTTTTACTTCATTTGCTTGGCTTTTTTACTCGTATTCTCAGGCTATGGAACGTAGCCTGATAGAGCTGTGATTGGAAAAAAAATACAAGTTGATCACTCTAAGTGCACTAAGGGAAAATAGAAACACAAATCTTTTTTTGACAGCTCAGTTTCAGTGCTAAGTGCTAAGAAGAAAAATGCCTTCATTCTTTTAAGCTTAAATAACAACGTACAATAGGACTATCATCTATTGTCAAAAACTTGAACTATTAGAGCTTCCTGTATAGTTACCTTACGATGTAAAGATGTGTACTTTTTCATTAATTACAATAATAGCTCACAAGTCTTGATTAACTTACAAAACTATAATTTTGACTTTGCTCATAACAAAAAATGTTCAGAAAATCTTTTTTACAAATAGCCGTATTTATGTTAAATACAATATTTCTATGCATTTGTGTCAGGCCCTTTAGGATCTATACATGAAGAATGGTACATGAAGAATGGTAAATTTGGTAACGTGCTCACTTACATAAATCGCATTCTATGAAATTTCTAGATCATGCAAATCCATGAAAATTGTTTAAATAAAAAAAATTATAAAAAGTCGCTAGTTTAAGCTACAATCATTTATATACACCAAAAATTATATTGTTAGTAATCGTTAAAATTTGATATCATAATATTATTATTATTATATAGAAAAGGTTTGTATTTAAACAAAAAAAAAAAACAAAACATCTATATATTTGTCAAAAACAAACCAAAAATAATATATTCAGTGTCATTTAAACCGTTCATTAATGTTAAATCTTATAAAGTTTATCTATACATTATAATGAAATTTTATAGATCGACTATACTAATATAGTTAATTAATGTACCAGACATTCATTATTTCCAGTTTTAAATATTTAAACAAATTAATAGAAAGAAATGCAATCGAAAACTCCATCTGTTGTAGAAATTTATACCTAATAAAAAAAATATATATTATAAATGTATAAATCCAAAAAAAAAATAAAATAAAAATATAAACAAAAACAAAACATTTTGTGATACGTAATAAAATTTATTAACAAAAATACGCATTAGTTTAAATAAAAAAAACATTCATCAGATCTTTCTTAAATAAAATCACAATTTCTCTTTGCTTTTTTTTTATATTCCTTTCTTCTATCAAATACAATTGAGACTTTGGAAGTTTCAATATCAATCCTTGCCAACCACATATTTAAATAAAATAAAAAAACAAAATTATTCATTTAAGTAATACAATATTAATTATTTTTTTAATTTTTAAGTTAAATTTTATTTATAAAACGATATATCAACAAGAAATTAATTTAATTTAAGAAAAAAAAAAAGTCGTTTTAAATGATAATTGGTGATTTTAAAATTTTAGGCATATAATTAGATTAAAAAAAAAAAAAACTATGTTAAAATTAATTTTAATTAAATATGTAATAAGACACAAATGATATTATTTAATCAAAATTTGTAAATATATCAAATTACTAATTTATAAAAGAAATTTATTTGCATTTTCATTCAAATGAAATTTGTAAGGAAAAGTTTTTTTATTGGTGAACTTGGTTGTTGTAATTTCGTGAAAGGAAAGAAATATTTGGTTTAAATCAGGCACGTGCACAGGAGACAGGAAGGGAGGTTCTATAAGAATAAACTGAGGATCAACTTCCACGTGAAAGATTATTCTTAAATTCAGGACACGAAATAATTGTTCGCCACATTATTCTCTAGCTAAATTGTTGAAATTCATGAGATTTTTAAATATTGTTAAAATGAAAATGGAAAACGTTAAATATACGAGAAAAATAATTATTCAAATTCCAGGGGAAAAATCCATTCTATTTTCACTTGAAATATTAAAAAAAAAATTTTTTTGAAATGGCTGACTTCAGAAAACAGCTGTTTTATCTATGTGATATTTTCTGCACAAATATGTTATGTTCAAATATAGAGAGCATGTAAGCTGGTGATTGAACAGAAATCTGTTAGTTAAAATTCAGCACAATCTGGGTATTGCTTTAATGTTTAAGCCCTCCAAAAAACGGTCAGAATAAAAAGAAAGATATTTAATTTTCCTTAACTTGTTTTATACATTGTGACACTATTGACAGTGTTAGAGCATAAAGGTTAAAGTGCGTTTTCGAAAATGGCCGCTGAAGCACACTAATTACAGCTTCAACATTAGTATATTTTTACGACCTTTTTACGTCCAATTGCGTTTCGCCCAGACAGTTGGGCTCATCAATTAGATGCTGTCGTTACCCTTTTAAGACGCAATATTTTGATCGATATCAAATCGACAAAAATATTAGCAGCACCAAAACACTGCAAATTATTTGGTCAAATTCATGCACCTAGAAAAGAATAGAGCCCGTGAGAAATGATAATTCATTATTGTTTTTATGTTTTACTTCTTCTTCTTGGTATATTTTTACACTATGAAATTTTTGATATGTATACATCTTAGCGCTAGGTATTAAGAAAATTTTTTTAGCTCCCGGTATGAGGAAAATTGAAAGTCGGATTGGGCGGATATGCATTACAGGTTCCGTTCTGAACAATTTTGTTTGTTGTAGGTAAGGTAGAATTCTGTAAACTCGGATAGATAAGGAAATTTTTTGATGCTAAATGGTTATGGTATTTGCTTGGACGAGTAAATTCTTTATACCCCGACTCCACAGGAGGAAGTTACACCTTGAGCGATTTCATTGAAATTGACATCAGTGGCACCTGAGGCAGAATTATGAACTGCAAAAATATTTTCAAAAGGGTGTTCAAAAAAAAATTCAACTTCGTTGTTCTTTGAGCGATTTAATTGAATTTGACACCATTGGTACCTCAGACAGAATTATGAACGGCAAAAATATTTCTCACTTTTATTCTCAACATTATTCCAGTGCCACATAAGAAACTTAACGAAACTTTATCTCAACTTTTATATCCACGTTTTTACTGACTTATTTAACAACACTTTTGGGTTTGTTGTTGTTTGCCAAGGGAAATTTTACTGTGCTAGCTATAATTGTTTCAATAAAACACGACTTAAAACTGATTATTATAGTAAGCTTTGGTTAGAAAAAGAACGCACTTCAGTGCAGATAGAAGAAAATATTGTAATATAGATATCTGTACAGATACCTGTAGAGTCGGGGTGTTTTCTCATCCAGAAGTTAAATCGCAAAAAAACAGACATTCAGAAGGTAGATTTGAAGGTACCGGAAATAAAAACTCATATATGAAATTAATTTGTGATACATTTTTTGCGGAGGAGTTTTTTCGGAACTTTTTTTTTTATATACAATAATGGTGTGGGACCGCCAGCAATTTATTGTGCATTTGCGTTTGTGTCGTGCGACCATTTAGTTTAAGCGCTTGTATTACAGATTCCCAATTTTTCGCCATACGTGGTAATGACCCGATCTTTTAGGTCAAACGGATGTTTACACATCTTCCCTGTACTCACACATTTTTTTTTACTCTGGCAACCAGCCTACATTCTGAGAAAAGAAAGTTGGAATTGAGAGATATTGCGAGTATTATGTTGAGCCCTTTTTAAATGAAGTGTCTAAAATGTAATCACAGCCAAATCCTAGATAGGTTACAAATTAAGGAATTAAACTTTAATAATTTTTTCGCTTGAAAGTTACTTAAAATTTTGTGAAAAAACGAAAGTAGGCATTTGTTATAATACTTCCTTTTTCAACTTTACATAGGCCTATTTTTTCTTTATTTACGAAGACATAAATCACAACTTTTAAACTGCAAAAAAAATTTTAATGTCACTCAAGTTTCTTCAAATAGAAAAAAATCTTATTTATTAAAAATTTAAATCAGCTTATAGACCATCAGTGCAAAACCAGTTGCCAAAGGCCTGAAGTTGATAAAATTATAAGCTGTAGCGATGGGCAAATTCAAGATTATTGGTATATGAAAGGGAAAAATAAACTACCCCACAAAAAATGACCGGAAGTTTTTTACGATTTCTGGCAAATGTAGACCTCCTATCAAAAAAAGTTATGTGTTAAATTTGTAGATAAAGTACCTAACACTCAATGGGATCATTTTTTCACATAATCTCAAAAACATTGACAAAAAATATACCCACCAAAAACCAATTCTTTGGTTGTATATTTTTATTTTCGACGAAAAATAATTCGATTTTGATGAAATTTGGTGAAAACGTAAATTTGATTTTTTTTAAGGAAAATATAAATATTTGGATTTTTGTGAATTTAATTCTAAAAGATGGCTTAATTTACAATCAAAAAAGTTGACGAAAGAGTCGACACTGTCTTGTTTAAAGCTCTACTAGAAGATGATGGAAAAAAATCACTGTTACTAAAAAAAAAAAATATGTCAAAAAAGGAAAAACAAAAAATAATGTTTTCAAGTATGATTTTTCGTAAATGCCACTAATTAATTGTTCATTGTGTATTAAAATGAAATGTGAAGCAAAACAGTAGTAAAAAGAAAAACTTTTTTAACCATTTAAGGTTCAGACTGCTGGAATCCAAAGTTTTGAAACAATAATTTTACTTAAGAAATAGCTGAAAGTGGCATTTACGGAAAATCAAACTTGAAAAAATAATTATTTTTTTTTGTTTTTCTGCCACTTTTGACAATTTTTTTTACAATAACTGGATGATTTTCTTATGCAAAGGTTTCAGTAAATTTTCAAAAATCAAAAATATTTTCGTCAACTTTTTTTTTACTGAAAACTTATAGTCCAGGGGCATATTTCATAAAACTACAAGACTAATAATTATTTGTGAATTATAGTCTGGGAGGCGATCGGACTCGAAGCAAAAATCTTCAAAAGTCTGTCTGACCATCAGTAAAGTATAAAGGACAGTCTTAGCATTCATTTAATATCCAACTGATAAAAGTTCCTTATGTGAAAGGTATACTTAGTAGAAAATGCAATCCGAAAACTGCATTTTCTAACCTTAGCAGCCAAGAAATTTTATCCGACCATCGGCTTTGTAAATGTTTGGAATAAAGCTCTCGGCTAGTATCCTGTTTTTCATGAGATTAGAAATCTTAAGGGTGTCTTGTAGTTTTATAAAATAGGCCCCAGTCATATTGTGTTTTTGCCATACAAATTGTGGAGATGTTTTGAGTTTTTCTCTGCCTTATGTTTTTGGGGTTGCTGAATCCGAGTTCGATTTGTGTCGCAACACATACAAAAATGCAAAAATAAATTTTTTAGGATAATACATACATTTTTTGTAAATTTCATCAACTGAAAGTAGGTGTACATAATTTCCTGTTTCAGGTTTTTTCTGCAACAGCATATTTGGACTCAAGCGCTAGAAATTTTGCTGTTTGCGAAGATCCACTCGAAAACAATAATAAATTACTTTGTGGACAAAATTTGAATTTTTGTCTTGTCACGAAATTTTTGTATTCGAATTTTTTTTTTAAGACGCAAACCTCAGATTTGGATTTAGCACCCCTGAAAACATAAAGCAGGAGTAATTAAAACTACCCCACAATTTGCTTGCTTAGGAATCTTTTGAACACAAATTGATTGGATTATTTGGTTTCAAATTTAATTCACAAGAAATCCAAAAAATAATATTTGCCTTAAAATATTATAGCTCTCCTCAATTTCATTTCATTTATTTTACAAAATAGTATGTATTTACAACAAAATAACATCTTTCACACTCTTAGATGGTAAGTTAAGAAATGTACATTAAATAAAAATTATTAATATATTAACAATATGTGCAATATTTTAAAAAACAAAAGTTTACGTTTTTGCCAAATTTTATCAAAACTGAATTATTTTCGTCGGAAATAAGAATATAAAAGGAATGAATTGGGTTTTGTGATTTTCTCAATGTTTTTGATGTTATTTAAAAAAAAAATATCCAAATAAAATTTTATGGTCTCCTTATTATCTACAACTGTACATATAACTTTTTTTGATAAACGGTCTACTTTTGCAAGAAATCGTTAAAAAGGACTCGTTTTCTCACCTTTACCCCACCTTTTCTCCCACCCACCCCATTTCCTGTCATATGTTGCTGGAAAATTTATGTTTCCCCTTTTATATATGTATCAAAATTAAGTCTGCTTATATTTTGTGTCAAAAAAAAATTGAACTAATCTATTAATTTGAACCACAGCTGTAGCTACCGTAGGGCATTACCTTTAAATACCAATGCCCTTCCTTGAAAATACAACCAACTGTACTGTTTTCTTATATTCTTTATTTACAAAAAAAGGATAGAATACAAAAAACGAATTTGAAGGAAATGTCATTGATTTCATGTATACAAACAAACATTTCTAGGTTTAAATTGAATCTTATGTATATAATGATGATGGAATAAACACAAACATTTGACATGACGTTCGCAGCACAGTGGTTCATGGTTCTGGTCTAAGCTCGAAAGAATTCAACAAATTCAGCTGAAATTTTGACTTTTGAAGGCGTTTTTGACAAAATGTAATTAATTACTTTTCCAAAAAATTATGAAAATAAACACATACAAACAAATGTGTAGGAAATGCACTTACTAGACAAAAATAAGGTCATACAACATTTTTTACCACCCCCATTAATTACAGGTGTATTAGAGAGAAGTAGTATCCATAGAAACTAACAGTATTAAACACTCTACTTCGTAAACGATAGTGAAGGGTGTGTTAAGGAAGTCATAAATAGGATATTTAATGGCCCCTAAAAATTTTTTTTAGGAGGGAGGATTGAAAATGGTGCTAACATAAATATCTTGCTCCACAAATAATGTTCAAAAAGATTTTTCCATATTTTAGGTACGGCAGAGATTTGATATCCCATAATAAAAAACTTCATTCAAGAATATTTTATTTTCGGCGTTCTGAAGACATTGGGTGTTTTTGAAAGTTCGTGATATCAGCTGCTAGTTTTATTTAGTGGTTTAGTGAACAAATATGTAACTTAAGTTCAATTGAAGATAACCAGGCAACACATACTTTTTGTTAGTTGCGTTTTAAATTCAACTCAAAAAGTTAACGATTTTAAAAATTCGCGCAGCAAAAATTTCCAGCTATAATTTTTTTTTAATTTGAATTTGTTTTATATTTCTAATCCAAAACTGACAATCGTCTAATTTTGTTTGCCTCAAAATTATACTGAAATTTCATTTATCTAAAATTTTATATTTAGAAACTGATTCCATAACAAAAATCCTGATTCTTATACTTCAACTAGTACTTGATCAAACTCCAAAACAGCCGATAAAATGATTTTTTGTTTTGATGCGTCCATTGAACTAGACGCTAGATCCTATTAGAATTAAGCAATTTGCTTCAAATTCAAATCCTAGTTGTAATTATGTGATTAAACGGGCCGTACAACAGTTTTGTTTATTTTTTTTTTTTTTCAAATTTTCTCAAAGACTTTATTCAAGGATTTTGTTAAAAATTTGTACCAGTTATGTTCTGAAGATTTTTGAGAAAATTGTCTTATATTTTGGTTAATTTCTGTAATACTTGTTTTTTTTTTTGAAAATACCAATACAACTCGATTTCTAAATTTTTAAAGTTTTTTTTTGTTATAAAAAAAGCATCTGTTGTATACAGCTCTTCCAATGTCAGTTGTGTAAACGAAATTATTTATTCGTCGTCAAACGTACCAAACGAGAAGTTTTTTCTCAACAAAAAAAATGTCAGTGACCGTAACTAGCGATTCAGTTAAAATTTTGCCAGATTGGGTACCTACATCAAATAACCCAAGACCCAACCCAATTCTATCGCTGCCCTACTTTAAATTCAATTCTAGCTACGGCTCCGATTTGAACGACTGTTGCCTGACAAAAAGGGTGCTTTTGCACGCCCCACCAAATCACACCCATTAGTTTAATACAACTCTATGGTTTTCACATCCTTAATAACCCATTTAATGATTTTCACAATAATTAAAAGCCCATGAGTTCCTTTTAATATGATAGTAAAATATTAAGTATAAAAATTCTCGTAAACTTGCTAGTAACTTTAAAAGGAAACTACAAAAACTCTTTGTGTCGATTTTGTATCCTCGTATGAAATTTAGAATAGTTGGAAAAGAAATTAAAATAAATGCCAAAAATATTAAACACCCTGTTTCCTCCTGTCAAAAAGGGCTAATGCTGGACTGACTTTATTGTCATTATTTTTGACTTTAGCCATTTAATACAATAATCGTGTTATTATTTCAAAAACTATGAAAAAATTCTGACATTTTGTTTATATATCTTCAAAATGCATTTGTACTACAACCACAACCTATCACAAATCATTCATTCAATATTATTATGAAGCACCCTCTTATGAAAGTAACTGTGAAACTGTGACTTGCGCAATAATACTGTCTATCTCTTTATGTACCTTAACTATAAACAAACTTAATACTGAGAAACGTTGATTATGTGGATCAAACATCAAACTTCAACCATTATACTTGTTTTGTTTGATTACAAGATGTCATGAAAAATGTCAAATAAATTTAACTCTTTTTGAAGGAATAAAAACAGGAGTAAGGCAGGATGATATTCGTTTTATTTAATGGAGACAATGAATGTATTGTATGTATTTTTTGTTGCCTCAAACTTTGTTCACAACAATAATTATTGTTGCATATCGACATAAGCTAAAAAGACTTCGGTAAAGCACTTTATTAAATCTTAACTGCCTTAACAAAATGAGCTACAGAACTGAAAAAAAAACTTAAAAATGCTGCCGTAGATGTTAAAAATGCTACACTAAAAATTAAACATTTTTCAACTCTTGCAGCTCCGGCTGAAGCATTTTTTTAAATCTATTCCAGCTCCACATTACTCTCGGTTCAGGCAGTAAATCGTTGAACACCTATTTTATCGTTTTTAGCATTTTTTCTGTTTAAGGTTTCATTATTTCAAATGACACTATGATATTATCTACAAATTTCAAAACAATACTATATTTGTTAAGTTTGTTGCACGAACTGTCAGTATTTAAGTCACAATCACCTGTTTTTTTTTATTATTTAAAAAGAATAAGTACGATACTAGAAAGAAAATATTAAAAATTAAGCAAAAGTAAGTTCTATTTATATTGTTTCGACGGCACTGGTGAATGGAAAGCAGAGTTTATTTCAATGAGAAAAAGATACATTTTGTGTTTTTTTGATTAAATAATGTTAGAAGATTCGAACTGAATCACCCAGTATCAGTATTTATCTTCAACAGTTACCTATGCATGTTGCATGCTACAATCTTTGCTTTACTTTTGTTTAACACCCTTCCCCGTAACGCAGTCAATAAACCCAAACTTAACTGAGTTTGTTTTTTTTTTTTCCTTTAGCAAATATAAAATCTGTGTTGCATGCAACCAATCATTAAGAAGGTATACATTGCAACTGCAACGAAGTTTTTAAAGCATTTTTTCAGCTTCTGCTTTGGATGGCAAAGGCATGGCATGGCAATAATATAGTTTAGTTTGGTAACGGTGCTTGGGGCGGGTTGTATTGCGTCTTTGCTTAGTTTAGTATACTAGAAAATAATTTTTTTTTCATTCCGTTAGCGTGCATTGAAACCGAAAGTACTATAGTTTCTCTTTTTCCTTCATTTTCTCTGTTATGTTTTTATTTCGCGGGTTTCATTTAAGGAACAAAATACCACATTTTTAATTAACCCTCCAAAGCACAAACATCCGTCACGGCATCAGCATTTCGACAATTTGACGAATTTAATTAAAAATATTGTTTTTCGTTTGTTTTTGTTTTCCTTATTGTCGTCTCATCATACGGATTTTCTTTTCCTTACTACCTTACCGACAACGACGAGGCATCATAGAGGTTAGGTATCGGTTGTCAGTTATAAAATAGCGAAGATAACACAAACGCGAAGTGGTGGAACGTGGGAGCCAAACGACGCGACGCACGAAACGAATGCGGAAACAAAGAAAGGGCATGCAATTGCTGTAAATGTATCTATGTGTTTGTAATTTTTGAATAGGTTTGAGTAAAAGGGGGGCTTGTCGTCGGTTGTCATATTGTTTGGTATATTCGCGATTGTGCTGTTATCTTTTTTACCGGATATCCTTTTTTGTGTTTATTTTGTCACGGTCATCTGCACAAAGAATATCTATCTATCTGGATAGAGATACCTACACGTAAAAAACGCTCACTAAAACATGGAAAGTGATAATTACGTTGAGTATTTGTTGGATCTAAATGACAGGTGAGACATGAATGTAAAAGATAAGCTTTATTCTCTCCTTAACATTGTTTTTTACTAAGTGTAGATAACGTTTCACATGTTGCGCACTATGAGCTAGCAAGGAATTTTTGTTTTTGTTTGATTTTGAATTAAAGGGTATCCTTTGTCAAAGAAATTGCTTCTGTGTCCTTGAATTGAATAATTACTTTTGTGACAAAATAAAAATTCAAATACAAAAGTGGTTCAGGATAATGAATCCCGATATAACGAATGATTGATATTACGAACACTCTTTGGAAGTCCATTAGATTATTCTATATAAAGTACCAATAGTTAATTTCACCAAATAAAACAAAAATTTTTTGAGAATAAATAATAAAAAAAGAAATTGGTTTAAATGGATCTTTGATTTGTATTCTGGTATTCATAGTATATATAAATTTTGTTTTGTTTTGCTAAAATTTTAATTTTTGTTACGGATAATGGATTGTATTGAAAAATGATATACCAAATGAAGTTTTGAAAAATAAACTAAAGCCAGCTACTTCTTTGTAGTTAAAATGTATTCAATATAACGAAATGTCCTTTCTATCATTCATTGTACTGGAAAACCACTGGTAATTTCAACTCAAAATTTGATTTTTCAAAAACTTTAAACTTACCTAAACAATTTTCTTTAAAAAAAAAAAAAAAAAAAAGTACGGTGTACCTTTAAGCTTTCAAAAAATTACTATTTTATTTTTGTCGTAGGATGCACGAATCAAGAGATTTTTTATAAAACGCGTTTTCCAAGATGGTGGCTAACTCTCAAGTCCTCCCCCCTGGCACGCCAAAGTGAATTTATATTTGGTGGACACCCTTGAACATATACCATCAAGGGAATCGGTTCGGTTGTAAATTGTATTGTGAACCTACTTTTCTTGCTCTGACTCTTGTACTAAGATGAAGCAAATCAGAATAGTCACCTAACTCAGCTTGTTGACACGCGAAACCTTGAAACCTGCTGTTGCAGGTCAATACACAAACACTCAGACTTATTCCTTGCTTTTATCGTTTTTAGGCACATCAGCCTACAAAAGTGTCATATATATCTGTTAATTTCTCATAAGAGAACCATTTGGTAATACGAGAAATCTAACTGGGACATTCTCAACACCGGTCACTAACCTCCCTCGATAGTGGCATAGATGTCCTTTAAATGCGTCTTTTGTCTGAATAATGGTTACCAATAGGATTATTTTGACCCGAAGATTCCGTGAATGCACTCTGATATCTTGGTTCCGGGTAAGGCCTAGATTTCTCCGGGTCTGCTACATTATTAGTTTGATAAGTTCTCTGAAGGCATCGCAGAAACCAAAAAAAAATTTTGAGGAATAAATAAGAATACATTTTACTCTACCTGAGTCAAAGTAGAACATAGTAGTTGGAGGATTATTATTTTTAACTTATGGATTTCTTTTTATTCACTCAAAGTTGACTGACGTTTTCAAATTCCGTTTTTCACCACCGACATATTTTTGAAATGTCTACTATTGGCTCTTTGAAAATCCTTTCTTCCGTAGTGGAGTAGATGTGGCAGATTTTCACACACAAAGTAATCGATATTGGAATGATTCAATTTTAAAGAAGAAGATGAGTACTTTCAGGAATCATTACAGTATTTTGTTAAAACAATTACCTTTACCTTGATTGTTTTACAGTCTCAAAAATAGTAAAAACATTCATTCGGAAATATCTAAAAACATCAAGCTAGCGTCGCAAAACTAGTATCGGATTTGAGTCGAGCGCAAAAATATGCTTTGTCTTGTTTGAAAGCTAACCAATATTTGTAAACTTGTGTAGTACTTACAAAACAGTGCTGTTGAACGTACTACAAAAGTACAAATGTAATACTTGTACATATATGTAAGTCTGTTCGTTATGATGTTTTTTTCTTACTTTTATATTTGGATGGGCCAACATCAGATTCAAAATGAAAAAACAAAAATTCCCTAATTTTCTTAGATTTTTAATTTCATCCCCTATAGCCACTGTAATTTATTAACTTAAAATTTCCCTTTTTTTGCATAATAGGAACATCGTATGAAATCTGCCAAAAAATTCTGAGCATGTAGACAAGAAAAAATTCCTTTAAGAGGAGGGAAATATTTCCCCCCTTGGCCAGGAGGGGGAATTTAATTAAAAATTTGCCTAAAATAGAAAACAATTTATTAAAAACATTGGCAACAATTACAGTATTGTTTCTTAGCTTTTTGGAAAGCCAAAAGTCCATTTAAAATTCAAATTTTTAAATTTAGTATTTATTGAAAAATAGTTTAAAAAAAAAATTCATTTGAAAACAAGTTGTGCTGAACCTATTAAAACATTGCTTTAAGCGTTGCCGTTGTTTTTAAATAAATTATTTTCTATTTGGTGTGTTTTTTCTATAAAATTTCCCCTCCTACCCAAGAGGAGGGAAATATTATCTTCCTGCAATAGGATTTTTTTCTTGTCTACTTCTAACCTACATGCTCTAAATTTTTGTTGGCAGATTTAATAGGGGATGAAAGCAAAAAATCTGAGAAAATTAGGGAATTTTATTTAATCACTTCGTCGATTTAGGTAGGTTTAGGTACAAGATGAACTTTTTTAAGGACCACCCTATTAGAGATATTGTTTTCACCTAGTGCGTACTGCCGTAATGCTTACCCCTGTTTTGTTTTTTTGTATGAATTGCCCTTGTACAGTTTTTTTTTTTAATTTGTTTGTTTATAATTAAGTGTTTCGAATAACAATACCAATGGCATTGTTTTTCATATTTTTCAATAATTCATTTTCATTTGAAATTTGTTTGTTTTGTCAGTTTTTCTGTATCAGTATATTATTAAGGTCTTTTCGCAAAATTTGACTGATTTTAATGTGGAACTTTAACTCGTTTTCACCTTTTTTTTCTGAGAGAATTTTATTTAAGACTAGGATTCCGAAACACCCTGTACAGCAATTTTCTCTGAAATTCTGAAATTATAACATTTACAGCTCTGGACATTTTTTAATTAGAATTGAAAGTGGCATCTATATGCGCTCGAAAGTTATGAGTTTCGCAACGATAACAGCAATTTCAGGCAAACAGTGCATTAAGGCTGTCAACTGTCAAAAACGTAAGCACAGAAAACACAAATATCAAATTTTCCATATTAGCCAGCATGCATTCGTATTGCTCTGGTCATTTCTAAAATGACAGCACTGCTTTTGGAGTATGGTTTTGCTTAATTCAACAGCAGTGTTTCACTTAAAAGTGAAAAAAGAAATTTCATGGATTTTCCTAGCTTCATTAATTTTATTACAAAAAATTCAAAATACTAAATAGTATCGTTGGGTTATATATATTGAAAAGTGGCTAATTCCATAATTTTAATGACTAGACTACTTCAAAAATTGCTTAAAAAAAAAAAAACAAAAATCCATCAAATCTTTTCAATTTCACTGAAATAAGCAATAACGAGTGTTGAAAAATACTTAATGTAATTTGGTTGTATTTAAGTAATGCAAACAATATTTTTAAAATATTTTTTTTTTTTTTGTAAAAATGCAAAATAAGAGTTAGCTGATTTTCACTCCAAGCTGACGATAATGTTTCCATAGCTATTGTAAGGTGTAAGTCACAATTTGAAGCTCATGCTTTAAGTTAATTATTATTATTGTAAAAATAATTTTGCTTCCTGGTTTTCATTTATATTTTCACTTTTAATGGCAGAATGGATGTGCCATTGCATCACATAGTGGTATTACTTTTTGTGTCAGCGACGATGGTAGAGCTATACAAAGCGGAAAATTATGTTGCTATCGGTTCAGTTAGTGGTGATAGTTTGGTTGGTTAGTTGAGTGTTTTTTTTTACAAAATCAACTGCAGACCACAACGATATAAAATAAATCTGCGAAGTTTTAAGTTTCTATTACCACAAATTTGATAAAATATGTACTACGCACAAATATAACTGAAGATAAATAAATAATTTATTTTATTATAAAAAGGAAAAAATTAAAAATATTTGTATATTATAATTTGTTCCGGAGAAATACAAATTAAAAAGGGACTGATTTTTCCTAAAAAAAATTTGAAGTCATAGCCAGGCCTGGCAGATAGTATTAGTAGTGTGGGTAGAACTATTCACTCGAGATTTTTTGATTGAACAAAATACTCGGTCGATATTTGACGGTATTTTGTAAACGAATCTGGTTTCATGTGAAAGCTAATATATTATGTGGAATAAGCCCTCCAAATTTGAGTTAATTTGGCACAACCGCAAAATAGTTTTTTTTTGCCAGGTCAACCTAATCTAAGAGGGTTCTATTCCTTACATCATTCATATTCTTCAAAAAACAATAAAAAAAAAAGCTGTACGCGATAGAATTTTTCGGAACAAGATTTTAATTTACAAAAGTCAAATCTGTCATATTTTCAAAAAATGCAAATTATTCAAGCTAGTTTATTTTTGCCGCCCGGTGTAATTATAGCAGATTATTTGGTGTAGTCTACAGTCTTAACTCCTTTCAGGAACTAAACGATAAAGCCTAGTTCACATTTCATCGTGAAGTGAACAATCACCAGTGGAGAAAATGATTTTTTGACATTTCTCATTGGTACAGACTTGCGAATGTGTTGTGAACGTTTGACGTTTAAAACTACAATGCCTTAAATGACTAGTAAACGAACTGTCAACTGTTCAGCAAGAGTCCCAGTACATTTTGCACGGCAATTGCTTGTGAACGAAAATTCTCCACATTACTTCACGAGCACGTTCACATTTCATTCACAAGTATGTACTAAGCTTAATGAATTGCCCGAAATCTCATATTTGTGTTTATTCTTGAATTGGTGACACTAGAACATAGAAAAAAATTGTGTTGGGGGGGGGGGGGGGGGTTTTCATCTCTTAATTAAGGCAAAGGGTATACGATTCAAAAAAATATTTTAAATAGAAAAAAAACTTGATAATTTGTTGTTCCCTCTTGTAAAAAATTACCATATAATTTTTGTTTTTTGTCTTTTTTTTTTATTGGCAGCTTTCAGTTACATATGTGAAAGGACGTTCCAAAGCTTAAGCGTAGTTATTTTTAATGTTTATTTGTATCCAAAAATGTTATGCCAAAATTATCATCATGTTTCTTCCATATTTCGTAGAATCACCCTTTAATTTAAAAACTATATCTTTTTATTTAGAATATTTCATACCAACTACACACTCGGGATCTGCCAGGCCTGGTCATAGCTGGTCTCTAACAAAACCGCAAAAACCTACAAACTAGCCATAACTTTTATACTGAAAGATACCAATACATCTGCAGTTGATGAAATATTACGAGCTTAAACAAATTGTTATCTAATTGATAAGGTTTATAATCTAGGAATTTGCGATAGTAAATTTGTTTCTTATTAGAAAAAAAAAACAAGGAAGTTCAGTTATTTAGCTAAACTGTAACTTATTATTTTATTAATTTTTAATATACCGCTTAGCATGATAAACTTCGCAATTAAGCCCAAAGTCATCCGCCGCAAAGATGGCAAAGTTCAAGTACTAAGTCCACCAACCTGTTATTCTTGAGAGCTTTAGACACTTTGAATGTGATCGGTATGACACCATAATATATAGTTATTAGCTACAAATATAACTCGTCTAAATTTCAAATGTTGCCAATGAGTCTAAACATTAAGAAATGTTGTGATAAGATATGACTTGGACTATAAGTGGGACCAAGATAATGACTGGAAGCTTTAGTAATAAAAGATTTTTTTTGATAACAATAACTTTGAATGAAAACTAAACTATTTGTGAATTTTTGTGTAAGAAAAGGCCTTTTTAATAACTTTAAGGATTACAATTCTCTTATTGAAATTGACTACGGATTTTTGTTTATAGAAAAAAAGGCCAACAAATCTTCCTTCAAACTCCATGAATTTTTCCAAGAAAACGAAATTATTTCAGAGCTTTTTTAAGCATTGAAATTTCCGTAACGAAGATAATTCCATTTTACTGATATTTATCTTTTATAATCAAACACAAAAATTAATTCACTTCCAATCACAGTGATATAATATAAACTCCAAATTAGTTTAGCAAAGACATAATAGGAACTTATCTAATATTATCTCCATATAAATATGGGCTGTTATTTTATTACCTCATTTGGCAACAGTAGTTGATTTCAGCTGGCATGGCACATGGCAGTGCTATCCCCATTATTTGTTTGAAGTCACCTTTGGAATGGAACTGGAATTTGTGAGTGCTGAGTAGTAAATGCAATTTTTATTGATGACAGTTAATTGCATCATGATTTTTTTTTTTTTAATTCAACTTCGAAAGCATGAAATAGATCGAAATTCTCGTTTATTTAATCTTCTTATTAAAAATTCATTTAATTGAGGCTCATATATGTCAATTGGTACTTCGTTTTTATAATTTGCAAAAACAATTCTATTTAAATCAAAACAATTATCATTGTGGGAATCAAGTGAATTGAATTGCTTTGGAAATGAAAATAATGAGATAATATACCCATAAAGTCCTATAAATTGATCTAAATCAGTAGATAATCAAAATTCAACTCGTAGCGTGAAAATTCACAAAAAAAAAAACAATCATATCTGTGGCTTAGTTAAGAAATAAGTAATATTAGTTATGTACTCGTTTACCCATCTAAGGAAAAGCCACATTTAATATGATCCTCCTGTGGGACTATATTTTTGTTTTGTAAGCTTATATCCAAAAATAATAGAGAATCAAGGCCTAGCAACGCCATTCTTGAGTGCGCGTGTCATGAATTGGCAATAATATATTAGATTTACCAATTCTCTATCGAATCCGAACGGCTAAGATGAAACGAACTTTAACTTTAGAAGAGTTATATTCCACGTCGGAATTCATCAAATTTCCATTCGATGTAGATAGGTTATTTCAGAAATAACCGACTTTCAGGTCTGGGTATTTCAATATTCAATCAAGTTGAATATTTTCAACTTGATTGATTTTCAAATTTGGAACAACTTTTTTTCATATGCAATTTTAGTCTTAATGTAATTTTATTAAACGAGAAATGTAGATTAGTTTAATTTAATTTTATTTTATTTATTCAAAATTTTATATACTCGTATGTGGCAAAAATATAATGATGTATGAAGCCATAAGGGTTTTTAATCTGAAAACGTGAACACAAATTTGATTATTATACAAAAAATATATTTTTGGTTAATTAAATTTAAAAAAAAAATTTCGAAAGTGAAAATAACTCGATTGAAAGAAAACAATTAGCTTAGAAGAGGATTTGAAGATATTTGGAAATGATATTTCAAAAATCTCAAAAAGTATTGGGTTTTTGGCTTAAATTTTTCCGAACGTGATTTTTTTTTATTTTGTTCGTTTTATGTTTTTTTGGTATTTTTCTAAGTCAAAAATCGTTAAATAAAATTAGTTTTCATTTAAGTAGGGGACTCTTAGTACAAAAATATCTTTTTCAATAAAATAAAAATGAAATGCACAACTGGATTGCAGGTACTTTTGCTTTTATGTTCAAGGTGCTTGGAATTAAGAACTTTTTAAATATGAAAATAATTGTAGAAAAGAAAATATATAAAAATAACAATTTATTTATATTTTACAATATATTATATTTATAAAAGCTTACTGTACTGGCTAGCCAGTCGCAATACACTCACATTTGTTACTAACACATACAAACCTGAGCAACTGGCTCGTCAACTGGCTTGCTTTTTTCTTAGCCAGTTGGAAAGCCAGTAGAGCAGCCAATAACAGGGTTCGGCAGTACTTTTTGGGAGCAGATTTGGAAAAATAGGTCTCAAACTAAAGTTAACTCACATTTTCTATCACAAAATATTAATAAAATAAGAATCGGGGAGTCCATATGCCCACTTTTAAAGAGCTCAAAGTTTAATAAATTCGCTAACGCCCATGTTATTCACTCGTTTAATCCAATTAATTGGATTTAAACTGCATTCCGGAGGTCGTTTAAGTTGTTAAATCCAGATTAAGACTGAATTTCATATTATTCACTTTTCTTGACATTTTAATTTCAAGTAGTGATATCAAACCTAAAATTTTTCAAACGACTTTAACCAAAAATTTGTTATAATTTTCATGCGTTGTTTTGGAAAACGAATTGGCTTACTCAAGACTCACATGTCTCGCCATGGTCGTCAAAACTTAGTTCCCAGTATCATGGTCATTAGGCTCGTCTCGCTATGTTCTCGCTATGCCCATTTACACAGGAATCTATGTCGTGGTTTTCTCGCTATGGTCTCGCTATCACATTTACTCGTGGTTTTTTGCATCGAGCATGTTTTGCTATCATCTCGCTTTGGTCTCGCCATAGTCTCGCCAATTTTTTTTTCAAATTGAATTTTTCAAAGTAGTTAAAATAAGTTATAGGTTAAAAAGTTCAAACGTGGTTTTCAATATCGTGGTCATTGTGAATGTCTCGTGTGGTGTGTTTTTGGGTCCTCTTACCATTTGAGAAGAGAACCAAAAAATTGGTGAATGAATTCATTAAGCGGTGGGTAAGGCTTTCCCAAACCAAAGTGAATAAATATTCTAGTGAATTCAGAGCGCGTCGGTGTACTTGCTCTCATTTAACGCCATGTATGTATGTAAAGTAGTTCTGACAAGTAACATTTTAGTTTTCTTTCTGATGGTTTCGCGTTGGTTTGGGAGAGCTTTTACAGAAACAAGTAAAGGCTCTCCAGAACCAAAGCAAAACATTCGTTAAGTTCTGTTCTTTTGCTAGTTTTGTCACATAGCATTAGTGTGTTTTTATCAAAGTTGATATATTCCATTTGGATTAACATCTGAGCCCTGGCCAGTACAGCATGCCGCCTACATCACAGCAAATTCACGAATAGGAATGAGACAGTCAATGTATGTAGCCAATTGGCTAGCCAGTACTGGCTGTTGTGGCCGCAGAGTTAGAGCTCAAAAACAAGTATTAATTTGATTTGATGCAGAACAAACATTAAAGTGGTTGGAGTGGTTTTCTTAAAAACTAATTTATTTAGTTTAAAAACTAGTTTTGTATATTGTCCCCCGATTGCTAAACTATGTAACTCAAAAAAGATTTCAAAAATGGAGCCCAATCTGTAAAAAAATATTAAAAAAAGGAAATTACTTGGACGATTTCCATGATCAAAATAAGAATTGATATCTTGAAATTTGTTGAGTAGACGTATATTTGGGTAGTATTTCAATGTTGACACTCTTCTGCAAAATACTATTTTTTAATGCCAAAAGCCGGGGCAGGAAAAACTTGCAAAAACCCAATACGTCTTTGGCACCTGGAGGCGTTTTTTAATTTTTTTTTATATTCAGAATATAATAAACTACTAAGAAGTGAAGTTATATCCTTTGACACACAAAAATATGTTTTTGAAAGTGGTAACACTGAAATTTTAACTGAAAATGTGTCTACTCAACGCCTTTTAAAACATAAATAATTGTTTTGATCATCGAAATTTTCCAAGCCATTAACATTTTTTTTATTTCACCATTTTTCACAGATTGGGCCCCATTTTTTAAAACGGCGTCCAATAGCATATTCGAGATATTGGCAGAAATTTTGTCGGTCCAGTTTTTACCCATATACAATAAAAGCACCAGAAAGAGGGTTTTATAAGAGAAATTTGTTTAAGAGCACGAAATACGACATTTAAATTAGCTTAAAAAACTTCGTTCAGAGTTTGAGATGAAAAAAAACAGAACGCCATCTTTATTCTTTACTGAATATGTTTGTATGTACAAAAAATATTTAAATCTTTGGAGCGGTTTCCTTAAACATTTTTAAGGAAAACCTTTGGTATGCAAATCATAAGTTTTTATTTATGTACATATGAAAATAAAATTTGAAAAAAATATGTCCACCCATTTTTGAAATATCGAATTTTCAAAAAAAAATGGAAACTTTTTAAAAATTCAAAAATTTTCTTTTTGAAAATTTTTGCATCATTATTTAATTTTATGTGAAATTTTTATTAAAAAAATTAATCTAAATCCGTTCAGCCAATAATAAGAAAATTCAAAATAAAAAACACGTTCTATGACAGGTACTATTATTAGTTGCTAAGTGCAAGATGGTACAATTTTTTTAAGTAGATCATATTAATTTTAGTATATGGAAAAAGTTAAATCAAAATCGTAGTAGGCGTTTTTAAAAAAAAAATATTTTCCTTTCCGGGTTCTTAACTTTTGTATAGAAGGTATCGTTATTTTCTTATATATGTAAAATGTTCTCTAAAAATATTTTAGAAAGTACTAAAGACTCTTAAGTATCAAGTTTCAAAAAAAATCGAACATATCGTTTTCGAAACATTTTTTTAAAAACTCAAAAAAATATTTTTTTTTTTATTTAAGTATACTTGGCATTTTTATTTGTAGCCCTGGAAAATTAGACCTTCACTTCGAAAGAATTCCTACAAAGCTGAATTTTGGTAGAGAGCTTTGTTTTGACGTCTTAAGCATTTTCTGAAAAGTTCCGTAAATTTGGACCGGGGCTTAATTTTTTTAGGGGGGGTTAAAGGAGGTAAAATTAAGTTTTTTCTTAGTTTCTCAAAAACTATAAGTTGTTTTGAAAAAATGTGAAATTACAAATTGTAGCTTATGTCATTTTACACAAAAAAGATTAACATACTTTTTTTCATAAAAGCAATAGATTCTGAGAAAATCATGCAAGAACTTCACGGTGGAGCAAATTTTGTCAAAAAATTTATTAAAAATTTACTAATCGATGGGCTGAACTTTTTGTACGATTTGAGTTTGGCTAAAACTCCTCTTAATGAAACCCAAGATTTTGGAGTGGCCGGGGTAAGGGGAACACCGCCATCTTGAAAAAGAAAGTGATTTGGTTTTGTTCAGCAACTTGATGAAATTTCCTTTTACAACAAAATCATGAAACAATAAAATTTAGATAATAACTACAAATATCTAAGAAATGAGCTATTAGCGAACTCTGTACGTTTATTATTCTCGAAGTTATAGCTTATCAAAGTAACACTTTTTATTTTGTACTGTAAATGGACAAATAACGGGTTTTTGTTAATATCTCAGCAAATTTATTTTCTTTCAAAAAACTAATGAGTATATATCAATGCTTATAAAATTTTGCTCAAAAAAGATTATAACACTTTTTTTCGTAGGAGCAATAGATTTTAAGAAAAACGCGCTCATTACCATTTTTACCAAGACAAAGTGAAGAAAAAAAAAATTAATTACAGTGAAAAGCTCTTATTACAAGGTTTTGTGCACAAAATTTGTGCCTTTACATTTTTTCAAAACAACTTATATTTTTTGAGAAATTAAGAAAAAACTAAATCTTACCTCCCTTAACCTTATTTCGTAGTTTTGCCATTTTTTTGTCTAATTTTCCTGGACTAAGGGAATAAGATTTACAAATTATTTTTAGCTTATGACCCAAAGAAAATATTTGGACGCAATTTTCGAAAGAGTTAGGTTAGAGTGTTAAAATTTTACCAAAATCTCGATTAAAATTTAGATTTTCTATGATAAAAAAATTAGACACAATAAAAATATATATTGACAAAGTCATGTGCATATTTTTGACTATGTTAGTATAGTAAATAATGTTGTGCTTGATTTGCTTGTACGAAGTATGAAGTATTTACAAGAGTAATGAAGCAATATTGTCTTTTATAAAATAGTTTTTTTTTGAAAACTACTTTTTTTCCTGTCCTCTACTATCAATTTACTAGAAATAATTCTTCTTCCCATCCCACTGGCTTCTTTTCATTAAATAAATATTAACTTCTAACTAAGCCAAGGTTTTTTTGAGTACACACTTAAATTATTACACATCCATAAATGTGTCACGCCTTAATGATTTATGCGACATTATTTGGCTAAAATAAATTTGCATCAATGCCACCAACCATCATACAATAGTTCAGCAATAACTAAACAAAAAAAAAAAAGCATATTTGCAATTTGAATTTACATGCACTGCACAATTTATTCTTTATACATAAATCTATACTTCAAGTATCCATCTATGCATCTCGTAAAGATTATATTGGAATTTGTCTTGGACTCTTATACCACCAAGAAAATAGCTAAGAGTAAAAAAAAATTGTGTGTAGGTATTTATTTTATGGGATGATTTTATAGAGGGGGAGACATTTTTATTTCAAAAGAAAAACAAAATGTACAAAATGCGTGAAACGATTCATAAATAAGGAAGACCTTGAATAAACTTAAAGATTATCATGTACAAGAAAAATAGATATTTATATGACTTTTAATGGAAATTTTATTTGAAATATCTGATGATAAAGTTTAACGAATTTGAATTAAAATTTAAATATTGAAAAACTAACATATTGTGATCCGATTTTTGAAAAATGTCATCTTCATAGTTATGCATTATTTGGCGATTCAATCTATCAGTTCTTATTTAAATTAGCTGCATTTTACCTCGATTAAAAACATGCTGTTTACCAAGAGGAAGATAAAAAAAATTTCAAAAGAACACTCATTAAAACCATTTAGGGAAAACCGCTTTTGTTTAAGGGTTTCAAAATTTTGCCGCGGAAATATATTAAAAAAATATAAAATGAACAAAATTTGATCGTGGTTAGCTCAAACACTAATTTTTTTTTTGCTCGATAGTTACTTTAAGAAAAACTAACAAACAACTAAAAATGTTGAACACAGTTCAAAGGACAAACATCTAAACACTTAAACTTCCACTTATTATAAAATTAAGCGGGGTTTATCGTTTCACCTAATCAAATAAGGTTCAAAGTTTGCACTTTACAAATACTTTAGAAGCAGATTGTAGTGCAAATGCATAATCCTATTCAATTTAGTAAGCTTTTTGTTCAAAGACCAACACATTTGTGTTTTTATAAATAAATAACTCTCGTAAATGAATCATAGAACTAATTACACCCGAGCTATTCAACTCTAAAGTAAAGAAGGTAAACAATTAAATTAAAACACGCACAGTTTGTATTGATTTTTTTTGTTGGAATTGTTTCTGTTACACGCTATTATCCTTTTTGTAAAAGTTTCAGTTTAATTGATTTGGCACCATTACCATAGAGAATTGATGAATTACATTGAATCGAATAATCAAAAGTTAAATTTGAAAAGTAACCAATTAAATTAATTAAATTACTTAACTCTGTGAATCTCTTTTATATAGAAGTACAGATATGAAAATGAAGAAATCAAGAATGTAAATAATTCTTTTAATTCAAATTAAACCAACAAGTTAACAATAATGAAGCTGAAGAAGGATACAGTTGATCTAACTTTAAACTTTAAATTGTGTAACAAAACGAATCAGATGCAACGGTTACAGCAAAATAATTCACACGATTGACTGGGTCACACGAACTTTCTCTTTTAAATACATTTTGCAATGTGGTTTTCCGTTCAAATTGTAAGTTATTATTGGATCATTAATACCAACAATTACAAAGATGCTTACAACTTGACAAAATAAATAATACTTAATAAAAATATGCAGATATTAAATTTTTTTTTTTTACAGACATCAAAGATATTTTTTCTTAAATTTTAAAATGCCACATTAATTGGAAGTTATTGGATAATGCTTAATGTAAAGTTTGTTCAACTTACTTACTTACTAACTCACTTTAAGAAACTCTCAGCTTTTGAAAGAAAAAATTATTTCTTTGTATAATTGTACATAATGAAGTTGGTATACCATTGAACCACAAGAGCAAGTTTTCCTTTATTTAACATAAAATTTGTATTCTTGAAAAAATTCAAAATAAAAAAAGTGCGTATACGCCCCCATTGACCATTGTTTTAACAATTTACTTCTTGAAAATTGATTACCATTTCAACCAAGTATAATCAAAATTCTACGTAATTTATTAAAAAAGTGTCTGCAAGTAATTTAAAAACCTATATTAAAACTAGCTGAAATAGAGGCTTATATAAATTATGGTATGTAAAAGAGTAAAAACAAGTGGTTTTTAGCATGTATTTTAAGAGTATTTTATTTAAAAGTTGAAAAATTCAAAAGTGAAACATAATATTCATTCATTTTATATATTTACTCATATAATGATAGTAGTGAATAAAGGCATATCCCAACTAACATTTCAGTTTCTTCTAGCTTAGAAATATTGATATGTTGCAAGTGTGTATATGTAAGCTCTTATAGAAGTCATGATTTCAATAACAGCTTCTTTAAAATTGTTTGAAAGCTAGATTTAGAAAATTAAACGAGGCTAGCTTCTATTTTCGGATAGACCTCTTTAAATTAATTTGAAAAAGAAACATGAAGCTATGACTCTATAAAGATTCTATAAAGTTATTTAATTGCGGTTGATGTCACCCAACTAACAATTTAACTTGTATAAGGTTCTATACAAGCTATTTTCAGACTGCTATAGAAATATTAAAAGGCTTTATGCAAGTCATAGAGTTCAAATATTTTTACGAATGTGAAATTTGTCATGTCAAAAAAGTCAAAAAGGAGCCTTTCGGACACAAAACTGCAAAAAAATATAAATAAAATGCACGACTGGCTCCCACGTTCTTGCTCTTCTTTCCAAGACGCTGAGGGCTTAAGAACATTATTAACTTCCATCCGTTTTGTTGATTTGAAAATTTGACATATCTTCACGTTTCGAGCTCCCTAGAATCGGAATCCATTAGAGAGATGTCTGTGTATGTACGTACGTTCGTACGTTCCTTCGCTCTTTTCATTCACTATATCTCAAGAACGACTTCAAATAAATTTTAATTTTAACGATAGAAATTTCAATACGTGTAGAAAGGACTTTCAAAAAAAATCAATGAGCGGTTTTTTTACTATAGCAATTTAAAAATCCCCTCGTAAGGTTTCTTTAGTCTCGTATATCTCAAGAACAAATCATGCTAGCGACTTGAAATTGATTGTATTCTACGCATATTAACGTAATAAAGAATTGGTAAAAATATAAAAACATATCAACTATTAGTTTTTTTAATAAAAACAAGTTGCTAAAAATTTTTGAAAGAGGTGGTTTTTCTCAAATATCCTGAGATCAGACAATGATGTTGGCTTTGGGTTAATTTAATTTTATAGACTAATTTATAGGATATGCAAAAATAATTCAACAAATATTTTTTTTTACCAAAAACAAACAACAAAAAACTGTACCAAAATCGTTGAAATTTTGTTCTCCAAAATATCCTGCGATCACAAAAAATTGTATTGGCTTCGGATCAATTAAATTCTTTACACTATTCCAAAATGGATATTTGATTGGTTTTGTAAAATAATTCAAAAAACATTGTTTTTTTTTTTAAGTGAAAAAACTACTATAAACAATACCCAACATTGTTAAACTTTTTTCTTCTCAAATACCTTGAGAACAACGAATGATATTGGCCTTGGGTTAGTTTTATTCTTCTCACTCATCTTCACTTGATTGCATATTGAATATCTAAGAACTTTTTCGAAGATTACTAATAGGCGATTTTTTGAAAATAAAATAACATCGGGCATCTAACTTCCGAGGGCACAAATGCGAAGTTACCTGTGTGGGTCACACTCAACCTCTTTTATGTAAAGAAATTTATGGATGAAAAATGTTTAAAAGCACAAAACACGATATTTAAATAAGCCAAAATATGTAACTTCTTTGAAAGTTTAAATGAAAAAAAGAACGCCATCTTAATTCTTGATTGAATATGATTGTATGGAATATTTTTTAAGGTTGTGTGAGATTCTTACTACACTAAAACCACCTCCACTTCCCGATTGCAACTAAGTTGAAACTTATCTAGCAATTTATTTTTAACAAAGTTAAGTAACGTGTTGCAGGTTACTTTTCGGTGAAAGTTCCTGCTTAGTCCGCTATTTTAAAGCGGTTTTCTTTTCACCGCACTAAGTCGGAAGGTTTGTTCTTCGCAGATGGCGTACTAGATTCGACTCGTCAAGAATGTCAATAATCTTTGAATTAGCGTGTTCTAATAGTCGATTTATAATTTATATATTTTCGAGCGAGACTTTTTATTTTCTCCCGAACCGTGGGAATGCCGAGATCCCTGTGAAGATCTTTGTTTCTTATATACAACGCAGCTTTTACTAATGACCTAAGCAATTTATTTTCAAACGTTTGTAAGTTATTTAAGTTTGTATCGCAGGTACAACCCCAAATTTGTATACCATAAGTCCAAAAAGGTTTAAGTACCTACTGCTTGTATAAAATCAACTTATTCTCAATACTAAGCTTTGAATATTTACCGAGTAGTAGGTAATCTTTTTATTTTCTTATACGTAAAGTCCACGTTGACTGACTTTTGTTCTTTGAGCGCTATTCACCATGTTTTTGTCCACTCATTGGCATTATTAAGAGCATTTTTAATTTAATTGTAGCTTCGCTGATCGTTTTGCCCACTGCTTGTATTGCAATATTGTCAGCAAACGTGGCTACGATAGTGTCTTCTGTTTGAGGTATATTGTGTGTAAATAAAATGTACAGAACTGGACCTAATACACTTCCTTGCGGTAACCCAGCCACTATTTCTTTGAAATCAGAATAGTCATTTCCGTGTCTTACACGAAAAAGTCTTTCATTTAGATATCCGTTTAGAATGTTGTAAAGTCTTTCAGGCAGAACTTGTCTTAATTTGAATTTGAGGCCTTCGTGTCACACCTTGTCAAACGCCTGCAACACGTCCAAGAAGACAGTCGAACACATTTTCTTTTTTTCAAGAGCTCTCTCAACTACGTCAGCAGTTCTATGCACTTGATTAATTGTCGAATGCTTCCTTTTAAATCCAAACTGATGTTCAGGTATTGATTGTTTCTCTTCTATAATCGGCTGCAGGCGCAGGGGTAGTATTCTTTCAAAAACTTTTGATATTATAGGAAGAACCGAAATTGGCCTTTAAGACTTCTTTTCGTGAGATGGTTTGCCAGGTTTCAAAACCATTATGACTTCCGCAACTTTTCAAAAGTATGGTTTGGTTTGCGGTATCGCCTTGGTATTCTTTAGGATGCTTAAGAGCTGGTATCGTCCCGGTATCGCTTCGGTTTTCCATACCGATACCAAACGATACCAAAACTTTTCTGGTATTATGGCCAGCCCTAATCTGGTCTTAGACTATTAATTTCCCGCTAGCTATTCTGGCAAGCTATTTTAAAAATAGAAATAGACTCATAAATTGAGACGCAGCAAATAATAATTAGCTTAAATACAAAGTTAAACTAAGAACAGATTTGCAAACTTATTTTGAAATTTTCTTAAGTCCTCGTTTAGGCGTTTTAGGCTCGTTAGTTTGCTCAAAAACTTAAATAAAAACAATTGAAAAGAAAAATATGATTGTATGTACCTATGAACATATGAACGTACATGCATAATGTACATGTTTATAAAATATACACATGTACATACATATGTACAATGTACATATGTATATCAAAATATTTTTGTTTGGGTAAACCAATTGTTGACCTAGTTTCCGAAACTTACCAAATGTTTTTGTCTCGGCGATAAGAAATGCTGACCAACCTTTGCAAAGTTTATCACTTTTCTGTGGTAAGGAATCTTAATTTAGACTATTCAAAAACAACGCATAATCATTTGATAGCTAGAAACAAAATATTCTAAATATCTTTAATAATTGTATCATTGTTATTTTAAATGGATAAAATATTACTTTCAAAACGCCACTGCAATAATTTTTTCTAAGAATGTATGTCAATAATACTACATTTAAGGCAAAGATACTTAACAAAAAGATTTTCCTAAGACACAGAGTAAACTTATTTAAAAAAAAATAAAAATTCAACTGGCTAACATCCTAAAAACAAGTAATTTTAAGAGAATTAATAGATATTTATTATTTATTTTGGAAAAAACAAGCGGAGAGTAGGCAAAATAAAAAAGCAAAATTTACTAAGACATTTTAAACGTGATTTCTTGAAGAAATATCAATGATTTTTTTTTTAATTATTAACGAAGAAAGAAATTATATAAAATAACAGTTACTTAATTGCTTCTTTTCAAATAAATTAATTTTAAAGAATTTTTAACAAAAATACTCTTAAGTACATATTTTTATTTTCTAAATACTCCAATTTGTAGTTCTTGTTCTTAGAAATTTGTGGCTTTTAACTTATTAACAGCTAAATCGCTGTTGTATCCTTTCTTTCATTACTACTACTACGTTTTTATAATCTCATTTCAAGGCCTCTTGCACAACACACACATAACACAATCACTTGTAAAAGAACTTGTTTCCAGCGGGTATGCACATTTTTCTTTTCTATCCAAGGACGAGTTACACCATTTTTCATTTACACATTGCTGCCTATAGTCAATTCAAAGAAGAAGTTTAGACAAACTCACAGGCCATAGAAGAAAAAAAAAAACACATCATGAAGTCGTTTTCGGCTTGGCCAACAGTTTAGCGAACTATTGCAACATCTCCATCACGATAATAACTTGCTCCTCTAACTAACCAGACAACTTAGTACAGTCATGAGATATGTAGAAACTATGTAAAGCCTCAGCTAGGCACGGCAGCAGTAGTGACTTTTTTTTTTGTATTCTTCTATTAGCAATAGTGCAACTTGCTTCATTTGTTGACCGAGATCTTTGTATATCTACGCAAAAATATTTTTGCACATTGCATTTACACGTGTTGAAAAATGGACATACATACATTCTTATATACAAACATAACTTGCTATAATTTATTATTTAATAACTTAAATCCAAAACAGCGTAGTTTTTTTTACTGAATAAAATAATAAAAAAAAAACTAATAAATATTGTTACAAAGGTCTCAATTAATTTCAATTTGTGGTACAAAAATTAATTAAAATTAAAGCACAATTCTTTTAGAACCAAAAAGTGGTACTTCAGAAAGGGTACCTTTTTTTAATCTTAAAAGGATTTTAAAATTCACCACACTTTTGGTTTTCAATTTTGATTTTCTTCACTTTTAAAAATAAAACTTAAATACTAGTTTAATGTAAGTTAGTTAATTATGTGTAGGTTCATAGATGTAGAACATAAAACTGGTTAAATTTGTAAATTGTTTACTAAGATGATTTCTATCGAGGTAGATTTAAAAGCTTTGTTTTGATATACCAACGCTTTTGAAGAAATTCAAATCTCAGTCATATATATTTCTGTGCTCCATTTTTTTGTTTCTTCTCAAAATTGAGCTAACTATTTTAATCGCAATCAGTGCCGAGTATATGGAAAATCGATTTCTGCAAATTATTGGTAATAGTAGACAATGATAAATTGAATGCCGTTGTCAGACAGATTTTTCAATTTTTTTTCATCTTGTCCCATTAAGGTCAAATATTCTATACAGTTTTTTGTGGAAAACTTAATTCAATATTAGTTGCACTTTTTCGGAGGATTACGTTCATTCATTTCTTATTTTGATTTTGTTAATATTAACAAACCTTATAGCTAGGTCATCTTAGCACGTGCTTAACAAATGTGTACTAAACACTCTGGTGTTTAGTTTCTTATCAGCAATTAAAAAAAGTAACTACTGCTTCACTATCATTATTTTCCAATGTAATTATAAAATAAAAATAATTTATAAAATAAAAAGATAATCAACAAAAACGTTTGCATTATTTTAGCTATTATCAGTGGTCGCTATTAAAATGTATTGATAAGACTTCGCAAAAGGTGTGCCAATAGCAATTGACAAGCTCACCATTATCAGAACTGATAAATGAAAAATTATAATCTTTCTAGTTGTTTTAGTCTTACTAAAAATATTATGAATATAAAAGCATGTTCTGTTGGATGTTTGTCATTTGATCACAGACGCAGGCTGAACAGATCGAATAAATGTTGGTAGGTGAAGCGGCCAGCAAATTTAATTATACCCACTGAGATTGTATTACGCCATTGACATTTTTCTCAAAATCTGTTGCTCCTACGAAAAAGAGTTTTTTGGTCTTTTTTGTGTAGAATCTTATGAGCAATAATATAAATTCATTAATTTTTGAAAAAATATACATTTGCTGAGATATTTAACAAAAAATTGTTATCTGCCCCTTTAACAGTACAAAATCAAGTTTAACGTTAAGAAGCTATAATTTTAAGATTAATAGACCTGTAGAGTTCGTTTATAACTCATTTTTTAAGATAATTTTAGTGTCTTATTCTTCTTTTTCATGATTTTTTTTGTAAAATGAAATTTAATCAAGTTGTTGCATACAAAACAAATCACTTTCTTTTTTAAGATAGCGGTCTTGCACTTACCTCGGACACCCTAAAGACTTGTTTTTAAAATTGGGAGATGGTAACTTCTCATCGTAAATTTAAAAAAAATTGCCCATCAATAAATGAAATGAAACCCTCTTGACAAAATTTGCTCCACCATGAAGTTCTTGCATGATTTTCTCTGAATCTATTGATTGCATTTTTTTTATTCAAATCTACAGATAGATATTAGGTAAAAATCAGTACCGAGTAGTAGGGGACTCTTACCGCACTTGAATCAGGCCTAATCTATGAAAGATCGACAAATGATTTTTCTTTTTTAATTTATAAATCACATTGGGGGAAGTTTAAAGTTTTAACACATTCCCATAGCTTTTAAGCTGGTCTTACATGACCGAGCCATCCAATCCATTTGGCTCGGTTGGATTTCAGATTGGCTGAAAATCCAAATGGATCAGCAGCCGACCCACCCCACAGACGATCGATTTTGAATCGGCACGGGGCCATTTGGCTCTTTGGCTCTGTCGTGTATGGCCAGCCTTAGACGAGGAGCTTATGAGGGTTTTTTCTTCTAAATATCCAAACATTGTCTCGTACATTTAAGACGGTCTCCATTTCGGAGCTGGTATGGCTTTGCAGTCGCTGATTGTGTGAAACAGTGTGTTTTTTAACCACTTCTGTAACCATTTCAATTTGAAGGTCACGATTTAGATCGCTATTTCTTATATACCAAGAGGCATTTATTATTCCGTGAAGGAGCTTGCTTTGGAATTTTTCGATGGGTTCAGCATTTTTTTTGTACAGCCCCATAGTTGGATGCCATATGTCCAAATGAGTTTCAGTACTTGCTTAAAACATTAGATTGTTCTGAATAGATAGGTCAGAGTTCTTTCCTAGTAACCAGTACTTTTTTCTGTACTTCAAGTTTAGTTCTTCTCTTTTCTTTTTGATGCGCTTTTTCTACTTAAGCTTTGCATCCAAAGTCATTCCAAGGTATTTGGCAGTATTGGAGTAAGGTACTGCTGTACTGTTTATAAGAATTGGAACATTGTTTATTTTTTTCATTTGCTAAGTTTATATGCGTCAATTTTGTTTCGTTTACTGTGATACAATATTTTTGGGTCCCATCAATGACTTTATTGACTGCATTTTGCAGTTTTTGTGTAGCCTTCGTAACAGATTTATCTGGCACCAATATTGCAGTATCATCAGCAAAGGTGGCCGTGATAGCTTTGGTGTCCACTGAAATATCCCCTGCATATAACAGATACAGGGTTTGTCCTATGACACTTCCTTGTGGTACACCTCCTTCAATTTTCTTTAGTTCCGAGTAATTTTCGTCGTACCGTACTCTAAATAATCGGTTCGTAACGTAGGATTTCAGTATTTCGTAGTACTACCTGGAAAGATCCCTTGGCAGTTTGTACTCAAGTCCCAAGTGCCAAACCTTGTCAAAGGCTTGAGGAACATCTAAGAATATAGCCGGGCATACTTGTTTTTCTTTAAGTGCCTTTTCCACAACATCCGTAATCCGATGCACTTGGTCTATCGTGGAATGTTTATTTCTAAATCCAAACTGATGGCTCGGAATTAGTCTTCTTTCTTCTATTATTTTGCTAAGCTTTTTTCAAAGCAGTTTTTTTTTAAACTTTTCCCACGATTGGTCTAAGCGATTTAGGTCTGTAAGATGCATCTTCTGTTAGTGGCTTATCTTGTTTAGGTATAACAACGCCTTCTGCAATTTTCCAACTATGTAGCACATATCGTAGTTTAAGGCATGCATTTATTGTAAATTGGAGTTTTTTGAAGACTATTGAAGGCATTGCTTTCAAAACCTGAGCAGTTATTAGATCGTACCTTGGTGATTTTTTGTTAGACAACTTATGTTGACACATACTTCTTACTTCTTTGAGCGTGACAAAAGGAATATCACATTCGTCATTTCTATCAACAAACTGTAAGGGATCTGTAGCTTTGGCTTAAAAATATTCGCCAGATGCTCAGCGAAAAAATCAGCCTTTTGTTTTGGGTTTCCGATCCATTTACCATCTTGAGATTTTACTGGCGGGTTTTGTGCCTGTGGTCTTTTTTGGCGCTTAGCTGCTTTCCATCAGGAGTATTCCTTAGAAGCATCCGCTGTCAGACTATTCAGGAATCTACTAAGTGAATCACTTTTAAATTAACAGATTCTTTTCTTTAGTTCATTGTTAAGACGGTTAAAAACTGTCTTATCACCTGTAAATCTCGTAGCTTGCCATTTTCTTCGAGCTCTTTCTTCTCCAAGATAAAGCCCTTTATTGCAACAGGATCAAAAATTGATTGAATATTTATAAGACAAGATTAATTAGTATATATTAAGAAATGCTCGAAACTGGCATACCAAAATGTTTGAAAATTCAATATTTCAAAAACGGTTTAATGATTTTTTTTTTTTTGAAACTAAGTTAATAGATATATATATGTATATTAAAAAATACTCAAAATTGTTATACCTTCAATTTTTAATGTTTTTAAATTATTATATACACTTGTTTTTGACCGTTAAGTTATTCAACGAGTAAAAAAACGATAAGAAGGATTTAATTTATACTTATTTTTATAATTATTTGCATATTTTAAAAGTTTTTAAGTTCCATACAACTTGAATATAAGAGCAAGTACGTGTGATCCAGTAATGTATTTTATTTCTACTACTCTAGGTTTTAATTGTCTTGTAAACTTTATACAAGCGTAAAAACTCAGTAATTAACCTATGTATAGACTTTGAAATACGTTTGCTGTGTGAAAAATTCAAGTCAAACACATTAATGTTTTTAAATTAGAATTTTAATATATACATATGTTAGTTATTGACAATGTCTTTATCTATCAGATTATATTTTTCCAGGAAGCAAATCAAAATTAATGAAATCTCATGAAGTATGATTTGAGTATTTTTGTGATAACAAATTATTTTACAATCATTTATTATTCACGTTTGATTTACAAATAAAATTAGATACTTTTGAAATCTCCTATACCCCAAAAATCATATTTTCAAAGCTGAGTAAAATTTTCATACAACATCACCTTTATGCTTAGTAAATTCTGGAACCAAAAAAAATAATTTTTCATCAAAGGATCAAATTTTTCGATGCTCATGTAGGTGAAACAAAAAATCTCATATTTGAAGGTCCGAAAATCTATCATCAATCTATCTATCAATGGTGGCCTTTATTGATACATTCAACTCGTTTAAATTATTATTGGTTTAAGGCTCTTAGTTTTCTTCGGGAAATTTAGTTTTTTTTTAATATTTGTGACAGTCACATAACAATAACACAAACGAATGCTTTATTTTGCTAATGAATCATAATGATTTTATAAGTTTCTAATCGCCTTACCTGTGATAAATTACAGAACTATTAAATTATCTTATCAATATGTTGAAACCTTTAGTTTCAAAAATACCCCATGAAGTATTTTTTTTTTTAACTCAATAATAATTGAAGGTTGAAGCTTAATACTGGTCAATAATATTGACCCAATTTAAACCCCTCTAGAGTATACCTGCCCTATTCAATTATTAATTTAATAACACAAAGTAAAGTAAACACTGATTACAAATAGTGAGATATCTTAACTTTATTTATTTATTTATATACGAGTAGTTTTATATAGGAACCTCTGTTGAAGTGCCCTTGAAATATTACTCATAACTTTGGAATATCAAAACTATGTAACACACATATGGTTTTCGCATCTTTCTTACCGATAAATACAAAACATATTTAATGCAAAATGTATTTATGTACATTGTGTTGCCGATAGAGCAGTTGTTTAATGAAACATACAAGAACTAGTCGCTGCTTTCAAATGTCCTTTATTACACAGAGACTCTTTGTCACTGATGTAAACATTGAACGAGTGCAACGTGAAAAAAGATCTCATTTTATCCTTGCACTAATTGAATTGGAATAAAATGTTGGTAACATTTAAAAAATAAAATGTTGTCCCAACTATGATAATCCTACAATCTCTTACTCACTTATTCGAATCTGTCCCCAAATAATTGCTGTATTTCGTCAGTGCTCCGAGATATTCTAACCTAAGAATATACTATTATACCTTTTATTCGGCATTCATATGTTAAACATTAGGTTACCAATTTTAAAATGACGAAAAGGGGGGGGGGGGCATTGCGAGCTTTCTAGGGGTGACAAGTCTTCAAAAAGGGGGAAGTGAAGTTTCATTCAACTTATGTATTTAAAAAAAAAAAAAAAACAATCACAAAAATCAAAAATTATAACTCACAAGTATCAACAAAATATCTTAATTAATGACAACTTGAAATGGATGTATTCGAAGAGAATCTTTTTTAAAAATATTAATTAAAAATATTATAACAGTTTTCAGTTAAATATTTACACTTTTTGAGTTTTTACTTAGAGGAATGAGGTTTATTTAGGTAAAGTGGGATGTCTGGTAACCCTAGTTACCGAAATAATTTTGATTTGGTGTTTGTAATTCAATTAAATTCAATCCAATTCAATTCAATTTTGCTTTATTCAACATATCTATTAAAAATTGGCTTATCATATGTACATTCGGGTGGTCCTTAAATTGAACTTAGCCTTGGATAGCCCTCATTCGATTCATTGAAAAACAATTTCCCTAATTTTTTCAGATTTTTATTTCAGCCCCTCGGTATCCCTATTTTCAGTTTAAGGTACTAATTATGGGTAAATAATTATTTTTATAAAATGCGAAGATAAATCAGAATGTATAGATTAGATTCAGACGAGAAAAAAATTGTATTGGAGGGGTCGTCTATTTCCCCCCGTTCAGGCGGGAGAGGTAATTTTCTAGAAATGTGGTCAAAAACCAAAACAAAATATTTTAAAAAAAAACACTTACAATGCCACGCCTTAGCTTTTTTTAAAGCCACGATTTCATTCTATAAAATGCTTCCTAAATAAAGTTTTTATTTTAAGTAGTTTTTGAAAAAATATTTCTTATCTTTAAAAATTATGGTATTTTGTTTTTTAAATTTTTAAGTTTGAAAATTATTTTTGCAAAAAGTATTTTAAATTAAAACTTTATTTTGAAAGCATATTATAGAATGAAATCGTGGCGTTAAGAAAAGCTGAGGCGTGGCATTGTAAGTGTTCCCGTTTTTTTAATAATTTGTTTCTATTTTGATTCAAATTTTGAGAAAATTACCCCTCCCGCCTAAACGGGGGAAAATAGACCCTCCCTCCAGTACTATTTTTTTCTCGTCTAAATCTAATCGATACCCTGAGATTTTTTTTCGCGGTGGGTAAAATAAAAATCTGAACAAATTAGGAAAAATTTGTTATTTTTTGTAAAACCATTTGATGCCTATCTATCTCAGAATTTCAAAAAAATAACAATATAAGGACCACCCTAATGTACATGTAATAATAGATGACTTTAAGAAACATTTTTTTTTTTAATGCAGAAAATTTTTGACTCACATTATAATTTTTTTTTAGTGCAAGACATTTGCAAATGCTATTGCTATTTTTTTTTAATGCAACAAATATTTAGGAAAAGGATTTTATTTATTTTTGGAAACGATATATTTTTTTTTTTTGAATTTGAATTTCATTAGGATACCATTTTTGTTCACAGTTTTTATGTTAATAAAATATTTGTGATGTGCCAGTTTTTCGCAGTTTTATAAATAATTGCTTTTGTATACATCAAAACATTCTTAGTCTCAGAAAATTTTTTTCAAATTTCCTAACTCACATTGAGTCACTTAACAAATTGCCAGCTATAATTATTTTAACAGAGATTTGGGTTTATGAGTGTGAAATGAGCGTTTATAATATATACATGGATATGCGCTATTTAGTTGTTGTAATGAATCTTATTAGTCAGGTGGTGTTGCAGCTTACATCGATGAGAATTTTGTTCACCAATTCTCCAAAAATTGATATAAAGGGTGATTTTTTAAGAGGTTTAGAACTTTAAAAAAAAAAAAACACAAAAAATTCGAAAAAATGAATGAAATATTTATTTGAATCGATAGTTTGAACCTTGCAATTTAATGTTTAAAGATAATTTCATGCAAATGTTGACCGCGGCTGCGTCTCAGGTAGCCCATCCGCTGAGTCCAATTTTGGCATACTCTTTCACACATATCGGCCGGTATCTCACGAATGAATGCATGGATGTTGGCTTCCAGTGCGTCAATCGAAGCGGGCTTGTCCCTATAGACATTAGCCTTGACATACCTCCACAAAAAATAATCTAATGGTGTCAAATCGCACGATCTAGGCGGCCAATTGACCGGCCCGAAACGTGAAATTAACTGTTCACCAAACTCGCCTCGCAATTGCGCCATTGTTTCGCGTGCTGTGTGGCATGTGGCACCGTCTTGTTGAAACCACATATCATGCAAGTCAAGAACTTCCATTTCGGGCAAAAAAAGTTTGTTATCATCGCTCGGTAGCGTTCACCATTGACAGTAACGCTGCGATTCGCATCATCTTTGAAGAAATATGGCCCAATAATGCAGCCGGCCCATAAACCGCACCAAACAGTGGCTTTTTCGGGATGCATTGGTAGCTGTTGCAATGCTTCTGGCTGATCTTCACTCCAAATGCGGCAATTATGCTTATTTACGTACCCATTCAACCAAAAATGAGCCTCATCGCTGAACACAATTTCCAACATTTTGAACATTTCGAACCGAGCACGAATTTTGATAGTAAAATTCAATAATTTGCAAGCGTTGTTCATTTGTAAGACGATCCATGGTTAAATTGCAAACAAACTGAAGCTGTTTGACAGTGACACAAGGTACTAAACACACGTCAGCTGTCAAAACCAGTGTTGCCAAAACCAAACCAGCTTAAAAATCACCCGTTATGTAGCGCGGATGTTGTTAAGTTGTCGTTTTGTTATCACAACGAAAACTACACAATGTTGTGTTTATATAGATTGCACACGTTTAGCAAAAGTTTGTTCATAGAGGAATTAAGTAAAATTCTTTGTATAAACAGAACTTGTAGGTAATTTAATTTTAATTACTAATATCAATATTGATACCTTAAACGTATCCGACAAATACACTGATAATTATCAATTTCTTATGGCTTCAAATGGTCGAATGACCCAACCCGCGTACCAGAATCTTCAAGTACTCTGATTGACCACATTTTTACCCGCTTTAAAGTCAGCAATAAAATAATAAATCGGTGCATTATACCACCGATTACATATTATGACAGTATCTTTTGAAACATGAATTTTGGGATCAAGTTTATTCGGAAAAGGACCCATCTATTTCGTTTGCTATACTAATTACTATTTTGCAAAAAAACATATAGAGCCATATTCTTCTATATCAATAAAAAATTCTAGTAAAAATAAATTTCCAAAGCCTTGGATGAATAAAAATCTCCTTAAAAAGATTTAAAAAAAAAAGAGAAAAATAAGTATACAGCTAAAATAAATCCAAATAATGAAAAAATAAAAAAGTATTACCACACACTTTGTAAAGCTGCCAAAAGTATTATTCTAACTTATTTGAAAAATCAAAGGGCAATATAAAAGAATAATGGAAAGCAATTGACAGTATTTTAGGAAAAACAAGGAAACCAAACTTAATAGAAACTATTGTTGTAAATAATATTCCTCTAAAAGATTTTAAATGTATTTCAAACAAATTTAATGAATATTTTACATCCATTGATTTAGGTGATTGTAATTGTTATAATCAACATTGTCTGGTTGCCGAATTCTTACAACCAAATAGCTTTATCCTATAAGCTCTTTTGAAACATATAAAACCATTTTATCGTAAGATAATAAAAACTCTTGCACTTCAGATGGAATAACTAGTAATCTACTTAAAAAAATTGCGGTTTATGTTTCAGATATTTTAAGTGTTGAGCAGGGTTTTCCTGAACTATTTCAATATGCTGAGGTTATTCCTCTCTTTAAAAAAGGAGACAAGAAAAATATAATAACTTTTTTTCTAAATAAAAACAGATTTTTTTGTGAAAATCTATTTGGTTTTCGTTCAGGCAAATCAACCGAAGATGCAATTCTTAGGCTATGCAGTCAGCTTCATGGCAACTTAAATAATAGTAAATCTACAATGGCTCTTTTCATAGATATGACAAAAGCATTTGATATGGTTGACGATGACTTACTATTAGGTAAGTTGTAGAATGCCGGATTTAGGGGAATCATTTTTCAATAATTGAAATCTTAATTAAAAGGAAGAGTTGAAAAGGTTATTATTAACGGAACACATAGTAAAGCTCGTTTTTTAAAAATCGAGTACCACAGGAATCTGTTCTCGGCCCTCTGTTATTCCTTGTATATATTAACTCAATTTTTAAACTTCGATTAAATGGCCTTTCGACGGCATTTGCAGATGATATATAACTAACCTACCAGTCGAATTCGGATCTTAATTGTGTTTTGCTAATTGAAGAAGAGCTAGAATTTATAAGAATTTGATTTTCAAACCATAAGTTAATATTAAGTGAAAAAACTAAATTCATGGCTTTTTAAACATTTGGCTATCGAGTTTGTAATTACAATTTGTTTTTTCATGCTTCAAATTGTAGGCAATTGAGCTTTCCAATTCATGATTGCGGTAAACCGAATTTTCAACATAAATATTCTTGTTCTGATTCTTGTTTGAAAATTGATTCAATGAATAATTTAAATATCTATACGTTACAATTGATTCTAATCTTAATTGGAAAGACCATGGGATCAACATAAAAAATCATTTGATGCTCATAACGCGAAAAAAGTATCTTTTAAAACCTTTCTGTTCTCAAAAGGTTCTAACTTCAATATATTATGGTCTTGCGCACTCTAAACTACAATACGAATTATCTAGCTAAGGTGATTCCTATGCAAATATTTTAAGACCTTTATTGATTGCTCAAAAACATCTAATTTGATTTATTTGCAACAAAAATCGTTAAACTGCAAGTTGGCCTTTAAACAAGGAATTGCGAATTCTACCTATGAGGCATCTTTATATTATAAGGATTTTTCAAGCAAAGCGGCAATATTCCTAGCAGAATCTCGCAGTTATATAATCCTAGAATTAACAACATGCACCTTGTCAAGGAACCCACAGCCCACAAAATTCATTTCTCTAACTTTTATACTGCCTCAGCACCAAACTCATTTAATAAATTACCTCTGCCTATCAGAACAATTCAAAACTTAAACTCTTTCTTAAAAAGAATAAAAGACTGGCTTTTCACAATTGACTTAAATTCTATTGATAACTATTTTTGAATTTTGTATCATAATTTTATAATCATAAAATTTTTTTTCATTTTTCTGTTATTTTTTCTCAATTGTTTGATGAATAATCATCTACCTTTTACTCTTTTGTATAAATCATTAAAATTATCGTTGTAATATTTACTTTTTGCTTAACTTAATAAATTTTTGTTTATTATTTATATTGCTGATTGTCATCCCACAACAGTTTTTTTTAATTTTTGTAAATTCAACTCACTAATGTATCATTCAACACTAACTTACAAGTTAAAGAATGATAACTATTATTTATTCCTGTTTACACTTGCGATTGTACTAGTCTTAAGTTGAAATGAAAAAAAATTAATGAATAAAATTTTTCTTAATCTTAATCTAATAATCCCTCCATTTCCCCAGACCTCCAAAGAGCTCTTTCTTTGCCAATCTACAAAGCATTCTAAAATTCTTTTTGCACCTTTTTCTTGCATGAAAATGGTTTTCCAGCGTTACCAAATACGTTACTTTTAAATTTTTTGATTTGTTTATTTATTTGTATATCATTTTATTCAAAATATTACGTTATTAAAAATGTTAACCTCACTTTGTTAAATTTTTAATCATCACCTATTTTTTATTCTGATGCCCAGGAAGTTTTCCGTTGTTTTCATTAATTATTTTATATCAGCATTAAAGCTACACAACTTACGTGCATTACTTTATTTTTGTATCTATTTCTTCTTAAAATTGTCCAAAATTGTATAACATTGGAATTTATTTTAATTAAATTATCATAAAGAATAAAATTTTTGCTAAGAAAATTTCCAAACTAGAATTAAAATTTGGCAAAATAAATTTGACAGTCATTATTGCTAATTCAAGTCATTTCTTAATTGATATTTACATTTTAATGAAAGACTGGTTTTAATAACGACTTTACAAACACAAATTTTTGAATTTTAAATGTATTTTGTTTATAATTCAAAAATAAATTATCAAATTAAAAAAAAAAACAAACTAGTTTGAAGTTATAAATATCTACAATACTTCTAGAGACTTAAAAATTGATGACTCAACTTTATTCCAGCTGCTTTACTTACATAAAAAGTATACCAACCTTCTATAATTTTCGATATGTACCTAATCAAGTTGGTCACACTAACTTCATTCACAATTTTCCCTCCATTGTTTAACATGATTTTTAAATTAAATTTTCTGTATGTTCACTTACATACGATCATTACGATCAACATCATCATATTAGATTTTCCCCTCTTTTTTTTCTTTCAATCTAACCCCAAGGTAGATTCGATTGAGATTTCTTTATCAGCTGTTTAATTTTAGTACCATTTTCATTCTCAGTTGTTGTATGCAAACATCCACACATATAAATATTTGTTTTTGTTTAATGACATTTCAATATTCGATTTCCATTGATCGTTGATCGTACGGTCTAAGAAAACGAGCATTCATCAAAAAAAAATTATTTTATAGAAAATAAAAAAAAACTGCTGTCACTGTCTCAGTGCGGTATTGCTGGTTGCTGTTAAAAATTTTAGTAGACACTGACTGACTGACGCTAGTCTGATCAGAATTAAACACAAATACAAAATTTAGTTGCGATCGTACTTTTGCTCCGTGAGCATCCGAGCGCGGATACATTTCTGTAGATATTTTTTCGAAACTTTCATACAGAACGCAATTCTATAAGAATTGTCAAAACCCGCTGGAGTGTTCGCTGCTTTGTTCAAAAAAAAAAAAACAAAGAACGACTTTTATCGTTTAGAAAAAATAATAGAAAACAGAATTTGCATGATTAAAAAATAGATAAACACAAAAAAATTGCAAAGTGGTTTTCGGGAATTTTCTCTGTTTTCATTCGCATTTCAAGTTTTTTTTTTTATTTTCATTTTCCTCCCAGTGTGTGTGAATTTTTCTATTAGATACATTCTGTTCTAATTGGGAAGAAAAAATAAATTAAACGATCGTCGTTAAAAAGATAGAAAGAGAGATACATGCAAGATCGTAAAAAAAAATTTTTCTCCTCCAACTATGATCTGACATCTCGGATGTTCTGATTCTGATTCAAAATATTATTTTTTTTTTTTGTTGTTTTATGTGATTTCTTCTAAAGAATTTTTGTTACTGTTGTTGTTAATAATTGTTACAACTTTTATAAATTAAAGAAAATAAAAATAATCATTCAAAATGGTGCAAAACGACAATGCAACTAATCTTCTATTAAACGATAATAGGAATTCCGGTGCTGTGGTTAAGGCGCAAATTGTTCCAGCTCAACCGAAAACACTGCAGCATCTGCCCAAACGTCCTGCTGTTGATCTGGGATTCCATAATGTGTCATATGCCGTGAAGGAAGGAGGATCCAACAGTAAGTCATTATAATTTTTTTTCTTTAATCGTTCAATAAATTAAATATTCGATTTTTCTTCAGATTTTTTTTTCGATCTTTTGTTGTCAAAATGAAAATTAAGGCTAATTGTTTCGTTGTACTTACTACGAGTGCGTGTCAGTGACAGTTTGACATTATTGAGAAATATATTTTTTTTTTTTGGTTTTTGATAAGACAGCGATTTCGTTCTTTTTTTGCAACAAAAAAAAAGTAGAATGAGGACTGAATAATAAAAAAAAAAACAATTAAAATAATCAACATCAGGAACACTCAGCAAAACAAAAGTCGCATTCGTTGCGGTTTTATTGTGTGGTATTGAGTAGGCAACCGGTATTACCAGGTTATTATTAATTTGCATGCGGCAAATCGATTGTTTCGAAAGATCATTTGATAAACAGAAAAAAATTTCCAAAGGATGGAAGAATTTTATTTTATTTTTTATTTTTCTAGAAAAACTGGTTAAGCCACTCAATCAGAAAAAAATAATGGTCGATATATATAGCCACAAAAAAAATACTAATCAGAATATTTTTTTTTTTTTAACTGGAATGAATTTAATGGTCGTAGACCTTTGAATCTAGCTTTAAAGGGTCTTTGAAAATGAGTACAAAACTATTTCATAATACTTTATTCGAAAAATATTAAAACAATTATTTCAAGCACCATTGTTGATTGTTTTATGGATGTTAATTTTTGATTCTTTTTGACAAAATAAAAGAATTTAAACTTTTCCTTTCTTTTTTTGTTTATTTCAAAATAATTCAACTCTCTTATGAATTCAAAAGGATTAAAGCCTAAAAATGAAAAATGAAAAAATAAAAATGAAGCCTAAAGCGATAAAAATGTAAACACAACAGATGGCATAAACTCTATTAATAATAATTAATTTAATCACATCTAAAATTTTGGATTTTTAAGAAAATAAAACAAAATAAAAACAAAGACATTAACATGATTTGAATATTATCAGAGATAATTTCAGTGATTCCAACGACCCGGAAGAGCTGTTTTTTTTTTTTTTTTGTTTTTTGTAAACAACAGGTTTTGAATGAGATAATGAAACAGAATGCTGCTCCAGTTCAAATAAATAAATTATAAATGTAGCCAGAGAAGAGGTTGCGAACTTGTAGAAAAGTCATTTTTATGTTATAAAAAAAAAAATAGCAAAATGAGATCATTTAAAAGAAAAAGATTAAAATCAAAAAGGAAGTTTTTATTTTGATGCGATTTTGGCTTTATTTTGTTCAACGAAGGTAAGCACGTTGGATTAAAAAAAAAATATCTCATGGCAAGATTCGCAAAGTGTCAATATATGATTTAAAAGAATTAAAAAAAAAAAAAAACAAAACAAAAATCAACAATCAACAACAAACAATAAACATTGGACATAAAAAGAAGAAGTTGAACTGAAAAATATATCGAATCTTAGACGGTGCGTCATCGTATCGTAAAAAAATACAAAATGGAAATTTTACCAACAGAAAACAAGTTTTTTTTTTCTTCAAAATTACTCTCTAGGTATTAGGGAAAGTAAGAAAGAGTTTTGAATAAAATTCAAAATTACCATAATTAGAATGTTAAAGAAGAGAATAAAGTGATTTGCGTCACACGATCTGTACTTCAGTCTCGACATCTGCATTCAGGCTTCCATTTCACATCGAGCTTAAGTCTTTGTAAGGGATGATCTTTTTGCTTCAAAACTTGAAAATATAATTTTCCTGTTATTCCTTTGCGGGTATTTTTATAAGATCATTTCGAACGTGTAGGTTTCTTCCAAACAGAAAATTACATTTTCAAATTTTTTTCGGAAATGGCTCAAATGATTTGAATTGAACTTGATGCATTTACTTTTATTATGTTCTAAGCTATCAAAACTGAAATAGAGTTTTGAATTTTTTTCTCTTGACTCTTGGCAGAACTTCTGGTGAAAGATCCTCGCATTCCTTACGGATATTCCCTCTAAGGTCTTAAATATGCCCAGGTTTGTTGACATAGACTCATGACTTCAAACAACTGTGAAGAGAATAGTCTGGAATGGTTAATTCAGGTGATCTTGCTCACTAGAATAAATTGCCAAGAGGAGATATTAGGCGATCTGGCAATGCAGCCATGAGAATTTCACTTGTAGCTCGTGAAGTATGTGCCGTTGATTCATCTTATTGGAAGAACACATGTTCTCTCCGAAAAAAACATTAAAACTAATACGTAATTCGAGGGTTTTTTCAAGCAATGCTGTGAAGATTATAAGCAAGACTATGGGCCTAACTCCACAATTGTTAGTATCTCTGTTTGCCTGAGTTGCAAAAGAATGTAATCTTTTTCGAATGCGATCTTTTGCGAATGCAATCTTTCGCGAAGGCAATCTTCTGCGAATGCAATCTTTTGCTAATGCAATCTTTTGCGAATGCAATCTTTTACGAATGCAATCTTTTGTGAATGCAGTCTTTTGCGACTGCAATCTTTTGCGAATGCAATCTTTTGCGAATGCAATCTTTTGCGAATGCAATCTTTTGCGAATGCAATCTTTTGCGAATGTAATCTTTAACTTATGTAAACATTTTTTTTTTTTAGAATGTGACTTCAAAAAATGCAGTCGCCATTCTTTTTTCGTCAAAAATATTGAAATCTTTTTTGTTTCCAAATCTCTTGTCACCATCAACTGATTGCAATCTTTTGAGACTTCATGCTTCTTCGCATTCTTTTTGCATTCTTTAGAATTCTTCTGCATTCTTTGAATTTTTTCATTCTTTTGAAGTCTTTTGAATTCGTTTGAATTCATTGCATTCTTATGCGTTTTGCCCTCAGTAAAAATTCAATGCAAAAGACTTTAAAACGAATTCAAAAACTTCAAAAAATACTAAAGACTTCAAAAGAATGCAAAAGAGTGCTTGAAGTCTCAAAAATTGCAATCAATTGATGGTGACAGAAGATTAGAAATAAAAAAAATTGCAATCTTTTTAATAAAAAAAATTGCCATTACATTTTTCAAAATCGTATTCTTAAAAAAAGAATGAAAAAAATCTTTATTTAATCTTTCATTTAAATCACTTTTCACTACAGATTACATTTGCAAAAGATTGCAATATTTTTTTTTTAACTCTTGTATACAGAGATACTAACGCCTGCAAAATTGGGCGGCCCATCGTCTTGCTTTTAATCTTTGCAAAATAGCTTGAAAAAACGCATGCATTGCTGCTCCTTTATTACTATCATATAAGTATTATTTTGCCAACACAAAAGTACACCTTTTACAGCAGTGCCATTTTTTGTCGAATTTACTTAACTTAACTAAACTAAAAATATGGTCTCACCAAATTTAAGTGAAAATTAATTTTGTATCGATATTTGAGGTCGAGATGGGGGCTACGTGTTTGTACCTAGTAAGCACAGGGTGTCCGCCGGGGAGGTATACTACTTTGTTTGTTTATAATTTTTGATTAAATGAAAGAGAATGGATCTTATATTGATAAATGTTTTATTTAATGTCGCAATTATGTTTGGAATACAATAACAGGTAAATGTCCGCCTCTGTTCGTCTCACAAATGCGAGCCCTTTTGAGCAAATTTTTTCACATATTTCACGCGGTACTTCATAAATTTCATCACGAATATTTTGTTTGAGCTGCTCAAGCGTGTCTGGTTTGTTTGCATAAACCTTACTTCTCAGATATCCCCACAAAAAGATGTCCGGAGCAGTCAAATCAGACTACCGTGGAGGCCAATCAACATCACCATTTCTTGAAATAATTTGTTGTGGAAAGAGGTCTCGCAGTACCTAATCTTGAAGAACGTTGTGGTCTATGCTTGGGCCTATCACCTACAAACCCTCTTTCTTCAAAATCATTCACTACACTATAAATAGTGCGTTGTGTTGGCACATTGTTTCTCCCGTAAATTTCTTATCGTCACAGTAATCGATGATTGATTTTGATAAATTGTTTTAACGATTAAAACACGTTGATTTATCGAATATTTTTACATAATAAATTTACCACAAGTCTACTTCACGACTGCCAAATATGAACTGTCAAGACTAATGTTTACCAAAATGGCGGCAAAACAAAGTAGTAGGTATACCTTCTCGGCGAACACCCTGCATAACTAAGTATAGCTTGTCCATTATTCTTGTTTTTTTTTTTTGTTTGTTTTTTGACAATCTTCCAAAGCCTCTTAAAATAAAACTGAATTTTTTTTTCATAATTTAATTTCTTTTTATAATTTAGGCAGTGACTTTTTGCATAAGCAACTTATGAATAATCAAGTGAATTTATTGGATCTTGTATTATTAATAAAGAATTAGAATTTTGATGATTAAATCTTTTGCTTAACATATGTCAGAAAGATTTTATGAGCCTGGCAATTATTTTTTCGCAAATATCTTGTTTAATGAAAACTGGTTAATTAATTTATAATTTTATTTATAATATGTGGGTATTTTCAATATAAAGCGTTATTCGTATAAGATGTACCAAAAAGCAGAAGCGAGTAAGTTGGGTAAAGATAAGAAAAAAATCGTATAAGAAGGGGGTCCATTTCCCACTGTTTAGGTAGGAGGGGCAATTTTCTAAAAAATGACTTAAAACTGAAGAAAAAACATATTTAAGAAAACGGTAAAAACATACAACGTCTTGCTAAACTTTTTGAAAAGCCAGAAGTCTCTTCTTTTTTTTATATATTTTAAATAAAGTGGTGTTAATGAATGGTTTTTGAAAAATTAATTTTCAAACTCGAATCGAAATTTTGAAAAAAAAAATATTTTTCTTTATTTCAAACTAATTCTTCAAAATTCAATGCTCTTAATAATTTTTTATAAAAAAACTGAAAACCTGATGCTGAAATATGTCTTTTTTTTAACTTTTTCCAATAAAACACTTTGTGATTGGTTTTTCCAAGTTTTTCTTATGGAAAGAATTTTTGGATCAGAACACAAAAAATGAGCTGCAAATTACGAAAAATGAATCCAAATTTACGTTGGCTTGGAATTTCATAATTTACGACTATTTGTTTGCAATTTGCAAAACTGAGCAAAATCGCAATTCGATTCAAATATTCAAATATTGCAAAATTAGTAAATTTGCAAACAAGATTTGTGATCACTACTTTTATTTCGTGATATTACCACTTGAAAGATCAGCTTGCTCTACCCTTCATTTTGCAGGTATATACGTATTTAATTTTATTAATTTGAAATAATTATTTTACGCTGACTCTACTTGAATTTGAACTCGAAATTCTCCAGTTGCGGAGCGAAGATGCAACCACTAGGCAAATTTGCATTAGAGATCGTTGATGTCACACATTAATGATTAGTTACTTTACTTTATTTCATCAAGGAGTAAATTGCGACAAGAAAGTCGTGATTTAGAATTTTTTTTTTTTTGTGATTTGCAACTATTCTCCAGAAGTTACAAATTGAGACAAAAGTGCTTGTGCTTGGTACTGTAATACTGCCCAGTACACTTTCAAGTCCAAGTCTATTTTAAGTACTTTGCAAATACAAGCCAATTTTGAGTACTTTAAGTACTATTGGCTTAGTAGTCGTTTAAGTACATGTAACTACTTGACTGGTACTTGTACTGACAGTTTAAAGGTCTGCATATTCATAACTACCTCTTGCGATTAATAGTAATATGTAATTTATTGATTTTTTTAAAGAAAAGTTGTGGTCAGTTTTTAAAAAAATAGATTATGAAAAATAGCTAAGAATAATTGTATGGCAAGTACCATTAATTTTAGTTATATTCAAAAAATAAAAAAATAAATGTAGGGAGGATGACCAAAAAATGCTTTAACACCAAGTTGAAACAAAATCAATTCAGCTGTTTAAGCTTAATGGGCAGACTGATAGATTGGAATGAGAGACCCACTATTTTTGTCTTTTCTATCATCGTAATAACAAGTTTGATCAAAATATCGAGTTTGATTTTTTTACGAATGGATATTTTGCCAAAAGTACCTAGGTTAATACTGACAGAAAAAAGAAGTACTGTTAAGTGTTTAATAACTTACATCATGCACCCATTACTTTATATCTTTGTAATGTGTAAAATGTGACTTTGATTGCGTTAAAAAAGGGACTAACGTATGCATATGAATTTAACCAATGTAAAGTTCGGAATAATGTCTTATAGCAAATACGTAATAATACTGAAAGGCTTGCGTAAGTATTATATTATAACACTCTCATCTTGATCAAAAAATAAAACTTTCAAACACATTACATTTTATTCATTCTGAAATACAGCTACTATCCCAACCAGCTATCAGCTATCTATCAATTTTAACAAGTAATTTGATTTAATAATAAAATAACAGAAATAATTTTCTTGTTTTTCTCAGTATAAACATTTTAAGGTGACCAATAACATATAAGACTGAGTGTTTTTTTTTTAATTGTTATCTGTTTGGTTGACGTCAACAATTATTTTTTTTTTCAAAATCAGATATTCTAAAAGCCACTTAATGATTAACTCCGAATGTGTTAGGAATATCAATACAAGAAGAAAAGTTTTCATCATAACAATAACAACTATAGACAATTTAAGGTTTATTTTTATATTAAATCGTATTTAATTTTTTAATTGTAAAATAACTACATATTTTATTTACATAAAATAAGAATGTAAGAATGTTTCATGTAAGTAAATTTTTGATGTTATTTGAAGGAAAGACTGTTTGATTAAAAAACTCGTACATCAATAGTTTTCTTAGTTTGATTGATGATTCAAAATTGTAGTGTAATCATTAAAATTCAATACGGACTTTGATTGAATTACTCATTGAAAAGAGATATTCTTTTTATTAGAGTTGGTGTAGAAACGAGTATAAAGACAAAACAATTTCAATGAATCATGAACTAAAACAATAAGATAAATAACGACATTAAAAATCTGCTAATTCTCTCAATAATGTTTGATATCTTATAAAGTGATTGCTTTGTGAAATTAATTGAGAATAGTATAGCAACCCATTCCGGTCTCATTAAAAAAACAAATCTTTCATAAAGCCGGCAATTTCATCAGAAATTTGATAATGAAAATTTGTGTGGGATTATTCATATGTTACCTCCTCCTTATTTTTAATCGCATAGTCTAGAAAACTTAAAACATTTAATGAAATGCAATAAATTTTAAATTCATAAATTTGACTGCATTCAGCTAATTTCTTTACAATGTTAGATAGGGATTAAAGCTTTTTTCTTATCTACCTACTCAAAGAACATTTTTTTTAATTATATATATCAATTATTTTATTTTGTGTTTTTTTAGTTTGTATTGGGTTTTCCCTAACTGAAATTTCACCAGAAAAAAAATTCGTCATTATATCAGATATTGGTATGTGCAAATAAAAATACCAATTTTTTTCGGGTTGTCTATCATTTTAATCAAATTTGATCAAAACTTCGAGCTTGCTTTCTTTATCAACAAAAAAGTTAAAATTCGTACATAAAATACCTAAGTTAAAACTTTTATTTTTTAAAACATTCGAACTTCCATTTCTCGAACTTCTTTAAGTCAAATTTCTCTGTAACTTAAAGTTTTCTTGAGAACGTAAACTTTTCCACCTTATTTTCGTGAGTTTTGCCATCCATAATTTGAACTTCTAAAACTAGAATTTTTCTATTTTTCGAAGTTTTCATATTGCCCGTGAAGTTGGCACTTAAATTTTGTTTAAAATCCAATAGTTGGATTAATTGTCGTAAATTTGTCGTAAAAGAAAAAAATTTGTCGCACTTGTTTTTATTTTTTTAAATTAACCCCTGGTAATGCTTACTTGACAGTCAAGTTAGCACTACCACCCCTAAAAATAGGGTAAAATAAACTCAAAAAAAAAACAAACTTTATGTGAACTTGTCGTAATTATATCATAAACAAAAATTCCCTGAATTTGACAAAAAGCCCCAAAATCGTTGTTTTTTTCTACTTTTCAAAAAACAGCACTACCACAAGAAAATTTTGTATTCTAAATGTTTTTTGGTATGGAATTTGTTGAGGCAATTGTCGTAATATGTCTTTAAATAAGTTGTGTCAAAAAATAATTTGTCGTGCCATTTTCTCTATAAAAAGTTCCTTGAATAAGACAAAAAGCCCCAAAATCGATTTTTTCAATAAAAATTACAAATTTACAACAAATTTACGACAGTTAATCCAATTATTGGATTGTAAAATTTTGAAGTGAAGTTAATTTTTTTTTTTGAAATTACTAAGTTTACTATGATTATTTTGGACGTTTTTTCGGCTGAAACACTCTTAACTATTTGTTCTAAATCGGGTAACCCACTTTTGTGCCTACTATGATAAATTTCGAAAGTTGTTTTCAGAAAGAGGGATGGCTAAGGTTAGAGTTTGTATGTTTTTGATTTGGACTTTGGTTTTGAACGAGTTAAAAAATTACTGTGATCAGAAGTGCCTAGTTTGTTTTAAATAACTAAGTTTAAAAAGAAGCAATTCACAAAGAAAGTTAAGAAGAAAAAAAAGATCTTCAATGAAGTTGCCAGTGGTGTTAATAAAAAACGGGACCATAAGATTTGGTTGACTTTCCATTCTAAAAAAAATCTAAAGCTTAATGAAACGAAAAACTCGAAATAAGAAAAGAACCTCTTCAATATGAAGAAAATAAAATGCAAGGCTGTCTGCAAATGGTTATCGGAAACCAGGAACGAAAACCTCCCAATTTACAACAATTGAAATAAGAGAAATTGATTTTCTGCAATTATACCCTTATTTTTTAAACTTAACAATAAAAAAACAGTAAAACTAAAAATTCCTTTAAATCGAAGTTTTTATAAATCGATTTTTTTTTTCATTTTCAGAATTCGATTTATAGAAGTTCCACTGTATTGACTTGAATTTGTTTCTTTTAATTATATTGATTAAGAAATTATGATTTTAGTTATAATAAACATTAAAAGAATAATTTTAAATCGCAGACTATTATTGTTATGAAGGAACTGACATCAACAAGTCATAAATAATAAACAAAATATAAGTTCATCTTCAAATTGCAACAGAATATGGCTTCCCACTCATAGTCTCGTCTCAGTTTATAAGTAATTTCCTGTTGAAAAGCCTACTTATCATATGTACTCGTTCTACTATTCTATTTCTGTGTCACACTTATATGATTTCTTTAAAATGACTTGACTTGCTATGTTGTGTTTTGACAAAAGATAATAATATCTGTTAATAAAAGAGATTTCATATTCAAGAAACATAAAACATTCAAGAAGCAGGCTTGCCAGATTAAGATATTTATCGCAAACATTGATATCTTTTTCCGAAATTGCCGACAGCAAATTCAGTATGACACCCCAATCATAATTGGGCTACTAATAGCCCAAATCTAATCTTGGACGATATTTTTTTCGTATTAAAAAATCATAAATAAAATACTTTTCTCCCCGTAAACCTAGTAGCTTTTCACAATTTGGCACCACTTTTTATTCACTAATAGTCCCCAATTACACGATGGATCTTTGCGTCAAACTCTTTTCATTGAATTTCCATTTAAATTTTTCTTTCTTTTTTGAGCTAAAAGTCTATTTTATTTTCTATTGTTTTTTTTAAATATAAATAAATTGTGATTAACTATTAACGTTATGAGAACATTTATTTATTGTTATTGGGCTACTATTTGGGCTACTTCTTCGGCTCCAATTTTGGGCTACAAAAATTTCTAAATTAGGTTATCGAATTTGTTCAAACATGGCAACCCTGTCAAGAAGTTTAAAAGAGGTTTGGTACTCGTATTTTAAGTGCTTTCTTTATATTGTAGAGTAGGTATGAATAAAGAAGATTTTTTTTCCGAAAACTACAACTGTGTAGAAAAAAATGTTAAAATAACAACAAGTACATTCAGTGTTGAAGTGCATGAAAGTTTTCTTAATTTTGTATTGTTAAGTTTTGCCACTTTAATTATAAAAGGTGTTTTTTTAGACATGTGGTTTTCAATCGGGCAATTCTTTTTTCGGAGTTGGTTTTTTTGACAGCTGTCACTTGATTTGTGCTTAGTTTGGTTTGCCATTTCATAATAAGTAAACTAACGTTTGCAACGTTTGCAAATTATGCAAATTTATTACCAAAATAATGGTTCGGGTCGCGATAACCAACGAAACAATCAATTTATTGACGGAAACTTTTAGTGAACGCATTACCTCGCGTCGTTGGCCTGTAGCGTGGCCTCAAAGATCGTACGATTTAACACCACTGGGCTATTTTTTGTGAGGTTATGTGTCGCTTGTCTACGCAGATAAGCCCGAGACGATTGACGCCTTGGAAGAGAATAATTGGGCCTCGGCTGGAACTTATTCGATCCAGCCGTGGCGGCCACTAGCTGAAATCATTTTGAAAACATAATGGCAATTCCTTATCTTCATAATAAAGCTGAATTCTTGGCCATAACATTAAATTATATGCGTTTTATTTCTTCTTGAAAAACCAAACGTCAAAAAAAACACCCTTTATAGTGTGGCAATAGATGAAATAAAAACTACTGAGCTCTCTGAAACTTGAAGTAGGTATATCCCATAATAACGTAAAGTATATCTTGAAAGAAAGATTATTTAGTTTCCTATTGCAAAGGCATTGCTACTAATTAGCACGCGATAAGTTGTTCTCAAAATATAGGTCTACACCTTCTCAACTTGGTGGCTTAAGTACAACACTTACAGCCGCAATATTTTTCCTCTGAAATGAATCAACTACCAAATCTTATCACAAAATTTTATAGGCATAGTTTTGAATTGTGAAACATGTTCTTCGTCCCTCATGTCGTGATGTGAACTAACCTATAGACCTTTAAACTTTTGAATTTGAAAAAATAAGGCTTTTATATCTCAGCAACTTAGGGTTAATAAACAGCTTTGACGTCTTTAAAGTGTTCATTCGCTAATTTAAATCCATTTATAATTATTTAGTTCTTTTATTATAGACACAACAACTATCCCTTCATGAGCTATGAGGCAGAAAGAATAAACTACGAACGTGCTATTCAAGCTGTAGTCTTCCTTTTGAGTCCCAAGAATTTCGAAACAAAGCTTAAAATGACGAACTTGACCTCAAGACTAATTTACCTGACCAAAATGGAGGAAATATTTAATTTTATGAAATTCACTTAGTTAAAACTAAACCAAATAAACACAAATACGTTGATGGTAAATGACACGTACAGTGGTGCAAAGCAATAACTAAAGAGGAATTTAGTCAACAATTGGTTGATTGATTTCATTTCATCTGAGTGAAGTAAATTCTTAAGGCTTAGGCTAGAACCACACTTGCTACTTATTGTCGTCGCAACTAAATAGTTTGACCGCAAACCAGTATGATTTATTGGTATCATGTGAGTCCATTTGCCTTTAGGCTAGGAACGCACTTGCGATTTTCTGTCGGGCGATCATTCAGTCGCAAAAAATAGAACACATGAGATTAAATGAGAATGAACGCTCATGATACCAAGAAATCATACTGGGTTGCGATCAAATTTTTAAGTCGCAATGATTGAAAATTCCAAATGCGGCCCTAGCCTTAAGCACATGTGATTTACTTTGTGCGACTGAATAATCATGACAAAGAATTTCAAGTGCGTTCCTAGCATTATACCGAACTTGTGATTTCGATCGCATAACTATTCAGTCACAAAAAATAGAACACAAAATTTTTAATTAGAATCAGCCCACATTCTACTAAGGAATTGTGATTATTAGGGCTCCGAACGCACCAGCGTCCCAAAAATTAGAACACATATTTTAAATGTAAGACTAAGACCACACTTGGGATTTTCTGCCATTGCAACTAAAAAAATTGATCACAACCCAGGATAATGGGTATCATGGGCGGTTATTCTGGTTAAATCTCATGTATTAAAATTTTGGCAACTGAAAGATCGCACGACAAAAAATTGCAAGTGCATTCCTAGCCTAAGCTGCGACTACTTTTCTGTGGCACTTTAATTCAGACAAAAAAAGAACACATGAATGAACGCACATGATAGCAAAAACTTGTCCTAAGCTGCGAATATTTTTTTAGTCGCTACGACAAAAAATTGCAAGAGCATTCCTTGCCTAAGCTACCATGACTTTTCTGTCGCACGATTATTCAGTTGGAAAAATAGAACACATGAATGAACGCACTTAATATGAAAAAATTCTACGAAGCTGCGACTATTTTTTTAGTTGCTACGGCAGAAAATCGAAAGTCGCAAGTGTGTTCCTAGCCTAAGAGTCGAAAATGTTTTCTTTTTTTTTCTAGAGATTCAACTGCCGAAAGTTAAAATGAATGAAAAACAATAACATATTTGTGTTCGCGCTTGCGATTTAAAATAGTGTGACTGTAAAATCGTAGTCGCAGCTAGGAAAAGTTTTGCAATCGTACGATTATTTAGCTGAAAGATATTAGACACATGATTTTTAATGTGAAAGAATGCATATGCGTTCTTAAAATCGCAGTGATTAAAAAATATTAAAACAGTTCTTTTTTTCGAGCGCTTTTTTCTGTTGAAAAATAAAATAAATCAAATGAATCTGCATGCCCTTGCGACACGTTTGCGGTCGTAAAATAGCTTGATAGATAAACGCAAGTTAGTGCATGAAAATAGTTATTTTTAATCGCAATGACAAAAATTCACAACGTCATTCCTAGGCTAATCGTTTACGTTATGAGTGCATACTCACATTTAAAACTTAATGTTGCGTATTTGCGTTTGTAGAATCATGTTGTAGTTTGCGCAAGTGAAGGTTGCGATCCTGATTTTATAATCGCACTGACTCAAAGTCGTAAGTGTGGTCTAAGCCTTAAACGTATTCGGCCATATTCATGGACATTAAATATATACAAGTTTATTATCTAAAAATTTACTAATTTAAACTCCGGTTTTATCTTAAAACACTTTAAAAATATCTATGAAAATGCCCCAATATGTTTAAGGTTAGGAACACACTTACAATGTTTTGTCACTGTTCACTGTGATTAAAAAAGTGATCGCAGCTTAGTAAGATTATTTGGTATCTTGTGCTGGGGGTTCATTCACAATTAAACTTGTGTGTTCCATCAAATATTTTTTCTTTTCACATTGCTTTTGTTGTTGTTTATTGACATTTGACAATAGAAATTGCCATCAACAATGAAATGTTCAACGCCATCCCAAAACTCCGCCTTAAATATTGCCAATGAAGTCTTAGTGTAAGAATATTTTCAAACAGACAAATTATTATAAGCTATTGCAAGAATTTTTCTTTTTATTCCAATTCTTCGATATAAATTGTTCCATAGTGTGTCCATTTGCTGAAAGTAAAATCTAAGTCAGACTTTTGTGTTGTGTTGCGTAGTGAATTATTTTGTCTTAATGGCAGGAGTCATGCGATGTTTCAGTTGCATAATAAATTAAAACAAATTAAGGTCTCACCGATGTTATGGTTTTGTTTTTCTTTTTTTTTTTTTTGTGTGTGGCTATTATTAGGGTTTTCTATGTGAATTGTAAAGTCATTCTCATTATGAATTTGTGGAGCTTGTTATGTGTTTTTTTTTTTGTGCAAACTCTCAAGTATAGGAAATAACAAAAAAAAATGGTTTAAGAAATATATAGAGCATGAAGAATTTTAAATTCTTATTTTTATTAATAAGTTTTTGGATTATAATTTTTGAAGAGGTAAGAAATGAAGCAAACAATTATTTTTTTAAATAATCGTTAGGTTCCATCAGTTATCTTTAAAAATTTGAATTACCGATTTGAAGTCGTTTAAAAATTAAAATCAGTGGTAATTTTGATGCCTAAGTAAGTATCTTGTCCAAGTTATTATTTCTGCCCAAAAAAATTTATTTTGGCCTAACCATTCACATAAAATTAATTACAGTATTTCAAGGATTGAACTATCTTACCAATGATCATTGAAATATTATTATTATTATTATTATTATTATTATTTCTTTATTTCAATAAATGTTTACAGTATTTTATAACAAAATAATTTATTGACATGGCAAGTTGCCGTCTGCCAGAAAATGACATTTTTTAACATAGTTTTACAAAAATAAATAAAAATAATTGGTAGATTAATATTTTACATGAATTAAAAAGTGGGTACATAAAAATTTAGACATATTTTGATTTGTTTTTACAATATTATGAATTTTATATTTTTAATTTTAATAGATAAATTACACAACAGTGAGGTACAAATGTATAAGCAAAGATTTAATAATAATTTAATTAAGAGGTTGAACACTGAACAGCCTTTATGCTGTAAATATTTCAAAAACTATTTCGATAATTTAATGCATGATCACAAAACATGTAGAGATTTGTCCATCCCACAGACCCATTCAATACATCAAGTAGTTGTTCTCTTGAGAGGACACTCTGTTCAAAGTATAGCCTTCGAATTTCTTGCAGTACTGGGCAAATGGCAATGAAATGGTAAACATCGTCGCGTTCATTTCTGTTACAAAAATTACAGATATTAGGCAGATCTGATCGATGTGGGACATAGTTAAGACTAAGAATTTCTACCCTTGCCCTAAAAATTGTAGATATGGCTTTCACAGAAAGTCCATATTTGAAATAATTTCTAGAATTTAGAGAATGATTTAAATTTCTATAAATCTCGCGAGTGTCCGATAATGATGCTCTATTTAAATGTTGGAGATACATCTTTTCATCAATATTCGCAATAATAATAGAAAGTTGTTCCTGCCAGTTATCTACGTTCGATTCCGTTAAATCTAGAGATAGGTTGTGAGACTGTGCAAGTTCATTCCACTCCTTGAAAGGCGATGCACATGTCCGCAAGAGGTTTTTCATGATGGATTTGTGAAGATTACATCCTGGTTTTCTCATAACTTTCACAAGAAATTCTGAGTGAGATTTTAAGTTTTTTACATAAATAGGTGTTATTCCTGACTCGACGTGAATTGCATAGGTGGGTGTTGCATTAGGAAGCCGAAATAAGCGTTTGAAAAAAAAAACGTTGAATCAACTCAAATTCTTCGAAATAGGTTTGACCAAAAGCTTGAACACCATAACACATACAGCTGTTAACAGTCGCTTGAAAAACTCGATATTTAGAACCTAAATCAATATTTTGTTTTGAGAAAAATGTGGGCAACATGACACTGAGAGCAATTTTCGCTTCTCTCCTTTTTTGCTGAACATGCTTAGTGAAGCTTGCGTTAGCAGACATCAACACTCCCAGATATTTGAATTCCTGTACTATTTCAATCGAATCATTGCCCAGAAACCACCTTTCCTCTCTTAGTCTTTTACACTTGCGAGCTTCAAACACCATGATCTTTGTTTTTTCAGAGTTTATTTTGAGATCCCAAGTTTTGCAGTACATCTGGAGCCTGTTTATTTGGAGTTGGAGAGAAAAAGGGTTATCTGCTAACATGACTAAGTCGTCTGCGTAAAGCAATACTTTTATGAGGATATCCGAAAAAGTGACTCCACCCGGTATATTCTCAGAAACATCATCAATGTAAAGCGCAAACAAGATTGGGCTTAAGATACATCCTTGAGGAACACCCGCAGTCGTTTCAAACCAATTTGAAGTCTGCGACCCATCATAAACTGTCGCATATGTTCGGCATAAAAAGTTTTCGTAAATGGACAGAAACTTTCTGGATATTCCAAGACAAGCCATCTTATAAATGAGAGCTTGGCGATTGACGGTATCAAAAGCAGCTTTCAAATCCACGAAGCAAGCATAAAGTTTTTTTTTCCTTTGCGTAAATTTGTTAGCTATACTGGTTAAGGCAAAAATATGGTCAATAGTTGAAAATCCTTCACGAAATCCCGCTTGAAACATGCTTAACCGATTGTTTGCCTCTACCCATGTAGTTAGTCTGTTATACAAGATTCTTGCAAATATTTTCCTAATGGAATTCAAAATTGAAATGCCTCTATAATTTTCAGGTAAATTAGCGTCACCTTTCTTGAAAATTGAAAATATAACAGCTTTATTAAAACTTGCTGGAACACAGGAGTTATCATACAAAGCGTTATAAAACGAAAGTAGATATCGTTTAAATTCTACAGAAGAGTTTTTTAAAAATTCAACAGGAATGCCATCAATACCCGGGGACTTATTGTTTTTCATTTGAAAAAGAGCGAGTTCTAGTTCTTGGAAAATTATTGGACAGTCAAGCTCGTCAACTATTGTGTTAGGCAAAGCATAATGAAATGACTGGACATCATCACTGCATGTCAGCAACGATCGAAAATAAGAAGCTAGAACTTCAGCTCCTAGTGGACTTGCAGATGGACGATTTCTTCCACCTAACTCCCGTACGTTACACCAAAAAGTCTTGGAGTCCTTACAACTTTCCAAATTTTTTGCTAAGTTCGATGTGTAGCATAGTTTTTTATACTCGCAGACTTGCTTGTATGTTTTGTTTGCTTCTAAATATAAAGACTTAAAATCGTCAGAATTGAATTTTCGGAATAAGTTAAGACATGCGAAAGATCTTTTACGGAGTCTAATGCATTCGGAATCAAACCATTTGCATAAGGGTTCCAAATGTTTACGTCCAATGTTTTGGGAAGCAGATGACCTTACAATTTCTGTTATCTTCTCCTCAATCTGGTCAATTGCAAGAAAGTTTGGATCTGGTAGAGAGCCAACGCACCGATTTAATCTTTCGCGGTATCTATCTCCCTGATGAACTATCCACTTCAATTTAGGAAGCTTTTTTAAGTTATCACGATGCAATTCTTGGCAAAAGATTGCAGAAGCAATGATTGGTAAGTGGGAGGTAAAGGTGGCTGCTAGCACTTCAAAGTTTTCAATAGCCTGAATCCATTCTCCAGTGACCGCACAGAGGTCGATTACTGAACTTCCCTGTCCACCTACAAAAGTCAGTTCACCACAAGCATCATTTGAAATATTCAAAGTCTTGAACTTTATTTTTCCATCAAAATAATAAATGTTTTTACTTTCTAAAAACCTCAAAATTCAAGAACGAAATTTCCAATGATGGGATTCCATGAAAGCTATGACTAACACCTAAATACATTTTGTAAACTAAGAAGAAAATTAGTTTAATAATTTTAAAATAAGTTGTGATAAAACATTCAGATATGGGTTTGGTATTTTATTTTAAATGATTTTTTAATAGTTTTAATAGATTTCTTAGCAATGCGAATGGCACTTTTTTAAGAATTTTAAATGCGTGAAAAAAAGTTCTTCTTTTTATTTGCCTGTAATTTTCTATATTAAAAAAAAAAATCAGAATGAATGCAGAATTGTCAGTCAAATTAAAAAATGACCGCACAGCACACAGACATTTTTTTTAAGACCACTTAAAACTGAATGAGAATAAAATTCAATTAGTAGATAGTGCATTGACCTAAAACATGATAAACATTTTGCGAGGTAAAGTTTGCTTATTGGAATAAGTCCGTTGACTTATGGTTTTCATCAATTGAATTAGAATCGAAATCGTATTTGACATACCGATGAATTCTTTACTCACCTTTGATTAATACATTTCCTTGTTCGAAGTCAGACTTTACTGTTTATTCCATACTTCTCAGTGAAGAGAGTTCCCTAGAAAGCATTGTCCGATGCCGACGTACAGTGGTCCGTTTGTTGAATTTCAACGACAAAAATCATTTACCAAGCCAATTCTTAATACAAATTAATGAAATTTGGCACAATAGATGATTTTTGAGGATGCTGAATTTAGTGGTACTGCTTTTTTTTCTACTTCAAACGAAGGCTTCAAAATTTAGGTCATATCATGGTCCTAAATTTTAAGTAAAGAATTGCTTAAGTCAGGAACTGAGTCAAGTTAATGTTTGAAATGACCTTAAATATGTGCCTGTACAAAATTTAAAGAAGATGGTCCAAAATGATCGGGAAGGTTCCCATGAGATTCGAAACAATTTTAGTGCTAGTTTTTACTTTTTTTTTTTTTTTGTATTGAAAATTATTTTTACACCTAATTTGAAAGAAATTTTTAGGCTGAAAGTAGCGAATCAAATTTATGGTCAACTACTCAAAAAATAATCTAAAGTATTAGTTTTTTTGTAATTATTTCGTAGCATTACTTAAATCTGACATTAGGTTTACAATTCCAATAGTTGACAGTTGGAAAACCGTAAAATTACCATTATTTTTGTATGGTAGTTGAACGGTTCTTCCCATTGTCAACTATAAAAATTGTTAACCTGATGTCAGATTTAAATAATGCAACGAAATAATTCCAACATTATTAAAACTATTACATAAGCTTTTTTCTTTTTAAGTTTTTGAGTAGTTGACCTAAAATTTAACTCGCTACTTCCAGCCATCAGATTTGTCAAATTTCTTTCAGATTCGATCACATAAGATCTTAAAATAATTTTCAATACCTAGAAACAAATTTTCAAAATTAGGACTAAAATAAGTTATTTTCTCTTCGGAGCATTTCTGAACATTTTGGACCGTCTTCATTAAATTTTGTACAAATCAGCATTGAAAACGTTTTTATATGAAAGTATACAATCAGGCAGCTATTTTAGGACATTTCAAGCATAAAATTGACTGAGTTCCTCACTTAAGGAATACTTTATTTATTTTGAAATTTAGGACTATATTCTGACTTTAATTGTGAAAACCTTGCTTGAATAAGAAAAAAGTAGGCAAAACCACTGAATTCAGCATTCGTAAATCAGTAAGTGTACCAAATTTCATTAATTTGTATTAAGAATTGGCGTAGGAAATGATTTTTGTCGCAGCGTGTGCATTAAATCCAAAACGTATTTATCTACTGAATGAGGAGATATTGGAAGCTTTATAAACCTAAAAAAATTCAAAGTGAACATTTTAAGTAAAATATAAAGATTTGGTTGAAAATAATAACTTGTTTTTTAATTGTGCCAATGAGCCTTTTTTTTATTTCATTATGATAATTTTTTTTAATGAAATTTTTAAGATTTTCGAGAAGCTATTTTTGACTCAATTTTTTGATTTTGAGTTTAACTTTAAAAAAGCCTTTAAAGGGTTGTTTTTCAGTTCAGGCTGATTCTGAAAAAAATGAAAAATATAAGAAAACTTATTTATTATTATTATTTTGTCACAACTAATTTACGTCTTAGTAACTAAAGTTATTTTGGCAATAATACATTTGGAAAAAGAACATAGAAAACATAGAATAAAAAATCGAAATTATAAAAACGACTATTAAACTATGAATTATTTAGCCACAAACCATTAGATTTAAGAGAAGTTTACCCCTTTCGAAAGATGGTGCTGTGCTTGATGTCAAGTTGACAAAGAACTCAAGAAAAGTAAAAAACGCTTCCCGACAAATTTTAAATTCTCACAACTAATTAAAGACCATTAACGAAGGATAATAAATCTTTTACCCGTTCGGTTTAAGCAATTTAAAAACATCTTCAAGTGATGCTTAACAAAGGACCCAAAAATAACGTTGCACGTTTAAATTCAGTTTTTTACAACTAATCAAAGACTAACTGACGGGAACGCAAATTATTAAGCCATAAAACATTTATAATAAGAAGTTCTTACCGACTTTTGAGCTATGTAAATGTTATAGAACACATTGAACAAAAAATTGGAAATTTACACGACTAATTAACAACTAATAAACGGCAAATTATCCACCAACCCATTTTTACATTCGTCAAAGTTGCTCTGCGATCTTTGCACTCATAGAAATAGAACGACAAATTCGAAATAGTCACAACTTATTATTGATAAACTATGCACCTATCAATTTTTCGATTCATGCGAGTTGCTTTTCTAACTTAATATGAAGATACCAAAAACACCCAAAAAAACATAGAAAACATTGCACGATCAGATTGAATTTTTCACAACAAATTAACAATTAATTAAGGACAATTTTTTAAGTCATAAACCATAAGGTATAAGGAGTTTTTACGGATTTTCGACAGAGTGCTTTGCTAACTTGATGTCATGCCAAAAAGCACCAAAAAACATAGAAAACATTCAATGACAAATTTGAAATTGTGATAACTAATTAACGGAAAACTACACTCTCGGTTAAATGGCTCAGTCCATGTGATCACTCTTAAACATGCAACTAGTGAATGCATTCAAGCAAATTAAAAGGTGTTCAAATTACTTTAGGGCTTATAGTCCCACACCCCCAGTCAATAATAGATTGTCTTTAACAATTATTGATAGCACTTATTTTCAAACTTCAATCACTTTTAAATCCTTATTGTAATGTACACGCATATACCGCGTATGACATTGACACATACTAAACAAACAAACCGCCTTTAACAACCCTCAGAGTAATTAAAAGAAAATCGTTTCGTTTCACTGTCAAACCTGAATGAATTTGTTTTCTATATTAAAGTGTACATTTTCCACCGGCCTGCCGACCACGAGGGCATACAAGGGAATCGGAAAGGGGCTTTTAAGTTTTCCAAATGACCAAACTCAAAGGAGAAAATAATTACGTTATGTGACTTTTATCTACAATGGTGAATCGACTTAAAAAAAAAAAGTTTTGCAATTAAATTCTAGAATGAAGTTCAATGTTAAATCCATTAATTGAAAAAAGCTGTGATTTTCTTGCATGTTTTACATTTCCGTGTGCAATATTTAAATTTAATTTAATTTTAGTTAAATCTTTTCTGAATATTGTTTTTGCAATCAGTTAAAGTTAAAAAAAAAAATCTACATAAGTTTAGTACACGTGTTTTAAATATATAGAAATTAAAAAAAAAAACAAATGTTAGTTTTTTTTTTTCTTTAAACGAGAGTAATTAAAAGAAAATTAAAAAAAATTATAATCTCATTGTAAGAATCCAGTTTGTGGGAATAATTACAAAATAAAAAAACTTCCGCAACGTCAAAAAAATAACTATAATTGTTTAATTTTTTTTGTTTCACTTTGGCAAGCAAAATTATTGTAGTTTCAGAAAAGATGATTGTTCTATGATTATTCATAAGTGGTTGATGCGTAATGTGAAGTAGAATATTTTGTTTAAGATCTAATACAACATGGTTGTCAAACCTGTCCACTAGAGTAATTAATATGCTGAATGTTATTTGTTGAAGATCATGAAAGGAATCTTAAAACATAAACATTTTTTGATTAATGGGTTGTTTTGCAATCATGAAAACTTGTTAAAAGATTTTACAGCTCTTAACAATAATTCTTTAAAAAAAAAACTCTATCAACTGGTTTCGTTGAGCTTATTATAAATTTTATTTCTAGTTTTTGTCTCAAAATCCAAAATGAATTTGATCAAATTAATTGTTTAAGAACTTTTACGTAGTGCTAGATGATATTGAGTGTCATTTATTTTAAGGTTTTCATGAAATATTTGACATATGTACGTAAGCTACCGAATCCTGAAGCCTTCATACAATATCACCCGAACTGTAATTGATACATTTTCATTATCAAATCAAATCAAATTGAAATTAAATTTCAATGTCTTTTAAAGCTACGTTTTCATTTGACCAAATGAAGTAGTTTCGTTGAAAAATTCCAAGTTCGATAAGAAATCATCTAATTTCCCATACAAATTCACAATTTGAAATGGCATAATTTCAACAACGTTTGCACAAAATTTGATTGGAAGTTAAGTCAAAAACCTATTGAACACACCAAATTGGCCACAGTTTGAAGAGCTCTGAAAAGATTTTGTATGAAAATGTCATAGCTCAATGGAAGTCGAAAGAAAAAACAACAAAAAAAAGCAATTATCAGTCAGTTGAAATTCAAAAATGAAATGAGCTGTCAAACGAAAGTACCAAAATACAAATGAAACCACTTTTTCTGTGATTTGCAAAAAAACCCTTATTTCAGCTGTAATAAAAACGTAGGATTGCTTTTATAAAAAAAAAATTAATTAACAGTTTGATGATCAATCAACTGATATATTAGTCCGGTCAGAAACTTAATCCCGTGTGCTTTGTGGTGATGGACCTTTTTATTATAATTGAAATTCATTATAGACATTCCAAAGATAAAATTTAGCTTGGAAGTCATTTTTGTAATCCTGTTGTTTGGGCGCCATTTTTTAAAAATGGTAGGGAGCAGCTATAGATCTTCTCTATACTATGATACAACATACAGCGAATGCGATCCTTGATTCAAAGCATGCTGTTTATTTGAAGCAGAAATCGTAGTATTTATCTAAGCAGCACAGTTTAGACGGTTTTCATTCAGTTGCTTATAACTTTGATGGCACGGGTAATTGGATTATTTCATCATACATATCCGAACATTTTTGTGTCGGAAAATTAAAATATACAAAAATATTCGATGTTCTACCATTTGACATAAAAAAAAGTTTGTTCTTAAAAGTGGCAGCATTGACATTTTACCAAAAAATTAGTCTACTCAAGACGTATCTTTTAAGATATAACCGTTATTTTCCCAATAAGCGTTAGACATCTGGAGGCGTTTACGCAACATTTGTTCATGATTGAAATATTAAAAATTAATGACTTCCACCCCAACTTTTTGACATCAAGAAAAAAAATATTAACGAAAAGTGGAAACACTGACATATTTCCCGAAGGTCCATAAGCCCCACACCTACATATGTACTCATCTCTTAAGATATAAAGCCTTATTTCAACCATGAAAACATTACAAGTTTTTTTTTTTTAATTTAAATAAAATCTATCCCAGATTGGGCGCCATTTTTATTTTTGAAAATGGCATCCAAGCGAAAGGATTACAATTATGACTTTGAAGCTTAATTTTATCTAAATTACAAATTTAAAAATAAGGCCCCTCCCCACAAAAAGGTAAATAGCACAGGAACTTTGGTTTCCTGAACGAACTATAGATTGGGCGCCATTTTTTGAATCTAAATTTCATCCTTATTCTGTCAAAAATGATTTCCAATCATAAAAAAAGGTCAGTGACAAAAAGCGGGGAGAGGTTTCTGTTTCCTCACCGGACTAGATGTATAAAATTTCACAGCCTAGTTTACTTTTTTTCAACAAAAAACAAATGTCCAAGCAGGTGATTGATCTTAATACAAAAACGATATGAATCGAAATTTACACAAATGCTATAACTATTTCTTAGAAATTTGATCAGTTAGATCATCATAGTCTTTTCATAGCAATCAATAAATTTATAAATCTAAATGTAACAAATGTAAATGGAAACATTTTTTAAACACCTCAGCACCTTAACAAATTTGTCTGTATTTACTTTTGCATTTTTGCAAAAATAAACAAAAAAAAATGCGAACATAAAGTATAGGTACCTACTATATTTTTAGAGTCGTGAGGGTAATAACCTTTAAATTGGTTCACACCGGCAAAAAATAAATTTGTGTTGAAAAGTCGGTATATATTCAATAAACTGGAAATAATTATGAAAGAAAGTGAATTATTTATTTTGATAAATGCGTTTCACAATAATTTTTGTAGGTCGTCAATGCAATGATGCACAAAGTGCGATTGGTGTCAATTTAGTTTATTCTGTTATTCTTTTTGAGCTTTTGAATCGAAATAATTTTGAAAAGAATGGTATTAAGAGAAATGGCTCCCTTATGGTCGCGATGTATTGTCACCTGATAATTGCAAGAACTACATAGGTATCTAATTTTTCTGGATATGGATAAATATCTTGGTAACAGAAAATATTCTATATTTGATTATGGCGGTAAAAGTAAAAAAGTAGAGGAAATCGAAGAAAGTTAAAAGCTTCTGCCGAAATATTTTAAAAGAGGTACAAATTGAGTTTTACCTAATTTTAGCATTTAAGTGAAACTCGAAAGCCATAGACTTAAGTCAGAACTGACATTATGATCATAGCGAACACGAAATAAGTGGGTCCCGAAAATCTGCATGTTCGTCGGTAAAGCTGTGCGCCCATTGTGAATCGAGGTTAAGCCTAAAAGAGTGAACTTATTTGATTTTATTGAAGAGAAGAGATTTCTTTTTGTTTTAACTCACGATTTTTTTTTTTTGTTATTTGGCATACAAACGCATATTAAAATAAGAATTTAAAATTTTTGGAGTCATTTTTAGGTTATTTTCATATAATATGTTAAGAACTTAACAATTAGCTTTTTTTCAAAATTTTGCACCCAGGTACTCTAATAAAATAGAAATAATATTGCGTTTAAAAATGTTACTTTTCTTTTTGAAATAAAATCATAAGGAAAACATAAAATTTTAAGTACATACTTTTAGCCACCTATTGTGACCTGTAATTCGCCGAGTCGAACTTTCAAATGTTACTATGTGGTATTACCGTTTGCGATAAATGTGCAACGTTTGGAAAATTTAAGTCCATAAATGCATTATGAACTTATAACCCACCTAAATGGGCCAAAAGTCCAATGGGCCAAACTTTTATGCACTACTGGCGCATCGCTTATGGAATTTTAGACCACTTAGATGAGCCAAAAGTCCATAATGATATGAACTGACACAGTAAATATTATTCTCGGATATTATAGAATAAATTCTTCCCCAAATCCAATAGGGAGCCAAAAGTCTATTATGAACTTTTGGCTTATGGACTTTGAATCCTGCGCTATACTTGCAATGCCATAGTTTATCCGTTTTGTTAACCAGAAGTTCATTCTCAAATTCCCTTTATAAATAAAGTGGTTTTTGTAAATGGTTTTTAAGAAAATAATTTTTAAACTTTAAATAAAAAAATTCTTTTCAATTTAATTTCTCGCAAATTTTTAACTTATCATTTCTATATTTAAGTAAAAATTGATAAAAGCATTGAAAACTTAAATCAAAAATTATATTTAATAGTACTTAACGTAAAATAAAACAAAAAAAAGTTTAGAACAAGAATAAATTTTTTGTAATTTTAAATTTGAAAAATATTTCCTAAAAACCATTTTTTACAAAGGGAATTTTGAGAATGAATTTTTGACTTTCAAAAAAACTGTAGCATGACCATTGTTTTTTGATAATTTTGTTTTCTATTTCAAGTTATTTTTTGTTAATTGGCTCTGCCAACTAAACGAGAGGGATTGGACAACCCTCAATTTCTTGTATTAACCCAACATACCAAGCCTTTTGTTACACACCCTGTGTTTTTTGTAAAACAGCCTGGTGGCCAAAGTTAAATATCTGGGTGACCGAGAATTTGGTTATAGACTCCTAATACCTGCACCTGTTAACGAATTGAAAAAAATATTAAATTTTTTGTTTGTTTAGTTCAAAAACGGCCATTAATGAGTTATCAGTTATAACCTGTTTCAATTTAGTTGAAATCAACCATGGAACAACGAAGTATCAATAAATTGACATATTATTGGAACAACCTATTTTTAAAATACTTTTTTCAGTTTTGATTCTGTATTAGGTATTACCGGTGTCAATTTTATTGAAATCGCTAAAAGAACAACGAAATCCCGATGATGTCAGAACTTTTTTTTGAAACTGTATCCTTCGATACTTTCTCTTACGAAACTTTCTTCTTCCGAAATTTCGTTTTTCGAAACTTTGTCTTTCGAAACTTTATCTTTTCGAAACTTTGTCTTTTTTAAAATTTGGTTTTTCGAATCTTTATCCTTCGTAACTTTGCCTTTTAAAAACTCTGGCGGATTCCCAACAAAACCATGTTTCTTTAGCTTAGAATTACAAGCGTTTTAAAAAAATTTAAAAGTACAAGCGTTTAAAAATAAACCCTTTCTTAATTTTGCTCTACTGAAAAATGCAGTTAGGCCTGAAATTTTATTTTTCTTTGATTAAGATCTCTGTTAACTTTGCAATAAGAACATTTTTGGACACATACCTTTTTTAAGAAACAATATTCCTAATTGAAATAATAAAATATTTAAACAATTTTCATAACAAACTAATTATTTAAGAATATTCATTTGTATACATAAATGCATTATTATAACAGCAAAGTCATTAATCTACAGGGGCCACTATCAATGACATTTTTCTAAGCAAAAATAAACTAATATTTCAATTATCAAATGTTTTACTACACAATTATTATTCGCATGGTACCCTTCATTAAATTGAAATGGAACTCTATTAACCTTTCGGACATTAAAAATTTATTTATAATGCACACGTTTTATGACATTTCATGATACAGCCAGCCGGTAACAAATTCAAAATCAAATTCAAAACAAAAAAAACAAAAGTGCTGCTGGGTTATTAACCTTTTAAGCTTTAAGGCTTTTGTCTGGAAAAAAAAAATTGCGGCTAACCTATGGCTTGTTTAGTTTACCGACACCGTCATTCTTGTTTTTTTTTTTTTATAAATATATTGCATTCAAAAGTCCATGCCATACATTTGTACGAGAATGTATGTATACAACATACAAACTTGTGCTAAGCTCATATACAACATTCACCTTGAATGTTGTTGATAAATTTTCTGAAACCACAAAGACCAGTATTAATTATTGTTGTATGGCTTGGTTATAGGCAAATCTATGATTTTTTTTGCATTTATGAAGACACTTCCATGCTGAATTGAAAAACAAGAAAACAGGAAACAAAGACTCAATTATATGATTAATGCGGGCAAATTTAAACGGATTGTATATGATGTAAAATAGATAGTAGTTCATGGGCCTTAAGGCTTAAGGGCGCTCTGAAAATAGTTTTTTTCTTATAATCTATTACAATATTTCCCTCCCAGACACTAAATTATTTACTATTTGGAAGGTTTTTTGAATAACTGTTCGAAAATTACCAAAGATTTCCTCCTTAACGACTGTCGAGATGGAAATTTTATGATTCAAATTCAGGGAGTATAAATTTTAGTCAGGGACTTTAAAGTTGAATTTGGAAATAATAAAAATCGAACAGGCCTAATAGAAGATTTTGTGGTAAAAAATTTTCTGTACAAACATTTCATCCAACTTCCGTCCTCATGGTGGCAGGTGCTTCAAATAATAATCATTTAAAACACGGCCTTGTCGATCTAACAACTTTTATCACTTTTTTCAACTTATCAATTTTAACAGATTTTGAAAAGCGTAAAGCTGGACATTTTTGACCGAGCCACGCAATACATTTGCCTCGGTTGGCTTTGAAGATATACATATGTTAAAATTCATAACCTGAAAAAGTGATTGGTTAAAAGTTGTTGGTGCAATAGGGCCTAGGTCTTTTGTGCTGAAAGTTCTCACTTAAAAATTTGAATTACCTATGTATAAATTTTTTGGGTGAACTCAATATGCAGTCTATGTTGTAAGGACTAGGCCCCTTATCATCTAAATCCGACCTTGGATTGACTAAAGTATCATGTTCATCATCTCAACAGGTATTGATTACCTCACATACGGTATTATGATATCAAAAGCATCTTTGATGACGATGATATGGCGTCTTTCCGGCTTGTGGGCATAATAATAAACAACAAAAACTAAGAAAAAATGTGTTCCTGTCAGAGCAAAACTCATTCAAAATTAAATTAAAAAACAAATCAGATCTTCATTGCGTACTCTGCACACGAAAATCTAAAAATGTATGAAATTTATGAGCGTTAAGTTGAATGGATCGTCATAAGCTCGCATAAACCTTGAACAAAAAAAAAAAAAAAAAACTATTCCATCAAAGAGCTGTGTGAATGCGAATCACGGAAATTTATTTCAACGGTAGTTATTGTAAAATGACTACAAAAACGGAATATTAAATTTAATTTGAAAGTGTGGTGAATGTGCAATGGAAACCATTGCTCATTTTTGATCTTGATTTGTGACTTGTGCGGGGGGCCTAAGAGCTAAGAACCATTAAACATATTACACAATATTTGTTTGTTTACATTAAGCACTGCGTGAATAAGTCTTGTGGTATTTTGAACAAAAAAATCTTCAAATTCAAATTGAAGAAATTAATGAACTTCAATAACAAGTTGAAATGAGCTCAACGCCATAATGCTTTTCACTCAGATACGACAGTTGGACTCAGCTGACTACCGTATACCCTTCGAAATCAATGAGCTAACTAATTTTCTTAACTCTACACAAATCGGTCTTCTTAATAAATATTTCATGGCTTGCAGTTAATTCACCTCATCAGTCATCCATTTGCAAATGATGCGGAAATTGTCTGTCAACATTTCTATCTAACCAAATGGCTTAAAATTTACCTTCAGGGCTGTTTTTGGTGTTCTATTAGATTCTCATTATTATTTTGTTTCGATTTTGACTTTGCAATTTTATATGGAATATTTGCATAATTTGCCTATATGAGAAATTTCATTCCTGGTTTTCAATCTGGCAATACTTTTTTCGAATTTTGTCTTTTTGACAGCTGTCACTTAATTTATGCTCAGTTTGGTTTGCCATTTCATAATGAATAGACCCACTCCTGAACAACGTTTGCAAATCATGCAAATTTGTTATCAAAATAATGGTTTGGTTCGCGAGATGCGTCGTGAAACAAACAATTTATTGAAGGAAACTTTTGGTGAGCGTACTTCAGCACAATCTCGCGTCGTGGGTTATGTGAAGTCACTTGTCAATGCAGATAAACCCAAACCAAGACGGTTGACGCCTTGGAAGAAGTGACAGATGTCAAAAAGATCAACTCTGAAAAAGTATTGCCAGATAAAAAAAATTACTTTATTTGGAATCAGGAGGAAATGGAACGGTTTTGTATAAACTCGATGCCCTCTTACGATTACGCAAAAAAAGGCAAAGCAAACATATGCTTATAAGCTATCAAAACCCTGTTATTTTTTTTTAACTAAGTGGGTGCCTTTCAAGTACAATAACGACGATAATATCGTATAATTTTCGAAAATATACAGAAATGTTAGAAATTTTAGAGCATCGAACTGTCGAATTCTTACTCTAGAATTAACTTACGTTAAACTTTTAAACCATGAGAAAATTGTGAAAAACTTTAAAAAAAAAATTAAATAAATTTATACATAAAGTTGAAAATTTTGTTCAATTCCAAAAAAAATTTGTTTATAAAGGGTTTTTCAACAGGGACGCTACAAAAGTAGATCGACAGGGACAGCAAACAACGCCATATTTCTGGCAGTTCTTTTGACATTTCTCTTCAGTAAGGTTTGCCATTTCATGATGGAAAGATATACGAGCCAACAACGAGTCGAAATTATTAAAATTTACTACCGAAATTCGAAGTCAGTGACCTCAACGTTAAGAGCGCTACGTCCAATTTATGGTTGTCATAATCGACCTAGCAGATCAACAATTGAGAGTCTAGTGGAAAAATTTGAATCCACAGGCACAGTGGAAAATGTTCCTGTGCCAGTGAGACAAAGAAGTGCCCGGAGTGTCAAGAATATTGCTGCCGCTGAGGCTTCAGTTGCTGAAAGCCCAAATGTGTCTCAAGCGTTGGGCATCTCTGTGACGTCGTTGTGGCGTTTTGCGAAAAGATCTTGGCCTACATCCTTACAATAATAAATTGACGCAAGAACTGAAGCCGCTTCACCACCAGAAGCGTCGTATGTTCGTGAATTGGGCTGAGCGACAACTTGAAAATGATTCGGATTTTCATCGAAAAATCATCTTCAGCGATGAGGCTCATTTCTGGCTGAATGACTTCGTCAATAAAGAAAATATGCGGTATTGGTCAGGCAGCAATCCACACGTACTCCATGAGTCATCATTGCATCCCAAAAAAATTACGGTTTGATGTGGTTTATGAACCGGCGGCGTCATTAAGCCGTACTTCTTGCGTGATGATCAAGACAGGCACGGTACTGTGAGTGGGGATCGCTACCGTTCAATGATAACCGAATAGTTTTGGCCCCAATTGGATGATATGGACTTGTAGGACATGTGGTTACAACAGGATAGCGCGGTGCCACAAGCCACACAGCGAATGTCACAATCAATTTATTGGAAACCAAGTTTGGAGAACGTGTTATCTCACGAATTGGTCCAGTCGATTGGCCACCTTGGTCGTGCGATTTGTCGCCGTAAGACTATTTCCTTTGGGGCTACGTCAAGTCTATGGTCTATGCCAACAAGCCAGTGACGATTGATGAACTTCGTACGAATATCGAACGTGAAATTGCAACAATATCGGCCGATTTATGTTTGAAAACCGTCGAAAATTGGATTCAGCGTCTGGACCTCTGCAAACTTGCCCGTGGTGACCATGCAAAAGAAATCGAGTTCCACACATAATGGCATCAAACGTACACAGGAATAAAGAATTTCATTGATATCCAAAACTGTTTCTGTTTTATTTTAAAAAACTTTTATTGCGCTCTTATTGAAAAACCCGATATATAAGAGTTTCGCATTAAGACTCAGAAAAAATATCTTAAATCAAGAGAAACAGTGTTAAAGCATGCTTATTCGTTGACGAAAATCTGGTAAATTCGAAAAATGTTCAAATTAGTGTAAAAATCTAAGAATTAGGAATTTTAATCTTGTTGGATATAATTTACGGTGGTTTTTTGCAAAAAATGCATGACAGTTTGTCTGTTAAACTGAATTTATAAAACAATTTGCTTATCTCATAGGGCCTCACTATGTCACTGATGAGTTCAAGTAGTGTGTGAAACGACAATTTGTAAGACTAAAGGTCATACAAAGCTATTTTAAATCGGAAAGTAAAATTTAATGCATTTGTAGGGTTTTATTTCAATAAAGTCTTATGCAGTTGTGCATTTTATTTTATTACCATCTAGATCTAGGTTTTACAGCTATTTTTATCATTCGGAAGTACAGGGATACAATTTTCTTTTCTTTGATAAAAACATATTTTACTTACTTTGTGTTTTTTTAGATTTAAACTGGGACCTTCAGCTTTCCAGCCAAAACACTTCTAAATGCTAGACTTATTTTCAAAATACAATTTATCTGTGTATTATGCATATTTAAGATTGATTTGTTTTTTTTTTCAATAAAGAATTACTAAATCAAGATTGCCTCGTACTTAATTTAAGACAAGATCTCATATTATGATTCAGCAACTTTAAGAAAAAATTATATTTCTAACCTCAAATGAAGGTATTTTCAACAAAAAAATCCCTCATGTATTGGGAATTTATGAAATTTTTCTACGTAGTTAAAAATAACTTTGCAAGTAAATTTAAGTTTCCTTTGTTCCATCCATCGTCTCTTCTAGGATTTGTCTTTTATATAATAACACTCTCTTAACAAAATCTAAGTAAATTATTAGGCTTGTGATATTTATTCTCAAAACATTCATATAATTTCAGTACCAATTATGTAAAAATAAATTCTATTTTCTAAAAATCAATTTCAATCTAGAATTGTATGTTTTTCATTAAGTTGAAATATTATTTCCTGGCTGTGGCAAAAGAATTATTCCAATAATACCAGGAATACCAATAAAAATTTGAGAAAATGCTATGTCCTAAAATAAAATAAAATAAAAATTATATTAAAAATTAAATTTAAAACAAATAAATAACACTTTTCTTACTGCCAGGAACACGAAGACACAAACGACAACTAGTGAACAAATTGACAATTTACTCATGTTTTGTTATAACTCTTACTGTCAACTAACTGATTTGCTAATTTACTGAAATTCCTGCCTTAAATACCATTTTTTGTTTGCGTTAAAAAAGAATATAAAAATATTTAAACGATAAAATTAAGATTAAAAATAAAGTATGAATACTTTATGTGTTAGAAATTTGTATAAAATATTACTTATCACTTCAAAGGCACGCGAATGTTTTAATTTGTTTGACTTTGAGTGATTTTCCATATTAATTTCTATAAAACTAAGTTTAAATTATAAGCTAATATATACCATTATTATAATTTAAAAGATATACACCTATATTTTTATATTTTTGTATGATTAAATAAATAATCATTTATTTGTAATTCAAACACAATGTCGGAAGATTTATATTTCAATTTGCTATGATAATTTGTCATAGGTAATTCATTGAAAAAAGCACGCTTTCACTACATATATTTTTAATTTTTTTTAATCCGATGGAAATCTTTAAAAGACACTCGGTAAGAATCGGTACCGAGTAGTGTGGGACTTTTACCGCTCTAAAACCACCGGTGAATCAGGACCAATCTATGAAAGATCGACAAATTATTTTTCATTCTTAATTTATAAATCACATTGTGGGAAGTTTAAGTTATAAAACTTTCCCATTGCTTTTAGACCATCACCATGATCTCCGAACATTGTCTCGTGCATTTAAGACGGTCTCCATTTCGGAGTTGGTATGACTTTGCAGTCGCTGATTGTTAGATACAGCGTGTTTTTTAACCACTTCTGTAACCATTTCAATTTGAAGGTCACAGTGTAGATCGCTATGTCTTATATACCAAGGGGCGGCATTTATTATTCCACGAAGGACCTTGGTTTCGAATTTTTGAATGGGTTCAGCATTTGTTTTCTTTGTACAGCCCCATAGTTTGATACCATATGTCCAAACGGGTTTCAATACTTGCTTATATAACATTAGTTTGTTCTGGATAGATAGGACAGAGTTCTTTGCTAGTAACCAGTACATTTTTCTGTACTTCAAGTTTAGTTCGTCTTTTTTCTTTTTGATGTGCTCTTTCCATTTAAGCCTTGTATCCAAAGTCATTCCAAGGTATTTGGCAGCTTTGGAGTAATCTACTGCTGTACTGTTTATAAGAATTGGAACATTGTTTATTTTTTTGTTTGTAAAGTTTATATGCGTCGATTTTGCTTCATTTAGTTTGATTCGTCATTTTTGCGTCCAATCAGTAACTTTATCGACTGCATTTTGTAGTTTTTGTGCAGTCTTCGTAACGGATTTATCTGGCACCAATATTGCAGTATCATCAGCAAAGGTGGCCACGATAGTGTAGATGTCCACTGGAATATCCCTTGCATACAACAGATACAGGGTTGGTCCTAGGACACTTCCTTGTGGTACACTGGCTTCAATTTTCGTTTGTTCCGAGTAATTTTGGTCGTTTTAACTTATTTTACTTGTTTTACTAAAAATTCAGTCAAAGTTTTTGTAGTACCTCGTGGCATGATGGTTAGTGCGTAGGACTGTCATGCCAAAGGTCTGGGTTCGATTCCCGGCCACTGCCACCTAAAAACAGAAATGTTTTTTTCAGAGGTACTGCGTCTTGCGAGGAACTGACAAACCCTCCAAGAGTATACTTGTCATGAATAAGTGCTTCTCATCTAGCCGTTCGGACTCGGCAAAAAATTGTAGGTCCCTTCCATTCTTGCCAACAACGCGCGCACAGGAATGGTTAAGAGTTGTTAGTCACTAGGCCCTAGTTCTCCATGAGCTGTTGCGCCACTAAATTTATTTTTTTTATTTTTACTAAAAATTCAGTCATTATTTATGAAAAAGACTAGACTTTTTTAAGGTGGTTTTATCGAGTTCATTTTGATATAAAAAGTACTGGGCATTAAAAAACAACAGAGCACTTTGAAAGTGGCTTTTTATGGAACTAAAGTAGGTTTTTCAATTAACTTTGAATACAAAGTAGTAGATGGTGAAATTCTGCGTCGACATTAATCTTTAAACTTTTATAATATAAATATTTTTGTTACTTTTTTTTGGCTTTGCATTTTCCCTTCTTAAACGGCCTTCAATAATGTGGTTCTATGGTTACAAGGGTGCTTAGTCCAATGAGAGTTCTCTGGTCATCGTCCGACCTCTGATGGATTTCGATTTATACGCCTATATATTCAACAAGTGGAAACCCTTCTATTTCTCGTATGACAGTGTTGCCACCTTGGCAACACTTGTTTAAAGTAATGTTGAGACAAGAACTATTAGTAAACTTACGCTCAAACCGTCAAGTCAAAATGACAGGTTGGTGTCACTAACAGCTCCACTTTCATTGAAATGGCTTCCAGAAACAATGAACTTTTTTTCAAAATGGATGTAAAAATAATTGTAAGGAAAAGGGAAATTTGAATTTGGTCCTTTTCCGCCCAAACACTCGATGCTTCCTTAATTCCGCGCCTCTGTTTTTCATACATTGTACTTGCTTTTGGAATTTAAGAGAAGTGAATGACTCTGCGAAATAAAATGACAAACTAAGAATTCTTACAAACAAATTTGCCTGCAATATCTTCTGATTTTCCCGTGAAACTGCAGCAGTATCGGCCGATTTATGCTTGAAAACCGTCAAAAATTGGGTTCAGCGTCTGGACTTCTGCAAACGTGCCCGTGGTGGCCATGCAAAAGAAATCGAGTTCCATACATAATGGCATCGAACGTACTTTCACAAGAATAAAGAATTTCATTGATATCAAAAACCGTTTTTGTTTTATTTAAAAAAAACTTTTCTATTATTGAAAAATCCGATAAAAGGAAAAATTCAAATATTTTCAATAATTTTTGATATTTGTTTTAAAATTGAATAAATGTTTTTTAGTTCTGATTAGTATTTTTATTTCAAATGTTATACTTTTATTTAGTACACAAAATTTATTCGAAATCGGTTAAAGTGCTTTCAAAAATTAAAAAAAAAAACGGATGTCACTGAAATATTTTTGCTTTATTTGACTTTTTTTTATTTTGTATAGAACTAACTTTTTTAGATTGTTCACTCTCTTAAATTGTTTTCTCAAAATGTAAGCCAGCCCAAGAAAATTAGACTTTCACTTCGAAAAAAAAAAGATTATGAGACTTTTTTTCATAGAAGCGATAGGTTTTGAGACAAAAGATGCACAAAGACACTTTTTATTTATTTAACCCAGGGAAGATGATGAAAAAATTTCATTATACAGTAAAAAGCTGATACCAAAACTTTTCTGCAGGTTTTTCTCCAAATTTGTTGCTCCTACGAAAAAAAGTTTTATAGTAAAAAAAAAAAATACATTTGCTGAGAAATTTCCAAAGTCGCTTTTAAAGTTTGGAATACGAGTATACACAAAACGTTACTTAAATCACTCAACAATTTTTTTTATTATTTTGGCCCATTCACTGCTATTTTTACTATAATTGGTGATAAGATGGCATTAAGTGTAGGTACGTACCTACCTACTTAGGACTTTATAATATTTTTTTTTTAATTCCAGCATTTTCAATCAACCCCCAGTTAGATCTTACGAAAATTACGACACGCTTCGTGTAAGACATATTTTATACGTTTTTTTTTATATTCATAAAGATTTATCATTGCATGTTTCGTTGTACGTAAACACAAAAAAATTATACATCGAACACTGGTATCCTATTATTATTATTATTTTTCATTGAGAAATATGTGTGACAGTCTTTTAAGATCAATTGAATATGCCGCAGTTCATGAGAAATTTTATGAATCACTGACTCGATGTTGGCACGTGGCCACGCAATCAATTCATTCATAATAAAATCTTTTCTCAAATAATAAAATCAGATTTAAAAAATTTACTCACGCTATACGAGTAGGTATACAGTAAAAAATAAATTAGAAATTAAATTTAAAATGATTTTGATGCCTTTCTAATGAATTAAATTGATTTTTTTTTATTTTTTTTGTCATTTCAGAAGTGAAAAAAATTCTCAAAGATGTCAGTGGAAGACTACGATCTGGTGAACTTACCGCCATTATGGGACCATCGGGTGCTGGAAAAAGTACCCTTCTTAATATATTATCTGGCTATAAGTAAGTTAAACTTAAATTAACCAAACTTAACTTAAACTTAATTTAAAAAAGTATTTAATTTAAAAATTAAAAGTTAACATTTCAAGTTTATTTTTTGTAATTCGCTTCTATTATTTCGCTTCTTTGGTAAAAAGTCAAAAAAAATATAAGCCCAGAATATGATATCTTAAAGGTTATCCTAAAAATTTTAAAAACTCCTTTTCCTGCTATTTGGTAGCACTCTTTTTAATTTTTATTTCAAAACTGAGGGTTAAGGGATGGGAGAGTTTTTTTTTTGCAAACAGTAAATTTTTGACATGAATCTGTCAAAAATATTTGCTCAGTAGTTCCAGAGTTACACTGGATTAACACGACTAAATATATATGCCAGTATTTTTGCAATGATCTCATTCTGAAAAAGGCCTGAGTTCAATCAAAGTTATGCGATGTCAAAAAAAACCCAAACTTTAAAATGTTTGCTGTCTTTAACTCTCTAAGTTAAACTTAAAAAAAAAAAAAAAAAAAACAAGTTATATAGTGACATTTAACCACAATAACCCAACAAATGAAATTAACAACAATTATACAAAACAAAATAATTACGAAACACTTATAAGATTATTATTTTTACTTGAAAATAGAAACTTTAAGTTTTATTATTATACGTTTGCGTTTATTGTACCTCCTAATATTTTTTTTTTCGAAATGTAATATTTTCTAGGGAATTAATTTCTGTAATTAAATTACACTCTCGACTACCTTTTTTAAAAATTTCATAGGAAATTTAACCTTTTCTATAAATGTAATCACACTAAAAGCAACCGCATTTATTGGATTCATAATGATGATAATAATAACAAGATAGATATAAACATACACACATATGTATACGTTGTTAGTTTTAATGTACGTAGTGCATATTAGATTACACGTTAACATTGACTAAGGTTATCGTTAAAACTGAAACACTTTTTTATTATTTTTTTTTTTTTTTTAATGAAACCTGATCAAAGTCTGAGATTTCAAACAAATTTAATATTTTATTTTTGAATTTCAAAACGTGCTTTTTAAAGAGATAAGACCATGCTCATGTCATATGACTAATTAAGTAATAACAAGCTAGTTTCAATTAATAATTTCTAAATTTATATGTGCAACACTTATAATGATACATTATGTACAACATAGGTACAAGTACCTTTATGTATTTAAAGCAAATCAAGGCCTCTATGTATTAACTTATTAAAAGAAGAACGTGAAAATACAATACAATTTTGAATAGATTTGATATAAAAAAAATAAAATTTAAAAAATAGTGTACATGCATACCAAAAGCAAAATATTTTACGAAATTATATCAACGTATTGTTTTTTGTGTTAAGTAGTTTTTTAGTTTTTTGACGCATTCTTGAAATCTTTGAATGAAACAAAAAGTTTTCTAAAAAATTTCAAACATTTTTCTTTCTTGATTGGGTATGAATCGCAATTGTAAGCACTTACTTAAATTCTAACCTTAATATAAAAATAAATAATTTATTTTTCATTGAAATTCCATGCTTCTGCCGTACAATTTTTTTTCTGTTTTTTTTTTTTGACGTTTTCGTTAAGCTTCTGCTTATGCAGAAGCGTTTGTAAGCTATTTATTTTTCTATCGCAGATACAACCCCAAGGTTGTATACCATAAGTCCAAACATATTTAAGTACCTACTGTCTGTATGAGATCAACTTATTTTCAATACTAAGCTTTGAATATTTAATCGAATAGCCAGTTCATATCTCTTTGTTTACTTTTTAGTTCCTCGCATTTCTTTTTAACGTGCGGCTTCTATTTTAAATTTGTGTCTAGAGTCATTCCCAGATACTTTGCCTCATTTACAAATGACACATAGCGATATTAAACAACACGGGTAATCTATTTAGTTTTTTATACGCAAGGTCCACTTGGACTGACTTTTGTTCATTGAGCTCTATTTGCCATGTTTCCGTCCACTCATTGACATTATTAAGAGCATTTTGTAATTTAATTATAGCTTCGCTAATCGTTTTGCCTACTGCTAGTATTGCAGTATCATCAGCAAACGTGGCAACAATAGTGTCACAAACGAATGTTTGAGGAATATCGCGTCTAAATAAAAGGTACAGAACTGGACCCAATACACCTCCTTGCGGTACCCCAGCCACTATTTCTTTGAAATTAGAATATTCATTTCCGTGTCTTACACGAAAAAGTCTGTTATCAAGATATCCGTTTAGAATGTTGTAAAGTCCTTCAGGTAGAACTTGTCCTAATTTGAATTTGAGGACTTCGTGCCACACCTTGTAAAACGCCCGCGACACATTCAAAATGACTGTCGAACAGATTTTCTTTTTTCAAGAGCTCTCTCAATTACGTCAGCAATTCTATGCACTTGATCAATTGTCGAATGCCTGCTTCTAAATCCGAACTGATGTTCAGCTTTTAATTGTTTCTCTTCTATAATCGGCTTCAAGCGCAGGAGTAGTTTTCTTTCAAAAACTTTCGATATTATAGAAAGAAGTGAAATCGGCCTGTAAGACTTCTTTTCGTGAGATGGTTTACCAGGTTTCAAAACCATTATGACTTGCGCAACTTTCCATTGGTTCGGAACATATTCCTAACTTAGAGCGGAATTTATTATGTAAAGGTGGTTAATTAGTCCTTTACATAATTCGGAGTGATTTAAACCCATTCTTATAATTTTTAGCAATTTTGGATCAAACGCCCCTATTTTGGTACAATATGACAAAACGGATATGTAAAAAGTGGGTAATTTCCCATTTTGTTTTGGCTCTTTTTGAATGCTTCTAGACCTACAGACTGCTCGTCTGATTTATAACGGGTGATTTTTTAGCTGGTTTGGTTTTGGCAACACTGGTTTTGACAGCTGACGTGTGTTTAGTACCTTGTGTCACTGTCAAACAGCTTCAGTTTGGTTTGCAATTTAACCATGGATTGTCTTACAAATGAACAACGCTTGCAAATTATTGAATTTTACTATCAAAATTCGTGCTCGGTTCGAAATGTTCATCGCGCGCTGCTTCCATTTTATGGTCGGCATTCTCGACCTTCTGAGCAGTCTTTTCGGAAGATTGTGACCAAATTTCGCACCAAATTTACTTTGTTGGACATTAAATCACCAACACGTTTACGTACTGTGCGTAGTGAAGAAAATATTGCGGCCGTATCAGCTAGTGTGACAGAAGACCGCGAAATGTCGATTCGGCGCCGTTCCCAGCAGTTAGGCCTTTGTTACAGCACTACGTGGAAAATTTTGCGGAAGGATTTGGGCGTAAAGCCTTTTAAGATACAGCTGGTGCAAGAACTAAAGCCAGCCGACCTACCACAACGCCGAATTTTTGGTGAATGGGCTCTTGGAAAGCTGGCCGAGGATCCGCTTTTTTATCGAAAAATTGTGTTCAGGCTCATTTTTGGTTGAATGGGTACGTAAATAAGCATAATTGCCGCATTTGGAGTGAAGATCAGCCAGAAGCATTGCAACAGCTACCAATGCATCCCGAAAAAGCCACTGTTTGGTGCGGTTTATGGGCCGGTGGCATTATTGGGCCATATTTCTTCAAAGATGATGCGAATCGCAGCGTTACTGTCAATGGTGAACGCTACCGAGCGATGATAACAAACTTTTTTTTGTCCGAAATGGAAGTTCTTGACTTGAATGATATGTGGTTTCAACAAGACGGTGCCACATGCCACACAGCACGCGAAACAATGGCGCAATTGCGAGGCGAGTTTGGTGAACAGTTAATTTCACGTTTCGGGCCGGTCAATTGGCCGCCTAGATCGTGCGATTTGACACCATTAGATTATTTTTTGTGGGGGTATGTCAAGGCTAATGTCTATAGGGACAAGCCCGCTTCGATTGACGCACTGGAAGCCAACATCCATGCATTCATTCGTGAGATACCGGCCGATATGTGTGAAAGAGTATGCCAAAATTGGACTCAGCGGATGGGCTACCTGAGACGCAGCCGCGGTCAACATTTGCATGAAATTATCTTTAAACATTAAATTGCAAGGTTCAAACTATCGATTCAAATAAATATTTCATTCATTTTTTCGAATTTTTTGTGTTTTTTTTTTTTAAGTTCTAAGCCTCTTAAAAAATCACCCGTTAGTACCACACATGTATACCAAAAGCAAAACATTTTACGAAATTATATCAAAGTATTGTTTTGTGTGTTAAGCAGTTTTTTGACGCATTCTTGAAATCTTTGAATGAAACAAAAAGTTTTCTAAAAAATTTTAAACATTTTTCTTTCTTGGTTGGGTATGAATTGCAATTGCAAGCACTTACTCAAATTCTAACATAAATATAAAAATAAATAGTTTATTTTTCATTGAAATTCCATGCTTCTGCCGTACAACTTTTTTTTCTGTTTTTTTTTTGTTTTACTTTTTCGTTAAGGTTTAACCGGTCTTCATGCTTATGCAGAAGCTCAATTTAAATAATATAAATATATACTCGTATATTTTGAAAAATAAGAAATTTTTGTATTAAATAAAATAAAGATATTTCAAAAATAGTTTAATATTGTATTTTGAAACTAGGTTTTTAAGGAATTGATTTCATATTCAACCACAAATCGAAATTTCTTATTTTTTAAATCTCGAAAATTTTCTTTTCAAAATCTAATAACCTAAAAATCTCTCATTTATGAACATCTCACTCCGCAAAATCTCCCAAACATCAAACAAAATTTCGCTAATTTTAATCTTAAAAATATAAATCACGCTAAGTCAAATCTTTTGGAACGATCGTTCGTTATGTTTACAATTTCTTACAAATATAATAATTATGTAATTTTATCAGGGTTCATGAGCGGCTCACGAGCGTACCTTTTCAAATAAGCACTTAGCACTTACCAGATACGCTCGCCCATGAGCCATCAGATGTGAGTGCTTTTCGTTTGGCTCGCACTCACGAGCGTTCGATTTATAACCCATTCACATCAAGAGCGCTCGCATAATGTGCGATAACCAAACGCTCACGTGAAGAGAGCTCTCATTATGTGCGATGGCAGAACCGCACGCCCATGAGCGTGAGACGAGAGCAAGCCAATTTAGCACTCGTGCGAGCCTTTAAGACTTTAGAAAAAAGACATTTTTAAGTTTTAATTTGTATGTCAATTAAAACTGATAGATTCATTTAATAAAAAGAGTCTTACATTCATCACATTCATTGAGCTCATAAGTTCATAAGTGCAAACTGTATTCGAAAACCCCGTTTTCTTTTTTGTGCTTCAGCGTCGTCTGTTTCACTTGAGTAAGGTTTACTTTAGATTTTCCTTTTTCACTTGAAGTTCACTTAAGTGAGATGCACTCAAGAGACCCTCATAGTTTCTGTAGCGAGAGTTAATTCGACTAGACTTAAATTACAAACAAAAAACAGTGCCTTTTGTTATTAGTATGCTTCAATCAAATTTTATTCCAAAATCTTTTTTTTGTTATTAGTAAATGTATTTTCCCTTTAACCAACGTTATTCCATCTCCGTTAAACAAAAATAAAAGAAGTTAATTCAGAAACTCATCTTCTATATTGTATTTAAAAATAGACGAAAACCTCTGGTAAAATATGAGCTGAGAGCGTTTTATAAGCGCTCATGTGCGAGCGTTTTCGTTCTCTGAGTTCTACCCAACACTCCAACCGCAAATATGTACAATTTCCATATTTTCTCTCTTGTTTTACTAAAAAAGAAAACATTAAATAAATAAAAACATGGTCTTTAAGAAGCTTGGAAATTAATTAGAAGATAGAAAGTCTCGCAATTACATTGAAATAATTTTCAAAATAAAACCCTTTTTCAAAATTCCGCAATTTTATAATCTCTAAAACAAGAAATCTCGCAAATTAAAATCTCACATTTAATTGCATTGCAACAAGTACATTTTTTCAAACAAAATTTCATGCGAAATTTTAATTTGCGATATTTTAATTCAACAAAATATATTTGTTGCAATTCGATCAATTTCTTGCGAGATTTGAATTTGCGAGATTTTAGTTTTTGTGATTTTGCAATTGAACTGTGGGATTTTTAGAAAAGGGGTTTTGTTATTGCTAGTAAAGTATGAAATTATGATTTAGTAATTCGAACATTTCATTTTTTTTTTGTTGTGATATTTCTTACCTAACCTGGACTTTTAATGTACGAGTTTATTAATAAAAACGTAAAATAAGCATTACACGGGTTTATTTTTTTTAAAGACTGCAGATGAACAAAGCCCTCAACCAACAGGCGACTTTTTTTAATTTATTTGATAGTTTAATTTTAGTGGGGGCAAAATAAAATAAATAACAACTTTGGCTTTTATTGTTTTTTAAAACATATTTATTAACAAATCAATTTATCTGACATATTAACTCCAATTTCTATGGGCTTTATCTTGTCCTTAACAACAATTAAATACCGTCCACGGATTGTAAGAACTACTTGACTCGATTTTCACATTTTATTTTTACAATTTCTTGACAAAAATGGTTTTAGTAATATGTTTTTTGTTCATAGGATATCTTTTAAGTGTAAGTAATATTAAACTGTTCCTCGTTTTCAAGTCGCTATGCATGTATCTATGATGGTTTCCATCTCCATCAAGTTCTTGCAATAAGGGGACGATATAAACAATTAGAATTATGAAAAGACTCTCCATATATTTTGCTCGAAATTTTAATTTGAGATATTTTTTTTTTTCAAAATTCATTTGTTTTAATGCAATTAAATTTTACGAGTTTTTGATTTAATTTGCGAGATTATAAAAAACGAGATTTAGATTCGTCCCAAACCCTTTCAATCGAACACCTAGAAATCAATGCACTTGAAGAAATTTCCATACAAAAATGCCGGTTAATTCACAGCGAGGGAATTCTTGGGTGAGTACCCAAATTCGAGAGTGAAATATGAACCGGTTACATATATATTTCACAAAATGATTTTCATTTCCCAAAGTACAACCACTAGGAAGAAATAGGGAGATGTGGAAAAGTTTGACATTCGTTAGTTAATTTATTTTTATTGCAACCGACAATACAAAAATAACACAAGACACGAAAATTCATTAAAATACGAAATAAATATAAATATTGTTCAAAAAATATTTCAAGATTTAGTAATGTTAATTTCATAAAAATCAATTTATTTTTTTCCACTCAAAGTGACTGTTAAAAATTCCAAATTGAGTATCAAAAATTCACGTGAAAAAACAATGATATTTTCTTAATGATAATTGACGTGTATTTTGAACCGGTTTAAAATTTTCATTTCCCAAGAGGTGAGTACTAGACTTAACTGTTAATTTCTGTTAAATCCATCAGACTTTCTCAGTTTAATTAATTTTCCACTAAAATATTATGTAGAAAAAAAACTCCCACAAAATTAAAAATGTGTGTTCAATAATATGTTTATTGTAATCTTTTAGGCAATCTTGATTATAATAATTTTTAGATAATATTTTGCTACAAAAATAGCCATGATGGTCCACCAAAGAACTAATATCATATCCAAGTAGAGAGAGGGGGGAGACAAATACCAACCCCCTATATTAATAAACCGAGGATAACAATGTGCTTGCGTTTATAAACTTGTTAATTTGCCAGTTTATATTTCTGAGATCTCAGAGGACTCAGAGCGCTCAAAAATATAAACAGAATTCCTCTCAAAAATTCCTCACTTTTCCCCTTAAAAACTGAGACTGAAATTTTTTGGATTCGCTTGCTCAATTTTTTTTTGTCGCAGTAAATTACATAAGACGAAAAGAAAAAAAGAGTTGTTTTGACTTTTATGTGAGGAATACTGTTTATATTTTATTTTCCTGCTCTGTCAAAAAATTAAGGAAAAATACTGAACGCTCAAGAAATATAAACTGGCCAATTAACAAATGTGCAATAGTCTGTGACGTGTGTCAACGTACGAATAACTTCGCCAAATTCTGCGTATAATGAACGGATAACTTATTAACACAATCACACACACGTGTGATAGAACCGTTTACTACAACCAGTATACACTTCACAAAACACTGCATACATGTGACACATGTATTAGAAAATCCCCACAATTTGATGAAGTGGTGAATTTGGTGAGGTGATAAATTCTGGAAAGATATCTTATCTTCTTTAATAAGAAAAGTTATCTAACGGAATAGTTGTCTACCCGTGTGCCAGTTAACACGTGTGTTAGGGAGTGGATACCATTTTTTATTAATGCTGCTGCAAAAATATGTAATTATACAGAGTTGGGAAATAATAATTACTTTTTGTAATTTATTTCAATTTTCATTTCAATTGAACGTAAAAGTTATTGAACTTTTTGCATTACATTTCCATTACATGTAAAATTGTACTTGAAAAATTCACATAAAAATTTCATGGAATTTATAAAAATTCACTTCTCAAATGATATGTATATAACTGAAAAAAAAATAATGCATTTTTTCCAAATCATAAAAAGAAAGAAAGGCACTCTGTTAATTAGATTTAAGGTAATTAATTTCATGTATTATCTTGTAATTCTTTATAAGATTTTATTAATTAAAAATCATATAAATTGTAATTGTCAAAAGTAATTAACAAACTACATTTGTGTGTAATGATCACTGAAAAAAGTTATCATTACTACTTTTTTGATGATAACTTTTATTTTTAATTATATTAAACCAAATTAAATTGCAAATAACTGACACTTTTTAATTACATATCAAATAAGTTATTAAATGTCTTCAATTACATTTAGAAGTAATTGAAAAGTGTTTGGAAATTTCCTTGTACTCTTTCATTATTCATTTAGATCTGGTGGCAGTTAAAAGTTTTTGACATTGAGTAAAGCCTAAACTAGTCAACTGTCTGTCGTCTCAGGAACTGCAGCTATTGTCTCTTTTTTCACTTTGTACAGAATAATCTATTCATCTTAACAAACAAAAGGCAAGGGTTTTTATTATTTAAAATCTTTGTTTGACCCATAAGCATGCCTCAGATCGAAAATGCTAGTGAATTCACCTATGCGTTTCTGAGAGAATGGTCACCCTCATGGCTTTTTAATATTTTTGGTATAACTCGGAAAATAAGCCAAATTTGACGATTTTTCACTTAAGACTATTTGTTTAAAACTAAATTTGCTATCGAAATGGATGGTTAGAAAAATTGCATAAAAAAATAATTAAAAATAAGCAGGAAAAAATAACAAAAGCCAACATTATATAAAAACTTTGAAAAATCTAACGGTTTGATTTTTAAGAAATATTTCAGGAATACAAATATGTGATTCTCCACTAAAAGCTCCTTTTGTGGCCCCGGCAAAAAATGGTTGAAAATATAAAAAATTAAAAATATTTTTAAGCCAATAACACCGCTAAAAATGTTTCTTACTAGTCCACTCCCCAAGTTTAAATATTTGCAAACATATTTAATCAAAATAAAGCAACATTTAGAGGCCAAACGTCATTTCCGTAAGGTGTCTCCTCCTAGTTTCAGCACACAAAAATTAACATTTTCGCTTTTAAATAAGAAAAAATTATAAAAAAAATAAATTTGGTGGAGCAGCTCGTGGAGAACCAAGGCCTAGTGACTTACAACTCTCAACCATTCCTGTGTGCTTATTTTTGGCAGGAATGGAGGGGACCTACAATTTTTTACCGAGTCCAAACGGTTAGATGAGAAGCACTTATTTATGACAAGTATACTCTTGGAGGATTTGTCAGTTCCTCGCAAGAGGCAGTACCTCGGAAAAAAACATTTCTTGTTTTTAGGTGGCAGCGGCAGGGAATCGAACCCAGACCTTTGGCATGACAGTCCTACGCACTAACCATCATGCCACGAGGTACTACAGAAAAAAATATTATTTGGCTAGATTCCAGTATCCAAAATATGTAGTTAAATACTATTGTCCTTAAAGTAAAATTTATTCATTTATAACAATTAACAATCTTCAAATATGTGTCTCCAGGTACTTGCATCATTTCCGTAAAAAAAAGTCAAATGCTTTTAAATTTAAATTGAGGGAGTCTTTTCATGGAAATCGAACTAAATGAAGAAAATGAATCAAGAGTCAATAAGAAATCAATTTCGTGTGTAGTTTCAATTTGAGTAAAATGTGTTCCAACAAATCCGTCATATCCGTCAGCATGTATAGTTTTGTTAATTGATAGTTTAGAAAAACTGTCTTGCAACAATTTTTTGTGGGGAAATGTTGCACAGTAATTTATACCAAATTTGAAAATATACCTATATATATAATAGAATCATTTCCGTGAACTGACACGGTAATAACGACATGGCTACGGAAATGACCTTAAATGGGGAGTTAGTTCTGTCCACTATGCAATCAGAAAAATTACCTACTGAAGGCCCAATTTTAAAATTATATTATATTATCCTTACTCTTAATTCTGCATATACTGTTGATGTTCTTTGATGCAAAGCTGTAAAGGTGGTAGAGGCCATCTTTTAGTGCTTTAAATTTAGTTGAAGCATTTTTTTTTGTTGGCTACCATTACCTGTCGTATCTTAACCATGTTGACCAACTTTAAGCATAGACCAGCTCCTAGCTAAGACCATCTGGATTACCCTTTCATCTCTATAACCTGTCAATCTGCATGCCAAAATTTATATTTAGCCTTTTTTATAAGAGCTCTAGTCTTTCAATCCATACTTTGGGTCTAGTGGGAAGGTAATTTTTGAAGATGACTTTATATTACCCTACGATTAGCTCTTCCATGTCGCCGATCTTGATTCAGAATAACCCATTGCAGTATGGATCATCATCATAGCAACTGACAGTTTTGAACCCTTACAAAATCGACAAATACCCGTATTTCGGCTTACAACCGGAGGAGGAGGGAAAGCAATTTGTTCACCTTCACTTGCACCTACTACTCATCGGTTATCTACTCGTATTTTTTGTAGCTGCCATCATTTATGACTGCCATGAAACTGCTAAAATCACATACGCTAGAATATGTGCGCTATCATCCGTCTTAAGCTTCTTGCTGTCGGAAAGTGGAAAGGGTTTTGAATCATCGCGCTCAGTCGTCTTCCTTCGACATCTTGTGTCACTCTAAAAAAAAAGAAACTTTTAATGTTTTGTTTTTCTAATAAAATCAATTCCTGCGTCTTTTTGGATTATTCGTATTACTGGGACGATCGGATCTCCTTTATGGCAGATACGTTATTTGGACATTTTTAAAATTTAAAATTAATTGTTGAAAAAAATTGTTAACTTCAAGTCGACATATGCCCACAATCTCTGTTATCAAACTTGCTTAAATTTACTTTTTTAAACCAATTGAAAACTATGAATTAAAAAAAATGATGGATCTGTTTCTCATAGTATGCAAAAAACCACACGATTATTTTATTTAGAATTAAGATACTAAATTTCATGTTTAATTGGTTTTTGGATTCTACTTATTAACTTTAGCACAGATAAAATCTGTTATTTAAGTTATAATTGTAGAAAATGTCATTTCGGTACTAGATCGTCATTTCCGTAACAAAGGCGTCATTGCCGTAGAAAGACAAAATCCTAAAAAAAAAACACTTAAAATTAAGTGGCCTGACTTTTAAATTAACAGTTAAACAATAATTTATAATAAGTATTAGATGTGCATAATTTGTTCTCAAGTTTCGATTCCAAAAAGGAGCTTTAAACAGAGAATCACCCAAAAACAATAAATTTTACCAAAATTTAGCTTTTTCTTATAATTTTTGCTTGACTTTTATTTTGTCAAAATCTGCTCACATTAATGTGCCATCATCTGGGAGCAAACTATGAATAATTATGAGCAATTTTAAATAATAATTAAAATAAACTTAAATAAAAATTGTTTCACGCAAATCCCTCAAGGGGTTTTTAAGATATAGGAGAGGAGCGGCTGACAAACATTTATTACGTTTTATCTTTTTAAAATGGTAATTTATTTGACAAACAAAACACAACTGACAACATTTGAACCTTAAATCATTAATATTTTAAATTTACGTTAGAGTCACTGTGACGTATGAGTGTTTTTTTAATACGACATTTATTAAAATCAGCATTAGGAAATCACAAGAATTACTATTATTGAACTTCCCACAGGGTGTTATTTTCAACCCAAAGACAGTTTTCATCTTAGATTTTGCAAACCATTCTACTACAAATACCTGTTTTATCTTAGAAGCTTCTTTGTGTTCATAAATCTCTTTAAATTAGGTTTTTTTTATTTTTAAACCTGTCTCATCGCTTGGATTTTAATTTATTCTGCAATTTAGTCTGACAGAAATGACCTTGTTAGCGTTCAGTCAAGTCAAGTTATTTTCATTTAGTTTACTTCTTTCAATTAAAACAAAAGCTAAGAAATCACTAACTTACAGCAAGTCTCCCTGACAGTATCAAACAAATGCAAAAAAAAATAAAGCTGAGATTATATATCGCACAAATATGTTGATCCCGAAGAATAAATACTAAGTCTTTGTTGTGATGAGGTAGATCCTTGGTAAATTTCATGGTTAATTCTGGTCATCAATATGAAGATAAGTAAAATTCTATAAAACAAAATGTTAACCTTAATGACGGAGCAATAAACTTTACATTGCCTTTACTTTATGAGACAAAAAAAATTAATAGTAATAAGAAAGTTGATAAGTTTGCATATATTTAAAAACAATGTCCCTCTCTTCTTCTTCTTTTTTATTTTTGCCTTAAAATACTATAAAAATTGCAACAAAAAAAATAACAATTTATTGACCTGGAAACCAGCTTTTCTGGTGGGAAAGTTGATAAAAAAATTAAATATATATGTAAAACTTTTTAAATTGCTATCGTTGAGCTTAGTATAGAATAAATAAAGTAATTTTATCAAGTCATTGGAATCGGAGAGGTATAAAGTCCAAGGCTACTTTACAAACAAATAATATATATTTTTGTGCGAATGAGAAGTTAAATGCCTGCGATTAGTGAAACAATGAATTGAGAATAATTATTATTGTTGTTTTTTTTTTTTTTTTTTTTGTTTCAATGAAAAGGGTTAACTTTTGTTTCGTTATTTTTTTGGCAATGGAAAAAGCATTAGTTTAAGGTTGAGTCATAATTATCATAACATTAATTATTTGGCAATGGTACTGCATTTATTATAATTATTTATGTAAGTACTAGATGGAAAAAAAGATATATGTAGACCTGAGACCGTTTCTCTGCTTTGCTTAGACTTTTTGGATTTAATGGTCTGATAACCCTTTTTTCACAAATTTTATTCCGTCACAAAAGTTAAACATTTGTGTGATTCATTAGACTCAGGTTTAAGTACAAGTAGTAAATTTATTTTGAAAACAAAAATTTTAATAATCATAATTTTACTTTATGGAGTTATATTCCTTTATATACTTACTCGTAGATATGTATGCAAAGTGTATTTCTAATATTTCATTCAAGGGCAAAGCTCAAAAATAACAATTAAACCAAATTGATAGTCTTTACCTGGCATAAAATATAGAAGACCAATTAGTTATCCATAAGTAAATACCAATGTGATACATTCGTATATATATGTAAACCACAAAACTTATTTGATTTAATCACTCCTATGACCTAAAGAGTAAAGTACAATCTACATTGAATAAACTAAGGCCTTTTGTTCGTATGAAATCATAAATAATAATAATTTTATCAGAATTGTTTTGTGATTAATCAAAAATACCAACATAGAAACAGAACATTGAACCACAAATTTTGTTCTTATCAATCAACATATACGCAATTTGAATTACAATCATAAAATATTAAAATGATTTTTTTCTTAATCAATCACAATCAAGAAGAAGATATCAGGCATTTAACTTTTTGAGTAAAATGTTTTTTTTTTTTTTTGAGGGAAGTGAGCTTTTGCTGAAATAACCCAAGTTTCAAAGTTCAAGTTTTTATTTGTTTATTGAAAAAAATTGTGTTTTTTTTTAAGTACGGTTGATGCGATGACGTGGTAATGTTTACAATGTTTTCTGAATGCATATTATTGTAAGCAAATTGAATACGTTAGAAGCACGTGATCGAGGAAGGAGAGAGGTAGCAAATCAGGAATAAGATAAGGACTAAGGAAGATTAACCGAAAGGTAAACGAAATCGTTCAAGGTTACAGAGTCCAAACTGAGACCTATTTTAAACGATTACGGGAACACCGTAGCTGAATTGCGCTAGAGATTAAAATGTATGTATAGAGAATAATAATTTATAATAAGTAGAACACACGCTATTCCATCAAGCTTTGCAAAAACCTAACAAATATATTTAATGTAAACAAAATAAATTAAAACAAAGCGATGCACAACATTGTAACTTCTTTAATATCGTTCTTGAACAAAAAGCAAAAAAAACCCTTGCACCAATACTAGAGGTACACTTTCTAAAAAGTCCTTCCAGTAATTACCTACGGTATACGCCGATAGTACTGACATAATTTTAAGAACTCAGCACAAATATAGTTGCCTTTTTATAAGTTTTGAAATGGGCGCCAAGAAAAGGCTTAATATGTGCTACCATCAAGAAAGAACACACAGCACCGTCCTCGTCTCCCTTTCCCTCTTCCCTCTCTCTCTCCCTCTCCCTCTCCCTCTCCCTCTCCCTCTCCCTCTCCCTCTCCCTCTCCCTCTCCCTCTCCCTATCCCTCTCCCATCTCCCATCTCCCTCTCACATCATCACTCTAGACAGAACCTTTCTTAACCCATCCATAACTTTAAGATAGTTAAGGATTTATCTGGGCTTCCACTGTCAAGTCAGACAACTACGATACCAGAGGCCTATAATACATAACAACAAGTCAACTAGTCAACAAATACTTGGGCAACTATGTTTGTTCAACAAGTGAAAATCATTTTTGTAACTCAATGAAAACCGTAAGAATTGTCAACTGAAAAAAATTCTTTCGACTTGTTGAACCAGTTCTACAAGTTTTTCTTACACGATGAGTTGTAAAGTTTGCAAACAAAAATTATTTTGTCTAAAATCTGCGTTTTTCTTTTATTAGTGGACGAACATTATTTTATGTAGGAGGGACCTTCAGTAAGATAATTAACATATTGTACAGCAACACATGTGGCTCTATTTCAAAGTCAATTTTGTTCTTAAAATATTTCTTTCCTTTCCATTTGGTAACCAAATTCTTTACAACTTAATAAATCCGAAATAATCTTCCTGATTGCATCATTTGATGAACACTACAGCAAGTTTTTGTTTCAAACTTGTTGACTTCGAACAAGTTCGCAAGCGTCAGTTGAAATTTTTCAACTATTCAACAAGTTTATTAATTATTCTTTGAACTCTTTTGGTATTTTCAGTTACAGAAACGGTAGATTTACGAAATTTCCCACTTGCTGATGAAAGAAGACAAAACAATTGTTTAAGGTCTCCTAGACTTGTTGTTCCGTGTTGCACAAGTTTTAAAAAGTTGTTCTATTTAACTTGTTCAACAAGCACTTTATGTATTGCGTTATAATCGCCAAGGCCCTATAACACAGAACAACAAATCAACTAGTCAACAATTAACTGTCTAACTGTGTACTTATATTTGTTTAACAAGAGAAAAACACATTAAAAACCCTTGACTTGTTGAACCAGTTTAACAAGTTCTTCGTGCACCACGATTCGTAAGTTTCTGAAAAAAAAAACATTTTACTAAAAATTGGAGCTTTGTTTGACGAACATGATTTGTAGGACTTTCAGTAAGATAAATCAGAGCTTGTATACCGCCGCACACGGACAACACTTGTGTCACATGGGTCTCTACTTCAAAATGAATTCATCTTTTTTGTCTGTTTCTAATTCTCATTTTAGTTTCGTCAGAAAACCGAATCCCGTGCGTTATTGGGCGGGGAACCTTTTTTATGACTGGCTATCATTCCATAAACATTAATGATGAAATTTTGTAAATTTTGTAAGCCTGTCGCTTAGACGTCATTTTGAAAAATGGCGCCCAATCTGAGTCCAGTAAGGAAACCATAATCCCTGCACTTTTTGTAGGGGAGAACATTATTGGTATGTTTGTTAATTATTTTTGACATACTAAGGATGTTATTAAGCTAAAGTGTCATTGTTGTAGTCTTGTCGCTTGGAAGCCATTTTTAAAAATGGCGCCCAACCTCTGGAAAATGGTTATTAAAAAAAATCGTAAATTACCTAGAAAGTTCCATGATCAAAATAAAGATTAATGTCTTAAAATAAAAGTTTTTGAGTAGGCGCACCTTCGGGTAAGGTTTCAGTGTTGCCAATTGTTGGAAACATCCTTCTTTTAAGTCAACGGATTTTGAACATAAAAAAGTAGCGGATGTCAAACGCGAGTTGGGAAAAAAATTTAAATTTTGAAAAAAAGGTATTAGTAAACGCACCTTTAATCTAAAATTCAACGGTGCCAATTTTCAGGGTCATCAGTTTTTTTGTGGAAAATGTGGAACTTCCTTCTTTTTTGTTGTTAGTTTTTAAACTAAAAAAAAAGTTGTGGAGACGCCTCAACGTGTGTTGGAAAAATAATGATTGATTTATTAAAAGAAAGGTTTTGAGTAGCCAAATCTTTGAGTAAAATGTGAGTGTTACCACTTTTTGCAAACATAAATTTTTTATATCAAATTTTTATAATCTTGAACATGAAAATAGTTGCAGGAACGAATCCAGATGCCAAATGCGTGTTGAAAAATTAATAGTTGCCATCTTAAGAGATAGGTGTTCAGTAGAAACATATTGGGTTAAAATTTCAGTGCTGACATTTTTCGGGAACATACTTTTTTGATGCCGCTTTCCAATTTCTTGATAATTTTTAATATTTTGAACATGAAAACATATTCAGCTTTTTTCTCCAACATGCATTTGGTATCTGGAGGAATTTCCACAACTTTTTTCATATTATAAATATTAAAAACTACCAAAAAAGAGTAAATCCAAAACTTCGCAATAAAAAAAGTATGTTCGCGAAAAGTGGCAACATTGAAATTTTAACCGAAGGTGTTTCTACTCAACACCTATCCTTTAAGATATCAACCATTATTTTTCAAGTCATGTTTGGAGTCTAAAAGCGTTTTCACATTTCTTTTTACGTCAAAATGTTAAAAATTAGCAAAAATGTTGAAATTTCACTCTTTGACATCAAAATAGATATGTCCCCCAAAAGTGGCAAAACTGAAATATTAACCAAAGATACTTCTACTTAGCAACTGTCTTTTACGACATGAACCGTTATATTTCCGACACGCGTTTGGCATCTTCAGGCGTTTCCGCATTTTTTTCATGTGTAAAACATTACAAATTACCAAAAAAAAATTGGTATAAAAAATTATGTTACCAGGAAGTGGCAACATTTATATTTTACCCAAAGGTGTGTCTACTCAAAACATTTTTTTTAAGGTATCAATCGTAATTTTTCCAACACACGTTTGACGTCTGGAGGCGTTTCCGCTAAATTGTTCACGTTAAAAACTACAATAAACATTTAACATTATTTTTAAATTTACAAAAGTATAATAAATAAAGTGTTTAGCAAAAAAAAAAGTATTCGTAAAAATAAATAAGAGTCAAAATAAATACTAAAACCATTTTTCGTGATAGTTCATTCGAAAAAATATCAAAAATGTTTATTAACAATTTTACCTTTTTCCATCTGTGCCACAATGCAAAACTACGACCGGTGGACCTTTGAAAAAAATCATATTCTGTTATAATTACAAACACAATCGACGTATTCTTATTGGAAAACCCCTTATTTAAAAACATTCTTATTTTGTTTTATAATAAATTTTAAGAAAATTAAAAAAAAAATCAATCTCACAAAAATGCAGCGGCGAAGTCTTACTTCGTAAAAAAAAAAAAAATACCTCCAAGAATTATTATAAGCCCACAAAACATTTAACTTAGTTCATTGATGACATTCACAAAAGCTCAATCTAAATTTTAAATTGCTCGCCTTTGTTTCTTGAAAAAAAAAAAACTTCAACCTTTTTTGTTGTGCAAATATCTGCCTTAAAATTTTATAATCTTCACTTGGTTGTCTGTCGTCAAATTTTATTTACAAAATACAATAACAAAAACAGAAAAAAAGCAAATACTAAAGGTTTTGAAATAATCTTTAGTTTAGAAGTACATTTCCTATATGCTCGTACACACATAAATATTTGCTCATTTTTAGAGCTGCTATAGAAGCAAAATAAGTGATGATGGCTGTGCGTTTTGTTGTGCACTTTGTTCGAGATTATAAAGTGTTGCTGCTTATTCTCATTGTTTGATTGAGATATGAATTGAAATAAAGGCGATAAAGCAAAGTGCACGACACAAAGAAATAATATGACGACGATTGATTTCGTTGTTCATTCAGTTTGCATATTATAATGAAGTTGAGTTGATTAAAAATAATATTTTAGTTCTCAAGTGACCTTTATACTTTGACTTGCATTGTTTATTTGCTATGGAATCTTTTTTTGAGTTTATAAGTTGATAAGAATATTGACAAGATTAGGAGGAGAGATACATGAGTTTGCTCATGTTGCAGGATGTTGTGATATGTTTGAAATGTTAAACGATATGAATTTAAACAACGCTAGGAATCTAAAAGTCTCTTATACTTCTAAATTAGAGGTGTACGTAGGTTCACGACGTTAAGGGATAATTTGAAACAGAATTTGTATCATATTTTCCTAACTATACTTGGGAACAGATAATTATATCATGTAGGTACAATGTAAATTATCTATACTGAGCTCTTTTTTTGGAAGTGACTGATGTAAGCAGTAGTTTCCAACTTAATTAACAATTCAATATACATTCTCCTTAATCATACATAATACTAGAGGTACGTTACTGTTAGTTCAGAAGTTAGTCAGATTCCTATGGGTTTTTACATTTTATATAAGTAAACAAATATTTAGTTCTTATCTTAAGGGCAATATTTTCAGTGCGAGATTTTTCTAATACATTTAAAAATGATTCGAACTCGAAAAACATATTAAAGTAAATTTAAATCCTAAGTAAACTCTGAATTAATTCACTTCATTTGGTGAGTTAAGTTTTAGATTAAGCTGAAGGTGATTTTGGCTGTGGTACCATCTCGATTTCGGTATTCAAAGTTTTTCAAATTTTTGAAAAGTTCTGATGGTTCTAAGATGGTCCTGGAGTTGGTGCAGGAATTTCCTCGGAAACTCTGATACTAGCTAGCTCCCTTAGACTTTCGGACTTCTACAGCGTCTTCCAAGCCGAATTCTTGGCAGTGATAAAAACTGCCAAGTAAATATTAATGATGGTGATAGTATGAGCTGATATAATCTACAGGCACAGTACAAAATGTTCCCGTGCCAGTGAGGCAAAGAAAAGCCCGTAGTGTTGAGAATATTGCTGCCGCTGAGGCTTCAGTTGCAAAAAGCCCAAATGTGTCTCTCACACGTCGTTCTCAAGCGTTGGGCATCTCTGTGACGTCATTGTGGCGAATTTGGCGAAAAGATCTTGGCCCACATCCTTACAAGATTAAATTGACTCAAGAATTGAAGCCGCTTGAGCACCAGAAGCGTCGTATGTTCGTGAATTGGGCTGAGCAACAACTTGAAAATGATTCGGATTTTCATCGAAAAATCATCTTCAGCGATGAGGCTCATTTCTAGCTGAATGGCTTCGTTAAAAAACAAAATATGGAGCAATCCACACGTACTCCATGAGTCATCATTGCATCCCGAAAAAATTACGGTTTGGGGTGGTTTATGGGCCGGCGGCGTCATTGGGTCGTACTTCTTCCGTGATGATCAAGACCGGCACGTTACTGCGAATGGGGATCGCTACCGTTCAATGATAACTGAATATTTTTGGCCCCAATTGGATGATATGGACTTGGAGGATATGCGATTCCAACAAGACGGCACCACAAGCCACACAGCGAATGTCACAATCAATTTATTGGAAACCAAGTTTGGAGAACGTGTTATCTCACGAAATGGTCCAGTCGCTTGGCCACCTCGGTCGTGCGATTTGTCGCCGTAAGACTATTTCCTGTGGGGCTACGTCAAGTCTTTGGTCTATGCCAACAAGCCAGCGACGATTTATGAACTTCGTACGAATATCGAACGTCCAATTGCAGCAGTATCGGCCGATTTATGCTTGAAAACCGTCGAAAATTGGGTTCAACGTCTGGACTTCTGCAAGTTTGCCCGTGGTGGCTATGCAAAAGAATTTGAGTTCCATACATAATGGCATCAAACGTACTCGCACAGGAAAAAAGAATTTCATTGATATCCAAAACTGTTTTGGTTTTATTTAAAAAAAACTTTTGTAGCGCTCTTATTGAAAACCCCGATATATACAGGATATCCAATAGTCACTGGTAGCCGCATAGAAAGACCATGAGTTCCCGAGATCATTTTAAGTCCAAAAACATTAGACGTAATTTTTTTTTGCTTCGTTTTATGTTATAACGGTTTTTGTGATTTTATTACCCAGTTCTTTTAATTAGCTCCATCTTTGCCAACACTCGACCGATTCTTAAATTTTTATTTAAATAAAACAACAATTTTAAACCGTTTAAACTTTGTCTACAACTTTTTCTTGTGTTGAAGAACAGTTCCTCCGGCAATTCTTTAGATATTAAAAACGATATTTCTCATTTTCAAATTGTTTAATCCAACATTTATAAAAAAAAACACGTTATTGAGTATAATTTTTTTATGAGAGTTCAATTCATATTCTTAAAAAAACATGACATTTTTTCAGAATAAAGCAAAATTTTTCATCAAGATCTTAAGAGTCGTCTTTGATCACATAAAAGACCAAAGACGATTTGGTCACATAAAAGACTAAAGACGACTCTTAAGATCTTGATGAAAAAATTAGGGAATCATTTGTTTAATGAATTATTGAAAGCATGGTGTGAAAATTTTTTACGAAAACCTGTTATTCCATTTTTTTTATTCAGATATATTTTGATTTTTTTATTAAGACAGACAAGAATCAAGGCATCCGAAACGATACCGAGACAAGCCTCAGTTATACGAGATCAAACGAGACTGAAATAAACGAGAGCGATACCAAGTAGATACTGAATTTTTTTCGATTTTGGCGATACCGAGACGATACTTAAAAAAGTATCGTTTGGTTTGATATCGTGGCCAGTCCTACTCGAAATTGTCATACTAATATTTTTTAAATAACTTTTATTATAAGAAAATAATGATTGCCTTCAAATTTTCTCTCGTAATAATTAAAATGATATTCTTGTTTTTGAGCTCCGAGCTTTTTTACGAGTCGTTTATAGACTTAATTAAAAAATAATTTCCTTAATTTTCTTGCTTCGTTACATTTTTCTGTAATCATGTTTGCAAATAATAATGAACCTGTATGAACTACACATGTACATATGTATGCAGTTCCTAAAATTTCAGACAACATTAAACTCTATAAGAACAAGTACGAGGAACCGAGATATGAATTTAATTTTTTTTTCTAATTTTTTTCCTGGTGGGATAGCATAAATTATCCAACACATTTTTACTAGCAAGGGTCTCACGAGTATTTGACAAGTTTTCATCGACTTTATTTCCTGCCTCGAAAAATCACTAGTTTTTGTCAAGCTTAATCAAGGCTCTGAAAAAAACTTCGGTAGGGGCAGTCAAGACAAGAAAAACTTTTCAAAAACTAGTGAGGACCTCGCTAGGAAAAACATGTTGGCCTAATTATTTATTTCATCACAAACACACCACATAGGTGTAACAAAAAAATTATATATTTTATACCTACGCGTCATACAGTAGTAAGAAAAATTAAAGTATATAGTTTTTGCATTTTCAACATTACGCAACTGTATTTCGAAATAGCTTTGGAGGTATGGTATTAGATTGGTAATCAGAAGATTTCAAAATTGAGTTTCATGCAAGTAAGATTACTTTTTTTTATCTCTCGAGGCAAAAGCTTACTCAACGAGTGGGGCCCGAGACAAAAGCGGGAGTTACCCTTGCTAGACCCTTGTTAGGGCCAATGTAAAACTTTCTAGTGCCAGGTTAAAAACTATTTTGTTTTTTCAGGGGGGTTTTCTTAAAGAACACTTTCCAAAACCTTGACTAATTTTACAAAAACTTGGCATTGAAGAAGGTTAAGAAATATTCAGATTTTCAAGTTGAGAAATTTTTGGTTACATGCACTCCTTACCTTATCTTCAATCAAAAGGAAAATTGAAATATTTAAAACCATTTTTACTTCCGATATGGTACTATATGGCAAGTTATGCATTGAAAAATTGAAGAATTGAAGAGATTTTGATCTGAATTTTCATGACGATGATAGGGAAGACGAAAAAAGTGTATCTCGCAATTCTGTATGTCTGTCTGTCTGCCAGCCTAAACGGCTAAATCAATTTTCTTAAAACTTGGTACATATTTTTTTGTGATTCTGCCCACACATTTTTTTTTTCATTTTTTTTTTTCTAAAACTAAAAATAACTGTACCTGTCATACCATTTTTTTTTTTAGCAATTTTACAAAATCTTATTTTTCCCAAAAACGGCTGCAATACTTTTCTTTAAGAAAAATGAATACATTTCTTTCAGTTAAGGCTATCTTTGGAAGGACAACTACTTTTCAAAAAATGGTATTTAATGGTACCTCCCAAAGAACCATTTCTTTATTTTCAATTTTTTTCAAAACGGTAATTCTGACTATTTTATTTTGTGAGGAAGCCTCTAACCAGTACAAAGAGCTTTTCTGACGAAAATTTTCAAGGGAATATATTTTGGATTTTTAACAAAATGTTCAATATTTTGTTTTGTTTGTTTTTATAAAACTCCAAATATTTAAGGGTGTTTTTACACTTTTTAAAGTATTTTAAGAAAGAAGAGTTATATTTATACAAATGGTAAAAACACGTTAAGGAAAATGTTATTTTTATAGGACTTTTTCTATATGATAAAACAAGTACGACATATTACCAAAAAATATAAAAAATGTATCTTACGTTTTTTTTTAATTTTGTCATTATTGGGTGAACAGATTTAGATTAATTTTTGTTTCGAAAATTTCAAATAGGTAATATTAAAAAATATTGAATATCAAAATTTTCAAAAAAAAGTTTTTGAATTTTGGAAAAAAGTTTCAAATTTGTATGGAAAATTCTATATCTCAAAAACATTCAATATCTCAAAAACATGTTGACAATTTATTTTGAATTTCTATTTAACTCACAATATAAAATATTAAATATGTTTTTTTCTTATTTTTTAACCTTACAGAACGAATGTCACTGAGGGTACAATAACAATAAATGGACGTGAACGTAATCTAAGCACATTTCGTAAGCTTTCAGCGTACATCATGCAAGACAACCAATTGCATACGAATTTAACCGTCCAAGAAGCAATGACTGTAGCCACGAACTTGAAGCTTAGCAAAAACTTCACTAAACCAGAAAAAAATGCTGTGGTAAGCTTTGAAATTAAAAATTATTAATTATTAGCTTTATTAATCTGTTTTCTGTTATTTATTGGTTTTAATAAATTTATTCAGAAATTCTTAATCATTTAACCTTACCATAATATAACCTCAAATTGCTTATATTAAAAATACAAAACTAAACTCGATTGAAAAATGGTTGATATTTTGACCTTTTGAAAGACTGTTGTACCATGTCGAGGGGAAGTTTATTTTGAACTTTTGATTTAAGCTTGTAAAATATAAATAAAATAATTAATATGATTGAATGTCCCAAATTGTTGTTAATTGAAGCAATTACCATCCACCCTCAATTCCTCCCTTAAAACTATGTTAACTAAACCCTTGTTTCTTTTTTTCATTTTCTTACAGATAGATGATATTCTTTTAACACTTAGTCTGAGCGAACATCGAAACACCTTCACTCGAAATTTATCCGGTGGTCAGAAGAAACGTCTCTCTATTGCCCTCGAACTTGTCAGCAATCCACCGATTATGTTCTTCGATGAGCCCACCTCCGGTCTTGACAGTTCGACTTGTTTCCAGTGTATTCACTTGCTCAAAATGCTGGCTGCAGGTGGACGCACAATTATTTGCACCATTCATCAGCCTTCTGCCCGCTTATTCGAAATGTTCGATCATCTTTACACTCTTGCCGAAGGCCAATGTGTCTATCAGGGTAGCACAAAACAACTCGTACCATTCCTGGGGACACTTGGTCTCGATTGTCCAAGCTACCACAACCCAGCCAGTTATGTGATTGAAGTTGCATGTGGTGAACATGGTGACAACCAAGGAAGCCTCGTAAATGCCATTGACAATGGCCGACGTGATATTCGAACTGCCGCCGATTTTGCTGGCATCAAGGCACGCAACGATTTAGTTAAGGTTCATAATTTGAAAGCCATGCTGGATAAAAATGATGCTCAAAATGCAACTTGCTCTAAGTTCGGTGAAAATCTATCGCTCAACAATCAGTTGTTAACTGCAAATTTGGTCAATGATTTGGCCAAGGACTCAGAAGTTGTGTCAGCTGCACAAACAAATGAAAAAGGAGATTTAGTGATTGATGTTGAGAAGAATGATAATGTGAAGACCGCACTTCTTGCCGATAAAAATGCAATGGCGGAAATAACATCGCCGGAGCGATATCCTACGTCTCAGACTCATCAGTTTTTCGTGGTACTGAAACGAACTCTACTCTTTAATTATCGTGATTGGGTAAGTTAATGGAACTAATAGTGAATGGAATTGGATTGATATAGATTTTTTTATTTTCAGACCCTTATGTATCTTCGGTTGTTTGCTCATTTATTGGTTGGCTGTTTAATTGGTGCTCTCTACTATGATATTGGCAATGACGGTGCCAAGGTCTTAAGTAATTTGGGTTTTCTATTCTTCAATATGCTCTTCTTGATGTACACTTCAATGACAATAACAATTCTATCATGTAAGCATAATACAAAATAAATATTGGTTTAGAATTAAAAAAAACAGGTACAATATATGTAAATTTTGTCAGGGATACAGGTTTATATATTTTGGCCATTCATTTTTTGAAGAATAGTAACCTTACATTTTTGGAAGTCTGTCATTTAAGCTATCTGTTTAGGAAGAATGGCGGAAAGCTGAATGTTGGCCTTCTCTTGAGCATCGCTATTAATTTACGGGGGTCAAAGGCCCCCCAAACTATTTTTATGGGATATCTCCCAAACGGTAAATCTTACTGAAAAATGTCAAGTCCTAGGTAGTAGATAATAAAATTTTCTACGAAATATGATAAAGAATTTGTTTTCATAAGAGTTACGTTATATATTTTTGTATTTAAAATATACTCTCTTACACGAGCTAGGTTGATTACAAAGTGATTTTTTTTTTCGTGATATCCCCCAGGAAAATTAGAAAAAAGTACTAAAAATAAAACGGGGATTTATTTATAGGTCCTCATCGATCGGGCTTCACTACATTGATCGTATAGGTTTGAGGGTCACGAAACATGGTATTTCGTGTATACTGGGGACAAAATGCTAGAGGGAGTAGGGAAAGGTTTCACCGAGTTCTATTTTTTTTTTTTTTTTTTGTATGGGCATAAGTCTGTATTTAGTGCAGGGAAAGTTTTATAGTCCTATAACTGTTATAGGTGTTATAGAGCAGTGCAACAGATTTTGTATCCATTTCTTAGGAGATTTATTCATTTCTAATTAGTACTCGTATCTAGTTGGCAAAGTTCATAGCATCTTGTTTACCAAATTGTACAAAAAAGTTAGCCAGCGTTTTCCCGAATTTCGTTCGTAATGCCAATTTGTATGAGATGTTTTATTACGATGGATTATGTTATATTCGTTTTCAGGATTGATAACAACTTTCCGATAACAATGGGATTCTTATAGGGCTGAGTGTATGATCCTTAACATAAATCACCGTCGCTGCTTAAAATATTTCATCTTGTATGCCACCAGCCGGTAGAAAGGAGCGGCATTTTGTTAAAAATCATTATTTTTCAAAATTTTGCAATTACAAAATCTCGCTTTTAACAATCTCGCATTTATATCTTGTACGAAAAGTCACGAAAATTTCAACCAAAATCTTATAAGCTTTTTCTTAACTTTAGACAGCTGTCTAACCCCAAAAAGTTAATAATAAACTTTGTTTTCTGCTGTCCTAAAATTGTCTAACTTGGACAACGGTATTGGCTGTATAAGATTTGATTAAATTGATATTTTAGTTTATTAAACAATGCATACTTGCAACTATGTATTAAGGACTTTTAAAAAAACTATGTAACTAGTCAACCACCTAAAAAATACAATAAATAAGGCTGATAATGTTTTAAGAATAAAAAAAAAAATTTTTTGGTAAATTGAATAAATTTTATTTTTAAGGAAGCAAAATGCTTCGCAAGTATGTAAATTTATGACATGGGTAGCCTTTAGTAAAAATATTTTTTCAATCTTTTTTTATGGAACTTAATATACTAGTACGTGCAGCCCTCAAGAGCTAACAACATTATAACAACTTATTGACAAACTTCTAGAAAATATAATTTAATTCACATAAAATTCTAAAAAACTTTATTTCTCGATACAACATTTGAATAACTACATTTGTTTCCATTCAAATTATTGATAGCAAAATATTCGCACGTGCCGGTTACCCAGTTTTGTACCTATGCCCTTGGTTCAATAATGATTGCAAGGGCAAGATTAGGCGAAACTTAAATTTGCCAGGTTTTGTTATTGTGAGATTATCAAAACTGGAATTTTGTAATTGCAAGATCTCGTTAGGCAAGTTTTCAAATGCAAAATGTACCCAACCCGCCCGTAGGCCATCCGCATTACCACTTACCAGCGGGAGTAACTATGACTCCTTATAGAAACATTTGGGCATTAAAACAATACTCAGCCCCCACTCCAATTTTTTCGTGGCAATTACTGGTTGGAGTAACTGCGATTTTTTTAAAGACTTTTTCCAACGTTAAACCAAGATCAATCAGCTAACGAAGCAAATTTGATCTCATGGATGTCTAGGGTGCTATTCTCTGGGGTCCTGTAAAGTAAAAATTGTTATTCGAGTGGAAGGCTGTTTATTTGATTACATACCCAACTTATGTCATTTTCCAATGGTTTCTCTCAAGAAGACAATCAATCTGAGTCCAATTGAACAGTGCTTGTTACTTCTGCTCAGTTCTGAAGTTTTGTTCCTATATTGATGAATTAATCGATAGAAACTTTCTGCTGGCACGCAAAAAGTGAAATTAAAAACAAAAGTGTTACTATACTCTTAACTTTCAATAGAGAAGTGATATTCTCTTCTTAGAATCGTCAAAAGATGATTTTTATGCCTGGCTATACAAGGTTAAAGTCGTTATTTGAGTGGATGGATTGGCTGTTTATTTCTGTACATACTCACTACTAACTGAATATCAGTCTTATTAGGCATCGGCGTCGGTCTTCGTAAAAAAAAAACTTTATCTGCACTTCTTCTTGCTTAGTGGACTGAAATGTTAACCACAAACATCCAAGTTAAGTGCAATATTCTATCTAACATCAAAATGTTGGCAGCGGTATTTAGCTGTTTGCCAGTGATCTTTTCAGCTACCCAGCAGTGACTGTGGACCAACTAGCAAGCTTCTTTGGGTAGAAATCACTAACTTTTCCGTTGCTGATACCGTTGCAACCCTCAATAAACTTGACCATTCACTTCTCGTGCTCTCTTTCTTTTTTCACATAAAAAGTGGAAGTAACTCTATGTCCCTCTCTCTTACCCTCCCTTATTGGTTTCTCATTTCAGGGTTAATTTATTTTTTTGGGCACCTAAAAATCCTTACTAAGCTTAGCTTTAAGTATATCAGATTAGCTCACATAAGGTCACTTTTTTCCAGACTATTGACAACACCAGACTATTGGCAACACTCTTTTGAATTTATCCGACATGAAAAAATAAAAATTGGTGGCGTGAAAAATCGTAGTTAACCAGGGCATAAAGTGTCCTTCAACTCTCAATCATCCCTTTATGCGTTCTACTGTTGTCAATAGAAATGGAAAGGACCTTCAATTTTCTAATAACAATCAGGAGCACTTTTTCATAGCAAAAGATAGTAAGATTATAGTGAAAGAGGCATTTTTTGTTATACATAAGATGGCAGAGGCGATCGCCAGACCTTCGGTGTTACAATATTCGTATGCTTCTGATAAGTTCACCTAAGTTAGTGGTATACTTTAACCCCCAATATTACAGTGGAAGTTTAAACTCCACATTTCGCTTAAACTCCATATTTCATTTAAACTTCGGTTCAGCAGAACAAATTGAGCTCAGTTCAAGGTTTAAAAGAGACTGTTTAGCTGGCCATTAGTCTTTTAAAATGCAACCTTTGCTGACATAGTAGAACACTAGTGCTTAAAACTATAAAAAGTTAAGTTCGGGTAGATCTATTAGCCAGAAGTTACTTTTAGTAAAATAATTAAAATCTGCACAATTAGTGTGTTGATGTAGTGAAGTTCTGTTTTGCCATTGGACACCGTCAAATTGACGTAAATCAGTTCTTACTCCCCCAGACAACATGTTTTTTTTTCAAATACAGGTCTACAACCACTGATCTTGTTGAATTTAGGTCCTTCACGCTATCAGCCATAGAGAAAGATTAGGAAGTCGGTGTTATCTCAACCAATAAGCCAATACTTTTCAAATTTTCGCGTCTCGGCTTCGAACCTTCTTTGTTAAAATTGATTTTCTCTTACCTAAATAATCGTTATTATATCGTTTGCTTAAGATTCTCCAGCTCTTGCTCTTTCTTAGCTACCTCCAGTGTCCCGCAAGGCATCCACCTAGGTCCACTTTTGTTCATTCTTGCTATTAACGATATTGAAATGGTCATCAAACCTTCTTCTATTTCACTTAACGTTGATGATGCTAAGTTTTTCAAGACCATTTCATCGACACATGATTATCTAGAATCTAGTCCGTCTTAATTCTTTGGAAGAATTAAGGGAAATATCAGACATTCTCTTCGTTCATTGATTACTTTCTGGTTCCGTTGACTGCATTTCACTCTACAACTCTATCTATTTTACATTTACCCCCGTTCACTTTTTTATCTTCTTTCTTACAGCACTTCCTATGGCTCAAGCGAACCTATCTCTCGAATTCTGCCAAGTATTAATTTGAACATGAACTCCTTCAACTTTAACCTCAGTACTCCTTCCTTAAAACTCCGTCTTCTAAATCACCCTCCTCTCCTCCATACTCACCTCAGCTTAAGTTCTTAGTTTTTAAGTTAGATTAAGAATAAGCTTGTATTCAGCCAAATAAATGGGGGTTTTGCCCCTCCAAAACTGCCTGGTTCTCCCAAGTACCATTTCAATAATACCATTCTTTGCCAGGAAAAGAAATTTTGGGATAGAATAAATAATGCCGACCGCTCGGTTTATTATTCATTACCTAATTCATTACCAATTTGTTTGGAAAATAATTTTCGTATATATTTTAATTTAACTTTGAACATACTCGTACATACCATGTTTTAGTATTTAATACAAAATATTTAATCTCTTACAGTCCCCCTTGAAATGCCCGTGCTGCTGAAGGAAAATTTCAATCGTTGGTATTCTCTTAAATCGTATTACTTGGCAATAACAGTTTCCGACATACCATTCCAGGTAAAACTCTTAAACAATTTTGTATTAAATTACATACATTAATCTTTATTCCAAATTCTAGGCTGTATTTTGTGTAATCTACGTATCGTTAGTTTACTACTTCACCTCACAACCATGGGAACTTTGGAGATTCAGCATGTTCCTATCCGCTTGCCTCCTGATATCTTTCGTAGCTCAAAGTGTTGGTTTGGTGGTCGGTGCAGCAATGAATGTCCAAAATGGTGTATTTTTAGCTCCTGTGATGTCAGTGCCGTTCCTGCTTTTCTCCGGATTCTTTGTCTCATTCGATGCGATACCTGTATATCTTCGCTGGATGACATATCTCTCTTATATCCGTTATGGTTTCGAAGGAACAGCTCTGGCCACCTATGGATATGGTCGTGAGAAACTCAAGTGCCACCAAACTTATTGCCACTTTAAGTCACCAGTTACTACTCTCGAAGAGTTGGACATGCTCAATGCTGATTTTAGACTTGATATTATTGCCTTAGTTATTATATTCTTTGTTCTGAGAATTTCAGCTTATCTATTTCTCCGATGGAAGTTGAAAACAGCACGATAAACAAAATAAAATCTTACACATTTTTTAATTTATCTTTTTCGTTTGTGTATTTTTTTTTTGTTCATTCTTTAGAATATAAGAAAAGTTTTTGCAGATTTTGGTGCAAAAAAAAAGCTGTACACAAAGACATACACACATTTTAATGTATTTAAAAAAAATTAAATATAAATTAAAAATTTGTATTTAACATAAGGATTTATATAAAGATATTTATAAAATTTATTAAACACAAAAAATGGCTTCTTAAACAAAACTTATAAAAAAATGAAATTTACTAAAACCAACAATAAAAAAAAGGCTGGTTTTGTATACACGAACAAAATAAATAATTAACAGTATATAACTATAATATACATTTAATAATATTACATTATAATTTATTTTTTTTTAAAGAAATGTAAATGTTATATAATCCTAATTGATTTTAAAAGAAAAGAATTTTTGAATGGTAAATTTATACAAGCCACACAGATACACACAATGTGTGCACGTGCACGCAAAATATGATATTTTTATGTAATAAGTGTGCAATAGATAATATGTGTCAAATTCTTTTTATTTTTATACATGTATATTGTAAAATGGAAAAATGTTTTTGTAGGTGAAATATAAAAAAAAAGAAAAACTAATTGTTTAAATTTAATTTGGAACTATGTATGAATGAGTATTAAATTAGTTTTTATATAGTTTAACATAATTGTCTACACAATTCAGTCTACTTAAATGTAAGTAAAAGAGTAGGTGTCTGATTCATAGGCGTTCACAGAATCGCACTTTCCATAGTGTCATACTTTGATTTGAATAGATTTTAAATATCTGTTTAATTATCCCAGAGTTAATTATCTAAATTTGGTGCGATCTTCTTATATAAACTGAAAAACATGTTTCAGGTTCAACCCCGAAACTAAGTATGCATACTTATATTAAACCACCTCCTGCTGATAAGGCGCTACATTTAAACAGATTCTTTTGACAGTGCTGTCACCACGAGCTATATATAACCATTTTGGTGCCAATTTGTTCACAGCAAATCATCTTAAATCAATGATTATTGTCACTTCTAAATCATCGGATGTGTTTGAGTTGTTAATTATAGAAATCACTCATCAGCCAATTTTGGTTGGTTACAATTACAAATTTAACTTGCTATGGACAAACCGGCCCTTAGACTACTCCAACTGTTCACTCGGTCTTTCAAATCACCATTATTTGCGTTTAAGGCTAAGTGTTTGTTTTAAAGTTTTTAGAAGTCAATTGATTGAAATTTCTTGCATGTAGATACTGGGCCAGATTTAGTAATCTCATTTAACTAACCAGAGCTACCACTGAGACACAATAGTATCCCCACAGAATTCATTTTTGTTGGTGGGAATTGGTGACCTAGGCACATTTTTTTACCACATTTGCATACTTAACGGTAGCAATATGAGCAACAAAAATGACGATCATTTGACAATCAAATTGACTTTGATTTGATATTTTTAAAATGGATAAAGTTTTAAGATCTTTACCTTAGCGCTTAGATCAAAGTTTAAAAAAAAAAAATATATATAACAAAAGTTATAAGAGTGCACTTTGGTACTCACCCCCAACGTTTTGCATCAAATTACATTGAGCGTGGTCAACGGGAAGATGCCCTTGAAATGTTTTCATGAATTAAATTGTTTACGCAGGTTGCATTTTTGCGTAGGCGGTTCTATTTCATGATGTTGTTGTGGCGCAAGTTGTTGGGAGCAAAAAATACTCACTACATAGTAGGGTGTATTAAATTTGAACTGGGATGACTGCAAGGAGTTAATGAAGTGATCCCAGGAACGCGAAAGCTTAAAACTGTCGTATTGATTTAAATTTCGATTGCACTTTATTTCTATGGAATGTAGTGATTTTCCTGAGCTAAAACTTTTGCTTGGTCAAAATGAATCCAGTGGTGTTCGTCTGGATTGTCCATTGTCCAAGATGTGCTCACAAATTGCCAACTTCTCACGTTGGTTTTTACTCTCAGCACTAATGTGTTCTTTTAAGCGAGTGGCAATGCTTCTTTGTGTTTGTCCAAAATACAGAGACCCACAGCTACAGGAAATAGCATAAACATTTTTTCGTGGTAAAAATATGGATTTTACCTCATATCTCTTCAAAACTTTGCCAACTGACAACTCTATCCCTAACACCTTTGACATGGGGTAAGAAAGCTTTTTTGTCTAGTTTGCTTTCTTCCCTTTCCTGCGACATCACTGGCTTCCACGTTCTTTTCCTTTTGGAGAAGCCATTTGCGCCTAAAACGTTGTTGACTAGATTCAGCTCAGTAATTAGATGTCACAAATTCTGTGGGCATGTTGAAACAATGTCGAAACAACCTATTTTTAATTTGCTGGGTTGTGGTTGTATACATGTACATAGGTATCTGTTAGTGTGTAATTCCTTCCGATAGACTGTGTGACCTAATGTACCATCCATTTTTCTTGTTACTTTAACATCCAAAAATTCAATGGAGTTTTCTTTTTCTATTTCCATCGTGAATCTTATTTTTGGATGTTAAGAGTTCAGATGTTCAAAGAAACTTTATATAACGGAGCGTTTTAGAATATAAAATGTGTCATCCACATGACCAGAGCCAGATTTCTTTAGAGTATCTAAGGGCTTTTATCTCAAAGTACTTCATCCACATATTTGCAACAAGGGGAGCTAAAGGTTAACCCATAGCAATGCCCTCCACTTGTAAATAGAAATTTTCGTTGAAACTGAAACTACCCCGAAGACAAACAGAACTCCAGAAGCGGCATATAATTCTCGTTAATGTCGGAAGGAAGAAGGGACTGATTGGAGAGGAGCAATATATTGGAAATATTGAAAAAGATAGGCAGATATCTAGGGTGTATTCATAAACGCAGAAAATCTGCGCTAGTACAATCGCATTTCTTTTCTGATGCATTTGTGAACGCACTCCCAATGCAGAATGTCTGCAGTAAACAAAAAGGTCTGACTTAGTCCGATTTGTATGTAAACAGAGTTCATAAACGTCAGAGAAAAATGGCTGTTGAATTTGATTGTTGATTTGCTTACCCAAAAAGAAAAGAAAATTATAAAATAAAATATAAAATATTTGCAATTACTTACATTCTTTACGAGTCAGTGCCGATTTGTCCTTCTTGTTGTCTTAAAAATTATTTTAATAATTCCCGCTCTTTCTGCAGCCAAACAAATTCAGCTGCACAATCTGCCCGACGCTGACGACAGTCTGACGTTTATGAATGGTACGTACTGCAGTTCGACTAGATTAGTTCGATCGAAAATCTGATTTTATGAATGCAGATAACGCAGTTCTTAGTTAGGCTGACGTTTATGAATACACCCCTACTTTCAGAAGGTTGTAAATTTTGAGAAAAAAAAAATCACCTGTCATTGTAACATAACCTCAAAAATACCAAAAATATGTTTTTTCTCATTTTCTAACGGAAGTAACTCAAACAATTAAAGGCGGGTTTGAGTTGGATTTCCAAAAAAATCCTCATCGCTTGTACTAAAGAATTTATCGGTATTTATGAGCGTTTTTAATTTGGCAAAATACTTTTTCCAATTCAATCGGCATGGCAGTTTAAAGAATTTGGAATTACTTTAGTAGTTACGCTGGACTAATAATGATAGAATCAAACGATAGAGAAAAAACAAGCAGACTGAAGTCGAATACAAATCCGAAAACTGAATATTTCAAAAATGTAATTGAATCGGTAGTTTGAAGAAGGGAATAAGTACAAAAATCAATTTTTTAGAAAACCAATCAATACTTTTCAACTTTTTTATTAGTAATAAATTTTGAATTTAAAAATATGCGAGAAGTTAAAAAGTTTGAAGTGATTTAACTGCATAAACAAAGATTTTTTTCTTGTCTTAGTAAAAACTTAATTATAATAAACAAACAAAAATAAATAATTGTTGAAAGTCTAAGAGCCAACGACGTACATAAGTCATATATAGATAACAGCCTTTAAGGTGTTGAATCAATAACAGTTTGTCTGCCTACCTTAACATGTGCAGAACAGCTATAAAATTTTACTTAAAATGTATACATCAATTTACTTCAATTCCCATTGGTCGGAGGGAAAAAGTGTCTACGCAAGAAATATTCAGCTTGCAATTTGAACAATTGTTGTCTTAGGTGCAACTCTCTGTAGTTAGTCCCTAAGAAGATACAAAGCCGCAAATTTTCCAAAAACCACTCAGGTAAATAAGGGTAAACAAGTAATATTTGGACTAACTAAAGAAAGTTTGACCTATGACCACAATTATTTAAAATTGCAAGATGAAAATCTCTTGTATCGACACTATTTCTCTCCGACAAATAGACATCGAAATAAATTGATGTCCAAATTTTACGTCAAATGGTTTACCTGTTCGACGCGTGTTTAGGTAGTTAAGGTGACTTACAATGTTACGCAAATGACTTGACTTTTTATGTCGTTGGCTCTTGGTATATTAGGGGATAAGTCATCCCCATCGGTTACTCTGTGAGGCGCTAATTCAATAGCCAAAATTTCACAATAATTCTAAAATCAATTTTGGCAATGAAAAAAAATAATTGTGTGGTAAAAGAACCGAAGCAAGGTGGGCACTGGTCAGCTAGTAAGTTTATAAAATAATAAATAATAACACTGAGTGAAAGGGGTTTTTCTAACATGAATAATTTAAGCGGGGTTAGATTGCTTACTGAATTAAGACTGTAATTGCCGAATGTAGGAAGATACCAAGCACGTCACGTTTCTAAATTATATGACGTCATTACTATTTAATGGGGTCTATCATTGTATCCGTTCGGAGAAATCTCCGATCGGAGAAAAGTTCCGATCGGAGCATTAATTTTGTTCATGGTATCCGAATCGTAACAGAAATATAGACGCCTACCGACGCATGTAGTTGACATAAAATGTTCCGCAAGCATTTGACTGTCGGAGACAATCGGAGAGAAATAATCGTTATACACCGCACGAAATCGCGACGCGTTGCCCTTATTTTGACATTTCAACGCATACTTTGAATTTTGTCGGAGGGATCTACGATTTATTAATCGGAACGGCTATGATGATAGAAAATTCGTAGATTTCGTATAAATCGGAGAAAATTTTGTTACGATCGGTTACGATGATAGACCCCAATGTCAATAGAAAAAGTTAGTTTGTAACAATGCCATTACTTTGAAACAGTAGCTATATTTTAGAAAATTTTGGTTGTGATTTTCGTGCTAAGCAAGTTCATTTTTAAGGAAAAATGATTTTTTGAAAAATATAATTTAAAAAAATAGTTTTGGCGCAATGTTAAAAAATTCATTTTTCTAAATCATACTTTTCTAGTGGCTTTTGGTACGTTGAACTCGAATCCAGTCTCAGAATTGCTCTAGCACGTCCAGTTTTTGAGAGAACCTATTCTAAAATATCTTTAAAAGTTAAGAAAAACGTTTATTTTTAATTAGAGATTGAGGTTATGTTATGCCACAAGATCATCTTTTTCACTAAACTATCTAGACTAAATCTAAAAAATTTAACTTTATTCATTAAATGTACTTGAATTTTTATCAATATTTTATATTACTCTTCAAAACTCTCAACTGAAAGTTATGAGTTCGACATATTTTTGACTAAGGTAGTTTAAGGAAAGGGCTGATACCTAATAAATGATTTCATCAAGATGAATGATGGTATTTAAAAGATTTAAAAAGAATTTCAAAGATAAATTTTTATACTTCCGTCTGACGATAACAAAATGATTTAAAAAAAATATTTCGAGAAATACTCGTAATATAACTTAAAATTTTTATGAAAACGCATATTTTGGATTCGAATTCAGTGCATCAAAAACTATCTAAAAAGTATATCTTGATTTATTTTAGACATAAAAATTAAAATTTTGTCACAGTGTAATTTGAACATGATGGAAAATGAACATGAAACTGTAGAGCCTTGATACCAAAGGCCTTTCTTCGTAAAATGCGGCAATGAGCCTAAGTGTTGTCTTGTTTTTTTTTTTCTCTTGAAGTTCATTCCACTAACTATACGAGTGAAATGCAGTTTTGCCGCACATAAGCTGTCGTTAAGGTAAACGTTGCTTGCAGAAAAGTTGTGCAGGTCTAGGTAAGGTACGTATGAAGGTAACAACAAGAAAGAATGCTTGAGGATTAAAAAGAAAAGAAAGAACATTAGATCCAATTAACATTCAAGGTGACTGACTGCCATCACACGCTTATTCTTTCGTCAGTTTAGTTTTGCTATGGGTTTCCTTCAATTTTCAATTGAAATTTATTTTGCTTCTAGTTATAAATCATTTTTCAATTTTATTTTTTTACAGTGAAGCTATAAATTTTCTTAAATCTTCAGTATTGTAAATAGAAAATAAAATGAGATTTAATTTTACGTTTTTAATTGTGTGTGTTTTTTATTTTAACTTTATCGAGAGTTATCGAGAGTAAACAAAACTTCGAAATGTCAAATTCAGATCAATACGTTTGGTCAAAAATGTCAGTTTATTTAAGTGTGCGTGCAATGTCAGTGCAGAAATTGACTCTTTTTTTCTTCTATTTAAATGTCATCCCCAATGAAAGGAGTTAAAATCCAGATGAACAAAGGTGGTTCAAAATTTGATCTGTGATTAAGAAACATTTTCTCTAACTGCTGCGGATTAACTTAGAGTCAAGGATGCAATTGGCTGGTATCACATATTTGAAACTTGAACCATCGTTGAACCTCAGTCAATGCAAGAAATAGGTGAGTAAAAATTGCTGAGCCACGAATCAAAATTTGAACCACTTTTTATGCAATTGGTACTTAGAAAATGTATTCCAAGCTCTTGTTCAATTATTTTTTTACATATAGATTGTCTTCCGTTATCAAACGTATTTTTACGTCAAGTCGAAATCATGGACTTACTAATAATAATATTAGTTAGTCTATGGTTAAATGTATGAATTATTTTGTTTTTTCTTACTTTATTATTATTATGTTCATACTGGCGTTCCGTGAACGGAACTTCTTATCAATTATTAAGAACTTGTGAGTGAATACCTAATTTCATGTGTTTTTTATCTGAGATATAATATTTTCTTATCAGCTAAGATTTGAACATTCTCCAGTAGTAGATATTAGTATTTTTAGTGGGTCATTGGATTTTATTTGTTTTTAAAAATTAAAAAAAAAAATGTTTTTGTTTAGAGTCCAAGGTCAATTTTGTTGAGTGGTACACATTTTATTGATCCTGAGTGAGTTGCGTATACATTTTTATCGCTTTTGTTCTGTTGGCTTTCAAGAGACCTAAAGTTTTCGTTGTCAAGCCATGGTGCAGTTGTTTTTAAGTCTTCGTCCAAAAAAAAAACTGCTTACCTTAATAAATAATCTTTTTCAGAGTGTTCTTTAAAAAAGTTTTACAAATAATAATTTTGAGAAAAATGCGCCAACATTTTTTGGGTTTCTTATGCATATCCATCCTAAACGAGACTTACATAGGAAAGCAGTTAGATAGTCCGCCAACATGAAGTAATTTTTACAATGGCGCTAAAAAAAAAACAATGGGAGTTAAAACTGACAATCAGGAAAAGTATAAGCAAACAGTACGTACTGAGAAGAAAATCATGTTAGAAATAATTTTTATTACATTCTAATATCACATTCGTACTCATTTTTGTCTACAATAGATGAACGCTGCAAATTTGAAGGTTAAGGGAAGCGTAAATGTTGACTCGTGAACTTTACTTTTTTTTATTCCCTAGAGAGTAAATTGAATTTTTCAATCAAAAAACAACGAATTTAATTTAAGAAAAATCGGTGTACTATTTTATGTATAGTGTACTATTTTGTAAAGAAAAAAATGCTATTAACGGTACCTGCCATATTATATTTTTTTATTTTAGATTTTTTCATTAAAGACTCAACCAAATTCAGTTAACCTTTTTAAAAATTTCCAGTAATATTGCATGCCAAAATCTAAAAAAAAAAAAATTGGATTTTTAAAATACAGTAGATAAATGTTTTTTAATTGCGATATAGTATGTAGGTATATATAAATGGTACGGGGCCCCCGAGATAAAGAGACCCCAACGTAGAGAGGACTCTATAGGTACATGAAATTTGTCAGCGAGATGAATACAACATATAGTCTAATCATATTGCGCTTTTGCCATGCAAAATGTAGGGTAGTTTTGATTTTTCTGATTGATTTTGAAAGATTCAAAAAGAATTTCGAAGGAAAAATTATCATTTCTTCTCAAAATCTTATATCCATGTATCTCAAAAACATTACGGGCTACAGCAATTCTGAGGTCAGATTTGAATTCATTAAATCTAAAACCTTCAGCCGAGCAAATCTTTGTTAATGTTTAAGTCAAAAATTCAAATTTTGTCACACAAAGCAATTATAAAGGTTTTCGAGTGGGTTTTTGTAAGCAGTCAAAATACGTCAATTTTCAACTAGTTCATGAGACCATATTGGTTGTTGCAGAAAAATCCTTAAAAAGAGATTGGTAGTTGAAAATTGTGGAAATTGTGTATATTTTCAATTGCACTTTGATGAAATTGACGGATAATTGATAGTTTTCGAGAATTGGACTTAAACAAATTTTGAAAAAAATTTTGGCATAAATATTTTGGAAAAAAGCGCCCAAATGAAATTGGAAAATACGCCAAAAACGTAGAAACTACGCCAAACATTTAGAAAAAGAGCCAAAAAACTAAAACGGAAAAAACGCCAACAAAAATTAGAACTTTTTGGTGTAAATTCCAAATAAGTTTTGAAAATTAGGCCCAAAAACTAGCCTTCTGGACAAGTTTTCAAAATTTATTTGAAAACTAAGCCCAAAAAGTGTAAAAATGCATCTGAATTTTTAATTGGTGTGTGTACTAAAGGTTGGCTGGCAGGATGTACGCGGAGCACAGCGGCCTTTTTTGTTTGGAAAAAAAGACCAAAATTAATTTTGTGGCGTTTTTTCCAATACAGCAAATTCTTGAAAAAACTAATCAAAAAATCAGGAATTTACGCCAAACGTTTTGGGTTCCTTTTCCTAGGAAAAAAGCCATAACATTTTATATACAATTTTGGGCTTTTTTTCCATTTTTATTTTTTGATGTTATTTTCTTTGAAATAATTCCAGGAAACCGTCTCAAAATTTAGATTCGGATTAAGCACCCTTGAAAACATAAAGCACGGACAAAATCAAAACTACCCCACACCTTGCACGTTAAGGGCCTTTTTGAGCCCAAAATTACTAAAACTAAATCGATTAATTTTTTTTAAGATGTACTTATTTTGTTTCCATGTGTCTATTCAATAGTTTTTCTACCTTTGTTAATTCTAATTGTACTTTCTACTTATGTTAGTTCTAATTTTACCAACTAAGTCATCTGCAACTGCAACGTGCGATCACTTCGTTTCTAATTGAAACAAGTACCAGTTGCCCAGGAAATGAAATATCATGAAAAATGCAAAGCAATAAATAATTTAAAGAAAAACCAAAAAGAACTTCTGACTAGTTTAATTGAAAAATGTATTAAAATTGCGTTAGCGCAACAGATTTTGATAGAAATACACACATTACCACTGGGGAAAATCTAAATACTGAGCACACTGAAATTGTTTAAAATAATTAGAGATTTTAGAGATATCTATAAAAATCGAATATTTATTATGGCGCCCTAGTAAGTTGCTATCAAAAAGCACTCCGTCCCTGTTGGAATGCATTTGTAATTGTGAGAGCTAATACTATTTATGAAAAATGCCGCAGTTTTTCTATTCCTTATATTACTTTTTCTAAGATATTTCAGAAATGGTGAATTGAAGAAAATGCCGGTTTTTCGGGAAAACAGCTCCTTAACGGTAAATGTTACCAGTGTTTCAAAAAATATTTATAATTATTTTAACCTCTTATGTGAAAATGCTCAAAAATTGTTCCTAACATTTACCGTTAAAAAGTTATATAATTTTTTTGAAGAATTTGGTCGAAACCCAAAGAAAAAGTTTTTCTGTTCTTTACTCGTAAATGACAAAACAAATGTATGCTCACTTAAATGAAAAAAAAATGTTCTTCTTAAAAGGGTTCGATGGTTTTTTCCCATACGAGTGGTCAGTAACAAGATATTGCGATTTCAAAATAGTCAAATGTCAAAAATATCGACTTTCACCTTAAACTCTTAAGCAATTGATGTTATCGAAAAGAACTTAATGCAAAGTTTGTAGATTGTGTGTTACTCTACAAAAAAAAAATAATTTATATAAATATTTTTAAGAATTTGGTTTACAGTCAAAACCAACGGTTTTTTATTTGTACTCTTAAATGCTAAAGTTGTTAAAAAAAATTGATGCGTAGCTTATAGAAGTTAAAATGTACTAGGTACAAAGGTAGTCAATTTTTATCCCATAGGAGTAGTTGGTCAAAAAAAAAATTGAAAGTATTGGCCAAAAACAACTTTTTCGACACTGCTTGACCGTGAAAAACTTTTTATCCTTGAGGAGTATTGACGTGGGGCTAAGGCAGTTTATTTGTTATGTCAAAACGAATTTTGGCTAGGTCAAGTATTTATTTTGACTGAACTAGTGTGCAACTTGTTGATTTTCTCTTGCTTCTTACCAGACTTGTAGCTAATTTTTTTCAAAAAAGAAGTTATAGAAAATGTTGCTTTTAATTTATAATTCCAAGTAGATTTTGAATACTTTTTACTATTCCACAGATAGAACACATATGCATTTTGTATATCATAAAATGAGAGATAATGCAAAAACAAAGAAAGAGATAGATAGTACTAGTTCTGAAAATTCTATTAGGATGTGTAAACAGGTCCAGAGGTTTAGAGGCTTTAATTATATTTTCATAGCTGTATATATATACTTTTATAGAACCCAATAACACCAATTTATATAAGCAAATTACTTCCAAAATGTAAAAACAAAACACCGCAAAAAGCAGTTTGTTTGCTTTTTAAAAATAATAATTCCCAAAAAAATATAAACATTTAAAGATTTGTCGTAAGAGAAGGCTTTATAGATATAACAGTACACATCTGCAGTAGAGTTTTTATATTAAACAATTTATCACACTATACAAAATGTTAAGTAAATAATTCAAAAAAAATGTAACACATTTTTCGAATCTTGATAAAAAAAAATGTGATACATTTTGTATTGATGACTTGGAATTAATATCATAGCGAAATGTTTTCATCAATAAAAAAAAACCTGTACTTTATAAGAAAAAAGAAAAAACAATTTTCTTTTCACCACTGTATCTACGATTGCACATTATTTGAGTGATTTTCCATATCACCACAATTCTACTCAAGCATTATTGAGTCACAAGCAGTGGTGTGCCCTTTTGTGGGGTGGAAGCAAGAGTGGTATCAGTGGGGCAGCAAGCGCACTGTTCATCGATACGGAAAATCCATTCAACAACCTAACAGAACTTTGTTCTAGCTCAGTGCAGATTGCAGAGTACTTTTTTTGCAAAAATAAAATAAACAACAACAAACAAATAAAAATAAAGAAAAAAATTGTAACACAACTTGTGCGCGTCGAACTTATAAGATATTTTGAATCAAACGTTTCGCTCAGTTCTCGACAATCGCGGCGGTTAGGTGCACCATCACATCACAGTTGACGGAATATTTGGTTCGATAAGAAATTAAGAACAAAGACTATATTCGAATGAATGACGATCTATATATTCCACGTTTTTTTGTGTACTCGCATGTTTTTTGTTGTATTGTTTTTTTAATTTAAATTATTTTATTTGTTTTGATTCAAAGCAGAAGACAGTCAAAAAAATATCCAATTAAAGTATCTAGAATCTACGTAATTATCTGTTGCCGACCCATTGCCGCCTCTACTATCCATTTGTAATTAAAAAAAAAAAAACAAAAATAATTTGAACTGTCATAGTGCGTTTCTAATTTAAATAAAGTGTGCTCACTGTTTTTTTTTCGTTTATTTTTCGTTTTAATTCAATTATACCTTCATAAGTGCAATTGACTCTAATTTAATAATTTCCACTATACGAATAGTTGCCCATCAATTCATAGGAACATCACAGTTTGAAGGTATATCTCTACCCCAGTTGCCCAAATTGAATTAATCTTATTTGAGTCATAAAATATGTAAGTAAACCAAAAATAAATAAAATTACAAATTGAAATATAAACTCATAGTCATAGGTCACAGACAAACAGTCGAAACGAATGCAATATATAGAAAAAAATTCAATTAAACCATATGTTGTGTATTGAAAAGTCTGTTGTTTTTGAACTTCACATTTCTATTCTTCGTTCCTCATGATGATGGGCGTAGAACGTAGATAATTAAAAATGATCCTTCTGGAGATTGATTTTTTTAAGAAAATCTGAATTCGAAAAGAAGCAGAATCAATTCTACGGGACCGAACGCAACGATGTGAAATGAAAAAAAATTATATTCTTTTTTTTTTAAATCTTTTTCGCTGACCTTTTCGAAGAGTTCACGATAAGATTAGGTAAATGTTTTGTTTTGGGATTTTAATGTACGCGCACCCGGTTACTTAAAATACAAACGAATTTGTAACATTATTTGTTTGATGAACGGCTGCCAGTGTTGGTACAATTGCTTTTAGTACTTTACTTTTTTTTAGAACATTCAATTTTTTCTGGATGATTGCCTTGTGCTTAGTTGGTAGAAGTAGGTATGTAAAAATGTATTTAAAATATTCATAAATGCACAAGTTTTACCTAGTGATTTAAAAAGGTATCAGAAAGTAGCAGATTTTTTTTTTAAGAAAAGTATTCAAAATATACTAATTTTAATTCTAATCAAATGTTTCCGATTTTATGTTAAGCCTTAAGGCATTTTTTTTTATTCCCCTTAAACATTGTATGCGTTGTAATTGAATTGTACAACTTATATGTCAATTATATAAACGACAGCCCTGATGGGGAGGCGTATTTTTTTTTTTAATTAAATACGCAAAATTAATACGTTCATAACAAAGTGATAATGTATTATTGATTGTTATCACTTCAATGGTTGTAATTATTATCTCGAGATACTAAGAGAATCAAAACAATTTTTAAGTACTTAATTGTGAAATTGAATTGAATATTTAAAATATTTATAAATTAGCCTGTGATTACTTTAAACTGGCTTTCAAAGCTGAAGTATAGATAAGCATAAATATTATTAACAAATACACTTAGAAAAAGACTCCTGGGATTGGGGTTTTATTTTTGTATGGCAAAAACAAAATCTTATCACGTACATAGGTATAGGGTTTTTGTTTGGTCTAAAAGTTGCTGGGGCAGTACCTACTAGTAAACGTTGCTGCAATTGAAAAGGAAAATTCTGTAAAAATATACATTTGTATATTGAGTTTATGACTAGAGGAGATAAAAATTTAAATTAATTGTATTTTTAGGGATATACTTGGATGCCATTTGTAACATTTGGAAAAGTTAACACAAAATAAGACAAACTAACAAAAAAAATTAAGAAAAAACAAAGTTTCAGAAGACAGTGTTCCGAAAAACAGTGACAAGCGTGAACAATTTTTTTTCGTTTGGATTTCAAAATGGATGTCACTATTTTTTTTGGGAAATATTGTCTTTTGTTTATTTGTTGGAACACAAATTTGGGGATCATAAAAAGTTCGGAAATAGTTACAAAGTTCTGAAAGCAAAAATTCTGAAAAAAAACGAATTTCTGAAAGGATGAAGTTCTCAAAAGACAAAGTTTTGAAATCAAACTTCTTTTAATGGACTTTTAAAATTCACAGTCATTTTAGGCATATGAAATGGAAGCAATAAAGTAAAATTCAGCTCATGAAAAAGAGTTTTGGTGGTCTTGGACCTTCCTTAAAAAAGTAAACACCACTAACATCAATTAGAAGTTTTATAATTGTTAAGAAAATAGCAAAAGGCACCAATACTTAGACACCAAAATTTAAATCTCCTCCAAATTTTGTCGATGTTAATGCCTGGAAATAAATTTCAAACGCCAATTGCAGTTTCTGGCCATTTCCTTACAACTGACTTTCATAACTTTGTCTTTCCAGAACTTTGAATTTTTTCATTTGTCTTTTTTGAACTTTGCCTTTTACGAACTTTGTTTTTTTTTCAGAATTTTCCTTTTTAGAACTTTATATTTTCAGAACAAAGTCATTCAGAACAAAGTCATTGACAACTTTTGTTTTTAGAAATTAGAGAAATTATTCCTAAGATACAAGTATCAGCTCTCCAATTTTGCCTATCCTTAAGCAATCGGAGCAGAAAATAATATTAGTAAGATTTTTTTAACCCATTTTGTCTTCACATAGTCTTGGCTCGTTAAGTAACTTTTAACCAAGGATTGTTCACTCGTGAAAAATTTAAAATAAAATAAATAAATTTGGTGGCCCAACAGCTCGTGGATCAAGGCCTAGTGGCTTACAACTCTCAACCATTCCTGTGTGCGTATTGTTGGCAGGAGTGGAGGGGACCTACAATTTTTTGCCGAGTCCAAACGGCTAGATGAGAAGCACTTATTCATGATTTGTCAGTTCCTCGCAAGAGGCAGTACCTCGGGAAAAACATTTCTGTTTTTAGCTGGCAGCGGCTGGAAATCGAACCCAGACCTTCAGCATGAAAGATATTACTAAAATTTAAAAGGAAATTTTATTTTTGAGTCCATTGCGAATCTTGGGAAAAATGTTATCAAGATCGAATTAAAATTGCTGCGATCCGTAAAATAAGGCTCGATCCCGAATTTATCACACGAGAATTATTGAAGGTCCATTTACGATCCGTTCAATAAAGAAAGCAAAAAATAAAGTTCATACAGGTGAGAGCTAACAAAAATTAGAAAGAAAACAAAATTGAACAGGGTGTTTCAAAAATATGACAGTATTTAGCAACTACGTTGTTCCTTGAGAGATTTGAATGAAATTGACACAGGTAGGCACTGAAATAAAATTAGAAAAAGAAAAAATATTTTGAACAGGGTGTGTCAAAAATATGACAAAATTTGGAAACTTCGCTGTTCCTTGAGCGATTGAAATTGACACGAGTAAAAGCTGACACAAAATTAAAAAGAAATAAGTATTTTCCACAGGATGTTTCAACAAAATTTCAACTTTGTTGGTTGAGCGAAAATATTATATTATATCAACCATAACCTATGCCAATTTAATTGAAAGTGGTCAAGGAAAAATAAATAAGCAGAATGTTGACTTTTTTTAGAAACACCTGTATTTGAAATTTTTTGTTTTTCTTTTTTAATTCTGTCTCACTTATCAGTTGGGTTAATTTCATTGAAATCACTCAAGGAACGATAACATTGCGAACCGCTGAAACTTTTTTTAAACACCCTGTTATGAAAATATTTTTTTTTTTTCAAATTGTGTGTCAGCTGTATCACCTGTGTCAGTTTCATACTTCAACAGAATTTGACAATAAATGGAAATATTATCATTCGGGAACTATATTTGGTATGGTATAATTGGGGAGTGATATTTATAGAACCCTGCTTTTAACTCAAAATTGGTGCTCTTAATAATACGGTTTTCTCCTATAGCCCGTGGACAGATCACATCTGTTTGTTTTAATAATGATATAATGAAACTAAGCTTTAGAGGTACCAGTCACTTCGACTAGCCTATTTGATATACGACTACTTCTTTATTTGTACTTAGTTTAGGACTAGTTAAGAACAAAATGTTTGGCAGGGTTGCTCCAGTAAAAAAGGTTGTCATCTGATTTTTTTTTTTTTTCAAAATGCAAACAAATGATCAAAATTATATTTTTTGACTCTTACACTAGGCTGGAATTAAGACATATTTAAGTTTATGCATACTTATTCGAGAAAAAAAATATGCCAGAAGGATTCGGCGATGGAGAATGCTTTCCAAACGAGCTTAAAGTTGGAAAAAGTCGGTAATTTAAGGACATTGAAGTGAATAGGTACTTTACATTCCATTTGTCAGCTATAGTGGAGCTGTCAGAGAGTTTCAGAACAATGTTTCCTACCTGTTTAGGGAGCCCTGAAGCAGATAAGTTCCGATTTCTTTCAATATTTTTCTGATGTGTTTGAGAAGCGATTTATGTTCGACACAAAATTGAGACTTCTTTTCTTTGGGATCCCCACTATCTCTGCTGTGTCCCACTTCTGAGGGAAGAAATAGTTATTGATGCATTTATTGAAGATGATTGTATCATTATTTTATGTGGAAGCCTTTTAAGGACGTAGTTGGGGACTCCATCCTGTCCAGCTGACTTTTTTAGTCTCGAATCATCAATAATTTCCGCTACCTCCTATGGCCGATTTGGTCACTTGCTGGATTGGAATCATCTTCTTCCGGATAAGGCTGAAGAGTCTGCTGAATGTATGCTTCAACTTCATCAAAAAATGCTTCGGTGTACAGTTTTCTTCAAAGTATAGTTGGCAAGGTTTCCACTTTTTCTTGTTTTAATGTTGCTTCAATGTTATTGTTGCCTGATAAATAATTTCGGGGGTTGATGGCAACTTTCCAATTGATATTACTGAATTGATATCGGGTCCTGGCTCAGTCGCTTGCAATTGCTTCTGGAAATAGATGCCGTTGTGGTGTTTTACTCCCTAAACAAAATGGGAGACGGAGCTGGAATAGCTAGATGTCAAAAATGCTGCAGCTGCAGCTGCAGCTGCAAGAGTTTAACAAATTTCAAACTTTCATTGCAGCATTTTTGACATCTGTTGCAGTTCCATGTTGACACATCGCTTCAAATAGTTCTTTAGTTCTTAGTGGTTGTATTTAAACCTCCTTGATAGTTCATTTGGAGATTATTTTCTCAGCCGTTGTCTTTGCACATACAGATTATCCACGTACTCGGGAAGGTGCTGGTTTGTATTGCATTTGGTTGTTCAGTTAATAAGATACAGCCTTTTTGCACACTAGCTATAGTTATATCAATTTTGTTGTCCAGTAAGTTCCAGCAAGTGAGAAGGTGGAAGCGGTGTTAGGTTCTCTTTAATGTCCCTATAGAGTCTTTTCACATCCAGCCATCTGTAGTTGATGATGTTTGGCAACTCTATATTTATTATAGGTTGGTTAAGATTGGTAGTATCTCTTGGCATAATGGTTAGTGCGTAGGACTGTAATGCCAAAGGCCTGGGTTCGATTCCTGGCCACTGCCACCTGAAAACAGAAATGTTTTTTTTTCCGAGGTACTGCCTCTTGCGAGGGACTGACAAATCCCCTCCATTCCTGTCAACAACACGCACACAGGAATGGTTGAGAGTAGTTAGTCACTAGGCCCTGGGTCTCCATGAGCTGTTGCGCCACTAAATTTATTTTATTTTTTTTTGGTTAAGGTTGATTGATAGTTATATTCTGAGTCGCTGGACACTTTTGTCCAGATCTAGTTCTGGATTTCCGGAAGAATATGCACAAGGCTCGAAGAAGCCATGAAAAAGCCCAAAGCAAATGGTATTCTGGGAGCTGGGAAAGATAGGTTGAGGATGGGATACAACCATCAGTAAATGATCATCACTGTTGTAGCTGGTAAAGCCGTGACTTATAAAATCAAAAATCAAAAATCGTGGTATAAGATACCGTTAAAAATAGTTTTTAATAAAACAAAATTAAAAAAAAATATATGATTTACTTCTTCTGGATAAGGCTGCATTTTTCCATTAAATCCCTGTTTTTTTTCATTAAAACCGTTATAATTTTTTTGAAATTATTGAGATTTTCCTTTGTAGCTTCAAAAAAAATCAATTTCCCCTTTAGAGAATTACTAAAAAACATTGATTTCAAAATTTGAAGAAAAAAGCTTTGATGGGTCAGGCTGTAGGTCGAAGTTCAAATAGACATACAGGCAGAAAGACACTCTTAATGCACTTTAACATTGTAACTGCCGTATTTTTTAGAACATTTTTAATCTGACTTTTTGTGTAAAATACAACAACAAATTGGTATAATTTCGAATTGTATATTTAGCATGATTCTTTTATAAATGGACCGTTTCCAACGAAATAGAAATAACTTATTCTATATCCAGGTGCTAGTAGCTGAACTTTGGACTCTCGAAACAGGTGTTGTTTGTTTAAAATAGGTATTATAATTCTCTCCACTGAACGTAGAGCTAATTTAATCTTGGGAAATCATGTTTAAGCTGCGTGAATTCTGTTTTAATATATTTACTTGAATGAACATACATGCATCGATATTATCTCAAAGCAATAAAAATGATATGAAATATTTTAGTGCACCTTTTGAGTTCGAAAAAAAAATATTGAATGCATTACATCAGCACAATAATTTAAAATTAGATTCTTATAGAATTTTGAAATTGGTTTAGTTTTTGCAGTTTATTCGATTAGAATATTATCTGATAAAATTCTATCAGCTATATCAGCCTCTTAGTTATAAAATATTTAACCTTCTGCTAAATACTTCCTGGTGATAACATATTTCGTTAGGTAATCTCAGTGACCGATTTAAAAAGGACAATCTATTGTTTATAATCAACGCTTTTTATTCAAAACCATTTTTTTTTTCAAATAAACAGAAACTTGCACCGTTTCCCACCTGGAAAAATAACATAAAGTTTTTAGTGTGTACATAGAAAGTTTTACATTGATGCTAACAAGGGCCTTGTAAGAGAACTATTGAAATGCTTTAGGGGCCTCATCAGCTATGTAACCATTTGCCTAGAGCAGCAAAACTAAAAAACGTTGTCCTACACGCGCTCTACAAGTATTGAACATTTTCTAACCGACTGATTTCTCTTTAAAATAAACATTCCAGAGCCTTGACTAACCTTGGTAAAAACTTGTCATTTTTCCACGTGCATTAGCTTATAGGTGAACTTAACAAGATATCAAACTTCAATCATTTTAATAATATACCTGCACACGTATTGGGAATTCCTTTCAATCTTCTTAGAACAAACTAAATTACTATATCAGCTAATTTAAAAACAACACTAATTATATTATATGAATCTATTAAAAAGAGACTCAACTGTTAATTTATAATTTGTTTTGAATTGCATTGATAATGTGGATAAAAATTATTGTAATTGGCATCCTCATAGTGAATTAAATTTTATTTAATAGAAGAAAAAAAAAATATGACACAACTTATACAGCAATTATATAAATCATCAAGTGGGTGAATGCTGTTAAGTACTATTAAGTGACTTTAGTTTATGAGTCATGTCATGACCCTTTGTGGTATTTATTTTACTAAACAACAGCTGTTATTAATGCAATTAACTCATTAAACTTGCATAAATTTAATTTTACATAAAGGTACATATAGTTTTGCTGAACTTAGACTCAAATTATAAATCCGGGTTCTTGGTACCCTATAATTCTGCGAATTCCCATATATAGGACAAGTTTATTAACAGCGTATTATCTTAATCAAAGATTATTGCAACTGGTATAAATTATTGTTTTTGTATTTTAATTTTCCACATATCGAAATGGTTAATCAGTTGATTTTGGTTGATTACCGCCATTTTATCTGTATCTGTGAAAATTATATTTTATATTTTTATAACTTTCAAGACTACAAAAATTCAACATTATTAAAAAAAACGTCATTTTTATACTTAAGATCTAAATCTATTAACTAATTTTTCAAATTATTTCTATACGACTTTTTGAACACGGGACGATTAAATAAGCAGCTTAGGAGCATTCCACGAAAATTGGTAAACAGATGTGAAATTTAAAATGTTGTTTTCGAGATCAATTTTGTATGGAGATTTGAAGTTAATTTTATCAAAACAAAAGGTAATTAAAAATTCCGTTAGAAAATAAAAACTTTCAAAACAAAACAATCTTCATTTATTAGTACATTTTCTAAGCTTCCTTCCATTTTAAAATTTTCAGAAATATAATATATATTGGTAAACATAGTTTATCTACTGTGATTAAAATCTGAAAGAAATTTTAATTTACATTAAATAGATTCTGTGAAATCCAACTTCAAACTGGCGCACACGTAACGCTTGATAACATTAAAAATCATAAAAAGAAATTGCATTTTCTCTTCTCAGTTACTTTTTAGTTATTTTAAGCTTAAAAAAAACTCATAAACATCGAATTTAATTGTTGATTAAATGTTGTTCACTTTAAATAATATCTAAGTAAGCCTTCCTTACACTTAGGCTCTAAAAAAAAAGTTACAGTTTTGTACCTTGCATTCTGTTCCAATTAGGGTAAAAATTCGTGAAAAAACTGTCTTTATTATTAAACATAAATCTATTTATGTAAACATTGCACATTTATTAAAGTAGGTATTTCTATATGCTCAGTATGTCAAAAAGATCACATTTTTTATTGTTCAAATATCTTTTTATGCGAACACATATGCGTCGTTTGAAGAATAAACCCTTAAATTATTGAAAAAATCAGTTTTATTAATATTTTGATGAAAAACTTTATTTCTACATACATTTATCTCAAAAAATTGGATTTTAAGGACAAAAATACAATTCAAGTTTTCATAAAAAGGGACTTTTATACATAATTGATATATCTATTAATTATTAAATTAAATCTTAAAATATTAATTTCGTACGTGTCTCGTACGTAACAAATTTGTCCCACACGTTACGGAGTAATTAATTGTTTTTAATCATTATTTATCTTGTCGTTTTACAATATTTTAATTTGGTCATAATTAAGAGAAGTCTTGAAGCTAGATCTTAAGTACATTTCCAACTTCAAATTTTTGCTGACAACAGAAATTTAAAACAATGGTAGTGTTGCTTAGCCAAATTGAGATTGCGCCAAGATACTTGCAAATATTTCAATAAAATATTATTCTATATTCTATGCACGACAAGGTCGCACGTACTTGCTCTTATTTTCAAGACTAGATTAAGAGAACCTCCCAAAACTACGAATTTCTACGAATTTAGTTCTGTCAAAACTCATAAAAAAAATAAAATGCGTAGATATTCTTAGTTTTCAAAAGGGCACGAACAGACTTACGACATTTAACTTCTATAAGAGTTTTTAATGAAAAATGGTTGTATATAATTTTATGGAAAACAAAATTTAAAATCGTTGTAATGGTTTTCTTAAAATATAATTTAAAGAAAAATTCTTAAAACATTATTAAGAAAAGCTTTTTTAATTTCCTTATCCTTTCCTATTCTTACCTTGCCTACACCACGGGGAGCACAATGGATCCCTTAAAATCCAAGTGAGGTGATGTGTTCTTCTCGTATCATCACCCCTTTTAACCTAACCTAACCTAAAGAAAGTTTTTGGATTAGCAAATCGTAGATATTTAATTATGTGCATTATGCATAAATAAAATTTTTAAGAACTTCAACCCGTTTTTGAGATATCGAATTTTCAAAAAAAAAATTGAAACTGTTTTAAAAATTCAAGAACTTTTTTTTTGAAAATTTTGAAATGCACTTTTTTTAATGTTATTTGAAATTTGTGTATAAAAAAATAATCTAAATCTGTTCAGCTGATATTCAGAAAATTCACAATTAAAAAAAAACGTTCTGTGAGAAGTACTATTAATAGTTGCTATTAGTAAATTTTTATAATTTTTGATAATATATCGCACTAATTTTAGCATACGGGGAAAGTTTTATAAAAATCTTACGACCCGTTTTTAAGAAAAAAAAATATTTTCCTTAATGGTTTTTCAACACTTGTATGGAAGGTACCGTTATTTTTTCTTAAAAGTAAAGTTTTTTTGTTAAAAAACCTCATAAAAATCAACTGTTTAGTTTGCATAATATTTTATTTTAGAAAATTTTTTTCGAAAATTTCAGTAAAAAAACTTTTTGCATTGCTTAGAAGCTTTTGTATTAAAAAAATCATTGAAATCAAATCAACTGCTTTGAAGAAAATCAAAAATAAAAAATGTTTCATTGCGGAGGCACCATTAATAACAATTTTTTGAAAAATGGTTTCCCATTCAAATGTATCTTTTACTAAACGAAATTTATTTAATTTTTTTAAAGAAAAGTTGTGGAGCTGTTTTTGAGAAAAATAAGATTTTGTAAAATTGCTAAAAAAAAATAAATTGTATGGCAGGTACCTTTATTTTTAGTTCTAAGAAAAAATGGAAAAAAAAATCGGCAGAGTCACCAAAAATCAATTAGTACCAAGTTTTGAGAAAACCGACCCAGTCGTTAAGGCATTAGCTGAACAAACAGATAGACAGAATTGTTAGACCCACTTTTTTCATCTTGCCTATCATCGTAATGACAAGTCTGATCAAAATCTCAAGTTTATCTTTTTTACGAATGCATAAAACTATATATCCCAAGTAAAAAAGAGATGGGTATCTAGCATTTTTTTCGCACAAGCCAATATCGTTATACAGTACAAAATATGGCAACAAAATTCAAGTTATAGGGAGTCGACTGTAATTTGATTTTAATTAGTGAAAAATTATATTTTTATGTCTTGAAGAAGAGGTTTCAAAGAAAAGAATGGTGTACTGAAATTTTCACAAATCAAACATTTTTTGTCAACTTTTTTGTTGGAAAATTAGTACATAAACTTTAACTTTTGCTTTCGGAAGTGAAGAGCGAATTCGAGTGCATTTCACGGAATTGAAACTGAAATTTGTTGATATAGGAACAACAAAAAAAGAAAAAGAGCGATTTTTTAAACAATTCTGATTTTGATTGGTTATCAAGAAAGCTTCTTTTCATTCGATTATGACATCTGCTTCTGACAACCTCCGACTATTAAGGATCTTCCAAACCAATGCGAATAATTAGATGTGTTCAAGAACGAGTTTCAAACAGTTTTAAACCGCCAGATTTAGTCATTTTTAGTGCGAAGTCGTTCCACAAGTGAAAGTTTGTACTTTTTCGGACCAAAGAGAGCGCCCATGCAGGATTTGGTCCGAGAAATTTCTTGTGGCCATTTCGTACTACGATGTGAAATGTGTGTTCGTATGTCAGATTTGAAAAAAAATGTCAGTTTGAAGTCAACTAACCAAACAGAATCAAATAGCTAGTGTTACCCAAGTGTTACTTTTTTTTGTTTTGGTTTTGGTAGATTTGCATAATTTATTAATTTATTTATCTTTATATCAATCAAATGGTTTTATTAAAATGCGTGTGTCACTAAGCAAATCTTTTTCCGAAGAAGAAAATTGTAGTTTTTTAACAAACTGAAGTTTCATGATTTAATAGACATTTAAAGAATATTTCTTTGCAGAAGTTTAATCATTTCTTTACGTGTACATTTATTTTTTCTTAACATTCAATTTTTTGTACAATGATTTTATTAAAAAAAATTGATTGATTAATGATTGCACTACGGCAGCTCTAGTCAATTATTTCTTTTGACGTAGTGCAAACTAGTGCAAACTAGTGCCTAAACCGTTCTCGACATTTTGACAGTTTTCCTTCCCTCTGAGAGGATTTCATCATCAAACGACACAATTTGATATTTAGTTCGACATAGTGCGAAGAATTTAAGAAACACACCTATTCGTTGACAACGATAAAAATAACCATAAAACACACCTTGTTGTCAATGTCCCTGATCACACGTTTCTGCGATTTGTGATTGTAAGCAGAGTATTTGCTGAAGATGAAATATTTAAAAATATTTGAAGAAAATTGACGTTCTCTTTTGTGTCCCTTTTCGCATCCAATCCAACTGATCTAATCGTGCCTTTCATTTTGAAATTACGAAAACTACAAAGAGGAAGACAAAATCTGTTAAATAATTTCCTTCACATTTGAACGCTTTTGTTCTACACGTGTAATCAAGCATAAAGAAAGTGACACGTTGTTGATGTAGTTTCATCGTCATCAGCGAATGGTTTGGGAGATCCTTTTATAGTTCTACGTTAACATTTTTCAAAAAGTTGCTTTCCTAGTCGTTGAAAGAAAGTAGAGAATGTTTTAATTAATAACTTTAATCCCCTACTAATTACGATGCGATAGTAACGAAAAAGTTAGAGTTTTTTAGTTCTCTAAGGACCGGTTGTACAAACGTGGTTCAAAATTTGTATTGGCTTATATCGGCGGAATTACTTAGATTCAACGATGGTTCAAGGTTCAATTATGTTAAAACAGTCAATTTAATGCCTGAACTATCGTTGAACTTCAGCGAGTTCGGCAAAGCCAGTGAGTTTAAATTGCTCAACCACGAGTTAAATATTTGAAGAACTGGCTCTAAGTTCAAATCTTGATCCGTGGTTCAGCAATTTTAAATCTCCTATTTCTGTGAGTTGAGTGAAGTTCAAAGGTGGTTCAAGTTAGTAATTGGCTATTATAACATGAATTGATTCATCGTTGCCTCATTTAACTTTCAAAAATTAGTGATTTATATTTTTTGAACCACGGACTAATATTTGAACCAAGTTTGTACAACTATTCGTTCATACGTACATATATCACATTTCTGAACACAGCTTACTCTAAAAGTCGCAATGACGTTTGGATAAGTTTAACGTAATAAAATTGGTTAATTTTCTGCACTAGAATTCGTGAATAATACTAAACAAATTCCTTAAATTATTTCCCATACAAAATTTGACAAATCATAAACTTAACGACATCATTAACTTATCAGGTGTCAAATTTTGTTTATCAATATTGGAAAAATGTGGTTATATTTAGTTAAATTATTTTTGTTTTTAATTTTGTGTAGAGTGATAAAATTTGTTATATGCATAAATCATTTTATTTTTTTGTTGTATGCATAAATCAATTGCAGATGTGTACAGTTTACTGTTATATTGAGCCATTTTTAAAACAAATATATTAATATTTATATTTATATTTGTTTTAAAAATTATTTTTAAAAATGCTTATTAACCGGTTATTATTGTTGTATGGTTTTTTTTTTTCATTAGTAAGTAATTTGTTTATATACCTACGATTAAGTTGGTTGTTTTGGCTTCTTATAAGTTTATATAGCCTGATATGTAAAATAAACAATTAAGCTTTGTTTTCAAAAAAAAAAAAAATGCCAACGGATTTTTGCGTTTTGATTTTTTTGTCATATCGTAATTCCACTTTTTTGCGCATTAAAATCGACTATATTTGTTTTTGTTATTTTTTTATCAATTTTGTTTTTTATTTTTTAAAAGTTATTTGTTAAGCCTCGATCAGAAAAAAAATTGGATGCAAATTTTTCCTTTTATCGCTATTTTGTACAATTTTATATATAATCTTCTTGTGTATAGCAAATAAATTTAAAAAAAAAAACCGGATTTCATTTTTAAAGAGGGGTAAATTAAAAACAGTATAATTTTATAGTTGGAGATGAAATTAGAGCAGCGATGGCGAACCAATATCACGCATTCAATTGATGCACGTGACGAAAAATTATAGGGACGTCATAAATTAAGAAATCCAATTTGACCTTTATAGAGTGGCAGCATCAACTTTTTACATCGGCTTTTTTTCTGGTTAAATCTGGGGTAAGGCTAAGAATTTTGATAGTTGACAGCAAGGGAGTACGCAAGGGGAGGAAGGTATGGCTGCTTGCTTTTATTCGCTTTTTGTTGTTGTATTTTTCTTTTTACTTCCTTTGAGCTTTGACAATTTCATACAAAACCTTTTCAAAGCTCTTCAAACTGTGGGAAATCGGGTGTATTCAAAAGGTTTTGACTTAGTTTACAACCTAATTTCGTGCAGATTTGGTCGAAATTATCTCATTTCGAAATGTGAAATGATGAAAACGTAGTGAAAGCTTCAAAATGAAATAAAATCCACTAGACCAGGGATGGTGAACCTTTCTAGAGACTCGTGCTTTTTTAAAAATAAATAGTTTCAAATACCTTTGGCGTGCTAACATACAGTCTGGACCTAGCTTTCTAGTGACTACTGAAAAAAAATAACAGTGCGCAGAATATTCACCCCGATTACAGAATCCTACAAATGGGATGCAGTGAGAGTCAGACTCATTAGCTTTTATGAGCCAAAAGTTAAAATTGAGTTGGACTCCTCCGCAGCTCATTCGTGGAATTCTTTAATCGGGGTGATTATTTTTAAACATATTTTTGAAAACTGGCAGTTTTTTATCCACGTTAATTAAAAAACAAATTTCGGATACCAAAAAAAAGAATAGAAAATAAACTCAAACTCAGATTCTGAGATCTCGCATTTCATATTCTTCATACATTTTTTTGTTTATTTTACAACATCAAAAAGTATTTTCGAAAACAACCATCTTGTGACAAATATGTGAATTAATAACTGCCAATGAAATAAAATAACGACTTTATTCGAAAAAAAAACTTTTATAAAATGTGTTATTTAGCAAAAATAGGTTATTTTGTGAGATCTTTTGTATTGTATTTCTGATTTTTAGAGCTTTCTCAATACATCGACATCCTAGCCATCCTTCAATGGAATTTGACAGTTGATGGATTGACAGATACGGGACAAACTATGTTTTGACACGATAAGTGTATTTCTATCTAAATGTCATCCAATCACCTTAAAATCGTCTTTTTTTCTGGAACAGTAAAAATTTCTGATTTTTTAGAAGTTTTTTAATCCATCGACATCGAAACCATCCTTCAATGGAATTTGATAGTTGATAACTTGACAGATAGGAGACAGACTATGTTTTGACAAGATATGTGCATTTCGATCCAAATGCCACCCATTCGGAGCAGTACAAATTGTTAAAACATTTCCTACATATTTCTTAGAGGTTGCTTAATCTATCGACATCGTAGCTATCCTTCAATAGAGTTTGACTGTTGATTGCTTGACAGATAGGGGAAAAAATATATTTTGACAAAAAAATGTATTTCGATTTAAATGTCACCCAATCGACGTAAAACCACATTTTACCGGAACAGTAAAAAAAACTGAAAATTTAAGATTTTCTTAACAGTTTTTAAACCAATCAAATTGTATTGTTTACAGTAATGAAATGAAGATTGGATTTTATCGAAATCGATATAAAAATCGAATCAGAACAGTATCGAATAATGAACTGAGTGAAATAAAAATGAACGAATGATCGATTGATTGAAATAATCGAATCATTTGTGTGATCGATTTTTCAACGATTGGATCATTTGAAATGAATAATTTACATACATAGCCCTACTTTAGGTGCAATTTAATTTGATATAATTTGTGGTATTTCGTGATTTGTTTTGACCTTTAATTTAGTGTGGCCTCAATTTTTTGCTGTGTGACTTATTTAGTTTTTGAAATTTCCAAATTAATTATATGAGTCATTTGAAATGTACCTCAATGAGTCGATAAACGTAAAATTCCACTAACAACTAAACTTAACCACAACTCTGACTTAAAACAAAAGCAAATCTAAACAAATATGCATAGCTAATTGAATCTCGTATGAACTTGATCTTCTGGTTCCAGATTATAACATAGTATATTGAAGGTATAAGGGAATATTTTTTTAATACAAAAATAGCATTGTTAATGGACAAAATTTAAGAAAAAAAAGTACACAAATAATATGTGGTTCTATGAATTTAATTTAAAGTTCTCATAAACAAAAAAAAATAATACTAAAATTCATAGAAATAAGTTGTGTTGTGCAGTATAAAAACAAACATTGTAATTTTTTTCCTTAAAATGTTAGAATTCAATTTTATTTGTTTAGTAAAATATATGAAAATAAAACCCAAAAATAAGAAAATTCTTCAAAAACTATCAAAAGACTATGTCCGTAATGTCGCCATAAGATCCAAAAATCACTTCACTTCTGACATCACCAGGTACAAAATCGTTTGAACCTGTATCCTCTTTTAAGGACTAGGAAATAACGTTAAAATTATCTATACAAAATTTGAATCAAATAGATCTATTCGTTTAAGATCCAGCTTCATGTGAACAGTGACGCACACACCAACGCCGACGGACCGGATAACGAAACAAGATTTTTCCTCATGAAAAACATATTCTTGTACTTTTCTAATATTTTCTCTAATTTTCGGTAGAAAAAAAGATTCACTAAACACAAAATATAAATTGTTGTGAAAAAAATTTATTATGAAACACATACCTCTACGTTTACCTTTAAATTTTTATATGACTCTGACAACAACTGTTATTAAAAAAAAATTATTTATAATTTCTAAATTTAATCTAATTTTTGTATGTTATTAAATATTATATTAATTATTATTTTTAATTTAATCTAGATTTTTTTTAATAATTATTGTTTCCTTCCTGCCTTGACGCAACAAATTTTTATTTTTTTGTGTCGATAAAAAGGCAATAATTGAGTGAGCTGAGCGTCAGTTTAGTTCAATCGACACATCAAAATGGTTAAAATGTCATATTTTTTAACTGTCGTCTTTGCAATTCTTTTTCTTTTGGTGGTAAAAAAATAATTTAAACTAACTTAGTGCATATAAAAGATTTAATATTTTCATTTTTAATATAGAATTTAGGAATGGCATTTCCTGGAGTTCCTTTTCATATCAAGAGAAAGGGTTAAATGAATCTACAAAAGTGTAAAACTTTAAAAAAGCAACTTTTTATTTTATTAAATAAATTGGTTCTGTTTGGTAAATAAAATATAAAGTTTTTAATTTTGTTTGCAAAAAGTTTTTTTAAGTATAAAACATTAATAATGCTTTGTTTGAAAATACAGAATTTCAGCCCTGCAGCGTATTCCGTTAAAAGTAAAAAGAATATTATTTTTGAACAATTATCAAGAATCAAACGAAATTGAAACTGTTGAATGAAAGGAAGAGAAAGAAATATGATTTTGAGTGTGTTAAATGCTATAATTCAAGATTATGTAAGATTTGTCAAAAATTAGACTTAAAAAGTTTATTAAGCTGGGCATTCACGTTGAGACAGTCGTAGGGACGGTCGCAAGGTTCGTAGAGATTTTTAACGAACTTCATTACAAACGTGGTCTATTCACAATAGAACTTGTCAATTTTCCATACAAAATCTCTACGATTCTCGCGACAGTCCTTACGACAGTTTCAACGTGAATGGCCGGCTTTAATTTTGTGCTCATTTCATTCATAGGAAAATTCGAAAACTTTCGATTTACTTTTTATTAAGAAAAAGGACGAAATATTTGTTTTTGAGTTTTTACACATAAATGCTATAACAAACAAAGTAAAACATTTTCCCATCATAGAGAGGAAGTTATTTCCCGTGAAGTTAATTCCCTTTGCCACCGTTTTTGATTTTATTTGTCATTAGTCAGTCCAGTGAGTTGTTCTATTTGTAATTTTTGAACTTGTATTTCAGGACCTCTGTCTAACTTACACTCCTATTATGATTATCAACTATCAACGTGATAGTTGATAAATTTCAAAATCGATGCTTAAAACCCAAACTGATAAAAGTTTTGATTATTGGAAATGATACAGACCGTTGTGAAACACAAGAAAATTAAAAAAAAAAATAATAGAATAGTTGACTAATTTTCAAGATTTTTCAACTATCAACTTGATAATTGACAATCGATCGTAATAGGGGTGTTAATCAAACCATCTTGATTAATTAAGTTTTTTTGCTATCACCAAGGTACAAATAGGTGGTGAGAAATTCCCAACAAATCGCATCCGAAGCAGCTTAATATTTGTATTTAAAATATGGTACGCCTGAACAGTTGTTAGTGAGTTTAATGAAACAAAAACTTATTTTGCAGCTAAATATAATAGAAAAAAGGTGTAGGGGTTTGTTGGTAGACAATGGCCAAAGGAAAAAAGTCATCATTTAGTCTGCTACTACACGATTACTTTTAAGTCGACTTTTCGAAATTAAATGAGTGCGAAGTTGAAATCAGATGTTTTACTTAATTGCTGTCATTTAATTTTCGAAAAATTCATTACCTACTCAAAAGTCATCGTATAATAGCAGACTTGTTATTATTATACACATAAAGTAGGCAACGTTATTTGTGGTAGTTTAATAATATTTATAATAATCACAGGATTGTATTACTTCTTTAAATTTAAGTTGTTAGTTTTCGATTGATGATGAATTCAGATGATGATGAACTCAGACACAACGATAGTTCAAGTAAGTGACAGTAGACAAATATGCTTGAACCATCCTTGAACTTCAGTTACTTCCAGTTGTAAAAACGTGATTCGAAATTTGATCCCTTGTTCAGCATTTTTGACTCATCAATTTTACTGAATATACTGGGGTTCGACGATGGTTCAAAGTTCAAGTATGTTGTAATAACCAATTACAAGCTTAAACCATCGTTGAACCTCAGTTAAACCACGGATTAAAACTTGAATCATGTTTGTACAACTGGATTATTCATTCGCTTGTTTCTGGAATGCGTTCCGATGTTGTGGATTGCGAACTAACATTTGAAAGTTCGAATGATATACATAAATCTATAGTGGCCTATAAAATATAAAAAGGCTAAATTTTTCAATTGAAACTAATTTAAGGCCGTATTTTTTTAAACAAATCAACCATGCACTTATAAAGACCCTGTTTAGACTGTGATTGTTCACAACGCCATGACGATGACTTTATGGGTAAAATTTTCTCACCGATTTCGTCATGATGAAGTCAAAAGTCACAATCTAGAGTGAGCCAAAATTACTCAACATAACTTTAATCTACGAACACAGCCATTGAGAATTCGAGATACATAAAAGAATCAATCGTACCACTAAACGAAACACCAAAATTCTATTCAATCGAGTTCCATACTCAAAGAAACGTCAAAAGTTTATCCGCAGCAGAGTTCACATGCGTGAATGAGAGGATTTATCAGGTATCGATGATGTGAATACTCATTGTTTTTTGGACCGTGTTTAGATTAGTTAGTTTCACTACGTAGTGAATAGTCATGTCATATATACAATTGTTGTTTTCACACAAGTGTATCTCTGCTCAGTCAAATTTTTATATTTTCTTCTTCCTCCTTTTCCACCTTAACGATTTCACCACCGAACTGCAGTCATGGTGTAGTGAAACCAACAAATCTAAACAAGACCGTGTGTAAGAATTTTCTTATCGTATCTAGACTTTATCGATATCAGAACTTTAATGTAAATTTGGCTTAAATCGCTCTCTGTTTCCTGATTAAAAATTTAAAACTTGAACATGTGAGATTTCGAATTCAAATCAAATTTCGTAAGAATTTAATTTGCGGAATTTTGATGAAGTAATGCAAAAATAGAAATTTCGTGATTGCGATTAATTTCCGAGATTTCGTAACCAACCCGAAATTTTATTTTTTTCTTAGGTAAATAATATAGTCCAATTTTTAAGATTAACATTTTATTTCGAATATTTCACTTGAATTTGTTTTTCATATTATGTATAATCATAAAATAATATCGTCGGCTTTCTGTCAGAAACTCGTAGGTCATTTTATGACATTTTAGTATATTTCAGATCAAACAAAATTACTGAATTAGGCTAGGACTGTTCAGTCTCCAGAAATATGAATTTCAATGAGAATGAATGCACATACTACTGAGAAATCGTGACTATTAAGACTAGAACCGCAGTTGCGATTTCAATCGAGCGACTGTTTAGTCGCAAGAAGTAGAACCCATAAGACTAGGGCCGCACTTGCAATTTTCTGTCGTTGCGATTAAAAAAATTGATTACAACCCAGTATAATTTCTTGGTATCATTTTATCTAATGTGTTCTATTTTTTGCGACTGCGAATGATCGGGCGACAGAAAATCGCAAGTGCGTTCCTAGTCTAAATTTAAATTAGAATGAATGCACATGCTACCGATAAATCGCGAATGTTAAAAGTCGAAAATTTGTTCACTTTTTCAGGTGATGCGATTGTCGAAAGTTAAAATGAAATATACGCAGTTAAATGTTGCGATTTTAAATAGTGTGACAAAAAAATCGTGGTGACAACTAGAAAAAATCATGCACATAGTTGTGATTTTCAATCGTACAAGAAATGTGAAACATGGTTTTAAATGTGAATGCAAGCATATGCGACTTTTAAATCGCAGCGATTAAAAAAAAATGGAACCAGGTCTATTATTTGAGAGTTTTTTTTTCAGTCGCAAAATTAAATAGATCTGCATGTGCGTGCATTCACATTGAGAGCTGTATGTTGTAGAATTGCATACATTGATATAAAAAAATAAATTTGGTGGAGCAACAGCTCTTGCAGAAGCAGGGCCTAGTGACTTACAACTCTCAACCATTCCTGTGATGTGCGTTTTTGTTGGCAGGAATGGAGGGGACCTACGATTTTTTGCTGAGTCCGAACGGCTAGATGAGAAGCACTTACTCATGACAAGTATACTCTTGGAGGATTTGTCAGTTCTTCGCAAGAGGCAGTACCTCGAGAAAAACATTTCTTGCGATACCGATTTTTTAATTTCAACGACTGAAAATCGCAAGTGGTCTCCTAGCCTTAAAATATCAATGTCTCGTAAATATGTAGGTAATGGTTCCTGTTGGATCTATCAACAAGTTTGAAAGCCTTTTAAGCGATAGAAAATTCCATTTATAACCTTTGAAATCAGTTTTTTTTGTGTTTTCTAAGCCATTTTTTTATAAATTGTTGGTTTTGACAGGAAGCCGGTGAAATGTATATTAATAATTTTTATGATTAAGATCAACCTCGAACTTTGAACCATTAAAAAAAAAAAACTCTAAGATCTCATTGTTAGATTATTTATTATTTTTATTTTCACAAAATTTCGCTACAATTTACTAGCAATAAAATTGAATTATTGATTAATTATTACGATAATATGAGTTAAATATTCCTACATCAGCCATAGATCAAAGTCTAATTATATTAATCTTCGAATAAAAATAGAATCTTTGTGTTATAGTCGATTTGTATTACCTACTATTAAAAGTCTGATTTAATTATTTAAAATAAAATACAAATTTTCTAGCCTACTTTTTATCGACATACGTAATATGTTTAATAAATAAAGGCGTCATTATAAAGATGTCTATTGGAAACAAAAATAAAACAATACGTAATTTATTCATATTAATCATTGTCTACCTTAAAAATTGTAACCTTCAAATCGGCTCTTTATCAATGGCCTAGAACTTGACTTTATTATAACAAAAAATAAAAGGGTCACAATTTCAAGACATCATACGAGTTTTACACACACCAGATGCCTTATCTGGTGCTTTATGGACTCTGATGATAAGAAGGTGTTTACAATCGTTAATATACTCTCAATATTTTAGCAGCATGAGGAGGTGCTCTGAGTCAGAATGGAAAAACAACATCTGCGAAATTGGAAAAATAAAATCGGATCCTCCCCATTATTTTGTTTTTGTTTTTTTTTTCCAAATTCTCGAGCATCATTAAAATTACTTACCAATTTTCGAAGGAAGGAAATATTGGCAAGAAAATTTCGTTCTAATTAAAAAAAAAAAAAATGTATTCGCAAAACCCCGAATATATTATATTAGTAAAAAATTTGGTGCCTATAATCAATAATATAAAAAAGGTAGCTAAACCCCTACATCCGTTTAAATTCATCAATATTCCGGTATCAATATCTACATGTATATGCATATTCTAGTGATTCAGTGATCAAGTAAGTCATCAAAAGCCTTATAACAAGTATTTTACAAAATAAGAAAATAAAAAAACAATAAGAATGAGACATTTAAAATTACTTTAAACAAACTTGTTGCAATCTTGTTGGATTGCACAAATCATTATTTATACCTATATTACAATAAATTCTTTCTCGGTTGATTTTGTTTGTGTTTAATTCTCAAATAGAACAGACGTTTAATAATAAGATCGGTGCAAAAATATATTTTCGGATGTAATTTTTTTTTTGTTTTGACTTTATTTAAAGGAGAGACAAATTTAATTTTGATTTTTATGTGAGTTTTTTTTTTCATTTATTTAAGAATTAGTTTGGATTTTAACCAACATTTGCAACTCATTCATAGATTTATTGTACATATTTAATTTTATTTAATATTCATATAAATAATAATTTTTATGTCAAAATTCTGTCCTTCAAAATTTTGTATCTCGAAATTATGTTTAAGGCGTTACATACAAAAGAAGTGAAAGTTTTATATAAAAAAAAACATGCACAACTGGAACTGTTATTTAAAGTTATAACTTACGAGGACATTAATTAAAATACTTCCCTTTTAGTACCTACAAGTCATTTTTTAGTACGGTATAAGATGATTTATAACAAAAGTTCGAATTCTTGATCCAGGCTTGTGTTTTTTGAAGCGAATCAATTCACCTGTTTAGGAATCTATTTTGATTCTCGAATCGCAACGCACAGACTTTATTCGACAAATGTGACTATTTGACATTAAAGTTTGCGACCTGCCCAAATTAAGTTCGTTTGAAATATCTAAAGTTTGGCAAAATTGAAATGTCACTTTATGCCTTTAGGGAATGTTCGACTATATCGCCACTGTAGAACTATTATTTTCGGTGACTTTGAACAAAATCGAATTATTTATTTTTGGAAGGTAGAAGTTCGATTTTGCAAGTCGCAAGTCATAATAGGGGTCTTAAGCTCTAGTTCGGTGTACTGTACAGTTGACGTCCAGATGTACAGACGAACAGACGCACAACCAAATGGAAGTTATGAAGAAACCCACTTTTTTAGAATTCTTAAATTTGATTGAAACCTTGGAATTATGTTTCTATACGAAACCATTAACAAATTATTTCCAAGCGGCACTATTTTCCTAGACATAAAAGAATTAAATTTTGAAAATTTAAATTAGGATGCGCCAATAACAAGAAGTTTCATTTTAAATCATTCACAAAACTTGTTTTTTTTTATAATTGATGATATTTTTATTTGTATATAAAATACAAACACTGCTTTTAATAATGCCAATGACCTGCTAAACTTTACCTACAAAAAGTGATTGTTAGAAACGTGTACGATTATGCATCAATAATTGTACACGTTTCTAACATCGCACGTCGATACCATTAATTTTAGCAAAAAAATTTCGCGCCAAGAATTGGAATGCGCAACTACTGTACTGTAAAATAGTCTTCTCAGTTTACTTTTACTTAATTAAAATGGTGTTTCGGTGCACTCCTTTGTTACTTGATAAGAAAATAAAATTGTTTCGAGATATTATTATTTTATTACTTCGACAATAAGAAAATTGGTTTTTAGTGTTATTTAAATTATTTCTTTCGTGTTTGTTGTTGTTGTAATACGGCAGACATATCACGAGAACAGCCAGCTTGAATTCCTTCTGACAGTTCTCATTTTCGACAGCCTCCGCAATATAATACCTTCTTTTTGTGTACTGTGGTCTGTAGCTTCTTCCACTTGCGTGTGCCATCTGTTAAGCTGTCATCCTTTACTGCGTCCCACAGTGGTCTGTTTGTGGAATTTCAGTGACGAAAATCATTTCCCACGCCAATTCTTAATACAAATTAATTAAATTTGGTGCACTTAATGATTTGGGATGTTGGAATCACTGGTATTGCCTATTTTTTAACTTCAAACAGGGGCTTCACAATTTAGGTCAGAGCCTGATTCCAAATTTAAAATTTTTAAATTATGAACTGTTGAAGTCAGGACCTTAAAATATTTCACTGATTGTTTTCATATAAAAATGACTCCAATATTGATTTGTAAAAAATTTAAAGAAAATGGTCCAAAGTGTTCAGAAATGTTCCCAAGAGATTGGAACAAATTTAAGTGCTAGTTTTTAATTTTTTTTTGTATTGGAAATTATTTTAGACTTTTGAATCTGAAAGAATTTTGACAAATTTGACGACTGAAGTAGCGGATCAAATATCAAAATCGTTTGAAGTTTGGCGGCATAGGACTTTATTTCAAAGACACGATCGGAAAAAGATCGGGTGATTTCTTGGCCACTGGTAAACCCGCCCCTCATCCCACCATTGATATGTTTTACCAAACGAATTTTAGAAAATAACCGGAAAACCGAAATCCCGAAAACCTGAAATTCCAAAAGGCCAAATTCCAGAAAGGCCAAAATCCCGAAATTATATTTGAAAAAAAAACGAGTAAATTATAAAAATAATAATAATTTGAAAAAAAAGTTACTGTGACTTCTCTGACATACTTTAAGGGCAAATTCACATTAAAACATTAAAGCGTTTTTATCGATAAAGTCTCGACATAATAAAATAAAAATTTAAGACAAAAAGCAAAGAGTAAGTACATTCAATTCATCGATACCTCGATTTCGATCTTTTCAGTTTTTCTTATTTAAATATATTTTCATGAAGCAATAGCGAATCGGTATCGGCAAAATGGTGTGGATCTGCCCTTACAGAATTGAAATCAAACAGTTTTAAAAATTAATAACGAAGTTAAGAAGTACATAATTTCGAACTACATAATTGCATTCCATTTACATTTCTAAATAAAAAGTTAACTAAAAACAAGAGTGAAAGCATGGGTTGGAATAAGAGTATAATCACTAACTGAACATACGAAATTCCGAAAAATTATATAAAATGAAAAATTTTGTGCAAATTTTTCTGGTTTTGGATTTGGGGATTCTGGATTTTCGGGATTTTGGGCTTTCGGGATTTTGATGTTTGGGGAATCTGGGTTTTCGGGATTCTGGGTTTTCGGGATTCAGGATTTTCGGGATTTTAGGTTTTCGGGATTTCGGTTTTCGGGATTCTAACCCCAACACTATTAACTTATCATTAAAGTCTGTTTAAGGTTTTGCTCAATTGAATTGTGAAATCTAAGAACTGTAGCTGTATAAAAATGTAAAACTTTGAGAAAAATCGATGTAATATGGAATATTGATTTCATTTATTCCTTTAAAAATTCTGATTATGAAAATGGATTTTTATAACCCTCACCCTCTTACTCGAATGATGAAATAAACTTTCCCTCGTGTTCTTATTAAAGTTGCCTTTATCCAGCCTAAAGGTCGGTTTGTTCACAGTTTTTGACGACTAAATTCACGAACGTGTTTTTCAACCGCAAATTTTAGTCAATAAATCCATAGTTTAAGTTGTTAAATATCGAAATTGCTAATCAACCATTATTGGTGGATTAGCTCCATTTAAACAGAAAAAAATAAATTAATTTGATGACCCAACAGCTCGTGGTGAACCAGTGCCTATTCACTTAGAACTCTCAACCATTCCTTTGCACGTGTTGTTGACAGGAATGGAAGGGAACTTACTGTTAGATGAGAAGCACTTTCTTATGAGAAGTATACTCTTGGAGGACTTGTCAGCTCCTCGCAAAAGGCAGTACTTCGGAAAAAATCGGAAAAAACATATCTGTTTTAAGGTGTTTCTGTGGTTAGGAATCGAACCAGATAGTTAGTCCAAAGTACTCACTATTATGTCACGATGTACTACAATTTAACCAACCTGTAAAAAAACTTATAACAGATTTAACCTAATGTGAACAGAATGGCCCTAAAAGTACTCCAATGCCTTTGCATCTTATGCTTATCATCGTATATAAATAGTCGTCAAGGCTATTCTTACTTTTCTATGATACTCATTCTCATTAGTTAGCTGCAGAACAAAGTATGCTGACAATGATTTCTATAATTTATTAAACGAACGATATCTTATAATTGAAAGCACTTAGCGAATAAACTTATACCTATAAAATTTATTAAGATACAAATGTATTTATTTTACTGGAACAATGCAGCAACTTGAAGTATCAACAAAATAAACAACTTCTGTCATCAATGGTTGTCATTGTCACGTTTCCCACAGATCGCATGCTCTTTACTTTACCGTTATTTCTACCACTTCCAATTTATTCAAATCACGTTTAAGCTACATAAATAATAATTGAATCAGCAGCACGCCAAATAACACAAAAAAATGTTAATAGTTTTAGTAAAAATAAAAATATCGGTTTCTCAGTTAAAAGAAAAAAAAAGTTCATTACCATTCCCATAGCAAAGTCTGACTTTTGTTATAAATTAATGTGGAACTATCACGGCCTCACGTATAATAGTAAACTACTTTTTTCTACAATAATTGTCACTTTTGCTTTTATCTACGCCGGGGACTGTGAGGAGATGAGCTATTTAATATCTACTTATAAAAATGCTAATGAATGTGGACAATAAAACAGAAAAAAAACAAGCCGGCCGGTTGCCGGTTATTTAACACACCCGTGTTATCAAAATCAAAACATGCGTAGTGCTCTCAGTGTGCACTCAGAATTTTAATGGATGAATGAGTAGGTATGGATACCACTGTCATTAGTGGTTGGGTGTTTTAGAAACCAGAACTGATTTTATGCTATTATTATTGTTATTTATGGTTTACGTTTTTATAAGCTTTTAATAATTATAGAACACAATAATTGCATTAAATACATTTTTGAGAAAGAGATCTTCTATCAGTATCCTGAAGATAATAACTGATGATTGAAGGTAGATATAAAATAGTTAATTAACTACATATGAAGGTAATTCTCTGACATAAAGTTGTTATAGAATAACTTCAACTCTCGGGTTTCAGTTTAGTTAAGTACAGGGCTGCTGTTGAAAACCAGTTATCGTTTTCAATTGAACGTTCAAAAGGGTTTGAAAGTAGTGTACAAGATTTTGTGGCGAAGATAATAATTGTGCTTCTTGATTTTAAGTCAGAAAGCAATCAAGAATCACTATTAAAGGGTCTTTCAATAAAGTCACTCTATTTTTAAACATAAATAAAATAAGTTGTGTTTAAAATGTCAACTCTTTTTATCTTGAACTGTCTACAACTTTTCTAAGGAACATAGACACTTTATAATTTTTTGATGATTAAATAACCAATTTAAAAAAGGTAGGCATGTCAGTAGGATACATATTTTTAATTATGCCAAATGATATCCTTAATTAAGCCTGAACAAATTTTAACACTATTTTAAAAAAATTTTTGTGCTGGAAATAATTTTTAGAACTAATTAGATCGAATCTAAAAGAAATTTGACGGCTGGAAATAGCCAATCAAATTTTAGGTCAATTACTCAAAAATAGTCTAAAGTTTAAAACTATAATCTTAGACTATTTTTGACTTTTTTCTATTTGCATTAATTCAATCTGATATCAATCTAAGAATTCTTGTAGTTAACAGTTTGAAAAACTGTTGTTTCTCAAATATAAGAATGATGAAATTAAAAAAATATCAATACAATTAAGACTACTTTAGACCGTTTTTAATTTTATTTTTAGTTTTTGAGTAATTGATCTAAAATTCACGATTTCCATCCACCAAAATCATCAAATTTCTTTAGTTTTGATCAAATTTGGTCTAAAAATAATTTTCAGCACAAAAAAATTTAAAAACAAGCACTAAAATAAGTTTTTACCCCTTATGAACATTTCTCAACATTTTGGACCATCTTCTTTAAATTTTGTACAAATCAATACATATTTTAGGCGCATATTTTAGGACACTTCAAACATTAACTTGACTTAAATTCTGACTTCTAAAGTACTTCATTTAAAAAATTTGAAATTTGGGACCTTAATTGTGAAGCCCCTGTTTGAGTTTTAAAAAAATACCACTGAATTCAGCATCCCCAAATCATTAAGTGTACCAAATTTCATTAATATGTATTGAAAACTGGCGTGCAAAATGATTTTTGTCGCCAAAATTCAACAAACAGACCACTGTGCGGCAGGGCATTGTGGTTCAGGGGCGGACAAAAATCATTTTATCGACTGTTAAATAGTAAGATTTTTGACATTGCGATTTGATTAAGTAATAGTTGAACCATAAAATTTTGGACTCCAAAGTTGATTAATAAAATTTCAATGATTTTAAATCAAAAATTAGCATATTTCAAAGATGATTATTTTTAGTTCTTTTGACTTTTTTTTTTAATTTTCCTTTTTTTGGCAAACAAAAACAATTTAAATTTTTCAAAAAAAAAAATGGTACCTTTCTTTAAGTTTAATTCAAAATTCAAGTAAGAAAATGTTAATGTTCCCTAGTCTTCCCAAGTCGGGTTCATAGTACATATTTTTCTCTGAACCGCCATGTATCGAATACAAAAAAAAAATAGCTGCTAATACCCCTGAAAATAAAAAATTCTTGAATGGCTTTTTTTTGTGGGATTTCAAATCTTTATGACTTAATTTTTAAAAAAGCCTTTTCTAGGTAACTCTTTTCATAATTTTTTTGGAACCTATTAAAAAAAACTTTATCAAAAACGCCCTCAAAAGTAAGCGGGGATCTTGTTTTTTTCTAAAACTCTTATTAGTCACATTTTTTCTCTTTAAATAGAATTTAATCAAAAAACTAATTTTTTGTCAAAAACGCCCCCAAAAGTAGCGTGGGATAAAGAAGAATATTTACAAATTGTGTCATCTACAACTTTCCTAAAGAACACATCCTTTATTTATATCAGCTTTTGGAAATTTGATAACCTATTTCAAAAATTGGGCGTGTCAGGAGGGGGAAATTTTCTTTTATTATGCCTAGCGATATTCCTTATTATACCTGAATATTTTATAGATTTAAGACCGCCTCTCCATACAACTTGAACCACCACTGTTTTTTTTTCTACTTAAAGTAAATTTCCGAGGCTACAAAAATGGTATGTTTAAAAAATTGTTCGCAGGGTGTTTCGAAATCAATGACTAAAGTCAGATTTCCATATAAAAAAGAATAAACAAAAAGGGAATTAAATTAAAACTTTAAAAACAGTGCTAAAATTTCCGAATTTAGTAAAAAATAATAAATAAATATAAATAATAAACTACATCAATGACAAGTTTAACAGCAAAGGAAAAAAGTAAACAGACCAAAATTTTCAGTACATTTTTTTCTATTTTTTCATAAAATAAAATAGAAAACACAATACAACTCTTTAAATTGATTATAAATTTTAGTTGTCAGAAAAAATCATTACTAAGTTATTTTTTTTTTAGACGTGTGGGTTTTCAATCTGGCAATACTTTTTTCAGAGTTGGTCTTTTTGACAGCTGTCATTTGATTTATGCTCAGTTTGGTTTATGGTTTGCCATTTCATAATGAATAGACTAACTTCTGAAACAATTCTGTTTACAAATCGTGCAAATTTATTACCAAAATAATGGTTCGACTCACGTGACGCATTGCGACACAATCAATTTATTGAAGGAAACTTTTGGTGAGGCCCCGAATATTCACTTCCAAGGCGTCAAACGTCTCGGGCTTATCTGTGTAGACAAGCGACTTCACATAACCCCACGACGCGAGATAATGCGCTCACCAAAAGTTTCCTTGAATACATTGATTGTTTCGCGATGTGTCTTGTGAACCGAACCATTATTTTGGTAATAAATTTGCACAATTGGCAAACGTTGTTAGGTTAGATTACTCCGAAAAAAGTATTGCCAGATTGAAAACCACACGTCTAAAAAAAACACCCTTTACATTTTCAATATTTAATAACGGTACTGGCTCCACGCAATATTGTAATAATGGTTTTATCATCATGAGAAGTTTGTTATAAATTTGTATACTTACTAAAAGTGAAATTGAAGTTACAAAAATCTTGTCATAGTGATTAATAGGATAGAAACATAGTTAATAAGAAGTCCTTAAAATACTTGAACTGTTTTCCATCAATATGATGGATTGATTAGAAATGCTTCAGCCATTTCCATATTTACAAACGTGTAGACACATATGAACTTATTTCATCAATTATTGTATACATATTATGTCCTCATACACTGACATCTATTCACATAGAAGGAATAAATGAATTTAAGTGAACTTTTGGGTACGTTCAATAAACATTTCATTCATTAACTTTTGCGAATCAAATTGAATAAACTGGCCTACCTTGAAGTGTTCTTAAGCTCGTTGAACTTCTCCACCTTTGACAAGGTTTGAATATCTAATTTCGCTTGGACAATCGATGAAAAATGTAAACAAAAAATTTTGGAGATAGACCGACACTATATGCTAAAAGTATTGTATTATGCATTTCAAGATCAAAAAGGCCAACAACATCAACATTGAAAAGTGCACAGATATAGATGGCGATAGAAAATAAACCAGTTCATGACAACAGCCAGTCTCAACGTCATTTCCATACATTAAACATGCATAGATTCATATATTTTTTTTTTTTTTTTGTACATAGTAGGTATAATTTTATATCGAGGCAAAATCTGGTTGGTTCAATTATTAACCATTAACTTGTAAAATGCAAACTGATGTACGAGTAAATTTAACAAAATTTCCTACTACTCTCTTTTATGGCAATAAAGACCTAAAACACACATCTATGTTTGTTTGAAATGTTAAATGTTGCTATTACCTTGATGATGATGCTTATGTCATCGTTAATTATTTTAATCTTGAAACACGCAAAAATTCTACAATTCTACGTATCTATCTGGATTTATCAGAACCAGAATAAAGTTAAGGAAATGATGATGAAGAGCGGTTTTTCTTTATTCATCAAACAAGCTTCTTATTTAGGTAAAATTGTTTGCTTAGGTCTATACTTGTTGTTTATAACGAATAGAATTTAAAATTAAATCAGACAACATTTTCGTTTTGTTTGGTTTCATATTGTTGTGTATCTTTAAGTGTTTATAAAGTGATTAAGCTCAATAATATTATTCAACCAAAGGATTCAACTGAATTTAATAAATTGATTTGTGATAAAAGTTATTCTTTGCTTAAAGTTATTTAAATATTATAATATTTTGTATAAGACAGTTTTTATAATATGAATTCTATAAACTACTGAAATGAATCAATCAAATAGAAAACTTAAGTACTATTTATTTGGACTTGATGAATTATATTATTGATTCAAAACAACATTTAACAGCTTTGTGCATACAAATTGGCAAGTCGTCCAGCTGATCGGAGAAGTGTAGTTTTTCGTTTGTTAAGTATTGTATTTTATTTGAAATTAAATCCATAAATTAATTTTTTAAATAAGAAATAACAAAACAAAACATTTTCAAAATATCATTTGACATTTTTTTTCACTCAATCTTATCGTGGCATAGACAAATTCTTTTTTATTTTATAATTTTGGTCTATAAAACTAATTTTTATATTTTTTCTTATCAATAACATACATTTTAAATATACTATTAATAAATGGTAATTAGGACCACTCGCAGAACACAAATTTTATGAAAATTATTCCAAATGGCATGAAAATTGGCATAATCTTCAATTTTTAGACAGTACCTTCAAGGTTAACCAACAATGTTGATCGGCATAATGGGACGCGCTATTAGTTGGGACCTCATATATGCGAAATTTAAATAGAAAAATTTCATCTAGTTGGCCTGTAATTGGTCAGAAAAGATAAACTAGGCCTAGAAATTGGAAACTAAAACTAGCTGACCTTTTATATAAATTTAAAGATCATTCAGATGATGAACTATTTTTTACAAATTTCACATTACTGAGGTGCCAAAAAACCGTGCGTGACCTTGAGAAACTTAAGCCTTGATTACAAGTTATGCACGGTGATTAGTATGAGATGCACCAAAAAGCTAGGTTGGGTTAAGACAAGAAAAAAATCGTGTGGGAGGGCAGTCTATTTCCCCGCGTTTAGGCAGGAGGGGCAATTTAAAAAAAAAAAATTGACTTAAAACAGAAAAGAAATATATAAAAATAACGGTTAAACAGTTACAATTCCATGCTATACTTTTTAGGAAAGCCAGAAATCTCCTCTTCAATTTTCATTTTAAATAAAGTTGTGTTAGAGAATAGTTTTTTGAAAAATTAATTTTCAAACCCGAAAATTAAAAAAAAAAAATAATTTTAAATTATTTTTTTCAAAATTTCATATGATTTAGTATAATTTTTGTTTTCAAAATTCAATGCTCTTATTAATTTTTTATAAAAAAACAGGAAGCAGAATGCTAAAATGTTTCTTAGTTTTTGAAAAATTAAAAAAAAAATTAAAGAAAAACCTTTTTTTGGTTTTCCCAAATTTGATCTGCTCATGTCAATTATTAAGTTAAAGGATTATAACTTTTTTCATTTTGTAATGCATACCATCAAGTTTTTAGCAAATAATAAAAATAAAAATAAACTAGATTAAATAAATTTCACCTTTTTTACTGAGACATTTGTTCAAGTTAACAAAATTGACCTGCATGCCTACCTGTTACCCAGATCGAAGTTTGAAAAAAAAAATGTTTGAAATCAAAAAAAAATGTTTTAAAATTTTGAGTTTGAAAATTAATTTTTCAAAAACTATTCATCAAAACAACTTAATTTAAAATGCAAAAAAAAAGAAGAGACTTCTGGCTTTGCATAGCATGGCATTTTAAGTTTTCCGGTTTTTTCTGTTTTGTCATTTTTTTAGAAAATTTCTTATCCCACCTAAACGGGGGATATAAACCCCTCTTCTATACATTTTTTTTTCTTGTCTTAACCCAACTTACTTATTCTAGGTTTTTGGTGCATCTTATACGAACCACTCTGTATAGGGCTAGCCAATTTCTAGGACTAGTTGACCTTTCCAGACCAATTACTTTTCAACCAGATGGCATTTTCTTATTACAAATTTTCCATATATGCCATAGGTCCAGAGTCTACTGCTAAATGTAAGAAAGTGTGGATATTTGTGTATAGTGTCAAGATCAAATTATACCCTCAAAACTTTGGCTTTTCAAAACTCTTCTTTCATAACTTTATTTTTCGTAACTTTGTCTATCGAAATTTTATCTTTTCAAAACGTATTTTTCGAAACTTTCATAATTCTGTTACTATATCCCAAATCGCATAACTTTGAAATATAGTAAAATAATTATGAAAAACAAAGTGTCGAAAGGCAAATCAACGGAGAGCACAGTTTTATTTTGTGTAGCCTCAAATTTTGACTACATGGCTGCACGGGATGATGTTTCAAACATTAAGTAAACTGCATTATATAACACAAAGCTAGTGCATTAAAATTCGTATTTGCGTTTTCAAAAAATACTTTTACAATTTGCGTTTAAGATCGCTTTGGTAAAGCATTTCAACGCAGATGAAGTTTTTTTTTACAATAAAAATTGTTTGTTTTTTCCGCACTTAAATTTGTCAAAACACAGATTTTGACAAAAAAAAAAACCTTCCAATGGTCAAAAAATTCAGAATTCAGAAATCAATTTAGCAGATGGATTTGTCGGCTGATTCATCTAGCTATCTTTACTAACACCATTAAGCACCAGCACAATTGACAGCCATTAGTTAGACAATCAATCAAATAATTTCATAAATAAAGTCTTGGTGTTAACAATAAATAATGGTCTTAAGTATGATATTCTTTGAAATAGATTTATACCAACATTTTACAAAAAGATTTTCTTTAATTAAAAACAAATAACTTTTTAAGTAGATACTTTTCACTTATTTCATACTTTCTCTGCAGTTGTTTGTAAATTTATCATTAGCATTGTTGTTGTTGTATTAATAAACAAACATTTTATTTATTCAATGCTTTGCCATTTTAAAGCTTTGAACCATGAGACTAAATGCGTGCGTTCCAGTCGTATATTTTATAATTTATACATTTTGTTAAACATTTAAACTGAGTATAAGCAAAACAAACCAATATTTGCAAGAGAGTATCTGTTTAAATTTTCATGCGATTTTTCGGAAATAAAAATTCAGATGATTAATCAATCGTTTAATGTCAGATAAATGCATAACTGCATTTCCTTGCTCAATAGATTGGTTTTGTGCGTAAACAATAAATTGTTGAGGTTTTTTTTTTGAAGATAAGATAAAAACAAGAATGTCTGGCACTTTAAGATAAGTTAGAAGACATGCAAAGATTTTGCAACAAAGATCCCACACAATTGCAAATCAAAACTTCATAATTGTACACTGTGAGCAAATCTTTTAAAATTTAATATTATTTTATATTATATTTTAAAGAAATTTAAGTTTTTCTATAGCTCTGTCATGTTTGTTAACCCATTTCGAAGTAGGTCTAACATATTCGTCTAATTTCCCGGCTGGAGAAATGGCAAGTTTTTGTCAAGTTTAATCAAGGCTCTGGATATAGACCAGTAAGAATAAATTTTGTCAAGGAAAAAAATTGTAACAGGCTAATTCTTGGTTGGTATGTATGTTGGGTTTGGTGTTACTTATAATCTGAGAAAAGTCCTCAAAAATCCGATGACCGCTTGATCAGTTGTAAGGGGTCGAAAATTTTAAATTTTATTTAAATATAAAGAGGAGTTAAAAATCGAGAACATTATGAACTAATAACTCACTAAAGTGGGCCAAAACCCCAGAGGGAAGTGGGCCGAAAGTTCATAGTTTTTTTCAGAAAGTGGATCAAAAGTCCATACTTTAGTCAAAAAATGCAAAAGAAACTTTGCATACACCCAACCTCGCATCTACCCCAAATCCTATAGTGAACCCAAGCAGGGGGGTTGCCTAAACATACCTCACTGTTTATCCGCCGTCATCCTGGGTGCATGCACTGCATTTATGAATAACTCACGCGAATAAACAATGAGGTTTCTGCAACCCCCCTGCCTGGGCCTACTATAGGATGTGGGGTAGGTGCGAGGTTGGGGGTATGCAAAACTCCTTTTGCTTTAAAGAATCTGGATTTAAAGAAACATAGAATTTTTCCTATATATCTATCAATAATATTAACTGTATCTTTTCATATTCATTTCATTTTATGGACTTTTGGCTCATTTAAGCGATCCAAAATTCCATAAACTCTGAGCCAGTAGTGCATAAGAATTTTTTGCGGTCTTTTGGCCCACTTAGGTGGGTTATAAGTTCATAATTCATTTGTGGACTTCTAACCCACCCAAATGAGCCAAAAGCCCATTATGGACTTATGACTTTTGGACTTTTAACCCTGCGCCTGATGATAAATTTATTCTTTGTTTTGCTTCTTTAAAATTGGAAACTAAACCCTTAAAAGCTACCAAGAAAGCTTTGAAGCTGTGATGACTTTATTTTCTGAATAGAACAGATAAGACATTACCCTTTAAAAAAAAGCCTCAGACCATATTGCAAGTTTTGTATTCGTGAAAAAAAACTGAATTTGAGATTCTGATCACAGTTGTTATTACGATGATAGGGAAGAAGAAAAAAGTGGGTCTGACAATTCTGTTTGTCTGTCTGTTCGATTCAAAACAGCTTTTTTACGTTCTTTAGTCCTACAAATCGGCATTTCGTCCGGCTTACTCACTTGGGCTCAGTGACATAGTGAGGGCCTGGTCATACGCAATTTGTATTAAGTTCAGTTCAACTTACATGAATTCTTTTACAAAAGTCCACTGTAAACTATATCCAACAAGAATAGAATTTTTAATCATCAAGCTGGAAATTTTTCTGTCTGTTCGCTTACAGCCTAAACGGCTTGGTCGATTGTCTTAAAACTTTGTACATACTGGTTTTTGGAGATTCTGCCCACATATTTTCTCATTTTTTTAGAACTAAAAATAACAGCACCTGACATATATTTTTTCTTAGCAATCTTACAAAAAACGGCTCAACAACTTTTCTTAAATAAAAATTTAAAAAAATATTTTGGTAAAAGCTACCCTTGGACGGGAAACCATTTTTTCAAAAAATGGTTATTAATGGTACCACCAGCTCCCATAGGACCTTTTTTTTATTTTTATTTTCTTCAAATTGGTAGGTATTTCTGATTTCAATATTTTTTATACAGAAGCTTATAAATAATTAACTTATTTTTTCTTACAAATTTTTTTTACGCTCTAAAGTATTTTAAGAAAAAATTATTTTTATGAAAAATAACGGTGCCTTTCACACAAATGTTAAAACACAGTCAAGGGAAATATTTTTTTTCCTTAAAACCGCTCGTACGATTTTTATAAAACTTTTTCTGTATGCCAAAATTAGAGCGATGTGCTACTAAAAATTATAAAAATTTACATATAGTAACTATTAATAGTACATGTCATAGAACGTTTTTTTTTTAATTTTCTCCTTATCAGCTGAACAGATTTAAATAATTTATCTTATATGCAAATTTAAAATAAGATTAAAAAATATTGCAAGTCAAAGTTTTTAAAAAAGTTAAACAAATTTTTTTTCAAAAATTCGATATCTTAAAATTGGGTTGACAATTTTTTTTTGAAATTTAATATTTGTATGCACATAAGTAAATACTTTAGATTTGCATACCAAATGTTTTCCTTAAAAACGTTTTAGGAATTTTAGTAGATATATATAAAAAATTAGTTTGAAAAAAAACTGCTCAAACAATTTAAAATTTTGTTTCCATAAAATCATATTCAACCAAGAATTAATATGGCATTCTTTTTTGTCATCTCAAACTCTCAGAGAAGTTGTTTTAACTATTTTAAAGATCGTATTTCATGCTTTTACATACTTTTTTCTCATAATTTAAATATCTTTACATATAATTTTCTCACACCTTCTGCGTCTTAAACCTAAGAACAACTACGTGCGACCCAGTCGTATATTTTATTTATTTTAGTTTCATTAAGAAAAATGGACCAAGCTTAAAGCTAATGAAAAATATCACCATTAATTAAAATTACAAAAAAATCTCAACCGAAAATTGAGAAGAATTGAGAAAAATCGCTCCAAATATGTAGCATCGTGATTCGTGTTAAAAATGTATGCCTCGGCTTTCGTGTACGAAAGTCCCCAAAAATAATTCTGTGATAAAGTGATATCACCAAAAAGGAATTTTAAAGCTGTTTTCAATTTAAAATATATAATCAGCCTTGTTATGAGTTTCACGTGAACAATATTCATTTCACTTTTCGCCTATTGTGAATTTCACTCGAAAAACGAAAATTCCACTTTGTTGTGAGTACACATTTCGGTCGAACTGTTCTGTTATTAAAAGCTTAAATTGTCACCTACCTTTTGACGACAAACGAAACGAAATACGAAATGTGAAACTCATCGAAATATTTGGGGCCTTTTTTCATTTGATTTCGGGCTATATTTCTATTTTGAAAGTGGGCCAATTTTTCATGATGAAAAATGGCCCCGATTTCGGGGTAAATATTCATTTTTTTTTGTGTGAGATTAAAAGTATAGGACCATTTTTTACATTGAAACTCCACCCCAAATTAAAAAATGAAAAAAATACCCAAAAACAATGAAAATTCACTGCAATTTTCAATTTTTTTTTTACTGTTGCTTTTTATACAAATATTTGAAGTCAGTTTTCAGTTGTTTAGTTCAGCTCTCACCGATTTTGGCAGATGAACTGAGGGTAAGCGATGATTCAAGAATTATGTACTTTAAATTTTAGCCATCATCGTTGTTTTTTTCTTATATAAATTATCTTATTTTTTCACTTCTTTTTACGATAATTTTTCTCTAAGTGTATTGAATACCCATACAATTTATCTCCATATCCATTGTTTTGCGGTTTCTGCTCTCATAATTGGAACAGCAGCAGCCGTGCAGATAAATCTCGCACATCACCATATACCCACTTACATAGGTTAATGCACTTTTTGCTTCCCTGAATAGGGCCATATCTAGATTGCACGATGCATATTGCAATATTTTTCACAGGAAAGCCTTAGATTCATAAGAAAAAAATTTCAAATTTATCTGATTATAAAGTCGAGTCGATGTTGTAATATTTTCATATTGTGTAGGAATTTTCTAAATTATTTATTTACGTGCATTTTGTAAAGCTACTAATTAACTACGTATTGTTATTTTTCTTTTCAGATAATAAAATGAAAAACCACTTCTGAAAACAGTACCTTTTTCCCATTTTAAAAAGGCTAGTAAAAGAAGACGTTAACAATGAGCAAATCCGTGACAGCAAACAAAAAGAGCACATCCACTGGCTGTTGTTCCCATCAAAGTGTATCAATTTCCGATGTAAATGAGATCAATGTAGAATCACAGGAACTTACCGAGAAAGTTGGATTGAAGTATCTGCCTAGTTGGCCGCCAGTTAATTTAGAGTTCCGTGATTTGAATTATTCAGTTCCGGATTTAACAAAAGGTAATAATATACATAAATCAAATGAAATTCGCTTGAAAATTATTTATATCCCGACTGGAAAAAACAATTTAGTATTTAACGAGGCCCAAGAGAGTTTTGCATGGTCTACTTGGAAATACATGTTGTTATACTATTGTATGTATTTTAAGTTTTTTTATTTGTTATGTATAGGACAGTGATGATATAGCAAAACTTAAGCAACCAGTCTTACCTAGCAAGGGCCTCACGAGTATTTGATAAGTTTTCCTTGTCTAGCTATCCCCTATGGAAAACTTTATTCTAAAGAATTGAAAACTTTTGTGGTTATAAATAGACCCATTCCATGTTTTCTGTATGAAAACCTTTAGAAAGGAAAAAGTCCAAAGAGTCGATTGCAAAATAGTTCTCATAGGAAAGTGCTTAAGCGAAAACAAAACACAATATTTTGTCTACATAAGTCACATTTTGTTTTTTTAGACTTTTCAAGTATTCATACACTTTCTTATTAGGTACTGAAAGTTTAGTGAACTGCATTGAATTCATTAAATTTAATTTTATTCACCTCGCTGGATTTTATATAAATTTTATGAATAAACCATTTTATTCGTCAACAAAAAAACATTAAATAAATAAAAAAAAAAATTGTAAGAAATCTGTTTCTAATTTTCAGCGCTGCAAGAGGACAGGTTGTGCTAATCTACAATGCGATACGAAAGAATAATACAATTAGACAAATCGATCAATTTGCAAAATCCAGTTTTATTTCATTTTTTATTTATATTTATTGAAAATTTATAACAATTACTTGAGGTCCAGACAGAATCCCACAGTTAAGACTAAGTATTTAATGTTAAATAGGTGCAGATTGTATGCATACATACATAAAAGTTAATTTAAACATTCCATTTTTTTTTTTTTTTTTTGTGGCGTTAATACGAAAATGAGAATTCTGTCTCTGGGAGGTAACCGACCTTTGTATGTGCATCAAATTATTTATAATTGTTAAAAAAAAAATGAGCAATTAAAAATACATGTTTAACTGATAACTACTCTATTCATTTTAGTATCAAAGCTTGATGTCGGGATCTTTATTATACTTTTAACGATTATCGTTGAAAATATAACGAAGTCATCGTTGAAATGCGATTCAATTACATTAAAATTAATTGTTAAAATATTACAAATATTTTTTTAGGTGAGAGGCAGACGCAGACAGTTTTTAAACTTTTCGTTAGCTGTTTTTAAAAATTTCAACAGTAAAACGATCGTAATCTTCATCATTTGAAGTGGTTTTAGTCGACGTTATTTTGTTCTGATGAAGAACGCTTAGTACGCAAGCAAATTGAAACTTTTATGCTTTAAAAAAAATACACCTAGATTTTCCCCCAGACATTTTTTCACCACCGATTTCTTTCTACCTAACAATTTAAAATAAATCCTAGCAACGCCGAACCAGGATTTCATTGAAACATCCCCTACAAAAATGGCAGTATAGTTGCATGATTTTTTTTTATTTTAACACTTTCTTGATTTCCTATTCTTATTTTATGATTTTTGTTTAGTATTTACATATGAGGCGCTCAGCGCCAAAACGGCATAGCCCCAAAAATATTGAACTAAGAAAAACGAGTTTAAAGAAATACACATTTCTTAAATATTTTTATCTTTTTTTATCAATGATAAATCAAAATATCTTGCATTAATTGCTTTTAGCAACAGTAAGGTTTTTAATAATAATTATAATGGTTGTTTCGAATAGTAAATAAAAAAAAAAAGTGGGCTAGGCCATTTAAGAGTTCATTAAAATCGCTTTTGATGTAAGGATATGGTGGGTTAGGCCATTTTTCTGCAATTAAGAAAGAAGTGTTTATGGTAATTTACTTACCTGTGCCCGCTAACTTTAGGAGAACAGGGAATGTTTTGAAACGAGGTACCGTTGGAAATTAGTTTTGATTTTCTAAATATTACAACGGAGAGGAAAAAAAAAGATGGGAAACGGATTCCACACTAGTTAAAATGCTCAAAAAAGGATCTCTGAACTTTATAGTACGCCCGAATTTGGACTTATGGTTAAAATAAGGAGCATGCCTAGAAATACCAGGTGAAATTGAAGGAAATTGAAGCGGAGAAATGTAACAGGCCTTTCACTAGAATTTTGTTAGTAAATATAACGATAAAATAATGAACGACATGAAACATTTCAGCGGTGTTCGAAAGATGTAATTGCAATCGCCTATCATATTTAAAGCTCTCTTTTGAATTCATTCTAAAAAAAACTCAAGTGGGATCAATGAGCAACTGCCCAGATATAAAAAGCTTTACTTGAGTTTTGGACGAATAAAGGCTTCATAAAATACAGTGAAATCACAATAAGGGAAGTAAAACTCTGCATCGTCGGAGACAAGATAAACATCTAGCAGCGTTATGCGATTTTTTACTCCCCATTTTACAATGCCTTCGAGATCAAAATCAAATGGGCTTATCATACTATGCGGTTCAAGTTCCACATCTGAAGAACAGGGAAATAAATCTTGAAACGAATATGAAGTGCTGAGGGTACTGTCATCAGCAAAAGAATTTAATGGATTCGAAGTTTCAGACAGTAGATCGTTGAAAGATTTAAGGAAGAGAGTCGGAGACAAGACGGAGCCCTAGGGCACACCAGCATTTATTTTTTGAATTTGAGACTTAAAATCTTCCAATACAACTTGTATGGAGCGGCCTGAAAGGTAATTTGGGAATCGATTTCGATAAAAGAGCTTGATGTCAAATGCTTTTAAAAAAATTTCACGGAATTACTTGAATTCCTCGTAAGGATGTTAACTTCTACTCATATGATTCACCTCGTGAAAATGAAATGATGATGATAGTGTGACTTCTAATGTTTACGTATTTTTCATGAAAGGCTTTTCTTTTCTCCTTTCACTAAATCTCGATAGAAACCAATCCCATGTTGCTTTTTAATATGTGTTTAAAGATAATTTCGACCCTGATCCCAATATAAATAATAGGAGCTAAGACTTATTAGGGTAGGAACCTAATTGCAGCGGTTTTTTCAATCGACAGTTGACTTTGTGCGCTTTCAAAATTTAAATATCGTTTAAGGAGCAACAACCGCTTTTGACCTAATTCACCTTTTTTTTTAACTTATCTTCTTTCTTCTGCCGTTTCGGCATCGAAAAGTTTAAAATTTCGGATACGACAAAAAAAAAGTTTTAAACGATAATTTCAATGCAGTTCCATGTATCGCATAGGGGACTCGAATTTCGGTTCGATCTTTATACTTAGGTAATTTTTGTTTAAAATGTGGGTTGGGCCGTTTTAGCGCTGAGCGCCTTATATGTTCCAAATAAATATTTTTGTTTCATACATAGAGAAAAACATATAATACCTGAAATTAACCTGGATACAATAAAAGTAGTTTAGGGTACCCATGGTCTACCTTTGTATTAAAAATAGATGTATCGAAAGTAGTTTTTCGTGGTACTACTCAACAAATAATTTTGAATGAAACTAATAAATATGTACACACATTTTTACGATAAATTTATCAATTTGAAAATGCATTTTTACATGCATTGCAGAACCATAAATTAAATCTAGTTTACGAACGTTTATAGAACTTCGACTTTATGCTCACTTTAATTTTTCTTATTAGCTACAACTAAAAATTATCAACTTAAATTGAATTATCTTTTAATAGTTTTTTTTTATTGGTAAATTTCTAGGATCAACTGAACTCCGTTGATCCCAGAAATTGCCTTGACAAATTAAAAAAAAAAAACTATTAAAAGATTGTTAAGTTGTATCTACCCAATATAAGTTACATACATATATGTACCCATAATAAATTTTTAGATGTTAAAGAAAGAAAAAGTGCACTAAAAATGACACCTGATAAATTAAATTGTATCCAATTTTAATTCAATTACAATCTTTGTTAGAAAAATAATAATCAAAATGATTTCATAAAATTATTGTAATTGAAGAAATTATATGAACTTGCGAGTTCAAACGTTTTTGCCAAAGGCGCCGGCCGACGCAAATGTGCATTTCAATTTCTTTTTAACATTATTTATCAAGTCTCTGTTTTATTTATGTAATATGTAGTTTTTCCTTTTTCTAAAAGGTGTAATTAAGCTGCATTTTAAATGACTGTGATATAACTCATCCCATAAAATAAGAAAATTGAATACAATTCAATAACATACAAAAAATTTAAAAAATTACCTTTATGTAGTTTGTAGCTATACATAGGTGTTGTTTTGCAAAGCTTTTATGACACATTTAATTGCAATTCGATTGATCAAAATGTTAATTATTTTCAGAATGGATTTTATTCCAGGTATTGGTAATAGAAACATTCACAGCTATAACAACTTTGAAATTAAAACAAAAATTCAAGTGTTTTATTATTCATTTTTTGTAAAAATGTTCACAAAAATATTAATTTATTGTGATTATCCCTATCTGTCGTTGTTGTTTCCTGTTTTTGTTTTCTTTTTTAGCATGCGAAGTTAAAAAATTAGATCATATAAATTTATATGCCATTCTATCGGATGTAGTGTATACATTATGTCCATGTATATTTATTGGGCGTGTTTCATTAAGAAAATGACCATAAATGGAACCGAGAAACTTAATTTTGGTCTGCAGCATTGGTATTACTTGGAAATAAGGTGCCAGTTATAGTCATCGTTAAAACTTATTATTCAAATTTTTAAGATTGGGTTGTTAAGAATACAAAATCAGTGACTTTTTGATAACAAAGTAAAAATTTTCATAGTTTTTATGTATCAAAGTCACAGTAGGCGTACCTATACAAGCTGTTGATTCCTCGCCCAACAATACTGTGACTGTGAACTTTTTTAGACCAATTACTGACCAACTATTTACATGGCATACCTCCTATACCTATTTCTTTTGAATTTTTATTTCCATTTTCATAAATAATATAAACAAAATATTAAACTATTTGTATATGCTTTTTTTCAGGAAGTAAGCTAATTCTTCGAGGAATCAATGGTGAGTTTAGGTCAAATGAACTAACAGCTGTATTGGGTCCATCAGGTTGTGGCAAGACAACTCTACTTAACGTTCTAGCTGGTTACAAGTAAATCAATCAATTCATTTTTTTTAAATATTGATTGGTAAATTATTTTTCTTTTTGCAGTGCCTCTACAGCAACTGGACAAATCAATGTCAATCGACGACCTAGACAAGCAAAACTTTTTCGTAGAATGTCACGTTATATAATGCAAAATGAAGTCCTCGACCCACATTGTACAGTTCAAGAGTCTATGATATTAGCAGCACACCTTAAGCTTGGCAACGAGTTATCCATAACACAAAAAAAGGAATTGGTACCTACCTAAACATTTTTTTTATATTTTGAAGTGGGTTATTGATGGAAATCAATACAAGATCGATTTTAAATTAATTAATTTTGGCCTGCCATTGGTCAACTGTAAGAAACAAAAATTGTTTACTTTAGAAAAGCTTACCAAATGAGACAAACAACACGACTCTAGAAACAACAATCGGTGTTTAAATTAAAAAATTAAAGTTAAGAGTTCTCTCCGCTATTCACTATTGTTAACATTTTGATGGTATTCGTTGTTTCACTGAAACGCCAAAACGCGTTTCAGTAAAACGACTATCGAAAACAGTCTCATAGAATGTTCGTGGTGTTTTCATATAATTTTGATAGAAAGTACGAAGCAACAAAGTCTATTATAAACTACAACCCACTAAGAAGAATCACAATACTTTCACTAATTTTTAATTGCACCCATCAACAATTTTTGAAATCTATTTCCTCCCCAGATATATGAGATTCTCTTTATGCTGCGTTTGGAGAAGTCAGAGAATACCATGTGTGAGCGTCTATCAGGCGGAGAAAAAAAGCGTCTATCGATTGCTCTAGAACTGGTCAATAATCCACCTGTTATATTTCTAGATGAACCAACAACGTAAGTAATACTTATAAATAATCTTCTAATTAAAATTCAAGATTATAGATATTATTTATCATTTTCACTACAGCGGTCTTGATGACTTATCAAGTTCTCAATGCATCTCACTATTACGCCGAATAGCACACTCCGGACGGACAATTATCTGTACAATTCATTCGCCATCTGCTAAACTATTTAAAATGTTTGACAAGGTGTACCTCCTTGCGGACGGTCAGTGTGCCTACCAGGGTTCAACACAAAATATAGTGCCATTCATGAATAGTATTGGGCTTTCTTGTCCGCTAACTTACAATCCAGCAGATTTTAGTAAGTATAAATTAAAAGAAAAAAAAACAAAAAAACTAGTAAAGCAGCATTTTGACTGACACAAATGTCTGTATCGTTTTTCTATCGTGTAGAACTTGATTAACAATCAAATCAAATTGATTTTTTAAAAGAAAAAGCTACAATAATAATTATTAAGTTAAAATATCAAACATAATAAGAGAACTTTGGATACATACAAGCATTTTTTGTTGTTGTAACCTTTGACCAAATTATCTGATAATAGACAATCTAGAATTAATGTTTTTATAATAAGTCTGTTGTTATTGTTGATATTTTAATTAGACGGATTTTAGTCACGTCAGGAAGAGTATATGTAGTAAACGATTTGAATAAGTGGAGCTCAAAAAATAATCTATGCTTATTATTTTTAACATTCAATTAAATGAAGGAAATGAGAAACTTTATGATAGTAAAACTGTTGTATTTATTTGCATTTTTGTTCTTTCCTGTAAACATAAAGGTTAAACGGTGCGTTTCCATTTGAAATTTGAATAGTTACTCCTCTGTGAGCTAATTTCATGACTGTGTCCACTTCTGAGTTAAACTCTCGAAAACTGTTTCTCAAATGGATACGAAACGCACCTTAAGAATTGCAAATGTAGTCAACTTTTGTTGGAAACTTGTAGATAGGATAAGCTATCCTAAAAATTTAAGGATACGAAAGCTATCCTATGAGAATAGTCAACAACAGTCGTTAAATCTGATTTTACAGCAAAAAGTAACTTATCTGGTTTTGGTCGTTCAGAAACACATTTAGACAAAGCTATTCCTGATAGGCTGTCCTAGTTGAACACGTCCAATGATTCGTATGTAAAGCCAGTCAAATAAGATTAACTTTAAAGATAAGGTAAATTGTTTGACAGTTTGTGTGTATTTATCTATCTCATATAAATATATGTTAATTTTTCATTAATACTAACAATTTTGAATTTTGAAATATTTACAGTAATTGAAGTTGCTGGTCGAGAGTATGGCACTGATTATTATGATAAAATGGTTGCAGCTGTCGAAAATGGCAAACGTTTAAAATGGACTCCAGACTTTGATAATAACACAACAACAACTGTTAATGATTCTCATGAACAAATCAAATCCAGGGAAGAGTTTGAAAAAGAAATTAATCCAAAACTTCTTAAGTCCAAGTGTTCGTGGATTTTACAATTTCGGTTACTCTTGCGACGAATGCTCATACAAATGTGGAGGGACAAAGTAAGAAATTTATATTTTTTATTAACATTTGAAAATGATAATCCCATATAAGCTTGCATTGCAAATGAAGTAGCTTTTTTAATTCAAAAGGCGTCAAAATTTATTTTTTTAAAAAATAATATATTTTTGTCTCTATTAGTCCTACATTAAGCTGAAATTTATTGTTACTATCGCACTGGGAATCATTGTTGGAGGAATCTATGACGGAGTTGGAAATGACGCTACCAAAGCTTTGTTTAATTTTGGATTTGCATTCACTATCATTATTGCTTATTTATATTTGCCAATGATGCCAGTTTTGTTGCAATGTAAGTTAATTATAAAAAAAAAAAAAACGATGAATTTGCCTTTAACCTTTTTTCCAATTTTAGTTCCTACAGAAGTTCGACTGCTTAAGAGGGAATACTTCAACCAGTGGTATCAACTAAGCTCCTACTATTTAGCCATGGTTTGCTCAAAAATACCATTTATGTTATTATTGGCTTTGATCTACATCACAATGATCTACCTGATGTCCAACCAACCGCTTGAATTAAATAGGTTTTCGATGATCTTCCTCATTTCAATTTTGACCGGCATGACTTCTGACAGTCTTGGGGTTCTTATTTCCTCGCGATTTAGCATAGTTGTACGTCTGTGTGAATTTTTATATAATTTATAACAAATTCTTAAAAGTTCTTCTTTTTTAGAACGCAATGTTTGTTGGGCCAGTGATATCAGTTCCATTAATTCTTCTTTCGTGCTATGGCATTGGCTATGGAAAAGAAACCTACATACCAGGCTACTTAAAATTTTTCATGTCTATGAGTTATCTCCGTCATGGTCTGGAAGGACTTGTAGCTGCACTCTATGGAAGCGACCGTTCGGATACTATTTGTCCAGAAACCGAAATATTTTGCATGTTCAAAAAATCTAAATTTTTACTCGTTATGCTGGGTTTTGATGGAGTTGATTACTCCTACTCGGTATCGTGTTTGGCGATTTTTTATGTTGTCTTTACTTTGGCTGCGTTTTTGATGATCAAACAGCGTTTAACCTTTAATTCATCGAACTATATTGCTGTGCAGTATATTGGACAATTTGTTAAATCACATTTGAATTTTACAACTTTGAAGTATTAAACTTTGGGTTGGACGATGAAATTATTGTTTGGCTCCAGTGCTGCGTATGTGCAGATACAAAATAAAAACATAGATTTAAGTGGTATTAAAGTGATACTAGAATTTAAGTTGTTTTTCCATTGAAATCTCTTTTAAATATATGTATTTATGGTTTTACTTAGAATTGAGTTTTTTTGTTGTTTATCTTGCTGCTTGAAAAATCTAAGTTTGAAAAACTTGGCAACTATTTTAAGTTAACAAATGTGTATTATTCATTTCCATATTTGAAAAACAAAAATTGAAACTACAGAAGACTTCATTTTGATCACCGGAATAAAAAGCACATGGAAAAACAAGTAGTATAGGTAAAATGAAAAATATGAAGAAAATACTTTAAGAAATCATAAAACTTGGTAACTTTACAAGCCCTTGCGTGGGTTCGAAAACTAAGAGTATTAAGTTTCAAGGTTAAGTAGCAAGGTTAAGAAAGACACGGGAATCAAAAATTTCAAACATTAAAAAAAAAAAAAAAATGTTATTGTCTTACATAATTCATTCCAGTGATCATGAATTGACAGCAAGTTGGGGTGTAAGAAAGGTGGTTGTGGTTGTGTTTAAAATGTCTTTTTTGAATTTTTGTGATGTGTTTTTTATTTTTTAATGAGAAACTTTCTTTCTTCAAAGGTAAAATGTACACAGGATGTTTCCAAGTTATTGACCAATAATTAAATAAATCTTGACAAATGTTCTAAGACAAAAAATATTTAAGTGAGGATTTATCCCTCCTTTTTGGAAGGGATTAATTCCTAAAACATTAATTTTAAGTAGTTAAATAACTATTTAAAAACAACAATTATACCTACCATATAAAATAATAACTCAAAGAGCATTATTAATTGCATTTATTCGATAATTTTGAGTCTTAGTTGGCTGGACTGGTTGCAAATAAATGTTGCTCAAACTTAAACAATTTTGGATGGAAATTTGGCTTGCTACTTCAGTTTTTATGTATATAGGTAAAAAGACTTTTTTTAATTATTATCTACGATAGTAGGTTCCTTTGCCAAGATATTATTCCATTGATACAATAATCTCAATAAATCCTCCATCAGGTGCAAAGTATAACGCTTTTTGTACGTATGAAAACATTTTAATTTTGTAATAATATTTATTGATTATAAAAATATGTTTATTGAATGTAACGAGAACAAAACTGCAATATTACGAGAAAGTACAAACTTTATAAATTGTAGTTATAGTAAGACGAATCACAGCACACATATATATATGTGTACTGTGGGTAAGAATATACCTGAGTACCTCGAAACAAAATTATTTGAGAAGAGGTATAAACTTAAACATTAACAAAAAAAAACAAAAGGAAATTTCACATTAATAAAAAACTTAACCTAAGAATAATTAATATTTGTACTTGAAGTCCATTCGAAGCAAATACTGAATGTTGACTTGAGCAATGTCATACACAATAAATTCGTTGTATAACAACGAAGACTGCAACTTACTATCTGTGAAGGCTTTGCCCAGAGGAATTTCCACACCGTCTTCCCTAACATAAGATTCTTTCGGATTTGGCATGGTTCGACCCTTACCGAAAGTACTATGCTTATTATTAGGTAACTTAGTTACGTAATTGGCACCTGTACACTCAAACATATCACCTAGAGCAACCTCGGAGAGCAACATTAAGCCTGTCGAATTTTGCTTGCTTGTGCAACAATAGTTTGCAGACTTAGAAACCATATCAGCAAAATATATACCTTTGCCAAACATATAACCTGTGACAGGAGCTTCTGGTGGTGCGATCTTCAGACCATGCGATAAGATACCAGCATAATTTGTAAGCCGAGAACCGTGCCACAATAGACGTCGGTTGTGCAACTTCTTAAACGGCTTAAAACGCCTAGCCTCACCTTGGCGGGCCACTTTGAATACGTCGATAATTTCCAATTCGTACATTTTATGAGTATCAGCATGAGTGTTTTTGACATATTTCTGCAACAAGGAAAACTCTTCACTCTTTTTGTCAAGAGGCTCAAGAATTGTCTTCAATTGCTCATAGCGCGTGTCAATTGGATTGACTTCCTCATCGGCACCTTCGTTCTTTATGAGGCTGTAAGCACATTCGATTTCCATTAATGAATCCAGCATTGCTGAGAGATCTTCAACTTGTTTGATTGTTTCCAACAACGGGGGACTTCGTATGCCAAAGTTATGAGGTACCAAAGTATAAAAACGATTTGTACAGTCAATAAATTGACTATTGGTACCGGAATTTTGAATAAGACCATAGACTTCGTTAAGAACTTTGTAAGCACTTTGAAGTTGTTTTTGGCTTAATTTTCCAAGTGGCATTTTTTCCATATCCAATTCAAATTCCAACATTGTTCGCTTCATGGTATCAATGTCGAAGATGAGTTTTACCAGATCTTGAACAGATTTATCCAATTTCGACTTAACCTTGTGCTCGGCATTCAGATCGACTTTGACGTCCTCAGCAAAATCAACATCGATTGGATAATACCTTCCAGGATGCTAAAATGAAATATTGTTTTTTTATTTGATTTTTTTTTAAATGAATGTCTTTAAATTAATACGAGTACTATTTAAAGAACTTTTATAGAAGACCAATTTTTAGTTACCTTAACAAAATTTTCTCTGTCTTCAAAGTCGTTCCCAGTTTTGTCAAGATACTGTTCCTTAAATGAGTTCTTAGCAGCATGAATAGTATCGAATTTTTCCACTGAATTTTTTCCAATTGTGGTTCCAATACGACCCCATGCTTTAAAGATCCAATATCTGAAAAAAAAACAAAATCCCATATCAGAAGAAAAATCTTTAATACGCAAGTTTCACAAAAACTCCTTACCTACTATTGATATCTGATTTTAATAACTGCAGTTTGTAATAAGAATTTTTATTTTTCTGGATATCAGTGAGTGCCAGCACAACACTATATTTATCCTTTCCCTCAACATAAACATGAGTTTCGTTTTGCAGTCCACTTTCGGGATCAACTGCGAGGCCATCTTTAACAGTTAATTTAATCGACTTTGGTACAGATTTGGTGTAAATGCTTTTTGATTTGGAACTTTTTGCTTCTTCTTGAGGTACGCGACTAGAAGGATCTGTTCCCCAATCGCATAAACTTGTACTGGAGATAAAGCGAACTGCTCCTGTGGGATCTTTTTCGACTTGATTCAAATAAGTTGTAGGAATCACATGAATTCCATATTCTCGTGCTTTGAGCATACGTGAGCTCATTTTGTCGACTTCTTTTTTGGTGGAGAATATAGCAATTGTTTGGTCATTGATTTTAGTATCAAGTTTTCCACCGAGCTTCATGATTCTTTTTTTTAAATTATCTTCTTCATCTTTCAAGTTTATATGGGCAAATTGGAACAAGTAAAGTGGAGGGCGTTCACGTTTGACCTTTGGACTAAATATATAACAAAAATATGTAATTGAAGTATTTTATTTTGTTTTTGGTTAATTTTGCTTAAAAGTTAAAACTTACCCATCAAGTTCATCTTCCTTCTTCATAGCTGCATTCTTGGCTATTGTTGAAGCACTTGGTGCAATGTATTGAATGGCACGTATTTCCACCTTCTTTTTAACATCCTTTAAAAACGAATATTCCGATTTCATCGTAGATGGAATAGAAACTGGTTTCCTCCCTGGTTCTTTTACCACATTCATACATTTCGTCCATTCGGTCAAATCTCCACTGCAAATGTAGCCAGATTTTTGGAAAAGCATTTGATTTCCCTTGCATACTGGGCACCTTTCAATGGCACCAAATGCTAACATATCAGAAATTTGATCGTATAACTTTTCGGAATCACTCGATGGCAGTTGATCGTTGGCTTCGAGAAGTCTAATCATTTCGGGTTTCTTCATTTGCTCCTTAATATAGTCACGAAATTTAAAAAGCCTTTTGGTTTGGGATTTGATTTTTTCCGCCAGTGCTTTCTCTTCGGCAAGATCTGATTCATCTTTTTTCTCAAGTTTTGGCTTCTTTGCATCGGGTATGTCTTCAGTTTTTACTGCACTAAAGAATAAAATTAAAAAAAAAAAACTTAGAACAAAAATCCAAATAACATTATTTCAACTTACGGCAAAGAATCTTTAACAATTTTTTGATCTTCTTTAGAGAGGGTATTGAACCCGGGAAGAATTGATCCATCTGCCAGCCAACCAAGTTCACCACGCAACTCAGCAAAGCAGGTTACATGGTGCCAAAGTGGTTGGCCTCCATATTTCATTCCGACTTCAGTATCGAAAACCGTTTTGCGGACTCGAACTTGATCCTTTAAGATTTTTTGTTCGCACCCTTTGCATGCTGCTCGTCCCGATTTGGCATACTCAACGCCAAAATCTTTTACAGCTGCACTTTCAGCTTTGGAGCGTTTTTTTCCTTTCCCCTTGCTATCGCCACCGACAACAATACCCGTTCCAAGTTCAGCTATTAAGTTAATAGACAACATTCATAATTTCAAATTCAAGTTGTATTGTATAAAATGTATTTATCTATATACGACGCGCAGTATGGTGAACAATCTTTTCAAATACGCTGATGTTTTTTAATCTTTAATAAACATCTAGTTAGTTCCAAATGAAGAGAATATGCACTGTAACTAGTTACTGTTAGTGTGATTAACACAAGTCAGCACATTTTTTTTTGTAACAAGAATAATGTTTTCTGTCTGTGTGGAGACAAGATTAAGATTCTGATAGACAAAAATAATTTCGAATTCAGAATTGTTTTTACTTTGTTAGTGTTACAATCTTTAAAAGTTGTAGACAAAAATTCTTACTAAGAAGATCTAACATAGCTAAAACTTAACATACTTTTCGTTTTAACTTTTTACTTTAGGTCAAATGTTTATAATTTTGTTTTATCCTGCGGGTGGCAAGAATGGTGCTGTTGACCAAGGACTTGATTTATAATAAATAATACTTTAATAGTGTTATGTAATACCTTTAACTTACTTATCCAGCTTCGTAGACTCTCTTGGTTGGAACATTATTTTCAATATGCTCGATGTGATCGGGTACTGGGTGATGGAGCTGGGTCTAGATTGATTGGAGGCTTGTTCTCTTTTTGGCCTACTACTCGCTCTACCATATTTCCATTTAGAAGCTAGTGGAAATGTTGCTTGAATACACTTACTTTTCTCAATGCTTCTGCGAATAGGTTCTATTCAATTTGTGTTCGTCTTAAAACCAGCAGCCAATTGCTTGGCTTACACACCTCCGGGTGTGAGTTTCAAATTATTCGCATATGCATCACGGCTCACGTGTCCGGTACACGCATTCATCATTACACCACGGGTTCTTTTTCTGGGTAGTTGGTAGCCTATTGCGGTTTCAGCTGCTATTTTCATTAAATCGCGATACTAGTACTACTCTGATTACGGCGTCTGTGAGGAAAACTTCTCCCTCAGATGCACTTTGTAAGCTATGGCAACTCCAGGTTAACAAAGGCGTACAACCTTAAATTTCTTCTTTTGGGCGTTTCTCAGTTTTTTTTCGTTGCACAGTCGAGCTCTGAATATTGCCGCAACAAGGAAATTGTCAGATTCAACGTTTGTGCCTCGAAATGTCCGTAAGTCTAATATGTTAGATACGCGAGGCTTGCGTCGATTAGCAGCACATGGTAGATTTCGTTGACTATCGACCATCTGAGGAGCGCCAAAGTTGCTTTGTGAATTCTTCGCAGTGGTATTATGAGACTCTGAAAAAAGTCTTTTAGCAATTATCATGTCATTTCTTAGAGACTGTGCTCACCAACTAATCCACCGAGAATTTCTTCTTTTATAATTTTGGCATTGAGGTCCCCGAGCACTACTTTTATGTTGCGTTCTTGAATATGCGCCTATATCGTTACTTTTTAGCCTATTTCCCACGATGAATATGCATCATAACATGTGCAACAATATTTTATGGCAGCTTTAATAAATTTCAAAATTTGTTCTTTCATTATACTTGATTCTATCAATATCTCCTGGATTGCGGCAATATCTGGCTTACACCACATGACAACAGACTCAAGTTTTTGAGTTGCACTTGGGAGAAGGATGGTTATCATTATCGCAGGCACCTCTTGTCATAACCGATTTATTTTGACGTGATAGGGAAGTTAATCAGAGTTAATCAGACGACAAAGCCCAGAGGGTTAGGTCCTTGTAAGCCCTAGGACAGCATCCCAGGTATTCTGATGATACCAGTAACCCACTACGGGGATGTGTGCGTGCTGCCGTTGGTCCACAATGCTTGCATCAGTCACCATCTCATTTTCAGTACCATGGCTAGTCCTGAAAATCCATACTGACCTCAGCTGGTAATTATTTCAGTAAGCAGTACCTCTTTGCGTTTTTTTTTATTAAACGGTTTTAAATCAAATGAAAATTTGAAGGACAAATTGTAGGCAATTTTGAATCAATAATCTAACAAGTCCAATCCTTAATGCTAAGTCTTCTACTTGGCTCATTTATTTCAGTAGTATATAGAATTTGTATTATAAAAAACTTTCTTATAGAAACTATGCGTGCCCTGGGACAAAAAATTTCAAGCTTAATGATTACGAATTCTAATCTTGTTGGATATAGTTTACAGTGGTGTTTTGTCAAAAAATTCATGTAAGTTAAACTGAACTTAATACAAATTGCGTATGACTATGTCACTGATGAGTCCTATGAATAGCTCCTACGGCACAGCGCACACGTTATGCTGTCGTCGAGTAGGGCTTTTTGTAGGAAAAGAACCAAATGTACATATAAACCCTACGCGATTTATGCGCTGAAATGGGGGATGTTTTCAGTTGTCTTACTGTTTTATTTCATCTTAAAACTCTACTATGCTCAACACAAAACGAATCAGGTGGGTTTTTTTCCTTTTTTTAAATCAGTATTTTATTATTTTGCTTTTATTTATTTGGACTTCAATTGTTTAAGGAGTTTTGACTTCCATTTAATGGCAAAACAAAAAAAAAATGCCAAATAAAAAAAAGCGAAACAATAATATGCCAAATAAAAAAGCGAAATAACAAAAGGCAAAATAAAAAATTAAAAACTGTCATACAAAATTTTCGTTCTCCCTTTTAAAATTAAATGCGTAAGGCCAGCATTGTTACTAGTAGCAGCGACAATAAGGAACTGAAATAAATCAACCCCCATGAATGGATAAAGATATATTTTGCGATTTGCGTTGACATCGAGGAGGGTTTCCGAATGTAAAATCATAAAAAAGTAAAACGCTACTACATTACAACGTGGGTGAGAGTGCTGAAAGATAGTACGGATTCATTTAAACATTTTAGATAAAAGCCATGGAATTACTACTCGTATTTAGCGTTGTGCTGAAGTAGGGTTTACGAATAAAAAATAGTAAAAGGTGAGGTTGTTCCCGCTTCTTTGGATCCTCGTGATGAACGAAGTTCCAAATAGACTTAAATACAGTGGCGTCAAAGAAATTGCATATGCAAATAATCTAGCATTACTAGCGACAGGCAAATTTCCCTCCACAATTAGTGAACAAATAGAATCAATGGTAAATACATGGACTAAAAACTGCGGTCTAGCGGTTAACCCGCAAAAAATCGAACTGGTCCTTTTACCAACAAAAGGAAATTACCGACTTTTAAGATTTATTTTATTGAAGGATCCAGCTCAAAATCTCCGATCACGCGAAATATCTTGGCGTGGTCTTGGACAAGAAATTGAACTGGAATCTCAGCATTAAAGAAAGTCATGTTTGCATTCAATTCCTGCAACAGGATTTTTGGCAAAATTTGGGGTCCAAGCCCAAAAATTATCAACCGGATGTACACGGCCATATTGCGACCTGTACTGACATACGGTAACGTAGTCTGGTGGAATGCACTGGACAAAGTTACCAACCATAACATCGTGACCAAAGTACAAAGACATGTATTGGTATCACTGAGACAATGAGGTCCACTCTCACAGCGGGTCTGGAAGCTATACTCAACTTGAAACTCCTAGATGTATTTATACAGGAATCGGCAGCCAATAGCGCACTTCGGCTAAGCCAAAGTGGCTGCTGGAGAGAGTGCTACAGACCACGCACGAATTCTACACAATACGGGTAATTTGGTTTGCAGTGACATCATAACACCCCGTTTAGACCTCCACAAGCCTTTCACGACCGCCTTTCCTTGCAGGTAGGATTGGCAAACGAAAAAGCCGTCTACTTGCGAATCGATGATAGCTATTTACACTGACACGGCTCAAAGATGGGTACTGGTGTTGGTGCAGCGTTCTTTTCAGAAACCCTCGGACTGGCCAGCTCATTCAGACTTCCTGATTACAGCAGTACCGCAAACGAGCGATGGTGGTCGCTCGATATCTGCGCTATAACCAGAAAATGCTAGCTTAAGTTTCAATAACAAAAGACCGACATCATCCAACTTAGTAAAAAGTCTCTATCTCTTCTCGTGAGCATCACCACCGGTCACAACCACCGCTCCTAGGCAGACACTTCTTCAGCGACTTGGAAGAATTCTCTGACATTTCAAGTAAAAACCTGTTGAAATTCATTAACGCTACCAAATGTCTTGAAAATTCTTTAAATTTTTTAACCACCTGACCATTAAATTGGAAACTTCTCCATCACAAACGAACGGACACATACACCAACTGCTGACCTATCAAACTCATCCGCAGACGTTGCATGGTTATAGCCACCCGCTACGGGCTTGATTGTCTTGGAATTTATCATATGTTTCTTTTCATGGGGCTCACAATCCCTTGGGTATCACAATGGATCTACATTGATCTAAGTGTGACGGTAACAAGATCAACTGATCAACTGTCAGCCTATTAGCCCCACTTAACCCTCCAACCCGTTAACGCTCGAACTTGATGGTAAGTGGACATAGAGGTAAATTTTAGTGATTTAGGCATTCAACTACTCTTCAAATTGCCAAACAGATAGTATTGAGAATATTTGTGTAGGTAGCTTGAGATTTGTTTTTGATAACAGATATTTTGTCCACCTGCTGTATTTACTAAATGGACTACAACAACACAATCCTATACAGATAGCTTTGGCGTGACACCCGAATGCGCCCAAATACGATGCAAAATAGGTATGTAACTTAATTTATTATTATTTAATTTTTGCAACCATTTCAATTAGAATTTTTCGGCAATAGTTATGCGATTTAATAATAAAACATAACATTGATGTAGGTAAATAATAAAAAAAAAGGTTTGATAAATACTTACCAATAGTTTTCTTCACCCTTTCTTGATCTTCATACCGTAGATTCTCGAAGTTGGCAATATCTCCAGCTGAAGCTGGACGTTGTTTTGTAAAGAAACATTTCTCATGAAACCAATTAGGTGTTTTCCCATCGTGGAAAGCAGACTAAAATCAAACAAAAAGAAAATCAGTCTGGAGTTAAAGTTACACAACAATAATCTTTCTACCTGGACCATAGTTGCTATACGAAGCGTATCCTTTTCAATATTCATTTTACACCCTTTACATCCAGCACGACCACTTTTGGCATATTCGCATTTAAAGGGTAATTCAATTATATCCATTGTGAAATGCGGCTCCTCCGATAGGTAAACAAATGTATACAAAAAAAATAGTGTTTTTCGATATGGAAAACTTTGGTTGCGAAATGCCTATTTTTTTTAGTTCGCTTTCTGGAAATTTCGGATGCAATAAAATAAGTTCTATTAGAATATCTGTATAAGGTATTTCATCCCATTTTAAATGAGTGTTACAAATCAATACAATTATTTCAAAACTAAATTATTTTTTTTTATCAACAAATCGGGAATACCCAAATTTTTTTGCTTACTTACCTTTGGTAAAGAAACTGAGTAGAGACCCGGCTCGAGCAAGAATGAACACGAAATTCAATAAACGATTTGTTTTAACTGAAATGATATCACAAATAGCTTATAACAACACTATAACAAATGATATTGAATTAAAAAGCAAAATATTTGTAGTTGAATTTCAACACAGACGCCTACGTAAGTAGCGAATCTTCGAATCGAGGAATGAGGAAGAAGCAAGCTGAAGCACTTTTTTTGAAAATTCCAAACTGAAACTTTTTTGTTGGAGCGGGAAATTTTTGACACTCTGCTTTGATCAAAAGGAACTGCCAGGTTCGAGGTTAAGTACACGAAAAATTAATTAAAATTTCTCTACACGGATTGGGCCTGCACACACGGGAATAACTCTGCCGGGTAGAAATCTGGGTCCTAATTCAGCCAGAAGGTAGAACTGAAATAGCTGGACGCTGTTTGAACTACTTTGAAGCTTATGTCAAAACTGACCGTAAGGGTAGAACTATAATTGTCGGAAGGGCACTAAAGCTAATGTCAAAAACCAACGAAAAGTAGCTTTCTGTATCGTCAAAAGAGGTACACACCCATACATGTTCCTATAGTCTATCTCTTTTTAGCATTCCTATTTCACCAAATGTCAGATTTACTTAAGTGAGGTGCGCTCCGGCAAACATACCGGTTACAGGGTATGCGGGTATTGGAAAGCATATGTGACATGAATACCCTTACTATCTTACCAACAAACATCTGATAACTCTATATAAATTATCGATAATACAACGAGAATTTTAGCTTGGCAGTACCATTTTATCGGGACAAAAGTTAAATTTACTTAACTATGTGGACATACATAGCTAACTCTATATAGACATAGTTGTTGTTGTATCTTACCCCGACGCCACACGGGCAAGTACTGGCAAGTTGCAATACAAACACATTTGTTTACTAACACACACAAACCCAAGCAACTTGCTCATCAACTGGCATGGAATTTTCGAAGCCAGTAGTGAAGCAAGTTGAGAAGCAAGTTGGAAGACAAGCAAGTGTCATGCAAGTGGGAAGCAAATGGAATGAAAACTATGAATTTGACAGGCAGTATATGTAGCCAAATTGTTTGCCTGTACTTGCGCGCGTGTGTCCTCGGGGTTACATGTAAATTGTTTTGTTTTGTTGTCGTTTTTTTCAGATAGTATTATTTTTAGCTGCAAAAAAACACAACTACTATGTCTGCTCGCGTAACTCCCAAGACTACGAATTTCTAGGAAGGTTCTATAAAAAGAATATCAATAGGGGGGTTATATGGATTAACATTGTTCAAAAGATTGCTTGATGGAATCGGAACAAATTTTCAAAATATTTTGAAAACCATGCAACACAGGTTGACATTAAGGTTTTTTTTGCGTTTAAATAATTTTGCATCGATGCTTGCCAACTAAACCACCTTAATTATCAAGAAGCCAATCTTTCCTACGTCTCACCCTCCAAAACCCATTTGTTTGCATTGTTGTATTTGTAATTTCCCTTCGTGTCGGTGAATAGATGTGAATTGCAACAACAACAAGACCTGTGCTCTGAATAATGTGCTGAATGACGAGTTTATTTTATGGATTCGTGTTTCTAATTCGTGGATTCTAATCAATCTATGGCTGTTCATTTCAGCTTGTAGGCAAATCAAATTGACAGCCGAGGATTTCCATTTTTATTTGACATTGCTATATAAATTATCGATAACACAAGGAGAATTGTAGTTTGGTAATATCGTTTTTATCAGGCCAAACGTTAAACCCACTCAATTATCTGAGCATAGCTAACTCTACATGGATATATTTTTTGTATATATATATATTTTTAACATGTTAACTGCTTTGCTTTGCTATTGTTTTTTTCAGACAATGAAAAAAATACAACTAATATAATTCGATAGAATTTTTTGTTTGCTTTTTTATTGGTCACAGAGAAAATAAAAAAAATTACTTTGATCTGATATTCGCGCTTGGAATTACTTGCACAAATTTATTCGCATTCCCAAGTCACAGCTCATGTGGAAGGTACTTAAGAATCCAAGACTCTACTGTATTTCTTTTATTGTAGAGATTTGATGTGAAATATTCGACAGTATGGCTATCTCTTTTTTCAGTTTTTGACAAGGGATAATTTTCTACAAGTGCAACAAGTTTTTTTTTTCTATTTCTTCTATCTTCTATGCGGTGTATGGTGGTGATTTGTGTCGTTATCGTGTGTCGTGTTTGCAATCTTTTAATATTTTAAGTGATATTATAATGAGATATTAGCTAATTGTACATTGTTAAGTTATTAAATACAAAACTGAGTTTAGTAGCAAACTAAACATGGCACACTTTTATTGGTATTCCCGAGTTTTCTTGGTTATTTTCCTGCTTCATATCGAATTTATTGGTAAGAATTATTTATTATAACTTTGTTATCCGCCCGGCCTAAATAAGATTGTTTATGTTAATGTAGGTTATTGACCCTTCCGGCTCTTACGCATATTTTTGATTATAAACGATCAATAATTTTAACCGGAAAACTAAAAAGATACATTTATTAATTAAAACAACTTATTTTAAAGTTCTAAATGTACATTTTGTCTTGATCTTTTCTTTGATTTCCAAATTAATTGCCAACATGCAGAATCAACTTTGATTGCGATAACCTCAGTAGTGACCCCAACAGAGATTTTTGTTATCTGAATATAAATTGAAAACTATAAAGACAACGTGTCATAAATTAAATTGAAATGCTTTTAAGAAGTGCAGCGATACCAAAAGCGACGACTAAAGATAACCAGAGTACTTTTTGGAAGCTAATTTTGTATACCTACCTATATTATTTATTCATGCGTTCTTTGTGCAGATGAGATAACTTTTTTTTAACTACCAGAACGCAATTAACTTTGTACATAGCAAACAGTAAATAAGTTGATAGGAACTCACAAAACAAATTAGAAAAAACTGTAAATTGTGTTGGGTTTGGAATAGCTGACCTGAAATAGTTTTCGTGAAAGAAGTCAAATTAATGACAGAATTAACTATAGGTTACTTAAAGTACAATAATTCAAGTCGCAAAGAATAAAGGAAAAACCACTTCAAAATGTATTAAAAACCGTCATAAATTGTATAGATAATTTAATAAATTTGAACTTAAAAACACTGGAATAAGTTTACTCACTAACTAAGGTTGTGTTTAATTCATAAACACAACATAAGGTATCCAATAACTTTTTTACATTGTAATTAAGGCCATGTAAATAGCTGCCATGTAAATTGTAAACAAAAAATAACATACCTTTCACAGACAAATATTTCGTCGTTTCCATGCTTCCATACACTTTTTCCCTTCAAAAATTAACCAATTAACATCCAAACAACTTGAATAATTCCAGCTCCGTCGCAACAACAACTCATTCCTTATGGCACCCAACAATTTTTCGAATATCAAAGTCAAGTTTCCGTAACTGATCTACGAAATCTCAATTCCAAAGATGCAATCTCATACACACTTTCATTAACAGCTACAATACGATCTATATGGAATCGGAAAACAACACAATTGCTTTTAATCACTCTACACAAACCAAAAGTGCAAACCTCCAATGAGAAACAGCACGTTCCAAAAATTATCGATAAACCTTATTATGTAGTTTTAGAGGAGGGCAGAGTAATCGAAATACTAGCCGATCGTAGTCGAGATGCATATTTATTGAATCTACGCCGCAGCATTGCTAGTTTTTTGAATTTCCACTATGAAAATGGCCCTGTACCAGAAGTTGACGTATCTGGTGAATGTATTGTCTTTTATTCGGCCAAGTCATCGACAAAATATGAAAAAATCAAATCCGACTGTAGTAATTGGGATCTTAAAGTCAGCTATCGATCAGAAGTGCCATTGGGTAAGTGCGAGAGAATATTTGTGTAATTTTGTATTCTTAAACGTAGATATAGAACTTAGTCTTCCTTCAGGTTTGAGTATGAAACCTTCATTAAAAGTAGAATATGATTTGGCTCAAGATGGTAGTTTGCTCAAAGCACAATCTCATGAAATACATTCCATAGCACTGAATGCTAAACCTGACGGTGGTAGTCGAGTAGAATCGGAGATTGTTCTTAAGCACGTTGCTGGTTCGCCAGTAACACAGTTAATTTTTGAAACTTTGAACGATACTATTTCAAGTTTGGAGAACTTCAGGGCATATGAGCTGCAAGCAGAGGTAGATGGCGTGACGAGTGAGATAAAAGGATTGACGGTAAATTAAATACAAAAAATAATACCAATGGTAGAACTATAATAGTCCGAATCATCAATTTCGGATATGGTAAATGTCAGTTTCACTAGAGTTGGTTGCGCTCATCGAACGTTTATTTCATTTAAAATAACCACTTATCTGAGAGCCTCTCCGACAGTTATAGTTCTACCTTAAGACTTGAAACCTGAACTTATTTATTCAAAATTTATTTGTTAGCTGGCTGGCGAAATTTTTGCTCACAAAGATGAACTTACAGAAGAAAATATTGGCAAAGAAACCACAGCTCTTCTTTTCGTTAAATTACTACCAATTGCAAGAATCACAAAAACTGAAGAAATAATCGAGATTCTCGAAGCCAATAAACCGATAAGGAGTCAAATTATTGATCTGCTAGGATCGACGCAAACTATAAACGCCCACAATGCTTTCTTCAAAGTATTTGATATCAACAACAATGAAAATGTAGATTTTGTAGAAAAATATCTTCAAGCACTAGCAGTGGGTACTCACCCAGACAGAGCGATCGTTGAAGACTTATTTGCTCGAATTGATGCTCAAACAGTCAAGGATTCGAAACTCACAGACACCCTTATTCAAACAACAGCTTCGCTGGCACGACAATCAACTTTAGGCTACGATGATGAGTTGTTGAAGAAAATCAGAGAATACTTAGTCAATCAGTTAACCAAAAAATGCACATCTTCCGAATGTAAAACCCAGTTCATTCGTGCTCTTCAGAATCTTCAGGATATTTCCACAATTCCTGAGCTTCTTAAACTAGCCACAGAGGGTGATGTTAAAGTTTCAGTTACATCGTTACAGGCTCTACGTAGTTTTCCAGTTAGATATTTCTCTAGCGATGATAGTAAAAAGTTCGAGGCCATATTCTTCCAAACCAAGAAAAAATACGACTCCAGTTCAAGAACCTTGGCACTTGATATTATTTTAGATATGAAACCAAATAAAGACCAACTGGATGAGCTACTTAATTATTTGGGCTCCAGCGATCGACAATTCGAAGTAAAGACGTACCTTTTACAAAAGCTTCGAATGATCAGTGACAAGTGTCCCAGATTTACAGCACTTTTGAAAGCGTGTCTTTCAGAAAAACCGGCTATCAATAACTATCACGTAATAGGACAGAAAGGTCTTACAACTGCTTTGCATCGTCAGTTGACAAAGAGTCCGGCTTTCAATGAAAGTCTGCTTAGTATTCAAGAAATAAACCAAGGTGTGTTGAAGAGAGGAAGTGTGGAAATTATTCTAGAAGCAGGACGTGAACAAATAAGCACTTTTAAGGTGAGTTATTCCTCGTGGATTTTGTAGAAGGGTATTAACGCTCCTCTCAATTAATGTCTAGCTCGGTATTTATACAAGTGGACTCAATTCTTTTGTTGGGGACTCCAACAGTGATGGAGGAGATGTTGATGATGAAGAAGATAATGATAGTCCAGTGACGGCGGGTATGGAAATATCCGTCCAAGGTGTACTTCTACGTCCTCTGGTCTTTTTCAATGGGCAAACTGAACTCATGGGTCATGTTTGGAGTGGAACAGCTTCTGAACCAACGCCTGCATATCTGGCAACAACTCTCGTTCAAGATCATGAGCATTATGTGATGTTGTCAAGCGGTGCAACTGTATATCTTCGAATACTCGGTGCCAAATCAATAGACCTGAATGGTCAGGTGCAGTTCAGTTTGTGGAATCGTAATGCACACACAGAAATTAATCAGATGTAAGCTTTCCGAAATAAGTTCTCTATGAAACTGTATGAATTTTGTTTTTCTCTTCACAGGTCTGGTACTGGAGTGGTTGGTTCAATGATAGTAGGAACATCATTCGCAAAACTAGAAAACACATTTTCACTAACAACCGAACCAAAGATTAGTCTAGTTGCTGACATTGACTTCTATTCAGATATGAAGTTGTGTATTCAACTTGGAAGACCAGAAAGCTCTTTATGGTAAGATTTTTTTTTATGAAAATGGATATTAACGGAATAATTTTTTCTATCACAGGCATCGCAATACGAAATCAATTACGCTGACAAATGAATTCCCATATAGCAAGAGATTGATTTCTAAACTTGAACACAAGTTGCCGGGTAGTACATTAGCCTTAAATCAGAAAAATAATGAAATGTGTAACGTAATCTATCCTGCGTAGTAAGTTTAAGTTATAATTAATAGAATTTAACATTTATTCAAAAAACAGCGTCGAACAAATTTTTTGATAATTATATTTTTTATACAAATATTTTAAAAGAAATAAATAATTTAAAAATAACAACAATGTTTCAGTAAACTTGCTTCTTTCCTATTGGAAAAGAAAACAAAAATTTTAAAAACACTGCTCTATTGTAAAAGTACGAGTACTTAAGTAAAATATCGATCAATCATCGATCTACTATAGTAACTTGAGTGGACTTTGCAGCTATAATATTTATAAACAGCAAAGTCAATTTTAAAATTTCAGAACCTGCCTTACCCTATCGTTTCGGACCTCATCGGACATAGTCCTACTCACGCCGCTCTATCCTGGATCAACCCTCGCCCTCTGTGCGAGATCATCCTAGTCTCAGGGTTTAACCTGAGTTAACTCCAGAAACGTGTTTTTGAGTTAAAGTTAACTCACCCACTTTGGTGAGTTAACTGAGGAGCCAAAATAAGTGCCTAGATTTTTGACAACTGAAAGATAAATGTCGTTTTTCATTTAGTCAGTTTATATTTCTTGAGCGCGTTTTGTCCTTCCGTTTTTTGCCGAACAGGAGAGTAAAATATAAACAGTATTCCTTACAGAGAAGTAAAAACAACTTTTTTTTTTTTTCTCATGTGATCTTCTGCGAGAAAAAATTATTGAGCAAGCGAATCCAAAAAAATTCCGTCTCAGTTTTAAAGGGGAGAAGTGAGGAATCCTGTTTAATTTCTGAGCCCTCTGAGACCCCAGATTGAGATATTTGCTCTACATTCACCCCCACATGCAAACAATCGCTTGTCAAACGACAAATCAAAGATGGGTCAATTTGCCTATTTATGACGACGCAATATGACATTTGTATGTGTATCCTAGGTGTGTAATCTAAATCTACTCAAAATTATGCCCAGATGTTTCATTCAAAACAGCGATTCTGAATTTTAAAATCAAATCTTTCAGATTTCAATGAAAAACGACAAAAGTTTATATCCTCAATTGAAAAACTGATTCTGAGTTAACCCAGGATTAGTCAACGCTGTGACTCCATTAGTAATTTTTGAGGCGATGGCAATTGGAATGGGAATGACAATTGGGTGAACATTTTCATTGCCTGGAAATTTCAATAATAAAAAATCTAATAAATAAAGCCCTGTGTGTCTAGAAATAGCTGACGGCAAATGCCCTTTTATGCTGTTAAAATACCCTGTTTTTGAAAATATGGAATTTTAATTCACTATTTTCTGTCATATACGTTTTCATTTTTTACCCGTTTATTGAAAAAAAAAATAAAGACGAGGCCATTTAAAACCACGCGGAACCCCATTTTGCTTCAATTCATTGCTTCGACGATGGGAATCAATAATTGCCTCTCATCTATCGGGCAATATTGAAGGCAATAGCCACTCATAATGAGTGAGGCAATTTATTGCTTCAAATATTGCCAATAGAGCTGCTGGGTAAAGGCTCTCCCAAACCAAAGCGAATGCGGAGCGGCTACGATTTTTGTTGTTTAGCGTTGTGCATTTGTCATATTTAGTACTATTGTGAATGATTGAAAAGAATGGTTAAATTTAGATCCCATGTCTAAATTTCGACATTACTGAGGTGAATATAGAATATAGACGATAAAATTTAACCTGTGCAGGAAATCGTTAAAATTTTAGCCATGGCTAATTTTTGAAATGTCTATGCTCATGAAGGAGTGAGGGAGATTAATGTAGTAATATTTTATTTTGCTGTCGTGACTTCACGAATCCTATTGGGAAGTATTAAAAAAAATTAAAGTCAAATGAAAAGATTACGAAATATAGGGAAAAGCATCATAACAAATGAATGTATGAACTCGAAAAATTAAAGCTCTTTCAATGTGCAAAACATTAAAGTTTTTGGGGTTTCTATGTGTTTTAAGGCGCCCCAAATTTTCGAATGTAGACACAATGAGACTCACGAGTCCGGACTCAATTTTCCTAATCCTAACAGGCTCTAGTGAAACCAACAAATCTAAACACTTGGTCATGAGTTCGGTGTTTACATTTTTTTCATGCCTCATGACATCCCTGACCTCCAACTTCTCTTGTCCAGAAACTACCGTGGGACCTGTCTAACAGCCCTATTCTGGCGTTGTGAAGTCTCACAAGTCACTAGCTCTTGTGAAGAATTCCTTGTGAGATTTGTTGTGATTCGATAACATTTTCGGTATTCTGGGAAAATCCTCACAAGAAACTCACCACAGTAAATGGGCACGTTCAAGCATGTCAGATTTTCATGATTTTTTTATTTCTTGGGCTCTGATTGGCTGACTGTCATAAAAAGAATTATAAGTGAAATTAATAGTTTTCTCGATTTATTTTGAAACCACCTATTTACTTCGAAAGAAAAAACATATGATTTGTTAGATTGTTTTTTTTTTTAATAATAGGTAAGCTAAAATCAAATAATACATGCATGCATGCATGTTTATTTTTCAATGAGTGTTATTATTTAAAGTGAAAGTAACTAGAAATAAATACAAATGAACATGTTAATGTGGTTATATGTGAAATCAGGGGTGTTAGTTTTTAGTTGTGACCTCCTCCGAGGGAGATCACAGTTTCGATAGTTTTTGTGAGGATCACAACTTGTGATGTTGCTGCCAGAATACGAAAACCTCACAAAACCAAATTAACCTCACCTTATGAGGTTGTTGTGACTTGTGAGGTATCAGTGAGGTTTGCCAGAATAGAGCTGTAAATCTTCCCAACTAAAGGCAACTTTACACGATTATAGAAGTCATATGACTTCTCATATGACCTGTCAAAAAAATCATACCATCACGTCTGAACACAATCAATGATCTCATATGATTTCTCAAAAGCAAAAAGCATTCCATTTGAGAAGTCAAACGGGAATAATTGTTTTCATGGAAAATAGTGAATTCCGAGCATTGAAAATAAAAATATTTCTACAAAAAACTTGAAGTTAGAATAAAAAGAACAATGGATAATTCCAAAACAGTAATTTTGCTTCACAAAAATTTAATTGTTTATGATTTTTTTCTTTTATTTTGGTTATGACAGATAACCGCATCATAAAGAAAATCAAATGCGAAGTAAAGACGTGTTGACATAAGAAAATTATAGCCGTATGACTTGACTTGAAATGATAGCTCAATATAATGACATGTCATTATGATTTTTATTATCGTGTAAAGGCCTTAAACAGCATTCATTTATGTGTTTCTGTTTTTTGTACCCTAAAATTTTTAGGATATCTTAGAATCTCTTTTTTGTCAACAGCTGTTTTACCATCAGTTGTGCTTTAACAAAGGATTGAAAAGAACAAAATTGGAAAATACGTACAAATTTACATCTTTTTTCAAATGTGTTTGACCGCAATACAAATATGTTCCTGCCCGCCAGGTTTTATAAGAATTGATTCATTTCCGAACACATCCATAGACAAGCATATAATGTACAAATGTGTTTCTAGAAGAAAATCCAATTTTTCAAATAATCATCAAATTAAATGAATACGAAATTGTCCACAAAAGACATAGTAAATTTATTATTCAAAACAAAAACCGCAAAAATATTTTTGTTCAAATAAATAGCAAGTTTTCAAGCAAAAAACTGAAAAATTTCTAAATTCTTCCTGGTAACAGTTTATTCCTAACATCTGTTCTCATTTTCACTACTGCTGAAAATTCGACGCCATTTTTTTTTCAAAAAAATATGTTCTGCCTGGCTCTCTCTCGCCCCAGTGTATTTTGTGTTGGGAAAATCAATTGTCCAGGAAGAATTTTTGGATTTACTTTTTTCCTCGCCTCAATAAAGCAAAATAATTCCCTCCAAGGAACCCAAATGTATAGTTTACGCCCGTCTAGCCCAATTCTGCCTTTAGAAAATTAGCATAAACCTGTGAAAATACATTTTGTTACGTGATACGAGTGTTGTTTTTTTTTTGGTGTGGAAATTAACTAACAAAAAAAAAAAAAGCGTTCGCCCGCGATACACTTGAAAAAAGAATCCTCCCAGAAGTGGCATTTAGACAGCAACCAGAGCGATCTTTTTTTCTTCGTCCCCTAGCTCCATACACCACTGTATTTTTTTTTGTTGTAGAGAAACTGTTTTTTCATTTTCCAGGCGCTTATTGTAGCGCTAGCGCACCTCTTGGACGCAACGGCGCCTGCAAATCGGATTGATCGAGGGCTTTCTGATTCTTTGGCAAGGAAGTGGTCTTTTTTGTATAACTCCACAAATGCGGCGGCCGTAGCAGATTCGGAGAGAACAAAAAAGGTCAGCTGATTGTATAATGTAAGTGTACCGTCTGAATTTCCTGGAATTTATTTTTTTGCTTTTTTTCAGTGGGATTTATTTACAACAATTGAAATAAGAATTCGATTTGTTAATTTGAGATGAATTGGGAGGTTAATTTTGTGAAACTATTCACGCTTTCGTGATGGCGATTAATTGCATATATTGCTTTTATTCTATAAATCTGATATCGTAGAATTCCGATGACCTCAGGGCGAATATCTGTGGCCACTTGTGTTATGTCTATGGTTAATGGTCAGCATTTTTATTTATTATTTTGGGAAGGGGTTTGTTTTCGGCTTCCTGGGACTACTGTCCAGGTTGGCTAAATATATTCCCCCCAAAAAATAAGATCTTCAGATTCCTTATCAAAAAATGGTGCATTTTCAAAATAAATTTCATATGTAGGTGGTATTTGTTACATTCATGGATAGCGAATCGATTGAATTATACCTTCCTAGTTTTTTATTTTTATAATCCACCATATTCTGCTATTAAATTCCTTCGGTTCACTTTAATGTTTCAATTTCATTTGTTTCAAGAGTTGAAATTTCTCGTCGAATTTTTTTTTCGAACATATGTAGGTACCCAACTATTTCGATCCCTCTCGGAGTTGTTTAAACCTTGATTATTTCAGATTTCTATCAAAATAAAATGAATGACCGGGTCGCAAGTACTTACATCTCACCCTTATTATTACTGTCAATCATCAATTTGATAAAGTTGACTGTCCATCGGACTGTCGCAACGACGGCCGAAAGAACTCACGTTGCGACCCGGTTGAACGGACGGTGTGTCGACAAAAACCCAGTCGTTTCTAGTTTCTAAAGGTAAAACCGTAATTGAAATATTTTTTGTGGGAACGAAACTGAACCGAACTTCAAGCCGCGACAAAGTTGGGCAGTCAGCGTTGCCGTTTGGCCCCTTTAGTGGCGAAATTGCTCCTATCTTGCGTTTGGGACCCGTGGACATTTTTTCAAAAAATTACCCAATCGGCCCCTTTTTCAGAATTCAGTGTGATAACCATTCAAAATTGAATAGGTAGTTTATAAAAAAAGCATCAAGTTGTATACTAAATTCTGCAAACTTACAGAAGAAGGTGATAAAAAATAATAAAAATAAAATTTATGGACAAAGTTAAACAATTATCTTCATTTTTGTTGTACTTTTAATAACATAAATTTTCATTTTTGTTTTTGAATAAGTGCTTTGCTCCTGATACATCATTATTTTTATATATTCTCTTTGTAGAATTTTCTCAAACGGGACCTCTTTTTTTTGCGCGGGAAAATTGGGTCAGATTATAAACTTTGCCGCATGGTGCCGCGCCCTGAAATTCAGTTATCGCTAGTGCCATATATTTACATCGCTCATACAATTTTATACAAAAAATATTTTGAAAAAATGAAAAGTAAAGCTTTATTCTTTTCATTGGCATTAGAATAAATTTAGTATTTAGTATTTATTGATATGAAGTATGCATTTCCAACACAGTAAGAGTACACTTTTTAAATTGTGAGAAATAAGAAAATCGTATTAAATAATTTTCATTAATATAAAATATAAAGTAAGAAAGGTGATTAAAAAAAAAAAAGCATAAGAAAACAAAGTTCAGATATAACACTAATCTTTACATTTTAATTCTTGTACAAAAAGTTATGTCAATTCAAAATTAATTGAGTTTGCTTGTTAAAAATGGTGTGGAAAGGGGAGGGGTAATGTCAAAATTAGTTGCTCTGATTTGCAAAGAAGAGGTTTAGCTCATACATAAACCGACGTGTGTCATTTAGTTCTCTCAGGTTGCGTGGGAGTGAGTTCCAAAGGCGTATAGCAGAGATAAAAAATTGTCTTTCGGAAGTTAGGCATGTAAACTATGGAAGAATTAAGCAAGCAGATCTGTTAGAAATCGAAAACTGAATTTTACTGTACAGATAAATCGGTTACCGTTTTTCATAATGCTGAACAATAAAACCAGAGAACGAAATTTTTAGCTAGGTGTGAGATATCGTCAAATCTTCTGAGACTATAGACATAGCGTATAATACTATTAAATGCTACTTGAAGCTTCCTTTTACTCTCCGCATCACAATTATAAAAAATTTCAGAGCCATGTAAAAGTACTGGGATAACCAAAGTCTTAGCAAGAACTAGCCTTGTTTTTAGTGGTGTAAATTTTTGAGCAGTCCATAAACTTCGAAGAACACCATAAGTCCTGCCCCCAATTACATTTATGTGGTTATTCCATGTGAGGGTCCTGTTGAATATCATACCTAAATTTTTCGAGGTATCTGCGAACTCAATTGCTGAATTATTGAGTATAATCGAGGGAAAATAAGATAACTCTAGTTCGAAATAACTAAACATTTACATTTGTTAGGATTGAGTGTCAGGTTGTTGTCTGAGGACCACTTAGATATCCTTTCAAGGTCTTCATTCAAAATGCTGGCACAATTCTCTATTAGACCTAGAGGACAGCTTTGATAAATTTGGATGTCGTCGGCGTAAATATGAGTTGAAGAGTTCAAAATTACATTTTTTATGTCGTTGATGTAGAGCGAGAATAAAAGCGGGCCCAAAATTGATCCTTGCGGGACACCTCTAACCAATGGAAGTAGTTCAGATAAAGAACAATCTAGAGACACAGCCTGTCTTCTATCACCAAGATAAGATGCAAGTAACCTAACAGCAAAAGGGGACATATTAAAGCAGTGGCGTAATTTATCATTAAGAATGGAGTGATCCACCATATCAAATGCCTTGGAGAAGTCGAGAAGGATAAGGAAGGTAACGTGGTCCTTATCCAATTTCTCTCTTATGTCTTCTACCACACTCAACACAGCAGTAGTACAACTGTGTTTGGCACGAAACCCAGATTGAACTGAAACCAAAAGACTATTACGTGTAAGATACTCGTTTAACTGATTATGCATTAAGCGTTCACAAATTTTGAATAAGTAAGGTAAAATTGAAATAGGCCTAAATTCATCACCTATCGAATTCTTAGGAATTGGTATTATTTTGGCCAGTTTCCACTGGCATGGAATTGATATTTGATAACGTGCGTAATATATGGAAGAAGCAAACGTAATATGGCTTTCATGAAAAGCGGATGCACTCCATCTAAGCCTATAGCATTTGATTTTATAGTCAGAAAACTTTCGACTACATCTGTGGTTTCAATCCTTGCAAAGAAAAGTGGTTGCTCTGTTAAGACTACAGGACTACAAAAGTAATTGAAAAAACCTGTAATGATTTCAATTTTTGTAATCATTACACACAAATATAATTGATTACACAAAATTTCAAATACATTTAACAAGATGTGAAGGAAAAAATCTTTCCGTACCATTTATTAAGTGATGATAGGTGAATGGACATACCTACAATATTGATCGTTAGAAACGTTTTATCCACCAGAGGTGGATGTTTAGCATTTCAGAAGGCATTTTCCCACCATCTTCAGCGTAATAGGCGTGACAACTAAAACGTTTAGAATTAAATGCAATTAATACAAAAACAAAATTAGTTGCTAATACCTGCGAACCTTCAAAACAACTAGTTTATGCCTTAAGACCCCGAAAATACAAAATTCGTGAATGACATTTTTCTACGGGATTTACTTTCTTCCATTTTTTAAATTATAATTATGAACCTACATATATTCATGTGAAAAAATATTTTTTTAACAAGTTAATCTGTTAAATAAACAAAGGTGTAGATTATATTGAATATATTGAAATGTTGTTAGTGCCTTTCTTATATACCGCAAAGCATCGGCCAGACTAAGCGTGTTGTTGAGTGCCGTATAGCTGAACACCAGAGGTACATCAACAACAAAGACATGCAAAAACAGTTGCGGCTCACGCATTTGGTTTAAACAACACTAGATCTGTTTCTTTACTCGCCCGCGGGTTCCCAAACTATACCAAATCTTCCAAAAACGTGTTTCTTTACTATTTTTTGACACAAAAACGCCAGAGCTTTTGACTTTTTTTATTTCCCCCATAGCAAGAATCTACCCGAACATTTTAGTTCCTGCACTTCCTTGCTTGTCAAACAAGAAATCAGCTGATCAAAACATTTTAAATTAAATTTGTCAAGTAGCGTACATAAAATAGTTAGATTTAATTAAATTAATTGAAAATGATACAAATGAGACAAATATAAATCAAAATATTTCTTCTGGTATCTGTTAATTGAGCCCAAAATGTAAGTGCAAATGTTAATATAATTGAAATTGCATAATTTTGTATACGTTGACCCTAAAGCAATGAAGTCGAATGGGTAACACCGCAACAAACCAGAAACATCCCAAATGCGTTTCTTTTCTATCTATTCCTGGTTAAACATCACAACAACAACATCAAAAAGCTCATCCCAAACTTTATATCAAAAGTAAAGAAACAGACCTTGTGTTAAATGGTTACATAAGTGCCCTAAGTGCCCTATTACACGACGACTTATGAGTCATGACTTTTTTCGAAATTAAATGAGTGCGAAGCTGAGATCAGATGTTTTTTCTTGTTCGCACTCATTGAATTTCAAAAAAAAAATCATGACTCAAAAGTCGTCGTGTAATAGGGCACGGCACTAAGTATTCAGTTTATCTGGTAGACTTTATTAAGTAAGAGGCACGAATTGCTAATCACATAATACTTTATCATTTTACTTTAAAAACTCTGTAAAAAACAACTTTTATATTTATTATCTCTTTTCATCATCAAATTAAAATTTTTAAATATGTATGTCCATTAAATTTTGACAGACGGCACTTATTGCCATGTGTTGTATTTTCTTTTGAAAAATCTCATTTTATAAACATATACATATGTATATCCAGATTGAAATAAAGATTTTTTTAATAATTATAATAATAATATAAATCCCAACGACAAACGTTCAAATATCGTGTGAAAAATTCTATGTAGAATGTATATGCCACTGATCATTCGCACAGATTTATACTGTGAAAAAACGTGCGGCGCATTGCCGTGTGAACTAAGGCTTACACGATGCTGTGTGTAAAAATGCAACAAAGAAACAAATACAAATGAAAAAAAAAAAAAATCTTACGTTTTTAATTTTTTCACATAGGTATTTTAATTATTTCCAACTGCTGTTTATCAATAAAATGTCTTATTTGGCTTTCACCCTTGAAAATTGTTTTTTTAAACTCAATTTATTTAAAAACCCAGTCAACTTTTCTTTTATTTTTTTATTTTCTTGTACTTCGCAACGGTCTGTATCATTCCCAATAATCAAAACTTTTATCAGATCGGGTTTTAATCATGGATTTTGAAATTTTACATACATACCTGCTAAAACTTGTCCTTAAAAATGTTTCAGAATTTGATTTTCACTTCAAACTATCAAAGCACTTGTTTAAGCTATTTTGAAAATTAAATTTGATGCTTTTAAAATATAAACAAAAAAAAAAAACTTTAAAAAAGTAGTAATATTTTCTTTAAAATTAAGTTTCTTTTATCAACTTTGTGGTCCAAAATTTAATTTTTAGATACTGATTTTTCAAAAGAAAATGCTACCTACCCCTTATGGTTTAAGTGTTACATATACAATCAATTTACCACATTAATATAACGCCAAATATGCTAAGGTGCTACATAAGACACCGAATCAGACAATCCCTCACCATTAATCACCTAACCGTCATCGACTGCCAAACTTTCAAACTCATATCCAAAAAAATTAACTCAAAAAACAGTCTTATAAATCTTTTAACTGTCCCCTCTGATTAATAAGGTTACTTAAATTTGAAAAAAAAAAAAACATTTAGCCAAAACTTATCTTTATATCCAAGTATAGTTAATTTCTATCTATCGGCAGGATGTCCTGGTATCTAGTGCCTTCAAATTAATATTGATATTATAATTTATTACCTGTTATAAAGTTACAAAAATAATAATAATAATAAGTAAAAGTAAGTAATAAGTAAAACTGCATTTCAAAAAACTAATAATTATATATAATATATTATATAATTTTTGTTTTCGATACAAAAGTGGATATTCTGAAAATAATAATTCTGAGATCTTAAAAATTGCGATATTTTAGTCAGTTCAATTTAAGTAAAAAAATATTTTTAAAATAAAAAATCATGCTCTAAGTCTTAAAATTTTAATTTTGTTGATCCTATTAATAGAACTCAAGCTTAAGGCCTTCTTAACAAACAACATTGGCATTTTTTTTTTGTGATTTTCCACGAAGCAAGCAAACCAATTATATCAAAAATAAGGGAAATGATTTGCCTATATACAACATATTTAGAGTTCTATTTACAGGATCTTCAAGTTGAGGATTTAAAGACTTGAAATTGAACGCGGTAGGTAGTCTTTGAACAAAAAATTAAACGTTATTATTTTTTTAAAAAGCTAAAAAAGAAACAGCTATACTTTTTTTTATATTCGATATCACATGATTATATCTATTAGCCCACGTGCACGAATTTTGTTAACACATCGAATTCCAAAATTTGCTGTCGCCCTTTGGTCTATATGATTATATTATTCCAGAATTATGATTACCTACCTATTTTATTTTCATATTTTTATTAATCAAAATTCCATATCGACACACGCCAAAATTTTCCATAAATAAAATTACTAGTTATTTTCTATTTTATTTTAAAATTTTATTATTTTTTTTGTTACAATTTTTCCCACCCATTCTCAAAAATTGTCTATAAATAAAATATTTTGTTTTGCAGATTAATTTAAAATGGACGAAATTGAAGAGGTTCAACAGCACAACATGATCTCTAACTTACCTCTCCTATTTGCCAATGGCTACCCAACTGCACTAGAAAAGATCACTGAAAGTCAATTAGAGAACTTTATACCATTTATGGTACAATGTTCCCTAGGTCATATCAATTTACAGGGGAAAATCGACTACAGCGAGCCGGAATGGTGGCCAGAAAATGTTGCCTACACGATACCATTCACAAAACCAAAAAAATTCACTGGGGTAAGGTTTATTAGTTAATGATGACATAACATACAAAAACTAAAATAGAAAACAAAAATAAAAACTCCCAAACTGACAACCTAAAAATACTCCTGTCTAATTTTACTAGAAAATCGTTATCTGAACATTTGATTTTTACTCACAGAATTGGCTGGAAAAAATGAAAGAGATTGTCGTAATTTGTTATCAATTTCACAAAAGTGTATTTTTGTTGAGATTCTGCAACGATTTAGCTGCCTACGAACATGCTAGTTTACGATTTATCAATAATTATAATTCAACGACGTCATTGTTCGACAGACGGAGCAATAAGTTGTTAGTTACATTTCGTAATGAAAATATGGTATGCCTTAAACTCTGCACATGGATGCATTGATTATTTATTTAACTTAATTATTTTAATATTTGTTTTCTTTCTTTTTCAAAATCCATTTCAGTCTTATGATCAGCCACAGCGAATTCGAAAATGTCTGCTGCAGCAAAAATCAAAGCTTAACTCGCAGCAACAGCAAATGGTTGAGCCAGCGCCCTTTGATATTTATCTCTGTGATAATTGTGATGCTGAATTGTATTCGGAGGAAGCCATTGTGGTAAGCTATTTATGGCATCAATTAGTTTGTCAGATGTTTTTAACTGCCTGGTCGTCGGAAGCAAAGTGTTTCTATTGATAGCATAGCGTACGTGTCACAAAATTAAGTGTGACGTGGGCAAAAATGAGACACAACAAATTATGAGACTACTATGTATCTGTCTGAATGGGACCTTGTGTTGTTTTTATTTGTATATTAGAGTATTATCTTCCATTTAGTGGAGTTTTTAGCTATGTTTTGTGAAGAAAACGGAAATAAACAAAATTGTTATCTAGAATTGCTTCTCGATTGTAGTAATTATGTATGTATTTATGCTATAACGCAACATATAAATTGAAATTATTTTTGTCTTAAATGATATTTTCAGTCTAAGAAAGTTTTCCTTTTGATTAAATTTCTACAAAACATTTTTTTATATTTTAATAAGCGTCTTACACAATTAAAAAAAAAAACTGGTTTGTTAATTTTTCTCAAATAATTACCAGGGGGGAAATTAACAACTTTTGATTATTCGATCGATTTTTGACAAATTATTCAAATTAATTCAAATTTAGGAACTCCAACAGCTTCATTTTTCATAAGAATATACGAACCCGATGTGTCATAAATCTTATTATTTATAATAAGCTGTCAATATACACCAATTGTAAAACATAGAACTAAATATTTCAAAGGTTGTTTTGAAAAATATGCAATGCTACAACTGTAATATCGCATTGATAAATATATCTTTAATAACAAATACAAATAAGACTGCTCAGTAGTTGTTTTGTTTTGAATATGCGGATGAAACAAAAAACTTATGTATAAATTTCATAATTTCAGCGGAACATAAGAAAATTTTGAAAGGTTAACCTTTCCTGATTGTATTTTGTGCATCAGTCTAATGTGAAATGTGAGCTGAACCTAGAGCGTTGTTATAAAATCATTAGTTTGAAATAGGAACTTGCTGAAATCTTTCAGTTTAATGTATATCGCTTTCTGGAATCCATTCTTTCGGAATCCAAAGATAAGTTTTTAGTAAATGGGCTTGAGCAATGTCGATATAAAAACCATTAAATTGTGAAAACTTGAAGCAGTTGTCTATATACGTTGAGGCCCACAATGAAATTTTCAATGAATTTTCGAAACATATCAGGTAGCAACTCAACAATAACTTGACGGATATTCGTTTCCAAAGCGTCAAGAGCAGTGGATTGTATGTATGTATACGGTGTTCGGGCCTGTTGACATCAACAAAACGCCAAATAACTCGTTCCAATAACCGTGTTTGTGTATGTGATTGAAACATATGGTTTGTTCGTTGAGCCCTCGGGTCGTCCAAAAGCGGTTTTTTGAAAAACCTTAACTCACCCTGGTCAACAAATTCTGTTTTTTTTTTTTCGAGACCCAGGGTTGCCCTAAACTCGTCCTGAAGTAGACCTAGGTTTTTTACTGGGGCGAGTTAAGGTAAAGATTAAAGATAAACAAATTTTGGTTTCTTGCTTATCTCAACAACATAATATAGGACTCTGATGTTTTTTGAGAACCGAAAAACCTAGTTTTTTTTTGACAATTTTTGGGGTTGTCAAGAAAACCTGGGCTAGCTTAAAAAAAAAAAACTTATGGATATCTTATCTTAACCACGAATTTAATGACTTTGTTATATTTTGAATTAAAGAAGAATTCGAATTGCATTTAATCACAGAAACAACCAAGGTTTGATCTCTTGGTGCTGATTGCGAAAAATTATAATCCGCTAAAAATTATATAGAATTTGTGTGGCACCTACGTGATAATGAAGAAAACTTCAGAAAGAATAAAAGAACGGGCTTTATTTCCTAAGACCCTTCGAGCGACATAGGGCTCCAATAATATCTGCTCGTTTTGAGTATCCTCGATTACTACTCAAAAGTTTCGCACCATGTCTCATGTCTGCTCTTCTTTCTTACTGGGTTACTAAGCTTGAATGAATTCTCCACTTCGCTTTGTTCGCCTTAAGATGTGAACAATTCACTATCATTTGTTTCTTCATACAATGATGTCAATTGACATCTGTCCTGTTTTTACGTAGACGGTTTGAGAAAACAAGTTTTTTACTAATCTATTTATGATTTTCATATTATTTATGTACGTCAATGCATACAAAAACAATACGAAGTTTTTTCGATAGTCCGATAAGACATCATAAAATAATATGGTGAGTCATTTTTCGATTTCATCAAAACAATTTTGTTTTTCATCTTTTTGTTGTTTGTCTTTTAATTTGATATTAATTGCAATTCCTTTCTAAAAAGGATACACGATATACATAAGAACAAAATCAGTATTTATACAGTGTTCTCGCAAAATGGTAAGCTGGAATTAATATTAGTCGAAATTGTGTTTAAATATTTCATTGCAATAGATTTCATATCCAAAAACGGATATAGCAAACATAAAATTAAAAAAATTATTTTATCAAATAAAAAATTTTAAAATCAGCTGTATTTTAAAAAAAATTGTATTCAGTTTGTTTTGATTAAAAACTGGTCTCGGTATTTCAAAATAAGAATAGATTATTTTCCTTGCAGGAAAATTGTTGGCACTTTGTGTTTTTAGTACGAACAAAGTTGTTTATGAATAAGTTGATAAATTCTGCTTAAACCTTTTATTTCCATTTTTTTTAATTTGATCAAGTTTTTGATTTTGCCATAAAAAATATAAAAAGATCTTTTTTAAAGAGTTCCAACTAAGTGTTCCCTAAATAAAATTTTCTTTAAATGCTTTCTCTTTTCCAGGAGCACGAAAAAACCTGCAATTTAGATGATGATGTCATCATATGTGACTCACCGGAACCAGTTGAAGACAATCAAATTAACTTACCATCAAACTCGACTGAAAACAATGAACTACGAATAGGGTTTTTATTAAATTTTAATTTACAAAGTCGAGAATGTGGCCATACAACATCAAAAGACTCATCTTCCCCCATACATTTTGGTTGCGGTACAAACGCATCGAAAGACGCAAATACTTCGGGCTCGGCTATGGATAAACTAAAACGTTTGCCAAGACGTAATCGTGCTGTGCATTCACTTTCACGTTGTCCAACAATAGCCCTATCATCGCCGGCTGGGCAGCTTCTCATAAAGACCTCAAAAACCCTCATGACGAAAGACTACCTCATGGAACGACTAGATCGAATGGAACGTTTCTGTTATGCACCCACCCTGGCCAAAGGAGCCAACAAGCCGAAGTTCTATGACAGAAAATACACCGCCCCTGTTACCCATTGTACATTTAAAAAACCCCCAGATTATACAATACACACGTACATATTCCCGCGACGGCAGTTCTCCCAACGACAACGCACAGAGAATTTCATGTTCCTAAACTCCTTGCTTATCAAGCGATGTCGTCCGATCTCTGTGCGACTGCGAAAGATCACCGACAAGGAAATGGTCAAACGCAAGCGTACAAGTTACTCGAATAAGCTTAATATAAAATTAACCCGCGACACATCTAGATCTTCGAATTGGAAGATATCCTCGCCATCGGCTCAAATTATTGTCGACACAATAGACTTGTGTTCATCGGGAGATGAAGAAGAACAACAGCCGGCAAAAATTCACGTTGGCAACACCCCCGACAATAATAGTGGCAGATCTCATCCTAAACCAAAAGCGCTATCACTGAAACATAAAGTAATTCAAACGTTTCCACATCGCCTTAATTCTGAGATCACTCTTACGCCAATTCCTCGGGAGCCCTTGAATGGTTATAGCATCGGTGGCCCTTCAGTTCGCCAAAGTTTACCTACGTCGGTTTCTTCGGCAACAGTAGTTGCCGCGGCAACTTCCACAACACACTCCAACAAAGGTGGCTATATCAGTCATCGATTAAAAAAAAAGGAAGACGACAGACCTCTTACGCCATCACCCTCTCCATCTCCTATCAAACGATACGAAGGCAATATTCTTTTATCGCCAACAACGCAGAACGGTGGAGGTCTCTCAACAGGAATTATTGCTACAAAACCTCTTCAACCATCGGTGTTCATATTTTCCAACTACACAACAACACCAATTTCTATCAATTCTTTCCTTTCAACACCATCAGCGACAAATGCTGGAACAACAACTGTTGCGGCCAACAATAATAACAATAATGACCTTATAGTTAGTAGTAGCTATCAAAACGAGGAAAACCACCATGAGACCAGTTCAAGAACGAAAAACAAAAGCTCCGACTGGTATCCGACGTCAATAGCGGCGAATAATGTTACAATAAGCAGTACGTTAAACAGTAGTAGTAATAGTGTTAGTAAAACCGTAAGTGGTGGGAGTAGTGGTAGCGAACGCAACTCAAGAAGCATGCCATTAATACCATTCGGTACGACTAGTCGTGTTATATCGATAGACTTGACGTCATAAAGTGACGTAGCTTTTTGCTTTAAAAGCAACAATAACAACAAAAAACATAGGTTTGCTTTTGTTATGCTTGCCGAGAGAAAAGCTCCTATGACGGATGTTGAAGTCGAACAGTAAAATCATTTCAAAAATGACTTGAAACTCACTAGGTAATCAATATTTTCATGACTTATTTATGCAGCGTTTTAGATAGAATTAGTATTAAATTACAAATATCAAGATTCTTCGGGGCTCGAATTACTTACCATGAAAACGATCACAGCATCGTTTCGTATCTAGCTGGCTCTATCTGTCAGTACGGTTTTGATAGAAAGAACAATCGTTAAAATAATGTTATTTAATCTTTTTCAATTCACTTAATTCGGCCCAATATGTTTTTAAATAAGAACAAAAATGAAAAGTCTGAATTAAACAAACAGAGATAAAACTAGAAAATTATTTAAGTATGTAATTAGATTACTAGCATTTATTTATTTTCAAAATTCGAAATTATTAACTCTCAAGTTAAGTTTAAGTTAGTTTAAATAAAATAGGAATAGTTTCTAGAACTCATAATTTTAACAATACGCATACAAATGTGTTTAAGGTGTTATTACGTATGAAGGATATTGTAAATAATTCTTGGATATATTTTGAGATAAATGCTGTATAAAATTGAAATAACTTCTGAAAATATTCACATATATATTTCCATTATAATGATTCTAAAATCCTAAGTATACTATGTAATTCAAGGCATTTTATGAGTATATCAGTCAAAATTTCAGTTTCGAGATTCTTATAAACAAAAAACAAAAAAAGAATTTGTTTAATTTTTAAGTTGTATTTTTTCATATATTGTGTTTTTACTACCCTAAAAAAAGTTAGATTTTATCTTAAAATACTTTAAAGAAATATGATCCTGTTATTTATTAAAATGTTTGTTATTATTGAGTTCTTGGAAAAAAAATTATTTATTTTGAGCGTTATATATTAAAACTCATAGTTAGTACTCAGATTAAGAATTTGAAAGTTTTTGAATACATTTTATACACTTAACCCCAGTTTCACAGTGGGATTTCAAACTCCGCTTTTGGTTTAAAAATTAGTTCAGCAGAACAATTGAACTCAGTTCAAGGTTTAAACGATACTGTGAAACTGTGGAGTAAGTGTTATTAATTAAGGAGTCTGAAGTCAATACTATTGAACCCTATCCTAAAGTATGCATTTGAAAGACATCAACGGTCTTTTGAGGAGAGTTGAAATACAATAAAAATAAAACAAAATAATTGGGTGCCTAATCAGGCAAAAACTAGTTGTTTGAGACTTACTTCATCTATGACTTCTAGCAAATAAATGAAATAAGTGGCCATTTGATCGTGTACGGACACCCTTTGTTGTTGGTCTTCTTGTCGTAACATAATCCTTCTAAATTGCATGTTGAAAAATTCACTGACCCGATCGCTTAAATAATTCACTAGTTGATTGAATTAGATCCAAGTTTAATGGCCACTGTGGTGAATTTAAAATCCTATACTCTCTTCAAGACAGAATTATTCAATCTTCATATCTTATTTTTAAATGAGAAATATATGAACAATTTTGTCTCTGTTTGTACAATATTTAAATCACCTGCAATGACAATTTAATTTTTATGTCAGAAATTAGTTTTGCTGGTTTTCCGCGATGCATATCTTTATCTATCTAATTTTGCATTCTCAAAAATACATACATTCATAAAAAAGTTCCTCACATCCGTAAGAGCAGCTTTTTGTTACCTGAAGGCATAATAGCAATAACATAGCTCTAATACTACTACTACAACGTATTACTACTACAACTAATTAAAGCAATTTCTTTTCTTTTATACTATTATTTTTTTAATCAATTGTCTTTATATATAGATAGGCGGCAATTTTATTGAAATACAAAATTGTTCACACTAACAAAAAAATGTAAAAAGGAATTTAATACATTTAAACATAAGCAGGGAATATAAAAAATGATGAACTTGAAAATGATATGTTTTCGTTATTGTTTCTTTTAGGAATTTTTTTTTTTAAATGATCAAACAAACAAATCGTATCTATAAATATATATATATATATGTATAACTTTAATTTATTTATAAATGTATTTAAAAATAAAAATTAGTTAATACTTACAAAAAACAAAAAACAATGAGCACTACTATTGTTTTATTGATTTCATTATTTGACGTGTATATAAATCAATATTAATAAATGAAATTAATGAATAAAAACTGAATTTAATTTTAGTTAGATACAAAAAATACAAATTAAAAAAAAAGAGAAGTTACAATATTTCTAACATTCCTTTTGTTGTTTTAAAATTGAGTTATTTTTGTTTTATTTCTATTTTTTAATGTTAAATGAGAAGTAATTAAATTTAACCAGGTGTATGCGATGATAAAGGCAAATTATAAAATACCTACTGCCAATTCTTAATTTGTATTAAAATCAAAATTTTTTCTTCACATAGTCTATGATTTTTTATTTATTAATTTTACTTTTATTTTTCCTTTAAGTGTAAATATGTATTATTAATTATAAAAGGGAAAATTTGCTTATAGTATTTTACGCAGAAAAAAAATAATTTTACAATTTTTATTTTTTATTAATAAACCAAGAAACAAAAGTAATTTGTGTTTTAAATTAAAAGAATATGTGTGTATTACATAATTGAAACTAAACTAATACGTGTAGTCCAAACCAACCTATCGAGGGTCCGAAAGAAACCAGATATATTTATCAACAAGTTTCATTTTTCAGGAGAGTCCAAAGAGAATTAAATTAAAATTAAAAATTGTATTTACCTTCCTATTATAACTGCTCTGTAAAAGTACCTCCTTTCTGTGCTCTATCTCACAAAGTGTGCGACTGTGAAACTTAAATATCGATAATTATTTTTGAAGAATAAAAAACATAAATAATAGAATTTTTATTATTTCTGTTTATGTTTTTGTGGACTTTTAAATATAAATTCAATTTAAAGTTTTGTGTGACCTTTAGTCCAAATGCGTTTCGCCCAGGTACAACAATGATTTTTGAATTTTGTTTCCACACTTGCATTGTAAACAAACTGTTTCACTATATTCTCAAAAACTGATATAATTTTGTTATAGTTTAGAGAACAAATCCTAAAAAATTCTCATATGTATATGTACATACATATCTAATTACACGAAAATGTCAAATTGTGTGAGATGAACTATCAATCTTTTTCTCTATACCTGAAGATTCGCACATATTTTCGACATATAAAATCTGTGAGAAAGATCCTTGTTGATATTTTTTGCAAGCATTTTTATCTTGTGACGATTTTCTTCCGAACATATATTGGCCAAAAGTGAGGCCAAAAATCCATGAATAATTTTTTTTACTGTGCAATGTTTTGTTTTTTTTTTTTTTTTTAATCTTCATTTTATAAATTACAAGACTAAAATTAATTGGTAATGAAATAAGTTGTGAAATATAACTATTTCTTAATGAAAATACAAATATAGATTACAATTGATAAAAAAGTAAAAGAACCAAGTATTTTTTTCTTCATACGTTAAAACTTGCCGGCCGCAAAGGACAGGACGGCGCTGTGTTATAGACAGCGCAGTCACTTTTAGACAAATTAACTGATGAGTTTAAATTCGCTTGTGCTAAAAGATTAAACACGATAAACCTTAATAAGCGAATACAACCACCATGCTGTTTGCCTATCACTTGTGTGTGTACGATAAGCCTGCAAGAGGTTCTGAAGCCATCTTTGGAGGTGGCGAAGTACTTCCATATACCCAACGAATTCGAGTCATTTAAATGATAAATTATTACTTAAGTGAATGTGAATAAAATGCTTATATTCATTTTAGTGAAATTTGCTTCATTAAAACGAAGGTGCATAGAGTTTTTCACTTGCAAATAATACTTTTATTAAATAGCCCTGAAAAGACATAAAAATGCCAAAGAAAGTCATTCTTATCGGGTTTTTAGCGCATATAAGAGGTCAGGTACCCAGTGCCTACGTTCTGTAACTCTCGCATCGATAAAATTGGTCGAGAAACGTTGAAAAATGGAACAAAATTCATACAAATTTGTTTCAACTTTCATCGTTTCTCGACTGGTTTTGTCGATGCGAGAGTTACAGAACGTAAGCACAGGTGTGTGTTTTTACTTTTTACTATAGTTAAAGTGATGTTACTTCTTAACAGTTAATATGAACAAAATTAATTTTTAATGACAAATTATCTCAACTACTTAAAAAAAATTTTCCGAAAACTTACCATTTTTCAAATATTTGTCAAAAACCCATTTTATGACCTTTGACCCCTTAAAACAACTGTCCTTGCGGTCATGGGATTTTTGAAGACTTCTTAGATTATAACTTACAGTGTCCAACTGTGCCAAAAATCAACCTGTTACACATTTTTTTCATGAAAAATCTATTCTTACTGGGCTATAAAATGGTTAACTCAATCAAAGCTGATCGTAGGTATGTACGTTTTTATTTTAAAACATCGAATTGAACGAATTAAATCTTAGGATAGATTTAAGTTTTGGTCATGGTTATGCTCAGTTATTATTTTGTCAAAGCTTACTCTTATGTATTTACAGCCTTATTTATTAGATTTTTTAGGCGGTTGACTAGTTACACAGCTTTTTAAAAGTCTTTAATAGTTGGATATATGCCTTATTTAATTAAATAAAATGTCAAGTTAGACAAATCTTAGGCAACCGGAATGCCGTTGTCCAAGTTAGACAATTTTAGGATAACAGTAGACAAAGTTTATTAATAACTTTTTGGAGTTGGACGGCTGTCTAAAGTTAGACAAAGTTTATAAATACGACTGTTAGAGTTATAGATGAATTTAAATAAATGCACCTAGGATATATGAACTTTCCAGGGGATCAGTTGTGCACGTCCACATTTATATACACCTTAATGAAGGAAAACCGACCTAGAAAAAATTATCTTCTAAAGTTTTGTGGGTGGGAAAATGTAGGCTATTTGAGTTTATTCAGATTTCATTAAATGAAATGAATGTTTATCGAATATTACTCAATCTTTTCTGAATGCTAAAGTGAACATTCACCTTAATGTCAGGTGAATCAGTGTGAGTATAGCTGAGATTTAAATGGTTAAGGTAGAACTATAATTGTCGAAAGGGCATTGGACCTAATTTCAAAATCCAACGAAAAGTAGCTTTCCGTACACAACACACCCATAGTGTACTCATCATCTATCTCTTTTTACAAGCTCTATAAATATGGAATCTTTACAAAAATATTTGTCATTAAAGCAATGTATCTACACAGAAAATTTTGTTGAAGGGTATCTACAAGATCCCGAATTGCGAAAAAACAGAAGTAGACAAGTGCCAAACATTTTTGAAAAAAAAAATTATAAGCAGAAAATGAGTGATGGGAAAAATTAAGATCAATAGTATATAAAAGGCGGACAATAAATTGCCATAAAGCAGATAACCGGAACGGTGGGGTGGGGGTGTGAAAACGAAAAGAGCTGCGGATTGCGAATGGTCGTGAATTTTGACATTTCATTCACATGAGAGTTCGCCAATAGACTTATAGGATTAGGTTTTCAGGATTTTGGGTTTTCGGGATTCTGGGTTTTTGTGATTCTGGGTTTTTAGGATTGTGGGTTTTGGGGATTTTGGGATTTTGATTTGTCATGATTTTGGATTTTCATGATTTCGGGATTTAGGATTTTCGGGATTTTGGCTTTTGGGATTTTGACACCAACCCGTAAATATGTGGAGAGCGTCCTGATGTTGTGGATTACGAATAAGTGCTTGGCAGAAAATATCTCGTTGGTCGTGTAGAAAATATAAAAATGCTAAATTTAACTATTTAAACAAATTTTAGGCTGTGATTTCTTTTTAAAAATGTAGATAGGATTTGTCGAAAAGAAAAAACAGGAATTTGTTAATATTTATGCTTGGAATTGCCTAAACAAATTTAATCGCATTCGTGGCTCATGTGAAAGGCACTTTACTCCTAGGTCCCAACTGAAAGAAAAAGTGTGTTCGCTCCACAAGCAACCAGTTGCCATATTTTTATTTATTTTCGAATTCGTACTATCTGTCAAATATAATTCGAACATTCCACCAAAAAAAAAAAATACCCCAAAAAATTGTGCAGTGCTGTGCAAATGCAAAGAAAATCCAAAATAAAAAGAAAGAACAGTAAAAAGAGCAACACTATTCGATTAAATTCAATTTTAACAACCCCAAACATTATTAATCTTAACTTGTAATCTCTTATCGCGCACTTAAAAATTATTCCATCGATCAAGTACAATGTTCACTGACTTATTCCAAAATGTACAAATCTAGAGGAAGACGACGACGACCACGAAGTAGTTCTTCTCATCCAAAACAACACCAGCAGCACAAATAATGGTGATGCAGCTGAATGTCAAAAAACCTATGACGTCCTTCAAAAGAGTTTTAACTTATAATTTATAACAAACATAATTATTATTTTCATATAATTTTTATAAAAAAATATTGCTTGACTTTGGCTAAAGTACAAAACCTTCTGTTGTTGGTTTGATTTTTTTGTATCCAAAAATCAAAAACTTTATTATTGATATAGAGGGTGGCTAGGGCAAAATATCCCGCATCCTTGAAACCATTAGTTAACTTTTTTCGTTTGGTTGAAGAAAATGGGAGTTTGTTTGTGCAAGGATAAAGTCGAAGATGGACAAACAGAAGTTGGACCTGCAGACCACAGAGAACCATCGCCTCGAGCGAGTGGACAATGGAGCACATGCGGTTTGGAATCCTACAATAACATGAAGTCACTGTCAGAGACGGTGGACAAGCTGGTTAATGAGACATTGGATGTAATCGTTACCGTGATTGACAAGTGAGTATAATGCCACCACTTGCAAGTGGGTGAAATAGTTAAGTTGTGCCTATGTATATAGTTCCTTTTATTAGTTGAAAAATAGAGTATTATTGGCAGCATCTCTAAGATTCCTTCCACGAAGAGATTGTTTGATTACTAAACCAGAATAACAAGGTGCAGAATGTTTTAGAAGACTATCTGAGGTCGTTCCTTCTTTAACTTAAAGCTGTAATCTCAATGAAAACCATGTGTCTACTTAAAAGCTAAATGAATGGGGTATTTTTTCTGAGTTTCAGTTTTGTTGATCATGCATTATCATGTTAGGCTTCGTGACTAGATGTGATCCTTTAGGTACATTTTCTCAAAGTCAAATGAAAAATGACTTTTGACCATTTCTCTATGTCTAGGGATCGCCAAAACCAGCGCTCAACATGCGGAACTTCAATGAAGCCTTCGACTGTAAAAATTAATTCGCATGTCGATTAATGAGACCAACAAACAACAACAAAAGCGAAAGTTTTGTTGTCATTCCGAATGTTTCGCGGTGGTTTGGGAGAGCCTTCAACCTATTTGATTTTATGAAAATTAATTGCTTAAATTATTTGTTTTATATTAGAAGCTTGATAAAGACAGGTTTTTAAATCACTCATTAAATCTTAAAGCAAAGAACTAATCGAATCGTATGAGTCAAATGTTATTCAAGAGACTGAAATTGTTAAATGTTAAAATTTGAACCATACATATTATCACAGACATTGTCGAATGTAGATGAGAACGCTTAAAACTGTTTATATGTATAGGAAAATTCTCCAGGTAATTTTTTAATTACGTCTGCAACATTTTTTTCTAGTAAATACTTCATCAAACATTGACTAAATTTGATTTGTATTTGTAGAAAACCACTATCAGATTTTATAATTACAATAAACATATGAATGATCTGTTTTGAAATATGTGCAGACTTGAACGAAAATGAAAACTAGAACTATACTACCTTCAATATGTATATTTACCTCGTAACATACCGATGTATCATCATCAAATTCCTGCCCGTCCATTAAATGCAACAGGAAAATGACTCATTATCAATCGATTATAGGTACTATGTACATAAGGGTGATCTACATATATATATGTTGATTTTCGTGACCTTTTTATCGATATAGATAGATTTAATTTTTAATTTTTTTGCATTAAATAACATCTTATGAACCTAGCCCACTAAAAATTAAATCTATCCATAAGAGTGATCGTTATAATGTTTTTTTTTGGTTTTTATATTTGTATGGGCTTAAATCAGCTCTAAATTGAAAACAAAAAACTCCCTAATTTTTACAGATTTTTATTTTAATCCTCTATAGTCGCTTTAGAGGTTAATTTAATTTTCTTTTGTTTTGTTTTGCATACTAGGTGATTCACGTAAATTCTGACCAAAAATTCAGAGCGTGTTTGAAAGTAGACAAGAAAAAAATCCCATTGGTTAATTTGTTTCTATTTAAAGTTTTATAAAACTGCCCTTCTTGCCTAAGCGGGGGAAAATATTACTATCCACCAATGAAATTTTTTTCTTATCTCCTTTTAAACTACACGCTCTTATTTTTTTGGCAGATTTTACGCGAATCAACTAGTAGGTATGCAAAAAAAGTAAAGGGAAATTAAATTAACCCTTACAGTGACCATAGGGTTGAAAATCAAAATCTGAAAAAAAATTATGAAATATGTATTTGTTTTTACTTTAGAGTCGATTTAGGTCCATTGAAGATGACCTTTTTTCTCGATCACCCAATTTACATATGTATACAAAATCAGCGTTGTCGTAAGCGTCGATGCAGGAACTCTCAAATGGAGGATATTGGTTCGTGATCTCCTATTCTGCCAGTCGTCTTCTGACGACGAAAACACCAAATTCCCTATACAAATATCACGAATAAAATAATTTTGTCTTCATTAATTTTATATTTATTTTTAAGGTTATTTATTCATGACAAAAATTAATAAATTTACAAATAACATTAACTGTCAAATGAAGTAATTGAATATTGACATTTAAAAAATCGTAAAATGCAAATTAAAACGTAAAAACTAAATTAAATTACTTCCACCATCTAGCAGTGCATGCAAAAACCACTTGAGTTACTTGTCTTATGTTTATTTTGCACGGAATATGAAAAAAAGTGACTTATGTGGTTTTTGAATTGATTTTTAAAATCACTTAAAACTAAAATTAAACGAATAGATATTAATAAGTATTAGCACTAACAAAATATAGCGTATGAAGCCAAAGCGTAAAGGCGATTTCTCGCCGAAAGATTGAAAGCTTACAAAAATAGATAAGCGTAGAGTTTGAAAACTAAAATTAGTCTATTTTATTTTTCAAAATTACACTTTTCATTTCCAATTTTAATTTAATTGATTTAAACCACCCAATTTCCGAGAGAGATTGTCCTATTACAATCCTATCTATGGCTATTAATTGGTTTGCTAATTTAATATCATATGTTGCTCATTACGTGCAACTTAAAGTTCAAACAATATTTCATAAATGCACTATACATGATTCTCTGTCGTAGCTTGGTTGCTTATTTTCTGCATTGTCAGCAATTTAATTGGTCATTGTCGCCGTCATCATGTGGTTTAGTTTTTAAATGATTTGTTTTGGCGATGAGCAAGAGAAGTGGTAATGTAATGATTAATGAATGTTGTTGGGTTGAGGTAGGTTCTAGTGTTAGCTTTAATAGTATAATGTCAAAATGCCCATATTATGGAAGATCTTTCTATGATTGATGTTATTAAATTTTTTTACAAATTTGATTCATTTAATACATTTTTCAATGTGCTGAGTTGGTTATAAAACAAAAATCACAAGAAAATATTAGCTGCTCTATTAAAAAATAAATAATAACTTAAAAAGTGCAAAAACCCCATACAAATTTTTGTACGACATGAGAGAATGTCCTTAGAGAGGTGATTGATTTCAAACCTGAGTATGAGGGTTTATAGTTAAATATGTACATACAAATACGTAACATTGCTCATTAAAAAGAACTTAACATTTTCTGTTTACAGATAAATACGATTGACAATTTCAACAACAAAAAAAAAAATCCTCGAATGGCAAATTGAGAAGAGAAATCAATGTATTTTGTTTACAAAAGTAATGCAAAAAGGATATTCCATTCAATGTTATATTCGGTTAAAAAATTACAATTTTTGAGTTATGATGTTGTTCTTTTTATTGAGCGTATCGAATTATAAAAGTCTAACAGTTTTTTTTCTCAATCTTTGAAACGAGTGGGTGGTTGGTTGGGTTGTCTCTTTAAATGTCGGGGTGTTTGCAGACATGTAAGCAAAAAATTATTCCTCAATTATTAATTCCTCAAACCTTCTTCGCACTGATCTTTTTTCCATCTAGACCATTCCCGTTTTTTGTCTGACTTTTCTTTACCCATCATACGACCTCGTGGCAAAATGGTTAGTGAGTTGAATTTTCATCCCGAAGGTTTGGGTTCGAAAGGAATGGTTGAGAGTTGTAATTCAATAGGTCCTGGTTCTCCACGAGCTGTTGCGCCACCATATAATACGACTTGAAAAATAATGCCTAGAAAGAATTAAAAAGTAGACTAAAATTCGCTTATTTCATCGTGCTTTTCGTTCCGTAGTACTTGATTTGAGAGTATCAACTCCATTTTTCGCATATGTATGAGATAGTGTAATACACTGTGTCATACGTTGAAAAGCTTTGCCATATTCTATATGGCAGCATTAGCCATATTTATATGATAGTGTAATACCGCCTTAATTGCCATTTGAATTTTATTCGTGTTTGTTTTTGTTGTTTTTTTTTTAATATTGTTTTCTCTGATATATTGGTGTTTCTTTGTGTTTTTTGTTTGCAATTAGTTGAACACTATAAAAATGTTCCTTTTTTATTTGTGCTACGATATTTTCTTCAGCATTTCGCTAGTCAACTTGGTGCGAAAAAGAATGAAGGCTTCTCTAGACAATCTCCTAAAATTATTAGTCTCATTAGTATCTACTTCAAAATGATATATTTGACTTTATTTCATGAACATTAATGCAATTAATCAAATCAAATATCAAAATCTACTTAAATTCTTTCATCTTATTATTCACAGCGAACCCGAACCACCCAGTTCAATGGTTTTGCTTCATGTTATAACAGACAAACCTTCTGGTTGGATTGAATTGGTAAAATCTCTAATTCGTGTCGTACCCGTCAAACATCCAATGGGTGCAAGTGTTATTGCTCTGCTCCTAGACGATAGTCCATTACCAACAAAAGATTCCGTATTGAAAGTTGCTGATATGATCACACATTCCCTTCGAAGGACGCCTCGGCGTGAGCGGAATTTATGCGTTATACTTGGTTGTTTGGCTGAGAAATTAGCCGGTCCAAGTAGTATTGCAATGTTAAATGAAACAACACTTCAGTACCTGATTGATAATTTAGAAGATGGTGTTAATCATGATGTGACATTATTATCGTTAATTGCTTTGGAAAAATTTGCTCAAACAAGTGAAAATAAAGCGACAATTAAGGTAAATTAAAATAAATATCAGAGTGTATAACTATAGAATGTAAAATGTTTTATTTTCCTTTTGTAGAAAAAACTTGCAGAACATCCTAACAATCCTTTAATTAGATTGGAAAAATATGCCACAGATAGTGACTATGTGTTGCGACAGATTGGATTCTGTGCTCGATGGTGTTTGGATAATTATTGTAATTTGACAACTTTTTATTATGTATAATGCCCTTTAGTAAAATATATTGAATTTCAGTTACTGTTGAAGGAAGAAATTACTCATTTGAAACTGTAGATTTGAGCAACATTAACGTAATGCTAAACACAAAAGATGTTAGCGAATACCTTAAAATATCGCCAGATGGATTAGAAGCAAGATGTGATGCTTACACGTTTGAAAGTGTGCGGTGCACATATCAGGTAAAGAAAATACAAATATGCATATATCTATATCCTGGAAAAAAAAAATACAAAAAGTAGTCTGAGTTTCTAAAGAAAAAGCTACGATTATAAATTCTATGCACCAGGTAACATAGTTCATGATTTTGTTGTTTGAACGCTTTCGGGATAATGTTGGATTAATTTTTGTTTCATATCTTCATGCATTCTTAAGATAATTTATTGTTTGTTTTTCTTTTCTTTTCGATCTTTATAATTATAATTTTATGATTTTCAGACTGCCGTAGATTGCTGGTATTACGAAGTGTTGATCATAACACCTGGTGTAATGCAAATTGGATGGGCGACTAAGGACTCTAATTTCCTCAGTGACGATGGCTATGGCATCGGTGATGACAAATACTCAATTGCATTTGATGGATGTCGAAAATTGATTTGGCACAATGCCCAATCAGTAGCTCATAATCTTTCAGCATGGCAACATGGTTCCATTTTAGGCTGTTTACTAGATCTCAAACAGCAAGAAGCAGTTTTTAGTTTAGATGGTCAGGAAACTGAAGCATATACAAATGTATTTAGCAATGCAAAGTGAGTATAGAAAAAAGAATGTATTAAAAAAACAATTAATTTTAATTTTTTTTTTCTTGAATAATTTTAGGGAAGGTTTTTTTGCGGCAGCAAGTTTTATGTCTTTTCAACAATGTCGATTTAATTTTGGTCTAGAGCCATTTAAATATCCACCCAAAAATCGATCTTATCGCAGTTTTAATAATTGTGCGACTCTAAAGTCCCAAGATAAAGTAAATGTTTACTAAAAAAATCTTAAATTATTATTTGTTGAACATTATCAAACTAATATTATTAAATTAATTCTTTCAGATTGTTCTTCCTAGGCATATATTTTTAGAGAAACTACGAAGGCTAAGTGTGCGAGATGACTCATGTACACTATGTTTTGATAAAAAAGCTACAATTCGGCTTTCACCTTGCAATCACAGGTAAGCTAAATCATGAAAATGAAAAATCAAGAGGCAATACGAATATCTAAAGTAATAAGGGTAATTTTTTAAGGGATATAATTTAAAATTTATTTTTGTAAGACAACAAATTATTTAAATTGTCAAAACATTTACTTCGGTGGTTCAAATAATTATGTCAGCCAAATGTATCCACATGCTTTTTATATTTATGTTTTTCTAAAATATTTGTTCGTTTAAATTTATTTTTTGCAGAGGATTTTGCTCAACGTGTGTTAAACAACTTCAATACTGTCCTATGTGTCGAGCTAATATTGAGTCGAAAGTACAAGAAGATATTGACAGTCCGATCGTTGAAGATATAACATCGTGATGTCATCAATCACAACCACTACAATCGCCAATGCAAACTTTAGAGTGAACCAACAATTTTAAACCATCCCGGGGGATTATTAAAAATATTCCTTCAAAAATGTACATTCTATTTTTGTGTTGAAAAAAAAGAAAATATAACAAAAAAAAAATCTAAAAAAGGTAAACGAATCAGTAATATAAAAATGAAAAAATACAATAACAACAACAATAAACGCATGAAACGGAAAATTAATTTTTTAGGTATTTATTTTTTTTTAATTTAAAAAGGCCTTTCTTATGGTTCAAAAGTCAAATTATTTATTTATTATTATTTATGCTGTGCTTTTGCTGCCAACGAATAGTAATAAATTCTATTTGAACGTTGGACTGGTGGACCATAATAAAGACCTAAGTATGTATTTTTAACGGGTAAACAAAATTAAAGCAGTAACATATAATATATATATTTGTATAATTACTACGAGCAAACTGTAATACACCCCAACACTCAGCGAAGGTTAAAATAAAGAATTGAAGAGATTTATATTTAAAATAAAAAAAAAATGGAATAAAATAGATATATTTATATAAGAAAACGTCAAATCATGAGTAATGTATATTTTGTATCACTTATCGTTATCACACGCACATTCTTATCGAGTTTTCATCAGATGTCCTTGAATATTTAAAACAAAAAGCAAACAAATAACGAAAAACTTGAAAAGTCTGTTAAATTAGGAGATTAATTTGCGGGTAGTATAAGGTTACTATTAAAATAGTTAAACCATAAATTATTATTTTTTTAAAATCTAATTTTGTTAATTTAAACTGCTTTTGTCATTGGAAGACTTAAAAATCAAAATATTAAGAAAACTCTCTTTGTTTTTTTAATGAAAAAAACAAAGAATGTGAGTTTATCCGGAGATAACAACTCAAAAACAAAAAAAAAAAAAATAGACCATGTCTGATTTTTAAACAAAATAAATATAATGTACCTAAAATAAATCTAAAATTAAGTTAAATAACATAAAATTTTCTTTTTGATGAAAATTTTGTGTCTACTGTTAAACCTATTATAATCATGTTTTTATTATTTCTTTACTTATACATAAATAATGCATTGTTTTGAAAACATTTAAGAGAACAAAATTAAATCGATCATCTTTATTTTATAGTCTCTATTATATATTTCGATAATAAATAGTGATTTCATATAACAAACAGACATTTGTTATTAATTATTGATATATGTACTTAATTATTGTTTGCTTTTAGATGAAATTAACTTTTGCATATTTCAAAAGTTCCGTTAAAAACTCAAACGAAATTCGAGTAAAAACGGAATACCTTCATTAAAACGTCTCACTACAAACTAACTTCATGAATGAAAATGGATAAGATTGCGAGTAGCTATGTGAAAAAAAAATACTCTAAGCAAAACCTCAGCAAACATCAAAACAATTCTTGTTTCTAGACGCCATCGCCAGACGGACAAGATGGATGGACATGAAAATAAATCGTGAGTAATTTGTTTCGCTTATAAATAACCACTTTTAAAATTTTGCTGATGGTTAATACGGGCCCTAAATCAGACAACATACCTTAAATTTTGCGTAAAAAGAGTGGTCCAAAGTACCTACCTTTATACGTACAACATCTCCATAGTATCAATACTATTTCATGGGGAATAAATTTCATATAAAAATTAAAAGAAAATGAAAACACCATTAATTTGAGATTACAAAATTTAAATCATCATCAGCAACACGACTGACAGCAAAATCTCTTTATTTAAAAAGCTTACATCTACCAAAGACAAAAAAAAAACACTAGACAAGTCCGGCATATACGAAATTACATGCAACGAATGTGACAAAAAATACTATGGCCAAACTAAACGCTCGGTTAGGACGAGATTCAAAGAACACAAAAACAATATAAAAAATAACGAAGTGAGAAAGTCCGCCTTCGCAATGCATGCAATACAAGAACAACATCTATCAACAACAATTGATAACGTCCGACTCCTCAAGTGCCTGCATGATAGCCGAAAACTGGATGCATTTGAAAGCCTATACATACATAGGAATGCTGCAGCTTTAAACGCTGATATGGGCAATATTGAGTCCGAGCTGTTCGTGTTATAATTTTCTCTACTTGTTTCTTCTTCCCCCCTGCTTTTAACTATGTTATAAATATTTCTCTATTTTCTTTCACACGTTTTCATATTTTAATGTTTTATTGTGTAACTTAGCTATGTACCTATGTGATCTGCAAAAATGTAACAATGTATGTAATGTAAGCTTTTTAAATAAAGAGATTTTGCTGTCAGTCGTGTTGCTGATGATGGCTGGTAGACCGGCCGAAATGCATCCAAGCTTTTTTAAATAAATAAACAAAAAAAAAAAAAAAATTTAAAATTTTGTAATCTCAAATTAATGGTGTTTTCATTTTCTTTTAATTTTTATGTGTTTGAGAGATTACGTAATTCCGAAACAATAATTAAATAATAAATTTCATGCAACTACAAAATTATTGTGCCCGTAATTGGCCAGTTTATATTTCTTGAGCGCTCAGTATTTTTCCTCAATTTTTTGACAGAGCAGGAGAATAATACATATATAAACAGTATTCCTCACATAGAAGTCAAAACATCTCTCTTTTTCTTTTCTTCTTATGTAATTTACTGCGACAACAAAAATTAAGCAAGCGAATCCACAAATTTTTAGTCTCAGTTTTTAAGGGGAAAAGTGAGGAATTTTTGAGAGGAATACTGTTTATATTTCTGAGCGCTCTGAGTGCTCTGAGATCTCAGAAATATAAACTGGCTAAATGTTTTTCATACACTTTGGTAATATCATATTGATTAACCTTGAATTTTTAAAACTCAATTTATTAAAAAACTGATCACCTATTCTTTTACAATTTCCCAACGGTCTGCTCCATTCTCAATGATAAAAACTTTTCTCAGTTGAGGTTTTAAACATAAAATTTAAAATGTATCAATTATCAATTTGATAATTGACAGATGGGTGAATGGTAAAACTGGGGTCGAATCGCCGCATACGTAAACGTGTAACTCGTCAACCGAACATATGATTTGGCATGGTGTCATAAGTGTTCGAAGGCCAAAATACGTAATTTGTCAATACTTTATACGTTCACGAATTCAGCTGCATAAATTATCATTCGTTTAGTTTGAGGCATTCTTATCTGCAGCCAAACTGCTACCAAATATGTACGAATGAAATTTTGTGAACGGATGCGGCGATTCGACCCCTGATTTGTTTCGATGCAAGTATAAATATGAAAATCATTCTCAGCCCACAAATTTGCCAGAAGATAGAATATGTGGTGGTTTTAGAACCAATGCTTAAATGATCAAATTAAAAAGCGCTCCCAAACCAAAGCGAAGTCATAGCGAATTATTCACAATAATACAAAATATGATACGCAACGCCAAACAACAACAAAAACCTGTCGTCAGAGAATGTCTCGCGTTGGTTTGGGAGACTCCTAATTTCCGTTTTTGGCGAATCTTACTGGGTTTCAAGGATGATTCAAGCATGTATAATTACCTATTCTTAGCTTGAATCATCGTTTAACCTCAATTTACCTGCTAAAATCGATGAGTTACAATTTACTGAATTTATCTGGCCCTGAAGCATATTTAAAACTTTTTAGGCATTTAAAATAAATAAATTTAGTGGCGCAACAGCTCATGAAGAACCAGGGCCTAGTGACTTACAACTCTTAACCATTCCTGTGTGCGCGTTGTTGGTAGGAATGGAGGGGACCTACAATTTTTTGACGAGTCCGAACGGCTAGGTGAGAAGCACTTATTCATGACAAGTATACTCTCGGAGGATTTGTCAGTTCCTCGAAAGAGGCATTACATCGGAAAAAAATATTTCTGTTTTTAGGTGGTAGTGGCCGGGAATCGAACCCAGACCTTTGGCATGACAGTCCTACTTTTTAGACAAAAATTCTTGATTACCTAAATTATTATCTTCATTAACGATCTTGTTTCGCAGCACGAATTTCTATGACTAGTGAGACTAATCGATAAAAAATGTTTATAAATCAAAGTACACATATTAATAATATGCGGACTGTGTTCAGCGTTGCCACAAAGTGGCTGATCGGGCCTTTTGGCGTTTTATATTTTGGCGTTTGGCCCGAGCCTATTAGAAATGACCCCGAAATCTTATTTTTAGAAGATTTAACTTATCTGTTCGGTTATAATGTCCATAAGTGAAAATAGTGATAAAAATACTTAAAAAGGTGTACAAAATTAAATATAAACCAATGCCATTTGAAGCAAAAAAGTGATAGTAAATTTCAGACTGTTTTCTGTTCAGTTAACAACTCTTTTAAAAAATTTTATAATTTACAAACTTGCCCTTAAAATGTAATTGTTGAAAAGCTACAAAACTTTTTAGAAGAAATAAGTAAAGAAGATCATGATATTGACACGACGCTGTTAAATGGTGGGTTCAGTAGTTGAAATAATGAAACAAAACTCATACAATTTGTTTCAGTTTCCATCGTTTCTCAACGAATTTTATCGATGCGATAGTTACAGAACATGGGTCCTGGATTAGGGAATACGAATCGAATCGTTTTAGGTGACAGATATGATGTTTTGATATTACTGCTTTCGCTTTTGTCTCTTTCGTTTTACATTCGCCCTATTTTCGAAATCGAAAGCGAATGTGAAAGTAAATTCCCATTTTTACGGCATGAATTTCCGATAGGTTTTTTTTTTGCGGATTGGTGTATCGACGGGCGAAATTAATAGTTTTTTCATTGTTTTCATTAAAATAAATTAAAAAGTGAGTGCGATTGTTATTTTTTTTTTTGTATTTAAAACATCAACACACCAAAAACAATTTTCAGTGCTCATTTCGTCCAAGAACCAAGGCAAACACAAATGCTTCTTTGAAAAGTCATACAGCTAAGTGAATTTATTGTTGTTTTTTATAAAACAAAGGAAATTTTACACAAAATAAACACCTTTCACAAAAAAACTCACTCAATTCTCAATAATTGATCAAATCGAAGCAGTCGAAAAGGAGATATCGAATAGAAAACGGGTCTCTTCGTTTTTTTTTTGATTTGGATGCTTCAAATGTAACATTCGATTTTGGGCAGCGTATAGCATTTCTGCTCACTCGCTGATTGTCCACCTACATATATTTCTATTGAACACACAAGCAAAAATAAATGAAATGGACTAATTTGGTTATGAAACGTTACTACTCATTCAAGTATTTATATTTTCTTTGTGACTAACACCTCCCTTTCCATCTCACCGATTTCACCATCGAACTGTAGCCATGCTGTAGTAAAACCAACCAATCTAAACACAAGTAGTACGTTGTTGAGTTTGCAGAAAAAATCAGTAGGTGCACATCCTAATAAAATTCCAAAACAAACATCCCTTAACCATGGAAAACAACCTTTAAAATGACAGTTTTATCTGACTCCTGACGTTTACAAAAAAAAAAGTACGAAAAAAGTTCTGCGTGTCTTCAATTCGCACTTAAAAAATTTCCAAAATAAATGGAATTCCTTGGCAATAATTTATTTATCTGTCGTGACATAATTGAATGAAATCGTGTCAAAATGCCAAAAAAAATCCTCATCCCAGTTTGTTTTCTCTGCATCTTCTTTGCATTTGCATTTGCCCAAAATAATAAAAATGAATCACATATCATAAACGTATCATCATCAGCGCCCACGACGACGACAAAAAATATATCCATCTCTTCAAGTACACCCGCACCTGGAAACACGTCACAAATCCTTTTACTAACACCAGAAATTGCAAAAGATCCCAAAAAAGTAGAAGACAATGATGCAAAATATTCGAACACAACGCCAACGGCTGAACCACCTCTTCCCGACCGTAAAGCTGTGGAGCAAGAACACAATAGTTCCCTGTCGATATTCTTTGTTCTTTGCATAATCATCATGGGCATCCTTTTGATTCACTTCATGCTTCACACAGGATTCCAGTATCTGCCAGAAAGTATAGTTATTGTATTTCTGGGAGCACTGATTGGCCTATTTCTGAATGTCATGAGTGGCGAGAAGACCAGCTGGAAGAGGGAAGAAGTCTTCTCGCCGACCGGATTCTTCCTTGTTCTTCTACCACCTATTATCTTCGAGTCTGGTTATAATCTGCATAAAGGTAACTTCTTTCAGAATATTGGGTCCATTTTAGTTTTTGCCATATTCGGGACAACCATATCGGCTCTGGTCATTGGATCTGGAATATATTTGTTAGGCTTAGCCGAAGTCGCCTATAGGTTGAACTTCTCCGAATCTTTTGCATTTGGTTCGTTGATCTCGGCTGTGGACCCAGTCGCAACTGTAGCCATATTCCACGCCCTCGAAGTGGACCCCGTTCTTAACATGTTGGTGTTTGGAGAGAGCATTCTCAATGATGCCATATCGATTGTCCTGACGACCAGCATTTCAGCAGCAGCCAACGGGCCAGCATCGTCGAACACCAATGCCGGCGAAACAGTATTAAAAGCCCTTAAAACTTTTTGCGAGATGTTCTTCGCTTCGGCAGGCATAGGAGTAATTTTTGCCCTGATCAGCGCCCTTCTACTTAAGCACATCGATCTGAGGAAGCATCCATCTCTAGAATTTGCTATGATGCTGATGTTCACCTATGCTCCGTACGTTCTGGCTGAGGGAATTCATCTTTCTGGAATCATGGCCATCCTATTCTGCGGAATTGTAATGTCTCACTACACCCATTTTAACCTATCTACAGTGACTCAAATCACAATGCAGCAAACAATGCGAACTCTTGCCTTCATCGCTGAGACTTGCGTCTTTGCTTACCTTGGTCTGGCCATCTTTTCGTTTAAGCACCAAGTAGAACTTTCCTTCGTTATCTGGGCAATCATCTTATGCTTAATTGGACGTGCTTGTAATATATTTCCACTTGCATTTCTGGTCAATAAATTCCGAGAGCACAAAATCAACAGCAAAATGCAATTCATCATGTGGTTTTCGGGTCTACGCGGAGCCATTTCTTATGCACTGTCACTGCACTTGGAGTTGTCCAGTGATGAGACACGTCATGTGATAATCACAGCAACACTAATTATTGTATTATTCACAACTTTAGTTCTGGGTGGGTCAACCATGCCTCTAATGAAGTACCTGAAGCCTGGTAAAAAACTCAGGCGAAGTCAACGTGGCAGCAGTACAGATGGACGACGTGCAAGTGGACGGAAAAAATCAAAGTCAGTCTCATTGAGTAAGACACGTGAATGGGGACAAGCTATCGATTCCGAACATTTATCCGAGCTGACGGAAGAAGAAGAAATTGGATTTGCCACAACGAGAATCGCAGGATTTGGGCGTCTCGATCGAAAGTATTTCATTCCGTTCTTTACGCGGCGTTTTACAACACAAGAATTGCACGATTGCAAGAGTCAAATGGCTGACTTGACCAATAAATGGTATCAGGCCATAAGGATATCACCTCAAGACTCTGATAGTGAAGATGAAGAAATTGGAATTGGGTCCACATCTAGCCAAACTAATTTGCATCCTAGGTCGTAGGTGTTTTGATAGAAAAAAAAAACGGGCTTTAAATGTGTGCTTATTTTGTATTAGAAATATGTATTATATTTATATTTTGTAACTGTATTTTCGTATTCCTTTCCTTATTTTATTTTTGATTTAAGTGGGTTTATTCAAAATGGGGAACGCATCGCTTTTGATAGTTCTATTATTATTTTTTGTTGTTGCTTAGATAAATAAATGTGATATACAAAACCAAAATAAAAAAAAATATATCAGATTTCTTTTTTTAAATTAAAATCGTGGCACAAAGTCCTTTCAATATTTTCTAAAGATGATGATCCCGGAGGCACTTTGTAAATTAATTTGGTTTCTAGGTAAGGATAAAAGTGAAACACTTATGAAGAAAGAAGGATTATTTCAAATTTCTAGATCTCAATCACCTTTTAAACTTTAAGAACGTTCATGTAACAGTCAATCCTAGAAGACCTCAACCTTAAAAATCAGACAATTTAAACTTTAATTATATCAATAGTTTTTTAAAAGCCGACCATATTGGTTGATTGAAGTTGTTTGTACGCAATTTTCTCCACTGTAGCTCCATGCATGGCAACAATTTAATCGCATAAATTCGCCATTATCTTCTGATTTCAAATTGTTGGAAATTTCAATTACTAAATTCGCTTAACTCGTACAAGTTCATTTCAATTGAAGCGAAGAAAGCGAATTCGAGAGAATAAAAACTACCTTTACCGAAACCAACGTGAAACATTCGAAACAACAACGAAACTTTTCCGTCAGAATTAATTTCCATGGCGATAAATGAGAGCAACCACAGCGTTTCATTGTCTTTCTGAACATGTTGCGTTGGTTTGGGAGACGGTAAGAAAATTTGTTTTTAAATTTCGACTTTCTACTTAAAACTTAATGGCTTTACTGATTTCGATCAAAATGTGTAAGCTACTTCAACGTTGAAATAAAATTGCATACAAAATAATTAAACAAAAAGCCGATATCATTCTGTCTAAATTAAAGCTACAGGGAAAATAGGAAGTTTTACTATGTCTGGTTACTATGGCTAACAAACACTTGTCCCCACTTTAAAGTCCTCATAGTGTTTCCGTCGTTTGTGTCAACCTTTCGCAATTTTAAATTCATACCATTATCCTAGAAATTTTGCAAAGAATTGCAACAATTCCTATGGTAAATCAGTGGTTTGGTATGTTTGATCAGTTTCAATTTTTTTTTTGGTTCAGTCTCGTGAGTTTATTTAGATACCACTGTTTGAGAAATTAAGTTCCGCTTTAAGTCCTGTATTTACAACGTTTTGTGACGTGACTAAGCACATTGTAGAATTTAATAAACTGCAATACACGTATTGTTTGAACAGAAAAACCCAAATTATGTAATGTTAAGGGATTTAGTTATATAAATACCTACTTTAGGTTTCTGTTAAATTAAAGAGAAAATATTTTGAAGTGTTGAAACATTTGCAATAATCTCAATGCATTTTTATTTATTATTTTTTTTTTTGTTAATAATTTGAATCTAAAAAGGTACGCTAGGTAGAGTGTGTGCGATTTGATCTACCATCAAATCGTTCACCTTCGACTATTGTTAAACATGATAAATTGTTTTTTTTTTTTAAATTCTTAAAATAACATAAACAAAAATCCCTATATTTTATTTTTTCAATTTACATAAAAATGCTTAAAAATAATTTTCAAAGTATACAAATTACTTTTTGTATGAATACCTTTTTGTTTCAACTGTAGATACAAAAGGTTATTTAAACAACAAAAACAAAACTCAAATAAAAATTCATAGTATGTTTTTGTTATTTTAAAGGATTTCTTATTCTACTTAAATGCGGATAGTTAGGAACAACTTCTTCGATCCATTCGGCTTCAATTTCTGTCACTAGTCGAAGGAAATTACGTTCGGTTAAGACGATTTCTGTAAATATTATATAGGCGGGACGATATCTTCCATGTAAAATACTCGAAGGATGAATTTTGGCACGTTGGCGTCCTGAGACTGTGAGATAGAAATTGTCACGTTGTAGTTCAGCTATATTATCAAATAGTCCAGCTAAAATGCATTTTCGAACTTGGTCCATTTCATTGCCGCAGCTTTTAACTTCAAGTGATAAACGCTGTGAAATTTCAAGCAATTGATTTCTTACATCACGAGCATAGAGTAGATTTCTCGTATTGAGAAAATTATCGTGGCACCAGAGCTGAAATAGAAATCCAGAATAAAAATGGGAAACTTTTTTAAAAATATTCTTCCCTCCCATCCTACCTTGATTTTTTCTGTCTTCTCAAAAGCCTTATATACATTGAGAAGTGTCAAGTGATCGCCTTGCTTAGATTCGAATTTAGAATGCGCCAGGGCAATCTGTTCTTGTTTGTCTATACTCGATACGAAAATACTCTCACCTGAGAGAATAGCCACTAAGCTCAGCATTTCTTCTAGACAACCAAATGTGGGAGCAGTCAGGAGGAGCTTACTGAATTTGGGATCGAGCGGAAATTGTGACATATGTTTGCCTAATGTTGTCAATTCAGTTTTTGCATCGGCTTTTATTGCTCCCAATAGAAGGAGTTGCTTGTAAGCTTTGTCTATGGCTTCCGGTGCTGGTTTGTCTAGGAAGTCAAATGTCTTACAGTCGATTCCAAGTGCTAGTAACTGAAGAACCTGTAAACAAAAAAAAAAAGAACAACTTAAGATCCCATCGAAAAACAGGAATTAATTTCATTCTTACTGTAGCTGCAATGTTACTTCGCAGGATCTCTGGCTTTGGCATTTTTTCAAAAACTTCCATTTCTTCTTTTGTGAAAGTGCGATAGCACGTACCTTCAGCATCTCGACCAGCACGTCCACACCGCTGCCAACATTGCGCCTGTGATATTCGCACTACTTTGAGGATATCCAAATTTGTGTCCGGATTGTATATGCGACGCTTAACGAAACCACAATCAATGACAAAACGAATGCCAGGAATTGTAATTGACGTCTCGGCAATATTTGTGGCCAGAATTACTTTTCTAGCATTTGGTGGTGATGGTATGAAGCATTCGAGTTGTTTGTTTTGAGGTAGTTGTGAGTAGAGAGGAAATACACGAATGTTTGGGGCATTCAATGTGTTATTCTTAAAAGAAGATTAAAGTGAATATTGTTCATGAAATTAATTCTGTGGATTTTAAACCTTGGCAATTGTTCGAATTTGTTGAGCAATGGCTTCGATTTCCTCTTGCCCTGTTAGGAACACAAGCACATCATGACTGTAATGTGAAATTTTCATTTAAAGATCATTCAATTAATACACATTCAAATACTACCAACTCACTTTGGCGGCGCACTCCTATGAATCTCGAACAGAGTCACCAATATTGCGTGCAAATAATCACTTTGTGTCTCTTTGGTGTGCATGACTTTGACCGGAAAAGTTTTACCTTCCAGATACATGCCCTTCACACCGAAATACTTGGCAAAATGATCAATATCCATAGTGGCTGAGGTAACAAGAACCTTCAAGGGCATCATAGAACGCAGTTTTCTTTGTCGCTGGGCTTCCTTGACAATTCCAAAGAGCACATCGGTGTTAATTGTCCGTTCGTGAGCCTCATCCAACATAATTACTGAATAGTTCTTCAGTAGTCTGTCGGATAGAGCTTCTCGTAGCAAAGAACCATCGGTGACAAACTTGATTTTAGTGGAACTCGATGTGCAATCTTCGAAACGCACGGTGAATCCAACAGTTTCACCCAATTTCGTGTTCAATTCTTGGGCTACACGCTTAGCCACTGTTATCGCTGCAACTCGACGTGGCTGAGTGATTGCTATCATTGCTTTGTTTCCAAAGCCTGCGCACATCAGGAACTGTGGGATTTGTGTAGTCTTACCTGACCCAGTTTCACCCATCAGAACTATCGTGTCAGAATTCCATACTTCTTGGATTATTTTCGCCCGACATCCGTAGACAGGAAGGCTCTTTTGTTGCTTCTCTATCGAGATTTTCTGTTGGTGTTGATTGCTTTGCTGATGTTGTTGTTGATGGTGTTTTCCATTATTTGGAGATCCTCCTCCAGTTGTTGTTACACCTACCGTAGTCTTATCACCATTAGTTTTCTGTTTTTTCACTATACTTTCACCATTGCCACGAATATCGAGGCCAGCAGCGTTACCTACACCTCTGCCACCGTTTATTTGAGGGATTTTTCTTTTCACGGCAAACGTGTTGTGTGAATTGGCGGAGCTGGCATTGCCTCCATTCAATTTGAATGGGGATTTCCCCATGAGTGCGTATTTTGAGTCCATTTCTTGATTTATTGGACTTTTATTTACATTTCATTCAATATAACTGTACTTTTTTGTTATTGTTAAAATTGCGTTAAAAATTATCTGATACGAATAAAAATAAAATAAAATCTTTTTTATCTGCTTTAGTTTTTGTAAGGTTATGTTTTGAAAAATAGATTTTTGACACACACACGGGCGGTAGGTCTACATCTACACATGGAAAATGTCTAAAATTATACCAGTTTTGTGTGTAGACTGGACAATAGATGGCGCATTTTCTATGCCGTTGGATTTAAATTAAATATTCAAATTTCATGGTGTTTTTTTCAAGTTATTACAAAAAATATCTAACGATTTCGATTTAACTTAATACCTATGTGTTTGCTTCAAATAGTAACGATAAAGCCACCTTTTTTGTTTTCGACAAAAATCCACAAAACGACGACGGCGCGTGACTCCGACGCCCGTGACGTTTTTGAGGCATGTGATTATTGGGTTATTCCAAGTACATAACTTATCGAATTCCTTTCAACAATTTCGGATCGAATATTTATTATTATTAATTTATTGTATGTGTGCTATTTAAATATATTCGGTTCACCGGTTTAGGCGCTAGTTGGATGTAAAGTGGTCATATAAAACGCAAAACATAAAATGGATAGTTATCTTACTTAAAAATTTCGGTCCAATTTGGTAAACTTTTGTTTCTTAGTTCAAGTAATATTTTCAATATGAGTATGCCCAAAGATTGTCCAATAAGGTGTTAAAGTGCCAAAAACTTTTATTAAAACAATCGAAAAACCACTTCCTTAGCCTATTTTCAATGACAAAATCAGCTAGTACCAATAAGCACAAAAACAAACCATTACCAAAGTAGAGTTATTTTTTAGAAAATATTTACATATATAGACAAATTATTCATGGACAAAGGCTATGAATAATAAATCCATCTATTTCTTAATTTTTGTGGAGTAAATAAAATTCAATTAAAAAGGTAATTGTGGCCTTTACTCCAGACTGCGTTTCGTCCAGGCATGGTAGTCGCCTAATCAGTTACCCAATCTAAGACGCATTCACAGTGAGTTTTCTCACTTAATTGTTATATGAAGCCGTCGGTTGGTGGCATCTAATTCATGAGCCCATCACCATATGCCTGCGCGAAACACATTCTGGAGTAAAAGTCACAATTCCCTTTTTAAACAAATCATTACCTATATAAAGTAAATTTTGAAAGAATTTCGAATTTCTACAACATTAAAAAATATACATTCTCGAATGGCTTAGAACTGTCTTTGGTATAAAACAGTACTAAAAGCCTTTTAGTATTTTGGCATTCGAGGTTTTGGAATTTTGGATTCTGTCATTCGGAATTTTTGCAATAGGGATTTTTTGCTTTTCAGGATTTTAGCATTCGGGATGTTGTACACAACGCTGACAAAAAAATAAAAAAAAATTAGCGGGTGGCAATGAAGCAGAGTGGATCTAATACTTAACCACTAAGTAAGAGGTACGGGTTTGAGTCCCACTGCCTATGCAAACGTTGATCAAGATGATTCTTTTTTTGTTCAGCAGCTGTCGGTTGCACATTTTCAAAAAAGCTTGTATGCAATAGTTTGATTTGTTTAAGAAATGGTATAATAACAACACAGAGAAGCATTCTAATATATTTTCTTAGAGGATTTCTAGCTCATGGAGAACTACTGTAGCTCTTCACTATACCAACTTTACTATATTTGTGTATAAACTTCAGCATGACTAGACAAATTAATTTAAAAAAATACCTCGATAAATAATATAGCCCCAAATTTGCATATACATTTTTTTTTAAACTTTAGATTCAAATACTTCAAAAACGTGTAGTGCTAGAGCAGTTTTGAATTCAGTACATCAAAAACGATCAGAAAAGTATATTTTGGTTCATGTATGTAAGAGGCAATAATTCACAAAAAGCATTAAATTACGCCTGGTTCACATCGCTATGAACAGCACGTTTTCTTGCAGTATACAAATCGAAACGGCAAACGTCGCGTGAAAGGTTCTATGTAAAATGGAATGAACGGCCCATTTGCACGGATTTATACTGCGAAAAAACGTGCGGTGTATTTCCCTCTAAACTAGAGGTCTTAGTGTTTTTGAGTGATCTAGTGATCTTGCTCAAGTCCAAAAAAAAAACCTTAAACACAGATTTGTTGCAAAGTGTGTACGCTTTTAATTGCATTTGGAATTTCCAACCATTGATTAGTTATCTAGCCATAAGTGAAAAACTTCAAAAAAAATGCATTTTTGCTTACATATCATATTGCGTCACGAATTTTAAGTCACAAGCCTTAAATTCCAAATTTTGGGTCGGAAAAAAATTCCACAAAATTTCGGCTTTAGTTTATAAAATTCCACTTTGAAAAATGAAGCAGATTCCCACTTCAGATGGAATAAATTCTTATGTGGACCAGATGCCCGTGGAATTATTTCCCTGCACCACTGAACTTTAGACATTTTTATAGTTGTTATATTTGGAGGCGTTTTTAAAAGTACAAACAAAATTTAAGCTTTCCTTCATTTCCATAATATTCGGTTTTATTAAAACTGAAAAGTTGAAAATAATGCCTTCCTAGTTTAATTTTCGTGTTGAACCGGCCTGCATGAAAAACCCATATAGATAAATGAATCAATTAATTTACCAAGTAAGATTCTATCTCTATTTTTTTTTTAATTTTCAAAAGAGTTTTTTTTTTGCTTTTCAATATAAACAATTTATATCCCTAAAAACTAATTTATTTACATAATTCCAGTGCCAAACAAATCTTCATAAAACAAACAAAACTAAAGTACAATATTCATAATAGTATGAACGGAAAATTTCAAAAAAACATTCACCTCTCTATCTATAAGAAAGATGAATCACCTGTTCAAAAATAAATATAAATACATTCCAGAATGAAAAATATTAATGAGGATACGCTATCATTATTAAATGCTACATTATTGAGATTGTATAGTTCAATTGTTTTATTTAATTAATCTCGCTATGTATACAACTTCATTTTCCTAAATTCTATTAATTCATACAAAGTTTTCTTTCAATAAAGGGAATTCCCACCAAGCTGGCTGGTCTATAACTCACCTCATCCGTATATGCCATAGCTACGATCCACGAAGATATGACATCGTTAAGTTTATGACATGTAACAGTTTAATATTTGTTTGTAAGTGATTGGTATATTTATAAACTTTGTATTCTAAGAATAATTATTGAATTATATCTTATCAATTTACAACTGTCCACGGTCTTCACTAAAGTACGCAGATGTATGTATATTGCAGTAGCTCTGTTTTCAATAGAAATCTAACCGGTAGCTTATAGTCAATCTGTTAGAGGATAGACGGCTGAAGGGTACAACTGGATCACATTTTTTTTTCCTTTGTGGTTGAAAGCTTTAATGTAACGAAGTGTTTTACGGGCCTGGGTCGGGGCTATTATTGTAAACATGTAAATAGTACATGAACAATATAGGGTCTAGTCATCTAGTTTCTATCTGTTTTTTTTTTAAATGACCACAACGTTAAAGCAGTTCATTAGGTGTAGTTTTTCGAGAAAATTGCGTTGGAGCTTAAGCCACCATCTTGGATCTAAAAAAAATACCGTTTTACTGTAACCCCTACATTTTTCACTTTTGACAGAAAAAATTAAAGCAGAACTAAAATTAAATTTGATTTTATTCAAATTCGGCATAAGCGTGCGCAAGTTGGGGGCAAGGGGGGCACTTGCCACCCCCTGGCTGGTTCTGGGCTGCTCTTCTAATACATTTTTATTTTTTTTTTACTTGGGAGCTTTGATAAATATAAGAATATTTTTTTTGCATTTCTATCGGGGACTTTGGTCCTGATGGAATTAACCTTCCATATTCTATAGGGTGATTTTTTAGCTGGTTTGGTTTTGGCAACACTGGTTTTGACAGTTGACGTATGTTTAGTACCTTGTGTCACTGTCAAACAGCTTCAGTTTGGTTTGCAATTTAACCATGGATCGTCTTACAAATGAACAACGCTTGCAAATTATTGAATTTTACTATCAAAATTCGTGCTCGGTTCGAAATGCTTTTTTATCGAAAAATTGTGTTCAGCGATGAGGCTCATTTTTGGTTGAATGGGTACGTAAATAAGCATAATTGCCGCATTTGGAGTGAAGATCAGCCAGAAGCATTGCAACAACTACCAATGCATCCCGAAAAAGCCACTGTTTGGTGCGGTTTATGGGCCGGCGGCATTATTGGGCCATATTTCTTCAAAGATGATGCGAATCGCAGCGTTACTGTCAATGGTGAACGCTACCGAGCGATGATAACAAACTTTTTTTTGCCCGAAATGGAAGTTCTTGACTTGCATGATATGTGGTTTCAACAAGACGGTGCCACATGCCACACAGCACGCGAAACAATGGCGCAATTGCGAGGCGAGTTTGGTGAACAGTTAATTTCACGTTTCGGGCCGGTCAATTGGCCGCCTAGATCGTGCGATTTGACACCATTAGATTATTTTTTGTGGGGGTATGTCAAGGCTAATGTCTATAGGGACAAGCCCGCTTCGATTGACGCACTGGAAGCCAACATCCATGCATTCATTCGTGAGATACCGGTCGATATGTGTGAAAGAGTATGCCAAAATTGGACTCAGCGGATGGGCTACCTGAGACGCAGCCGCGGTCAACATTTGCATGAAATTATCTTTAAACATTAAATTGCAAGGTTCAAACTATCGATTCAAATAAATATTTCATTCATTTTTTCGAATTTTTTGTGTTTTTTTTTTTTTAAGTTCTAAACCTCTTAAAAAATCACCCGTTATATTTGTATATTTGAATTATTTAGTAACATACCAGCAGTCTTGTACAATGTACTACATGTTGTAGTTGCACTTCAACAGCCAAGAGATCAAATACATTTTCGATGCATCACTGAACTTTCGTAATGCTGATTTAAATGAACTAACAATTTTCTCCAACAATCATGACTTTTAATCTACAAAACATGTTGCCATCTTTCTATACAAGGGAAGTAATGATGATCACATTTTTGTTTAAATAGTTTCTCTCCCTTCTATCAGCATATTGCTTATGAAACGCTGAGTGTACAGACAAATTTTCTAAAGACTGAAGCATTCGCTTATTTTCTTCCTTGAAATGCTTGCTGCAATGCACTCGCCTAAAACGGTTATGTTCTATCCGGCCTCATTTTTAAAGCCATTTCACCAGCTCATAAAGCAGACCTGACTGGATTTGTGTGGATGCAACGGTATTTCGAGGCTCTTCTTGGGTTTCTCATTAGCTAAAATGTGATAGTTTTGTTTATTGACACACCCATTTAGCCAGAAATGGGTTTCATAGCTAAATAAATTTTTTGTGGTGTTCAGTTTCTTCAAACTTTTTCACCTATTTTCGCTGAATAATTTGTTGCGGATGTTGGATGATATGTCAAATAATACTGAATTAAAATAACATTACAGCATGACAGATAATAACAGTCACGCCTGTTCTATCAACGAAAAAAAATTTTGTTGAAAAAACCTTAAAAAAAAAATGTCTAAACAAAGACGTCTGCAAAGTTGGCATAATTTTGTTTCCCTTCGTGCCCTATTACACGACGACTTTAGAGTCATGACGTTTTACGAAATTCAATGAATGCGAACGAGAAAAAACCTCTGATCTCCCCTTCGCACTCATTTAATTTCGAAAAAAGTCATGACTCTAAAGTCGTCGTGTAATAGGGCACTTAGAGCCCAGATCAATTTGACCGTGACAGGAGTTTGAAATTTTTAGAATTATGGTGATGGATTTAAATGCCAAAATGAAAGCGTATGTAAAAATGAATACAACAGTTTTTGGACAAACAGCCTAGTGATTGTCAATTCTCAACTATTCCGATGTTGGTGTTGTTGGCAGAAATAGAGGAGACCTATAATTTTTTGCCGAGTCCGAACGGCTAGATGGGAGCAACTCAATTCAATTACACTTGGAGGATTTGTCAGTTCCTCAGAAGAGGTAGTACCTTGGAAAAAACATTTCTGTTTTAAGGTGGTAGTGGATGGATCTTCGGCATAACAGTCCAAAGTAGTAACCATTATGCCAGCAGGTACTACAGGACATATATGCAGGTATGTTCATCAAATAGTGCGCGTTCAGCAACCGAGCTAGTTTATGAACTTGCAGTACATTGAATTGATTTTATGAAAGGCTCTTGATTAAAATAAAAATCATACTTAACCCTTAATTTTACTATGAATTTAGCATGGTTTACAGAATCCAGACTTTCTATGAATTTGAAACAAGGCTCATATCTCTTCGGAAAATGCAGTCCTCGTAACTTGAAACAAATAAATTGGTATAATGTTGCTGGATATTTTGCTGAAAATTGCCCTTATATCAATAAAATGGTGTTCTTTCCTGGTAAAAGGCCAAAGGTTGGTGAAGAATGGCTCTATGGTTAGACCCGATCAAATTTCCTCATTTCCCTTACATTGAGAACAAAAAAATTTTGAAAATGTAGCTATTCTACTTCAACAAAAGGAACAAAACAAAAATTTGATTACAATTTCCAAAAAATTGTAGTGTTGTCCTTTTCTTCAGCAGTCACGTCAAACAACTCCATCGACGAAGTATCTCGTTTGTGCGTTATCAGGTTGGTAAAGAATGCCTGTCAAAATAATTCTTTAGCTCCAAAAGCCTGGGCAAACGATCCAGAGATACGATCAATACTTCAGCTGGGAAAAAAGATCACGCCGATCAAGTTTTGTTTGTAAACTCTCACAAAGATCGCCGGATCCCGCTCTGTTTGCCCAGGCCAAAATAAATCTGAATCTACGAAGCACCCAACATCAAGTCTTGTTGTACGAAGCACTTGTTGACATTCAGAGTTCAAGCTACTGGTGTGGATGCGTTTTCTGTTCACACGATCATAAAATCTTGTCAAAAATATGCTTCGATGAAGTGGCGTATATAAGGTCCATTGACATAATATATCTATATGGACTGCTAGTTGTATGACATTTCCATACAAAGTGTGCTAAGAAAATGACCCCACTTAAAACGGTAGAGGTTAGCGACAAATTCAGGCCTATCGGTGAAAATATAAAATATTTTCGGATTTTTTTATGAGTTTTTCTTAAAAAAATACCCCTCAGCACTGGTGTGACTCAAATGTCCAATGTTATTTTCGGTTTTTGTTGAGAGGACGGAGTTTGGCGCTAGTGCTTCCACCATACAAAGTGGAACCATCGTATGTTGGCTGCTAGCAGTCCATATATAATATGTCAATGATAAGGTCAAAGTCGGTGTTCACATTGGACTGAAAAACTGGATTTTTTTTGACGTTTCAGTATTTACATCTTCCTTTACTGAAGAAGTGGGAGCGAGATGTGAATACTGAAACGTCAAAAAAAAATCCAGTTTTTCAATCCAATGTGAACACCGTCAAATAGATGAATGCGTTTTTTTAAGTTAAATGACGGCGTTTAGTACGAAACTTATTGAGATTGAATTGGTTTAAGAAAAAAAATACAAATTTGTAGAACTTATTTCGAATAAAAATCACACCGAAAAATAAAAATATGCTGAAATCACTATTTAACATTTTGCATCCACAGTTTCGAATGCTTTATTTTGACTCTTATAAAACTCACAGATTCATACTTTTAAAATGTATATATATTCGGGCCATTCTCAAAAATCAGATAGAATTTTCTTTCCTCCTATGTTCCTACGTGCCAAGCCTCATATCACTTTCAATTCTCAGTAAAGCATTTATTTCGCCACTGCCTTGTGGGTGGCGGCCTTTAAATTTTATTAACCTCACACCGGCCATTTCAATTATCCATAGTTGTTCAGTAAGAATAATAATAATTGTTCTATTCGAGGTGGAATTTTATGTGTGTGCGCTCCTTGTCATTGCTTGCCATTCAACGAGAATGAACCATCAACTAATCCTGAGCTTTTGTCGATTTTAGTAAGTTGAAAGAGCTGCAACAAGTCAGACGTTGTCCAAGAAATATAAACTTCAAGAGGCAAACATACGTAGCACACGTATGTAGAGTGTAATAAGTTCGAACGTATTGATTACTAGGAAATTGATTAGATAGCAAAATGTACATATAAGTGATCGTTGTCTCCCTATTTATTAAACACGTTGTTCTGGAGTTTTGCGAGTGTGCCCTTAAGAAGCTCAAAGTTGTGAAATTGAATTGCGGTTGATTTGCTGCCTCGAAATGTTTCTATTTTCGCGATGTTTATTTAAATCACAATTTGACAGATCAAATTATCAAATTTTCATCATCGGACTTCTGTTTATTCGTCTACGTTACGTTAGCCCAGCAGTGCCATTAGAAATTCCAATCTGTTGTCCCGTCGGATACTTTTTGGTTGATATTAACCAAGGTATTCCTCGATTCGAGAAATACGAATGTATGCCTGCGAAAAATACATCTCGAGATGACTTTAAATTGGATGTTTTCGAGTCCGGACTTATACACGGTTTCCGAATAAAAACCGTTAACGTATCTCATGTTCCTCAGTGTAAAAATCAAATTCTCATCAAGTTCTCAGATGAGGTCAATCTTACACCAAGAAGTTGCTTAGTTAAATTATTCGGTGAAATGTATGCCATATCGTGTCCCTATTTAGGCGATGAATTGATCTACAAAGTGAGTGTGATGAGGAAATGTTGTCCATTCGATTATGTTTATGAATCTGCTCTAAAAAAATGCATCAACAAGAACATTCCCCTTAATTACTATGAGGTTTTCTTCGATCATCCTGTAGTTTTAAATGACAATCAATTACAGTGTAAATCTAGTCAAGCAATTGTCGAATATAATCTGCGTTATAATGATTTTAAATTTTACAATGGTTATCTTCAAATGAAGTTGACAAATGAAAAATTCGATATTGACGAATTTTGTGTGGAAGGTGTGGTTAATAGCAGTGAAGTTGTAAATAAAACTAGTGTTGTAAACTTTAAGAATTCATTGAGATTTTTGGTGCGTGTTTGTAATGAAGAATCAATTTGTGATCGAATACCGTGTATTAGAAAATGCTGCGAAGATGGTCAGATTTTAGCGAAGGTTAATGGAACAACACGTTGTCAGAGAGATTCAAGTGATGTTAGTTTTCATAGTTTTGAAAGCTTCGATTTAAGTGGACATTTCGATAAGCCATCGGGTAAGTAATTATATTAACAACAAGTTCTAGGTAACAAGAATGACATAAGAGTGCATTATCATTTATAACTGATTCAAAGTTTATATTATGCAATTATTGAATATGGAAGGAAAAATTAATAATACATAAAGCCAATAGTGTTGTTACTTTGTATTTTGTAGGTCTTTGAATTTTTGCGTTTATTTTCTTAAACAGAAGCTTATATTTCAGAGAACTCAGAGCAGAGAGCTCCGTATAAAAAAATATAAACACGAAATTTGTTTGTCATTTGCTTTCTCAATTATTATTGCAATATCTTAGAACTGAGTATGAAATATTAAAGGAGTATATATAGAAGACTTCTTGTTCTGGATAAATTTGACTCAGGATATCTTTTGGATATCTTAAAGGACACTACTAGCACCTTGAATTTTTTTATTTCGAGAAACTTAAAATGAGTGCAAGAAACTAAATATAAGAAGATAAATAAAATAGAAAATTAAGTTCAAACAAAAACCTTCAGTTACCAACAGGCATTCGCACATATCATGAAAAAGGAAATCCCTCAAGTAGACAGACTAAATTAAGAACTGCTCCTCAAATAAATATGGCAGGAGGAATGAGGGTTATAATAAATTGATGAGATCTAATGGAGGTCATAAAATACATTTTGATAAAAAAAGGAAAGTAAAGGCTGGCTATTTAGTAATTTAGTTTGAATTCAATTAGAGAGCAAACTTCATTCGTTTATTTTAACGACAATAGTGCGTAGGTATAATTTGTAATACTTAATTATGTTTACAAGGTAATAAAATTAACTACAAAGTAGACAAGAACAATAGCTGATATTATTTTATTTAACTCATTCTTTATTAGGAAGATAAGGGTAGAATTGTGAAGTACGAGAAGTGAAGTAAGATTGCACTTTTAAATAGTTTGTAGCTTATGTTAAATTAGACTGATTGCAAGGACTTCGATATTCAATCTACTTATTTTAAAGTTAGAGTTTTTAGTAAGAACTAAGTCTGGTAAAATGTATGCCTTTAAGATTAATATTTATCACTACTTTCTGTTTTACATACAAATCATATTTTGTTTTTTTTTTTACCTTCTTTATTTTATAACTTAGGAAGTGGTTATCATAGAAATGATCAAGGTAGAACCTTAAAGAAGATTTGATATTTAAAAAAAAAATTGTTTTAGTCACTTGTCTGAAACCAACATAAGTTAACTAACATTTAAGTATAAGATTTGTACCTAACTATAGTAAAATTAGTTTAAACAAAATAAGTATACGCCCGAGTGTACCACTATTTCAATTGGATGCATTTCTTTAATTTTTATTTGAGTTATAAACAAAATTCCATCAGATGTTTTCAATCAAACGATGCCGTTAAAGTGTATTTATGTTTGATTTTAACATGATGATTCCTCTTAGTCTTTCAAAGTGAACTTTGCTTCTTTACAATGTTTTATTCTTCGGAGCATGAATTGTTAATCTTTTGGGGTTGCCTTAGATGTGTTCCTGCTACTGCAAAGATCTTACTTTGTAAACTTTCCTGTTTTTCAAAATAAGCATTTTTCTGTTTGCTTACATTTTGATTATAAGAACAAAAAGGAGATTGGTTTTGTTTTTATTTAAAAATTCATTTGCATTTAAAAAAATATACAACCAAATTTTTAACAAAACCTTGTAGAGTCCTTATGTTTCACAAATACATGAATAGCATCATGGGTACATTAAGGTGGTCGTTAAAAAAAGGGTCATCTTGGATGGACCTAAAATCTCTTAATAAAGTTAAAAAAATACCCTAATTTTTTCAGATTTAAATAAAAAAATATATTAAAGTACAACGGCAATATTAACATGAATGTTTTACAGCTTTTTGAAAAGCCAGAACTCCATTCTATGATTTCTTTTAAAATTAAGTTCTCTAAATAAAAAGGTTCAGCAAAAATTGTTTTCAAATTAAAATATTAAAAAATAAAAATTGATTTTTTCTTTAAAATATATTGATTTGAAACAACTTTTTTTGCACAACTGTTCTTCAAATAATTTAACGAAAATAAACCATAAAAATGGACTTTTGGCTTCCCAAGGCTGCAAGTGTTGCCGTTGTTTTTCAATATTTTTTTTGTATTTAAATGCAATTTTTTTATAAAATAGACTCTTCTGCCCAAGTGGGGGGAAATATTTCCCCCTCCACTGGGATTTTTTCTTGTCTTCTTTCAATCTACAGGCTCTGAATTTTTGGGCAGATTTTGCGCGAATCACCTAGTATGCAAAACACAAAAAGGAATTAAACCAACCCCTACAGCGACTAAAAGGATGTAAATAAAAGTCTGAAAAAATTGGGGAGTTTTTTTCTTCATTTGGAGCTGAATTAGGCCCATCCTTATATAAATACTAAAAAAAATTATAATGACCATCCTAATGTATATTAAGTTGGTCCTTAGAAAAAAGTCGTCTTAGATGGGTCTAAACCGGCATTTAATAAAGAAAAAAGTCCCCTAATTTTTTCAAATTTTTATTTGCAACCCCAACAGTAAATTCTTTTCGATGATTCGCGTAAAATGTCTCAAAGTAGAAAGTAGACACGTAGGCACGGAAGGGTTGGATATATTTTCCCCCGCTTGCACAAAAGGGGAAATTAAAAAAAAACATTAGTTAAAATGGAAAAAAATATACATATACTAAAAAACGGCAACACTTGCAGTATTGCTTTTTAGCTTTTTAAAAAGCTTATTTTCAAATTTAGATTTTTTGATTAAATGGTTTTGGCAAAAATTGATTTCAAGCTCAAAATGATGAATAATAAAAAAAAATAAAATGGATGACTGGGTCGTTCGTACTTGCCCTCATGTTAAAGAGGACTTAAGAAAATTATATGTTAAGACAAGGAAGCTAAAATTTTTACAAACTTGGAAAACCATATTTAAATTTTCTAAAACAACTTCTTTGATAGTTTGAAATGAAAACAAAGAACACCATCAGAATTCTTGATTGAAAATAATTGTATTAAAAAAATTAAAATCGTTGAAGCGCTTTTTTAAACAAATTTTAAGGTTAACTTTGGTATGCAAATCTTAATTTATTATTAATAAATAATATAAAATAAATAAAATAATTAATTTTTTAAAATTTTGGTATGCAATATTATTTAATCTTATTTAAAATTTGTATTTACGAAATATTTCTAAATCCGTTCAGCCGATGATGAGAATATTCAAAATTTATTTGTATGGAAGGAATTTTTTCATAAAAGTAACTTTTTTTCCTAAAAATACCTTCAAAAGTGTTGAAGAACTCTTAGGGTGGTATGCATGAAGCACTTATAAATGGCTCTTATGTTTATGAAATAATATTTGTGATATTCACCAACCATGCATTAGCTTTTTTTCGAAGTCTGCAAATGAGAACAACTCTCTCTTCACCAGGCACACCCAAACTGGAAAATCAAACTGTTTATAGACTGGCCCAACTTTGTCAGTACTTCGATCCTTAAAAAAAATTAGTGTTGCAGGCACATATTTTTTATTTCAACCTATCTGTTTTTGGTTTTGTATTGTGCGTCCCGGGGTGAATATGACTATCATTGCATGTTTCAGTCTGTTAAATATAGCGAAATTTTCTTTTAATACTTTTTGGCTTTGTTAGTTGCGATATGTCGTTGATACGTTGTTCATTACGTTGACGGATCCAAAACGGACTCGTTTGATTGAAGGGGAATGAAGGATTTGTATTATTGACGTTTTTTTTTTAGTTTTTAAAACAAAAAGGACGAAAACAAGCAGTGAATGATCGTCACCGCGTGACATACAAAAATAAACTTATAAAATTAGTGGGAAATAAAATGAAATCTCTGAAGACAAAATAAATTATAAAATGTGTTCGTGCGACACTCATTTTTGTAAGAATCCAAGAAGTACTGACAAAATGGGTCAGTGAATTTGATTGGAGGGTTACTTCGAAGGTTTTTGAATACGTCAGGACCACTTATAACTTTTATGAGCACTCTTTAATATTTACAATTATTGCTTGGTGAATAGATTTATGAAGCTCTAAGGTTATGAGCGTTCATTTAATACCACCCTTAAATACCGAGTTTATTAAAATCGACCATGTAGTTTTCAAAATATTTGATATTCAAAAATAAAATTAGGAAACTTTTTGTTCTAAATCCAAAAAAATATTATTTAAAAATTTTGGTAGAAAAAACTAGATAGGTATATTGTATAAAAAAAATTTGCAATAAAAAAATCGTTTCGAAGAAAATCGAAAATAAAAAAATGGTTCCTTGGCATTTTTTAAAAATAGTTTTTATCCAAAAGAAATGTATTGTTTTTTTTTTAAGAAAAGTTGTAAGGCCAATTTTGAGCAGAATACAAATTTTTATTATTATTATTTTTAGTTCCAACAAAAAAGATAAACAAAATAGAGTTCAATTTTTTTTTACGAAAACATTACTTGCCATAAAGTACCTACATGTGTATCGCAAGTTGAAATATATATTTTCTTTTTAATTGAGTATTTATTTTACTCTAAAATTTTAATGCTCTTTCTTATAAAATTTTGATCGAATGCTCAAACCATATGGTTGTCTAGCTTTTGAGAAAATTGAAAAATATTTTTTTTTTTAATTTTATTTTTTAAATTTATTTTTTCACAAATTAGAGAATTTTCTCTTCTTCATTTGGAGCTGATTTCGGCTCATCCGAATATAAAAATAAAAAAAACAATACATAACGACCACCCTTATGTACATACATGTATGTATCTACACACATACATTTCAGAATAATCTGAAAAAGCTACATTAATCTTTTTCCAATATCAGAAATCAAACAAAGTGTTAGATTTAAATTGATTGAAAAACTATTCTGTCAGATTCTTATCTTTTCAGATAGTATTTCTAAGTATATGTGCATAGGTACATATATACGTGATGATGGTAAACGCTAGAAATCCCCTTTAAAATAGTGTAAAAACTTATGCTGATTTATTTGCATCAAATGAATTTTAAATACACATACATTTACACACTGAAGATGTACCTATAATATTTGAATAACCATTTAATAAATTTATATTTATTGCATTTCTCGGAATTTTCAAATTGTTTGCCAACAAATAACTTATGTTGTTATAATTTTTCAAACAAAAAAGAAGGTTGCTCCTCATAAATCATCACTTCTAAATAATTTCAAAAGAAGCATTATTTGATTACAATGCGAGTTATATATTTATTTATATGCATACGTATGTATGTTTGTATATCGTTGCAATTCAAAAATATATATATAGGTACATACGTAGAAGATGAACAAATAAAAAATAACTCCATTTGTTTACATTCGTTAAGTTTATTGTAAACAACCGCTAAACCGGCAGACGTGTAGGTCGGTCATCGCATTGTATAGATAATATTCAATTTTTCTCTCAAAAAAAAACAATGCAAAAATTGTTTAAATATTTTTGAGTAAGAACATCGGCAAACGGAATAAAAATACATACATATCTACCTGATTGTTTTGGTTTGGATATTTTTATTATTTTATCTAAACAATTGAAATATTCAATTTTAATATCTTTAGGTATTTAAGTAAATGAGAAAACGTCACTCACTCTAGGCGCAACTTTATTCGAAGAATAATATAATTTTTATTTTCTTAAAGATAATTCATAGTTTATAGGAAGAGAAACTGAAAAGTCTTCAAAACGCGATGAAAAAGACAAGAACTACACTTAAATCCATTGCATTTAATCTTACTTTTTTTAAATTAAATTTCTAAAGAAAAAACGAATAAAATGATATTTAAATTATACTTTGTATGCATTTCAACCGGTGCTCATCTTCAGCAATACGAGTCGTGTTGCTGAAATGCATACAAATTATAATTAAAATCTCTCTTTATTAATTTTCTTTGGAACTTAAATATTATTATTAATATCTAATATTGGTTGACTCAAAATTTAATATTTTTTTTTTAACTTGAAATTAAAAAATTAACTCAAAACACAAGTTAAATTTGATTTACATCTGATGATGTCCATAGACGTATGAATGAAACGTCGTAAATGCAAAAAGAATTTGTTTTAATTATTCACCTAAGCCCCAAGCGAAATTTTAAGCCATTGTTGTTGTTTTTACTATTAAGTCATCTTCTTATAGTATTGCTGTTCGTGTACTACCCAAAGCTACGAATTTCTATGAATTATGTCCAAAGTTTTGTTAAAAAGTTCATATGAAAATTATACTAAAATTCGTAGAAATTCATACTTATGGAAAGTACACGAACAGACATAATATAAATATTTTTAATTTACCTTCATAGTGAATAATTGTTCTCAAAATTGAACTATGGCATGAACCAATAAAATATAATTAAGCTAAATGTTAAGTACTTATTTCTTCTCAACTTCGATGCTTAATTAATTCAACAGTTGGTGGTTGAGTCGCTTCGATATTTAACGTGTATAATAGATTATTTTTATTTTTCGTATTTATTGATTATTCTATATCCATAAGTCATGAAAGTACTCTTATAGCTACAAAAAATATATTTCCTAATTGTTTTGCTTTGCAAACGTCCATTCACCTTGAAAATAATTCTTTTTACTGAACTGTAAACTCTGTTTTATGAGAATATTAATTAGCGTTGCGTGGGGATTCTACACCAAAAAAATGTGTACAACTGGGTCGGAGATGCTTTATTATGGGTAAAAGAAAAAATAGTATTAAAAAAAAAAATTGTTTGAAGAATAAATATGCAAATTGTTAATACGGAATTTCTAAATTGGGCTACAGACAGGGATATATGTAAATTAGGGTGGTCCTTAAATTGGACATCGTTTTGGATAGCCCTCATACGATTCAAAATATAAAAAAAAAACAATTTCCCTAATTTTTTCTGATTTTTATTTCACCACCCTGGTCTCTTTATATTCATTTTAAGGTAGTACTTATTGGTAAAGAATAATTCTTATAACACGCGAAAATAAATCAGAATGTAAAGATTAGAATCAGATGAAAAAAAATTGTTTTAGAGGGGCGGTCTGTTTCTCCCCGTTCAGGCGGATAAGGTAATTTTCTAGAAATTTGGCTAAGAACCGAAAAATAATGCCATGCCTTAGCTTTTTTTAAATATGCCTGCCAAATAAGGTTTTTATTTCAAATAGTTCTTGAAAAAAATAATTTCAAACTTAAAAATTAAAAAAAAAATAGTTAATTTTTTAAGATTAAAATATTTTTTTTCAAAAACTATTTAAAATAAAAACTTTATTTTGGAAGCATATTATAGAATAGAATCGTGGCTTTAAAAAAAGGTAAAACGTGGCATTGTAAGTGTGTTCGTTTTTTCAAATAATTTGTTTTTTGTTTTGAGCCAAATTTTGTGAAAATTACCCTTCCCACCTAAACGGGGGAAAACAAACCCCCCTCTGATACATTTTTTTTTCTCGTATGAATTTAATCTATACCCTTAGATTGTTTTTTTTTTATACGATTCAATATATATATCCCAGTGAAAACAGGGAAAACAAGGGGGTGAAATAAAAATCTGAAAAAAATTAGGACATTTTGTTTTCTATGTAGAGCCATTTGATGCCTATCCATATCAGAATTTCAAAAAAAAAAACCCAAAATAAGAACCACCCTAATGGAGATACATTTTAATAAAATTTGACTAAGTGAACGTCAAAGCTATTATTCAATACTTTCCCATGGGGTTTTCTGTTTTTAACAAAAACAGATCTTTTCTAATTAATGGGATTTTATTTTGGTTACAAGAATTATATTTTTTCTTCAGATTTGTCAGTTTTTTAACCACAGATTTTGACTGTTAAAGACTTTCAATGGGCAAAACAAATCAATTTTTCTATCGGAAATTAAGTTTGCAGATCTGGATTTTCGGCAGATCCTTCTTCCTCTCCTCTTTTACTACTAATATCAATCTGAAATCATATATGATTCGTGATGAAATAAATCAAACTTATTTCAAAATTTAAATTTACCAAAAGAAAACCCCATTACATCTGCCAAAACAGAGATATTGACATATTAAAGCCTTCCAATGAACAAAGAATTCAATCTTTTTTGATTAGAGATCAATTTTACAGATCTTTATATTTCGGTAGATTAACCCTTCACCTTGACAACCTTGACAGTCATTAGTTTGACAAGTTTTGATCGCTCAAGTTTCAAAGATCAAAAACCCCATTAGAGATTTGCTTCATTTGATCACTACTACAGTTTTGCCAGGAGATGACAAAAAATCTCCCCAAGAAAACTACCTACATATAATCCAGTAACTACATTTATATATACATCAGACCTAGCGTCAGATTTGTAAGTTCTGATTTTTTGCTGAGTTGTTCGTAATATTGCCAATAATCCAAGTTTTCGACCCCGAGCGCCAAACCCATCATGGTAAAAAATTAAAAAAACCGCAAAACTTTCGCGTTTTTGTCAGTAATTATCAATTTTTTCCTCAAAAAATAGTTTTTGATGAAAAAATTGCTCTGCGATTTAAAATTAATTAAAATTGCATCAATTTGATCCAAAAATCGTCTCTGTACACCCAAGAGTTTCCCAGAAACAGCTTTTCAAAATGTACATATCAGACAGACAAACAAATATTCAAGAACAGTGGTAACATGTGGAAAAAAATCCTTTGGCTTGTCTTAGGCCATAAATTCAGAACGGCCACTCTTGCACTAGAGATTTTATTTTTTTGTACTTGACCTCTATGTGTAAAAAGGTCTGTGGCAATTCAAAAAAATTTAAAGGCAGAAATATTATTTAATACATACAAATACAATTTTTCTAAAAAAAAACAATTTCAATTAAATTGCAGTTAGGCCAGCATTGCGCTCATAGTTTCATTTGTTGTTTGGAAAAAGGTTTAACGATTAAGCAGACATTTTCAGAGCTTTTTTGTATTGGCAAGGGAAGGTTTGGAAAGTCTCAAATCCTCAAAACACATGCACTCCTAGACGCTGTTTAGATTGGGAAGATTGAGACCGGTGTGGTAATTTCTAGACAACAACAAAATGTGCACACCGACTTCATGAGACTCATTTGTTGTTGTTTCCACGTGTCAAGCATTGAAGTTGTGAGTTTTTCTATATGTGTTTTGAGGCGCCTCAAATGTTCGAATGTAGACACAAGAAAACCCACGAGTCCAGACTCAATTTACCCAATATAAACAGGCTCATACAGCCGTTTTTTTATTTTATTTTCATTTATCGTCGTCGGAACGGCTCAAAAAAATGTTGAATGACATATTCAAAGTGGGTGGTGCAATGGTGCATTGGATGTAGTGCTTGACTGCTAACTTAAGGGGTTTTCTTTTGGTAACAAAAATTGATTTTTTCCCCTTCCGATTTGTCAAAACACAGATTTTGACAATAAAAGCCATCCAATTGTGAAAAAAATCAATCGAAAATCAAATATGCAGATTTGGATTTTTTGGCAGATTTACCCCTCTTTTACTAACATCATTACACACCAGAACAATTCACAGTCATCAATTTAACAAGCCTGGATCGCCACAGTTTCACAGACACAAATTGTAGACCAATACAATAAAAACAAAAAAAATCAATCTGCAATCGTATACCATTCGCGACGAAAAAAATCAATTTTTATATCAAAATTTGAATTTACCGAAAGAAAACCCCATTAGAGATGTGTACATTTGAACCCCATTCTTGGCATCATTCTTTTCTACACTGAGAAAAAAATTAAACATTTTCGTATATAAATCAAACTCAAACACAATATGATTTGGCATAGAAGAGATTTCTATTTAATTTAAATAGAATTGTATTAATTGATCGTTCAAATGATTTGAACAATTTGTTCAAATTTAATTTGGTTCTTATTCAACTTTAATAAATTTCTGTTTGTTTTAATAAATTTCATTTAATGTTGTTTCAAATAGAATCTTATTAATGCGTATTTAAAATGCGCAGAAATGCACAGAAAATCATATAAACTCAAAGTTAAGGAACAGACCTAATGTTTCAATGTTATTTTTTTTTTAAACTAAATAGAAATGTAAGTTTATAATTTTAATTTTATTAATTTTTATTTTGTATTCTTTAGTTATCTTATACATTAGATTATTAACTGGAAAGTACTTCTTTGTACTCTAGAGGCACATAGTCGGGTTCAATAGTATAAACTGTGTTCTAGCAGTTTGGATCTACGGAATAAGACTCAATTACTATGTATTGATTTTATTTTTTTTTTGTTAAATTTACCTACTTTACTTATAATTAATCACAAATTAAACTCACGATTTTTTTTCCAGAAAACAACAGATATTTGCATTTGATTAAAGACGTCAAACGCCTATGAGAATCAAAAAGACAGTTACAGTTTTGCGTTCTGATTTGACTGATTTGACCTTAAATTTGACATTTCTGTTCAATCTCTTTCTCTTTTAAATATTTTTTGTACGTCAATATTAAAAACGAACTCATGCAAGTTAATTGCATTTATTTGAATTCATGTAGAAAATTACGTGTAGCTTCCGATTTAATGCTGAAACATGAAATGGTTCGATTTAAATAGATTTCAACCAAAAATAACTGTATTTTAAATCTGAACAGATTAGAAGTAGTTTTATTTTGAAATCTATTTGTGCTTATTTAAACATGTAGTTAAACATGTTTCTATTAAGAAAACTCATAGTTCAGATTTAATGGAATAATTAACACCTTGATCTCAATCCACTGTGAAAAATCTTTCCTATCCTCCAACACTTTTTAATTAGTGCCGTGGAAGGTGCAATTCAGGTTGCTTTTAAAAGACCTAAGGTCTTACAAGCATAAAGTTAAAAGACAAAAAAGTTAGTTCTTTTAAAGATTAAAAAATTTAAGAAAATAATTCAAGAGTTTAACCGTCCCACAAAGACAAGATTCATTGAAAAAAATTTGATCTTTCTCCATTGTTTCTTGCTTTAACATTGTTCAAAAATATATGTCCATTTTTTGTATTTTAGTCTTTGGAGTTGTTCGTGGTTTGGAATGCAAAAAATTCAAACTAGAAGATGACCCCGATAACACTGATGATGTACACAGTATAAGCGATGATGATGGCTCCATTTATATACCTTCTCTTCGAAAGAGACTTCAAAACACTAACTATTGTGTGGAGAAAATTGGCAAAAAATCATCAAATCCCCAAAAGGTATAATTATTATTTGAAGTTTTGCCAATACCATAAACCTAAACCTAAATAAATCTTCTTTAACCATATAGTTTTATACTTTTGTCTGCTTCGAAGATATAGGAAAGGATAATCTTAAGTTTAGCTTATATTCAGTTGGCTGTCTGATATCCTGTTTCTTTTATGCGATAACATTGCTTGTTTACCTATCAATTTCTAAATTGAGAAATTTGCCGGGAAAAATTCTGATATGCTTGGTAATTAGTCTTTTTATTGCATATCTAAGCATCGCTTCTACACAGATAAGACAACCCGATGACAATATATGCTTTGCATGTGGTAAGTAAATATTATCTTTAATTCAATCAAATGGTTTTGATAAGGATTCAGAGTTTTATTGTAATTGTTGTTTTTTTTGTTTGTTTTTGTTTACTTTCAGCATTTTGTATATATTTTAGCTTAATGGCAGCCTTTGCGTGGACAAATGTGATGTGCTTTGATATTTGGCAAACATTTGGGTAAGTTAAATGTAAAACAAATAAATAGATTTAATGAAACAGATCCAAAAGTATTGTTAGATTGAATTGCTGACGCAGAAGCCATATTAATAAAGATATAATTATGTAACTTTAAATTATTTCTCTCTTTCGAAATACTTATGATTTTGAAGTTAGGTCCTAGATTTTAAAATTAGTCTGCGAACAAGGGAATAATAGTTGTGTTTTATCTTGAATTTTTTTTTGCAAATTTTTACAAATTTTCATATTTTGCTGTCAGAAACTATTGGATAGTAATCAAAGTGTGGGAAACTTTGTGAAATTTTTGCGTAACCAAACTCTCATAATCAAGCAGTTATTGTTTCTGACATCTCAGAGATTTTGCGCCGTCAATTTGACTAATAAAGATGAGCATCCTTACTATTCAAAAATACTTGCATTAAAAATGAATTCTTAAAGCCTGATTTTAGTTTGTTAGTAGCCCTGTTCCTTAATTTTTTTCAAACTGTTTTAAACCGCCAGATTTAATAAGGGCCAATACAAAATTTCACTCATGGAATTCATGGAACGGGTTTGCACTAAATCTGGCGGTTTCAAACTATTTGAAAATCGTTGTGGAACACACCTAGTGTCACACCAGCTCGTATGACATCTGTCATGTTTATCGCACGAAATGTCATTCATTTAGACGTGTTCAATCTATCGAGCTCATTTATGTTTGTTCCCTTTAGGAAAATCAAGGTTATTTAAAGACTTTTACAAAAAATTCAATTCATTATTATTAACGTAAAAAACAGAAAATCTTTGTTCTTACAAATTTGTTTCCTTCTGAATAGAATTCGTAGCCTATTCACTTTTATCAATTAAATTTTCCCAATTCATTGACTCTAATAAGTTTACAACTATCATTTTTTATAACATCAAACTAATTATAGTTAAATATAAAATTAAATGTATGTGGCCTGTGGCATATTCTACAGACATCAAGCATCAGCACTCTCTTGATTCCACTTGATTCCGCAATTTGGTAATTTTAACTTCTTCTCCTGTAGCTCTTCCATAATCCAATGACGTGCACTGCTAACTGCAGTAAATACCTCGGGCAATGGTGCCGTTTTAAATCCCCATGACATCACTCCAACTTGTACCATTTTTCCACTGGGTCCACATACTGGACACACCAAAGGTGCGCCTCCATTACCTTCCAAAGCATTACCATTCATTTCTCCACCAGCGCACATGAAACTTTTGTGCAAATTGAAATCTTCACCAAGTCCTGTCAGTCTTAGCACCTTCTGACATCTATCACTTGGAATAATTGGCAAATCAAGTTTCTTGAAATTGGCATGACCAAGTTTGACATGAGTTTTTGTCTCCCATCCAGTGACAAAACATCGAACATAGGTGGCATTTGCAGGAAAACGTGTTGGTGGCAAACACACTGTTTTAACATGAGTGGAAATATTAAATGGAGTCTTTAGAAATACCAAAGCAATATCTCTTTTGGGTTTTGTTGGATCATAGGACTTTTGATAGACGACATTTTCAATTTGACGTTCCTGTTGAAATGTTGCATTTTTATCGGGTCTTCTATTAGTTTCTCCAGCACGGACTTTTAGATCGATAATTGGCTTATTGTATAAGCAGTGAGCTGCGGTTAGGACGACTTGGGGATGAATCAGAGAACCTGTGCATTGTTGAATGTTTAATGTTTTGTTCTTTTGAATGGATTCTTCCCTGAGGATAACAACTGTCCATAGAGGTTTGTCAGATTTAGTTTCGTTTCTTTTGATATCTGGTATTTTTCGGCGCATGGTGACGTTCTAAAAATAAAAATTGTATTATAAATCATGTGTAGGTATACAGTAATAGTAAAAATGAAGGCAAAACTTCTTATCCATATTTACATTATAGAGCTGATATAGATATTGGAAGAGATGGTGATCCTACGTTTGGAAGGGGACAAGTAAGAATTCTGGTAAGGCATACAAATAATGTAATTTTATGGGTGACAGTAATTAAGTTTTTGACCATAAGAAGATGAAAGTGGGGCAAAACATGATAACGAGAAGCAGAAGAAAGACAAAAAAGAAACTTTCTACAAAAAGTAGCACATCAACAAGAGCTGAAACCGACAAGAGAAGCTCTAGAAAAACCTTAACCATTAGGTAACTTAATAATATAATACATGCTTCCACTCTGCTTTACTGTGAAACAGCATACAACTAGTAAATATTTTCTTGAACAAACTTTGATGGAGTTCTTGAATTTTATTCTTAAAGTAGAGAAATAACAACTTATCTGACATATCGAAGTGCATTGACTTTTACACAGAACCATATGTGCTCTAAAATTACTCTATACCAAAAAGTGAGCACTGATCTCGATCTCTAGAAAAACCTTAACCATTAGGTAACTTAATAATATAATACATGCTTCCACTCTGCTTTACTGTGAAACAGCATACAACTAGTAAATATTTTCTTGAACAAACTTTGATGGAGTTCTTGAATTTTATTCTTAAAGTAGAGAAATAACAACTTATCTGACATATCGAAGTGCATTGACTTTTACACAGAACCATATGTGCTCTAAAATTACTCTATACCAAAAAGTGAGTACTGATCTCGATTTATCGCTATATCTCAGGCGGTATTAACGGAATCTTTAATTTCTCCTTGTATAGCTCTCACTCAATAGTTGGATAATCTGAGGAGTATCCCCATCCTCAACTCTCAGGTTATACCTACGGTGGGATAGATTTAAGAGGCCCGGTGACATACAAAATGCAATCACTACTGTGTGAAGTGTGGAGAGACCCACAAAACTTTCGCCCAGGTGATGACAGGCACCCTGCAAATTATCGGGGATAGCAAATGAAACACAACATAGCTAACAGCAAAACAGAAACGTCTATTAAAGCGTTTTCCCACTAGCACCTGTCAAACCTTGAATCTTATTCGTCAAAATGGAGGCAATAGTAATTTTGTGCAGCATTGAGAAAAGTTATTTCTTCGTTTCTGAGGTGCCAGATAGTCAGGTCTTGAAAAGCCTACGCATACTTACAATTAAAGTGAGATGCAATGGCTAACTTAAATCAAATATGCACTTCGAAGTAAAGGACGAAACAAGTTCACAAACAATGACAGTACCGAAATAAGAAGAACAGGGCGCAACAACATGTACTCTTATGAGACCATTGACCCACTACACAGACAAACATTTTGAAAACAACTTACAAGACATAAACTGTTGTACTAATATGATGATGATTGTTTACTGACACATGCAATCTAGAGATTTAGACACTGAAGTTTGCCGACCAAAAAGAAAAACATCAACCAATTGATCTAAGAGAACTGCGTTGGTTTACCATTGTTTTGTATTGGGACAGTAAAATTCGGGCTTTTAAAATGTAGTGAAGGGAGTACATAAAATTGCATATGTTTTTAGAATCACAACAATCTTCCGTGTTTTGGGATTCAAAGAATAACAGAAACAAATTGCTGACAGCAGGCATAGGGGGTTTTTATAAAAGTCGAAAATCTGCTCTAGTACAATCAAATTTCTTTTTTGATGCATTGTTGAACGCACTCACAATGCAGAATAGGTGTGTTCCACACCGAGTTTCAAACAGTTTCAGACCGCCAGATTTAGTGCAAACCCGTTCCACAAGTGCAATAATGTACTAGCCCACGCATTAAATATGGCGGTCTAAAACTGTTTGAAAAAATCTAAGGAACAGAGATAATGTGTACAGTCAATATGAATTCTACAGCCAAACAATTGTGGCTACACAAACTACCTTATGCCGATGATGTGCAGTTAAGGAAGGTTAGTTCGATTGAAGATCTTATGAATGGTAGACGGAGCTGGCATAGATGTCAAAAATGCTGCAGTTGCAGCTGCAAAAGTTGAATAGATTTAAATTTTCACTGCAGCATTTGACAACACTTTGACAACTATGTCTTCGAATGTGTGAGTAGTTCTGATTTAAGTTCTGAAATCTCTTCTTTTCAGAAGAAGAAACTTTCATACTGAATTTCAGAAGGGCTTACACGCACTACATACGTTTGTTGCCAATCAAAAGCAGTGCTTATTAACGTGAAATTTCTTGCAAATTTTTTTCAAATTCTCACAGACTGTCACAAAGTCCTGTTTGTTAACTCAAAAAAGTTGTATCGATACAGCGCAATGAGAGAGCAAATAATATCCCATCCGTTGGAAAACTTGCGAATTCCTGCTACATAAATTTCTGTGTACACTAAGTGTTACAAGTACTGTCAAAAATAGTAGTGGTCAGTTTTTGTCACAGCGTTGCCACTAATCGGAAAATTTTCCAAAGTAGGTTTTCAAAACAAAAATGCAGTTTACTAAATTTTTCTACAAAAGTTCTACAATTACAGTTTTTACTTTTATTTTGAAAATAGAAGAACAAAAGATATTAAAAAAGCAAACCAATAGCCGAATGCCGTAAGAACAGAATTGAAAAATGTGTGGACTGTATTTTGATGAATGATAATTTTCTTTTCCGAAAAATAAAAGTGTATTAGATTTGTTGAAATAATGGCAAGATGGCAACGCCGTTTATACACAAACTACACAAAAATGACGTTTCTTACAAAAAGCGGTGCAGTTCACGGTTCAATGCGTTTGTTAACTTTTTTCAAATTTCCCCAACTTTGATAGAATTTTCCGTTCTTTTCAAAATTTGTCAGGTTTTACACATTTTCTTGGAAAAAGATACCAAACAAACCTAAAAAGGCCATGTAATTGTAATTGGAAAAAGTCAATCACTGATTACATGTAATTGTAGTCGATCCTGTAATCAATAACAAAATGTAATAATTACTACCCAATGTTAATGTCTAAGTTGACTTGATTTTTGATACCTGACATTCAAAATTTTGACAATCCGCGCAGTAAAGTAACGGTATATTTGTAACCTTTGAAGTAAAGGTTCGGCCATTGCATTTAATAGGACTGTATCCATTAGGGATCGAAGATTTTAAATTTGACTTACCTTTAAATGCGATGCAAAAACCAAGTTTTTTTAATTCTGCAAAAATTCATATTATAGAGATTTGACTGTAAATGGCATTGAATACAAAGTTATAGATTTATTTTAAGCTTAAATGTACACAGCATTGATTGTACTTAACAATATATTTCATTGTTTAAGTTGGTTTCATAGATACTTAAAAAACAACCATAACAGTGGTGATAATGGCTTCTGTTATGATTTATTATTCATATTTGTATTGCATAATTAGTTGATTTTATGGTAAGAATACATCATCCAGTCTTTTACAAATCAATCGAAACAGTAATATTTATTCGACATTATTGTATGTTAGAAATAACTTTAGCGATTTAAGATATTTGAGGACATACGAGTATAACAGGAGAAGTATCTTGCTTATAGTCAAGATTATTTTTTTGTTTTAAAAAAAATTGTAACCAAACAACAAAAGTGAGACTTGAGGACTTTCAAATGCTATCTGTATTTCATGGCACTTGGTGAAATGAATGAAAGATTGGACAACAAAGTTGTTTTAATTCTATTCCTTTCATTTTGAAGTAGAAAATAAGAAACTCCAACTACTTAGAATAACTTTAAGTTTTTCTAAATCTTTAAGTATTAATATTTTTATTAATTTAATAAGATTCTACTCACCAAACACTCATGAATATTTGGAGGCTCTCCAAAAAGTATCTTTTGTATTTCTGCATCTTGTTTTTGTTTTTCCGCCAAAGATACTGAATTCTCCTTAGCAGCTTGTGTTAATTCCAAACAAGAACTTCCAAATAAAATAACAACAAAAACAAACAACATTACTCTGAACGACATAATTAATGTTTTTTTTTTCTTAAATTAGAAATTGAGTTTAAGTAGCTTGTTTACTCAAAAGTGTTAACACAACTTTGATTTATAAAAAAAAAAAAAAATAATATGTAAAATTGATTCCTTATCAGAAAAGGGCAACTTGGTGTATTATTTATATGCGCACGTTCATATATGCGCCAGTATCTTATTTTGTTTACGTCGTCGCGGCGGCGGAGTGTCGTATAATCAAGTCAATTTTCAAACTGCGAATGATCGTAGATTCAAAATTGATAATTTGGTTCTCTCAAATAATCAACCAGCACCAGCACCACCACCACCGACCGATCGTTTATGTATAAAGTGATCGTCTGTCATCGGGGTTGACTGAAAATTCCATATGAAGTTGATATGAGGTATGCGGATTAAGAAGATAAGTTTTCCATTTCAGAATGTATTTTTTTTTTGTATTTTTGGTGAGTAATTTGTTTGATTAGATTAGTTAGTACTAGAGAAGCCGGGCCATCATGTTAAATAAAAAAATAAAAATAAATAGCTGGTTTTTTTCTTTGTTTAATAGTTAAGTATTTATGTATACATACCCAACTACTTACTCACTACTCAGGTATGCAAAGAAAAGTCTACATGATCTTTTGTGCAAACTGAAAGTATAAACACATGGTTTGTGGCAGAATAGCAAAATAACAAAAATTATGTATGTTTATTCAGGGCTGGATTTAATACACATGGTAATCGGGCTCTTATATTTTGAAAGATACAACCTGTGAAGGCAGGGTTGCCTACTATTTTTGACGAAAAAATGCCTCCCTTGACAAAAAAAAATACCTTTTTTTCAATAAACAGATACCTTTTCCAATACAAACATTTTTTAGGTAAAGTGAACAACAAAACGAAAACAAAATTCATGACATTTTAGTTTCATAACTAGGTACAAAGTATTGAATACAGAACAAAGATTATGTAGTTTTAGTTCATCACATCGTCTTTATAATTGAAATCATACATTGCTTTTTGAAACAAGGATATGGGTGATTCTCTGCCAGCAGTGATTCTTAAAAAAAAACTAAAATTAAAACTTATTGGAAACAATTTTTATTTTATTTTTGTGGCTTTATTTAGTCAGGGTATCAAATCTGTAAAAGCATTTTGTTACAACTTTGAAAAAACAAAAAATATGGTGAAATGTACTAAAACTGGAATAGACGATAATGAAACTCTATTACTTTTTTTAATTTGCATTTTATTCTATTTCTTTTCGACCATATTTCTATTGATATTCTTGATAACGTGTTATTGGCTTTTCACACCAAACCCCAAAACCGGTTCTCGGCGAAAACTTTTTAAAAACTCGAAAACCACTCACATCGAATATTACACGTTTTCGTTTGACATTACAATTTTTCATGAACCAACCACTCACAATTTTCTTTTCTTTTTGTTGTTTTCTTACATTTTATGAAAGTAAAATGGTGATTATTTATATTAATTTGATACATATGAACAATTTTAATTACCAACAGGCAAAATATTATCAGTCTTAAATAAATTAAATAACTTTGAGATTGCAATTTTATATTTGATATGACAGAATTTTGTCAGCTGCTTTCCATTTTTTTTAAAGCTTTTAATCAGTCTTTTTTGACATTTTATTAGGCACTGAACTTTTTAAAAGGAACGTTTGTTTCGTTTATTTCTGACTTAAAACATGTTTTCGGCTGAATTAATATAAGACTTGTGTTTTATGAAAACCTGAAGTATACAAAAATGTGTGAGAAAACATGTGTTTTCGATTAGGTTTTTCTCCAAAACCGATATTTTCGTGAAAAGCGCGTTTTGGGTTCAGTGTGAAAAGGCTATTATTTTCTTTCCTCTTGACATTTCTACTTCCCTTATTTTCTTAAAAAATTTATAACTTCTTCGTTTTTGTAGTCTATCCTTCTGAATGGCAACCCTTTTTACTGTACTGGGTTATAACTTAGTTTTTATTGGGCGGAATAATTTTTGTTTGGCCCGTACGAGGTAATGTTACCGTTCATAAAAGAAAATTGGTACAAAACAAAATATTATTGCAAGAAACAATTTCATTAAGGTTCACGATGCCACGGTAATGACATCCACGGTACTGAAATTTAGACAGATTATGTGACCTTACTTAGCTATGCTAATGAGAAAAATAAAATAAATTTCCAGGAAAATTTCAAAATACATATGCCGTTAAAAGAAATAAAAAATTCTGATTATCAACCAAAAATATGTTATAACATGACTTAAAAATATTACCACGGTACTAACAAATAAATTTGTGACACACTTTCTTCGAATAAAAACACATCACTCTTAAAAACGATTGTTGTTAACTATGCATAAATAGTGCTTCTTTTAGAAAACCACCATTCAAATGTCTTGAAAGTAAAAGAAAATGGCGGTTTACGGGGAAATATTTTGAATTCAAAAATTAAAGTAAATCCTGGAAAAACATTCGTTCATTATTATTTTTTCAGCAAAAGGTGGTTTGACTAAATGAAAATTTAAGCAAATATTGCACTAAAATTTTTTTAAGAATATTTCCATTCAATGAAGTATTTCATTAGAAAATATTAAATTTAATTGGAAAAACAAGGAACGGACTTACCACGGTAATGACATTTTGACTACACTTTCCCAAGCCATATGGAATAGGTAGCAAATTTATTTTTGATATCAAATGTAGATTGTAGTAAAAAGCCATTTACACAACTCAAACTAAAAATATATACGAACATTTTACATTTAATAACAAAAAAAGTAAAAAAAGTACTGGACACAAGGAATCACAGTTGGCACGGAATCACCCAAATGCTTTAGATTTAAATTTCTAATAATTACCGCTTTTATCAATGATTGGGAATTATTGCGATTTAGGTACCAATTGCAAAAAAAGTTAACCTAAATCATACAGCAGTAAATATAATTTTGAAAAATTTGCTATATTGTATCTCGTGATGTGATTGTGATTGATTTAGAACTAAATAATCAGCAGCAAAAAACAGATCTGTATTTGAATTAGATTGTCAAAAATACAAATGCCAAAATAAACAAATTTAAAAGGTAAACGCAAAAAGACACCAATATACCTACCTTCATAAGGTTTATATTTATTTGTACTTTCCATATCTGCCTATCAAAGTTGACAAGTATTTTTTACACAAAAAATGTAATCACGTCATAAATATGGTGGAAATTAAGTCTATAGGAATAATCAGAAATATAAACTTTTTACGTCATAGCTTGAAGAGAAACCACACATCATAATTCTATCAAAGATCTACTTCAATTTTAAGCTGAGATAAAGTGTACGCGTGCCCTTATGCATTTAAAACAACGTAAATGTTTAAAATTGTAGATAATCCGTTAATATATGTATAGCTAACTTTTTATTTGAATTTTTATTAATTTTGTTTAAGACAAGAACAATCAGATGCCAATATAGAGACAGGAAATTCTTGTTTATATCTATCGTAGATTCATATATTATACGATGAATAATTCGATTATAGCCAGGGAATCTTATTCACAACTTCTGGTTTTTATGTAGGATAGTGGTGGAAAAGTTAGCAGATTTATGTACATTTATATCGGTTTGATAAAAAAAAAAATTACTTGGAGTGATGGGTAATTTTGATGGGGAATGGGAAATTATGCTATTGGAAGCTTTTACACATTCATATTTTCGTTGTACTCTTTAGAATCCATCTTGCAGTCATGATAAATTGAGATTTTAAGAGTCAGAACGGTTAAACTTTTTTTTTTGCATTTAAGCTTGTTTGTAGAAGTTAAGATATTAGATGCTCGAAAAACTAAGTAGTCTATACTCCGGCAAATGAAGGAAATAGAATTTTGTTCAAAGGTTATTTTTTATTATTGAACATGATGAACATATTTGTTTGGGGCATAAGCATACTTTAAACTGAAAATGCTATTAAATTCACCCTTGCGGTTTGAGATAAGTGGTCACAGTGGCCAACATTGGAATACCAAAACTTTTTTTAAATGTAATAAAAATTTAATATAAAACATTAGTTTTTGAGAAAATCGCTCCAAAGATTAATTTTTTTTTTGCAAATACAGTAGACGCTCGATATAGTGAAGTAATAAAAACCAGGCCTGTTTACTCATTTGAGATTGTTCACTTTTTCGAGCGTGAGTTTTGAAAGACTTTTTAAAGATCAATTTGTTTCAAAAAGCACATTTTGTTCGACCTGGATAGATGTTTTGTATACTACAGTTGATTACACACCTGGTCTGCAAAAACTAACTTATTTCTTCGCCTTCAAATAGTTTTTTTTTTGTAATTATAACAGAATTAATTTTTGTAAATCTTTTTTTCAGAAAATTCTACCACGCACATTTGAATAAAAGAGCCCATTTAGGTTAAGTTGACCTGGTAAAAATCAAAATATTGCCTTTTCAGCACATATTTGGAGTTCTTATTCCACAGTATAAAAGCTTTCACATGAAACTGCATATGTTTTTGTTTACAATGTTTACTTACATTTTAAGCCGTTGTTTGAAAAAAACAACAGAAATTTCAAAATTACGTAGTTTTTTATGATTAACCCTGTACAAAAAACATCTGATTAGGGAAATAGTGGAATTTCTCTTCAATATTCATCAAGTACAGAATTTAAAGAAGATCTCAATCAAAGGATTTTTAAAAGAAACATGAAAATTTGTTTCCATTACTTTATTTCACTGATAGTACAGTCAAACCACGTTTTGACATCACAAAAATTAATTACAGGTTGGGCTTTTTATATTATTGTTCCTCAAAGTCAAAATCATATTAAACAAAATTGGCGTATACCCCCTCCAAGCGTTTCCCACCCTATTAAGCCACCTCTTCTTTTGAAATCGATTTATTTGAATACCAACAATAAATTGGTCTGATAGAAAAAGTGCGAAATGTTAGGCTTACAATTTCAAACAATAATTGTCTAAATCTGACTGCCTAAATAGTTTGTCTATTTATATATAAAAAGCGGCAAAGTATCCAAAATTAGAATTAACATTATTCTACCCATGTGGTTCTTAGAAACTTTGTTGGTTTGAGAAGAAAATGAATTTCTAAAAAATTGAAATGATTTAGGAAGTTAAAATACAGGGGCCACGTCAGTGACCGAGTGAGTGAGTGCCATGAGTGATTGAATGAACGAGTATAACCACTTAAAATTTTGGTGTACTAAATTGCTTAAAACGTGAGCGGGAACTTCAAACTTATATAATTCAGTCACGTATTGCTCGATAACTGATCCACTAATTTGGCCCCAGTTCTTTAAGATCTTTATATTAGTACAGTTTTTTCAAAAACCTATTAATTGAAGATTAATACGACGAAATACGACGTCAAATATTACCTCAAAAACGGGTTTTGACATGTTTATTTTGAATTATCTCTAAAACGTGATATGCTAGAGTAATTTTCAGTTCTAATTCAGATTCACCATTCCAAAATTCTTTAAGTAAAGTTTAAATGTGATTTTCGTTTCATAACCAGTCAGTCTACCTTTTAATTTCGCTAGTCAAGCAGAGTGCTAAAAAACAAAAAGTATAGAGCGAAATTTTTCGTTTATAATTAGGGCTAGCCACGATACCAGAAAAGTCTCGGTATCGTTTGGTATTGTTATCGGAAACTCAACCGATACCTGGACGATACCAGATACCAACTCCTAGACATTTGAAACGATACCGAGACGATACCAAACCTAGACTTTTGTTGTACGAGACCAAACGAGACTGAGTTATGTGAGACCAAGTTATAAGAAACCGTACTTTTGGGACCGAAATTTACCGATACTTTCGGTAGTGTCGTTTGGTATGGACAAAAAAAAAATAGATTTTTGAATAATATAATTAATTTCTACAAAAAAACAATTCTTGTAATTGGTTCAACTACAAGATCAATAACATGTAACGGTCGTGTACTTTATTTTTGTTTGTGACGAGACGAGACCGATACCGATACCGATACCGAAACAAGACCTTGCTATACGATACTAAACGAGACTGAGAAACATGAGAACGATACCGATACCGAGATGATACTGAATTTTTTTTCAATTTCAACGATATCGAGACGATACTTACTAAAGTATCGTTTGGTTTGGTATCGTGGTCAGCGCTATTTATAATTTAGTTGTCATTTTGTATGGGATTTTCTTGATTCGCATTAAACTCATTTCAATTTTTTTAGCTTTATTTTTCGTTTCTTTCAGTACAACAAGGGTTTCTTTAATTTTTATAAATTTTCGAAAGGCAGGAAGATCTATCTCCCCACATTCGGATAGGAATAGCAATTTTCTAAAAAAAACACTTAAAATGGAACAAAAATATTAGAAAAAAACGGTAATACTTACAATTAAGTATTGCCCATTTTTAAGCTTGTTTTTAAGTCTTGTTTTTAGATCTAGTAATTTTTATGTTTATAGTTTTTAGAAAAATAATTTCAAACTCGAAACTCAATGGTTTTTTTGTTTCAAAAACTTTTCATAGAAATTACTTGATTCAAACAGAGTAATATTATAAAGTAATATTAGAATAATTATAGAGTAATATTAGAAACTTCTAGCTTTAAAAAAGAGTGCAAAACAATTGTAATTATTACCGTTATTTAAAAATATTTTTTTCCATTTTAAGAGTTTTTGTTTTTAAAAAATTGTGCTTTCCACTCCAATGGGGGGCATTGACTACGCTTTTATCTAACTGTTCTACTTAATGGCAAACGTTGGGACTGACTTCTAGCCCTGTTCTGGTATAAATGTCATGCTTTGTTATCGATAGTTTGTTTGGAAGTTCCATTTTATTCTGTGAAGACGTCGTTTTTTTTGTTGTCTTATTCCTTTGGGCTTCCAAAAAGTAGACATACAAAAAAATAGTGTTTAATGAGTTTTAATTTTTGAAAGTTTTTTTATTTAAAAATTACAGTTGACATAGAATCGATTTCGAGTAGATTTACTGATAACCTGCACAAGTGACATCTATGAGGAAACTTGAAAGCTTTTGATCCACGTAATTCTAAATAAATGATGATATCTGCAATTTGCAGCTCAATCAGATAATTAGTTTTTGAGTTTTTAAAACAAAAACAGACATCTCATGTACAACACATGTGTAGGTACCATGATGTATGTATGTACTCGTATTGTGTATATAGATTAATTTATTAAGTTTAAAATTGTTTTTGTTTCAATAATATTCCCTCTATAGGAGCCAGCAGCGTGTGGAATTTAGATTCAAAAGTGAAATTAGCTTAGTTTGCGCTCCTTAAATAATTGAAAGTTAAACACACTTTAAGGTTTATTTGTTTATTATTTTTTTTGAAATTAAATAAACAATTTTTTTCTCATATCAGTCTTTTGGTCTTAAATCCTAAAATATTGGCAGACAACCTATTTTCCTTAAGTTTGTTTATGATGATATGAGTATAAAATATAGGCAAGAATTTTCAAAGCAATTCTTATCTAAGACAAATTAATTGCTCTCCAATCGATTATAAAATAAACAACTAAATATAAATTAATCTTAATCTACGTAGTTATTATTTCATTTAACTACTTTTTCATACCATATTGAAGCTGTTATTCACTCTTGATCTACCTCACACTTTATACCAAATGCGTCCTGACATCCATTAAACAAAAATTATTCTAAAGTGTGGCAGCTTAATTTTAATGCGACCCAAATAAATAAAATCACCAGGGTGCAGCAAACGATTCCATAAATATTCATCCGCATATAGAAAACCATTTGTTTCTGATTGTGGTCATGTTTTATGACTCGAGAGTGTCTTTGGCGCCAAAAAAGATTATATTATGGTGCTGTAAATAATTTTGTTAGTTAAGTTGTGGCCATATTTCATACTTCAATTATACATACAACATACGCGATTTGGGTGGGAATAAATGTTAAGTGCTTAGTATGTTGAGCAACCTTGAAATTTGTCCCTAAACGCCCAGGATGATAGTGTTCGGATATTATTTATAATCGTCGATTAATTGTTTGTTTATTTACTGGTGGTGTTCCATATTTCATTCGATAGGATCAAGCAAACCTCCTTAAATGAATTAATATCTAATTGATGTAATAAAAAGTCCCACCCTCGCGACATTAGCGTTGTGTAGTGTAAAAATTGTGATTCAGTAGAAGTTAGCGTGCAGTTGTAGGAGTCTTATTAATCAGAGGAATTTAACAAGAAATCTTTTTTCAGATAATCATGACATGATAGCGAATCATACATTTTTCGAGAAACAAATACAGTTAATTCTTCAGTGGGATACTCAATTAATTAAAGTAAACAATCCCAGAACGCAGGTATTTCTTTCGTGATTTTTTTTTTTGTAAATCAGCACTACTCTTGGCAAATGCGGAGAAAAATTACAACAAACAAACATTTATTCAAAAACAGGTTAGAGGTGCTCTATTCTCTTTCTCTATTGACGCAAGACTTTAAGTCATTTGTCATGGAAAATTCTTAGACTTTAAGTCATTTGTCATTGTAAGTTCTTTGGTTTATGGAGAAAAGGGAATTTTCAGACAGTTTAAAGGGACTTTTCGTCAAAAATACCCCTCAGTACTGGTGTGACCCAGTCGTGCATTTTATTTGATACGAGTAAATGAGAACTAATTGAAACAGAATGTCAGAGACTCTTATTTTAAGCAGAGTTGACAGGTCTCAAAACACTTGTTTAGCCCAATTTCAGAATTTTTGTAGCTTAAAATTGCTTTAAAAGTAGCCCAATTCCATTAATAACTCTTTAATTTCTTATATAATTCACATTTCTCTTGTCTTTTGGTATAATTTCTTAGCACATATTCTTGAAATCTGGAATTTTCTTAAAAGATAGCCCAATTTGCTATAAATAGCCCAATCTGACAACAGTGATCTTAAGTATATGTAAAATGAATGTCTAATAAAATGTTAATTACATTTCCAGAAGTTCGAAACGCTCACATGGGATGAATGAAAAACACAACAAGAGGTTCATATTTTACTCAATGTATGGATGGGGATTACCTTGTCTAACAACAACAATTACCATTTGCCTGACAAAATTTGATATTTTAAGTGAACATTTGCGACCAAAATTTGGAAAAGGCCGTTGTTGGTTTGAACGTGAGTTTGAAAATTTTGTATGTTTGTGTTAAAACATTTTTTTTAAAAAAACTTATTTTTCTTTCAGATACACTTGCGAAATCTCAACTTATATTTTTTTCCTGTCCCATTGGTGTTTTATTTATTATTAATTTAATACTATTTACTTTGACACTACGCTATTGCAACCGAGTTAAGCGAGAAATATTTCGTATGCAGAGTTCGAATACCGAAAAGCCTGTTCTGCGGAAACGTTTCTTTATGGACCGAGCTCGATTTGTAATGAATACGAAGCTATTTATGGTTATGGGAATAACTTGGTTCTTAGAACTTGTTAGTATAATTTTTTACGATCGAAAAAGAACATTTTTCTGGGTCCTTAGTGATTCTTTTAATGTGTTGCTTGGAGTTATAGTCTTTTTTATATTTGTCTTTAAGAAGAGAGTGTGGCAAGGGATTTTGGTTAAATTGGGTGAGTATTTTTTTTTTGTGATTTGAAGTTAAAAAAAAGAAAAACTAATTATATATTAAAAATTCTTAAAAATAGGACTTGCCACTAGAGACTCTCTTAAAAGTGGCCCTACAACATTTACAGCTTACTCCACATGTGGAACACCTAACCTGAATATGCATCGGATGAAAAGCGCTGGAAGTCATTCTTCGCTTTTAAGTCCATCATCGGTAGCTATTAGAAGGCCATCCTAAATTATAAAATTTAATTTTAAACATATTATGTAGGTATTAGTTTAGATAAAAGAAAAAAACTCTTATTAGTTATTATTTTCTAACCTTTAAGCTTTTGTAAGAATGTATTTTATTTTAAGATTCCTGCACATAATGGAGAGTGTGTAATCATTTTATTTAAATTTGTTTAAGACTCAAAAAATGTATTAAATTCTAAGAAATTTCAACAAAAGTTACTTAAGTCATTTTAAATTGTTTAAAATTTATGTTAATTTAAATATGTAATATCTTAAAGTCGTTTTTCTAAAAAAAAAAACTTTCTCAAAAAATTTCGAATATGTATTTATTTCTATTTCTATATCGATTATAAAAAAGTTAATGCTTAACAGTTTGTTTTAACAAGACATACATAAATTACTTTTTACTACAAAAATAAATCTACTTTAAAAATAAACCTTTACGCTTTAAAATCTCAAAAAAAAAAAAACAATTCGATCGTGATGCATAACTAAACAGTATATTTGTTACAGAGTGAGAAGTTCATATCAATCAACAATTCTCAAGTTTTTCAATATATGACTTTAAGCTTTAAAATCTCAGAATAAGATTAATCCGATTTGGTTGAAACTTACAAACTATATTTATATCGTTAATTTCAACAATTTTTGAATTTCAAAATACTTTTGTCTCCTATTTTTCTCTATTAACGCGAGTTAACTATATATTTAGCGCTAATGAGTATTTCAATAGTCCAGTCAAAGGGGCCTTTTTAGCTAGCAAATTGTGTTGTAGTTTTAATATTCTTCCTGACTTATGGTTTCGAGGGCTCAGAATCCGAATCTAAGGTTTGCGACTAAAATTTTGTGACAGGTTTTTTGTATATAACTCCAAAACTGTTGGCATTACACAAATCAAAGTGCAATTGAAAGCAAAGGGTTTTTCAACAGGGACGCTACAAAAGTAGAGAAACAGGGACAGCAAACGACGCCATATATCTTGCCGCTCTTTTGATATTTCTCTTCAGTAAAGTTTGCCATTTCATGATGGAAAGATATACGAGCCAGCAACGAGTCAAAATTATTAAAATTTACTACCGAAATTCTCTACAAAAGTAGAGAAACAGGGACAGCAAAGGACGCCATATTTCTTTTGCCGCTCTTTTGATATTTCTCTTCATTAAGGTTTGCCATTTCATGATGGAAAGATATACGAGCCAACAGCGAGTCGAAATTATTAACAATTGAGCATCTAGTGGACAAATTTTAATCCACAGGCACAGTACAAAATGTTTCATTGCCATTGAGACAAAGAAGTGTCGAGAATATTGCTGCCGCTGAGGCTTCAGTTGCCGAAAGCCCAAATGTGTCTCTCACACGTCGTTCTCAAGCGTTGGGCATCTCTGTGACGTCATTGTGGCGAATTTTGCGAAAAGATATTGGCCTTCATCCTTACAAGATTAAATTGACGCAAGAACTGAAGCTGCTTGGCCAACAGAAGCGTCGTATGTTCGTGAATTGGGCTGAGCAACAACTTGAAAATGATTCGGATTTTCATCGGAAAATCATCTTCAGCAATGAGGCTCATTTCTGGCTGAATGGCTTCGTCAATAAACTAAATATGCGGTATTGGTCAGGCAGCAATCCACACGTACTCCATGAGTCAACATTGCATCCCGAAAAAATTACGGTTTGGTGTGGTTTATGGGCTGGCGGTGTCATTGGGCCGTACATCTTCCGTAATGATCAAGATCGGCACGTTACTGTGAATGGGGATCGCTACCGTTTAATGATAACCGAATATTTTTGGCCCCAATTGGATGATATGGACTTGGAGGACAATTGGTTCCAAAAGGACGGCGCCACAAGCCACACAGCGAATGTCACAATCAATTTATTGGAAACCAAGTTTGAAGAACGTGTTATCTCACGAAATGGTCCAGTCGCTTGGCCACCTCGGTCGTGCGATTTGACGCCGTTAGACTATTTCCTGTGGGCTACGTCAAGTCAATGCTCAATGCCAACAAGCCAGCGACGATTGATGAACTTCGTACGAATATCGAACGTGAAATTGCAGCAGTATCGGCCGATTTATGCTTGAAAACCGTCGAAAATTGGGTTCAGCGTCTGGACTTCTGCAAGCGTGCCCGTGGTGGCCATGCAAAAGAAATCGAGTTCCATACATAATGGCATCAAACGTTCTTTTACAGGAATAAAGAATTTCCTTAATATCCAAAACCGTTTTTGTTTTATTTAAAAAATCTTTTGTAGCGCTCTTATTGAAAAACCCGATATAAAAAATTTCCAACAAATTTTAGGTTTATGGTTTTTTCTGCAACAGTTCATTTATTTTTCTCAAAAAATTCTCATTTAAAAATTATGAATTGAGCATATTTCCAAATTATGTAGTTTAAGACGAAGGCTAACAACTAATAAATGGTTTCTTAAAGATGAATAAAGTTATTTTAAACATTCAAAAAGGGTTTCAAAATTTATTTATAAGAAACTATCAAAAAATAATCATATAATAAAACGGCAAACACGAATTTTGTGGTACAATTTACGGGGTCTACAAAAGCCCAAGGCATATAAATTATATATCGTTGCAATTGTTTTTTGCACAGAAGTGCAGAATTCAAACATTTATTAAAAAATTACACTACAGAAACTAAAAAACAATAAAATATAATTGTGTAATGAGGAAAGATAACTGGAACGTCTGATGGCTGCGTTCAGTGATGCAGAAAATAATAATAAGTAGTTCATTCCACGTTTACATGAGCGGATCGAACGATCGGATCCAATGCTTATCGAAATTTGGAACCATGTTTATGACAAAGAACTGGATTAGATCGAGTTGTCCGGATTCAATCCGATGCAGATCTACATAAACCTAAATACTGATTCAATTTTGACTCAGTTCTCCATGTTAACAAGGTATCAGTTTTTCTCTCCTCTAAAGACAGGTTTTATTGACAAATAATATTATTACCTCTCGAGTTTCCAGGGCAGGATGTACTAGTATAACTTGAATATGCATCAAAAACGCATTTTTTCAAAACTTTGGAATAATATATCTTAAAAAATGGTTTTCTATAGCAATTCTGAGGCCAGATTTGAATTCAGCGAATCAAAAACCATCATAAAATTGAAGCTCTAATCTCGAATCTGTTCTCAGAATTGCTCTACAGTGTTTAGTTTTTGAGATTCTGAAATATCTCTTAAGGTTTAGAAAGACATTTTTAAAAATTGAAAACTGAGGTTATAAAAGCTTTTATTGTGATTGTCTTACTATGAGGAAAAAGGAGGACATACATACTCTTTAAAGTTGAACATTAATATTCAAGCTTAATTTCGAAAAATTTCTTTAGAGCTTCAAAATAAAAAAAAATGTTCAATAATGAGTTTCAGTAAAAGCAATGATTGGCTCCTTAAACTGTTACCTCAATATTGCTTAAATTTTAGTTTAAAATTTTAATACTTATTCGTAAGTATTAAAATTTTATTTTTTATTATTAATACAGGGACATTTGCTAAAGTCTCTAGTTAAGCGTATGAGTAACTTTCAGACTGTTGCATCAGTTTGTGCAATAAAGAAGAAAATGAAACATTATCCACTTGCTTAGAGCCTGTCGCTATCACATCTTAAAAGAGATCAGGCGAAATAATTTTGTAAAAATGTATTGACTGTTAAAAATAAAAAAATACATATATCTACATTATAGGAAAATTTTTAGTTATGACTTGTTTGACCTGAAGATGTCTGTAGACATAAACAAAATGTTATGATATGAACAATAACTTGTTTCATTTAAAACCTGAAGTCTACAGGCAATGAATACTATGTATTACGAGTATTATCAATGCAAGTTTTTTAATGGATATATTTCACTAAACCATGGTTAAATATAATTGTATTTATAAATAAAGTACCTATCGTCGTCTAAAGGTCTTTTTTTGTTTTTATATTTAAAAAATTGTTACGTTTGGGGTGTGGTTCCACCGTTCTTTAGACTTATATATTCCATTAAAAAAAGAAACAAAATAAAAACAAAAATGACCTTAAGCCCACGATAGGTACTTAATTTACAGTTAAAATGGTCACGAAAAAGGATATATTGTGTTTATAAATGATCATTTTGTAAATACATCATTTAATTGACACATAGACCATGGACACATGGAATTCTTAAAAATCATAAAAATTTCGCAGTTATTTTAATGTTTAAAAAAAGTGATTTGAGGCGAAATGGATGACATTCGGAACGAAATACACTTTTTGCCTTAAAATATAGTTCCTTCACCATCTTTCGAACTTTAAACTGTAAAATTCCACTAAAGGATGACTACGATGAGGATGGATTAAAAAACGACTTAAAAATCAAAAAAAAAATTCGCAGTTACTTTAATGTCTCAGAAAAATGTGATTTGAGGACAAATGGCCAACATTTGAAACTAAATATACTTTTTATCCTTAAAATATAGTTTGTCCACCATCTATCAAACTATTAACTGTCGAATTCCATTGAAGGATGGCTACGATGACGATGGATTTAAAAATCTTTAAACAAATCAGAAAATAATTTGAAAAATCACGAAACTTCGCATTTTTTTTTGCAATGCTCCAGAAAAATCAAAGTTAATGGGGTTTCCTATTCAACCACTTCACATTTAAAAGGTTGATCTGAAGTTTTTTTTTAATCCAATGGAAATCTTCGGAAAGATTCGGTAAGAATCGGTACTGAGTAGTGTGGTACTCTTACCGCACTAAAACCACCGGTGAATCAAGACCAATCTATGAAAGATCGACAAATGATTTGTCTTTCTTAATTTATAAATCACATTGTGGGAAGTTTAAGTTATAACACTTTCATCAGCTCGTGAAGCTTGGTTCTTTTTAATCTCCGAACATTGTCTCGTACATTTAAGACGGTCCCCATTTCGGAGTGAGATTGCGAGATACAGGGTTTTTTTACCCACTTCTGTAATCATTTCAATTTGAAATTCAAGATGGTATCGCTATTTCTAATATACCAAGGGGCATTTGTTATTCCACGGAGGACCTTACTTTGGAATTTTTGGAAGGATTCAGCATTTGTTCAGCCCCATAGTTGGATGCCATATGGCCACACGGGTTTCAATACTTGCTTATAAAACATTAGTTTCTTCTGGATAGATAGGTCAGAATTCTTTCCTAGTAACCAGTACATTTTTTTATACCTGAAGTTTAGTTCTTCCCTTTTATTTTTGTTGTGCTCTTTCGTCTTTCGTCTTCATTTATCCAAGATGTATTGGAGTAAGGTACTGCTGTAATGTTTATAAGAGTTGGTATATTTTTTATGATTTGGTTTGTAAGCTTTATATGCTTCGATTTTGTTTCATTTAGTTTGATTTTAGGGGCTCAATCACTAACTTTATCGACTGCATTTTGCATTTTTGTGTAGCCTTTGTAACGAATTCATCTGGCACCAATATTGCAGTATCATCAGCAAAGGTGGCCATGATAGCGTTGATGTCCACTGGAACATCCTTTGTATATAACAGAAACAGGGTTGGTCCTAGGACACTTCCTTGTGGTACACCGGCCTCAATTTTATTTAGTTCTGAGTAATTGGTCGTACCGTACTCTAAAGAGTCGGTTTGTAACGAAGGCCTCCAATATTTCGAAGTACTGTCTGGGAAGATCCCTATACAGTTTAAGCTCAAGTTCCAACTGCTAAACTTTGTCAAAGGCTTGAGCAACATCTAAGAACATAGCCAAGCGTACTTGTTTTTCTTCAAGTGTATTTTCCACAACATCCGCTATCCGATGCACTTGGTTTATCTCTAAATGTTTATTTCTAAATCCAAACTGATGGCTAGGAATTAGTCTTCTTTCTTCTATTATTTTGCTAGGCCTTTTCAGGAGCAGTTTTTCAAAACTTTTGCCAGGGTTGGTATAATCGATATAGGTCAGTAAGATACTACACCTGTTGGTGGCTTACCTTATTTAGGTATAACAATGTCTTCGGCAATTTTCCAATGATGTGGCACATATCTTTTAGTCTAAGTCTAAGCATTTATTATAAATTGGAGTTTAATGAAGGCTATTGAAGGCCTTTTTATTCAAAACCTGAGCGAGCAGTTATTAGATCGTACCCTTTTGATTTTTTGTTAGACAACTTATGTTAACACATGCTTCTTACTTCTTTAAGCGTGGCAAAAGGAATTTAAAATTCGTCATTTCTATCAACAAACTGCAAGGGATCTGAAGCTGTATTTGCTAGGAGCAACACATGAAAAGTATTCACATAATTTAAATTTCAACTCGAGTTAACTTTGTTTGAAAATATTTTGGTTTGATAAATCAATAGTTGAGTAGTCTGGTTCAGCTATCGAATAATAACTACTTCTACTGAAAACACAGATCACGACGGCTGATGAAGTCTGGTTATCTTGGCGTCATCTCGCTAAAGACTCATCATAGTCGTCATTATTCCATAGCTCAAACGGACTACTCAACGAATTGTACTTGAAATGTATTTGAAATTGACTTGAACTTGAAATGGACTTGTACTTGAAAAGAACTTGAAAGTGTACCTAATGGACAGTTTAACAGTACCAAGTACATGTACTTAAAACAAAGTACTTCATAAAGTACTTGTACTTGGTGTTTTTCAAGTACAAGTACAAGGTACTGGGTACTTTCAAAGTACTTAAGTAAAAATGTACTTAAGTACTGGGTACTTTCAAAGTACTTAAGTTAAAAATGTACTTAAGTACATTACAAAACTGATAGTATGTATGTATCTATGTATACTTATCGAAGCTTTAAGTAAGTGGAGTGGCAAAAAATAAAAAAAGAACATTTAAGCATAGAAAAGGTAATGTTTGTCGCCGGACAGCACAGTTTTAAGAGTTAAGACCAAAAAAGGTCTCCGGACTCAGCTTATCCTGAAAGATATCAACAGAGAAGCTTAGGAAAAGAGATGACATTTACTCTTTGCTCGAATTTAATGAAGGATCACCAATAATGAATTCTGTCGATAGTCAAGAATATTCAACTAAAAACAATAGCGTGATTTACATATTCACCCTGGAAAAGAATTTTAAGAACAACAGGTAACATTATTACTGAATGCAGACGCCTATAGCTGAATATCGATTAATTAACTTCTGAAAAAAATGATAAAGTGTAAATATCAGACTTAAGTTTCTTGATTGCATTTAACATTGCAACACAACTTACATGTAAAATGTAGGACTCTGACATATCAGTCGTTCTTGCAAAAGTTGTTTCCACATGTAACAGTTTCTATACAGAAAACTTAGTAATAAAATTCAAATGATTTTGTTTTCTATTTTTTTTAAAGGGACTAGTTTGTTTTATTTGCAAAAAAAGTAGTTGGTAAATAGTAATGTACACAAACAATACATAATTTAAAGCTAAATTAAATTGGATAATTCGTAGTATTTAAATAAAAAAAATTACAAAACTTTAATATCCAACTCAGTCAAGTGCTTTTCCACACAAATATAGAAATCTATATATGGTGAATGGCCATTAGCCATACTCCCCACTTTCTACAGTATAATCGGCTCATATCCATGTTTCCTTGACGTTGCTGCTAAACAAAACGTCAACATTGTTCCGAATAAGGGAAACATTGCTATCGCCGAGGCTGAAGCTCCAATTAAAGACAAATTTTTATCCACCAAATCCTGTAGCTTTGGCATGCAGCCCTGAAAATAGGCATTAATTTAATAAATTTCCTTGTTGTTTTTGAGAGAAATTAATATTTTCTTACAATTGTATAAAGGCTTTTTGGGTCAAAACGATTACATACAGCTACTGGTACCATGCAACAAGATTCTGGAGCAATTTTCTTTGGACTCGCAGCCCAATCTTTGTAACTTTCTCGGCCACAGCACTGAAGCTGAAAATATAAAATAAAAAAATAAATATAAAAATTTAAGAACTCTAGACTCAGAAGGTTCATTTTTCAAATTTCTTACGTTACTCTGAACGTAGTCAATGAGTTTTGTATTATTTGTTGCTGATGGAGTATTATAGTGGCTGATGTCATATTGAATACCCTCAGCAAGTCCGGCAGTTATGTTATCTTTGTATGTGTACATATAAGCCGATAGTGTAATGACTGTGAAAAGAATCACAATAAGGAATCCACCGTACTTAAAGGAAAGTAAAATTATTGTAAAAATTGATGATTAAGTAATAAAATTAAACTTACAATAACCAAGAGCGTTTGTTGAACCTTTACAATACAAGTGCAAGCTAGAGTTGCTACTAGAATGATGATTGTTCCAATAGTAACCAAAACCATAGGTGCTGCTGCTGAATATTCTGTGCTGATTTTTAAATAGTCCTGCAAGTCAGTGTGTAGCCATATGCCAGCCCATACGATTGCAATTCCACAAAACTGAAAATTTAATAAAATGAGATGAATAAAATAAAGTTGCATTCAACTTCAAAGTTGCAGTTGAGAAAGGTGACAGAAGATGCACATGCGATTATGCTTCAGTGCAAAACAAGAACAGCGAGACAATATATTAAGAAAAGAAAACCCTGCATAGAAAGAAGAAGGCGTACGCAGCCTTCGAGGTCAAGCAAATTCAAGAGTTACATAAAAAGTCCAGGGGAATTGAACGAACAAAACGTCATTACGGAAAAAAGACATCGTTTTTTTACTAACTGCCTCCAGGGTTGAAAAAATAACAATGTGGCTTCTGGCCAGATAGATCAACTCTAAAAAATTCTCACTCTCAGACAAATGCTGCAAAATGCAAGTGAATTTCAAGTCGAGATTCAACATCTATTTATCGACTCTAGAGCAGAGTTGAAGAGTACTGAAGTACATTTATACTACTTATGATTGTACTCACAAAAACAAGTACCATGTTCTTGGTACTTGAAAAACACAAAATACAAGTACTTCGTTCCAAGTACATGTACTTGGTAATGTTATACTGCCCAGTTTATTTTCAAGTAGGTACTTTTCAAGTCCAAGTTCATTTAAAGTACATTTCAAGTAGGTACAACTCCATTTTAAGTATTTTTTAAGTACAAGTCCATTTGAAGTACAAGTCAATTTCAAGAGCTTTCCAAGTTTAATTTATTGAGTAGTCTATTTGAGCTATCGAATAATGGTGAGACTTCAGTGAGATGACGCCAAGATAACGAGACGCCATCAGCCATCGTGATCTGTATTTTTGAGTTGAAAAAGTCATAACTCGAGAGCTCAACCATACCACCCAACGAATTGTACGTGAAGAGTACTTGATATGAACTTGTACTTGAAAGGTTCTTAAAATTGGCTTGTACTTGAAAAGTACTTGAAGTGTACTTTTACTTGAAAATACTTGAAACGGACCTGTACTTGAAAATTACTTGAAAATGTACTGAGAATTATTAAGCTATCCAATACATGTACTTGGAACGAAATGCTTAACAAAGTACTTGTACTTGGTGTTTTTCAAGTAAAAAGTACATGGTATTTATTTTTTCATGTACAAGTACAAGTACAACGTATTGGGAACTTGACTGTTATTTGTACTTGAAAGTTTACAGGTCTCCTTCAGAGCCGCTTATGATAGCATTCATCGTCATGTAATTTCTTCAATCTTGTTCTGGAGAAATAGTTTTTCTGCACAGTCTATATATGTATAACACTGCAAGCACTATTTTAAACAGGTCTGTCCATTGTCCAACTTTACTGCCTGAACAGAATGGAGACGGAGCTGCAACTGGAATAGCTGTCAAAATGTTGAATACACACAAATCCAATCATACGGACAGAACACGACGCAGCTGGAAAAGTTGGCCAACTTTTAACTTTTGCATGCATCTTTTTTGACGTTTCAAAATTGGGAGCGCAACCAAGTGTTTACATGGGGGTTGAACAGAGTTTCAAACTCTTTTTAATCTCTGATAAGGAAATAAAGTAATTTTAGCTTTCATTTCATCATTATTAATGTTAATTTTTGTGTTGAATTAAGTTCGCACAGCTGACTTGAAATGCCAAAAAATGTGCCAAAAAATGTCAGAAAGCTGTACATCACTTTGTGGGCGAGTAAAAAAAAGCACGTACAGAATTTTTTGACAGCTATTCCAGTTACAGCTGCAGCTCCAATTGCAGCACTCTATTCAGGTCAGGCAGTTAATGGTATAGCGATGATATTGACTTCAATATCATGAGCAACCGACAAACGGGTCGTTAGAGAGTCTCTTATGGCCATCGAAGAACAGGCAAACTAACTATTAACAAACAATCAAAGATCTATCAACCGACTAGGACAAAACGTCACTGATAGCAACAACTTCGAACTAGTTAAGGAGTTCATCCACGTCGTTGGTTTGCTTCGGAGTAAAGGCTAGTTTTTCAGTTGTAAATCAGAGTTAGCTAATCCGAGGGTTCAATTTACCTATCTTTGACAAAGATCAAAGATTCAAATATTGGGAGCTTTAGGGCATTTGGAGAGAATTTAAAGGAGATACTGAAGACATTAGCTTTAAGTGTTTGACTTTCTAAATGGGAGGGACAAATTAAGTAAGGTAAAGCATTCATCATTCGTGTAGTACAGCTGAAGAAAGAATCTCTGTATAGTACGTTCTAAGTTAGGCTCAAGGGTTACCTAACTGATGAGCATTTAAAGGAGTACGAGTATTACGGTTTTAGGGGAGGAGTGCGCAAATATGAGAATTGCTATCGAGTTTGGGACGAATAAATACTTTATCGATTACAACCAAATCAATGACAAATTTTTACAAATGCCTAAAAAAGGGCAGGGTTGTAGAATAGGGAAAAGTGGAATAGCAGGGTGTGGAATATGTAGTCATTCCACATGAACTGGGGACCTATTTTGGTTCTGTGAAAAAGTGAATCGAATAAATAGTTTTCACATTCGCTCCTCAGCATTTCTTTCATTTTTTCGATTCATTTGGCACAGATAAGCGATTCTAGTTCTGTGTATGAAAACTATATTATCAATGCTCGAACTATCTTACCATTTCACCTGAAAACTGCACGATTCTCTCAATTTTCTTGTGTTTTTGAAGAGAACAGAGAAAAGGATGAGATAGAAACACTTTTTTTAAATGGATTTGACAGAGATAGAGATATGAATGAATTTGACATTGTTAGCTCGTATTCACGTTTTCATTTTGGATATTCACTCCTAAATGACGGCGTGAAAGAAAATTATTTACATGAAAGTTTTTGATGTTTGGTTTTACATTTGCACAGAACGGGAATCGGAATTAGTGTGAAAGCATGAACTTTTTCACAGGACCATAATTGGCTCCCTGGTCATATCCAGAACTGAAAGCTATTTGGTTCCCGCAATGCAAGTGCCACTAATGGATAACAGCGTATGGGTGGATTTCACTTCAATGACTAAAAACAGCATTGAGTTTTTGTAGAATTAAAATATACGCCTCTTTGGACAATGCTGTTGAGGTCAGACTTTAATAAGCTGAAGAACAAGGAAATTAATTTTGAAACGATTATGAAAATCTGAGGATGCCGGTTGTCGGAAAAACATTTCGACGAGTAAGACGTTTCAAGCGGGAGATAAATATGGGGAAGAGAGTCAGAGACAAAACGGAGCCTTGCGGCACACCATACCATTTAATTTGTGAATTTTAGTGAAATGTAACTTATATTGAGCGGTCTGAAAGGTAATTTCTAACCGACCAGAGATGCATTAATACTAAATACTCGCATTTTCGATAAGAGAGCTTGATGCCAAACGTAATTAAGAAACGTTCGATTTTAAAGATATTTCTTAAACGGATAATTTATCAGTGTTTCCATGACCTTGGAACAAAGAAACGTAAGTGCAATTGGACGATAGTTTGAGGATGATGAATATTTACCTTATTTAGTAACAGACAGGACAAGTGCTAGTTTCCTTCCACTCGAAAAGAGACTTATGTATGTGGAGTAAAACAGATGAAAAAGCATATGCAGTGGTATTGCCTCTTCAGGACATTGGTAGAGCTATCATTTGTGTATATTTTCAGAACTTTTGTGACTTTACTAGTTATACGAGTGTGAAAGAAGATTGATACCATGAAATCATTTGTGCTCTCATAAGTATTTTGTCATTTTTAGTCAGTGAGTTCAGTATAAAATCTTTTTAATAAAAAAAATTCAAGATTCAGATTCAGATTCAGATTCAGAAACAGATACTAGAAGTGACACATATTCTTTTTATTACCTCAAATAAGAGAGTGTTGGAGCAGAAGTTCACATATTGTGCGAAAGTATGTATATGTTTAGTTTAGTTTACACAATACTTTTTGGTGACAGCAGGGTTTTGGTTGATTGTAGTAGATTTTCGTTAAGATTGGGAACTTAAAGTAAATTGCCAGTTTATTTTTTTATTATAATTGAACTTTAATTCTTGAACAATCTTTTGATCAACATTTGCTTGTGAATAAAAAGATATTAATCCCTTTTTATTGATAAGGTTGTAAAACTTTAAACTATGAAAAGTTTTGAATCTTTGAAAATCCACTGTTTGTATGAGGATTTTAAAGCTGCACAAAACAGAAACTTAGAAACAACATTTTAGAAGAATACAAATGAAGCACCAGGGCTATATTATGTAAAATAACAACGATCGAATGATCATTTTGAGGATATCCAGATTTTTGACAGTTGAAGTAAATCCCCCAGTTGTCACTGGGCCAGAAACAGCGAACAAGCTTAATGAGTTCCCAAATCAAACAATGCATGAATTGATAAATTAAAAAATTGCCATGATAACTGCAATAGTCTTTATTTTATCACTTCACAGGTTCGAAGATTTGACACTATGGAAAAAATAAAATAATCGAAATCTGCAAGAAATATTTATATATTTACTCAAAGATTCAATATTCCTTTTGACCTATTATATCAACCAAATATATAGGTATAACCAATAACCTTAGATCTGTTATCATTATAATAATTTATTTCTTTCATTTGTCAGTTTATTATTTCACTGTGAAACACTTAAGATTAGATTTAAGTTTTATATTAAATAATCTTAATATTACTGGACCGTTTTTTGTTCCCGATTTGGCTCAAGTATTTCATCATAATTTCGTCTAATTGTGTAATTATGCCAAATAAATTAGTTCTATTGAGTGAGTTCATTAATTGAACTCGGTCTTCTGTGAGTTGAGTTTTTTTTTTGCTATATCAAAACACAAAGTCAAGAACAGAAGCCACAACTTATAATAAGAGATTTTGTCAACGCAATAGCAGGCATCTAAGCAAGAACTAGGCTACCTCTATATTTAGCTCATATTTATTGATCATAGTCAATATTTAACAAATATTTTCTAAAATTAGAAACAAATGTTTGTATATGTTTGAATTATGTTATGATTCATCTTTTTCAATGGGTCCAATATCTCTTATTGAAATGTGACAAGAATCGAATGCCAAGACCTTACTGATAGAGTATTTAAATATATAGTGATGAACACTCGTAAACATTGATACCTCCTCTTCTTATCGGTAGCATTAATAATAATTGAGTTCATTAAATCCACGATTGAACTTTTATTTAACTTTAAAATAAGCACATATGTGCATATGTCCATATGTATATACTTTTAAATTTAAATTAAATAAAAAAAAAAAAACAATAAGTATTCAACATTATGAACCATGATATTTGTTTCGAAGATAGAAGAAGCTTATAATGAAAGGCACACTTGGTTACTCGATATCTCTTCTTCGAATGCGTCATTATTTCTGTTTACGAATCTGCAAAAGGTTAACCTTGGGGGCTTGTTGGCACCATCTCGCCATGTTGTTTTTGAAAACAAAACTTTTGCCAAATCATTATTGTCTTGTAACTGTTACTAAGAATATCAATATTATAATAGCCTCTGGCTAGGCTAGATAGATTTTATAGCAAAAACATCAATATTTTGGCAATTATTTTTTATATAAGTTTAGTTTTATTATTATATACATTATGACGCTTGTTTATTAAAAACAATTATACTTTTTGTTGAATATAGCATGAAGCAAGCAATATAATTGCTATGAAATTATTTGCAAAGTATCATTTTTGAGGTCAGCATTAGGTTTTAAATAATAAAAAGACATTATATTTTGTAGAGAATTATATAGATTAATATAATTTATTGCCAAAAATTAAGACGAAATAATGAATTTGCTATGAAAAAAAAATCGAACATTTTGATGGTGTGTTTTTTTTATCTCTTAATACCCAATACGATAGGATGAATAAAACAAAATCTGCTCATAGCAACTGCCGCAATGACAGAAAAAAAAGTACTCCGTTATGGTTAACGCATTGAACTGTCAAGCCACCGAAGCTCAAAGGTATGTCATCTAATCGCAATTGGTTAGTTCTTAGTTCTAGTTAACATGAAGAAAGAAAGACACTAATTTTTTTTACATAAAACTCAAAAAGCAATGTTACTAATTTGCAATTAATTAGCAATAAATGTTTTCATATATTTTGTAATCTGAATTCTCAAAAATGTCCTGGTAACTCTATAAACATCAGCATCTTGTCAGAACTATAATGGTCGAAAGGACACTGAAGCTAATGTCAAAGCAAATAAAAGTAGCTTTTCGTATAGTCAAAAGGAGAACACACCCATACTGTATACTTATCATCTATCTTTTTCTGGTATTCCTCTTTTACCAAATGTCAGTTTTGTTTATAAAAATCTGTACTCAGGAACGCACTTCACATCCAAAAAGGAACGTTGAACGAAACTTGACGAAACATTCTGTACATTCGTTTGTTTTCTTCTGATCACTTGAGTTACCCTCCAAGCATTTTAGTTCTAGCTTAAGTGTCTTATCCTCCAAAACGAAAAGCATCACTCCTTGTCATAACAAAAGGGCTTCTTATCTTAGCCATTCGGATGCGGCAGAAAATTGTAAGTCCCTTTCATTCCTGCCAACAAAACAAAGCACGCGTTGCTAATAGGCCCTAGTTCCCACGAGCAAAAACAACTTTATTAAGTTCGCTATTATACAAGGCCTTTATAGTCATTATCATAAAATACTCTAACAAGGTGCAAAGGTGAAATCCGATCTTTTTTCTGCCATTTACGCACTCGTTTCGTCTCGAAATGAGTCACCACTTTTGAAGCTTCATGCGTAATGGCTGGCTGACTAATAGATTATCATTTTGTTTTCGCTTTTCGGTATTAATATCCTATTATTTTCTTCTTTTTTAATCCAATAATTTTGTATTTTGAACCTTCTCATTAGAGTCCGCTAAACAAATGAATATTTATGAAGTGCATAAAGATTAATATAAGCCAATATAGCCGTTTTCCTTTGGAGGTGGCAAAGTACTTATGAGTAGAGTAGATGAAACCCCTAATCTAGTACTATCAACGAGTGTAGATACATTTTACACGAGAAAGCAGTTTGATGTGTTTTATTGAAAATGCCTATGTTACATTGCATAAATCATTATTTATAAAATATATCCCAACTCATTTTGTTTATGCAACGCTTTTGTTAAATAAAGTACCAAAAGATGAAATCTATTACGTTTTACTTCCCCAATTTAACAAATAACAGCTGTTTGTGAAAAACCAATATGAGAATCAAATTACGTAATTACGAATTGCGAAGAACTAAAAAGTAAATTAAGAGATATGAACTGACTACTCGGTAAATATTCAAAGCTTAATATTGAAAATAAGTTCATTTTATACAAGCAGGTACTTAACCTGTTTGGACTTATGATATACAGCTCTGGGGCTGTACCTGCGATACAAACTTAAATAGCTTATAAACGTTTGGAAATAAATTGCTTAGGTAATGCTTTGTGGTGTAAAAGAAACGAAGATCTTTACAGGGATCTTGGAATTCCTACGATTCGAGACGAAATAAAAAGCTTCGCGCGAAAACATGGAAATCAGCTATTAGAACACGCTAATTCAACGATTATTCACATTCTTGACAAGTCGAATTTAGTACGCCGTCTGCGAAGAACAAAACCTTCTGACTTGGTGCGGTGAACAGAAAACCGCTTTAAAATCGCGGATAAAGCAGGAACTTTCACGGGAAAGTAACCTGCAACACGTTACCTAACTTCGTTAAAAATAGATTGCTAGAAAAGTTTCAACTTAGTTGCAGTCGGGAAGTGGAGGTGGTTTTAGTGTAGTAAGAATCTCACACGCCTATGCGAGCACGCGTTTTTCGGTCCTCATAGATCCTTGTGCAGGTTTTCCCACGGGAAAATAAAAAAATATGAGAGTTGAGCTGCCAGTTCGGTTTATTTCAATTTTTGTATTTATAATTATTGTTGATTAGTTTTCTTGTGTCATTTTAGTAATAATAAATAAAAACAAGGAGGAACAGACATGTTTTGAAACAAATCCAACTCAGTGGGCTTTTCCAAGTCAAATTTTATGACCAAAACAATTTTTTTGAAAACCCCTTGATGCATAAATTATTGATGTTTCATTTCAAATTTTATTTCACTTCGCTTTGAAGTATAAACTAGGCTTTCGTTATAAGATTAGCTGAAATGAGATTAGTTGAAAGCCCTAGCAGCCAAAATCTAGATTCCGATGTTACTTAAACACGCCTAATGAGTCTAATATTTATTTATTATAATCGGGGTCTGGACCTGGACTAGGCTTAAAAATGTACTACAAAACCAACTTTGAAAATTTCCCATTATTTTGTTTTTGAATTTCGTGTAGAAGTAAATACAGATTCAGATGCTGATGATAATAAAACAGTTACATAAGTTTTATGAACTAGTTAGTTTTTCGCGTTCCGAGGCACTATAATGAGTGCATAGCGTTATGCACTCACTATAATGCGGCTATGAATAAAGCTGTTCGTATTTAAACATTTGTCTTAAATTAATAAAGTTGAACACGCCTAAATGAGTCACAGTTTGTTTAAAAAAAATAAAACTGATTTAGTTTTACTCTCAAGAGTCATAAATTCTTTTAACTTTAAATAAGTCATAGGAGTTGTATTAATGCACTCAGATGATTTGGTATAATTTTTTTCGACAGGTCATATAAGGGTTAGGTACTTGAGTTCCAAAATCATAATCTCCAAATCAAAATCTCCAAGCTAAAATCCCCAAAATCAATATCTCCAAATTGAAGATCTTTAAAATCAAAATCCTCAATTCCAAAATCTCCTAGCACAAAAATTCCAGGCACAAAATCTGCACAAACTCAAAATCCCCATATAACTCGATGGGGGATAGTGAAAACAAACTTTATTCTTCAATGCTTTAATTTTTAATATTTATATTGCATTTAACCATACCACAAAAGCGATACATGCAAATTTTTATTCATAACATAATCAATAAGTACAGTGTATGCATTGCAAATTGATAAACCGGTCCACTTGTTAGTTAAAGTCATCTGTAGGTGGGCGTGTACGCAAACTGTGCCAGGGAGCAGTTCTTGCAGGGGGCATCAAGGGGGGAGGGATCAAGATATATCTCATATTTCTAAAAGTTGTTTTTCTTAAATATTTCTCAAATAACTAGATACCAATTATAATAATACTTATTTTTGAATAAGTCTGCTCCTGATGGAGATCCTGCGTATGCCCTTGATTATAAAGGATTATACATAAAGGGGATTTTGGTTTTATAGGGATTTTGGTTTTAGGGATTAAGAATAAAGCAATATTGGGCTTGGAAATTTAAATTTTTGGGGTTTTTTTCGAACAATATTTAACAATAATTGTCGTTTCTATATTCCAAAAAAAGGTACTGCGTGGATTTGAAGGAATTTGCTTTTTATTCCTATTAGTGTACAGTATATATCCAGTAGGTGAGGATGAGATTAAATGCCAAAGCTATGAAAATTTAAATTTCACCATTTATCTGTAAAATTGGAAAATAGTTTGTAGAAGTGAATAAATCTATTACTGCATTCATTTTCATACGCATTATTTAGTAATTTTCATTTACAGAACAAATTCTAGTGTACAGTCACTCAAAAAACTATTCGGAATATTTAAAAGCATTGTCAGGCCATTGTTAGACTACTATCTGTCAATGAAACTGTCAGGTATCTAGCAATCACCTGAGCACACAATTTAACAAATTGTCAGACACTTAGGACATTGTCAGGCTCATAAGAAAATGTCAGTTGTAACTGACAATTTTTTCATTTGCATCATACATTTTATGTACATATCTTGTGTTCGATGTGGAAAACAAGTTTTCAGCGCTACCGGTAAAATTGGTGACTTTGGATTCTGAAAGTTACTTCTAAAAAATGTTATTTTAATTTAAAAGAGCTTCTTAATCTTTTCAATCTTATTTCTAAATGTTAATAGGGAAATCATGTATGAATTATTCGTTTTTCTTTTGTATTTCAGAGCAGAGCCTGAACTGTCAAACAAAAAATTGTGTTTCTTTTTTAGCTCAGAGCGTTCAGAGCCAACAATTTGTGTTTGTTTTTTCCATCTGAGCGTGTTCTGAATTTGTTCAGAGTGCGCTCAATGAGCTCAAAATAAAATAACTGAGCAGACAGAATTAAATGCTGAGCACAAGCATTTTGACAGCTAGTGTTCAGAGCTGTTTCAGAAATAATTCAAAGCACTCAGAACACGCTTGGTTCAAAGGATGTCCAGAACATGCTCGATATGCTCGGACTCTGATCAGAGCTCTATTCTGAATGAAAAAAGAAAAACGCTTATAGTGATTTAAATTTACATATACATACATATACATGGATAAATAAAAATATGTTTTCGAAGAAAACGATGAAAAGTAAAAAAACTATAGACCAAAGTATGCGGAACAATATACATACTTTGGTCTATAGTTTTTTTACTTTTCATCGATTTCTTCGAAAACATATTTTTATTTATCCATGTATATTGCATGGACCGAAATTCGCCTCCGCCATTAGCAAGGTAGCGTAGAGTAGCGCGTGTATTTATTTCTTGCTTTTGGATGTGTGGAGGCACTTACAGGGTTGCCATGTCTTGAACAAGTTCAATAGCCTAACTTAGAAATTTTTTAGCCCAAAATCGGAGCCAAAAAGGTAGCCCAAATAGTAGCTCAATAACACTAAGAAAGAATAATTTAAATGAAAATTCTAGAAACAGCAGAGAAATTGAATGATTTTAAAGTTAAGTTTGTTGCGGTTGATTTGAAATTTGAAAAAACGAATGAGTATTTGTCTCTTTTTGAATTTTCAAATCTGATTTCACCTTCGTACCCATTGAGTTAGACGCAAAGATTCATCAGTTGCAAAATTGTAGAATGTTTAAAAGAGTACGTTTAGGGGGAAAAAAGTGTTTTATTTATGATTTATTTATACGAAAAAAAATATCGCCCAAGATTAGATTTGGGCTATTAGTAGCCCAATTATGGTTGGGCTGTCAAACCGAAATTGTTGTCGGCAATTTCGTAAAAAGATAGCCTAATTTCCGATAAAAAACCCAATCTGGCAAGCCTGGTCACCAATGCAAGGAGATTATCGAATTGTTTAGAATACGCAAAAAATCGCGATAAAATTCTTGCTCTTCAGTTCGCAATTTGATGAGAAATTTCGCATTAAAGCCATCTTACTGACTACGGGACACCCAATTTTTTGTCTAAACACTTTGAGATTTTTATGGCAATTCTTCGTCTTTACTTTCTAGTATTTTATAAGCAGCCAAAATAGTCGCAATTTCTTAATTTTTTCCCCATTTTTGTTTAATTTCTTTTTAATTTCACACTTTTCAATTCACTACGTATAATAAAAATCAATTTGTCTTGCAATGCCTGATGACGTTTCTTGCAATCAATTGTCAACAAAAAATCAACAAACCGTATAAACTGACAATTTTCAACTTGACAACATTGTCAGACAAAGCACTGTCAGAGACTCTACAATGCAATTGCCTGACTTTGGGACAAAACCTTCCAAGCGTGTGAACTGGAAATTTAGCATTGCCAGATATTTGCAATTGTCAGGCCATTGCCAGGTCATTGTCAGATCTGACAACCGTCTGTACATAACTTAAGTATTCAATTGATACAATGATAGTTGTTTAACATTAAATGTACATAACTTAAGTATTCAATTGATACAATGATAGTTGTTTAACATTAAATGGAGGAACGTAAGTGTAGTAGCAAATTATCATAAAAATATAAGAAATAAATAAATAGACCGTCTATTGCTGTTGAAAACATTTGCCGCCTTATTTATGAACTGGTTTTAGAGACAGAGTGAAGTTTGCAACACCTCTTATATTGAAAAACTTATTTTGAAAAATACACAAGGAATAGAAGGAGAGTAGAGCAGTTTTAGTGTCTAAATATCATTTTTACATGACATCGTGTGAAATTCACAAATAAATTTTTGTTTAACCATTTTTTTACTATTATCATTTTCTTAAATTTTACTAATCCATTTACTAATTTCTTAACCAAAATCCCACCAATAATATTTAATTAAATAAATATTTGTGGAAACCAACTTGGGTTTGTTACATTTTCAATAGCCAGAGTTTTAGATTGGTAATTTTTTTGACATAAGGTGGGCGTAGCTGAAACGGATGAGAAAATATTTTATAAATAAGGACTAGTTTGATGTGACTTAAAGACTGAGTAAGTGCTTCACCTCGCTTTAAGTATAACGAGGTTGAACCGAGTATTAGTGAAATCTAATAAATAAGGCTGTTGATCTTTTAACGAAAAGAAATGCAATTTTCCCATTCTTTAATATTTGATTAGAAAAATTTTTCGAGATGAGACGTCAAGAAAAATGTGATCTTTCTAGTTTGGGAGATTTGATTTGCTGTCACTCCATACAAACAGTCTCCTGTCAAATCTCGAAACTGGCCCTTGATTATTTTGTTTAATGTTGCGTGTAAATTCCCACTTTGACTTCACTTACTAGGAGTAAATATGCCCAGATCTTTCATTCAAAATTGGAATTCGGGATTTTGAGATCAAACCCTTCAGATTTCAATGAAAAATGACATTGATAATGATAAGGTTTCATTGAAATTATATTTTATATAAACTTTTGACTATTAGGGCCATTTGATTACCAAATTAATCTAAGAGTTCAAAATATAACTAATCAAAAGTCATGAAAAAATTAATTTGATTAAATGAAGTTCAGAGGGAAATGGTAGCTACGAGTATATGTATACACCTATACTTTTTTCAAAAAATGACATAAATAATCATAAATCAAAACTTACCCAAAATACGATGTTGAACAGGAACAGCAAAGCTCGGACACACGGGAAAGTCACATAGGTATCGTGGATAGACATATTTGTATTGTTTTTGTATTATTTTCTATTAGAATGTTAATAAACAAAACAAAATAAATATAAAAAAATTAAAAACAAAACACTCATATTTTTTAGAAGTGAAAGTAACACATGGTATTAACAAACAAACAACAAAAAATTCTATTAGAAAATTCAGGCAGGAGGCGCGTAAATAACTCTAACTTACAGTTCGCAGATACTTGTATGTAGATGCTTGCAGAAACAGCGATGACAGATGAATGCAATCGAAACCAGGCAATATTGTTGTGTTACTTCTTTGTCTTCAAGTTAATTCCCAACTCAAATAATAAATTTTCTAGATTATGAAAAAAAGTAATTTTTTTTTTTTGATAAGAGGGGACTATATTCTACTCATAGCTCAAACGACCGCGACGCATTTTCAATGAGTGAGTATTTCTTGATTTAAGCTAATTTGGGAATTTATTTTTGTTAACTTTTATAGCATATAGAAAAACCCCCTGGTGGGACGTGAGGTTAGTCAGAATGAAAAGCTTTGTTTTTCAATAATGTTTGCAATTTTTTTGTAATATGTGCTTGTTGAGGTAGGCTTGAAGTATCAGGTATTCCGTATTTTACTTCTAATAGAAATACCATTAATTAAAGGGGAACAAATGGATTTGTAAAAAAAAAACGAACATGAACTTTTTTCAATAAATTTTGATGAGTCTTACGATGTAAGAAGCGGCGGTATGTAGGAAAAAAGTTTTTGGTGAAAAGCTTATTTATAAGAAAATACGCAAGGAGTTGAACCGTAATAAACTGGTTTGACAATTTGATATGACATTGTGTGAAATTTACAAGAAGGAGTGTAAACGAAATCGGTTGAGTTCGGTTTGAAATCGGTTTGAGATCAGTTTGAAATCAGTTTGGAATCTGTTTGAGATGGGTTTGAGATCAGTTTGAGATCGGTTTCAGATCGGTTTGAAATTGGTTTGTTATCGGTTTGAAATCGGTTTGAAATCGGATTGAGATCTGTTTGAAATCGGTTTGGGATCGGTTTGAGATTGGTTTGAAATCGGTTTGAGATCAGTTTGACATTGGCTTGGGATCAGTTTGAAATTGGTTTGAGATTGGTTTGAAATCGGCTTGAGATCGGCATTGTAGAATTTAGTGTCCACAGTTGACTGCAACTATAAATATATAGTTTGTTTTCCAAAATTATCAGACGTCTGTGAAGTTAGCAGGGCAGCTTTCACCCATGCAAATGGGACCTTGACAGGAATTTGCAGTTTTTATGCAATTTTTTTGTATTTCTATTCCCGATTTTGCAGTTCGCCAAATAAGGGTGTAATCTTCAATCTTCACAGTAAAGTTAGCAGGTCACATCAGGTATCTCAGGAACCAAGCATGCTAGGAATTTGCAATAAGGCTCCAAATTTCCTTTTTTTTTTGCATTTCAACGATAGGCTAGGTTCAAAATGTCCTCAAGGCACTCAAACGCGGACACCTTATATGGACCGCTTCCACTTATCGAAGCTCAGGCCTATAAGGAGTGGTTTATCCAGCTCTCTAGTATTAGAGTTATTTAAGAGTCTGGGCTTCCAGAATGGGGTAGTTGTGTCAGAGTAACTTCCCTATTATGTAAAAAACAACAACAAGTCTAAGATACAAATGATTTTAATGTTGACGACCCCAGCAAATGAACCAAGAACAAAACGAACAATGAGTGGGAAAGACTTAGGCAAGAAATTCTGGGTTTAAAAAGTGTAAGTTAACGCCTGGTCACAGTCTGCATCGTTTGTGTCCTTGTGCAGAATAACGATGCAGAAGTCTCACCGTCAAAGTCGGTAAGAACACCACTCTTATCGGCAGAACTAATCGTAAGTGAGCTATTGTGGAAGCATTTGCTAGTATTGAATCGGAGGTGGCGAAAGTGGACAAGAAGTGAGGACAAGACAAAATATGCTCTCAAGGAGAAAGGAATCTCAACATCATAGACCCGGGCAAAACGTCACGATGCGTAGGTATAACCTCGAAGTTTTCATTGACTTTGTCTACCTGTGACCTGCGATCCGCTACAAACGAAGAATTAATATTGCCAATCTCTGTTTTTACGGGCTTAAAATGCATTTAAGTAGCATGGCCCTCTCTCATCAGTTTCAATCAGTTTGAAATCGTTTTGAAATCGGTCTGAGATTGGTTTGAAATCGGTTTGAGATCAGTTTTAAATTAGTTTGAAATCGGTGTGAGATCGGTTTGAGATCGGTTTGAGATCATTTTGAGATCAGTTCGGAGTTGGAGTTTGAGTTCGAATTTGAGTTGAAGTTGGAGTAGATGTAACCTCGAAGTTGTCAAGGACTTTGTCTACCTGCACCTGCAATCCACTACAAATGAAGAATTCAACTTGCCAATCTCTGTTTTTTCGGGCTTAAAAGGCATTTAAGTAGTAAGGCCCTCTCTCATCAGTTTCAATCAGTTTGAAATCGTTTTGAAATCGGTTTGAGATTGGTTTGATATCTGTTTGAGATCAGTTTGAGATCATTTTGTGATCGGTTCGGAGTTGGAGTATGAGTTCGAATTTGAGTTGGAGTTGAAGTTGGAGTTGGTGCAGATATAACCTCGAAGTTGTCAAGGTCTTTGTCTTTGGGGCAAAGTTGACACCTGCGACCCACTACGAACGAAGAATTCACCTTGCCAATCTCTGTTTTTTAGGGCTTAGAAGGCATTTAAGTAGAACCAAGGACCCTAAAAGAATCGAATGAAAATTTGCTTGGTTGCTTTGAGAGGAAGATTCTCCCAGCGATGTTTGGTCCTGTGTGTATGGAAGAAGTCTGGAGAAGAGGATTCAACGATGAATTTTACGGGCTATACAGTGAAGTCGACCTGGTCAAAAAGCTGAAAATAAAGCAGCTGAGACGTATGGATACCTATGCACCAGACCGACGAGTCTTCGAATCCAACCCTGATGGTGTATGAAGCAGAGAAAGACCCCAAAAGGTGCTGCACACAAGTGGAAAATGACTAAAACCAATTCGCTTTGCTGTGCGTAACTGAAGGCGGCTAGCTAGGGACAGAGTTGGCTGGAGAAGCTTGTTGGATGAGGCCGTAGTCTATCCTGGGCTGTGTGCTATCGAAAGTAAGTAAAGCAAGTAGATTTAAATGTTTTTTTATATTTTATTCAAATTATCGAATGTTTAAGGAATTTAAAAATTTGTTAACATTATTTGATTATTTGCAATAATATGATTACAATATCTTCTGTTTTTGTTTTCTTTTAAATACATAATTAATATTATAATAGGCTTTCGCTTTCATTACGAATGATATATTTATTTATCCACGCAAGTTTATGATCTTGCATAAAACAATGGCTCAAAACATTTTTCAAGGCCATTTTATGATTTTTTTTTCTAAAAATTTGTTTTAATATATATAGTAATTTTTTATTTCTGGAATATTATTTTCATCAACCGAAATTGTAAAGAACAAACTTTTATAAATATTACCCACAATTTTTTTTTTAATTTTTTTTGTGAAATTATGTTTGTGTTTGTGTGTTTATTGAATGTGTGTGTGTATTTGTGTATAATACAATTAAGTTTTAAATAGTTGTGTTTTGTATAGTAGGTAATATTTAATAATAATTGTAGAAAAAGAGAGAGATAACAATATTGTTGTTGTTTTCTTAATTTGTTGACTAGATTTTTGTTTTGAGTAAAATGTTATCTATTTTTATTTTATTTTTTGTTGAGTGTATATTTTCAGAAGAAAAAAAATTGTTAACGAATCTTTACCATTGCTTCTTTGAATTCTTGATTAACAATATTCATAATATTTTATGGTGTTTAATTTTAACATTTTTTTTTTGTTTACGAAGATTACTGATAATATTAGTGATGATTTTCGAATTTATAAATATCTTGCTGGTTTTCACTTATTTTTTTTGTTTTTAATATCTAACGTTCATCCTCCAGTTCCTTTGCGCTTCTATTTGAACAGAAATAAAATAATAAAAATTTTTATTTTATTTTTTTCTGAGGTAAAAGAAAATATTTGAACTTACAAAAATCTCGAAATATCCTCAATGTCGACTAACATTGAATCCTGTCCCATATGTAACTCATCGCGCTCCATTAAATAATGTACAAGAGAATCATTTAGATCCTCGATTTGTGTGTGCAGATCATTGACGATAATTTGCAGTTGAGCGATATTCATATCAGTCAGCATTTGTCGAGAGACTCGGCGTTTTTCTGGTGCCATTACAACACCAACTTTTTCTAGAGATCCACGAATAATTCCGGTGATTGGTGAAAGGCGTTGCTTTTGTCTATCCAACTATAAAATACAATAATTTAATATTTTTTACTTAAAAATTTTATGAGTTGCAATAATTACCTCCATTTGCATGTGAGCCATATCTTTGGCCTGTGACAAGGCCATACGGGCCTCAATTTGAAGTCGCGCCTGTCGAGTAAAGAAATCACATTCTTTGTCTGTATCTGTTTGTGGCACATTGGCTGTTTGTGTAGATTTTCTCGTATTATTATTAATATTATTTGTACAACTAACAGAAAGTGGATTAGCATTGTAAGGATGATCGGGTACATCTATTGATGAAAAGAATTTCGGAGCTTCAGTCCTGGTGGTATTGCGGGCAACCATACGAGAAAGTTTAGGACATGTCTCAGAATCTGAACTGTGACTTTCTGTGTCCGATGATGCTTCGTTTGTGAAGCATATTTGCAGATTTTTACCTAAAATACAAAGAAAAAAAGTTGTTCTTTAATCCTTTAATTAAATATCATTGTTATTTTAATAAATAGGAATATTCTGTTTCATACAAAATACTCATCAGTTAAGACACAATAAGTATTTCTCTAACAAATATTTATATTAATAACAATGGATTAATGAAAGATTAGTCATATTTTGTCAATTTCATTCAAATTGATGACTACCTTCAGTTTTACAGAGGCCTTGAGTCTGTAAGTTCAATTATGTACAAATACGTTGCCCTTCAATCGTCATAATTAGCCTGTTCTCTCATTACTTAAGCTAAAATTATAATGCTCGGAGGGACACTTACGAAATAAAACAAGTGATTACACGGAAAACATATGACGCAGCTATAATTGCGTAGTGGAAAGTTTTGCTCCCGAGTGCACCTAACTTAAGTAAATGTGGTATTTGGTGAAATAGAAATGCCGAAAAAAGATAGATGATAAGTGCATTATAGGTATGTTCCCTTTTTTGAAGGTACAAAAAGGAACTTTTCATTGATTTTTGACATTAGCTTCAGTCCGAACATTATATTTAGTTCTACTTTTAATTTTAAACGTTCTTGATTGCTGTGCAGTTTAACAGAAGCCACTTATTTCTCCAAATTATGTTCTTGATATTGTTTAGCCTTTTTGTTCGCAAAAATGGAGCTTTATGAGACTTTCATGGTTTGCAAAGGGTTTTTCAACAGGGACGCTACAAAAGTTTGAGCGACAGGGACAGCAAATGACGCCATATTTCTTGCCGCTCCTTTGACATTTCTCCTCAGTGAGTTTTGCCATTTCATGATGGAAAGATATACGAGCCAACAACGAGTCGAAATTATTAAAATTTAGTACCGAAATTCGGAGTCAGTGGCCTCAACGTTAAGAAGGCTACGTCCAATTTATGGTCGTCATAATCGTCCTAGCAATTCAACAATTGAGCGTCTAGTGGAAAAATTTGAATCCCCAGGCACAGTACAAAATGTTCCCGTGCCAGTGAGACAAAGAAGTGCCCGTAGTGTCAAGAATATTGCTGCCGCTGAGGCTTCAGTTGCAGAAAGGCCAAATGTCTCTCTCACAAGTCGTTCTCAAGCGTTGGGCATCTCTGTGACGTCGTTGTGGTGAATTTTGCAAAAAGACCTTGGCCCACATCCTTACAAGATTAAATTGACGCAAGAACTGAAGCCGCTTGACCACCAGAAGCGTCGTATGTTCGTGAATTGGACTGAGCAACAACTTGAAAATGATTCGGATTTTCATCGAAAAATCATCTTCAACGATGAGGCTCATTTCTGGCTGAATGGCTTCGTCAATAAACAAAATATGCGGTATTGGTCAGGCAGCAATCCACACGTACTCCATGAGTCATCATTGCATCCCAAAAAAATTACGGTTTTGTGTGGTTTATGGGCCGGCGGCGTCATTGGGCCGTACTTCTTCCGTGATGATCAAGACCGGCACGTTACTGTGAATGAGGATCGCTACCGTTCAATGATAACCAAATATTTTTGGCCCCAATTAAATGATATGGACTTGGAGGACATGTGGTTCTAACAGGACGGAGCCACAAGCCACACAGCGAATGTCACAATCAATTTATTGGAAACCAAGTTTGGAGAACGTGTTATCTCACGAAATGGTCCAGTCGCTTGGCCGCTTGGTGGTGCGATTTGACGCCGTAAGACTATTTCCTGTGGGGCTACGTCAAGTCTATGGCCTATGCCAATAAGTCAGCGAAGATTGATGAACTTCGTACGAATATCGATCGTGAAATTGCAGCAGTTTCGGCCGATTTATGCTTGAAAACTATCGAAAATTGGGTGCAGCGTCTGGACTTCTGCAAGCGTGCCCATGGTGGCCATGCAAAAGAAATCGAGATTCATACATACTGGCATCGAACGTTCTAGGAATAAAGAATTTCATTGAGATCCAAAGCCGTTTTTGTTTTATTTAAAAAAAAGCTTTTGTAGCGCTCTTATTGAACAACCCGATGCTACAAATTAATTTTGATCAGACTTGTCATTAGACGAGAAAAGTGGGTCTCATAATTCTGTCTGTCTGTCTGTTCGACTGATTCTGATTCTGAGTCTGATTCTCCTCAAACATTTTGTTACATACAATTTTTTACCAGTTTTACAAATTCTTATTGTTCTCAAAAATGGCTCCAAAAACTTTCATAAAAACATCAATTAATTTCGTTTAGCAAAGCTACCTTAAGATAGCAAACCATTAAAAAATGGTGCCTCCCAAAGAACTATTTTTAATTTTTGATTTTCTTCAAAACGATATTAATGGCTTCAAAGATTTTGTATAAAGATACAAAAAGTATTATTTTAATTGTCAAAAAATATTGTTTTTTTGGATTTTTAAAAAAGTTTCAAAAAATATTTCTATTATTAAATATTTTGGTCGAGTTTTAAGAAACAAGGGTATTTAAGTGTTTTTAACATTTTCTAAAATATTTTAAGAAAAAATTTTACTTCTATGAAGAAATAATGCTATCACTCATAAATTTGTTAAAAAACCGATAGGGGTAATATTTTTTTTCCAAAAAAGGCTTTTTATAAAACTTATTTAATATGCAAAATTAGTGTGATTTATTACCAAAAACTAAAAAAAATTTAACCTTCCTAAGATTTGTGTCATTACCAAAAACTTTCCTTAAAAATGTTTTAAGAACTTGTTTAATATGTATATGAAGAAAAAAGATTAAACCACTCCAACGTTTTATTTTTTTTTTTCATACAATCTTAGTTAACCAAGAACTAATACGGCGATTTTTTTTTACCTGAAACTGTTAAAGGAGTTGTTTTAGCAAGGGGCTCACTAGAATTTGACAAGTGTTCCTAGTCCACACTTTCCATACGGAAGCCTTTTTAGGGCCTTGACTAAACTTGACAAAAACTTGCCAGGTGGGAAACTAAGAATAAAGACCACGAGTCTTTGGATAAATGGATTCATATTTTGAACAAAATAGAATTTGAAATCATTTCACAAATGTTACAAAATCGATAATTTTAAGGGGTAAATTAATTATGTACTTTACCAACCTCAATATAAGTAGGTATGTATATATACACACAAACACACAATGAAAAACTGCAAGACGACAGATTATATATTTTGTATTCATAATGCATATAGGACAATGTCAGAGAAATTATGTTGTAAATCAATTTAAGCATACCAAAATCAGAAGTGCCCCTTTGAAACTTCAGAGCATGTAATTTATTGATTGATATACTAACCTTCATTTCAATTACCGCAGTATAAGTGCCAATTGAATTAAACAAACAATATACCCTCTGATATTAAATCAAACAGGAAATCAAATCTTACCCTTATTGTTTGCAGAAGCCCTTTCTCAAGTACTTTTTGAGGGTTACCAGCTCGAAATTTTCCTTAATAATTTGGAAATATTGTTGTTTATTTTTCAATAATAGAAAATCATCAAAATTAAATCTGAGAACAAAAAATTTTGCTTCTCGAAATATTTATCATTTTCTATTTTGTACTAGATTTTTGAAAATTAGTTTTTATTTTTAAAATAAAAGATGTCATTTAAGTCATCTGTTAAATTAGGTATGCCTCAGATATTCTTGTTTATATAACAATTTTTTTAAACTTGCTGTTTTTGAGACAACGGAGACTTTACTTACTGGGCTATATAAGCCAACATTTGTCTATCGGAATGAAACTACAAGAGCTAGGCCTCAACAAATTGCTTTTCTTAAGTATTCAGTTGGTCTTCAATAAAAATAGTTTAAGTTATGCTATTGGATCGCACTTGCGATTTCAATCGCGTGACTATTCAGTCGCCTGAAATCATGCATTTAAATGAGAAATCATTACGGTTAGGCTAGGAACGCACTTGCGATTCTCTGTCACGCGATTATTTAGTTGCAAGAAATAGAACACATGAGATTAAATGAGAAAGAAAGTGCGGTTCTAGCTTTAAAGTCGAAAGTTTCTTATATTTTGCGGGCGATACAATTGTCGAAAGTTTAAACGCAGTTAGATGTTTGTGCGATTTAAAATAGTGTGACTAAGAAATCGTAGTCACAACTTGTGATTTTCAATCGTACGATTATTTAGCCTCAAAAAATGAGGCACATGGTTTTAAATCTGAATACACACACATGCGACTATTAAATCGCAAAAAATGAAACCAGATCTATTTTTTAAGCATTTTTTCAGTCGCAAAATTAAATACAAAAAACAAATGAAATTAAATTGATCTGCAAACACAAATAACAGAAAGAAAGGGCATGTCAATAGCGATTCTTTAATTGCAATGGCAGAAAACACAAGGTCGTTCCTAGGCTAATCGTCAACAAGATGAGTGACACGAAAGATAATCGGAAGTGAGTGCATGACCATCTTGCGACACCGATTTTTCAATCGCAGCGACTGAAAATCTCAAGTGCAATCATAGCCTTACACAAACTAGAAAAAACATCTTTTTAGAGCTCTTATTTTTAAATTATAAATCCAACCATAAAATATATCTCAAACATTTTTGTGTATGAAAAGTGGTTCTCGATATTTTGGTTAAAACTAGTTTTTTTTTTTAAATAGTGTTCAAGCAAAAAAATTTACCAATTTCATTTTGTTTTAACACTATTTAGGGAAACGATGATTAAAATCTCCTAATTTATTTTTAATTTAATGCTCTATTAATTTTTTTTTTTAACGTTAACGTTTTTAACGTTTTAACGTTTCTTAAAAATATATTTGGCAACCCTGCTTACAATTTAATTTACTCACCATTTTTCAATCGGGATTGTAGACTTGGCTTTCGTCCTGGCCTCACATTATTACTGACTAATTTACTAAAATAATCATCTTCTGCACCCATAGCAAGCCGTCGACGAATTTCTTCACGATCATTTCGTCTCTGTAAACAAATAATACAAAAATTATAAAAACAAAATATTTACACTGCAAAACATATTGTTAACAAATAATATAAAGAACATTTAGATTTTTGTTTTTTTTTTTTTAAGTAAAGAAATAAAAACATTTTAAAATATTTTATCACACCTCAAAATTTAATTATTTTAATAAAAACTATTTTTTATAAATAATTATAGAAAAATTAAGGTAAATTTTATTTTTTACATCCACATTTTTGCCAAAAAAAAGTATTAGAATCGTTTAAATTTTTCTTTTGAAACAAAAAAACTCACACTGTATCTTTTAGTTTCATGAACATTGACATTTATAACCCTATCGAACTTATCAACAATATCACTCAAAAACTCCGGTTCTATCAGATGCATGTCACTATTAAACATTTTCATTTCAACAATTGGTATTTTTTGACGATAAACTCGCGGAAACATTCCGTCAATACAATCATATTCTGATTTTGCACATCTATCATAATTGAAAAATAAATTCGTTGCATTTATATTCGCAAGAAATTTCGATTTAAATCCAAAGAAAAAACGATCAAACATTTTGTGTGTTGTGTTTTTAATTCACACGTAAAATCTGTTTATTTGTAATCAAACTACGAACTTGAAGTAGATTTGTAAATAAATTTAAATATATCAACGACAACAACAAAAAACAAGAACTCTACGGTCTTTGAACTTATTCCTGTGACGTACGTCGTTGAACTGCTGAATTGTCACGTTTAAAATTCAATCCATGTCCTTTATTTTTTGTTGTGTCTCTTTTTTGAATGCGTATTACGGTTGTTATCAATTGGTAAATATAACATGAACATTGTACTTTTTAAACATCGTTCATGATCATTTTCAAGTCTATCGTATACCGCCACCAAAATCCATTCAATAAATCGACACATGTGGCATAGTTTTTTTTTTTTTTGTTGCGCTTGTTAGTTCAGCTTCAGATGCAAGATAAGGTTGTTATAAACGCAGACGAACCAAAGAAGGGCTTCGCCTTCGTCCCCTAGGTATTTTTTTTTTGTATAATTCTTCCAAGAAGTGGTGTTCAATTACAACATTGTGATTGTGATGAAGGTACTTGGGAAATGTTGAACATCAGGCAGCTGATCCTTTTCATTAAAATAAATCCAGCGTAGTAAGGTGAATTTCAGTAGTTCGGTTAGTCTGATTAAATCAATAAAATTAGTGAGGTGTTTTTGGTGTAGCCATACCAATTCAACTTGTATAATGTCCATTTAAGTTGTGTGGCGTGTGTGACTTTGGAAAACCTGATAATTTGTCAATATTCATATTCGTGACTTCTGTGTCAATCTTTTTCAAGTTTCCGATTTATAGACAAAAAACTTTTAAAAAATATTCAAAATCTTTGTCTGAAAGTGTTACGTGTGTGACAAGTTCTTGTTACGCATTTGACTTAATGTGGTTTCTCACAGATGATGAAAATAAAAACAATTTTTTAATAAAAATTAATGTCATCGTGAGTGTATTTATTTATCACACGAAAAAGAAAATATTTCAACCTTGGAAAGCGAAGTTTTTCTCTTTTAAATAATTGTGAAAGTGGTTTTATTTATAACTTACGTGGAAGTTTATTTTACTTCTTTTTTTTAAATGGGAAAAATATTTATTTAAAGTAAGCTAAATTCGCATATGGAAGAAATTTTCGTGAAATTATTTCACTGCAATCTAAGTTTAAGGTTTGCAAACAACCGCGAAATAAGATGAAAAGTCGATTGGTTAAGTTTTGAAATGCAAAATCGTTACGAATCTGACACAACCTTAAATTCAATGGAATTTTGATTGAAAATTGATCAATATTCTTTTGACATCCCTGAACTATCAATTTGATAAAAATTAGTTTTTGTAGTAACAAAAATAATAAAAGAATTTTTTGTTACTTTTGTGACACTAACCACTTTATGATTCAACTGATTAAAAACTAAATCAAAATGAATTCTGAAAAAATAGTTATAAATCTACAATTTGCCATTTGTACCTATATGTCATTTTGGAGCTCAAAAAATACGCCTTCAACTTGAGAAAGTCAGATTTTTCATATTTCGATTTTTAAGTAACATTGTTTTTGGTGAAATTCCTAAAAATAAATTTAAAGAAATCCGCTTACAAGAAAACGATAGAACACTGATATCTTTAAATAAGTAGACCTCCTTGGTTATAAGTTTTGGATAACTAACAAGAAGTATATGCAGTATATAGAATATTTAAGAACTGAATTCAAAGAATTAAACATGGAGTATTTTATTAGAAATAGAAGATCAGCTGACCTGACATATGATGCAAAAGAAAATGCTGCAACCTGAAGCAAATGTATGTGTAAAATTTTGAAATTATTAGCCTGTGTGTTAAGAAGAAAAAGGATTTCCGGAAAATCTTCAATCTTTGCAGGTACAGAGCCTGAAGATAATAATTTATAAATTGTAAAGAGGAGTTTCCTTGCAACAGATGTTTTAGAAAATTTGTAGAAGCAGGTATATACATAGAGTATACATGAGTTTAACAGGAGTAGGAACTCTTTGTATTATTAACGACTTCATCAGAATAAAAGTGCATAAGAACGAGAAGAAGAAGATGCTATTCAAAGTAGAATTATTTTTTTTTTGAAAACTTTAGTATGATTCAAATTTAATTAAATTATCCCTCGCCTATTTTGTCTTCAGATAATTCGATGCAAAGTCATATCTTCAGCTTAGAGTGAAAACAGCCAACTCCTTTTTGGCATTTTTTACAAAAAATTGCTAGATTCAGTGAAATTGAAAAGATTTGAAAAATTTTTGTAGCAAATTTTGAAATGGTAAAAAAAATATACAGTTAGCTGTTTTTCACTCTGAGCCGACAATATCGGTACTTAATAGCTTATACATTAAATTTATGCTATGCAGAAAACAAAGAAAGTTTTTATGACAAGCTGATGCCAGCATGACACAATGACTTCCTTTATATGCGATACCGCGAGAAAAAAGTTTAATGCTTTATGAAATAAATTTTTGATAAAAGAAAAATGATTAGGAGCATATAGATACTTATTAACTTGCTTACTTAAGGTAGCACTACTGTCCGGGGTGGACCAATGCCTCAGCCAACAAGCTTATTGCAGCTGGATCAGTTTCTAGATAGCTATCTCCAGTTTGGCACGCTAAGTTGGTTGAGGTCCTCTTCCACTTGCGTGCGCTACCTGTTACGGTGTCTTTCTCTACTGCGCCGTGCGACTTTCCGGGCCGGATCATTGTTGTCCATTCGCTCTAGGTCAGTTGTTGGCTTTTCACTTTACTAGCTAGGTCGGTGTCGCTGTACAACCCGTACAGTTCGTTGTTGGGAGTATAATTAAAACCCTTTTAAAACATCCAAGCCTCTGAACATTGGATACTTTAGTAGCTCGAGAGAGGGCTTTGCTTCTCAATTGCCTTCTTAGCCCCAAAAAACAGTGATTGACAAGAGTAATTCTGCGTTTGATCACAGCACTGGTATTGTTCACTGAGTTTATAGTGGAGCTTCGATAGACAAAGTCTGGCTGTCTTACGCAGCCTCGAAATCGATAAAAAGGTGGTGGGTATCGATTTGAAACTCCTGGGTTTTTTCCAAGATTTGCCGTAGTGCGAATATTTGGTCGATGGTGAACTTCCCTGGCCTAACGTTATACTGATATGGACCTATCAGGTTGTTCACGAATGGCTTGACGTGTTCCCAAAGTACGGCAGAGAAAATCTTGTACGTGATGCTAAGAAGACTGATGCCTCTATAGATGGTGTAGTTTAAAAGATCATCTTTCTTGAGGATCACGCAAGCAATGCTGAGGTTCCATTCATCGGGCATGCTTTCATCCGAATATGTTTAGCAAGTGAGCTAGTGCAGACTTCTAACCAATTCATTGCCAGCCACTATGAGTAGCTCGGCAGCGAGACCATCAGATCCAGCACCTTTATGGGACTTAAATTAAGTTATAGCTATCTTCATTTCACTTCAAGGAAAAATTACTTCTGCTCTCTATAAACGGAGGAAACAGACCCAATTTCTAAAGTAATAAAATACATGTTTTGTGTCCCTAATGAAAGAAATGAGGTACTCTTCAAAGAACTAATTAATCATTTTTTTCGTTCAGATAAGCGATACAAAAAAAAAAAAATTAGTGGCGCAACAGCTCATTGAGAACCAGGGCCTAGTGACTTACAACTCTCAACCATTCCTGTGTGCGTGTTGTTGGCAGGAATGGAAGGGACCTACAATTTTTTTGCCGAGTCCAAACGGCTAGATGAGAAGCACTTATTCTTGACAAGTATACTCTTGCGAGGATTTGTCAGTCCCTCGCAAGAGGCAGTGCCTCGGAAAAAAACATTTCTGTTTTTAGGTGGCAGTGGCCTGGAATCGAACCTAGACCTTTGGCATGACAGCCCTACGCACTAACCATTATGCCACGAGGTACTACGAGATAAACGCTAAGAACCATTTCTTACAAACTTAATTTGACAGTTTTTCATTGGAAACTGACGTCAAAACTTATTGTGAACTAGAATTTTAAGGATCACGAATCAATAAATTTATCGATGGAAACTTTTGGTGGCGCATTATCACATGTCGTGGGATTACTTTTTTTCGGGTTAATGTAAAGTCGCTTTTCTACGCAGATAAGCCCGAGACAATTGACGCCTTAGAAAAGAATATTCGGTGATTCACCAAAAGTTTCCTTCAATAAATTGATTGTTTTGCGATGCGTCGCGTGAACCGAACCATTATTTTGGTAAAAAATTTGGACGATTTGCAAACGTTGTTCAGGATTTAGTCTATTTATTATGAAATAACAAACCAAACATGTGAAAAAAGCACATATTGTAAAACAAAATATAAAAAAAGCATTTGAATCGCTTAGAGCTAAAAACAAGTATGTCATAATGTTAAATGTTTGAAATTCAAAAGTTCCATAGAAGCCTACTGCTCTCTCCCCATAAAATAACATAACCACTTCTAAATAAGAGTTGAAAAAAAGTAGGAGGAAAAAAACAAACTAATTTTGAAAGCCCTGATGGAATAAAACAAATATTTTAAGGCGGCACCATATTCCAGAAAGTGATGTTATTCTATGGGGAGAAATTAGCTTCTTTGGCATTTTCGAGTTTAATAGTTTCACATCACAAAAAAATAAATGCAATAACTTATAAAAAAAATCGGAAAGAGTTTTTCCTTTAGATATTTTTACACCAATAAATGAGATATTCAAATTTTTGCCAGCTAACAACCAACAAATTTTCCAGCACTGACTGGAAAGATTATTGGAATTTCCAATGGCAGCGTTCAGTGCTGCAGAAAATAATAATAAGTAGCTCAATTTTTCTGCACACTAAAGACTGCTTTTAATCTATAGATTTATTCACCCGATTTTGTACTTGGAGTACATGGGAGGTGGTGCGCTGCAATCAGTATTTATTTCTTAAATTTTGTGATGGGTAGATTTGTAAGGATTTGTAAGGAAGCCTTAATTTTAAATTAATTTTTTATATGGTTATTCCAATTTTATATCGAAAAATAAAGTTTTCTACAGTTTTATGTTAATTACAACTTTCTTGAAGTTTGTCAATTAGACAATGTTTTCAGCACTCGACTTTTGAGTGCTGGACGTACTAGTTAATATAAAAGAACATGTTTGCTAATAATAAATTGTTTTGCAGTAAGAAAGTGTTTTGATTTGGGCAATAAATAAGTGGAAGTTTAAATAAAGTAAATTTTATTATCGAATCTGAGTAAATATTACATAGTATTCATAAAAACTGTTTTGTGGGTTTTTTGAGCCCCATAAGATTGCTAGGGGCTCTCATATCGATCAAGAATTTCTACCATTTTTTAACAACAAATTCAGCTCCCTCTTAATTTGTCTGGAGTCAATAGCCACATTTTATTATCCACATCATCTGATATGGATTAGACCATGATAAATAAAATAAACAAATAAAAATGGCAATCCTCAGCTGTCAATTTAATTTGCCTACAAGCAAGAAGTGAACAGCTGATGTATTAGATTTGCAAAGTATTTGTGAAAAACAGTGAAAAACGCACACATAGAATCAACTCGTCCATTCAGCACAGGGCATGTTGTTGCAATTCAAACTTATTTATCGACACGAAGTGAAATTACAAATAGAACAATGTAAACAAATGGGTTTTGGAGGGTGAAACGAACGAAATATTGGCTTCTTGATAGTTGATATTCTCTGGACAGGAGTGTTATACACATATACCCAACTCTTTTTCCCTTACGTTTTGTATTTTGCATGTGTCTGATGTATGTGATCCAGGTAGAAAGCAGGATCCCATGTTGTTTTTGTGATTACATGTAAAACATTGATCCAAATCAGATCATGTCGATAATAAAATGCAGCTAATGTCTTAATAGAAGAAATCCCGAATGACAAGATCCAGAATAACAAAATCCGGAAAGGCTAAAATCGTGAATGTCAGAATCTCAAAAAATGACAGAATCCCAAATGCAGAAATCGCGAATGACTTAGTACTGTTTTTGGTATTGAAAATAATGCGCGAAACAGTTCTTTCATTTGAGATTCTAAGCTTAAAAATGTACATTTTAATACCAAAAACAATACTAAGCCATTCCCATTCAATGTACTTTTTTTTGGGAATGTTTTTATTTGTTTTTGTTATTTATTGATTTTTTTCTAAATTCGTTTTATTCGAGATTTTGGTCACTCGAGATAATATCATGAGTGAAATTGAACAGATCTTCAAACCATACAAAACAATTTGGTTTCTTTTGAAAATACTAAAAAAGTACTATAAAAGTCTTGAAATACAGGATCCAGAATGTATTCGCGATTTTTTGTCATTCAAGATTTTACCCTTTCGAGACTTTGACATTCACAATTTTGTATTCCATTTCCGTTAAAAGACTTAAAAATCGCATTTAAATTAATTATTATTATTTCTAATTATTAATTATTATCGTCTTAAAATTTGCTAAAAATATTTCAACAAAAACACACAGCTAAGGTATGTTGAAAAAAGTCACTATTAAAGTTGTCTGTTGTGGTCATATACACATATACCGCCCGGCCCTGCTGCCAGTAATAAATCAAACCAAATTGCATTCAACAAGTCATACAAGCTTAATAAAAAAAAAAAATGATTGGGTACACATCTGTAACTAACTAGTTTTTGTCTTCTAGTTATATTCCATGACTCACTCACTCTGTATCTCCGATTTAAATTCCTACTTTCACTCAATTAAAGTTTATTAAAAATACAAAACAAAAACTAAAGTTAACAACCTTTACTGTAATAATTATCACAATCAAAACATTCTAAACCTCATTTGAGTATTCATTGAGAAGCAATTAAATAAACCAAAACAAACCGGTTCAATCTTCTGTTTTGGCCTTAAGGTTTTGATGGTTAAGTTAGGTTAAACAAATTCGTAGGTTTATAATTCTAACCTGTTCACTCCAATTGCCAGCAACGGTATTATTGACGATCGATGTAAATAGCTCAACGGTATCTACGCTTTCGTTGTCATCATAGCACAAGGTATACAAATCAAGGACAAACCGTGAGTCCTTTTTGTAATGACGTTTGTCATATTGTGTAATTAAGCTAAGTGGTTCAACTTCCATTGTTTTTTTTTTTTAAATAATTCAATATGCGTGTGTGATGTATCTTAAAGCAATGAGAATCTAACACTGTTCTATTTGCATGAAGTTTGTTTACGAAATCATGAATTTTTTTTTTATCGAAAAACCACAAAAAAATGAGGTAATATGTCAAATTCAACTGAAGCCAAACCTAAATACACGTCGAGAGTTTGGTAGCCGTTACAGCTGACTGATTTTTTGAGTCAGAAAAATTGACGAACCGACCCCCGTTATTCAAACAAGAGTTACTAGAAACATTATAAGCAACAGGCCACAATTTTACGTTAAGTTACAAGGTTTGTTTTTTTTTTGTTTCTTCTTTCATTCCATAAGTAGTTAAAGTTGTTAAAGTTGTACGTGAAATTAAATTTTAAGATAACAAAAAACTGGTATAAAAACAAAACAACGGTTATAAATTGAAAGTAAGTACAATCTACTTGCGGAGGCAATGGCGGGAAATGTATAATATGAAATGCACTAGCGTCCGGATGCAAACTTCGTGGCGCACACCTGTAGACAGACTGGAGTTGACTTGGCAGTTGGGTTGAATTTCGTGAGTCTCTACAGTCTATATCAGACAACAGTGGGTTTGTAAAAAATCTTTGACCGAAAAAAACCTGTACTTCGGAAGTTGCTATATTTATAGAGTGTACATATAGTGTAGAGCTTATTTGTAAATTTAGTTATTATTATAGTCTGAGAATTTAGGTTGCAAATGTTCATTTATGTTGGGAATTAGTACTCTTTTCGGCACCAAATTGTAGCTAGTTATTGGAAAGTGATAATTATTTTGTTTGTCAATATTTAAGGCATAAAGCTACGGTTAGGTGGTTAACGCAAATGCTCAACACGCTAAACCTCTGACGTAATAATGGCCTCTAATTCTGTCTCAAAATTGTCTTATTGTGTTTCTGTCAACTGTTCATTCGTTGACAGCAGCGTTGACGTTTTCGTTCATTCGAATTTAAGAGTCATTGCGTTGATTATTTGCGTTTGCCGTGTAATCACCCTGACAACGCAGTTTGCACAAGTTGAAAAACTGCTCACAAGTGCGTTGACATTGACCTTCATCTTAATCTCGATAATTTTTTTAATTTTTTAAGAGGATTTTCAATCCAAAGACATCGAAGCCAACCTTCAATCGAATTTGACAGTTGATGTCTTGATAAATGGAGGACGTTATACGTGTTAAGACGTTGACACCAAAGGATCCTAGTCACATTGACACATTTATCACGATAAAGCATTTTGGGACAACATTGACATATTGGCTTCTTTCATGTGATTATCAACATTTCATGCGTTGGCACAGCTTATGTTTACGGTGTATTTACGATGTGTTTAGTGACATTAAAGAGCCAATGCGTTGACCATTAACGTTGACCATCTACTTTACGCTTAAAAGCTTAAATGGCCTTTCAATAGGTCTGTTCTAAAATTGTTGGGATGTAGCGAACATGTTGTTCAAGTAACAGCTATCAAATTTGTTGGGAATTGTAGACTTTACAGGATTGTTGTGCTACTAATTTTGGGAATAGTGTTTGTGAAAACTGTACACCAATATCGGGCAGTATAACGCTTTGACAAAATCACCTTACGAAACGCAACTCTTCGTCCCAAACTATTGATAAAGCCTTTGGGGAGTTGAAATTGAAATGATGGTTTGTGAACAAAAATAAAAACTTTAATCAAGAGATGATGGATATTACTTGTGGGCAAAAAGTAAAGCTATAGCTTAAGGGAATTATACAAACGCCGCGCCGCATTATAACGAAGTTAGTTATATACAATTACCCAGGTTGCTATTTAAATAGATAAAATTTATTACAACGACTATATCTACATTATATATTGTGGGGCGAGTTCACGTTGACTCCGGAATAGATGACGAAAATGTGGTTTGTATTCATCAGAGTCGTTTTTATTTTTGAGGCTTTTAAGTTTGTTAGTTATACTATATTATATGTACAGACACTCACCATCACCACCAGTCCTCCGGATGCGGAGGAAGAATTTTATGTGAAAAAAAGATAAAATAACGTAAAGTGTGGATTAATGCGGTTATTGTCGACAGAAAAAATATGAAGAGAAAAAAAAATAAGATGAACGAAATTTAATTTAAAAATATACCAGAGATTGGATGCATACTTCGTTAATGAATGAAAGTTGATAATTAAATTTGATTTGTTGTCACTTGAAAAGTGTTAACCAAGAGATCGATGCACTATGTCAAACTGTCAATTTAATATTTATGAAAGTAGCAATACACAATCACGTTTGATCTTGCTTTTGATCTTTTCAAAAATACAAACAAAAAATTAATCATTTAAAAAAGTTCGCAAATGCAAATACATAACTTTATAGCATGCTGAACTTTTGTTGCTTTCTTAGTTTTTTCTTGAAGCTTTTATTGTACTACATTAAATCAAATGTGTAGATGTTTATTTCTGGCCAGTGAAATAGGCGCCAAGACTTTTTATACAGCCTCTTGAGTTGGGCGCCAGTTAATTTTTTTGTATTTCTTGTAAGATTTAAAGAAATTAATGTTGAAATGCAAAATCAAAATGATTTCTCAATAATGTCAATGATAAATAATAATCATGCCGGTTATGGAATTCATAAGATTTTGCTACCGGTTTGTCGAGGACTTCACATTTCTTTTAAGACTTTTGCGTATCATACTAAAGTATTTTCATGAGACTTTTACTGCAGATATACATAAGAGAAAACATTTGTACGCCACAGTAAATGGAGTTCACAGTTTTGGTCATTGTGAATTTGGCAAAAGTTATTCCAATTCCTGCTTCCAGATTTGGTAACTGAGGTGAATGGCCTTTGTCTTACTACATAATTTTTATACACGGTTGAAAATTCTGGGGTATTCTTTCTATTCTATGTTTCGTAAATATTAATTTAATTTAATTTTCCAATTTTAAGTTTTCGCTAGTATCTCGTGGCATAAAGGCTAGTGCTTTGGACTGTCATGCCGAAGGTCTGGGTTCGATTCCCAGTCGTCTCCACCTTAAAACAGAAATAATGTTTTTCTGAGGTACTGCCTCTAGACGAATACTAACAACTTAGTAATGCTCAAAGATGAATGAAGGTATTTGAAAGATTCAAAAGTAATTTCGAAGAAAAATGTTTATACTTCAGAATGACTTTAAAAAAATTTGAAATTTGAAAAAACTACACTGAGAATTGATATAACCCCAAATGTGCATTAAAAACGGTTTTTTTTAGAACTTAAGATTCAAGTATCCCAAAAACGTGACATGCTAAAGCAATTCATGTAAGATTAGGATAAAGCAAATCCAAAATCATCAACAAAATATATTTTGGTTTATGGTGGAAATATTGTTCACAAAGTATTTATGTAATTAGTGTTTTAGAGTGGATTTTCGGAAAGAGTAAAAATACGTCAGTTTTCAACTAGAGTTTGAGTCCAACTGGATTATAATAAAAAAAAAAAAATTCAAAGAGATCTGTAGGAAATTTTGTATACTTTCAGTTGTACTTCTATGAAATTTACGAATGATTTATAGATTTCTATACGTAAGTGAAAAACTCCAAACTCAACACTTCCATGTGCCATCATAAAATTTTAGTCGCAAGCCCCCTAAAACATTAAGCAAGAAAAAAAATCCAAACCATCCCATAATTTGCATGGCAAAAACACAATCTGACTTGACTATGGAGGCAAGATATACTTTGACGAAAATTTCGTTCACTTTAAGTCCATTATCTGAAGAAAAAATTATATCCAAAAACTTCGAATTTTTAGATTTAATTTTTTTTTAATTTTCAGAGGCTTTTAAATCCATCAAGATCGTAGCCATCCTCTAGTGAAATTTGACAGTTTATGACCTGGCAGATAGACAACAAACTATATTTTGACGCAAACACTATATTTCGTTCTAAATGTCATCCAAATACCCTTAAATCAACCTTCAAAAAAGGATCCAAAATTCGTGCTTTTCAGAGGCACCCTATTACGAAAAATATTAATTTAATATTTTTTTTGCGAAACACGGGCTGCAGAAACTTTTTGCACACTAAAAATAAAACGTTTCCTTTAAGCCTAGTTTCCAGTTTCCATGCGATAGAAAATCTAAATTTTCAAAAGAATTTTCCATCTATTCTGTGCACCAAATTGTTAATACTAACCCATTGAGTCACTAATTTACCCTAAATTAATAAACTATAGGCCGAAAAATGGAACATAATTATTTTTGGATGCGAAAACCATTTGCATGCAAATAATGCCTTGAGGTGAATGAATATTTTTTTTTTGGATCAATTGTCGGTCAATTGTCTTGCATGACATTTCATGACAGCAATGGTTTTATTTTTTGCATGAAACTGTAAAACAGTCATGCCAACAATTAATTTTGCATTTCACTTTAATTATTTTTGACATGCGAGAATATTTGCATAGATTTTCTTTCGCGCACTGGACTGGAACTATAAACTAGGCTTAAAGTGCAGAACCACTGCAGCACAATAATAATAAAAGAAAATGACGTAATAAGCACGAGCGAAAACGAGACAGAGTATTTATTTGTTTTTATTTGTTGTAACCTAAATGTGACGTTTCGATTTTTTCCACCCACCAACCAACCAATTTTTAAGCACTGCCTGGAAAGATGATTGGAATATCCGATAGCAGCGCTCAGTACTGCAGAAAATAATAATAAGTTGCTCATATAATAACAAGTAGCTCAGTTTTTCTTTTAGCTAAAGACTGCTTTTAAACGATGGATTTTTAATTTCATGTTGGAGTACAAAGGGGGGGGGGGGTGCACTTGCACCTGCAATCAAACCGGGTACGGACAGAGGTGCAGCTGCCCCAGGCCCCTTGTCATGAAAGGCAGCGTACCACACATGACACACACACTCCGTGAAAGGTGTCACCATGTCGTGAAGGTGAACTTATGTAGGAAAAAATGTGCAGTTAGTATTGAAATAAACTGGGTACGATATTATGGTCGAAAGCATCATCTGCGGTACAGCTGAACAGTAAAAAATCGAGTTGACGAACAAAATATTGAAAAGCCAGAGGGCGTGATTGTAAACGTCAAATTCGTTTACAAGTAAATTGACTGAACTTTACCAAACCAATTATCTGCAAACAGAACAATTTCATACTTAACAAAACAAAATTTAAGAATACAATTGACTTTTATTTTCCACAGCGTGTCAGGCAAGAATTTATGATTCAAGCTTGTGCTGATTTCGTGCAAAAATTCCAAGCAGAGAAGCGTTCATACCAGCTTCTTGTTAAGCGACTCATTTTGACGTCTCTTACTTTTGTCACAATCTATCTCTTGGACAGAATGGGATGGCCAAGTGGAGCAGAAGTTTAAAATTTTTTTTTTAATTTCTGCCTCTTTATTTTTAAGAAATTGGAAGAGAGACGTCAAAATGAGTTTCCTCACGTGACGCTGGTAAGAACACCGTCAAGTGGTCGGAAAAAAATTTGACAAATCGATAAAAATCGATCCTTTTGTCGACTTTTTTAAATGCAGCAGATTTTTGCCGAGTCGAGATTTCAAAAGGTCACTATTAAGTGAACAAGAAAACTAAGTATTTTAACTTTGAGGCATTAAGAAAGAAAAATCATTTATTATTTTGATGGACAAATAAAGCTCAAGACCTAATCAGTATTTCTAAATTGAAGAACAAAATTTTCAATGAAAGCTATAACTAGCACCAAAATACGGTGAAAGTGACACGATTTATTCAGCCCTATTATCAATTCCGTCGTAATCGGAAACTTATACGGACCCCGAAAAAAGCTATCACCAAATTCGTTCGTAATGGCAATTTATATGAGATTTTTCACTAGGACGGATTATGTGATAAGATTTTTCGGGGTTCGTAACATTTTTTTCGATTACGATGGAATTCGTGATAGGGCTGATTATTTGATTTTTTTAGTAACTCTGTATAAAATTTTTGTTCCAAAAAAAGGGGCATCTCTGAACTTGCCGCAGGTTCTCAAAGAGCTAGGAATGCCCCTGACTCTCATAGCCAGACAACTCTTATAACCGGACGAATTTCAAAGACTGGAAATAACTATACGATTTTTCCTATAGAAAATCCTCCCATAACCGGACACGGACAGCAAGTTTCGTAACCGCAATAGAATACTACTCTTTTAAAACGGCCAAAACACATTTTTTACATCGTTTTACCATACTTTGTTTGGTGTTCCTTTTCTTGAACCTTGCAATAAAGAAGTAAATATCTACAACGATTTGAATAAAATAACTCGTAAGAATCTTAAGCTGGGCATTCACGTTGAGACAGTCGTAGGGACGACGGTCGCAAGGTTCGTAGAGATTTTCAGCGAACTTCAGTACAAACGTGGTCTATTCACAAAAGAATTTGTCAATTCTCCATAGAAAATCTTTACGATTCTTTCGACAGTCCCTACGATAGTTTCAACGTGAATGGCCGGCTTAATGAATAAAAAACTATTCTTAAAAAAGTGATTTAAAAGCATTCGATATGTTGACCGATGTACAGTTGAATAAAAAGTATTTTTAATTTTATTATTTCGACTTTAAAAATTTGTGACTGTCACAAAAAATTTATTCGGATTATAAAATGACTTCTTATATGACCTGTCAAAAAAATCAAACCAAATCGTCTGAACGCACTCATAGACGGTGTTCACATTGGACTGAAAAATTGGATTTTTTTTGACGTTTCAGTATTCACATCTCGCTCCCACTTCTTCAGTAAAGGAAGATGTAAATACTGAAACGTCAAAAAAAATCCAGTTTTTCAGTCCAATGTGAACACCGTCATTGATCTCATATGACTTCTCAAAGTTTTTGACTTTAGAACTGCAGTTAATTCCATTTGAGAAGTCAATGACAGGTCATCTGACTTCTATGTACTATCGTAAAATGTGGCCTTTATTTTTGAAACGAAACTTATGCCCTAAAGCAGATCAAGTTAAAACTTATGTTTATATTTTAAATTCTATTAACAAAAAAAAAAAACTTGAGAAAGTTTTAACTTTGAATACAACAAATAAAAAAATAATTGTATTTATACAAAAAATTCAGTATTTGATAGTTTTACCATAAAATAAATTTATATATTTACAATAGATAGAATAAAAAATCTACAGTTTTTAAGTAGGTATAGGTATATATAACAAACTTACCCGTCTTTCCTCCTCGTTGGCCCTCTTTAAATGTGTTTCAATTGCATCTAAATCAATTTCCGGCAAGGCCGTCTCAATATTGTAAACATCAAAGCATGCTATAATTTTATAGGTAGTAGGTACATTTTTTTTTTATTTTTCAAAAGAACAGAAAGAAAAAAATAGAACAGAAATTTGTAATTTTAAACAAACAATTTTCCTCTACAAGATACTAATTTATTACTTTTACCTGAAGAATCTGCACCACCTGCTTCTTCGTTTCTTTGATTCGATCGCTTCGAATCCCGCAGACTGGCCGCCCATGAAGCAAAACTATATCGTGTGCAATGCGGTTCTACTGGTTTATTGTCAACTAATTGCTCCTCGTCCTCCTCCTCCTCGTCATTGTCCATTTGATGTTCTTCGGGGTCTTTTAGCATTGGTTGCACCACAGCAATTTTTCCTTTGTTATTATTTCCCATGCGTCGACCTGGTAGACCAAATCGACTCACCGATGACGACGATGAATTATTTGTATTACCACGGGCGAATTTGGCCGATTTATAAATTTTACTATTGCGTTCACTTTGATTTTTCTTTGTGCTTCGTGCATTGCTATTGCTGCTGCTGCTCGGACAATCGAACCAAGCACGCGACTTGATACTGAAGTCAAGACCAATTGGAGGCAACTGACGCTCGTCGTAGGACGATTTCTGATATTTGGGCTTCACAATTGCTGTTGGAATGATCTTCTGCTCCGCACTAAGTGCATTATTTTGCTCCTCCAGACTTTGATCACAAGTGGAATCTTGAGTGGCTAACATTGAGTTTATACTATTTTCGGATATCTGGCCACTTTGCGATGATACCAAACAATCTGAAGCTACTATGTATTCTTCATCCTCTGGTGTTTCCATACAAGTATCTCGGTCTGGATTTAATGTAAAAGCATCTTCCTTGCTAGGCAATCGATGGTGAGTCTGATGAAGATCCACAAGATCTACATCTGTTGTGTACTTGCTAATTGGTATCTCTTCGGTGCCATTCGAGAGTAGCGCATCAGACATCTGTACAGTGTTATCATAAAATGTTGTAATTTTTGTAGTGAAAGATGATCATAATGTTTTTTTTTTTTTTATATTTTATGATCGAATGATTGAGCGAGTGAGAGGGAATATGATTGATATGAATGCGGAGCAATTTTTTAAATCATTTACAAAAGTTAATACAAAACTATTCTCAGAAATGTAACAAATTAATTATTTTCTTATAAAACCTCTAAATAAACTATTTTTTTTTAATTTCAAAACTACAAAGTTAGAGAAATTCACGAACATTTTTAATAGGAAAAGTAATTTACAATTAAAAATACCATGCAAGAGTTTTCTTTGTACACAAAGTTTTAGAGAAAAATCCTTAATCCTTATAGAAATAAAAAAAAAACAAAATGTTTAAAGTTGCAAGCAACGTTGGTTGTTTGTTATTTTGCAAAATATTACTTCTTCATAGTTAAATTGTTTTAATAGATGATTGTTATAGAAGTGGCGCCCAACGTGGGAACTTTTAAATATAGTTAATGTATCATGGGTAAGTTTTAAAGTTTATTTTCTTATTTTGTGAAAAGAACAAAATATTTAAACTGGTTGGGAGAAAAGCTGATAAGGGAATCTCGCAAATTAAAATTTCGCTTTCGAAATCTCGCATTACAAAATCACAACAATTACAAAATCTCACTTTTCATAATCTCAATTTTAACAATCTTAAAAAATCCCGCAAACCAAAAACTTGCAAACTTAAATCTTGTAAAATTTAATTGCATTGCAAAACCAAAATTTTTAATCAATATTTTGCAAGATTTAAATTCGCAATTTTAGACCATATTGTTATACATAATTGCATAATTGTAACTGTTTATATTTCAATTGTTGTTATTAGGAACACGGAAAAGAATACAGAAATTGTGAATCTAGTCGTAATGTGGGGTAAATTTTGGAGTTCTTAAAAGATTTGTTTTTGAAAGCAATAAAAGCGAAAGAAAAAGATTTTTATTTCCGAGTTTCTTTATTTGTTTCGCAGAATTTTTATTTCTTACTACAAAATTGAGGGTGATGTTAGTCTGAGATTTGCAAAATTTCGATTTGCGAAATTTGAATATTCGAGACTACAAATTTCGAGATTTCGGTAGATATTTGTGAGTCTTTTTGGTGCGAGAGTAAATGTAAGATTATTATAAGTGATATTTTTTAATTGCGAGAATTCGAAAAGCGTCAAGATTATTAATTTTTGAGACTTTATTTTTGGCGATTTTTAACAACAAGAACAAGAAATTTGGATATTCGAGATCTGTTTGCCTGATTTCGTGCCTGATTTCGTACCAAGAAGAATGTGCGAACACCTAAACAAAGCCGGTCGAATATAAATTAGGGCCCTGCGCAAAGTTCATCATTAGCGCCCCTCAATTAAGGTTATTGGGGGAAGAAGTCATTTCCTCAATGTCTAAGAGTTAGACTTTGCAATGCATTTTTTTAACGATCAATAGAAAATAAATACTATTTTAATTAAAACCTAGGAAATTAAATATTTTATCACAACAAAAAAGTAATTAAAGAAAATTAAATAATTGAAAATTAAAGTAAAGTAAGTAAAAAGTAATATTAAAATAAATAATTAACTCATTGATTTATTGGATTTTTCAATGCTTGCTTAAGGCGCCCATTGGCCCATTGCCCTGCGCAATTGCAATTCTTGCATGTATAGCTTGTTCAGACCTGCACGCAGCAGACTTGTTGCCACTCACGCCAATATATGAAAAGTGCTCCAGGAAATGCGATGGAATGGACTGGGTGAGAGAAAGATAGAAGTGATGTAAGTGAGAGAGTGACGAAAATCAACATCAAGGGCAAATTCCACCTCTTTAGCATCACCAGCGCACATGTCCTCTGCAAAGAAGAATCCTACGAGTCTTTACCAAAAATTGTGAAAAAAAAATTGCCAACAAAAATAAAGTTAAAATATTCCTGGGGTTTTTTTTTGCCAAAATTGAGAAAGAAGACATCTTCGGTAGGACAGCCGAGAAACAAAGCTGCATGTTTTCACTTTGACAATTTCAAAAACTGTCTCAGGCTTATCGAGTTCGTAGAGAAGAGAACATGGTGTTGAGAAGTACTAAATTTCCTTGTCTTGAAATCAACAAAGGGACTTGGCGGTCCCCTTAATAGAGGCTCACCAGTCATGGCCGCAAAGCAAGACAAGAGCTTCTCATAAGCTCTGTATTATCAAAGAGAAGGGATGAAAGCCACTCGCTCAGAAATAAGAAAAAATATCATGAGCAGCAGTGTGATCGAGGATTTTCAGAGATTCTTTAGTAAAAATCAGGTATGGAACTTCTACAGAAGAGTCAAAAAGAAAACTACACGATTCACTGCAAGTATAAGGAAGGGAATCCCATAGTGAAAACGCAGTCAATTTAAAATATTTGTAGAGATCACTTCACCAAGCTGCTCTTAACGGCGATGAAGGCCAAGATCCCGTCAAGCATTCACCAACTCGTAAATAATATATAGTCACAGGAAAGTATGGACGATTACTGAAACCTTAGCACCACAAAAAGGCGATTACCTTCTCTTCACCAACTACAGGTGTATGGTCTTTTAAGACACATTGCCTACAAGATCCTGTCAAGCGTATCATGTGAAAGCCTGAAGCCGTTTACTAACAAAGTATGTGCTAGGCCCAAAAGCCTACCAGCGAACAAACCTTCAAATCTTGAATAAGACCCAAAAATTTAACATCAAAACACCCCAACTTTTCTTTGATTTTAAAGCAGCTTATGTCAATTTACCAGGTCAGGGATGAGTATTACAATGCCGTGTCTAGTTTTGGTATCCCTGCCTTATCAAGATGACTTAAGAGAACGATTGCTGTTCTGAAATAGCCTATGTTGAATGAAATCGACTTTTTGAACATGTCATATTCAAGCCTTAAGCCTCTACTTTATTTTGCTTGAGCATGCCTTCAGCTTATTGTGAGTCTCTTGAGTACAAAAAATCATGGCGCATCTCAAAACGAAGAAAATTTTAAGCTTAATTCGGATATTTTCTGGGGAAATTTTAAACATACATTAGGCGTGTTTTATTGGGAATGCATAAGCAGATAGTGATAAGTAAAATTACACTTGGTAAATAATAACAGCATATTACTTAATAGCTGGCTTCACTGGTTTTGTTGTCCTTAACCGAATGTTTCTTATTCTTTTACATCGCCAGCTATAACACTTTCCAATAAAATGAGACTAGACCAGTTCATTTCAGTAACTTTTTTTTCAAGCGGAATTAGCTTTTATTTTAACACGGAATCAGAAATGTGCCTGAAAGAAATCATTTCTTTTCCAACTGTTAGGTTATGTCGGGGTAAAAGCGATGATAATATGGCAAGCAGCACCAGTCATTATCTTCTCCAGTTTGAAGTATGAAGGTAGATAAAAGGAGAAGAAGAAGTTTAGACACAGGGTTTTCATTAACTGTGAAATATTTTATGAATGTCGCTTTGTGTCATGATTGATTCTTTGCTCAGTTTCTTGGAAAAGTATTTCTTCGAATTAAAAGTTACTTCACTTAAACTGACACTTAGGGCCATTTTATTCACAGCTAATAATCTTAAATCAATGATTATTGTGCAATCCGTGAATGTGCTTGTTAATCAAAATTTGAATCAATAAATTCATAGTTTGAGTTGTTAATAATTGCTATTACTAATCATCTAATATTGGTTGATTATCTCCACTTAACCAGAGCCTTTAAAAAACTTTTGACAGATTTAATCCAATGTGAACAAACTGGCCCTTAGGATAGGTTCTTATACCAGAATAAAGAAATTTTATTCCTAAGTTGTCTCTCTATGATACTGTTATTTGTTTTCAGATAATCTAGATCGGTCGCTTTCACTTAGATCTTCATCTTCTTCCCAAATATACACAGATATAATGCCGGAAGTTGTCATTTAAAAAAATGGCTTCTTTAAGCATTTTTGACAAGTAAAGGAAACATTAATATATTTTCGGAGCAGGTACTCCTGTTGAACCGTTTTTTTACTCCCAACAACTTAAATCTTCTATTAGTTGTTTCGGGTCGTTTGTCGTTTTCGAATGGATTTTCTGACTGTTCTACTCCTTTTTGACTCCAATCGAATATTAAAACATGTTGTCAAATTTTGTACCACACACAGTAGCGAGTGACGCCATTTTAAAAATGGCTTCTTCAAGCATTTATTACTTTTTTACTTTTGACAAGTAATCCGACGAAAAGTTGTAGGTATATGCATGCGTGTGTTCCAAAGCTATTCCTTCTTAAAATCTTGAGCAAAAAAGAAAGAGCCAATCGAAGGTTTTTGGAGTGAAAAATGAGTGGAAAAGGAGAACTCCAAACGTCAAATCGAAAACAAAATTATTAATGCTAAAAAGTGACAAATGTTTTAAGAAGCCATTTTGTTCAATAGTGACATTTGGTAGCATGTCTTGTGTAAATGGTATGATGATGTTTTCAGGTTCGATTGGAATCGAAAAGGGTTGGAACAGTAAGAAAATTAATTAAAAATGACACTTAAGTGTTTTTTCCTTAGAATTAAGTGAAAAGGAAGTACCTTTACATGATAATTGTTAATAATTATTTTTAATAAAATTACCTTTTCAGCTTCGGCAACATTGTACAAGTAGAACGCTCCCGTTGGATAACTATCAAACTCCATTCGGCTATTATATCCACTAACGATTAGTCCAAATTCTCGTTCTACTTCCTGACCAAAATCTCCCACTATATCGACCGGAGTTAAGCCCAGCGAAATGTCATCTCTACCCGTATCACTCTTATTTTCCGTACAAAGTGTATTTGGTGGGGAATCACGTTCAGTGCTCCGTTGGCGTTGTTTGTCTTCATCCTCCATAAAAGCCGCTTCGAAGCGGCATTTTATTGGTGGATTTGGACTCACATTCCGCAGTAGATCTGGCCGATTTTCTGGCTTCACTCGACGACAATAACGCTCGCTATCGTAGTTCTTTATGAGAATATCCGGTGTTGGACAGCCAAAGTTGCCGTCATCTTGTGGAATTTCAATTTCTAATCTCTTGCTGCGTTCGTCATTCTCCTGTTGCTGACTTGTTGAATCATAAAGCTTCAAGTAGGTTTGCAGGTTATTTGGCTCTTTCTCATCGGTGGCGGTATTTCGATTTGTATCGCTGTAACTTTGAGTGACATTTATCAGAGGAAGAACTGTCAAACCATCGGCATCATCAGCCGTTGTTGATTGATGATGATGCCTGTTGAAATTGTCTTCACTATCGTCCATGGCAACAACAGTTTTGTTCTCAATTAAATTATTATTGATCACCATGACGGTATTGAGATTGTTGTTGTTATTGTGAATTATGTTGCTTCCAATGGAACTACTTCCACCATCGAGGAATTCACATTCAAAGCTATCCACACTTAATTCCATTTCGTATTCCGAAAGATCACTGTCGTAAGGATCAGACGATTGATGACTGATATAGTGCTCAGACAAGGTGTGTGCTAAATGCTGGAAACCAGGGTAATTTGGATTTATAATACCTCGAGGAAAGTGCGAACGCTGCGGTGTGCTTACCGATGTACACGATGATGCTTGAGAGCTTAGATATTCTTCTGGAAATTGAAAGAAAAAAGTTAAACATTTGACTTATTCAAATAAACTAAAAGCTTTGAACTCACCATCATCATCATCCATAAGACTATCATCATCTGGACTTAGCTCGGATATTCTCGTTATCGATTCTGCATTGTGATGTGGGTCCATTTGATCATCATCATAATCGTCATCATCGTCGCCATCAATACTAACATTATCGTCATTCTTAGGCAAACTGTTATCCCGAATCAATTCGTATGATTTCAAGGATTCTTGTAAGCTTTTGCAATTACAACTGTTATCATCTTCACAGGCTTCGCTTATTGATGTGCCTCTTATTATTCTATTAAGCTCACGTGCCAATGCAAAATTATCCAAATGGATTTCTTCAAAAGATGGTGTACTTTGACCACTGTGAATTGATTGATTTTCTTCCTTCTGAACAGTGGACTTGCTCCTATCTAATAATTGTCCGTTTAGAGTGTCCGCAGTGTTTTGCATAGAAGTCCTTCTGTAACTCTAAAAGAAATAAAAAGAACCTTAATAAAAAACAAAACATACTTGGCAAATATATTTAAAAAATTTTGAAAGTGAAGAAAAATATTTAAAGCAACAGGATAATAACAGCCTCATTCTTAAACGCGTTTTTGAAATCACTAGTTTTAATGCCTGAACAGACCAATTTTAAACTCAACGCGCTTCGAAGTTAAATACTTAATGTTTCTGTGGTTTTGTCGTACTGTTTAAAGGGGGATGTGTGTAGTGGTTTTCTCGCTATGGTCTCGCCTTGAAATTTACACGTAGTTTTCGGCATTTAGAACGTTTTTCCTCGCCAAAGCTCTTTTCTTCAAAATAATATTTTCAAAACGGTTCAAATAAGCTGATCATATTGTGTTCGTCTTGCTGTGATCTCATCGTGCCCATTTACACGTGACATTTACACGTTTAAACGTGATATTTACACGTTTGGCATGAAGAATGTTCTCGCGTTGGTCTACCTTTACTCTCGCCAAAGTTCTCTTTTCAAGATTACATTTTTCAAATAAGCTACAAAAAATTTAATTGAAAACGGTTGAAATCATTTCGAGCGTGCTCGTCATCAAATCTGGGAGAATATTTTGCTAATACTAGGTAACGTCAGGCCTGGTTCACACGACAATGCACCTCACATTTTTGTCACCGAATAAATTGGTTAATGTACAAACGTTGTGAGAAAGGTTTTATGTAGAATGTATACTCCATTGCGAAAAACACGTTGAGTGTATTGCTGTGTGAACCAGGCCTAACATTACCTAGTGTAAGTGTGAAGTTCTCACTGATTTGGGCACGAGCTGAAAATGATTTTAAGCGTTTTCAATAGAATTTTTTTCTTAGCTTGTTTCAAAGAGAATCATCCATATTGTAAATTGTTTTTGACTCGCTAGAGGTGTTCTTTGGTATATGGCATGGAAGTCTTTGTTGACTCCTGTCACTTGGAAGCCATTTTCAAAAATGTCACCTTATCTGTGGAAAATTGTATATTAACAAAAACTCGTAAATTACTTGGAAAATTCCATGATCAAAATGGCGATACCTTGAAAAGAAGGTATTGAGTAGACAGCTTAAATTTCAGTGTTGCCACTTTTCGGGAACAAACGTTTTTTAATGTCAACAGGTGGAAAATCCATTTTTTTACAATATTTTAAATGTATAAAAGTTGGAATGCCTGAAGATGCCAAACACGTGTTGAGAAATAACAATTGATATCTTAAAAAATAAGTGTTGAGTAGACGCACATTCGGTTAAAATTTCAGAAAATTTTGTCAAAGTGTGGTACTTATCCTTTTCTTGTAGTTGTTAAACGTGAGTAAAGTTTCGGAAACACCTCTAGATGCTAAATATGGGCGGAGAAAATAACGGTTGATTTGTTAAAAGGTAATCGTTAAGTAGATGCACCTTTGGGTAAAATTTCAGCCACTTTTGGGAAACATACATTTTGTTTAGTGTCAAAGGTGGGATTTCAATTTCTTTTAGGGAAAACATCTTATTTGACAACACTCAATTGACATCAGGAGGCGTTTCCGCAACTTTTTTCATGTTCAAAATATTACAAAATTATCAAAAATGTGGAGGTTCCATCCGTTGACATAGGAAACCTAATATTTGTTTTCGAAAAGTGGCAACACCGAAGTTTTTGCCAAAGGAGCGTCTACCCAACACCTTCCTTTTAAGGCATCAATTTTTGTTTTGATTATGGAAATTTTCCAAGTAATTTACGAGTTTTTTTCATTTACCATTTTTCACATATTGGGAGCCATTTTGGAAAATGTCACTGTCCAAGCGACAGGTTTGCAATAATGACTTCCAAGTTAAATTTACTTCCAAGTAAAATTTCATAGGTTCCCATTAAAATGCACCTGGTGTTCGAATTCCTGACCGGATAGGATTACAAAAACTATTATAGCTCATTCGATGGATACTTTTACTTTCTTTACTTTCCTCTTTCAATATTTTGTTGTAAAATAAGATTCGATCGAGTAAGCCTGAAAATAACAAGATGACTCTCTTATTCAAGATGTAAGCCACCTTTTTACGACTCTGAGCACCCCTTGTTTTTTAGTAAGAAAATGTAACCAAACATAAAACCTGGTTACAGTGGATGCGTATTCTGAGTAACAATTGTTCTGACGTATTCATCAGATCTGTTTGTCCAAACATTTCTTCAGAACTGTGAGTCAGAATTATCCGCCAGAGCGCTGCAGAAAAAATCAAACTGATTTGAACGATCAATCGTTCTGATGAAATCGTGCGGCTCCAGACGTTTGAAACCGGTTTCATAAGACTATATAGTTTTGTTTGTTCTAACGGATACGTCAAAGAAATTATGTTTCGTCAGAACACGCATCAACTATAGCCACAAACTTCTGACAAATAAGTCACAACGATTGCTACGCATCAACTGTTACCACTAGTCCTGACGAAAAATTCGGACGAATACGTCAGAACAATTGTACGTTAGAATACGCATCCACTGCAACCGTAGCCTAATGCAATTTTAGTAAATTTGTGGAACAAACTTGTTACACCTAGAAGTTCTTGCACTTTTTTTTTAATCTATTAATTGTTTTTTGGGACCTGGGAAACTTCCAACGAACAAAGATTGTTAACTTTATTATTTCAAGGATTGAACTGTCTAAATGATGATCGGCTGGGTCAAAATATTTTTTTTTGGCAAAATTAGAACAAGTTTTATTTTAGCATCAAAAAAATTAAAAAATCTTCTTTCTAAACATCTAAAATTTTGCAGATGGTAAACGGTTCTCTTAATATTTAGTACTCAATTAAGTTAACCTAGTTTCCTAAAAAAACGTTATACACTTATTTCCAGTGTTGACAGAATTTTCAAGATGAGTGGATCCCAATTTGAAATATCTCGGAGCCGAAAACAGCTCCACTCAAAATTAATGCTAAAAAATTAGGTTAAAAATTTATATTTCTTTCCATCATTCCATTCTTACCAAAGTTATAAGATTTCAAAATTTGATTGAACTTTTTACATGTGTTTTCCCATAAAAAACATCTTTTGTCTTTGGGCCGGGTTAACGGTAAAATAATGGGCTAAAATTTAACACGATTTAAGTTCATAGCTTAAAAAATTCAATTGAATCTCGTAATCCAAAATGGCTTCCATACTAGATTATTCTTCTCTCATTTTTTAAGTCTTTGCATAAATCTTTTTAGTCAACAAATACCTACATATGTTTAGTCATTTCAAAGTTCTTACAGCATTTTCAAGTCAACTGAATTCTGGTTCGAATTCGAAGAGCCTATTGCTTCAAGGGAGAGATAATTAATTATGTATTGAGAATCTCTGAATCACAGCATAGAGGTTGAGACTGTTGTTCCAAGCAAATACTCAAATATAAGTAGGCTCATTCACAATAGATTTTCCATCTTAATTTGTATAAGGAGTCTAAAATCACCCAATTTCAAAACTAAATAGCCCAAATTGGAATTTATCGCAAATCACAATTTGAAGGAGCAAGTTAAAATTTCGAGGAGCCCAATTGGCCATAAAGTGCCTGCTCTACTGCCAACCCTGGTTATTTCACAAAAACTAAAAAGTGGTTTTCTGAAGATTTTCGGTGTCATGAATTCTAATCTGACCACGGAATTGCTGCATCGCATCAGGTTTTCAAGATATTCTAACCCAAAAAACACAAAAATAAATTTTTTGCAATATTTGAGGTTATGTTTCATATAAGGAAATAATTTTTCTATAAAAGAAAATCTTTACAGAATCTGATTCTTCTAATTATTCCCTTAAAAACTCATTTTTAATATCTTCAGTCCTCTCTTTTTTCCTTTGAGAAAATGTAAGTTCGACTCTCTTACATTATATTCGTTGTGTAACATAACCTCAAATATAGGAAAAACGGTATTTCGGTACTTTAAGGTTAGAATATCTCGAAAATCTAAGGTGATTGCGTAAATATGTGGTCATATTGGAATTCAGGGCATTAAAACCTACCTATAACTTGGTTTATATGACAAAAATAAATCCAATTTTTTCGACCAGAGTCAACAGTACCGTGTTTTTGACACTGGTAGCCTTATTCATCAGTTTGTGTTTTTAACTATGTTCAACTTCGTAAGAAAAAAAGGTCTAACTACTTTGAATTTAAACTATGTATCTAGGGAAAACATTCTTTTTAATTGTTTTTTTTTTGTTTATTATTCAAACTTTTAACCACCTCTAAAATGTATTTAAGATAAAATCTTTTAATTACCTTATACCAAGTTCATAACCTTTCGAAAACCAAGACTATTATTCCTATCGTTAAATTTGCATTTACTATATTCTTCCATTTTTTCATACTCAGAGGCAAATAGCTTCTTTTTTTTTTTTACAAAAATCTACCTTTCTCTCTACAGAACTGCTACAATTTAATTTTACTATTTGTTTTAATTAATTGACTCACCTCTAAATTTGCAAATTCATTGACGCAGTCTTCGAAAAACGAATAATTGCTGGAGTTAACATTTTGCAAGCTGTCAACAACTTCCAGAGGAGCATTTGATTTATTTATCGAATTATTCTGATTTTGATGCTCTTCCAGTGTTGTGCCATTATTTGTAGAATCAATCACTGAGCCATCACAATGGAATTGTTCCAATAACGTCGTCGTCGTTGGGTTCGTTGTTGTTGTTGTTGTTACTGTTGTTGGCGTAGTTTTGCAATTGTGCGAATTTTGTTGTTGGTGGGATGATAATGACGACGACGTATTTGGAGCTGTGCCGTTGCCGGTGGCTGAGGCTGAGATTGAGTTGGAGGTGGTAGTGGTTCTTGAGTTGTTGGTAAAATGCTTTAAATTGCTGTTCGGATTCGGATGGGTCCTGTCATTTTCATTATTGTTCCCGAATGTTTCTGTTGATCTAGCAGCTGATGATAATTCGGTTGAAAGATTGCTCCTTGATGATGATGATGATGACGTTGTGCTATTCCTGTTCTCAGCAAAACCATTTGTCGCTGAAACTTGCAGTACACGCATAACTGATGCCTGATGAGAAGAAAAAATTAAAAAAATCCAGAAGAGTTAAATTTGCATATTTATAAATTGGAACAAGGATTGGATATAAGGATAGGCATCTTATGCACATATAAACAAAGCTATATAGATGATGTGTACATATATGACATCAGCAGTAGTTAATGTCATTCAAGAAATCCAGTACTAAGCTCCTATATATGAGGCAGAGAAAACAAAAAAATGCAACCCAAAGAGGATATTTTTTTTTCTTCCATTCAGATTGAGGACAGATTTAAAGGATATAAATGTATAAGTATCTTGGGGGATAAAGAATGTGTCCTCAATTTCATTTTCGGCTTAGGATTCAATATGAATGGTGGAAAGTCACACAATGGTTTCAGTTTTTTTTTTTGTATCTTTCCGAAGGAATAGGGAGGAGGCATGTAATTTGGTCATTCTTAGTGAAGGAACTTCCTCCAATTAATGGCTCGTTTTTATGAACAAGGAGGACAAATAATGGATTTTATTTTTAGCACACGATGAAGGAAGGAAGGAACTTGTTGGAAGTTGACAAATGGTTTTTCTGTGAATTTTTGCAAAATCAGTTTAAATTTTAATTGGGTCAACTTGAGTGTTTATTTTTTTTTCCTATTTTTTTTATCAAATCTTAAATTATTTAAAATTGAAGCACCTTTAATGTTTCAGCGATTTCTAGTGGGTGGGTTGATGAACAGAAGAACAGTTACAGTATGACAACTTAATGAAAAAAAAGAACTTTCTTTAAAACTTTCAAGGAATATTGTTGTCTTAGTTAATTTCGTTTTCTTTATTTTTCATACTTTATTCATATTTTTTTGTTTTTGTTTATTGTGAAGGAGTTCAATGCGGAATAAAAAAAATAAGGAACTGCCTTAGGTAATAATTAAGGCCAGACAATGAAGGTGGAACCTAAGCAATCTTCTTCTTTTTCGCAGAATAATTGCAAATGTGTTGTGGGAGTTGATGAGATAAAGAGTGCAGAGAGTTTGTTTTCCCAACAATAGCACACAACCAAACATAGAGAACCTCTACCATACTATACATAACCTGGCTAAGAGCCAACACAATTATTTTAAAGGGTGTTTTTTTTGGCTGTTGTTGTTGTGTACGAATAATAATTATTATTTATGTGTGGGCTCATTAGGTGCATTGTTTAAAATTTTATATCTTTTTTGATGATTATGTAATTCAGATTTATGTAGGTAGGCATTTAGAAATGAGAAAAAATAATACATAAACAAAAGAATGTTTTATGTGAGGGAAAAAAGAATCTTAAGAAATTTACAAATTTTTAGCTCTCGAGTTCTGATGTTGGATGCCAAATTATGATGGTTTATTCGTATTTAAGGTGAAATAAATCCGTAACGTTCTTGTATTGTTTCCCAATGTAGGAAAACCTCTTTAAATTTTTTAAAGAAAAGGTCTTCGATGGAACAACCTTTAGTTAGATCAAATAAGGTCCTATGTGCAGTAATTATAGCATTCAAAATTGAATTGCTTGGAAAAAGTTAATTTTTGTTTCTTGCTCTATTTTTTATTTTATATAATAATGTATAACGCTCAAGATTTTAATCAAATTTAAAGTAATGTGGCAGTCCAAATAATAATGATTTGCAACTAGTCTGAAGGTGAAGGTTTGGTAGACTTTTTAACACTGGGTCATGATCCTTCCGAGAACTTAAAGAGCTACGCAAGGTGTCAAAGAAAGAAATAAAAACATCAATAATATTGGTTATTAAATTATTTAACACTCAATGAGTGTCAATTATTCATTTATTTTTTAACCAATTTTAAATTTTTTACGGCAAAATGCTGGCCATTTTCAAAAATATATATACCTTATATACACTTAAAAATTATGGAGAAGGAAATCTTAAATAAAAACATATTTGATATATTTTTGAACGATCGATGATCTTTTTTGGTCTGCAATAATCTTTTTTGACATGCGGTCAGTAATGTTTACTTTTCGTGCTGCAATAGAAAATAACAAACTGTGGAAGTAATGAGTTTTTGTCTTACATTAGGGCTAAGCTAATTCCAACTACCATAATTTAGTATCGATTATGAGGAAAATATTCTCCTTTTATTTTGTATTGATTATTTTTGAAACATCAAATAATATATAAACAAGTAATGAAAACTGACACTAAAAACTTACTTCGAATGTCAAAATCCTATCCCCAAAACCTACATATTTATATATTAAGCGGGCATAAAAAATTCCGTGCAAAATATTTTTGGTGCACGCAGGAGACTTGACCTCAATTTTATATTTAAAATCGGGAGTGGACAAAATTCAGGTTTCAAAATTCAACTCTTATCAAATTTTTTCTCATTAATTGTTTTAAATACTATTTAACTTGAGATTATAGGAGAAAAATCACATTTTTGAAAAGCTAAGATGTTTCAGAGTTAAGAATTTTGGCTTAGATGTCTTTTGAGGCATAAATGTAAAAAACACGAGAGAAAAATATCAATCCAATTTTGCACTCACGGCCTCATATATCTTTACAAAATCTCCTTCTTTCTTTAAAAATTCTACTTTTAAAAATTTTATCATTCAAAATTCAGCCCAAACTCTTTAATTCTAAAAAAAACAAAATGGTAATATTTGTGTATCGAAAAGAAAAATTATTCTTTTTATTAATACTGATTTGGATAGACCCCTCCCCCCGCATGGAGTGAAGCGGTATACGCCACTGGTCTTTTCATTCACAAGCGATTTCCAATCAAAATTTTAAGATACCACTTGTTTGAAAATCAAGATAGAATTGCTAAAATTTATTTTTTGGGACACTTTTTCAAAATATTCTAAACAATAACCAAAACAGGCCTATCGATCGGAAAAATGCAACCAAGATAAAGGACAAAACTTGTAATTTTTAATCCATACAAGATATAGTTACAAAATAAGTAACTCTATCTATCTCTCTCTATCTAAAACTTGAATACAAAAAAGGAATAAAACGATATCTCTTTATTTCTTTTGGAGAACTCATTTTATTAAAAATAGCTTTGATGGCCTTAGTTCTACGAATTGGCGTTTTATCCAGCAGACTCACTTGGACTCATCAATATCAGTGACATAGTTAGGGCCTTTTTGTATTAAGTTTAGTTTAAATGAGATTTCGAATGGGAGATTTTAGCTTGGGAGATATTGTACCAAAACCAAACCCAAAAGGAAAAAAAAACAAAATATAGGCCCGTTTTGATTCTCTCACATCTTTTTAAACCACAATATCTTTTCATTTTATCAAATATGGCTCCAAAACTTTTCTTAAAAAATATCAAAAAATTACTTAAACTTAAGTCTTCCTTTGTATTGGAAACCAAATGAACCACTTTTTTTCATTTTTGGTTTTCTTGAAAACGGTATAACTGATTTTAGTAATTATTTAAATGCAGAAGCTCTCAAAATGTTTAAATAGTATTATGTACCAACATTTTGCAGGAAGGTTTTCTTATTAAAAAAAAATGTTTGAAGCTTCAATATTTCGAAAAAAATACTAAAGATTTTTAAGTGATTTTTTAACACTCCTCTTTACCATGTTTTAAACAAATGTTTTACTTTAATGCAAAAAACAAATTTAAACGATCGTTGAAGAAAATCTCATTTTTCTCAAAACCGACTCCTACGATTTTGATAAAAATTTGTCTGTGTGCTTAAATTAAAAAGATCTACTATGAAACATAAAAAAGTGTTCACTAAAGCTACGAGCAGACGATTTGCAAAAGTCGCAAATATTTGCGAGTGTGACGTCATTTTTACGTCACCATTTGCGGTCTTTGGTCGCAAATCGTCTGAACACAACTTTGGGACAGCCTGCAAATGCTCGCAAATCATTTGCGTATGATTTGCGAGGCCTAAGTCGCAAATGCATTTGTGACATTTTGCCAAATCATGTGAACACTCACAAAAATAATTTGTGACAATTTGCGAGTATTTGCGACCGTCACAACCATTTGCGAAAACACGAAAATGGAACACTGCAAATGCGGACATTTGCGATGAATTTTGTAGTTGTACTTGAAGTAATTGGCTGTGGTTTTTAGTATGTATGTAGGTACCTTCATTATTTTTATTATTATTTTTTATGATTTAAACTAGATTTTTTTCGTTTTTTTTTATGAAAATAAGCTTTACGTAGTTAAAAAAAATTAAACTGACCTACAGCCCATAAAACATCATTAAAATATACATACATATAAGATACATACCCTTATGTGTTTGTATGTTCATATGTTTACCTATATAGTATTTTGAGACTAGCTATGACAAAACTCAACAGATAAACAAATTTGTCAATAGAGAAATGTCAGACTCGCAAATCTGCAAATGAGTAAGAATATGATATCTACAAATGTCGCCGCAAATCGTGTGAACACATCGCAAATATGCTTCAAAATTTGCGATCTTATTTGCGAGCATGTCATTTGCGAGTACCTTGATCGCAAATGTATTTAAAAACTTTGGGACAACCTTCGCAAATCATCTGAACATGTGTATTTGCAGGTTTGCGAGCACTGTCAAACGTAAGGCATTTGCGGTGTATTTGCGAGTTTTTTGTGACGTCAGTGCTCGCAAAGATTTGCGACTATCGCAAATCGTCTGCTCGTAGCTTAAGCAACTATTAACAATAGGTTCCTCCCCTAGAATGCAATTATTGATTTTCAATTTTTTCATTATTTGCTCATCGGATTTTAGTAAATTGTTCTTTTCAAAAACTTGAAAAACTATGCATTATATTTTTAGAATTTAAAAAAAAATCAAAACATTTCTTCGAAAACTTGATTTTTCTAAATCGGGTAGATATTTTTTTTGTAAATTTAATTTGTATCAATTTATTAATAAAAACTTAAAATTTGCATACCAAAATTTTTCATTAAAAATGTTTTCAACATGTTTATAAAAACCGTTCCAACAATTTACAAAATTTTGTTTGGCATAAATTCATATTTTTGTTTGAGAGTTCAGATGGAATTTTCGTTCAAAGTTATTTTAGCGAATTTAAAAATCGAATTTCATGCTTTCCATATCTTCTTACAAAATTTTAAAACTCCAAGCCTTTTGAACATAAGAGCAAGTACGGGCAACCTCAGCCAGCCATGCATTTTATTCAATTTGTTCTTTAGTTGAGGTATCATCAAGCACAAGTTAAATAATTCCTCATTATTTATTTATATTTTTTTTTTTGTTTAATTTAGGCGTTTGGATTCAAACCAGTGCTGCCTCCTTTTTTATGTTTTAGTGATTTAGTAATGAAGAAATTAGGTGTTAGATGTGTTTTTTACACTTAAATAGTTTGAAATATAAAAAAAGGATATTGTTAGGATAGATTACTATCACTCCTCAATAACCTTAGTAGGCTCTTGGAAGAGCTAATGCTCAGGAAGCTCAAGAAGTTCGGTGGCAAAAAAAAAAAAATCATACTAAATATGCAGTTCAGTTCTTGGGAAAAGCATTTCCCTGTAGCCACTCCTGAACTTTCATAATGATATCATCGGATGCTGCTTGGATGTCCAAAAATCATTCGATAGAGTGTTAGGATTGAAGCCCAACACAAATACAAATTATTTCAGGAACTTTTTTATGCAATAAGAGATCAGCAAATTTTCAGCGGAGAGCATCAAGGCAGGAATTTCCCAAGAGTCAAAACTTGAACCAATTTTCTATAACATCTAGACCTCTGACCAACCAACTTCAAGCTAATGCGAGAATCTTCTTTTTGGGGATGGTTTATTCACATTTGTTGCTTATCACTCTTTTTATTGATAGCTGTCCAAGAAGTCAAAACCAAAATCTGCAAATTAAGCGAAGCAGCAAAAGCATCAATACGACTTAACATCAACAGCATGACAACTTTACTCTGAGTCTAGGCTATGCCCCTTTGAAAAGGTACTTGTAGGCATTCCTATTTTTATTGAATAAACTGTCTAGAAACATCGCCAAATACAACAACAACATTCGCTACCTATAAGCGCTATGGAATTTTTAGATTAAGTTCAACAACCAACGATGACCTTTCTGCTCTGACTCAGGCTCACTCCAATATCGTAACTGAGCTCCAACTCTAAATTAAAAACTTCTAAAACAAACAAAGTTTATTCAAAAGCTGGACGCCATAATTTCATTTTTCAAGTTTTTCCAATGTATTTCAGTTAGTCTTCTGCAGCATTTCAGTTAGTTTTCCTACCAAACAGATCCTTAGATTTCGTATCTGCAATTGATAACACAAACAAAGTCCTAAAATTACTAAGGAATATAAGGGAAAATCCTGAATATTTTTCACTGATGCTTTTCAAACTGCATAGTTATTTGCCGAGAATTTTTTTCAAGAAATAATGCAAGCTCCAAGCATTTCATCGAAACAAACAATACGTTCCAACTGAGAAACGTCATCGATGAAGCCTATTTAAGAGTTTCTTGGATGGATTCTCTAATAAAAACCTTCATGGTCAACAAAAACAGTCTTACTAGCGATTATTTTAAGCTCTTCTTGCAGGTTTTGTTGCCAAAACCAAAGTCTAGGAATTGCTTCATTATAATCATTTAACAATAATTACATTCGAAGAAAAGGGTTGTTTTTTTAGACGTGTGGTTTTCAATCTGGCAATACTTTTTTCGGAGTCGGTCTTTTTGACAGCTGTCACTTGATTTATGATCAGTTTGGTTTGCCATTTCATAATGAATAGACTTAGTCCTGAACGACGCACGTTTGCAAATCATGCAAATTTATTACCAAAATAATGGTTCGGTTCGCGTGACGCATCGCGGAACAATCAATTTACTGAAGGAAACTTTTGGTGAGCGCATCATTTCAAGTCGTGGGGTTATTTTTTGTGGGGTTATGTGAAATCACTTGTCTACGCCGATAAGCCCTAGACGATTGACGCCTTTGATTGATTGTTTCGCAATGCGTCACACGAACCGAACCATTATTTTGTTAATAAATTTGCACGATTTGCAAACGTTGTTCAGAAGTAAGTCTATTCATTATGAAATGGCAAATCAAAATGCGCATAAATCATGTGACAGCTGTCAAAAAGACCAACTCCGAAAAAAGTATTGTCAGATTGAAACCACACGCCTAAAAAAACACTTTATCAACTACTTGCCTATGATATTGGTCACACTTTCAGTAGCAACAGCTAGAGTTGAACCTTTTCACCTACTTTCTGGCTATGGCAGGTCTATGTTACCTTGGCCGACCCCGTAGCTATTTATGAATTGCATTAGGGACTAAAAAGTGTTTCAAAATAACTTTAAAATATCAATCGTACTCGTATTATTAAACAGGAAAACTTTAAACTGATTTTGTTGGTACTTTTATTATTCATTATAATTAGTCAACATATATACAGTAAACGCACTTTAATGACAACCAATATCTACATCTATGCCGCCATCTATTTGTTGGTCACCCATTACAATTAATCAATATTTTATTTAAATTCGAGGTTCCCACTTAACTAGCTTCTACGTTCGTTTTGAAGTTTTACATGATCGCTTGTAAGCCCTTTGATTGGATAGACAAGTCAACTTTTTTCATTTAAAAACATACAAATCGTGAAGGATAAACGCAGTAACTATTCCAAAGTAAATTCTACTACCTCCAAATACAAATTCCATTAGCAAACAATTAATTAAATTCCAACCATCGCCATCGTCATTGTCTATAACTTTATTTGTTTGTTAAAGATTTAAACAAGGAAACGCTTGTCGATTAACCGGCACGAATGGAGTTATTTACAAGCTTTGCATTTCAATCGCCTATATTTTATGTCCAAGTTGATACCTACAAACTCTTTATCCCTTGTGAACTACTGTAATCCCAATGGACTTCAGTATAGAATGTAAGCATGACGTGAATATATTTTTATGTCATAGTGTTGATGGTAGGGTTGTTTTGTTTGTGTGAGATGGTTTTGCACACTTTGAATTTTTCTTGAAAATAAAAGGTGACACTTTTTCACACTCTGTAGGATATACTTTGCCAAACCACATCCAAGCAAAACCACAAGAACTTTTTGTTCTAAAAGGTATTTGTGTGTCTTTTCACTGGATTTCTAAGACCTTTTGAAAACCTAGAGAATACAAAAACTTCATGCACTTCTGAAAATTAAAGTTCTATCTCTCTGCCAGAGCTGCTGTCAGCTTTGTAAACATATCTTATGAATGCCAGAGTGCATAGCACCAGTGATGAGAGATGAAATAACTATTATTATAATGCAACATTACCCCTCAGGCTATAAGCACTCAACTATAGTAGAATATAACGCATTCATGGATATGCATTATATGAATGTATGGTAGGTGTAAGTTGAAGTAAATTTGAACAAACCCATACACACAGAGACACAATTTTTTTTATACTTAAAAGGATAGTAGGTGCTTCATCATACTTCACCATCATCAACATTATATTTATGACGAAGCAGATATGGGTTTAAGTATATGTGCTTAAGTGCAATCGGCAAGGATTGATATTGGGTCAAAATTTAATTTATTCCATATCCTGATGTGCTATCATGAGTGGAATTATAATATTATGGATCGATTTAATTGAAAAACGTGATGACATTTATATTGCAACAGAAGAGTGCATAATGTAGAGTTTTTGTATTTTTTTTTTAATGAGGTTGTAAATTCTAACACTAGAGTTTAAAATTTATTTGCACGAATGTAGACTTATATTACTCAATTGCTATAGAAGAGATGTTAAAGTAAAACACATTACAAATAAAAAAAAGTGATTTAAATAAATAAAAATAAATGCATCTTCTATTCCACTTAATTAGATTGAATTTTCAACTAATTAGGGCATATTCATTGATACTTTTTTAAGGAAGTTGTAAAATATTAACAAATTAAATTCTTGGCTGAAGAATAATAGTTGCTAAAAAATATCAGAAAATCATATTCTTGGCTGTATTTACAAAATATCGATTAAAATTATACGATTATTATAGTATACGGGAAATATTTACAAATTAAATTATCCACTTCGAACAAAAAAGTAAGTCAAGTCAGGTCTACTTTTGAAACAAATCAGTAAGTGATTATTCGTGAAAAAGTTAATCCCGAAAGCAGGCAGAGGTAGAACAATGACTGAACACTTAACTATTAGAACTGCCCTAGCTGATCTGGGTCCAAAGAACGCGTGGAAAATTGGCGCACAACTCCAAGAAGTAACAAACTTAATTACTGATGAACCAAATGGAGACAAGAGAAAACACGAAGGTTGACGAAGACAACAGACATCAAACCCAGGCGTGCTATATTGGGCTATTTATCGGAAATTGGGCTATTTTTTCCGAAACTACCGACAACAATTTCAGTATGACAGCCCAATCATATGGGGTATAAATAGCCCAAATTTAATCATGGGCAATATTTTTTTCATATAAATAAAATAAATCATATAAAAAGCTACTTTTCTCCCTCGTAACATTTCCTTAAAGCATTCCACAAATTGGCACCACTTTCTATTCACTGAGCATACTCATATGGTTTTGACATTTCAAACCAATTGCAATAATCTACATAATAATAATATTATTCAGTTTATCTATTGCTGCTAGAATTCCCATTTTTATATGAAAAATTTATTAGTATTAGGCTACTATTTGGGCTACTTTTTTGGCTCCGATTTTGAGCTACAAAATTTCTCAAATTGGGGTATCAATCTAGTTCAAGACATGGCAGTCCTGATCAAAACCACAAAGCCTGCTAAGCCACCTATTTTTTTCTCCGGTAACATCTTGCATTGACTAACTCAAGACCAAGAAGATCGAGAACCACATATTGACAATCCGTGAAGACAGAAAAATGCTTATTTTCTTATAAAACAAGTTCATAGAAGTTAAAGACGAACTTCAGATCAAAGGAATACTAAAAATCAACGTGAAACTTTCGTGGTAGAAGTCAGCAACTCGTGTGTTACGGCCAATATTTACACAAAAAAACCTATCTTAACTGGAAAGTCCACTGAGAACAACTCAAAAGCACATAATTCAGTGCCAGAACTACCAAAGATTTGGCCAAGTAGCGGTTAACTGCGGGATGAAATACGTTTATCTGAAGTGGAGCAAAAGGAAAATGAATAAGAATTCTACTACGCAAAGTGTTAAAAGTTTAGTCACCACGCAAATATAAGGTTTTACTGGCGAAGAAGGAAGAGAAGAAAGAGTTGCCGAAGAAAACTCAACAAGATTTCGAGGACAAATCAGTTTGCACCTTGACTCAGCCCTTGATGATTTTTGCAGCTATAACCAAGATAGGAAATATACAGCCTCAAATATTACAGAAGCCATCTTCAAGACCTCAAAAGCCAACAATAGCACTTCAACCAATGAAACAAATACAAAAGACAAACGGACCAGCAACCACTTGTAAGGTAAGCTTTATCAATAATAATAGTATCTAACATGTAGAAATGAAGGAACACTGGCATCAGCAATAGTGAAAGTTAACTCCGCATTGCCCATCAGAAATTACACTTCGCTATGTAAGAAAAACGAGTCCGTGGCTTTGGATATTTGTATTATCTTCGATTTATGCAAAGGCATAATGCACATAAAGAGATTGATTCATTTGCGTTTGGAAAATGATGATATGGCACAACTTTTTGAATGCAAGAGAAAACCATCATTTTTCGTTGAGAAGAACATGGAAGTCTCTCAAGCCCTGATCTCTAGTCTACGATCTCTTGAAGCCACAGCGGTCATCATTGAAGTCAAAGTTGGAGCATCACTAATATTTCAATATTTCCATAAAAACAAGTTCCAAAAACAGTCTACATTTCATCCAAACCTGGGTCTGACGCATTCAAGGAAATCAACAAGATCATTGGTAAAGGAAAAAAAAAAATGCCAGACAAAATCAGACAAATGGAAGTCGCGACAGCTCAAGATACAGTGGAAGCTTTTGCCAAATATATTGAAGAACATTTTATGCCAAACTCAAAAATCCGGGTGGTGATTCCATGCTGACTGGATGCTATTCACCTCTGCCGAAGAAGTAGCTGATCTTTTAAATAGTATGGATAACCTATAAAATCATCTGAACCAGATACGATTTCCATCTAAATCATAAGGAAGTTTCCCTAAGTCATGGTGCTGTTTCTCACTATCTTGTTCAACAACTTTGTCAACAAAACCTATTTCCCGAAGAAATAGAAGTCAGTGAAAATAGTGAAATAGTAAAGATACTGAAGAAAGTCGATAATAAAACCGTTTCTGGATACTGTCTCATATCTCTTCTTAACAACCCCAGCAAGATCCTTGAAGGACTTATTCTTCATTCTGCATCACTAACAACATCATTCCGGAAATGCAGTTTGAATTTCGGGAGGAAAACTCCACTTTACGCTCTACGTTAGCACCTTCACTAGCAGTCAGGTTGTAATTGGATACTTCCTGGGTAAAAAGAAAGCATTCGACAGCATTTGAATACAGGAGCTAGTTCAAAATCTAACCATTTTAAATTTGTCAATTTCATTAATCAAAATAGTTTTCAGTTATCCCAATTCCAGATCGTTTTGGGTTCAGATTTGAAACAGGCAGTCAACAACCAAAACCATCAGAAGAGGAATTGCTGAAGGATCAAAGCTTGGCAAGCTCTGCAATATCTTCATGTCGGACCAACTTCAATCCAACAAAATGCTAAGAATTTTCTCTAAACGAACGATTCGCTAACAAAACCATATCAACAGTCATTGCAACCCGAAGAGTGGAACAGCACGTAAGATGGCTGTGGGAGTTCTACACAACATGGGGCATTAAAGTCAACTCCACCAAATCTGTATTAGCATCTAAATACACCGTCAGACAGTGGTCTGTTTGTTGAATTTTGGCGCAAAATTCATTTACCCACGCCAATTCTTGATACAAATTAATGAAATTTGGAAACTTTTCTCAACATTTTGGACTATCTTCTTCCAATTTTGCACAAAAATTAGTATTTTGTACAAATTAATATTAGTTATGGACCTTTTTTTGATTTGGGACCTAAGGTAAAGTATACACGATTGGAAGATCTTTCAATATCAGCAGACTTGTTAGAATTCTTTCAATTGCTTTCAATCAAGTGAAACTTGTCCCTATACACGGTTGGTAAATTTTATCAAAATATCTGCTAATTTTTTGATAGAAAATTAGTTAAAATTTTTTGTCTTCCAATTAAAAATTGGCTGTTTACACGATTGACTTCTGACAGGTCTGCCGATATAAGAAGATCTTCCAATCGAGTAAATAGCCAGTTAGTCTATCCTCGACGACAAACAAAACTTATCTGCCAGGTAAAAGTTGGAATTTGGTTGGTCAATCGTCCAATTATCTGTCAAGTAAAAAAACTGTTTGTTAACACGTTTTTACACACAGTTCCAAGCATTCGGCCAATTTTTTGTTAAAAAACTGGCAGACAATTGGCTAAACAATCTTTTTCTATCAATTTTGGCAGATTGAATTTAATGTTTACACGGTTTTTAGAAAATAGGTTATAGTTTTTTGCGAAAAATTTGCCAATATTGGAAGATCTTCAAATCGTGTATACTTACCTTAAGTTTTAAAGCCCTTGTTTGAAGAAGAAATGAAAAGGCAGTAGCTCTGAACTAAGCATTGTTAAAATTTTAATTATTAATAAATAAAAAAAATCAATTTGGTGGCACAACAGCTCGTGGAGAACCAGGGCCTAGTGACTTATAACTCTCAACCATTCCTGTGTGCGTGTTATTGGCAGGAATGGAGGGGACCTACAATTTTTTCCGAGCTCGAACGGCTAGGTGGGAAGCACTTATTCTTGACAAGTATACTCTTGCGAGGATTTGTCAGTTCCTTGCAAGAGGCAGTACCTCGGGAAAAATATTTCTGTTTTTAGATGGCAGCGGCTGGGAATCAAATCCAGACCTTCGGCATGACAGTCCAACGCCCTATCATGCCACGAGGTACAACTACAAGGAATATATGCTCTAATTTAATTTTTTTAAATTCGTATTACATACACTAGGGCGTATACGTACTTTTTTCATTCATTATTTGAATGGTTTGATTGGGTGTTGTAAATAGATTATAAACAACATCAATATATACTTCCTTTGAGAATTCTTTAGATATATTTCCAAAAATAAAAAGATCATTGTCATTATAATAAAATATTTAAACTCATAGGTTGGTTGGTTAGCATCATTCAAAGAAAAGGACTACTATCTACCCCTTGTCAAGGTATATATAATTCTCATAAAAACAGACCTAGAAAAATAAAGTTAAGTCTCAAGAGGAGTATAAAATATGAATAAAAATTTATGTTATTGGAACAACAAAATTTAAATATGTAAATACATATGTACCAATGTGAACATATGTGTTTTAAATTATAAACTTTGAAATTCGAATAAAACTGGTTCAGGTTTTTCTTTTTCTCACGACTATTATTTCTTATCTTCGATTATATCTTGGAGAGAAGAACTTCCATGAATAAACTTAAACATCATCATAAAATTTTGTCTGCATATGTATCGTATGTATAAATACACGTTTTTCTACCCAAATAAGACTTGACCTTCTTTTACAAGTATTTACTATGTACATTAAATAAAAAATGTAACCTTTTATGTATATTTTAATTATTGTTTCTTTTCAAAGTTACACCCATGAATGAGCAATTTTTATCAGACGCATTAACCACTGCAAATATTTATCTTTGTGGAATAAAAAAAAAAACAACCACTAGAAATATTACATTCCTATCTAAGCTGACAGAGGATATACTCGTAATAATATTGACATTCAGTTTGCTTTCAAAACGATGATGTTGTAGGCGAGTGTCTGGTGTATGTAGGTATTCTATACACCATACAATACAGCCTAAGGCTCTGTTATCCTTTTATGCAAATAACTGATGAAATCAGCTTCAACAACTAAAGGCATGCGGATAAAAAATTCCTTTTGACATTACAACGTTGGTTGGTTTTGTCCTTTGCTTTTGACATAAAAACATTTTGACACATAAAGCTATGTATGTTTTATACAAAATGTCACTTTGTAGATATTTATCACTCGTGGTAAAGCCCGAACAATGTCATTTTTTAAATGACCTTGCTCTTTGGTTGGTGAAAATTGTTGTAAATTAACGTTTTTTGTTTTGTGTTTTAGCCAAATATAAAATACTTAATTGCGATTTTATGTATGAAAATAAAATAACGACAACCGACGGACGTTTAAAAGCGTGTTTTGTTTGAATAAATCACTTGTTTCATTAACCACAACAAACAAACGAAAAAAAAATGAAACCCTATAACCAACTGAGCTTAAGACAAACATATACAAACTCGTTGCTGTTAAATTTATAATAATTGGTTCTCTCTGTTTTATTGCAAAATTTCACAAAACATTCAAAATTGTGGTGTGGGAAATTATTTTTAGAAATAAAAAGGAAATAATAATTTCAGTTTCAATTAGCCATGAAAACGTTATTACCATACTTTAAAATGGAACATGCAATGAGCTGAGACAGTCAATAATTTGCGGGCATGAAATTTTGAATAAATTTAATTTATATCATCACTACTTTAAAGTTTTTCATCATGATGGTGTTTACATAACGTATTTACAAATTTGTACACAAAGAGCACATAACTGTTAAGATATAAACTGTGTAATATTTTGTTCACTTATTTAAAAAAAAGTTGGCTTTTTTAGGGCTAGCGACGAGACAATTGTAAGTCTCGTCTCAGTCTCCGCAAAGTCAAAAATTTCATTATCGTCGTATCTTGGTGTTGAATAAAGTAAAGTTTATTATCTTCCTTGTTTATGTAGTGAATAAAGTTGGCTTCTCTATATTATGCCAGTGCTGTCAAAACCACTTAATATTAGATTAAATATTGTTTAAAAATTCAACAAAGAAAAGTTTAAGGTCCCCAAAACAGTTTTAGTAAATTTTAAATTTGAAAGGGACGGTTATAATTATTTATTAATATAAAAGATGGCACTAACTACTCTTTGTATTATTAATGGATTTATTAAAAATTGTTTACCTACTAACACATACTGAGAATAAAGAATTGAATTGAATTGTAAGTATTCATTTCAAAAAGTGTTTGCTTGATAAAATGAAAATTGAATTTTGCAATTGAACTTTTACATTTTGTGAGCTCGACCAAAGGCAACATGTCTAAGTTCTGAAAGGGTGATGTGAATAAAACAAAATTGAAGCTAAAACTTGCATTTTTAAGTAAAACCTAGGTTTTGTGTGAATAAAAACAAGCTTAAGCTGGAAAATAAAAGAAGTGTTCTAGTAATAGCTTTTTTAAAATAGCCAAAGCTTGATTCATTTAGCTTAAGCCTTGAGATTGTTTTTCCAGCTTCAGCTCCAATTTTTTTTGTTTAAAAATAGCTTAATTTTTATTGTTAAAACTTCAAAAATATCATGCTTTCTTATTTCTTATTTTTTAAGAACTCTCCTCAATTGCAGTGCGCTGAAGGCCGTAATGTGGCTAGGAATCGAAGATGTATGACATGAATACAATTAAGACGTTAGTGGATAAGGATATACAAATTTGAAATAGGGCTGGAAGTTCGAACTTTTTCTCTAGGAAATGACATCGAAATGCTCTGTACCGAATTTGAAAAAAAATTGGTCTATCCATTTAGGGCTTAGGCTCCAGATTAATGTACAGTAGACGTACAGACGCACAGATCCAAACCCACTTTTTTTTGCTTTTCGGTACCAAAAATAACAGTTTTAGCTTAAGCTTATAAGCCAAAACATGTGAATAAACAAACAAAAACTAAAATCATTAAGCTTTTGCTGGAATTTTCGAACCAAAGCTGTTAAGCGTAATATCTAGCTAGCTCTAGCTACTTCCAAAAATAGCTTAGACTTCTTTTTATTCACAAGGCCCAAGAACTTTATGGCAAAGTTCTGAAAAATGTAGTTCTGAAAAGACAAAATTCAGAAAAGAAAAAGTTTTGAAAAGACAAGGCTATTGTTGGCTATTATTTCGGCATTTTTAAAGATTTTAAATTTTAAAGATTTTTTTAAGATTTTTTTTCGTTTTGAGATTATGGAATGTGAAATTTCGTAACGTTCCTTAGAGTTTTGGGCCAATAATGCCAAAATAATAGCTATTTCATAATTATGTATTTTCGAAACTGTCTGTTTTCTGAACTTTTTCCTTTTAAAATTTTTTCTTTTCTGAATTTTGTCTTTCTAGAACTACAATTTTAATAAGTAATATTAATCCTGCTTTTCATTATCTCACAATCACAAAATCTCGAAAACAAACTTGCCTATTCACATCTCGCAGATAAAAATTGCTGAAATATCAACTGAAATCTTGCAATTTAAAATATCAAAATTCAAATCTCACACCAAAATAGCTCTTAGTTTTGCACTGAAAAATAATAATATAGCGAACTAAATAAAGAAACTCGAGACTGATTAACTTTTTTGGCTTTTATTGTTTTTCAAAATATATTTTTAACATTTAAAAAAATACCTGATTTTACAGCTGGATATAATACTTCAATTTTCCCTTTAAAAAAAGCCTAAGGCACATAATTTATTCGCAAAAGTAAGGAAATCTAGCAAAATTTGATTTTATTCCAAATTAATTTTTTAGTCAAAACTCAAAATCTTGCAAAAGTAAAATTTCGCGCGAGATTTGAATTTTCTAAATTTTGACTAAAAAAAATTTTAAATTGCAATGCATACTAACATTTTACGAGATTTTAATTTGCGAGTTTTTAGTTTGTAGGATTTTGGGATTGCGAGATTGTTAAAAGCAGGATTTTGTAGTTGCGAGATAGCGAAAAGCAAGATTTTGTAACTGTCTGATTTTTCAATGCAGGATTTCAAATAAGTGATTTCAATATGATTTCAGAAAATCTCAAACCCTTTAAATTGATATTTTGGACGTCATTTAAGACATTGAAATATAAAACAATTAGGGCAATGTTAAATTCTGGTGAATTGCTTATTGGTTCCCCTTAATTCTTTTAAGAAACTGTAAAAACTCCTCATCAACATGTATAAGTGAAGTTACAGAATTAGTTAAAAACTGTTTTGTTGGCCTTAAGACCCCTTGTAAAATTGCAAGCTTCACTCATTGATGTGAAAATTACCTGTATTAAGATAATAGCGTCTATCATTTCATATTTTTGTGTTTTCATAACAGATTCTTTTTAGAGTTTGTCTGCTCAGAATTTTGTCTTTTCATAACTTTGTCAGTTAGAACTTAGTTGTTCGTAACGATCATACTCACCCAACTTAATTTTGCATGGCCAAAATTTATTGCAAAAAATACTTAAATGCCGAGTAGTTGTTGTTGTTTGTTTTTTGTAAAAAAGAAATATTAAAAAGCTTCTTTTTCCTCAATTCCAAAGCTCATTTTTAGTGACATTCATTATGTAAGCTAGTGGGAAAAATTCAATATACTTGCGGCACAGTTTGCTGCTAAATAGACATGGTTAGGGAATATTATGGTATGACTTATCCTGTAGTTGATATAGAATATAGTTTTACGGCTCCAAAATGTTGCAGGAAAACAATTCCACTGGCAACTGCTCCACACAGGAGTTTATTCCATCATAAGTGGGAATCTGTTCCACTTTTCAAAGTTTTTAGTGAGTAAGATCTCCACTTGGAGAGTGGAGTTTTTGCCCACTTGGTATGAGAATCAACTTCACTTCTTTTACTTTGATTCGTTCTTAGGAGGTATTTTTTAATCATAGTTTCTTTAAATCTAGATTCCTTAAATGCAAAAGAAACTTCGCATGCACCCAACCTCTCACCCACTCCAAATCTTATAATGGGCCCAAGCAGGGAGGTTGCAGGGGCAGAATGCCCCCCCATACATACCTCACTATTTATTCGCCATAATGCTGGCGTATATATGCATATACACAATTTCGTTTTCTACATTTATGAATCAAAAATATCCCAAATTCCAAATTTTAGGTGGGAAAAATTCCACAAAATTTCGGGTGTAATTAGTTCCCTCTCGCGGTGAGACTAAATTGCACTTTGAAAAGTGGAATAGATTCCTAATTATGATGGAATAAACTCCCGTGTGGAGCTGATGCCTGTGTAATTATTTCCCTGCATCTCCAAAATCATTTTTCGCACTAGTCAATTTCTGACAGAACATGACTTTTACAAATCATCTGGCCTAGAAAATTTCCAGGGTTCGTAAAATATTGTTACCATTCTTGCTCAATCTTCTTACAAACCATATTAAAAAAATTGTTTGCGACCGATAAAATTTTTGATCAACAAATTTATAGTCCTCTCACGAACAAACTAAATATTTTTTCTCTGTCAAAATGTCTCACGTTCGTGAGAGATCAAAAAATGAAATTTGGGTGAAATATAGTTCTCTCACGGTAATGATCTAAAAAGATATTTAGTATAAATCATTCTTCATCAAGTATCCATTCACGGAATCAAATCAATGTCAATTAGATTCAAATCCTTCTAGGAATAGAAAATTTCACTGCTTTCACTTCTCGTAAGATTACATTTTCATTCTTATTTGAACGATTCATGAGTGAATCGTTAGTAGTTCTTGCATGATAAATTCGGGAACAAACCAAATTTTATAGATTCTAGCAGAATAGATTCGATTTTCAAAACGAATTTTTATTAAAAAGGATCCAAAAACTTAGGTTCGCGATCGAATCACAAATAAAATTCTGTTTTGAATTTTTCACGAGAAAAAGAATAATAAGAGTTTTGTAACAACTAACTGATGAACAGAATTTTTGTAACTGATGGGTGGAACGCATATGGACTTAAGATCACAAAAAAAAAATTCACATACCTAATACTCTTTCCAAAAATCATGGAAACGCAAGTAACAGCTTGACCAGAATAGAGTGCTGCAACTGGAGCAACTGCATTTCCGTCTCCATTCTGTTCAGCCAGTAAATAATAAAAATAATCTTAAGATATATCTTGAAAATTTAAGCTTCTTACCGGCAGTTTTCAAAAGAAAACTAAACCAAACATGACTCAAAAATGGAGTTAAAATTCTGCGGTCCACCTTAACCTTTTGTTTAAGAAAACGTATTTGCGTTGGCGCTTGAATGGCAAAAACTAATGTCGGTGTGTCTCAAGGCTCTATTTTGTCTCCAATTCTCTTTCTGATGTTCATTATTAATCTTGTGTCTGAAATTTCTAATTCATCAAACTGTTTTTTTGCTGACGACCAGCACACTCAGCTTTCCATATTTGTTGCTAAATCCTCATATTATGTACATTTATTTCCTTCGGTTGTATTACTCTGTACCTTTGTTCTAAAAGGGCCAATGTCCAATTTGATAATATTTTTGGAACTAAACAAATTTGTCCATTGACCCATTGATGCTATCTTATATCGAAGAAACCGAACAGCTTTGAGTTTTTAGTATGTGCATCACGCACACCCTTAAATTATTATTAAATAACCCCATACACATTTGACGTCACCAAAAACGCTACTAAATGTCTATGTTTTCTCCGAAGATTCAATACATTTGTCTCTCCTGACTTGGCTAGGAGAGCCTTATTCTTCATTTATCCAAAACTTGAATATAATTCCTTTATTTGGACACGTATTGCAATAACTATAAAAACGAACATATTATAGTAGACTAAGAACCACTTAAGGAGTCTGATAGTTGACTTGTTAGACCTTACATAGCTTTAACTCCAGTCTTACGAAAACTTGGTAGTAGCTCACTCAGGTTATTGTAACAACATTCATATTTCCTATAGTCAAAACCTAAATGCTCAGTCCTTTTTCAAGCATATATTTAAGATAGAATTAGGTAACAAATTGTTGTTAGTAAATCTGCAATAAATCACCAATAAAAATAGTATCCATGATGTAATATTCAGTATTGACAAATTTTTATTTTTATTACAAATTTCAATTCACAATTTTCTTTTGTGTAAGTAATAATACCGAACACACTATACTAATCCATGGGTAATAGCTTTTTGTCTAATTATACATAAATATTTCTTTTGCACAAAACTAGCCGAAAAAATTCCCTGTTGATTCGTAAAATTATGCCCATCCCTTCAAAAAATAATGTCCTATTTCATGAATGTCTTGAAATTCATTATACAACAATATTTTATGTCATTCTTCTTTCTCCATTATATATACTAAATAATGTTTCATATTACCAACATCCCTTGAGAGAAGAAATTCATAATTCCCATGAAACCATTTAGTTGTGTTTTTTATCAAAGCTCTAAATAAACCGGTACGGCGGTTTTCCTCAAAAACAAAAAAAAAAAAGACAAACAAACCATAAACCCAACCCACAACGACATCGGAAGGAAGTAGGTATGATGGATATGTATTATTCAAAAACCTCACAGAAAAAAAAATGAAAATAAATAAACACAAGAAAACAATTCATGTTGAGCCGCCACACTGTGGGGCAGCGCCCTTATAGCAAGGACGACATAGAGAGAAACCAAAATTATAAAGGAAGCACGACATTTTTTTTCGGCACTTAGCACACAGTTGGGCCCTCAACATCATCCCCAAAACTGCCATTTCATACTGAAATAGTTTCCTTAATTTTACCAGAAAAAAAAAAAAAACATTACAAAAGAAAACGGATGCTCAGTCGCTTTTGTGTAGGGGAAAATCAATGGTATCATATACATATTCGTATATGCTTTGCTTACTCGTCCAAGTACATTGCAAAACAACGATTATGAATTTTCAAACTGCGACTTTTCGCGTGTTGTTGCATTGCAAGGTTTGCAATTGATACAAAAAAAAACATATATGTACATGAATTTTCACAAAAACTGTGTCACGAAGGAGCTTAGGCAATAATCACGATATCCCACTTCTGATTGAGGGTGAAAAAAAAAATAAAAGAAAACATTACTTTCACTCTCTCATAGAACATTTAACAAACAAGATTTTCCACTTCATAGTCGATTACACACAGAAAATTGCCAAAACTCACCGTTATCCATTGCGTTCTTCAGCAAAGAGGACTTTATAGGAGGCAGGTACAGGGATGTACGTATATTATGTACTCTTTTGCTTTGAGTGCACTGAATTTATATTGAAAAGCCAATAATCGTCTGGTATTCCACTTTCGGGAGATACAATTGGCTCGTTTCCGGGAGAATTTTCAAGTGCGACATCGATTTTAATGAACCAATAAATGTGAATGCACCTAAACACACCGAATCGACAACGTGCATAGATTTTTCAATTTCAGTCGAAAAAATATCCTTTTCTAAGAACTTAATTATGTATGTGCCATATCAGTGCAGCAAAAATGGTGTATCGGAATTTTTGTCTACACTTCTTTCTTACCAGAACAGATTCCGGTGAGAGCTTAGAATATACTGAAATGTGTATGTTGACAGGACTGACGTGATAGTAGTTGAAATTTTATAAAACATCTTCCCGAGAAACACACTGAGGAGCTGGAAGCGAGAGTACTCAAATCAACGTCGGAACTTTGTTTGTATCCTTGAAATGGGGAGCAGCAATGGTGTTTTATACACAGAAACATTAAGGAATTTAGCCCTTCGTTGCTTGCAAACGAAGGGGTCCTCTGAGAACTATTTTTTTTTTTTTTGAGATCCATGAAGCGCATGTTCCATGAGTTGGCTTTAAAGCTTTGATTTGATATAGGGAACATATAGGAACGCAGGACGGGTGTTCATTATGTATAAGAATGTACACACAAAAATTAATTTAATGCCGGTATAAGGTAGGTATATTCGTCGTTCTTTGGTCAGAGAAGTATTGATTCGAAGGCAAATAACTTTGAGGTTTCGGTGAATTAATTTTCAAACACAATATTTACATTTAATTTTTTCTCTGCGTTTATGCTTCGAGGCGGGTTTCTTTAGATTTTGTCTGATACTTTTATATTTTTAGAGAAATATTAGATCATAATATTTTAATATTTAATCCTTGCATAAAATATTATAATCAGCTTAACTGTTTAAGAAGAAATCGGTTTGTTTGAAATAAGAAATCAGTAGTAAATTAGTTTGGAAAAAGAGTTTCATTTTTTTTAGAAGTTATATGTGTTACACAAAAAGCTTGCACTGCCTCTATTCAATTTCTTAAATACTATTCAGACAAAGTATGTACTTTTAGATTTCATATAAGAAGAGAGGCCTATGGTACTTTTCTACTGGCTCTGGTAGGACAAGGGTTTGGTTTGGGGTATATGAAAATGTTCAAGAATTTAATCAAACACAACGTGATGAAGAAGATCAAAAAAAAGAGATTTTCCTCATACCATTTACCTATACGCTGTTGGGAAAGACCCTAAAAGGATGGCTGAAAATGGTCCACTCTGTCCCTTTTTTGTATGTTGGGGCTTTAAAGGCCTGTTAGACTTTATTTGACTTATCAGGAAGTAGTAGCAAAATAATAGATAAAAAAAACTTGTTAGTGACCACTGAGCAGCTTTAGATTTGTAATACAAAGGTATTAAACGGTCTCCTAGTAAAAGAATATAAAACCAAATCGATCATGTTTACCTATACATATGTCAAAGCAGTGCACTTTTCAGGCATACTGAATATTCGTTGAATATATTTCAGCAGGAATTGACTCAGATCACTGCCCGGTTGGTGCGAAAAGCTTGAGGTTGGAATATCCATCAAAGCTCATATAGGTGAATATCAATCATGACTCAGAAATTTGACGTAAAAAGATTGAAATTGGAAAAGATTATCACAGCCTATGCCAACGAAGTGTGCCTAGACCTGTCAAGAAACGTTGCTAATGATAGCATTTACTCGGAATCTCACTGGCAGCAATGTCACCAAGCCATTAAGAACTCTACTCTCATCACAGTTGACATTCACATTCAAGGATCTTTTGATTTCACCATTGAAGCCACTTTTTTCTCAGAGAAGAACAATCAATATGAGAAATAACAAATCAAAAGGATTCAGGGATGCTTTTGGCAGAAGTAAAAACCGACACTCATAAGATATACTAGCCACCCTAGGGCCTACAAACACAGGAAAGGAAACTCAAAAGAGAGTTTCAAAAATCGAGTTTTATTGTTTGCTTTTCTAATTATTTGCCAGCTCCCACCTTTGTCAATTTCATTGAAATCACTTAAAGAACAGCGAAGTTGCAAACTACTGACATATTTTTGAAACACCCTGTTTAGGATTATTTTTTTTTAAATCTGTATCAGCTATTATCTGTGTCAATTAAATTGAATTGCTCAGTTAACAATGAAGTTCCAAGGATTTCGAAACTTTGTTTTTCGATACTTTGTCTTTGACTTTTTGAAACTTTCTCCTTTCGTTAAAATGCAATTTTCTTTCTTATTTGAATGGATTGTGAATGAATCTTCAATAGTTTCCGCGTGATAAATTGGGGATCGAACCAAATTTTACGGATCGCAGCAAATTTGATTATATCTCACGATATATCTAACGATTTATATATTTTAAAAGATCCAAAAATTTGATTCGCGAATTCATGATCAAAAATGAAATTCCCATTTGAATTGTTCCCGAGAGAATTAATCATATTTTAAGCCTAGTACATACTAGTGAATCATGTCGTAAAAAAATTTGCATTTTTGTTCACCCGTGAACGTACTCTTGAAGCTGTTTGTAGTGTTTTTGTTTACCAGTGATTGCCGTGCAAAATGTACGGAAACTCTCGTTGAACAGTTTATAATTCGATCACAAACGTAACGTCAAACGTTCATAACTCATTCGTAAGTCTGCACTAGTGAGAAATTTCAAAAAATCACTTTCCGAATTGTCGATTGTTCAATTCACAGCTTTTGAAAATATCGTCCCGGTATCGACAAAATCGAAAAAATTGAGTAGATATTGTCTCGTCTGGTTTCGATTTCCTCTCGGTCACATCTCGATCGATTGCAATAATAATTTAGTTTTGTAGTTTGATAATCTTAACACTTAATGCTAAGGCTTCTACTTGGCGATTTATTTTAGAAGTTATTGAATTTGTATTATAAGAACCTTCTTGAAGGTTTTTGATAAATTTACCTGATTAATTTCTTTTTTATAAAATTTTTCAAAAATTTAATTTTGAATAAAAAGATTTAAGTGTAACATTGCAGAATTTTGGGTTAGTTTCCGAGTTATACCTACCAAAAATTTTGAAAAGTGGCCAGTGTGACCATTTTCTCAGAAACCCATGGGTGAATTTAGTAGCATTTTCAGTTGCAAGCCTGTTTACGGGCCAAACCAACATATTGAATAATAAAAACATTTGTACGTTATTTTTCCTTTTCGAAACATTCGATACATAAACCCATTCAATTAGTTAGATTAAACAATTTTAGTTAATTGTTTTATTAGCCTAAATACTCGTTTAAATTAAACAAGATACATCTATTACAGTTTAATTAAAAAAAGATATTAAGGGTATTCATACAAAAACGTCGTAAAGTCGTTGTAAACGTAGTAAAGTTGTAAACTACGTAAATCTGTCAAATTTTCCATACAAATTGTGACAGAATTACGAAGTTTAAAACTTTAAAACACTTACGACGGCTTTGCACTGTTGTATGAATACCCTTATTGTTCAACTTTAACAAGATGATTATTTAATAAATATGAAACTAAAGGTGTGTCAAATGAACTTAATGTAATTATTTAAATTAATAATTCATTTCAATTAAGTTCCAAAAAGTTTAATAACTTTAAAATTTCATAATCCTACAAAGTTCAAATCTTAAACAAGTTTCTCGGTAAATAAATATAACAAAGTCATTCATTTAATTTAAACTTCTTTGTAGATTATTTTAAACAATTATATTTAATTGATGTGACAATGTTAATTTTAACCTTATGCACTTCGTAGTTTTTATCCGAGATTACGTCATTTTTGAACATTATTTTTTTTAAAAACACCTTTTTTAACAAGTTAATCTGTTAAATGAAAAAATGTTTGGTCTAGATTATATTCAAATTGTTGTGACCGCAAAAAAGCGGTCAATTAGGAAGAGACTTACAACAATTTTAATACATTATTTTTTAAACCACCAAAAAACTCACTCAGTTAAAAATTGTTTTTTTGTGTGTAATAGGAATTATTGTGTAAACAGAAGTTAAGTCAGTCACCATATCGTTGTTGCCAAGAAAACAGATTCCTGTTGCAATAGGTGTGTTCCTTCAATTCTTCGCACTATTTTGGGCTAAATGTCAAATTGTGACAGGTGGGAATGAAATCCTCTCAGAGAGAAGAAAAACTGTCAAAATGTCGGGAACGGTTTCGGCACTAATTTGCACCACGTCAAAAGAAATATTTGACTAAAGCTGCCGTCGTGCAATCATAAGTCAATCAATTTAAAAATTTTTTTTTATAAAATCACTGTACAAGAAATTGAATATTAAGAAAAAAGAAACCTACATGTATAAAAATGATTAAAGAATGATTAGAAGTAAAAACAAAAATAATATAATTTACAGTGCCTTGGTGCTGTAAGTTTAACTGTTGTTGGTATCCATCGATTGAAAATAATGCGTCTTAGAAGGGTACGCCCAGCACCTGGGCGAAACGCATTTGGACTAAAGGTCGCAAAACTTTATTATGAATAAAAATGTGTAAACTTAAACAAACAAATATTCTTTAAGTACATTGTCATCGAGTACTTAACAAGTTTCAACTGAAATCGAGATTTTCCTAACGACACATGCACTTTAAGAAAATCATTTGATTGATAAAAAAGATAATTAAATTAATAAATTATGAACATCTACCAAAAACGAAACAAAAAAAAAAGCAACACTTGGGTAACCCTAGCTATTTGTATTCTGTTTGGTTATTTAACTTTAAAGTGACATTTTTTTCAAATCTAACATACGAACACTTGGCATTTGACATCCAGTACATAATAGCCACCAGAAATTTCTCGGACCAAATCTGGCAAGTAAGGAAAATTTTTTCGTCTCTCATGAGCGCTCTCTTTGGTCCGAAAAAGTGCAAACTTTCACTTGTGGAACGACTTCACACTAAAAATGACTAAATCTGGCGGTTTCAAACGTTTAAAACTCGCTCTGGAACGCACCTAATGCAAATTTGTATGTCTGTATGTATATGTATGTTGGTTGATAACTAAATTGATAGTTTGAATCATAGATAAACAATATAAAAATGGCAATCCTCAGCTGTCAATTTGATTATCCTACAAACTGAAGCGAACAACTGATGTATTAAATTTGCAAAGTATTAGTGAAAAACAGTGAAAACGCACACATAAGAGTTTGTTAACGTGAAATTTCTTGCAAATTTTCACAATTTGCTGTCAGAAACCAAAGAAAAAACCTAAATTTGGGAAACTTGGAGAAAGTTTCACGTTACCAAACAGGCATATAGAATCAATTCGTTCATTCAGCACAGATCTTGTTGTTGTTGGAATTCACATCTATTCATCGGCACGAAGTGAAATTACAAATACAACTATGCAAACAAATGGGCTTTCGTGTTTCGAGGGTGAAACGTACGAAAGATTGGCTTCTTGATAATTGATATTCTCTGGTTTGAATTTTCAAGTTCAATTTTACTTACTAGACTTTTGGCTTGTCAAATTTTAATTCATGTCGTTTTCGATTGGGCTTTGGAATTGTTTCATTCCTATTAAATATGGAAAATTTGGAGTTGAAGGTTTTCCATATTCGGTAGGAATGGAACAATTCAAAAATCCAATCGAAAACGACATTAGTAATTACTTTTAAAATAGGTTCCTAGTACCTACAACGCCAATGCACCAAGAGCAACAAAAAGTTAATATAAATTGGGGTGTGTCAAAAGATGTCTGTCTTTCTTTACAATTTGTCTGTGTTCAGTCGTGGAAATGTGTGATAAATATGTTTATTGAATAAAAGCTTATGAACCGATGAATCCTATCATTAATGACAAACCTGTGACGTAAAGTTACCCCAGCCAGTAAATAGCAAACTTTGCCACCACTTTTCAGAGGGGCCCTACAATTGGTTGCTTACTCGAATGACTGCGATGAGAAAGATATTAGCATCCTAACAAGAAATATTCTTGGGTTGTTTCTCTCTTTTTTCGCAATAAAAAAAAATAATTTTATGGTGGCGATAAAAATGTTTAGTCACAAGGCTTATGACCCTTCACTCTTCTAGACATGACTCTTTTAGTATACAAGAACCGATAGCAGATTTTGGGAATGGGAGTGGATGTAATTATTTCTAACCAAAATATAAGTATGAGGATTTGTAGCTACATATATGTATATTCATTGTGATATAAATGAGAAAAGTCTGGCTGGTTTTTTCGTCAGTCTTTTGTGGGGATGGGAGGCTTAAGCCAGCTTAGTTTCCTATTTATGTGTTAGGATAGTTAACACTTCAACTCTCTTTGAAGAAAATATGAACTGATGGTCTGTCATCTTCTCAAAGTCTGAAGACTTTTATCTTGAAGATCAATAATTTTAGCTTTTCAAACTAACCTTTTTTTGGAGACTTTCTTTTGGGACCATAAAATGGTTATATCTTGAGTTCTATTAATCAGACCACTAAGATTGGTGTACTCAAGGATGGACTCAAAGAAAAAGAGTCTTATAACTCTTTTCGATGTTCTAAAGATTCATTTTCATTATTCAAATTGTCAATGTTAAACTAATCATCCAAACAAATGTCTCCTTTTACTTTTTATTTTTTGTTTGCTCGTTTTTTTTTTTTGTTCAATTCAATGCCACGTTGTTGCCGTTATAAATATAATCATATTTATCGATTAAACTCAGCATTTAAGAAACATTCAAAACCACTCTGAGATTCTTCGATATACTTGGCAACCTTGACTTCTAACATTGAAAGAAAATCGCCAAAATTTATTGTCAATGTCATAGTCATAATCTAAGATCTCATTATTTTTTGTTTGTCGCAAATTACATTTAATTAAAACAAAATTAACCATCTACAAAAAGAGGATGAAATTTCAAAGTCAATTACATACATACAATCATGATACATCCATGCATACATTGTGTTAATGACAAATAAGAGGGATTTTAATGAAAAGGCCTATATGTAGTTATAATAATGGTGACCATGGGGTCAGGTAACCTCCCACACATATCTAGGACATCATAAGTACTTTTAGTATAAGATTTCTGTTGATGTGATGGTGAACTCTTTTATTATTTTTTTTTTTTTCTTTTTAAAATGAACAATAGTTTAACTATATATACATTATACAGTGGGGCAAGTAAAAAATGAAAATAAGAAAAAAAAAAGAAAACACAATGCTGACAACACAATAACCCATTCATACATGAATGAAGGTTTCTCCGTGTCGATTTTGAGTGCGGCACATCGAATGTCAATAGCAGTGTGTGACTACTTAAGGCTGTGGAGCGTTTAAGTTGAGGCCAGCCTCAGCATAATGAAAAAGTCATGTTGTACATCTATTGATTTTGCGGCAAGAGCAATATCAACATCACATATTAATTTCATGTTAAAGCTGCTGTATATGGAGAGCTTTAATGTGATGTAAGAAGCTTCTGTTTTAACAAAAAAAAAAAAACAATATAAAACAATGGCGTCAATGGCTTGGTATATTCGCATTCCTTTTTATATAGGGAAAAAGGCTACTATGGAAAGGTAATGGGCAAGAAAGAAGTGCTTTTCGGAGAACATTGAGAATGAAACATACATTTATAAAAAAAAAAAATATATACACCTACTGCATGCTATAAGAATATAAACTTAAATGTCACTGCAACGTGTTGAGGTTATAAAATACCCTTTTCAGGCTTTGGAGTAAAAGATGTCGTAAAAGATAAAGCAAAAAGTAATAGTTCTTGAATGATTCCAATTCTTTAAGAATAGGTGATTATTATTGTGTGTGTTTGACGAGGGACATGTTTTTTAAATTTTAATTTGCTGTAGGGTCAATTAATTCGTGTGAAAGAAAATAGATGTTGATGATGTTTGGAGTAATGCAATTGAGGCTTGCATCAATAAAATATACAGTTTTGTAACATGGATATTTTCAATTATTTATTAAAGGAAAGTTCAATAAGGCCATCAGGTGACCTAGACCCGCTCGGCAAAACTTTTTTAATTTTTGTAGGTGGCGAGTGCGATTTTTTATTAATCGAGGTCATAGGCTACTTCTCCTACCAACATGGCAGTAATGTTTCTGGTCTAGTGATTATACCTAATAACTCACCAAATAAAAGTTTCAAATATTTTTTCCATAATTTTATTTTAAATTTTGAAGGGCATGTATAATATTAAATCTTTCTGAAAATAAATATATGCACTTTTTACTAAGGTAGTTATCACATTACTTAAAATTTACTTACTTTAAAACTGTTTTGATTAATTTACAACGAGGTATTTTTGATATAAGTTTGGTCTACTCGGCGTTTTTTTAATTAACTTTGTTGACAAAAAAAAGTTCACGTTTAATGTATTTCGTAGATTTGATCAATTATTGTCTTGAAGGTGGAATCTGTCACTGTGAAACAATGGTACCAACCCTGCAAAACATCTATCTAGATTAACTTGGCTAATGTTTTGCAAGCCATGTAAGCATGGCTTACTATTTCTTAATTAAAAATTTAATATGCCAAATAGGTACAGCTATATTAGACCCTGAATTGGTACCCCCTGGGCCCTGGGGATAAAACTTAGATAAAACTTAAAAAAAATCTTATTATAGAATTTTCTTGGCCCCTTTTCCACAAGAAAGAGCATTCAATTATTTCTGTAGGGGGATTTTACTAAAACAATTAAATTTGTTACTCATATATATGTACTTTGAAAATTTCATTAAAATTGCTTTAACGTTTGTTGAGAAATTATGAAGAAGTAAAGTCGGCGTAGTGCCAGAATTTTACTTAAACCACGTTCTTTTTTTTGTACATGCAACAAAATTCTTAAAATTTCATCCAATCGTTATAGCCATTTGCGAGATATCAAGAAATGATAAAATTGAGGATGGAATCAAGCGGATTCTTTACTCAGCCCATGTTTTATTTTTTGCCTTCTTTTCATAAAAATAAACTCTAAAAATATTATCAAAATCATTTTAGTAATTTTCAGGAAAATAAAGAGAACCTAAGGAAAAACATAAGTCTTCTCCCAATTTTACAAGAAAAACAACAAACAATTTTTACAAAAATTTATTTTCTTAGAAGAAAAAATTATGCAAATGTCATCCAAGTCCAAATCCGTTAACCATTTCCGAGAGACCAATATTTAATAAAAGTTCGTTTGCGGTAGATATAGTTAAAGCCATTTTTTATTTTCGGTTTTTAGTTACATAAGTAAGTAAGTTGAGAGTAAATTTAACTCTCAAAATATCATCCAAATCATTTAAGTCGTAACAAGGCCGTTTCACAGATATCAAACAAATAAAAAGAAGTTGGCAGACGATAGGCGGATTTTAATAAAAATACTTTCCCAACATTTTTCATCTTCAAACAGACGACTTTTGAATGTTTCATCAAGATCGTAAGAGAGATTTTCGGAAACCTTGAAATAGTAAAAATGCACGTGTGTTTGGGTGATTTTTACTAACACCATACTTTCTAATTTTCTTCGCTAATAAGAACCGAATATCAAGTAATAAGAAACGTGGATTTAATTCATAACATGAATATCCAATTTCTTTTATCTAACGCCAATTATGTAAATTTCATTTAATCTTTGAGCTATTTCCGAAAAACTTTAAAATAATAAAAGTAAGAGTGGTAGTGGAAGATTTTTCTTTTTCATATTTTTTTTCCTTTCTCAAACTTTGAGAATGTTATCTTATTTTGCAGTTTTGTAAATCTAAAATTCTATATTCCAAAATTCTGGATTTCAAAATTCTGTATTCCAAAATTCTGTAAATAATAAAAGAAAAATTGTTTTGATAGTGAAGAAAGTGCCAGTTTTTTTCACTATCAAAACAATTTTTTTTATCATTTTTCTAGTTTTTTCACACCATTATAAGAATCCTATTTCTTGCACACAATTAAAAAAAAAAAATAAAAAAAACTTTTTGTATCACAATAAAAATGTGCGAACTTTGACTCGCCCTACAAGGAAAACCATTCATCGAAATGAAATAGTTTCTTAGATTACATGAGTTCCAAACATTTGTTAATTCACTTTTGCATAAACGGGCCACTGGCTGGAGTGCATGGCCATTGATTTCTCAATCTATGCCATCTTAACAAAAAAAAATTCTAGGGAACTTTTTTTTCGAGAAATTGAGAGATCCTTCCAGAGCCATGAAATGTGTCCATCATCTTACCTTTTGGGACTCAGCACAAAATTGTAAGTTACTTCGATTCCTGCCGACTAATAAATGCACACAATAATGGTTGAAAGTAAAGTAAGTCACTTTATCCTGGTTTTTCTTGATCCATCAAGCCACAAAATTTATATTATTAATCAAATAGGTATTAACAAAAAAAGTAACAAGCCAACTACAACACATTTCAAAACTAGTTGATAATCCATGAATTTCCAGCAACAAAGTAAAGCAGCTTAAAATCCAATGATTATGTTGGCCAGTTGTAGACATATTTTATCCGTGGTTCAGCAATTTTAACTCACCGACTTTGGTGAATTAACTGAGGTTTAGCGATTGATGGTTTTGGCATTAAATTGATCACCAAAACATTCTTAAACCTTGAACCATTATTGAATCTCAGTTGTTCCTCCAAAATCAGTCAATAAAAATTGCTGAACCACAGATAATAATTTGAACCACGTTCGTACAACTAGAACTTATATTTTTAGGGAGGGAAGTCTAAATTAACATTGAAGAAATATTAGAATTTTAGAAAACTATATTTTAGATTTACGGAAGAATACAGAATTTTGGAAACAGAACATTGGCACTTACATAATTTTGGATTTACAGAATTTTGAAATACAGAATTCTAGATTTACAGAATTTTAGAATATAAAATAAGAGAAAAATAGAATAACAGAATACAGAGTTGTGTTCATACAGAATTTTTGATCCATATATAGAATGTTGGTCATACAGAATTTTGGAATACAGAAGAACGACGCCTTCCCGGGTTTTATTAAATAAACTTTCAAATTTCCTTACTTGCTAAAACAAACAAAATGTGAAAATTCTTAAATAATTTGTACCATTATTCAGAAACCAATAAAAAATGGGCGTGGTAGTACTGAAATTGTTTTTTAATTTTTGTTTCTTTCTCATTAAAATAAGCACTGAAAATATCATCTAAATCATAAGAATCGTTTGCAGGAAACAGAGTGAAAAGAGCCGTTTTCAAGAAACTAATAATTAAGAAAAGTGGTTGTGGACGTGGGTAGATTTCGCAAAATATATTTAAATATTTTTTCTTGTTCATAAAAATAAACTCTGAATATTTCATCAAAATCGTTGGAAACCTTTCTGAGAACCCAATAATAGTAATAAGATTTTTTGACAGAGTTTTTTTTTAATTAAAACAAATGCAAATGTAAAAAATTAAAGAAACAACCAAAACAAACAAAAAGCCACAAAAGTATAATTTTTTCGGACACAATAAACGATCGGCTTACTACATAAGTCTAAAACGTGCTCGTGAAGCTGTGTGAAGACAAAAATGGAGAGTTTTCACTCACAAACTATTCCCGTGCAAAATGTTTGGGAACTCTTGGTGAAATTTGAAGGTTCGAATAATGAAAAAGAAGTTTATTGAAGTTCATAGTTTCCTATTGGCTATTGGATTCGGTTGTTTTGCATTTCTTTAATTGACATTCGTAAGTCTGTACCAATTACAAATTTAAAAAAATCAATTTCTACAAGATTCGGAAAACCATAAAATATGAGTCGTTCACTCGTGAAATATTCAAAAGGGAATTTTATTTTTGATCCAATCACGAATCTTACTTTTCAGATCTTAAAAAAAATTCATAATCACGATCGAAAAGAATTTGCTGTGATCCGTAAAATATGATTCGATCCCGAATTTATCACTCAAAAACTATTGAAGATCCATTCACGATCCGTATAGTAAGAAAGAAAAATGTATTTTTAGGGAACGAAAAAATTTTAAAACCCTTGAAACTTCCTTGTTACTTGAGTGATTTCAATAAAATTGACAAAGGTAAAAGCTGATGCAGAATTATAAAATAACAAATATTTTGTATAAAAAGAATGTTTCAAAAAAAATTTCGACATTTGGCAATTTTGCTATTTCATGAGCGATTTCAATGAAATGTTGTTGTTTGTTTCTCTTATTTTCTTTCAAAAAAATCAAACCGTATTTGAAGGGATGAAAGAATAGTTGTACAAGATTTTCTTTTAGGGAATTACTTTAGATTCAATTAACTTTGGCTCTGGTAGTGTGCCTCAAGGTAGTCAGTTTAGTCCATTTCTGTTCATAGTTACTATTAATAACGTTGGTTTAATAGTAAAACACCATGGAAAAACATTGAAAATTCCATTTAATGATTAATTCTTTTGAACGACATGAGTACAATTTGTGAGCTATTGGAAATCTGACAATTTCATCTCCACTTTAATCGTAGCTAAGTTACCCGAAGCTTACAACTAAGCACAAATTGCACGAAAATTTGTATTCTTTGTCAATTTTTGTACTGAAATTCTTGTTATCTAAGTATATAGTATTTAGTTTTAAGGCTTTTGTACTAGCTTCTTTCTTTCTTGTCTTAATTGCTTAGGCTTCATATATTTTGTGTTAGCTTAATTTATATTTATTTTCTAATACAAATAAACACAGAGTTTTATAATGATGATGACGTGTCAAGGTGGAATTTCCCAGTATCTAAATTCAAAAGGTACATAAATACATTACTAAAAAAAGGAAAGAATTAATTCAACAAAAAATCTGTATAACTCCCCATAACGAGTATTAAATTTTTGTAGTCACAATTAAAAGCAAACGCATTTTAAGCATTCATATGTTTAATATAAATGTTCACCTAGGTTAACCAACTGTGAACAGTCCCTATACGTGGATTTTCCTTAAATACTCGTAAAAAAGATCTTTAAAAAAAAAACTAATAATACAAAATGTATGAGAATGTCATTTGACAAGCACTTTAATTAACGTCCTAAAGCCTTTTGGTACAACACCCTCTCTAGAGGTGAGGTAGATATTTACAGTTCACTCAAGGATATATTCCTCAACGGAATATTTTTTCTTTTAATCTGAGTTCATCTGTCTGTAAATGAGTGTGCCTCTGATGCTTTTGAAGTTATCGCTGCATTTTAGCAAGACAAGATGTGGGAGAAAGACAAACTACTAAAGAGAATGAAATGTCAACATGCAATGCTTCAATAAACCATCATATGCAGCTAAGTAGGATGCACCTGCTCTTGCACCTGTTTGTTGTTTTTTTTTTTTTTGCCAACGAGCAGATGTGTCGAGGACGAGTGCAATTCACGATTTACATAGTCGCATATATATCTGCTGTGAGTTGCATTTACGACACTTGACATTGTGTGCTTAGTGAAAACTGCCGAACTATGAACTTTGAGGAGACAAACGGTAAAGTCATAAGGTTGATATCTTTTTTTAGCCTGTGGTATGTATAATATACAAAGATCAATCTGCGGTCAATCCAAGATAAGAGTAAAAGGTTGTCTTGAGTTAAAGAGCAATGTGGGCTTCAAGATATATGATAATATCAGCAACCACCTTGGTTTTTTGACGTCAAGTGTCAGAATTCACCTAAAGCTTAGTATCCTGCTAATGCAAAACAATCATTGAAACTAATTTAGACCAAGATTCAAAACTTGTAGCCCGATAAATTCTTTACAGACTTCATTTATTCATTAGGAAATTGGATACAAAGAGTCCCAAAGATGTAAACACAAAAATCGCGTTCCCAGAATTATTATTCTAGAATCACGAACAAGACCAAATTTTATTCATTAAGCTGGGAGCTGGCTTATAAGTCTTTTTTTCAACCCATTTATGATTTTTAAACTTTAAGTTTAACTGCTTTGACAATACATCATCCAATCCATAAGCTAACAATGACATAAAACCTCTTAAAACGAAAACAAAACAGGAAGAAACAAAACTTAATGAAATATGAAAACTTTTTTGTGTTGCTGCATCATCATGCAATTGCAATCATTGCTGAAATTATTACAAGAAAACAAAAACAAAACTTGAATGAATGTTGAACTTGTGCAGCAAAAAAAAAAATATATATGAATGCAAACTCAGACATTTAAAAGTATCCTTTGTTCTATTCAAAATGGTTCAGAGAGAAATGAAGCTGCAATTTCAACTTCAAGATATGCGAGTTAGTATATGTAACTACAAAAGTATAGCATCATATTTTTTTTAAAAAAGTTTTCCGCGGTATATATTTTACAGATTCTTACTTTTTTTTGGGTGAGATTTGTGTGTTGTGCGGATAGGCTACATGAAAACGTTAGTAGGTATTAAAAATATTTTATTCCTTTATTAAAAAAAAAAGTTTAAAAAAAAAAATTACAACACATAGGCACACAGGGTGCCCAGAAAAAAAATGAAGAAATTAAATCAAAGAGACCAAGAAAAACATATTTTTGTCTGTAAATTCTAGAGAAACAGCCTTAAAGAAGATTAACTGGACTTTCAAGAATTTTTTCTATCACCTCAATATTTTTCTTTTTAAAATTTAGGCAAGCAATATTATTTGCACTTTTTATAAATCCTGTGTGTTAAATAAGAACACAACTTAAAACGAAAAATTTTTTCATTACGAGAATTTTTCGTCAAAAACCATCGGACGATATGATGAAACCTACTTTTTCTATCCTCATCATTTTATTTTTAAGACTGAATGAAATCTGGGAATTCGTTTTTACTCGGAAGCAATATATACCTACATACAGCGCCGGATTTAATTTTTTTGGGCCCTAGGCATATATAATAAATGCTGCCCTCAGAGATTAATCAAATCAGAAAATAAAAAAAAGGGTATGAGTGTTCTCAATAGTTTAAAAAAGCTAAATCAAAATCAGGGAATCCCTTTTTGAAAATATTTGAAAAAGTGCTAACATTTAAGCTGTATTGAATGCAAAGAAAAACTCAATACATTTATACAAATATAGAATATTTAGTGTTCTCTAAAAATTATTTAAATTATTTTTTTACCCAGGTAACCATTGGACAAGATAAACAGGAATTGGTTCTAAAGTACAAGCATTTGAAAGTCAATAAGTCTGTTCATAAAAAGGCCAAATTCTACCTAATTCAGCCAAATTAAGCGTAAAGCTGTTCGTTTTTTTTTTCGCAGTTTTTTTCGGAAGAGAAATCTAACGAGAGAATACAAAAGTTTTCCCCTGCCTAACATTGCCAGTTCTGTTTTTGTCAGTTGAGAACAGGAACAAAAAGCAAAAATGCCCTTTGAGGCTCAAGTGCTAGTTCAACGTTAGCCTATTTTTCTATTTCCACAAAACCCCATTAGGAAGCTTAATACGAAGGCTAACAACTAAATTATGATTTCTCGAAGGCGAACGAAAGTCAGAAAAACTCTTTCGAAAATATATTACCTCGAATGATAATAACCCAAAATTTGCCAAAAAATGTCTTTTATCTAAAATTCTGAGGCCAGATTCAAATTAGGCATATCAAAGATGAATTGATGAATTTTCCAAAAACCACTCAGGATTATGTGTTAATTTGAGTGGTTTTTGGAAACTTCATTGCTCTCTATCTTCTTAGGGACTAACTAAAGAGAGTTTGACCTATGACAACAATTGTTCAATATTGCAAGCAGCGTAGGACTGTCATGCCAAGGGTCTAGGTTCGATTCCCAGCCGCTGCCACCTTAAAACAGAAATGTTTTTTTTCGAAAGTACTGCCTCTTGTGAGGAACTGACAAGTCTTCCAAGAGTAAAACTTGTCATGAAGAAGTGCTTCTCATTTAGCCGTTCGGACTGGGCAAAAAATTGTAGGTCCCCTCCATTCCTGCCAAAAATACGCACACAGGAATGGTTGAGAATTGTAAATCACTAGGCCTTGGTTCTCCACGAGCTGTTGTGCCACCAACTTTATTTATTTTATTTAAAAATTTTAAGCTAAATTTTACACCTGTTCGACACATGTCAAGGTAGGCAGATAAATGGTTCTTGGTTCAACCCCTCAAAGCTTTTTGTTGATATGAATAACAAAAGTAAGCAAACGACTTGTGACTATTTATGTCGTTGGCTCTCAGTCTATCAGATTTGTATTCAATCAAAATCAATCAAATCTACCCCAAAATTTGCTTGCTAAAAAAAATAGTTTGCCTCCCCCTCCTTAGACCAAAATCCTAGTTACGCCACTGTGTGCTATGATTGGGAAAGTATGAAAATCCCCCTTAAATAAATAAAAAAAAATATACAAAAACTATCCCATCATAATGAAACACCCTTTTTTAAATATTTAAAATGACCTAAATAATTTATGCGCGAGTTTCAGCGCATCGCAAACAAAAAAAACAGAAATCTCTTTTGAATGAAATGAGATTTCTTTGATCATACCGAAATCTAAAAGTATTCACTGGCCTAATTTTTTAAATAAAATTTATTATGTTTATCAATAAGTTAGGTTTTATTGAATTAAGTTTTGCATTTTTTAAACTCATGAATTTATGCATACCTACTGTATGTGGTCTAGATAAATTGCTTTGTATGTACAACTGCTATACATCTGGCTTTTATTTAAAAAATAATTATATTTTTGCACTAAAATGGATTTAAAAAACGCATTTGGTAGCATGGACCGAAACGCTTTAGGTAGTACATAATGTATGTAGGTCTAGATACTTCATAAACAAAATAATTCTCAACTAATTTAAAAACGTTCTTGAAAACTATATATGAATTGGATCTGTGTAATATATGTTTGCTTACTCTGTAAATGATTAAGTAGCTTGAAAAAAAATTGGGTCTATCTATTCTAAGGCTTCGGCTATAGAAATCATTGTTACTCATCATTGAACATTTGAATGCTTAAATTTGAGACGTTTAGAAAAAAATTAGCGGCTATTTTCATGCCAAAATAAAGATTTTATCTTATTTCTTTTAGTAAAGTAAATTATTTTGGCTTGAACTTCAGTTAAAATGACTTTTATTTTCTTAAGGATTGAATCAATGATCATTGAAATATTCAAAGTCATTTTATTTTATCTGAAAAGATGGCAGAATTTTATTTTGGCATCAAAATAAATACTAACTTAGCTTTCTAAGCACCTTAAAAAACACAAGTGTGTGAAAACTGTCAGAACAAGAAAGAATAGAAAAGTACAGCTTTGTTTTGACGGGATTGACCGTTGCTTTTCAACTGTGCATTTTTAAATTTAAAATATTTCAGTTGATATTTGTTTGCATTCATGTTCAATTAATATTTATTATCAATTCACACTTTTTATCCTCTTTTATGTCTTTTTCCTCATGGTTAATCCAAAAATATAAGAAAAGTACTTCTGTGATAAAGTTGAGCTTATTTTTATCCCAAACAAACAAATCACACGCTGGCACTTTGACATTTCGCACTCACTTGCTCCACCCCAAAAGTAGTTGCAGGAAATATTGTTCTAAATTGTTCTGAAAAACGTCATGGAACACAAAGTGATAGAATGTAGAACAGTTTGGGGCACAGTACAGTAAATTCCGGAGGTTGTCAAAATTGGAATTGTCAGAAATAAGAAAATGGCTATGAACGTGAGGACGAAAACACACTTAAACACAACAACAAATTGAAATTGAAAATATAAGAAACAAAAAATGGCTGTGAACGTGAGGAAAAAATACACGGAAACACAACAACAAACACTGAATGAACAAAAGTCGAAATTCTAATGATAATACCAGTAATATGTGTACTGTGGGTATTAAGAACAAAATTTATTTAGCAGCGCTTCAGAGAAAAAAAGTAAGTAAATCTAACCGAGCTAATAATAATGAAGGGTCAACAAACAAACGGCGAAACGATAATCTGTGAAAAAATGAAATGGCTTGGCGATATTTCACGAAATAATAAAACAAAGAAACGCTACTTTGCGAGAAAAACTCTTGACCAAATAAAAAACACTTAAATAAAAAAAAAACTGAGCAACAAATGAATTTCACAAAATGATTGTTCAGTTCATATTTCAGGACCGCTCACTGAGCTGACGGAACAAAGATTTTTGTCCTTAGCCAGTCAAATTGGGGAAATTCTCTGAGCGCTCAGAAATATAAACTGGACAAAACAATAGCGAAAGATAAAAACGCTAAATGTGAACTGTAAGATTATTGGAAAGCATTACGAACGAAATAGAAAATGTAAATTGCCAATCAAAGCTTGCAAATTCAAAGAAATATTTAAAATGCCAAATGAATTTTGCGAAACAATAGTGACCCCACTCAAGGTTGTGTTGTCCAGGAAAATTGTTGACATTTGACAGACATAAGTGACTGGCATACCATATCAGCGAAATTTCTTCTTTTAACGGTGTTCACATTGGATTGAAAAACTGGATTTTTTTTTGACGTTTCAGTATTCACATCTCGCTCCCACTTCTAAAGTAATGGAAGATGTAAATACTGAAACGTCAAAAACATCCAGTTTTTCAGTCCAATGTGAACAACGTCTTTGATTCTTTCAACCCGCAAATCGGACAACCCAAAATAAGATACTTTTCTCTGTCCAAGGAAACTTTTACTCAGAGATTATCAATGGCCGCGTTCCGATATTAATTCTCAGTTATCCGTATAGCTTTGTGATTCCTTGTAATCCCTTGTTAAAAAAACAGCTGATGACAAATCATCTGTGGCCAACAAACAAATCCGAAGTTATCCCAAATATTCTAGGATACTCAGCAATTCAAAGAGAAATTTCAAAACAGCTGATAAATATTTGACAAGAAGTTTGAGTTGTTCATGTTGAGTTTTGCAGTGTCGGGTTTTTTGAAAGGAAAATTAATTAGTTAGATGCAGCTAGAAAATGGTTATTTGCGACATCTCTACGCAGTATGGAAATATAAATGAGATAAAACTCCCATAAAAAAGTTAAAAAAAATTTTGCAAATTAAAAACAAATTTAATTCAATTTTATTGTCAGCATTTTTGCAGCTAACCTATCTAGTTCTGGTCGTTCACAAAAGTATCGGCTACTCAGTTATCTTGGATAACCTATCCGATAGCCAGCGGAACGTGGTTTGTTCGTTGAAATTCACCCAGGGTTGTCCTAGGTTTTCTTGACAACCCCAAGAATTGTCAAAAAACCTGGGTTTTTCGTTTCTCAAAAAACACCTAATGGCTTTCAATTATGTCGTTGATATAAGCAAGAAACAAAATTTGATTTTAAAAATGAAAAAAAGAAGCCACAGCTTCCTTTTTCTGTTTCTAAAAGGTTTTTCAACAAGGACGCTACAAAAGTAGAGCGACAGGGAAAGCAAACGAAGCCATATTTCTTACCGCTCTTTTGACATTTCTCTTCAGTAAGATTTGCCATTTCATGATGGAAAGATATACGAGCCAACAACGAGTCGAAATTTTTAAAATTTACTACCGGAGTCAGTGGCCTCAACGTTAAGAGCGCTACGTCCAATTTATGGTCGTCATAATCGTCCTAGCAGATCAACAATTGAGCGTGGAAAAATTTGAATCCCCAGACACAGTACAAAATTTTCCCGTCCCAGTGAGATAAAGAAGTGCCCATAGTGTCGAGAATATTGCTGCCGCTGAGGCTTCAGTTGCAGAAAGCCCAAATGTGTCTCTAACACGTCGTTCTCAAGCGTTGGGCATCTCTGTGACATCGTTGTGTCGAATTTTGCGAAAAGATCTTGGTCTTCATCCTAACAAGATTAAATTGACGCAAGAACTGAAGCCGCTTGACCACCAGAAGCGTCGTATGTTCGTGAATTGGGCTGAGCAACAACTTGGAAATGATTCGGATTTTCATCGAAAAATCATCTTCAGCGATGAGGCTCATTTCTGGCTGAATGGCTTCGTCAATAAACAAAATATGCGGTATTGGTCAGGCAGCAATCCACACGTACTCCATGAGTCATCATTGCATCCCGAAAAAATCACGGTTTGGTGTGGTTTATAGGCCGGCAGCGTCATTGGGCCGTACTTCTTCCGCAATGATCAAGACCGGCACGTTACTGTGAATGGGTATCGCTACCGTTCAATGGTAACCGAATATTTTTGGCCCCAATTGGATGATATGAACTTGGAGGACATGTGGTTCCAACAGGACGGCGCCACAAGCCACACAGCGAATGTCACAATCAATTTATTGGAAGCCAAGTTTGGAGAACGTGTTATCTCCCGAAATGGTCCAGTCGCTTGGCCGTCTCGGTCGTGCGATTTGACGCCGTCCGTTAAACTATTTCCTGTGGAGCTACGTCAAGTCTATGGTCTATGGCAACAAGCCAGTGACGATTGATGAACTTCGTACGAATATCGAACGTGAAATTGCAGCAGTATCGGCCGATTTATGCTTGAAAACCGTCGAAAATTGGATTCAGCGTCTGGACATCTGCAAGCGTGCCCGTGGTGTCCATGCAAAAGAAATCGAGTTCCATACATAATGGCATCGAACGTTCTTTCACAGGAATAAAAGAGTTTCATTAATATCCAAAGCCGTTTTTGTTTTATTTAAAAAAAACTTTTGTAGCGCTCTTATTGAAAACCCCGATATTTGCTTCAGGGCGAGTACAGGGCCTGGTTTCAAAAACAGAATTGGCTCACCAGGGTTAGTTCAGGTTTTTCAAAAAACGCTTTTTGGCGAGCCCACGGTGACTTCAGGGCTCAGCGAACAAACCTATTAATAGTTTGGAAATGAAAATTTGAGCTTAAGTTATTGAGTTGATATGGGAACTAATAAAGCTCAAATTTATTTACTTTCATTTAATCTTAACAAGCCCTCAAAACTGTTTTTTTTTTTTTAATATGCATGCATGAATTTTAGTGAATTTCCCATTTTTAATGGTGACTTTAAATTAAATAGTTAGTTGAAAGATAAATGCTTGAACAGAAGAAGTTCGAAGAACTCCTTTTTCACCCAATTTGACCAAGAGATAAAAGCAAATACAAGAATTTATCCGAACTTGCAAACGAAAAGAATATTTCTTAACAACTTTTTGATACCACATACCTATTTAAAGGGAGTTTACCTGGAGATTTTTCTTGAAAATAAAAATTTAAAGTCGATGATTCTAGAAAACTTAACTCGTCACTAATGTATGCAACTGTTTTTGATATGAATTACACTATAATTGTGTCACTACACTATTGTTGTGTATGTAACTGTCAAAAATATTCTCATCTTTTATACATATTCTTATACGATTTTAAAAGATTTTAAAAGCTCTATTAGTTCTATTCACCTCATAACATCTTAGATTGAACGGTATATAGTGATGTAACTTAGGTAAAGATATAAATAAACCCGGTAGCTTCCTCTTCCGGCTTTTTTAAGCTTATACGAATCATCATAGAATCATAATATCATTCCAACCTGGACCTACCTCACAAAACAAAACGTAATGCATAGGTACCAACAACAACAATTGCTCTAATTTCAAATTATTAGTAAATAAAAAGCTTTCACAATAAATTAGGTTAACTTCCGCCTATATAACTTACAGGACCTCTTATCCGCAATTCAATTCAAATGGAAGTAACTTCCTTGCAATCTTATTGATTGGTCATTAATATTTCCCATCAATCATTTAAAACTAATGACCAGCAATATGTGTGTGTTAAATTAATGATGATGGATGTTTTTTCCGACATCATTCTCACTGTAAGTTTCACCTACAGAATAGATATAGCTTTTTGATTAGTTTTTCACTCCTTGTTTTAACTTTAAAGTGTATTTGTGTGAAACTAATAGCTTTTCTATTGTCTCTTAAAAATAACCGGAAAATTTACAGACACACAGATAACGACGTAGAAATACTCGTATATATTTTATGCAGGTTCCTAAACCCACGACGACGAATAAATCAACTTAAATTTATCCTTCTCCGCCTCCTCATCACTCGAACTATCTTTAGAGGAGTGGGAAAAAGCATCTTCGTCCGTTGTGTTTTAAATCCATTTATATTTTGTTGTAGGTGGAGGTGGATGAAGAAATTTGTTTCCTAAATGTCAAACAAAAAGTTAGATCTAATAAGACTCTATCGGGGATACACATAATTTGTTCAGGAATAAAGAATACAAGACGAACATAAATTTAAAACCCACAAACTAATGCATTCTCGTTTCTTGAAAGCGGCTACGATTGTCTTGACGCATTCACTGAATGACTCAAAGCAGAGTCCCTACAAAGTTTTTTCCTTCTTTTTTTTATTTTTTTCAAAAATAAAAAAAAAACACGTTTTATTATTTATGTATTCCGCTTTTAAAGAATGAAAAATAATACTTTAGTTAAAAAGGGACTCTTGTTCCGCTCAGGAATCCCTGCCTTTGTTGACTTTCTTTTCACACCCGAAAGGGGGTGGTGGTGGAAACGATGTGTGCGTTTGCATGAGAATAACGACGATGACGAACCAAAAATTAAAAAAAAAAAACAAACAAAATCGATAAACGAACTGCCTTCTTTTCGCCTCAATGGGAGAGGACATTTTCGAAGGTTTTATTGAAGTCTTTACAACAACTTTTGGATACTAACAGATTTCTTAAAGCTTATTTTTGATTTAAAATTAAGAAAAAAAAATGTTTCATTTCATGGAATAAAAATATCTTCTTCTAGACAAATCCAAAGTCTCACAAAAATTTTCTTGAAAATTAATATTTTCACATTTTTTTCTTTCACTTATTACCTTAATTTTACGGCTTGAGATGAAAATGAAAGTTATTTGTTGATTTATTAAAATGAACACCGGATGTTTTATTGTTCGTCGTAGGGTTTATTTGGACCCAAATAATATATTTTAATTGCAAAACACTGCGGGGTATCTATTTGTGTAAAGAAATGTTTAAGAGCAATTTTTTTTTTTTTTGTTGAAACACGGTCTATATGATTCGACACTGCGATTAACTACTATCAAGTGGTGGAAACGGACTGACCATCACTATTTAATCAAGAAATTGTTGTATGAACCTTTTTGTGTTGAGTTATTTTTGTCTATGGATGGATGGACTGTGTTCTGGATTCCGATGAAAATGGATAGTTAAGACAGTGCGCAGGCCTTACCAAGCTTGAAGATGTGTTTGTATGAAAAGTTTGACATTAAAAAGGATTGTTAGATTTTTTTTTAAAAGAATTAATTTAAAAAAGTAGATGTGTTTTACATAATTTAGTTACTACTATAAAAATATTAAAAAACAAAACTACTCCCCTACTTTAGGCAGACATTTAAATAAGGAGACGGTCGTTTAGGATTGCCGCAAGGATTTCGGAAATATTTTCTGTGGAAAATTGACAGAAAGTTCTATTGTGAATGAGCCTCATGCGCTTGAAATCCTTTGAAAATCTCTAGGAACCTTGCGACAGTCTTTTCAACCATCTCAACACGTTAATTGTCTGCTTTAGAGTAAGTAGGTTATAGTTCCAGGGTCAAATAGCGTGAGTCGTGTCTCAATATCCTGAATTTATTTCAATATCTGCTCATATTTTTGAATAGTATCAGCGAAGGAGAAAAAGATATTAGAAAGAATTACGCATAAATAAAAAGAAGAAAATTAGTTCTTTCAGAAATTGTTACAAGTTATTTTAAAACCAATTTCCTCACATTATAACATAAGCTTTGTTCGTTGAGCCCTGAAGTAACCCTGGGGTCGCCCCAAAGCGTTTTTTGAAAAAACCTGAACTTACTTTGACAAGCCAATTAATTATATGTTTTTAGAATCCTGGGGTCGCCCTGAACTCGCTCTGAAGTAGAACCAGCAGCACACCAAAACCCTCCAGAAAATAAATATAAAAAAAATAATTTAAACTGACCAGTGCCATAATTAAAAATTATGGCATTGAAACCGTATTCCTTAAGTAAAGTAACTTTCTTAGACTTTGATTTGTTGGTTTAAAATTTATGAAAAGTGGATTGCACACCCTTGATCATCTGGTTCAAGGCTATAACGGGTTAATAATTGGAAAAATTTTATTAGGTTTCAGTTTTTAAAACAATTAAATTGTTAGAGGAAAAGTGTGTAAAAGCACTGAAAACGTAATTTAGTTATTTCTTATTTTGTTTGAAAAATGTTGACAGCAATTTTATTTCTTATAAATAAATAAATAAATTTAGTGGCGTAACAGCCACCATGGAGAACCAGGGCCTAGTGACTAACAGCTCTCAACCATTCCTGTGTGCGTGTTGTTGGCAGGAATGGAGGGTACCTAAAATTTTTTGCCGAGTCCGAACGGCTAGATGAGAAGCAGTTATTCATTAAGAGTGGAGGATTTGTAAGTTCAACGCAAGAGGCAGTACCTCGGAAAAAAATGTATTTCTTATTGTTATAAATATGTGCCTGCGTTCAAAATTAAAATTAAATGTTTCGAGCCACATTCATGAATAATTTGAAAATAACTCAAAATACTGGTTTTTCGAAAAAAAAACTACGAAAAGTGAAAGAAATGGTAAAGTTTGAAATAGCTTTTTGAACATTTCATTTCGAGCCTTTGAGTCTTGAGCGTTTCCTTTATTTTGTTTATGTATGTCTTCAGCATAGCATAACTAATAAAAAAAATTAGAAATATTTTGTTTTTCGATTTAAAATTTTTTATTCTGTTAACTTTTCTTACTATAATTGTTTTTTTAATTTTGTAGTTATCCAGTTCGGTAGGAAATTAAATATTGAACGAAATGATTTAATTCAAATTCGTCTTAGTTTCCGAGATATAACAAACAAAACATATTGAAAAGTGGACAGTGTGCCCATTCTATCCAGAAACTTTTAGGTGAGTTTAGTAGCATTTTCGGTTTTAAGCAGGCTCAAATCCCAAACAATCATATTCAATCAATAGTAAAACGTAATTTTTCCTTTATTATATTAAATAGCTAAATATTCAATACCTTAAGAAAGTAAGTATTCGCCACAGTACACAAATCTTAAGGTAATAATTGCGAAGGTTGTCAAAATTGAAAATTTCAGAAATATAAAATGGTTATTCGAGAGATCCTCAAATGTTTTGTCGTCCGGAAGCATTTCGAATTCTTTTGAAAACGTTTGTTTGGCACTAAATGACAGTTCTTCTTCCCCAAACTTCAGAATCAATAAAGGGTTTGCAACTTGTTTGTTTGGCATTCTGGATCGGAGAGCTCCGGATTACCAAACGAAAACGCTATAATATTGACTCTAATAAGTAAACAGGACTTGAATCCGCCATTTTGAGCAGAATTTCATAAAAAATAAATATATTACCATTATATAAGTACTTTTAGTATTCGCTACATGACCAATTAACCGTTATAAATAGAATCGTTTCTCTCTATTCCAAACTACTTATCACTATAATGCCTTATCCTAACTTCACAACAGTAGTAGCATCTTTTGAGAGGGTTTTCATAACATCCAGGACGGATATCAACAGCTTTTTTATATTTTTAAACATATTATTTAATCACTCCATATTTGAAGAGTTACAGTAGGAGATTAACTATATAATGGCGTGAATACATCAACATCAATAAGCCAACGTACCTAGTCGTACGAAAGCGGGCGAAAGCAAGCAATCCATAAGAGGCGCACATAATTGCGAAGTGGTGATCTTCGTTTAGCTGTCGTAACTTCTCCCGTCGGGTGGGAGAACGCTCCCCGACCGCTCTTTCATAAGTGAACGTATTAAACATCAAAATGGTGAAAGCAAACTAAAAAGAACTTGGTGCTTGGTGCAGTTGTCAACTCTTTTTTTTTCTGTTTAATGTATGAGTGAAACAAAATCATAAATTTTCTTTTATTTAATTTATACTACAACGAATTTTCGTGGTTTCGAAAAGTAAATAATTAAAAGCCTATCTCTCTGTGCTGTGAATAAGTAAAAAAATTATATTGAGATAAAACAATTATGTATTTGCATTTTTTTTTTTACTTTCAACCACTTAAGTGCACTATGGGTGACTTGTGAAATTTACGTTTCGGAGAGCTACTTTTCGGTCCGTTTTGACGTAAGCTTTTGACAGCTTCCGCCTTTTTCGTAATACAGTAGACGCTCGATTTAGTGAATCGCGGAATAATGAACTATCCTGCTATAAAAATTGAACATTCTAAAAAGAGTGAACAGGCCTTGATTTAATTACCTGACTATATCGAGCATCTACTGTCAATGAAAAAATTCTCAAAGAAAAAGTAGCTCTTATTTGTATCAGCCAACTTTTCTTAACAAACTCGTATTTCGTAAGTCAGTAAAAGTTGAGCCTAAGGCCCACGATAGGTATCTTTTTGAATAAAAGCTACCTACGGGCAACTGTGCGAGAAAAAGACAAACTGGCCATGAACCATGCTCAGATTATGAAGATGTATAGAAAAACCAATGAAGTCCAAAAATCCATACCCATGATTCTGATTAAATTTTGGTTTGGATGTTTAACATCGCTTATGCTCACTGGAGGCGGCATGTTAAGAACAATTTATCTAAAGTTAGTCATCATATTTTAATTTTGTTTTTTCTTTGGTTTTTATCTGTCATTGTTTTAAATATCTTGAGAGCTATTCAAATATCAAACATATACAATATATTACCTTCATTATTCTCTAATTAAAGATTTTTTTTTCGGTAAGATTATAGACCATGCCAAGTCGCAGGTTCTCTTATTGTTTTTAGACCCAGATTAGGTACCATCAATTTGATAAGAATGGAATGTTTTAGACAAATGTTTTAACGGTTAAAAAAATACAAGTTACTTTTTAATTTTATGAAAGGTACATATAGGAAATATATGTTGATATTTCCGGCTGGTTAAATAGTTTGAGCAAGTTCTTTTTCAAAATTGGCAAAATCTTCCTCTGTGAAAATGGATTCTTGTTCCACGACGGGTTCCGGTTTTTTCACAATGTATTTACCACTGTAGGCTCGTTGGAGAATCTAATAAATAATAGTTTTGATAAGAATCTGGGCCTATTTAAAAGATTTTTTTATTTACACATACCTTTTCTGCATCTTTGATCTTTACTGCGTGCTTAGAAAATGTAAGAAGTTTGTTTACATTCTCCTCAGCCTTTTGACTACTTGATTCCAATTCTTGTCGAAAATCTTTAATGGTTTTCTCTACGGCTAAAAAGTCAAGTATTAAATAAATAATATTAAATTGGTTTCGGATAAACGAAATTACTAGATTTTTTGATCGCAGGTTCTTGGTATCTGAACTTGTTTGGTTTAAATCCTTTTTTCTTCACAGTGCTTTCTTTATCTAAAATTAAATTAAAATTAGATAAATCAAAATTTTTAAGGTAAACAAATTTAACTTTTAATTTTTTTAGATGCTTCCATATCTTCTTCTAAAATTGCCATGCTTTTTTTCAGCATAGACATAGACATTTTAATGGAATACTTTTTATTGAGTTTAAACTTTAAATACAATTTTGGAAGTTTATTTTCGATTTAATTTCCACATGAACCAGAGAAAATAAACGCGAAGCTAGCGCCGATTCGAGATCAAAATTCGAAATGTCAAATTCCTTGAATGGTCGAAAACGAAATACTTAATGGTGCAAACACAATAAACTATGGTAAGGTTACATTTGATTATTGTGTCATCATATTAGGCCGACTACCTACTTGAAAGTTTCAAACAAAACCAAATTTTCGGTTTATCGTCGAATCTTTCACTTGAGGTGTATTTTAGTAGAGAAAATTAAGGACAGCACGGGAAAATTTCCCTTGAAAAACAACAACAAACTTAAAATGGTCGATAAAAAGCAGTATAAACGCAATAATACAAATTTGAGATAGTTAAGTGGAAATAGGCTTGAATTGAATATAAAGTAGGTATAGTGTTTTATTGGTACTTGCTATGATTACCAATAAAACGCACCTTTTCCTGTTTGCTTAGTAGTAAAAATTGCATAAGTGTGGGTGCCCTATAGTAATTTTGGGAGCTACAGCATAATTCATCATGCAAAATTGGTTGATGAATTAGAACAACTGATTGCTGTGTATGTCTAAGTCAAATTATGTTCTGACCAAACCAAAATCGGCAATTTCAATAAGATTTTATTAGAATCTAGAATTTTCATATAGATTTCGTGAAATTTCAGTGCAATCTTGTTGTATCAACTAAAAATATCAAAGTTTTCATCCTAGATCTCTGATTTTATTTTGGCTAGAACAAAGCATAACCAAGAACATACTCGACGGAGCTGAACTTCAAAATATTTTTTGCATGAAATCATACGAGCTATATATAGCACTCAGCGACAACTCAATTTCACTACACGGTATCATGCGACAAAGTTGATAATCTAACCAACATTGACGCGTTCTAAAGTTTCATCGCAGCAAAACACATTTCCCAGATTGGTGAGAAATGGCTGTTGAGAGCTTACATCGGTAGTTTCCAATTATTTATTTTCTCAACTTTTCTTCTCTCAACAAAGTTAGAAACCAAGTGACTTTGTTACTTTGTAAACGATTTCTTTAATCCACTCGGCGTATTGTAAATCAAACATTGCACACTATTTGTTTAAAACAAGTACCACAGAGTACGATAGTAGCAAAACAGTGCATTTATTCTGAAATCAGGTGAACGAATAGAAAACACTAACTGCTTCTTATAGAGTGGGTACTCGTATTCACTGTATAGTGCCCTATTTCACGACGACTTTAGAGTCATGACTTTTTTTTTTAAATTAAATGAGTGTGAAGGTTAGATTAGATGTGTTTTTAATAGTTCTTAGTCGTCGTGTAATAAGGCACATACTGTGTTGAATAACTGCAATTAATGATGTACACTGATGTATTACATAAGTGAACAGAGAGCTAATGAATATATTTATGCAGACCTCTAATAAATATTGGGAGCTCAAAGAAATATAAACCTTTATTAGTGAATTCGTTGAATGAGCTTTAGCCACCATTCAACTCAATTTTGAGATTTGGCTTATTAGTGAATTCGCGATAGAAAATTGAACGAATATTGGTAACATTACCTGCACCACCGACATTTTGTTCAACTAATTTGATATTAGTATATATTCGCTCTCCATACAAACTTTACCATTTTATATCATATTTTATCCAGCACGAATCTGGTCAACTTCAGGGAAGTAGAATATTGCGAATTGACTAATCGGCTTGAAAACTGGCAATTATAGAAAACATTAATATTGTAGACCTAACCTTAAATATTTAAGTACCTCCTACAAAGCGAAGCAAATCTAGATCTCTCGTCATGTACATTTTATACCATTCATTAACCCACAGATCTGTCAGAAGAAAATTCTTCCGACCGATGGAAGTTTTCGCACACACAGTAGTTGTTCTTCTTCGATTAAATTCTTAATTTTTATCATTATATTTTTTTATTTCCTGTGCGTTTGCGTTTTTATTAAAAACAAATATAAGTTTATTATCTTCAGAAAAAGAAAACAAGTTAAATAAGACAACAAAAGTGCTATTTCTCTCATCATAAATATTTCTAATTCTAACAGATTATTTTTGTTCTCACAAAAAAAAAAAAAAAATACCAAAATGAAATAAAAGCAAAAACAACAAGAAGAGTTTTTGACGTTCATTGTTTCACTGAGCTTCCATCAGAGACCAGACCGAGACCACAAAAAGAATCAACCAAGAACAAAAAAAGAGGAGAAGAAAACACCGCCACCGTCGTCGTTGTTGTCGTCGCCGCCGCCGCTCGTTGTTACCACCGCTGCCGCAGTCGGAATCTTCTCTCACCTCATCTCGATCACATTTTACTCTAAAAATAATTAAAAAAATACATTTTTACATCTTCTACTTCTCTCTTAGTTTATTTTCTTCTATATAACACACTGACTGCACTATGTTCTATATATAGTCCATTTAACCATAAATAATAAATTAATTATCAAAAATTCACACACAATCACTTGTATATCGCATCTCTCGAAACACGAAACAAAAACCATCATTCATTATGTCTTCCAAGAGCGAACTGAAGAAGCTATCCGAGGAGAGTCTCCTCCAGCCTCCCGAGAAAGTATTCGACATCATTTGCAAACTGGGAGAAGGAAGCTACGGTTCGGTATATAAGGCTCTCCACAAAGAGAGCAGCTCAATTGTGGCCATTAAATTGGTGCCAGTGGAGTCCGATCTCCACGAAATCATAAAAGAAATCTCAATCATGCAACAATGTGATTCACCTTACGTGGTGCGATATTACGGAAGCTATTTCAAACAATACGATCTGTGGATTTGCATGGAGTACTGCGGCGCTGGGAGTGTCTCAGACATTATGCGTCTGAGGAAAAAAACTTTATCGGAGGACGAAATTGCGACAATTCTAAGTGACACTCTCAAAGGACTTGAGTATCTTCATTTGAGGAGGAAAATCCATCGGGATATCAAGGCAGGTAATATATTGCTCAATACAGAAGGCTACGCCAAGCTGGCTGACTTTGGGGTCGCCGGCCAACTCACAGATACAATGGCCAAGCGAAATACAGTCATTGGCACGCCCTTCTGGATGGCTCCTGAGGTCATCGAAGAGATTGGCTACGATTGCGTGGCTGATATTTGGTCGCTGGGCATAACGGCTCTAGAAATGGCCGAAGGAAAGCCTCCCTATGGGGATATTCACCCGATGAGGGCGATTTTCATGATTCCCCAGAAACCACCACCATCGTTCCGGGAGCCAGATCGCTGGAGTACCGAGTTTATTGACTTCGCCACAGTTTGTCTGGTAAAGAATCCCGAGGAGAGAGCCACAGCAACAGATCTACTCAAGCACGAGTACATCCAAAATGCCAAAAACCGTTCCATCCTCAAACAGATGATCGAGGAAGCTTGTGATGTTAGAGAAAATCAGAGGATAAGCCGACCGGCTGGCATGAGCCAGGCTAAGAGTCTATTGACCCAACAGGACGAAGAGGATGAGGAACAAGCTGCGGTGAATTCAGCGACAATCAAGGAATTCCCCGAGGATGCTGGGACATTGGTGCCGGGAGGTAAAAATGACCCCCGCCCACGAGGGTCACGAGCCGACGGTAGTACATTGGTTCCAGACTCGGGGACTTTGGTGGATTTAGAATCAAATTTGGGAACTATGGTCATCAACAGCGACTCGGAGGACTCGACTATGAAGAAACATGACACAAATCCCGAGATTCCCAAGTATAGACCTCAGTTTTTGGAGCACTTTGACCGCAAGAGCACAGATGTTGCAGGCAAGTCAGCTGCCAAAAAAGCTGATGCCGAGATAGAAGCTCAACACGATCAACCTTCCCATCAACAGCAACAACAACCATGGCCGCCGCAGGCACAGCAACATCAGCAACAGCAACAGGCAATGGAAATGCAATTGAATCAAATTTCAGCCATTAACCAGTTCGGAATGCAACAACATATGTATCACGCAGCAGCTGCCGCAGCCGCGGCCGCCGCTATTCCTTCAGCACCTCCTCATCCTATGCTCGATGCTGTCCATCATCAACGACAGCAACAACAGCAGAACAATAACAACAAAATGAATCATCATCATCATCATTACAACAATTTCGTCGATGGGGAGTTTGAGTTCTTAAAGTTTTTAACATTTGACGATCTGAATCAACGATTGAACAATATTGACTCAGAAATGGAGAGAGAAATAGAAGAGTTGAATCGGAAATACAATGCCAAACGGCAACCGATTGTCGATGCCATGAATGCGAAACGGAAACGCCAACAGAACATTAATAATAATTTGATTAAGATTTGAGAAAAGATATAAAAAAATTACATAACTGTATTATGTCCGACTCTAGGGTTTTTTAAAATATAAGAATTTATATAGAAGAGTGGGAATTTATATACCAAGTTTTTTCTGTTTTCTTTTCTGTAATAATATTAAAGATTGGTTATGATATACAAAAATTATTGATAACTGACAAAAAAATAACACTAAGATGAGAGCGATTTAAGTTAAATAAATAAAAAACAGAATGCACTTATATACACTAATTAATTTTGTTTTTTATTGTTACTAATTTTGGAAGAATCTTATTTTCAAGTTATTGATTTGCCTGGATAAATCTAAAACTTCAAAATTTATGCAGGGGTGGCCTTATCTGAATGGGGAGAAAGAGGGATATGGGTTGAGACGTCTATTAAACTGTTCTATAGATAAATAACAGAATTGATACCTTTGGCGATCTGAGCCTTTTGTAATTATGTATCAAGAATATGCGTCAAACTTGGCTATGTGTAATTACTTATATCAAAATAAACGTTTGGTTGCAAACTTGCGAATATAATGTCGTCAAACTTTGAAAAACGTGAATAATAACAAATGTTAATTTTTGATTACATACTTTTTAAAACACTCATCAAAACCTTTGAGAGCCTCAACTCAAGAATAAAATGCACGACAGGATCGCACGTACTTGATCTTATGTTCAAATTGCTTGGAACCTAAATTTTGAAATATGCAAGTAATTAAAAAAAAACATTTAAATCGTCCTTTTTATGGTAAACAACTCGTAATACCTATACTTAGATCTGAAAAACAAGTATGCCATTTGATCACTTGAAAAAATATGAATACATACATATATGAAAAAAAAAAAATAAAATCGTTGGAGCGGTTTTTTAAAAAAACTATTTTTTTTTTATATATAATGTACATTAAAGTTTCGGTAACATTAAAAGAAATGTTTATACGCCAATTTTGAGTATTTATTAAAATACATTTATAAACCTAAAGAATTCTTCAACCCGTTTACGAAATACATATTAAGTTTAAAAAATAAAATCCAAAAATTTATTTTTTCAAAATTCTGGTGTGAAATTTTAGTGACACTTAAAATAGCTTTTGCATAAAAAAGTTTGCTTACAATCGGCTGACCCGTAATGGAAAAAATCTAAAATAAAAAAAACTGTTACATGGCAGGTACCGTTAATAAAGGTTTTTGGTACACATTTCTTTCCCAAAATGTTCACCATACCTACAATAAACACAGATTTTTGTTATCGAAATCGTTTGTGCCGTTTTTGAGGTAAATAAGTACAAAATTTAATTTCCCCCCTAGAGAATCACCAAAAAGCCTAAAGTTAAAAATTTGAAGAAGATCGCATCATTGCTTTAGGCTTTGCCACATACTTTTTTGGTGCTCTTTATCATCGTAATGTCATGTTTGTTATCTCGATTTTTTTTGCACGAATCCTAAGCTTGCCCTATAGTAACTATATTGCAAGTAAAAGTTGTTGAGCTAAAAATCATTAAATGTGATGAATGTTTAAAAATGGAAGCAGTATATTTTTAGCTGCACTTTTTTCTCGCCGTATTGAACTCGATCGACTGTACAAATACATTAGGAAAAACTGAAAATTTCGTACGTCGGATCATGCGTGTACATTTTTATGTGCACATGTATTATCTCGCTATGTTGTTGAGTTATAACGCTTTTTATGATTTTAGGTTCTGTTTCAGTTAACTGGCTCTATCTTAGCCAATCTACAACCAGATTATACAAATTCGAGCTACAAGACAAAGATAAATTTGTTTGAAATAGACGGGAAATGGGTTTATCTTTGTCTAGTCGCCCCACAAGATGTTCCTCCAACATTCCCTGTCTTTTAGAGAGTCATAGTTAATTTGATACGACGGATTGTTCTGCAGCTTAAACTGATCCCTTTTTCCCAATGCAGACCTTGGGATGAAAGAAATAGATATGATTTTGATTTCCTAATCAATAAAGATAGCCGCCTATTGGTTTCCGCGGATTTTTGTTTAGCTTAATGGCATTAAAACCATTCTAGCTTATAGATAAAATGGCCTCGCGTTGGTGTTCCGTGCAGTGATTAGAAACAAATGTCTGCATGTTGCTATTTTTCGGCCAGCTTCTTAAGACACAAAATTATCAAGTGCAAATTATTGCAAGACATTGAGAGAAATGCACAGTAAAATTTTATATAAGATAAACAGGTTACTAAAATACCGTTACTCTTGTACAACTTCTCGGTAACGTGATGGGCTAATCTAAGAATGAGAGAGGTAGTCAAGCTTAAAAGTAATGAGTGTTGCTATTATTTTGGCCATAACTGTCAGCCTCATTGTGAGTTTCATATGAATAACATTCCTCGCGGAAAAGTTGACATTTCGATTTTCGCCTACTGTCAATTTTACCCGAAAAACGAAAATTCCCCTCTCTGTGAGTGCTAATTTCGTAATTAAGAGCTTAAATTGTCTTTTATTTTATGACGGCGAACGAAAGAAAAACAGAGGGTACTGACTGGTGCCATTGCGCATGTTTTTTTTGTTTATTTTTAGCCCAGAGAAGTTCAGGCGAAACTCATAATAGCTTAAGAGGAACAAACATTTTTCGGGCGAAATATTTTTTTTTTTACCCAAATTCCGGCCCCAGCAATGCTCGAAAGCTTCGAATGTGGAGGGCGCCATAGCACTGATACAAGCTAACAACCACAGATATTAGAGTTTCATACAAACGGTACAAATAAAAATTATTATTTTTTCAATAAATTTTTGTTGGCAAGCTATTAGATAGACATGTTCAGGAAAATGAGATCTCAGCAATCTCAGTGTCGTGAACAGGATTCCTCAGATTCGCTTGCTCACTTTTTGACGGATAAAATTAGCTGAGCCCTCTGAGATCTCTATTAAATCTGGCTATTAAATCTTTCTGTGATTAAAGTTTCATCCATGTACCGATGAAGTAAGTAAATCCGTTGCTAACTCTGGATCCTACATTCAAAAACTGTATTTAACATCTGGAAATGTTTGTCAAGAGAGGTCTTCAAAGAAAAAAGGCAAGCAGGTGTTTAATAATATCTACGGAAAAGTGATCCGAATTTTTCTTTAAAGATTTTTCTGAAACATGCAATGAAAATTCGTTCTAATTTTAATTTTTGGTGGTGATTACAAAGCCTTATTTTGTTTAAATTTGTAGATATCAGGTCAGCTTTTTGAATAACATGAAAAAAGTCTCGTTTTCGAACTTAAAATTTCTTTTCATTTGAATAAACCAGTTCGAAGTTCAATGGAATGAAACTGCACCGTTTGTATTTCCTTTCGTCTTTTTTAAGTTAAAAGACAAATAATTATCGCTTAGCTATACAACAACGCCCGCATTACAAAAACCTTTGTATTTTATGTATTCTTTCTTCCCAAAGTAGTATCACCCATGATTTCATCTAGAAGTTCACATGTGAATGGAGAAAATGTGTTTTTAACATTTATTTAACCACAGTTTCTTGCTTCTTTTCTTTACAAATATTGCTTACCGGTTTATATGTAATCTCATTGAAATTTGAAGCCAATGTTAAAAAAAAGGCATCCCATCGTTGATTTGGTTTATCAAGATCCGAATTAAATAAAAAATGCACCACGTTATAAAATTAAGTACATATAATATACATATGTGATATATTATACCTTTTTTATATAATAATTATATTTATAATCATTTTTTTTGTTTGTTTTTTGTGTGATTTAGTTTTTTTTGCTTTTTATTTCGTTTTCTTCTTGCAATGAATTAGAACAAAAAAAAAGGGTAAACTAAAACAATTAACATCTAAATAATTATGACAGAAAAATCATAAAAAGCAAAATTTTAAATTAAGTTATATAAAAAAATATGACAATAAAAATTATTAAAAATAACTGTTACGATTCATCGAAAGGCGAAAAAATAAAACAAAGTCTCCGATCTTCATACTTCTATCAAATATATAAAAAAAATATTTATAAAAAATAATAAAATATTCATATTAAGAATATATAAATTAACTATTTTTTTCTTTTAGTTTGATTTTTTTTAGTACATTATGAATCCAGAAGCAATAAAAAAAAATAAAATATTTATATATTTTTTTAAACGCTTAACGTGTGTTCATGCTGTTTGAAAGCAAACAAAAAAAATATTAGAAAAAAATACTGTTTTTGTTGATGTGGTTTCAAAATCACTAAATCAATCTGTATATACATAATCATTCTTTTTTTATATATATATATATATTTAATATTCAATTACATGATAAAATAACATTCTGCGCAATTCTTTTGTGTTTTTTATTAGTTTTCTCTTAGAATTTATTTATTTAGTTTTTATTTTATTTAGTTTTTTTTTCAATATTCAATAATATAATTTTAATTAAAATTATTTTAAAAAAGTTGTTTTCTTTTTAATTTGGCCATATTTTTTGTTGTTGTCGTATCTTATATTTTATTCCATTTTTGTTTTATCCGATTGTGTGTACCCAATGAGTTCTAATTATGTTTGTCTTAGCTGTGTTTTCAACTTTTTTTTCATCTCCCTATCTATAAATTAACTTCTGTCTTATTTTATAAGTTTTGTAAAAAAAAAATAATAAAAAATAGATGAACCGAAGAATAAGTGGGAATAATTAAAAATAAACGGCAAACTAAACAATTTTTATAATTATTGGACGTTGAGAAAAAACAGAGAAGTGTGAATAGGAAAGTTTTTGTTTTTTTTTTTTTTTTACTTTTTTGAAGCAATGTACCTATAATTTTCAAAGTTTGACAGCTAGGATTTGATAACTTCCGAGACTATCATTGGAAACAATAATTTGAGAGCTATGAACTTTGCCTATGTGAGGCATCAAATTTATTTTCTTTTTCAAGGCTTATGTTTAGTTGTTTCTATGATTAAGCCACAATGACTTTAGAATTTTTATTGAATTTCAATAATTGTCGTTTGATTTAATTTTTGTTGTCATTATCGGGCAACAATGAGCGAGAAACTGTAGTGCAATATTGGTTTGGACAAACGATTATATTCGAAAGTGGGACTTAAAATGATTATTTTCTGATTCGATTAACAAAAATCTAAGTTTGATAAGACATCCTAAAATTAACTTTCGTTAACGTATGTTTTCATTCATTATAGAATTCTCATAACAATGAACCTCCAAAACAGGCAGTTACTGGGGAAGGAATGATTTTGCCTGCAAAAATGTAATGCATATTTTTCAACTCTCGTCGTATGCAACTCAAAACCTTATGACATGACAAATCGTTGGGTCATTTCTAAAGACACTTTTAAACAGTAGCTAAAGTTAAAAGTTTGATGTCTTCTGTGTTGTGTACTTAAATTTAATCTTATTGAAAAGTTAGTTACAATCAACTAACTTCAATCAGTTAAAAACCCTAAAACATTCAAAAGAAAGTCGTACTTTCAATGAATTCAGAGAGCATTAAGTCACTTCTGTTTTTCATACATACATATATTGAGATTTGATATTTCCATAAAAAAGATTTTTAAAGCCCTTCAAAGGATTCGTTAAGTTTTCATTCAATTTCCTTTATTTCTTTTACATTTTTATGAAAAGTAATTTCGGATCAAATTTGGAAATTTAAAACGAAGTTCCCTATTTTGCTTAAGGAAAACCAAATATAGAACTCGAGTTAATCATTTGAGCTAACTCTGGTTTAAAACGTGAATCTCCCGCTAAAAAAGTGGACCTTAAAAATACAAATTACTTGCCCGTACTGCAAACATTATATCCCTAGCTTTTGTAGTTTAAAAAAAATAATTGAGTTTGGGACGCTAGTATTTTAAAAACAAATGTGAGTCCTGGAATCACTTGGGGTAAAATCTTGCGAATCCCATAAACGGCAAGATGATGATCTTGATTGATCTTGATTTAATATCTTCAACAAAAGAGGTGTGAATTTACAAAAAAAAACATTAGTTGGCAACGCACAAAAGTGTAAAAAGTAAAATGTAAATAGTATAAATAACCATATGGAGTTTTGTAAGAACAATAATTATTAGAAATAAGTATATTTACATATATGTATCTCAATTTTGTTAAAATAATTATTATAAGGTACTTTGACAAAAGTTTTAAATGTAAAATACTTTAACAAAAGAGAGCTTTTAGTAGATCATGGTTTAATTCAAGGTCATGGCACTGATGAGAGAGAACACATGAGTCTATCTCGTAACTTGATTCCATCAAGTTTAGTCGATACATAGGATATTCCTTATTTGGCTAGGTCGATTGCTTCCTTTTCGATCGAACTTAATTAGGAACATGCTATGCTCGATTTTATCGACTCGACTTGATTGTATCAAGTTACGTGCTGGCACTACCAATACCATTTATTACAAATGTATTTAATGGCGACATATTATTTGTTTATTTATGAATCCGGGGTGTATAATATATCAAAATATAACTAAAATCTTTGATTGCATTGTATGTTCTTGGTTAACAAGTAACTTGCAGACCTTTTATGCTATTCGATTCGATCAAAAACTATTGATTAATGTGAATGCTTCTTTTAACTTATTACAAATTAGTTCCAAAATAAAATAAATAGAAAACGCACAAAATGGAGTCAAATATCTGGAAAAAAAAAATAATTAAATTACAAGGAATCAAGTATTAACTAGTACATTGTCGACTTTGAAGTCCTAGTTATCACCAAATTTTAATAATACTCTCGGTGCCAATTTGACAGGACTAAAGCTTAGTACACGTGTGAAGAAAATAGTTTATACCGATTTGAATAGTAATTTTAAGACGATTACCAGGGTTAGAAATCTGTGAAGAAATTGGCTGTGAATCTTCTATTTTTGCGTTGTTGCTATTTGTTTAATTTGGAATTATTAGATTCCTCTGACGGAGAGCAGAATACAAACGTTCACGCATCAAATAGCAGAATAAGGCTGTATAAAGGTAAAGCTATGTTGCAAGATATTATATACCTATAAATGGTTAAAAATGATATATTTTTTTAATTTAATTTTTTTATGGACATTTCCATAACTTAAATTAAAAAAATTATATAAAGACACGACGGTTTTGATAAAAATGTTGCAACAATGTGATCTGTATTGAAAATGTACATATTGTTTTGCACTCGACTAAGACTTTGTTCAAACTTTTTTAATTAAACATAGAATCATTATATTATTTCTCAATTTTAAAACAATTTTTAAGTCTAATACATCCGTACGGATTGAAAACCAAAAATATAAAGAAACCCCAATTGAAAACATAATTTTGTTCTTTTTGTCGAACGTCTTTGAATCATTGATGGTGGGCAACACGGATGGATTTACAATCCGCCACTCATTGACGTTTTCAATTCCGGTATCTCTTTGTTGGCCGTTTTCAATACGTACGGATTTAATTCGACTAAATATTAGAACATCCACCTAAGAAGCTTTGCCATTTTCTTTGGTTTAACTATAATCAGACTTGTGTTTTAGGTTAATTATTTTAAAGGAGAGAAATGTCAATGTTTTTTAAGGATACATTATTATGTATGTACGTAACAAGTTTCAGATAAATCGAACAAGAAATATTGAACAGTGTCCTAAGTACCAACTAAAACTTTGAAGCTGCAGAGGACTGGTGCATCATCTTTGCTGCATGATGACTGCAACTAGTAAATAAAAAAAATTGAAGGTATCTATAGTTTTGGTCGTTAATCATTGAAATACATAGCTAATCACTAATCAGCTTATTAAAAGTTTTTTTTTTATAGTGTTTTTAAAATATATGTAAACTAAGAATTTTGTCTATTTATAATGTTTCTCTGAATACCCAAAGATCTGTAAAATGCTTTTTCGGTCAGTTACTGTTTAGAGAATTTCAGAACTTTTTGTTAAGGTTTGTGTTGTTGCCCAAAATTGCAAGTTTTGATGCTGGAAATAGTATTTTTCCCAAAAAAATGGGTAAATTTCAGTTCTTAGAACGTGCATCTAGGGCATACTTTTTCCATACAAAATACCTATACAGAAAAGAAAACATTTGAAAAATAACGGAAAACATGATCATTCAAATTAAAAAGAGGATTGCTGTTATTTAATGTTAAGGACATGGACGTGGAGGAAATGGTTTAGTGAATGTAGTGTTAAACTTTTAACTAAGATTTGAAGGTTCGAGGCCCATTCTAGGCAAATTGCTTTTCTATATTGTCCCAGCATTTACTACATGTCATCCGTTGGATTTTATGAGATAATAAAAAAACTTATTTTAAATCAACTGTGCCAACAAAGATTCTTCCCTATTCTACTATTTTTCTTGAGTGTGTTTCTTTATCTATTCTGAACATTCAGAATATTTGGAAAGAGCATTTTGCGTTTCTTTATTCAACCGGATAAAAAAAATTAGTGTTTCTTTATTCATTCCGGAACATTTGAAATGCTCATATATTTTATTTCAATTTTCATCACATCTCAACTAATTTTAACGATGCGAGAGTTACAGAATGGGGGCACTGATTGCTCTTCTTTTTTTCTCCAGTTTTGATTCTTTATTCATTCTATTCTCGATATGATGAATAAATAGTTTGCTTATTTGATATTTTCTATTCCTATTCCTAGTGCCGTGCAATTGAGTTTGCATTTAATAAGATTTTAGGACAGGCAAATATTTATCATTATTATGGAAATATTTTTTATAATCGAATTAGCTCATGACCCGTTGGTTTCTCTATTTTCTACATCATGCATTGCTTTTTTCCGGATAAACCATTTAGATTTTTTTTTTATAATTTTAGAACATTTGAAATACAATCTTCTTATTCTTATTTATTATGGTAGATTTGCATTGGTATTATTTATGTTTCTATTTTGCTGGTAGGAATTTTAAAAAATAGAAAATATCCAAACGCGTCCTTTATTAAATGATTTTTTTAAATCATTTTTAAAGCCTAGTACGCTGCTGATGCGAAACGAAAAATCCCATACAAAAATGACACAACGAAATCATAAATGAAAAACGTAGTCTAACTTTTCGTTCTGCAGTACGCTGTTCAATGGACGAAATTGATAATGGTAACATATTTAATTACCGAGGCTATTATTAACCCTGTTTCCTAAATTTTTTCAAACAGTTTCAGACCACCAGATTTAGTTTGGGCCAATACAGAATTTCACTTGTGAAACCGGGTTGCACTAAATTTGGCGGTTTCAAACTGTTTGAAACTCGTTGTGGAACACAACTATTGTGTGTGAAAAATTGACATTTCGTCACCTCAGAACAAAAAGGTCGTATCTCGAAAAAATTTAAAATCGAGGTTTTAATGCAAAACGATTTAAATATCGAGTAAAAATCGTTTTGCATAGTTTAAAATATTTCAGCATTTAAATTAGAGCAGAAAAAGCCAGAAAATCAGGTCGTATGCAGAAATTTTAACCACTTTTTAGTTCAATGTTGTATGTGAATGAAAAATGTTGTTGTTTACTTACTATCCGCCTATTTTGTGTGTTTTAGTTTAATTTTAGCTCATTATTCAATGAGTTTATTTCTTTTACGACAGAAAAGTTGACATTGTTTTTTTTTATTCAAAAAAATTTTAAAAATGCAAAATAAAAGTTATCGTATTTTTAATTTTGTCTTTTATCAATTATTTTCTTTAACCTTAGATTTTCGGATACACGTATACAAAATATCAGTACTTTTTTTCCTTTAAATCATTTAGGTATAAAAACATTTTGTAGAACATACAACCATGAACTAAAAGAAAATTTGTTACAAAGTCGTATGTGGGTTTTAAAAAAGTTTATTATTTAATTTGGAAAACATTTTTGTTATTTTTTGTTAAGTTTAAGTTAGACTTTTGCGTTTGAGTATATTTTGGCCAAGAAAACTGAACAAAACTTGCTCTAAATACAATAAAAATAACTCAATTTTCTGTTTTTGCCTTATCCTAAATTCATATATCGTCTGCTTTCTGTCAAAACCTCTTAAGTCTTAAAATGCCATTTTAACGTATTTTAGATCAAAACAAACCACTGAATGAAAATATCAATGTCTTGCAAATGTATCTTGGTTTCTTTTGGTTCCGTCAACCAGTTTCAAAACCTTTTACGATCCAAGAATCCGATTTTATTAACTTTTAAACCGATTTTTTGTGTCTTCTATTTTTGTTGTTTCTTTCATTAAAGCGTGGTTGCCAGTATTGTTTTTTTCATTTTCATTTGTTTTTGAATTGGTGTAACTGTCAATGATTCTTTTTTCACTGCTTTTTCGTTAGCATTTCCTTGTTTCTTGGAGACAAACTAAAAATTTCGTCTCGTAACAGCAGGTTACAAAGCTTAACAATTAGAATTACTATTTATTTGCATATTTTGGTTTTCATCATCATCATCATAAGTAAGTAATAGAAAAAACTCTAATATAAGTACAAAATAGAAGTTTTGTATGAGATTTGCTAAAATTTATGTATGTTTGGTTTCCTTATACCAAAATCAAATATTCTTGAAAAACTTGTTTCGAAAATCTAATTCATTATAACCCGTAAAGGGTTTATAACAGATGTGGGGTGTTTCTTTGATAAAAATAATATCGGTTCTTTCTTCACGATCAACTTAAGGTAAATGTTTGAAGTAACTGCCTGAACAGAATGGGAGACGGAGCTGGAATAGATGTCAAAAATGCTGCAGCTGCAAGAGTTGAACAAATTTTAACTTTCAGTGCAGAATTTTTGACATCTATTGCAGCTTGTTACCTTTGTCAAATTTGCGTTCAATGAATGCAGTTGACTGAATATCTAGTTCCTTGGGTCGTCTGAACGTGCCCATTGTTATACCACATGAATCTAGGAAACCCTTTGGGTCTTACTTTTGTCATATTCACGGTTATGCTAACCTATATGAATAGGAATATTTTCTTTTTATATCCGTAACTAGTGTTTTTTTATCGAAAACAATACATTAGTTTTGTACCTAAGTGTCTTTAAACAAACGGATTCCATTGTCAGTAGATTGGCGTGGTCATACAAATTGTCCATAATTGATCTTTTTTAATTTGCTCCAAAATGAAAAGGATTTAAAATTATCTTTGATGCGTATTCTAAATTAAAAACCCCATTTAGCCTGATTAATGTTTAGCTCTCTGTTCTAGATTTTTTTTTTTAATATTATTTTCGTCTCTTTTTCGTTCCTAGCTGAGCTTTAAAATATAGGATTTAGCTTTTTTGTTTGCATTTTCTTTAAAATTTGCTTAACTCACTAAATTGTAATTAATTATTATATTTTTTTTTCATTTTAATTAGAATTAATGTTTTGAGCCATTTTGAGTCGCTCACAGATACATTTTCTTTTTTTTTTGTATGTATATAATAATTTATATAAATATGGCTGCCTTTTGATAACTTTGAACTAAAATTTTTCTTATTTTTCTCTCTTTTGTAATTATTTTTTTCTTTTTTTGTATATATAATCTATATATAAGTATTTATATATTTTTAAGTTTTATACATAATCTAATGCTGTACTTTTGTCTGGCGAACGATTTTTTCTTATATATTATAATATTTTTTTTGTAAGTAGTTTAGTTAAACTTTTGATTTAATTACTCTACGGTGTAGTTATGTGTGTTTTGTGTGTGTGTTTGGTAAGTCTCTCATTTGGGGACAAAATAGTTTTTGTTTTTGTTATTGAGAGGATATAGGAGGGAGAGAGAGAGACCTACAATCTAGGATAGGAAAGGGAAATCATAATTTTTTTTCGTGTGGAAGAAATCTAGATCTACTAAATGTCTTTAAATAATAAAATTTTGCAGATTATTTACAGTTAAACTATAAAAAAAAGTCTAAAATTTAAAAACAATAAAAAAAATTAAAGATGATGGCGAAATAAACTCAACTGCTATTGAGGATGCTGCACCGGATTGTGCGGTGGTAGATTCGTTGGCGGTGCCCCAGGCATTGGTGGATATGGTGGCGGCTGCGGCAGCATATGATGCTGTGACATCTTGGGACCATCTTCGGCCTTTTCTTCCTCGCGTCGTTTTAAACAAGCTGCCTTGGGATTAAGATTTCGTTCACGTACCTGTTGTTCCAGTGTCATGATGACTTCTACTGCCATATTCAGGATGCCGAGCTTCGTTTGCGGCTTGTCAGATTTAAGGTGTGTCATGCACATTCGGCCGAGTTCTTTGAGAGCCTCATTTATATCCCGAATGCGTATCCGTTCACGAGCATTGTTTGCTTGTCGTCGTTCTTTTTCGCGTAGAGCCTTAACAACAGGTTCGCCATCATCTTCGTCGGCACTGGAGCAATAGCGTCTGGGACGTTTGCCTTTGCTGCCGGGTCCATTGGAATTACCCTCCATTGAACTAGTCGGTTTAGAGTCAGCATCTGAGGGCTCTTTTCGTTTTTTCGCCGCCTTGGTCGAGGTGGCAGAGGGTGGCACAACGGGAAGGTTTCTCTCCATTTTTATATTGGCTGCAGATACATCTGGACCAAGACCACCACCAATAACATCGCCTGGCGATGTCATCGTGCTAGGGCCGATGTGAGATGAGGGAGAAGTTGGCACAAATGTGGACAAAGCCGCAGCAGCGGCGCTGGCATCCAAACCATCCACCATTGGGAGACACCCCAGCTGCGGTTCACAGTGGTTGCGCAACACATTGAGGGCGTCATCCAGGCGCTCTTCCATTCGAGCTCCTTGAAAGGACATATGAAGATTGGGTGGCACAATGTCATTCGCGTATGTACTACTTGAGCTGTTGCCTACTGATGATACCGGGCCAGCACCAGAGCCATTCAGAACCGGGTTTGCGGCAGCTGCCAAGTGCTGCCATGATGCACTGCTCGTAGCTGCAACAACTGCTTTGTCCGACAGAAGAAGATGTGCAGCAGCAGCGGCCTGTTGAGCGTTGGGAGCCGTTGTCAGTGGTGGTGGAGAGTTGACAGGTGTCGATGGGTTCGAACTGAAACTACTAATACTTTGATCTGGCGCGATGTACATGGCGTTTGTTCGAAGCGCAGCGGAGGCAGCCGCTGCTGCAACTGAACTCTGTAAAGCAGGACTGTGCTGCTGGTGGTGGAGGGTGTGCTGAGTGTGGGGGATATTGTGTTGATGTTGTTGTTGGTGTGCTGGCGGTCCCAAATGGGGTGGCGAGCTGTACAGAGCCGCCGGCGAACCGGTGGCAGCACCTTGGGAACCACCTGGGGTGCCCATCTGTTGGACCGTGGGGTTACCGCGAAATGAACTCATTGGTGGTAGAGACGTTGCGGCCGGATTGTGCTGTTGTTGATTTCCATCCATGTGTACCATACTACTGGTCAAGGTGTGTTGCTGTTGTTGTTGTTGCTGATGGTGGAGGTTATGATGGTGGTCCTGGTCAGTGTGTTGGGGATGGCCTATCGTATTCTGGTACGGAGTCTGAGGAGCATAGCCGCCAACTGGCGAGGCATACCAATGGTTGCCGGTGGCATCAAAATACTGTTCGGTTTGGTGGTATAGTCCCCCGCTTGGGTCCTTATTTACTGAGAATCGTCCACTGCTACCCGGATTGTCGTGCACAAATTCATCCGCCGAATACATTCCATTGTCTAGACCACCACCTCCACCACCATATGGCGACTGATAGCCATTTCGATCATTTGCAACGGGTTGCTTGTTGGCTATTTTATTAAAACAATTTTGAAATACCTCATACAGGTGCATCGGTTCATCGTCACTCGTTGCCATTTTGTATATCTATTCGTTCCAATAATCACTAACGTCAGATAAATATCAACGAGCCTTTGCCAATGGGCTTTTGGAGTATCCACTCACCCGGTTCAATATGGCTGTAAAGTAAGTCTTGGGTTTTCAAATCTGGAAAAAAAATTACAACATTTTATTAAATTATAGCTAGGTTTTAAAAATAGCGATGTACACATATGTATGTATGTATATATTTCAATTTTGAAAATTTTAGCTATCTTAACAGGATGTATACAAATCATTTCAGGAATAATAATTTATTGGGTCAAGTTTAAGATCCTAAATAAAATTTTAAAAATCCATCTCGAGAATGTCGAGGTAGGGAGGACAAGTATAAGAGATTATCAGTTTCTTTTCTAATCAAGCATCGCATCGATAACCAGTGGAAATAAGCCAACAGAAAACCATCTAATAAAGCTACTAGTGCTGCAGGCCTTGCTGTCAAGCCGTTCAAAGTGGCAGGCTATGATGTGTGCTACACCTGCCCATCTGCAAAATATAGTCCAGAGAACAGAAAGTGCCGTTCATCAATAACTTGGTAGGTCCATATCAATATGGCTTTGTTCCACATTAAAACAAATCTTTGAAAAAACACAGGAGTTTCAAATCGATACCCGGACCGATACCTATGATCTTAAAAGAGGTTGAACACAAGGCCATGCGTGCAAAACTGTTAAACCAACTCTAGAGCCACAATTTCAGCTGCATCATCATATGTACATCATCATATCGTCCTCTGATTGCAAGTTTTAAATTTTTACAATATCTCGACAAAAACCGTATTTTGTTGGTTAATTTTCAAGGCTTTTCTTCCAATTTTTTTTCCTACCAAAGAAAAATATAAGATATTTATGAAGTGTGAGGAACATACAAATTAAACTTTCACTCGTTCTCTGGTAGCTAGGTATTTATGAACCTTGCTATCTGCAAAATTTTTAAAATTGAGTTACCTAGTTCTTGCAATCAGGGGACGATATAATAAATCTGCAAACACAAATCTTGTGGTGCAATTTACGCGGTCTACAAAAGCCGAAGACACAAGATGACAATTTCGCTTGTTCACACATCAATTTATCCAAAAATGGGCCTCCTCGCTAAAGATGACTAGTTTTTGGGAAAAAATCACGTAATGTGTGGCAAGTTTGTCAAATGGAATACTAATTATGAAACAAAATTTGATGATTTGCTCAGTATAACTTCCCATGGTGATTTGCGAATGATTTTGTTTTTAAAAAATTGCCATAAATTAAAATCATCGCTTTCGAAAGACTACCTACATTACATATGCGAGTCTGACAGTACCTCGACCTACAGCCTAAACTGCTCCAGTGATTTTTTTCAAGTTTTGGGACTAAAGCAACACAAGGCTAATAATTCTACCGTAAGCTTATAAAATTTGTTTAGAGCCAATTTAATTATTTCATTCGGAATGTATATTCTGATTTTCGATACAAGCAATTATATTTTGATATGCGACACCGGACCGCATATCAGACCAATTCGATATCATTTAAATTTTACTCCTAGTTTTCTAGTCTTAACTGTTGGGAGCTTCCAGAATATCAATTTTGCATTGAATATAATATGCGACAGAAGCCAGTTGACAGAGAAACGCATTGGTAATGATAATGACACATCTTCATCTACTCCATAATTTCTTAAGGTAGGTAGCTTAAAAAATTGATTTTTAAACAATAATACGCTTTGTAAAAAGTAAACAATTATCATCCAATCCATTCGGATAACTGGCTGTTTGTAAAATGTTCAATTCAACGCATAGGGAGATCATATTTCATAATCTCTTACATATCTAAAATCAAATACAGGTGAACTTAAAAAAAAAGAAAACAATGTTTTACAACTACTGTCGATCGAATGATACATACAAATAAACAATCAAAAGATTAAATATTGAAGCGACATGCTGCATTAATTTTGTAGTTTACAGATTAGACCTACAAAAGTTAATAATTTGAATATGTTTTTATTTAAATTTCTTTTTGCATAGACTATATACTATATACATATTACTATCGCAGTAAAATTATCTTACAAAGCAATAAGCGATAAATTGGTATCGCTTAATTTACTGATTAGTCTGGTATTTTTATTTGCCTTTTATCATTGTAATTTATAAGTAGCAATTATGCATCCAAAACAGTTGTCCAATTTAAATAGCTCTAAGTCTTCTATTTAGATTGATTTATATCAGTATACAAGAAATAATATTTTGAAACCTTAATTTTTATAATAACAGTTATTATTTTTTAAGCTTGTACAAACTGAAAAAATAAAAAACCATTCAAATATTTACTTGTTTCTATTTCTAAAATACAAAGGAATTTTTTTATTAATATAACTTTGTTTGAAATAAGAAATTTGGTAGTTTTATACTGAAATTTTGTATCTCTGAAAAAAATAATTTCTAAAATCTAAACAATCACGACTTTTCTCGAACCAAGATGGGTTTTATGGAAAAAAATACATGAAGGACTCGACCAGAATAAAAAAACTGCAGGGCTTTTCCTGGACTTGCCAAAAGCCTTTGATTTGGTGAGCCACAAACTACTTCTTAAAAAACTAAAGAGGCTGGGTTTCAGAGGAAGTGTTCTGGAATAGTTAAGTTCTTAATCTGCTAAAGAGAAAACAGCTTGTGAATGGAGACACGTTGTTGTCCAAAAAAATATTTAATATGAAATTTAAACCGAGATACGAGCCTTCACTACTTGCCATATTTGTATATATACAAATTATTGAAATTAATAAGGTAATACCGCCAAAAATAAATAAGATGCTATGGCTATCTAATGACCAGTGCGGGTTTGTTGCGGGTAAGTCAACAACTGATGCAATCCAGAGTATAAGGATCCTAATGAAAAATCATCGTGATTCTTTGCAGGATTTGCATGTTGTGTAGGTTGACTTTGAAAAAGCATTCGATCAGACACCGAGGAGTGTCGGAAGTCTAAGTGCGGATGATCATTAATTAATACAAAGAAGTCGTCAATGGAGTGGGTTAGATGCCTAGTTGGAGTTACCGAAGAATACCAAGCCACAGTAGGAGTACACTAAGGAAGCGTCCTTTGCTTTTTTGCTGCTCGAAGGTTAAGTACCGAACATTGTACATCCATAATTCTTGGGTACCGCATCAGTTATATGACCTTATCATACGCTACCTTTGCTCAGAACCAAATGCACGCATTTTGAATAAGAGGACTTGATGCCAAGCTCTATAAAACGCCTCTGAATTGTCAAGTGCAATAATCTCACTTTCTCCATAGATTTATTTCACTGCTCGGTGAAATATACCATCAGATCACCAGTGGATTTAAGTATTGCTTCGAAGATTTGTCTTAAGCTGATGATTAATCAAAGCCCCAATGACCCTTAAAAGGAGGGACTTAAGCACAATTGGACAATAATAGTAAGAGCGCATCGATCAACAGCAAATTTCGTTGAAAGCAAAAAGGTTTTTTTAGCGTTCAATATGCAGACATAAGAGATTAAAATAAAGACAAGCATTAGAACAAAACGGAAGGCAGTATTTTCTGTTTTTTTTTATATAGAAATCGTCACCTGATTGCAAGAACAAGGTAACTTAATTTTATAAATTTTTGAGATAGGAGTAGCAGCCTTGAAAGAAGCCTAGCTGCTGGAGAACAATATAAAATTTTGTTTTCATTTTTGTGCGACACTTCCTAAATATCCAATATTAATCAATGGTAAAAGATTGGATAAAGTCTTTAAAACTGCACAAAATTATACCGTTTTTGCCGATATATAATAAAAAGAGAAAATTGAGTTACCTACTTAGTTCTTGCAATGAGGGGACAAAATAATCAATTATTTTTACTACCTTTGGGTCATGGTACAATTTTTTGCCTTATTTTTTGATGGTTGCAAAATTTGAATCGTTGAATATAGCCGATACAGGTCATTTTATCTTGATTGAACCTTTTCCGAATTTAATCAAAGGAATTGGCTTTATAACATTGTAAAATTACCTCTCTGAAAATAAAGGCTCTCCCAATTCAACGCGAATGCAGAGCGACGACGACTTTTTGTTGTCTTTTAGCGTTGTGTAGTTGTCATATTTTTATTATTGTGAATGATTCGCTGCGAATCGCTCCGCATTCATGTTGGTTTGGGATAACCTAAATAGCCACTTTGAAACCCTGACATTGCTTTCGATTTGATAAATTTTGTCCTAAATATTAGGGATACAATTTCATATTCTATAATGAATAGTTTTTATTAGGAAGCAAGGATAGTGATTACAGTTCTGAATAAACTACTGAGTATCCCATTTCTCGTAGGTATTGCCAAACGGTTCTCTTTGGAGCTTTTTCTACTACGGGACTTCTTTCTACAGTCAACTTTTATATAAAAAATTGAATTGTACTAAAATTCGATCTGAGATCTCAAGAGTCTAAAAAAACCTATCAACAGAATTCTTCAGGTTTATTTGGTTAAAATATGGATCGCTTGCCCCGTTTGACTAAACCTACTTGGCCTTTGTAGCGTCGTTTTCCATTAAAACAAGGAGAGGACATAAAAGACTATATTTCTCTACTAATGACATAAAAAACGAACAAATTATTGTTAATAGAATCAACCTATAAAATGTTTTCTTTTAAATAAGAACAAACATTTTGTTCTATTTGTGTAATTGAATTTGATTAAAACACACTAAAACTGTTACATTAACAAATATTAAATTCAACACAACTCCAGATGGGCAACAAAGTACCAACGATAATACCATCTTTACCTTCAATAAGATGCCATACAAATTCCGATTGCCGTGTCGCCTGCAATAATCAACACTTCATATCTTCAACAAGCAACAACCAATTACATTGACCAACAACATACAATAAAAAACGCATCAATCAAGAACAAATAAAAATTGAAAAAAAAAAACAAAATTACACAATCAACAAGTGATATCATTTTATTTTTTTGAGAGAGACAGGTGGCCAAAAACTTTGGAGAAGAAATTTGATATCGTTTTAACAGTCCACGATAGGTGGAAGGACGACATAATGATGATGAGGACGGGGTTGACACTGGTGTGTCCTACAGGTAGTTTTATTAGCATTTTTGCACAACGAAAGATTCTAAATCGGCAGCGGCACTTATAATGTGAATCTTCAGTTTTTTTCTTCCGCCGCAATCTCAGCACAAATTTACAGATACATAAATTTATCTTTTATACAAATAATTGACCAATTGATTCGAAACGAATAAAAAACTTTATTTTTTAATCAGCGTTGGAGAAGAATTTGCAAGATTTTTACACCCCCATTACTGCACCTACCCCGATAGATAACACAATTTTCGATTAAAAATAATAAAGCAAGAGATAAACCAAACATTTTATTTTATCAATTCACTCGTGTTGTGTGTGGTGGCAGCGATGGACAGAAATATAATAATCAACAAAAAAGAATTCAAAAAAAATTATACACTGGCACTACTCTAGTATGACAACAAAAGAATATTCACTTCACAATCCCACTTTGCACAACAGGAAGACAACGAATGTGCAACAACAACACTCCCTCTCTTGTCTTGATTTTGGTTTTTGGACCCACAAACTATCGCAGGTATCGAAAATGAATTTTTTTTATTTGCAATAAGAAAATGAGAAGAGATCGCTTGTTTTTGATCGACTCGACAAGTAATTAACTAAAATTATATAAATAATTTAAAACAATGCACAAACTGAAACTACTCACCACCTCTCGCTCGTGGGGGAAACAATGTTGCTGCTTAATGTGGAACTGCTTTTGCGGCAGCAGTGGCTCTAGCTACTGCCTACTTCTACCTATTTCTACTACGACGACGATGATGATGAATGTTGCTGAATATTGTCGCCGTTTTCCACACAAAAGTTAAGAATTTACAAAATTATAATGCGAAAACTCAAATAAAAAACAAAAAAAATCAAATTAAAATAAAATAAACTAAAATAAAAACACAAATTTTTCACAAATTGTAAAATCTTTTGTTGAATTTTTGGAGTTTTTGTCGTTGTTGCGTGGAAAACATTTAAAGTTAAGAGAGAAAGGGAAACTCTGTGAGATTTTCTTTTGATTGGAGGTCGTCACTTGATTTTTTTCTTTTTTTTTTAGTTAATTTAATTCCTTCTTTCGTTTCTTCGTCGTCGTAGTCGTGCTAGTGCTACTCTACTCGAACTCGATTCGATTGCTGAAATGTTCTTGTGTTGCACTTTTTTTTCTTCTTGTGATTTTGGATTGAAAAGCACTTTGAAATAAATTGTTATTTCGATCGGGACGTAGATTATTTGATTATATTACATAATGCTGAAGATTGTTGCACATTTTATGAATTGTTTTTTGTCGAACAAAACATAATTTATTAAGAGAGAATGGTTTTAAATTGTGGGAAAATATATTTGGTAAACTATTGACATAAAATGCACAAGAGAGAAAATGGCGGCGTACATGTTTTCGTTTAGTTCGTTGAGTTTATCCCACGAAATATATTTTTTGTTGTTGTTGGATAGTCAGTGTTTCCATTTTCTAATTTTTATTTGTGGCTCATGTAGATGTTTCGATGAGTTCTATCGTTGGGTTTTATTTTCATGCTGAGGATGTGTTCACAGTGGTTGAAGAATATTGTTTAAGGCGTAGCTTACACACAAAAATAAAATGAGAATAATCAACTCTGAGTTGACCAAACTTATCGCAGGACTATTTTGATTTAAGGTAAGATCGCACTCGACGGAACTGCATACAGCACTTCAGTGGAACTGCGCCGCAACTGAACATCGGCTTTGTTGTGGCAATGGAACTGCACGAAACTTTAGGCCAGACTAAAGTTGACTATATTATCAACTTTGCCGCATAGTGCAAAAAAAATGTCGGGTGGGGTAGTGGCAATCGATACATTTGGACAAATACACAACACTAAACAACAACAAAAATTGTCATCGTTCCGCATTCACGTTGGTTTGAGCCTTTAGACGCTGTTTAGATTGGGCAGATTGAGAGCCGGCTCATGGCAATTTCTGGACAAAAGAAGTGGGGGGTCAGGGATGTCGTGAGACATGCACAAAATATAAACATAATTCATAATATTAAACTTTGAAAAAAAAAACTTCTACAGTTGAATTTATTGGTGAAATAAGATAGCGTGTAGTATAACAGGATAGTTAGCAACTTATTTTGACTTAAAAATTAAGTGAGGGGGTGATACACTATGCATCACAACAGCATTAGGTGTGTTTTATTAACATCGAGATCTGGATTGACTTCTACACGTAATACGTAGTGCGTGTTAAAAGTTAATCCTAATCCCGATGATAATAAAACACGCCTATTGCTTTGAATGCATTAAATTAATAATTTTTGTTCTTGTTCCAAACCATAAAATAAAGTTCCCATATAAATTGTTTTTAAACAACGCGTCAAATCCTATCAAATAACTGTCACAAAAAACTGATAGTAATGAATTTTTCCTGTGACAGTGATTCACCAACAAAGGCTCCCCCAAATCAACATTAAATATTCGGCACGACTGCGAAACTTTCGTCTCCCAAAATGAATGTGCATGAGGATGAATGAGAGCAACCACACTGACACAATGTGACAAGTATTAGTGAGACATCATCAACAGAAGTAAAAACTTCGTTGCCGTTTCGGATGCTTTGCGTTGCTTTGGGCGGGCCTTAACACGACGCATTCATCATAAACCAGTCAACTTCAATGAAACTTTCAATTCTTCAACCATAAAAGGGCTTTTAAAATGTCTGAGGTCACAGAAGTTTGAACTGTCTGAGTTGTTTGAAGCTCACAACTCAAAACATTTATTAGTCTCACATTGGGCGCCATTTTGTAATTAAAACCTTTTTTCTTTTTACTGATATTACAAAGTAGGACATAATATTGGTACTATTTATAAGTAGTTTTATATATTTTATTTATATTTTAAATATAAATTCTTAAAGAAATGTAAATTTATTTAATCTTTTAAGGTCTGAGACAACCGGGTCAACACAAATTTTTTGTCTGGAAATTCAACCAAGAGTGCTTCAACAACTTCTGCCAAATGATTGTTTATATCGACTTGCTTTTGCATACTCAACTCAACAGAAGTCTCTGATTTTGAAACCCTTGGCTGTGAACTTGTAGTGGTCAATCTTCGATATTCCTTTGCTCGATTTTGCTTACGTACAATACTCTCCAAATTTTGGTGTTTTAAAAGAATTCCCTGTTCAATTTCATTATTGATTAATCTATCTTGATTGACTTCCATGTCAATATCCTTTTGTACACTGGCCTTACTCTGTTCCATTTCAGCATGTTCTTTCAATAATTCAATAAGCTTCTTCTCAGCGGCTCCAATTTCATTGTTCACTTGTTTAAGTTTCATTTTAAGATCGTTAATTTTTTGTTGAATATTTGTTCTTGTTCGAAAATGTGCTCCTTCCATTTTTTGTTTAGTTGATGCTACCACAAAAATCCTCTCTCGATGCATAACACAATGATCCAAGTCCTGAATGAGTTTCTCTTGGGCTCGTTTCAATTCTTTATGCCGAATTTCCATGCGATGTATTTCAGCTCGCATATTACCAATTTCACTTTCAACTACTGATTCACTTCTTCGCCAACGAAGAGTCTCATCGATTAATTTGTATTTAGTTTCCCAGGAGAGGGCTTCTCGATGGCGCTCTAAAACAATATTTTTGTGGTGTTCTATATCATTTGTGAGATCAATGGTTTCTTGTTCCAATTGAAGAACTCTCATTTCGCTATCCTATAAAGAAAATGGATTCTTGTTTTTTTAAACAAATTTATTAACAGTGTTCACATTCACTGAAAGCCTGGTTCTTTTTATCTTTCAGTATTCACATCTCGTAGTACCTCGTGGCATAATAGTTAGTTGGACTGGCTACCACCTAAAAACAAAAATATTTTTCCGAGGTACTGATTCTTACGAGGAACTGACAAATCTCTCAAAGAGTACAGAGTATACTTGTCCTGAAAAAGTGCTTTTCATCTAGCTGTTTGGACTCGTATTGAAATGAAATGTGAATACTGAAATGTAAAACAATTTTTCAATCCAATGTGAACGCAATCATTCACTCATAAAAAAACAGTTGTTTTAATTAAAATTACCTTTAGTTTTTCCAACAATTCAAAATGTTCCATTTCACACTCAAATTCCGTCGCCTCATGCTGTTTCTTCTTTTCATAACCTTTGGCACTTAAAAGCTCTAGTTTTGTGGCAAAACTTTGAATCTCACGTGTTATATCTCGAGTACTGTTTTCAGTCTTTTCCATCTCGTTATCAATTTTCAACGATTTTTGGCTTATAATCATAAGTTCTGGAAGTTTTTTTTAAAGATTTTAAAGATTGGTTTTATCGTTTCTAAAAACTTACATAATCATGCACATATTTTATATTAATTGTTTTAAACCAAGGAATAATTTCAAGACGACATTGCTTTCATTCTGTAATTCTCTCAACGAAAAAATTGGTCGAGAGGTAATGAAAATTGAAACAAAATACATGAGTTTGGTCCATTTTCAATGTTATTTCTTGACTGATTTTATCGATGTGAGAGTACAATGTGAACACAGATATACAAATTTTGCTGGTCCCTTTCCACGTTTATGTTTTCGTTTTAGAGATCTCAGAGATTTACATCTCCGTCAATAAAACTGAGCAGGATTAGAAAATATTTTATAAACTGTAACACAAAATGTTTGACTAAACGATTCCACAAAATTTTAATTTTGACTTTTTGACAGCAGAAGTTATAAATTAAGCTGAGAAATTACTTCTCTCTGAATTTAACTGACTGAGATCTTAAAAATCACTCTTTCATTATCGAATTGAGGTCCGAAGAGTATCATTTTGAAAATCGAACTTTACATAGTACCTATCACACTGCAATTTGAATTGATTTTTGACAAGCATCTGTCAGAAATATGTCTTCAGTCAGTGCCAAGTAAACTCCACAAATTTGTTGTTCAAGAGTTAGCTCAAGCTTAAACCCCAAACTCCCCAAACTAAATGATATCTGACTCAACAACTGAGAAAAGCTCTGAAGCGCACTTCACTGTCGAAAGAAAAAATAAACGAAACTCGACGAAAATCCATAATCCACAATTATAGTTTTTCCTTAAAACCCTTTAAAACTTACGTTTTCGAGCAACTTGAATGTCATTTAGTTGATTATTTCGTTTCTGAGATAAATGCACAATATGTCCTTGCAAAATCAACCAGAACTGCTGATGCTCTTGAATTTTCTGATCAGTTTCCTGTATAGCTTTCTCCAAATTTTTAATCTGTATAAAAACAAATATAATTTCCACTTATTGATGGTAACAATCGGACACATCATTATATTTAAAATCTTACCTTATATTCTGTTGGGCTAACCTCACAACCTTGAGATTCTTTAATTGAGTCATCCAGAACCTTTGACAACTTATCAATCTGTTTCAACTTCAATGCAATTTGATTCTCAATAGCTTTTATCTCATTATTTATTCCATCAGATTCATCGTTGAGTTCTTTTAATGTCGCACCCAAGTTGTCACCTTCTTCGTGCAGACGAAGTATAGCAGCCTTTTGACGTTCTAACTTAAGAAGCATATTAGATAATTGAGTTTCAACTTTATGCAAATTATCTTCCATCGTTCGACGTCCCTCTTGATGTTCACTTAAGACTTTCAGACGAAATTTTGATGCTTTGTCACACAAAAGTTGATCTTGAGCTATTTTTAAAATAGCTTCTTCCATTTCACTCTTGTTAGCATATTGCTTTTCTAATTTAAATTGAAGTCCATTTAGTTGGATATTGAGTTGATGTCCCTCTTGTTTGGCTTCTTGGTAGTCTTTTTCTGTTTGTTCGAGAATTTTGGGTAGTTCTTCCATTTTCATCTCGAGTTTTGCCAGTAGCTTTGATTGTTTTTCGGCTAAAATGAAAATAAGATAGTTTTACTGTGTACTTATTTAAGTCAAGTTTAATATTAGCCGTGTTTTATTGAAAAAGTTATTGCAAGCACAGTAAAATTTCCTTTGGCAAACAACAACAAACCCAAAAGTGTCGATAAATAGGTCAACAAAAAAGTAGATATAAAAGTTGAAATAATGTTTAGTAAAGTTTTTTAAACTTATATTGCACTGGAAAAGGGTTGAGTATAAAAGTGAGTATAACGTTTTATTGGTACTTGCATTGCTGTGCTAGCTATAAATACCAATAAAACGCACCTATTGATGCAACAATTCAAGAGAAAGCAAACGAATACTAGGACGTACCCATAATTGCGGTATTTTAGTTTTCATCCAGTTCCGTTTAATTTTGTTTTTGTAAAGAAACAGGACATCTCACTGTCACTATAAAGTCAAACTGTCATTCGATGAATGGAATAAAAAAGACATTTACTAAAGACATTTACCCAAAGAAGTTTCTCCTTTTGACGATTGAGTTAGCGAATTTAACTAAGAAGCCGGAAGCTTATTTCAAAACCAACCTAAAAGTAGCTTTCTGAAACGGTAATTTTGCATGTCACCAATAGTTCACTTAAGTGGTTGAAAGCGAAAAAAATGCAAATAATTGTTTTGTTCAAAACACTTAATACTTATAGCAGAGAGCGATAGGTTTAAATTTTTAATTTTGCGAAACCACTAACATTCGATGTGATATTAGGTGTGTTTTTTTCGTAAGCCCAGGGGAATCGGACAAAAACAACGGCATCGGGGCTTAGCGACGCCATGACAGAAAAAAAATGGAGTTTCCATACAAACTATCGATAACAAGTATAAATATCGCGCCGGTAACACAGTTCTTATCTGGGCTTAAGCTAAGCCCCGAGAATTCTCTGGGCTTACCTAAGCCCAAAGGGGTTTAGTTGTTGTTGGATTTAACATATACATTGCTTAGCCGCGACATCGTTTTTTTCATCGAAGCCCATTTGGGCAAGAAAAAAAAAAACACACCTATAAATTCATTAAATGAAAATTAAAGATTTGACTTCATTCATGCCGCAGGTGCCACCATTTTCATTTATGAGTATGAATTTGTTGTTTTCGCTCGGTTTCGTACGACCAGTTACGTTTATGGCTTCCAACTATTATATAGTTCTATCATTAAGCACATGTATGTCATAAAGCCAAACAAAAAGTATTTCCAATACTTCAAATGGAAAATACATTCATGTCGTATTTAGCTAAGTGAAATAATTTATGTCAATATCTGTTTTTTTGGTTTTTTTGTTTTATTCCAATTCCCACAACAAACGGTGATCATCTTTAGTTAAGTGAGCTGTGGTTGGAAGCGCTAACACAAGCAAATGTGAACGAAAAATTGACGAAAAGCAGAAATCCGCAATTATTGGTGCATTAAAAACTTAAATTTAATAATTTTCTTTGACATAAATTTCATTTTGGGTTCAAAATTTCAACGAAAAAATTTGTTAAAATGAAATTCGATTATTTTGTTGAATAAGCCGGTTTATATGACAGTTATGACAGTTATCAGTAAAGTGGCTAGAATTGGTAAGAAGATTTAAGGTAGAACTATAATTGTCGAAAAGGCACTGAAGCTAATGTCAAAAACCATCCATCTAAAGGGGTACACAACCATACTGTACTTATTATCTACCTCTTTTTGGTATTCCTATTTCACCAAATGTCAGTTCTACTTAAGTGCGCTTCGGAGCGCACCTCACTTCCGAAAGGAAAGTTAAATGAAACTTGACGAAACGCTCCACTCCGCAATTATAGCTACTCCATATTGTTTCAATGTTTTCGTTTATTTTCTTCTGACTAGCTTTACTGTTTACTGACGTTATTTACTATTTATTAGGTAATTCAAAATGCACATAACTTTTTTCACTTACTATCTCTTTTCAATGCCCTAAGATCCCTGGTCAACCGTGACTTGAATGCTTCCAACTTTTCATTTTTCTCAGTTTCCTTGATTGTTTGTTTTTTGGTTGCTTCGATACTCGAAGAAGTTAATTTTAACGATTCCTGTTGTTTTCTTTAAAAAATAAGTTACCATCAATATCTCGAATTAAATAAATTATTTTAAAGAACTACTTACTGCAGAGTTTGCCTTGCTTGAAATAGAACTTTATCTCTATGCTGAATAGCAACTATAACTTCACCCCAAGATTGTGTCAATCGCCTATGCTCCTGCTGTAAAGCTTCCAAATCGGCATTTGCATCCGATAAACTAGTCTGAAGAACATTATTTAATTGTGTTTGATCAGATATTTGTTGAGTTAGTCCTTCTAGTTCTTCCTCGCGTTTTTTGACTTCAACTTGCAAATTATAAAACATCAAATCTGATTTTTGTTTCTCTTCTGCAATGGCTTTTTGCAGTTGGGCATCTTTGCTGACAACACGTTTGGAACTTGTTAGTTCCGTTTCAAACTCATTTGTCCATTTGCGAATATTATTTTCTAGATTCTGCAAATGTCCAAGTTCAACCAAACGTTGATTATAGTGGAATTTGCGTTGTTTAGTCAAGGCATATTTTTCATCGTATTCTTTTTGCAAATACTCCCGCTGACGTTCTTCCTCGATGCGCTTCGAAACGGTATCGTGTATATTTTTAGAGTACTCTTCGAGAATTTCGTTTTGCCTCTCGATTTCATGTTGCCTGTCATAAAGTTTAACACCGAACTCTTCACGTTCTTGTTCCTTCAGCTTGATTTTATGCTTTATTTCATCAATTTCATCAGTAAGCTGATTTTTAATTCGCAAAAGGTGCTCCTTGAGCGACTGTTGAAATTTTTTTAACAAAGGATGATCAGGTGGTAGGAGATTTTTCATTTCTAAATAATTTTTTTCTGTTTTGCAAGAAACAGGTGGTTGATGTGATTTTGAAGGAGAAATCTCAACAATTTCTAGAGATTTTATTGGTTCACAATTATCCATATGGGCAGACATCTTTTTGTAGAACTTAATTGGATACTACTTGGATTTGTTACAAATCAAAATAATAAACAACGTAAAATTGTTTTGTTTGATCGATTTGTATAATATGAACAACTAACAATAAAGTTGCTATAGAGAATAAAAAAACATTAAGTAAGAATTGAAATAGTGAAAATAACCAGAAAAGAAAGGCGTTGCTAAGGTGCAAGATTTTCACGTTATTTAAGCAGAATTGTGCTTCAAATATGAATATATACCAATCTCAAAATATGTTTAAAATACCTATGAGTTTACCTTTGTATTTTTTATACTCAAGGATTTAAATGGACTTTTATGGTTACCTTTGTGAATTGTAAGCTTCGAAAGATTCAGTTCATCAAGTTAAATTTAAATGTTCTACATGGTACATGCACTTATTAATAAAGAAACAGTTAATAAATACTCAAAACTGGCGTACCATTTATTTGTTTCAAAAATGCTACAAATATTTTATAAATAATATTTTTTTTCGTTAAACGCTTATTTTTTTTTTGCATGTAGCTATTTATATTTTTTGTGAGTAATTAAATGGTTTTCGAGTGGTTAGAGTCAACAAAATTTTTCATAATGCAAAAATATATTCCTAAATTAATGAAAAAATTTATGACTGGAAATGGAAAAGCTGTAATTGGTATTCTATATGAATATAATTTTTTTTTTTTTTACACTTCAGATTCTTTGTTGTAGTGAGCTTAGAGCAAGCTGCAATCTACAAACAGAGGCTCATCATGAGTGCATGTGTTAGTGGTTAGTTGAATTAAGCAAACTAACACAAGCACATACATAAATACAAAAAACTAACAAAATTACAACAAAATACAAAATCAGATATAACATAAAAATTAACAATAAATATACAAAGTTAAAACATTTCTACATTAGCGAAAGTGGAGCACTGGTTCGAAATACTATTTTTAATTCAATTTTACTCATGTTAAAATCAATAGATGAGGCGTTTAAGTTAAAAAGTTTGCACATACGATTGAGAGGTTCGTGTGTGCCATAGTTTGTTCTGTGAAAAGGAACGTGAAAAAGTTCAAACCTTCGCAGGTGGTGGGATCCTCCGCGATAATTAATGCCTACATTGGCTAACAAGTCAGGTGCATCAATTTCCCCATTGATAAGTTGATGAAAAAATACCAAATCATTATTAACACGCCTTTGATATAAAGGTTGAAGTTGCAGAAGCTGAATTCTGTGTTCATAAGGTGGCAGGTTATACGGATCAGCCCAGGGAAGACCCTTTAAGGCAAAACGAATGAATCTATGTTGTATTGCTTCAATACGGCTTTTATGAATTTCGTAAAAAGGTGCCCATACTTGGGAAGCGTACTCAAGATGGGGTCGTACATAGCAATTGTATAACGAAAGAGTAACATACGGATCGTTAAATTCCTTTGCCCAACGTTTTATAAATCCAAGCATGGAACTCGCCTTATTTACGATATAATTAATATGTTCTATAAAACCTAGGTCAGAACTAAAGTGAACACCCAGGTCCTTGAAACTTAAAACACGACAGAGTGTGTGCTGCGAGATGGAGTAATCAAAAGCACCCACTACTCGTTTTTTAGAAAAAGTTATAGTTTGGCATTTAACGGGATTTAAAGAGAGGCCGTTTTTGCAACACCAGACATTAAAATTGTCAATATCAGCCTGCAGCAGAATGTGATCCTGACCAGATTGTATTTTTTTAAAAATCTTCATATCATCAGCATATATAAGAATATCACTAAAACGTATACATGAAGTAACATCATTTATAGCTAGAATGAAAAGTAACGGACCCAGATGACTTCCCTGGGGTACACCCGAGTGAGCATTGAACGAGTTTGAAAGGAAGTTTCTAAATTTTACTTGGTAAGATCTATTTTCAAGGTATGATTTAATCCATGCTATGAAAATGGTCGGAAAACCAAAAGCTTTGAGTTTGAATATAATAATGTTATGACTTAGCTGGTCAAATGCCTTAGAAAAACCAGTGTATATGCAATCAACTTCATTCCCGTTTTCTAATGCAAGAGAACATTTATGCAAAAACGTAAGAAGATTTGTTACCGTTGATTTCTTTCTCACAAAACCATGCTGTTGTTCACATATTATATTCTTTGTATGAAACGCTAAACTCTCGCACACAACTTGTTCGAAGAGTTTTGGAATGCAAGAGAGCTTTGCAATGGGTCTATAATTTTTAATATCAGTTTTTTCACCCTTCTTAAAGGCTGGTGTAAGGAATGATTTCTTCCAAAAATAGGGAAAATTACCTGTCCTTAGAGAAATCTCGAACAAGTATTTAAGGGGTTGAACAAGTATATATTTACACTTTTTCAATACTATAGGGGGAATTCCATCTGGACCCGATGAGTAATCATCATTTAAAGATGAGAGAAGGCTTAAAACAGTACTCGGTGGTACTGGGATATTATTGCAGCTAGTTTGGGAATAGGTATGTAAATCTCTAAAGTAATCTTTGTCAACATCTAAGGGCTTGTCAATAAAGGAATTACGAAAGTTTTTCGCAAAAGCGTTACAAATATCAACGGATTCCTGCAACAAACAATTTTCATAAATGAAATTATTCGGATAACCATCTGAGTTTTTTTTCGAATTGACAAACCTCCAAAATGCCTTAGGGTCATCTTTTAGAGAACTACCCATTTCGTTTACATGCTTGGTGTATAGATTTTTTGAAAGAGTTTTAAATTCTTCAAAAAGGAAAATGTAGGAGTTGTGGTCTACCGGCGAAAGAGTTCTTATATACACTTTCCATGCTTTGTTTCTTTTATTTCGGAGTGTTCTCAGCTCCTTCGTATACCATGTATGGCAAAAGTTTCTATTTTTTGATATTTTTGAAGGGACAGTTTTATCAATGCAGCTGTTAAGGATGGAATAGAAACTTAAAACTGCTTCATTTATATCGATAGACACTGATATGTTCTCAATACCAGACCTAGCTAATTCATCTGATAACAACTGAAAGTTTGCCCTTCTGAAGTCAAAACCATATGAACAATCATAAGGGTTACTGTTTTCAGTAAGATGATTGCTCAAGTCAAAAAAAATATCCAAAGGAGGATGATAGTTATCTATGTTAGTAATTCCGGAACTAGATTCTAGAACCAGAGTACTATTAGCGTCTGAAGAAAACACCAAATCGAGAATTCGATTTTTACAGTTCTTAATACAACTTATTTGCTGTAAGTCAGTCGAAATTATTCTATCAAGAAGCAGTAACTCATTTTGAGAAGAAGTTAAAGAAGCTTCTTGGTAGGATTCGTCATCAGAGGGAACCCACTCTATGTGAGGTAAATTAAAATCACCAAGAAGTATAATGTTGCTGTTGGAGCAAGACAAGTCAATAACAAAATCCAATGCCTTAGAGAGTTCAACGAAAACTGCGCATGAACTTTTCGGGGGAATATATGCATTTAAAATATACAGTTGTTTGGACTGTATAGTCAATTTTAAACAGATTAATTCAATAGAGAGGTTGAAAGGGAACGAAACATAAGAAGATGTAAATTTACTTCGAACTGCAATTAAAACACCACCTCCCACTTCTTTCGGTTTATCAACATATATCAAATAATAATAATATGATAAGCCCCAACCTAGTTTGTCCTTAGACCTATGGAAACAGCCAACATATTAATTTTCATTTAAGCATCCATTTCCCTTAAGGCTTGAACAAAATTTTTTAGGCATAAATTGCTAAGCTCCAACTAAAATTTTCCGTCTTTCTTTTAGGGGCTTGGAATAAATAAAGCCTACGCACATTCAATATTTTTCATATTTTTTCGTCTGATTTCCTCGCGGCTTAGAAAAAGTATACTTTCATTCAAATTTGTCATCTGCAACCTTATATTAATAGTAGAGGCTCTAAAGGGCTTGGTAAAACAGAACTAATACATATTTTTTAACTAAAAATAACGGCCCGTGCCATACAATTTTTTTTTAGCAATTACCTTACAAATACTATATTCTCAAAAACGGCTCCACAACTTTAAAAAAAAATTCATAAATTATTGACTGATTTTAATCTTTTTGTTTATGCAGGAGCTCTCAAGAATTTTAAATGGTATTGTATCTTTTCCAAAATTTTCAAAAAGTAATTTTTGCATTTATAAAAATAAAAGTTTAATTTTAATTTTGAAAACTCAATACATAATTCGAAAATAAAATGGTCGATGTTTTTTAAACTTGTCATTTTTTTAACACATTTTTGAACTATTTATCTAACGGTAGGTACCTTGTTTAAAATCGTTGAAGAACATCAAACTTTTTTAAAAACGATTCCTAAGATTTTGATTAAATTTTTTGTATTCTAAAATAAGAACGGTTTTTTTAAAATATAAAAAAATACACTAAGCAACTATTAAAAGTACCTCCGCTGTAATGCCAGTTTTGATTTGATTCAATTTTTATATTATAATGGTATTTTACTTATTTTCGTATAGAAAAATTAGCAATAAATAGTAGGCATTACATTTCAAAAATCATTAAAAAAAATATTTTGTGAATTAAAAAAAATTTAATATATTTGTTCGTTAAATTCCATATCTCAAAATCGGTGGAGTAGTTTGATTTAAAATTTCATTTTAATCTGCATATTAGCCCAGGAAAATTAGACTTTTACTTCGAAAAATTCCGACAAAGCTGAATTTTGGTAGAGAGCTTTCTTTTGATGTCGAAAGCATTTCCTGAAAAGTTCCGTAAATTTGGGCCGGGGCTTAACTTTTTAAGGGGGGTCAAAGGGGGTTAAATTTAGTTTTTTCTTAATTTCTCAAAAACTATAAGTTTTTTTTTTGAAAAATGTGAAGGTACAAATTGTAGCTTATGTCATTCTACACAAAAAAGATTCACCTACTTTTTTTCATAAAAGCAATAGATTCTGAGAAAATCATGCAAGAACTTCATGGTGGAGCAAATTTTGTCAAAAAATTTATTAAAATTTCATTAATTGATGGGCTAAAATTTTTGTACGATTTGAGTTTGGCTACAACTCCTCTTAATAAAACCCAAGATTTTGGGGAGGTTGAGGTAAGGGGAACACCACCATCTTGAAAAAGAAAGTGATTTGGTTTTGGTTCAGCAACTAAATGAAATTTCCTTTTACAAGAAAATCATGAGAAAATAACATTTAGAAAGTAAAATTATCTAAAAAATGAGCTATTAACAAACTCTATACGTTTATTAATCTTGAAGTTATAGCGTATCAAAGAAGCACTTTTTATTTTGTACAGTAAATGGAAAAATAACGATTTTTTGTTAATATCTCAGAAAAGTAATGAGTTTATATTAATGCTCATAAAATTTTGCTCAAAAAAGATTATAACACTTTTTTGCAGGAGCAACAGATTTTAAGAAAAACGTGCACAAACGTTATAATAAGAGCTTTTCACTTCTTTACTTTGCCTTGGTAAGAAAGGTAATGAGCGCGTTTGTGCACGTTTTTCTCTAAATCTCCCCTTTAACCCCCCTTAAAAAATTAAGCCCCAGCCCAAATTTACGGAACTTTCAGGAAATGCTTAAGACGTCAAAATAAAGCTCTCTTCCAAAATTCAGCTTTGTCAGAATTTTTTCGTAGTTTTGCCATTTTCTTGTCTAATTTTCCTGGGCTATGTTGACAAAACTTAATATAATTTTATTTTAATTTCTTATAACAAAGTTTCATAATAAAATTTTTTCTTAAAAATCAAAAATTGTTAAGAAAAAAGCTCAAACGATTTCAATTTTGCTTGTCATAAATTTATTTTTATTCATGAATTCAGGTGGTATTCTTTTTCTTCACCTTAAGCTAAGAGAATTGTTTTTTTCTCTGACATATCTACATATGTTTACAGTAAATAATAAATTTTTAAAATTCCAAATTTTGAACACAAGAGCAAGTATGTACGTCAAAAATCAAAATCTAAATCAAATACATAAGCTTGCATATTTTCAAAATAGTTTCTTCCCAAAAGTTTCAGTTTTTTGACATACGATTGTTTTGCTAAGTACTTTATTTTCCTGTGCAATAAGGTTTTGGCCCAGGCAATATTTTTAAAAGCTGAATTTTGTAAAATATTACAATTTTGAAAAAACTTCGGCGAACTTGGATATTTTGACTATATTTTGAGAAATAATTATTTTCCCAAAGAAGTCATTTAAAAGTGTCAAATTGATAATCTTTGGCTGCCAAAATTAGGGAAACACCAATGAAATGAGTAAGAAGTCTCTAACAGTAGTTAAGTTTTTTTTTTTAAATAAAATACGAGACAAAAATAAAAAAAGATAAGCTTCTTGAGGAGAATATAATCTAGATCAAGCAATGCCTATATATGTCACCAAAAAATCATTTAAAAGGTCTTTATAAGAGACTGAACCTTGCCACCTTTAAACTAAATTTTTTCTAGTGAGGTTATACCACTTACAGGGAAGTGACAAATCCTCCATGAAAAAGTTCTACTCATCTTTGTCGATCGAATTGTGCAACATGCACATGCACATGATTGAAAGTTGTAAGTCACTCTGTTTCTTAACGAGTTGTTGCGAAACCAATTATGTGAATGTACATATATATCCCCAAAATAGTATTTTATGTCCTTGTAACAGTGTAAGTTAGTATTAATAATATCAATACATTGTTTTAATCCCGCCAATAACAAAAACTAATATTAAAAAAGATTTTAAATAAATTGAGTCACTTGGTCGTATACTTGTTATTTTATTTTTATTGTTACAAAATTAATTTTATTCGCAGTACCTAATTTTATTCATATATTTATTCATATATTTATGTACATTTACTTAGAAGATGTCTAAACATGTTTTTTTCTTGTAATATGACTTTCAATAGGAACAGGGAATTTGATACGACAAAATTAAAATTATAGGTTAAATTATTCAAGAATAGTTGAATGTTTATTTTAACAGTGACCTTAATATAGCTTACTTACAAAGCATGCAAATTTTATATTTTATAAAAAAATCTATCAACATATAAGTAATCTTAATTTTAAAATATTAAATATTCTGCTAAATGAAGTTTGACTTTCATTCGTGGTTAAAAGTCTTTCGTCATAGTGTCTACAAATTTATTTAATTACCTCTACAACTTACTTTAGCTAAGGAACTTATTTAAAAATTTACAAAATCACATTTCAAGAACTGAGTCCCATTATAATCTTTACTCATGTTTTCTTTTCACCTTCGAATAGGAAATAGTCACTCGTTTTCTCAGAACACAATTCATTTGCTAATTCTTTTAGCTCATTTTCATAAATTGCCTCACTAAAAGCTCCTACAAACATCAAACTCTTGGCTATTTGTGAGTTTTTCTTTTGAATGTCTTCATGCAAATTTAATTGTGGTGATGGTACTTGCAAATTTCTTGAGGTTGAGACTATTGCTAAGGTTTCCGGTTGATAAACCTCAATCTGAATTTGTTGATTTTGGGGAAATTTCATTACTTGTGATACTACAAAAAAACAAGCTGCATTCATTGGAAAAGCTCGCAACAATGTTGATGTCAGTCCACGGCAGAAAAATTTGATGCCTTCTGATTGATAGCCTTTTTGAATGCAATCCAACATGCCTGTGTATTTGGGTCTTGTCATTATTCCATCAGCTTGAAGACATGATTTTATAACATCAAAAGGAAAAGTAATTAGCCACGAAAAAGTCCCAGCAAGCCCACCAGCTATAAGGCTGTGAAATCCAGATGGTGTTGAAACTTGTCTCATTAGAAATTCATAAGATACAAAATAACCAGCAATTCCTATTTAAAACAAAATCACAATTACAAGCACATTAATAATAAGCAAATACTCTTTCATTTTACCTGGAACATCTCGAAGTGCTGTTATACTTAGCCCTCGAAACAGTCCACGAAGTCCATCTTTCCCATAAATGTGGACTAGACAAGAAATTGGTCCTTTATGTCTTACAGCTGATTTGTAATTATTTTGTAATTGCAACCTTGTTTTGGCCAATTCCATCGGAGAACAAACTAAACTTTGAATCAAACCAGCTGAACTACCAGCAATAAAATGAGAAATCAGTGAATTCGGATCATTCGTGTTTCGCTGAACATTTCCATACACCCCAAAAACGATTGCATTCACAAAAGCCACACCACCCAGTGGACTTGAAATTCCACGGTATAATCCTCGAACTGAATCTCTTGCTACAATTGTCCGAAAACAATGCCATGTTCCACGATAGATGGGTCGTTTTGAATCTTGTGTCTGCAGATGTACTTTGATTGTGTCTAGAGGATGTCCGACAAGTACGCCGGCACAACCTGAAAGCCCCGTAGACTACATTAAGATATTTGAGTGTTGAAATGACTTTTAAACTGTCATGATTGTTAAATACACTAACGCTAACAACTTATTTTGGTTTGCTTACAACTATGATACATACCTCCCACCCAACCAGCAGCAAAGTCTAAGGCCATGTTTAGATAGCTCCTAAAAAACAATAAACAGTTTAAAGATTAAACTAAAGACTATTAAAAATTAATTAGTTAAAAAGATGAATTTAATTCGAAGATTATGAAAAGGAATTTTCGATAATTTAATTTTCGTTAAGTTTATATATTTTTGGTCACTATTTCAAATTCACACTTCTTTTGAAGTTGGAATTTATGAATAAAAAAAATTAGTTTTAATGGACGAAAAGGCAACCAAAATCAAGATTGAAAATTTCAAGAAACTTGAAAATTTAAACTAGAAGGTAACCGTAGTATATTATTAACGAAACTTAAATTTATTTCTTATTAGGCGTAAAATTTCCCTCGGTAAATAATAAAAATTCCAAAAGGGTCAATTGAGTTAGTGGAAAAGTGGATATAAAATTGAGATAAAGTTTCGTTAAGTTTAATCCAAGATCAAGTTCTTACCTGATGTCGACGTATTATTTTAGAGGTCTTCAAACAGCTAGTTACTCTATACTTTTTTTAAGAGTAACTTATTGAAAAATTTGATTAAAAAGAGTTTTAAGAACTAGTCAGCACAGTCTTTTTGCTAATTATTAGATAAAATCAACTTGAAAAAAAAAAAGAAATGAAATTCTCGCATATTGATATGATCAATTTTGCAATGCGGCTATTTTTTTCACTGCTGGCCCAAATATCCTATGCGTATGAATTTATAGTTGAAAAACTAAATTTTATTTCAAATGTTCGATTCGCAAAAACCACAGTAAAGGTTTCAGAATTAAAAAAAAAAAAACAAAATGAAACACTTTAACGTCTGTTAACTTACGAGGTTAGTATTTGACTAATGTTTGACACAGAACAAAATCTAATTGATTTTTATAAAAAAAACGAGATGAAAAATCAATATCAGATAGTTACATTAGTGTAAATTCCTGAGGTTAATCATTATCAGTAGTTGAGACCCCAAGGGAAGTTTAAAGACACTTAATATTTATTTTCTAAAACTCTCGGAGGTAAGTGTGGTGAAATATACATAAATACATTTCAATCACTGCTTGTTTTAATTTTTGACATAAGATGTATATTTAATAGAAATGCCAAGTTTTGCAGTGCACTCGTTAAAATAAAAAATCAACTACAGATAAAAATTCATCATGCTACTGATGATAGGCAATCCGAAAAAAATTGTTTTATAATTTACTTATTTAACATGATGATTAGAGTTAAATAAAAATAATTTTTAAAAACATCATTTATAAACACGCTTTCAAGAAAAACACAGATAGTAGCAAACATTTATAAAACACCAACTCTTAATTTCTCTGTAAAGTTGGGTATTATATAGTGTCAGAAACAATTTTAAAATATATAAATACAAAAAAAATCGAAACTTTTGTAGTGTTAACGAACCCTTCAGAAGTGATATAATTCTAAACACTGAAAGCTAATGTCAATAATGTGAGTAAGACATGACGTGTCAAAAAATTTAGATAAGTGATTGTCTATAGTTCCATATCAAGAAATTGAGCTTTTAGAAAATGTCAACTTTTAAAGCGAGCAGTGAACTTTATAGAGGGGGTGAACAGACTTTTCGTAATGTTCATTCAACCAAAAGACTTTCGAATAATTCTTGAAATTTTCGAACAAATTTTTCGAAAATCTTTTAAAATTTTGTATTGGATACTGTAGGTGTTATGAGGGATAGGGAGTGGTTTAAGGGAAATTTTAGTTGTGGGGGGCCTCCCTGAACCATCCTGAGTTCTGAATGAATTTTAGGATGTTTTTTAGTGGCAAGACAGAGATGTCACCCAGTTCATCGAAGAAATATTCTTCTAGCTTTTCTGGTTCTAGCTAGGCAGGCTGGGGTATTCACACAAGAAAAGTGAAGGGAGCCCTCTTACCCCTCTTCAACATAACACCCTCTACATAAGTCCGATGAGCTGATGCCCATTCTTTTCATGTGGGTTCCCATAGAGTTGTGGCCCGTTAGGACGCCATCTATGAGTGATAGTTGAGGTCTGCTTAACTTGAGTAGGAATTCAGTTTTTTTCTTCGAAATATTCGGCCAAAGGTTCCTTAAAACCTGACAGGTGTCGATAGATGACTATCTGACATTTGCAGCTCCCAAAAAAAATCTGGTGTATTCTACTTTTTTCTTGCTCCAGTGGCATGACCATCGAGGCTTCGATTTGGCTCGGATCAAGAGTTGATCCGCTTCTGGCCAGTTCATCTGCCATTTCATTCCCGTGAATATCCCTATATCCTGGAACCCATTTTAGGGTTACTGTGTTCGTTGCGTTGAGTACTCTTAACTCATTTCGGCAACACTACTTTAGTAACTATTGTAGGGAAGACCGTTTGTCCTATTTTCCTTTCCGTTTTGTCCTATTTTCCTTTGTTCAAAAATTTCAAGAATAATACGATCGTCATAGACCGAAACCCCACAGATTTGGGTGTGAGTTATAGCATCAGAAAAGTAAACCTGGGCATCGAAAGTTATTCAAAAAATCAAAATCTTGTAGTCCATAACTGGGGGTTTAGTGATCAAACGGTGTATCAAAAACAAAATATGAATGCAACGTGCAGGGTTAGATTAGGTTAGATTTGCCTTATCAGACCATTTCAAAAATTCAAAGTTTAAAGTGAGTACTACCTCGTGGCATGATGGTAAGTGCGTTGGACTGTCATGCCGAAGGTCTGGGTTTGATTCCTAGCTACTGCCACCTAAAAACAGAAATGTTTTTTCACGAGGTACTGCCTCTTGCGAGGAACTGACAAATCCTCCAAGAGTATACTTGTCATGAATAAGTTCTTCTCATCCAGCCGTTCGGACTGGGCAAAAAATTGTAGGTCCTCTCTATTCCTGCCAACAACACGCACACAGAAATGGTTGAGAGTTGTCAGTCACTAGGCCTTGGTTCTCCACGAGCTGTTGCGCCACCAAATTTATTTATTTTCAAAGTTCAAAGTGAAAATGGGTTTTTAAACAGTCTGGCTAGGTGGAAGAGTGAAAACTAATTTTGACTAACACGATTAACCTCAAAGTTACATTCATATTTTGTTTTTAACAACCAGGTACTGTACAAAAATTTAGTAAATATTTAGCTTTTTGGGTGATTAATTGGTTCACTATTTTGTCTCCGCAGAAAAGCATAGGAATCTTAGCAATCCCGTGCGTCGTAAGGAAATTAAATATTGTATGCAAGTTAAAATTAAAAAAAAAAAACAATTTTTTTCATGATTGGAATTATCTCTTTTATTACGTATGAGATTAGTTAATTAGTTCTAATCTTAAGCTTATACAATTTTAAATACGACATCAAACTTTTCCAAACAACTTTCTGATAATTTCTCTATGCACTTTGCATTTTTGTTATCAAATCAAATTTCTAACAACTATGAAAATGATATTTTTTTCCTACTATCATAAAATTATTTTCTATAATTGTACTAGCTATATAGCAGATAGAAAAAAAAATACTTCCTAAAAAACATTAAGATGATAATAATTATTTGCATCTGGGTTATCAGTGTTTGACTAAAAATCAATCAAAACAATTGCAACAATCAATTTTTCTGACTATTGATCTTAAGCTTTTATTTAAAACCCCATTTAAAGAAGTTACTTTTATTATATAGGTAAGTGAAATATATATCAATGACTATTGCATTCTAAAAATGGGAACAAAACAGTGTGTTTGGAATTGTAATTAAAAAAACTAACAATTCTTTACCTTTGATCTTCCATCTTTGAGGTTTTTTTAAAGTTGTTGTGCTCTTTGGATTCGACAAACTTCCAGCTGAAAACTAAAAACCGAACTTATTTCTCTTGGCCTTAAGTGCCTTAATAAAAAAATGATAAATAAGCAGTATAAACATTTTACTGATATTTTTTATATAGTGTTCCCAGAAAAAGGCACGATTAGACTCCCTGATCTTAAAAAGAATGTGAAATTTTTGGCCGACGGAAAACAAAAAAAGTTACACAAGTTTGTTAAATGTACGGGAATGAAGACAAAATTTTCCACAGTTAAACACACTGCACGATCTGTTCAAAAACTCACGATACCAGCAAGTGCAATTTTAAAAACATTAAGTGGCCTGCACTACAATGAAACACATACACTTCTACTGATCTGGCTTGTCCAAGCAGAAAGAACTTCTTCAAAATGCGAGAAAAACTCTCCGCAAAAAAACAATAGATAGTATACGATGATAAGAAATATCACATCATATACGTTCTCCACAAACTTGATAGATTTCCCTCGTCTACCACCTCCCCGTAGGAAGCTCAATCATGGTTTACTGATGCCAAATGCAGTAAATGCAGATATAGCTGACTGTGTTGCGGGGGCAGGCAATAATTTCAACAACAACATGAAAAACATCAACGCTGGACCAGAGAAAGTCAACGAACTCTTCTCAATGAAAGAGATTAACGCACTTACTGCCTGAGATGATAACACTGCTTGGTAAATGGAACAATGAAGTTGATCAATTTAATACTATTATTAGCTATTAAGTTTTTTATAAAAATCCAAGTAATGATTAATACATATATGGAGATAGTATGTTGGAATGCTAGAAGTATTCGATTGATTCAATTTTTTGCTTTTCTAAGGGCCAGTTTTTCAGTTCAAGAATACTTCTAAGTTAAATCTTGAAAATTTATTAACCCCGAGTTTACTCAGGAATAGTCTTTCAGTTGAGGATTATCTGATTACTGATTATGCGTCGAAATAGAGATGGCCATACGACGGAATTGCATAAACAATAACTTTCACTATTAAAATTGGTATGCCACCACAGCGGAAAAGGTCCTCAATTTAGTTCTTGAGCTCAATTAATTAGCTGAGTGAACTAAGGATTTCAATTGACTGAAACGTTGGTCTTGCCAATCCCTATGAAAGCACCACTGACATAGCGCAATGTACATCCGATTATGTCAATATCGTCAGCGGAAGCAAGTAATTGGACGGATTTTTGAAAGTTTGGGCCACTTTGATCTCCATCGTCTTTGTGCACAAACGGACGAGGTTGAGAGGTATGCCAAAACTAGACATGTATCGGGTTTTTCAATAAGAGCGCTACAAAAGTTTTTTTTAAATAAAACAAAAACGGTTTTGAATATTAATGAAATTCTTTATTCCTGTGAAAGTACGTTCGATGCCATTATGTATGGAACTCGATTTCTTTTGCATGCCCACCATGGGCACGCTTGCAGCAGTCCAGACGCTGAAACCAGTTTTCGACGGTTCTCAAGCATAAATCGGCCGATACTGCTGCAATTTCACGTTCGATATTCGTTCGAAGTTCATCAATCGTCGCTGGCTTGTTGGCATATACCATAGACTTGACGTAGCGCCACAGGAAATAGTCTAACGCTGAAGATGATTTTTCGATGAAAATCCCAATCATTTTCCAGCTGTTGCCCAATTCACGAACAAACGACGCTTCTGGTCAAGCGGCTTCAGTTCTTGCCTCAATTTAATCTTGCAAGGATGTAGGCCAAGATCTTTTCGCAAAATTCGCCACAACGACGTCACAGAGATGCCCAACGCTTGAGTACGACGTGTGAGAGACACATTTGGGCTTTCTGCAACTGAAGCCTCAGCGGCAGCAATATTCTCGACACTACGCGCACTTCTTTGTCTCACTGGCACGGGAACATTTTGTACTGTGCCTGTGGATTCAAATTTTTCCACTAGACACTCAATTGTTGATCTGCTAGGAGAAATGTCAAAAGAGCGGTAAGAAATATGGCGCCGTTTGCTGTCCTTGTCGCTCTACTTTTGTAGCGTCCCTGTTGAAAAACCCTTTACTTGCCGGTATTCTTTGTCCAATCAGGCTTTTCGCTGTGATCGTCGAGTCAGGCGTAGGGCGTCAGAGGCGGCATCTCTGATAGCTTCTTGGCAATTCTTGGATTAGTTTTCGATGCTTGTAGTTGGTGGCACATGGTGCGAGACACTAAATTGAAAAATAACCTGGCGATTTCTTGTGAACGTATCGGTGTGACGTCGAACTTCCTCACAGTATTTCCCTGTTTTGGCGTAGGATCCGGAGGATTACCTTGGTTACAACGGTTTAGTGGTCCGAGTCAACTTTGGCTCCCCGCAACGCTATAAATATATAAATATAAATATAAATATAAATATAAATATAAATATAAATATAAATATAAATATAAATATAAATATAAATATAAATATAAATATAAATATAAATATAAATATAAATATAAATATAAATATAAATATAAATATAAATATAAATATAAATATAAATATAAATATAAATATAAATATAAATATAAATATAAATATAAATATAAATATAAATATAAATATAAATATAAATATAAATATAAATATAAATATAAATATAAATATAAATATAAATATAAATATAAATATAAATATAAATATAAATATAAATATAAATATAAATATAAATATAAATATAAATATAAATATAAATATAAATATAAATATAAATATAAATATAAATATAAATATAAATATAAATATAAATATAAATAAAATATAAATATAAATATAAATATAAATATAAATATAAATATAATATAAATATAAATATAAATATAAATATAAATATAAATATAAATATAAATATAAATATAAATAAAAAATATAAATATAAATATAAATATAAATATAAATATAAATATAAATATAAATATAAATATAAATATAAATATAAATATAAATATAAATATAAATATAAATATAAATATAAATATAAATATAAATATAAATATAAATATAAATATAAATATAAATATAAATATAAATATAAATATAAATATAAATATAAATATAAATATAAATATAAATATAAATATAAATATAAATATAAATATAAATATAAATATAAATATAAATATAAATATAAATATAAATATAAATATAAATATAAATATAAATATAAATATAAATATAAATATAAATATAAATATAAATATAAATATAAATATAAATATAAATATAAATATAAATATAAATATAAATATAAATATAAATATAAATATAAATATAAATATAAATATAAATATAAATATAAATATAAATATAAATATAAATATAAATATAAATATAAATATAAATATAAATATAAATATAAATATAAATATAAATATAAATATAAATATAAATATAAATATAAATATAAATATAAATATAAATATAAATATAAATATAAATATAAATATAAATATAAATATAAATATAAATATAAATATAAATATAAATATAAATATAAATATAAATATAAATATAAATATAAATATAAATATAAATATAAATATAAATATAAATATAAATATAAATATAAATATAAATATAAATATAAATATAAATATAAATATAAATATAAATATAAATATAAATATAAATATAAATATAAATATAAATATAAATATAAATATAAAAAAGGAAATTGAAAGAAAGAGTGAGAATCGGACAAATATAAATATAAATATTATAATACTAGCAAATACGGATATATTTAATTTCTAAGTTTATAAATTAAAATAATAAAATCATTCTGCTTCTTCTCTGTCAACAAAAATCAAGTTCAAAATTTGTCTGCTATTGCAAAGCATGTATAAATCAATTAAATCTTCCTCAGTCCACTTTTTTTAAAACTGAGCAGCTCTTTTTAGTATTTAAAAGAATCTCAATAATCTAGGTTCTATTTAAAGCTTGAAAAGTTCAACGTTGCTCTTTTTTTATTATAAAAACTCTTATCAGTAAAACATCCAAATCAAATGAAAATATTTGAAAACAAACCACAAAGATATGTATGCACATACCTTAATCGTAATACCAAAAGTTTATATAAAAAGCTTCTGCTAAATGCAGGTTAATCTATTAAAATGGCAACACTTTCATTGATAAATGCCATTGAATACATTGTGGAGCCTATTCTGTAAGCTTTTATTCCACAAATCCAAAAAAAAAAAACATAATATCTAAACGAGCAGCTGTTGTTGTTATAGTTTTTCAACTTTTCATTTCTGCTCTCAGTGCTCATTTTCTTTGTTTGTTGTTGGACGTTAATTTGTTTATCGTATCGCTAAATCGACAGAAAAATCTATTCATTCAGGTTAAATTAAATGTTGATTTTATTTTTTATTACATACGGGTTACTTTTTGTATACAAATATTTGTTTGTATTGATTGCAAGTTCAAATATGCACCTAATAATAAATTGAGATTATAATATCGGTGACTATTACTATTGTTGTTAACATTTAAAATGTCTTACAATCATTTAACGAATTTGTAAATAGTTAATAAATTAATAAATTATTGTTTATATATGTACCAACATAAATGTATTCAAGTTACAAAAAAGGAAATAAATTTTGTGTTCGTGGGAAAACTATCTAACCTTGGGTGGGTTTTAAAGTTGGCATATATAAAAAAAAAATAATTGGAAATGGTGCGTAAGCATGCAACGACAAAGACAAAAATAAGCAAGCTCTATATCTTTAGCTAATCTTTTTCTTTGGAAAAGTAAAGTAAAATAAACGTAGATAGGTGTATCAAATAAAATTTTGATTAATCAAATTAAAAACTTTAAATAATTTCATGTTGAGTGAGCTACTTTATCAATAGTTTTTCATTTAATAAAGTTACAACTTTTTTTTAAATATTGATTTGTTTTGAATCTAACAATCATTGAAATCAGATGCTATCCAATTGAATTTGTTTGTAAACAATCAACAGGTGTTCATTAAAAGAAAGAATAACATCACGTTGTACCGGTAAAAGAAACCTTAATTACACAACCTTTGAATTGATACAAATGAGTCACAGATTTAGGGCATGACATGAGGGTTGGAAAAATTAGTATAAAATTTTATTAATTTAATTTCTTAACAAGTATATCAAAATTTTGTTTATTTTTGGAAGTAGTATAGTTACTACCTAGTTACTATAGTATATAGATCAAGTATTTAATTCTTTAAGAAAAACAAAAAATGGAACTAAAAAATATCATGACAAAAGGAAGTTAGATTATTGGTTTTGCAATTTCGTCTGTCTGCCTGTACAGTGTACATTGAACACCACTGGATTGATTTTTCAAACTAGTCTTTCTTGATGGTTAATAGGCGGTAATCTACCATAAAGTAAAATCAAATGTTATCAACCGCCTTCTGAAGCTTGTGCCCTGAAAAACAGAGGAGAACATATTTGTCTGTTTTCATTCTTAAGATTAAAACATAGAAAAAAACTATTCATTTTGGAAATTTTACTTTTTTTCTTAAATTTCAAAAAGAAAATTTTGTATATTGAAAATGATTTTCTCTAAAAGAGGAAAAATAAGTAAATATGTAGAGGTTATTTAATTTGATTTTGTAAAATTGCTTTTTTGATTTCTAGAATTTGACATTGCTACATAAATATTTCAAAACTAAAACAATTAAGGACATTTTTTAAACCCATTTTTTAAAAAATATTTTCCAATTCAAAAATACATAAAAATAATGTTAAAATATAATATATTTTTGCAGATGGCAGAAACAGACAAAAATACATTCACAACAGAACTTCAACAACAAACTCCAAATCCAGATGCCTTAAATATTTTGCAGTTAAATGACGATTGCCTTATAAAAATCTTCAGCTATTTTAATAATTATGAACTAATAGACTTACTAGGGACTTGCCGCAAACTAGATGAAATAATTCACATAAATTTACGACGATGCAAAGATCTTAGTTTTAATTTTAGACATTTTAATTCTGACGATAAAAGATTATTGAATGTTGTAAGTCCGTATCTTACTTCCATCGAACTTTCTGTTGGTTATTCAATAAGTTCTGAAATTGTTTTAGCCGCATTGGAATTAATATCAAATTGTAAGAAATTAAGAAAATTTCGATTACACTATGTTGTTATGCGTGAGAAATATTTAAAACTAATTGGTAAAATTTCAATGAATTTAGAAAAACTTGATTTGAGTTTTTGCCAACTTACCGATGAACTTATGACTGAATTCTTTAAATGGAAGTGTAATTCATTGAAGGAGATAATTTTAATTGGAAATTATACATTTTGGGGGGTGTCTTTAATTTATCTTAAGAATCTTAAGTCTCTAACCATCGAAAGTCATGAGAATTTGAAAATAAATGTGGAACAGTTGAAAGTAAATAATCCAAAGGCTGAGATTATTATTTATGGAAAAGGACGATTGAAAAAAATTATGGATGTAAACTTGTGAATAAAATGTATGTTTGCATTGAAATTTTTCTGATGTATTATTGGATTTTCTTACTTAGAATTTAAGTGTTTGCATTAAACCTTAAAAAAATAAATGAAAAGTGAGTATTTATATTTAATGTGGAAACAATTTGATTTTAAGAATGAGAATTTAAAATTAATTTCTGTTACTTTATCACATTCTTAATAGTCCTAGAGCCAGAGCTAAAAAAGGAGGTTCATAATTACGGTGATCATCCATCCTCTTTTTGGCAGAACAGTCCTGTTTTTCGGAATCGTGTCTTTTTTATTGAATTTTATTAAAGAAGGCAGTAGTTTGTTTTCTTGTCCTCCTGTTATCCTTTAAACCATTTTTCAAAGATTAAATATACAAAAATATGTTTATTTTAATTTTTTGCAATAAAGTTTATTTACGTGGAGAGTTTAACTTAGAGGGAGTTCGACTAAGAGGCATTCGACTATATGACTATATGCAGTTTAATGGGACGTATACGTACTTTTTCTTGAAGAATGCTTATTTAATATTTTTCTTAAATTTTTGCTTATGCCTTTTCGAATATACCGCCTTACTGTCGTCATTACTAAATCACTTAAATATAAATAGTAGACAGCGCAGTGGTTTGGTTTTAAATCCAAACGTTTTTCTCATGACCCTACTAGAATTTTGAAAATATCGAAAAGGTAAGCTGAGGAAAATTTTAAAATGGACAATTTTCCCCAGATAAGATATTATTCAAAATGCAATTTTCTACTGAACTGATTTTTTTTATTGTGAGCGTCAGCCACTATCTTCAAAAATACGTTTAAGGTCCCACAGTAGGTGTCTGGCAGCTTGGAAAACATATTTTAACAGCTGCTCTCTACTATAACGTAAATTCCAAGATTTGTTGGCACCTTTAAATGTGTCTGGCTGACATTGGGTCCCACTGTCTAATAAGTGTCAAAATAATTTTATTACAACTTTCCTTAAGCATATCAAAAAAAAAGAGTTTGATAAAATATAGTAGTTTTGCATCAATTCTATGCTCTTTCAACACTTAGTACCTCCGAAACGCACCGAGGTTCAAGGTTCATATCCAATTCTTTATCTACCCTAGTGTGGTGGCCGGGATCTTGCTCTTTATAGCATATTTATTGAAAAAATTCTATTCTTTTAAATTTAGTTTCTGTACAATAGCCCAGGAAAATTTGACTTTCACGTCGAAAAAAATTCAGATGAAGCCTTTATTTTGTTCGAGGTCGGGGAAAAATTTGTCAGGGAAGGTAAAATTCAGTTTTTCCTTTATTTATCGAAAACAAAAATAGTCCCGTCAGTTGGAAAAATTGTCGGAAAGCCGAATTTTGGTATATAGCCTCCTTATGGCATTCTATGTAAGTAAACTGTTAAAATTCCCCATCGATATGAGCGCTGCTAATAATTTAACGGGGGTTCAAAGGCCCCCAAATGAATTTTAAGGAATATCTACCGAACGATAACTCCTAAGAAAAATGACAAAGACTAAGCTGCAGCTTATAAAATTTTGTACAAACAAAATTAAGTAACTTTTTGTTCATAGGAGTAACCATTTTTGTATAGATCAATCCATAGAGCTACGGATTTTATGTTTTTGTACAAAATGTACTCTCTTACACCACCTTTGAAGTTGAGTACAAGATGAGTTTCTCTTGCGTGAAAACGGTACTAAAAAATAAACACAGGGAATTATTAAAAGGTTTTGGGAAATCCCATCGATTCGGACTCACTATACATTTATCTAACGGGATCAAAGGTCACGAAACATGGCATTTAGTTAATACAGGGTGATTCAGATAAAATGTGTTAAAAAGCTAAAGCGTGTAGGGTGGGTTGAGTAAAGAAAAAAAGTCGTATGGGTGGGCCAATTTTCTATGAAAAAGGAACTAAATTAATACAAAATTATTTTAAACAACGGCAGCACATACCATTATCTAATTTTTAATTTTAAAACAGTTGTTTGAGACCACAGTTTTTGAAAAACTAGTTTTCAAACTCGAAATTTTGAAAAAAAAATTTACAAGAAAATTTCAAAACTTATTTTACATAATTATAGTACTTAATTATGTAAAAATAAGTTTTGTTTTCAAAACTCAAATATTTTATTAATTTATGGTCAAAAATATAAAACTATTGAATTTTGCAAAACAAAAAGAGTAATTGATTTAACACAATTTTGAAAAAATTTGTTTAATATTTCTTTTGAATTATTTTTTTTTTGAATTTTGAGTTTGAAAATTAATTTTTCAAAAACTGTTCAAATTAAAATTAAAATAAAAGAAGAGGTTTTTGGCTTTACAAAGAAGGACAGTATGGCATGGTAAGTGTTACCGTTGTATTTCAATATTTTTTAAAATCATTTTCTTAGAAAATTGTCCCTCCAGGCAGAACGAAGAAGAATTTAACCCTACTCTCAAACGATTTTTTTTGGTTAAAAAAATGTTAACCAAAAAGTTCACTATATGTACCTACAATAATAAACTTTACTTTTTTTATCAAAATCGTTAGAGCTGTTTTTGAAACAAATAAGAAAAAAAATTCTTTTTCGCCATGAAAAAAATTCAATTTCCTTATGAAAAAAGTTTCAAAATCTTTTTTTGTGTCGAATTTAATGAACAATAACATAAATTCTCTAATAAAAATAAAAATACGACTGTTGGAAAAAAACTGAATTTTACCCTCTTTAATACCCTTAAAACCTTAACCATGTTCTTCATTTCCAGGTATTTTTTGGGAATTGCTTAAAACGTTAAGAAAAGCTCTCTACCAAAATTCAGCTTTTTGTCTTTTTTTCCAAATGTTTTCAGAAATGTTTTCTCTCAGCTAAAAGGGGAGGGGTTGTAATAGCCTTCTCTTCCAAATACTATAATTTTCTTTTCGGAGCTTTACCTTTAAAAATAATGTACAAACCTTATTTTGTTGGAAAAATGAGCTTAGATTTATAAAATTCAGAAAATAATAATCACATTTTGTATCGAAATTCAGAGTTGAGACAAATGATAAAAAAAAAAATCAATAATATAGTCCTACTTATTAAAATCTCTAAGCATTTTTTCAGTTAGTTACTTAAATGTAGTTTAGAAAATTTATTTACGTAATATGTGCTTGTAATTGAAATGTTTCAATAATATACTTGCAATGTACAGTACAAACTCGGTAAAAGCAACCCTCGATAAACGCAAAACTTCCGTTAAGGTATCACCCAAATATTTACCATAAGTGATTTAGTAATTGTACATTTAAAAAAAAAGAGACGCATTAAACCCAACCTTCCCTCTGATTATATCATTTCTATTTCGCTTGATCAATATTTACATTTTTTCTATATTAACTCTTACTGTTGCTTGGCAGTTATTTTACACCTTCTTCTGTACACTTGAAAATCATATGGTACTATTGAATTTTCGTTTTGATTAACCATTGTTCATAGTTTCATTCTACTTTTTTGTGACTCGGTTTTTATTGGTTGCTTTTATCAAGAGCGTACTGTAATTGAAATTAAAAGTAATCATCAAAAAAGAAGTAGAAATTCCTTTTTTTTTCAGTTATCATTTTACCAAAAATGTAATTTATTTATTGCTTCTCTCAATTAAGTCTTGCAAGTTTTTAATAAATAAAAATATGTAATGAATTACAATTAAAGCAATCAATTATGCACCTTAAATGTAATTAACACAGTGCTTTCCTTCAAGTACTTAGCAAAACCCATTGCTGCTTTCAGTTACATGTAATTTAAAATTTTTTTCATTATATGTGGTTTTTATTTTCAAGTTCAATTACTAATAAGATGCAATTAATTTACAAAAAGTAATCATTATTTCCCAACGTGATCCCTTAATTTCTATATTAAAAGCTCAAACCTTAAAAACATTGAGGATCCATTTAGGAATTTTGTGTCGAAATTTAAACCAATGATGAAAATAAAAATGTCAATATACCTACATATCTATTTGAATAAGTTTATACAAAAATATACATATAGTAGTAATAAAGTAGGGTTTTTATTAAACATTTAACATTCTCTTTCCTTAAATTTGATTGAGGATTTTATGGATTTTTTTCTTTTTTTATAATTAGCCATACATCAATGGGGGGTAGATCTAATGTTAAAAATTAATTTTGAATATGAAAACTTTATTTAGTGGAAAAAAGGAGTAACCTCTCACTACCTATCAAAAATATATCGACAAAAAGTATTAAACAACGAGATTTGTGGGATTTTGTGGAATATATTTCATGATAAAAGCAATTATCATAATTCTAATTATCATAGCTTTAGATTTTCTAAAAAACTTCAAATTTTCGCCTAAATTTCAGAATCACTAAACCAAATATTGATTTATTAATAAATTTATTCCAACACTACCTGGCAACGATTTTTTCTTAACCACAAAATTTTTGCTTACCTATAAACTTCTAACACAAAAAAAAATTGTAGCCCATTCGGTTGACATTCTTTATACCTATAAGATACATTTTTGTTGGATTCGGCGCATAAAGTTTAAATTTTAGCTGAGCTATGCATTCGTACGACGAAGATATTATTTGTAAAAAGGGAAACTTTTTTCATTCAATTCATATTGCAAACGTCAGTTCACAGTCCTCATTTTCGAACCATCACACATTTTTCATAGACATTTGATTTTTTATTTTGTTCGTTGAATTAATCATATGGAAAAGTTCCGCTTAAGAGTCCTTAAGAAGAAAAAAAAAACAAAACTGTTAGCAATGTAAATTAATTAATTTAAATTGAATGAAAACAAAAACTATATCAATATAAAGAATCTGAAATCAAATTTTAAATTGTTTCATCAGCAAACGCGTTTCGATTCGAAAAAAGAAAAAGTGAAAAACCGCACGCAATTCAGATTCATTTGGTAAAAAATTACTAAAAATAAACTTTAGGTCGTTCTTTTTTTTATTTCATCGCAATATATTTTATTTTTTTGTGTTCGAGTGATTTCTTGGCTATTTTTTTGTTGGTCTCATATCGAACTGTTGAAGAATTGAGAAGAAAAAAAATAAAATTATTCAATAATTGATTGAACAACAATAATTGCGGTATGGGTATATCAACGGATCCCCCTTTGTTAGATGTGGAATTGCCATCAGCTCTCCTCGAATCGCCATCTGTGTCAACATTTCTACCAGAGGAGGAGGCTTCCATGTGTCCCCTCTTGTCGACAAATTCCTCCACCCCCCTGGCCTTCTCGCATCCCTTAACGCCAAGTGCCGACAATGACAGTAATAATTCCAATTCGGGAATTTGTGAAGATACTAAAGCCGAAACAAGTTCGTCATCGGGCAGTAGTTCGGGCATCGGAATGGATGTCACAGATACCGCAGCAGCCAGTCTTTTCAATCATAACTCCTATCATCATCTTCGAAAGAATAACAATGAAGTGATGCAGGTTAGTCAATATAATTATTAATTAATAAGTGAGAAAAGAAAAGAAAAAAAAGTTTAAAATATTTATTTAACGTGCTTAAGTGGTATTATAAAAATTTTGAGATTTTTACATGTTCAATGTTTAAAAATGGCAAATGAAGGTCAATTGTGAAATTTATTATTCAAAACGTTTTCATTTGCAAATATTTACGTCATTGTTTATTTTCTAATTGCAATGATAGTTGTTGAAACATGATATAACGACGCATTAGCTTTATTTTATTGTGAACATTTTTTAGGTTTTTTACCTAATGAAACTTAGCAGTGGTGTTTGTTCGCTGTGGTTTTGGTGTTTTTATTATTTTTTTTTAATTCATAAGAAAACCAAAATAAAAACAAACAGTGAAACTTTGTTTTGCTAATGAAAAAAACATTCATTATTTCATTATTCATTATTTTTATATTTTAGTGTATTAAAATGTGTGTTTCTAGAGTGCTCATAATGTGACAAAATGCAGAGCTATGCATAATAATCACAAAAAGCTTTGATTTTATTTCTCTGTACAGCTTAAAGAACACGTCATGTTTTGAAGATTATTATTGTTTTGATGATACTATTTTTTCAATAGTTCAAAAAAGAAATGAAAATATTTACGTTCTTTGAATTGATCCTATTTAGCAGAATTGTTGTAAAGAGCTGCAAAAGTTTTAGAAGATAAATTAGATATGTAAATATTTAAAAAAGTTGCTCAGTTTTGTCAGAAAAGTATTATTTTAATTTTGTTAATTTGTTTGTAATTGTTTAATTATGAAACTTTCAGTGACATCTGACATGATTACTCTGTCACTATCAGTGACATGATTCTGTTGTGGCTGGTAATAGGCTTACGATTTTGTAAAACAATGATCATAATACATTTATATATTTTTGAATTTTTTCAAATATTTATTTTCTCTTGAAAATAAGTACGTTCTCGATATAAATTCTTAACTATATTCGATTCCCCTGGCCATGCTCCTATATTTTCCAGATATTACAACTCAGCATAATATTGTTCGGTCTAGGGGTTAACGACCAAACACTTTAAATGTTTGTCTTTCCTTTGGTTATACATTTTTATAGTTATCTATATAAGTGAGTCATTATTCTATCAGACCAGTGAATGCATTAATGTTTGATGTGTTATATTTCAGACACCGAGGATGCCATCAGAGCAATATGATTCCTTTTTTGTTTTAATTGACAACTGTAAGCGTGTCATTTTTATCATATTGCTCCTATGTGGAAGGCATTCATATGTGTATTGTTGTGTAATGTAAATAGATGGAAACTAGCGAGAGTCAAGTATCGATGAATGTTGAGAATATCAAATTTTTTTAAAGCAATAAACTATTTAAGTGGAGTCGTTTGGTGCGATCTTTCCCATGAGCCGTACACAAAAATCAATAAATTACTTTACCAGAAACGTAAATGTTCAAAAATGGAAATACTGTAACGTTGTTTTTGAAAATTTTAATAGAAAACAAGGTCTTAAATCAATAGCTTAGCTGAAATCCTAAAATATTATATATTTTTCGATATACGAGTACGTGCATATTAACAATACTGTAATCTTATGGAAGCGTTTAGTTTATAAAACTAACCAGACCACCTCGAAAATAAGTTAATTTGTATATTCATGCTTCTGGCATCAGCGGGGCGATATGGCGATTTCTTTTTTTCAAACAAGATATCTATGGTTTCTTAACACTTTAAGAACACTTTAGGAAAATATTTTACTTTCATGAAAAAATAAGGGTACCTTACATACAAAGGATAAAAACGTTAAGAAAAAATCTTATTTTTCTCAAAAACGGCTCCAAAAATTTAAAATTTGAATTCTATAGTTTACTTTAATCAGTAGATAGGTACTACAAATTATTTAATTTTTTTTGTATTCGTTTTCCCGTGGAGATAGGTGCAAAACCTGCATATCAGGCTCTATGAGGACCGAAAAACGCGTGCTCATTGAAGTGTGAGATTCTTACTTCACTAAAACCATCTCCACTTCCCGATTGCAACTTAGTTGAAACTTATCTAGCAACTATTTTTTAACAAAGTTAAGTAACGTGTTGCAGGTTACTTTCCGGTGAAAGTTCCTGCTTAATAAGCGATTTCAAAGCGGTTTTCTATGTTAACCGCACCAAGTCGGAAGGTTTTCTTCTTCGCAGACGGCGTACTGAATTCGACTCGTCAAGAATGTCAATAATCGTTGAATTAGCGTGTTCTAATAGTCGATTTCTATGTTTTCGCGCGAAACTTTTTATTTCGTCCCGTACCGTAGGAATCCCGAGATCCCTGTGAAGATCTTCGTTTCTTATATACCACGGAGCATTCACAAATGACCTAAGCAATTTATTTTCAAACGTTTGTAAGTTATTTAAGTTTGTATCGCAGGTACAAGCCCAAAGTTGTATACCATAAGTCCAAACAGGTTTAAGAACATGTCGGTATAGAATCAATTTATTTTCAATACTAAGCTTTGAATATTTACCGAGTAACCAGTTCATATCCCTTAATTTACTTTTTAGCTCTTTGCATTTCTTTTTTACGTGCGGCTTCCATTTTAATTTCGCGTCTAGAGTCATTCCCAGATACTTTGCCTCATTTGCAAATGGAACACGAGTGGTATTAAGAAAGACGGGTAATCTATTTATTTTTTATACCTACGTAAAGTCCACGTGGACTGACTTTTGTTCATTGAGCGATATCCGCCATGTTTTTGTCCACTTACATTATTAAAAGCATTTTGTAATTTAATTGTAGATTCGCTAATCGTTTTGCCTACTGCTAGTATTGCAGTATCATCAGCAAACGTGGCTACAATAGTGTATTCTGCTTGAGGTATATCGCGTGTAAATAAAAGGAACAGAACTGGGCCTAATACACTTCTCTGTGGTACCCCAGCCACTATTTCTTTGAAATCAGAATAGTTATTTCCGTGTCTTTCACGGAAAAGTCTATCCTGGTTCTCCACAATCTGTTGTGCCAACAAAGCAAATTTTTTTTCATCATTGAAAATATTAGATTGAGTTGGCACAACAGCTCGTGGAGAACCAGGCCCAAGTGACTTACAACTCTCAACCATTCCTGTGTGCGTGTTATTAGCAGGACCTACAATTTTTTGCCGAGTCCGAATGGCTAGATGAGAAGCACTTAAGTTAAAAATCAGTTTTAACCTTTCAGCCCCAAAGTTCAAAAACATAGAAAAAAATTGATTGAAAATGTTCAAATTGTCACATGCATATGTATATCTTATCTTATCATCTTGTTAACATGTATTTTTATTGAAAATATATCAATTTATTCACATACATGATATATAATGTACATATATTATCTATATATCTATAAAAGTTATTAATCAATGGCTAATTAAAGACAATTTATAAATCAATTAAAATTTCAATTTCCGGTGATATTTGCTAATTCATATGAATTTAGGAAAATAAACCAAAAAACATCGCATGAAAAATTGAATTTTTCAAAAATAATCACTGAATGGCAAATTAATAGGCATAATATATAGATTTTTAGAAGTTTTTAACAGTTTGCAAAAAAGAAATAGGAAACATAGAATGACTAATTCAAAACTGTCGAAATAAAACTAACGACTAAATAACCATGAATTATTTAGCCATAAACCATTTGATTTAAACAGTTTTTCCTTCCTTTTTGATTGGGTTCTACGTTAACTTGATCTTGGAGAGCCCAACACACGTAGAAAACATTTCACAGCTGATTCAAAACCGTCTCAACTAATTAAAAACTAATCAACAACACATTACTATTATACAATAATAATTTCGGCTTAAGCTGATTGTGGCCCTTTTTTAGGTGATGCCTTGCTAGCTTGATATAAAGCTACGAGTAGCAAAGGACCAAAAAAAAAAATATAGAAAGCATTGCACGATTAAATTCAATTTCACTTTTCAAATTATTATCAAGTTAGAAAATCACCCAAAAAACATAGAAAACATTAAACGACAGATTCGAATTTGTCTCAACTAATTAAAGACAAATTTAAATGGCAGATTATTCACCTTATCATTTTAAAATTCGTCAAATTTATTTTGCTTACTTGAAACTCATAGAAAACAAATGACAAAAAAATACATAGAAAACATTGCACTGCAAAATTGATTTTCTCACCACTTATTACCGGCAAATTAAATGCAATCAAACGTTATATTATTAAGCACTAAAATATGATTTTTTTTTAAATTTTAACCACTCAAAAAAAAAAAAAAAACATAGAAAATATCAGGTATAAGAAGTCTTACCGATTTTTGACAGGGTGCTGATATCTTTAAAAGAATTTGACAGTTTATTGCTTGAAAAACGAACCACATTTTGAAGTGTGTGAAAAATTCCGTCTTAAATGTTAACAAAAAGTACAAACTGTCTTTTTTGGAAGCTGAACATAGAATCTAAAATATTATAGGCTTCAGATTTTTTTTCAAAACATAGTTATCTATCAAGCCGACATTCTTTACCTATTCTTACAAAAGCCATTTTTTCAAAAAAAGAATATCTTTAAGGATTTTAGTTTTTGGGTGTGCTTAGAGCAAAGTAGTTACCAGTTGCAATATTTTTTTGAATCTTTTCCGTACCAGACTGCTGATTTTGAGCCAGTGTTTATTTTTTTGATAATTTTAATAAATTCTGTAGACAGGCAACCAGCTGGGATAGTTTATAAAAGAGCGAAATACGATTGACTATGTCAAATGCTGCTTTGAAATCTACAAAAAAGCTTCAGATTTTCTTCAAATGTTCTTATGATTGAGGAAAGCGTAAATAAATGATCAATAATTGAAAAGATTTTTCCTACGCTGTCGTGCTATGCACCTGTTTTGTGTATCGGAAATATGTATAATAGACTTCTTGAATGATAAAGGGATATCAACGTTTGCAGAAAGCATTATTATACAGAAATTTCAAGCGATTTATCAGGGTGGGATGGGCGCACAATTCTGACCAATAAATAGTTCGTCAGAATTCGTATCCACTGTAATCGTAGACTAAGGTGACTCTTCATCTCAAGACCTCAAAATAATATTTATGCTTAACCTTATCAAAATTTTCATTTGATATTATAATCTTGCGATATTTTTTTACTGTACTTCAATTAAAAATTATTTCAATTTACTCATCTTTTCTTAAAGGACTCCAATGGAATGGGCGTTAAAGGACACTTAGTCATGAAATCATCAAACGATACACCATCATTTGTCTCATGGAATTGGCCACTCATACGAAAATGTACCTTTTTTATTTTTATGTCAAGCTTATTGGCGATGTGTGCTGTTGTTGTTGCAATGATTATAACTCTGCCAAAAACTTGTAATCCAAAGTAAGTTATATTTTTTTTGTTCAATTCAATAACTCTGAAACTTAACCTATCATTCTAGAACTGCTTGGTTTCGAGGAAGTGTTTTCTACGAAATATTTCCAGCAAGCTATCAAGACTCAAACAATGATGGACTTGGTGATTTGAGAGGGATAACAAAGCGTGTTGATTATTTATCTGCACTTGGAGTAGGAGCAGTTCGTTTGAATTCAATTTTCCCCACCGAACATTATCCCGATGATTTCAACAATGTAACATCGTTGGTGAACATTGCAACAGTCATTGGAAGCACAACAGATTTGCTACAATTATCACGAGCACTCCATGCTAGAAATATATCTCTCATCCTAGATTTGCCAATATTTCCCTATCTCAAGCATTTAGAAGAAGCTAATGAAGCAAATTACACGGCTAATCCCAATGTGACCGAAACAGCGCCCATTGAAACTAGTAACCTCATTTCGATTGCAATTCAAAAGTGGATTGGACTTGGTGTCGATGGATTCTATATTAAAGGATTGGAAATGTATACACATGATGACAATCTTTTGAATAATATTGCCGAATGGAAGCACATCCTGGGGCCCCAAAAAGCCTTGATTATTGATAGCGAGGTTATTGAAAAACTCAGCTCTGCCAAGGCAAACAAAATCCTAACGCATGTAGATTTGGTTGATGTCCATTTAAATGTATTAAATGGCACTCAGCAAATGATGCAGCAAATTCAGGCAGCTTTGAAGGGAATTCTAGCTCCCAGAGAAGACGGTCCCTGGATTCAATGGTCAATCGGGGGAGTTGGCGAGCAACGGGTTTCGCGCAAAATGAACGGGAATGCTTCTCTAACGGCTACAATCATGCAGTTAATGCTACCAGGATCTCCAAATATTTTCTACGGTGACGAAATTGCTCTAGAAAATGTTCATGATCCCCACAATGAGCACTCAGAAACAAAACACCTCCATCACCTTTCAACCATGGAATGGTCAGATGCATTGAAATTCACCAGCAGGGAAACCCTGCCATGGTTACCAAAGAGTTCTTCCTTTAATTTGGAAAATTTCGAGCAAGTCTCGCGAATGATCCATCTGCGTGATCGTTCGCCGTCTATCTATAAAAATGTCATTTGTAAGGCTTCACAAAATATTCCCAATACTCAAGTGCGGAATAGTAGAGATGATATTATTATTGTCGAGAGAATCTATCCACGGAGGAATTCATTTGTGTCGATTTCGAATTTTGGACAAAATATGGTTCAAATGGATATGACTTCTATGTACTATAGTGGGCATGTGATGCTGGGAAATACTCAAAGTGATAAAATCTACTTTGGGGAATTTCAAATTGGTGGCATGGAAAGTATTGTTGTTAGACTTGATAAATAAACTTGTTTTTTTTGTATAGCTGTTTTTTTTTTGCAAAATGTGGAAGTTTTATTATCTTATTTTTAATTAAAAAGCACGATGTGTGTGAGTAAGCGATAGGTTTAAAAGTTCTGAAACGTCTCCAATATACTTCAATTGGTGTTTTTTTTTTTTTTTATTCCGAGCAGATTCCAAGTTGTCAAACAAAAATTTGTCAGATGATTTTCAAAAATAATTTGAAGCGCTCAAAACAAGCTCAAAACAAAAGTTGAACACTTGAAAACGTGTCTCAATAAGGACAACATAAGGACAACGAACTTGAGATCAGCATTACGTGGAGTGTTCTGTCTCACTTCAGAATACCATGTGCAGCTGAACATTTAGGGAAGGCCTTAGCCTGCTTCAAACCAGACATCACCCCCATCCAAAAAGTGTGATGGAAAGTGCTGGACAAAAGAAAAATGAAGGACTGTAATATCTACTACGGAGACTATTTCCGACAGCAAAAGTAGCGTCTTTTTGGGTGTGGTTTTGGATAGGTGATGACGCCAAAAATTATAGTTCTGTCTGCTGGACAAGACATATGAGCAATGCTTTATCTATGATACTAAGATTGTTTTGGGTTACTTTAATGCCAAACTAGGAAGAGAAGACGTCTTTGAAGGGACAATCGGAAGCCTGAACGATAACACCTCTGATAATAGACTCAGGTTAATTGACTTTTCTGCGGGCAAAACTATAAAGCAGCTAGTACGTAGTCCCCAAATCTCGATATACACCCTGGAGACATGGCGATATCCTGGTCAATCAACCGCCAACCTAATTGACTATATTTTGGAATGACGCAAGACACTCCTCCAGTATCAAGGATGTCCGAACTTACCGTGGTACCAACGTTGAATCGATCACTACCACATTTTAGTGAAGGTTGTGCTTCGGATATCCAGACCAAATCAGGGAAATACTGTGAGGAAGTTCGACGACTTGAAAAAATACTAGGTGCTTTTTCGATCGAGTTTCCCGCACCCTCTTAAATTGTCTTATGTCACCAATTTCAAGCATTGAGAACCAGTAGAAGAATTGCCAAGTAGTCATCAGAGATGCTGCCTCTGACATGCTAGGGCTTGCACGACCACCACATCGAAACCCTTGGATCGCTGGCAAGTACATCCAGCTGAACAATAGGCTAACAAAGCTGTGCTGATAGAAGGACTATAGCTGCTAACGAGTTCTACGAGCATTAAAGGAGAACCTCCTTTCAGAAGAACATCGTGGTAAAATCGCAGTCTGTTTTGAGGATTTTTAAAAAAAATTATTTCTACAAATTGTAACGGGTGATTTTTTAGCTGGTTTGGTTTTGGCAACACTGGTTTTGACAGCTGACGTCTGTTTAGTACCTTGTGTTACTGTCAAACAGCTTCAGTTTGGTTTGCAATTTAACCATGGATCGTCTTACAAATGAACAACGCTTGCAAATTATTGAATTTTACTATCAAAATTCGTGCTCGGTTCGAAATGTTCATCGCGCGCTGCTTCCATTTTATGGTCGGCATTCTCGACCTTCTGAGCAGTATATTCGGAAGATTGTGACCAAATTTCGCACCAAATTTACTTTGTTGGACATTAAACCACCAACACGTTTACGTACTGTGCGTAGTGAAGAAAATATTGCGGCCGTATCAGCTAGTGTGACAGAAGACCGCGAAATGTCGATTCGGCGCCGTTCCCAGCAGTTAGGCCTTTGTTACAGCACTACGTGGAAAATTTTGCGGAAGGATTTGGGCGTAAAGCCTTTTAAGATATAGCTAGTGCAAGAACTAAAGCCAGCCGACCTACCACAACGCCGAATTTTTGGTGAATGGGCTCTTGGAAAGCTGGCCGAGGATCCGCTTTTTTATCGAAAAATTGTGTTCAGCGATGAGGCTCATTTTTGGTTGAATGGGTACGTAAATAAGCATAATTGCCGCATTTGGAGTGAAGATCAGCCAGAAGCATTGCAACAGCTACCAATGCATCCCGAAAAAGCCACTGTTTGGTGCGGTTTATGGGCCGGCGGCATTATTGAGCCATATTTCTTCAAAGATGATGCGAATCGCAGCGTTACTGTCAATGGTGAACGCTACCGAGCGATGATAACAAACTTTTTTTTGCCCGAAATGGAAGTTCTTGACTTGCATGATATGTGGTTTCAACAAGACGGTGCCACATGCCACACAGCACGCGAAACAATGGCGCAATTGCGAGGCGAGTTTGGTGAACAGTTAATTTCACGTTTCGGGCTGGTCAATTGGCCGCCTAGATCGTGCGATTTGACACCATTAGATTATTTTTTGTGGGAGTATGTCAAGGCTAATGTCTATAGGGACAAGCCCGCTTCGATTGACGCACTGGAAGCCAACATCCATGCATTCATTCGTGAGATACCGGCCGATATGTGTGAAAGAGTATGCCAAAATTGGACTCAGCGGATGGGCTACCTGAGACGCAGCCGCGGTCAACATTTGCATGAAATTATCTTTAAACATTAAATTGCAAGGTTCAAACTATCGATTCAAATAAATATTTCATTCATTTTTCGAATTTTTTGTGTTTTTTTTTTTAAAGTTCTAAACCTCTTAAAAAATCACCCGTTATAACGGCGATAACGAATCAACAATTCCGTCCACCTGATCTCGACAAAGTAAAGATAGCAGAGCCAAAAACATTGAGACAGCGGGCCTTATAAAAACAAATATTCAATATGGTTAGGAGTACGCACCAGCTCTTCTGTAAAATATAGTCGGAGGAAAGCATGCCCGATGAATTAAACCTCAGAATTGTTTGCCTGGTCCTCAAGAAAGGAGATCCTCTGGACTACAGTAACTACAGAGGCATAAGTCTTCTTAGCTTCGCGTACAAGATCTTCTCTGTCGTCAAAAACCTGATTCCTGAAACGTCCATATTGGTGTGGCTTTAGGCCAGGGATGTCCACTATTAACCAAATATTCACACTACAGCAGATCCTGGAAAAAACAGGAATTTCAAATCGATAGCCACCATCTTTTCATCGATTTTAAAGCCACGTAGCGCATATGACAGCATCTATAGAGACGAGCTATATTTAGAGAAATTTCTAGTTTTGATATCCCTTCCAAACGCATCCACAGTCGACGATAACATAACATAGTCGGACGAACAAAGCGTGATGTCCGTGATGCTGTCGTGCTCGTGAGTATTGAGAATGAAGTCAAGAAGATGGATTTAACGATGAATGAAAGCGTAATCATGTAATTGCTGTCAACAAGAAAGGACACCCAATACCGACGTCTTAGATATAACATCACAATAGACACCTACAATTTCAAGGTAGTCAGTGGCTTTGTATACCTAGGCTCCGCAATAAACTACTTCCTTAAACTAAGAAAGCAATTGGGGAGATTAGCCTCTTTCGACCAACTAAAGTGTCCCTGTATAAGACATTTATCATACCAGTCCTGATGTATGGTGCAGAGTCATGGACACCACGAACGGTGGATGACATAACGCTTATGGCTGTTATGAGAAGAAATACTCTGGGTTATTGTATTCCCCATAGATGGGGAATAGAGAAGAATTTAATAATAACGAACTGCACCGACTGTACAGCGAAAAAAAAATACCCACCCACAAAAGTGAAAAGTCAACAAGCTCACCTAGAGCGAATGGATATATCATTATTTAACAGGTGGCGCACGCATCGGAAAGAGAACCTCAACCTACTTGACGTGCAAAACTGGAGACGCTTCTTAGAAATTGAGCCGGCTGGAATAAGCCGGTTGGTTGAGGCCCTGTTCCACCAGTAGACTGAAGCGACACCTTAAATAAGCAAGTTCATATAAATAAGTATATGTATATTCAGAAATATGAGTATGACTTTTACATTTCAATATATGTTCTCAAGATAAAAATACATTTCCGTCCAGTTTTTTTTTTTTATATTTTTTTAACAAAAAGCTTAGCAATAATATTTATTTGTTTAATATTTTATACAATATAACAACCTAAAAAAATACCACTCTATCGCGGTATATATTCAACTATTGCAATATTTCTCGCTTCAAGTTGTTCATCTATCCATTTACGAAATTCTGATAAATTAGCATAAACTCCGGGTACATTTTCTCTGCCGCATCCAATTCCCCAAGCCACAATGCCAGCTTGGTAGTATCGATTCGTGGCATTTTCTAATGGACAAACCAAAGGTGAACCACCATCGCCTTCGCATGTGTCCTTACCACGTTCACCACCAGCACATAAAAAGCTCCGATGAAGCAAAAAATACTCTCCCAAAACAGTTTTTCTCAAATTATCTTGGCACACATAGTTTGGCACAACTGGTAGTTCGATTTTTTTCAAAATATTTTGATACACTCCATTCTCGAATTGATCCTTGCCCCAACCAGTAGCGAAACATTTTGAAAAGTCAAAATTAAAACCAGGTGGGGGTAGACACACGGTATTGATGTGTGGAGCGAATACAAATGGTGACTTTAGGAAGAGCAGCGCAACATCATTGAATAAATTGTCTTTATTGTAACTTGGATGAATAACCACATCTGCGACATCTCTATTTTGATCAGGAAGTAACTCGGTTTTAGTGTTCGTTTCCCATTCACCAGCTCTAACGGAAAATGCCTTTGCTGGTCTGCCATACACACAATGAGCAGCGGTAAGTGCAACTTCGGGATGAATCAACGATCCACCACATTGATATACTTCACGATTTGTATCCGATTCATCGTGGCCCCTTAATATGGCCAGCATCCAAGGAAATTCTCCAAACTCAGACTCACGATGTTCTTCTGCTCCAGCGCTTCTAAAACCAACGCCATCTACATTTCTGTAACCACATCCAGATAAGGTTTTTGTTTGTCGAGTAAGTGGTTTGGAGACCTATAAATAAGTGTAATATTATGAAATCATTGAATTTTGAGTGTTTCATATAATTTTTATTGAATAATTGTAAATAAATAAATTTTACGAACTTACAGTTTTTTCAACGGAACAACACTTTTCAAGAAATTTACATGCAGTTTCATTATTTTCATTTAAGAAACGAACATTGAAAACGGTTACACCTCCATGCCTATTTAATTCGCCATCTTTACAGAGATACTCCAAGACACACTTTTCACCCATGGCGCAGGATTTAACTTCATTTTTCAATAATGGAGAAGAAGTAGTTTTCGCTGGTTCTGGTTCAATTACAAAAATTTCCTCAATAACTTGTCTTAAGTAATCCTTATCTTGAGCATCAATGCCATTTCCAATAAGGAGAACTGTTATTGCAAATAAAATAAATTTCACCATCATGGCTCGTAAAATAACGTCCTGAAAAAGAAAAATAAAGAAAAATTTAAAAACCATATATAAATAAGGCCAGTATGATATTAACGTAAGGGAAATAATCACTCCCATTACAGAATCCGCCGAATGAGCTGCAGAGAGAATCTGATTCAATTTTGACTTTTGGCTCATAGTAAAAATGTCAAAAATGAGTCCGATTCTCTCTGCAGCCCATTCGTGGAATTCTGTAATCGGGGTGATCAAGAAAAAATAAGTCTGAATGGAGACTTTATAATTGATGTGGGTATTTAGTTTGTTTTTTAACTTACGATATAGAAACTATTTGTAGGGTACAATGCTGCAATAAATGTAGTGCTGGATTGTTAACTTGAAGGTGTGCTCCCACTCAAATTTTCTTTATTCCCTCAGCTTCAAAAAGCTCCCATCCTTGAAAATTGATGAGATAAACACCACTGTGCTTTGAGAAACTCTTTTCTATCTTCCAATTCATTTTAACCCTAGATATTTTTCAGTGACATACAAAGATACAATGAACAAGAAAAAAGTGGGTGTCGGAATCCCAACTGCCTGTCAGTATCTCGATCTAGATTCTCTAGAGCCTAAGACAGTGCACTGAAGTGTTTTTTTTTCAAGGAAAAGCTCCAAAAATAACGGTGCCTTCCCTTGAAAGAAACCATATCACCGTTAAGAACGAAAGTGGTCAATTGGAGAGTTTTCTGTTGGTTAGTCATTTATGAAGCCTAGTACATACTTCCTCGTGAAGTGAACAATCGGCAGTGGAGCAAGTAATTTTTTACATTTCTCACTGCTACAAACTTGTGTTGTGAACATTTGACGTTCATTTTTGATTTTAATTTTGGTGGGGGGCAAACCCCCATTTATTCGGCTTAATACAAGCTTATTCTTAATCTACTTTAAAACTAAGAACTTAAGCTAAGGTAAATGCGGAGAAGGGTGATTAGGAAGACGGAATTTTAGGGAAGGAGTATTGAGATTAAAGTCAAAAGAGCTCAAATGCAAATTAACACTTCACAGAATTCGAGAGATATGTAGGTTGATTTGGGTCATAGATGGTCCTGTGGGTGGGAAGATAAAAAAGGTGAGGATTTCGTGAACGAGGTTAATGTTTAAAAAGATAAAATTGTAGAGTTAAATGCAGTCAACGGAACCAGGAAGTAATTGATAAATGAAGAGAATATCTGATATTTTTCTTCGTTCTTCCAAAGAATTCAAGTTGATTAGTTAAAGGTGGTCTAGATAGAGAGGCAGGATAAGGGGATTATTCCAGGTAAGGTCTTGAAGAGCAAAGCGAAGGATGTGACGCTGGACCACAATGCCTCAAATGACTAGTAATTGAACTGTCATCAGTTCACCAAGAGTTTCCGTACATTTTGCACGGGAATCACACGTGAACGAAAACTCTCCACACAGCTTAATTGTAACAATTTCAATTTTTTCGTGCAATGCAACAAACTAAAAACGAGTCCGATAAGGTCTGCTTAAGAAGCAAAAATTATGACTCCTATTGGTCGGATCATCCATATAAAAGTCTTTACACTAACTAACTCCCAAAATTTACTTTCAGCTCTTGTCCAGAATTAACTTGGTTTTCTTGACTAAATAATTAATCTTTGTAAGTCATAAACCCATAATGTTATGTATTAGAAAATATTGACATAGGTATTTAGCTTTTAAAACATCTGAAATTTTTGATGCTTAAGTAATGTTCAATGATGCTTTTCAATTCAAGCAAAACTAGCACCTTAGTCAACTTAATCGATCAGTGCCGCTAAAAAAAGTATTTATAGATTAAACTTCAAATGAGGAACTAAAATAACATGTAAAGTAAGTTTCTATCAGAAAACAACAATTATTTATTAATATGTACTGCCTGGCTACTTGTATAATGTTTCAAATAGTTCAAGTGAAAAAGTTGATAATAAAAAAAAATTATAGTTAGCTTGTTATAAATAAGGAAACAAATTAAATTTCCCATAAGCAGTGACTATTTTGTCACTTATGATTTGTTCCTAAAACCCTGTATACCTTGCTAGAAAAAACTACAATGTGTGGACTTTCCCTTATATTTCAAGCTTATGGAAACTCATTCTTTCAATCATTTAACCAGTTTATATTTATTGAGCGCTCAGGGGCAGTTGTACAAATTTTTAACTCATGGTTCAGCAATTTTAACTCACCGACTTGGGCGAACTTACTGAATTTTCAACGATGGCTCAGACATTAAATTGGCTACTTTGGCAACTCTTTTTTTATTTTCTTCTTTTGTAATCAAGTGTGACAAAAAATATTTGAGCAACCAAATCCAAAATGTTTCAGTCTCAGTTTTTAAGGAAAAAAGTTAGAATTTTTTTTTAGGAGTTCTGTTTATATTTCTGAACCCTCTGAGTCCTCTGAAATCTTAGAAACATAAACTGCCTGAATAAATAAACAACTTATAAAATAGCTAAGAGCTGAAAAACAAGAATGCCATTTAATTAGGTACCTTAGGAAATTCTTGAATATTTTAATTTAATTTAATAATTTTGGGTTTCTAAAAATTGTGTTTTTTTAAAAAAAATGTTTGAAATACTTAAAATGAAAATACTTAGAAGTATTAGTTATGTATACTTTTATTTAAAAATTAGTTTAAAAAATTTCATCAACCCGTTTTTGAAATATTGAATTAAAATTAAAATAAAATTATGTTTTCTTAAAAATTCAAATTTCTTTAAATTTCATAATTGTGAAATCTATTATTATAAACATTTTTTTTCATAAAAATGTTTACCTAAATTATTAGGCCCGCTGACAGGAGAGTCGAAATAAAAATAATGGCAGTTACAGTTTTTACAAATTTTTGTATGACTACAATAAATACCGTGACAACTTTCTTTCTTAGAATTTTTTATCAAAATCGTTACTCATTAGTGGTAGACCCATTAATGAAATAAATAAGCTTTTCTTTAACAGTTGTATGGCAAGTACTTACTGTTATTTTTGAGGCTTAATAAAATTACCAACAAATATTAAGTTCAAAATTTGAAGAAAATCGTTTGAAGATACGGACAGAGACAGATACACACACGAATATCGTTTGCTCTATCATCGTAATGTCAAGTCTGATCAATACATATCTCGAAATTTGGTTTTTTTTTTTGAACGAATCCAATAAATGCTCCACAGTCTTTATACAGTTTCTACCAAAATAGCAAGTAAAAATTGTATATATATATTTTCTACTGCGTCAGTTTTATATTCAAAGTGGATTAATAGAAAAGTGTAGACTTCTCGAAATAAATAATCTGCTACAATTATCATCAATTTCACTCGCCAAACAGCGTATTAAAATTCTCTGCACAAAATTTACAGCAAAACTATCTATCCGCTAAAGCCAAAACAATTATTATGCGAAATGAAATTTTACTCTTCCGCGAAATGTCTTCGAATTCATAGTGGACACATTTCCATGAAAAGTATCACCAATATTTGAATAAATTAAAACAAACAAATGAAAGAAACAACAAAAATAAATAGGAACAAATTGAAAAATCCTATTTCTGCACACAATAAATGAATAGGGTAATAGGTTAGTGTTGAAAACACAGGTGGAGACTTTTCCAAAAAATTTGCTACAATTAAGTGTCTCGCATAGTGAGCTGCAAATACCTAACAGTGAATTGCGAATGTTCGCGAATTTTGACATTTCTTTCACATAAGTAATTTGTTTAGTCCCCGACAAACGCGATTTGTCATAAAAAATAAGTTCGTAAAATGGATACTTAAAGGTTTTTATGGAGAACATTTTCGCAGCTTGTTTCTGTGAGTGCGTCCTGATTTATGGATTGCAAATAAGTGTTTGACAGTTCGCAGAAAATATCTTGTTGGTCACGTAGAAAATATAAAAATGCTAACTTTAACAATAATTTAAACTGATTTTAAACCGTGTTTTCTTTTTAAAATTATAGATACGAGTAGGATGGCTTATTCACTTTGTCGAAATGTAAAAATAAGATTTTTTTGATATTTGCGATTGGAATTGGCTTAGAAAATGTATTAGCAATTCGCAGCTCATCCAACAGCGTATTGTAGAACAAAAACAAAAATGAAATTTTTCGTTTATGATTTTCTTGCATCATTATATTCATGAGACTTTTCATTTCACATCAGCAGTGCATTTATGCTTGGGCTCTAAATCAATGTGGAGTAGACGCATAAAATCAAAAACGCATTGACGCACGGAAGTATAGACGCACAATCTCACAGACTATTTGATGGTATGGCGGAAATTTTGTATAAAAAAGATTTTTTGTTTTAAGTTGTTGATGTTATTTTTGCAATTTTTTACATTTATTCACACCGACTATGGAATTTTATTCTTATTTAACTATGCACAACTAATATCGATAAACAATTTTGTGGATTTTAAATGTGTAACACTACCGCTCAGGCTATTTAACGACACATTGAATATGATTGATAATAATATTAAATTCTAAGTTTGTTTTCTTTTATATGATCGACAATTAATCGTAAGCATTTAACAGAAATGTATTGAAGATTTATTTGCAATATAAATGCCAGTATTTTACCTTGAGAATTTAATCGCGTTACTTCGTAATTGTAAAAAAAAAAACAAAAACAATACCTGCGTGGAGATGATCTCTGTCGTCTTCAATGAACCGATCGATGCTAAGTATAATTTCAAACTGCAACTAATTTTTTTTGCTCTCAGCTTCTAATGATGATATGACAACCTCAAGAGAATAATTTAACTTAATATTAATGCTGATGCTGTTGAAGAGAGTAAACTACCTATAACTTAAGTTAATTAATGTATACTTTGGGAATTTCCTTTATCTATAAATGTTCGGCTACGGTGACCATTGGTTCCGTATTGCTTGGGACAGTTAGAGTAGTTGAGTATACAGAGTGTTGCGTTGACTTGTAGTTTATTTCAGTACCGTATTACAATTAAGGGATGATGTGTTTAGTCTGTTTAAACTTCAAAGAATCTAAACGGAGCACTAGTTAACTATTATTTAACTTTAAAACAGTTCTTAAATTTAACCTAAGCTATTAACAATTTGTAATTACTGTCGCACTTAAACCAATTCCTTAAGAAATAGAAATTGTCCTAAATCAATGACAGTTTTGTAAAAAAAAATAAGATAGATATTATACAACTTTTATGATACTTCAAAACTAAAATCAGTTTTCGAAATTTTAATTGAAGTTTTTAAATTTAAAATGGTTTTGACACCGTATTTTATTTTGAAAAACTTCAATTTCACCTAGTGACACATCACGAAGATTGTTTTACTATTGAGTTTAATTCACGATAATTGTACGCCAATATTCTTTGTTTAATGTAATGCATAACAATTTAAATCATGTTGATGTTGAAAATTATTTATAAATATACAAAAATATTATTTTGCTGTTTTCTTGCTGCGAGTTAAATTCTTAGAATATATTAGTATGTGGTCACCCTATAATTATGCCACCTATCGACACTAGTTATTTCTGGGTTTTTATTTTTTAAGTTTAATTTTCAGGAATTCAAATCCAATTTGGATTGAAGATAAAATGGTATTTACCAAAATTGTAGATTGTTTAATTTTTCGGGGGCTATCTTTCAGGGTTTTTACCAGAAATTAATAATGAAAGTTAATTCGCGCATTTTTTGTATTATGTTTTCAAAATTTTGAGCTTGCAGATTATTTTTCAAAAACAACTTAGTTAAAATACAAAAATAAACAATGGATTTCTTGCTTTAAGAAAAAAACTTTTAGCCGAGGAAAATTTGACAAACAAAGGCAAAAACTACGAAAAAATTCCGACAAAGGTGAATTTTGGTGGAGAGTTTTGCTTTGACGTTTTGAGGACTGACGAACACTGTTTATATTTTACTGTCCTACCCTGTCAAAAAACGGAGGCAAAATACCGAGCGCTCAAGAAATATATAAACTGTCAAACTATTTAGCTTTTCCAATAAGAACGATTAGATTTTGACAGTTTATGACGGCTGTGGTGTTTTATTTGCCGTTAATTTTTTCAGTTTAATAACTTTATTTTTTTAAAACAAATATTAGAAAACACCGTATGTTCAGTGACAGCGTTTTGGAGCAAATGGAAGCAGACTAATGAATGTTTAGAATGTGGGCTAGTGACATCATCGATCCGGACTACTTTGAAAAAGTCTTAATTTCAAAGAGGAAGTTTTCAGTCGAAAAATTTATTTTGGGCTTAGAGTGATGCATCACGTTGTCTAAGCTAGCTGACTAGACCAAAACTTTATCATAAATTGCATGAATCACTATGTTTACACTTCAGGTTCTTTGCTGTAGTGAGCTTAGAGACTGCAAACCTGCAAACAGAGACTCATAATAAATTTTACTCCGATATGGTAAATTAATGCAAATTTGCATTTAAATGGAAATCATCTTGGAAAGGATTCTTGATTTGATTGATACAACATGCTAATGCAGCTAAAATGTATATACCAGCTTTGTATGAATTTAATTATATCTAAAACTGGTTATATACTTTAACTCGCTAAAAAATAGTAAGTGCCAGAATTTTGATTTAAATAATTCCCTATGAACCAATTTTTAACAAAAAAAGGTGTTGTTTGATAAGTTTTTTCAATTCAGAAATCCGACTCTTTTAGGAGGATTTCAATTTCGATTTATTTTTTCGTAATTAATCGGAGTTTTATCTTGGCGAAATGCTGTAAGTAAAAAAATCAATATATCAAAACGAGGGTCGCCAGAAATTCTGGTTTGCAAATTGCATAAATTTGTATTTTCTAAATGATTATTTTCATAACAAAATAAATTATAACTGAGTAACTCGTCTAGCACAAAACGTGACTGAACACTAATTACACCAGGTTTTCAAAACATTTTCGACACGTGAAAGTAAAAGTTGTTCTAAGGGTAATTTCTTGATCTGAACTCAAATCCACAATACATTTTTTGCTATTATATGCAGTTCAGGTGTGGACTAATAGCTAGCTTAATATTTCGAAAAAAAAGTAAAAAGATAATGAAACGACTAAAGGTGAATTTTGAAGATTAAGATTATTACTTTTAGAAATCTGTGACATTTTTTTATTTCAGATTTTGGTCTGTGGGACTTCGACCACTTCAAAAAATAAGAGAGGATTTGGTATAGTGGTAAATGGAGAGACTGTCATAAGTTGAAGCTAGTAAAGTCTTCCCTAAATTTGATGAAGGCAGGATATATAAAAGATGTATTAGGATATATTCACAATTTACCTTTGCCCACTTGTTTTAAATTAACCGATTTAAAAAACAGCTGACTGAGCTTAAGAAGTTCAAAAATATCATATAAGTAGATGTAGGATACATTTTATTTATTGTATTTTTTTTTTTAAATAAAACTACTACTTCACATCGATTTTTTAATGACTTTCAATATCTATGGGGTAAAAGTTGCTGCATCAATCTTCTTATAAGCTAATTGTTCATCAATCCATGCACGAAGATTTGGAACGCTAGCATAAACGCCAGGTACATTTTCGTCACCACATCCAATGCCCCAAGCTACTATTCCAGCTTGGAAGTACCGATTGGGATTGTCGCTCATTGGACAAACCAATGGCGAGCCACCATCGCCCTTACAAGTATCCTTGCCACGTTCTCCACCGGCACACATAAAGCTCGAATGAAGTTCAAAGAATTTTCCCAAACGAGTTTGTCGTAAGTTCTCTTGACACTTGGCATTCGGTACTACTGGCAATTCGATTTTCTTCAAAATATTTTGGTATTGTCCATTTTGGAAATGATCTTTGCCCCAGCCTGTGGCATAACAACGTGACATGTCAAAGTTCTGACTAGCTGGTGGTAGACAGATGGTATTGACATTTGGAGCTGCATCGAATGGTGATTCGAGGAAAAGCAAAGCAATATCATTGTACAAACTTCCCTTGTTGTAGTGTTCATGGACAATCATTTCAACGACTTGCCTATCCTGGTCTGGGTATACTTCTGTTTTTGTGTTTGTTTCCCATTCACCGGCCCGCACCTTAAAGTTCTTGGCTTGTCTGGCCTGGACGCAGTGAGCTCCAGTTAAAACAACTTGAGGAGTTATCAAAGAACCTCCGCATTGATAGACGTTGAGCACTTTATCCAGAGCAGGTTCCTCACGTAAAACTGCTACCATCCATGGGAATTCACCAAATTCAGCTTCACTATCAGCTGCTCCTTCGATTTTGAAGCCAATTCCTTCTACATTTCTAAAACCACAACCGGATGGTGGATCGGCTGGTCTGATAATTGGATCAACAACCTTAAATGAAAAAAACAATGAAAAAAAGATTTATCACACTTCACAGAAATGAGCTGCTCACCGTATCACCAGTAGAACAGCAGGTTTCCAGGAACGGGCATGACTGATCATCAATACGAATATCAATCAAAGTTGCACCATCTTTGTTCACTTTGCCATTTGAGCAAAGATATTCACGAACGCATTCCATGCCAGGACCACATGGTTTATAAGAGTGACCACCAACAGGTGTTAGTGGAATCGGCTTTTGTGTAACTGGGGCTTGTGTAGGTTGTGGTGTTGGTACAGGATTAATGACTAAGGGTGGTAGTTTGTCTCTGGTGTCTGGTGTGCCTGCGCTTGTGTTGAAAATTGATGCAATGAGATCGTCAAATTCTTGGCCCGCACAAGCTCCAATAAGGAGGATCGGGATGAGAATCAGCTTAGCATACATCACAAAGCCAATCTGCAATTGATAATATATTTTTTTTAATTTATAATATGTTTTTAATTTTGTTTAAACAATTCAATTCAATAGGAAGCCCTTTATGTAATTCTATTGCACCTAATTTTTTCAACTTCTTTCTGTAAATAGGATAATTACAAGGGAAACTTGATCAAAGATTTTATTTAGCATCCGCAATTAAATGCAAATGGAAAAATAACGATGTACTTAACAACGTACTTATGAAACTTCAACAAACAAAAATTCACAATTGATCGTGATACAAAGTATCTTCTAAATTACTATTTAAAATATATTTTTTATAAATGCATTATTGAATTTTAACAACAATTAAAATAGAATAATTGTAGTAATTATGAAAATAAATATACAAATAGACTGAATAAATATGGTGGATTTTTAATAATTTAAATTAACTTTTAAAAATACAAAATCAAATACCTATTATGAGAATAAATAAATTGAATCCATTTTATTCATAATTTGTATTGTAATTATTACAGCTGAATTAATTGAACACAATTGGTAGTTATATAAATATAATTTACTTAAATATAAAAACTAGCAAAGACCATACCACACCGGGGTTTTTCAGCAGTTAAATGTGTAGCTTAAGGCAAATAACGGGTGATTTTTGATCTGGTTTGGTTTTGGCAACACTGGTTTTGACAGCTGACGTGTGTTTAGTACCTTGTGTCACTGTCAAACAGCTTCAGTTTGGTTTGCAATTTAACCATGGATCGTCTTACAAATGAACAACGCTTGCAAATTATTGAATTTTACTATCAAAATTCGTGCTCGGTTCGAAATGTTCATCGCGCGCTGCTTCCATTTTATGGTCGGCATTCTCGACCTTCTGAGCAGTCTATTCGGAAGATTGTGACTAAATTTCGCACCAAATTTACTTTGTTGGACATTAAACCACCAACACGTTTACGTACTGTGCGTAGTGAAGAAAATATTGCGGCCGTATCAGCTAGTGTGACAGAAGACCGCGAAATGTCGATTGGGCGCCGTTCCCAGCAGTTAGGCCTTTGTTACAGCACTACGTGGAAAATTTTGCGGAAGGATTTGGGCGTAAAGCCTTTTAAGATACAGCTGGTGCAAGAACTAAAGCCAGCCGACCTACCACAACGCCGAATTTTTGGTGAATGGGCTCTTGGAAAGCTGGCCGAGGATCCGCTTTTTTATCGAAAAATTGTGTTCAGCGATGAGGCTCATTTTTGGTTGAATGGGTACGTAAATAAGCATAATTGCTTATTTGGAGTGAAGATCAGCCAGAAGCATTGCAACAGCTACCAATGCATCCCGAAAAAGCCACTGTTTGGTGCGGTTTATGGGCCGGCGGCATTATTGGGCCATATTTCTTCAAAGATGATGCGAATCGCAGCGTTACTGTCAATGGTGAACGCTACCGAGCGATGATAACAAACTTTTTTTTGCCCGAAATGGAAGTTCTTGACTTGCATGATATGTGGTTTCAACAAGACGGTGCCACATGCCACACAGCACGCGAAACAATGGCGCAATTGCGAGGCGAGTTTGGTGAACAGTTAATTTCACGTTTCGGGCCGGTCAATTGGCCGCCTAGATCGTGCGATTTGACACCATTAGATTATTTTTTGTGGGGGTATGTCAAGGCTAATGTCTATAGGGACAAGCCCGCTTCGATTGACGCACTGGAAGCCAACATCCATGCATTCATTCGTGAGATACCGGCCGATATGTGTGAAAGAGTATGCCAAAATTGGACTCAGCGGATGGGCTACCTGAGACGCAGCCGCGGTCAACATTTGCATGAAATTATCTTTAAACATTAAATTGCAAGGTTCAAACTATCGATTCAAATAAATATTTCATTAATTTTTTCGAATTTTTTGTTTTTTTTTTTTAAAAGTTCTAAACCTCTTAAAAAATCACCCTTTAGATAAAATAAATATAGTCGAGTCCACATTATAAAGTTTTTTTTCCAGGGGAAGCAAAATTTGTATCTTATTACCAGTAAAAATCATTTAATTCCAATTTCATCGTGTTAGTATCAAACTTAAAAAAAAAACACACCTTTTTTATATATTTTTTATAATAATCAAATGCTCTGTTCGTTAACTTTTCAAGATGAAATGGTGCTCACATTGGATTCAAAAATTGAATTTTTGTTGACTTTTCAGTATTCACATTGTGCTCCTACTCTTTCAGTGAAGTGAGATATGTGAATACAACAAAATCCAGTTTTTCAGATCACCATCCAAAACTGGCCATTTTAGCCATAAGTCATCTTAAATTTAAATTTGTTTTTTATTTGATTGGCGTCAACATGGCGATGTCCAGTGATGCAATGAATTCTAACAGTTAATTGTGCTTCTTTAACCTCCTCGTTGTATACACTACATACACCGGATACCGTTCTCGTCGATCGGACTTGACTTGCTAAACTAATAAGCACCAATGTTGAAAAAAAGACGAAAATAGCAACATAATAATCTTCTGTCGAAAATGAATATACTATGGCTGAAATCAACCAAATCGACAATGTCCTAATTGACGAAAGATAAGCCTCTAGCGTCTTAGATGTGCGTTCTTTTCGAGGGACAGACGTCGACATCAACCATTTTCTTGTTGCGGGAAGGTTAGAGCTTGGCTGTCAAATGAAAAGAAACCACGGACCACTCTAATTGGCTGAACAGAATGGAGACGGAGCTGCAACAAAAATAGCTGTCAAAATGTTGAATACACACAAAGAGTTTCAAACTCTTTTTAATCTCTGATAAAGACGTAAGGTCATTTTAGCTTCCATTTCATCAATATCGATATTAATGTTTGTTTAATTTTTGTGTTGAATTAAACTCGCACAGCTGACTTCAAATGACAAAAATGTCAGAAAGCTGTACAGCACATTGTGGGCGAGTAAAAAAAATCACGTACGACATTTTTTGACAGCAATTTCATCAGTTGCAGCACTCTATTCTGGTCAGGCAGTAAAGAAGAAATTTAAAGTGAAGTTACCAGAGAATACAGTGAGTGCTGTGTATTCATCTGTCACAGACGCCAACAAACGGTGTTTCCAGCAAAGAGGCAGCCTTATCCACAATATAGGCTACCAGCCACCCTCGAAAAAGAACGCGTGGTATAATGATGAATGCGTACAACTGAAGATGCACATGTGAATAAGCTGCAGCAAGAGAGGAATATTGAGCAAGGAGAAGAGAGGAGAAGAAGATCTTGCGTAGAAAGAAGAGCTTCCCAGCTCAGGAAGATCAAAATGTCTCGCGATTTAAACCTTTTTGCTGGTAAAAACAAGAGCAGCGAGACAGGAGTATCGAGCAAGGAGAAGACAGGAGAAGAAGACCTTGCGTAGAAGAGAGAGGGTGTACGCAGCTTCTCATAATTCAAGTAGATCGAAAAAATCAGACAAGAAGAAGACTTAGCATTAAGGACTGGACTTGTTGAATTGTTAAATTGATTCAAAATAGCTTTGTATGGCCTTTAGTCCTACAAATTGGCTTTTCGTTTAGCTTACCCTCTTGGACTCATCAATGATATATTGAGGGCCTTTGCCATACGCAATTTGAACTTGTCATTCTATGTTTTTTTTTTAAACTTCTAGAATAACATTTTACTATCTAATTATTTGCCTTTAATTAGTTGCTCATTAGATGTGACAAAATCAATTTTTATGTGCGATGTTTACTATGTATCTATTATTCAAAAAATGCTCATTTGACCAAAGTGAAAGCGTTATAAAGCAATAAACAGTTCATTTTAACCAATCTTAAACCTTTTTTCAAATGTTATTTTATATGAATTAAAAAACTATATCAAAAAACATAGAAAATATCTCACGACAATGTAAAAATTGTCACATATATACATATAATCAATGGCTTATTAAAGACAAGTTATTAAATAATTACAATTTCAATATAATAGGTTCTTTGCTACTTCCTTATTTCATATGAATTTCTAAAAATAAAACAAAAAACATCGCACACAAAATTTGACTTTGTCAGAACTAATTAAAAACATACTAAAGGACAATTATTAATTAGTAAAATTGTATGTTCTAGAAGTTTTTACCACTTATCGAAAACAAAACATAGAAAATATAGAACGACAAATTCAAAATATTCAAAATTTAATAACGACTAGTAAACCATGAATTATTTAGCTATAAACCATTTTCACCAACCACTTTTTGAGTGGGTGTTATGCTAACTTGATGTCAAATAGCAAATAATCCAAAAACATAGAAAAACATTGCATGACAAATTCAAAACTGTCAGAATGAATTTAAGACTAGTTAACGACAAATTACTAAGGTTTAACTTGATATCAAGATAGCAAAGACTAAAAAAAAACATAGAAATTAAATTCAATATTTCACTACTTACTAATTAAAGACTTAAGCATAATTAGAAGTTTGTATCACTTTTTGAGATTTATCACCAGAAGCATCCAGAAAATCTTAAAAAAAACATTGAACGATGAATTCGAAACTTTCTCTACGAATTGACGACTAATTAACGGCAAATTATCCAACTACCCATTTTTCGATTCCTTAAAGTTGCTTTAGTAAAGACAAATCGAATTATGTCGTGTCAACCACCCACTTTCTAAGAATCTATCAATTAAACTTAGAGAGACTTTGTAGTAAATACAATAAAATTTGGTAGAGTGAGTGCCTTTTAAGCTGGCCATTCTCGGCAGAGGCAACGAGCCAAATTACACTGCGCCGATCCAAAATCGGTCGTGTGTGCGTGCTAATCTGAGATCCAACCTAACCAGATGGATTGGATGGCTCAGTCGTGTAAGGCAAGTTTTAAGGCTGTGGTAGTGTGTGGTAGCTTAGAAAAATTGAAAATAAAAGATTTTATATAAAAAAGGCTTGACATCGACCGACCCGTTTCCACAGACAAAAAATCCTTACAAAAAATAGTAAAATTACACCAAAACATTAATGTTAAAAAGGGAGTCAAGGTCTCTTAGTTATAAAAAATTTGTGTAACACATCAGCTCTACAAAGCAATGAAATCTAAAAGCACACCAAATACTTAGTTTATGAATGTTATTTTGTGATTTTATTTAAACAAAATTCCTAAATAGCCGTATAGGTGCCTTCGTAATTATTCAATTTTAAATTTTATTTGTTTTTTTATGCCTAACAGATGAATTTAGAAAAACGGCAGATGGGTTATTAGCCACGCTTTAATTTTTTTTATATTTATTTTTGTTTTATTTTTTTGATGACTAATAAAGATTAAACTAATCTTTCTACAAAAGTGTGGACAAAAAAAAAACATATTTTTGGCTGCGAACATTTAGAATTAAGAAAAGAAAAGAATATGAAAACTAAAACTCGATTAAAATGAAATTGTGGTTTTACCTATATCCAAGCTTACGATAATGATTTCGTCTTTAACCCCAGCATCAATCAAACAAATTTAAAAAAAAAGCCACATATGTAGCTCTCATGAAATGATTAATATTATTGATAGTAATTAAATAAAGAAAAACCGGTCGTAAAATACAAAACATTATACTTAGTACATGTTGAAGGCTATAAATAGTTACACTCCGTATCACTTAATTTAAGTCAAATTAAAATTTTGTACCTACGTAATAATTTTCTTGCTGAAAAAAGAAAATACTTGGACCTAATGAATTAGTGAATTTCAAATGAAATTGAAATATCCAAATGTTGACTTTTAATTTAAAACAAAACCAAAAGAACTTTAATTGAATAATAATCAGGGGTTTGGTACGAACATGATAACTCCAAAATTTACAAATGTTTTCACTTCCATTGTTCACCCTAAAAAGCGATTGAACGTATTTTTTTTCAACTTTTAAACTTAATTTGCTTAAGAATAATTTTCAAATTTAAGGATAATTGCTCAACCCATTAATTTTAGTTTTAATTCTTATACAAATATCATTTCTAATTTTTAAATTTTCAATTAGTTTTGGTTATTTTTTTCAAAGTGGACCAGGCGCCGCTTTTAAGATTAAACCCCAAATACAGCTTGGAGAACATAAACAGCGAAAACAAATAAACTCGAGAATGAGTCAAAATTCTCAATTACAAAATAAAAGAATTCTAAATATTTAAAGATTATGATGTTTTTTATGTCTGCTGACATGACCCAGCAATAACTTGTGATAAAAAAACATTGAATACAAATTGACATCAATCAAATGATATGGAGTGTTTTTACTTGTTAAATTGTTGAATGGACTGTGTTGTTTTTCGATAGATAAGCCGTCCTGATTTTTAATATTAAAGAAAAAAAAAAGAATATTTCTAAGCTCATAAGATTATAATTCGAATATTTTTTTTAATTTAGGATTATTTATGATAATAATAATTATATGTATATCTGCAGTGATCTTTTGAACTTATCACATAGAAGTTCTAGCATCTTTATGGTTTTCGTTTCATATAAATAAGAGACTTGTCATATAATTGTGGACTATACAATTATGGAAGCTTGAATAAGGACACTTCGATTAACAAAACACACAAACCATCACGATACTTTGCAATAAACAATGCACTTTACTTAAACAAAATAATAGTTTCTTAATCTTACATGCGCTATTTTCTTCTTGATTATAGTGATAATAGTTTCACAATTACGTAATTCACATAAACCAGGTTTTATTAAAAATTAATATTTTTTTTTTCAAAATTTAACGAACAAAAACAAACAAATATTAACCCCACTGCAAAGCTGGCTTAAGTATATCTTTTTCAGGTTCACACTTAAAACTAAATGAATTGTTAAGAAATAAAGTTCAAGTTACCTACATTATACGAGAACTTGAGAGTTATAAATTTTTTTAAAAAAATGTTCAATGCGTACTGACCGGTTTAACGTTCATATCAAAACTGCCATAGCTACCGCATACTGAAGACGCTTTTCACATCTTGTCTTGTCTGTCCGGCTATAGTTTGCCGGGGGTTTTTGCTCAAAACGATTGACTTATAATAATTATTCATCTTCTTATGTTCGAGGGTGTATCTATTCAATAAGTTCAGATCAGGGATGGGGTTTTTCACATTTTGGGTTTAGTTTTGTATACTACCTATACATTAAGTAGAAAGTGATCAGGAACATGTGTTTTATAGCAGTTTGTTTTTATGTATATGAATAACATGTTGTTTATATTATGTGTCGCGTGAGATGCATTTAGTTAAATAAAGCATTGGGATTTTTTTGAAGGAATTCCATATGCTTGTCATAATTTTTGGAATTTTAATTTGTGTTTCTTTTTGTTGGTGTCTAATCCAAAACATTGCCATTTTAAATAGATTTTGAGGTAGTATAATTTATTTATGTTCTATTACAAATTTTCTATTGGAATTGTTTTACCTACACCTACAAAAAATAAACCAGGGCCTAGTGACTTACAACTCCCAATCATTCATGTGTGCGTGTTGTTGGCATGAATGGAGGGGACCTTACAATTTTTCGCCGATTCCGAATGGCTAGATGAGAAGAACCTATTCATGACAAGTATACTCTTGGAGGATTTGTCAGTTCCTCGCAAGACGCAGTTCCTCGAGAAAAACATTTCTGTTTTTAGGTGGCAGCGGCTAGGAATCGAACCCAGAAAACGAATCCGAAACTGAAAAAAAGTTGAATTTCTCTTATATTAAAACATATAAGAAAATATGTTTTTCAAATACGCCATTTTTAAATCATATTATGAGTGACAAAAGTTATAAAAATTCAAAATTTTATTGAACATTTTCCATGGGTTTTTCCATGCAAAAATCCCCATATATTCAGCTTAATGCAAGCTTAATCTTAATCTAACTTAAAAATTACGCTAAGGTAAGTGTGGAGGAGGGCAATTCAGAATATGGAGTTTTATGCAAGGAGTACTGAGGTTAAAGTCATAAGAGCTCAAATACAAATTAACACTTCTTAGAATTGGAGAGATATGTAGGTTCATTTAAGTCGTAGAAGGTCCTGTGGGTAGGAAGATAAAAAAGGCGAGGATTTTGTGAACGAGGTTAATGTTAAAAAAGATAAAATTGTAGAGTAAAATGCAAGCAACGGAACCAGAAAGTATTTCTCTTCGTTTTTCCAAAGAATTCAAGTTAAATTAGTATAAGGCGGTCTAGATGAGGAGTCAGGAACAGATAATTGTTCCGTATTTAAGGCCTCGAAGAGCAAAGCGAAGGAAGCGAAGCTGGGCGCTCTCGATTCTGGAAATGTGAATTAGTTGATAGTGGATCCAAACTTGAGAGGCGTTTTCAAGGAGTGGACGAAGAAATGATATGTACATGGATCAAGTCACATAAGGATTGCAGAATTCCCTTGACCATCTTTTTAACAAAGCCGAGTGCTGAATTCGCCTTGAGAATGATATCATCTATGTGGTAGAGAAAATTAAGTTCCGGGTCAAATATTATGCCAAGGTCACAAATATGATCAACGATGGGTATGGGTTGATCATGAATGAGGTAGAGATGGGGAGGAAATTTAGTACGTCTACGCGTAAAAGTGATTGATTGGCATTTGGCAACGTTTAGCTCGAAGCAATTTTTAAGACACCAAACTGAAAAACTGTCAAGGTCCTGTTGAATGAGGAAAGAGTTATGTGTCGATGAAATGGTCTTCAAAAATTTGGTATCATCAGCATATAGTGAAATAGAAGAATGTTTGATGACCATTTCAATATCATTCATAGCAAGAATTAACAAAAGTGGGCATAGGTGGCTGCCTTGGGGGACACCGGAGGTAGCTAATAAAGAGCAATAGGCATGACGGATCTAAAAAAAACGCTGTAATAACGATTATTAAGGTAAGAGGAAATTTGGGGCAGGGGCCGAGGGGTGGCGCTGCGCATTTTACCCTAGTCGGCAAAAGTTGAGGTGAGGTTCGCAGCTACTATAAAATAGTTTTATGAATTTAATTTTATAATTGATCGAGGTATACATAATTGTACAATAGCTTTTAATAGAAAAAGGGTTTTCAGTAAATTATTCGTCAGCACATCGCACACGAGATGAATTCTTCCACCAGAGCACTGAGTTTTTAGGAGAGGGAATTAAAGTGTGCGGAACGAAACGGAATGAAAACTCTTCCATGTTTGGAGTGGAAGAAAGAAGTAGAAAACGAATACACACGCAACCTTTATAATTGGAGGTCTGTAAAAAATACTACCACATTATAAAAAAATGGTACATATGCCTATATTTTTTCTACCAGAATAATTCATTTCGTGTGCGCTTGCAGTATAGTATAAAACTGGTTTTCCACCCGGAATAAATCATCTCATGTGCGCTGGCCCATTTACAATAATAATTCAAACTGCTTATGAAAGTGAAAAATAAAAGACTAAGATTTATAAACTTTTTTTGAATGAATTCGATAAAACCACATAACACAAGGGTGTTTTGTCAGTACTACAGCTCTTTATTTAGATTTTTAGCAATCTTTGGCGGTCGCGGTGGACTTGTATCATTTTAAACACCAATATTTAAAATGATATTTTCGAACATATGACTTTAACAAACTGCATTATTAGATTTGTATTTGCATTTTGGAACAGAAGACTTGGACTTTGCGTTTGAGAACGTTGTGCAAATGCATTTTTCAAAAACGTCCTAGTGTCCTTAGCATTGAGCAAGTTTTCGGAAAATAGAAAATTGTAGCTGCCAAGAATAAATTTTATAAACCTATAGAACCAATTTTTTTCTGATAAAATTGTATTGCATTCATATTTAATGCTTTGTTTGTTCTTGTTCAGGGGAGCAATTGCACCTATTATCTCCCACCCTGTATCCGTATCTGAGTTCAGCTAAAGTGTCAAGATAACGTAAGGAATCGACAATCATTCATTAGTATTGGGGTTTAGTAGGTGAAATGAATGCATTTGTATTTGAAAAAGATCTATCTGCATTCCATTGGAAAACAGAATTGACTTATTTTTGAATTTAAAATCAAACTGGTAGATTAACATCCAGTGCAAAAAAATTCAATATTATTTTTGATCGGTTTAAATTATTTCGGTTTTCAGAATTTTGTTTAAACTATATGAAGGAAATCCTCTAAAAAAAAAAGAATAAGTTTAATATGAATCAGTATATCCCAAGCACTCATATTTGTCAACTTGAATTGGATGACAAAAAAATGACAAAGCCGAAAGTATATGCGAATACAGTGACAAAACATAATTCAAGTTTAATTCGTACTCCATTCACCACGAAAACAAATAAATTTTTAGATTGCATCACAAAAATTGTATTAGTCTTTTTTTCTTAGATTTCTAAAATTATCAATCAATGCATCAATTTTGTTAAAAAAAAGTTTAAATTCTTGTTTTTTTCATAATTAATCTGGAAAATTAACTGTATTCGATTTTTCAAAAAAACAGATCAAAAAAAAAACTATTTAAAGAAATAAAAAATACCAATAACATTGATTTTTCAAATTATTTAACACTCGGTTCAATTATTCTTTTATTTTTTGACCAATTTCACAATTTTTATGGAAGAATGCTGCCCCCTTTCAAAAATATTTATTTTGTACGCACTTCAAAGCCATGGAGAAGGTTATCTTAAATTAAAACATATTAAACATATTTTTGAACGATCGAAGACCTCTTTTAGTCTGCATTAATTTTTTGTCAATACTGTTTACGTTTCCTGTTTCAATACAAAAAACAAACTGTAGAAGCTATGAAAATTTTCGGCAACGTGTTTTAATAATTCTTTGTCAATAAAGACAATAATTTCACAGCTGATTCAATCCATTTGAGGGAGATAATGCGGAATGGTTAATTGGTATTAAATGTTAAATGATACATAAAACCAAAAAATTTAAATATTTTAAGCAAAAACTATTACGTAAAGCTTTGTTAGTTTTTGGATTTCTTAGCTTGATCTCTGGTTTTTGTATCCTGTTCACCTTTTTTTTCGAAAGACTTACCATCTTATTTTTTCTGGTTAAAATGGGTGAAAATAACCATTGTGTAAAACAAAAAAAAAGAACTTGATATCTCATATACTTCTTTTATCTATTTTAACAGCTTTCTTTTATTGAAAAAGAACTAACCTAACTTACTAAATAAAATAAACTAAATAACTAACTAAAACCATTTTAACGACTATCTTTTATTAAAAAAAAAAAAATTAACGAACGTACATATTTACAAATAAAGATATCTCTCTAAAATAATTAATTCCGATTCTAGGAAGCTTGAAACGTGGTCATATACATACCTGTGTACATTACTATGTAAAAATTTTCAATTTGACTAAACAGTCCAAAAATTATTTTTAAAAAATGATAATATCATATAAAAATCTTCAAAAATGAAATGTGCTTAATTTGGTAGTTATGTTACCCACTCTTAATAATACCACCGTAAACAAACAACAATATTAAAAGTTACCGAATTAATTTTGGGTACCTATACCTGAATTACAATGCCAAATTTTGAAATTCATACAGGTCTTCATTCAAGCCATAATACACAAATATACAGACACAGCCTTCAACAAGCATTTAAAATTGTCTTCGAATTTAAATCACATACATTTGTAATATGCAAAAGTTCATACATTATGTACATATATTTATTTGTACTTTGAACAAATCAACTGCGAATTTCTTTCTTTTATTTATTTATTACCAATTTAAAAAAAAAATTGTTTAAAAAAATTTAGTGTTGCCATAAGGTAAAGTTTGATAATTATCTTTAAATATTTATTTATAAATTGCAGTTCCTTCAATCAAATTGATTAAAAGAATTCAAAGAAATGATCTGAAAAACTTAGCTAATCTCTTAAATGGTTGAAACAAGACTGTGACAAAGACCTGTACCTTCTAAAAACCGAACAAAAGTATGAGTTCGGATTCGAATTCATCAAACCAGAAATCAAAATGTTCGCGGACCAATGTTATTAAGCATTCTGGTAGAAGTTCTTAAGAACATCTCAAATTAAATTAACCAAATAGCAAATACATCGGTTTAACATAAACGCAAATAAATTGTACCCAAACGCAGAAAGATTTAACCCAACTGCATATTAGAATTAACCCAAAAAAAGTACATAATTGTTCTAGTTGTGACTTAATCCTACTTGCGTTTTGGTTGCATGTTTTTACGTTTGGGTGAAATTGTTTCTCGTGTAAGTTCAACATATTTGCTATTCGGTTTATTTAATTTTCGAATGCTATGTGTATATCACAAAACAACTTCTGAGTTTTGGAACTAATACCAGACGTATAAGCTTTCAAGTACCAGTCAAGTACCCATTACATTGTACTTGTATTTAACAAAAACAAGTACCATGCACTTGGTACTTGAAAAACACCAAGTACAAGTGCTTTGTTCCTAGTATTTGTACTTGGTTCTTTTATACAGCTCAGTTCATTTTCAAGTACAAGTCCAATTCTAGTACTTTTCAAGTACAAGTCCATTTCAAGTACTTGTCAAGCACAATTCGTTCAGTAGTTTTGTTAAGCTATCGATTTATGACTATTTCAACTCAAAAAGACAAATCACGGTGGCTGATGGCGTCTCGCTGTGTTGGCGTCATCTCACTAAAGTCTCGCAATGGTCTTCATTTTCCGATAGCTCAAACAGACTACTCAACAAATTGTGCTTGAAATGTACTTAAAATTGAATTGTACCTAAAATGGACTTGAACTTGAAATGGACTTGTACTTCAAAATTTTATTAACTATTACTTGAAGTGGACTTGTACTTGAAAATGAACTGGGATGTTTTAAAGTACCAAGTACAAGTATTTGTAACAAAGTACTTGTACTTGGTGTTTTTCAAGAACCAAGTACATATTACTTGTTTTTTTTCTAGTACAAGTACAGATACAAGGTACTGGGTACTTTTTATGTACTTAAGTACAAACTGTGACTAATTCAATTCCTGATCAAAATTTATGATGCGTTGCCTTTCTTCAGTTAAAAAGTTTGTTATGAATGGCAACACTAATAATAATCTGTAATATGTGTCACATACAAGTTTTATTGTTTTGTTTTTACTTTTTTTTTTAAACCAGCTGGTACAGATCCTGATCTTACAGTTAAATAACCGAAGTTGAAGGCAAGGAAAGAATTCCCATGAATTGACCTTTTTAATTTACTATCTTAGTAGGTACTGCGTAGGTAAATTCAGATATGTTTACATTGAATTATACACATACACATTAAAACATATTAAAAAATGAACATACATTCAATAAATATATTGATAAGTATGGATGACGTAGATAGGTACTCGTAGAGAAGCCGGTTAATGCTACCCGTATGTTATTAAAACGTGCTAAGAATAAGGTTAAGATAATTGGTACTTAAAACCGGTCGAAGTAAATGATTCATGTCGTATTTTTATAGTTTCAACAATTTTTAACAATCAAATCATGTTATACCTACTCTTGAATACTTGATATTCAATGATGTGTATATTGGAATTACCGGCAATTGTAAATTGATTTTTGTTTGGATTTGTTTATAGAAGGTTAGTTTTGGTCATTTAAATAGTTTGAGTGTTTTACTCTGTTATTTCCGATTAAGTAGACTTAATTTTCAAGGTTCGCAGCTTAGTCGTGTTATTTGTATATTTGCTTGGTTCATGAGATGTTTGCTAGATATTTTGACTAAACTTATAAGGACTCCTTTACCCACCAGTGTACCTATACTAATTTCTAAAATTATAACAATGTTATCAAGTGGGTCCCAAAAGAACAATAAGAGCAATACTAAGTTCTTAAACTGTATGATTCATAGTTAGTTAAAGAGTAAAAACTTATTTTGGGTAGTTAGGTAAGGGGTAAGTAAAATTATAATTATGGAAGTGATAGTGGCAACATTTTGATGCTGTTCTTCTCATTCCAAATCGTGCATGAAATTTAAAATATATTCTGGTAGCACTACAGCAAACGAAGCACGGCACCAAATTTGATGATTTGGTGTGTTGAAGTCACCAGAAAATTAACGCGTTCAATTATTTTCATTTATAAATCTACTGACAATGAAAGTTGTAAATTCTTATACCTGCTAATTGGTTCTATGTAAAAAGAATTCATCATTGTACCTACATACAACATCAAAAATATCTGTGTATGTAAATATCATTACGATTTTGAAAAAATTGAATTAGCAGGTTCTTTCATGGATTCCATTATAAGTTTTGCACACGGTCATACAAAAAAGAAATTCCAGTTATGTATGTACTTATCTATGTACATTAATAATAATTTAATTAATTTAATTTAATTAAATTTTGGTGCGCCCCTCTAGTTTCATCCAAATAAATAAAAAAAAGCAATCCTGTAAAATTGTAGCTCATTATTTTACTGTTAACACACATACCTAAGCATTCTGGTCTCTTGGTGGATGCTGATCTTCAGTGGAAACTTCCCGTCATACTGAGTGGGCAGACGGAGCCCCAGGAAGAAAGCTCGCATCCAATCATGTATCTTGAAGACCCCCGATGGAATCAGATTTGTCGAGTTGTACAAACCTATTGCCTTCGCAGGTCCCTTTGCTGTCAACTTTAACGCATTGAAGGCGATCCACAAACCCTCACTTTAATCCACTTTCACCCACAGGTCAAACGAATTATGGTATCAAAACGGCGCAGTTCAGCGCTAATTGGACACCAAGCAAGTGATACGCCCGTGTCACAATTTCTACCTATTTTACTGTTAACAGGGCCCGAAGGCGAACAACTTGTTATTAATTTATGAAAAGAATGCAAATAAATTCAAAGATTGTAAATTGAATACAAAGAATGAAAATGAATGCAAATTAATGCATGCATTCTCTTTTGAATTTCAAGTAGCAGTCTGAAACTTCAATCAATGAATGCAATCTTTCAATTGAATTAAATAAAATATTGTTTATGATTGCATTCACAAATAATTACTTTCTTTTACAATTCTGCTAATTCGGTGTATTCGTTAAGTTTCTTGCACGAAATTTGGATTAAAAAATAGCCTACCAAATGAATAAGCAATTATATCTTAACTCCAAACTATTCTTACCACTGTAAGGATTACAGAAAAGTAGGTGTTTTTAAATTATGAATTATCCCGTTGAAAAATCATTAACTTTTAATATCCTTTATTCAAATGTTAAATTTATAATGTCATAGCACAATTATTGTAAAAAAATTGCAATTTTATTGCTATAATTACTATTTTTTTTTTAGTACACCTACTATATTTTTGCATAGCTTATTTTGAAAAATATTATAATTTATTGAAAAAAATTTTGAAAACCCTTACTGTATCTCTGGGTCACCATTGTTTCGCAAAATTCATTTGGCATTTTCTTGTTTCGCCTTAGTCGTTAAATATTTGTTTTAATTCGCAATTTTTGATTGACAATTTATGTTTCCTTTTTCATTGTTTATAAAGGGTGATTTTTTAGCTGGTTTGGTTTTGGCAACACTGGTTTTGACAGCTGGCGTGTGTTTAGTACCTTGTGTCACTATCAAACAGCTTCAGTTTGGTTTGCAATTTAACCATGGATCGTCTTACAAATGAACAACGCTTGCAAATTATTGAATTTTACTATCAAAATTCGAGCTCGGTTCGAAATGTTCATCGCGCGCTGCTTCCATTTTATGGTCGGCATTCTCGACCTTCTGAGCAGTCTATTCGGAAGATTGTGACCAAATTTCGCACCAAATTTACTTTGTTGGACATTAAACCACCAACACGTTTACGTACTGTGCGTAGTGAAGAAAATATTGCGGCCGTATCAGCTAGTGTGACAGAAGACTGCGAAATGTCGATTCGGCGCCGTTCCCAGCAGTGAGGCCTTTGTTACAGCACTACGTGGAAAATTTTGCGGAAGGATTTGGGCGTAAAGCCTTTTAAGATACAGCTGGTGCAAGAACTAAAGCCAGCCGACCTACTACAACGCCGAATTTTTCATGAATGGGCTCTTGGAAAGCTGGCCGAGGATCCGCTTTTTTATCGAAAAATTGTGTTCAGCGATGAGGCTCATTTTTGGTTGAATGGGTACGTAAATAAGCATAATTGCCGCATTTGGAGTGAAGATCAGCCAGAAGCATTGCAACAGCTACCAATGCATCCCGAAAAAGCCACTGTTTGGTGCGGTTTATAGGCCGGCGGCATTATTGGGCCATATTTCTTCAAAGATGATGCGAATCGCAGCGTTACTGTCAATGGTGAACGCTACCGAGCGATGATAACAAACTTTTTTTTGCCCGAAATGGAAGTTCTTGACTTGCATGATATGTGGTTTCAACAAGACGGTGCCACATGCCACACAGCACGCGAAACAATGGCGCAATTGCGAGGCGAGTTTGGTGAACAGTTAATTTCACGTTTCGGGCTGGTCAATTGGCCGCCTAGATCGTGCGATTTGACACCATTAGATTATTTTTTGTGGGAGTATGTCAAGGCTAATGTCTATAGGGACAAGCCCGCTTCGATTGACGCACTGGAAGCCAACATCCATGCATTCATTCGTGAGGTACCGGCCGATATGTGTGAAAGAGTATGCCAAAATTGGACTCAGCGGATGGGCTACCTGAGACGCAGCCGCGGTCAACATTTGCATGAAATTATCTTTAAACATTAAATTGCAAGGTTCAAACTATCGATTCAAATAAATATTTCATTCATTTTTTCGAATTTTTTGTGTTTTTTTTTTAAAGTTCTAAACCTCTTAAAAAATCACCCGTTACTTTCCAATAATTTTGCAGTCCACATTTAGAATTTTTATCTTTCGCTTTTGTTTGAAATTATTTTCAATCGTTTCGCAAAATTCACTTGGCAATTTGTTGTTCAGCTTTTTTTTTGTTTAATTGTTTTTTATTTGGTCAAGAGTTTTTCTCGTGAAATAACGTTTCGGTGTTTTAATATTTTGCGAAATATTGCAACGCCGCCGTTTTATTTTTTCGCAGATTATCATTTCACCACTTGATTGTTTGACCCTTCATTCTCATTGGCTTGGTTAGATTCACAGGGTGTCCGCCGGGAAAGTATACTACATTGTTTAGCCGCCATTTTGGTAAACATTAGTCTTGACAGTTCATATTTGGCATTCTTGAAGTAGATTCGTGGCAAATTTATTATGGAAAAATATTCGATAAACCAACGTCTTTTAAATGTTAAAACATTTTATCAAAATCTATCATCGATTACTGTGACGATGAGAAAGTTACGTGACATTTTTGGGAGAAACAACAAAACGCACTATTTATCGCGTAGTGAATGACTTCAAAGAAAGAGGGTCTGTAGGTGATAGGCCCAAGCATGGACCACAACGTACTGCAAGATCAGCTGAAAACATTACTGCTGCTCAAGGAAGTGTTCAAAACAATCCATGAACCTTAATTCGACGCCGTGCTCAGGAGCTTGGTCTTCAAAGAACAACTTTGAAAACTTTTTAATTCCACAACTGCATGCTTTGGGCTTGATTAACATGTGGTTTCAACAAGACTGTGCCACATCGTATACAGCCAGGATTATAATGGAATTACTGCGAGACCTCTTTTCACAAGAAGTTATTTCAAGAAATGGTGATGTTGATTAGCCTCCACGGTCGTTTCTTCTTCTTCTTTTGTGGGGATATCTGAAAAGCAAGATTTATGCAAACAAACCAGAAATAGCGCGTGAAATGTGTGAGAACGTAATGAAAAAGGGCTTGCATTTGTGAGACTAAAGGAGGCGGACATTTGCCTGATATTGTATTCCATATTCTCACACATTCTCTTTCATTTAATCAAAAATTATAAACAAACAATGTAGTATACTTTCCCGGCGGGCACCCTGTACTTATTTTTTTTTCCTGAAGCGTTGCTCAATAAATTGTGTTTTTAATATTATTTTAACTTGTTCACTATTCTCTCTGTATTTGGTTGTTTTGATTTTTAATTGTTTTGCTCAGTTTTGATAACGGAATATTTTGACAAAGTATCTGATGAGTATTTTTAGTCGAATATTAACAAAGATATACTGAGTATTGGTAGATATTTTTTCGATTTAAAAAAACAAAATCTGGATAGTTATGCACAATTCGGCATTTTGTTTTGCTGTTTTTATTTGGCTTCAAAATATTTGGCATGTGAAATAAAAAAATAAGAAATAGCGAATCAGCAAAATACTAATAAAAAAAGGCCAAAACAAAAAATACTAAGAAAAAATTGCAACCGAGCACTTGAAATTTTCCATACTCAACATAGGTTTTCATCGCAGTACTCACAATTATTTGAGAATGTCCTTAAAATTTATTACACAAAATTCAAAATAGGACAGTAGATATTTAACTTTAATTAAATTTATGACAAGAAAAGTATATATCTCCAAAATCAAAAACAACCAAAAACAAATGTGTTGTTTTTAAATCATATAATTCTTAATTGGTTACCATTTAGGTACAAACATTATTGATCTTATGGCCTTAAGTCCTTAATATTGGCTTTTTATCTGGCTTAATTTGTTGGACTCATCAGTGACATACTGAGGGCCTTTGTCAAGGTTTCCAAAAATGTGATTTATCCTCCTATTCCTAGTCTAGTGATATTGTATTTTTGCCATGCAAATTTTAGGGTAGTTTTGATTTTTCTCCTCTTTTATGTTTTCGGGGAGGACGAATCCGAATCTGCAAATTTTTTGCATGTTGTGTCACGAAATTTTAGTCGCAAACCTCAAACTCGGATTCAGCACTCTAGTAAACATAAAACAGGGGGACAATCAAAACTACCCCACAATTTTCTCGCTATGTGCCCTTCTAAGCAACAAAATAACTGGACCTTCGAATAACGTAGTTTTAGACGAAGCCTTATGATTTCTCGAAGATGAATGGTGGTACCTACTTGAAAAATTCAAAAAAAGAAATTGCATCATTTTTGCATTTTTTTACATATTGCGTCACAAAAAATTGGTCTCAAACCTCAGATGCGGATTTAGCACGCCCGAAAACAAAAAAGAGGGTCAACATTAAAACTACCCTAAAATTTGCTTGCTTAGAGCCTTTTTGAGCACAAATTGACAGGACCATCCATAGACCTTAATTAAAACGTGTTTAAGATCAAGATCAATAATTAAAGAGGAACAATATGCTAAAAAACTAAAGTGGGTTACACAACTTTTGCACTCACAGCTGCAATTAAGATGTTATCTTTGGAGTCATCCAATAACTAAACTCAGTTTTGACAAACAAATCATCATGGTCTTACAAGTTTTCTTATAATGTTTCAATTATTTTTCCATTAACTAAGAAAAGTTGCAAAATCATCCACATATCGCCCTTCGTACTTAGATGACGAAGTCAATAGAAATATCATATCCGTTTTTTTAAGAATAATAATTGTTTCCATAAATCAACCAACATAACTTCATGGAGCTTGTGGCCTTCCCACTAACCACACTGTCTGTTATCAAGCAAAAACTTCAACCAATTTTTGTTTATGATGTATTTAAACTGTTCTTATAATTAATAATATTTTATCTCACTTGTTTAAAAATTAAAAGAAAATTGAAACTTTAAAAAAAATCTAGCCCATCGTTTGAAGTTATCACTTTCAAAATCAAACACAAACCACAATGAATAAATTAATTATTTAAAATAGCTTTAAGTACCTTAACTTAAGCAGTTTTCACTCAGTTTGGATCTATGCCCATATTATTGATTTAATTTAATTCGAGCCCATAGCATTTTTTACTAATGAGTCACTAAACGAAATTTAAATTTCACCGGCTATTGTATTATCTTTCTTTTTTCCCAGATTTTTTTTTTTTTGTTTAAAAAAGTAAAAGTTAAAACAAACTTAAATTTCACATACCAACCACTTTGTCGATAATTATGATTAAACATATTTTTTGACAAAACCACACTAGACAAAAAAATGTAAAAGAAAGTTAAGGTATCTCGCAGCATCACATCGCGAGCAAATAACAATCAATTTCTCTGCCCTGCTGGCCGACGGCGACAAGTCAGATTAAATAAAAAAAAAAAAATAACTATAACGACATTTTATGTAATTCACATTTGTTTTTTATTAGAGATTTCTTAATTTCTAAAAATAAATAAATTAAATAATTTACATTTCCTATTCTAGTTTTTTTTTTATAAAATTTTAAAGCTATTTGCACCAGATCTTCTAAAAAGAATTTATTCTTACTCTTTGCAATATTAGATTTATCTGTCTTCAAAAATTGAATCGATTCCTCCAAAGTCTAGACCATAATCACCATCATCCTCGCCTGGAGGTACAAAGGCTCCATTGAATACTTCCGAAAGTCGTTCTTCCATACCCATCGTCGATGCGATGCCATAAATTATCCGCATTACCACCAATCGGACAAAATCAGGCGTAGAAGTCTCTTTGCCCGGTAATCCAAACAGTTGCTTAGGATCTTCTTCAGAATCAACACCACCGCCATTATCAGTTGCAGCTTTTGGAATACAAATTGCAAAAGCCAATAAACTGAATGCAATTGCAACGACGAAAAGATACTTTGATGTCATTTTTAAGATTATTAGAAGAAAACAAAAAAAAATGTTTTTGTTTGTACGTGTAGAATTATAACACCGTTAATAAAGTGTGCGTATAGAGTGTTCTTCCGGTCTCGTAGGTATACCAAGTAATACTATCTGCTCAGACACCTGCTTTGCAATTGTCTTCAGCGCCAAGTCGATGCTATCATAAAACTAACCATGATGGGACTTAGTTTTGCCCCTTTAAAGAATAGGAGAAAGTGGGCTCAGAATGAACACAATGATTTATGAATTTCAAATAAATTAATTAGAATCTGCGAATTCGATTATGGCGATTTAAGGAATAGTGGATAGAATTTTTCGTATGCCGTTTACGTGAGTTTTGATCTTAAATTTTAAATCTTCCAAAGAAAACTTTAATATCTACAAAAACCGTCTGGTTTTTAATACTTAACTATTGACAACGAAAGAAAATACAAAGAATCTCATTTATTTTTACAGAGAGCAATAACTGAGCAATGAAGTTTTTTTACAAATTACCTCTTCCGCCAAAGTTGGCTTCCCAATGGCTCAACAAGGAAATATTAGTGAAGTTCTGAAAACGAATATTCTGAACGAGAAAATTCTTAAAAAACCTAATTTCAGAAAAGACAAAGATCTGAAGAAACAAAGTTCTGAATCAAGTTCATATCAATGTAAAGAATTTTACGGAGCCTTTGAAATGAAAAAGTAGCCTCTACACCAAAATTCTTTTCTTTTCGATGTCAATGTCTTAAATTTCTGCCCAGAAATCAATCTCAAGATTTCACTTTTTGAACCGAGTTTCTTTTTAGAACCTTATCCTTCCAGAGCTTTATCTTCCGGGAGCATTTATTTTCAGAATTAAGATGGGTTCCTGTAAAAAAGTTGTTTAAACATACATTTTTCCTTCTTTTGGGTTAAATACAAAATTTTGCAAATTAAAATCACGCATAGTGAAATCTCGCAATGACGGAATCCTGCAAACAAAAACATCACAAGTCAAAATCTCGGAAAATTTAATTGCATTGAAATAATTTTTTTTAAATCAAAATCATTCAAATAAAAATCTCGTGCAAGATTAAAAATCATTTTGGAAGACAATAAAAGTAAAGGTTTTTGGCTTTCGAGTTTATTTTTTCTGGATTGCACGATTTTATGGTGCGAAACTGAGAGCGATGCACTGTTGGAATTGAATTTGCGAAGTTTTGACTCTCGAGAATTTGATATGCGAGATCTGGAATAGCGAGATTGTTCAAAAAGAGTTTTGTAATTGCGAGATTATTGAAGTAGATTATTAATTTGCGAGATTTTAACTTTCGAAATTTTCCAAAAAATGCTTTGTGCCGCTCCCTTAAATTATAGATCTCAATTTTTTTTAATTTTTAAATGAACACAAATATTAAGGGTATTCATGCAACATTGTAAGTTTACAAATTGTGTAAAATGATAAGTTTACGCAAAGTTGCATGAACGACTTTTTTTTTTAAATTTGATTAAATGCTAGTTAATTCAATCAGAATAAGACTCACAATGACGTTTGCATAAGTTTAACCAGTTTGGTTAATTTTACGCAACAAAATCCTTGGATAAGTTTAAGCAAATTGTGTAAATCATTTCCCATACAAAATTTGACAGTTCAATAACCAAAAGATAAACTTAACCAATTTGTAAACTTATCTACGGTCTTACGAAGTTGCATGAATAGCATTATTAATTATCGCTCAACTACCTATGTGTTTAAACTTATACAAACAAATTTAACAAACATTTTGGCACTGAAATAATGTCTTACTCCATTATCCCCTAACAAAAAATTCTTCGCTGAAATAAACATATGATCGGGGAGAAGATAATAAATAAATGGTATAAAGAAAGGGAAATGGTTTTTTTTTTTCTTTTATACAGCAGTTCAGCATAGCATGATTATACGTCGGATTCAATTCAAGAATTGAAATTGGAAGTTTGTCTTTCTTTGTTTGACTTTAGCAAGCTAAAGTCTGAAGACATTTTTTTGGCCGTCTAAAGGTGCACATTCGATTGTTATTCTTTCTTTATAATCATAATAATCATGGTGGTGGAGTTCTTCATTTAACTTTTTTGACCCAAATAGCTTCTTACGGCGCGCGATGATCGAACAAACCACTGAGTTGGTTGGGGGCATTGTTTTGAACGTGATGAATTTAAATTATTATTTGTATCTTTGTTTTGTTTGTGTGTTGCTGTAAAATTTTGGTTGTAATTGATGTAAAGGGAAAATTAAAATATGGATACGAGTGTAGAGAGAAGGTAGGCATTTTGACTGTGGTGTTTTTTATATTTAGATAATTTTTGTAGATTTGCTGAAAAAGACAAATATAATAACATTAGATATGTAGGAAGGAACAAAACTAAAAATGTACCTTTATTATGGGACTTTTGCATGCTTCGTCTAAATTTGTGCACATGTTTTTTGCTTCTTATGAATTATCCCGCTCTGAGAGGAGTACAAGTCATTAATGAAAGAATGTTTCCGGTGCTCGAAGCAGACTAATGGCTGTTCTTGCAATTATTTGATTTGATTTGATGAACAATTATGTTGGATGATAGTAAAACAAAATGCATTATTTTTATTTGTTGTGCTTCTATCTATGGTCAATTTGAGAATTCAAATTAAATTATTCTTTTAATAAAATGAGATTAATATATCCAAAGCAATCTAAAAAAAGCTCATGCAGTGGTCAAAAAGCAAGTGAAATTTTAGTAATTGGTTACCAGCTAACCTGATCCGCTAATGGCAAACTAGTTATCCCGAAAATTTCAAGATATCTTTAGTAGTTTTTGCAACAACTGTCGTCAGATGTTTTTTTTTTAAAAAGGATCTGTTCTGATATTTGATCAAACTGAATCCGTACGGATTTAAAATGACCAACAAAGACATATCGGAATTGAAAACGACAAAAAATGGCGGATTGGGGATCCATTCGTTAAGCCAAACATCTATGATTCATAGACATTACGAAAAACTTATGAAATAACGTTTATAACTGGGGTTTCTTTTTGTTTTGTGTTTTCAAACAGCCGTGTATATCCAGATTCTAGATAGTTTGGGACATAAATCAGAACGGGCACATTTATAATCCCTACAGTCAGCAGTTAGCCGGTACCGGTTAGTCGATAGCTGATGAGTATTTATTAAAAAGTGCAGTTTTTCATCGTAGTACGAAAGAGATACAGAATTAACAGACCTCCTCTTTTTGTAGTCTCATTCATAGCATAGGAATAAATGTAATATATTTTGATTTGATTTTTTTTAAACATTCCGTATAGTAACTTAAACACCTACTAAGTACCTATAGTACCTTAGGTTAATTGGGTCAATTAAGTTAATTGATGCCAAAGATTGATTTTATCTTAAGCCAATAGTACAATTTCACAGCAAAAGAAAGATAACTTCGTATTGAATCTTGATGTACCTATATAATTTGTATGAACTTGAATTCCATTTCTTTTAAAAAGAAACTTATTAATATTCAAGAGGTTAGCCTTTTTGAATTCTTAGCTTAGGTTTTAATTATTATCAACTAAAAAGAAAGTAAACAAACTAAAAAAAAGTCAAGCTGCACTCACGCGCCATATACATATGTATGTGCCTACGCGTGACAATTAACAAAAAAAAAAGAAATGTGAATTTTAATTAGTTGGCATGTAAAGTTGTTTTAGATAGTTACTACAAATTGACAGTGATAGATAGACGCAGACGTATGCACAATGCATATACCTTACTGACAATTTCAATTTTGATCTTCAAAGTAGTAGACAATTCATTCTTACTTTTGATTGTTGATTTTGTAACAAAATGGCAGTAAATTTGCATACAAATCAATACTAAGAATCTCATTTTTGAAAAACACCTATAGTTTTTTTTTATCTAAAATTTCATTTTTTTTCCAAAATTTTGGTAAGCAATATTGTTTACAATTTAAAAGAGCTTTCGCATACAAAATTTGATTTAAATCAGTCAAGTCATTTTTAGAAATGATAGGTACCGTTGGTAACACTTTTTTGAAAATTTCCTTACCAAAAAGTAAGATTCAATAATGAAGTTTATTGTGGCCTTTCCTCCAATGAATGCGTTTCGCCCAGGCATGGTGGTGGGCTCATCAGTTAGATGCCACCATACCCAATCAAAGTCGCATTGTTTTTGTCGGCGGTAACCGACATTATGCATATAACACTCAGTGAAAGAACTCACTGAGAATTATATGCGTGTCTAAAGGAACTTTGGTCAAAGTTATGTACTTAGTTATGCACTTAGACTTGCTGTTTTTTTAAAGAAAAATAAATAAACCATAAACAAAAAAAAAAGAATTTATTTTGAGATTATTATTGATAGTTTTTACTATTGATAATTTTTTCTTTATGGTTTCTTTAAAACGAAAAGTAAGATATGCAATTTGCACATAAACCTACCGTTATTTTTGGAGCAGCAAAAAATCGATATCCCCTACTAGAAAAAACCTTGAGTTCAAAATTTGAGGAAACTCATTTTGGTGGACTAGGCAGAGTCAAGATGGTAATAGGTAGACTATTTCTTTAAACTCATCCGTTACTTTTTTTTACATATTACTTTGCAAAATCTTCATGTTCTTCCACTTAAGTGCATCACAAAGCTATCATATGGAAGCATAATTTTAAAAGCTTACCCATCTCTCTTCATTTTTTTTTAAGAACAGGGCTAAGTGAGGCTGTAAGTACAGTAGTACTTTTATTAAAATTGGTTTTATTACAAAAATGAAATCTGTATATATTAAATAATATTTCGGCAGTAAAATTGTTTGATTTGAAAAGTTTTTAAACTTAGAAGCCAACCTCAAAAAATTAAAAGGTCAAGTGCAAGAGTAGCTTTTACAGTGGTTTAACTACGAAAGCGGGTCAAAGCCCCCCTCAGACATTACAAACAAAGTTAAACAATCATTGAGAGCTACAAGAAAACTTAAGTCATGATCAGTGCGCCACACCTCTACCGCCACACAGTGGTCCGTTTGTTGAATTTTTCTCGTTTTCGAGAACTTGACCTAAATTTTGATTAATAACTTCCAGCCTTCAAATTTGTTAAATTTCTTTCAGATTCGGTCTGAAAATAATAAAAAAAAAAACAAATTTTAGAACCAGCACTAATAGTCGAGGAAAATTAGACAAAAAATGGCAAAACTACGAAAAAATTCAGAAAAACTGAATTTTATCCCCTTTTTTTTTAAAAAAAACCCCGGTCCAAATTTTGGGAACTTTTCAGGATATGTTTAAGACGTCAAAGCAAAGCTCTCCACCAAAATTCAGCTTCGTCGGAATTTTTTCAAAGTGAAAGTCTAATTTACCTGGGCTATGAAATTAGTTCTTGGAACATTTTTCAATATTTTGGAGCATTAATTCTTTAAATTTTGTACAAATTGGTATCGGAGTCATTTTTATATGAAAGTTTACATTCAGGAATATATATTTAAGGACATTTTAAACATAAACTTAACTCAGTTCCTGTCTTCAACAATACACACCTTATTTAAAATTATGAAGTTTGGGACTATGATAATCTGTCCTTTAGTTGTGAAGCCCCTTTTAAAGTAGGAAAAAATAAGCAGTACCACTAATTCAGCATCGCCAGTTTCATTATAATTAATATGAAGAATTTGCGTGTAAAATGAGTTCTGTCGCTGAAATGCAACAAAAGAACCGTTGTGCATCTGGTGAAGGTTCCTAAAATAAACATTGCATCCAAATTAAATGATAGAGTTATCAAGATTCTGCTTGAAAATGTATTCACGAAAATCTTCTCCGCAATATGGGTGTCGTGTTTTTTGTTAAGAAATTGAAAAATTAGCTGAATTGCACTATGAACTGCTCTCTCTCCTTCCACCATATTTATTTTCACCAAATGAGTAAGTATAACGATGCAACAAATGTCCTTTTTGCAAAGTTTTAAAAAAAAAATAAGATAAGCCTGTTTGGTAGTTTTAAGTAATATAGCACGTATACGTCACAGTGGACTGCATTTTAATAAAAAAGACATAAAATTATAGAAAATTTTGATTCTTGGAACAAATTTAGTGACTTATATCATAGGGGGGGGGGGGGGTAGTGCGGGTAAACGGTTAAATAATGAGCCAAAATTTTACAGATTTTTTTTTATTTATTTGGAAGAAATTACATAAATTAGATAATGACCTTTATAAAAACCACCCTAATACACAAACATATATTGTATTAGTTTCAGCTCAAGCTGCCTCTTCAGCCTCTTTATAAAATAATTAATGCAGAATTATGCAGCAAAATAAATGCTATCCAGCAATATTTTTTATGTGACAAGGTCCTCGTTAATTGAACCCTCTATTTACGTACCAACAAATAAAATTGTGGTGAATATTTGAATGCAGTTATTCCATAGTTAATGACATAAGATGTAATTTCAAAATATAAACAAAATGAGTAGATATCCTATCACACACAACTTATGTATGTTATTTGCATTTAAATATCGAGCATAATTTTTGAATAACCCTTAACCAACAACCTTGGTGTGTATTTTAATAAGAACAAATTACTGAAACTATCATTTAATTTAACTATGTTTATCATTAAAAACTTTCTTTTAACAAAAAGTTGTTGACGTGATTTTAAACATAATACAAAGGTTTCTCAATTGGTAGGTATCTTTATGTAGGTGCAATAGGGTGTGTCAAATAAATATGTATTTTGTATTGTATTGTATTTTTTATTCATTCATTTAAACTTAAAACTATATAACAATATATCAATAAGAAGGTGAATAATAGTGTACATTCCTTAACTGGGAAGTTAGTGGTGAATGACACATCAATTGAAAATCCATTGGTATCTGATGTGGGGTGACAATCAGTGTAAATTAAAATATAAGAAAATGAAAATTTAAATTACAAGAAAATGGAGAAAAAGCTTGCTAGCAACTGTATAAAAAAAAATATTATAAGATACTTAACAATTCATTAATAAAATACATCTTATAGTTATTTTATTTTACATCAATTTTATAGGTGCTGCCGAAAAATACTAAATAAGTGATTCGATACAATTAAAATTCAAAGTAAATAACCAGTCTTTAACCTTTTTATTAAAACTTGAAAAACGGAGGGTTTCTCTTATAGATAAGGGCAATTTATTGAATATATTTGGAGCTGTATATGTATAAAAATGAGAGAAATGTGTTCTATAAGCAAAAGGTACATTAACTAAGCTCATATTATTTACACGTAAGTTGTACATTTGAAAATTCCTACTAGGAATATTTCCGCTTTGTTTAAAAAACTCTCTTAATACTTTAAAAACATATAAGTGCCTCATTGGTAGAATAAGCAATTCCTTAAATAAAGGCCAACTTTCAGCCAAGCGATTTTTATTCAGAATAAGCCGTATTAAATGCTTCTGTGCAATCAATAAAGGTCGAAAAGTATTATCATACGAACCGCCCCAGCTTGTTATGCCGTATTGCAATTTTGAGTTTGCAAGTCCATAATATATAATTTTTAAAACTTTTTGGGAACAAAAAGGCTTAATTAAATACATTTTCCGTGTGACCAACAACATATATGTTTTGATCATTTGAATATGATCTTTCCAATTTAGATTAAAATCAATTAATACTCCTAAGTACTTAAACTGTTGAACAGTTTCAATTTTAAAGCAATTATCTGTGCAGTGTAAATTGGTTATAAAATTACTTCTACCACAACTATGAATAGGTAAATAAAACTGTTTACAATCGTGACCATGAAACCGCAAATTAAAGTCATAAAGGCTATTACCAGATACCTTAAAACACATCAATTTAGTTTTTTCGCTGATAATCAATTTATGATAAGTAAACCACAACCTTAATTTTTCCAGATCTTCTTCAATATTTAAAATACTTTCAAAGATAGTCTCAGATGAATATGTAAAAACTATGTCGTCAGCAAAAGCAGTAGAAGTACCATTTAATTTCAGTTCGAAAATTGAATTAATGTAAATCAAGAAAAATAAAGGGCCAAGTACTGATCCCTGTGGAACACCGTTCTTTAACAGTCTTGGTTCACTAAAGATTCCATTATTATTAACCCGTTGTTTTCTATTTTTTAAATAAGAATGTAGCAAATTGAAAAAACTACCGCGAAAACCTGCATTATAAAGTTTAGTTAGCAAAAGATCGTGGTTCACAAGATCGAAAGCTTTAGTCATATCAATAAACAGACAATAAACAGAATATAAAATAGTTTCTTGATCTTGATATCATAAAAATTTGATTACTCGGGGAAAAAGGCTCTTAAAATATGGCCCTTCATCACAATATTTCCCATAATACTAAAAAAATATATATTTTCGTGTTTTCGAATAATTATAAGTAAGTTAAGTGACACAGCCACCAACAAAAATGAATAGTCCCTTTACATATACTTGGTCTTAATGGCACGTATTAGTTTCGGCCTGAAAAAATTGAGATTTTTGTAAAATTTAATATTTTGTTTGTCACCAAAACAAGATACTCTCTCTTTTCACCTACTTGACAGTGCAGTGAAAAACCGTAATTATTTCTGTTTGTTCACAGTGAAAATTTGTACGAGACTAAATTGAGATTTTAACTGAATACACTGAAATCCAAGATTTTGTTTAACAATAAGTTGATAAGTTCAACAAAGTGAGTTTTTTGGTATGCCATCCGTCATCGTTAGTGTCTGTGTAGTTTGTCTGTGTCTCCCCATGTCCATTGAGTTGGATTTCTAAAGAGGTGAGCCAATTTGCTTTAAAATAAATAATAGAATTTTTATGAGATAGCTACTGCTACCCTAAAAGAAATTTTTATTTTTATCATCTTGAAAAATTGGCTTTCATACAGCAAATTTGTGCTTTTTATTAGAATGTTCTCAAAATGAATAGAACAGCTTATTAAACTGCAGGTAAATGTGATTGTCTTAATGAATGCAATACTACTGCATTTCTTATTGGCCAACATAATAAATATTTGGACAACAATTAACAAAGCGACAGTAGTAGAATTTAGAAGGTTTTGAGATTTTTTTTTTATTTCTTTCAAGTTTTTCATTGCCTAAGACCTCCACCTCCAAAAAAACAACCATTTAGGATTTCAAGATAAAAAAAAAAAAAATAAAATAAAAATTTGTTTTGATACCCGTTCTAATTCCAATTCAATGATTTCATTATTCTAAAAGACTAGGTGCGAGATACTTAAATTTAAAATAGGCAACAAAGAAAACAGCTGCTCCTTTTCTTATCAGCCAAAAGCCCCAAATATTAAAAATACGTCTTTCGTCTGTTGAAAAAAAAACAAGTTGTTGAGACGTTGATATACGTTGAAAGTTGAAAATTAATTCAAACTTTAATCTGTCCCATTAAAATAAAAAAATTTGCAAAACCATTAAATTCTATAAATCACAAGATTTGTATACATGTCCAATACATACCTATGCATATCTCCTTATGTACCCAACAGAAGAAAAAGACCTAAGTAACCAATTTAAAATTACGTGTTTACCTACACTTGTACCTGTGCTTGTAAAGGTAGACAAATTATAAAAAAATTTAAATTTATTTGTTTTTAGTTTTTTTTTTGTCTCAAATAAGCTTCAAACTTGGTTCACACATTAATGATGAAGTGAGTAATATGTTAATCTTGTGCTTGACTTGCATGACATCAGAAAAGATGTTAATTTGAATATAAATTCATTACTGATCAACAACAATTGCAATGATCTTGGGTTCTACTATAAATTTGACTACCGTTTGTCTGCTGCGTAGGCATTAAGCCAGCGCACACGAGAGGTTATTTTCCGTTGCAAAGAAGGCAAATCAAGCATTTTATCCTCTTTAATTCATAATTAATATATGTACCTAAGGCCATAGCGTTATATCAACCAACTGGAACTATCACTATGGGAGAAAACTGGATTTATTCCATACTCCAATCGTCACGCCATCCATATCGTTGCCATCAGAACGACACACGGTCGCCACTGGAGCTAAAATTCGTTTAAGTTAGGTACCAAGTTATGCCTTGCCTATATATGATATCCTACTCCAAAAATTTAGGAAGGGAGGGGGTTTAATATTTTGTCCCGTTTCATACCCTACACACTATTCACACTCACTAAACTTCTCCCGGTTGAATTGCTCTCAAGTGTACAGACTGAGCCATACATGTATATAATAGGTTTGAAATGCAATTAACATTATTTTATTGTTTAAGAAAAGCTTACAAAAGTGTAAACAACAAACAAATATGAAGAAGCTTTTCAGTTCGTTTGGAGTTTTTTTTTACATCATATTGCACGTAGTTGTTAGGTTTACCTACCTAAGTAAAGTTTTCTAAACTGGTCTTAAAAAAAGCAAGATGAAAATTTATTCAAAACGAGCTTTTTGTAAAGATTTAAAATTCTATACGTATAATATGTACATGTACATGTACATGCATACGTTAGCTCAACTACCTGCATCTGATTTAAATAAAAGTCCACAAAATATAGGTTTATTTTTATACTTAATAACCGAACTTTATCTTTATTTTATGAAAACCTATGTAGTCCAGCCAAAATATCTGTGGTTCTGGTTAGGTATATTACAACTGTTCTTATACTTAGCAACCGAACTTTTTCTTTATTTTATGTACACAGCTTGGTCCAGTTAAATTATATTTAAATTAAACAATAAATTTCCAAAAACATTTTGAGACAATTTTTTGTCATAATTTATAAAGTGTGTACCTAACCCACCTACATCTTGAAGATTTAAAATCTACCAAACTCGAACAAAAACACATTCCCCGTTGTCCATCATTTGTTTCATAGATTTTTGACCAAAAATTGTCAATCTGTCAAATTTTGATAGAATTTTCTCAAAGAGAAGCAAATTGACAAAAGAAAGTGCTTTTTTTCGTTCACCATATCTTAAGAAGGAATGAAGATATCGATTTCGAATAAACCTTATTTTATTTTATTTACTTTCAAAAAAATTCAATGAGTGATTTTTTTCACTACAGCCATTTAAAAAACTCTTGTTAAGTTTTTTCAGTCTCGAATATCTCAAGAAAATATCATTCTGCGACTTCAGGTTAATTTTATTCTACGCATATTAACGTGATTAAGAATTGGTAGAAAAATATAATATATCAACTTACAGTTTTTTTTTTAATAAAAAATGTTCCTGAAAATTTTGGGAAAAGTGATTATTTTCGAATATCTTGAGAAAAACAATGATATTGGCTTGAAGGTAATTTTATTTTATGCACTAATTTATTAATAAAATAAAATAATTTATTGATAAAATTTTTTTAAATATTGAATCAACGGTTTTTCTTAAACGAGAAAAACTGCAAGCGATTTTACCAATAATTGTCGGAAAAATTTTGTTTGCATCAAATATCTTGAAAACAGACAACGGCAACCATATTGGATCCCATTTAATTAAATCCTTCATATTAGTTAATAATTGATATTTGATAGGGTTTTTTAAAAAAAAATTCAGCAAATAGATTTTTTTAATGAAAAAAACTACAAACAGCTTTACCAATAATTGTTGAAAATAGTTTTTCTTCTCAAATATCGAAAAGACAATGATATTGGCTTCCGGTTAATTCAATCCTACACGTTAGGTTTTGATTGACATTTAATAAGATTTGTAAGAAAATTCAACAAAAAGTTTTTTTGAAGCAAAAAAACTAAAGAAATTGTAACAAAAAGTCGATGAAATTTTTTTCTCCCAAATATCCTGAGATCACCCAAAATGGTATTGGCTTTGGGTTAATTAAATTCTTTACACTAGTTCATAATTGATATTTGATTAGTTTTTTTTAAATAATTCAACAAATATTGTTTTTTCAAAGCGAAAAACTACAAGAAACTTTACCAAAAATTGTTAAAATAATTTTTTCTTCTCAAATTTCTTGAAAACAACCAATGACATTGGCTATGGGTTAGTTTTATTCTGCTCACTAATCTTTACTTGATTGAATATTAACCACCTACAAACGTTTTCGAGAATCTTGGCGATTTGTTAAAAATAAAATAGCTTGGGGCCTCTAGGTTCCGAGGCCACGAGGGCACCAATGGGAAGTTACCAATGTGGGTCGCACCCAACCTCTTTTTTTCAAGAGATGATAGTGAGAATAAAAAATCAAAATGAGTTGCCTTACATGAAGCTGGTCTAAAAAACAAAATTTCTTGAACAAATTAATTATGTCAGAAAGGAGAAATATTTTATTCTCTTCTGTCCAAAACTACTCAGTTTTTATGTGTGGAACAGGAATTAGGAACAAATTGGTGATGATAATTAATAACAACTGACAATTTTATTATTTTTTCGGCACTTATTAAATTGTTTTTTTTTGTTATTTTTCAAGGCGATAATATTTTCTAAAACTTAAGCTTCCAAATAGAATTTTTTCCATCTCAAAAGTTATTGACGAAAAATGTATTTATTTAATCTTAACAATTTTTTTCGTTTAAGCCTAGTTTATACTTCAAAGCGAAGTGAAATCAAATTTGAAATGAAACATAAATAATCTGTGCACCAAAGGATTTTTAAAAAAAATTGTTTTCATCATAAAATTTGGTTTGTAAAAGCCCATTGAGTTGCACTTTTTTTCGAGGCAAATGTGTTCCTCCTTGTCGCCAAAATAATTGCATTTAATTTTTGACAGCTTTTCACATCCAGGAAAAACAGTATTTTTTATGTGAAAAAAAAAATTCGTATCTAAGAAAATCTGAAACTTTTAGATAGAAGCTTTTTTGTAAATGTACAACTGAGATGGATTAGCTTAGGTTTTCAATGGTTTTTTAAAATGCAACTTATTTCTTTAATGAATTTTTACTATTTCTAAGAAATTTGAAATGTCTTTAATAGACATATACGTGCAAGAGTTTTTATTAGTGTACAAGTATGTGTTTGGCCCATAAGCATTCATAAAACCAAAAATTCTGCTAAATTCATTAGTGCTTTTCTGAGAGAATGGTCAAATTGGGCGCTGACAATTTACTTTTGAAAACTTTTTGCTCAAAATTAAATTTCCTATCGAAATGGATTGTTTAAAAATTTAAAAACAAAAAATTAAGCCGGAAACTGAAAAAAAAAAACATCAAAGATATTGCTCATAACTTTTTGGAGCAAAGATAGGCTGAGGGCATAGTTTAACAACAAAATGAAGAGGTTTAATTCTTTAATATGAGATATTCAAAAAGAAATGTTTATTAAAAATTGACAAAGATCTTAAAGCCATTCAAACTAAACCATTTCTTATCATTCTTTACAATTTTTGCGCGAAATACCAGTTTTTGGTACATGTAGAGCCGGAATAAAAAATATAATAGTAGAAGTCGAACAAAAAACTCATTTGTTGATGAATTTAAATCATTACGAGTTTAATCGTAATGCCACAGATAGTACCTACAGATAGGGCCGTGCCTAGGGATGGGGCAATGGGGCAACTGCCACAGGCGCCTGGCTGTGAAAGGCCCCACGCGCGCCCGCCGTACTGTGAATGTCTGGCCACGTTCCATGAAAAGTGTTGTTTTTCAAAAGAATGAATATCACTTAGTTTATGAACACTCTGTTCTATTTTATTTATCAGATCCTCACATACTTGTATTTTACTCTGAAAATAAATGTATGTTATTTTTTTTGTCTGTTCTTAAACATTGAAACAAATAGTTGTTTAATTTTCTGGCTCGCTTTTCGTCAAAAAGCGACACATGTTGTGAGAGCTGACACGAGGCGAGCTTACTTAGAAAAAATTGAAAAATTATTATTGCTATTATACTGACCAAAAACTGAAATGGGCTTGGGTACGATATGGTCGATTTTTATAATCTCGTTAACAAACAAATTTCTAGTTTTTTAAAGATTGACTGAACAAAAAATAGACGGAGTTTCACCAAAATTTCGACTGTGATCGACATTTTATGAATCAAGATTTCAAAAGTCGATATTTTGAAAGTCATGTGCGGTTTCTAGTACGTCATCTGCCTCAAAAATGTGTTTTGCAGAATATTCTGTTCAGAAATAAAATTTTACTGCGTTAGCATCACAGTACACATAAGGTAATATCATTAAGATTTTGATTTTTGTCCAGTCAATATTTTTTGTTGTGTTAGCATGTATCCTCACGTTCACACCCATTTTGTATTTCCGACAATTTCAATTTCAATTGGTTGTTGTGTTGACATGTGTTTTCGTCCTCACGTTCACAGCCATTTTTTTATTTTTAACAACTCCAAATTATATTATACAACCTGAGGAATATAATACCTCTGTTCCAATTTTGTTTTGTTAAACCGTTCCAAACAGTTTTAGATTGCCAGATTCAGTGCAGCCAGTACAATATTTCACTTGTGGAATGAGTTTACACTAAATCTGGTGATCTGATACTGTTGAAAACTCGGTGTGTAGCACAACTAATACCATCTGTGCGTTAGCATTGTTTTCAATAATCAAGTTTGCTAAAGTCACATGTTTGAATTCATAACCTACGGTGGGCAGTACAAAAATCGAGTTGACGAATATTGAAAAGTTGGAGAGCGTCTTTGTAAACATCAAATGCGTTTGCGAGTAAATTGAATGGCATTGATCAAACAAATTTTCTGGAAACAGTAGTGACAAAGTAGTATGTAACTGTCACATACTAAGTACTTGTCATGATGCAATATCTGCTTCAAAAATCAACGATCATTGACTTTAAATTGTCGTTTTCGAAAACGGCCGATATTGTGATCAGTTCATAGTTTAGGGAATGATGTTTACAATTAATTTGCTTTGGATTATCATCAATCAAATAAGGCCATCGGAAGAAAATGTATTTTAAACATAATCTTAAACTTTCGATAGCATCAAATAACTGTTAAATTCATGCTAAAAATTTAGACAAGAATGTATGATTTGAGTTTTTGCTGATTCCGTGCAAACATTCCAAGCAGAGCGTTGAAATAAACGACAGAAAAAATATCGAATTGTTAAAATGACGATTTATATCGAATTTTTTGTATGTACTGAGTATTGGGAAAAAATATCAACAAGACGGTAAAAGTCGATGTTTTTCTCGACTTTCTTTCAAGTCAGCTAGCTTTTTGTCTAAGCTCGAAGGTAAAAATTTTATGAATTAGCTAGTAACCAAAAAGTCAATATTAACCGACATTTCAACTGGTTGGACTGTCTTTTTTTCCCGGTCATTCGTTGGTAACCTATACTAAAATATGTTGTTACTTGTTTTGATTCGGTATAAAGACGGTGGATTTTTTATTAATTCTGTATAATTTGCAGCTAAAAAGGCGACTTCTTTGAGTTTGCCCTAGGTGTTCTAAGCACTAGCAACCGCCCTGCCCACAGAGCTTTAAACAAATACTAAGCAGTTCTAAATCAAAACTAAAATTTGTAGACATTTTCGAATTTTCGATGTTTTAACCCAGTGCTTGCGTTTTCGACATTTATACATACATAATATAATTTCATGAATATGGATACAACTTATTAATGATCGAGGTGGATATTAATTTATTAGTCAAAACCTTTTAACTACAATGCCTAGCTATTGGTCAGCCTTGAGCCATAAATGCAAATCAATCGTCTATTTCATTTTATTTAGCAATGTAGGTAAATATGTAAGTAGGAACTATGTACATATAACAAACCAAAATTTTATTAAATAATATGGTAACTTATTTCTTAACCAGCGCTTAACTCCATACGCAAATCAAAAGAAAATCAATGAAATCCCCATTCTAATTGGCAAATTACATGCAAGTAAAACGAAGAAGTAATAAATGAGGTAATAGTACTTTTTGTGGAAATGATGTCGTATTAGGCTCCCCAAAACTTAAAACCAACTCAGTCTTTTTATTTTATTATTGTATTTTTCAGTTAATACTTTATATCATCGCAGAGCAGACGGAGGTTCCACAGAGCAGAATTATAACAATAAAACAAAAAAAAACAGAAGTTAGTAGATAAACAAAATAAAAAATAAAAATTCCTCCCATCGTATTGTATCTAAATATAATTTATATTATTTCAAAACAAAAAATGTAAATGATTATGAATTGTGTCCGTATCTATCTTTTTAGATTCAGTTTAAATTCATCTTCTGAAGTATCTACATTTTCTCAATAATGATGAAGCAATTGATCGTTGCCCTAGTTGTGGCATTATGTTTAGTGAACACCTGTGAGTATCTACGCAGAAAACACCCCAATTGTATATGTACTTGAACATACATAATTTAAATTTTTAAACACATATTTAAAGGCTCCGCCATTAAGTGCTATTCATGTCGATCGACCACCGATCTCAGATGCGCACAGGAAAAACTCGATGAAGCTCTCCTGAAGGAGTTGAAGCAAGTCGACTGTGACACGGTTTCCAGACCTGTAGGCCTTTCAGCCCCATTACCAGTAACCAAGTGCAACAAGGTCGTTACAAAGGGTGAGTAAAATTGTTCGCATGATCATAAAATTCGAATTTGCGTTCAAAAGATGATGTCACTTTCTCCAAATTGAACTTGAGTTTAGGTGTAATATATTTGTATGGGTTGTATATTGAGCTATATTGCGTTCGTGTAGGCATGTTATTTTATTATAACGGCTGTGATTGCCAGCGATCGTGTTTAAAAGTGAGCTTTTTTTTATTAAAAACAAACTCTATACTTTGGCTAACGACGCATTACAAAACCGGTTGAAAAAGCTCTGATATTTTGTTAGACAATTGGAATTGTTTGTTGTACTTTATTTTTTTTTTTTATTTTTAATGAATTTAAATTTAATATGATTTTTATAAAATTTTTTTTATATTCGCAGATCGCGCTGGAGTGATTGTTTCACGAGACTGTCAATTCGAGGAGTTCGGTGATGATCCAAATAAATGTTCAGTTACCCACAGTGTACAGATCGAAAGTTGTCAGATTTGTAAGGGAGATTTGTGTAACTCTGCAACTGGTTACACTGCAATGGGCGTTATGGCTTTATTAAGTGTCTATGTCATGACCCTGATACTGTAAATACTATTATTTTAATTTGAATATATGCAACAAAATGGTGCATTAAATTTCTTAATTTTGAATAGTAGTTCGCAGATTGGGATAGTGTGTATACCTTTAAGTTAATATGTAATACCTAAGCGTTTTTGTTTTGTTTTTATTTTTTTTTTTTGTCTAAGAACAATATAATTTTTTTCTTTGCTTGTGTACCTATGTGAAAAATAGGTTACGTTAAATTTATTATTCGAGATGTTCATGCTGTATATACATTATGTAGTTGAAACTTAATTTTTTCTACGATGGGTGAAAACTACGCTATTAATTTTAAAGCTTTATATAAATGTACCTACCTGCCTACATATTTAAATTCCTTAAAATTTTTGTCCATTTTAAAGTTATGAACTTAAAACTAAAAATAAATAAAATTCATTACTCAATAATCATCTATCTATTTCTTAATGTGTGCACTAAAATGGACCTATTAAAAAAATTAGATCTGAGAGCTATGTCAAAAAACATTTTTGGTGTCTACAGTTCTTGATGGAAAATAATTTTGGATTCTCTTTTTGACAGAGCAAAATTTATAAAACAAAATTTTCATAAGTGACCAAATATAAAGATTTGTTTTTGCTTTTATTTTTTCATTTTCAATTTTATTAAGTTCTAAGATTGGAATATCTACTTACAACTGCGGTAAAAAAAAATAGCACCATTACGAAAACCAAATTTCGTTGCAAAATAAAACTTATGCCAATATCGAGACAAATTTAAAATAGGCAAAAAGTTTATATTAAGTAAAAACAACACATTTCAAAAAGAATTTCAATTTTTATTCGTTAACTTTTTCAAAAAACTTAATTTTTCTCCAACAAATCAAATAAATAAGCGGTAAAAAAAATAGCACCATTGCTTCATCATACAATCATAAAAATCCAAAATCTTTTTCGATAATTTTATTTTTTTAGGGTAGCCCACAAAACAAATATTTCGTTGCATAGACGTAGACGTGTTGATCCATGATGGGTTTAATCCAGTATATTGGCCCAACTCCATAGTATGAAAAACAAGCCCACACCATTATGCTTGAGCCTCCGTGCTTAACCACTTTATTTGTGTATTTGGGGTTATATTCCGCTTTTGGAGGGCTTCTTACGTAGGAACGAGATCCTTTACCGCCAAACAACACGGTTTTGCTCTCATCCGTCCATAAAACGTTTCGCCATTTCGCTGCTGGCTTGTTCAAATGCTGTCTTGCAAATTAAAAACGCTTTTTTGCATGTTTTGCAGTTAAAAGAGGGACTTTTCTGGGACTACACGCTTTTAAATTAGATTCCCTCAATCTGTGGCGAACGGTTTCAATGCAAGCTGTTATATTCAGCTCTTTTCTGAGCTCAGATGCAGGCTTGAAAGGATTTTGTTGGCTTTCTCGGACTAGGCGTCTGACAAGAGTCATCGACATAACTGGTATTCGTCTACGAGTTTCCGTTTTTGGTGCGTATATTATTGCATTTCGAATCATTTTGTTGGAACAGCCAACAAAACGACGAACTTCTGCATACGTTTTACCTTCTGAAATAATTTTTTTTAATAATTTCATGTTTTTCGTTTGTACAATGTTTTCCACGGCCCATTTTCTTTGAAAAACTGTAAATTTTATGTTTTAAATGAAGAAACTTATTAAAAACTAACAAATCTTAACACTTGACTACTTAACCTTTAAATATTATACCAACAAATTTTTTTCCTAACAATAACTGCGATCAGTGCTATTATTTTTAACGCAATAATAAAGGGTTTTTCCCCAATATGGCATGGTAAAAAAAGAACCGTTACTATTTTAGTAACGAAATACACAATAGAGAGAGTTGACACTTCAAGCAATAACAAAATACAGTAGAGGCTGGAAATATGTGTATATTCACTAATTTATAAAAGTCAAAATAAAAATTGTACGGGTGGTATATTTTTTACCGGCACTGTACATAGATGTAGGTATTCAAAATCTGAACTCCCATATCCCATGATGAGTGTTTACTTCTTACAAAGCATCAATCTACACTGAAAAATAACGCAAATCATTTTGTTATTTTATTCATATCAACTCACATATCATTTCAATTTATCAAAACTTGAAATTTATGATACTGCAAATATGACTCCTATAACATTTTTAAGGTTAGTTACATAATATAATATCTAAAAATTTAAATTTTCTTTAACATCTTCATATCAGTTCATCATATCCAAATGATATTTGCATTTCACGATCATTTACACAATGCATTTGTCGGACTGAAGTTTTTGTAATATCAACTTGATACTTGAATTGCTATTAAATAGTTGTGTATTTTGCAATGTTTGCTATTTTATATTTCCGTTTTATCAATTTCTGTTTGCTAAAGGAATTGAATTGTAGCGTTATTATTTCTAAAATAACTTTCAGTGAAGTTTGAAGATTTAAATTGGTCCGATTTGTCAAATCGAAAATTTTGATATATCTTCACGTTTCGAGCTCCCTAGAACTGTACGAACGTTCGTACGTTCTTTTGTTTTTTTTTTCGGTCACCATATCTCAAGAACGAAAGAAGATTTCGACTTCGGATTAATTTTATATTATAGATAGTAGTTTCAATACGTGAACAAAGGACTTTCAAAATATACAATTCAATTCACCGTTTTCGAAGATCTTGAATTGGCGATTTTTTAATAATAAAATAACATCATCATTCAAAATGGCACGAGCGATTTAATACCAAAACATTACTCAGCCATTCGGGATTTCGGATTTGTAACATTAGCGATTTTACCCTTCAAAATTTGTTTGCTATTTCGTGATTTTGGTACATGAAATTTCGTCACCAACTATTTTTTTAACACCAAACCCTCCCGTCTTTATACGTACACTGGCACCTCAGAGTTTCAATATGTGAAGAATTTTTAAATTAGCTTTTTCGAAATAAAATAGCAACCAAATTACTGTGCCTTAATAAATAGGCAGATAATAGGTGCAAAATATTTTAGGTTTGTGGTGACGTTTCGGGATGACCTCACGCATTTTTCAATTATATACACTGGTAAGCAAAATTGTTAAAAAAGAAAAAAACTAAATCTTGCCATTTTTATTACATATGTGTACATTTACCTAATTAATGGAAACAATCTGAAAAAAAAAAATGTATTATAATGGTGTGATAATGAGCTTTCAAAAAAAGCATACAAAAGTTTTGAAATTGAAAATTATATTTCAAAAATGTAAGAGGACAAAAGTGCTCTGACAAAATTGAAAAGGCTTAGCTGTTAGCTGTTTGATACGGACAAACAAAAATGTTTCTAAGAATATTTTTGGACATCAAATCCGTCATATTTTTTATCATCAGCTCCAGTTTTTGAGATGTTTTCTTTCTAAAATCACCAATAAATAAGATATTTTGGTATTTTTGAGTTTTACTAAACCAGGAATATCTTGAAAACCCGACCTGATGGCTGAAAAAAAATGATGGATTTGAGTTTCGCGTTCAAAGCTTTGCTAATAAATATCCTTTCCTGTTCCCTCCAAAATGTTACCCAGTATTTACACGCCTGTCTAACTTCATTAAAATACTTTTGTCCTTATACATTTTTGAAATAAAGCTTTTAATTTCAAAAACTCTGAAATTGAATTTTGTTTTGCATTTTTTTTAAGCTTATTATCATACGATTATAAAAAATAAACTCATCTAAAACTTGGATTGTTTTTAATGAATTTCTTCATAGGCATGTTTTATGAGTTTTGTTCAAAGCTTGGTCGTGTCGGGGGCACTTCCAAACATCCGATTAGACAAATAATATTTTGTGTCTTTGTTTCTAACGTCCAATTACACCTTTTTGCAGGAATTGCATAATCGATATCTAAAAATGGGGTTTCGCTCCAAACGAAAACCAACATTTTTGACGCTAAGGCAGGGCAAAGAAAATTCATTATAAGGTGACTTTGCCCCTGAATTTGTTCCCTTCTTCAACTATTTATTACCAATCATCACAGGGTATTGAAAGTATGTATTTATTTTTTACTGTACATACTCTTGAAGATTAAAAAAACTTATATTTATTATGCGGTATGATAAAGATTTCGAGTTATTAAATGCAATCTTTTCACATTAACACCGCATTAGTTCACATTTGCGGTATGATAAAAATTTCGAGTTATTAAACGCACTTTTCACATTAGCACCGCATTAGTTGACATTTGCATTAACTTTTTTGATAAAAACGGAGTCATTATGACCACAAAGAAAACAAGACTGCTGAGTATTCATCTCCATAAATTTGCAAATAGTTATAAAGTTTTTTTTTTAGTTTCTTAAAAATTTCATTTTTGGACTTATTTCCATCTTCAAACTGTTGGTTCAATTATGCTTTTGAATGCAAACCGAATCTTACATTTTTGTGCTTCCACTTCCGTTTTGGATATTATAACCGAACCAACAAAATTCATCTTATAAAAAGGTCAATGACTTTATTGTGTACAAAATATATGGACGTATTTATGTATAATTCATTTAACATTAAAATATAATTAAGACTAAAGTTGAAAGAGCACTTGAGAACTAAAAGTGATATTTAGTTTGCTTAAAAATTGTCAGATAAATATAAAATTAAGAAAACAATCTCAAGAGATTCTATATTTGGACGGAATGTAATCTTGTTTCCTTGAGAACAAGAGCGCAGGCACTTTAAATTCATACACAAAAATAACATCGTTTCTTCGGCGACAATCGAAAAAAAATAAGAATAGAAATTCTCTTATCATCTAATTTGTTATCAGCAGTGGCAAAAAGTGTCAAATGCCAAGGTGTCATCTTCTATCTAAACATGTAACAACCACGCCACGAGACACACAAATCCGGATGTAATCGCCACAGCAAGAGTGTTAGGCGAGAGGAAGCCCGATGAATTGCAACCATCTTTGCTGTTGCAGGTGCAATATTCCATGAAAATATTGTACGTGCCAGTGCGCATCAGGCAGAATCGTTCGTCACCTTCTATGCCGGGTTCTCCCATGTAGGCACAGCTTCGGAAGTATCTCCATTCACCAGCAACTAATTGAAAAGTTGGCAATTTATCTTGGTTTAGCGACGATTTATTTCCATTTTTTAAGTACTCACCTTTTTGACGAATTTTACGACACATGGTGGCTGCCACGCCTGGCAAGTGAGGTAATTCCTTCTCTTGTGAGCAATCTGTTATGGCCAGGGTTCTATTATCGAAGGGATCCCCACATTTGGGATCGTTGTCAGAGCGACAATCCCAGCATTTAATGGCCAAACCTGGTGTATACCAGAAATTAGTTAACTCACAAACAAGTTGTTGGAATTATTTACCTGTTTGAATTAAACATAAAATAGCTAATACAACACAAATGGTAATGTTTTGTGCGTTCATGTTGATATAGTTCTGTATTATTATTAATTGAATAAAAACAACAAAAAGGAAAACATAAACTAAAAAATATAAATTGAAAAGAAAAGCCTCCGCCCAAAACAGCAAGCAAGATGCTATGATAATTTTTTTGACATTTGAATCGAGTCTCGAAGAGAATGTTTATGGGTGCGTTCATCGGCAGAAATCTGAAAATTCAGTACTGAAACGTAACGTTGAACGCACAAAAAATCTGAAATTTCAGCCAAATGTCATATATTTCTTGTCTGCCATAATCTTGTGTTAACCTGCTGATTTTACTGAAAGTAATATAAGGAAGAACTTTTTTTGTCGCATAATAAGTGAATCTGACGAGAAAGTTACTATGTAAGTTGACTGGAAAAAGCTTGTTCGTTGTTTTTACTTGGATTATAATACTTAAGAAAATAGTTGAAGCCACACTTTTCACTGGCAACCAAAAAATCTTAACAGTTATTACTCCCAAATGCACCCCTTATTCGCGATTTTCCACCAAATGTAATTATTTTAAATAAAAATGGGGATAACTTGCACTTCTTGTTAAGGAAAAACTAAAGCCAAAATGCCATGGAAAACCTACTTCTCAATCTTATTTTTTTATTTTATGCACTCACAAAAAAACAAAACTTAAAAAAAACCAACAAGTCGTACCAAACCGACAACAGAACACAAAATAGCTGCATCTACTATTAAGTTCAGCTTCTATGTGCAGATTCTTATTTTTTGTCTTGTTTATTAGCTGTCATCTGAATTTTCAGATGAAAATTTTTATCTGAAAAACGTAAGCAAACGTAACGAAAAGTCATCTGAATTTTCAGATTTTTTTTTACAGCTGACCAATCAGAAGCACCAAAAATTCAGATTTCTGGATCCTTGAACGCAGGGTATTTCTTAATGCACTGCATTAACGACAAAATAACCTTTTTCAGTTTTTAGAAGATGTGTTTGATTACTTTGAAATATCCTTCATCGTGGAAAATTGGTTATTCGATTATTGGCCATGAACGATGACTGGAGAGAAATTCCGCCGGCAGAATTGATTTTCACCCACACTCTATTAACACACGTTATCTCTCAAAAATTTAAAATTCACACTTGCGGGAACACAAAAATCTATCTTACCTTATTTATTAGATTTTCCAAGCACAAGGAAATCGGACCAAAGAGCATGAAATCGGGGCTTAGCCACGCCAGCTCAGAAAAAAAATGTAGTTTCCATAAAAACTATATTGATAAAAAGTATGAAATTCGTGTCTGTAATACTATTTTATTGGGGCTGGCTTTAAAATTGTTTCCTTCAATTTAATTTTTGACTTAAGGCTTATAACTACATAAGCCAAAAATGTGAAAAAGTACAAAAGTGAAAATTTTCAATGTCATTTTGGGATAGTGATTCTCACTGGAAAACTTATAAAAATAATGCAGAAAGATTAAATTTTGGTTTAGGAAAAAATTCGTATATTCTTTTTCACAAAACAACTGCTCTAGCGGAAAAAAATATTTTCGTTTTTGTAAAGCCTTAACTACGTTTGCCACTTTTTTGCAAAATTGCAAAATTAAAAATATTTTTTTCCCGCTGGAGCAGCTATTTTGTGAGAGAGAATATACAAATTTTTTCCTGCACCAAAATGTAAGCTTTCTGTATCATTTTTATAAGTTTTCCAGTGAGAAACACTGAGTTTGAAAATGTTGACTTTTGTACTTTTTCACTTTTTTGGCTTACATATGTAGTTAGGACTTAATTTTGGAAAAAGTGACCAATGTACTTAAATTAACAGCACACTACCCTACCGATAGACGATAATGCAACAGGTCGAGAATCGAGCGTCCATCTTTTGACATATGTCATTTCGTGTGTCATTTCATTCATTAAAATTGAGAAAAAAAACCAAGAAAAATACAAATAACAAATACGAAACAAGTGCCTTTCTCAAATTAAATTAAAAAGTATATTAATCAAAAATATTTCTACCAAAATGACGAACAACAAATCAGTATTGCTACTCATCACTTTGCTTTCCATTTTAATTATTCCTTGTAAGTTGAATTCAGTTCAGTTGTGAATAATTAAAATTCCATGTCAACAACTGGGTGTGGTTGTGATGTTTCAAAAAGGTCTCTTTTATTTAATCACTTTCTAACTTTTCTTCATTTCTACAATAATTATAGCATTAGCAATAAGGTGCTATCAATGTTCGTCCGATCAAGATGCCAAGGGTCATGATAGTTGCGGAGCCTACAAGCAATTCAACAAAACCGAACACATTCCAATTGAGTGCAACAGTGATGAGTCCCACATGCCAGGATCATTTTGCATGAAAGTCGTTCAGCAAGGTCCAAGAGGATTTATTTGTAAGTTAAATCAAAGCCGGGGAAATATTAGATCTGAATAAATTCGAATACATTTTTAGGGGATGGCAGATGGCGCCAAGTAATTCGACGCTGTGCATCCGTCTCAGATACTGGAGTAACGGGAGTTTGTAACTGGGGTGTCCATGAGAATGGAGACTACTGGGAGGAGTGCTATTGCGGTGGTGACAGCTGCAATGGAGCTTCCACTCTAAGAATATCAATGTTGGGACTTGTACTTTTCATAGGCTTCATCTTAATGAGATAGAACCTTAAACAGAGTTCCAGGAGGATATCTGGGCAGCGAATCTCAGTCCCTTCAAAAAATATTTAATTTAAGAACAATTTATACAAATTCAATAAGAAAAATGTAACAAGTGCCGTCCACACTTTTATTAGATTTAATTTTAAATTTTTTATTAACAAACAAATACACGAAGAAGTAACCGTATTCGAGAACTTGCATTTAATTAGTCATAAAATCATAGGAAAGGAAACCATAGTCCTGCCAACCTAACTCAGGATCATGAGTAACAGCTATGTACACAAGCAAACCAAAGCCTGGGATCGTTTTTGTTGCTACATAATTTCGACGGTCGGACGACCATAAAGCTGATTCTGTAGGTTCTTTGGATTCTTGCATTTTGAACTGAAAAACGAAAACATAAAACCTTGACTCACCCTCTGATTTGTTTAACTCAATCTTTACCCAATGGTCATACTCCTTTGGCTGAGTATCGCTGTTCCTTTGAAGAACCTTTAGGAAATATTTTGTGAATTTGTTTCGTTTGGATTTAACTTCTAAGCTGTTTGAATTAAGTGCTTTTACACGGTTTATCAAACGTAAAGCAATTTCACGGTCTATACAATTTAAGATTTAATTTATCCAAACAAAAAATGTATCTATGGAAAAGGAAATGGTGTCTTTGTTACCTTTTGGCCTTTTTAAAGTTTTAAGAATGGTTTTGGCTATTTTGATGTCCGAATGGAACTCAGTGTCAAGATCGTCTTCGAAATCTTCGGTAATTGTTGATTTTGACATTACAGAGTGAAATTTGAGAAAAAATACAAATAATAAGAAGTATAGAATTTTATTGATGATGAGTTGTTTGAATATAAAAGTCAATTCAAAGGTAGGACTATAGTTATGGGAGTTCTACTAAAATAAGCCAGTACAAAGGATAGTGGAGTGGAATGTTATTTTTGGTCTTGTTTTTATATGATCTCTCATTAGTTAAGAACGCTCCTGATTGAAGCTCACTTTAGTGAATCTATGTCTTTAATCACTGGGGTGAAATAACAGTAAGATTTAAAAGCGAGTTATTTTATTCCATTTTGAAGAAATGGATTTCTTTTTTTTTTTTAGATCTGACGTAGTGACTTCCAACTCTCAACAATTGCGTATAGGAAGGGGACGTACAATTTTCTGCCGATTCCGAACGCCACTTTTTCATAACAAGGGTACTCTTTAAGTATTTGTCATTTTTTATATTTTTTTTTAGGTGGAATTCATATATGAAGGTGACCGCACTTTATTTCGCAGGATGGCGCGCGCCATTATATCGTAGCTACAACAGTGCGATGTCAGTGCAAATGTCGTCGGTTGTTTGAATACAAACCATACAATTGTTGTATAATTCATTTCCATTTTAGTTCCGCGGCTAAGAAAATAAAATAAATATGCATTAATTTTTAAATATTTCATTTATTTTTTTTTTTTATAAATAATTAACATTTATTTTCCTCGTCTAATTCACTTCTCTTCATTACAATCATTAAATATTTTTTTATTTTTTCTTCAAATTTTCATTTAACAAAAAGTACGTTTCCTTTAACCTAGTTAAGTTATGTATACATACATAAATAATATCTATAAAATACTTAGTTCTTTATTTAATTGTTACAATTGTTTTAATTTTATTTAAAAAAAGAAACATAAAATATTTGTTTAAGTTAAAATTTTGTTTGTATAAAATAATTCATAGTACTACAATCTTTTTATTTGTTTACAATAAATTTCAAGTACATATTTTTTATTTTTAGATTCAGACAACTATTATGAACATCGATGATATTGTGAAATATCTATTTATGATTGGGGTATAGGGTTTTGTGAAATTATTTAAATTATTATGGTATTTGGGTTCCAATTTTATTATTTCTGTTATAAATAACTATACTGTTTACATAGAATTACTGAATAGTTTGAATTTTAAAAGAATAAGGCATGTTTCACGCATATTCGTCTTCATTCGGTTCGGTCTGTATTCGGTTCATTTTCTGACGTGATAAGTGTGAGCCCATGAAAAGGGCAATAGTAAAAATCAAATTGAAACAGGATAGCACCTAACGACATTTCTCTGGTTAAGGAAATCAGATTATATTTTTCCGAAGATTTTTCATATAATAAACTCTCATATACAAATAATTGAACCTTGGATATAACTACTATTTTAAAATGTAGGTAACTATTGTAAATGTAGGTTTTTATCAGAGAGGCAAAAAGATAATTGAAGAGTTTAAAATGAATTTTAAAAGATGTTTATTACTTTCATATTAGATATGAACAAATTGTATTCAACGAAAATTCTTTCGCCACTTAAGATAACCTAAAAATAACGAAAAATGGTATTTCATTTCCAACCGGGAATATCTCGAAAACCTGACCAGATGGACAATCACCATCATAGATTTGAGTTTATCACATGAAATACCTTCCGAGAAGTATAGGCTACATAGAAGTTATCTACAAAATTGTAACAATTGTTGGCTAGGTTTATTTAAGTTGGAAGTACCTAAGTGTGGATTTCGTCATGATGTCTATCAGCCTGTGACTGTTTGTCTGTACATCTTTGTGTGTAAACCGAGTTAGATTCTAAACCGGTGAACCAATTTGATTAAAATTTGGTATGCACTGTACAGACCACTTTCATGTTCCCCCAGAAAAGAAATTCAAATTTTTGTTTTAAATAATCAGCTAGAAAACAGTTTTGGGTTTTTTCTCCACTTTTAATGGACCATTTATGTGTTTTCTGATATAAAAATGAGAAAAAAAATTCCCTTCTCAGCATTGTCAACCAGATGAAATGGTTTCAGAAGTGTTCATTTTGATTTCGGAAGATTTTGGAAAGATTCTTAAATGGAGTATACTAACAAGTCTTGTGAAAGAAAACCTTGTTTTTCACTTTAAGACTAGGATATTTCGAAAATCTGATCCAAATTCAGCAATTCTGGAGAATGTATTCAAATTCGGATGGATAAAAACTTTTGAAAATATAAAGTCTGGTTTCTGGCGTAAGAAATTTGTTGCCCATTGTCTTTTTTCATAATGTTTCAAACGATTTTTAGAAATCCAGTAAGATAATATCGAAATTGAATGTTCCACATTTAAAACACACTTCGAAGAATTTTAAAATTAAGTAAGTGATTATTGTCACTAGCTCCAAATGAATTTAATTTTATTTCCTTAAAAATTTAATTTCTTCATTTTTTTTCTTCAAACTAAAACAATTTTTTCTTATCAAAATTGCAATAAGCATTTTATATGTCTGTTATATGTATTTTCATATTAAAATTATGTACTCCGTATTTATTTTAACTTACTAACTCATACTTTAACAATTTTTTTTTTATAAAAATTAACAAAATTTAAATGTTTACAAAATTTTCTCTAAGCCCATTATATGATTTTATTTATTCTTTTTATAATTAATAAATGCAAAAGATTATAGGTAGGTGTATGAAAAATGTAATGGTAAATGTGATTTTTTTTTTATAAAATTTGCAAAATAATTATATGTTATGAGAGTGCTGCCTTTTAAATATATGTTTATTATAATTTCGTATAACAATGCTAAGGAATAAAGATTTAATTGAAAAATTAAAAACCTAATAAATAAGTATACTAAATATACCTGTATATATTTTAAATAAAAATAAAATATAAAACTCTCTTATTAACACTGCGCTTCTATATGTAAATATTTAAATATAAATAATTATGCATATGAAGACAAAGGTAATAAAAGAGAAAAGGATATTTGTGTGTTTATATCCGGTCCCTGTTAACTTCAAAGCTTCAAACGAAGTGGAAGAAATTGCTCAGAAAATTCAACGAATCGTTAACTGTTTTATTTTGTATTTTTATTTTTGTTTCTTTTTAATTTTGTTTTTCATATAATATTGTATTTTTATACTATCATACATAATACCGTACATTTCTGTTTCACGTGTGCTAATTATATTCAACATGTGTGAATATGGCGTCGGCCGGCGGTGTTCATTTCCGGTTTTATTAAATGGCCTTGCAAAAAATGACTGACAAATAAAAAAGGCTTTTGGTGTGTCTGCTTCCAAAGGGAATAAATAAAATGAAATGAAATAAGAATTGTCTGAAAGGTTTACAATAATTGAGTTTGCAAATTAAATTTTTAAATCGCATAAAAAAACAAAGTAGAACACAAACGAAGAGGCAGGTATACATAGGTAAGTAATAATGTAATAAAGTGATGCCCTATTCTCTAGCTCCCACTCGAAGCTCCGGAAAAGCAAAATAATCTGGCAAAAAGCCATTTTGTTGGGTAGGTTTTATTTTAAATAGAAATGTTTCATATTCTTAGCTAATAATAATAAAAGATGTGAAGCAGTGTGTAGAAGTAAGGTGCAAGGGGGTTGTTTGCTTCCTTCAGCAAAGCTTATGCCAATTAAATATTGATTTGATAGATCAATATTTTACCTGGTAATAATCAAAAAGCTCACAAGACAGTTAGACATAATCCTTTTTTAATTTTTCATTCTCATTAAGTCGTCTGCTTGTCTAACTTTCCTTTCTATCTGCCTATTGGTAATTACCACACAATTATGACTGAAAGCCGATGGAATGATGGAGTTAACCTTGAAGGATTTTTGTTTGTTTGAAATACTTTTAATTTGGAAGTTTGCAATTTGAAGTGGTTTTGAGAGATTTCAGTATTTTTTTCCAATTCTTTTGAAGATTATAAAAATATAATGCACTTAAATATTAAACAAAAATTATAATTCTTTGATGAACTTAAAGTTTATTTAGGTAGGTGTCTGTATCTTAATTTGTGAAAATATGTATCTGACTTCAGGGAAAAAATGTATACATCAATTAGGTAACCTGACTTGTAACAAATATAATAGACTAAGAGCCCACAGCAGATTTTGGGTGGGAGTGAGTGATAGCAAAAAAAGAAGTATACAGGCGGCGAAAGCTTCGTTAAAGGCTATTCATAAATAAAAAAAAAAGTGTTGCAGTTCACAACTGGGGCTTTATAAAGATTAAACAGTGCATCGAAAAAAAAAAAATATATGAATGCAACTTGGTTTTCATTGGTTTTCAGCTCTCCATAGATAAGCTTCTGTGGATCACATATCACAGAATCCGAGACCATATTTGAGTGTATAGTTTGCCTTGCCAGACGGTTTTAAAAATTCAAAGTGAAAAACGGGTCTATAAGATCAGACATAAGTTAGAGAATTACAATTACTTATATGTACATATATGTATAAATAGATGCTGTCTCATAAAGACATTGTTTAAGCTGTTGCTAAGCTAAGGTGGAGCTTTTCCTAATCAAACTTCATAACAATATTTTTAAATAATCCCCCAGTTAGTTTTGTATACCTAATGAAACCGAGCATAAGACATATTGTTAAAGGGCCCTACTCACCATCAATATTAAGGCGCTTATACGACCAACAATCTACTAACTTCAATAACAGAAAATTGGAAGTGTGTTCCGGTCCTAAATGCATCCCTGTGTTGCGACCACAGTTTTTAAACCCAATACCAATCCCAACGATAGAAAATTGGATGTGCAGGGCATGTCTAGTCTAGGAGAATGCTCGTGTTAAGTGTGAAATTCCGGATGTTAGGATAGGTTATATAGGTACTTCATTTACAAAGCTTAAAATCCTTAAACAAATTAAAATGTTGCCAGTATATTGCAGTAAATAAGTGATATGTACAGAGTGCGCATTATAAGTATATGTACGTAGTACATATAGAGAGATGCATATTTGCCGTGAATTTTGGTATTTGCATTATAATCAAATATGGTACCGACTTATTCATGAAGTTTTAGCTAGCTTACACGTACATATATTAACATATTTTATATGAATAGGTTTGGTGCTGCAAAATAGCTCTAAAATATTTGCATTTTAACCAGCAAATTACAAATTTTAAATGAGGATGAAATGATGCCTCAGTTTTGGGATTAAGCATTGTTTTAGATTCTATGTTGGCACATAAATCAATTTGTTTACATTTTCTGGTAATAAACACACACATACACATGCATATATACACAAATACATCATCCCTGCTTAAAGGAAAGGTTTTGTTTTCCTAGCTTAGTTTATATTAATGGAGTTTTGATTTTATTTATTGAGGATTAAATCATCATAATTATAATTGAACACATCAACTGAAGTGATCGGACGATACGGTGGTGGTAAAGTAAAGCTGCATCGGATTTGTAAAGTATCAAAACATTGTTATATGTATACAAACTCGCTAAACGATGCTTTAGTACTGAACAAAATGTAATTTTGTTTATAAAATTGCTCTTCCTGTCCAAACGGGGGGAAATATTACCCCCCTACCGTGGGATTTTCTTCTTGTCTACTTCAAACCTACCTACATTCTCTGAATTGTTTGGCAGATTTTACGCGAATCACCTACATGCAAAAAAAAGGAAATTAAACTGACCCCTACAGCGACTATATATGAAAATCTGAAAAAATTCTTCATCTGGAGCTGATTAAGGTGGCTCTGGACCTTTGGATGAGGCCAACATGGGAAATTTGATATTTGAAAATGCCATCTAATTGGTCAGAAAAGGTCAACTAGTCCTAAGAAATTAAAAAAAAATTCAAGGTCATTGCGATTTTGGACACCTCATTTATGGGAAATTTGCAAAAAATGTATACCATCTGAAGGATCTCTAGATCTATATAAAAGGTCAGCTAGTTTCAGTAATTGGTCAGCTATAGATTTGATATACCTACATTTCATGAAGAACTTTCTAGAACTTATGATTTTTTTTTCGCCCCATATACCGTACATATATGAAGGGTCTAGGGGAAAAACGGCTTGAGTTTAGAAAAAAATAAACTAATGATGACATCTTATCAAGGGCGTACGCAGGTGGTGACAAGTGGCAGCGATTGCCCCTCCCTGGATTTTTAAATTAATTAGCTAAAGAAAAGAACTATTATTTCTAGACAATTGTAGTTTTCAAACTATTTATTTTACTATGTATCCTTATTTCGTGACCTTTTAAATAAAAAGATGATTGTCCTCTAGTGAGCTTTAAGTCAATTATTTATTTTAAATCAATAATTGACCAAAAGTCTGCAAAAGAACAATCATCTTTTTATTTGTTGGATTTTGAAAGAGATCACTCTTGATCCCTTACTTAGATTCCTAAGATACAGCACTTGAACGTAGATTTCCAGCGGAAAACTTTCCAGCATATTAACTATTTTGTTGCATCCTGTGAATATGCTGAATATAAATTTATATGATTTCAAAGAAAAATCAAAAAGTTTTTCCGAGTTTTACGCATTGCAAAGTCCTAATGGAGAAACTGAATCATGGTATAATCTTTGGAAAAATAGAATATTACCCAATGAAGATCTTCAAAAACTGGACCTATACGATGTTCTACGGGAAGCAGATATTTTTTTCCCAACCACAAAACTTGATCTTCATATTGCCCTAGCATTACCTTGAACCACAAGCTTGATTGAAAGGACATTTAGTATGTTGAGAAGAGTCAAGACTTGGCTTCGTTCAACCATGATCGAAAATCGTTTAAATCGTAATTCATTAAACATCGTGGGTGATCTTGGTAGATAAACATAAATATGTTATTGAATATTAAAATTTACAAGGCTATGCTGAGTGCACCAAAGAAAACAGTTATGGAAAATGGGAAGGACAAAAGAAGTGTTCGAAAGATTTGCTGAATACCAACGCCAGTTGTCTTTAACGTAGATGGATATAGAACCATGTAGAAAATTTCTTTTATTTTTATCATACAAAATTCACTAAACTTGAAACCACGGTCCAAGCAATACGTGAAACGTGACTGAATTATATGATTTTGGCATTACCGCTCACGTTTTGACCAATCTAATAGACCAACAATTTTAAGTGGTTACTCGTTGATTCGATTCAGTGTTGCCCTACTACTACTGTAGCATTTTTGCTACAATTATTTTTTTTAGAAAGTCACTACGTAAATTCGTAAAATGATTCAAAAACACTACATTTTTATGAAATGATAAAATAATTTCATGTTTCAATACAGTATTTGAAAAATTAATTATATAAATTTGGTGCCGAAGCAGCTCGTGACTTACAACTCTCGACTATTCCCTTGTGCGGTTGTTGGCAGGAATGGAGAGTCCGAACGGCTAAATATGAAGCACCTTTGCATGACAAGTATACCCTTGAAGCTGACGGATTTTTCAGTTCTTTGCAAAATTTATTACCACGGTGAAAGCTTTTCTGCTTTTGAGGTCGTAGCAGCTGAGAATCAAACCCAGACCTTCAGCAAGACAGTCCAATGCATTGATCACTATGCCACGAGGTATCAACTCAAAATCGAGATATTAATCGCAATCAAGGATTATTTTTCACAATTAGAATTTAAATTAACCCTCTTGATTTAAAAAGTGAAAATTTTAACTGCAATTTTTAAATTTATATTCCAAAACCGAGAATGAAATTGTTTTGCTGGAATGAAATTATTCAAAGTCTAAGCGAAGCAGAAATTCTAAAAATAAGTGAAAAGCACCAAATGAAGTATTAAGAGTTATGGGGAAAAAAAGCATAAGCAATTTTTCTTGACTTATTTTTTTTTTTTTGTTAATTCATAATCCACGCAAACAGTGTAACTTTACCACTGCATTTTACAACATTTAAAATTCAAAATACTACATTTTTCATCGCTTAGGGGGGCAACGCTGATGGCACTCTCTCACTCGGTCACGGACGCGGTAATTTGACCCCAGTATTCAGATACCATTATTTTCAATTAAATATGTTTAAACTTAAATTAAGGGTGAGAATTTAGATTTTTTAAGTCAAATATGGCAGAACTTCAAACGAAATGCCTAATTACTTTACCAAATACCTTTTATTTATTATTATTATTAATAGTAATTTATAATAATGTACTCAAAAAATAAGTTATTAGAAATGAATAGGTAAGTTTATGTATTAAATAAAACAATGTTTCTATATTATTAGCAAAATAAAATGAAATAGAAAATATTTAGGTAAATAATCGTTTCTTAAAGAAATTTGCCCCCCATTGATCAAAATCCTGCGTACGCCCGAGCATCTTATAGATTTGTATGGGTCATATCTAATGTAGTATTCCTCCCTTCACATATAGTATATTGAAAACTCGTAAAAAAGCACACTTTCTAAAAAAGTTTTTTCCAATTTGTTTTGCTCTTAAAATTAAACAAAGCGATATTAAAGAAAGAAAAACTTGTGCCTAGACCTGGGGGCATGTCAGGTAAATACTAAAAAATTATTCAATGTTCTTATTACTTCCGGTTAGGGTAATGTCAAAACAAATTAAATATCAAGACCAGTACAATGTGAAATTATATAATTTTCAAACTATATTTTTAAAATCTAGAGATGTCTGAATAAAAAGCAAAAAACAAATTCCAACTATCCGGTTTATTCAGGAGAAAATTTCAAATTTTGGTGCCAACATGTTGGTATGGTCCTTTTCACTCATGTCAGCGTATAATGCAAAAAATTCAAGATATTAAAATCAATTTAATGTTTGCACCGTGCGTTGAGTACTTCGTACTCGACAACAAAATTTGCTACTTTCATTTATTTTTCTTTGAATTAAGTAGGTATTATTTTAGTAATAAATTTACAACTTTATTTTTCTCGGAATCAATGTAAGTTGGCTTAAACCGTTTTTCTCCTGGACTCTCCATATGTTTTATCTAAATAGACGCTGTTTTTTTTTTTTGGCATTCTTCCTAGAAAATCAATCTTGTAACTCTCAATTAATCTTTGGAACTTAAAACTAAGTTTAAAAACTTCTAATAATTTCTTTCGAACTTGATTTAAAATTATTATTGAGCTTAAAACAGACCTGTAAAATACTTAATCATTTCAGGACTTCAGTCTTCTCAAGAACAAATAACTGTCAACTAGGTACTTTTTGTAATGGTACTTGAAAAAAAAGCGAGTTCCAGCATTTTTTAAGAATGTGTGTACTAGTACCAAGGACTTAAAGACGACTGTACTTGAGCAGTACTTTTAAGTAGGTATTTAGACAGCACTTTCTAGCTTATTGAGTAATTTTGACTTCAAGTTTAATTTATAAAATAAACTTTCTTCGTTTCATTAGATCAATGTTTATTTTTTATCAGAAGACCAGAAACAAATAACTTGTATCTACCTACTTTCTTATCGAAACCATTTTATTTGGTGATTTTGTGAACTGATCAAGTATGTACTTAAAAATACTGCTCAAAAACTCTTGGGTCAAGCACTTGAAAGTACTAAATATTTAAAGGTAGCAGCCAAATATTGAAGTACAGTACAAAAAGGGCTTCTTTCTGGGGCTTAGCGTTATTTAAAAAGTCTTTCTCATGCTCAAGAGTTAACTGACGTGTTTTCTTAGAAGTATGATTATTTTGATTTGTTCGCCTAAAAGAATAAGGGGCATGTGCAGTGCATTGTGCAACTTACTATTTCAATGTAGTGGTAGTAAAGGATTGCAACTTTGAATAAACATTAATGTCACAGTTATACAGATCTGTTTCCTACAGATCTGGTTCTTCAGCAATATTATATCAAGAACTGAGTGATTTCAATGATATTTACATTCGTGGAAATATTAAATAAATTAAGATTAATGACCAATTACCATAAATAAAATAAAAAAAAAAACTAAAAATTAAATGCATAATTTATGAGGCTGAAAATATTTATGAAAAACATTTTTAGATACTACATAGGGTTAAATTATTAATTATTATGAATTTTTTTTTTTTTTAATTATGCGCGCACTAAAGGGGTTGTGACTACCCTTAATATGATTGAACACAGTGCGAGCGTTAGGAAAAAAGGGAAGGATTTAAAAGGAGATACCGATGTACATTGGTTTTGAAATTCTGAATGTCAAAATGGGAGGGAAAAATAGAGCAGGGTAAAGCATTCCACATTCGTGTGGTTCGGCTAAAAAAAGAATCTCTGTACTTAACAGTACGTCCGAAGTTGGGCTCAAGGGTGAACTGATGAGCATTCCTGGCAGTGCGAGTATTACGGTGTTACGGTGAAATTGTTTAAGGGGAGGAATGCAACTGGCTATTTCGCTAGAACAATGATTATAAAAATAGCGATAGAATAAGGCGAGGCATGAAACAATACGTCGATGTTCAAGAGATACGAATGTTTCCGTTAAAGTGCTATCACCTATCATTTTTAGAGCTCTTTTTTGAATACGATCCAAGAGGCTTAAATGGGTTGTGGGAGCACCAGCCCAAATGTGAGAATTGTATTCAAGCTTTGGGTGAATGAAGGCCTTGTAGATTACAGCCAGATCAGAAGGGGAAAAAATTTCTTGCATCTTCGAAGAAAACCTCAACATTTTGCAGCGTTTTTGGCGACGTTGAATATGTGATCATTCCACAGAAGGTGATCTGTGATGGACATACCCAGAACTGAAAGCTGTTCAGTTTCCTCGATGCTAGTACCGCTCATTGATAGCGGCATAGGGGGAAGGTTTTGCTTTAATGACAAGAGACAGCATTGGGTTTTTGAAGCATTAAATTCTACACGGTTTTTAGTTCCCCACTGCACAATGCTGTCAAGATCGGAATTTAATGAGCTTATCATACGTTGCCGTTCAAGTTCCACATCCGAAGTGCAGGGATGTGAATCTGGAAACGAATATGAGAAGCTGCTATCATCAGCAAAACAATTCAATGGATTAGAAGTTTCAGATAAGAGATCATTATTAAAAATGAGAAAGAGGGTAGGAGACAAAACGGAGCCCTGGGGCACACCAGCATTTATTTTATGAATATCAGACTTGAAACCGTCCGGTACAACTTGTATTGATCGGTCCGAAAGGTAATTTCTAATCCAACGAAGAAGAGATTCATCGATACCAAATGCACGCATTTTCGATAAGAGAGCTTGATGCCAAACTCTATCAAACGCTTTTGAAATATCAAGCGCAATAATCTTACTCTCTCCAAAACGATGTAAAGATTTGTTCCACTGTTCGGTGAGATATACCATCAGATCACCAGTGGACCTATTGCTACGAAAGCCATACTGCCGGTCATTAAGAAGCTTTCGTTCTTCAAGATATTTCTTGAGCTGATAATTATTTATTTGTCTATCACATAGCCATAAGGATATTCAATATTTTATCATACCTCGACATGAAAATATAATTAGCATCACTTATACACACTGTAACATGATAAAACGACATTGAGCAACACTTATGCGGAATTCATTTGTTTAAATCATTATTTTTGTTTATAAGGTCTTATAGTTAGAGAGGTAATGTTGCATTTTTGAGAAGTGATTCTAAATTGACCATTTTTATTTTGAAAAAAAAAAAAAATAATAATAAAATAAAGAAATAAGACAAAATTTAATTAATTTGTAAAATCATAAAAATAGTCAAAATAATCACCCATTTTACAGAGAATATAAGGTTCAATACAATTCAACGAATTAGACACAAATTCAAAAATGTAGATTTTTATAGAAGTATTTTTCTGACAAAAGAAAATTGAATTATTGGTTTTTATAAATAAAATACTTTTTATTAAACACAGTTTCTTATAACGAAAATATAGAATAATTATTTTTTTTATCATTGTAAAAATTATAAATATTAAAGCACCATAAAAACTTACAAACTAACAATACGAATTATAAATTGATTCCTAAAAAAAAAATATTTTTCTCTTTAACCTAAAACATTATTTTTTTTAACTTTTGAGATCTTAGTGATTTATTGCAAATGTAAAAATATTTATTAAACCTATAATATGCCCGTTAACAGGACTAAAACTGGCTGATTTATTTCAATATAATAACAACTATGGCACACAGTTGACATCAGATTTATTCGGAGTCATTATAATGCAACGTTACCTCTTAGACTATTGGGCAATAAGAAACAGCAATAATTGTTTTTTCTTTTCTTTTAATTTATGATAAAACATTTCAGAACGTTGGTTTCTTTTTGTAAAATCCTATCCTATTATTGGTTTTCCACAATTTTCTTTTTTTTTTGACTTGTTTAGATTTTATTAATTGTTTTGTTTTGTTTTGTTATATTTAACTATACACACATACATCTTATAAATTAATTCTTTTTTTCTAGGATAATACTTATACCAATATAATTGTTTTCTTTTTTTTTTATTATTTTGTATTTTATGTTCCATGCGCTTACCTCATTTTTTTTTATTTTAATTTAAGTTGTTGCTGTGTTGTCGTTTATTTTTAAACGGTAATTGAAAATATGTAGTAGAAAGGATTTATTTGAATGGTTGTTGTTGTTTTAGTTAGTTTTGTTTTTGTTTTGTTTTGTAGAGAAAAGGATAGATTCGAAAAAAATGTTAGGTAGATTTTTATAGGTGGGAGAAGTGGGTGAGTATAATGATGGTGGGATGAATTCATTATTATTATTCTGTTAAACGACAATTGGAGGTCTAATGTCAATTGTCTTACTGTCAGTTATGGTTGATGATAATGATAGTGATGTCAGATTGTTGTAGTTTTCGGTAAATGTGATGGCGGCATCACTGATGGTCAGGGGCGATGGGGTTCGCGTCGAAGCGTAAACATCTGATGATATTGTAGACGCTGTAGATGCCATCTCTGTGATGTTATGTACTGTTGACATTGAATACTGCATTCCTAGGTTAAATTCAATTGAGCAATCTTTTCCACTTCGGTCGTCTCGTCAAACTTTCTCCTTGACACTGTGTATTTGTGGCGTTTGTATACTTGGGGCGGCAGCAAATCTGAAAATAAAAAAAAAAAAAATATTCAAACAGGATGTTGGGTATTCAGTTTTGTTTTTTATGCCAGAGACACTTAAGAATTCAACAAGAACTTTGAACAAAAATTCATAAAGAATTATGCATAAACATTTTAAATTGATAAAATAATAAGAAAAGATCTGTAGGAGGGGTTACGTTTAAAAGAAGTATGGATATATAGAGTGGATATTATCTCTGAATAAGGAATGCATCTTGATACTAAAAACACAGTCGTGTTCAAATTATTGAAAGTTGAGAAGTTTCAAGTTGGATTTTCTTTTTTAGTTGCTTGGTGTCATAATGTACAATGGTATGTGTAGATATTTATTCAGGTTTAAGAACGAATCGATACCTGAGTGAATGAAATCTGGGCTGCTTGTTAATGTTTTTGGACATCATATCGACAAATACAATCGAGTCTCAGTAGTATTTTTATAAAATGTTTTCCAAAATGTGGCAAAAATTCCATTTTTTAATAAAACAGCAAACATGAATTTTGTGGTACAATTTACGTGGTCTACAAAAACCGAAGGCATGTCGTTGGAAAAGTTTTTGTGCACAGAAATGTAGAATGCAAACATTTATTTGGTGATTTCACCACAAAAACTAAAAAAACAATACAAGAAAATTGCATAAAAAGTGCAAGCGAGAGTGAAACCGATTATTTTTTTGTTTTTATCTGTCGAAACTTCGATGTGACGTTTCAATTTTTTCTACTCACAAACCAACTAATTTTCCAGCACCGATTGGAAAGATTATTGGAATGTCCGATGGCAGCGTTCAGTTCTGCAGAAAATAATAATAATAAGTATAATTAGTAGCTCAGTTTTCTCCACGCTAAAGACACCTTTTAAAGATGGAGTTATTCTTGCGATTTTTTATTATAATGTTGAAGTAAAGGGTTTTTCAACAGGGACGCTACAAAAGTAGAGCAACAGGGACATCAAACGAAGCCATACTTCTTGTCGCTCTTTTGACAATTCTCTTCAGTAAGGTTTGCCATTTCATGATGGAAAGATATACGAGCCAACAACGAGTCGAAATTATTAAAATTTACCACCGAAATTCGGAGTCAGTGGCCTCAACGTTAAAAGTGCTAGTTCAATTTATGGTCGTCATAATCGTCCTAGCAGGGCAACAATTGAGCGTCTAGTGAAAAAATTTGAATCCACAGGCACAGTACAAAATTTTCCCGTGCCAGTGAGACAAAGAAGTGCCCGTAGTGTCGAGAATATTGCTGCCGCTGAGGCTTCAGTTGCAGAAAGCCCAAATGTGTCTCTCACACGTCGTTCTCAAGCGTTGGGCATCTCTGTGAAGTCGTTGTGGCGAATTTTGCGAAAAGATCTTGGCCTACATCCTTACAAGATTAAATTGATGCAAGAATTGAAGCCACTTGACCACCAGGAGCGTCGTATTTTCTTGAATTGGGCTGAGCAACAACTTGAAAATGATTCGGATTTTCATCGAAAAACCATCTTCAGCGATGAGGCTCATTTCTGGCTGAATGGCTTCGTCAATAAACAAAATATGCGGTATTGGTCAGGCAGCAATCCACACGTACTCCATGAGTCATCATTGCATCCCGAAAAAATTACGGTTTGGTGTGGTTTATGGGCCGGCGGCGTCATTGGGCCGTACTTCTTCCGTGATGATCAAGACCGACACGTCACTGTGATTGGGGATCGCTACCGTTCAATGATAACCGAATATGTTTTGCTCCAATTAGATGAAATGGACTTGGAGAACATGTGGTTCCAACAAGACGGCCGGCGCCACAAGCCACACAGCGAATGTCACAATCAATTTATTGGAAACCAAGTTTGCAGAACGTGTTATCTCATGAAATGGTCAAGTCGCTTGGCCGCCTCGGTCGTGCGATTTGACGCCGTTAGACTATTTCCAGTGGGGCTACGTCAAGTCTATGGTCTATGCCAACAAGCCAGCGACGATTGATGAACTTCGTACGAATATCGAACGTGAAATTGCAGCAGTATCGGCCGATTTATGCTTGAATCGAGTTCCATACATAATGGCATCATACGTGCTTTCACAAAAATAAAGAATTTCATTGATATCCAAAACCGTTTTTGTTTTATTTAAAAAAACTTTTGTAGCACTCTTATTGAAAAACCCTATATATGCGGGTTGGTGCGCTTGCACCTGCAATCAGTATTCATTTCTTAAATTTGTCAATTATTCCAATGTTATATCCAAAAATAAGGTTTTCTAGATTATTTTTTATTTTATTATTATTATTTTCTCAAGTTTTGAGTGCTGGACGTGCTAGTAAATTATAATAGCATTTGTTTTCGAATAATCGCAAAACAACCTGACTCCCTCAACCATGTCCTAGGCAATGCCAGGCACGCGTTTAAAAACATTTTCGACGTGAGAACATTTCTATTTTTTTTTAATTTTCTATGTGGCAGAAAAATTTAGAGATCGAAAAAATATTCGAAAGAGAACTAATTTTGAAAAAAACAACCCCATGTGGTGTCCGTGTGTGGCGTACAAGTTGTTGATGATCTCACTGAAAGTCCATTTTTCGTATCACGTTCACCCACAAATAAAAGTAAAGCTCTGATTTAAAACAATGCTTTTTTTGGAAACTTTAAAGTTCAACGTGTAAGAATTACTTGTTCAACTGTTTCAACAAGTTGAAGGATATTTTTCTGACTATGTAATAGGCCCTTGGAGTTGCTCGAATTTATATAGATAACAAATTTGAGAGAAGCTCTCTGGCTATGTGGATTGTGTTTTTGCGCCTGAGTGCAAGACTCCAAAATGCCATCCATGTGAAAAACTATATTTTGAAGAAAAAACGTGTATTTCATCCGAATGTTGCCCAATTGCCCTAAAATCTGTTTCAGATAATTTGAAAACATCGACATTGTAGCCTGCTTTGACTTAGTACACATTGGGCTGAAAAACCTGGATTTTTGTTTACTTTCCAGTATTTAGATCTTGTTACAAATCCTTCTGTGAAGTAAGATGTGAATACTGAAACTTCGAATAGATCCAGTTGTTCAGTCCAATGTGAACACCGTTCTTTAATGGAATTTGATAGTTGATGGCTTGACAGATGGGCAACGAAATATTTATATTAGGTTTGTTCCTTAAATTCTTCGCACCATTTCAGACCAAATGCCAAATTGTAAAGGTTGGGGATGAAATTCTCTTAGAGAGAAGAAAAAATGTCAAAATGTTAGGAATGGTTTGGGCACTGAACATGTTAAAAGACATACTAGACTAGCGCTGCCGTAAGGCGATCTCAAACAGTTTGAAACTCGGTGTGGAACAAGGCTATTGTCACAGAAAGAATGTTTTTTCAATCCATAATTGCTCAAAAATTCACTTCACATCACATCATGGAAATATCTAATTTTCTTAGAAGTTTTTTAATCCACTGACATCAAAGACATCCTTGAATAAAGTTTGAGAGTTGATAGCTTGACAAAAAGGAGACAAACTGTATTTTGACGAAAAAAGTGTAATTCCATCCAAATATTACCCAATTGCCCTTAAATGACCAATTTACAGAGCAGTGGTGTTAATTCATCCAAATTGTACTAATCCCCCTCCAAAGCAGGAGCTAGGTCGCAGTTGAAGGGTTCTATTTTTAATATATATAGATAATTCGGTGTGGTTTGACAAACCATACGTGCAGCATGAGTCGATGTCAAATAGAACTGAATTGTCTTTCGATCCATGTTCAAGCTAAACCAGTTTCAGAAGAAATTTAATTTTAAATTAAGTTCCACTTAATTTATGGTTGGCTCGGGTAAAATCACATTTAAGGACATTTTAAAAACTTAAACCCGACACAATTCTTGGCTTCCACAGTATTTTTTAATTTTGAGAATTGAGACCATGCTCTGACTTGAATTGTGACGACCCTGCTTAAAGTATAAAAAAAATAGGCAGTACCACTGAATTCAGCATCTCCAAATCATTATTTTTTTTCCAATTGATAGAATACACAACTAACTTTTGTTGTATTTTCGTGAGCATTTTGTGTTGAGGACCAATTATAAAATTTCTTTTCTGATAAACAGGTTTTACTCGTTAAACCATTAAGAGTTTCTTATCCTATAGTAAACCCATCCATAGACATGATGTTCCCTAAAAAACATTGACAAATCAGATTTTGCCTAAGTACCGTAATTTACGCCCTTTTTGTAATTAATAAATAATTCTCCTCTAATGGAGTTAAAATATCTTAATCTCTTCACATTAAAAAGGACAGCGATAAGATAAATCTGGGTATTTTTAAAATGGAAAAAGGGTCAATGGATTACCCTTTTTTCTACCTAACAGATTTCGGCAGTATTAAAAACTCATACATTCTACCTACAAAGTTCAAGTAAAAAAGTTATCTCTGCCCCCTTAAAATGCTCTATAGCTATTCACTGTAACTTTCATATAGGAAAATCATGTTTGAGAATTGAGTTTGTTAGCAGCCCAAGCGTTTAACCAACATAATTAATTTATCATTATTTCTTGATGTTTATCCCAGTTTCCCAGTTCCATTTGATGTGATACATGAACCTGAACAACCTCTTCCGGAAAAAAAAAACAAATCATCCGATTCTCCTAAAGAAGGTCCTCGAACTTTGATGATAGAAAATCAATACAGTTTGTTGCTCTATTGTGTAGAACTTATCGTGTACAAATCCTTCAGTAATTTCAAGGACTTTGATAAATAGAAAAAGAAAAACGAAAACAAAAATTAATCTCATCACTCTAATAGCCTTCTTGTTCGAAACTATGGTTTTTGTTTATATTTGGGCAGCTTTCTTTTATTCACTATTATTTATTGATCTTGAAATGGAGAGTTGCCCGCCAGTAGGCCGGCCGGCGACGGCAGAATGTACTCTAACGAAGGGCTTTCATTATTGTACATAAGTAGCAATTCAACTTTTATACACAATTTATAGACCAAAATCAATACAATCAAACACTTACCCAATTGAATTGGCGCCTATACTGCTGTTTGTGCCACTAATACCATCATCACTTATGCAACTACTAATTTGTGGCTGGACAGGAGATTGATGATGTTGCTGCTGCTGCTGCTGGTGGCGCTGCTGCTGGTGGTGGCTAGATGAACCTTTTGACGTTTGTGTCTGAGCCGTCAAGACGGGTGTTTTTGTAAATGGTGCTTGAAATGAAGTTGACGTTATTGTAAAATAGCCACCGGGCTTTGGTTTTAAGTGACGGTTATTCATTTGCATGTGGACAGTCTTCATAAATTCTATTTGGTGGGCGAGCTTTTGGATTTGTTCCTTTTGATTTTTGTTTTTGAAATAAAAGACAAACAAAAGCATGAACATGAACAAAAAAAATAAAACTTCAGTATAATGAAAAGGTATACCTACATAAATGGCACTTACCTTTAGCTCCTCGTTCTCCTGGTATAAGTCGGGTGATTCCTCAGGCACTAAACCAACACCATTTAGAGAGAATGATGCTGTTATGCTACGGACTCGTGCCTTATTGTCCCATTGGTCACCTTGCCCTTTAAAAACACGAGATATTTTCGGTCCGAAAACTAAGACGACAGTGACAGTTGTGGACAATTGTGTGCGAATGAATCCCAGAAGGTACTTTATGTCTGGACCAGCTTGAGGGAATATGAAGAGGCTATATAAATTGTGTAAACGAAAAGAGAGATGGTTCAATTTATTATGAAAACGTTATGCTTATAAGATTTGAAGAGAATAAACGTACATATGCATTAAGAGTATATGTTGGTTGGTAGTACAACAAAAAGAGTTATAATACCCATACAACTTACATTTTAGATAAGTTTCAACTTTAACTTATACTAACGGGGCACTTTAATAATGTATAAAGGGATTTTATTAAATGATTTTGTGGAAAATGTTCTCAAGTCTGCAAATTTAAGCAACATATTCAAGTTGGACTAGCTTTGAACTGCTACCTACATAGTCTTAATGTCTTAAAAATGTGTTTTAATAATTGATTAGGATACATACTCTGGTTTATGGTACATTTGATAAATAAACACAGATTCAGCTTTTTGACAGATTCAGCCTGAGTAGGGTTGCCAAACGTACTCTAAAAGAGAGTATTGTACTCTATTTCATAAAAGCGTACTCTATGATCTGTGGCTCTAAAAGAGTACGCCAAAATACTCTTTTTTTTACTTAAACTAATTTTTTTCCTATTCTTTTATTTTTTCAAATATGTTGGTATACAGTGTTAGTATTTTCAACTCCATTTTATGAAATTTATATTTCCACACCATCCATCTACCTGTGTACACAGAGGTATAATACATAAACCAGTTAATGTGAACCAATCCTAACACTCAAATGTTTCTGAACGCACCCAAAACTGGCAAAACATAATGTATGAAATGTCAATAGTATGTTCTATTATCTTTCTATTGGGATCCAGATCTGGGTTAAATTTTAACACGAACGTGCTGCAAAAACAATTTTGAAAATTTCTCACTTTTTTGTATTTATTTGTATGAAAGAACATTTAGATCTAGACTAGGATCTGAATAGATGATAAGAGATCACAGCTTATATTCTTTGACTACCTGAGGTTGTTATTTTTTTTGTCTAGAAAACTTTTGAATAAAAAGATTGATGAAAATAATAACACCGATCGTGAAAAGATTGGGAATGGCCATTTCATTTTAAAAGAACTGCAGGGCAAATGACTACACAACTCAGATTTTATTTAACAAAAAATTACTGAAGAAAAATAATTTCTTTTAAAAAATGTACCGACGAACTTATTTATTTAATTTTTTTTTGCTATTTTCCTGCCATTTCATCATTTTTCTTTCATGAATGTTAAGCGGTGAAAAAAGTAGGAGATGGCCCAAAACAAGGTTCTAGTATTTATAACCGTAGAGTTACAAGTTAATCTTATAATTATTTTAAGAACAAAAAATAAATTATTTTCGATAAAAAGTAATAAAAATACATGTTTTAAATTAAAAAAAAAATTATACTCTTTTTAATGGACTGTACTCTTTATTTATCCTCTCTTAAAACAAATATACCCTATTTTTTCTTAAAAAAGGTTGGAAATCCCACTCAGCTGAAGGAGGTTTTCACTATAGGAAATTTTATAGAATAGAAAAGGATTCTAAAGGGTTTTTCAATTGGTGCTGGATAAATGTTGAAACTGAGTTAAACAAAGTTGTGTGTGAGATATTAAAACGTCCATAAATTATTGTAAAATATGAAAAGACCATCAAAGTCGTTTCACTGGCGGACACAAATATGAAATATTTGTTGTTAAACAAACAGTTTCATTTTCGTATGACACTGGTCCAATGAAATCAATCATCTTATCATCGGGTGACTTTAAATTAACGTAGGGATTTGGTTCTGTATGAGCCAATATTTTTGAATCAATTATTTTTTTATTGAGTTGAAAGTAGGTACATATTTCTTCAAACTTGATACAAAGGGTTTTTTAATAATTCCTCCAGCAAGTTTTTTTTCTGAAGCAATGGAAAGTGACTTACATTTTTTTCTTTAGCAATTTTATTTCATCATATTTTTTCCCAAAAATGACTAAAGTTTTTCTTAAAAATAATCAATAAATTACTTTTTCCCATCTTTGGGTGGGAAACCATTTTTCAAAAATGTTTACTAATGGTGCCATTAGAATGTTTTATGACTTTTTTAAACTTTGTTTATTTTGCTGTTGTTTTAAATACAAAAATTAAAACTTTTCTTGTGTGTAAGACTTGACGAGATTTTAACAAAATAAAATATTCCTCTTAAAAATTCTATAATATTCTGAAATTCTAAGACCAAAACATCCTTAGAACATTCGATAAAATGATTTCTGAAATTAAATTATTTGTTTTTCAGTGTTGTGAAAAATAAAATTGCTTTAATTTATGAATTTTATGATTTAAGGCCCGTACCCAACTAACATACTCTTCAGTGCTAAGCTCCCAAAATTAAAAATTCACTCTTATAAGACTCTTTTAAGTCCCATAACTAAGCTAAGATCAAATATCTTACTATGAAAGTTATATTACTCCCATTACATTTTTCTTATAAGACCTAAGATCTTTTCAACTTTCAAAAAATTCAAATATTGTTATTGGATCTGAGGTCTTTTAAGAAATTTATTACAAAACCTGAACTCTGTAAACAATGTTATTGTATCAATATTCTCATAACAATACGAGTACATTTATAGGAGTGGAATGAATAAGATAGGATGAATAGCTATAGCATTAGTCTTTTTATAACGAGAACCTAATAGGAGTACCAATAAAAAACCCAAAACAGTAAAATTTTCAGAAAAATGGAAAGTAAATTAAGGGAAAACACAAAACGTTTAACATTTAATAAGATGTGAGTTCAAAACGCCCTTTTTTTGCGGGGTAAAATGATTAATAAATTATAAATAAATAAATTAGTTGAACAAATTTCAATTGCCATCAAATTTCGGTTCACTTGTGCAAAAAATCAATACTTTTTAAATATTTACCTGACGAACACTAACACACACGATTACCTTATTCGTTTATTTCTTAACTAAAAGCTGAATGCGAAAGAAAAAAAGAGAAAACAAACTTCATATGTATAATAATCTTTTACTCTTTCTATGAGATTAACAATTGCCTCTTGTAACTAGGCCATTTAACACAACTATCATTTATAAGAATCTAATTGTACACTACCAGAGCACATTTTACTCTCAAAAATGGGTGTGAAACTGGATTTTGGTACATTGTCTCCTCATTTTGTTAAACTTTAAAAAGTATATAAATGTAAGAACCGCTTAGGATTTTAGAGGGGGGTTAAAGGCCTCCAAAGGGGTTTTCAGCAATATCTATCGAAGAGTTTCTTTAATAGAAAAATGTCCAGAACTATTATATGTACCTACTCTTTTCTACACCACCTTCGAGTACAAGGTGAATTTTTCTTGTGTGGTATCCCCACTATCCATAAGCAACTGCACTAATTTTCCCACTGTGGGAGGGGGGTAATTAAAAAAAAATATTAGTGTGGGGAACACATTTCCCACATTTCATCTTCTTTGCCCTAATTTTTTTTGTGACGTTAGTTAAGAAACTGAAAGTTAAAATTATATCTTACTATAAACTTGAGATAGAAACATAGGCACCCATGAGAGGGGGAAGCAAAGGGTTCATATTAACCTTCCTCCGAGAATTTGCAATACCACGTTACTTATATATTTTTTAAATTTAAAAAAAATTCCTACAGATATTTATAGGAATAAACATGTCTAAGGCATATTGGGAAAACAATGCAAGAAAAATGCGCCTTGTGCAGTTATATGTAGAAACATAAAATACGCAAGTCTACTGATTGAATTATTTCGAAAACAGTTACTTCTATGCCAAAAAGTTATATCAAATTTTTGTTAGGAAATTTTATAATCTACAAACTATTCCTTGACATTTTTTCTGTAAAAGTTACCGTTTGTCTGATATTGCTTGAAACCCGTTTGGGAGGCTTTTTCACCCTCCGCCATAAGAAATTTAGTGGTGCTCATATCGATGAGCACTTTCCAGCTATCCACTATTTTTTTTCGGAATTTTGCTCATAATATGATCAGGTTATAATGGCTGTGCAGATTATAACCTAGAAAGGGGGATTTGTCTTGAGTGTTTCATAATTTAAAAACAGATAGAACCTGATTACACTATTCGTTTTTTTGGTCAAAATTCAACTAGAAAAAGTCTTAAAATTTTCATACGTGCTTTTGCTACTTCATTCCCCCTATATTCCCCCCTCCCTCACTCGAAGCGTCAAAAGACGAAAAACACATCGTGTAATCAGGGTCATAAAGTCAATAAGAAACAAACAACATGGCCGCCATGAACTGTCAAAATCTACATTAGTACATTAGAGTTTGATAAATACATCAATTGTTTTAAGCACGGACCAAAACGTGACCAGAAGCAAGTCAGTTCTGTTATTATTTTTTTTTAAACGTTTTTGTTTTTATTTCTCAAACTTTCAACTTGTTTTTAGCTAACGTTTGTATTGTACAAATGAATATTAAATACAGGCATACACTGCTCTCTCAAGCGAAAATTTCATAGCTCAATTTTTTGTCATTTTTCGTATTATTTTAGGTTGGTGAGCTACCAAATATTATACTTTAGTAAGAAAATCATATCTTACTTAGAAATGTGAGGTTAAAAACATTAATAAAATAAGTTCTTTCTTAAAAAAACTGTTAAAAACCTATAAGTCAGTTTGTCGTATATCAATTCAAATTATCCATAAAATATTAAGCTGTTCTCGGCTGTATTGTATGTTTACAAAAAAGAATCTACCTAAAAGTTTAAGTTTATGGAAATACGACAATATGACATTAGAGGGTAGTTTAGTTATTTCATCAAAGATTTAAAAATAACAGCTGACGAAATATATAAAAAATGCCTACAAAATGAATAGATAAAGCGAAAAAAAAAATTGAATTCGAAAATTTCATAAGAATCACTTTCCAAAAAAGCATCTACCTAGGTAGGTAAACAATATCATATTTTCCATCATCAAGGACGAAAAGAATTCAAGAAAAAAACAGCATACAAAAAACACTCATTTCTAAGCGCTCTATGTTTTTTGGAGGCGCCTATATAACATTAAAAGGTTTTTGTTATCACTCACTCATTCATACAATCTTTATGCAAATTCCCTCGACATGCCATCAAAATGTTTACCATTAAAAAAAGCAACAAAAATAATAGTAACAACAACAACAACAACAACAACAAAAAAACAAACAGCAAAAAGAAGAAACAACACGGTTCAACACTATAGTACAATAACTTCCATTGAACAACAAAAAATAACATCCTTGTCCCTCGGTTTTTCATACAAAAAAAATAAACAGATAAAATAAAACCTCGTCGTCATACTTCGCCTCACAACCACCTCGCACTTCCCCTCACATAAAAATAAAAAAGGGTTCAAGGCAAAACTGATGTTTAAGTTATGCATGTTTTGTTTTGTTTTTTTTTTTCATATGAATTCCAATGTTTCACTGGAAATTTGCTTTGCTTCTTTATAATATTTTTGTATATTTGCGGTGAGTGCTTTCTCCATGGGTAAACTGTTTGTAAAATTTGAAATGGTTTAAAAGGACGAAAGCTATGGCTAATTAAATGTTTTGCATTTTACTTTAAAAGTTGGTTGTAGAACTATATGAATGTATATTGAACACTCAGAGAAAACATAGCGTGAAAATAAAACTCTAAAACTCGGCCACAACTTCCATAACAACGAACTTTTTTTGAGGACAAGGAAAAAGGGACATTTTGTATTTAATTTTATTTTATAGATTTGTTCTAAGTGTTATTTATTTTTTATTAGAATTTTTGCGCCATCTGTCATAATAAGAACTTCTTTGACACTTGTCAGAACATTATAGAATCATAGAATTTTTACAGAGGAGGGAAGTATCGGGTTTTTCAATAAGAGCGCTACAAAAGTTTTTTAAATAAAGTCTTTATTCCTGTGAAAGTACGTTCGATGCGATTATGTATGGAACTCGATTTCTTTTGCATGGCCACCACGGGTACGCTTGCAGAGGTCCAGACTCTGAACCCAATTTTCGATGGTTTTCAAGCATAAATCGGCCGATACTGCTGCAATTTCACGTTCGATATTCGTACGAAGTTCATCAATCGTCGCTGACTTGTTGGCATAGACCATAGACTTGTCTAACGGCGTCAAATCGCACGACCGAGGCGGCCAAGCGACTGGACCATTTCGTGAGATAACACGTTCTCCAAACTTGGTTTCCAATAAATTGATTGTGACATTCGCTGTGTAGCTTGTGGAGACGTCCTGTTGGAACCACATGTCCTCCAAGTCCATATCATCCAATTGGGGCCAAAAACATTCGGTTATTATTGAACGGTAGCGATCCCCATTCACAGTAACGTGCCGGTCTTGATCATCACGGAAGAAGTACGGCCCAATGACGACGCCGCCGGCCCATAAACCGCACCAAACCGTAATTTTTTCGGGATGCAATGATGACTCATGGAGTACGTGTGGATTGCTGCCTGACCAAAACCGCATATTTTGTTTATTGACGAAGCCATTCAGCCAGAAATGAGCCTCATCGCTGAAGATGATTTTTCTATGAAAATCCGAATCTTATTCAAGTTGTTGCTCAGCCCAATTCACGAACATACGACGCTTCTGATGGTTAAGCAGCTTTAGTTCTTGCGTCAATTTAATCTTGTAAGGATGTAGGCCAAGATCTTTTCACAAAATTCGCCACAACGACGTCACAGAGATATGCCCAATACTTGAGAATGACGTGTGAGAGACACATTTGGGCTTTCTGCAACTGAAGCCTCAGCGGCAGCAATATTCTCAAAACTACGGGCATTTCTTTGTCTCACTGGCATGGAAACATTTTGCACTGTGCCTGTGGATTCAAATTTTTCCACTAGACGCTCAATTGTTGATCTGCTAGGACGATTATGACGACCATAAATTGAATTGGACGTAGCGCTCTTAACGTTGAGGCCACTGACTCCGAATTTCCGTAGTAAATTTTAATAATTTCGACTCGTTGTTGGCTCGTATATCTTTCCATCATGAAATGGCAAACCTTACTGAAGAGAAATGTCCAAAGAGCGGCAAGAAATATGGCGTCGTTTGCTGTCCCTGTTGCTCTGCCTTTGTAGCGTCCCTGTTGAAAACCCCTTTACATATTTGGTAGGTGATATAAAGATTTTGGGTGTATTCATAAATGCAGAAAATCTGCGCTAGTACAATCGCATTTCTTTTCTGATGCATTTGTGAACGCACTCCCAATGCAGAATGACTGCAGTAAACAAAAAGGTCTGACTTAGTCCGATTTGTATGTAAGCAGAGTTCATAAACGTCAGAGAAAAATGGCTGCCAAACAAATTTTGTTGAATTTAATTTTTGATTTGCTTACCCAAAAAGAAAAGAAAATTATAAAATATTTGCAATTACTTAGATTCTTTACGAGTCAGTGCCGCTTTGTCCTTCTTGTTGTCTTAAAAATTATTTTAATAATTCCCGCTCTTTCTGCAGCCAAACAAATTCAGCTGCACAATCTGCCTGACGCTGACGACAGTCTGACGTTTATGAACGGTACGTACTGCATTTCGACTAGGTTAGTTCGATCGAAAATCTGACTTTATGAATGCAGATAACGCAGTTCTTAGTTAGGCTGACGTTTATGAATACACCCTTTCTGAACCCAAACATTTACATATATGTTTTTCATTATTGACAGTAAGGAGCTCCTCATAAATGACTGTAATTATTCGAAGTTGAAATAAAGAGTACAATTTTAAACAGAATCAAAGTAACAATTATAATAACAAATGAAGATTGATATGTTTATATTTGTTTTGCGTATTTTTTTTTTCTCAGAAAAAGGACCATCATTATATCAATATTCAAATACATCACTTTCAAATTAAGGACCCACAATCGTTATGTTTTCCACAAAACTAAATTTTAGCAAAATTTACCGGCTTATTTTTTTTTTGTTCCTAAACCCAATCAGATGACATTTTCCATATATCCTTTAGATACGAAAATCTGTCCTTATTTCTCATCACATTGTTTATATGATGGTTACCACAAAAGATTTGGTCACTGAAAATCAATAAACGTTCTTTTTCTAGATGGTCTTCAATTTTGTGATCTAACTGATTCAGCATAACGTTGTCCTGTCGCGCCTCATCTCCCTCGGGTCCCACTCATCCAAACGAATCCTTTTTCCCAGAAAAAAAGGGTATAGTTATTTTTTTTTTCTTTTCAAACTGTCAATCGGGCAGCATTTAGATTAAACCTTTTGATACGGGAAACACACATCCGTTTGTGTAGCTCGTACATGTACCACGTACGTATTTGCTATTTTGTGTTTTGTTTTTCACACAAGCAAAAAGGATACAATTTGACATAGGACTGAATTGAAACGGGCCCCGCAAGCTATGGATTTTATCCAAAATCCATTGGATTGATAACAGGCCTTCTATGATGTCAATATTCGAATTGGAAACTGGGGTAGTGTATATATAGTGCGAGAAAGGGATAAAATACCTTTGGGCAATGTTGGCTAAGTCTGTAGGCCTCTAGGTAGTTACTGATTTCATGTGACTTGATTTTAAACGTGAACATTCGGACATATATAGATAGTTTAGTTAGGCATGTATTAGAGCTATCATTTTAGTATTTGAGTGTGAGAAAATGTTGCTGAAATGTTTTTCAACACAAAGACTCTACTATATGCAAAGAATTTCCGATTCAACTTAAATTTTATTGAATTGATATTTTAGTTTTAAAAATTTAAGTTTTTATATCTCTACCTTTCCACATCTTAAGGATGAAAGGATTCTTAGGGAAAAATACTTTTTTATAGAAAGGGTTTGTCATCTGACAAACACATAAGGACATCATTTCCTTGTCCTAAATGTTTCATTTAACTCTTATTCAATAGTGGCTTATTATTTCAGGATAGAGTAGTTATGTAGTTAATTTGATTGTTTCATAGATATAAGTCCTTAAGACCCCTTTCGAAACCGCACAAAAAAGGTTTGGCCTTCTTATTAGACAAAAAGTCTACATAATTTTGTTTAGATGCATGATTGATAAGTCATAAGAAAATACTTAAATGTTTATTTTTATATGTTTGCGTGTTGCAGCATCTTTTGAGTGCTATTTTGTCACAATAATTCAATTTATTTCAATTAAATATAATTTTATCCACTTAAATTCAGTTAAATTCAATTTAATTATTCTCAATTAAATTCAATTAAATTTAATTTAATCAAATTCAATTCAATTCAATTCAATTCAATTCAATTTAATTTAATTCAATTCAATTTAATTCAATTCATTTCAACTAAATTAAATTAAATTTAATTCAAATCAGTTCCATTCAATTAAATCAAATCCAATTCAATTCAATTAAATTCCATCTGAAAATATGCTGAAGGTCAAGTTTAAAATAACGCTTTCAGATATTTTTGCAGAATGTTTTGGGCGGTCAAGGCAATGAAGGTGCCTTGTATGTACATATACAATTATTATTTAATTTATTTTAATATGTGTTTTTGTCATTTATGTTTACATCTGAAATTCACTGAAATTCGACAAAAAAAAACATTGTCACTCCACATTAACTAGGTAGAGGACTGTGAGCCAAAAAAAAATAATTTTGTTTAATTTTTCGAAAATAGAAGTTTTATAATTTGAAAATAAATTATTTCTGAATTTCGAGTGCATAATATGTAATTGTTATTCTTTTGTTATTGAAAACATCTGGACTTTTTATTCAAACCCTCCTATTTTCGAATTGTTGTAGGTACATACCTACATGACTTAAACATTCTCTTTAAATGTTTTATTCTATATCCTTAAAATTCTGACTTGTCAATAGGCTACATATATCACGACAATCTTGCCTCTTCTTAAACAATTTATTGTCACAGCATAAATGCCAAAGTGCTAACGTCAACAACATCTTCTTGTGTTGAATTTCCATTTAAATTTAATTTCAAAAACAATTAGAATGTGTTGATAGGGTTATAACTTCCAACAAAGTCAAAACCTAACCCGATTTACAATTCTCCATAATATCCATCAGAGCTGATGTGAACCTGCCTATCATACAACCCCTTTATTTATATTATACACATTTTGTGTTTGTCCTTTTAAGGATTTGATGAAAAAGTGCACATACATACGAGTACACTACTGGGTTATGATACTACAAAACAAAAGGATCAGCATCCTTATGCAAGAACAATAGGTTCGAGTATTAACATCTATCTTCAATTAACGACGACAACGCTAATTGGAAGGTACATACAGACATACATATAACATACGAGTATATGTGTGTTTTCAATAAAAATAGTGGATTGAGTATTAAAATGGAATGTATGAAATGAACGACTAGATCGCACGTACTTGCTTTTATGTTAAAGAAGCTTAAAATGTTTGTACATAAAACATGGATATTACTCGTATAAGAGCAAACTAATATTTAAAATCTACAAGAATTCCTTAAATTTTTTTAATAAATTGCGCATACGTTTTTTTGAAGCAAAGTTAGGGTCAAGACCTGCATCGAATGAATAAAAAAAAAGACTAAACACTTTCATATGGTATGTTCAAAAAGTAATTTTTATTCAAAATTGTCTTTTTAGTTTAGTTTTCTTTTTGTCGGTACAATATGAAAAATTTCAAATTTCAAAATTGCAAATTTGGTGGTCAAATTTTTCATCTTTAATCCATCTTAAATACAATTTAATTTGAGATTCAGGGAGAAAAAGTCCCATTTTAAGGAAGCTTAGATATTTCAGAACTAGGAATTTTGGCTGAGACTCGGTACTCTGTGCAAGGAATGTTAAATTTGTCATATGGTTACGGTGGCAATATTTCTGGGAGAAAAACCCGGGACATAAAATTTGTCAATCACCCTTATTCTGAAAAGCGTTGAATACCAAAACAAAACGGACTAAATGTCAAATTGTGACGTTAGGGGATGAAATCCTCTGAGAGAAGAAAAACTGTCAAAATGTCGGGAATGGTTTGGGCACTAATTTGCACCACATGAAAAGAAAAAGTTGACTTGGACTACCGTAGGGAAATCATAAGTCAGTAAATTTTTTTAGAAAATCACTGATGTACAAGAAATTTAATGGTAAGAAAAAAGAAGCGTACACGTATAAAAATAATTCAACTTAAGCAAAGAAATATTAAAAAAAACAACAATAAACAAAAAGTACACAAATTTTCATAACAAAATTTTATTCTACGAAAAGGATTTGCTTAGCGACACATGCATTTTAAGAAAATACTTTGATTTATAAAAAGATAAATAAAATTATTACATCTATCAAAAAAAAAAAAAAAAAAAAATTTAATACTTAGGTAACCCTAGATAATTGTATTCTGTTTTGTTATTTCAATTCAAACTAACTTTTTTTTTCAAATCTGACATATGAACATCTGGCATTAGGCATCCAGTACGAAACAGCCACCAGACATTTCTCGGACCAAATCTGGCAAATAGGGGAAATTTTTTACTCTCTCGTGAGCGCTCTCTTTGGTCCGAAAAAGTACAAACTTTTATTGTAAAAGGGCTTCGCACTAAAAATTACTAAATCTGGCGGTTTCAAACTATTTTAAACTCGGTGTGGAATACACTAAGTGTCAATATGTCGATTCTCTCTGTGAAAGCACTGAAATCTGTCGTTAGGAAATTTGTTGACGACAGAAGTAAAAATGTAAGATTTTAATAACTTATTTTGTATTTTTTGTAATAAAAATTTTTTTTTTAAGGTAAAAATAAAAAAAATAAAATGCTGCGATTGATCGAGCTAATGGAGGAGAATGAGCGTCTCGAAAAAAATTTAAAAGAGGTTTCAGGTGGAGGTTTGGTTTTAATCAAATTTAAAACATATTTAAAGGCCTCTTTGTCCAGTCCAAAGTACATTTTGAATCTGTTAACAGCTAAACAAACTTCACAAAATGCTCAAGTACGGGAAAGGTACGGGACAAATAGCTAAATACGGGACACTTATATGTCCCGGGTTTTTTAAAAAATAAACTGGGAAGGGCTGTAGAAAAACGAAAACCCGGGGCAGATGGTACATATGGTACCAAAAAATAGGCTTTCGGGTAAAAACTGCTAACATTGAAAAGAAATTGTAAGATTTGAATGGCTATATCTCTGACAGTTTTAAATGAATGTGGCTTTTTTAACATGTCATATTATAGCCTTAGCTAAAGGCCTTGAGATTCTACTTGTGAACTTGTTTTGAAGTAATCTGCAACAATATTGTCATATAGAACACATTTTGACATTTCATTAATATTTTTTCCCAATGTCAACAGGCTGCCTAAAAATCGAGTTCTTATGAAATACAGGGTGGCGCACCAATTGTGCTACAATAAGAAATTCAAATAACTTTTTTTTTAATCGATGTATTTCATTTATTTTTTTTTATTGGTTAGAAAATTAAATTTTATTTTAAATAGTTAGTTGTTTTTAAAGATTATAGACCGCAAATGACCTCCACGCTCTCCCACGCATATACGGCACCTGATCAAAAAATTATTCATTGCGGCCTGAAGAGTTGAAGTTGGGATCGCCTCAATTATTGTCGTTATGGACTGCATTAATTCAGTTAAATTCCTGGGCTTCGTCTTATACACCTCTTGCTTGACATAACCCCATAAAAAGAAGTCTGGTGCAGTCAGGTCAGGTGACCTTGGGGGCCAGCGAAGAGTGGAGTTCCTAGAAATTAATTTGTTTGCGAATTTTTTGTTTAGCTCCGCCATAACTGGTCTGGCTATATGTGCAGTTGCTCCATCTTGCTGAAACCAAACGCTGTTGAATGGTATACGTCTTCGGCGCAGTTCTGGGTAAAAAAACTCCTTCAACATCTTTAAATAACGGTCCCCATTGACAGTAACGGTTACACCGTTTTCTTCAAAGAAGTACGGCCCGACAATACACCTTGATGAAACTGCGCACCACACAGTGACTCGTTCTGGGTGCAGTTCCGTCTCATGGAGCATTTCTGGATTAGACTCATTCCATATACGGTGATTTTTCTTGTTTACATTGCCGTTAAGATCAAAATGGCCCTCATCAGACATGAACAAACAATTGATCAATGTGTTGTCTTCTTCGGCCATTGATATCATTTTTTGGCAAAATTCCAGGCGAACAGGCAAATCCTGAGGGTTTAACTTGCTAGTAATTTGGACTTTGTACGGAAACAAGTTTAAATCGTCATGAAGTATCCGTTGTAATGACCGTCTACTAACTCCAATTTGCCCCGATAAGTTTCGGGTCGAAACGCTCGGATTGGCCTGTATTACAGATGCTACTGCTGCGATTGTATCCTGAAGCCGAACATTGGCATCTCGATGGTACGGCCTTCGTGCGATGCTTCCAGATTCGGCAAACATGTTTACAAACCTCATAATGGTCCATCTACTCGGGGGATTACCGCCAAACTCCAGCCTAAATTCCCTTTGGACGGAAATGACGGACTGCAAAGCATGGTACCTGTTGGAGTATGAATTGGTTCACTATGATTCATAGATTAGATCGCCCAAAAATAGATAATAAGATAACAAATTCGTTGCCACAGTAAATGTTCTTTTTCGAAAATTGAAAGACACGTCTTACCAGTATGAGAGTTTATTCAAGAAGAAGGAATATGTTTTACAAAAATGAATGCCTACAGCCAGTTCCGTTTCTTATTTTACAATATATATACTTAAAACTAAAAAGCGACATCTTTTAGAAAGAAAAGAAATATAAAAGGTAATAGAATTTAACAGAGATGTCCTTAAATTATGTTTTCACTTGAACATTGCCGGCCGCCTTGCAGCATTGGCTGTAAAAACGTTATAAGTATTAAGTTATCAAATAATTCATTAAATTAATAATTTTTTATATAATATAGAATAGTACCTATATAATTTGAAAAATACAACTTTAAGATTTAAAAAACTAGAATAATTTAAAATACCTATATAAAACAAATCAAATGCGAGCTTTAAATTCCAGATAGGTGCAATATAAAAACAGAATAAATTTTGAGTTGGTTTTCGGTAAATCGTTGAATTCATTTTTTTTTTTGATAGTTATAATTTATGCATAGGTACAAGAGAAAAAGAATTTTAATTCAGTTTGAGGATTCAGATTAAGGTTCAGGTTCAGGCTCAGGCTCAGGTTCAGGGTCAGGTTCAGTTAACAGGCAAAGCTTGGTAATAGGTCGGGTTATGACTCCATTTTGAGTCCTTACATCTACGACTCGAACCCTTTCATCTGGTCCGAAATACAATTTAATAATGCGGCCAAGACGCCATTCATTTGGGGGGAGATTCTCATCTCTTATAACGACTAAATCATTCAACATTATGTTTCTTTTTGGATATTTCCATTTGTATCTTTTATTTAATTCTTTAAGATATTCATCTTTCCACCTACGACAAAATTGATGGTGCAAAACCTTAACTCGTTCCCATCTCTTAATACAAGTGAGGGAGTTTTCGTCCATAGCAGGTTCTAAAGGTGCCAACAAGGGCCCACCACGAAGGAAGTGTCCGGGAGTTAAAGGCGGAATGTCAGTTAAGTTTTCGGACATCGGAGAAATGGGCCTGGAATTTAGACAGGCTTCTACTTTAGCAAGAAGAGTAGAAAACTCTTCAAAGGTGAATTTGTTGTTCCCGGCCACTTTTCTAAAGTGGAGCTTAAAACTCTTCACTCCTGCCTCCCAAATACCACCCATGTGTGGAGCTCCTGGTGGAATAAATTTCCACTCGAGGTTTCGATCCTTGTATCTTTCAGATACTTCACCGGTAGCAGATTTTAAAAATTGTTTGAAATCATTGGAAATAACTTTACTGGCGCCCACAAAATTAGTCCCATTATCGGAGAACAACGTTTTTGGCATACCACGACGAGAGACAAATCTATTTAACGCACCTAAAAAGGTTTCGGTGCTCAAATCGCTTGTGGCTTCCAAATGGATAGCTTTAGTTCCAAAACACACGAAAAGGCATACATATCCTTTAGATATGCGACAATTTCTACCGGAAAAGCTCTTTATCAAAAATGGGCCAGCGAAATCCAGGCCTGTATAAGTAAAAGGAGAAGAAATAATCGTTCGTTCAAGGGGCAAAGCGCCCATGATTTGGTTTTGCATCTGTTTTTTAAATATCTTACAAGGCTTACACAAGTGAATGCACTTTTTAATGAGCCTTTTGATTCCTGGTATATAAAATTCACATCGAATCATTCGGAGAACAACTTGGTTTCCACCATGCATTGTTATATTATGCAGAAAATCAACATAGAGTCTGGAAACTACTGCTTCATAAGGAAGCAAGATAGGATATTTTTCATTGTAAGAAAGGGTGGAGCAAGAAAGTCTTCCATTTGAACGAATAATATGATTTTGGTCCATAAAGGGATTCAAGTTCGAAATGCGACTTTTGGAAGAAACGGGTTCTTTTCTTAAAAGTTTGAAATAATCTAGTTGATAGTAAAGATTTTGAGTCAAAGAAATAACAAGATTTTTTACATGACTCACTTCACTTTGAGTAATGACGGTTGAGGTATAACGAAAGAACATTCTGTAACGAGGGTGTGTTAGATGGAAAAAGCGAATTATATAACTCATCACTCGTAATAATTTAGACCACTTAGAAAATCTACCTATTATTGTTTCAACATTTGATAAAATTAAAGTGTTGTAAATTTTGATTGGCCTTCGCTCCAAATCATTTTCGTCTGCGGTTTTTAAAAGAGACCGAGGCCAAAGTGATTGGGACTGGCCAAGCCAGGAAGGACCATTCCACCATAAGGTGTTGGGTTTTAGTTCCATCGGCGATATACCTCTGGTTGCTAAATCAGCAGGATTGTCTGCTGACCGAACGTGTCTCCATTTTATAAAGGGGAGATCTGTTTGGATTTGAGAAATACGGTTAGCCACAAAGGTTTTCCAGGTACAAGCTGGTTTATCTAACCAAGCCAAAACTATTGAGCTATCCGTCCAACAATATAAGTCTTGACTGGGGCATTTTAATTTCGATATCACTTTACTATAAAGTTTGGTCAAAAGAACAGCACCACAAAGTTCAAGCCTTGGCAAAGGAATTTGGTTTACTGGTGCTACTTTGCTTTTGCAGCATATTAAGTGAGTAGACCAAGTGGTCTCACTTGTTTGAACGCGTAAGTAAAATGCAGCTGCATATGCATGCTCGGAAGCGTCACAAAAACCATGAATTTGAATTGGATTCGATGGATGCCATTGTATCCATCGAGGAACTTGGATTTTTTGAATAAATGGTAGCGAAGTAAGAAAAGATTGCCAGCGGCGACACGTTAGGGGCTCAATCGGTTGGTCCCAAGACGTCCCGTCACGCCAGACTTGTTGCATGATTATCTTCGCAGTAATAATTACTGGAGCTAACCATCCAGCAGGGTCAAATAACCGGGCTATAACAGATAGTACAGATCTTTTCGTTAGATCATGATCAGATGCGATAGTTTTAAAGAAAAACTGAAAGGCATCAAGTTTTGCATTCCATTGAATGCCCAATGTTTTGGATACACTCTTGTCTTCAAGATTTAAAACATCTTCATTAAAAAGATGTGATGTTGGGATGGTGTCTAGCAGCTCACGACAGTTTGATGTCCACTTTCTTAACGGAAACCCTGCAGAGTTCAGAGTTTCAATCAACTCGTGCTGTGCTCTTAGTGCAGTATCAATCTCATGAGCACCAGACAAGACATCATCAACATAAAAGTCTTCCTTTATAATTGCAGAAGCTAGAGGAAAAGTGTGTTGAACATCTGCAGAAAGCTGATGTAAACTACGAATTGCTAAGAATGGGGCACAGTTCACGCCAAATGTTACTGTTTTCAATTCATAGGTCTTTGCTTGATTATCTGCATCCGCAGGATTGCGGAACCAAATTCGTTGATACGGAGTGTGATCAGAATGAACTCTTATCTGACGGTACATTTTTTCGATATCAGCATTGAACACATATCGATAAAAACGCCAATTTAATATTAAAGTTGTTAAATCGGATTGTAGTATAGGGCCAGTGTGTAACAAGTCGTTTAAACTAGTACCAGTGCTTGATTTACTCGACGCGTTAAAAACTACACGAATTTTTGTCGATATACTATCAGATTTGATAACCGCATGATGAGGCAGATAGAAAGAGCACACTTTCTTTTCATGGATGATTTCATTCGAAGGAACGAATTCCATATGGCCAAGTGTAGAATATTCTTCTAACACCTGATTGTATTTTGCATGTAAATCAAGATTTTTTTCAAAAGATTTTTCCATGCGTTGGAACTGTTTAAAAGCTAAATCTCGAGAAAGACCTAATGCTGGCGTTGGGTCTTTAAAAGGAAGACGAACTGTGTAACGGCCATCAGGAACTCTAGAAGTCGTAGTTGAATACAGATTCTCACAAAAAGTGTCTTCATCGGAGAGAGGTTTGGATTCAGAAATATTTTCGACTTCCCAGAACTTTTCAATCTGTTGATCCAAGGAAACTTCATTAAAATATGAGACGAAAGTAGAAAATGAACGAACATTTTCTTGAAGAGGCCCTGACAAGATCCAACCAAAAACTGTATTTTGGGCCATAAGCGAACCCAAGACATTTGTTTGTAATCCATCTTTTATAATTGAGGGGTAAATATCCATACCAATAACAAGATCTATTTTTGAACTTTCATAGTAATATGGATCTGCTAAAACAAATTCAAAGGGAGCTAAATTTTCCCTTTGAATTATATTAGCTGAAGGTAAATTGCCAGTTAGATTTTTTAAAACCAAAGCATTGGCAAAAAGACTAAAATCGGGATTGCATTTTGAACCTAAATGAATACCACAAATCTTCGAAGCGGTTGAGGTTATCACAGAACTCATGCCGGAAATATGAGCTTGTATGGGTTTGACAGGTAGATTCAATCTTTTTTGAGCAGCTTCAGAAATAAAAGTAACTTCTGATCCCGTATCTAAAAACGCTCGTAAAGTAAATGTACTTCCCAAATGATGTACGTGTACTAAAGCTGTTGCTAATAAAACTGTTTTATTATTTTTTGAAAAGTAAGATTGAATATTAATTGAGTTTGGATTTGAGTTTGGGTTTTCAGTGGACTGTATGAAATTATTTTGAAGTTGGGGTTGAAGATTCGGTTCATTTACAGAAGAAGAAGGATTAGATGGAATTGATTGAAGTTGAGATTCGGTTCCTGTAGGAATATGAAGCATCGTGTGATGCTTTTGCTTGCAATACATGCATGTATGAATGCTTTGACATTTTGATTTTAAATGGGAAGATGATAAGCAATTGTTACAATATTTAAGAGAATTCACCTTTGAAATTCTATCTGGAATAGACAATTGAATAAAAGTTGGACAGATTCGAAGAGGATGATTCTTATTGCAAAGTTTGCAACTAAAGCTGTTTGTTTTGGTATGAAACGATTTGTGCTTAGATTTCTCATTATTTGGTTTAAAAATATTTACTTTATTTGTAGGTTCTTTAACTTTTATCGTGCATTTTATATCAGATACTGTTTCTAGAACTCTGTAACGATTAGTGAGAAAATTATCCATTGCAGACCAGGATGGAATATCTCTAGGATTTTCTAATGACTGTTCCCACAGAGCCAAAGTTTTTTCAGGGAGTTTATTAGAACACAAATACACTATAATAGGATCCCAAGAATCGGTACTAATTTTATGAGCCTTAAGAATTGATAGACTATCATTTATTTCACGTTGTAAATTTCGCACAGCCTTTCCGGATTCTATTAAATTATTTGATAAGTTAAAAAGATTTTTCAATTGATTGTTAACAAGGATTCTTTTATTTTCAAATTGTTCTGTTAAAGCCTTCCAGGCTAATTCAAAACTATCTGCTGTAAGAGGGAATTTTGAAACAATATTGTTTGCGTCACCCTTTGTTTTTGAATGAAGATGAAATAATTTTTGAACCGAGCATAATTTAGGATGATTTATATATACAGCCGTAAACATATCACGAAATGTTGGCCAAGTTAAATAATCTCCGTAAAATATGTCGGTATCACAAGCAGGAACTTTAATACACTGCAGAGAACCAGGACGTTCACCTGTAACAGGCAGTGAAGTATCTTGCACAGATCGAGAATTTCCGGTTGCTGAACGTTGATTAGGATCGTTCATTTGTAAATCATCAGCTTTAATTAAATTTAGTTTCTTTATTGATTCAATGATTTCACTAAGACAATGTATGTATGTATTGCCAGATAAAAGATACTTTGCCTTAACAGATTCTTTATCTGCATCCGACATAGCATCATCTGCATCGGGATCGAGAAGTAAACAAATCGAGTAACATTTTTTAATATCAGACCAAAGGTCCTTTAATTCAAGCTTTGAAGCTTCTAATTTAGAAGGAGTTTGATCGACTAAAGAAATGGTTTCAAAATTAGTGCAAAACGCAACCAGCTGATCAGCAGCAAGTATAAATTTATTAAGGGATGACATTTTATAAATAATGTAAGAAAAGTAGTTAAGAGATTGAATGAAACTCACCCCGAAAATACATAAGTACAAATCACAGTTAGAAAAGTTGAGATATTCCTTTTACAAAACTTTGCTGATTAGGGCACATATACATATGTAGGTACGTATAGGAACTTATAGACACTTTTTGTACAGGAACTTTTTTTTTTTTTTTTTTAATGGGAAAAGGGAATTATCCTCACACTCACTTGAACTAAATAAACTTTTTCTTTTTTGCAACCACTGATTTCCGTAAAAATATACGCATACGATTACTATTTCTATTCGATGTTATATATATGTATATATAATCATAAATATATTTTAATAAATGTTTTTTTTTTTTTTATATATAGAGAATTTTAAAGATTTTAATTTAAAAAAATTAATTCAAACGATAATTTGTTAAGAAGAATTTTTAAAAGAATATTTGGATAATAGTACTCTATAGAAAAGATTAAAAAGAATATTGCACCGATCTTAAAAGTAAACGCACGCACCTGTTACACAATTGGAACTGATTGTGGCTTGTTGTGATGATCGTGGTGAGTTTTTGATGCCAAACCGGTTGTTCTGGTAACGGCTTTTTTGGACAGCTTGATGATAACGGAGGCTACGCTGTGCACTGCAACTTGGTGATTGATGATCGGCGATGATGGTTGGAGAGTGTATGCGATCGTTTTTTATGATCGATGCGAATCGTCTTTTTTGTATGATGTGGTGAATATGATGAATGACGTATGCGAGTAGTAGATGAAGTGGGGCAAGATGTGGGGATCTTGCACTTCGAAGTTTGTGTGTGATGTGAAGTAAGTATGTGTGAGTTTCAGCGATCGTTTTTTGTGATCGATTGAAATCGTCTTTTTTGTGTGATGTGTTGAATTCGATGAATGACGTATGCGAGGGATCAGTAGATGAAGTGGGGCAAGATTTGAGGATCTTGATCGGCGAAACGAAGTTTGTGTGTGTGTGTGTGTGTATGATTTTTGGATTTTTGTACGCACATACATACACTTGTATAGTTATAGGAAACTTATACTGGATTTCCTAGATAGTTATGATGAAGTTAATGATGATCGTCAATTTCGTCAAAGTTTTAGGGAACTTTTACTTCAAAACGTAGTGTAGATAAATGTAACACAAGTTATAGGGAACTTATACTGTGTTATATGGATGACGTGACGTGTGGCAAACGAAGCGAGGCGAGGCGTGATGAACAATGCTTGGTTGCTTATTGTTTGTAAGATGTAGGGAACTTACTTTGCTAAGCAAGCACTTAATGATCTTAGTTAATGATCATTTATGCACACAAATTTGAGATTTATGCACTTTGTAGGAAAATGGTGTCTTCTTATGATGTTGAAGCGATCGATGTAATTGATTGATGCGATCAAAGCTCGTTGATCTTGATGATCGTGGAAGAGCAAGATATAGGGATCTTGTCAGTTGAGTTAGATGACCAATTTCAAAGGCAAATATATAGGGATTTGCTCTTAATTTTGATTAACAATCCGGCTCGATGTGACCAAATGTTGGAGTATGAATTGGTTCACTATGATTCATAGATTAGATCGCCCAAAAATAGATAATAAGATAACAAATTCGTTGCCACAGTAAATGTTCTTTTTCGAAAATTGAAAGACACGTCTTACCAGTATGAGAGTTTATTCAAGAAGAAGGAATATGTTTTACAAAAATGAATGCCTACAGCCAGTTCCGTTTCTTATTTTACAATATATATACTTAAAACTAAAAAGCGACATCTTTTAGAAAGAAAAGAAATATAAAAGGTAATAGAATTTAACAGAGATGTCCTTAAATTATGTTTTCACTTGAACAGTACCGTTGCACTATCCAAATTCTTTTCTCCGTATCCCAAGCATCCATTTTTATAAATCTAAATAGTAACCTACAAAATAAAAAAAAAAAAATAAGCCGATTACTCACACAGAAAAAAAGTTATTACGTTTTATTTTTGTAGCACGATTCGTGCGCCACCCTGTATTAAGAAAAAGGCAAACAAATTGATGTCTTTAAGGGTTTTTAAATCCATTTCAATCGTAGCCATCCTTGGATGGAATAAGGCGTTTAACATTTTAAAATATAGAAGATAAACTATATTTTGACGTTTCATAAATATTTCGTTCCAAAATTTACCTTGTGTGAGTAGAGAAAGGGTAAAGTTGTAAAATGGGCATATCTCTGTCAGTTTTATAAAAAATATTTTTTGCACATGCCTTAAGCCTCTATTAAATTTTTTTTTAAACTTGTCTTGAGTTTATATTTGCTCCGGAAATAGTATTGTGCAATTCATTAAAAAAATTAAAAATCTTTTATTTTTTTTTTTATTAAATTTTCGTACTTAACTTTTTTTTAAAACATACTTTGTCCATTTTGATAAGAAATTTAATTTTGAACAGAGTTTTAAAAAAAGATTAAAATTTTCAAATGGTTCTTAGTTTCTGAGTTATACTAAATATTTAGAAAAGTGAATGTGAACATTCTCTCAGAAACACAATGATGCATTTTGAAACATTTTTGATTCTAGAAAATTAACAAAAAAAAAAAAAAAATTCAATAATAAAAACCCTTAAACATTATTGTTCGTTATTCAAAGATATTTTCACTTGCCTAATAAAAACAAATTGAAAAAGTCCTACAGAGAATTACAGCTATACAAATATGTAGGTTATAGGTATTTGTATATGTGTGGTACAACCAACGTGCATCGTTTTCCCCTATAAAATATTTTGTGGCTTAATTTATAAGAAACAAAACGTACGCCGCAGATTGAATACACGCTGTGGTGTTTTATCCACTTTTTAAGTGGCTTACAGTTTGCGAAATAGAGTTGCAAATAAAAATTCGTAGCAATAAAATCAACTAATGCAAAGGGTTTTTCAACAGGGACGCTACAAAAGTAGAGCGACAGGGACAGCAAACGACGCCATATTTCTTGCCGCCCTTTTGACATTTATCTTCAGTAAGGTTTGCCATTTCATGATGGAAAGATATACGAGCCCACAACGAGTCGAAATTATTAAAATTTACTACCGAAATTCGGAGTCAGTGGCCTCAACGTTAAGAGCGCTACGTCCAATTTATGGTCGTCATAATCGTCCTAGCAGATCAACAATTGAGCATCTAGTGAAAAAAATTGAATCCAAAGGCACAGTACAAAATGTTCCCGTGCCAGATTAAATTGACGCAAGAACTGAAGCCGCTTGGCCACCAGAAGCGTCGTATGTTTGTGAATTGGGCTGAGCAACAACTTGAAAATGATTCGGATTTTCATCGAAAAATTATCTTCAGCGATTTCTCATTTCTGGCTGAATGGCTTCGTCAATAAACAAAATATGCGGTATTGGTCAGGCAGCAATCCACGCGTACTCCATGAGTCATCATTGCATCCCAAAAAAATTACGGTTTGGTGTGGTTTATGGGCCGGCGGCGGCGTCGTCATTGGGCCGTACTTCTTCCGTGATGATCAAGACCGGCACGTTACTGTGAATGGGGATCGCTACCGTTCAATGATAACCGAATATTTTTGGCCCCAATTGGATGATATGGACTTGGAGGACATATGATTCCAACAGGACGGCGCGGCGCCACAAGCCACACAGCGAATGTCACAATCAATTTATTGGAAACCACGAAAATATCTCAGCAAATGGTCCAGTCGTTTGGCCGCCTCGGTCGTGCGATTTGTCGAAATTGGGTTCAGCGTCTGGACTTCTGCAAGCGTGCCCGTGGTGGCCATGCAAAAGAAATCGAGTTCCATACATAATGGCATCAAACGTACTTTCACAGAAATAAAGAATTTCATTGATATCCAAACCTGTTTTTGTTTTATTTAAAAAACGTTTGTAGGGCTCTTATTGAAAAACCCGATACTTTCAGGGAGTAAACAATACGTATATTGGTGAGCTAAATATTTAGGCCCATTCACACTTGCTCCTTACATTGCAATTTCTTTGTTTATAAGATTGTATGTACAAATGTATTGTGTTTTCTAAAATTGTATTTGTTTTTTTAAAGAAAAATGAAAATAAACGCCTTACAAAATTCAGATTTTTTTTTTAAAACATCAACTCCTAGACTATATTAACTGTTGTTTTGTTTTTAAAAGATACTTACTGAAAAGCTATCATTGTTATATTGACAATAGCTATGTTGTAAATGGCATACGATATTAAACGGGCTTCATTGTACAAAGATTCGGCATTCCGTACATTATAACAAACACGAATGCCCCAAGCCAAAAAGAGAACTTCACCGATTGCCAAGCTGTGGTCCCACCAATTGTAAGAACATTGTTTGAATTTTAATTTATCCTGGTCATGAATCTGTGAAAATGAAAAGTAATAATAAAAAAAAGAGTTATTTTCTTTGTTATATAAGTTGTAATAGTAGAAAGTTGTTTAGAATATAAAAAAAAAAGAAAAACTAAAAAAAAAATTATTCCAGAATTGCTTCTAGATGCACGTGACCTACTTTAAGGACTTTTTAATATACGAGTATATATATTTATTATAAAAGGGATTGGAAAAAAGTTTCATTTAATTGAAACAGCTCACGGCTTAAAGGATAACAATATGCTCTGCTCATGGTGAATTACTTATTTTTTTTTTATAAACTCAAGGTACCTACTTACAAAAGAAATATAAAACAAAATGCTGTTAAAAGATCGAATGGCTGTTTTTTAAAATATACACGACTTACATACATACCTGCGTTGTTAACTTGCAATTTATTTTTGTACAAAATCAAAGAAGAATTTTAAGTAGAAACGTATTGTTTAGAACTTTGTAGCTACATTTTTTACTTTTAAAGTTATTATTTTAACTGCTTACTCTGGGGGCAAATATTTAGTGGTATTTTGGTATGTTGGAAAATAAAATAAGTATTGGACTTACAAATGCTTGGAATACAAAATTATATTTGAACTGAATTCCATTTCACCCACATAATTTAGTAATAAGGAAAATACGACATGAGTGTTAACGTAGGCGTTTGACTTACAAAACACCTTCAAAAGGTATTCATATACAAGAAAAGAATTAACTAGACTTTGTGAAGTATATGTAATGTTTTATAGGTGGTAAGGTATATACTAATACATAATTGAATAAAAAATTGATAAAATAATCGAATACCTTTGAGAAATAATTCAAAGTACCTACTAGAATCATTAGGACGAAATAAAAGCCTAAGGCACAGACAAGAAAAAAAAAATCAATTTTCTTTCTTTGAAAAGAAATAATTTCGATTGTAAAATCAATTTATAACAATGAAATTTTGTAGGTACGTGCTTATGTACCTATAAAAAACGTTGACATAAATTAAATCTTAATGCCATATAGGCATTTCAAAAAACCTAGGTATGAGTACAAAATTGCTTCCTTATAAAATTTGTATTTAATTAAATATTTTTCTTTGACATATTTTTGCACCTTTGTACCTTTGTTAGCGTCAAATTTCTGAAAAAAAGTCAAGAAGAAGCCGATGGTCTATTATACCCAAATAAATGTACAAAACAAATAAAATAATCAAATTTATTAATGTGTCTAATGTGATTTATCAAATTATCTAGCGTTGTTCCTGCCGACTTTGGTCATAATAACAAACTCAGTACATACCAAATGACAAACTTGGTATCTGTACTGTGAGCAATACATAGGCCAAAAAATCATTCCATCATCATTAGACACACATTTGTATCTAATACATTGTATTATACGGGATCCTCCACCGTTTACCCTCTGTCTATATCCGGGAAACAAAAATTACCTCTTATGAAAACTGAAATACAACACTCCATATTTATACAAACACTCTAGGTTACCCAAATAGGGTCTTATTTTTTTTATCAAACATTTTTGCTTCATTAATATCAGGTGAATTAACTTTCGAAATTTTCCTCATTGAATTTCTTTTTTTTTAATTTCATGAATCTTTTTACTTTTATACCTTATTTTTAACTGACCGTTTATGAAATATTAAGCCCCCTGCATTACATCTCACAAAATTAATTCGGGTCAGTGATGTTTGCTCAATACCCGTTATCTCAAAGTTAAATCTTACTCGTAGTAACTGCCTGACTTGAATAGAGTGCTGCAACTGGAGCTGCAGCTGCAACTAGAATAACTGTCGAAAAATGTCGTACGTGATATTTTTTTATTTTCCCACAGTGTTTTGTACAACTTTCTGATATTTTTGTCATTTGAAGTCAGCTGTGCGAATTTAATTCAACACAAAAATAAAAATGGATAATGCCGAAATCGAAGCTAAAATTATTATACGTCTTTATCAGAGATTAAAAAGAGTTTGAAACTCTCTTCAACTCCCATGAAAACACTCGGTTGCGTTCACAGTTTTGAAACGTCAAAAGAGCTGCATGCAATAGTTAAAAGTTGTCCAGCTGTGCTTGCAGCTCTGTCTGTAACTGCGTTGTGCTGTGTTCGTATCATTGGACATGTGTGTATTCAATATTTTAACAGCTATTCCGCTGTCCAGTTGCAGCTCCGTCTCTATTCTGTTTAACCAGTAAAGACGAAATCCCAAAGACGAAATCAAAAAAAATATCTCCAAGAAATAACCTAAAAATGTGGTGCAAGTCGTGAATCAAACAATAAAATCTAGAACTTTCTTATTTAATTTTTTACTTGCGACAAAAAAATTTCGAGATAACAATCAAACAAGACATTACTGTGATAGAGAACACCAAAAAGTGGGTGCCAAAATTCTGTCTGTCTGCCTGTTCGGCTTCAGCCTACAGCGAACGTATCGATTTTCATGAAACTTGGTACATATAGCCGTTTTTAATGATTCTGCTCACAGATTTTTATTTCTTCTTTTTTTTACAACTGAAAATAACGGTACCTGCCATACAATTCTTATAGCAATTTTACAAAATCTTATTTTTCTCAAATTCGGCTTCACAACTTTTCTTAAAAAAAAACCAATAAATTTCGTTTTGTAAAAGTTAGTTTTGAATGGGAAACCATTTTCCAAAAAAACGGTTACGTATTGATGATTACTCCCAAAGAACCATTTTTTTTATTTTCAATTTGCTTCAAACAGTTATTTTGATTGCAATAATTTTTTTTATATGGAAGCTTCTAAAAATAGTTAATTTTTAATAAAATTTTCAAAACAACTTTTTTGTAGGTTTAAAAAATGTTCAAAACTATTTTTTGAAAATCAAATATTATGAAAACTTTATGGCCGATTTTCATAATACTTGGAAATTAAGGGTTTTTTTAAACTTCGTAAAGTATTTTAAGAAAAAGTTGTACTTTTATAAAAAAATTAAATTTTGGGTGGTTGTCAATTTAATGATTTGAAACATAAGAACAAAGGTAGCTTTTCACTCGATGTTTAACAATTTTAATGATTTGCAACATACAAAATTTGACTTATTTAGTCTTCTATATTCTATGGGGCAAGGGCATCTGTGAGCAACTACGAGTATTACTAATACTTCTTATAGAATTTAGAATTTACTCACAGCAGACTTAGATTATTTTTTTGTATACAAATTTCAAATAAGGTTAAAAAATATTGGATATCAAAATTTTTAATGTTTTTTTTTTTTGAATTTTAAAAAAAGATTTAAATTTTTTTTGAAAACTCGATAGGTATCTCAAAAACGGGCTGACAACTTTTTTTGAAGTTTTATTTTTATGTGTATAATGTAGGTACATATGTAGATTAATACCTATGATTTGAATACCAAAAATTTTCCTTAAAAATGTTTTTAAGAATTTGATATATAAAAAATTATTATTTTTTTAAGAAAACCGCTCCAATGATTTTAAATGTTATTTTCCATACAATCTTATTCAATCAAGAACTTAGATGGCGTTCTTTCTTTTTTTATTTAGAATTCATATCATATTTCATGCTTTTAAACATTTTTCGCTCATATTTTCCATGTCTTACTTGCGATCCAGTCACGCATTTCATTTTTTATCCGATTAAAATCTTCAAAAAGACAGTCGGTAAGAATCGGTACCGAGTATTGTGGGACTCTTACCGCATTAAAATCACCGTTGAATCAGGACTAATCTATGAGAGATCGACAAATAATTTTACTTTCTTAATTTATAAATTGAGGGAAGTTTAAAGTTATAACACTTTCACATAGCTTTGAATTTGAATGTCACGATGTAGATCGCTATTTCTAATACACCAATGGGCACTTATTATTCCACGAAGGACCTTGCTTTGGAATTTTTGGATGGGTTCAGCATTTGTTTTCTTTGTACAGCCGCATATTTGGATGCAATATATGTCCAAACGGGTTTCAATACTTGCTTATATAACATTAGTTTGTTCTGGATAGATAGGCCAGAGTTCTTTCCTAGTAACCAGTACATTTTTTGGGACTTCAAGTATAGTTCTTCTCTTTTTTTTTTTTTTTTTATGCGCTTTTTCTATTTAAGATTTGCATTCAAAGTCATTCCAAGGTATTTTGCAGTATTGGAGTAAAGAATTGCTGTACTGTTAATAAGAATTGGAACATTGCTTATTTGTTTTTTGGAAAGTTTATATGCGTTGATTTTGTTTCGTTTAATTTGATACGCCATTTTTGCGTCCAACCACTAACTTTATTGAGTGCATTTTGCAGTTTTTGTGTAGCCTTCGTAAAAGATTTATCTGGCACCATTATTGCAGTATTTTTTTTGAAATTCATTTTTATTTTCCATTTTCTTAAAACTATCTTAAAGCTAGACAAAAATTCATAAAAACTAGCCTACTTATCGATATCTTAAAACTAACTTACTGGCCCCAGTCGGGCGCTCTAAGTTAAACTATAATAACTTCATGCTAATGCTTTTCGGCCTAAGAACTATCTTAATACTAAATCCTTGTTGGTTTTATTTTTTACTGAGAAGAATTTACAAAAAAAACTTGGTATCTCTGTCTTTATTTTTTTTTTTTGGTTTTATATAAAACTTACAAACTACATAATTGTATTATTAATTATTGCAGTATCATCAGCAAAGGTGGCCATGATAGCGTTGATGTCGACTGGAATCTCCCTTGCATACAACAGATAAAGCGTTGGTCCTAGGACACTTCTTTGTGGTATACCGGCTTCAATTTTCTTTAGTTTTGAGTAATTTTGGTCGAACCGTACTCTAAAGAGTCGGTTCGTAACGTAAGATTTCAGTATTTCGTAGTACTGCCTGGGAAGATCCCTATGCAGTTTTTACCCAAGTCCCAAGTGCCAAACCTTATCAAAGGCTTGAGCAACATCAAAGAATATAGCCGAGCACACTTGTTTTTCTTCAAGAATTGCAAAAAGAATTGTACGGCAGGTACCGCTATTTTAGTTCTAAAAAATGAAAAAAAAATCCTGTTAAACCAATTTAATATAATTTTAGGCAATCTTATCTTTTTTTATATTTGTAGATAGGATCGTTTATTCACTTTATCGAAAAGTTAAAACAAGAATTTGTTGATATTTGCGTTTGAAACTGCCTAAACAAATTCAATGGCATTCGCGGTTCGCAGCTCATGTGAAAGGCAATAATTTACTGGGTTTATATTTTAATTCGAATCTTTGGGCAACCAATCAGATTTCTTATGAGAATTGAATGTCAAAATTAACTATAATTCGCAATTTGCATTTCACTATCCGCAACTCATAAAAAAATCATTTTAAAAAATGATACTGAATAAAACTTACATTGTGTAATCTTGGCCTATAAAGACCAGTTTGTACAGACATAGTTCAATTTTTGTATTCGATGATCCGCAATTCTAACTCACTGCTTTTGGCGTATTAAGGGCCAGTTGTACAAACGTGGCTTAACTTTTTATCCTACGGTCAATTTAAACTCACCGAATTCAGCGGTTTACCCAGGTTCAACGATGGTTCAAGTTTGTTAGTAATATTACGACACACTTGAGCAATCACATTAAACCACAGACAATTTTCCAAAATCGATGATCAAATTCTGAACAGACTTTGAACAACTGGAACTAACTGAAGTTCAAGGATGGATCAAGCATAAGATGGATGTTAATAGCAAGGTATGCATCGACCTACTTAAACTTCTTTTAATTCAATATAAAGGGTGTTTTTTTCGACGTGTGGTTTTCAAGAAAAAATAAAACGCATATAATTTAATGTAATGGCCAAGAATTCAGCTTTATTATAAAGATAAAGGTTTGCCATAATGTTTAAAAAATGATTTCGGGCAAGTGGCCACTGCGGCTGGCTCAAATAAATTTCAGTCAAGAGGCCCAATTTTCGACTACTTTTTGCAGCAAAAAGGGCCGTATATCAGCAATGACGCACCAAATATTCTCTTCAATCGCCTCGGGCTTATCTGCGAAGACAAGCGACTTGACATAACCCCTCAAGAAATAGTGTGGTGTTAAATCTCATGGTCTTGGAGGCAACGCCACAAGCCCACGACGCGAGATAATATGCTCACTTTGCGATGCGTCGCGCGAACCGAACTTTTATTTTGGTAGTAAATTTACACGATTTGCAAACGTTATTCAGAAGTTAGTCTATTCATTATGAAATGGCAAATCAAACTGAGCATAAATCAAGTGACAGCTGTCAAAAAGATCAACTCTGAAAAAAGTATTGCCAGATGGAAAACCTGTCGTCTAAAAAAAAACACTTTATATAAATGAACATCTGTCTATAAATTCAGAATAATCTGCTCTGATCAATATTGGTGTGAACTATTAAAAAGAAGTGAAAATTAAAAAAGTAGTTAGGTAGTGGTTTCGAGGAAGTGTAATGCTTGCTCAATGCGCCTATTGGGATCCGGCCTTGTGTTTAGGCGTACCATAATTCAACACACAAGAATATTTGTTGCTGCAGATGTGTTTTTTTTTGGAAATTTCTCACTGTACTTTATATAAAATTTTAATAAAACACCCGAGTTTAAGAAATAACGACATCATTTTCGAAATTTTATGTGTTTTCACCACCACGGGCACGCTTGCAGAAGTCCAGACACTGAACCAAATTTTCGACGGTTTTCAAGCATAAATCGGCCGATACTGCTGCAATTTCACGTTCGATATTCGTACGAAGTTCATCAATCGTCGCTGGCGTGTTGGCATAGACCATAGACTTGACGTAGCCTCACAGGAAATAGTCTAACGGCGTCAAATCGCACAACCGAGGCGGCCAAGCGACTGGACCATTTCGTGAGATAACACGTTCTCCAAACTTGGTTTCCAATAAGTTGATTGTGACATTCACTGTGTGGCTTGTGGCACCGTCCTGTTGGAACCACGTGTCTTCCAAGTCCATATCATCCAATTGGGGCCAAAAATATTCGGTTATCATTGAACGGTAGCGAACCCCATTCACAGTAACGTGTCGGTCTTGATCATCACGGAAGAAGTACAGCCCAATGACGACGCCGCCGGCCCATAAACCACACAGAACCGTAATTTTTTCAGGATGCAATGATGACTCATGGAGTACGTGTGGATTGCTGCCTGACCAATACCGCATATTTTGTTTATTGACGAAGCCATTCAGCTAGAAATGAGCCTCATCGCTAAATTGGAAGTAGCGCTCTTAACGTTGAGGCCACTGACTCCGAATTTCGGTGGTAAATTTTAATAATTTCGACTCGTTGTTGGCTCGTATATCTTTCCATCATGAAATGGCAAACCTTATTGAAGAAAAATGTCAAAATAGTGGCAAGAAATATGCCGTCATTTGCTGTCCCTGTCGCTCTACATTTGTAGCGTTCCGTTTGAAAAACCCTTTAGTTTACAGTGGTGCTTTGTTAAAAAATCCACATAAGTTAAACTGGCGCAAGGAATAAAAATATGTTTTGTATCTTCTTCTTGGGAATTGGAAAACTTAAATGTTAATTAAATCAAGTTGTCTGCATTAACCTACTTTGTTAGTAGGTGAGTTTAACCTTTGAGCCTACAATATCTTCCTTGAATTCCTATCTCAAAATCTGTTCCCATAACTTTCCTGCACACTTCACCATAAACGCTCTTGCAAAGGATTATTGAGAGCAACAGTGAATTACAGTTATGGCTTCATATCAAATAATAGGATTACGAAGTCACATGGCATAAGTATTTTTTCAGTGAGAAAAAAAAACACATTAGTATGATGGAAACGGGTAGAGAACAAATTCAACCTCAATCAAACTACCCGGTGTGTATAATGTGTATCAAATAAATTATTTATACATTAAAGCAGCACATGCCTTCCAGCCAAGACCACAGCCATAGTGTTGATTGCTTTTTTGTTATCGATTTTATGAAACCAAATCCAAGGAAAAACTTATGTGGGGGTTCCTCCGCAAAATTCTCATTTGGGGACGCATTCCTCTGTTCAGGAATCCGTGATTCTCTACGAATGTAGAGACCATAAATTATCCATATAGATCCATATCCTATCCACCATGCCTCCTGTTTGAATATTGCAGCTCCACGTGAGTCAATTATGGACCAGGACGCAGGTCCTTTAGCTTAATTAAGTATATAAAGTGTGCAAGTCAACGTGCTAGTTATAATTTTACATGTTGCTAATTATATTATTTATACGAAGCGTTGTTGGTGCTAATATCCCTTTATGAGTGGCTATATTGCTTTTATCAAGTTATTGTTTTGTTATTACCTTGTAAATTTGTAAACTTTGGTTTCACCTCCCTAAAAGCCAATACACAAGCAAAAACCCGTAGACAAACTTCTTGTCGTCGTTTTAATTGCAAAACGAATAATTTCACAGAACTTTGATTTTATTTGTGTAAAGTTTGTGAAACTATGGGTGTTCCATATTACCCCCTTCTGTTCTTACGTGCTTTTAAGTGCTTCAAAGTTTGTGAACAAAAATATTTTGTAACCTTTGTATACCTAGTAACAATGAAAAAAAACTATAAGTAGGTACTTACAACTTCAGCAAATGGAGTAGCAGAAATAGTCCAAGTTCCCAAATAAATAAGCATCACCAATAGTATGGGTACCATCCACTGAAGTAGCTGCTGATCAGTTAGTTTGACTTTGTGAGCTGATTTAACTCGATATGTCAAGGACACTCTATAATGCGGGATGAAGAATTAAGAAAAATAAAAGGAGACATAATAAAATTAATGAATTTATGAATCAAGGGGTAAGGAAGGATATTCTTTTCAATTCTTTTGTTTGCTGCCATATTATTATGTACAGTAAAATGTACCTCCATGTTTTCATTAGCAATGAAGTGTATGTTATACAAAAACCCATGTGTCGAGTCCATTTGGTAGCAACACACCAGTAAGTATCTAAAATGGGGAATATAGCAGCCATCTGAAAGGAAAAGATAAAAGAAAATCAATTTATTGGAGGATTTAGGAGGCTTTAGAATATCTAAGGAAAGCCCATCCGTTTGTTCTAGAATATAAATTTTGCTTTTATTTTCTTTGTAGAAATAAAAAAAATAAAAATCTGTATTATAAATGTGTGGGTACATAGGAATGTAGCTACATCCATGGATTAGCAAGGTGAATTAGGTACCTACTATACCTAACCTAGACAATGATAGTTACAATAAAAGTTGACTTGCCAAGTTATTAAAGGTGGTGCGGTGATGACTTGAGGCTTTCCCAGCCAGTTCGGTCTCTAGCTAACATTCTACATTTGAGCAGGTCAAGTTGGCTGAAGTTTTGGGGCTAACTTTTTTCTCTCCAACGAGTTATTTTATTTTATTTTATTTTATTTTATTTTATTTTATTTTATTTTATTTTATTTTATTTTATTTTATATTATTTTATTTTATTTTACGATGGACGATTTTGACAAGACCGACCTCTAGCTATCCGCCTCCAACCACCATAAGTTCTGGTGTTATTGAGTAACCTAAACCAACAAGACCCCAATGTATCCCTATGCTTCCTAAATTTATCAATACCCATCTAATACCTTTGTACAACAACGCTTGCTATAGCAGCGATGCACGAAAAAAAGGCAATCTGTCTAAAAAGTCCAAACCGGCCGATAGTTGCTAGAATGAGTTAAGAGTTCTCAACACAACGAACACAGTTATTCACAGATGGGTCCCAGGACATAAGGATATTCATGGGAACGAAATAGCAGATTAACTGGACAAAAGCCGGTCATCTCTTGATCCGAATCAAATCAAAGCCTCGGTGTTGGTGCTCATGCCACTGGAGTAAGAAAAAAGCATAACACATTAGATTTTATTGGAAGCTGCACATGTAGGATGGTCATCCATTGACACTTGTCGGGTTTCAAGGAACCTTTGGCCAACTATTTCGAAGAAAAAATTGAAAACTTACTCAATTTTTCACTCATCGTTGGCTTTCAAACGGGCCACAGGTCAATGGACATCAGCTCATCGGATTTACGTAGAGGGTGTCATGATGAAGAGGTGGAAGTTCCCTTAACTTCCTGTGTGAATACTCTAGCTTAGCTAGAATATGAAAAGCAGCCCTAGGAGAAAACATCTTTGACAAACTGGGTGACATCTTTGTCTTGGCACTAAAAAGCATCCTAAAATTCATTCAGAACTCAGGATGATTCAGGGAGGCCCCCACACCTAAAACCTTTCCTCAACTCCTATCATTCCTCACTACCCACCTTCACCCTAGGTTGCGCAATCGATCCACCAAGATCCGAGTAAGTGGATGCGGTTTGCCGTATTATTACCCTTTCTAACCTAACCTTTCCCCATATTTGACTTTGGTGAGAAGGTGAGAAGATTAAAGGTTTCCAAATGTGTAGACGGATTCTCAGGAGGTTTCTTTAGTTTAAGCATATATGTAGCTAAGATTAGCAATGACAAGACAAGAAATTAAGCTCATTCCAGGAGGACGCACTCCTAAGCAACCAAAAGGCTCACACTTTGGTTGCCACTCATAGATGTCAAGCCAAGTGAACAGGATCTGATTCACTTTGGTCTTTTGGGGGCTAAATTCTCTGGTTTCTATGCATAACTCATCAAGGTAGCCTGAGATACAGTTGTATTCCATCCTCTAGCTTTCTGGTATCCTCTGTAGTTTGATCTTTTAAGGGATCTTCAATATTTTTCGTTCTCTCGAACTTGGGATCTGAGATTCAACAGATCTCTTGGTTGAAGCATTACTGTCCATTTACTCGATGTGGCTGAGCCAATGTGGTCCACGTGTTTTGTTTTTCTGGACTACATAGACATGTTTATATAATATGTTACTCATACAGTTCGTAGGTGTGTCTTTTCCTTCATCCATCCAAGAATTTTTCTTTGAAAAGACTCCAGTTTCAGTTTATCGCTATGCGCAACACTCGATGCCAATAAACCAGGACTAGCAGTATAAAGGTTTTATATCACATTCCTTGCTGAAATCCTATACATGTTTGGAAAAGTTCGGAAAAGCTTTACAATATCATAACGGTACAACCGATGGATTAATTGTTTTCCCAAGGATCCCAAGCTCAGCTTTCGCCATATAGAGCTCCTAACAAAGAACGTCATCATATGCGATTTTTAAGTCCATGAATAGATGGTGTGTCTTGGACTTGAAATTCGTTGGTCTTTTCTTGAATTCGCCTGAGAGTAAATATTAAGTCGATGATTAATCTGCCTGGTCAGAAACCACACTGGTGCTTGCTTAGTGAAGAGGACAGACTCAAGTTTTTGAGCTGCACCTGTTATGTAAAGGGTTCTCACGTTCCATGTACTCAGAACGGAAATTTTTGTACATGGTGGGGTGGTTAAGCTGACGAAACCGATCCAAAACCTGGAGGGCCAGGCCTTTGTTAAGCCTTAGGACATGACGCTAGATAATCCGGTGACAGTAGCCAACTATTGGAATATGAGAATTTCCATTGCCTTATAAACGGTTCATCGACCTCAATTATATGTTTCAGCACCCTGGCAAGTCCTCAAAACCCTTACTGACCTCATTTTTAAGTATGCTTGAGGAGCTCATGTAAGGCCTCTGTCTTCTAGATTGGTGACACCGTTGATTCCCTCTATTTAATTCATCTGCTGCCAGATCAATTAATCAAAAGTGCGTTATTTTAAAGAAAACTTTTAGATACAATTTGACTCCCAATTATTGACAAAAGACTTTTTGAGGTCCTAAAGAGATCTTAGAAAGGCTCGCACAACTCTGTTGAGTCCCGAATTGTTATTCTTAGGGAAATATGCTTATTGTATAGTTTAAACAAAACTCCTACATTTCTCCTACAGATAATTAAAATTTACATTCTATGGAACTCTTGAGGTTTCCACACACTGCCCATGCCCGGACAGAGGGGGCCCCTAAAAAATATTGATACGACGCCCCCGGAATTTTTTCTCTTAATTGTTTTTATTTAAATAGATAAATTTCAGAATAATTAAACAGCCAGTCATTTCTCCCAGCAGTAGCGTAGCTGGATGGGCGAGGGCCCTGGGGTGAAAAATAAAATGGGGCAGACTATAAAATAAGGCCTCTACACAGAAAAAGGTTTTGTTTTTTCGTTTCTTTATAAAAAAATAAAAATGTTTACTGCAGGTAATATTATACGTATTTTTTACAAAAACCGTCAAAGTAATTATAATATTTTCCCAAGGGATATTAATTGTTGAGCTTAGCATGAAGTTTTTTAGCACAAAAAAAAATTGCGATAAGGACAGAAATGCTAGTGAAATGCTTAAGGAAACGATTGTGAAATCAACCAAATGTTTGGGCTTGAATCAACAGGTTTTAAGAAATACAAATTTTTGAAAAACATTTTGGGTTTCCTTTGAAAAAATAAAAGTTCGATAAGAAAAATTAGATTCAAATAATTTATTTTCGTTAAAAAATTACTTCGCATTAAGTAAAATATAGAAAAATATAGGAATCGACACACAAGATAATCAAATTATTTAAAACCACTCCGCTTATCTTTTTTTGTCTATATACGGATCACCTATATCCGGCTCTGAACCTTTGGCACCTCATATATGGGAAATTTGATATTTTAGAATGTCATCTAATTGGTCAGTAGTTGGTCAAGAAAGGTCAACTAGTCCTAGAAATTGGTCAGCCCTTGATAACTAGTTATAAAGACTTAAAGTTTCTCAAGGTCACTCAAGGTCACGCGTGATTTTTGGCACCTCATTTATGGGAAATTTACAAAAAAAAGATGCCATCTGAAAGATTTGTGGATAGTGATAAAAGGTCAACTATTTTCAGTAATTGGTCAGCTATAGTTTTTTTTCTATGAATTTTCAAAAATCGTTTCAAGGTCACAAAAAAAACTTTTGGCACCTCATTTGGGTCATTTCAAATAAACAAGTATGCCATTTGAAAGGCCATTTCACGGTCATAAAAGGTCAGCTATTTTCAGAAATTGGTCAGGCATAGTTTTTTTTTAATGAATTTTCAATTTATTTAAAAAAAAATTTCAAGGTCATAGCGATTTTTGGCACCTCATTTAAGGGAAATTTGCAAAAAATATATACCATCTGAAAGATCTCTAGATCTATATAAAAGGTCAGCTATTTTCAATAATTGGTCAGCGATAGATTTTTTTTAATAATTTTTTTTTAAATTTCAAGGTCATAGCGATTTTTGGCACCTCATTTATGGGAAATTTGGGAAAATTGCATACATTCTGAAGGATCTCTTGATCTATATAAAAGGTCAGCTAGTTTTAGTAATTGGTCAGCCATAGATTTTTTTTAATGAATTTTTGAATTTTTGTTCAAGGTCATAGCGATTTTTGGCACCTCATTTATGGGAAATTTGGGAAAATTGCATGCCATCTGAAACATCTCTAGATCTATATAAAAGGTCAGCTAGTTTCAGTAATTGGTCAGCGATAGATTATTTTTTATGATTTAAACAAAAAAAAAAAATTCAAGGTCACGAACGATTTTTGGCACCTCATTTGGGTAATTTTCCAAAAAAAATATACTATGTGATAGGTTACTCGGTCATCATAAAAGGTCAGTTAGATTCAGTAATTGGTCAGTCATATTTTTTTTTTAATTAATTCTTAAAGTATTTGTATGTAGGTCACAGTATAGATAGATTCGGGTAATTTAAAAATTTTTTAAATAGATATAGATCCAATAGATTCTGAGAAAATCATGGTGGATTAAACCAAACACTTTCTTTTTCAAGATGGCGGTCATTCCCTTACCCCGGCACCTCAAAAACTTGGTTTCTTAAAGAAGAGATGCAGCCAAACTCAAATCGTACCCATCGATTATGGAAATTTTAATAAATTTTTTGACAAAATTTAATCCACCATGATTTTCTCAGAATCTATTGGATCTATATCTATTTAAAAAATTTTTAAATTACCCGAATCTATCTATACTGTGACCTACATACAAATACTTTAAAAATTAATTAAAAAAAAATATGACTGACCAATTACTGAATCTAACTGACCTTTTATGATGACCGAGTAACCTATCACATAGTATATTTTTTTTTGGAAAATTACCCAAATGAGGTGCCAAAAATCGTTCGTGACCTTGAATTTTTTTTTTTTGTTTAAATCGTAAAAAATAATCTATCGCTGACCAATTACTGAAACTAGCTGACCTTTTATATAGATCTAGAGATGTTTCAGATGGCATGCAATTTTCCCAAATTTCCCATAAATGAGGTGCCAAAAATCGCTATGACCTTGAACAAAAATTCAAAAATTCATTAAAAAAAATCGTGGCTGACCAATTACTAAAACTAGCTGACCTTTTATATAGATCAAGAGATCCTTCAGAATGTATGCAATTTTCCCAAATTTCCCATAAATGAGGTGCCAAAAATCGCTATGACCTTGGAATTTAAAAAAAAAATATTAAAAAAAATCTATCGCTGACCAATTATTGAAAATAGCTGACCTTTTATATAGATCTAGAGATCTTTCAGATGGTATATATTTTTTGCAAATTTCCCATAAATGAGGTGCCAAAAATCGCTATGACCTTGAAATTTTTTTTTAAATAAATTAAAAATTCATTAAAAAAAAACTATGCCTGACCAATTTCTGAAAATAGCTGACCTTTTATGACCGTGAAATGGCCTTTCAAATGGCATACTTGTTTATTTGAAATGACCCAAATGAGGTGCCAAAAGTTTTTTTTGTGACCTTGAAACGATTTTTGAAAATTCATAGAAAAAAAACTATAGCTGACCAATTACTGAAAATAGTTGACCTTTTATCACTATCCACAAATCTTTCCGATGGCATCTTTTTTTTGTAAATTTCCCATAAATGAGGTGCCAAAAATCACGCGTGACCTTGAGTGACCTTGAGAAACTTTAAGTCTTTATAACTAGTTATCAAGGGCTGACCAATTTCTAGGACTAGTTGACCTTTCTTGACCAATTACTGACCAATTAGATGACATTCTAAAATATCAAATTTCCCATATATGAGGTGCCAAAGGTTCAGAGCCCCTATATCCGTCTCCTTTTCTCTATCACCTCGAATTTCGTTTATCAGCCTTCTGCTAATTACTTCTCCGCCTTGAATCACTAAATTTTCCTTTTTTTTCCAAATTCCTCGAATTCTAACTTCTACCAAAAATACTTTTTCTCAATTTCACCTCTTTCAAATTTTTCCAAATCGTAAAATAAAAATCACTTGTCACTTGTAAAGTTCTCAAAAGAGTGCATTTTCCATGCTAAAGTTATTGTCTACCTCGGCCATTCCAGTTTCTCACACATTCATACAACCAGGGAATCGTTTTCGAGATCTTCAGTTAGGGGATCATGGCTTCCTGGAAAGCTACGTGCTCTCCTCGAAAACCTCCGTTCCTCCGCTGTCAAATCACATCGAAACTTTACTCTCACACACACATTCAATGATTCAGCAAGTCCTTCCAAAACTTGCCGAATCCAAATAGCCGAGTTCAGAGCCCTTTCAACTAAATATTTCGAGAAAACTTAAAAGAACTAAAATCGAGAAAAAGTTTCTTCTAGGTAATCTCCTAGTTACTCTAAGACCATCGCGAGTGATTCGAAACGCGAAGTAATCTTTCTAAATCTAATCCCTCGGGGTGAGAGAGGACTACGTCTTTTTAAATGCTGAGATCTACTCAGTTCTTTTCTTTTCGCGTGTCAATTCCAATGGATCTATTTCACTATTTAACAACATTAAGATTTAAGAATTTAAAAACACGTTAACAACCCGTTTTTCTGACAACAATATTTAGCTACGTTACGTTAAGTTAAATTTAAATTTAGTTAATGATGCTTTGAAAATTGGTTTATTAAGATAAAAGTAAGAGTCCGCCTGCCTCGCTTACTTCTTTAGCTCATCCGCTGATACCTCGACAAGAAACCGCTTGTCTTCTTGATAATTTAAGTTCGTGGATTTTGGAACCAAGTGTTCCACTCAAATCGCAAATCAATCGTAGCCTGTTTTTGTTACTTTTCCAAAATACTAAAAGAGTAGGTCTCTGGCTGATGGACTCCAGGTATCTACTGACTCTGCAAGTATTTTGGAGCAGCAACGGAAATGGAAAGGCTACAAATGGATAATGATTAAGAATAGGCAGGTGAAACTTGTTGTGGTAAATTTTACCGCAACACTTCGCTGGTGTGGGGCAGTATTCAACGGGTTACCATTTGGAGAAAATATAAGCACAATTCACGTGTAGTTTTCGTTGCATCACTCGCTATGATGACACTAATCAGCGATTACACCCTGTTTACCACGTCAACGCCCAACCATTTCCTTACTTAGCTATCTCAAAAACGCTCAAAAATCTAGCTACCTATAGCAATTCTAAACTATGTACAAAATGTATATGTTGCGATAAGCGCAGTAAACCATAACATTAAATCTCAGTACTGTCATAACATAATACCTCTAACTCAAGTACACTTGGCACGTTTTTGTCAGCTTATAAAAGAAGAGAGTTTTCAGTCATTCATAACTCATAAGTCATAAGACATTCCTAACTCAAAACATTGTCCGAGTATTATCTATAAACATTAATGCAAATAAATTGCACAAGTAAACATAATTACTTGGTAAAACGTCGTCATTTCCACCCTTATTCCATTCCTCTAGAGTCGTCGATAAAACCGTACCTATACATACATAATATTTACATAATAATTAAATTAGGTTAAGTCTTTTCACCGGGGAATCATAAAAATTCCTAAACCCAGCACTTGAGTTATATTGCCTCCCAGCATTTACTACAACAGAATAACCAACTATTTGTCACGTTTACACTACGTTTAAGTTGTATACGAAAAGAAACCGTATCATTATGGTGAAAAATGAGCCAATCCAATAGTATAGTGTTCCGGTGGCGAGTTGCTGAAAGGGTAACAATGACAGAACAACTATTTCTTAAAGGGACCTATAGGTACACTACACACCTTCTCTGCTGTATTATACACAAAACACAGCTTCTTGGCAAACATAACTATGTCCTGTCCGTGCGATGTCCTGAGTGGCAGTACTTTTAACGTACTCTTGTGTTTATAAGTTCATATGTCAATTGAAGGTGAGGTTTAAAGACACCTAGAATAGAGCCCTTGGGGCGAAACACCACCACCTACTTATAATGGTGAGGTTGATGTGGAGGTATTTTGAGCTCAAAGGTTTACCAAAGGGTAACCACACGTAAGGTATGATTAATTTACTTAAGCACTGACTTCAGGCGAGTGCTATTCAAAATGTATGACAATAATTATTCTGGTAAAAAGGAAACGGTGTAATTAGGAGAGTTTTAGTTGGCTTTGTATGTTTTTTGGTACCAACTTCCATTATATAAGGTGTCAATGGGTTTCTACTCTTTAAAGGAAGTCTATTCGCAAAGACCTATGCCTTAAGTCAGGAAAACGATGAAACCATCAGCACCTCGGTCTCCCCTGGGGGTGTTATTATAAACTTCCCAGTTCGAAGTAACTTTTGTTGAATGAGCAATCATCTCGCCATCGTATAAAATATGATGTAGATATAGTCAAACGTGACATGCGTCTCAAAGTTCTACACACAAGAAGTAGTAAACAAGGATATGCGATGTAACATATAAGATGCTTTTCAACAAGTGTATCCTTGAGATTGGATCTTGAGAGTATGAAGAGCTTAAAAAAAAAAAAAAACTAAAAAGTTATTTGTTGAATATGTAATGTTTTCTTTTTTTTTCTGCCCCAACCCAGCTATAACGATTAGATGAGGTTATATCCTTGAAGACAGATTGTACATTATTTATATTTTCTATAATATCTACATACATAAACTTGCAAATGTGGGTGTATAATAAACAGCTTTTAGATAAGGGTTAATATGTTTCGCAATGACAAGATTGATGTTTGACTTCGAAAGAGTGTTAAGATTTGAAATTCGTTTTCAAGGATTAAATTATGCGTGATGTATATTTTTTTCATTTGATTTTGTTTTTTTTTGATGAGGGTTCAGGATGAATGTATTTATTTTGACATTCTGTCAAGATTTATTCTGCAACCTAAATCAGTAAAACGATTCGCAAAATATTAAAGTGAAGTGTGAACTTGAACTTTAAAGTATTAAAAACGCATAAAAGTGGTCCATAAAAAAGAATATGGCTACATAAAAATAAAAACTTACCTCCATATACATAATGGCACATCCAATCAGTGTTATTAGTAGGAATATAGGGCTGGCAACTTTGAACACTTTGACTTTCCTATGATGGAATAAATAACCAGCCAGGACAATAGTCGATAGAGCACAACCAACCGAAACAGTCAACAGTGATATCCTGCAAAGGAATAAAAATTTCAACATAAAAGAAAGTATTTTTAATTGAACCACATCACCTTTAAATGCGTCACATAAAATATAATGTCAATCTTACCTAAATGGCCAATTATAGCTGGCCAAGCATGGTTCGGGCCCGTGGCAATCACCACAACCGGGTGCACATTGATAGCATACGAAGACATCCGTATAATAATTGCTCATATTGTCACGTTGCTCCTGCCAGGCGATTTCCATGACAGTGCCATTAAAGCCGTCTGGATGCCGCACCGAGTAAAAGCCACGTCTGCATAAACACTGGTAAGAGCCACGCGTCCATCCATTTGGGGTGGCAATGATTTTATTTGTTATTGTCGGCGATTCCACAGGAATGCGGTATTGACACTGTCATGGGGGAATAAAGATTCATCATAAAAATTCGACTGTTAAAGCTTTAAGGATCCAAAGCAAGAGGAACAACAAAAAAAAAAAAAACAACTTTGACACACTTACCTCCATTGTGTCAGAGTGGCATTTATGGGATCCGTGAAATGCTTGAATATCACTTATGGACTCAGTCATTTGGGTATCGACTAAATGAAAACGTCGCGATTGTATCTGCTGGTAGTTGAATCGATATTTAGGAGATTCACATTGATTGACTCGCAAGCTTGTCACATCAATGTCAATGCTAATAAAACCTCTTAGTCCATAACGACCGACTGGTGGTATAGCTATGCTGTAGGACAATATCCATTTGCCGAGATTGCATGACAAATAGGGGAATGTCCACCAGCCTTTGTAATAAATGTTTGGTGGGCTTTTAGCGAATTTTGGTGAATGTAAGGATATAGTGGATGTTTCATCATCGTACCTGAAAAGAAAAAATATATTTCAATGGTTTTTAGAGCATTGTCTTATATTTCGAAGGAGATATTTTCAAATTGAATTTCCAAAAATAGGTTTAAGTCCAAAGCACTTTTTTTTTTGATGCCGAAAGAAAAAAGGGACGACATTGGAGGAATTTGTTTGGTCGCAATTTAAAAATTTTAAAATGATGAATGGTAAATATCAGTATGTTCCTTAAAAGTGACAACACTGACCTTTTACCCGAAAGTGCGTCTACTCTTCACCTAGTTTTCAAGGCATCAAGCGTAATTTTAACAATGGAAATTTTTAAAGTTTTAAACGAGTTTTTTTTATTTTGACCGGGCGCCATTGTATTGAAAATGGCGTTCAAAAATACTGAATATGCAGTTGCGTGTAATTCTATCTCCTCTCTCTCTTTCGCTCTCTTTACCTCCTTCCCTATTTCTCTCTCTCTTTTCTTCTGAGCTCTATACCGGAATGTCCAAAAATTCCCAAGATGTCTAAAAAGTCTTGAGATGTCAAGATGTCTGAAAAATGCTGAAAGGTTGAGAGATATCTGATAATACTTGACAAGTCTCAAAAATTTCAAAAGGTCTGTTGTGACCCGAGAGCCACAACCATTCTCAAACCCCAAATAATCATCATCCATTGTACGCTACCCAATTCCTATCAACCAGTCATCTAATGAATCATGAAACAAAAACCCCGACTAAACACAATTTTCATTTAAAGGGTGATTTTTTAAGAGCTTGAGAACTTTTTTTAAAAAAAAAACGCATAAAATTTGCAAAATCTCATCGATTCTTTATTTGAAACGTTAGATTGGTCCATGACATTTACTTTTTGAAGATAATTTCATTTAAATGTTGACCGCGGCTGCGTCTTAGGTGGTCCATTCGGAAAGTCCAATTTTGGGTAACTTTTTCGAGCATTTTGGCCGGAATAGCCCGAATTTCTTCGGAAATGTTGTCTTCCAAAGCTGGAATAGTTGCTGGCTTATTTGTGTAGACTTTAGACTTGACGTAGCCCCACAAAAAATAGTCTAAAGGCGTCAAATCGCATGATCTTGGTGGCCAACTTACCGGTCCATTCCTTGAGATGAATTGTTCTCCGAAGTTTTCCCTCAAAATGCCCATAGAATCGCGAGCTGTGTGGCATGTAGCGCCATCTTGTTGAAACCACATGTCAACCAAGTTCAGTTCTTCCATTTTTGGCAACAAAAAGTTTGTTAGCATTGAACGATAGCGATCGCCATTCACCGTAACGTTGCGTCCAACAGCATCTTTGAAAAAATACGGTCCAATGATTCCACCAGCGTACAAACCACACCAAACAGTGCATTTTTCGGGATGCATGGGCAGTTCTTGAACGGCTTCTGGTTGCTCTTCACTCCAAATGCGGCAATTTTGCTTATTTACGTAGCCATTCAACCAGAAATGAGCCTCATCGCTGAACAAAATTTGTCGATAAAAAAGCGGATTTTCTGCCAACTTTTCTAGGGCCCATTCACTGAAAATTCGACGTTGTGGCAGATCGTTCGGCTTCAGTTCTTGCACGAGCTGTATTTTATACGGTTTTACACCAAGATCTTTGCGTAAAATCTTCAATGTGGTCGAATAACACAAACCCAATTGCTGCGAACGGCGACGAATCGACATTTCACGGTCTTCAGCAACACTCTCAGAAACAGACGCAATATTCTCTTCTGTACGCACTGTACGCATTCGTGTGGTTGGTTTAATGTCCAATAAAGTAAACTGAGTGCGAAACTTGGTCACAATCGCATTAATTGTTTGCTCACTTGGTCGATTATGTAGACCATAAATCGGACGTAAAGCGCGAAACACATTTCGAACCGAACACTGATTTTGGTAATAAAATTCAATGATTTGCAAGCGTTGCTCGTTAGTAAGTCTATTCATGATGAAATGTCAAAGCATACTGAGCATCTTTCTCTTTGACACCATGTCTGAAATCCCGCGTGATCTGTCAAATACTAATGCATGGAAATCCTAACCTCAAAAAAATCACCCTTTATATTCATTGTTATGGAACAATACATAGTCATTAGTCATTTTGACTAAAGCCATATGTGCGCCTCTATTGCAACGAATGCAGAAACATAAATAAACAACTGCAATGCAATAGAGTATGTCAAGTGCAATGTGCAATATGAAACCTCAGAACAACGATCGATGATGACACACCCAGAAGTACTTGAGTGGGTCAACATATGATCGACATGAGGTTTACAGCCTACATAGCGATGAATGAATGATCGTGACCACGGTGTGTGGCCTGATTCTGGTGAACTCGATGGTAAGTGGCCTGGTTTTGGTGGTGGTAATTGGTGATGGTAAAATGGTAAATTTATAAATATAGAGAACCAAATGTGAAGAAGCAGAGTTAATAATCGTAGACAGAAGAGATAGGTCGCAGCCCAGCAAAAGACAGCGGGCCTTTCTCGTTCTAAATCAAATACACCTAGATAATAATAAAAATAAAGAAACAATAAAAAATAACCATTTGCTGTAGTTATTTTTATATTTTAACTCTCCGTCATCTGCTCTTCCCTTACTATAAGGAAGCACGGCAGAAACGCAACAAGTCACGAGATATCTGAAAATGCTTGAGATGTCTCGAGATAACCCAAGATGTCTGAAAAGTCCGGAGATGTCAAGATGTCTAAAAAGGTTCGAATCTTCCCGAGATATCTGAAAAGTCCCGAGATTTCCGAGGACGTCTCAATAGTCCGGAGTTGTTGGAGATATCAAAAAATTCCGAAACGTGGTGCTTGAAAAGTCTCTAAATGTCACGGAATGTATAAAAAGACCCGAGATGTCAAAAAAGTCCTGAAACGTTAGGAGATACACTCCTCGTCAACTGAATACGCACAAACATTTTTTAATATACTTTATCCATTTTTTCCAAACAGTGATGGTTATTATGCCATCTGTTGATGCTAACTATTCCCTTAAGATGTTAAGCAGATAATTCTGAAAGAATTATCCAAAAACAACCGTGAGTTTTTCTTCAACCACTTGCAAAGTGTTTTATATGCAAAGTAGGAGTTTTTTTTTTTCTAGTCAACTGAATAGGTACAATGCCATTTTCTTCGTTGTTTATAAGTTTTTTGGAGTGCTTGACAGTTTAAATTAACGATTTTAGTGTTTTCAGTAAAATTTAATTTTAAGAAAAATGGGTAGATCTACGTGTCTTAACAGTGTTGAAAAAGCTAAAATCGATTTACTTAGAGACCAAGGCTTAACTGAACGTGCAATAGCTGATAAAGTTGGCCGAAGTTTTAATGTAGTTTATTCTTACTTGAAAAATAAAGATGTATACGGCAAAAACATGAAGGGAGGTAAGAAAACAGCAACAACAGCAGCTGAGAGACGAAGAATTTTAAGATATGCATCAAATTCTTCTGATTCTGTGGCAAAAATAAAACAAAAAGTCGGCGTAAACGCAAGTTGCTCAACAGTATTAAGAGTAATCAACAACTCAAGCCATCTTAAACGAATGAAACTTAAGAAAAAACCACCACTTGACGAGAGAAGGAAAATGTTGCGATTAGATTTTTCAAGACTTCACATGAGTTGGAAAAAAGAATGGTATCCCGTGGTTTTTTCAGATGAAAAAAAGTTTAATTTCGATGGCCCTGATGGGTTCAACTTCTATTTTCACGACTTAAGAAAAGAAAAAAGATTTTTAAAGCGCCATCATAGTCGTGAAGGAGGTGTCATAATATGGGGAGCAGTCAGTTATTATGGAACAGTTGAGCTCGAGGTTGTAACATCAAGAATGACAGCAGCTGGGTATAAAGTAATTTTGGAAAGAAATTTTCCTAAATTTTCTAACATCTTTGGACCCATAAACTGGACCTACCAACATGATAATGCGCCTATTCACTCAGCGCGCATAATAAAAACATGGATAGAGGAGCAACAAGTGCAGTTGCTTCAATGGCCGCCGTACTCACCTGATCTAAACATCATAGAAAATGTCTGGGGATGGTTAGTACGCAAAGTTTATGAGGGTGGTCGTCAGTTCGAAGACAAAGAAACCTTAATTTCTGCAATCAAAGTAGCGTGGAGCGAAATTTCGTTAAATTACATTAAAAAGCTATACGATTCCATGCCGGATCGAATTTACGAAGTAATTAAAAATAAAGGTGGAAGTACACACTACTAAACTTAAACAAAAACTTGTTTCATTCCATTCCAATACCAATTTTAATTTTTGTACCTATTCAAATGTTGACTCAAAAAAAAACTTCTACTTTGTATAAGTTACACTTTGGAAGTGGTTGAAGGAAAAACTCACGGTTGTTTTTGGATAAAACTTTGAAATTCTGTTATTTATATGTTACGAACATTTTTACCATCAACAGATGGCATAATAACCATCACTGTTTGGAAAAAATGGATAAAATATATTCAAAAATGTTTGTGCGTATTCAGTTGACGAGGAGTGTATATATATTTGTGAAAAGTACAAAAGTGTTTGAAAAGTCCAAAGATATCTGAATATGTTTAAAAAGTTTTGGAGTTATTAGAGATTTTTGAAAATACTCAAGACGTCTGAAAAGTCCCGACATATCAAGATGTCTAAAAAGTTCCGAAGGCACCAAAATATCTGATAGGTCCCTAGATGTATGAAAAGTATCAAGATTTCTGAAAAATCTCAAAATGTGCCGAGATATCTGAAAAGTTATGAAATGTTCTCTGAAAATTTTCCGAGATATTACAAGATTTTTAAAAAAACTCAAAGTGTCACGAGATGTCTCAAAATGTTGGAAATATCCCAAAAGAAAAATCTTACAAAAGATATATGAAAAGTCTAAAGATACCAGAAAATGTCTGAAAAGTTCCGACCTGTCCAAGATATCTTAAAATAATCAAGATTTGTGAAAAACCCACTATTACCCGAGAGGTCGGAATAGTTATGAGATATTTTGAGATATCTGTGTCATGTATATAGTCTTCACTTAAATCTACATATTGAATTATATAACACCTAAACTAAACATATACTATTACTATTACTATTACTATTACTATTACTATGAAATTATATAATAATAAAGTCAGTCTCATATTCTCTTTCATACTAAACGGTTGTATCATTCCACAAGTCATCACATGGTGTCAGAATAGCGGGTTCAATAAAAAAAAAAAAATAAAGAATATAGTTTCTGTATCGTTGATTTGACTAAAATATTAATTTTTTTTAAATAAAAGTATTAAAATCTTAAACAAAATGCCTAATACACCAATCGCTACCGGGCAAAATAATAGTTCAGTGCAAAATGGCTCATCATTTGTAAAACCACCAAAAGCATTAGTTATAACGAATGGCAATATGGCCTTAACGTGGAAACATTGGCTTCAACAATATAAATGGTTTTCTGTAGCTGCGGATATGAACAGCAGATCTCAAGAAGTCCAAGTGGCGACTTTCATGTCATCAATTGGACCTGACGCTGCCAACATCTATAATGCTTTTACATTATCAGATGCAGACCGCAAGAAACTGCCTGAAATTCAAAAGAAATTCGAAGAATATTTTGCTCCAAAAGTAAATGTAACCTTTGAGCGATACACATTTAACATGATGATACAAAATAAAGGTGAGTCTTTCGACGAATTCCTCACCAAGATAACAAATCAAGGCAAAAAGTGTGACTTTGGAACATTGGAAGAAAATCTTATTAGAGACAAAATTGTTGTTGGTGTGATCAGTGATGCAGTTCGCGAAAAGTTGCTAGCCGAAGAAAATCTTGAACTTACCAAAACTATTAAAATATGTAGAGCAAGCGAGGCAGCAACACTACAGTTAAAAGAATTACATAAATCCGGCGAAGTAAATGCAATAACAAAATACAAACAAAATGCACACTCCACACAATCAATCAAAAATTATAAAAAAGAATACCAAAATGTTAAAGTAAATAAGCAAAACCACAACAACACACACACACAACAAGACAAAACGAACGTTACATGCAACCGCTGCGGAAAAAGACATGTAAGAAATAACTGTCCAGCGTATCGTCATCGATGCTCAACATGTCATAGAAAAGGGCACTTCTCGGAGATGTGTTACAAAAAGAAAAAGGTACATGCTGTAAATAACGCTGATGACTATGAATATTATAAATCAGACACGAGCGAATCTGATTCCGACGGGTTACTCGTTCTAACAGTCGAAACAAATAAAGACACAAACAACAACTGGTATGAAGAAATACAAATAAACAACAAAAAAGTAACATTGAAACTAGACACTGGGGCGTTAAGTTATAAGTTTAATTTCCTTTTTATTAAATAAAATCTTGAATTAATTTTATATTAATTAAAATTCTTTTTAAGATCAACACAAAATTTCTGAATAAACAAACTAATTGTAGTGATATAAGAAAATTCATATTTTTCAACTAAAACTAAATTTTGGATTATATTATTTATAAACTATTACTAGATAATTTTCAAAAAAAAAAAAAAGGGAGGATGTCATGTATATAGTCTTCACTTAAATCTACATATTGAATTATATAACACCTAAACTAAACATATACTATTACTATTACTATTACTATTACTATTACTATGAAATTATATAATAATAAAGTCAGTCTCATATTCTCTTTCATACTAAACGGTTGTATCATTCCACAAGTCATCACAATCTGAAAAGTTGTGTCCCGAGATAGCATGAGATTTCTAAAAAGTCCCAACATATCTTGAGATATCTTTAAAGTTTCCAAGGTGTTTAAAAAATCCAGGGATGTCTTAAAAGTCTCAAGATGTCAAAATTTTAGATGGTTGCTAATATTGAAAATTGTTGTTTTGTCTTGAATATCACTAGTAGTGTTATAGTGTAGTAGTGTATACTGTTCTAAAATATATTTTTTTTTTATTTTTTTAATCATAGTTCATAAAAAACTGTACTTTACATTATTAACTTAAAACAATCAAGTTTTAAAAAGGGCAGAGAAAGTCTTATTTTCCTTAGGGAAAATCCAAACTAGGAAAACTAGTTACATACTTGATGAAGGAATTTTGCTTTCCCATCAGAAATAGCCAAATAAAAACTTTATTCATACCATACGTCGGCTTAAAATAATAATTAAATATAAATGATTTTGCTTTTAGTATTGCAGAACTGTATCATGAACAAGCCCAAAAGTAAGAGTGCGCAGTGGATAGCTCCATAGATATTTTTTGTGTTGCCTTTAGAAGTAAAAGGTTACATAACTGGTGAGAGCTGAGAGAACATTGATAGTTACTCTAGCAGGCTTTTTTAGAGAAAATCTTGACGAGAAATACTTGTCAAATACTTGTGAGGCCCTTGCTAGGATTAATTTGTTTGGCTAGTTTAACATTCCTATCGAAAATACCTTCTTCACCTAGAAAAACAATCTTGTTTTTAAATAGGCAAAATGTTTACATTGATTGCAACAAGGGCTTCACAAGTATTTGACAAGTATTCCTCGTCAAGATTTTTCTAAAAAAGCTTTCTAGGGCCTTGATTAAAATTGGATAAAACCTGAATTTTCTCCAGGTGTGCTGTTTAGTAGAGTTCAACTTAAACAATCCGAAATAATAACTACAAAGGAAACAGATTTCACTGCAAGAAAAACGTCTGCAGTTTTATTTAGTACATAAATTTTCTTCCAAAATATTTTGTGTTTCTAATTAAAAAAAAAACACCTTCTAAGAAATACCCTTTACATCCCGATGACCATTTTCGGTATAGTGCTGTTTCTACTCAACTACCTATTTCCTGGACAAGAAATTAATAAGTCCTTGATAATTTATGTCAGTTCTTCCAAATGGACACACCCAACAGTTAAAACCTTGCAAAGTCATCTATTTCCAGATCAAATAATAATTTAATTTTTAAATAATAAAAGATAAGCAAAAACTAGAATCAATAACATCCTTTGCTTTCATATACAAATTTAGATTGTTCAGTAGTAAGTTAAAGTTGTTTCAAGGACATGAACATGAAAAAAAAATACTTATTTATAGCTCGTCACAACTCGTATGCAACTCCAACACTGTTTATCCTTATGTGAACATTTTTTTTTTTTTTAATAAATTTTTATATATTTATAACAACTGCGAGTAAAGTAGAAACAATGTCTAAAGTTTTTGTTCCAATCTGATGACATCCTTCAGACAAATGTTTTTCATTTCAATCTGTTTTTTTTTGTGTGGGTTATTTTTGCTTCTCTCACAACATCTATCTAGTGTGATTTTAAAACAAAGCAAAATAAACGAGACAGCATTCATTGTATGAAAATATAACTAATTGAAACGACAAGAGAACATTTATTATTTATTGCGGTTGCTAAAGGTTGGGACTTTAAAATACTTTTTTGTGTTTTTTTTTTCGTTCTTTTTGTTTTTTTTTCTCCATTGAACTTGATGGTTGGATATTGTTAAAAAGGTCCTTGAATATAGAGATAAACCCTATGGCTCTACAATATGCACAAATTAGAAGGACATAATAATTAAAAGACGACTTGGATAGGAAGTAAAGGATATATTTTATGTTGGGGTGTGTCAAACGTGCTCTGTTTAAAAGTAGTTTTTTTAAATAATCTTTTGTGTGACATATTTAGGAGTAATTAGCAACTTGAGTTCTGATTCAGATGAGATTTTACCAGATAAATAATAATTCTTCATTTTTGATAAATTTGATTTTTTTTTCAGACTTATAAAGGAAAGTTCAGTAAGATTTTGAATGTGCTGATGTGAAAAATTTTATTATGGTTTCTGAAAGAATATACAAACCTGACATGAAAATGACAAGCTTTAAGAAAATCAATACTTATGTCTTAAAGCTTATCCCTTAAAATATTTGTTAGTACACATTGAAAAAGTTAAAATATTTTGAGTTTTCTGTTCATTTCAACATTCATATTCCAAAAAGAAGTCATTTTTTATCTACTCACATTATTATGTACAAAGTGGGAGTAAATTTTTCCTATTGATGATTTATTATACTTTCAATATTTATTACAGTTTATCGTTAAAGTTCATGCCCGAGAGGAGAACTCAGTCAATAAGAAAAAAAATAAAAATGAAACAACATCCACAAAAGTGAAGTCCCTTCAATCGAATTTATTATCACAAATTATTGTGATTATGTTTCGGTCATTGTGGCGTATACGTACTATTTTTTTTCTTTGTAACTTCTGTTCTCTCCCAAAGGCAATAAAATAAAATAATTAATATCATCAAAAAGGAAACAATAATGTAAACACTTGTGCTGTAGCTAATTACCTTAAGTATCTTACAAAGCCTTTTAATTTAATTTACTCCTTGTTGAAAGGGTTCATTAAACTATTATAGACATTCAATACAAAATTATAGTCACGAAGGAGCCATTAGTCACGCAAACGTTATGGTTTTAGTAGGTACTTTGTGTGTTATATTTTGTGTACTAATATTAATGGGATAAAACAAATATGAATCATTACATTTTTAATTGATCTATTTTCATACGGTCTTTTAGTGTTTAATGACAAGATTCTGAATTTACATGATAATCCAACAAACCATAGAAAATATTCGATTGATAGTTTTCAACAAAAACAGCATATTTCTAAAAATTCCCATTTATTGAAAAAATATTTTTCTTATCTAAAATTGAACAAGGATAAATCATCCTTTTATATTGTATAGAAATTAAAAGAAAGATAAAAATAGACAAAAGGAAAAATGTAGCTTGAACAGTAAATCACATTATGTTTCATTCAGAAAATAGATGAAAACATTAAATGAAGAAGAAAAGCTGCTGACAGTCAAACATACATACATATACATTGTAAGGAGAAAATCCGCAATAAATAAAAGTTCAGCATATTAAATCGACAATAAAAACCAAACACCTATGTGGAGTAAGTTATAAAGGATTCGAGATTAATTTCACACACAAGGACTTTATTATTTTACGTACCTGATGAAGCATATGAGGCCAGGAGTGAAATTAAGTCTTGTTTTGGCCTTTATGTTTTGCACTGCACTATTTATTTTTGGATTTTTACTTGCACGTTTAAATTAACATAGAATATAAAAAAAATTAGTTTATGTTGTCAAAAAATACATAAACAAAAATTGACATTTTTGAAAATTAAGTATAGTGAAAATTTTGAAAAAATTTCTCTCACAATGAAATGCTATTCAACTTCGACTTTAAAGTAGGATTTTTTATAAAGGTAAGACGGAAGAATTTTCTTTTCAAATTTTCTTCATATTCAATTATGGTAAGACGGATATATATATCTGGATATTACAATGATTGAAAGTATGAAAAATTGGGTGCTACAATTCTGACTTTTAGCTTTTTAATAGGAAAATATCCGAATGTAGGTACACATTAACCTTACTCGATTAATTCCTGATTTCAGTTGTTTAATTATTTTTTTTTAAACTCTTCTTTACCTTAACAAAAAAAAGCAGATGGTTTTGTTAGTTCACAGAGCCCTCGATTTCAGGCGGGTAATTAATTACACTGGTACACGTGTTTTATGGAATTGATACCCGTATATCCGCGTACTCGTGTACCCGTGTACTTTTTTAATACACGTGTAAAAAAAAATACACGTGTATTTAAAAAACCTTTGAATATAATGAGAATTTATTTTCAGTTCTGGTATGAAGAAGACACTGACGATGGCGAATATTTCTAAAACCAATTTTAAAGGTTTTTTATCAGGTTTCAAAAAAACCAAATAAATATAAATATGCCCTTTTAAGGGCTAGTAGAGGTTTCTATCACGAAATAATTTGTTTGTAACTATTCAAACAATAACTGTTTTTATTTTCAACGTGCTTTGCATTAGAAAAAATTGTTAAAACGATTTCAATAATAATTACGCTAAATATATGGGTAATTATAAATACACGTGTAAATATCAGGACATGGGTTCATGCACAGATAATTAATTACACGGGTAACACGTGTATTTAACTACACGTGCATTAGGGGGCTCTAGTACACACAGTGGATAATAATAATAATTACTCTTACCACCCACCCACAGCCACACTTATTTTTACTATTTCTTGGCTTCGCTAAAAAGGCTTTAAAGAATTAGGTGAAATTTAAACGATTGATACGTGTAAACAAGAAAAAACCTTAGAAATACGATGAAAACTTCAAAAAGACACTCGGTAAGAATCGGTAGTGAGTAGTATGGGATTCTTACCGCACTAAGACCACCAGTGAATCAGGACCAGATAGATAGTGTCATAACACTTTCCCATATCTTTCTTGACCATCAGCTCATGAGGCTTGGTTCTTCTTAATGTCCAACCATTGTCTCGTTCATTTAACACGGTCTCCATTACGGAGTTGGTATAACTTTGTAGTCATTGATTGTGTGATACAGCGTATCTTGTAACTACTACTGTAACCATTTCAGTTTGCAGGTCACGATGTGGAAATTGGAAATATATATATGAACAAGAAAAAAACGTATGTGATTTTTGGAAAACTACACTTTTATCATGTCTTTGTATTTTAAAAACGGCTCAAACGATCTTAGTGAAATTTTTGAGTTGATTCGTGTAAGCAAGAAAAAAAACTTAAAAATAGATTTGACTCCCATTTTTATATCTTCATCTTTTAAAACGGTTCTAAGAATTACTAAGTATCAGAAATTGTTTGTATGTACAAAAAAAATATTCAAGCTATTTTTCGAAAACCCACCCACAACCACGTCATGTTACATTTAAGAAAGATGCCATGAAAATCATACTTAATTTATTTGTGCTATGCTGAAGGAGGATTTACGAATGAAAAATTGTTAAAGTATGCCAAAAAAATCGTTGACGACAGTGCATCGGAGCAATTCATAACACGTGACCTACAGCCTGAACCGATGAAGTGATTTTCTTTTGAACTTTAGGTTTTTAGGTTGTTCCCTTGAGAGAAAATTGTTTTCTTTTTTTTTTCATAAATAACGGTACTTACAGTAAAACTGTTAAAGAAAAGTTTTCTTATCTCAAAAACGTCTTTTACAATTTTGACAGTAAAATAAGACTGTTTTTTTATTTTTCAAAAATTTAAAAATTCTTTTCCAAATTTATGATTTTATTAACGTATTTTTTATTATTCTTTTCAAGTTTTTTAAAAAAGTTTCAAATTTGCCCCAATATGGGGACCTCCGATAACGGCTGGGGCACCTTCAACAATGGCTGAGGGAACTAGGTTAAAGCCAGTGCTGCCAGAAAATTCTGAAATCGTGAGATTACCGCCTTAGAAATCGGTGTAAATCTAGATAACAGTTTAAACCCTAGATGTCATAAAAGCGGCCAAACGCACCACAATTTCTTATAAAAAAAATATTAGCTTTTTGCTTCTTTTTTCCGATTGTTTTTCAGAATGGCTTTTCGATATTCTAAATGTAAATAAAATCAGACTTCTCATGAAAAAATAATTTGTTTAGAGAAAGTAAATTTTTTTAAGAAATATTTAACTTTGTTTATTACTTCTTTGATTTAATTTTTTAAGTAAATTTTTAAATGTAATATTGTTTGATCACAGTATAGATAGGTCTATGTGTATGTACATTGTATATTAGGGTGGTCCAAAAATTGGACGTAGTGTTGGATAACCCTCATTCGATTCAAAATATTGAAAAACAACTTATTTTTTTCAGATTTTTTTTACCCATTTTCATTTTAAGGTACTAATTATGGATAAAGGATTATACTTATAAAACGTGAAAATAAATCAGAATGTATAGATTAGATTCAGACGTGAAAAAATTGTTTTGGAGTTGGGGTCTATTTCCCCCCCTTCAGGCGGGAGGGGTAATTTTCTAGAAATTTGGCCAAAAACAGAAAAAAATATTTCAAAAAGACGGGAACACTTAAAATGCCACACCTTAGCTTTTTTAAAGCCACAATTTCGTTCTATTATATTCTTTCTAAATAAAGTTTTTATTTTAAATAGTTTTCGAAAAAATCAAAAAAAAAGATCAAATATAGGTGTATCGGAAATAAGTCTAAAAATCGGGAGAATTACAATAAATCGGTGTTTCTGGCAACACTGGTCAGAACTTGAATTCAATTCATTCATATTTTGTTGATTATTTCCTTAAGTGCATTTTTCATTGCAACTTCGTCTGAAACTTTTTGAATTGTTTTTTTTTTTTATAACCGCACACCATTATCTTCTACTAACAATAAAATTGAATTTAAGCACCATTTTTGGTAATTGAACAAAGTACGGGTAACTCCGAAAGCCTGTTGGAGGTGCCCCATACCTATTGTACTTTTTATTTATCACCTTTTCATATTTGGTGTAAAAAGATAATAAATTTCACCGGGAAAATTATAGTCAATGGTACTCAAGACTATTTTTTTTTCTTTTTTTTCTTTTTGTTTTTCCTTTTCTTTTTCTCTTTCTTTTTATTTTTCTTTTTCTTTTTCTGTTTCTTTTTGACATGGATTAGAAACTGACAGTTAATATAATTGACGTGGGTTTGGCAGTACCTGGTGGTTAGTGCGTAGGACTGTCATGCCAAAGGTTTGGTTCGATTCCCGGCCACTGTTAGGATTATTTACACAGAAATGTTTTTTTCCGAGGTATTGCCTCTTGTGAGGGACTGACAAGAGTATACTTGTCATGAATAAGTGCTTCTCATCTACCCGTTCGGACTCGGCAAAAAATTGTAGGTCCCCTCCATTCCTGCCAACAACACGCCCACAAGAATGGTTGAGAGTTGTTAGTCACTAGGCCTTGGTTCTTCATGAGCTGTTGCGCCACTAAATGTATTTATTTATTTTATTTTGGCATTAGAAAATCATACTATGACTTTTTTTCAGAGTTTTTAAAAGTCTTTTCGCACAAAAAGCTAGGGGTGTTGGAGGTTCCCCACTGTCGGAGGGTGCCAACTCTACCCTACATGTTTACTTTAAACAAAAAATGCAGCCTAAAAAAGAATGCAAACGGAAGTTATATTTTTCTACAAAATTTTAACTTGAAAGATCAATAGAATTTGCATACTTAAACTATTTGGAAATTATTTAAAAAAATAAAAATAGATAAGCCTTGCTTAATAAATTCAAAATCTGTGTAAATACAGAAGTATGTACTTTTTTTTATTTTAAAATTATCAATTTGTTGACTTTGTATGATTGAAAATATGACATAGTAAAACGAAAAAACTAATTATGTCACGCTAATCTTTAACGTAATATTTTCACTGTGCAATAATTTCACTCAAAACAGGAATTTTAATAAAATTGTGCAATGATGCAAATCGTGAAAATTTGCTTCGTTATTTATTACCCTGGGAGTTCGCTGGCTATTAAAATGCAATATGATGGCACGTTTCTTAGAATTACAAGAGGAAGTTAAAATGTTTTTACAGGAGAAAAAATCGACTGAACTTTTGAAAGCATTTTTTGTCCCAGAAGTTGAATTGCAACTAGCAGATCCGGTGTCCTTGTGGTACTATAAATGAACTCAGGATCCGACAATAACAAATTCAAGAATTCCGCACACATTTTTGTTAAGACAAATTTACGTGCATTCATCTGCTTAATTAAACTCTGAGACAAAAAAGTTTAAAGAAAAAAACTCCACAAATGCTTTCCAATATTGGAACAAATTTTGCATCAAGTGTTCAACACTAGATTGTTGAAATTTTTTTTCTTTAATTCACTTAAAGTCGAATTCTAACATTTTTTTCTAAAATTAAGTCAAGCAGAGTCTGAGAGTATTTGTCACATTCGAAACTTTATATTGCAAAGGTGATTGAAATATAAATTTAAGTAGAGTTTATCGAAAATTCAAAATTATTCGTGGGTACAATGTTTAGAGTCCGGAATCAGCCTCGAATAATTTTGGTGCTATACCACTAAAATAAAAATATGGTTTTTGAATCCAAAAACTATTTTTTTGTAAACTTAAGGCCAAGCAAAGAGAAAGACCAGACATACAAAATTTGGAGACTGACGTTGCTGTATTCCCTATCATTGGAATTTCAAGTTTTATCAAAATCTTGAGTCCAATTCTTTCTCTTAACGAATGCATAACTTACCTACCTAGGTACATATAAAATATCACCAGTAAAGACTAAAATGCAATGAATGAACATTTTTCTTTAAATTGATGATGGGTGATGGAAATTGTGTATTCCTGTATCCTGCTCTATTTTTAAGCTTTCAGAAGAGTTTATGTTGAAGGTAATTTTTGTCTGCAGTTAAGTTTTTGAGGTAGGTAAAAATATAATTGAATCTTGGATTGTGTTCCCGAGGTTACAAAGAGATTCTTCAAAGTTTTTCAAAATTTTCATTTCGTATAACTCAATGTTTTAAAATAATATTTTTAATAGCTCCTCTGGGGTGCTTCAAGCTTTATTTCCTGTAATATGAATAAATAAGCTTAATAAAAAGCAGGAAAGTTTGCTTCGGTAGACACTCTACTATATACCTACATTACTGTAATCCAGCACTGTGTCTGTATACATACATAGTTGTTACTTGGCTCCTCTATAATTTCGGATAATATATACAATCAACCAAAGGAATCAGAAAACTTGCTCCTCTTTCACATTTAAGTACTCTCATGTCGTTACCACTCGTATAAAGCTTTAGCAGAAAATAAATAAATACCCAACCAAACGCTTGCTATTGCCGCCCAACAAACGATAATTGCCACACCATAAACTTTCTGTTATATCTTATAATGTATACCCACATCCTGTCGAAAAAATAAAACACCTAGAAGATACAACATGTTTTGCAAAAAATGAAATAAAACAAAAATGTTGGAACTACATATTTAAAGTATCTACATATGTACATATATATTCAACTTGTACCCTTATTTATACACATAGAGATTATTAAATTGTTATATGAACAATGTACTGTACATGTAAACTGTACTATTATGACTATACCATACCATTGAAAGCGCACTCAACAAGGACGAAACAAGAAAATCCTGAGTAGGTAGGTATGAATGTACGTACTTTTGTCTCTTGAAATTGTAGTGTCATAAAATGCGTTGTACATTAATAGCTATACGTTTCTTTGAAAAAGTTGCTTAAATTCATTAATTTTATTTCTATAGACAGGATATGGTTTGTTGATTTTATTTTATTTTAAAATAACAACAAAGCCATTAAAAATTTAGTTTTAATGACAAACTATTATGAAAACATTGTTAAAAGGCTTAAAATATTTCCTTCTATATCAAGCACGAAAGGTCTAAGCAAAGGATAGCATAAACGCAATTAAGGAGGTAACGAGTACCTACCTAAACTATGTTTATAGAAAATGGGGCGTAATAATTTATCATTTAAAAATAAATAAAATGCACGAATGGGCTCGACACATGTAGGTACCTTATTTACTTGCTCTTTTGTATAATAGATACACATTATCACACAAGAACTACAATTTGAGAAAATCGTTTTGATAAACACACATACCTTAGAGTTTATATCATGGCAATTACGGGCAAGCTGCCGCAACATTCCTAATTAATATTTATAGTGAATTACGTGAAACCATTTGTTAAGGATTTTGTTTATTAGGTAGGAGGTATTCACACTCAAAAGAGAATGGTGATTTTTTTAGTACAGTTCAAATAATAAATCAGTGCATAACTAAGCCAAACATGGTTGGTATTTACTGTGATTAAGAGGTCTTTCAAGAATTTACTGAAAAATAATTTTTGTTTAAAAAATTTGGTTAATTTGGGTTTTTTTTTTTTTTAATTCTTAGTTACGTACGAAAACTTAACCTGTAAGCCCATCAAATTTCAATCAGTAACCATTAAATACTAAATTTTTGTCAGAATTTGAAACCGTTTCAATATTTTTCTCTTCTTAAGTTATTTGATATTATAAACAACATGAACTTTGACGTTTTTCGGGTTTTTCAACAGGGACGCTACAAAAGTAGAGCAACAGGGACAGCAAACGACGCCATATTTCTTGCCACTCTTTTGACATTTCTCTTCAATAAGGTTTGCCATTTCATGATGGAAAGATATACGAGCCAACAACGAGTCAAAATTATTAAAATTTACTACCGAAATTCGGAGCCAGTGGCCTCAACGTTAAGAGCGCTACGTCCAATTTATGTGCGCCATAATCGTCCTAGCAGATCAACAATTGAGCGTCTAGTGGAAAAATTTGAATCCCCAGGCACAGTACAAAATGTTCCCGTGCCAGTGAGACAAAGAAGTGCCCGTAGTGTCGAGAATATTGCTGCCGCTGAGGCTTCAGTTGCAGAAAGCCCACATGTGTCTCTCAAACGTCGTTCTCAAGCGTTGGGCATCTCTCTGACGTCGTTGTGGCGAATTTTGCGAAAAAATCTTGGCCTACATCCTTACAAGATTAAATTGACGCAAGAACTAAAGCTGCTTGACCACCAGAAGTATCGTATGTTCGTGAATTGGACTGAGCAACAACTTGAAAATGATTCGGATTTTCATCGAAAAATCATCTTCAGCGATGAGGCTCATTTCTGGCTGAATGGCTTCGTCAATAAACAAAATATGCGGTATTGGTCAGGCAGCAATCCACACGTACTCCATGAGTCATCATTGCATCCCGAAAAAATTACGGTTTGGTGTGGTTTATGGGCCGGCGGCGCCATTGGGCGGTACTTCTTCCGTGATAAACAAGACCGGCACGTTACTGTGAATGGGGATCGTTACCGTTCAATGATAACCGAATATTTCTGGCCCCAATTGGATGATATGGACTTGGAGGACATGTGGTTCGAAAAGGACGGCGCCACAAGCCACACAGCGAATGTCACAATCAATTTATTGGAAACCAAGTTTGGAGAACATGTTATCTCACGAAATGATCCAGTCGCTTGGCCGCCTCGATCGTGTGATTTGATGCCGTTAGACTATTTCCTGTGGGGCTACGTCAAGTCTATGGTCTATGCCAACAAGCCAGCGATGATTGACAAACTTCGTACGAATATCGAACGTGAAATTTCAGCAGTATCGGCCGATTTATGCTTGAAAACCGTCGAAATTGGGCTCAGCGTCAGGACTTCTGCAAGCGTGCCCGTGGTGGCCATGCAAAAGAAATCGAGTTCCATACATAATGGCATCGAACGTACTTTCACAGGAATAAAGAATTTCATTGATATCCAAAACCATTTTTGTTTTATTTTAAAAAAGCGCTTTTAAGGTGAATCGATTCACTTCTACACCGACGGATCGAAGACCAAAGATGGGGTTGGTGGAGGTGTGTACTCTGATAGACTTAATTTACGTCTCTCATTACGTCTTCCTAATCACTGCGGCGTATTCTAGGTGGAACTTCTAGCGATAAAAGAAATATTATCTTGGCTCAATAAAAACGTGATATCAACCTCAGATATCCGCATCTTCTCTGATAGTCAAGCCGCTATTAAGTCTCTGGACTCTGCCTCTATAAACTCTAGAACTGCCCTTAACTGTCGAGCATCTCTGGTGGAGATGGCGCAACAGTTTAATATTCACCTTTGTTGGGTGCCAGGCTATAGTGACATCCCAGGAAATTGTAAAGCTGACAAAGTGGAATATTACTACCCAATTTATCTCAAAGAACAAATATTGATATACCCATCGCTACTTTTAAACTTTTACTGAAGCAGGATGCTTTGGAGAGAACAAACAAACATCATTACTTGTTTGGCGACAAAACTAATAAGACTAAACCTTGATTTAAAGCACTCCATGTGTTTAGTATCTCTAAACAGACTAAACATCAGCTCTGTTGAAGGCGTCATAAGTTTTCCAGATTCATGTGGCATTACAATGGACCAACTCTGATCTAAGTGTGTCAGTTTTAATTATTTACTGACAGCCACTTCTACCTAACCTAACTTAACCTAGGTGAAAATTAAGTCCCATTGCTCTGCCGAATTCCATCGATTCACAAAAAACAAAATTACTCCATATAATGTTAACTTAAATATCAAATGCTGAGAAAGAGGATGGATGCCACGCCCCCTGATTGGAAAATCTCTCAAAAATTGGAAGTGCATTCTATAATTTGAAACAATTTTAGAAAATTAGGTGGATGCCATTCCAATTTTCACCATTCTAAGACATATAGTTGATAACAATCCTAAGAATTTTGGTTGATGCCACGCCCCCTGGGTGTACAATTTTAGTTTTTTTACTTTTATCCTTGTGTGCACTTGAAACTCTACCGCTCTACCAATTTAAATCGTTTAACAAGAACCGAAAGTGCTCCATATAATATATAAGAATGTTTGAGGAAGTAAGTGGATGCCACGCCCCCTGAACAGATAATTCCAGATTACCAATTTTCTATTTCTTTATATTTTAAGCCCTACTGCTTGAAGGATTTTTAAGAAAGTGGGTGGTTGCCACGCCCTTTGAATAACAACTCTTAGATTTTATATTTTTTTCATTGAATGGACTTCAAACTTTAGTTCTGAACCAATTTGTATCGCTCCAAAACAACCGGAACATATAATTCATATGAGTGTTTGAGAAAGTGGGTCGATACCACGGCCCCACAGTGGTCCGTTTGTTGAATTTTGGCGACAAAAATCATTTCCCACGTCAATTTTTAATAAAAACTAATGAAATTTAATACATTTGATGATTTGCGGATGCTGAGTTCAGTGATACTGCCTTTTTTTGTCTACTTCAAACAAGGGCTTCATATTTTAATTCAGAACATGGTTCCAAATTTCAAAATTTTAAATAAAGTACTGTCGAAGTCAGGAACTGAGTGAAGTTTATGTTTGAAATGTCCTTAAATATGCGTTTGACTGTATACTTTCATATATAAATGACAAATCAGTATTGGGTGATTTGTACCAAACTTAAAGAAGATAGTCCAAAATGCTCAGAAATTTTCCCAAGGGATTAGAACTAATTTGAGTGCTTATTTTTAAAAATGTTTGGATTGAAAGTTATTTTTAGGCATAATCTTATTGAATCTGAACAAAATTTGACAAATTTGACGGCTGGAAGTAGCGAATGAAATTTAAGGTCAACTTAACTTAAACTACTCAAAACCTACAAATCAAAAACAATGTAAAATAAAATCTTAAATAACATTTTTTTTGGTTTTATTTGTTAAATCTGATATAGGGCTAAGAATTCTGACTGTTGAAATATGAAAAAACCGCCATTGCCATTGTTCACGAAGTAATTTAAATATTCTTATATTTAAAAAAATAATGGTAATTTAACAATTTTTCCAATTTTCAAGTATCAGAATTCTTAGCCTTATGTCAGATAAAAATAATGCAACCAGAAAAAGAATAAATATTATTAAAACTTTAACTTTAGATTGTGTTTTGATTTTTTCCAGTTTTTGAGCAACTGACCCAAAATTTTGTTTAGATTCAATCAGATTAGACCTAAAAATAATTTCCAATCCAAAAATCTTTAAAATAAGCACTCAAATTAGTTATAGTCCCTTGGGAACCATTCTAAATGTTTTGGACCATCTTTTTAAAATTTGGTACAAATCAGTATTGGAGTCATTTTTATATAAAAGTATACCATCAAGTGCATATTAGGACATTTCAAAAATAAACTTCATTCAGTTCCTGACTTCAACAAATTTTTTTTTAAATTTTTTTAATTTGGGACCATGTTTTGACCTAAATTGTGAAGCCCCTGTTTAAAGTAGAACAAAAATAGGCAGTACTACTGAATTAAGCATCTCCAAATCATCAAGTGTACCAAATTTCATTAATTTATATTTAGAATTGGCGTGAGAAATGATTTTTGACGCCAAAATTCAATCAACGGACCCTGAATACAAATTTGAAGATTTTTCGTTAGATCTTGCATGCACTTCAAGACCTACCACTGTGTGAAATTTCAAGGTTATAAGGTGTCAGAAATTTCTCCATAACTTTGATAATCTGTCAATGAATCAGTAGTCAATTCCGGTTTACGTGATTTACGAAGTCCTATATCTCAGAAATTACGTATGCTTAGGACTCGAAATTTGGTGGTTATATTCACCTGTGCTTAATTGGCTCAGAAAGTATTGCAAATTTGAATTTTCTGAATTTATTGATACTGAAATTACAGGGAGGTCGAAAATCACCCGTTTTTATTCCAGTAAAAAGGGTGTAGTGACGTGAACTAGGCTGAGCCCTACTGTACCTTTTTATAGCTCAATAGAGGTACTGTTTCCCGATATCGTCCCATATCTCATCTCAAAATCACTAGCAAAATCTTTAAATGGCTTATTCTTTGGAGAATGAAGGTGTTCTGCACCTTAAACAACATCGTTCCGAACGTGCAGTTTAGATTTCAGGAGAAACACTCTACCTTAGATCTGCTTTTCAGACTACATTTAGCGATCGACAGTGTTAGCTCCTTCAACCTCAATAACTTTCTGATTGTTATGTCGGGTGCTTCCTGGAAAAGGGAAAAGCATTCGACAGCATCTGGATATTGGAGCTATTCATAAGCAAACTATTTTTAATTTTTCATGTATACTTTCTGAAAAATATAAGATTATCATCAATCTTCCTGAACACGGATCGAAACTGACAATCAAACCATCGGTGAAATATCTGGGTGTCAATTTTGACAGGCTTTAATCCGCATGTAACAGTTACTTTTAAAAAAGCACCATATACGCTTTTCACCACATCCAACCCTTGATGTGAAAGAACGAAGTTTTTTTTTCCTTCCCTATGAGCAACTTCTCAGACCAATCAAGACTGTCTGGTTTATTATAACCAATACCAGCATGAGAAAAATGACAGTTTTTGAGAAATAAATCTTGCGGATCTGGACCAAAGTCCATTTTAACGATGTTGGACAAGCAACAGGCAACTCTACGAAGCATCTGTAATAAATACATGATCAGTGCTGCCAAAACATTGACGAACAACATCAGAAATCATCTAAACCAGCTAGTGAAAATGATGACAAATAAAGAAAGACAGCCACGATACCTGTGATAATTTTTTTAAAACTGCTCAAACGTTTTCTTTAAATTGTTTTTCATGCATTCATACTTGACTTAGAATTTAAATGGTATCTACATATTTTTCACCTCTTTTTTCGCACGCGGTTTTAAAACTTTAATTTCATGCTTTTAACCGTGTTTTTCTCTCGCATAATTTTCATGTCTTTATGCACAAAACGAATCCTCTTGAATATAAGAACAAGTACGAGTGACTAAATCGTGCATTTATTTTCATTATTTATTATTTTTTCTCTTAAAAAATACGAAGATTATTTTATTTTAAAAGAATCTACTTTCATCTTTTACTCGTTCATTTAAAAAAAACAACCAAACCTATAAAGCCTTAAATCCTACCCATTCAGCAAAACCATTATAACTTGCGATTTATAAATAAGAATACAAATCCCTTTCAAAGTAAAAAACAAATCTTTTAAACTTACCATGGATAACTCGAAACTGGCTTCTTTCCAATTTGCAGTCCATCTTCCTCGTAACGTGTATATTCTCCAGCATTATTGTCTACGTTCTTTATCCACCACACGTATGACTGCACAGCTCCATTGGTCATATTTAAGGCAATAATTCTTGCTCCAGTTATATACTCGTCAGTGAGTAAGCCCTTGGCTAATGCATCTGACAGACCTTTAAGTTAGACAAAAAAAAAAAAAAGAAACAAACAAATTAAGAACTTTAAGGCTCGTTACACTCACAAATTGAACAAATTGACGCCTTTGCGGTGTGGTAGGGTGACAAATAGTAATAATATTCTTTTTGTTTTTTAAACCTGCTGACGTAAGAATTAAAGGGAATATAATAGCACACACTAAGTGTCCCCTATTACAGTTCTAAAAGGACCGACATTAAAAAAAAAAAAAATACCTACAAAACTCTCAACCTAAAGGAATTTGTTAAAAAAAAAATATCAAGAAAGGGAACAACTTTTCACCATCTGGCTTAGAGGAATAACAACTAGCAAAATAAAGTGTCAAGTTAGGGGGAAAAAACGACCAAAAAATAACAGAAAAACAACATAAAAAGAAAAAACGCACGTCATTCGGGACTCTTCATTCAAGTTCCTGAGCACAGTGCAGAGAGGATGTCCTTATTTACAGTGGCAGCCATGGTATGTTAAATATTCTATTCGCTTTGCACCTTCCTAACCAATATCTCAAAATGTGTCTTCTTTCACCCCATTAGGCATGCATAAAACTTGTAAGCTTCATTTGTTATATCTTTGGTGTTTTCAAAAGCTATACAGTTGACACTTTCCTGTCAAAACAAGAGTCAGGGGGATTTTGTGTAATAATTCTTTTTTAATAAAGGGTAAACTAAGTTTTCACAAAAAAAAAAAAAAAAAAAAATGGAAGCCTAAGATCAATTTGGCACAGAAAGTCTTTTTTTTCAAGACTTGAGATTTGCTGAAAATTTGTCAAAAGAATTTATATTAATTTTACTTAGCTCCAATTCTTCAACTAAAATCACCGTTTAGCATTTAGGTTCAACAAAAAGTCAAATTCACTATGAAAAGTGCTGTTATTTCCCACTTCAAATATGTAATAATATGACTTAAAAAATGTCCACAAAAAGTTAAATTACTCCCCATATCTAGTTGGAAAACAACTAATTTGTTGAAAGTGGAATCATTTCCCAAAAATGGCGAAGTTAAATTATAAGAGCAAAGACATCCAACCTGTAGTCATGAATTTTATTTTATTTTTTTCTTCTTCTTCTTGGAAAGACCAATTTTTGTCTGAGGCCTTCGCCATTAACAACTGTCAACAATTTTTGATGAAAAAAGGGATGATGGCTTGATGGATTGCCTTTTACTTTAATATTAAAATGTTTGAGACATATTCAAATTCGTTGGGCCACGTCTAATGTCATTTTTATAAGATTAGAAAAATGTTTGTTTTCTCAATAAACTCGAGCTTCCATACAAAAGCAAAAAGCCACCAGGCAATTATTATTCTTTTTGTATTTTTCTAAAAAAAAAGTTTGGCAAATTACATTTTGGAAAATTGGATTGTCAAGAGATAACCATCATCATCTGGGTATGTCTAGCTGATTTATTAAAATTGAAGAAAATATTTTTGTAATTTTAAATATACCTATACATAAATATTTACATAGCTATATATATATGTATATATTGTATATTGGTATCAGTTTTTGTTTTGATTAAAAATTAAATTGGATTTGTTAATTTTGACATTAAGGAGGAAATTAGAGGTTGGGAAATTGGAACGCCTGTTTGTTTTTCAACTTTTTTTTTTGTTCATACCTGTCATCTTAAAACGATTAATTTTGTTAAGTGCTTTCAAATATAGTATAAATATAATAATAATAGCCATTTAAGAATGCAAATTATTTGGAATATAAAATTTTGTATATAAAATTCCACACTCATTTTTAGAAAAAAAAAACTTTTATAAATAATAATAGTATTTTCATACTTTTTCAATTTTATTTACTAAACGCAAATTTAATTAATTAAACTATACATTATTTAGCGGAACTTAAAAACCGCGACTTCGGATATTCTTATCCACCAATTATAAATAAAAGAAAACGAAATTATTAAAATGCACAAAGACCGGTGTGCGTCGCGATGGGTAAGTTTCGAGAATGAAAGAAAGGAGAAAATGAAAAGACGATCTGTCAGAATGGGTCACGTTCAATAAAAATAAATGCAACTGGGCAGCACTTAAAGGTGCTACCATCGGTTTTGCTCAGCGAAGGGTAGGTTCGTTAAAAAATAAGATTTTATTGATCGAGCACCTAATCTGCGCTTAGTTAATAAAGAAAAGGGATTTTAATTAAAAAACGATGAAAGCAAAGGGGCGATGGGAACGATGAAGGTTCAGTGGGCGCCAGAAAGTTTTTTTGATGGTGAAACTTACCAAAACCTAAAACAATGTAATTCTTTTTCTAAATTAAACCCAACACAAGATTTAATTTCCAAAAGGAATTTAAAATATTTTATTAGGGAAACCTTTATAGATACTCGTAGCTATAGGTAGAAAACCCTACATTTTTTCAAACACAATTTTTAACAAAAGTTAATATTGGCAAAAAGCCAATGTAAAAAGAAGAAAAGTCAAACAATTCTTATACGAAAATTCAAGCAATAATTGTGTCACAAAACGCAAAATGAAGAAAGATGATTTTGGGAAAGATTCCCGAACAAAACAAAAAAAGAAGTCCCGTATTTCCAGGAAACAATTAGACAAAACGAAGGTCTAGCGGAATAATAGTTTTACCCAATCTGGCAAGCGAAAAACAACGAATGCAACTAAAAAAATTAGAAAGAATAATTAGCTTCTTATGTGCTCCAAACGAAATCGAATTTTCCCTGAGTTCTCTGGCCGACCTTGCCCTGACTCCTGAAGTCACTCCGTTCAAAGAAATTTAACTCCTCACAACATTATTCAGAATTTCCCTCACTGGAAATTCCTAATTCCTTTTTCTAAGAAAGTTTCACAATTTTCAAATTATAAATTAAGTAAACGCTATTTGATTCGGATTTGATTTTTTGTTTTTTAAACTTTTCTAAAACGATTTGCCTTCTACAGCCTATTAGCTGGAAACCTGCCCCGTTGTTGAACCCAATTAAATCTCGCATTTTAAGTTCCCTAGTGAAAAGGAATTATTCACAATGGGGTGTAGATCAATGAACGCATCCAGACCACCTCCATCTTATTATGCCACACAGCAAAAGTAAAAGAAGAATCAAATTTACACGATAAAAGTCCCCGTCCCACACCGAACCAGACTTATACCGAGAAAATATTTTAAACGAATGCACTTCCACCATGAGGAAGAATTCGATTTCGTGCAGATTTGGGGGAATTAGGGAATCACAGATTTGGGGGAATTAGGGAATCACAAAATAATCATCTTTCAAAATAAAAATCATCTTTCTTTACCTACAACGACACGCTAGGTTGAGCCCTCGGCCATTCTTGGATAATTGACTGCCGTTGCCAGCATTGGCATATCTGTCTGTGTAGACATGAATGTGGACCGTCTGTCACACATTTCGTTGGATAATGGACCATGTCATCGTTGGTGTGGACTACCTGTCACACACCGGGAAAAGTGGAACTTCTGTCTCACTTTATGTTTAGTGATTTTCGTGGACCACCTGTCACACGATTATTCTTCGGATACCTGTTTTTCCAAGATGCTTTAGGAGCAGGCTTCTGGCTAAAGGATCAATTACACACTGAACTCTGCTAGCATTTTGGAGCCGCAACAGAAAGGGAGAGGGCTAGTGTAAGAAATAAAGGAATGAGTAGGTGAAACTTGTTGTGGTAAAATTTACAGCGACAATACAAATGTTAAGACAAAATTTTTTTAGTCTAAAAATCAGCTCCTTCGATTTTAATAAAAACTTTTTCTCTAGGTATGCTAACATAAGGACAACCAACAATCAATAATGGATAAAACTTACACTTAGCTAAGTTTAACTCTCGGAGAACGTTTTTTCTTTATTTTGAATTTTCTCATTATATGTATGAACGGACTAAAATTATTTTTGTTTTTGTATACAAATTTGAAACAAGCTTCAATAACATGAAATATGAAAAGGAGAATGGGCAAATTTGCCCATATGCTCAGCACAATTGTGTCGTACATTTTTGAAAAGGTTATTAGTAAGATATCATGTTATTGTATGTTAAGTTCTAAGCCATGGGGCTTGCGAGACATTCGGCTTCAAAGCACCGAGAAGAACAATAATGCAATTCCGTATTTGGACATTGTTTCCTTACTCAACATCAATGTGTCGTATATTGTTGAAAAGGTTAATAGATGTTTATCTTTTTGTTATATCATCATTGAGCTGTAGACCATGGGGGTTGAGAGATATTTGGCATCAAAAAAGACGAAGAGAACAATAATGCAATTTTATATTAGGCGCTGGTCTGTCAACCGCAATGTGTCATAATTCTTTGAAAAGGTTATTAAATGTTTTTGATTAACTTCTGCTGATGTGGAGGTGTAGGTAGTGGGGTTAGAAAGATATTTGACAAAAACGAATTATAGAAAAATAATACAATTCAGCATTGGAAGCCGGTCTACCATGTCAACACTAATGTGTCGCATATCGTTTGAAAGGTAATAACATGTACTTCATTTAATTATGTAGAGGTCAAATTGAAGGCTAAGAGATTTGAGAGATATTTGGCATACAAAAAGGCGAAGAGAAAAATAATGCAACTCTGCATTTGGCGCTCGTTCTCCGACTCAACACGCATTATGTCATACATTTTTGAAAAGGCTATTTGTAAGTACTTTATTTCATTATATGGTTGTTATGCTATTTACTATGGGGTTCGTGAGATATTCGGCTTTAAAGCACTAAAACGGCCCATGTTTTAGAGTTAACCGGTTATACAGTAAAATGAAATTCTCATACTAACCTTTTCAACGATGTTTAACAAATTCGTGTTAAGCAGGTAATCCAGCGCCCAATGCAAAATTGGATTTTTTTTCTATTTGCCTTTTTTTGATGCCAAATATCTCTCAAGCCTTTTGGTCTACAATTTATAATGGCTATATAACAAAATCAAGTAAATGCAATAACCTTTTCAACGATGTACGACACATTACTGTTTATTTGGTAGACAAGCTCCCAATGCTCAAGTTTTAGTCCACCCAAAACTATCAATTAAATGCAATAAATCAAGTTCTCTGAATTTTTATTTTATATTATTGCATTTATTTTTCCTTCCTGGACTGGGCTATTTTCTAACATTTAAAAAAAATTGTATGGTCTTATAGTCCAGTCATATTGTATTTTTGGGGTTGCTGAATTCGAATCTGAGGTCTGCGACTAACATTTTGTGACGTAAAATGGAAAATGACTGAACAAAATTATGCAGTGATTTATTTTTTGGGAGTTTTTTACTAATGGCTTGTAAATTACCAATTATTTGAAAATAGTTTCAAACTACCATTTAAAGTATACACATTTTTGAATTGATCTCTGCTTAAGGTTTTTTTTTCTAAGACAACCCATTTGGATTCAGGTGCAAGACCCATTAGTCGTTGATGCGCTGAGTCCGAATCTGGCCTTGAAATAGCTCTAGCACGTAACGTTTTTGAGATATTCGATTCTAAAAATGTAAACAAAATGAGATTTTAATTTCAATTTGGGGTTAACTATATTTATTCTCGAGGTAATGTTTTTTTAAAAAATGTTTATGGTCATTCTGAAGTACATATGAACATTTTACTTCAAAATTCTTTTTTAATTTTTCAAATACCACCATTCATCTTCGAGAAATCGTTCGCCTTTGTCTTTAACTATGTTAGAAGCCAGTCAATTTGCTTTTTTTTGAAAATGTTTGCATGTTGCGTGAGGAAATCTTAGTCGAAAACCTCAGATTCGAATTCATCACTCTAGTAAACATGAAACAGAGGAAAAATAAAAAATTAACCCACAATTGGCTCGTTATGTGCCCTTTTGAGCACAAATTGACTTGATTTTTCGAATTACACAGTTTAAGACAAAGGTTTATGATTTCTCGGAGATGAATGATGCTATTTGAAATACTCAAAAAGAATTTTGAAGTAAAATGTGTATGCTTCAGAATGACCATAGACACTTTTTCGAATAAAAATTACCTCGAGAAAAAACATATCCCAAATCGTATTTTTTTATATCTGTAGATTATGGAATATCTCAAAAACGTGACCTGTTAGAGAAATTTCAAGACTAGATTGAAAAAAAAACAACCCATCAAAGACCATCAGAAAAATGTACCTTGATTTATGTTAAAGACAAAAATTCAATTTTTTTAAAGTAGTTACTAAGTTCTTTCGAATGTATTTTCGAAAACAGTAAAAATACGCCAATTTTCAACTAGCGGTTGAGTCCAAATGGGTAGCTGCAAAAAAAAACTTAGACATAATTTTATTGGAAGTTGTGCATACTTCCAATAGTACTTGGCTATAATTTCAAATAAATGGTAGTTTTGAGTCATTGGTGAAAAACTTCCAAAAAATGCATTTTTGCATAAATTTTGTCAATTTTTGTCTATATTGTGCCACGAAATTTTAGTCGAAAGCCTCAGATTCGAATTCAACGCCCCTCCCCAAAAACATTAAGTAAGGGAAATATCAAAACTGCTCTACAATTTCCATGGCAAAAATACAATATGACTGGACTAATTATTGGACTTGTTGAATTATTGATTCAAAATAGCTTTTAATGGCCTCTAGTCCTACTAATTGGTGTTTCGTCTGGTAATCTCACTTAGACTCATCAGTGACTTAGTAGCCTTTGTCATACGCAATTTGTATTAAGTTTAGTTTGACTTACTTGGATTTCTTGACAAAAAACCACTGTTAACTATATCCAACTTAGAATTCCTAACCAATAAGTGAAAAATAAATGATAAAAGAGAGTTAAGCACGACCATTTTCCAAAAGCTTTTGATAATTTTGTTCACAAAAATTTTGATAATATATTATGCTTTATGCATACATACAGTAGCACATAGATTTTTTTTAAATAAAAAAAACATTATTTTCCTAGAAACGGGCTCTTTAGGTTTCGAAGAAAATAACCCTTTTTAGTGTTTATTTTGCTCTTTCCTTCTTTTAATTCAAGCTCCAAACCTAGTAGGAGCTTGTAAAATTAAATTTCTACTTTGCGAAATTATGTTATGACTTCAGGGGTTAACTCTATAAAAAAAAGTACTGATTAAAGAAGAAACCCGCATGAACATTGTACCAAAAAGTTTACATAGCTACTTAAACATAAGATAGGGATACCCATTTTCGTATTCTCTGTCAATGTGAAGCCATTTTTTTTTTTTATTAAAATCTCAGGTTCGATATTTTTAAAGACCTTTTTAAACCTGCCTTAAAGTTAAATCGTAAGCAAAAAATTACCGTCTGATAAGTGAAGGCTATTTGTACAAGTCCTTTTTTAAAACAAATAAGTTTTTACAAATTTTCTTGAATATAAAAATTTGTCACGTTTGCGTTATGAAACGGATAACAGCACAACCACACTAAACAGTGTCTTAATATATACAACAATTTATTAGTGGAATAAAATCTATAGATCTTTTTTCTCAAAGCAAATATATGTACATTAAAAAAAAAGCATAAATTTCAAATCAATTCTGAACACTCCTTACCTCCATGGCGAATAATTCCCACTTCTTGAAGAATAGAAGCTGCCAAATCAGCTTTCTGTCGTGAGCTTTCATATCGTTCAGAGTTCAAGGGTACTTGCAATGGTCGGAATAGTGTTGATATGCAAAGTGTCCCTAGATTTTCTGTTGAAATATCATGTATTGTCACCAATGATTGTTCAATGGCCTCCTTCAAAATTGATGTTTTTTGTTTTTACATAAGAAAAGAAAGCAAAAAAAAGAACAAAAGATAAGAATTCGCAAAAACATAATAATAAATTTGACGAAAAAAAGTTCTTACCCTTCCCACTGAACTACCATCTGCAATACGAATGATATCCTTCAAGGCTGCAACATTCTCAACTCGTATGATAAAAATGAGTAATTTGAAAATCCATGCTAAATATATGAGAAAACATTTTCCAGCTGTAGAGCGACGGCACCTCCATGGCCATGTCATCAGCAATTTCATTGCTTATTTGCATTGGTAATTGATTCTGAAACCAAAAAAAAAATAAATTTATTCATACATTGTGTAAAAAAAAAAAATAAAAATAAAAAAGAAAAGTTACAAATAAACAATCTTAGGTACTCGTATAATGATGCCATCTGATTTGGGTTGTCAATAAAATTATACTACCCCAATAATTTATGTGGTATGCACCGGAAATTACCTGTCTACAATAATTTTTTGTCATAAATGTAAATGTATCCAGCATCTGTAAATAAATTAATTTTCTTAGGGGTAGAGGATTTTAAATTAAAGCAATTATGGAAAGTTGCAAAGTTCCGACAGTCACAAGGTAAACAAGAAAAAAATAGGGGGTACATCACATAAAAAAAAGAAACTTTTTAATAATTTTATGTCAAACTTTACTTTTTATTTGGTTTGAGTAGGTCTTGACACTAACTTTGTTCCGAATAATGTATTTAGTAAAAAATTTAGAAATTTTTGTTTCTTTTTTTATAACTTTTTCTGGTACATTTTTTAGAACTTTTTTTTAAATCATCCATTTAGATTGGAAATTCTATTTTGAACAAAAAGTATTAAGTGAAAAATTGTCAAACTCGGAAGTTATAAAAAATATATTGAAAAATAGCCAGTTTGACTATTTTTTCACGAACGTAAGGGTGAATCTAGACACCTTAGTACTCCACTCCAGATAGGCACCTGGAAATTATCGTGAATGTGACGCTAAATTTTTTGTTTCCGAAACAGCTATCAAAGGCTTAATTTTCTGGGAGCTTTTAGATACAGGATTTTGAAATCAAGGTTCTGGACTAGAGCACGTCACGTCGCTATCATACAGTGTTACCTGGAAGCGTAGAGAAGAAGAAGACTTTTTATAACCAGCTGAGTGTTTTGTAGTTTCTTGCAACATCAATCGCCTTGTGATAGGAGGGACCATGTCGACCACAAGACGTGCCTCAAGGTCAGTTGGGTGTCGATGGACAGACAAGTAACTTTCAACCAAATTGATCATTTCGCTATCAGTCGACAATTTAGAAGCATTCTACTGGATGATTGTAACAAAAAGAGTGCAGTTATGCAACCACCACCTGATGGTTGCTACATGTAAGATTTTGCATAGCTGCAGTTGGAAGATTCCAATAAAACAACCGAATGTCCAAGTTCAATACCAATAGACTTAATGAGCCCAGAGTTTGCAAAAAACTAGGAGATCACCTTTAGCAAGGATTGAGAACGACCAGTAGCAGGGAACCTACTTCCACCAAAACCATATCCGGTGCTGAAAATATAGTCACAAGGATTGAAAAAAGTATTTTCGAAGAAACATGGCCAACGAGAAGAAAGAAAACAGCTCAAAACTTACCACTTTGCAGACAAGTAGGATTCCTCACTGGATCTTCATGACTGGACCACATTAACTCCTTGCAGATCACCATCGAAGAGTGCGTTGAATATCTATCACTACTTCAGCTGCTATACATTGACTTTGAAAAGACGTTCAACAGTGTCCATAGAGAATTTATCTGGTTTGCTTTGCGCAGGAGCGGCAACCCACATAAATTTATTTCTATAATAAAGGAGACCTTATATAAAACTCCAATCTCTAGTCCTGCTGTATGTTGCTCAAACATGAACCCTGTCAAAAACAGATGAGAATCAGCTTGGGGTTTTTTAAAGGAAAATTCTTCGGGTAGTCTTTGGTCCAGTCTGTATCGATGAAGTATGGATGAGAAGATTTAACAACGAGCTTTACGGACTTTACTACGATGTCTACCTGGTCAAAAAGCTGAAAATACAGCAGATGAGAGGGCTGGGACACATGAAGAGTATGAACACCGACGCACCAGTCCTACAAGTCTTTGAATCCCTGATGGTCTGTGTAGCAGAAAAAGACCCCAACAAAGGTGGCGAACACAAGTGGATAGGGACCTTAACCAACTTGGAGTACTTAACTGGAGGCAGCTAGCTAGGGACCGAGCTGTATCGGAGGGCTTATTGGTTGAGGCCGTAGTCCACTCTGGATTGTGAGCAATATCTTAATAAAGTGAAAAGGTAATAATTACTAAGGCTGCATAATGACATATCTAAATAAAATCGTTCTGCATAATGGAATGTCGTCTGAAGAGGTCAAAGTCCAAAGTAGAGTTAAACAAGGTTGTATATAGTCACCAATATTGTTCCTGTTGTTGATAAGTCATTTGCTGCATGCAGATTTGTTAACTGTAAATGGAAGAATCCCGTGGAATATGCAATCACACTTCCAACATCTGGACTACGCGGATGACGTACAGCAATTACTTTCTCATAGGATCATGGATCTCCATTAAATAACATCATTGAAAAGAGAAGCGGAAACTATTGAGCTTAAGATAAATATGGCAAAAATAAAAAGGGATCACACTTGGAACTTCCTCATTCATCCAAGCAGTTATTTTTGAAGAAACCATTAGAGATGGTAGAGAATTTTCAATATCTTGGGTGTATTGTCTCGATGGATGGTGGGACCAAACTAGATTTAATCAGCTGAATCGGAATATCAAAGGTTTCATTCAGAATACTGTCCTAAGTATGTAACGGGTGATTTCTTAAGAGGTATAGAACTTTAAAAAAAAAAAAACACAAAACATTCGAAAAAATGAATGAAATATTTATTTGAATCGATAGTTTGAACCTTGCAATTTAATGTTTAAAGATAATTTCATGCAAATGTTGACCGCGGCTGCGTCTCAGGTAGCCCATCCGCTGAGTCCAATTTTGGCATACTCTTTCACACATATCGGCCGGTATCTCACGAATGAATGCATGGATGTTGGCTTCCAGTGCGTCAATCGAAGCGGGCTTGTCCCTATAGACATTAGCTTTGACATACCCCTACAAAAAATAATCTAATGGTGTCAAATCGCACGATCTAGGCGGCCAATTGACCGGCCCGAAACGTGAAATTAACTGTTCACCAAACTCGCCTCGCAATTGCGCCATTGTTTCGCGTGCTGTGTGGCATATGGCACCGTCTTGTTGAAACCACATATCATGCAAGTCAAGAACTTCCATTTCGGGCAAAAAAAGTTTGTTATCATCGCTCGGTAGCGTTCACCATTGACAGTAACGCTGCGATTCGCATCATCTTTGAAGAAATATGGCCCAATAATGCCGCCGGCCCATAAACCGCACCAAACAGTGGCTTTTTCGGGATGCATTGGTAGCTGTTGCAATGCTTCTGGCTGATCTTCACTCCAAATGCGGCAATTATGCTTATTTACGTACCCATTCAACCAAAAATGAGCCTCATCGCTGAACACAATTTTTCGATAAAAAAGCGGATCCTCGGCCAGCTTTCCAAGAGCCCATTCACCAAAAATTCGGCGTTGTGGTAGGTCGGCTGGCTTTAGTTCTTGCACCAGCTGTATCTTAAAAGGCTTAACGCCCAAATCCTTCCGCAGAATTTTCCACGTAGTGCTGTAACAAAGGCCTAACTGCTGGGAACGGCGCCGAATCGACATTTCGCGGTCTTCTGTCACACTAGCTGATACGGCCGCAATATTTTCTTCACTACGCACAGTACGTAAACGTGTTGGTGGTTTAATGTCCAACAAAGTAAATTTGGTGCGAAATTTGGTCACAATCTTCCGAATAGACTGCTCAGAAGGTCGAGAATGCCGACCATAAAATGGAAGCAGCGCGCGATGAACATTTCGAACCGAGCACGAATTTTGATAATAAAATTCAATAATTTGCAAGCGTTGTTCATTTGTAAGACGATCCATGGTTAAATTGCAAACCAAACTGAAGCTGTTTGACAGTGACACAAGGTACTAAACACACGTCAGCTGTCCAAACCAGTGTTGCCAAAACCAAACCAGCTAAAAAATCACCCGTTAGAAACAACTCTTTATGCGTTAAGACCAAGCCGATTTAGGAGAACTTGGCAAAGAATAATAAAAGAGGAATCAAGACAACTAAGGAGGAGTTGGAGAGAGTTTTAGTACATATCCAAAAATGGTACACAACTGTGCATAGGAATAATGTTGGCCCTATTCTCCGCATGGGGACGTCACAAGCAGGGTTGGGTTGCCATGTCTTGAACAAGTTTGACAGCCCAATTTATAAATTTTTGTAGCCCAAAATCGGAGCCGAAAAGTAGCCTTAATATTAACCAAATAACAGTAAAAAAAATGTTCGCATAACATCAATCATAATTTATTTTTAATTTAAAAATGAACGAAAAATGAAATACTTTTGTTTCTCATGAAAAAAAAAAGAATTTGAATTGAAATTCTGGAAACAATAGAGAAATTGAATGATTTCAAAGCGAAGTTTGTTGCGGTTGAGTTGAAAAGTCAAAACCAATAAGTATATTTCCCCGATTACTGCCTGACCAGAATAGAGTGCTGCATCTGGAGCTGCAGCTGCAACTGGAATAGCTGTCAACAAATGCTGTACGTAATTTTTTTTTACTCGCCCACAATGTGCTGTACAGCTTTCTGACATTTTTGGCTTTTCAAGTCAGCTGTGCGAACTTAACTCAACACAAAAATTTAAATTAGAACAAAAATAAACATGGGTTGTGATGAAATGCAAGCTAAAATTACTTTACGTTTTTATCAGAGATTAAAAAGAGTTTGAAACTCTCTTCAACCCCCATGTAAACACTTGGTTGCGCTCACAATATTGAAACGTCAAAAATGGTGCATGCAAAAGTTAAAAGTTGGGCAACTTGTCCAGCTGCGTCTGCAGCTCCATCTGCAGTTGCGTTCGTATTATTGGATTTGTGTGTATTCAACATTTTAACAGCTATTCCAGTTGAAGCTTCAGTTGCAGCTCCGTCTCCATTCTGTTCAGCCAGTTACATGACATGACTTTGCGTCTGACTCTTTTCGAATTTTCATATCTGATGTAACCTTCACATCCAATTAAAGATTAGACGTAAGGAATTATTGCAACTTCACTTTCACTAACCAGAGGTGACGCAGAAGATTAAAAAGAAAATTCAAAATTATAAGCTGTTCAACGCCTGATGGTCTACTTCAATGAATCTGGATTCTTTCGCCAAACAACGAGATTTAGTATCTTTCATTAATTGAAATTTTGAAATGAAATGTATTTATAAGAATAAGCTGGCATCACTTATTTAATAACTGAAGAAATCAATTCTCAAAGAATCATTGTGTAATTAGGGACTATTCAGTGAATAAAAAGTGGTGCCAAATTGTGGAAAGCTTAAAGAGAATGTTTAAGAGGAGAAAAGTGTTTCAAAATTCCTTTTGATAATTTGTTTTTTGTTTACGATCTTGAGGCTTTTTAGAATTATTTTTATATTCAAAAGACACAATTTGGAATTCCTACAAATAATATGTTTTGTGCAAAAGCAATTTTTCACATTCTTTTTTTGATACTTCCCAAAGGACTTTCAAATTTCGAAATTCATGAAAAGTAATCATCTGTCATTAATCACATTTAGATATACTTTTTAAAGAGGAAAAATAATCATCTTTATATTCCTTGTGTAGGTGTCCTATACACCTGCGTAGGACAAAATAGAAAAGAAATTCATACCTTACTCGCCTGAAATGATTTATTACACTCTAATATTAACACCTATCAGAGAGGTTTTTATTATAATAACACATAAACTCAAATGAAACGAAAAAACCAAATACCACATCCCCAAATATGCCCTTCGAACAAATTTATGGTTTTATTATAGTCACTCTGGCGTATACGCACTTTTCCCTTCAGCAAATTATATCGCATTTTAGGTAATGGTTTGCTACGTTTTTTATCAGCAAATTTTATTTGCTTTAAATATTTCCTTTTTGCCCTGCTAATTACTTAAAGCATATTCTACTGAATTTAAGTTCTAACATCCTTTTTGTGGGAAAAAGTTCAAAGAACTTTTCAATATTCACAGTGTCACGAAGGGCTTCGAGTCACGCTTTGGTTTCATTGGACTTTATTTTTAACTTTGATTTACCTTTGATCACCTTTCTTGTTTTGAAGTACTTCAAATTTTTCATTTATAAGTTTTTGATTGACGCTGGCATCGTGAATTTTAATGGACGAAATATATAAAAAAAAAGTTTCTCATTCATCTTTGGGTGAAATTCCTTTCGCATTACCTCAACAAAATACAAACACACTACTCCTATATCGCATACAATTACTTCATTCAATATAATTTAGGCCATGAAAACAAGTTAAGACTGCTCTATATATGCGCTGTGTACTACCGGTATTGCATATTTATTTTTTTATAGGACACTCTGTGTACATTTATCGATTTTCTGGTCTGTTTACATTTCCCCCACCATTTTTTTTTCTTCTTATTTGTCTATTTGTCGTGTTTAGTCGAAGGGATGAGCATATAGTTAAGAGCTGAGTTTAAAAATGTGATGGCAATTTTCACACAATGCGACTTAAGTAATAAGGGTTATTTTTTGTTTGTGTTTGTTGGTTCCATTTATGTCTTATAAACCGGCGGAATTCTTACTAATATTAAACAACAGCAAGTCTGGTGGCTATAATTCACTTAGAAATTAAATGAATTATTCTAACCTGAATGAAAATAAGGGGGAGTGTTGTATGGTGTGTTAATTGTCTAGAAAAGTATTGGTATTTTGTTATTTCATTTTGTTAGTATATTTTTATTTTTTAATGAATTCGTTTTTTTTTTTAACCGATGGAAATAATTAAATTTTCTTCTCTTGTGGTTGAAAATAACAACCTTTTTCTATAGGACAAGGATAGAAGGAAAATAATAACCTCGAAGCAACCTTAGATGATTGAATTTGTGCTAGGATAAAAACAACTCACTTTTATCCCTTTTGATTCTTGTATAAGGATTGCTTGATATATGTAAATATTAATTAAATAAAAGCTACGCATTTGTGCTTTTTGTGTTGACTCTAGGTTTTAATTATTAAGAATTGGGTAAAGTCAATTATTTAAATAAATTTATAAGAAACTCAAAAAAAAAAACAATGTTCAAGGTACTTGCAAAGCAAGGTCTCGCATTGATTGTCGTTTTCTGATATCTTGTGATAATCACTAGAGAAGTTGAAAAGTCTATTCTGCTATCGCGTAAACCACTGGGTTGATTCATTAATTGATAATTAATTTACTTATGGATTTTTCAGACATTTTCCAAAATGGAAAATTTAAATTTAGTACAGGAAGACTTATTTTTTTTCTCAAAAATGGTAGGTAGGTAGAAATGGTGGCATGGGCGTGTCACTCGCTCAGTACCCAATTAGCGCTGAATTGCACCGTTTTGATACCATAGCTTGTTTGACTTGATTCCTTCGGGGGTCTTCCAGATGCATGATTGAATGTGAGATTTCCACCTGGGCCTCCGTATGTTCACTCAGCATGACCGGAGGTTTCCAGTGGAGATCAGCATCCACCATGAGCCTAAAGTTCTTTAATTTGAATAAGAACGGATTTGGAATATGGTTTTAGTATATTTTGGGCTAGCACCAACGTCAAGAGGCGGGATTTAAAACACTCAGTCAATTGGATCGCATCTCGCCCAAATTCAGTTGCGATATGCTGAGCTCAGCAGATAGCAAAACAACTGGAGCGCGAAGGATCTAAACGCTGATCGCTGTCATTGAGCATCATGAAACCCAGCAGCCTGTATTTCGATTTCTCACGGTCTTGGGGTCTGGTGATGATGATACAAAATCAACCGATTTTGTTATAGATCCATTTCGTCACGTTAAGAAAGGAAATCAAGTTTTTAATTTTCATTTCAGAAAGTTTATTGAGGTCGTCAAAAAATGCCACTCCAAACGAATGTGTTCTCAATCTAAACAGAGCAGCACATTTACAAAGAAAGTGAAGGACTGTTTCCTTTTCTTGCTGATCATTGTATCTACGGTGAGTATTGTAAGGAATACCCAGTCTCGCTGCATGTTTCCCTACGGGCCAGTGTCCAGTACAGGTTGCAACGACCCTAGCTATGTCTCGCCTGGGTCTACATAACAAATCAATTGTTTAGGATTTATTATAGGGGGGCCAGATCTTTCTGGATATTTTGCATTCGGTCAAGCTTTCCACCTACGATTGGATTCACTAAGGATTGACAATAAATTGCCCTTCACAACTCCCAAGGGAATGTTGACTCTCTCCGCAAGTGAGTTGTGAAGGGCTGATCCTTGCCTGGAAAGTTCATCTGCCCGTTCATTTCCCCTATTGCCCCTATGGCCAGGAACCCAGATACGGGTGACCTTGAGGTTGATATTAAGCGTTGCGAGCTCCTCCTGGCATTGCTGGACCAGTTTAGAGGATAATATAGCCGAATAAATGGCACTTACCTTCAATTTTAACAAAAATAAAATGCACAAAAATAAAATGCACAACTGTGCAGCTCATATTTGCCTTTGCAGCTTAACTTGCAGATATCAATAGTTAAGCTTTTTCCAAAATTTTGAATTTTCTTAAATTTCATTATTTTCAAAATAATACTAAAAATGTTTAAAAGCTTCTTTTAATAAATTTTATATGAATCGGCTCAACCATTTTTGAGAAAGTCGGTATCAAAATAATAGCTCCATTAGTCGTAGGTTCCATTTCTTTTGAAAAAGTGTGCAGCACATTAAACTAATTTAATCTAAATTTGTTGCAGCCATTTCAGAGACAGTTATAGTTGTTATTAATATTTTCTGTTGTTTTCAAGCTATAGAAAAAACTTCTAAAGATTTAAGTTACTTTTTAATTTGTTTGAAAAATTTTGATTTTTAACTTCCGATTGGAGGTTTTTGTAATTGGTCCGGTTTATCAAATCAAAAATTTTGAATTTGAACTTAGAACTTGGCTTATATTGAAGATCTCATTACTTTTTATGGTAAACTTTGTATTCACAGATTTTTTCTGTACATTAGTGTTCAAACATAATTTATGTTTTTGTGGTGATTTCAATCTAAAAGATTTGCAAAGATTTAAGTAATTTTCCATGCTGAAAATCAAGCTCAACCACTTTACCAAATTTGAACATTTTGCAACAGCCAAAATTGCTCCAATTTTCATATTTATGTTTTTATGTTCATTTCACTCCTTTTTGCAAAGATACTTGAAGGTAATTTTTCTTGGTGAAAATCAAGTCCTACCGCAATATCAAATTTCATCTAAAATAACCAAAATTGCTTCAATTTTGTTAGCTATTCTGAGAAAGAGGGTAGATGTCACGCCCCTGGATGGAAAATTAAAATTTTTGTATTTTTCTCTTTAAGCTTCTTAAGGCCTATTATTCTATCAACCTCAATCGCTCTACAAAAATTCGAAACGCATTACATAATTGATGACAATTTTGAAAAAGTGAGTTGATACCACGCCCCCTGAATAGAAGATCCCAGATTATTTGATTTTTTTCTTATGCACCTCAAATCCTCAAGCCCTACTACTCTTTTAATTCTCACCATTCTAGGACAACCGCAAGTGAACTATGAAATTGTTTAACAATTTTAAGAATTTGGGTTCGAAAATTCTAAATTTTTGCTTTGCACTTTCAACTCTACTGACCTACCAATTTTAATCGTTCTACAACATTCAAAAGTGCTTCATAAAATTTATAAGATTTTTGAGAAAGTGCTTGGATGCCTCAACCCCTGAACAGAAAGTTAAAAATCAAAAATATAGTTCTATTTCAGGTACATACTATACTGTTCGTATAACAATTTTGGGAAATGTTATTTATAAACGAAGTAGAAAATCAATGGAGTCGTTTTTAAAGCAAATAGTTTTATCCTGGGTTGGAACTGCTGTTTTCGGGTTTTTTGTTTTTAATTTTTGTATTAAATACTTAAAAGTTCTTACAAAATTCCGCATAATTTTTAAATTGGGTAAAATATGTCATCTATCGAGTTCTTAAGGTCGATTATTATAATCTCAAACAAATAAAATTTTGGCTTATTCAAATATAAACCCACTACAGTTTTGATCTTTTTATGAATATTGATTTTTTTGTATCAGAATTTGTTCGATTTTAGCGTTTTTTTCCAGTAATTGTCTGTCGATTTATACCTATAAAGATCTAGCTTTTGATAAAAACATTGGGGTTACGTACGAATGACCGACAAAAAAAAATGTCGACTGGTTAAAATATCGATTTTTCTCGACTTTTATTTTAAATCATATGTCGTCATTTTGAAATCTCGACTGGAGAAGAAGTCAACTACCCTGAAAGAAGTCGAGAAAAGTATCGACTTTTCGGTATTTTTCCCATACAAAAAGTTGATATAAATCTACATTTTAACTAGTCGACATTTTTACTTGTCGACATTTTTTCTGGCGGTCATTTGAATGTAACCCAAAGAACAACGCTCTGCTTTGAATATTTGCACGAAATAAGCAGAAACTAAAGAATCATAAATTCTTGTCTCACTTTATAACAGGAACCTAACCGTCATTTAACACTAAAGAAAATTTAAGTCTTAAGTCTGATCAAAATCTTGAGTAGTAAAATGTCGATCGATAAAATGTTGATCACTGTCGACATTTTGACAATCGATATAAGACGTCGACATTTTAAAATCGGTATAATTTTTTTTTCTAAATTTTGATTAGTCCGTTTTTTAAGCAGTCGAAACTTTTTTGTCGATATAATAAAAATCGTCCGAATGCAGTCTATATTAAAAAAGTCGAGATATCGTTCCCAATCCAAACTTAGATCAATTTGAAGTCAAAGTCACTTCTGTAAGCCAAAGATTTTCCACGAGGTTAGGTTAGGGTGAAGTGGCTGCCCGTCATGAAGACTGACACACTTAGACCTTGAGTTGTTCCATTATGACACCACATGAATCTAGGAAAACCCTATTTCCTACTCGGCGAACTATTTGGATCCTCTTATGAAGCGTAGTAGACTGCCTATGTCCAAGTTTACTCGATCACTAGGATCATTGAAGTTAAAATTACCAATGTTAAGTCTCCGTCTTAGAGATAGAGCAGGGCACGTGTATACATAGAAGGTGCGGGATCGATTCAATCTTTTCCTCATCCATACAGATTCTGGAAAAATTGTTAGGGAACACGCAAAGACGCGTTGCGTGCTTGCCTATAAGACAATGTCTGGTTATAACACCAATAATGTAGCCAATGTCCAATCTATTTAGAGATATCAAATTGATGCAGGTTTAATAAATCAAATCGTAGAGCAATGTTCTTATCAAAAACTATTCCTTTAGGTATAATATCGACAATTACTAAAAAAAAGGACGAACATTTCTCTTACCATGATGCGTTCGGCGCTCAAGGTCGAAAACTTAATTTATTCATTAGACCAACATCACAAACAACTCTGCAAAAAACCAGAACTGCCAGATTTGATGCAAAGTTCTTCCTACTAGGTTAATAAAGTATTTTTTTTATTTTAGTTTTTTTGCCTGGTTTTGATAATTTTCAGAAGCTACTAAAAAATTTTAGTAGTTATTTTCTCGTAAATACATTTTTGGAAGATTGACATCATCCTACACGATTTTTTCTTGTCTCGATCTAATCTTGACGATTTGACACTTTATCGCTTGTAATGTGAATCACCCTGTAGCCAAAATTGGTAACTTAATATGAAAGTGAGGTTAAATTAAAAAACTTAAGGAACATTTTCTTTTTCTGTTAAGAACCATTTAATTACAACGCTTACATGTGGTTGCAGCGAGCTTGAAGCTCACTTCAACTCCTTGTAAACCAGGGTCGAGTTGAAATGAGTTTGACCCAACTCGATTGCACTCGAGGAGCGGATTCGAGTCGAAATTTGTGATGAAAAACCTGGGTCGAGGAGTTGATTTTACAGATCATGCAATATAGTCTCTTTATTTGCATGTTTATGTACAAATATAGGTTTGTTTTAATATATAAGTGTTGTAAGTGATTGTGTCAATTTAATTGAGTTTTTTTTGCATTGAAATAAATACATTTATGCCATTAATTTTTCTAGAATCTCAATACTATTTCAACTCAACTCAAAATGGAGCACTTAACCCAAGTGACGAAAAACCTGGGTCGTATATTCAACCCTATTTCAACTCCAGCTCTCTAACCTGCTTGTAAACGTAGTAAATGTCCATCCAACTTGGAATTACAAAAAATTAATTAATATGAGGACCATCCTTATCTATACATTATGTATACTTCTGTTATCTGATGAGGCCAGTTTTCAGTGTACCTTCCTACTCGCACCAAAAGTAGCTACATTGTTTATAAAAGACCGGCATAAATCAAAATTTGTTGTTTCCAAATAAATGCGTTACAGACATTTAATTTCTCTACCACAATGTTAACTTAGTTCAAAGTGGTAAATTTTTGAGTAATGCTGATTTTATAGTAATTGAACCATATGGGTTTTGATTACCTTCTTTAAAAATGGATTTGTTTTTAAATATTAAATTCCGGGACCATAACAAAAAAAGGTTTTTTTTTTTGTTGAAAAGGGGAGCTAATGAACTATCCTCTATATTTTACTTTATTTTTATTGGTCTCACCAGTGGAAGTTTGCCTGATGCTCAAACTGAAATCCCCACTTATAATTTAATTATGATACCAAGTTAATTTTGTAATTGAGAGTTCTCTTCTTTTGGTTCGACATTTCCTAGATTAAATTTAAGTAATGAACATGAAAAGTTTCAGAACTTAAGTTTTTTTCTGTTTTTATCAAGTTGTAGTTGGAGTTTTAAAGTGTTGAATAGAAAAAGTTCCTTAACTGAACTGAAACCAGTCCGTATATATAAATGAAAATCCTTTCAAAGTAAAATACCAATAAAGCATAAAAATAAAAAAATATATGTACTTATATGCTATGCACGTAGAAAACCAAACACAACCAACAATATGTATCTGCATTTTTTAATCGTCAAACAAAATATTTATAACGCAGAATCTCGTTTTTATTTGTGCTATTTTCAAGCAAAAAAAAAAATATGTTTATTATGATCAAAAACTTGGCTTTTACCATCCCGGTTAGTGGGGCAATCTGTTGCATTTATATTCCCTGAAATGGTTCCTTTTAAAAAGAAAATGAATGCTTTTTTCCCTCTAAATAAACCTCTTCCTCTTTTTATATATATACTTTGCTTTTTGACTTTTTTATTTGCATTCAAAGGTAAAAAAAAAAAACAGAGATAGGTTGTGCAATCAAGAATTTTTATAAAGACAGCTTCTGTTAGATTTTTTTTTCTATTGGGTCATCATCATCTTTTCGAAAGAACGAATGGTTGGTTTGCCGTTTGCAGCATCCTTGTGTAGTTTTAAGTTCTTATAGACACCAGGGATGATTATGATGATGATACGACACAAAAAAAAAATGAATAACTTTAAAAAACTTTTTTCAGAGTTGCACCATGGTGAGTCACTTTTAAGTTAAGACACAGAGAAAAAATGAAAAGCATTAAATATTTAATGGAGAAAGTTGATTTTAATGAGTTTTGAAATCTTTGCGAGTACACTGATATAATAATTTCATTTTCGATAAAAAAATGTGGTTCTTTGGCATATGGAGAGATATTTAACTCAATGATATCGAGTTGATTTTCCTTGATTTTAGGAATTGAATTTCAGTGGTAATTTAAGTAAAAATTTCTATATGGATTAAAGTTGTGAAAAATTTTTACAGAAGTCAGTCCAGTTATTCGGATACACTGATGATGTTGCATGAAAATCGGTTAAACGTTCACGAATGTATTAAGTCACCATACAGTGGTCTATTTTTTCCAATCATTTCCTAGTTCCTACCCAGCTCTTGGTGAAATTTGGAACACTTTTTCACTTAAAAAATTTAGAACAGAATATGGTTAAAAATTTAAAAAATAGCATTGTCCAATTAGGAAAGTCAAGTTAATGTTTAAAAAGTTTTCAAATATGTGCCTGAATGTATTTCTTCAAAAGAAAGTAATTCCAATAACGATTTGTACAAAATTTAGAAACGCCAGTTCAAAATTACGAGCAATACTCCAAAAAATTGGAACTAATTTTTGTGCTATTCAGTTGAATGTATTTTATTTATAGTAAATTCTAGACCTGATATGATCGAATGTAAGCGATTTTTGACAATTTTGACAGCGGAAAGTGGTTAATAAAATCTTAGGTAAACTACTCGAAATAATAAAACAATTCTAAAATTAAAGTTTAATTAATGTTCTCACAGTTGCAAATAAATATTTTTACTTAGGTACTATAAGGCAGGTTTTATATTATTAAAAAATTGCGAGATAAAAATCAAACATGACATTACAATGACAGACAACACCATAAAAGTGGGTGGCAAAATTCAGTATGTCTGTCTGTTTGTTTGGCAACAGCCTAAGGGGCTGCATCAATTTTCTTAAAACTTGGTACATAGTGGTGTTTGGTGATTTTGCTTACTTTTTTAATTTTTTGTTAGAACTAAAAAAACGGCGCCATGCAATTTTTTATAAGTATTCTTACAAAATCTTATTTTTTTTCAAAATCAGCTCCACAACTTTTAATAAAAATAATTCAATAAATTTGTTTTGGTGAAAACTGCCTTTGGATGTGAAACCATTTTTCATAAAATGGTAATTAATGGAACATACCTCTCAAAGAACCATTTTTTAAATTTCGATTTTCTTCAAAATTGTGATTAAAATATTTTTTTTTGTTAAAAGAAGCTTTTAAACAATAGAAATATTTTTTTTTTACCAAAATTTTCAAAAAAATATTTTTTGGATTTTAAAGATTTTTTTTTTGAGAATTAAATGTTATGAAAACTTAATGGCCGGTTTTTTAAAAGCTCGGTATTTAAGAGTTTTTTTTTTGTACTCTGTTAATTATTTTTAGAACCAATTTTACTTTTATGAAAAATAATGGTACCGTTAAGGAAAATACTTTATCCTTAAAACGGCTCCTACGATTTTTATAAAAGTTTTTATTCGTGCCTAGATTAGTGCGATGTGCTAACAAAAATTATAAAAATTTACTAATACCAACTTCTAATAGAAACTTTTTTTAAATTTTGATTTTATTTACTATCGGTTGAACGAATTAAAATTAAATATAAATTTTTTGTATATTAAATTTTGTAAATATTATTACAAAATATTGCACATTAAAATTTTCAACAAAAAAGCTTTTGAGTGTTAAAGAAAAGTTTTAATTTTTCGATTGAAAATTCGATATCTTAAAAACGGGTGCACATTTTTTTCAATTTTATTTTTATATGCACATAAATAAATACTGACGATTTGTATACCAAAAAACTTAACTTAAAAATGTTTTTAAAATTTTAATAGATACAAAATTATTTTTAAAGAAAACCGCTTCAACGGTTTTAAATATTTTTTTGTATTAATTTTTTTTTCATAAAAAACTCAAAGAAATTATTTTAGCTAATTTAAATATAGTATTTCATACTTTTAAACATTTTTCTCTCATAATTTCCATGTCCTTACATATAACGTTCTTAAGCTCTCAGCGTCTTGAACATAACAGAGAGTACGTGCGACCCAGTCGTGCATTTTACTTTACTCTGTATTATCCTATTGCTGGCACTCTAAAGGAGTTTAATAATGTTTTTATGGTCTTTGCCAAAACGTGTCTCGAAACATCCAGGGATCTTTCTGGCACCGTGAGAATTCATGTGCCCAAACTATGTATTAACAATTAGGATGATGACAGTTTTGAACAGTGCTTCTTGGATTTTTTCGAGAGGGCCTTAATACTTGATTACTTTCCTTGTCCAAGGAAACAGCGATAAGCAAGAGTTACTTTAAATTTCAGTTTCCGCACTAATATGTTGTTTCTTTCACGCTAACATCAGTGCCCAGATATGAAGACAAATTTCTTGTTTACTTCTTGCTCTTAGAAAAACCTATCAATAGTCATATTGTTGCCAAGTCTACAGTAGGAGCCCACTCTAGTCGATAAAAATAAAATAAAAATAAATAAATTTGGTGGCACAACAGCTCGTGAAGAACCAAGGCCTAGTGACTTACAACTCTCAACCATTCCTGTGTTCGTATTGTTGGCAGGAATGGAGGGGACCTACAACTTTTTGCCGAGTCCGAACGGCTAGATGGGAAGCACTTATTCATGACAAGTATACTCTTGGAGGATTTGTCAGTTCCTCGCAAGAAACAGTACCTCGCGACAAAACATTTCTGTTTTTAGGTGGCAGCGGCTGGGAATCGAACCCAGACCTTTGGCATGACAGTCCTACAAACTAACCATCATGCCACGAGGTACTACCACTCTAGTCGATCCAACTAGTATAACCAGTTACCTAATGTTTGGTATGTCGCTCGTATTTTCATATTTAGTATAATCAAATCCAATCCAATCCAATCCAATCCAATCCAATTCCATTCAATCCAATACAATTTTATTCAATTCAATTCAATTCAATTAAATTCAATTCAATTCAATTACATTCAATTCAGTTCAATTCAATTCAATTCAATTCATTTCGATTCAAAGTCAATTTTATTTAATACAATTTAATTAAATTTGAAATTTGGTGATACTCCCACGACAATTGACACAGTTTAATGAAATTTGGTACACCTAGGGCTAGTTTTTCAGTGCGAGATCAACCTAGTATCGGTGTTAAGCCTGAGTTAACTCCAAAAACATGTTTTTCAGTCAATTGAAATCCTAATTTCATCGGCTTAGGGTGTAAAGCGGCTAATTCCACATAATTTTTTGACCATTATAGACCACTTCAAAAATTGCTACAAAATACAAAAATCTATCAAATCTTTTCAATTTCACTGAATTAAGTAGTAACGAATATTATATAATACTAATTGTAATTTTTGTTTTATTTAAGTAATGCAAACACTTTTTTTAAAATATTTTTATGCAAAAAATGCAGAATAGGAGTTAGCTGCTTTACACTCTAGGCCAACGATTTAACTTCGAATTTACTCAGGGACCAAATAGAGTGCCTTTTCAGCTGTCACGACATTGCGATTTCGATTGTGAAAGTTATTGTCAGTGCGCAATTCCGTTGTGGCACCATGTCTATTCTCATGCGTGGAATGGCGTAAAAGGCTCATATCCATAGTGTCGCACATCGATGGTAATTGATTTTTGACAACTGATTAAATAAAGTTTATCCTCAAACCTCAACTGAAAAACCGTTCCTCGGGACTAATTTATTTTCAGGATTAGCTTACTCTGACTTAACTCAGAGCTAACCCTGAACCGAAAAACTAGCATTCAATGAGTTGGGGATGCTTAACTCAGTGATGGTAATATCTATTTGCTTCTACTTCAAACAGCGGTCAATACTCAAGATTATGTTTGTTACCTTCCTGAACACAATATTGACGCGAGTGCATGGTCAGAGCGTCACCTTATCTTAACCTACGGATGTAGAATGGAAACTCATCACCATCATCTTTGCATTTTCTTGGTCTTTCATTGTTGGTGATGTTTGTTCCTCCTTAACAAGTTCTTCATTCTTCCTATGACCGAAAAATAGCTTGTGACAAACTCTTGCTTCCCATAGTGACCTTTCTTCGGAGGTTTTTACATTTTAGCTCAATTTGCAAATGTTTGGTGAAATTTTCATGTTTTTGGCGTATTTTCCAATTTTACTTATGCCAACATTTTTTGGACTGTTTTTCCAAAATTGTTTTTTGGCGTTATTTCAGGGAGCCCCAATAAGGCAGTCGAGTCGATTCATGTTGGATGCTCGGAAAGTTCGAACTTCGAATATCGATTAATGTCAGATAATTGTCTTCCGTAAGCAGGAAATCTTATTGTTGGAATCTCCAGCTCAAATTTTTTTCCTCGCTTTCAAACCTTTGAGCATAAAGGTGGGTAGTAAAAAGACTACGAGCAGGTTCAGAGGGTATAACTTGCATGGCAAACGCAAGTGGACAAAATTCATGGAAGTAGCTTACACTGGGGTATACAGCTTAACGATGGAGTCCTTCTTGAGAGTTTAGTAGTGAAAGTACAATCAAACGGAAACACTACCTCTAAGTCCATTTTCAGATGAAGTGTCATGTTGGCTGTGCGTAATCTTTTCCTATAGATGTCTTCTTTACTTACGTATTGGAATTTCTCTAGGGATCTGAGTCCATGTCAATTTTTGGCTGACTCCAAAAAAACTTAAGATCAACACTTCTTTTATAAGCCTTCCTCTAATAGCAAAACCGCATCCAAACAAGCGCATCCTTCGATGTTGGTAGTCGCACTAATACACAAATCGCAGGTCCCCACTTTTCTCAGGCCAAGTCCGCATCCTATCCCATCTTTTGGAGAGCTATTTTGTCTGCTTTGAATTTGGCAAGGATCTTGACTTGATTAAGCTATTCAGCAGCTTATTCCATGTGAGCATGTTTTATGTGCATCACACACGTAGATTGTTCTCCATTGCTCCAAGATAGGAAAAGACGCTGCAATTTTGCTTCGTCTTCGTTTATATTCACAAAATTGAATTTTTATTTCAATGTTTAAAAGTAAAATAGTACTTGAAATTTAATTTTCTTGTCTAAGTTAATTTCTGGATTATTTCAATAAACCAATAAAAATTCGTATAAAACATAGACACACATATCCTCTAAGGAAAGTTCTATACATGAGATGCACATCAGCTGTATGGCTTCTTATAAGGTACTCATATCCATTATATCAAATCATATAATTTTTTAAAGGTTATCGTTAAAAATTTCAACATATATACGAAAACTGTAACAACTCCCTCAGACATGATATTTTGATGCCAATCCTGACGACGACGGCAGCAACGACGGTTTACATTTAAAGCCACCTCATTATATCATATACCTTAAGGAAAGGGCTTTTCCATATACTTACGTTACACTTTTATTACCTTTATAAACTCCTTTACCAAAGGATTTACTTTTATAGCATCATCATACCCACCATAATTGTACATAAATAAACATACACATACATAGGTTGGGTAAATATATTTAGGTATTATAAATTTGTCAGTTTCCTTTAAAACAGGATTATACTCTTATGGATAACATTATATTCATCATTAGAAAGGAATAATATCATTATTCTAACGCGAAACATGGGAAATTAAAAAAGTTATGTATTTTTAAAAGGATTCTCATAACACAATATAATTGAAAACATGTTAGAAGCTTAAGGATTAAGGCTTGTAGGTTGGTTTATGATTTTTAATGATATGCTAACTACCTACCTACTTACCTGTTGTACAACATAATCCTGTTAGAGCTGGTTAATTAATTTTAATTCCATCTTGATGGTTCAGAATTTCAAATCCAGTCTGCCTGTTCTATATAAATGTTTTTTTTTTGTATATTTCAGGGATAGCTAGGTACTTACTGTGTCTTTGCGAGGAAGAGACAAATTCTCCAAGAGTATATATCTTGTCATGATTAAGTGCCTCTTATCATAAAAGTCCTTTGGACTCGGCAGAAGATTTAAGTCTCTGGCCTTTTTGTCGACGTAAACCCCGCACCCAGGAATTGTTGAGAGTTTTTAAGTACTATAAGTTCTCCACGAGCCATCGCGCTGCTAATTCTTTTTTTATGTTTCACAAGAAGCATCGTGCCATGACATTCTCAATGTTTTCATGTCAACTAACCTTATCTTCACAAAACTAATGTTTTTTAAAGTTAACATTGTAAATACATACAAAAAGAAAAAATAGATGCAACAAGTTGCATAGTAGAACTGTCTCAACCAAAAAACAAAAGACTTCCTCCTTGTTCTTCTTTCTCTGTCTCTGGCACAAAAAAACACAACGCACAAACATATATTATTCTGCTCTCAGACTCTTATTTTGTATATCTTCCATTTTGTTCTTCTTTTTTGCATGTTAATTAAGTAAACAAATAATATTATGAAAAATGATAAAACAAAATAACAAGATTGTGCTTATATAGGTTAGGTGTTATAACGGGTGATTTTTTAGCTGGTTTGGTTTTGGCAACACTGGTTTTGACAGCTGACGTGTGTTTAGTACCTTGTGTCACTGTCAAACAGCTTCAGTTTGGTTTGCAATTTAACCATGGATCGTCTTACAAATGAACAACGCTTGCAAATTATTGAATTTTACTATCAAAATTCGTGCTCGGTTCGAAATGTTCATCGCGCGCTGCTTCCATTTTATGGTCGGCATTCTCGACCTTCTGAGCAGTCTATTCGGAAGATTGTGACCAAATTTCGCACCAAATTTACTTTGTTGGACATTAAACCACCAACACGTTTACGTACTGTGCGTAGTGAAGAAAATATTGCGGCCGTATCAGCTAGTGTGACAGAAGACCGCGAAATGTCGATTCGGCGCCGTTCCCAGCAGTTAGGCCTTTGTTACAGCACTACGTGGAAAATTTTGCGGAAGGATTTGGGCGTAAAGCCTTTTAAGATACAGCTGGTGCAAGAACTAAAGCCAGCCGACCTACTACAACGCCGAATTTTTGGTGAATGGGCTCTTGGAAAGCTGGCCGAGGATCCGCTTTTTTATCGAAAAATTGTGTTCAGCGATGAGGCTCATTTTTGGTTGAATGGGTACGTAAATAAGCATAATTGCCGCATTTGGAGTGAAGATCAGCCAGAAGCATTGCAACAGCTACCAATGCATCCCGAAAAAGCCACTGTTTGGTGCGGTTTATGGGCCGGCGGCATTATTGGGCCATATTTCTTCAAAGATGATGCGAATCGCAGCGTTACTGTCAATGATGAACGCTACCGAGCGATGATAACAAACTTTTTTTTGCCCGAAATGGAGGTTCTTGACTTGCATGATATGTGGTTTCAACAAGACGGTGCCACATGCCACACAGCACGCGAAACAATGGCGCAATTGCGAGGCGAGTTTGGTGAACAGTTAATTTCACGTTTCGGGCCGGTCAATTGGCCGCCTAGATCGTGCGATTTGACACCATTAGATTATTTTTTGTGGGAGTATGTCAAGGCTAATGTCTATAGGGACAAGCCCGCTTCGATTGACGCACTGGAAGCCAACATCCATGCATTCATTCGTGAGATACCGGCCGATATGTGTGAAAGAGTATGCCAAAATTGGACTCAGCGGATGGGCTACCTGAGACGCAGCCGCGGTCAACATTTGCATGAAATTATCTTTAAACATTAAATTGCAAGGCTCAAACTATCGATTCAAATAAATATTTCATTCATTTTTTCGAATTTTTTGTGTTTTTTTTTTTTTTAAAGTTCTAAGCCTCTTAAAAAATCACCCTTTAGTACAACAAAATTTCCTGAATTATTATGACTCAAACAAAAACAAGGTGACAAAAAAAAATACAACCCAAGGTCCTTGAATAAATTCAGTTTTTATTAAAAAAAAAAAAAAAAACATGGAAGAATGAATACCATCAGCCTTAATCTCTACCTACTTCTCATCAACCATAACTAACACCCACCACAAAGATGGATGATTTCATTTAGCCAACAGGAAACCATTCACATTTCGATTACTGACAAAAACGTAGCAATAGGTTGCACTTCCGTTGAAAATTCTTATTTCCTTATTCAAGAACTAAGGAAATTTATGCAATTTGCTAAAGCTGCTTGCTTCCTTTACTTTATACATAGGTATACAATATTGACAGATAAAATGATTTATAAGTTAATGCGACGGAAAGAAATGATTTTTAAAATATCTATATTTGCATTTTTCCTGGAATGGAAGTTTTAACTTGATAAATAGAAGATTTAAAAATTATTTTTTTACAAAAATTTAAAGGTTTTGAAAAAAGGGTGAACTAGACCTGGTAAAACAACTTGCGTATTAACAACTAAGAAAATGGTATTTGAGTAACTTTAAAGAAAAAAGGACTTTTATAAAATCTTCACCATCAACTTTCTACTTTCTAGAACTCGGAGAATATTTTCATGATAGCTATGTATAGTTCTTTGGAACGTCTTTTTCTCCTTGATTATTTCTATTCCCTGAGTAAAGATAACCCAATCAACTTTACTGCCCTTTTTCTAGAAGGAATCAAGGCTAGTCGTAAAATCCGTTTATGACTATTATACGAGAGAGTTGGCTGTGTCGATTTGTGTAATTGTTTTCTCCCCATAGACAGGGCCATAGCTACGGTAGGGCATTTGGGGGCAATGGTCCACCTTAAAATGCAAATGCCCTTCCTTCAAAATACCATAAACTATCGGTACAATTTTTCTAATGTTTTCAACTTCCAAAAAGAGCCAAGAGCTATCGTGGATAAAGTTTCTCACGGAATTTCTCCCATCTGCTAAAACTGGAAATACCAACCATTTTCCAATGTTCCTTGCAGGTTCAAATTTGGTTGATCAAAATGGTAGCCCATTTGCTAGTGGAATATTCATTTTCGATGCCAATAAATTCCGAGATAAACTGTGACCACAATTCACGCGTTCTCAGTTTTCGACGATGGGAAAAATTGCTTGAGAAATTTTTTCCACGATAGGTGACATATTAGGCGTTTTTCTTTTTTTAGTTCAGAGCAGACTCTGAACTGTCAAAAAAATAATTGTTTCTTTTTACCTCTGATCATTCAGAGCCTCAAATTTGTGTTTACTTTTTAGCTCTGAACTCTTTCAGAGCGCGCTCTGTGAGCTCAGAATAAGATAGCAAAGTAAACGGAGTAAAATGCCGAGCACAGCCGATTTGACATTTGAAAGTCGGCAAATAAAAAAAATCAGCGTCCGAATAATAAAAATGGCAGAAGAGGCTGGTCGCTCAAGTGGAAAAGCTATAATAATTTTAAATAAAAAACTAATAGAACCTTTAACATTTGTATGAATTAAATTTATTTCAGGTGTCAAATGGACAAATAAAATGACTTTTTGGTAATCAGTTACTTATTTAACCAATACACGAGCCTTACTTTTTTTGATTACAAATTTTTTTTGCTTGACAGTATGACATTTGACATTTCAAATCGTGACATTTCAGTGCTCAAGTTATTTCATAATTAGATCAGAGAACTCTGAGCATACATGAACATACTCTGCTCAGAACTTTACTCTGCTCACTCAGACTCTGTTCAGTGCTCAGCTCTAAACTAAAAAAAATAAGCCCCTATTGATTTCATGTCAAACAAAAATTTCTAGGTTTAAACTGAATCTAATATTAGGATGATGGAACTAACAAAAAATTTCATCATGATGTACACTACACAGTAGAGCTGTGTAAATCGATCATTTCAAATTATCGAATCGTTCAAGAATCGATCAAAAAAATGATTCGATTATTTCAATCAACCAATTATTCTCATTTTTATTTCACTCACTACATTATTCGATATTGCTCTGATTCAATTTTGATTTCGATTTCGATTAAGTCCAATCTTTAATTCAATACTGCACCGTTGATCAAATCTAAATTATTCCAAATTAACAAACAATACAATTTGATTGAATTAAAAACTGTTAAGAAAATCTTAAATTTTCACTTTTCAGATTTTACGCCGATTGGTTTCGATCCAATTCGAAATACAACTATTCTGTCAAAGCATAGTTTGTCTCCTAGCTGTCAAGCTATCAATTGTTAAATTCCATTTAGGAATGGTTTCGATGTCGATGGATTAAGAAACTTTTGAAAAATCAGACATTTTTGAAGAATGTTTACTGCTTCAGAAAAAAGGTGATCTTAGGGCAATTCGATAATGTTTGGATCAAAATACACTTATCCTGTCAAAATATAGTTTGTCCCCTAACTGGCAAGCCATCAATTGTCAAATTCCATTGAAGGATGGCTACAATGACACCTCGAAATGAGAAATTTTTGAAGAGTTTTTACTGCTCCGGAAGACAGGTCAATTGGGTGACATTTGGATCGAAATACGCATTTTATGCGAAAAAAATAGTTTGTCCCTTCTCTGTCAAGCTATCAACTGCCGAATTCCATTGAAGGATTGTTACGTTGTCGATCAATTGAAAAATCTCTAAAAAATGCAGACATTAATGAAAAGATTGAAATGATTGAGATTGGGTTGGAAAATCGAGAATCATCGAAATGTTCGAGATTGGGATGGAAAACAAAGAATAATCGAAATGATTAGATTGAGATCGATTAAAATGAAAGTTTATGATTCAATCATCGATACTTTTCGATCAAAAAAATTGAATTGTTCCTGATTGACACAGCTCTACCACACAGTGGTTCAAGTTGTATATAGAGGGGGTATTAAATTTATAAAATTTGAAGAAGTCAACTGATTCAGTTAAAATTTTCATTCATTATCAAAGAATAACAAGAATAAAGAAACTTCCTGTCCACTTATTAAAAAAGGTCATCTAATCGTCACAACGTGATATAAATGAGGGGTGCGTTCCTTGAAAAGTTGAAGATAATATAATTTGTAGTAATTTTTCCAAGAATAATCTTTTTCGATGCCCATTTTTGAGGGTGTTTTGGATTTCGTTTTATCGTTCCCTAAAAAATATTGAAAAAAAACCTAGAATAAGTTATTTAGATATATTTTGGATTCATTCAAGATTTTTAATTTCGGGGGCCATAAACTGTGTTTTTTGGAACACAACTTTTTCTTAGGTGAATTTTGAGTTTGACTTAACAAATGTACTGATTTGAAAAATCCACACCAAAAATATTTAGATAATTTGTTATTATAAAAACGATTTCTGCCCTACCTCTTTCCATCGCTGTCCTACCTTGAATCTGATTCTAGCTACGGCCCTGTTCATAGATGATGGGTTAGAAGAATGTCTACGGATATAATGTCCATGAAAGTATTTCCTAATTTGAAAGATTTGACCTAAACATTAATTTTGAAAGCATAGTTGTTGTTGAATCACGGATAATCATTTTGACTGTTCTTTTTTCCACAATATGAATGTTTATTTAAGACAAAGACTTCTATCATTTGTCTTGGTAGTTCTGTTTGCTTAACTATTCATAAAGACCATTAATTTATAATGAAGTATCTTGAATACACTGTTTTTTCTTTCAAATAGAGATTCTATGCCTTATCCAAGTAATCAAAGCTATAAAACTCAGGACTATTGATATATCTTTTAAGAATGTCCTTTTTTTCAAAAAAAAAAATCTCATTTATTTTTCTTCTTCTTTTCTTAGTCATTTAGTGCGGTAGAATAATCGGAGATAAGAATATAATAAATGAACTTCCCACTACGTGGAGAAGTAATTATTATCAAACTGAGTCTTATATACATACATAGGTACATTCTTATTGTACGAGTATAATGAACAAAAAGGATACCGTTCTCTCTTTTTCGTTATTTTAAGTTTACCCCAAAAATTCCAACGACCCATTTTGAAACTTCCTGGGTGACAAATATTTCTCCTGTTTCTTTTTTTCTTATCACGGCTCATTAACTATACTTTCTTTGGCTTAGATCAAAAACGGTTGGGTTAACAAATTATGGAATTAAGTTTTAAACAAAACCTTAAACCTTAATGGACTTGAATGTTTAGGTTTTTTGGTCAATTATAGAGCAATTAAAATTTTCTTCCCAAAAATATTTAAATATTTCATTAAAATTTAATACTTTTAAAGAGATTTGTTGGAGGTAGTATGTAGGTTAGAATGTTTCAAGTTTAAACATTACAAATATCGGGTTTTTCATAAGTCGGCCGATACTGCTGATACTCGTACGAAGTTTATCAATCGTCGCTGGCTTGTTGGCATAGACCATAGACCTGACGTAGCCCCACAGGAAATAGTCTAACGGACGGCGTCAAATCGCACGACCGAGGCGGCCAAGCGACTGGACCATTTCGTGAGATAACACGTTCTCCAAACTTGGTTTCCAATAAATTGATTGTGACATTCGCTGGGTGGCTTGTGGCGCCGGCCATCCTGTTGGAACCACATGTCTTCCAAGTCCATATCATCCAATTGGGGCCAAAAATATATGGTTATGATTGAACGGTAGCGAACCCCATTCACAGTAACGTGCCGGTCTTGATCATCACGGAAGAAGTACGGCCCAATGACGTCACCGGCCCATAAACCACACCAAACCGTAATTTTTTCGGAATGCAATGATGACTCATGGATTGCCGCCTGACCAATATTGCATATTTTGTTTATTGACGAAGCCATTCAGCCAGAATGGAGCCTCATCGCTGAAGATGATTTTTCGATGAAAATCCGAATAATTTTCAAGTTGTTGCTCAGCCCAATTCACGAACATATGACGCTTCTGGTGATCAAGCGGCTTCAGTTCTTGCGTCAACTTAATCTTTTTAGGATGTAGGCCAAGATCTTTTCGCAAAATTCGCCACAACGACGTCACAGAGATGCCCAACGCTTGAGAACGACATGTGAGAGACACATTTGGGCTTTCTGCAACTGAAGCCTAAGCGGCAGCAATATTCTCGACACTACGGGCACTTGTTTGTCTCACTTGCACGACAACATTTTTCACTGTGCCTGTGGATTCAAATTTTTCCACTAGACGCTCAATTGTTGATCTGCTAGGATGATTATGACGACCATAAATTGGACGTAGCGCTCTTAACGTTGAGGCCACTGACTCCGAATTTCGGTAGTAAATTTTAATAATTTCGACTCGTTGTTGGCTCGTATATCTTTCCATCATGAAATGGCAAACCTTACTGAAGAGAAATGTCAAAGGAGCGGCAAGAAATATGGCGTCGTTTGCTGTCCCTGTCGCTCTACTTTTGTAGCGTCGCTGTTGAAACCAAACCTCCAAACCGATAGGAGACTGGAATTTTAATGAAAATTTGAAATTATATTTGTATAGTATATAAAAGCAGGGCTTACCTACAAAAACCCAAAAACATCTTGAGCCTTACAAAACTTCAAAAGTTAAGCACACAAGTGGATTAAACAATATTCTAATCTGGTGAATTTATAAAACTTTCTAAACTTTCTTAATTCCCAATTAATAGCTATTTGCCAAATAAGACTCTATTCTCTATTTTGCATTTGTTTGATATTATACAACTTTGGATCAATACAAGTGTGCTTCAAATCTTTTGTGATGATACTTGTCAGAGGAGTTCTTCACAAAAGAAAATTCAAGTTTCTAAGTATTAAATATTTTCAAAAGCATAGTAATGGGTATAGTTATCTCGAACACTTTAACACTCACTACCACTATGTGTGTGCCAAGAACTTATTTCCTTGTGATGCTATAGTGCTGTACATTCAGAATAAACGTTATATGAAAAATAAAGCCAAAACGTGTTCAACCTCCAGCGGGCATTTTAGGACGTTGAGCTTTGGAAAATGTAAACCAACTTAAGGGTAAATGACAGTGTACGTATACATATATATAGAAAAGAAAATTACTGTGTCCTTTCAAAAATTCCTTAATCCCCAAAGAGCCAGGTTGAACTTTTGCTAAAGAAGGAATCTACCATTGGAACTATACGAATACCCCAAGGGTGATGATATAGTTAATAATGAGTTTTCAGGAGTGTATAAGATTTATCATCATGGCACAAATTTAGGGGCGTTAAGTAGAGAGTCAATTTTGTCAAGAGATGATATACAAACGCATAAAAATAATCAACAAAAAAAAAGCCAAACTCTTCCTCGAATACTTATCTCGATTAATATTATGTCAACATAAAAAAACCTTAAATTGATACAAACCCCAAGGTCTTAAGTTTTTCATTTTTTTTTTCAACTTTAGAAACAATCAATTTTACTGGCAACTTCGTGTATTTCCTTCCATCAATTTTTATATTATCCGCTTTGGCCAGGTTAAAGAGGTCAAAAATCTTCAAAAAAAAAAACACGCCTTGTCTTCACGATCTACTTGATTTTTGGCCTTTCTGTAATGCTCTTTTCATACTCCACCGTCTTGTTTAAACCAAAAGTTAGTTATCCATGCCATGCCGTTAGCAGTCAGAACTGACATGATAAAATCCGTCATCATGTCCGATAACGTTTTCCATTGATGGTTACGACTACGACTGCTCTGGCATCCGTCGTTTCCTTTTTACCAAACCCTGCCGATAAGTTTGTTTGTGGAAAGGTTACTCGTGAATTATAACTGACGGTTTTCACCATTCATAAATCCGCTCCTGATATCGATTATGATGAAGTCTTTCGAAGGCGACGACACGAGGCATTTCCTTGGTTTGGTTAGTAAGGATCCAGGATGTTGAATGTTTTCTTATTAGGTAGCCATTGATGGTTCATGTTGTCAAAGTTACCAAATGATATCCAAGTAATGTCTTTATGTTCCTCGCCTTCGACCTTATCCGCATCCCAATCCACCAGTCTCGTCCTTGTCAGTGTCATTGGATTTTGTATGTGTTATATATCTATATGGTGTGTGGGATGATGGAATTCCTTACGGATAGGTCATAAGAAACTACAAATTTAAGGCAAGAGAGAGAAAGATAGTGGCAAAGAGGGAGGTGAAATAACTTTGATTCGAGCCAAAAATCCATAAGAGACAAAGTCATTTCAACCGCATAGTTAAATTGTGATCATGTGTCGGTGATGGCGTATAATATTAACAAACGTAACTGAGGAAGACGAACGATATGTACCTAATATGGTATTGGTATGTGATGTTGTTGTTTTTTTTTTTTCGTTCCAAATCGACATGCGATGTTTGCATTTTTTCCTAATTTTTTGTTGATGGGAGAATAGATATAGATAGTCATTTTCTCAAACAAAACATAAATAGGGTTTTTACTTTGTTTTCAAACCAAATATAATATCGATTAAAGATAGACTTCAACATGACATAATCGAAGTCAAGACCGTCATAGCCTCATATGTTTTTGTAATGTTGGGGATGATGTATGTAATCTTTAAATAAGATTACATTTTTGGTGTAATCCAAATCCAACTTAATAGCCAAACCACAATCAAGCGTTCGTTCTCGCTGCCTTTGACATATTCAATAGAAACAATGGACGGTGTTCACATTGGACTGAAAAACTGGATTTTTTTTGACGTTTCAGTATTTACATCTTCCTTTGCTGAAGAAGTGGGAGCGAGATGTGAATACTGAAACGTCAAACGTTTTTCAGTCCAATGTGAACACCGTCATGGACTCTCATGAGGCAATCTTAAATGTTACCTCAGGCTTCGTATTTACCTCAGATCGTAAATATCGTATGCCTGAGCGAAACGCCCGAATAGATCTATTTTCTATTTTGGTGGCGCTTTGACAGCTTAGACAGAATTATTTTGTGTTATCCCATTTTTTATTTGGTGCGCAGGGAAGTGTTTTGAGAAATATTCATTTCTGATATTAAAAAAGCAAATAGTAATTCTTTAAACCCATAGAAACGTGTTTTTGCGATTAACTTTATTAATAAATGTAACGACAACAGCAGCTATAAAAATCATTGTATGCGTTTGATGTTGGTTTTTTGGTATACTAGTTGCAAATTGGATTCCTATTGTGGACTATGCAAATTTATTAAAGTGTTTCTATTATTCTATTATTTACATAATTAATAATTGAATTAAGCTTTATAATGATAGCAAAAAACAATCAATCAAATAAACAAAATATTCCTCTGAAATTAATTGTTTTCGTTTTATTCATTTCATTTACAAGTTACAACCTTCATTTGTTTTTATATTTGACAGCTGTTCGGACTGATCTCTCTCTTGGGCATGTTCGAATGAATGAATCAATTTAAAATCAGAGAGAGTGTTAATGTACCCGGTGCCCAGGCTCTGTACCCCTTGCATCGTTAAAGAACGTCGAGAAATGATGAAACCAGAAACAAAACACGGCGACGGTGAATTCAAGGGTTATAGAACTGGTTTGCGTTCTTTAAAGCAAGAGAATTTTGAATTCTCAATAAAAGTTTTTCAATTGAAATATATTGTTCACACACATTAGGTCTGTTTGTTAAGGGTTCTGACAGTAAATTGTGAACATTTTTGAAAATTTGTGAGGAATTTACACTCTAGTTAATACAACTACTATATACCAAAGTAAGCTTTTTTTTAATAACTAAGCTCCATTAATTTTTGTGAAATATTAAAAGATCCCTAGGAAAAGGCCATGAAAGTAACCATTCACTCCCTCCTTAGAGGAAATATTGGACACTTCGAATATTTTCTTTTGGACTAATAAATGCGTTATAGTTATAGCGTGACATTGTAAGTGTTCGTATTTTTTTTTTTTTTTTTGCGGCAAATTTCTAGAAAACTACCCCTCCCGCCTGAAAGGGAGGAAAAAGACACCCGCCTCCAGTAAAATTTTTTCTCGCCTGCATCTAATCTATACATTTAATTTTTTTTTTTCGCGTGGTGTAAGAATGACCCAAACTCCATAAATATTACCTTAAAGTGAAAAAAGGGATACCAGAAGGGTGAAATAAAAATCTGAACAAAATAAGGAAATAGTTTTTCGATGTTTTAAATCGAATGAGGGCTATCCAAGACTGTGTCCAATTTAAGGACCACCCTAATGTACATATACATATTTTATTTGACACACGGTGATCATTTCTTGCTTCTTCAACTATTTTTCTATAATAATCAAAAATTATACTCAGCTTTCCACGTTTTCGCAAGTGTGCACGAGTGCGCCTAACAGTGGCCCGTTCATTGAATTTTGGCGACAAGAATCATTTCCCACAATTCGGTGTACGCATTTATGAAATTTGGTATACTTAACGATTTGAAGACGTTGAATTCAGTGATTCTGTATTTTTTTCTTTTTAAGGGGTCTTCACCAATTAGGTCAGAAGGGTAAGGTACTTAAATTCCAAAATCATAATCTCTTAATCAAAATTCCCAACTTAAAATCCTCAAAATAAAAAATCTCCAAAATTAAGATGTTTAAAATCAAAATCCTCAATTCTAAAATCTCCTTGCAAAAAATCTCCAAGCACAAAATCCCCAAGTACAAATTCCCCCAACTCAAAATCCCCATATTGCGAGCATTTATCTAAGTCATTATATTAACGCGCCTATATCAGAGAATATCAAATTCTTAAAACATTTTTAAGAAAAACTTTTGGTATTCAAATTGTAAGTATTTTTTTATGTGCATATAAAAATAAAACTTCAAAAATAAACTGTCACCCGTTGAGATATCGAATTTTCTAAAAATTCAATAATTTTTTTTTTTGAAAATTTGTATATGCAATATTTATTAATCTTAATTGCAATTTGTATATCTGTTTAGCCGATAGTGAGATTCAATTCAATTTAAAAAAAACGTTCTATGCGGAGTTAGTACTTCTTATTATAAAAGTTGCTATTTGTTTTTTTTTTTTAAGTTTTGCTAGTGTATCGCACTAATTTGAGCATACCTACAAGAAGAGTTTAAAAAATTATTTTCCTTAACGGTTTTTCAACATTTGTTTGGAAGGTACCGTTATTTTTTCTTAAAATACTCTGTAAAAAAAACAATCAAATACTAAGTTTATTAAAATCGACACCATGCAGTTTTCAAATTATTTGGTTTAAAAAGTTAAACATTTTAAGGAATCCAAAAAATACTATTTTTAAAAACTTTTCGAAAGAAAAACTGTTTATATTGTTTAGAAACTCCTATATAAGAAAATTATTGAAATCAAAATTATCGTTTTGAAGAAAATCGAAAATAAGAAATCCATTATTAACCATCAAAAAAAAAACAGTTTCTCATCCAAAGGTAGCCTTTATTTAGAGAAATTTATTGATTTTTTTCTTAAATGTCGTGGAGCCGTTTTTAATAAAATCATATTTAAAAAAAAGAGGCTTAAAAATGTGTGGTAGGTACCTGTTAAGCAACACAAAAACATAACAACATTGCTGACCTACATCGTTGACAATTAGGCAACCAACAAACATCGCCGACGACAACAACCTACATCAACCCAGAACCACCGAAAAGTGCTGACCAGATACATAGTTGCAACTTGAGTGCAACGATCGAACACCACATCGACCCATATTCTTATTTAATTTTATTTTATTATTAAATACCTTTGTCAGCATTTAGTATTAAGTATAAAAGAGGCATTTGGCCCAACAATAAATATCATTTAAATTACAATCGTTTTGTTCTTTACTTCGATCGATTTATTCACACAAGATCAGGTTTCAAGTGCCTGCATTTTGTATTCATCACTTCTTATTGTTTGTACAGTAAGAAACCAATATTTCCAAATCAACACATCTTATTGTTTTTGCACAGTAAGAAAGCGACATCTCTTATTGTTTGTACAATAAGATCATACAGTACCGTTATTTTTAGTTTCAGAAAAATGAAAAACATGTGGACAGAATCACAAAACATCACTGTTTGTACCAAGTTTTAATAATATCGACCCAGCCGTTTTTGAACATTAAAAGTCCTTGGCATCCAATTTTCAGTGGTTGACTACAAATAAGTAAGAGGATTGAGTTAAAAAAAATAGTTCGACACACTTTTTTACCATCTTTTAAATTTTAAGTTTAAAATAAATTTTTTTTTCCAACTGTTCTATACCTACATGCTTTATCTTGTTTCACACTTTAGATGAATTATCCTTCAATATTAGAAATAAAAATGGTAGGAAGCTGTTTGGATTTAAAAACAAAAATCGAAACCCCTTTTCTTTTTGAAAATACACTTAGTGTTCTTATTTTCTTGTTAAAATGGTAAGAACACTTTTTGAGACTCTAAAACAAATTTAAAACACTAATTTCTGAAATTTTGAACACAGAAGTCCACAAATTTGAAACAGTGTTCAGAGTAATCTAGAACAACTTACAGAAATTCTATTTTTGCAAAAAAGGGGAGTTAGATCAAAAACGGTTTTTTGGCTCTAAAACACTTATTTTTTAATATTTTGAAAAGTAAAAGAAATTGGAACAATCCTGAAACTTATTTGCATGGCTTATTGTTATAAGAATGTCCCTGTAAGTTTTATTATTGTTTATTATTATTATTATTATTAGACCCAGTTTTGAGAGCGGAAACATTCAGAATTAAGTAGGTTTATATAACTCGAGTTAACTCCTGATAATTCTGGATCTTCCGAAAGTAAATTTTTGACATAGTCTTGAAGTAGTAGGTGGACGAAAATTATAATAAAATCCATTGGCTACCAAGCACCAACTCATTGGCAAATTATTTTGTTGCAGGAAACCGTGCGCTTAATGAACGGAGCCGTAGCATTGAAGCCCGACTCTCAAGAAACGTAACTTATCGAACTGCACCCGCTATACAGAGGCATATCCAGTGTCTTTAACAAGATAATTGCCTACAAAAAACAGTCTAATCAATTGTCAATAAATAACCTTGAGATCCAGCGAGTTTCCCCATAATTCAAATAAATTTTCCAGAAAACCTTGGAGCAAAGCCAAGAATTTAAAATCCGATATGATTCCTTGTTTTGTTAAAATTCATTGATCGAACAAAAAATAAATAAATTTATTAATCTTTGGTTAATCATAAAAAAAAATCATCTTAAAGCTGCTACCACCTTCTGCAATCGCGCAGACAGTTCGAAACTTTTCCACTTTGATGAATTATTTTCCAACTTTATAAACTTAATTATCTTGCAGACACGGTATAAACCCTCTTCCATATAGCAGACTCTGCACCATTGTGTATTCCTTCTCAATTTTCCTTATTAAATTTCACAATTATTTTTTCATTATTAAATTGTTGAGTTTCATTACAGATTGTCTTCCCAGAGCTGAAGGCTATATACTCCTGTACACCTGTTCCTTTCGCTGCCATATTGGAAAACAAAATCAATTGTCGTGTATCAATAACGAGCCAAGGTAATGAAAACAAAACTAATTTTCAATAGACAACTTTGAAGAAGGTTCGTTATTTTATTTTTACCCTTCGGTGGCTATATAGATTCGTGTAGAACGAAAATTATTCACCTTTTCTATATATCTTTGTTGTGTATAGAGGTTTTGTTTGGGTTCAAAATTAGTTTAGTCTTTATATTTCATTAATTTAGTACAAAAAAAAAGGGCTGATAGTTTTTCTAACTTTATAAAGGTATATTGAATGTCTGCCCTTTAAATGGAAAATTTAACATTTTATTGCATTAGCACAAGGTTCATACTTGTTTTATTTTCCTTATTTTGCATATTCTCTTTTGTTTTTCTTTCTTTGTTTTTAAACAAAAATATAAATAAACCCATAAGAAAAACAACATTTTCTAAAAAAAAAACACACAATTCTGATGACAAGGACAACGACAACGATGACGATGCTTAATTAAATGTCGAAAAGGATACAATGTGGCTAGAAGAATAACCGATCGCTCAGCTTTTGTCATATATGCAAATGTTATAGTGTCCATAACAACCGCCTTTTTCAAATAAACCCGACTACAAGAGCATGCAACCCAAATATAATATATGTAGCTACGTATATATATACAAGATCCTCCTCCAAGGAAAAAAAGTTAATATGAAATTTGTTTCCTTTTTGGCCATTTGCCGCATCCTCAAAATCATCAGAATGTGGGTGGTTTTTAACAATCTTTTCCCTTTTTCTGTGAAGTTTATGTTTTACCCTTACACTATGTGGGACATGATGAGAGATATGCAAGGCCGGATTAATATTATCTACGAACAGGATGAAAAAGTATATAAGGGCCATGTTTTATATAAACATTTGTGTATGGTAAATAAAATGCACGACTGGATACCACGAAATTGCTTGTCTGATGGTTCTAGGCTATAAAGGGGCGGATTAGCATAAAAATACAACCTAATGGTTTATTACGATGGTGTAAGGCAGTTTTTTAGCGTTAAGAATAATAATTTAAGAAGTGAAAAAAAAAATAAAAGGAAAATCAATACAAATAAATAAAAAAACAAAATTACCCAGTTTGCAAGGGTTTGCCTCCTTAGATGCACATTTTTTTGCCACCTCTTCCCCAAGCATTGAATTTTGAATTAACACTTAAAACACCAAATCCTTATCCTAATTACTTACTATAATTTGCACTTATAAAGCTACAATAAAATAATAAAATTTGTCGTTAGCAAATCGATATCTAATAGTGAAATTTTGATATTCGACAGATAAGGGCCCCAATAGTTGTACCCAAAATCACAATTATCTTCTCCAAGCTCCGCCCATACTAAAACAGGGATCACCAATTGCAAAATAAACCTTGCCTATATTTTTCCTCATTTCTTTGTCAATTATGAGTAGTAAATACTAATACTTACTTTTGGGGGTTTGCTTCCAAATTTTACGAGGAATTCTTTAAACAAAAAATCATCTATCGGGTTTTTCAATAAGAGCGCTACAAACGTTTTTTTAAATAAAACAAAAACGGTTTTGGATATCAATGAAATTCTTTATTTCTGTGAAAGTACGCTCGATGCCATTATGTATGGAACTCAATTTCTTTTGCATGGCCACCACGGGCACGCTTGCAGAAGTCCAGACACTGAACCCAATTTTCGACGGTTTTCAAGCATAAATCGGCCGATACTGCTGCAATTTCACGTTCGATGTTCGTACGAAGTTTTGTTGGCATAGACCATAGACTTAAACCTCACAGGAAATAGTCTTACGGCGTCAAATCGCACGACCGAGACGGCCAAGCGACTGGACCATTTCGTGAGATAACACGTTCTCCAAACTTGGTTTCCAATAAATTGATTGTGACATTCGCTGTGTGGCTTGTAGCGCCGTGCAGTCCTGTTGGAACCACATGTTCTCCAAGTCCATATCATCCAATTGGGGCCAAAAATATTCGGTTATCATTGAACGGTAGCGATCCCCATTTACAGTAACGTGCCAGTCTTGATCATGACGGAAGAAGTACGGCCCAATGACGCCGCCGGCCCATAAACCACACCAAATTGTAATTTTTTTCGGGATGCAATGATGACTCATGGAGTACGTGTGGATTGCTGTCTAACCAATACCGCATATTTTGTTTATTGACGAAGCCATTCAGCTAGAAATGAGCCTCATCGCTGAAGATGATTTTTCGATGAAAATCCGAATCATTTTCAAGTTGTTGCTCAGCTTAATTCACGAACATACGACGCTTCTGGTGGACAAGCGACTTTAGTTCTTGCGCCAATTTGATCTTGTAAGGATGTAGGCCAAGATCTTTTCGCAAAATTCGCCACAACGACGTCACAGAAATTCCCAACGCTTGAGAACGACGTGTGAGAGACACATTTTTGCTTTCTGCAACTGAAGCCTCAGTGGCAGCAATATTCTCGACACTACGGGCACTTCTTTGTCTTACTGGCACGGAAACATTTTGTACTGTGCCTGTGGATTCGAATTTTTTCACTAGACGCCCAATTGTTGATCTGCTAGAACGATTATGACGACCATAAATTGGACGTAGCGGTCTTAACGTTGAGGCCACTAACTCCGAATTTCGGTAATAAATTTTAATAATTTCGATTCGTTGTTGGCTCGTATATCTTTCATGAAATGGCAAACCTTACTGAAGAGAAATGTCAAAAGAGCGGCAAGAAATATGACGTCGTTTGCTGTCCCTGTCGCTCTAATTTTGTAGCGTCCCTGTTGAAAAACCTTTACATATATTCCAATTTATTGATTTTTATTAGTTTTCAAATCGAACATACTTAAATAGTTTCTCTGCACACAATTTTTTTTTTAGCAGAAGACGTTTAATTTTTTTGTTTGACATGACATCAATCAATCACCTTATCAGGATCCACAGTTGACATATGACAGGTAATATCATTAGAATTTTGACTTTTGTTTAGTCATTTTGTTGTTGTGCTTACGTGTATTTTTTCCTCACGTTCACAGCCATTTTTATTTCAGACAATTTAAATTTAAATTTGTTGTTGCAATTACATGTGCTTTGAAAAGGTTCTTTCAACACCAGCTATGGTCACTGGAAATGTGACGAAAAACGTCCGTAAGCAAGAAGTTTATACCTCTAAAGTAAGTCTTGTCACATATATTAAGCAAATTTAAAACTTCAGTAGAAAGATCAGTCGACAATATTTTTGTATCACCAAAGAATGTACTCAGCTTTCGGAGTTGAAAAGAAATTCTATTATCAAAGTAAAATTTTTGATTTTCTATTTCGTTCATTCGTTTAACTGTAGCGAAACCTGTGCCGAGATTTAGGGAGTGAGTGAGATGAGTCACTTTTTGACAACAATCGATTTAGCTAGTAAAAGTGAGCGAGTGGACGAGTGAAATGAAATGTCAGATTACTCGCCAGATATTTCAGCAGTGACTTGTTGTATGTGTTGGTAAATTTATACTTTTTGACAAGTTTTGTGTGCTTTTGCTCAAGAAACTAAAATTCCATAATGTTTATATTTTTGTGTTTGGTATTTCTTTTCGCGTCCACTAGTGGTGATGCGAAACAGAATGTCAAAAGTAATGAGTGTGACAAAGAGGTAGAATTTGTCTCTTTTATAATTAGTCTTTGTTTCATGTTCGAAATAAAATTCGAACTTACTCATCTCACACTTCAATAGTCAAATCACTTTTGTGAGTGAAGTGAGATGAGTGGGAGAGTAAGGCGAATTGTCTCACTTCAGTCCCTGAAGTAGCTAAGTCTCGGCATTGGTTGAAGAGCTTAAACGAGGATAGAACATCTTCGTTGACCATGAATCTGTCCGTAAGCTTTTGTATTAACCATTTATGCAAGGAATCAATATAGACACTCTAAAATAAGCTTCAATAGAAGAAGTTTCTGTACTAGAACGCCTTGTTTGTTTCAATTTAGTTCTTCGAGCTCTTAATTCAACTACCAAAAACTCTTCGGCAAGTTGGGATGCGGATTGGAAAGCCTCTCTGAAAAAATCTTAAGAGAATTCAGAACTTCTTTTTTGCGGTCGATCACAGAAACGAAATCTAAGGATTTGTTTTGTAGGAGAACTGGTAAGAGCAGCGTTAAACTCAAAAGTTTTGCGCATGCAATGAGGCTTACTTGGAAATAACTTTTTTGGATCGCTGCCAAAAGTATTGATGCTTTAGAAGACATTGCCCACGTTGTGCTCGTTATTTCTTCAAGACTTATTGAGATGCATTTAAAAAGCTCTACAAGAGAAACAATACTGTCATGTCTTGCGATGAATCTTGTTTCACAAAGACGTAAAAGTATAGTTTTCTGCCCTCTGGTGCTTGCTTTTTAATGACAGTTATGAAAGATATGATTCCATTTGAATGGTTGTGGAAAAAATTAGCTATTTCACTTACTACACCAAGGCAATTTCGAAATGCAGGTTCAAGCGATGGACTGCACAGTGTACATGTACATACCTAGCGTAGACAAGTTTTCAGAAGTTTGATCATCAACAGAAACAAAATCCACAAAATCTTCCCGAAACATACCTAAATAGTCTTTTGCTTCTTAACGAAGTATTTTTAAGTGGTTGAGAACTTTAGTTAAATTCAAATAAACTATATCTACCTGGATAGTCTCCTTTATTTTTATACATTTTATACATTTCTTCAGCCGCTCAAGACCCCCCTGGCTGCGTGCCTGTTACCAGACTTGCCAGATTAGGATATTCATCGGAAATTTGGCAATCTTTTTTCAGAAATTGCCGACAGCAATTAATCCACTTTGACAGCCCAATCATCATAACTGGGCAACTAGGCTACTAAAAAAAAAAAATTGGTGGCGCAACAGCTCGTGAAGAACCAGGGCCTAGTGACTTTAAACTCTCAACCATTCCTGTGTGCGTGTTTTTGGCAGGAATGGATCTGGGCTACTAATAGCCCAAATCTAATCTTGGGGGACATTTATAAATTAGGTTATCGAACTTGTTTGAGACATTACAACTCTGATACTTACTCAAGCTTTGAACCACATTCTATAATTTGGTATATTCACATTTTATGCGTGACAAAAATGGCCAGAAATAAAGCTTGACAAAATTGCCAACATCCTGCAAAAATTAAAAAAAAAATGACTCATGTTTGAAAATTTTAAAATCTGGGGCCTATTTCACTAAGCACTTTTCACTTTGCAAAAAAAAATTATTTCCTGCAAAGTGCGAACTGTTTCACAAAATCTGGAAAGTGAAAAGACATTTCACTTTTTTTTCAGACTATTTTTGAAAAGTGAAAAGTAAAAGTGTTTCGCCAATTTAAAAAAAAGAACTTTGCATTTTGAACTCGTATTTTGCAAAGTTGCAAACTGAATCAATTTAAATTAATTAGTTATCTAAAAATATCATTAGAACTTTGATAGATATTGAAGTTGCAAATTATATATGTCTTATAAAAATGGGTCAACGAAGCTCTTTTATAATAAGTAAATAAACTAAGCCAAAAAAGAAACAAGAATAGTGCATTTTTTTCCATTTCCCCCATATAAATTAAGCTTGTCCGATCAGTAGTTTTGTAAATGCTAAATGAACGCTACGGATTGGCATTCTCGTTTTGCGTGGACCTGATGAGATTAATAATTTAACGGTTGCCTCCCAGCTTAATCATTGTACCGTCACAATATCAAGCTATACAAGGAAATACTTCTTGAGAAAGAAATTTCGATGCTATTTTTGAATTTTGTGGCCAGCAAACAAGCACTACTTTGCAGACGACTGAATTGCTTACTCCGTCTATAGATGTAACACTGTGACATTTGGCTTTATTCGATGGTGATGGTTGGTTTTTTTAATCAAAAACTTTCTTTTGCCGAAAAATCATTACCGATATTAAAATTAATATTTTTAACTTCTCTGCTATTTGGAATTTGGTTACTGTTTTTTGAATATTCGCTTTCAAAACATTCTTAAAAACGGTTCATTATTATTCGATTAGACAACTCTTATTTGCAAATGAAAATTTCACTACGAATTAAATACTTTTCAAAATTCTTAATACAATTTGAAACGTTTATTTGTTTTAGTGAAACGAAAAGAACAAATACTTTTCAAATTAAAAAAGGACTTCACTTTACAAAAAAGAACTTTTCACTTTGCAAACTTGCATTTGGCGAAACGTATTTTGAAAAGAAGAAAACTTTTCAACTTTTCTTTTCAATAATTTCCTCTTTGCATGTTTGCGTTAAGTGAAACAGAATTTGCAAAGTGAAAGTGAAAAGATGCAAAATGAAAAGTGTTTGAGACCCAGATTTTTTAAAATTTGAAGAAATAGTTCAAGTTCATTTCCCCACCACACAGAAACAGAGCTGGATTTAATTTTTTTGGCATCAGGGATCGAAAATAACGTTGACCTTTATTTTTAATTGATTTCTCACTGAGAGATATTTAATTTGTCAAATTTCATTTTGGTCTTGGTCTGTGATTTATTTCAAAATAACTCTTATCTGTAGACTTATTTCATACAAAATAAAAGGAAACGATCAATCTAAAACCATTTTCATAGAAAATAAATCAAAAATAATTTTTCCCTTCTGGAAAACGTATATATAAAATCGGTGCTTTATGAAATATTTCAGTTCTTTTCGACGACGACCACGACGGTGACGTTCGCGGTGGTCATTCAAACGTGGTTTTCAATGACGTGGTCATTGTGTTAATCTTGGTTTAGCCTCGTTTACGTTTACACGGCTATCTATTTCATTTTTTTCTCGCTTTGGTCTCGCTGTGACATTTACACGGTGTTTAAACGGTCAAGGCGAGACGAATGCAGTGGTAAAAACCGACGAAACCATGTGTAAACGCAATCGGCAAGATAACGCCAAGAAATTTTCACTATCGTCAGTCGTAGTCATCGTGGCCGTCGTCGTTGGGGACATGGTATTTCAACTTGCTGCATTTTTACGTCCGAGATTTCAACCACCACAACCCACAGAAACCGAAAAAAGTTAAGTTCCTATAAGATGGTTACGGTAGGTTTTCAAAGATCTGGTATAAATAACTAGTTTTCTTCACTGAAGTTTATCATTGGCAACAAAAATCCCTTTTTTCTTCAACTGATACTTATAAAACGTTATTATCAAAATCATTACTATACAAATGCTCAAATATCTTTCATATTTTTAATGTTAAACCAGACCACTTGTCTTAAAATTAAGCAAGTTTTTCTTCATGCATAAAAAGGGAACTCAAGGGAGCCCTGTTAAAGAACGGCCCTTTTTTAGTTCTCTATTATTTTGACACTGGATTACTGAAGCTATCATAAATGTGCGATTCTGCCGTGGGGTTAGGGATGGTTCTGAGATCTAATGCTGGAGTTATTTCATTTGGGTAAAACTTTTATGTTGCTTTTCATTTTTGGCCTCCTGAATATTTTATGATATCTTCAGTAGTAAAATAAAAATCACAATTTTGAGAATTTAATTCAAAGATTTAAATATTTCAGTTTCTTTTTTGCGTTGAGGGTTGTGTTTATGAAAATGGGGGGTATACAAATTCCCACAGATAGATCTATAATAAATAATCCTCCGCTAAGAAGGAAGTTGGTGATGGATTCCAAATACATTTTGATGATTTAAAATTCATCATTAAGTTTTCCATTGTGATGCTTGAATACTTTTTAAGTGATTGATGTACCTGGTCCTGTCTGTCTGATTTGAATTAATTGAACAAAAATGAGTAATTGGAAATAGTAAGTCATCATCATTATCAATACACACAGAGTAGTAATATATCAAAATTAAATTATCGGATATTAGAAAAAAAATATAAAAATAAATTATAATTTATTGCAGTTATCATCATTTGCAACATAATTGTTCATAAACATTTAATATGCCCATCAGCCAAATAATAAAAGTTAGAAAGTCATTTGAATGAAACAAATTGATTTTTTTTTATTTTCCTCCCCAATTTAAATTTCCAAATAAAATGCTATTTTCTTCACATAAAAAATTTATTCTAGGAGCATTGAAATGGCAAAACATTGACCTAGTATTATGAAGGTATACCTACTTTTTATGAATTTTTATTTGATGGAGAAATTATACTGGTGTACTGGGAGGAAGTCGATTTTATGTTGAGCATTAAATTATATTGTTTGGATGTTTTACTTTAATTGAATGTATCAAATATAGGCTTAGTGGATATTATTCGGCATTTAATTAAGAATTATTTTAGCAATGTATTCATATTGATAATTTTTGTAATCAAATATTTTTGATAATTCAAATTTTTTAGGGGTGTGCTTTGGGGAAATTTAGACACACAAAAATAGTACATAGAATGTAATCCAAGTCACTTAATATGGTTACTTTTGTGAAAGAATTTTTAATAATTTCAGTACGAGATATCTAATGATATTGATGTATGTGAATCGGGTCGAAATTCTGGTTTCTAAAATTCTGTTTGGTTAAAATTCAGCTTTTTTTGTTAATTCTGTATGGTCCAAATTCTGTTTGGCCAAAATTCAGTTTTTAAAAATTCTGTAAATGCGAAATTCTGATGTGCAAAATTCTGTATTTCTAAATTCTGTCTGGTCAAAATTCAGTTATCCCAAATTCTGCTTATGAAAACTAAAATTCTGTCTAAAAAAGATTCTCATTCACCCAAAACATTTTTTTTAAGATTCTATAGACCCAGAGCCCACAGCAAATTTTGAATGTGAGTAGCAAAGAAAAGAAGTTAGGCGTCAAAAACACGAGTAAAATTTACTCCACAAATTAATGTCTTGGAGTTCATTGCCGGTTTTGGACTGCAAAATAATCTTGACTGAAACTTTCGACGCCTACCCATACCTCTTGTTTTGCTATAACTTACACGTAAATTGTGACATAGTTACGAAGTTTTAAGTCTTACTACGTCTACTACTGTTGTATGAAAACACTAAGTAACTCTTAACTTCTTGGTTTTTAAATAAACAATATAGCTTTCAAGTCATTTTTTGCTAATTGCTTATTTTTTAGAAAACTTTTTTTATGTGCTCTCCATTTTTTCTGTATTCACGTGCGCTTTTGCTAAAGGAAGATCATTTACAGCTTTTTAGTTGGCGACTAAAAATATCGACAATGTTCTTGTAAAAAATTCTGTGTTTGGCTTTTCACTATCAAAAACAGACCAAAACTCTGCCTTAAGACAGTATCTAGTTAATTTAAAATCGTTTCAATTATGTATTATGTTCTAACCACATTTAAATTAGCTCCATTACAAGTAAGTAATCAGTTTTACAAGATTCTGTATTTAAAATTTCTGTAAATATGTTGTAAAAGAGAAATCGTTTTGATAATGTAAAAAAGTCACACCAGTCACTATACCTATGAATTTTGTTTTTGATTTCTTTAAATTATTTAAAAGACTGGCCACTGATTTTAGCCGGCATTTTGTTGCTGAATCAAACAATTTTATGCCAATAATAGAAGAAAAATAGTTAATACCTGAAAATCAATTCGATTTTAAGACAAATTTTTCAAAATGTTACTGATCAAGTACACAGAACTACTAATATAATCGAGAAAGCTTTTGAAGATACAAAAATTTGTGCGACGGTCTTTATGGATAAGTTTCAATTGAGGAATTAAGGCACTGTTACACCATGAAATATCGAAATATTGAAATTCCAGAATTTACCGGTAAAATTTACAAATTTTCTGCAGCATTGATAAAATTCTGAAATCTTTGTTCTTCATAATTCTTTTATAGTTTCACCTTACCATTAATTTGGTAAACGGTCCACGCAAAGTAGGTATGTACTCGTACCTACTGTTATTCAAAAAACTGTGATACATACCTGTTAACTGAACATACCCTAAGTGGAGCAACGGGAGCGGGACCCAAAAAGTGAGTTAAGATCCTTGTAAAATGCGAAGCAGGCCACTCATTAAGTTATCGTTGTCCAAGAAAACCATTGCAATAAGTTCAGAATGACTTAAGTTATGAAAATAAAATAATTTTGACTTTTTCAATACTGCTGAAAAAATTGAGACTTTACTGATCGAATTCTAGAATTTCAATATTTTAGGTTACTACAGACAAATTTGGACCAGCTTGCTGTGTATTAATCAGAGTTGGGAAATATTGATTACTTTTTGTAATTTATTTCAACTTTCATTTCAATTACATGTAAGTGGTAATTGAACTTTTTTTCAATTACAATTACACCTAATTGTAATTGAAAAAAACATGAATTTCAATTACTTGAAATTGTAATTGAAAAAATTCGCCTAAAAATCACATGTAATTGAAAATAGTAATGGGTTTTCGCAAATAATTGAAGGAAACTCAGTTTTAATTACATTTGGGGTAATTGATTTCTTCAATTGTATTTCATTACATGTTTTTATTAATTTAACATAATATTAATAATAATAAAAGTAAATAAAAGGTATTCTTACTACCAAACTAATACAATATATTCATTTTTAAGACTTTAAAATTAAACAAATATATTAAAACATTCTAATCTGAGGAGTTAGAGCAAACAAATATACAAAAGCCAGCCATACTAAAATTACTTCTTTTTTAAGTTGCTAGCTCTCGTACTATGTGCAATTCCAAGAAAAATGTAATTGGCAAAAACAGTTAATTAATTACATTTTGTGTAATGATTACTGAAAAAAGTAATCATTGCAGATTTGTTGATGATTACTTTTGTTTACATTAATGTAATTAAATTACAAGTAATTGACACTTTTCAATAACATGAAATTAGTAATTGAATTTCTTCAATTACATTTAAGAGTAATTGAAAAAAGTGGTCAGAGATTTCAATTACAAGTAATTGAAATTAAACTTTTTTTTTATCATTACTTCCCAACTCTGGTATTAATGGCTCGTTTTTGTTGGGTATTTAATGCAATTTTTTTCAGAACCCTACGAAAATCTCGAATAATGAGATCTTGCATTTTTTTTAAATTTTGACGAAATATCTCAAATTAAAAACATATTTTTCATAATCTGGCAATTACAAAAACTAGCGTTTGAACTGAAAATTAAAAATCCTGCAAATGGCAAATAAAAACTCAAAAACGATAAAGTGTTTTTTTTAAATAATTTTTAACAAATACAAAATGTTATTAAAAACTAATTTCTCTATTTCTTAAAAAAATAGGTTTATATATATAACGGTAGATTATACTTTAAAAATTTTGAGTTTAAAAACAAATTATTCAAAAACTATTCGCTTAAACATTTTGATTTTAAAAGAAAATCAAAATATGTATTTTTGGCTTTTCAAAAAATTAGGTATAGCATGAGTATGCTTACATGTTTTTAATGTTTTTTAAATACTATTTTTTTTATTTAAGTACATTTTTTTAAATGCCCCTCCCATTCAAATGGAGCGAAATAAGATCATTCTCTAAAATGATAAAATGATTTTTTTTGGTGCGACCTATACAATAAACATCCTCTTGTCATTTATTGTATTATTATAATTGTATGTGCATAAATGCATTCAAATTTAAGCCATTTCCCGGTGGTGGACTGTGGCTAATTTTGGATAAATGTCGTGGCACCTGGCACGTGTCATAGAAACTAACTGCAAAGGAATTTCTTTTGTTACAATTTGTCTGGGGTCAACACTATAATTTCCCTAGTTTAAAAACCAGGTTAGTAGTTTTCTTTGTATTTTAACTTGCGATAGGGCAAGTTTTGGATTAGTAGACAAAAAATCAAAATAACAATATAACACATTTTTCATTTTGTCGGAAGGTGCCCGGTCTTAAGGGAAACAAGAAGATACACATTGGGGCGAGATTTTCTCACCGAGAATGAAGTGATAGACCTCCTTAATGGAGTAGATGTACCAAAGATGTTCAAATTTTGTAAAATAGCTCTTAATTATAGAAGCAAAATATTAGCTGAATACTTCTAGAAAATAATTGTAACTTTATCTATTTATTTAAATTGTCAGTATCTTTTTAAATTTTGTCAATCAGGCAGACGGCAATATGCCATGCTTAAATGATTGTGTAATAATTGTGTATATAATATAATGTAAATAAAATCAATTTAATCTAATCTAATCTAATCAATCTAACATGACATAACGATGACAGGAAACACCAAAAAAGTGGGTGGCAAAATTCTGTCTGTCAAACTTATTGTATTCTGATCTACAGGACTACAAGCTAAACCAATATGTTGTATGTACAAAATTTTGTACCAAAAACTGGTATTAACAGTACCTTCAATCGAACGGTTTTTTGATATTCGAATTTCTCAAAATATTAAAAAATAGCTTGATTGATTTCAACCAAAAATTTGTATGCGAATGTTCCTTTTAAATGTCAATAATATAGGATATCAAAATTTTGAGAAAAAAAAATAAAATTTTGGATATTTAAGAAAATGTAATTTTTCCTTGGCAAATTCAATTTTTCAAAACGGGCTTATGAATTTGTTTTCCTAATTTATTTTTTGAATGTATGTATATTAATAAATACTAGAAATTAGCATACCAATGTTTTTTTTTTTTAAATTACCAAATTTTTACATTTAAGAATTTGTTTTTAAGAAAACCATTTTTAGATTTTTGTTGCATATATATTAATATTTTCTAAGCTTTTCTGGGGCTAAAAGAACGATTCGAATACTTTTTTTTATAACTACAAGCACATTTAAAAGTTCTTAAGTTCCAAGCAACTTGAACATAAGAGCAAGTACGTGCAATCCAGTCATGCATTTTATTTTACTCAAAACTCGAGAGCTAATAACATTATTTGTCAATAAAAGCTGTCCTTAGCGTAGAGAAAAACTAAAACCTCGTTTACTTGGCGAATTGAATCCGAATAGAATCAGAACTTGTACCGCGGCGAGCTGGATCGAATCGAAAACAGATTTTTATAACTAGATCGCAGAATTGAAGAATTGAGATTTCAGATGCTTGTTGGTGTGCGTGCGTAATAGTGTATTTTGTTACCAGACTTTTGTCTGTTGTTTATTGGTTTATTTTGGTTTTTTGTTATTTGTGGTCGATATTTATTTTTGATTTGGAATTGTTATAAACCTGGGTCGAAATTTCGATCCGGATTGAATCCGATCCTTCGATTCGCTGATGTAAATGTGGTATGAGCTTCTTATTAAAAACGTAGCACTGAAACGTAGCACTGAACGCTGTGATCAGGCATTCCATTTATCTTTCCAGTTAGTGCTGGAAAATTGGTCGGTTGGTGTGTGGAACAAATCGAAACGTCATATTTAGGTTACGACAAATAAAAACAAATAGTTGCTCGGTCTTGCTCTTGCTCTTGCTCGCACTTATAACGCAATTTTATTTTATTGTTTTTAGTTTTTGTGGTGCAGTTATTTAATACATTTTTGCGTTCTGCACTTCTGTGCAAAAAAAACCGTTGCAACGATATATAATTTATATACCTTCGGCTTTTGTAGATCCCGTAAATTGTTCCACAAAATTCGTTTTTGCCGTTTTATTATATGAATATGCACATCAATAAATAGGTTCCTACATACAATTATTAACCTCAAATTTTTTCTTAAAAATGTTTTATGGATTTTATATACTAGAAATAAATTTTCAAAAAACCGCTCAACGATTTTAAAAAATTTGTTTGCATACATTTTTATTTTATCAAGAGTTCTGATTATAAAAGAAAGTGTTTTAGAAATGTAAATAACGAATTTCATGCTTTTAAACATTTATCACTCATGATTAGTTTATACTTTAACTATAAGGGATTTTTTTATCAAAACTCTATAAACCCAACATAAAGAGAAGAAGAATGAACAAGTCGTGCATTTTGATTTAATTTAAAAAGCCAAGAATTTGTAACGAAAATCAGCTCTCAGGAGACTTAGAAGACTCAAAATGATAAGATTTCTAAAAAATAGCAAAACTGTCAAAATCTCGAATAGACAAAATCCCGAATGCCTTAATCCCAAATGAACAAAATCTCGAATTTCAAAAAATCTCCAAATTTTCTATAGGGTATTTTTTCATTTAGAATTTGGGCATTCGAAATTTTTTGCCTTTTTGGGATTTTTTCATTCGGGATTTTGTACTCAACCCAAAAACATTTTCTGGAATCTATTGTTGTTTTTGATTCTAACAAAGCAAATGAAAAAAATAAACTAGTGGGGAGAATGACCTAAAAATGCAAAATGTACCAATCTAAAAATTATTCAATGTATGTAAAAACTGTAGGCGAACAGACAGACAGGTACATGCACAGAAACTCCATTTTTTTCGTCTTCCCTATATTTGCTATAGTTTCTCAAATATTCTGGTATTTTTTTTTTTTTGTTGAAAAGATCAATCATTTCCAAAATGCTCGGTTTTTATTAGACATCCACAAATTATTAGTGTCAGCTCATTAGAAAAAGTTTATTTGCTAAAAAAAAATTACTAGAAAGAGGTGCAGAAACCAGACAACCAAGGCAATAGATACCCATCATTTTTCGACACACAATCCAGTAATATTTATCAATTCTAATATAAAAAAAAAAACAATTTATTTTAATTCCTCAAACTAAAAATTAAAATAAAACAATAAACAAAATGAATACTCGTATACTAATGACATAAATATTAAAACAAAAAAATGTGTGAAAACACAAAATCACATTAGAACAAAATTTTTTTTGTGTTTTACTATTATCATGGAAAGATCTTATAAAAACAATAAAAACTGCCAGAGACATTATATGAAGACCAATAAAATTCCAAATCGTACTCGTACATATGTATATGTATTTGTTTTATGTCTTTTCCGGAACCGGATGTAAAAATGTGTGTGATAGATAGCTTGGCTATAATTTACGACAAAACATTTTATAGGAGCAACATAAAGGGTTATCAAGAGAAAATAACAGCCACAGGGCTATAAGTATATATTTTATGATATTATTTCCCTATGCGAGTGCCTATAAATATGTACATAGGTAGGTACCAAATGATTTCAGAACCGCTTCATTAAAATATAAAAGAAAGTTGCTTCGATAATAATTCAAAATATATGTAAATGTAGATATGGATGTACAATAATGCAGAAACACCTACCTACGAAAGAGTTTTTATATTCAAAGGGAAAAGCTATTTCATAAAAACAAATACTCAAGTACATGTCCTGAGGCATGGCTTAAATTGTTTCACTGGAAGTAGACGAAGCATCAGTAAAAAGGACATTTGAGCTGTTTCTTTTGTAAAGTCTTTCTGGTAGAACCTTCAATAAATTGTTTTATGTTTTAACTGAGTAAAAAAATCAACTTGCATAAAATCAAATTAATATATAAATAAAAATCCTTGTAAAAAACCAAACTCAAATATAACACTTGAAAATTCCCAATAAAAGTACAAGAACCCAAACATTCTCAATCTCAGCATCAATGTTTAAAAAACTTAACCTCAACTATAGAATAAAAAAATAGAAATCATCTACAAACAAGTAAAAAACAAAAGAACAAACATAGACATACAAACAACTGAGAACGAGAGGATACCAATCATAATAATATTCTCAGAGGAACCATTGAGAATGTCAAGGATGCTGCTAATCTCCCGCCCACAAATCTCTTAAGGGCACACATGAGCTTATTCATTTCGACAGAATATAATAATTTATTTAATCAATTAGTCAGAAATAAAAAGAAAAAAAAAACACACACAATCCTTTAGGGACACAATTCACAGGACTACATAAGCCCACTCATTCTCTGACACATTTGTAAATGGACATAAAGCTTATGTATTAATAGAAAACCCTTTTGGACATTCACCTGTGGATTTATCAATAATCAACACACATGTGTGCATAAATAAATATATGTAGTGTAGATGTAGGTATCAATGTACATACATAAATGCATGTATCTGTTCAAACTGAACACACAACAAAGAACAAGTAAAAGGCAGAACTCTGGCATAAAGCTGATAAAATGTATATATGTATACAGGATGAGTGTCCTTGGGGCACGTTTTTGCGTATATACACAACGCCTAACCTATTATGTAAGTTAATTTTTCCACCTACCTACATTCTTCTCTAAATAATATTTTCGAACAAAATATATAAGTATATAAAAAAGGATACAAATCCTTTAAGCACACATCAACCATTTTTAGTTGCGTAATCATTCGAAGGAAAATCAATTAAAAAAAAAAACAAGAAAATGAAAGAAAAAACTTACTCTTCTTAAATCATAATCCTTTTCAGCTGCACACAGAGTGAAGTCCTTTTTTGATGACAACGTTGACAATGATGATTTTCTTATCCAAAAAAGAATACTCGCAATGAATATTGGAATATACTCTCGTTTCCCCCAGGCGGCAGACAATAAAGTTATATTTTAATTCAAAAAAAAAAAACTTGTCTTTTATTATTCGTTCAAGGATACAACGCACATTTTTCAATTATCACCACGGAAAATTTGATTATATTTTTTATTTGATATTTCAAATATGTAAAATGCAAACAGAGAGAAGTCGCGAAATAAGCACAGACAAGAAAGAAGAGTAGGTATATCGGTATTTTTTATAATAAAATAAAAAAAATAATGACAAAAAAAAATGTGTAGGAAGGATGAATTTCTTTTCTTTTTTTCAATTTGATTTTCGTCCTTATTATGACTTTTTTATTACACACTATATTCGGTTATCTTTTTTGAGCTTCACATCATGTATAGATAACAGATACAAAATGACTTCAATGAAATGTCCTTCCCCGCCCGTATAACCTACACCAAAGATTGTTCTATATTCTTAAAATACTATCTAGATCCTGGAAAAAAGGATACTCCCGCGCGTTCAAAGTTATCTAAGACGGTACAACCAACGATGATAAAAGTCCGATGAGAACTGGTTTTTGATGTCGAAGCAACGAAGATAAGCCCCTCGTGTAAGCGGGGGGTCCTTTTTCTATAGAATTATTATTAAGGAAAATCTTATTTTAAGGACTCACTGTATGGTAAGTTCTCTGACTCTCTGAAACTTAGAGAGAGAGAGAGAGTGTGAATGTTGAAGAACAACTTTCACTGATAGCAATAAACACACCTGTAGTTCCTTGTTTCTTCGTCGAAAGCTTTGCTTGATTTATTTGTCTATGTTCATAAGCTTTTATAAATCCTTGACAAGCAGTTGAGACATAAAAAGGGAATTTTTTTTTTGTCTTCTTATCAATGAAATCATTTTGGAGTCTTATCAAAACTGCGCAGAGAGTGTATAATGATAACAGAGTGTATGAGAAACACAAACTCAAGTCCTGCGCTTTAAGGACCTTAATACTTTTTTTTATTTTTCTTGTTGTTGTTTTAAAAAAAACAAACTGTTGAAATATAAACTTTGTTATGATGCAAGAATATGCCCTGCTCATTGGAATAGAATATTGGAATTGAAATGTTAAAGTTCATTGCACATTTTGTAATGCGTCAAACCTTAGACAACAATATTATTATTATTATTATTATTATTATTATTGTTACAAAGCATTGCACCAGGAAAATAAAATTTCATATTATAATTCTGAATAGAAAAATATAAGAAAAGAGATAATTAGAACTAAAAATGCTTAGAGGTGCTCCTAGGATGGACGAAGGGACGAACGAGACGAGTGTTCGTCTTTTTTTGTTTTGTTGTCTGAAGGATGATAGGATACCTTTTTTTCTTTGAGGAGAGTAAATAACAGCACAACCAGGCACGTGTAACGTCATAAGGATAGTCCCAGACTGGTTTACAAAATTGGGGTTTAAATAAGAATGTTGACCTGACGTATAGCTTGGTAAACATTATTGCGTGATAAAAAAAAATACTAGAAGTTAGGAAGGTCTTTTTGTGATATTTTTAGTAGATAGTGTTTTCGGTGTTGGGTAAGAAAAGGAGCGATGACACTAGTATTGCCTGCAAACTACTCATTCAGATCACAATGGATCCATTTGATTTTGAGGTGTATAGAAAATCAATGCTGATATAACAGGTTGTTCAATAAGAGCGCTACAAACGTTTTTTTAAATAAAACAAAAACGGTTTTGGATATCAATGAAATTCTTTATTTTTGTAAAAGTACGTTCGATGCGATTATGTATGAAACTCGATTTCTTTTGCATGGCCACCACGGGCACGCTTGCAGAAGTCCAGACGCTGAACCTAATTTCGACAAATCGCACGACCGAGGCGGTCAAACGACTGGACCATTTGCTGAGATATTTTCATGGTTTCCAATAAATTGATTGTGAGATTCGCTGCGTGGCTTGTGGCGCCGCGCCGTCCTGTTGGAACCACTTGTCCTCCAAGTCCATATCATCCAATTGGGGCCAAAAATATTCGGTTATTATTGAACGGTAGCGATCCCCATTCACAGTAACGTGCCGGTCTTGATCATCACGGAAGTAGTACGGCCCAATGTCACCGCCGGCCCATAAACCACACCAAACCGTAATTTTTTCGGGATGCAATGATGACTCATGGAGTGCGTGTGGATTGTTGCCTGACCAAAACCGCATATTTTGTTTATTGACGAAGCCAATCAGCCAGAAATGAGCCTCATCGCTGAAGATGATTTTTCTATGAAAATCCGAATCTTATTCAAGTTGTTGCTCAGCCCAATTCACGAACATACGACGCTTCTGGTAGTCAAGCGGCTTCAGTTCTTGCGTCAATTGAATCTTGTAAGGATGTAGGGTCAACATCTTATCGCAAAATTCGCAGCAATGAAGTCACAGAGATGCCCAACGCTTGAGAACGACGTGTGAGAGACACATTTGGGCTTTCTGCAACTGAAGCCTCACTTCTTTGTCCCACTGGCATGGGAACATTTTGTACTGTGCTGTGGATTCAAATTTGTCCACTAGACGCTCAATTGTTGATCTGCTACCACAATTATGACGACCATAAATTGGACGTAGCGCTCTTAACGCTGAGGCCACTGACTCCGAATTTCGTTAATAAATTTTAATAATTTCGACTCGTTGTTGGCTCGTATATCTTTCCATCATAAAATGGCAAGCCTTACTGAAGAGAAATGTCAAAAGAGCGGCAAGAAATATGGCGTCATTTGCTGTCCCTGTCGCTCTACTTTTGTAGCGTCCCTGTTGAAAAACCCTTTACAATATAATACAGTGTACAATCAGGTATTGTATTTCCCATCAGTATTTGTTGTCCTGCACTTTATTTTTCTTTTATTTCTTTTGTATAAACCAGGTACCTAGAGGGCATTTTTGCAGCTTTTCAGCACCGCAGTTGCAATTTAACGGAACTTCATAAAAACACTACCAAAGATAACGTGAAAGGAATCATCCAAATCGTTTAAGCCGCCCTTGAGTTTTGGCGTAACAATGCGGAATAGGGACCAATTTTTATATCAATAGATTATTGTTTAGAGCAAAAATGTCATCTACATGTTATGTACCCCACATTTAACAATAGGCGTGTTTTTTTTTGGGAAAGCTATCCGTAGTGCAGTGAAATTTTATATGAATTACAAAAACAAAATTGGCAGCAGAAACGCTGCCAATAAAAGGTAAAGTTAAGTAGGATCTCTCCCGTTTGTTCGAGTATCGAACTGAATTGGTACGATTGATGATTTTATGTATCTCGAATTCTTTATGGCTATGTTCGTAGAGTAGAGCTTGTTGAGTGATTGAGCCCTGTTTATAAGATGACTTTTGGCTTCGTCATGTCGATGGTTTTGTTGTTGAAATCGTGGAGGAGAAAATCTTATCTATAAGCTCATGACCAAGGCGTAGCGTAGTAAGCAATCACAGTCTAAACAGGGTATTTCACAACTGCATTGATAGTTTGTTTTAACTCTTGGACAAAGTAAAAAAAAAAAGATCCCATTCTATCTTAAAAAACATGACCTTAAATTAATTTCAGTTGTTAGATTTAGAAATTCTTTATTTTATAGGCGACTATCAACATATGTTCTGCAAACTATCAAGCGTTATGAATGCAAAATTCATTCGAATTTAACTTCACACTTTTTTAGCACTCATTTCGCCATATATCGGCAACCAAACAAATTACTCATGCATGTGAATAGAATGTATTAGCTCACGATCATTGGCAGTTTGCTTTTCGCAGCTCATATGAAAAGCATTTTTTACATAAATGATAAATAAAACTTAAGCCTTAACTGCATTGGGCGCTATTTGCAAAATTACAAAAGTAAAAATATTTTTTTTCCTGCTAGAGCAGTTGTTTTGTGAAAAAGAATATACTTATTTTTTCCTAAACCAAAATTTAAGCTTTCTGATTTATTTATATAAATTTTCCAATGAGAAACACTATCCCAAAATGAGATTGACAAATTTAACTTTTTCACTTTTTTGGCTTATGTAGTTAGGGCTTTACATGTAGATACAAACGTGGTTCAAATTTTGACCCGATGTTTTGCAATTTTAACTCACTGTTTTGGCGGGATAGTTGTAAAAACATGGTTAAAATTTTGATCTGTTGTTCAACGATTTAGACTCACCACTTTCAGTGGTAAAACAGTATACAGTACACATTATCTAAGGTATTAACCTGCGCATGTTGTGAGAAATGAGAACTGTCAGATGAAATTTGAGACCGCCGTTCCTGTGACCCCGTCTGCTGCATAACAACAACAACAAAGAAAACAAACACGAAATGAAAATTTAAAAAACACTAAAAAACGGGAAGAAATATTGTTTTCATAGTAAAATAATATTAATAAACACTTAAAAGCTTGAAATAAATATATTTTCTAATAAACAATTAACAAATGAACACACAACGCAGAACAAATTTTGATGTTTAATAAGTGGGGGTCACGGGGTTCACCATTTTCCACTGATTTTGTCAGATGCGCAGAACTGAACAAAAATGAAAACGATACTGATATTACCTTTAATATGTGAACTGTGGGCTTAACCGACGCTTAACCGATGGTTCAAGCTTGTTATTGGTTACTACATCATACTTGAACCTTGAACCATAGTTTAAATTTATTTATCAGTTATTTAAAATTGCTGAACCGTTGATTCATATTTGAACCACGATTTCAAAACTGGCTTAAAGTGAAGTTCAAGGATGGTTCCAGCATATTTGGCTACTATCACAAACCTAAAATATCGGTGACCTCAGTTTATCCACTAAAATTTGTGGGTTAAAATTACCAATGGCAAACTAGTTACTCGTATGTTCATATTATGTACATTAAAAGTTGTGAAAAAGAATTATCATAATCGTCAATTATGTCATCTACTCCAATACGTAATAAGTCTTCTATACGACGAATTTTGAGTTATGAATTTAGAAATAAAAAAAAAAACATTTTATTTCATTTCATCTTCGCACTCATTTAATTTCGATAAAAAGTCCTCGTGTAATAACAGACTAATTTACGATTTGTTTGGTTTAACTAACCATAGTCTACCAACGCACCCCTGCACGTTTTTATTCTTTTATAGCAGCCAAATCAAGTTTCGAGTTTGCAAATGGCAAACAAAGAAAAAAGAGAAAACATTCAATTTAACTCATAAATTAAATAAATATATAGTTGATAATTTTCCATTTTACTGGAATATAAGTTGGTTTTTACTAATAATTTTTGTTTATTTCTAATTTTAATTTTCATTAAATTCAGTTTTGTGTTCTGACAGTTGTTTAGCTGTATCATATATCAATAGAAAATCAATAGCAGCGGTTGTTTTTTGTTTGGAATTTCTCACTGTACTATATATAAAAGCCCCAAAAAAAACACGCCTAAAGAAAAAAATCTGTTACATACACCACAGTGAACTTTTTTTATTTATTGGCAACAAAAATGTTCCATGTAGGCCATAGAAAAGGTTAAAATCTCAAAATGAATATATAAGTAAGTTTCTGTAGGTGTAAGTCACTTGAACGTCAGTCCAAGCAGTGATGCCAGATCGTGGGCTAAACCCCTTTTCGCGGGAATTTGCAAACAAAAAATAAGCTATAAAAGGGTGAAAATGCATTTTCATGGCTCTCTGTTGGAAAATAGTGTATTTTAATTTTTCAAACATTTTATCCATTTTTGCTACACAGGCCTTAAAATAAAATTGCTACATAGTACCAACCCACTTATACATTATTAATATAAAACACTGGTCAATGAACGAACTAAAATTTTAATTGTTTGCCATTTTGAAATTACGAACACAAAAAGAGGAAAATGAACCTGCAGAATAAATTTCATCACATCTGAACACTTTCGTTCTTCACATGTGAGCAAGCACCTTAAAATAAATAAATGACATGTTTTTTCGTTAAATTTAGTATTTTTTGCTATAGCCTAGTACGCAGATCGAGCTAAAATTTCACTCCCACTTTTCCCTCCAAACACCAGTTAAACTCCTAGCTAAATTTTGACACAAGATTTTTGTGGAGATTACATTAAAAAAAAAAAACAGATGTTCTCTGAAAAGAAATTGTATTCAGCAAATTCGAAGAATTTTTCTTTTCAAGTTTTTAAGTGAATGTAACCAAATAAAATAGATTTTTCCCTTTGGCATTAAAATCGTTTGTCTTTGCATATTTCTCGTTCTCAATTTTCATTTTCACAATTTAAAGCTCACATAAATATCACAAATATAAAAACATGCCACAATTTAGCTCAAGAATTAATAGCCGTTTTCCTTTGGAGGTGGCAAAGTACTTGTGAGTAGATGAAAACCCTAATCTAGTACTATCAACTGCACATGCTTTCATGGCGAGTAGATGCATTTTACATGGGAAAGCAGTTTGATGTGTTCCATTGAAAAAAGCTGGCAAAGTACTTGCAAGTACTTCGCAACCTCCAAAGGAAAACGCCTAATGTGCTGCACAATTATTTCACGCGCTCAATTTTGACAGATAGGTCCCGTACAGTAAGAAAAAAAAATTTGATTTTTTAGCTGGAGCTGCGTACCTCTCGGCTAAAATGCTTGGCTGAATTTTAGCTCGGCTTAATTTTGGAGAGAATTTTGTATGGGAGCGGAATTTTAGCTCGATCTGCGTATTAGGCTTTATGTGAGCTTAACAGTGTAAAAATGGAAATTGAGAACGAGAAATATTCGTACTAGGCTTGAGGGTCAAAAACGACATTTTTGATCGAAGCCGTGGGCACATCAATTTGAAAAGTCTGACATCACTGAGTCCAAGTTGGCGGGACGGGAGGCACGAGCGGCAGTTTTATCGAATATCTCGTCGACTGTGCTCGTACGAAAAAATTATAAATTCATTTGTTATTTGTTATTTGCTTTTTGTTGTTGTTTTTGTGAAATGTTTTTAGAAAATTAATTTTTAATGTCAAAACATATATCTTTGAAAATAATCAAACTTAAACTGCAAAAAAAATGAAATTTCTCTATTATTTTTTACTTCAATGGTCACGAATGAATCATATGTACATCCAGTTTGAGCGTACCATCTTGCAATTTTCTCAAAACAGCCATTAATGTCATATATTTTACTTTTAAATCATAAAATCAGCTAAGTTTAAGCGGCCTATTTTTATCAAAAAAGTATTAAAAGTTTAATTGCAACAAAATTCAGGCACGTAGCAAAATTTGAACTATTTTGTGCAAAAAATTATTTAAATTATCTTTTTTGTCCGTTCGTCGTAGAAGGGAAAATATGATTCACTGGCAAACCATGTTGTGAAGATTTGATAAAAATCTTGAGCTCTATTTTTATTACAAGTACTAACTTCCCATATTCCTATACAAAATCACATCCTTATTTACGTTTGTATAAGCAATAAAACTATACATTTCCCATGAGAACTTTCAACGATTTTTTCGTATGCTTACATACGAAACACCGCAAAAACCTATCTCTATAGTGATATTACATCACACACAACCCACATATTTTCCTTAAAGATTTACAACCATCTGAATGCCTTTTTCAATTGAACAATTAGCAGGATACGTGGAAGAAACAGTCTCTCCTTCGGTCATTAAATCACCGTTTAAATGAAGAGGATACAGTATAAGTGCAGATTTATACCAAATTCGTATATGCTGGAGGAGGAATACACACGTCCTTGTTTGAGAGGGTGTAAATATAAAAGTATACCTACAGGACTTTGTTCTTCAATACAGCTAGTACTTTGGTGAAATAAATCCAAAACTAGCGTTGGAATTTCGGAAGTAAATCTCTGATGATAATGAAGGAAAAAATTAAATGGTTCAATAAATAGCATTGCGATCCCGTAGGTCCTAATAGATAAGTGGGAAATGATTTCCACAAAATGTGGCGAAATGTGAGAGTGAGGATATTATGATAAATAAGTGGTCTGACCTAAATTGAGAGATATGGAATTGTGGTAATTTGTAGTAAATCAGAAATGATAGTTTTTGTTGACAACAAAGTTGTAAGCGTAACAACATGAAATATTGATTTCACTATAATTACTCATACGGAAACTTGTGATACTAGTCCATTCTAGCAAAGTTATAGATTGTGGAGGAAGATTTTTCTACGCCCTTCTGCTTTCTCCATATTGAAGTGCAAAACTAGAATTGTTTGGAGTTATTTTGCATAACGAATAAGATACGGATAAATTCAACTAATTTTATGTTATTATGAACGTCTAGTTTGATATACGTTACTAAGACATGTTAAATATTAAGTTTATTCTATGGTTTGTACATGAGTCTTTTGTTATATATGCAAACATTATAAAGGTATTTTTTAAATGTCTGAGAAAAAAAAAATAAGCAGAGCTGTCACGTACAGACGGTTCAAGTCAACCACACTATGAAGCATCGATCACAATTGTGTTATAACCTTATTATAAGGATGAACCAAAAGTGATATTAGCGAGAAAAATATCAAAATTCACATCCTTATTTTTAAATCATTTCCTAGTTGTCTTGTCACGTACAGACAAATCACGTCGCATGTCCGACAAAGTTCACTTTAGCATTGATTTTAAATTAAAAAGCTTTAAACCGGGTTGTGTTCTGAATTCGGTACTCTAAGCTTTTTTGGGTCAATTTGAATGAAGTGTGAATTCAAAATTTCAAGTATTGGTTTGGTGATTCCCTATTTCAATACAGTCTATATTTATGAGACATTTTTGAGACTGGAAAGTAAATCATTCTGGTTTCAATACCTGTAAAGAGCTTGAATAGACCATTCCAGTGATGTGCGTCATGATTTATTTGATTAACTTTGAAAAAACGTCGTTTCTCAATGCAAATTTTGAAATATCTCCAAAAAAAGTAAATCAAAATAAAATTAGTTTCTATACCTGCATAAGGCTTCAATGGATCTTTCCAGAGATGTCCGTCATGTTTTATTTGATAAATTTTGAAAAGACGTCGTTTTTCTATGCAAATTTTGAAATATCTCCTCAGAAATTCAATTAAAATATAATAAGTTTCGATACCCGTATGGGGCTTGAATAGTCCTTTCCAGTGACGTGCGTCATGATTTATTTGATTAGCTTGGAAACCACGTCGTTTTACTATGCAAACTTCTAAATATCTCCTGAAAAAATCAATCAAAATAAAAAAAGTATTTATACCTGTACATGGATTAAATAGGCCTTTCCAGTTATATGCGTCACGATTTATTTTATTAACTTGGAAAAGACGTCGTTTCTCTATGCAGAAATCTAAATATCTCCTGAAAAAATCAACAAAAATAAAAATAGTATTTATACCTGTATAGGGCTTGAACAGATCCAGTGATGTGCATCATGATTAATCAAGTTCCTAGTCCAAATCCAAGTCCAAGTCCAAGTCCAAGTCCAAGTCCAAGTCCAAGTCCAAGTCCAAGTCCAAGTCCAAGTCCAAGTCCAAGTCCAAGTCCAAGTCCAAGTCCAAGTCCAAGTCCAAGTCCAAGTCCAAGTCCAAGTTCAAGTCCAAGTTCAAGTCCAAGTCCAAGTCCAAGTCCAGTTCCAAGTCCAAGTCCAAGTCCAAGTCCAAGTCCAAGTCCAAGTCCAAGTCCAAGTCCAAGTCCAAGTCCAAGTCCAAGTCCAAGTCCAAGTCCAAGTCCAAGTCCAAGTCCAAGTCCAAGTCCAAGTCCAAGTCCAAGTCCAAGTCCAAGTCCAAGTCCAAGTCCAAGTCCAAGTCCAAGTCCAAGTCCAAGTCCAAGTCCAAGTCCAAGTCCAATTCCAAGTCCAAGTCCAATTCCAAGTCCAAGTCCAAGTTCAAGTCCAAGTCCAAGTCCAAGTCCAAGTCCAAGTCCAAGTCCAAGTCCAAGTCCAAGTCCAAGTCCAAGTCCAAGTCCAAGTCCAAGTCCAAGTCCAAGTCCAAGTCCAAGTCCAAGTCCAAGTCCAAGTCCAAGTCCAAGTCCAAGTCCAAGTTCAAGTCCAATTCCAAGTCCAAGTTCAAGTCCAAGTCCAAGTCCAAGTCCAAGTCCAAGTCCAAGTCCAAGTCCAAGTCCAAGTCCAAGTCCAAGTCCAAGTCCAAGTCCAAGTCCAAGTCCAAGTCCAAGTTAAACTATCTTACTTACAACATAGTTGCATATGAATTTTAAGCGAAAAATGCACATCAAACAACTAACTTTTATTTAAAAAAAACTTAAATATGTTATTAATCAATTACACTTGTTTACAAAATTTCGGTTCATGATAGGGTCCTTGGAAAAAATTAATGTTCTAGACTAATTTTTAGGTCGCAAGAAAAGGAAAATTATTTGTTTTCCAATGAAGCGTTTTCGAGATATGCGCAAAAATTATTTTCACATCAATTTTATCAGATACTCGCATAAATCTCGCTTACTTTTTAGCTAATTTACATAAAATGGATATTTTCTGAATAGTGTGATCTGTTTTCTTTCGACAATGAACTCGTACTGCTTGTGTAAGTCGGATTGAAATGAAATAAATTACAGGGACTCCAAGTTTGGAAAACAAGTATTTTTGAAATTTTTAAGTTTTTGTTTGTTTTATTTTAAAGGACTCAAATGAAAAACGATTTAAATGCTTTTTTTAAATATTTTTTATATTTTTATTCTTGTCTACTTTAAACCAAAATGCTCTGATTTTTTTTTGCTGATTTTTCTCGAGTCACCTAGCATGCAAAAAAAGGCATTTAAATTAACAGCTTCAGCGATTAGGGGATGAAAATGCAAATCTGAAAAATTGTAGAATTTCTTTTCTATTTAAAGCTGACCCGCCATCCAAGATGACAGTTTTTTCTGTTATTTTTGTTTTTAAACAAAATTAAAAAGGTAGCTAAAAATATAATATATGTTCAGTAATTTAAGATTTTGTTCTTAAGCTTAAGTATGTTGCAAAACTAAGCAATATCTGACATCTTCCATTGATTAACTTTAAAGCTTTGAACCATAAGCACTGTAATAACTTTCATTAATAAAGGTTGTTTTCTGTGCTTGCAACCTTAAGCAAAAGCTTGAAAGATTTAACTTTTCATTTAAGTGTTGTTGTCCTGAATAAAAGCATTTTTCGAAAGCATCACCTTTATTTTGTAATTGCTATAAAAATGAACTTTTTGTGCAAATATTCTTGAATAATTTTTTATTGTTATTAGAGATGGCACTGTACGAATTCAAAACTTTTGTATATGAATGTATGTGTTTATTTGAATATTCGTTCTTTAAATTTTAAAATTGATTCCTATGTGAGATGAAATAAAGAATGACATCTGAACCTTTGAAAAACAGATTTGAATTAATGCAAACAAAATATATACAAATAATTCCTTAGCGACTTGGTGCGGTGAACAGAAAACCTTCTACTGCACAGAAACATTTTGTATTTAATAGTAGACCTTTTTTTCTACATAACTAGTAAGTAGAAGAACTATTAAGGTTGTAGTCTAGCAGATAGGTAAAAAGAAACACATTTTGTTTGTCCCCTTTAGAGTCCAATCGGGTAATGTGGATCACCAATCTTTCTTTTGCAAGTGAAACACAAACGGTTTAAGTTTTTTTTTAAGATTTTAAGTTACAAAATTAGATAACACTCATTGTTATTATAAATCTAGTAGCAAACAAATTAGTTCACTTTAAAAAAATAAATATTAAAATCGTTAAATTGGTTTTTTTTAGAAGATCTAAGCTCAGGGATAAATTGTGGTTTTCTCTTTCAGCACAAAGTTCATGGGCCCAAATGAGAAACGAATCACATTAGATCTATACTTCGCCTTTAGTCGATCTTCCAAGTATAGGTTACCGCAGTACATGGATTCGGCATTTTTGTATCATTGGCGTCCGATGGTATGGACCACTGGTCCATATTACCCTCCTCTCGAGTAGTCCAAATTACACACTTGGAGAAAAAAAAAATTTAAATGACAAAATAGGACTCTTTGGACTAGAATGCTGAAACTACACTTACTTAAGGAAAGCAGATGGCAGACATGCTCAATTGATTTTCACCTCAATTGCAATTATTAAAAGAAGCATTATGTTAGGGCCCGAGTTTAATGGCATAACTTGCCATATAAGTAAAGGGTTTTTCAACAAGGACGCTACAAAAGTAGAGTGACAGGGACAGCAAACGACGCCATATTTCTTGCCGCTTTTTTGACATTTCTCTTCAGTAAGGTTTGCCATTTCATGATGAAAAGATATACCTACGAGCCAACAGCGAGACGAAATTATTAAAATTTACTACCGAAATTCGGAGTCAGTGGCCTCAACGTTAAGAGTGCTACGTCCAATTTATGGTCGTCATAATCGTCCTAGCAGATCAACAATTGAGCGTCTAGTGGACAAATTTGAATCCACAGACACAGTACAAAATGTTCCCGTGCCAGTGAGACAAAGAAGTGCCCGTAGTGTCAAGAATATTGCTGCCGCTCAAGCTTCAGTTGCAGAAAGCCCAAATGTGTCTCTCACACGTCGTTCTCAAGCGTTGGGCATCTCTGTGACGTCGTTGTGGCGAATTTTGCGAAAAGACGTTGGCCTACATCCTTACAAGATTTAATTGACGCAAGAACTGAAGCCGCTTGACCACCAGAAGCGTCGTATGTTCGTGAATTGGGCATAGCAACAACTTGAAAATGATCCGGATTTTCATCGAAAAATCATCTTCAACCATGAGGCTCATTTCTGGCTGAATGGCTTCGTCAATAAACAAAATATGCGGTATTGGTCAGGCAGCAATCCACACGTACTCCATGAGTCATCATTGCATCCCGAAAAAATAACGGTTTGGTGTGGCTTATGGGCCGGTGGCGGCGGCGTCATTGGGCCGTACTTCTACCGTGATGATCAAGACCGGCACGTTACTGTGAATGGGGATCGCTACCGTTCAATGATAACCGAATATTTTTGACCCCAATTGGATGATATGGACTTGAAGGACATGTGGTTCCAACAGGACGGCGCCACAAGCCACACAGCGAATGTCACAATCAATTTGTTGGAAACCAAGTTTGGAGAACGTGTTATCTCACGAAAAAGTCAAGTCGCTTGGCCGTCTCGGTCGTGCGATTTGACACCGTTTTATGCTTGAAAACCGTCGAAAATTGGGTTCAGCGACTAGACTTCTGCACGCGTGACCGTAGTAGCCATGTAAAAGAAATCGAGTTCCATACATAATGGCATCAAACGTACTTTCACAAGTATAAAGAATTTCATTGATTTCCAAAATCATTTTTGTTTTATTTAAAAAAAACTTTTGTAGCGCTCTGACGATACATATTAGCCGTACAACCAAAAAAAATTGTTGTATTTCTGTATTGTTGTTGAGTTTTTTTTAAGTGAAAATGGTACCTTATTTCTATTGCTCAGGCAACTTTATGGCGGCACCTTCCGCCTTATTCATACCATCACTCAACACATCAAGAAAAAAGGTCTAAGCGGGAGTCTTGAAAATTAATTTTCAGCGACATTCTGCATCCCAAAAATTTGGTATGCCGGAAATGTTAATTTACTGAAAGTTGATAATTTTCTTATTTGTACATCTGATAGAAGGTTCTCATTGAAACCTGTAAAATGACAGATTATTTTTTTTCAAAAAGCGGAATCAAGCCGTTTTCCCCTGCAACCTTCCGTTAGAAATTGTCGATTTCGAGGATTTTTTTGTAGTATGCGTGTTCAGTTGGTCAATTAAATCGAAGTCTTTAACTGTAAAAAAAAATCTATATAAGACTGGATTTGATGTGTCAAAGCTTAAATAGTACAACTAAAATATCTTATTTCTGTTCTTGTAATCTTACCCTTCTCTTGTATTATTACCTCCCATATTATCCAAGCAATTACTCTGACTCAAAGAAACAAAGCAAACTAGCTACCACTACTTCGCTTGTGTTTTTTTAAGTAAGTCATTAGCTTTAAACATGTGACCAACTGCAGTCAATTGATTGCAATTATTTGTATACTGATGTAATCAAAGTCAAAGAAACAAATTAGTTGGTACTCGTATATATGATATATCGGACATGCAGTTCATTTATCTGCTGACAAAGAGATGCATTTCAAGTATTCTTTATCAAAAACAATTTATGTAACTACCTTTGATGTGGTGAATTCCTTTATCATCATAAAATAACTTAGTGCTTTGTACAAATTGCTCTTTTTATACAAAAAAAACTCAAGAAAAAGAAACTTCTTTATTTTTAGTTACTTTAAGGCGAAGAATTTCAGTGCATAATAAAATTAAATTGAAACTACTAAAATAGAAGTAAAAATTCTTCAATAAAAGTTTAAATTAAATGGTATTGAGAAAAAAGTCAGGAACAGAATATGAAAGAAGATTTATTTTTCAAAATATTTAACGAGTCTCTGAGAAGTAACATAAAACTTATCTACTAAATTGCTTAGAGCTAGTTACCTAAAGGTTGATCATTGATGACCATAGGCTTGATATATACTATTTACCTCCTTTAGGTATTAAGTGACCCCGTGTCAGAAAAACATAACAGAGTAGTCTCTGTTAGTTTCATTTTGTAAAATATGTTGTTTTAACACTAACTGTTTTATATTTCCGAGATACTCATACGAAAGCAATCAATTTCATTTTGATATATGTTATAAGTTTAAACCCTACTTGTATACTCAACCCGTTGAGTAGCAAGTATCTTCTTCATCACACTTGTCATTTCAAAAACAACAATTTTGAAAGGCGAAGTTTCGAAGGATAAAGTTTCGAAATGTCAAAGTTTAAAAATGAAAAAGTTTTGAAAGGATAATGTTTCGAAAGACAAAGTTTCGAAAAGTCAAAGTTTCACAACAGAAAGTATCGAAAGACAAAGTTTTGAAAAAAAAAGTTCCGAAACCCTCGGAAATTTGTTGTTCCTTAACCGATTTCATTGAATTTAATTGATACAGAATAAATTTTTTTTTTTTTTTTAAACAGGGTGTTCGAAAAATATGTCAACACATTGAAACTACGTTGTTACTTGAGCGATTTCAACTAAAATGACACATATAATAGCTGATAAATCATCAATGACCGTTTTTAAACTAAACAAACAAACATTTTCAATTCATTTAATGGGTATAAGAAGTCTAAGTAAAACCTCGTGGCATGATGACTGTAATGCCAAAGGTCTGGGTTCTAAACTTAGCTGCTGCCAGCTAAAAACAGAAATTTTTCTAATAATCCCTAGGTACTGCCTCTTACGAGGAACTGACAAATCCTCCAAGAGTATACTTATAAAGAATAAGTGCTTCTCATCAAACCGTTTGGACTCGGCAATAATTGTAGGTCCCCTCCATTCCTGCCAACAACAAGAACACAGTCAGTTGTAAGTCACTAGGCCTTAGTTCTCTACGTGCTGTTGCGCCACCAAAATTTATTTTATTTTTATAAGTCTAAAACCAAGTTTTCGACAACCCACATTTTCAACTTTATACTAAGTTTTCATTAGAGCCAAAATGAGATTATTGCGCAGATCACAGAAAAGGTGTTTTCATTTGTAATTTGGTAATTTCGTTTGACAGCTCATTTCATTTTTGAATTTCAACTGGCTGTTAAGTTCTTTTTTTATTAACTTTTTCTTTCTACTTCCATTTCCATACTTTTGAGCTTTGATATTTTTATAAAAAAAACCTTTTCAGAGCTCTTCAAACTGTAACCGATTGAGTGTGCTCAGTTACTCAACTTAATTTCCAACCGTGAAAATAAAAATTGTACTTAATAACAAAAATAAAATCGCTGAAGGAACAGAGAAGTTGACATTATTTTGAAACACCCTATTTGACATATTTCTTTCATTTTTAGTTCCTTATCAGCTATTACCTAGGTCAATTTTGTTGAAATCGCTTTAGGAACAACAGAGTTTCAATATGTTGACATATTTTCGGAACACCCTGTTTTGAAAACATTTTTTTTTTCGTTTTTAGTTCTATATCAACTATCACCTGTAGGGTTGCCATGTCTTGAACAAGGTTGGAAACCCAATTTAGAAATTTTTGTAGCCCAAAATCGGAGGTAAAAAAGTAGCTCGAATAATAGCCCAAAAAAATTAAAAAAATTTTTTGCTTACAATGCAGAACATTCCAGTTCCATGCGTGAACAAAATTAAAGTGTTCAAAACAATTATCCACTTATTCTATATTGAATAAAAAAAATTTTCGCTTTTGCCTAAGTTACCCGTAAAGTCAATAATTAAACGAAATTATTTTTGCATCAAAAAATGGGGACTATGTGAATAAAAAGTGATGCCAAAGGATGGAATGCTTAAAGAGTATGCTTAAGGGGAGAAAAATGTTTTATTTATGATCTATTTATACGAAAAAAAATATCGTCCAAGATAAGATTTGGGCTATTAGTAGCTCAATTATGATTAGGCTGTAAAACTGAAATTTCTGTCTGCAATTTCAGAAAAAAAATAGCCAAGTTCCGACAAATAGCCTGATCTGGAGAACCTGATCATCTGTACCAATTTAGTTGACATCGGTCAAGGAACAACGAAGTTCCGAGGATTTCGGAACTTTTTTTTCGAAACTTTGTCCTTCGATACTTTCTCTTGCGAAACTTTGACTTTTCGAAACTTTCTCCTTTCGGAACTTCGTTTTTCAATACTTTGTATATCGAAACTTTATCTTTTTGAATTTTTGTCATTTCGAAACCTTGGTTTTTCGAAACGTTATCCTTCGAAACTTTGCCTTTCGAAACTCTGGCGGATTCCGTTCAAAAACATGGAAGAATAGTTGACTGCCCAACTAACAATACAGTTTCTATTAGCTTAGAAATATTGATATGCTGCAAGTCTGGATGTGTATAAAGCTTCTATCAAGCTTTCTTCGATAATAAATTTCTTACAGAACTTATGACTTCAATAACTGCTTCTTTAAAATTGTTTGAAAGCTAGATATAGAAAATTAAACGAGCCCAGCATCTATTTTTTATATACCTCTGTTAATTTATTTAAAGAAGGAACATCAAGCTATGACTCTTTGAAGATTCTATAGAGTTATCAGTCTTCAAAAGATTTCTTTTACAAAATTTCCAAGAAATTTAATCGAATACTTCACTTTGACATGTGAAATCTTAGACACGAACCATTTTGAATATAAAATCTTAGACACGAACAATAAAAGAAACTGTCAATTTATATTACAAAGGTCCAAACTTGTAAACGTCATTCTAAAGAAAAAAATTAAAAAAATAAGTTCTACTTTTTTTCCCTGTTATTTTTCAACCTCTGTAAGAGTTGTATTATCTACTTCTAGTAGATATTTTACCTCGTGGCATGATGGTTAGTGCGTAGGACTGTCATGCCAAAGGTCTGGGTTCGATTCCCAGCCGCTGCCACCAAAAACAGAAATGTTTTTTTCCGAGGTACTGCCTCTTGCGAGGAACTGACAAATCCTTCAAGAGTATAATTGTCATGAATAAGTGCTTCTCACCTAGCCGTTCGGACTCGGCAAAAAATTGTAGGTCCCCTCCATTCTTGCCAACAACACGCACACAGGAATGGTTGAGAGTTGTTAGTCACTAGGCCCTGGTTCTCTATGAGCTGTTGCGCCACTAAATTTATTTATTTATTTAGTAGATATTTTACAACATATCCATAAAAGCTCATAACTCTATTAACCTTTTGCTCTTTTCCTTATAGAAACCTTTCTGAATCTATCTGTCAAAACCTAAGCTTCATTAATATTTCGAATAACTTTCGTTTAATCTTCTATAAGTTCGTCAAGAGCTTATTTTAGAATTTCGATAATGTTCTCCTTTTTATGTTTAAAGAAATTTTGCAGATGTTTCTAAGAAATAAGAAAGCCTTTTCAGTTAGGCCGAAGCGAAGCTGAAATGTTAGTTGGGTGGACACAATTATTAAAAGTAAGGAAGAAAAATAGTTTTGGTGAAAGACTTTCTGCTCATCATTTATAAAATCAAACTGGAACCACAAGAATAAAAACAAATAAAGGATACCTATAATTATTAGAGTCTTTGGGCTAGTTTCATGTTCCGGTTTAAGTTTCGGATAAATATCCCACACAAAACGATATTCAGCAGATAAAAGTGGCTTTTATTTTATTTCGGTTTCATCATGAAAGTCATGGATGAACCAACCAGTGGGAAAGTTTACAGTTTAAGAACAACATAGAACATCAAAAACATCCAGAAAATTTATTTAGCCAGTTTATAGATATATCTGGGATCTCAGAGGACTCATGGTGCTCAGATATATAAACAGGATTCCTCTTAAAAATTCCTCACTTTTCCCCTTTAAAACTGAGACTAAAATTTTTTGGATTCGATTGCTCAATTATTTTTTGTCACAGTAAATTATATTAGAAGAAAAGAAAAGGAGAGTTGTTTTGACTTCTATGTGAGGAATATTGTTTATATTTTATTCTCCTGCTCTGCCAAAAAGTTGAGGCAAAACACTGAGCGCTCAAGAAATATAAACGGGCCAATTTTTTGTTGTCAAAACAAAAATCCTTGTCGTTTTAATTAAAAATGTCACTGCTTTTTAATATTTAAATACAGTATGAAACGGGACGCTTCAATTCAAAGCGATATTAAAAATATTGCGATGGAAGCTCATAGCAGTGAAGCATCTTCTTGATAAAGTTTTTAACAGCCACTTGAACCGGCCGGCGGATATGCTATCCGAAACTGTCGGATATACAATTATCCGAGACATTGAAAACGAATAGTTTTAGTTAATCTGTGAAAAATGTTCGGGGTAGGCTATATGAGACCTTATCCGTAACTCTTGAAACTGGCCCTTTGTTTTTTTTATTTTTTTTTTATAAAACGAAAGACTATTAATTAACCACTTGCTTTATTATACTCACGAGTCCCACTTTAATTTTAATTTTATTTAAAGTATGAGAAAATTTACGCAAATCTCTCTTTCCCTATTCATATGAATAATAAATCCAAACAAATAGAAATGCCTTTTATGGAATCCTCATATCACAGATTTCATGTAAACACTATAGATGGGTACTCATTGTTATTTGTATATGTGAATAAATTAAATTCAATAAAAATGAAATAATTGCCTTCTCTGGCTTCATGCAAATCTTGTATACCTTGACTTGTATTCACGCAAAATTGATTTGCACTTATAAAAATTGAAAACTTATTGATTCAGTCCTTAACAAAATAAATTCTATACAAAACATTTTTTTAAGTACATAAACAAGCCCTACATGTTACAGGTATGTAGGTTGGTATAACTCATTTAAACGTGCAGATCCAAACTCTATTCTATACCATCAGGAAAGGTAACCTTTACACAATCATTATCTGCCACCATTATCAACAGCATATTGACTACTCCTTCGGTTTCGCGCCCTCATCACATGGTTTAAACCAAAGCATGAAATTTCAATCTTCAATGGCAGGCACACGCATTGTATGAGTGTACATCACAGAGCCATCATCATAGTGGCAGTCATTGAATTGACTACTCTTTCGCATACTTAAAGCAACAACCACACCGCAATTCAATTCACAATTCACTCCTTTTCAAACAACTTAACAACAGAAAGCCGCCGCACGGAGCACCTCACCTTTACTAGTAGGTAAAACTCTTCCCACTCGTTGTCCTTGGCCGTCATATACAATTCTATACCACGCGTTTATTTAAATCGAAAATTGGCTTTCTCCTTTATTGTTGTGCTTCAGCTGTATGTATTTGCACTTGTATACGCGAGTATGATTGAATACCTGAATGAATGAATGGATAAGTGCAAAAAAAAGAAGCGAAAATGTCGATATAAATTCGATAAATTTACCGATTGAGGATGAATGCGTTGAGGAAGTTTCAATCCTGCCAACGCAAAGCCTTATTCTGTGTATGGCATTCATCACGCAATTGAATTCTCAAGAAAACAATACCAATTTGTTTTTAAGAAAATAACTTTATCCCCAACAGGAACACAACTCGTCCATCATTGATATATATGTATGAGAAAGAGCTGGGATTAAAAGCAACTCATATATCCAATTACCCATGAATTTTTACAGGAATTTTGTTTTATCATAAATTTTTAAGGCTTTATTATTGGTTTTCTAAGAATAATTTTGGTCTTTTAATGTTTGTATATAGAAATCTATATTCGTTTGCTTGAAATTGAAAAAAAAACTATCATTTTGGCGGATCAGACCTCAAAAACTCCTGACAACTTAGATTTTTATTTCATCAAATGAATAATTCTTAGATAAATGTATTAGTTTATTTCCGAAAAACTTTGTTAACATCAAAAATGTACTAGATTTTCATAGTAAAATGGTTGTTTTGGGAAAAAAAACTAATTAAAATATTACTTTCATTATGTGATACAATAAAATCACAAACCTCGTGGCGATGAACTGACAGATCCGTTGTTATGAATAAGCGCTTCTCATCTAGCCGTTCAGAAAAATTGTTGGTCCCGTCTATTTCTGCCAAGAGGCAACAATACACAAACAGGAATATTGTTGTAAAGCTAAGACTCTGTGACGTCATAGTGACGTCAAATTTTATTCCAAAGTTGTCTTGTAGTCTGACAGCTGCGTTGGCACTATCGTTGATACAAACTTAAATGTCAATGCGATGATTTGGTTCGTTGGCCGTGTAATCAATCTGTCAATGTTGACTGTATTCTTGCTTTGACACAGCAGAGTTTTCTGTCATGTCAATGTAGCTTGCGTTGTCCTTTATATCAATCTCGAAAAATTAGCTTTTTTTGGCGATTTTTTAAACATTGACTGTTGACAGCATGACAGATTGGAGGGCGAGCTATATTTTGACAGCAAAAGAATATTTCGATCCAAATGTCACCCAATTGCCTTAACACCACTTTTTACCGGAGCAGTTAATAAACTTAAAAAATTTCTGAGGTTTTTTAATCCATCAACATCGTAGCCATCCTTCAATAAAATTCGACAGTTGATCGCTTGACAGAGGTGGAACACAAATTATTTGTAACGTTCAGAGTATATTTCGACCCAAATTTCACCTATCACTTTTTTTTTGGAGCAGTAAAGAAACTTACAACATTTCTAATTTTTTTTCAGTTTTTAGTACATTGACAACGTAGCTGACATTCAATGAAATTTGACAGTTGAGAGCTTGACAGGTGGAAGATATTTTGATAGAAATAGTGTATTTCGATCTAAACATCACCCTAAAATCACCTTTTTCCGGAGCAGTAAGAAACTTTTTTGGAGGTTTTTTATCTATTGACGTCATAGCCATCCTTCAATGGAATTTGACAATTGATGGCTTGAAAGATAGTGGACAAACTAAATTTTGAATGAAAAAGTGTATTTTTAGAGTAAATGTCACTCGATTTCTCTTAAATCACCTTTTTCCAGAGAAGTAAAAAAACTTAAAAAATTTCTGGTTTTGTAAAGATTTCGTTATCCATGCACATCGTATTGTTTGATAACACTACAACCAATGTCGCCTGATCATTAATGTGAAAAATGGTTCAGTTTTGCTCTTCTTAACTCCGCATCTCTTCTTAACACCGCATCATAGTGTTCATAGTGTTCGGATGTGATCAAGTAGTGTAATCGTCAACGTTTCACGTGTCGATACATCGACACCAAGGGGTACGAATCGCGTTGACACAGATTACAAGTCAACGCATTTTGGAACAACATTTGTGTCATTTGTGTGATCGTCAACGTTTCACGCTTTGACACACTCTATTGACGATATTTTTGGTTACGTCAAGGAGTCAAAGCATTGACCATATACGTCTGACTGTTTAATCATAGCTTAAGTCATTAGGTTGTGGTTCTCCGTGAGCTGTCACACGAACATTTTTTTTAGGTTAGGTTAGGTGGGGTTGGGATTAGTTCATCGCATCGTCGAAAGTTGTCGTAAGTGAAGGGTGTGTTCTTAAGGCTTTGATCAGACGATTTGCGGGAGTCGCAAATCTCTGCCAGCACTGACGTCACGAAAAAACTCACAAATACACCGCAAGTGACTTACGTTTGACAGTGATCCCAAACCTGCAATTACACTAGACAACGCAAATGGTTGTGATGGTCGCAAATACCTTCGAATTGTCATAAATTATTTTACTGAGTGTTCACACGCTTTGCGAAAAAGTCACAAATGCATTCGCGACTTGACCCTCGCAAATCAGACGCAAATGATTTCCGAGAACTTGCAGGCTGTCCCAAAGTTGTATTCAGACGATTTGCGATGAAGAACCGCAAATTGTGACGTAATAATGACGTGACGTCATATATTGCTTTAATAATAGGTTAAGAACAAAATTTCTTTTTTTATTTATTTTGATATAAAAATGGGCTTTGATGATATGCAAATTAAATAAAATGCTTTTTTTATTGGTTTCCTTAAAAGTTTGAAAAAAGGCACATAGGAAAAATGTCTGGGGAATGCCGTTTTTAAAAGTTAGGGGTCATAAGAAAATTTACCACGCCTACTTCTTAGAAAGGGATTTGGGAGAAAGTAGTTAATACTAAAACTAAAATAATTGAAAGCTCTTTTTCGCAAACGATGTGAAGGGTGTCAAGGTAGTTAGTTATAAAATGGATTTTGTATGGCCTCTAAAAATTTTTCTTAAGAAAGCAAATTGAAAATAACAATGATGCAAAGATCTTCCTCTAGAAATAACATACATGTAGTTTTTTCTATAATTAAGGGCAAGCATTTGAAATCTCATAAGAAAAAACGTCATTCAAATGTTTGTTTTAATTTTCAGAGGTCTTAAAAAAAACTGATTTTTTTAAGGTTTGCGGGTATTAGCAGCTATATTTTTTGTACTTGATACATGATGATTCAGTGTAAAATATATATGTACTATAATTTCACCGGGGAAGACCAGGAAACACCTACTTTTTCTTAGTTAAATTCTGAATTTGTATTAAAAAATGGTACCAATTCTAAAAATTCACGCAAAAAATTGTACTAGTATCCAACTTTTGTTATCTTAAATCTAATTTGTTTTTATATACGCAGTAAAGGAAAATTAACAAAAAAAAAGTCTAAATATTCACATAACTTTAAATAATCGTCTCTGAAATCTCATTTATCAACTTTGTAGTTCAAAATTTTTTATTTCGATTTCAATAAATAATCAAACTGCAATGTCAAAAATAAAAATATTTTACAAGTCGATTAAAAGATTTTTGTCCGCCCGTGAACCACAGTGACGCGCCGTGAACTTCAGTTCTCGCTTTTGACTGAAATGGTCTATTCAAACCGAATTTGCATATTGAAGGAATTTTTTTTTTTCGTTTTGCTGAGGAGATATTTCATAATTTTCAAAGAAAAACAACTTTTTTAAAAAATGAAAAAAATCATGATGCACGTCACTGGAAAAGTCTATTTAAGTCCTATCCACACATCCAAATAATTTTTTTAAATTGTTTTGTGGAGGAGATATTTCATTATTTTAAAAAGTCGTTTTTCTTTAAAAACTATGGTTTTATTATAATTTTGGTTTTCTGGAAGGAATAGCTTTTGAATAGAGAATGTAGAATTTAAAAACCGAAACCATTTGCAAAGTTTGGCTGCAAATTTCCAAATGCAAATGTTGTAAATGCAAATAATGTAATATCAATTTATCTGCGTATATTTTGAGAATTAGATATCATAAATTCTTCTGGTTTTCTATTTTGGAAAGCTCTCAAAAGTCTCTTTTCCGATTTAAACTATTATATTTTTTATAACGTTTCGTTTCAGTCTTTGTGAATTGGGCTATTTATCGAAAATTGGGCTATTTTTTTCTCAAATTGCCGACAACAATTTAGGTATGACAGCCCAATCATAATTGGGCTACTAATAGCCCAAATCATTCTTATTTTGGGCAATATTTTTTTTCGTATACCTAAATAAATCATTAATGAAACAATTTTCTTCCCCTAAACATACTCTTTATAAGCATTTCACAATTTGGCACAACTTTTTATTGACTGAATAGTCTGCAAAGAATCGTCGTGTAACTGCCTGAACAGAATGGAGACGGAGCTGCAACTGAAATGTTGAATACACACAAATCCAATAACACGAACAAAACACGACGCTGCAAACGCAGCTGGGCCACTGATCTCTATAATACACTTGATAGCGTATCGACATAAGAAAGTTGCTTCCATTTGAAGAATTGTTATATTATGAAGCTGATCACTTTTTTGTATAACAATATAACTGTATAACAAGTTGTACAAAATAATCCACAATGAAGGCGTCAAATTTCCGTTCGTTCTTCCCCCCAAATGTGTTTGCTAACATTGTTGTGTTCATAATTTTGTTTCATTCATAAATGGTTTAATGAAACGGAATTTCAAACGTAGAGTGTGACAAGGAGATAAAATCATAAAAAAAACACAGACTATGTAATTGCATTCTCCTTATCACACTTATCAGCTATTTTGTTCAACTTGTTTGCAAAGTGAAATAACTAACTATTACCTATTTAAACACCATTCTTATGAGATAATTCTAGTGCAATTGGAAAATAATAGCACAAAAAAAAATGCACACAGTGAATAAAACAAACTCCCAAAAAGTTTTTCCCTTTAATATCATTGGTCTGTTTCTCTTTCTTCAGGGTGACATCTTAGAAACACGTTTTTTTGTGTAAATGTAGACGTCAAATTATGAAGCCGACCACCTAATTGTCATCTTCAAATGGAAGCAAAAAAACTGTTATACATTATAAGGCTTACACTATCCAGTGGACAAGTTGGCCAACTTTTAACTTTTGCATGCAGCATTTTTGACGTTTCAATATTGTGAGCGCAATCAAGTGTTTACATGGGGGTTGAAGAGAGTTTCAAACTCTTTTTAATCTCTGATAAAGACGTTAGGTAATTTTAGTTTGCATTTCATCACTACCCATTATTTTAATTTTTATGTTGAATTAAGTTCGCACAGCTGACTTGAAAATCCAAAAATGTCAGAAAGCTGCACAGCACATTGTGGGCGAGTAAAAAAAAATTACGTACAACATTTTTTGATAGCTATTCCAGTTGCAGCTGCAACTCCAGTTGCCGCACACTTTCTGGTCAGGCAGTAAATCAGAATATCCACCACACGTCAGAATCAGATGAGCAAAGAAGAACCAAAGAAAAAAAAATCTGAACTGGACGAGGAAGGAAGAACCGACAAAAAAAGTTCACAGCTGTTTGTTTACTGGGCGAAAAGATAAACAAATTCTTTTAGTGGTACGAATTGTGAATGCAATAATTACGTATATCAAGACTGTTATCCAAGAAAAAAATTTTCAAATTATTGTTTTAATATGCTTATTTAAATATCTATCACTCTTAAAATCCTTTGTTTCTATCAAAAACACTGAAAATAATTAAAAATCTTTTTTTTTGTTTATGGTGCAGCTGTTACTTCTTTTCTTTTTTTCATTGCGAACTGTCAAAATAAGAAAGAGAATAGACAAAGATAGTTTCTGAAAAAGCCCAATAGGGGGCATATACTAATTGGTTTTGACATTTCGAATCAACCGCAACAAACTTCACTTTAAAATCACTCAGTTTCTCTGTTGTTGGTTCCCAGAATTTCCATTTAAATTCTTCTTTTATGAGAAAACAAATTATTTATTTCCGGTTTTTTTTTTTTAAATAAAAATAAATTGAGATAAAAGTTATGAGCACATTTGTTTTATTGTTATTGGGCTACTTATTAAGCTCCGATTTTGGGCTACAAACATTTCTTAATTGGTCTACAGAACATGTTAAAGACATGGCAGACAATAGGCGTCTTTCTTTTTTAATTCAGAATACAGCTCTGAACAGAGTCCGAGCATGTCGGTATGTTCTGAACCTCTGGTCTGAACCAAGCGTGCTCTGAGCGCTGTGCAATATTTTGGAAACATACCTGAACAGAACACTAGCTGTCAAATGCTTGTGTTTAGCATTAAATCTGCCTGCTCAGTCATCTTATTCTGAGCTCATAGAGCGCGCTCTGAACAAACTCAGAACACGCTCAGAACGAAAAAAGAAACACTAATTTTCAGCTCTGAACGCTCAGAGCTAAAACACAGAGCTGAAACACAATTTTTTGTTTGACAGTTTGGACTCTCTCTGACTTTGAACTAAAAATGAAAAACGTCTAATCAGTAAAATCACTTTGGATGCGAATATTTGCTCAACCACATTGAACATGTTCGAACTATAAATTATGGAACCAGTTTCATTGCCAATTTTAGAAAATTGTTCAAAAATACTTGAAAATTTTTAAATTTCTTCAAAAAGATCTTAAGTTATTTCTGTGCAACGCATCTGGATTATTAATAAAATAAGAAGTTCATTTCATGAGATCGTGGATATTAAATACAAAAAAAAATAAGAAAGTTAAAAAAATCGAAATCCGAATCGAATTACCAAGCCATTTCCCTTTAAAATAACCCATATAAGGTATTTTCAAATTTAAAAAAAAACATCCCCAAGTGTGAGTATAATCGTGCGTCAGCGTCATAAAATATATTACTCATTTTTCCGCTTATATCCCTTTTCTTCGAAATCGTTAAGAATTTTAATTTCCATATAAATGCCAAGGCATGCAACATATTACTTACATACATACGAATAATCTATGGATATGGATATTTGCATTCAATTTCAGATCAGAATACAAAATGCAAAACTCATGGCCATCATCATCATTTCGTTCAACAGCCTTGTTTTCGAAGAAAAAAATATTATTATATTTTTTTTTATTGGAATTCAAAAGAACAAAATAAAATCCGAAGTAGTAAAAATCCAATTACATTTTCCATGATTTCGGAAAATTCCCAGAGAGTAAGTGCTGGCTGCTGATGGTATATTGGGAATATTGGACTTGGACATCCTGGAATATGTGCTTCAAAAGCAACCAATACCGCATTCAAAGCTATCAAAGTTTGAATAAACTCAGGAGCTTAGAGTGAAAGAGTAGAAGAGGAGGTGGGATATATAATACCTCCCCCGAGGTTAAGGGTTTTGGTTTTTCAATAGAAATATAGTCAAAAGTGTCGTCCTCCTCGACATGGTCAATTCCATTTTGAGAGGGTGCGGTAGGATTGTTTTGGTTGGCAAGGCTAAAAAGAGAATTCATATGTTTGCTGTATGTTTTGTGGCACATGTAGTGATGCATTTGGGTTTTTATAGTTTGTCGTTATGTAGCTTTACACCAAACCTTAAATGCATTCGGATTACTTTTTTTTTATATTTATTTTTGTTTCTTCTCAACATATTAATTTTGGAAATGTTATACTTTCGAGGATTTGATGTTTATTGCTGGTCGTTTCCTTTGGAACATCAAAACAGAAGAATATGAGTTCTCAACTCGTATAGAATATTTCATATATATTTCAGCTCTGGAACAATTTCAATTTAAAGGAATGTCAGTAAAAGGTTTATTATGAAGAGTGTTTTCGTTGAAAAGAAATAGAAAAGCGAATAAAATGACTTATTTTTATGGTCAGAGGAATGATTTGATGGGCGAGTGAAAAAAAAATTATGGTGTACTTTGAAGAATTTATTTATTAAGGAAGCAACTTGTACTTTGCTATATTTACAAGGTCAAATTGACAATAACAATAACTTGGTTAAAGTTGAACATATTAAAGTTGAAAACTTTTGGGATTGGTGGTGGTGGATGTGTATTTTCGTTTGGTAAAGTGGACGGAAAATTGTCTTAGTAATTGATTTAAAATGGAAAACAGAAATTTTCAAAAGGAATACTGTATACATCGAGATTGTAATGAAGAATTAAAATTATACCTCCCCTAAGAACTTTCATGGAGCAAGTAAAAGACCTAAAGACCTCCTACTAAAAAACCCGTTCGACGAGGAACAAGCAGGATTCCTTAAGGGATCTTCCCTTGTGAACCACATCGACACCTTGTGGATTATCTTCGAACAGTGCGTTGAATATCAGTCACCACCTCATCTGCTGTTTATCGACTTTGAAAAGGCGTTTGACAATGTCAATAGAGAATTGATTTGGCAGGCTTTGAGCAGGAAGGACATCTCAGATAAATTGATTGCTATTATTACTGCTACATTATGATGGATCCAAATGTCACGTTCTGCATAAAAGAAGATTGTCAGAGGAGTTTGAAATCCGAGGTGGAGTTGGACAGGGTTCTGTACAATCACCAATACTGTTCCTGTTGGTGATAAGTGATGTGCTGCATGCAGCTTTGTCGATTGCAAATGGAGGAATTCAGTAGAATCTGTAATCGCACCACACACATCTTGACTAATCGAACGAAGTATGCTTACTCTCTCATAAAATAATGGATCTCTATCAAATGACAACAAACGTGGAAAAGGAAGTTGAAATCGTTGGGCTTGATATCAAAACGGCAAAACCAAAAAGGATCAGCCTTGGAACTTCCTCAGCTGGGCAATCAGTAAAGATGGTAAAGAGCTTTCAATATCTTGGGAGTACTGTCTCTACTGATGGCGAAACTAAACTAGATATAACTAGCCAAATCTGGAGAGTAAAGGCTGTGTTCGGAATATTGTCCAAAATGTTGGGAAGCAACTTTTTAAGCCTAAAGACTATATTTTCTACGACTGTTCCAATCGAGTGTTAAATCCGTACTTCTTTAAGAAAGTAACACCCACTGTTACAAGAAAGCTGACATTTTCGTTAACAAAACATCTTGAGGATTTTCTGGCCTAACTGTATCTTCAGTGATAAGCTTCTTGCGAGGACAGGTCAGGAAACCATCGACTCTATGACACGAAAACGTTAGTCACAAAGTGGATGCTTTAAAAGCTTCATCACCAATTTTAAATTGATCTGGGGAAGAGTTGGAAAGAGCTGAGGTACATCTCCTTAACCCCGAGGCCACACGGGTAAGTACTGGCAGGGTTGGCCGAACTGTCACTTTTTTTTAGAAATAACTACATTTGTTACGTCTGCAACGTATTTTATGTAGTGTATGTAGTTAATGTAGTAAATGAAACAAATTGTAGTAGACGTAGTTTAAAATGTCAAATGATCTGTCAGTGAGGTTGTCAGTTGTTACCTGCCACTTTGAAAATTGAATTTTGAAGTCAAATTATCGGCTATTAATTTTAATAAGCAAAATAAACAAAAGCAATGTTTAAACAGTGGGCAGTGGGCAAACAGTACAACATGATGCTTAGTAGTGGAGCCCTTATACTTCACGGACATAACAGGTAAAAGTCTCGCGTCCATTTAGTATAGGTATGGGAAACGATATCGAGATACCAGCTTTAAGGCATCCGAAATGGTACCGAGACGAGACTTTGTTATACGAGACCAAACGAGATTGAGATCTACGAGACCGATGCCGTTACCGATACAATACTGAAATGTTTCGGTTTTGACGGTGTCATGGCCAGCTCTAGGAAGGAATCAGATTTCTACCGTAAACTCCATGTTGCTCCTTCTGAGTGATATCTTGGCCAAAGTAAATGCTAGGTTGGATCAGCCTCGAGCAAAAATCATGTTTGAAAAACGTTTTTGACAAACATGATTGACAAAAATGCTCAAGAAATACGCTTGGCAAAATTATGCTTGACAAACATATTTAACAAACATACTTGCCATGTTTGTCAAGTATGTTTTTCTAGAATTTTTATCAAGCATGTTGGTCGAGCATTTTTGATGGACATGTTGTTAATTTATTTATTTGAAATAAAAGTGATTCAAGCTTAAATTAAACTAACTTATTGATGAAGTGAAATAAGGCCAACAAATTATAGAACAATTTGCAAATTTAGGTCAGTTTTGCTCTCATTCAAAAGATAGTTTTGCAACAGGAATCTAGTTGAGATATGAATTCAAAATTCATAAAGAATTTGCTTAGTATATGAAGTTGTTTTTGATTAGAAGGGGGAATCACATTCATCCCTGAAACCCATTTCTTTGGGGCTTCCTTTGGAATTAACTTCCACTGACTTAAAAATATTTAAAATTTTATTCAAATTTTTCAGATTGCTTATAAGGTAGCATGAGTCTAGTTACTCAGTTGCTGTTTTGAAAAAGAAAATCTCATCGCAAATGGTGTGTGAACCTATACTTTTGCAAAATACAAAAGTTTCTAGTTCAAAAAAAAAAATATATGCAAATGTTTGCCTGACGTATATTCTTGAACAACACTATCAACTCTAAGACAATTTTCCGGTTTAAAGTTGAAACTTAATGAGAATCAAGTTCATTTTAGAAAACTCAAATATGCATATCATTCGACATTCGTTTGAACGACCTCGCACGAACAACAGGTAGAGCTCATTAGCATATTTTCGCTCGTCTGTGTGGCATAGAGTTGAAGCTTCAAATCTATTCTAGGATTCATCTCTAACCTATCTATTTTCCTATGTGTGCATTTTAGTTTGTAAATGCAATGGCATGTTCTTCAGCGTTCACCTCTTGATTTGTGCAGAGAATTTCAAGGTATAGGTACCTGACTCTTACTCTACGTACCAAACAAAAAAAAAAACTTTAAAAAAACGAATTATGTGTGCAACGTCAATGTACGGATGCAATGTGCGATGTGCCTGGCCTACTAAAATATGCATGAATTTGAAAATATACGACTACGACCGCATAAGGCTAACAAAAACTATAGGAATAGAAGAACACCCCGGGGAACCATCATACGGCGCGTCGTCATCGTCCTTGTCAGTTGGAGGTCGTCGTGCGGCAGAGATGGCAACTTGGAATATCCTTCCCGACAATGTAAAATGAAAAATGCACTCCAGAATTCTGATTTGTACATGGCTTTAGCTATCTGGATTTATACGAGGAAGGTATGGTACAGATGATAATCTGCGGGTTGTAGTGTACCTACCATGTGCAGCATGACTTTCGTTGGATTATACAACCACGCACGTAAGCACATCGAAATGACTCAACCATTTCGCACTCCTTCACAGAAAAAAAAACATCAAACAAAGTTATATAGTTCAGAAGTTAGTGTTTATAAGGTAGGGTTTAGGTTCGTCGTGGAAAATTGGAAATGTAAAGCTATCGACTTTTAACCGATAAATGATAGCCTGGTTGTGATTCGCATCAAACTCATTTTCCAAAATATATGCCTAATATATGCGCACGCACCTCACAATGGATTTAAAAGTTCTTTAAAGGAGGAGTATTATGACCTGAATAAAGTCTACGGGGCCTGCTCAGAGTGTCAAGATTTAAAAATTTTGCTGAGGCACCTCAAACCCTGAATTGGCAAGAAAGATTCCTTTGTCAGATTAGTTGGTAAGCACAGGCTCCACGAAGGGAAAAAAATGATAACTGCCTCCAACTAATAAACTTTTGACAATCTCGTAGTTCGGTTGTAAGAAAGCACTAGGCTTACAACGGTAAGAATCCACGAAATACTAACTAACCTGTTGCTCCCCAAATGGTGGATACGCCAACCAAATTACCCAGGTCCTAATCGATGCAGGGCTCACTTCCAACATAAAAGACGTGCGTTACTCTTTCTAAAAAAAAAGTGACGGCAAATGCAGACGTGTAAAACATGAGCAGCAACAAAGGAGTATTAAGCAAAGGGAAGAGAGTCAAAGAAAAAACTGCGTAGATATAAGAGACGCAGCCTTTCAGCTCAAAGATTTAGAAGCCTCAAGTCAATTGTGCTTTTTCGGCCCACCAGTTTCTTCCTGTCCCTACGTTAGCCACAAGCAAAACTCCAGGGAAATAGCTTTGTCAATTTGTGTGTGTACTTTTAAAATAGCTTTAAAGAGCGATTAAGTCCAGGTCCTTACAGGTTTAATGACTTAGAACTCTAAGGCCTGGTTCACACGGTAGTGCATCGGGCGTTTTTGGCAGTATAATCAGAATTTTCGCAGTGCAAGAGTACGGCAAACGTGATAGACTTATAACACGGAGTTGTAGACATTATTTCACAGTGTTTAAAATAATTTATAGAAATTTTTTAGTGTCGATGTTTAGGCTAGTACTCGTATGTAAATTTAAATTAAAACAAGTTTTACTAACCTAAAATGCAGCTGTACATCCCAGAGTGTAAGCAAGCAAACATCCTTGCAAACATCCCTCCTTACTGCATAGCTAAAAAAGTACTAGGTATAAAGCCAAGGAAACTAATGGATGGATTAAAAAGAAAAAGAGTACGAAAATAGCTATAGGGTTTACGACAGATTACACTATTTTGTGTTTTCTTTTAAGAGTTCTGCAGCGCGCATTTGGAATTGAAAAGTTAGTTGTTGACAAAAATTTCTTTTAACCTTAACTTACATAATGGAACACTTAAACATAGTTGAAATGAGATTAAATTTCCAATTAAATAGAAAGAACTTAATTTAATTGATCTATATTTGAAATATAAAAACAGTTTACCGCATTTGATCTTATTAAAATAATATTTTTTAATCCCCATATTAATAAACGGTGGATAACAACGTGCTAGCGTTTAGACATTTGTTTACTTGTAATTCTAGTTAACAAAAAAGTGACAGTCTGTGTCGTGTGTTAACATACGGTAACTTTAACGAGTAGAATGAAGGAATTACTTCTTAACACATACACGCACACGTGTGATCAGACAATTTACTACTACCAGTATACACTTCGTAAAGCAGTGCATGCATATGACAAGTGAATTAGAAAGCCATCACAATTTGATGAAGTGGTCAATTTGGAGAAATGGTAAATACTGGAAAGATTTACAGCCCTATTCTGGCGTTGTGAGGTATTCCTTGTGAGGTTTGTTGTAGTTCGATAACATTTTCGGTATTCTGGGAAAATTATCACAAGAAGCTCACCACGGTGAATGGGCACGTTCAAGCATGTCAGATTTTCATAATTTTTTGATTTCTTGGGCTCTCATTGGCTGACTGTCATTAAAAGAAATATGAGTGAACTTAATAATTTTCTCGATTTATGTTGAACGCACCTATTTACTATGACAGAAGAAACATATGATTTGTTTCTTAGTTGTTATTAAATAGTAGGTAAGCTAAAATTGAATAATACATACATGCACGTTTATTTTCCAGTAAGTTGTATTATTTTAAGAGAAAGTAATTAGAAATAAATACAAATGAACATGCTAATGTCGTTATATGCGAAATCACAGGTGTTTATTTTTAGTTGTAACCTCCTCCGAAGGAGATCACAGTTTCGATAGTTCTCGTGAGGATCACAACTTGTGAGGTTGCTGCCAGAATACGAAATCCTCACAAAACCAAAGTAACCTCACCATGTGAGGTTGTTGTGACTTGTGAGAGTTACCAAACGGACAAGTTGCCTATCCGTGTGCCAATCAATAGGTGTGTTAGGGAACGTATAACAGTTTTTTATTAATACTGCTCTAAAAGAATTACATAATTTTTTGCAGGTCATTATAAGAACCAAAAAGATTTTACAAGATTAAAAAAAATAATGAACTTTCGATATTTTTAATTTTGGTTTGTCAGATTTTGTACAACACCCGACCTTTTCATACATTTTCTACAAATAACTTACAAATGAGGCGTCGAAATTCGCCTGGAACTTGCAAAAACTATTACCATTGATTCAAAACTTTCTAGAACCTACCAATCTATAAAAATTAACTTTGTTTTTTTGACTTATTACATATTTTTTTGACTTATTACGACCAATTGAAAGGCATACGTTTTTTGCAAATATCCCACATTTCAGTTGGTTTGCTATGATCCCAAAGTCAAGGGCAAGGCCTATCAACCACTAGGCAACTTAGTTGCCATCAAATTTTAGTTGCGAGCATTAGGAAGCAACTTTAAGTCCCGAGCAAACCAAAGTGATCTGTGTGAGTGGCCTATTTTAACTTGCAATGTATACCTAGTACCTAGTGGCATAATGAGGTATTGCCTCTTGCAAGGAACTGACAAATTCTCCAAGAGTATACTTATCATGAATAAGGGCTTCCTATTTAGCCGTTCAGATTCAGCAAAAAATTCCCCTGCATTCCTGTTAACAACACGCACACAGGAATGGTTGAGAGTTGTAAGTCACTAGGCCTTGCTTCTCCACGAGCTGTTGCACTAACAAATTTATTTATTTTATTATGTATAAGTACTGTATGGCAAGCTGTATGTTCGTAAAAAAAATTGAATTTGAGATTTTGATCAGACTTGTCATTAGTCATGTTTTTTTTTTGTAGATTCATTTTTATTTTTCAATTTTCTTAAAACTATCTTAAAGCTAGACAAAAATTCATAAAAACTAGCCTACTTATCAATATCTTAAAACTAACATACTGGCTCCAGTCGGGCGCTCTAAGTTAAACTAGAATAACTTAATGCTAATGCCTTTCGGCCTAAGAACTATCTTAATACTAAATCCAGGTCGGTTTTATTGTCATTAGTCATTACAAATGATAGGGAAGGCGTACAAACTGGGTCCCACAACTTTTCGGTCTATCTGTCTGTCAGCCTGTTCGGCTACAGCCTGGTTTTTGTTAATTCCGCCGACATTTTTTTCTTCATTTTTTTAAGAACTAAAAATAATGGTACCTGTCATACAATTTTTTATAGTAATTTTACAAAATCGTATTTTTCTTAAAATATTTCTACAACTTTTCGTAAAAAAAATTCAATTAATTTCTGTCAGTAAAGTCTATCTTTGGATGGAAAACCATTTTTCAAAAAGTGGTTACTAAAGGTACCTCCCATTTTTTTTATTTTCGATTCTCTTCAAACAGTTATTTTGATTTCAATTATTTTTTTATACAGGATCTTCTAAACAATGTTAATAGTCTTTAAAATATTCGAAAAACTATTTTTTGGATTTTTAAATAATGTTAAAGGATTTTTGTTTGAAAATCAAATATTTTAAAAACTAAAGAGACGATTATTTTAAAACTTGGTTTATTTGCATTTTTTTTTTATTGCATTTTTTTTTTGCATTCTTTAAAGTTAAGGAAAATATATTTTTTTTCCTTAAAACCGCTCCTACGGTTTTTACAAAACTTTTTCTGTATGCTAAGATTAGTGCGTTACTACCAAAAATTATACAAATTTACAAATAGCAACTATCAATAGTAACTTTTTTTTTTTAGTTTTGAATTTTCCCATTATCGGCTGAAGAGATTTTAGATTTAGATTAATTTTGTATACGTAGTCGTGCCATAAGTTCTGTTATAAACGTTTCATAGTGAATATTTCCTAAGAGTTCGCTTGCAATCACTTGTTATAAAATTTATCATAAATACTGAAGAATGAGCTTAAAAATAGGGCTTGAGTTTGAATTTTGATTCATTGCATTAAACGTCAAACGACTCAGAAAAAAAATTTATCAAGTCAGGAGTATCGAAGTCTTTAACTTAAAAGTTTTCAAATTTCTTTTTGTATAAGTCGATTTTTCAAGTGAGGCAAAATAAATGGGTTCCTTGAAAGTAGATCTTAAAGGGTATGGATACAAGCAGGCACTGTTCTCACCAGTGGGGGCTCGCAATCGAAGAAGAGGCTCTAGACCTTTAGCATCGCATATATGGGAAATTTGATATTTGTGAATGCCATCTAATTGGTCAGTAATTTGTCAGAAAAGGTCAACTAGTCCTAAAAATTGGTCAGCCCTAGATAACTTGTAATAAAGGCTTAAAGTTTCTCAAGGTTTCTCAAGGTCACGTGCGATTTCTGGCACCTCATTTATGGGAAATTTACAAAAAAAAGTATACCATCCGAAAGATCTCTAGATCGTGATAAAAGGTCATCTTTTTACAGTAATTGGTCAGCCATAGTTTTTTTTCTATGAATTTTCAAAATTTGTTTCAAGGTCATAAAAAAAACTTTTTGCACCTCATTTGGGTCATTCCAAAAAATCAAGTATGGCATTTGAAAGGTCACTTCATGTTTATATGGTCAACCATATATATTTTTTAGCGAATTTTTAAAAGTTTTCAAGGTCATAGCGATTTTTGGCACCTCGTTTATGGGAAATTTGCAAAATATTAATACCACCTGAAAAGCCTTCAGGTCTATATAAAAGGTCAGCTAGTTTCAATAATTGGTCAACTATAAATTCTTTTTACGATTTTTTAAAGTTTTTTTTCAAGGTTACGAACGTTTTTTGGCATAATGATAAAAATTCATAAGACCAGATCTATGGCTAACCAATTAATGAAACTAACTGATTTTTTACTTAGATCTAAAGGCCTTTGAGGTTGTATTTATTTTTTGCAAATTTCCCATACATGAGGTGCCAAAAATCGCAATGACCTTGAACAGAAACTTAAAAATTCATTGAAAAAAAAAATCCATGGCTGACCAATTAATAGAACTAGCTGACCTTTTATATAGATCTAGAGATCCTTCAGATGGTATACAATTTCTACAAATTTCCTATAAATAAATTGTCAAAAACGGCTATGACCTTGAATTTTTTTTTAATCCATTTAAAAATATGTATGGTTTACCGATTACTGAAAATATTGAAAAAAAACTGACCTTTTATGACCATGAAGTGGTCTTTCAAATGGCATACTTAACTTTTTTTAATGACCCAAATGAGGTGCCAAAAGTTTTTCTTATGACCTTGACACAAATTTTGAAAATTCATAGAAAAAAAACTATTGCTGACCAATTACTGTAAAAAGATGACCTTTTATCACGATCTAGAGATCTTTCACATGGTACATTTTGTTTGTAAATTTCCCTTAAATGAGGTGCCAGAAATCTCGCGTGACCTTGAGAAACTTTCAGCCTTTATTACAAGTTATCTAGGTCTGACCAATTTCTTGGACTAGTTGACCTTTTCTGACCAATTACTGACCAATAAGATGGCACTCTCAAATATCAAATTTCCCATATATAAGGTGCCAAATGTCCAGAGCCCGCAGAAGACCTTTGCGATAACAGAATGTGATCGTCAGAGAGATACGAATAATTGGTTGTTCAAAAACAATTTTTCCGGAAGTTTTTTTTTTTAACATTGTTTTAAATTTAACACAAATAATCTTTTTAAAATCGCCAACTAAATTGGATTTTAATCTGATTTAAATATTTATGCTAAACGCCTTCATTAATTAAACGTTTATCTATAACGTGTTTAATTAATTAACTAATTTAACCTTGATGTATTTTGTATGTGATATAGAGAATATGAGTAATGACTTTTTGCCTATATTGATTACATAGTTGTTTCTATTTTTAATAGTATTAGTGAAAATAATTATCTATTTTTTCGCAATTGCTGTAAAACTATTTTTGGTTACATAATAATTCTGCAACTTAATTATTTTGTTTTTGATTATGTTGTTTTCATTAATGAACTATTGTCGGAACTGCATTGAAGGATTATGATATTACATAATATTATGTAAGCATGTATAATCTTCAATTTGGAATACAGGGCAACAGAGTTTACAAAATTTCTAACAAGTTTCTTTTAATTACACACACACACACACACACACACTATTGTAAATGGAATGAATTATTCATAGAACAACCGAATATCTAAATGACCATCCTTGCTCCTTGCGCCCAGTCGTCATTTCCGACAAAGAAATTGTCTCATAGAAATTTTCTTTTATCATTTTGCAAAACCAGTGTCACATCTTGTCGTGTATAGTTTTGGGAAATAGGAAGTAAAACACTGAAAATTTCATTGCACAATCATTTTATGTCAGTACAACAAGAAGAACAAGAACAATACAAGAATATTTTGGTCTTGTCGTGTCCTGCTCCTGTTTGCTTGTTTTCAAAAAATGAACGCCATTTGGGTTTCGTTTGTCATTCAAGTGTTTTCCGGGTAAATGCTTTGCTCTTTTATCCTACAAATGAAAAAGGGTTCATCACAAAAATATTTCTAGTCGATGTCGATTTTTAGTGTATAGTGATGTAGTACACTACAGACTCTACGCAGAAGCAGATATACAGTTTTTGCTGCTGGCTGATGATATATGTGGTATTTAAGTTCATACATATTGATGTCGGAACAGGCTTCTCCAGAAAAAGGACTTTCAATTCATCAGTTTGGAATTAAAACGCTGGAAGATTTTTTCAAGAATTTGAAAAGTTTTGTCCAACGAGACACGGGAGGTTGGGCAAAATGTAAATTCCTTGGTTATGATTGTTTCATTTTATCATTTTTTTTCTTTAACTGACTGAATAATGGTTTAGGAATTGAATGATGGAAGAAAGACAATGTGCATACCTACCTCTATTGGAATGCTCGTTACAGTAAATGTTTCTTAGAATTTAAGTGTCAATTTGCTATTCAAGGAGTTTTTAAATCTTTGATTTTTTAGTAGAATTAATCTCTTTGTACGCTAAGATACGCTTACATTTTAAAGATCCTTTTGTTAGTTTATTTCGATCGTAAATAGTTAAATACAAAAGAACACATATCTTTTTGTAGTCAAGTAAATAGAGGAATTTTAGTACACAACTTAAGTCTTAGTTCGCGATCTTCTACACCTTGCAGGGGCGGTGTTACACCCACTATTCTTCAAACTTGGTTTATTAAGAAACGACTGCACCGATATGGATGAAATATTTATTATTTGTTACAATTACCAGAGAAAAAGTAAAAAAAATCCACCCACTGCCACGCCCACTTTTGTTATTCCTTTGTTTTTCCGAAATAGCTCCAACGATTTCCATGAAATTTTCACAATTAGTTCTCATGGACGAAAAAACAAATTGGTAAATTGGTTTAGATAAAATTCGCCCACTGCCACGACTACTTTTCTTATTCCTTTGTTTCTCGGGAACGGCTCCAACGATTTCTATGAAATTTTCAGAATTTGTTGTTATGGAGAAAACAAAATTGGCAAAGAGGTTTTGATGAATTGGTTTCTTAGAACTGTCTTAGTGAGCAGCAATTTCAAATAAAAAATGAAAACCCTAATCAGGCTTCAAAATCGTAGGTTCTTTCTTTCATAGCGTAAGGAACTATTTTATTTTCACTGCTAAACGGACAATCACTTTTTAGCTTTACATTGAAAAAGTGCTTTAAATAAGATCCACTCACTGCAACGGCTTTTTGAGGTATGTACAATTTTCAAATATTAGACTTAGTATAATTCATCAATGTACATAGGGGATGGGAAATCCAATTGTGTTCATTAAGCACCTCACTCGTTTCCAAACCAACCTGGGGGTATAGGTCATGGCACTTTTTTTTTTTAAACTGGTGTCCCCTGCTGTAGGCCTAATCCACATAATGTCTTATTAATATTTTTATACTTTTTTTTAGTTTTTGAGAAGGACCTGGTAGTATACGACCTGATATTCGAAATAAATACTGAAGACAAATTTAAGTTTCTGTAGACTTATTTAATATTTTGAGAGAAACTAAATTAAAAAAAATTCTTATGCTATTAAAAAACTCAAATTTATTATCCGTATCTATAAAAGCGGTCGTGGAACTTGGAGAATTCAAAATTGTTTTTTCTCTAGTAAAAGTATATCATGAAAATTTAAATTTAATCGTTAAGCCTAGTAAGCAGATCGAGGTAAAATTCCGTTCTCACTTTTCTCTCCAAACACCAATTTCAAAGAACTTAATTTTTACATTTCAAGTGAATATAATCAACTTAAATAGAATTTTCTCTTTGGCATTGATAAATCATTTGTCCTTAAATATTTCTCGTTCTTAATTTTCATTTTCACAAAGTAAAGCTCACGTAAATCTCACAAATATAAGAACCTGCCACAATTAGCTCTAAAAATAATGTGCCGCACAATTATTTCACGCGCTAAATTTTGACAGATAGGTCCGATACAGTAAGAAACAAAAAAAATGACTTTTTAGCTGGAGTTGCGTACCTCTCGGCTAAAATGCTTGGCTGAATTTTAGCTTGGCTTGATTTTGGAGAGAATTTTGTGTGGAAGTGAAATTTTAGCTCGATCTGCGTACTAGGCTTTAGAGTCGTTTTTAAAATATAAAGATACAAAAAAAGTGGACATGGCAGGTGTGGAATTCACTAAAAGATTTTTAAGAACATTCATTCAAATAGTTTGAGCCTTCCCTAAAAATAAATATTTTGATACAGAGAGCGTGGCAGTGGGCGGAACTAAATGATTTTTCTTATTCTTTCCCGTTCATAAGAATAAACTCAGAAATTGTCTTGCAAATAATAGGAGGAGTTTTTGAGAAATAAGAAAAGTGGGCGTGGCAGTGGGTGCATTTTTCCAAAAACCGAATTGCCATTTTTTTGTTCATAAAAACAAACTCTGAAAATTTCATGGAAATAGTTGGAGCCGTTTCCTATAAATAAAGGAATAAGAAAAGTGGGCGTGGTTAAGGTGGATTTTACTTAAACCAATTTGCCATTTTTTAGTCCCTGAAACTGTGAAAATTTCATTGAAATCGTTTGCAGCCCTTTCCTAAAAATAAAAAATAAGAAAAATTTTTTAATTTTTTCTCTATGTCTTTAAAAATCACTTAAACCGTAACTGACTGACTCACTGACAAATTATCAAAATCATTGAGCACTTCCCGTCCCGACACGGTAGAACCTTGAATTTGCTCATAACGGTAGGTCTTGAGACAAACAATTTATGAGTTATATGGAGCACTTTCGATTGTTGTAGAACGATGAAAATTGGTAGAGTGGTAGGGGTTAAAGTACTTAGAAAAAAAAATGGAGGGGCGAGTAGCATCCACAGACTTTATCAAATTTTTTTATATAATTCTTATATGAAGGTATAAAATTCGTATTGTTATAATAGCATACACACTAAAGCACGTCTGTGAAGTTAGAAGGGCAACTTTAACTTCACCCACGCAATTGGGACCTTGACAGGAGTTTGAGATTTGTTTGCATTTTTTCCCCGATTTTGCAGTTCACCAAATAAGGGTGCAATCGAGCTTACTTCACTGTGATGCAAAAAAAACTACAAACTTTGAGCCTTACTGCTTGTTCTTAACATCCTTGCACCTTTTTTTTACAATTGGCTTAAAAATTATTTATAACCTCAAGAAACATTGATAAATAAAAGGATTTTACTGGCACATAAAGAGCCTAACGTTATACATTGAAAAAATTTTAATACAAATAAGATTTATAATTTTTAAAAACTTAATATAAAAGACGGGTTGACTTTGTCGTCCTCGGGTTGCTTAGTCCCGGTTGACAAGTGGCAATATTGGTTTAGAGTTGGGACAGAATTGGCATTTAGCCTCGATAATGGGCTCTCCCTGGATCTGTGTAGAAGTGTCCTGCTTCATCGTTGATTGTTGTAGTTATATCCAGGATTTTCTTATCTTCTAGGGACCTTGGTTCCGAATGTCGTTGTTGGTTTATCATCGTTCTCACCAGTTGATTAGGGTGGTTGGTGAGGTTCCTTACCAGTTTATCTCTAGATAGCATTAAGTACTTGTCCTTTGGCTTTAGAGTAGAGTTGCTCGTTCTTGAAGTGCTTACGCCGTTGACGATCGAAATAAAGTCCAGTGCAGATCCTTAGGATTGTTCCCTCAATCATTCAATCATTCATTAGCAGTTCATTTATAGGTGTTTTGTAGATGGTGAACCAAACTGAGACATTCTTGGCACCTGAGATACACGATGTGACCTGCTAACTTCACAGTCAAGTTCGGAGGTCTTCACTTGATTGACCCTTTGACGGCAAACTGCAAAATTGGGAAAAAATGCTAGCTCCTGGCAAAGACCCATTTTCGAGGAAGAAAGTTTCCCTGCTTGTTTCACATACGTCAAATTTGCAGTATTTGTCTACATTATCGATAGTTGATATGGTTTTTTGAGATAGTGGACATTGCCTCAGCTGTGTTCACTTGGCCCGGAAAAGGGTTGATTTTTTTTTTTGAGAAAGATGACCATTTACATTTATGACAACTTTTGACCACCCTTTAACTTTTTTTGACTACGCACAGTTTTCGAGAAAATCGATTTTGAAAAACTGTGGGCCAAAAGAACTCTGCGCCAAAAGACCATTACGAAAAATTCTATTATCTAAAATGACCACCCTTTAAAATTCCTCTAACCTAGCCAAACATATTTTTTTTGGAAGATTAAAGGGTGGTCATTTTAGATAACAGAGTTTTTCGTAATGGTCATCTTTCAAATTTAAAAAAATAAAAAAAATTAAAGGAAATCTATAAAAAAAAATCTAATTAAAAAATTTCAAAAATGAAAAAAAAAAACATTTATAGGGCTGGTCAAAAAAGTTAAAGGGTGGTTATTGATGTTCAAAAAACATCTATCGAAAACATTTATTAAATTTGTAAAAATCGATTTTTAAGGCGCAACGTTCTTCTGGCCCACAATTTTTCAAAATCGATTTTCTCGAAATCTGTGGGTGGTCAAAAATAGTTAAAGGGTGGTTAAAAGTAGTCATTTAAATGGTCATCTTTTCCCACAAAAAAAAACGACACTTTTGCGGGCCAAGTGAACACAGCTCATTACCCCAACATACACTACAGTGACAATGCCCAACTGTGGTTAAATTAAATTCTCTACAAAAAACGTTTCAGCACTTTCTCGAAATTTTGTTTCGTTTTTATTTGCAAGAAACCAAAAAAGGTGCCTTTGCACCCTCCCCCCCCCCTCTCAAAATTGCACCCTTTAATCTAATAGCACTCCAAGGTTATCTCATGTACACTGACCGATTCTAAGATTTTTACAATAAAAACCCTTGAATTGCTTAGCTCCTTCGTGGCCCGTTTTATCTGGTAGGTACCTATATTCAATAGCCTATGAAAAGCTTCATATTCTTCATATTGCTTTAGGTCTTATAATAAAACAGATGGGAAAGGCGAAGTTCAAAATGAGTCGGATAAACAGCTTATTCTGTTTTTTTCTATATTTTTGTTGTGCTCAATTTTTTGCTTTTTTAACTGACCAATTTTAGACTAAAATCTTAAACCAAAAAATTGACTCATAACTACTTTTTTGTTTCAATTTTTAATTAAGATCTACTAAATCTTATCTAAAAATTAACAAATTTATGGAACAACAACAATGTAAGCATCATAAAATGATGTTACTTAATGTTAACTCTGGCTACAATTTCCGGCAACATAGACAGGATATTTAGTATTTTGTTCTTGTGAATTTGCAACTACTTGCTTGCAACTTTAATTTCCGGAAGCCTTTCAAACTTAAAGACATTTATGTAAGTCAAAAACATCCTGTATAGACAGTAAAATCAAATCATAATTTGTAATTTATATTATTGAAATTTATTTTATTTTATAAACCTTAGCTGTGTCGTTCTCTCTGCTGCTTGCAATGTGAATTCCTTCTTAACAGCAAGCAGAATAGAATAGCAAAAAGAAGAATAGAAGAAAACAGAAATTATGCAATTTATGGTATGCTTTTATGGCATACTTTTTAGTTTTTTTCCTTTCTACTTTTCTCAGTTGCTATAGATTTTTAGCCTGTGGAGATGGCATATTACTTCTGCCAGCTGCCACTGCCCCATCTCAATAAACTTTAATTTTGTATATTGTCTGGAAGTCTAAGAGACTTTTACAGTACAAATAAATAAATATTAATAAATAAGAACAGGATTCAGGACTCAAAGGAGCTCGTAGTTATTTTTTAAATTAAAACTTTATTAAATGAAATTTTCTCAATGCCACTTACTAATTATCTTCATATTTCTAACACTTAACCTAAATGACTTTTGCTTTGACCTTTTCAAATAAAATAGAAAGAAATTTCATTAAGATTAGGTAAGTTAACCCGAAGCAAGAGAACATGATAAACATTTTAAGAAACGCATTTTATTTCAATTTAGTTTTCCATTTACTCGACAAAACCATCATCAATGGACTTTAACAGTCCCACAAAGATCTTTTTAAATTTAACTTTAATAAACAAAAAGCAATTTTAATGAATAGTTATATCCACATCATTTCAACTGACCATTAACTGTGTATTTCAGGATATCTGCACCAACTTGGCAATAAGCTAAATTGTCAATGTCTGCATAGTTTAGACATGAAATAAGATTAATTAGGACCATACACAAAAAAAAATCGAACAAACAAAAAAAAAAACAAAATAGTTATTAAAGGTCTCTTAAGCTTTCTAATTTGTTGTTCAGATTGATGTTAGATTATTATCAATTATCAACTAAAAAAAATCACTGAAGTTTATTCAGCAATTTCCTCTTAATTCAATGGCATTATAATATTATGGCGTTTCTATAGGTTAAATTTGGCAAACAAAAACTGTATGCCCAGTTGATTAATTACCACACATCAGAGCTTTGTATAAGCTAACATCAATTATTTTTGTCTAACAAAACAGTTTAGTGTATTTTTATAACTATATAAACGTAGATGTGAATAAATCTATTTTATTATAAGCTTATCCACAGTTAGTATGTTTTTAATCAATAAATTATTAATTAGATTCGATTTAAGTAGAAAGCTATACAATATTTCCAATTTAAGTTTTAGTTAAAAAAAAAACAAAATAAATAAATAAAACAATTGTATTGTTTTGAAGTCATTCAATTAAAATTTGTCAAATTAGAATAAATTGATGCTACAATTAAGAGAAATTACACAAAAAAAAAAAAAAAAAATTAAAAATAAATACCTTTTGTAGTGAACAAAATTATTTCTGAAAAGGCTTTTGTGGCTTCAAGTGGAAACCACAGGAAACTGTTCAGTAACAGTGCCATTAAATTTAAATTTTTATTTATTTGCATTTGTGGTTTTGTGGCTTTTATACCTATACACCACGTGCTCGTTGAGCTATACAATGTGGATAAAGTTTGAGGAAAAACTTTAACACCTCTCTGAATAATAAAACAAAAATATTAAATTATAAGTATTTTAGTTTTTATCGTTGCTTTTTTTTTAAATGAATTTTTTAATATGTTGCTTTAATGTTATAAATCACCACAATATATATTTTCAGTTACCAGAGTAACAGAGACATTTTGATAGTTTCATATTTTTAAAAAGATGGCATAAGCACATAGTTATTTTGTGTAGTTAAAGGCACACAAGCTTGATGGCGTTATTTTGATGGAAAATTGTTTTTTTTTCTAAGAAAAGCTATCTAACACAAGCTTTGGAGTTATGACACCTAGCTTATAAACAATCTGAAATAGAGATATTTACGGCCGTTTTCGAAAACGTTCAGCTCTATTCTGTTATTCATCGGGGGGAATTTTCTTGAAATATTCACCAATCATCATTCTATTAGCATTCGCAGGGAATCTGATTCACTTGTTGGTAATATTTTGCGGTATTCTACTATTCTCGTGAACAATTTGTTTCCATACAAGTCCGATCCGCATACAAAAAGATGCGTATTTGTTCTTTTTGGTTGCAAATAAAATCATTGTGCTTAAAAATATAAGTAAAAATAAAATTTTTGGTAGCTATTTGCTACAAACACTGTGTTTATTTACGTTTCTTGACTCAAAACAATAAATTTGAGAACGATTCATCACTTTTATTTTTGCATTGAAATTAATCCCAGTCATAACCCTTTCTTTGTGAAACTGAAAAAAAGTCGTAGCACCATACATTTATTATTTTTTCAATAAATTATTTAAAACGATACACCAAAACTATTAATGAACTGAAAACAAAAAGGTTTTATTAGCAACAATTAACTAAAACTATAAATGAATTGAATACAACACATGATTTTCACTATTAATAAAAATCTGCTGCTCTCATAAATGTCAAATCGGGTTGTGATAGTGCAGTTCGCCCGACGGATAGCAGAATGTAAAGGTAGTTCGGAAGGTGAATCAAATCTTCGATTCGCGTGAATAGCAGAATAGGGCTAGTTATCTGCGTCAAAAACGCATTTACAGAAGTATCTTAATTGCAGATTGTAAAAGTTTACTGTTCGAAAACTCAAATATAAATAACGCAGTTTGCTGAAATCAAATGTTCGAAAACATCATCTGCGGTCCAGTTGTGCAGTAAAAAAATAGAGTTGATGAACAAAATATCAAAAAGCCAGAAATCGTGTTCATCAACGTCAAGTGTGTATAAATAAATTGGCTGAAGCTGATCAAATCGATTTTGTCCAAGCATGACGATTGCATATTTGACGATTGCAGTACCTCCGTCAAAAAATAACGATCATTTGAAAATCAAATTGACTTTTATTTGACGTTTTCGAAAACGGCATAAAGTTCTCACAGTCAGATCATGGAAATTAAAGAGTAAACTGAAAAATGGCTTTATTTGGAGTATGAATTATTGGAAATGTCAAATAATGGGTGATTTTTTAAGAGGTTTAGAACTTTAAAAAAAAAAAACACAAAAAATTCGAAAAAATGAATGAAATATTTATTTGAATCGATAGTTTGAACCTTGCAATTTAATGTTTAAAGATAATTTCATGCAAATGTTGACCGCGGCTGCGTCTCAGGTAGCCCATCCGCTGAGTCCAATTTTGGCATACTCTTTCACACATATCGGCCGGTATCTCACGAATGAATGCATGGATGTTGGCTTCCAGTGCGTCAATCGAAGCGGGCTTGTCCCTATAGACATAAGCTTTGACATACCCCCACAAAAAATAATCTAATGGTGTCAAATCGCACGATCTAGGCGGCCAATTGACCGGCCCGAAACGTGAAATTAACTGTTCACCAAACTCGCCTCGCAATTGCGCCATTGTTTCGCGTGCTGTGTGGCATGTGGCACCGTCTTGTTGAAACCACATATCATGCAAGTCAAGAACTTCAAGTTTGTTATCATCGCTCGGTAGCGTTCACCATTGACAGTAACGCTGCGATTCGCATCATCTTTGAAGAAATATGGCCCAATAATGCCGCCGGCCCATAAACCGCACCAAACAGTGGCTTTTTCGGGATGCATTGGTAGCTGTTGCAATGCTTCTGGCTGATCTTCACTCCAAATGCGGCAATTATGCTTATTTACGTACCCATTCAACCAAAAATGAGCCTCATCGCTGAACACAATTTTTCGATAAAAAAGCGGATCCTCGGCCAGCTTTCCAAGAGCCCATTCACCGAAAATTCGGCGTTGTGGTAGGTCGGCTGGCTTTAGTTCTTGCACCAGCTGTATCTTAAAAGGCTTTACGCCCAAATCCTTCCGCAAAATTTTCCACGTAGTGCTGTAACAAAGGCCTAACTGCTGGGAACGGCGCCGAATCGACATTTCGCGGTCTTCTGTCACACTAGCTGATACGGCCGCAATATTTTCTTCACTACGCACAGTACGTAAACGTGTTGGTGGTTTAATGTCCAACAAAGTAAATTTGGTGCGAAATTTGGTCACAATCTTCCGAATAGACTGCTCAGAAGGTCGAGAATGCCGACCATAAAATGGAAGCAGCGCGCGATGAACATTTCGAACCGAGCACGAATTTTGATAGTAAAATTCAATAATTTGCAAGCGTTGTTCATTTGTAAGACGATCCATGGTTAAATTGCAAACCAAACTGAAGCTGTTTGACAGTGACACAAGGTACTAAACACACGTCAGCTGTCAAAACCAGTGTTGCCAAAACCAAACCAGCTAAAAAATCACCCGTTATTTATAAAATCATAGTTTTTAATAAACTGAAGTTCATGCTGCGCGTGCCGTTAGGAAACCAAGTACTCGAGAGAAAAATTTGCATTTTTTATTTTCATTTCCTATAACCACTGCAGGGGTTGAATAAATTTCCCTACTTTTTGCATACTTTTAAGATTTAAAAAATAATTTTTTTAAATCTTCGCCGTTAGTTTAAAAAAACTACAAAAACGACTTTTTGTGGTCTTTCGGTAAATCTTGTGTTACTTTTCGAATTTTCATTTGAGAACTTCCATTTGTATGCATATTCATAGACTTTTACAGCATCAATATTTTTGTAAGTTTTCAAATTGATTAACCGAATCATTTTTATTCACCAAATTTTCAAAGTCTTACAAACCAATTAAAGACACAAATTGTGTTGTTCCTATACATCACGTAGTCGTCATCAAAATGAAAAGTAAATTTTTCTAAAAAAATAAAAAAAAAAAAAAAAATTCATACAAAAAAACTTTAAATTTTGTTTTTATATATTTTTTTTTTTTTTGAAAAAAATGTACTTTTTAGAACGTTAAGGTATTTTTTTTTAAACGTGTGGTTTTCATTCTGGCAATACTTTTTTCACAGTTGGTCTTTTTGACAGCTGTCCCTTGATTTATGCTCAGTTTGATTTACCATCTTATAATAAATCAGGAAACTTTTGGTGAGGGCATTATGTCGCGTCGTGGGTCTATTTTTTGTGGGGTTATGTGAAGTCTACGCAGATAGACCCAAGACGATTGACGCCTTGGAAGAGAATATTCGGCGCCTCACCAAAAGCTTCCTTCAGTAAATTGATTTGTTTTGCGATTCTTAGCGTGAACCGAATCATTATTTTGGTATTCAGGAGTAAGTCTATTAATTCCTGTCTTGCTATAGTTTTTGACAGTTCGATTACAAAAATGCCTCGTAGATGTCAAACGGTTATAAAAATAAAAATAACGGTTACTGGATAAAATGTTTTTTTTTAAAGTTTAAGGGCCTTTTTCACAAAAAAAAAAAAAAACAACAGTTAGCTTGGAACATCTTAAAACTAATCTGATTTGTTCAGTTTATATTTCTGAGTGCTCAGAGAATTTCTCCAGTTTGGCTATCAAAAGCTAAGCAAAAAAAATTTTACTTGCGATATATAGGTACTATGTTTCAAGTTTTGGATCCGTGCAAGAAAAAAAAATTGAGAAAACAATCAAACATGAGTTTACACACAATTTGTCTGTCTGTCTGTCTGTTTGTATCTGGATCCACAGCCTAAACCACTAAAGCGACTTTCTTTAAATTTCGAATTTAAAGTTTTTTTGATTTTCCATAACTATTCTTGCCACACAAAACCGTAAAAGAAAAGCTTATTTGTCTTTTAAACTGGCTCTTACGATTTGGATACCAAAAACCGTTATTAACGTTCCCTGGCATATAACGTTTGTTTTGGGTTTCGATTTTCCAATTATCGGTTCAGCCGATTTAAATTAAAAATTTTAAGCAAAAGCTCCTTCAAAATGTCAATAAAATTGCATACCAAAATTTTTGATTTTTTAAAAAATATTTTATTTTTTTCTGAAAATTCCATATTTAAAAACGGGTTAATTAATTTTGTTTTGAAACTAAATTAATAAATGTATTTTAATAAAAATTCAAAATTGGCATACCAACATTTTTTCTTAGAAATTTATATAAAATTCTTATATACAAAAAATTTGATTTAAAAAAAAAATCCGCTCTAATGATTCAAAATTCTAGTTTTTGCATATATTCATATTTTTTCAAGAAGGTAATCAAATGGCATACTTATATTTGAGCTCTTAGTTATTCAATGGGTTAAAAATAGCCAAGGAAAATTAGACAAAAAATTGGCAAAACTACGAAAAAAAATCCGACAAAGCTGAATTTAGGTGGAGAGCTTTGTTTTGACGTCTTAAGAATTTCCTGAAAAGTTCCATACATTTGGGCAGGTGCTTTATTTTTTGTTTGGACAGAAAAGATTACAACACTTTTTTTCATAGGAGCAAGAGATTTTGAGAAAAACTCATTACCTATTTTATTAAGGCAAAATGAAGAGAAAAAAAATCATTACAGTAAAAAGCTCTTTGAGTTTGGGCACGCTTTTCTTGAAATCTGTTGCTCCTACGAAAAAAAGGATTTTAAACTTTTTTGTCCAAAATTTTATGAGCAATAATACGAGTATAAACTCATTAGTTGAATATGAAGAAAATTTAAAAAGAAGATTCTTCTGTTTAAGTGGAGTGACCGAATTTATAATTCAGTTGAGCTCATTTGAACTTTTAACTTGAATTATAAACTCATTAGTTTTTTGAAAAAAAAATTATGGTTTCTGAAATATTAATACAAAACCGTTATTTGTAAATTTACAGCACAAAATAAAAAGTGTAACTTATAACTTCAAGATTAATTAACCTACAGAATTTGTCAATAGCTCATTTTTAAGATAATTTTATCGTCTAAATGTTATGCTTTCATAATTTAGCTGTAAAAGGAAATTTCATCGAGTTGTTGTACAAAAACCAAATCACTTTCTTTTTCTATATAGCGGTCTTCCCTTTACCCCTGGCCACTCCAAAAACTTAGTTTTATAAATAGAACACGTAGCCAAACTCAAATCGTACAAAAACCTTAGAACATGGATTTATGAAATTTTAAAAAAAAAATTTGAGAAAATTTACTCCACCATGAAGTTCTTGCATGATTTTCTCAAAATCTGTTGCTTGTATAAAAAATGTATGTTAATCTTTTTTGTGTAGATTGACATAAGCTACAATTTGAAACATCACACTTTTTTCAAAATAACTTTAGTTTTCGAGAAATTAAGAAAAAACCTGAATTTTACCCCCTTTAACCCCTCCTAAGAAATTAAGCCCTGGCCCAAATTCACGGAACTTTTCTGGAAATGCTTAAGACGTCAAAACAAAGCTCTCCACCAAAATTGAGTTTTGTCGGAATTTTTTCGAAGTGAAAGTCTAATTTTCCTTGGCTAAAAACGATTAAAATTAATTTTGTATATACACTAGTGAACGAAATTAAAGAAACAATTTTTTTTCAGTTTTCTTTTTTGTTTTGTTTTGTTTTTTTTTTTTTTGAAAACCCATATCATTGTGAAAAGTAGATGTATTGAGTTGAAACAAAAGGCATTATACAGTTACATATATGTTTGTTGTTTTGAGATTTGCCTGCCATTTTTTTGCAGTACCGTTATTGCAAGAACTGACACCAAACAAATTTGTTTGTAGGACCTTATTTCCACGGATAATTATTTTTTTAATCAAACAACTGTTATGATCAGAAGTAGATTTATATAAATTTACAGCATCAATATTCCTTTAAATTTTCAAATTGAATCACCGAACCGTTTTTCTTCACCAATTTTTCAAAGTCTTACAAACCAATTAAAGGAACAAATTGTGTTTGTTCCTAAAAAATTAAGAAAAAATTACAATGGTAATCAAGCGGATTTAAGAACGTTCGTTTTTCTAGGTCAAATTGAATATGTTTGTTGTTTTTGCATTAGTTTCAGCCTAATCTGATGGTAAGTTTTTGGGATCTTAGAATGAAAACAAAAATCTTGTTTTGTATACCTATTTACCAACATTACAACCAAATTCTGATTTATTTGAATAAAAACATAAGAACAGCCCTACACTTATAATATGACATTAACATTGCATAGGTAGGTTAGGTACCTTTAGTTCAAACATTTCTTCCTACTCCACTTAACATATAAAAGTTAAAAACAACTTGAAAGCATTCAATTACAAGAGCATAAAAGAATCCAATTATTATTTAAGTCGACTTCTTCGTTAAGAAAGAAAAAAGAACTAAATACATAATGTACCTTGAATTATTCATTAATGCGTTTAACCATCTTAGCTATAACAGCCAAGTGCATTGTTTTAGAGTGTTTGTTGTCCTTAAGCCTCCTTACAATAATCTTCTAGCTCTCCTTACACAACCATGGATGTGCGGACCATGATAATGATGCTGATGATGGTTGTTGGTTAGCATCAAGTACAATGCTAAAACACACAGTCATCAGCTAAATCTACAAAAACAAACTCTCGCTGTTGTGCTGCAAAACACAAACACAATAAGGCTCCAACAACCAAGGAACCGAACTGAGAGTTTATGTGCCTTTCATTAAAGAGAATTAAATTTTAAATGGGACTAACGTAATTAGAATTGCAAGCAATGGACGTAGAAAGTAGGTGGCTTCTGTGGATTGACTGCACAGTCAAGGTCTTTACTATGCTCAAGTTAAAATCCTATTGTTTGCTGTAGAAAGTATGTATATAGCCATATATATAGATTGTGATATATGTGTTTGTGTATAATAGGCAGTTCCTTATGCTTACCTGAATTGTTCTACTGGCCTACTAATCTCTATTTTGTTTTGTTTTGTTCTATTCTACAGACAACAACAATTGGGGAACCATCATACCTACCAGTACCAGATACCACGCACTCGAATGAGTTCCACAAAGAGATATCCGGACGGGAAGCGCATGAGTTCTCTTAAAAAAGTGTTGCTTTGCCATCTCGACGTATTAAATAGTAGCCTTGTGGGTGCTAGATTTATCAGCAACAAAAAAAAAGTACCAGATTTCAATGAATAAATTTGCAGGTGTATGAAAATGTCCTTGAGGAACTAGAATGATTTGATTTTATTAGAATTTGTTTAAACAATTTTATTTTTTCTTGCAGGTCAATTTTAATTAAATTCACGTGAGGAGGTGCTACCTCGATGAAGAACCTGCGGAATATGGTTAATACAGTTCATTCAAAATTCTGTATAATCAAAATTCAGTTTGAAAATTCTGTATGACCGAAATTCTGTATTTTAAAATTCTGTGGACCTATCAAAAAGTCTGTTTATCCTAAGTGCAGTAAGTACAAGATCCTGCATATGGTTTTTTTCAAACCAGGATGCCAGCTTCAAAAAATTCTCATTTTCAATTTTACTACGCAAAGCGTGTAATTTTGGATGATCTCATGGGCAGGAACAAAAGCCAGGGGTTTAAACAAGAGATTTTTGAACAACCTGACTGGGTGGGATAGAGATTATTTGGATTATAAGGTCGTTATCCTGTATTCCAAAATTCTGTGTGAACAAAATTCTGTATACGAATCAAAATTTCTACATGAACCTATGAATATAACGAACGATGAATTATTCTGCTTTTCTATCATTCTATATTCTAAAATTCTTAAAATCCAGAATTCTGTATTTCAAAATTTTGTAAATTCAAAATTCTGTATTTAAAAATTCTGCAAATTCAAAATTCTGTTTCTAAGATTCTTTATACTTCTGTAAATCTAAAATCTAATATTTCTTCAATACTAATTGAGACTTTCCTCCCTAGAAATATTTCTTAGTTTCAGTGTTTTACAAACGTGGTTCAAATTTTGATCCGTGGTTTAGCAATTTTTATTGACTGATTTTGAAAAAAATAAACTGAGGTTCATCGATATGGTTCAAGGTTCAAGTATGTTTTAGTAACCAATTTAATGTCTGAGCCATCAATCGTTAAACCTCAGTTAATTCGCCTAAGTTAGTGAGTTTAAAAAGCTGAACCACGGATTTAATATTTGTACAACAATCCCTTAGTAAGGTAATTGCGACTAAATCAACAAAATCGTTGGATTTCAGGTTGCTTTTGCTTTATTTTTTTTTTTTATAGTTTTGCTGGAAATTCATGGATCTATCAACTAGTTTCAAAATGTGTTGTAGTTGGCTCGTTTTTCTTTTATTTTGTTAATACCTACATATTTGATTAATAAAATAAATTTGGTGGCTTGACAGGTCAAGAAAAACCAGGGTTAAGTGACTTACTTTACTTTCAACCATTATTGTGTTCATGTTCTAGTCGGCAGGAATCAAAGTGACTAACAATTTTATTCTGAGTCCCAAAAGCGAAGATAACAGGTACTTTTCATGGCTTTTGAAGAATCTCAATTTATTAAAAAAAAAAAACCTGAAAAATAAATGTATGGATGGCATTGTTTGTTCCATGCCCATGTCCTCCGGCCGTGGTTAGTAGATCCAAAAGTGAATTAACAAATGTTCGAAACTCAGTAATCGAAGAAATTATTTCATTTTAATGAATAGTTCTCCTTGTGGAGCGAATCAAAGTTGATAAATTTTTGTCGTGATAAAGAAAGTATTGTTTTAGTTCTTTTTAGCATTGTGTGTAAAAACTAGCAAAAGAACGAATTTTTTCCATTATCAAAACACTTTCTGTATTACAAAATTCTAATATAAAAAGTTTTTCTTTTATCATTTACTGAATTTTGGAATACAGAATTTTGGAAAACAGAATTTTAGATTTACATAATTTTGGGAACTGAATTTTGACACTTAGAGAATTTCGGATTTATAGAATTTCGAAATACAGAATTTTGTATTCCGAGTTTTGACACATATGTATGTACATAATTATGACCAATACCCAGATTTCTTAGCTTCATATTTTACAAAATTTGAGCAGGAATATTTCAAAACACTGACTATTCGCGATTTACATTTATATTTATTTCTACCCGAACGAACGAATGCAACGTCTTAAGTTTACAAATTGTGTAAAATGATAAGTTTACGCAAAGTTTGCATGAACGACCTTTTTTAAACATTTGAAAAAATGTTACGTAATTCAATCAGAGTAAGAGTCACAAAGACGTTTGGATAAGTTTAACCAGTTTGGTTAATTTTATGCAATAAAATCCTTTGATAAGTTTAACTTAATTGTGTAAAACATTTCCCATACAAAATTTGACAGTTCATTAACCAAGAGATAAACTTAACCAATTTGTAAACTTATCTAGGGTTTTACGAAGTTGCATGAATACCCCTTATTATAAAATAAACAGATATGAATAAGAAATTAAAAAAATAATAAGCAACAATCAGTTTTAAATTCACTTCTGCGTTCCGGTGCGTATCCCTTACACTTCCGTAAGGAAAGTTGAACGAAATTTGACGAAACGCTCCACTGCATATGCCTTATGTGTATTTTTTTGTTTTCTTCCGATCACTAAAGTGCCTCTCCCAGTTTTTTAGTACAAGCTTAAGATTGGCCAACAGATTACTAAAACATGTTTTGCACAGGTAAATCTTCGCGATGTGGAATGAAGTTAAGGTTCAACAGTTCACCCCTTAATCTAAACATGCAGGATATTTCCTCGATAGTGCAGTCATCTCTAAAATAATTTGAGCTATTTAAGTTGTGGCTTAGCTTGCTATATACCAGCTTGTAAACTGAGTTGCCTGCCTCTTCTGCGTATCGAGCTCTGGAGCTATTATCTAGGCTATCAATCATCTGATAGAGTTAGGGCTTCTGTAATCGTTAATGTTTAATTCTATACCCGCTTCTTGTCCTAACTCCATCCAGTCCTTGAACCATCCAGATCTGTAACGGATCGTTTGGAGAGCTGCCTTTTTTGGAAGGCGATTATCGGGCATATTTAGCACATTCATGATATAGTCTACTTGCAGTTTCAGGATTTTTATAAATAATGGAGAGATACCACTTTCGAGCATAACCATGTAGTTAGGAGCGTTTGGACGAAGCCGAAATATGTGTTTGGTGTAAAAACGGAGAAGTTTTTCCACGGTCTCATATTTTTTTCCTCCCCATACTTGTGCTGCATACACCAGAGTTGTTTCTGACACCGATTCAAAACCCTGTTGTTGAAGATTCCCTTCCATGCTTCGTTTATTGCTGTTTTTGCTTTTACTAATTTTTCGGTAAGATCTTTTTCCATCTTGAGATTCTTGGTGAAGTAAACTCCTAAGTATTTGTTCTGATTCACAACTTCTATTATCTCATTGTTATAATCCCATTGCTCTCTTCTATTTGATATCCCTCCACCTTTTTTGAATATCATAACTTTTGACTTTTCTAGGTTGACCTGTTATTTATCATTAATTGGAGTGCTTGAGTATGCTAGTAAAACGATATCGTCCGCAAACAATAAGGCTTTGATGACGGTTCCTGCGTATTCAACTCCACCCGGTAGCAAACTTGTTATGTCTTCAACGAAAAGCGCGAAGAACCGTGTATATACCTGCAGATACAGCGAAAGCTAAGAAGCATTTGAAACGTCAAATCTCATGGTAAAGCTTTGAACAGCGTGCGGATCGTGTTCAAAAGTTGGCATGTGAGGTAGAAAAGATTCATACCCACTAAATCACCTTATCTTTGCACACTTTTTTGAACAAGTTTAAAGGAGAGGACGAAATAGGTATATCTACAATTTTCACCAGCTCATGAAGAACAAATGTACACAAAAAGAAAGTAGAAATTTTTGACTTCAAGAAATTTGCGGAACCTTAAAGATTGTGTCATGGAACCCTAGGGTTCCGCGGAACACAGTTCGGGAACCGAGCTTGTTTTCATTCGAGTACCCTTTTTAGAGTCCGTCCTAAGAACGGAGGCAAAAAGAGTACAGAGTAGTTTTTATCGTGTGACATTTTTTGTTCAACTCTTGATAGTGGATATCTTTCGTCAAAAATCAATTAATATGCTCCTGAAAGCCCAATACGATTAAGGCCATTACTTTATGAAAGAATTATTCTCCTTTCTACGGCAAAAAAGAGAACCAATTTCAAAATGCACGAGGCACGACACACGAATATTTTAATATCACATTATTTGTAATATTAATTTATGCTTGAGCATAACATATCTACAATAAGATAATTAAATTTATCTTTGAAATACTGCATTTAAGAAATTTTTTGTTGAATATTGAATCAAAATATATAAAAATTAAAAAAGAAAAAAGTAATTTTTCACTCAGATGAACAAAAGAGAAAATACACGATAAAAATCATTTTTTGAGCGGACGTTTCGTGTTTCGTCTTTTTGACACATTGGGTAAGAAATCTACGGAGAGTGAAAAAACGAAAGCACGTACAAAAATTTTAAGATTTTTTCTAGTTGAACTTTGACGTCTATGATTTGTCAAACGAGTAGAGGCGGGGGATGCTTATAAGCTTTAAATAATGAGCTTTAAAATAGTTTTTCGTCATTAAATAAATATAAATTTCAACAAGCAATGATTTAAAAATATTCTTCATTATTATTACTGTTTATTTTCCAACTAATCAACCTCATGTTTCTTGAACGTCAGAAAAACGAACGGACTTTTTTGGTTGTGTGTAATTACGTACCTACCTGTCAAAAAGACGAAAAACGAAACGAACGAAAAAACGAAACGTTTAATCAAGCTCTTTACTCAAAAATTTCGAAATTTGATGACAGTAATTTTTCATCTGAAAGAGATGTCAAAAATGTTTGTAAGCAAAAGTTCAACAGTATTCCCCGCTTAATTGCACTGTCAAATTTCTTGGACCATTATCCGGGTGGTTCATTTAACTGAAACTCGCTTAAGTGAATGACCTGTTCGAAAAAGCGAAACCTGTTTAATTGCACTGTTCGGTCAGTTAAAATATAAAATATTCTTCTGAAAAAAATAAGAAAAATTATATTCACAAAAATATGTACAACTATTTGAACACATTTTATTTAATCAACAAAAAAAAAGAAACTTATACCTACCAAACAATAATGTCACTTAAAAATTCAAGAATGGTTACAGAGACACATAATAATACTTATGAGTTTCAGGTTTTGTTTGATTGCTAAGCGAGATGTTTACATGGATCAGCATGCTCGACACCATCGCTTGAAGGAAATGAAACAAGTTTTCAGAATCTTTTAAAAATCATACAACATATTGGTTGTCAAGCGGTTGTTTCTTCCGTTCAAATTATCAAAATGAGGCTTGTGTAATTATGGTTTTTTCAAACTTAAAACATCGTTAAGACTAACATTGAGGTATTTTGTAAGCTGAAATTCCACCGAACACTGAAAAACCCAGAATCATAATAAAGGGTTTTTTTTAGACGTGTGTTTTCTATCTGCCAATACTTTTTTCGGGCTTGGTCTTTTTGACAGGTGTCACTTGATTTATGGTAAGGTTTGCGCGACGCATCGCGAAACAATCAATTTACTGAAGGCAACTTTTAGTGAGGCGCCAAATATTCCCTTCCAAGTCGTAAATCGTCTTGGGATTATCTGCGAAGACAAGCGACTTCACATAACACCCAAAAAAAATAGCCCCACGGTGCGAGATAATGCGATAATGCGCTTACCAAAAGTTTCCTTCAATAAATTGCTCGTGGAGAACCAGGGCCTAGTGACTTACAACTCTCAACCATTCCTGTGTGCATGTTTTTGGCAGGAATGGAGGGGACCTACAATTTTTTGCCGAGTCCGAACGGCTAGACGAGAAGCACTTATTCATGACAAGTATACTCTTGGAGGATTTCTCATTTCCTCGCAAGAGGCAGTACCTCGGGAAAAACATTTCTGCTTTTGGGTGACAGCGGCTGGGAATCGAACCCATACCTTTGGAACGACAGTCCAATGCTCTAACCATAATGTCACGGAGGTACTACACCGAATCGAATCATTATTTTGGTAATTAATTTGCACTGCGTTGTTTAGGAGTAAAGTCCATTCACTATGAAATGGTAAACCAAACTGAGCATTTCAAGTGACAGCTGTCAAAAAGACCAACTCCGAAAAAAGTATTGCCAGATTGAAAACCAAAAGTCTAAAAAAAAATACCCTTTATTATTATTATTTATGATTCTGGCTTTTCAGTTTTCGGCGGAATTTCAGCTTTCAGAATTCTTACTCAAACTTCTGATAACTAATGCATTATGCTATGAACGTCATGAACAAAACAAGCCTTATAATGATGTTTAGTCCTGACAGTGTTTTTAGTGTGAAAAAACCCTTTTTTTTGGACAGAAACATTACGAAAAATAATAAATTATTTAATAAAATAGCAACTGGTAAATTTTGTATAACTATAATATTGAAAAGCGATTTTGTTTAAGAACAAAGCTTAAAATAAAATCACAAAAATACATATTCTACCACATTCAAATTCATATTTTTAATAATAAATCGAACATTTCAATCATATCTTAAAACTAATTTTAACTAAACTATAGAATGTATACATAAATTACATACATTTTACATAAGTACATATGTATAAACTATTTGCAGCAAATATCTAATGAATGAATATAAGGATAAAATCAATGTGCATAATGTTCGCCTATAGGGTTATACGGATGTCGGATGCAGGATACGGATACGCATTCTTCCCACACAAACGTTATTCTGAAAATGTTTTTTTTTTTGGGGGGGGAAAAATAAACAATTTGAGTAAACATAATAGTTGCAATCACAGCAATTGTAAGGATACATTTACTATTTATTTAACTAGATGGGGCTGTGTAATCGGCTTATCAATAGATATACAGAGTTACATATAACAGGCTTAACACATCCAAACCAAAGTGGATCTCTGAAATGATTGTTTAATATTTTTGCCTTTAATTTTCAAATTTTCTCTGCGGCTTAAAAATTTGGGGTAGGTTTGGGGTTGTTTTGTTGTTGTTGAAGGATGATGTGCATCCAGGATTCATGTTGCTTGTGATAACACGCAACTATGTAGAGCACATTCCGATAAGAATATTACTTTGCGCATTGTTGTATGGATATGTTCGTGGAATGCAACAGTGCGTCGCCTCAGCTATGCTGGACTGGAATGGGTGGCTGGGCGAATGTAAATATGGAGTGAGATCTATAACATGTCATTTACGAAATAGGGAGATGGTGCATAAAAAGATAAAAGCTTAACTACTCTGCTAGCGGAACAGCTTATATGTAGGTATATGAGAGAGGAGGTAAAGTAGGTGGAGGATGAAAGTGCGCTGGTGATGCTCGTTGGTGCGGAAGAATGCCATTTGAATATTTGGGTTGGTCTCTCGGTGATAATATTTGATGTCATTTTAATCAAAAATGATTAAAACCTATACAACAAGCTAAAGGAAATGGCATTTTGGGATATACAAATACGGAACGCGGCTGATACTCATGTCCTCCTCTTGGATCACGCTTAATTGGTTTGGAATGCCATTTCTGTTGAATCATTTGCTCATTCAGATTAAACGAATTTCAATGAAAGTTTAAAATTGGTTTGATTTTAGTCTGAAAATAACGGGTGATTTTTTAGCTGGTTTGGTTTTGGCAACACTGGTTTTGACAGCTGACGTGTGTTTAGTAACTTGTGTCACTGTCAAACAGCTTCAGTTTGGTTTGCAATTTAACCATGGATCGTCTTACAAATGAACAACGCTTGCAAATTATTGAATTTTACTATCAAAATTCGTGCTCGGTTCGAAATGTTCATCGCGCGCTGCTTCCATTTTATGGTCGGCATTCTCGACCTTCTGAGCAGTCTATTCGGAAGATTGTGACCAAATTTCGCACCAAATTTACTTTGTTGGACATTAAACCACCAACACGTTTACGTACTGTGCGTAGTGAAGAAAATATTGCGGCCGTATCAGCTAGTGTGACAGAAGACCGCGAAATGTCGATTCGGCGCCGTTCCCAGCAGTTAGGCCTTTGTTACAGCACTACGTGGAAAATTTTGCGGAAGGATTTGGGCGTAAAGCCTTTTAAGATACAGCTGGTGCAAGAACTAAAGCCAGCCGACCTACCACAACGCCGAATTTTCGGTGAATGGGCTCTTGGAAAGCTGGCCGAGGATCCGCTTTTTTATCGAAAAATTGTGTTCAGCGATCAGGCTCATTTTTGGTTGAATGGGTACGTAAATAAGCATAATTGCCGCATTTGGAGTGAAGATCAGCCAGAAGCATTGCAACAGCTACCAATGCATCCCGAAAAAGCCACTGTTTGGTGCGGTTTATGGGCCGGCGGCATTATTGGGCCATATTTCTTCAAAGATGATGCGAATCGCAGCGTTACTGTCAATGGTGAACGCTACCGAGCGATGATAACAAACTTGAAGTTCTTGACTTGCATGATATGTGGTTTCAACAAGACGGTGCCACATGCCACACAGCATGCGAAACAATGGCGCAATTGCGAGGCGAGTTTGGTGAACAGTTAATTTCACGTTTCGGGCCGGTCAATTGGCCGCCTAGATCGTGCGATTTGACACCATTAGATTATTTTTTGTGGGGGTATGTCAAGGCTAATGTCTATAGGGACAAGCCCGCTTCGATTGACGCACTGGAAGCCAACATCCATGCATTCATTCGTGAGATACCGGCCGATAAGTGTGAAAGAGTATGCCGAAATTGGACTCAGCGGATGGGCTACCTGAGACGCAGCCGCGGTCAACATTTGCATGAAATTATCTTTAAACATTAAATTGCAGGGTTCAAACTATCGATTCAAATAAATATTTCATTCATTTTTTCGAAATTTTTGTGTTTTTTTTTTTTTAAAGTTCTAAACCTCTTAAAAAATCACCCGTTACTAATAATTAAAACGAAAACTCTGCTTGTCCAAAGATTTGTTTAATTTTTATAAAGGCCAGCGTATATTTCTTAAATATAATTATAAATATAAATATAAATATAAATATAAATATAAATATAAATATAAATATAAATATAAATATAAATATAAATATAAATATAAATATAAATATAAATATAAATATAAATATAAATATAAATATAAATATAAATATAAATATAAATATAAATATAAATATAAATATAAATATAAATATAAATATAAATATAAATATAAATATAAATATAAATATAAATATAAATATAAATATAAATATAAATATAAATATAAATATAAATATAAATATAAATATAAATATAAATATAAATATAAATATAAATATAAATATAAATATAAATATAAATATAAATATAAATATAAATATAAATATAAAATATAAATATAAAATATAAATATAAATATAAATATAAATATAAAATATAAATATAAATATAAATATAAATATAAATATAAATATAAATATAAATATAAATATAAATATAAATATAAATATAAATATAAATATAAATATAAATATAAATATAAATATAAATATAAATATAAATATAAATATAAATATAAATATAAATATAAATATAAATATAAATATAAATATAAATATAAATATAAATATAAATATAAATATAAATATAAATATAAATATAAATATAAATATAAATATAAATATAAATATAAATATAAATATAAATATAAATATAAATATAAATATAAATATAAATATAAATATAAATATAAATATAAATATAAATATAAATATAAATATAAATATAAATATAAATATAAATATAAATATAAATATAAATATAAATATAAATATAAATATAAATATAAATATAAATATAAATATAAATATAAATATAAATATAAATATAAATATAAATATAAATATAAATATAAATATAAATATAAATATAAATATACTCAACTCAAGTATCAAAGCATTAATGTTTCTTGTATCTCATTATTGTCCTCTACACAATGTTTAAGGATTTTTAAAGTCAGTTAATTTACTCACCACCAACCCTGACCTCTATTATTTATGACTTATTATTCCAATTACTTTAAACTTTTTTATTGGGAATTGTTATGCATTAAGGTATCTTATCTACTACATCCTTTTTTTCAATTACTGTCTAAATTACCGAAGATTTCTTTAACAAAAACCTCCAGAATAAAATTCACATAGAAATAAAAACATCCTTTCAATTAAATCTATTCAATCCCAGCGTTAATTAAACAAAAATATTAATTACAACTACTGCACCCCCATATATAACAGTTAAAGCCAACCCCTCTGGCAATTATGCATTGAAATTTTGAAGATTGATTGAAAACATCAATTTAAATGAAGTTAATTGATGATGTTTTGATTAGTTTATATAGAAGTTAGCTACGATATGAGGTGCCTTCATTTATGAAGAAGATTTACAAGTACATGACTTGAATACCAAGAATATGCAGACAACAGAGAGAATGTTTTTGAACCTTATATAATTGTACTGATTTAATTACACATCACTTAGATAACATTTACAAAAGCAGTGAAGAGGTGAAAAATCGATTTCTGTAAAGTCCTTCTTCGGCTTTGCATAAATATTCCTCACAGGGATTTTAGAAAAAATCTTTGACAAGAGAATAGATTGAATAACCTATTATGTACATATAGGAACATTGTAAGTACATTATATTTAATTCATACTCATTCAGTGCTAAAGGTTCAATTAAATTAATATTAAAGCAACTATTAAATTCTACTCTTACAACAAGCAAAATGTTGTTTTATTTTAAATCTATTTTAGTCCTCATTGACAGAAACCCTAAGTAGCATAGCAATATTGTACCTCGAAAAAAATATATTGCATATTTATTTTTAGGCTTGTCAAAAGCACGTACTTTTGTGATACTAGTTAGGTGTTTTCATGTTAAACATTGTACAATTTTTGAATTTCAATAAAACCAAAAATAAAAGTAATGAATTTTGTCGTTGTGTCAATATATGACATGACAAAGCAAAATGTCTAATTTTATTTCCAGAGATACAAGCATACAAAAGTCCTCTCAAACAAAGTGATTCATTGATATACTCTGAATGCACATTATTGGACAACGCATATACAACATTTGATAAAATTCAAATTATTTCAGAAGCACATGGGAGATAATATGTAGATACATATACAATACATATACATTTATGCCCACAGATATATTTTGATGTATTGTACATAATGTATAGAGCAGCAGCATCAGCAGGACTAATGGTGCATGATTTGTGATCTAGCACAATTGGGCAAATGAAAATCATTAGCTTCGTTATGAACAACGGACGTTTTGCAAAAAGGGAAACTTTAGCAAATAAATCAAAGTTTAGGAATTTTCCGAATGAAAATGTTTCAGCAAATTCAAATGTGTGCGGGAAGAGCTGGAAGCAACAAATATACCGCAGCATGAAATTTACTGATGCAGATGATTGACATATTCCTGGGATGCCATACAACACTAGGCATTGGAAGTTCGTAGACTTTTTGTTCGTTTTTATTTGCACTGTAAAATAAGCCCAAACAACTCAATTTTGTTATAACATAAGGTTCAAATATTTTAACTACTAGCAAGCAGCATTTGCATTGACTTTCTACTTTGAACGATTTTATATTCCTCTTAAGAAAATTCATGTATTTTAAATAAACATAGCCGGGCCAAAAACACTTCCTTGCGGAACACCAGCATTAAAATCCTAAAACCACTAATAATATGTTCTTAAACTTGGGGTCAGCGTTGCCGTTTGGCCCCTTTAGTGGCTACCACTTTTTAAAAAATCAGCCTATTGTCCCATCTTTGATAAAAATAGTTGAACTTTACTAAGTTTCGTACTAAATTCGGTAAATTAACCGAAGAAAAGGATTATAATATTTTATTTAAAAACAAAAATATTTGATTTTGAAAATACAAACAGTTATCCAAATTTTTGTTTTAATTTAAGTAAAATAAGCTTTTTGGTTATTAGAATAAATTTTGCTGAAGTTTTAAATGTTTTCTTGTAGATGTACATTGCTTCTTTTTATTCTCTCCCTTGTAGCATTTCTTAAACGGGTCCCTTTTTTTGTCTTGGGACCCGTTCTGATTTTTTTCAGCGGCAACACTGCTTGGAGCTGTATTTTTTAATGCTTGTCAAGCTTAAGAAGGTCTGAAAAAAATGGTTTCAATAATCCTATAATGCGACTGAAAACATCGCCAGTCTAGAAGGAAGTACCTCAAGAATGAACATCTGCCAAACACTAGCGAAACATTCATCACAGGATTAAAAGCCAGCAAAGCCACCATAAAACTTGGATGGGAGACTCTCACTATCATCAGCGTATATTTCAAATAATGCAATTTCAGCTTGAGAAACATTCAAAGCACTTATGGACTCATCGGTGGTGATTTTATCGCAAGACATCACCTTTGTCTGGATGCTGCTGTCACTGTCACCAACGAAGGCAGGGCACTTGCTGATTGGCTGGGTACCAACAGTATTCATCGGTTGTTAATTCAAAACCCAAACCAACCTTTCCCAGGACGCCATTGATTTTAGATTTAACTATTTCTTCTTCTAATTTTATTCATATTCTCCCAGAAATTGACAACTTCACCTGTGCAATATTAACTTACCAGTGACTGCGACCATGCACCTGTCCAACTAAGCATTGAACTCTATCAACCCATCTTTCTAGCTACAGAACCAGTGGAAAACTTCATCAACTACAGGAGACTGGAAGTAGAAGTAGAAATGCTACAAAATGACGTTGAAAACACCATAACGCTTCCACCAGAAATTATAAATCTTGACAAAATTGAAACTGACACAGTATTGGCTGTATGGAACTGGCTGTTGCTTTCCTAAGACGTCAATGGTTAGATTTTAATAGCTTCCACATATCTGCCTATAGGCAACTACTTAAGAAACGTCTGCAAATGCTAAACCAGCGACAACCAAACAGTGTGGAGTGAACTTCAGTGCATTATCATTATGTTCCAGAATTCCTTCGAACATTACAATAACGGCCAATTCTAGAAGACTGTTGTCAATAAAATTTGGACCTTACGCTGATAAGAACATCAACAAACTGAATAGTCAAAAACCACCAATGCCCGAGAAGATAATTATCAACAATGGAGAAGCAACAATAGTACAGAATAAAGTTGAAGCCTTCACTACCCATTTCAAAGGAAACTTCTTAACCAAACCAGATGCAGACTTTCATGACGAAATTGAGGCATTCATTCAGCAGACATTAATGACCAACTTTGGAAGAATAATGTTAAGTAGACACAAACCTGCGAGTGACCCAGTTGACAGTCCAAAACTAAGCGACACAGAGGGAAAAGCTGAGATTATTGGCAACGCCAAACCAAAAAAGTCAGCTGTCGACCGAATGGGTTGGTGATTCCCAAGAAAAGTGCAAGGAACATGGTCACCAACTACAGGCCACAATTACTTAGGTAAGATCTTGGAAAAGCTGATACGGCAAGAAGCTCAAGAAGTTCTACGGCGAGAACAAGATCATCATTCAGTTTTCGGGAAAAGCATTCCACTCTGCATCTACTCCTGAAGTTTTGTCATGACATATACCGTCAAAGAGATAACTTATGCTTTCTTGATGTGTTGAAAAATCATTCGACAGTGTATGGATTGAAGCCCTTATCCATGAACCATACGTACTTAAGCACTAATAAAGAATATTTTCTCTTTTTCTTCTTCCAGGGAATTTGTTCGTGCAACTGGAAGACTGCAAATCGACAGTAAACAATATCAGAGCTAAATGTGCTTAAGTGTCGAAACCGGAACCACTTCTCTACAACATCATGACCAACCATACTTTTATTCGAACTTAAGGTGGCGTTACAGTCTGGGGTGGACCAGGGCCCCAACCCATCACCTTTTTTCTACCGGCCCAGTTTCTAGCTAACTATCTTCAGTTTCGCACGTCAAGTTGGTTGAGGGGTTGGATTCAAAGACTTTTCGGGCAGGAGCATTGTTGTTCATTTGCTCTAGGTGACGCAGCCATCTCGGTGTCTCACTGTACAGCCCGTATAGTTTGTAGTTGTAGTTCTCTATTCCCCATCTATGCAGACATGACCAAAAATCACCCGGAGAATTTTCCTTTCAAAGGAGACTAAAGCGTTCTCATTTACCGTTAATAGTGTCCATGTCTCTGCACCATACATCAGGACCGGGATGATAAACGTCTTATACAGGAAGACTTTAGAGGGCTTCGAGCCTCAATTGCCTTATTAGTCCAAAGAAACACTGATTAGCAAGAGTAATTCTTTGTTTGGTCTCAGCACTGGTAGTATTCGCTAAATTTATAGCGAAGCCTAAGTGGAAAAAGTCTCTGACTACCTCAAAATTATAGCTGTCTAATTTCTATAGTGAGTTTCTGACCGAGACTGGATCCCTCCTTGATACTCACGAGAGCACCACTGAAAACACGCTTGGCGTAAGTGAGTAGTTAGAAGGAGTTTTAAGAAATTGTGCCTCTAGTATTGACGTGAGAGTTTTGCACAATTCGTTGAAGAAGTCGCATGAAAGTGCGTCGCCTTGTCTAAAACTTTTTTTTACATCAAAGGTATCGGTGAAGTCTTTGCCAAACTTGATGGATCAACGTGCATCTTCCATAGTCATCCTGCACAAACAGACGAGTTTGGGAGGGATGCGAGAACTACATTCATCTATACGGTTCGTCTCTTTAGATGCTATCATACGCGGCTTTGAAATCAATGAAAAGGTGGTGGGTATCGATTTAAAAGTCCTGGTGATTTATCTAAGATCTGCCGTAATGCGAATATTTGATCGATTGTGGACTTCCCTGGCTGATATGGATCTATCAGGTTTTTAAGGAATGGCTCCAGGCATTTACAAAGTATGTCAGAAAAGATCTTGTACGCGATGTTAAGACTGATTTCTCTGAAATTGGTGCAGTCCAGAGGATCACCTTTCTTTAGGATCGGGCAAAACAATGCTGAGGTTCCATTCATCGGGCATGCTTTACACTCTTCATTTTTCTTATCGCCCAGCACGCGGCACCATAAAGGAGGACTGATAGTAGGAGGAAACTGAAAATTTTTTGTTGTGTCTATCAGATCTGTTGAAATTAATGCCTTTAGTTCTTAGGCCTGCCCTGTACACTATTTGCTTAATAACGAGATCGAGGAAATATCTTCTTCTTGCCGAAAACCAGTTTTCCCGGGATACCAAGTTCATGTAAAGATCTTGACGATGAGTGCTTCCATGAATATTGCTTTGAAGTCAGTGAATAGATGGTGGGTCTCGACTTGAAATTGATAGGTCTTTTCCAGGATTTGCCCTACTTGGTCCATGGTCAATCTGCGAGTCTAGGGAAGCCAAACTTATGCTTACCGATTAAAGTGTTGCATATGAAGCTGATAGAACAATCTTTGTACATGCCTCCTTCCACCCAAACTTGATTGATTCATCCTTTCAACCCACCCCTTCCGTGCTTGAAGAGCTCCGCTGGTAAACCATCGGCAGCCTATATGGCTTTAAAGACAAAAATAGCACAAAATTTATAAAATTCGTTTCTTTATTTTTCATAATCCTAGTTGTTTTATTTTTCACTACAACTGTAGGTATGCTTGTAAATTGATTACACTATACTAGTTGCAAGTATTTTGACCACCAAAAATCAGTTGAATTCACATAGAATTATACGTTATTTTGCAATGTAAATGATAGAAGAGAATACACTCTTGCAACCAATTATGATTTTATGCATAAAAAGCCTCGAATAAATTAAGTTAGCCATTGTGAAAATTTCCCTTTTCCTTTTATCCCCTCTCGAACCGAGAATAGAAATCTACCAAAAAAGTAGCTGTACATAGTGTATATGCAATTAGTGAAGAGCTTTCCCAATTGTACATACTTTCCGATTACAATATTATTGTGTGCGGGATGATTTGCATTTCCCAATTGAATTTGATTAAAACTTTCATCAAAATGTCCTGGTGCAACGCGGAAAATTTAATTCATTCAAATCTGCTAAAAGCCAAGCACATCAAAATTCAAAAGAAGATAAATTAGAGATCAGAAGTTTTTATCTCAAATGTGAAATTCAGAGAAGACCTCTCAGCTACATACCATAATATCTGCACGACGCTAAATGTCAACAAAAATACCAGCAACCATCAGGGCATTTTCAACATCGTCCTCATCATACAAACAACGAAAAAAAAAAATATGAATAAAATCCTTTCGAAGATTCACATAATGCATTTTTCGTGCGATATTATAATCTCATAAAATAATCAGATAGCGAAAAGGACACTCGAGAAAAATTGGTGAAGTACGACCACGGCAACGACAAGGACAACGACAACGACAACGCCAACACAACACCATCACAGCCCACTCTAAGTCCTGCACTGTGCAGTAACCCACGACCGGCCGGCCGGGGTGAAGGCGGGTGGAGATGCGTGGCAAGGATGGGACAAAGTGCCCCCGTGTTACATGTCCTTTATTAAAAGATAATCGCTTCCGCATACCGACTATGAATTTCACTACGTGTTCAAATACCAAACGTGCCCTGCCACGAAAGTAAAAGATAACATTGTGGAATTTAAAAATTGTTGCGCCCCCTTCTGAGGATTGGGTCATGGGATGGGTTTTGGTGTTAGGTGGACTTTGGTAAATTTGAACACAAGTGTGACCAACTGTTTGAAGTGAAATTGTTTCTAAACTGTGTTAAGACTAAAAATTCAAGGTTGTACTCTAGCGAAATTCTTAAATGAACCGTTAACATCGTCATAAGTCTAAGTGGGTGGATGGCAGTGGTAGAGTAATAGAAGACGTTTGTTTCGATATAGTATTTTATTTTTGGTGCTATTTGTGATAAAATCAATATATCAGATTCGCACACTTAATTAAACGAATAGAAAACTATCATGGTAGAAAAATATCATAATAGAAAATAATCATGCAAGAAAAGAATCATGCAAGAAAACTATCATGACAGTAAACTATCTGTGATAGAAAACTATCATACCCGATGGAAATCTTCAAAAGACACTCGGTAAGAATCGGTACCAAGAAGTGTGGGGCTCTTACCGCACTAAAACCACCGGTGAATCAGGACCAATCTATGGAAGATCGACAAATGATTTTTCTTTCTTAATTTATCAGTCGCATTGTGGGAAGTTTAAGTTATAACACTTTCCATAGCTTTTAGACCATCAGGTCATGAGGCTTGGTTCTTCTTAATCTTCGAGCATTGTCTCGTACATTTAAGACGGTCTCCATTTCGGAGTTGGTATGACTTTGCAGTCGCTGATTGTGTGATACAGTGTGGTTTTCAACCACTTCTGTAACCGTTTCAATTTGAAGGTCACAATGTAGATCGCTATTTCTTATATACTAAGGGGCATTTATTATTCCGCGAAGGACCTTGCTTTGGAATTTTTGGATGGGTTCAGCATTTATTTTCTTTGTACAGCCCCATAGTTGGATGCCATTTGTCCAAACGGGTTTCAGTACTTGCTTATAGAACATTAGCTTGTTCTGGATAGATAGGTCAGAGTTCTTTCCTAGTAACCAGTACATTTTTCTGTACTTCAAGTTTAGTTCTTCTCTTTTTTTTTTATGTGCTCTTTCCATTTAAGCTTTGCATCCAAAGTCATTCCAAGATATTTGTCAGTATTGGAGTAAGGTACTGCTGTACTGTTTATATGAATTGGAACATTGTTTATTTTTTTGTTTGTAAGGTTTATATGCGTAGATTTTCTTTCGTTTAGCTTGATACGCCATTTTTCCGTTCAATCGCTAACTTTTTCGGTTGCATTTTGGAGTTTTTGTGTAACCTTCGTAACGGGTTTATCTGGCACCAGTATTGCAGTATCATCAGCAAGGGTGGCCATGCTAGCGTTGATGTCCGCTGGAAATCCCTTGTATATAACAGATACAAGGTTGGTCCTAGGATACTTCCTTGTGGTACACCAGCTTTAATTTTCTTTAATTCTGAGTAATTTTGGTCGTACCGTAATCTAAAAAGTCGGTTCATAAAGTAAAATTTCAGTATTTCGTAGTACTACCTGGGAAGATCCCTATGCAGTTTGTACTCAAGTGCCAAACCTTGTCAAAGGCTTGACCAACGTCTAGGAATATAGCCGAGCATACTTGTTTTTCTTCAAATGCCTTTTCCACAACATCCGTAATCTGATGCTCTTGATCTATCGTGGACTGTTTATTTCTAAATCCAAACTGATGGCTCGGAATTTGTCTTCTTTCTTCTATTATTTTGCTAAGGCTTTTCAGAATCAGTTTTTTCAAAACTTTTGCCATGATCGGTATAATATATGATGTTACTTCTGTTTGTGGCCTACCTTGTTTAGGTATAACAATGACTTCTGCAATTTTCCAATGGCATGCATTTGTTATAAATTGGAGTTTTTTGAAGGTTATTGAAGGCATTTCTTTCAAAACCTGAGTAGTTAATAGATCTACTATCATGTGATAGAAAACTATCATGTGATAGAAAAATAATATGTGATAGAAAACTATCATGTGATAGAAAACTATCATGTGATAGAAAACTATCATGTGATAGAAAACTATCATGTGATAGAAAACTATCATGTGATAGAAAACTATCATGTGATAGAAAACTATCATGTGATGGAAAACTATCATGTGATAGAAAACTTATATGTGATAGAAAACTATCATGTGATAGAAAATTATCATGAAAGAAAACTATCATGATAGAGAACTATCATCATTGAATACTATTATACCAGAAAACTACTATCATGTGGAAGAAAACTATCAAGCAATAGACAAATATCATGATAAACAACTATTATGGGAGAAAACTATCAGGATAGTTAACTTTAATGATCGAAAACTATCATGATAGAAAACTATCATAATAGAAAATTTTCATGATAGAAATCTATCACGATAAAAAAACAATCAATAAGAACTAAAAACATGCATAAAACGGTCACATTGCTAAGTGTTTGGCTACTACATTCATGAAGAAAACTCCAATGAATATTTGTGTGTATTAAAAATATTCCATAGGTATGTACATATGTATGAAAACATATATCTACATAGGTATGTATAGGTAAAAAAGACACCATTATTACATCGCTTCACATGTTAGTTGGCCAGATATAGGAAGGATTGTGGAAAGATTTTATAATTTGCAATTAAAATAAGAAAAAAGGATATGCAATGGAATTAAATCGGAATGTAATTTTTACAGTTACAGTCCGCTTAGTTGATGTTAAGTTTTGGATTTAAGACGACTTAATATGTCCACTGTATACATTTGTACGTGAGTTTCTAAAGGATAAAGATGAAAATTGGCATGATAACATTAAAGGGCAGGTATAGGTATACCTACCTTAGGTAGACGGTAAACCTAAGTGAAGGTCTCTTAATTAGATGTACATACATTATGTATGATGGTATCTAGTCTATATGTACATACCGACATATTTCTTTTGTTGATACAAAAAATCTAAATTATATTTTTGATGTAGGGATTACGTGAGTTGTTAAAATTATTTTTATGAGTGAACAATTGCGCACTGTCTTGTATATTAATATAGGATCCTTGGGATCTATTTTTAAAATGCTAGGTAATAAAAACAGCAATTGAGCTTTTTGAATCGCAATCACAATTTTCGAACACATGTTCATTGGATAGCAATAATATTTACAGTACAAATAAAATAAAATGGTGCCGTGAAATTCATAGCTTTTTTTGGAGATGGTGAACCAAACTTATAACTGGTCTCAGAAGTTGCTTGTAGATTAAAACTTTTGTCTGGTGGCTTAGCCCAACTCTTTTTTTCATCGCCGGATGAAGGCGATGGAGAGTAAAATTGGCCTTTTAGAGTACAGAACGTGAATGTGAGTTGAATCTCAGCAGCCCGTTGAAGTGTATGCCTAGGTACTTGCCGCTGCGTTTGGCTGGTAATCTGATACCATTTGGGAGTGCTAGGGTGATGCTTCTGCAGTTTCAAGCTGAGCGACCGCGTCTACCCCCTGGTTTTCTGAAGCAAACAAGCTATGATTTGGATGAGTTGATCCGGATACCCTATTTGGTGTAAAACTGAAATAGTTTGCGGATGTGTGCCTTGACTTCTCACACAGCTATGAATGGAGAGAATGATGAGCAATATGTTAGTGAGTCATCAGCGAAGAGAAGGTTCTCGCATTCACTTGGAATCGGTTGGTCAGAGGTCATCATGTTGTAGAGAAGTGGTCCAAGTCTCGACCCTTCGGCAGCTCCTGCCCTGATGATGCTCTTCACTGTCGATTTGCAGTTCTCCAGTTGCACGAAAAAGTTCTTGGAAGAAAGAAAAGAGAACATAATTTTGATTAGTGCTAAAGGAAAGCCTTGTATGTAGAGTTTATGGATAAGGGCTTCAATATCGAATGCTTTCTCGACATCCAGGAAGCATCTGACAATAACTTGTTTTTTGTTTAGAGCTGTGGTGATGTCATGTTGAAACTTCACGGGTGAATGCAGGGTGAAATGCCTTTCCCGGAAACCGATCTCTATGGCCGGGATAATGTTGTTTTCGCTGCAGAACTTTTTGAGTGTCCTGAGTTTCAGCTCTTCCAAGAGCTTACTTAGATTGTTGATGACATGTACCTTTCACCTTTCTTGGGGATCACCACCATTTTGGCAATTTTCTAGTTTTCGGGAAAGTAACTGTTGTTGTTGCAGTTGTTGAAGATGATAGCTAAAAACACCATCATCATTTGTGAAACAAAGTTCGAGACCCCATCCGGTCCAGCTGACTTCTTTGGTTTGGAGTTGCCAAAAATCTTGGCTTTCTCCTCTGGGGTGCTCAAGTTTGGGCTATTGTCTGGATCACTTGCAGGATTGGTGTCACAAAACATTGCCCTATCCAGGTTATGCATCAGTGTCCGCTGGATGGATGCCTCGATTTCGCGAAGGAAGACTGGATCATCAGAGGGACTTGGCGTGAAGTTCCTTCGAAATGGTTAGCGAAGGCTTCAACTTCATCCTGAGTCGTTGTTACTTTAACTTTAAGTGATTTTCACGAAATTATAGAAAAATAAATTACAAAGTTTTTTTGAATGAAGACCTTTGGACCAATACCTACCTACTTTTTTCAATAATTCTTCTCAAGAATTTATTATTTTTGACCATTTATTAAAATTGTCGCCTTTTTGACATACTCTTAGGCTTAAACATTGCTGTAAGGTCAACGCCTTCATAAATAAATCTCTAACTAACTACTGTATAAAACCTTTACCTTTTTTATACCTACTTACTTGTTCATTGCACAGATTGCTTCTGTTTACCAAAACGGATATTAAGACCTGTCGTTTAAATGACAAAGATAATCAACGTATCGCCCTCAGAAACACTAACTTCATAAAAGCAATTTCCTTTTTGCATTACCTACCTGAAGTTCGGAAGCAAACACAAAACACAAAATACCTACCTACACTTTACGGCACTTAAAATACCAGTAAGAACAACGATAAAACTTATTTTAGATTTACGGAATTATTCTGTATGCAGGTAAATCCTTTTCCAATTGCACCGCAGCTTACGTGGTAATTAAACTTTTTAATTTATTAGCTTTTTCATTTGTTTTACTTCTATTTTTTTTGTTTTGTTTTATGCAGAGGTACAGAATTTTGAATCATTAGAATAGAAGGAGAAGGTGTGTTTTCAATTTTATTATACAAATAAAAATTATGAGTTTCGAGTTAGAAAAGCAAATTTTTTCGCTGATCAAAAAAAAAGTGGTTAGCTGGATAATTTGCCTTTAATTAGTTTTGAAAACTTTGAATATGTTGTTCAATTTTTTTATTTGTTAGTTTTTAAATTTCTCCAACCTCAAAGCTGCAACTGGAAACTGGAATAGCAGTCAAAATGTTGAATACACACAAATCCAATGATACATGCAGAACACGAAGCATCTGCAGACGCAGCTGCACAAGTTGACAAACTTTTAACTTTTGCATGAAGCTTTTTTGACGTTTCAAAACTGTGACCGTAACCAAGTGTTTACATGGGGGTTGAAGAGAGTTTCAAACTCTTAAGTCTCTGAAAAAGATGTTAAGTAATATTAGCTTCTATTTCATCATTTTACATTTTTATTTTTGTTTTAATTTTTGTGGTTAATTCAATTCGCACAGCTGAATTCAAAAAACAAAAACGTCAGAAAGCACATTGTGTGAGTTCCAGTTGCAGCACTCTAATCTGATCAGGCAGTAAGTCGTATGTTCGGGTGGGGCAGCATAAAATGCTACAGGAAAACTTACTCAAAGTCAAAAAACCTCGAAAAAAGAGATTTAAAAGGTTGTGCATATGGTCAGGGTCGTGACCTCAAGAGAGTGCATACAAAGTTAAAATACTTTGTACAATATTGAAAGGTGATAAGGAATGTGGAAAATGACAACTAAGGAATCCAATGCAAACGATTGTTGCTGAAGAGCTCTAACATGAGTCCACTTTTGCCTACCGCAATGAAAAATATGGAGCCCTTTCTCAAGGAAAAGATTCCTATTTATTTGGACTATTTGGAAAAGGCGTATAACGGAACGATAAATATGAATTCCAAAAATCAAAGAATGAAGATCCAGCTATAAACAAAATTTTATCCATGAAATTGGTCTTGACTCTTTTTTGTTCAATTGTTGTCAAGTCGTTAAATTCGACTTAACAACCGAGAAGATGCAGCTATCGTAATTGATTCAATGGGAAGAGTAGCTTCTATCATGTGGATTGTGGAAGAAAAATCTATGCACATATTTTTGTATTCGTCTGTCCTTCAATGTAGAACTGGGTATATAGTTTCCATTGCCATCAGCAAATTGTTAAAAAGCTGGTTGACATCTGACGCAAAGTTCCCTTAAGAAGTGATTTGCGACAAATCGAAAACCTTATTAAATTTAAACGCCGTCATTTGGTCTTTAACATCCATTATTTCATTATATTAATACGCTTATGCTTGTAGTCCGGGTAAAGAAAAGACGAATGTTTTTATCCGAATCGACGGCAACCATTTAATTAGAAGCTGATCGTTATTTTTGAAAATTGTACTCCTACGTGTACAAATATTTTATCTCGCTACAGTTGGAATGCTTATGATGTGCTCAGAGCATAGCACGGCAAAATCTATCATTATGCCAATTCTAATAATTCCAACAAGTGAGACGATTGATGAATGAACATCGACACTCAAGTATGGAGAAAACGGTTAAGTAGAATGCAATTGTGCACTGAAGAGTCACCAGATTTTTAAATTATATAAAATTGTATCCAGCAAATAATAGAATGTGATGAATGAAAAGGACGGAACGTCAATGTGAAGGACCTTCAATTAAAATTTCAACCGATTGGAGTTTTTGAAAAAAATAGAAAGTTGAAATCCAATGTGAAGTTGAAAAGGTGTTATATTAAAAAGAAGGCGATAGAGAGACTGCGATTTTCGCCACAAATGTCATAACGTTTGAGTTCAAAAATTGAAACAATACTTTGATGGGGAAATATTTGTCAAAAACTTTTTGGACTGGCCGAGTTCCCGCAACCAGTGCTGCAATAGAAGAAGAGTTTAACTTAATTAAAACCCACACTCTGAACAAAAAACCTTTGATAGTGGATTCTGTAAAAAGAAACTTAGATAAAATTGGGCGAACGTCTTTGAGGCAGATTACAAAAAAATGAAACAAAAATCTAATGAATCGATAAAATACCTACAAAAATCATCATTATCATCATACATATTAAATCACTTCGAATTATGACAAGCAGAATTCTGAAAAGACTTTAGGGAAACAAATTTTAAAAACCGACGAATAGGCTTACCTATGCTCAAAGAACTAGCCTTCTAAGTCAATACAAATTGTCAAGCATGTTCGAGGCAACACTTCCCTGATGAAGCATGAAGCGGATACATGTTTTAAGCTCTAGAAAGGTACATAAATAAATATCGCAGGACAAGAAAGCTCCGTATCGGTAGATGACGAAGATGGTTTCGGTGAGAGGAGAGTAGATTATTCGTTAAAGATCCGAAAAAATTGAACGAAGTAGAAAATTAGAAAGGAAAAGGTGGTGTCAAAACAAAGGAAATTCACTTTTTACTTGGGTGTCAGTAAAGAAGTCGTGAAGGAAGCGTTAACGTTCGAAAAGCCTGTATTGAAAAATGGTAACTGCATGAGCTAGATGTTCACAACGCTGAAAAAAGGTAAGGTATCGCTGCATTAAACTTGCGATTTTGATAAAATTATGTTGGTCTCTGCAATGGATAACAATAACATACAATCCTACATTGAAAACAACAAGGAACTGAATGATTTGTTTTAGCTTGATGAAATACGTAGTTCAAGCCGAAAGCTATCGCAATAGTGCAATAAATGTTGGGCCCTTCTTTATGTATGTTCCTGTTCTCTAGGACACTATGTTTCGCCTAAACATCTGAATGGGTAGGAGGGTGTAAAAGGGACAGTTAAAATATTATGATGACATCTGTCAGCGACAATGATTTTTTCGGAACAAACTTCAAGATAAATTCTTTGGAAATTTATTCCGAAAAAAGTCTGACCATATGTTGTGGCTGCCAATGAAGAGACGAGAACATTTTTGAGTTGTCCATATTAGGTAAAATAATTGCATTTGAACATTTTGAAACGAGTACCATTCTACGCAGTATGAAACCAATGTCAATTACCAATTTAACTAATAACAAACGTAGAGCTGTAAACTAGGCTTAAAATGCAAATTTTAGTAACTCATCATTAACGTTAACTAGATTTCTACCATTCAGTTTAGCTTTTCGAAGAATTTTGGCTTTTGTCTTTCGATGGTCGCTTTAAGGGCCATTCATATGGGAGCTACCATCGGCCGAGGAACAAACGAACAAAATGGGATTTAAAAACTAAAATTCTTTAAGAAAACTAGACAAAATGGTATAAACCTCATTTGTATAGGTAATGATGTTTGAAAAAAATGACAACAAAACAAAGCAATTTACATGTCAAATATGTACAACAACAATTTTATCCATATAGAGATTGTCCATATAGTTTAGTGGATTTAACTTCTGTCCCGATAAAAATGGCATTACCAGACCACCATTGTCGTTGTGATATCGATAATTTATCCAGAAATTTCAAATGTTTGTTGGTAAGATAGTTCAATAAAAATGGTAGACTAAGGCAAATGTTTAAAACTTTTCGCCAAGCCAAAGTCCATATGGATATGCAAAAAAAAACGCAGTTAATGTGAGCCAATCCTAACACTCAAGTGTTTCTAAACGCACCCTAAACTGACAAACATGAAATGTCAATGGCTACGTTTCGATTTTTTAATATTTAGTAGTGAGAAAGGAAGGACATCGCTTCAAAATGAAGTTCTAATTTTTATTAACGTAAAGTTACAAAGTTTAAACTCGTATAACATTTAAAAACAATATCAAATTGTTATTTTCAGCAAAAAGTAAATATAAAAAATATATGTTTTAAAATTGAAAAATTGATACTCTTTTTTTTATTTGACCGTACTCTTTATTTATCCTCTCTATAATCAAATATACTCGATTTCTTCTTTAAAAAGTTGGCAACCCTAGTCACGACTCCCGCTTATCGGGGCAGCTGTAGCTGGGTTGATGAAATTTCGTTCCTATGGCTTCTATCCTATAATGTGTTGTTGTTGCACTCCATTCTCGTAGGCAGCACACGTGATGACTAATTGCTCTGGGATCGGTAATGTGGTTGTTGTTGCTCTTGTGTGCGATCATAAGAATAAGGAAGTAGGTATATGAAGTGATTCGTATATTTCGGTCGCAACCACCGTTCATCAGGTGTGGTGATGATGATGTTGATCGTCGTTGCTATGGCTCTTGTTGAATTCTCCTCGGTGCGGTGATGTATTTTGTTGTTGCATTTTCGGACCGAGAAGGTGAAGATGAAGGCTCATTGACTTGTTCTGGGTCCGGTAATGCATTTGTTGTTGGATTTTCCGGACCGGGAAAAAACGATGATGAATTATGAATAGTGTGCTCTGCTCTCTGGGAGTTGGTTGGTAGGTTTTGCTTCTGTGCTCATGTGCAGTTTTTTATTTTTGGATGGGCCTGAACTGGTCTCATGCTCCTACTCGTTGCTGATGGTAACGACCTGTCGGGGTCTTACGTTTTTGCTCATCATTATGTTTTTCTGCTAAAAAAATTTCATTATCTAAATATAAAAAAATGCAGGTAGCTGCGTACTCAAAGACCTGATAGAAGGGGTGGGCTTTTGAGTTTTCACAAATTGCTTTTATATATCGTCCCCTAATTGCAAGAACTAGGTAACTCAATTTTTAAAATTTTGGAGATAGCAACGTTCATAGATACCAAGCTACAGGAGATCGAGGGAAAGTTTAATTTTTATGTTTCTTACTCTTCAGAAATATCCTAGGTCTATTCGACTGTAATAGAAAAAAATTGAAAGACAAATCTTGAAAATTGTACTAAATAATACCGTTTTTGGCAAGATATTTTAAAAATTGAGCTACCAAGTCTTGCAATCAGGGGACGATATTATAGTAAGGTATCTACCTGGATAGGTATATATTATAAATAAATAAATAATGAAATACCTAGGTAGGTATACCTAAATAGTAAATAAATTAATTAATTACCACAGCAAATATATGTATGTGTGTATGCTAACAAACAATATCAAAATAAGTTAAATAATTAGGTACCTACACCTTGTTTTCTTAATAGGTATCTACCAACATATACATTTGGGTTATAGGTAGGTATATAAAACAAAGTCAAGTAAGTTACACTATAGAAAATTCGAAAACAGCCGAACCGATTTAAACGATATTTGATTTGTTGGACTCGTTTCAACCCCGAATAAGAAAATAACTAGGTATTAAAATATCAGAAAAAATAATTACGAAACGGAAAAAATAATATGCACTTTGGGTAGGTATACACCTACCTTTTTACTTGCGATATACATAGAAAGTACTATTCTATAAAGCCGCATTTAGACCTTCGGTGTTAACGTCCGTGTACCTACGCTGTTCAATTTTACCCGCAAGCGGAACAACGAAGGTGTTAATGATAGCACCGAACACAAACAACGAAGAAATTCGAAGCCATTTTGAATTTTTGGATGAACTTTGCTCGTTGTTTTTGGAACATGGTTCACCGAATAAAGAATGAAGCTTAATGCAAGTTTTGAATTCGTGCAGACAAAATTCGAGATAAGTATTAAACATGAGATTACGATGAAAGAGAACGCCAAAAAAGTGGGTGTCGAAATTTTGTCTGCCTGTCTATTTGTTCGGCTACACCTACAGCTTACACGGCAGGATCGATTTTCTTAAAACTTGGAGCCAAGTGGTTTCTGGTGATTTTGCACACATGTTTTAGAACTAAAAATAACGGTGCTTGCCATATATATTTTTTTTTTTGAAATTTTAAAAAATCTTATTTTGCTCGAAAAAAGCTCCATATTTTTTCTTTACAAAAATCAATAAGTTTTATTTGGTAAAAGCTACATTTGGATGGGAAACAATTTTCCAATAAATGGTTTTTGTTTGGTTATGGTTATTAATTGTTGGTACCTCCAAAAGAACCATTTGTTTTATTTTCGTTTTGTTTCAAAATGGTTGTTTTGATTTCAATAGTTTTTTTATACAGAAGCTTCTAAACAATGTTCATTGTTTAACTTAACTTTTTTTTTAAAAGTTTTCAAATACCTTTTAGAAAAAGTGAATGGTCGATTTTAATAAAACTCGGTATTGTAAGGTTTTTTACGTTCTGTGAAGTAGTTTAAGAAAAAAATTGGAAAATGGTAAGTATCTTCCATGCAAATGTTAAAAAATTTCTTGTCCATGCAACCATATTCAATCAAGAATTAAGATGGCGTTCTTTTTATCATTTAAAACTCTTAAAGAAAATATTTTAGCTATGTTCACGCATTTCCCCTCATAATTTCCATGTCTTTACATATAATGTTCATAAACCCTCAACGTCTTGAACGTTGAACATCGGTGCAACTGCGTGCAACCGATCGCGTATTTTATATAGGTACAACAAAATAAATCAATTGAGATTGAAAACAAATCAATAAAGAAATTATGAAATTTTGTTCTGACCAAATAAAATTAAAAAAAGAAAATACAATCTCTATTATAAGGAATCCGAGCAAATATTTGAAAGAGACAATTGTTGACAGACACTAAACATTTTTTTGAAGACAGAAAAAATTTAAAATCAATAGGTTATGATGATGGAAGTCCGAAATTAAACTTGAGATTTTTATCAAACTTTTTAGGTATTGCGAAAAAAGTTGGTTTCAAAATTATTCTGTATGTCTTTTGACCTCTACAGCCTAATCGGCTAAATTAAATTGATTTCCTTCAAACTTGGTTGATAGCATTTTTAAATAATACCTATCACCCACACATTTTTTCATATTTTTTTTAGGTATTAAAAAATAAAGGTATTTACTTGCCATTAATACCTAAAGTTTTTAAGAAATTTTACATTATCGTAATTTTTTTTAAACATGGCATTAAAACTTTTCTTACAAAACAATCAATTAATTTCTTCTGGTGGAAAGCCATTTGTTAACAAATCCAATTATTTTGATATAAATTTTTCTGCTTATGTGCCAAAATTAAGGCAACTTTTGTCACTATTACTTTAATGGATCAACATTTTTTTGTGCATTTACCTACTCGTATTACAAACAAATTTAAATACTCAAAATTTTCAAAAAACAAATTTCTAAAATATAAAAAACTTTATAAGGATTGAAAGTTAAAAATATTGTTTTTTTGGAGGTAGATACCTATACCTACAGTCAATAACCATTTTTTGAAAAAATAAAAACAATTTTGCTTCCAAAAACAAGTACTTTTTCATTTTTTGGTCTACAGGACTAGGCATGAAGGGAGCAAGGCTTATTCGGGATAAAAAAGCTAAAATAAATAAATAAATGAATTTGGTGGCACAACAGCTCGTGAAGAACCAAGGCCTAGTGACTTACAACTCTCAACTATTCCTGTGTGCGTATTTTTGGCTGGAATGGAGGGGACCTATAATTTTTTGCCGAGTCCGAACGGCTAGATGAGAAACACTTATTCATGACAAGTATACTCTTGGAGGATTTGTCAGTTCCTCCAAAGAGGCGCGAAAAAAACTTTTCTGTTTTTAGGTGGCAGTGGCTGGGAATCGAACCCAGACCTTTGGCATGACAGTCCTTCGCACTAACCATCATGCCACGAGGTACTACAGATAAAAAAGCTGGTTTCCTTAATACCTAAGGAACTGTGTACCCAAAGGGTTGTCAGAACGGGCTCTTTATCGCTAATTTTGGGCTCCTCGAACTTTTCGCTCCTTCAACACAAATAGTCAATTTCTTATCTTGTAGTATGGAAGACATTTTGAAAGCAGTTTTTGAGTTGTAATAATATTTTGTATGTACATTAGGGTGGTCTCTTTAAAAGATCAATGTTTCATTTTAAATAACGCAAAATAATAAACCATAAATCCTGCCCAAAGATGAAAGAAAATTTATATAGGAAACACGTGTAAAATGTTCAATCAAATTTTCAATTTTTAGGCATAACTTTGGTAATAAATTATAGAAAAATATAAGTTTTAAATGAATGATTTTAACTACCTGTTTTTGTGCATATTTAGAGTGTGGCTATTTTCGGCTTCAAGATTTTTCGATTCGAATTATTATTACCTACCTACATATTTTCAAAAAAAAGTCTCGTTAAAAATTCTAAAAACTGATAGAGGAAGTGTACCAATTATGGAATACGCTCCTAGTATTGAATAGTGCAATATTCTTAAAACCACGATGTGTATGTATCTGTTTATTTCAATTAAAGCTTTCTTTTTGTGCGCATATTCGTTGTTAGTATCCTTGTGGACGCCGGTCGCTGTGGACGTGCGCAATTATTTAAAGTTGTTTTTTGGCTAGGTGCATGACATATTATTGTGAGTTTATTTTTCTTATATTATTGTATCCGTTTAACTTTTAACATATTTTCTCTCGCGTGTCATTAGGAAAAATCTTAAACTTTGGAATAATAAAACGTATTCAGGTAAGTTCAGTGAAATAAAGAGTGAATTCTTACATAGTGCAGTGAATCGTCTTGTTCCTAATATGGAATATCAGAGTGTTCCTAATATGGAATAGTATTCCATATTGGGAACCAGCTAAAATTTAAATTTAAATTTAAATTTTGACTTAAGTTTTTTTTGTAATTTTTCAGATGGGACCAAAAGAAAATAAACGAAAGATCTGGGACAAGGTGGCCATGATAAAAGCCATTGAAGCCGTCAAGTCAAAAGAAATGGGTTTCAAGAAAGCAGTACAGATTTTTAATGTTCCTCGTACAACACTTTTCAGACTTTTTAATTCCTCTTCTGATGAAGACTGAGACAAAGTCTGAGAAGAAACAGCGGTCGGGTTCGCCTTTCTCATCAGAACGTTATGACATTTCACCGAAATCGAAAACATATGAAGCAATGAAAGGACCAACTATATTTGATCAACCATCAACAAGTGGCCTTCAAAAGAACAAGACGGTAAAAAAGTCTAAGAAGAAACAGCATTCAGATTCATCTTTTTCATCAGAATCTGATGACATTTCATTTCAATCCGATTCCACAACTGATGATTTTGCATCTACCTTGCAAACACGTGATCCCGACGGTGAGGCAGAGTGCGGTTATTGTTTGGGCTTGTTAACAGATGATAAAGGCAGCGAAGAATGGATACAATGCTTGCCCTGCAAAAAATGGTATCACGTAGATTGCTCTGGCGCAGAATCCAATAACTTTATTTGTGATTTCTGCACATCAAATTAAATTTCATACCCTATTTTACACAAAACCACCAGTGGTCCATATTAGGTTCACTTTTTTCAAAGTGTTCATTTTGTGTTTTTTTTTTATTTTTTATTTATTGAATGAAGTATTATTTTTTTTAAAAGTTTTTTTTTTGTTTTTTAAGTAGTTTAAAGTATTTTTATAAACCTCAATTCAAAAGACTGAATAAAATGTGATTTTTTTGTGTTTAAAAATGAGTTTATGTTTTGGTATTCCATAATCGGTACACTTCCTCTACTGATAAAAGAATATTCAATCTAACATTATGACACTCATTTCCACAATCAAATTTACTTTTTCTATACTGTGTTCATATTCATCATGGCCCAGTGATACAACCACCAGCCGGTAGTCAGCCTCACTGGTATCCAGAGTGGCAACACAATAATTCAAATGAATTAAATTATAAATTTAATGTTAATTGCCTCTGCTTCGCATGAAAAAGAATTTTCTATTAAATTTTTGAAAAACACGAATTTGGTGGAAACAACTTCAATTAGAGCAAATGGAACAAATTCTCGTCGTAACACGCGTTCAAACAAATAAAATATTTACATAACTATGTAGGTAGGTACATAACAATTTTATATATATTTTTTTCTTTTCTTGTAAAACATTAAAACGAAAACAAAATTCTCGTAATTATTCTAAAATATTTGCTAACATTGTACATTATTTGGGAACAAGTGCCTCCCGCGGGATCGCATAATTCAGCGGCAGAGTTTTTGGCAAATATTTTAACAAATGTTCCGAGGTCAGCGCATTAGAGTTGCCTCGTAACGGTTTGCCGCCATCTATTTTAATGGAAATCACACATAAATTCCAATAGATTCAGATAAATTCTCGACTACTGTGCTTTGCTGGGTAATTGTGGTTTTGAGCCCCGCCATTCACCTCCCAGCACCGAATCTGTAGCTATACACAACAACTGTTGTTTAGGTCCAGATATTACCGGACTCTGGAATGGTTTTGAATCAGTGTATATAGGTATGTGCCCTGATGCTTTTGCATAGAATCTGGAATGCATTAGCCTTAATGAAATATGGAATTTAACTGTATCAATGTATTTGTGAATGCACGTATCTAGTATCTATATTTACTATTGAAATATTAAAGAGCATTTATGTGTACAAAAGAGTTTTGTGTGTTGTTCCGGGAAATGCTAATAACTTTTCATTTCTCGAGGGAGATATTCCATCATATACGGGAACGGAGTATGTTGGGCGAACTAAAAGTTGGATATAAATAGCTCCTTTTTGAATTATTGACATTGTGATACTTAAATGTAGTAGGTAGGTTTAAAGCTATTTTTTTAGCAGCACTAAAATATTTCAACATTTTCAAAAGGTACCTACATCGAGAAGTCCCCTCCTAGCAATCAGTACCTTCATATGGTTTTACAGAACTTCTTCTCCAGCCAAATTGACAGATCATATGTGAAAAGAAGTGATGAGAGTAGATTCCATCGACAATATTTAGCCTAGCCAGACAAATGATATGTAAGCAGTTAAAGAAAATTTTTTGCGCTTCAACTTATCCGCATTTTTTTTTTTGTGATTTAATGGTTGGTCAAACATTGCTGTCAAAATGCTGAAAATTTATTAGATTTATTTTTTTAATTATCTCCCATCCAATGTTTTGCAGGCAGTTTATTATGATAAGAAAAAATGTTTGAAGTCATTACAGAAGATAGTTGAGAAGCTATTTAACACACCACTTTTTCAATTGTTGAATTAAAAATTGAGTTTTAAAGGAGGTATTAATAATTCATAAGACTGACAATTGAGAAGTTTGTTAAAGTTTTGAGCCAGTATTATTATTTAGAAAGGGTGGTCCAACCATTAGTTTTTTCTTGAATCATGTGTTATATTGAGGCATATAGCTTTAATCAAAACATTATTGCTAACAACTAAGTATTATATAGGTATACACTTCAAGGCTAAGGAGTAGACGCTTTGGAAAAGTTAAACTCATATTACTTCTGATTGATCACGAAAAAAAAAGTTATTGATTATGACTTTGAATACCTATTATTTACAGATTATATTCATTCCTAGCTGACCCGGCAAAGCATCAGTATCGACTATTTGAAGCTTAACTGCCTGACCAGAATAGAGTGCTGCAACTGGAGCTGCAGCTGCGACTGGAATAGCTGTCAAGAAATACTGTACGTGCTTTTTTTACTCGCCCACAATTTGCTGTACAGCTTTCTGATATTTTTAGTCAGCTATATGAGTTTAATTCAACACAAAAATAGAAAACAAAACAAAAATAACAGTGGATAATGATAAAATGGAAGTTAAAGAGTTTGAAATTCTCTTCAAACCCTTTGTAAACACTTGGTTGCGCTCACAATTTTGAAACGTCAAACAAGCTACATGCAAAAGTTAAAAGTTGGCCAACTTGTTCAGCTGCGTATGCAGCTGCGTTGCGTTCTGTTCGTATCTATGGATTTGTGTATATTCAACATTTTGACAGCTATTCCAGTTGCAGCTCCACCTACATTCTGTTCAGGTAGTAAAGAAAACCACTTTAAGTGATGCCAGGAAGCATCAATGCTTTTGTTTTGCGAAAGAATATTTGACCTGAGGCCTGAAATGATTGCCAAAAAGTATTTTTTTTCGATTTGGAAACATCGCCCACAATTTTGTATCACCAAAAAAAGGCTATTGAGCATATTGCCCAAAAAACTTTCTATCCAAATGATAAGGTGGAAAAATCACCTAAAAATTTTGGATTTTAAATTGATTTTAATGAATTTGAGCAATATTTACCCAATTTTGAGTGATATTTTCAAACTTAATTTCAATAAATTGTGCAAAGTTTTATAAAATGTTTGTAAAAGGTAAGGTTTATTTGTATAATTAGCTTTAAGGCACTATAAAGGCTCACGGAGAAAGGAGGGGAGCACATCACGCAAGCTTTCGGTGGCGGTAAGTCGTAGATATGACTTCCATGCTCATATCGGGGGTTGCACGAAGTGGCGAGGTGTTGCTTTTATTAATTTTTAAGTTGTGGAGTCGTCTTAGAGAAAAAGAGGTTTTTGTAAAACTGCTAAATAAAAATATGTGGCAGGAAGGTACCGTTATTTTTAATTCTCAAAAAAAGTGTGGGCAGAATCTCCAAAAACCACTGTACCATGTTTTAAGAAAATCGATCCAGCTGTTTAGGCTGTTGCCTAGCAGATAGATAGAGAGACTGACAGCCAGAATTTCGCTAGCCACTTTCTTGGTGTTCTTTATCATCGAAGTGTAAATTCATAAACGTCAAATGTTTCCGCATTACTACTTTTTTGCGATGCTGATGCTGATATTGCATATAAGCAACAACGCATCAAGAATTTCATTCTAATTTGTTTGAAATTTGTACATCACTTCATGCAAGTTCAAATAATGTTGCGGGTTCTTTGCAACGATGAGTTTGTGAATTAACACGAAAAGTCATGTTTGACTCTTATATCAATTTTTTTCACGAATCCAAAACTTGCCTTACAGTTGGTATATCGGAAGTTAAAAATGAAAAAAGGACCTTAAATGTTCCCATTCTGAAAACCGGGCCATATTTCTGTTTGAAAAAAGACCCCATTTTTGGGGCCATTTTCTATTTGGGCCAAATTTCAGGTATTCTTCTATTTTCCAATTTGTTATGGTTGCACAACCAATTTCAAGTTTCAAACAGTGAAGCAGGTTTATACTCATAAAAACTGAGTGTTTTCAACAAACTAAAGTGGTGCGGGTCAATTTAATGAGCTTTTGTGTAGGTACGTAACGTAAACACTATAAAGGTTAGGTAGGTATTGAAAAAACATCCAGTTTTTTTTTGTTGCTTTGAATTCATCTATCACGATTATCAAAACCACTCTAAAAGAAAATGAGAAAACGCAAAAAAAAGACACAATCAAAAAAAAAAAAGAACAGAACGAAGAATCGTGCCAGTTACTAATTCACAGAATCTATTTTAATTAGATTCTTCACACAGATCTATGCTGCGTGTGCTGCAGATTTGTTCAGTTTATTCTGCTGCTAATTAATTCAAGAATGTATCTTGAATATTAATGTACAAATGATTTTTTTTTTCTTGTGCGATATTCATGCGCTGCTGTCTATACTTATAATCAAGGTCAGGAACATCATTTCATTCCGTGGATTATGTTAATTAATATGAAAAACCAAAGATACAATAATTGAAGAACCAATAATTGCAAAAATCAAATAAAAAACTTATCTGTTGAATATTAGTTCGGTATTGATGGTTAATTAATTGAACTTAAGAGATGAAGGTATAAAACGGAAAAAAGACATTGAGGATTATTATATGATAAGAAGATAATGGTGTAGTTGGGAGGCAGAATTTTGATTTTGATTCAAATGGAGTATTATCTCCGTTTGATTTAAAATCAAAATTCTGCGTAATTCAGACATGAGTTGATGTTTAGCAATGTCATAAAGACATACATGAAATGTGAAAGTAGATACCTTACAAATTTACAAAATGTAGGTAGGTATTAATGTCATTTTGTGTTTGGTTTTGTATTCTGTTCCATTCCTCCCATGGAATATGGAAAATTTGGTGAAGCAGGAGTGAAAAAGGAGAAGGTATTCCACACACCCAAAAGAAGATGACATAGCTTACAAACGACTATTACACTGTGTACATAAATCGACACTTTTGTTCTCATATTTTAGTTAGAGACTTATACATCGGTCGCCATATTTACATTTACACCCAGGAAAAATAATTCGTTTATATAATGTTAATGCAAATTTGCAGGAGAAGGAGCCTGAAAAAATTCTATTTGATGAAATTTCTCCTAAAAAGGATACATTTTCTTCAAAAATTCGAATTAAAACAACAACTTGCGTGTACTACCAAGGACCGAGCATACCAAGGTATAGATATGCCGGGCTAATAGACCCAACTAACAATTTAGCTTGTATAAGGTAAAATTTTTCGAATTTGGCAAGTAATAGCTTGTATAGGGCTTGTATAAGGCAATCTTGATCAAGCCAAGAATTTTCCATCTGAAATTCAAACAAATAGCTGCTATAAGGCCTTAAAATATGAGTTATGCAAGCTCTATACAAGTCTTATAAATTTAAGTTATAAATGGCTTCTATAAGGCCTTCCTAAGTTGTTTACTGAAAATGTTTAGAATTATAGCTGCTATAAGGCTCTCTACGACAAATCATTGCAAACAACTTGAATAAGGCTTGTTTGTAAAGGCGTTACACATATTAAAATAATCAGTGAAGATGAACAAGTGTGTCTTATAAAATATTGTGGTTATAAAAAAATCAGATTACAAGAAATAAGAACGGTAGGTTCCCATTGAACATTGTAAAACAGAAAAGAAGTGCTTACAGTAACATTGAACTTTTTATTAAAACTTAAAAATGAATACCTTATGGTAAAAATTTAAAAGATCTGGAACCTACCAAAGACAAGTGAATTGCAGAGAAGCAATTCTTAAAACAGCCAGAGAACATTCAAGAATTTTGGAAGAACAGAGAACAGATATTAGATGCACACAGTTATTGACTGTTCCCCCTGCGTGAACGTGAAGTATATGGTATCAACTTATTCACTTTTGATTATGTTTTCCTCAACAGCAAATTGGCATAGTGGTAGAGTGCTAGACTGGAACGAGGAAGGAATCGAGTTCAAATCCCAGGTAAAAAACACTTTTCATTTTTATAATTAAACTAACATTTGACTCATTACAGAATACAGATAAAAAGGTTTCGGATGTTGACTGAGAAGAAAAAAATACAATAAAATAAAATGAAATAAAAAATACAACATCAGAAAAATAAAATAAAAAACCGATGAAAAAAATATATTTTTTTATTTCAGAATCAGCTTTGCTAAAAAAATTTGTTCTCTCGATGGATTGCTTTTGCAAAATAAATTTAGGTAAGGCCTTATATAAACATCTAAGGTAAGCTATTGACAATAGTTGTCATTAAATGGCTTTGATAAGGCCTTATTTAAACGTCCAAGGCAAGCTATAGCTTGTTCAGCCAAGCTAATAGCAGTTCATGAAAAGCTATTTGCTGCTAAAAGACCTGTCAACAAAAGTGTTATGGCAGGTAATTAGCTTGGGTAAATGCGCCAAAATGACTTGCATAAGGCCTTTTACTTTTTCTATAGCAGTCTGAAAATAGCTTTTATAGAACCTTATACAAGTTAAATTGTTAGTTGGGGATATTTCTAGGAAACCAATCAACTTCGATGGTTTTTAACACTTTTTCTAAAGACATCTCGGTTACAAATAACACTTAATTTGTCGTTTTTCTATCAAAGCATTTCCATAGAGCTTTCCTTATTCAAAATCAAAACTCTTTACATCAAGATTGATTTCAATCTTCGTCGGTCGTCCTATCGTGACCAATCAAATTCATGTTCTTCTTGATGATGTGTGCTCTTTTACCTGGAATGTCATAATTGCTATCAAAATACACATCATAAAGAGACTTCACCATCAAGGATTGATTAAAATGAAAATGTCATCTTCTTTCTGTTTTATAACAACTCTTGTCCTAGTCCTAAGGCAGTTTCAAACTGCATTTCATTTTCTATATCTTTTAGAATCGCTTTGAATTCAAAATAAATGCTTTGCTATTTTAAGTCCAACCATAAAGAACCTGAAGTTATTTTACTCGTAAAGAACTATAGATAAGTTAAGTTATGTTTGAATAAAAGCAAAGACCTACATTTCAAAATGGAAATACCAACCTAGATGAATTGCGTTTGAAAGAGCTAAAGTCGTATCTATGCAGATTTTGAATTTCATGTTTGATAAGCAGTTTGACGTTATCCCATAGCCCCAGCGCTTGGCGTTGATTGATTTTTGTTGTTTTCTGTTCCTTTTGAAGAATTCATGGAAATTTAGAAGATGAAAATTATGTTTTTTTTTTAATTCAGTATTTTTACAAAGTTAACACAAAAGAGGTATAGGTAAGTATTCATAAATGTATTGCGTTACCTACAACGATAGGGATTTCACTGGATTGAAACTGTCCGGGCTTTCATGTTTCATGTGAGCAAACTAATTTTTGGAAAAATCAAAGCTAATAACTTTTCTATCCTCTGTTTCTCAAGAAAATACTGATACTATTAATTACCTACTCAATTACCGAGATTTTAAATATACTCAATCTAAATTTTCAATTGAATTTTAATTTATTAAAAACTATCAAAAACAATAAAGTAAGAACTTTAAAATATATCGATATACAAAATCATAATTCATTTCATAAGTAAATATTCTTTCTTTAATCAAAATTGATTTTCAAAAGAACATCTTTTCTATACACATAGCATCAATATCAACAAACATTTTGAATGCTCTCGTCTACATTTTGGCATGAGGCACGATATCCATTTTTGTTTTGAAGATTTATGAATTTATAAAATCTCTACTACCCCATCCTTTGTTTCAAAATTATTCAATATTGTTAATATTTGCTTTGCTGATGTAAAAGTTGTAAAATGCATTATGCATACACTGAACAAAGGATTAAAAGAAACTTAACATACGGATATACATAGGTAGATACTTTACTTTGTGGTGATGTGATGCATATTGTGTGTAGGTGTGTGTGTGTGCTTAGGGTTGGTGTAATGTGGATTTGTACTATTCTCATCAGGTCCTGATGAAATTTCACAATTCACATTATGCATAGCAACACACACAAAGGAATGATGGTGGTCTTTCATTAATATTATTTCTATTATTAAAGGTTTGGTCGACATTTACCTAACGGCATGCATTCAATGTTAATCAAATACATTGTACAGGGTGCTTTTGACTTGTCATGCTCAAAAGATACTGGAAAAAAAATTTGTCTTTATTTGTTAACAAACAAAAATTATGAAGACAAATTTGATTTTTGTAATAGTTTTTCTCTTGAGTGTTCGAAATAGTTGGAGTACTTTCTTCAGCAGCCTGTTGCACATCAGCAATAAATTATTCTAAAGGGTTTTTCAACAGGGACGCTACAAAAAGAGGGCGACAGGGACAGCCAACGACGCCATATTTATTGCCGCTCTTTTGACATATCTCTTCAGTAAGGTTCGCCATTACATGATGGAAAGATATACGAGTCAAAATTATTAAAATTTACTACCGAAATTCGGAGTCAGTGGCCTCAACGTTAAGAGCTCTACGTCCAATTTATGGTCGTCATAATCGTCGTAGCAGATCAACAATTGAGCGTCTAGTGGAAAAATTTGAATCCACAGGTACAGTACAAAATGTTCCCTTGCCAGTGAGACAAAGAAGTGCCCGTAGTGTCGAGAATATTGCTGCCGCTGAGGCTTCAGTTGCAGAAAGCCCAAATGTGTCTCACACACGTCGTTCTGAAGCGTTGGGCATCTCTGTGACGTCGTTGTGGCAAATTTTGCAAAAAGATCTTGGCCTTTATTTCATTCATTTTATTGATATCCAAAACCATTTTTTTTTTTCTTATTTAAAAAAACTTTTGTAGAGCTCTTATTGAAAAACCCGATACTTTATGATCAATTTGTTCAATTGTTGGCTCAACTTTCCATTAGAGTAGCACGAATTTTCACACGCAAATAATTTTATTTGATAGATTTATCGTTCAAAGTGAAAAAATATCACAATTTCAGCTTGAGGAAACTTTTATTTATATTTTTAATTAATTTTTAAAGTTTTGATTTTTCATATAAAATCAATGGAATTTGCATCCAAAAACAACTGCGTTTGCTTTTTTTGACAGTTCTTTACCATTACACCAATGAGGATATGCAACTTCTCTATGGTAAGTGTTGTGATATGTGGATTTCTTGGGGAAATTTTTGGGACTTATTTGTGCGATTTTTTTTTTTGTTTTCGTTGATTTTTTAATGAAATTTTTTATTTTCTTTGAGGATATTTATTATTCTTCCGCTTTTCATTACTTTTATGTAGAAAACAAAACTGTTAATTACTGTTATTACTTCATATTCAAACGGTTAAAAATGCGGAAATTTATGAAAAGTTGTAATGCATTCATTGTTTGCAATTTAAAATTGTTAAAATGGCAAGTGGAAGTGGTTGTGCTTTAGAAATTTCTCGTCCTCGTCGTGAAAGTGAAAGTGACGATTCAAGTATACAACGTCAAAATTTGCATATGGATCAACTAAAGAATATGGGGTAAATTTAAAAGTGATATAAATTGTGATTTGATTATTTAAAATTAAATTTCTAGGAATGTAGTTAAACTATATAAGAGAGTCAGCGATGAGCCCATGGCAATAAGTTTTGCCGAAGATTTGGGGTTACTGCCTGCCAGTAGAAATTGCAGAGTTCATCGGTTATCCATGTCCATTTATTCTTTGGAAAATGCCATTGGCATTTTTTAATGCATTAAAGATACGTGCAGAGTTAAAAAAAATTTTTAGAGCGTAAGGGACGTGGTTCGAGCAGGCTCGGATACTAGTCTCGAGAATTTTTTACTTGATGTACTGCTTTTCCCACAAGTACCCCTACGATATTGTCCGCCTTGAAGATTTTACGTCATCGGATACTAGCTTGTCGACCCGAACTGTAACCGAATGGTACAGTTACTGCCGAGAAGTTATCGTTGATTACTTTTTAGACCATCACACAGAACACAAAAAGACTGGGGGCCCTGGACGCATCGTTCAAATAGACGAGTGAAAATTTGGTCGGCGCAAATACAACAAAGGTCGAGTTGTTGATGGACACTGGGTTTTAGGGATGAGAGAGGACGGGTCATAAGAAGTGCCGATTTAAAATTTTATCAAATATGATGTGATCATAAGTCTTAACTGCGGATATGTATTTTTTTACAGGTACTAGTTCCCTTGATCAAAAACATGTCCATATTGGTACAACTATTCATACGGATTATAGGAGGGCATATGACTGTCTAGGTGAACATGGCTTTATCCAGAAGGAAGTTAACCACAGCGATCCTGACAATCCATTTGCAGTCGATGATGGCACTAAAACCCAGAGAGTTGAATCCTAGTCCTAGAGTGGTCAAAAGGGCGTTTTATAGCGATAGCTGAAATCATAATTTTAGCGATTGGATTGTGTCTATATGCTCTATGTCTAAAAAGATGTTTAGTTTTCATACATGTTTTAAAAGACCGTTTGCATTCCATGTTTCGATTTTGATTGTTCTGTCCATCATTGAGTGACTTCATCGCTTAGCTATTTTATGTTAAAATCTTGTTTGTCAATCTTTTAAAAGATTAGTTCAAGCATTTTTTGAATAGATTTTCCTCGAAAAGTTTCCAACAAACTTGCGATTGCAGTATTTTTGTATATGTCCAAATCCAAAGGCTTGACAGCGCTTACATTGTGGAACAATTTTTGACTTTCGCAGTGGTCCAATTTTGGCAAGTATGCCGATAATTGATTCAATACTGTTAATCTTATCGGGACTTTCCTTATTGACACATGATGCTTGTTTATTTGTGGATAACAAGAACTTGGAATTGGAACTGGACTTATAGTTGTTCATTGACTGGTAATTCTTCTTGCCTTATTAATCGCTTAACGTCTAACAGATGCTGATGGAAGTGATGTCAAGCAATTTCTTACAACCTGGTTCACAATTAAGGATTACTGTACAAAAACACCCTATAATATACAAAACTAGAGTATACAATGTATTTGAAGTGTTTCCTTATATTTAAAAATTAAAATTCATCTTGTGCAACTTTAGTGCTGCTACTGCTACAAGCAACGCACTTCGCATGTTGTATACCTAACTACCTACCATTGCACTTTTATACATTCATCGCTTTTACATCGAAGGCAAACTATATATTGAACCAACTTATAAGGTAGACAAGCCAAGGAATAACAAAGTAAAGGTATCTACTCTACTATACATGGTCATGATTTTAAGTGAACAAGGACACTTTTGAGGATATAATTCTCTTTTGAAAGCAATTTAGTAATTTCGGTTGGTGAGGTTATGTGTATAGTGATGGAGATTGTGATGCTGAAAGAGTATCGTGCAATAGACGAGAGAATGTCTTTTTTTTCATAATATACCTACTCACAAAGATCCTTTGATGAATTTCGTCCAAACTTGAATTAACACAGGATATCTTTGAGGAATTTATTAACAATATACAATCTTAGAATGAGATGATGATACACATGCTATGATGTGATCCTTTTAGCTTAGTAAGTACTTACACTTGGAACTTATGGTATCTACCAATATATGTATATCTAACTCAACTTATATGCAAAAGAGGTATTCCGCACTTTGCGAGCATAAAATGGCAAAAAGGATTTTCTTTGTTTTATCCTTTTGAAATTGCTTTTGAAGTGGCCTACAGGGTTTAAGAAGAAATTCAATGGATTCTACCGGGGACTTTTTGTTCTTTTGAATAAATCAAGAGAGTTAAAAAATTAACTTGAATGGGTTTTTTTTTTGAGAATGTTCTAAGTCTAAATAAAGTAGGAGAGTAGGATGTTATCTAACAAAAGCATTTTCATGAATTGTCGCTTTGAAGAGTTATTAAAGGATTTAATTATAAAGAAAGTGAATTATATCATTTTTTATCAAATGCACATTAAGAAATACTTTGAAACGCATAAATTACATAATTTGTTTGGTTAATAAACAACAGCAGGTTTGCACTTATATATCTGTTAACTTGTTTTAATTCTTAACAATAAAAGAGTCAATCATGGTAATTAGCACAAACTTATTATCATGAAAATGTCAAATTTGTGATGAGATAATATTCAACGCGAATTTAAAGATTGACACCGGTATTCATAAACGCAAATGAAACACGAATTATCTTTAGTCAGTGAGTTAAGTTTAAAATCTGACTAATAAATCAAAATTCAAGGTAATTAACTCACTCACCAAAATAGGTACATTAAACGAGTAATTCAGTTAAAAACACTTCTGTCTTTGTTGCCAAAAACTTGAGATAAAAGGAAACAGACGCTAGTGACACACATGCTTCTTACAACTTCAAATGAGAGAGTGTGTGTGCAAAAGTTTACATTTTGTGAGAAAATATATGTGCAGTTCATAAAATAGTCTTTGGCAGCAGCAGAGGTCTGTTGATTGTAGTAGATTTTCGTTAAGATTTTGAACTTAACGTGAATTAGCAGTTTATATTTTTATTGATATGAAATTTTGATTCGTGAACTAACTCCTGATTGACGTTTTAGTTAACTTGTGAATTAAAAGATAGCTAAGCAATTTTAATTGATAGGGCTGTTAGAATATTGGTATTTACGATGCGATGGCCAAACAACAATTCATAAATTCAAACAATTACAATTAAATGAAGTTACAAAAAGGAATGCACCAAATCGGCGTGCGCCGCTACGAGAATCTACGAAAAACGAAATTGGAAAATGACAACTGTCAAAAGATGGGTGCGTTTGACAAAACTCACAGCTGACAGCAAATCAAAAGTGCTGCCCGTAGCTCAGCGAATAGGGTGGGTTCAATTGATTGAATAGTTTTATTAATCAAATTCGATTAGTAAAACCACGAATAAAATTGATACAAACAATATATACATAATTTGATTTGAACATGGTGTTCTTAAACAAAATGGGCGCCAGGAAGTAGTACTGCCTAAGCAGCATGGGAGATGCAGCTGGAATAGATGTCAAAAATGCTGCAGCTGCAATAGTTGAACGAATTTTAACATTCATTGCAGCATTTTTGACATCTATTGCAGCTTCGTCACCCATTCTGTTCAGTCAGTTATGGTACTTACCATCACCTTTTATGTCGAAGACTGAAAAATAGATGTTTTGCCCTTTTCTTTTTTTTACTCTTAAATGTTTATATGTGAAATATCTGGGAAACCTTCATAAGTATAGGCATTAAACCCAGTTTTTTTCGAAAACAAGAGAAAAAGATATAATTGATTTTGGGAACTGGCAGATGGCCAATTTTCTAAATAACATTGTAATGAAATATGTAAAGAAAATAAAAAATAAGAGCAAAAGAAAAATCGCTTTGGAAATGTTCCCGAATAGACAACGGCTTTTAACAACAGTCGCGAGTCCCGTAATCTTGGGAGAACAAAGAACACGAAACGAAAGCCTAACCGGGGTGAAAATTTGTAACTTTTCAGGCCACAAAACGAAAACGTTTACTTCTGTGAATAAAACCAATCAATACAATACTTAGCTTTTTTTCCTCATAAGAATCCTGTCTCCAAAATTTGCCCCACTTGGTACTAGCTCTATGGATTGCCTCCAACAGAATGTTTTTCTCTTTCTCAACTTTCAATAGAATAGCTTCTCTTTTCACTTTCAATATTTTCACCAATAATTTATTTCTACTCAAATTTGTTTCTAGTAAAAAGATTCCAATTCCAATGGTTCGCCTTTTCTCTTTATGAAGATCTAATTGTCAAACCAAACTCTTTCGTGTATAGCCAAAAAATTACCAGAAAATGGTGTTCTCCTTGCCACGGCGATATGGTCATCCTCTTCTGATCTTTAGTCCGTGGTGGTATTCTGTCACGGTCTAACTGCGACACCCTGCTTCTTTACAGGGGTGCATGCCGTTGTCGAGCCCAGCCACACATGTGATATCTTTTATGTTGTAGATATGAGCACCAACAGTAGCTCAGTGGACGAGTTCAGCCCTACTCCTTCAAATTCGAATGGGTAAAGAAAAGCGAAAAATTATTAAAAACCACAAACAAAGTGGACTAAGAAGATTGAGGAAAAACATTCTGTCAGTGTCAGATGGGTATGGGATCACTGTCAGTTTCCAACTTAAATGACGAGACATGATCCGATTACGGAATTCAAACTAGTCTAAGCTGGTAGATCAACGCGCAGAATTTACGGGGATAGGGAAACACGTCTTTTGTGGTTTAAGTCACTTAAAGTTCGGCATTAAACCAGGGTGATATGAACAAGAGGTATCACTCATGTTGTTGAACATGGGTCGTACTCCATATGTCGCCTACTCGATGAACTTCTGGACCATACCTATGTCACTATGAGACATGTTACTTTTGTAACTATGGACCGTCGCACAATAAATTCTCAGTTATACATGTGGACTACCTGTCTCACACATTAAGGTTGTTTTGTGGATTGTACGTGTGGACTTAACGTCACACAACTTAGAAACGAAGTCCTATGTTCGTTGCTTTTTCAAAATACTTTAAGAGTAGGTCTCCGGTTGATGGACGTCAGGCCAGGTATCTACTGACTCTAAAAGCATTTTTGAGTCGCAATTGAAAAAGGAAAGGTTAAAAATGGTAAGTTATACAGAGTAGGCAGGTAAAAGTTGTTGTGGTAAATTTTACCGCAATATGTTTGCGCAAAATCTTTAGTTGTAATTTGTTTGAGAATGCACGATTTGTCATATAGTGTATCAACTGTTTAGTATTATTATAGTATTCATCACCGTTTAAAAGGTAAATTATATAACAAGAAACAATTTATATGGTTCTTGTGCTTTATACAGTTCAATTTGAACGAAGTTTAAAAGTTTTACGGAAGCACATCTATCACGTGTCATTCGTCATCTTCCTAAGAAATTTCTCAGTACGTACCTACCTACCTAATTCTTTCCAATTAATAAAGTGGTCTCCAACTCAAGAAGACAAACTATATACATAGCAGATAGAAGTAGTCACATTAACTTTCCCCTTGCACCTTGTAAATAGTTATTCTCTCCTCGACTTTACGAACATAGGAATAGTCATTTATTTGCTTTTTCGCTTCACAAGCCAATCCCAAGATTTTCTCTGGCAAAACAAACTAAATTGAGATTATTTTGGTCAATATTCGGACATTACATGGAATGGACACCCTCAAATTAGCCCGTGGATAATTTGCGGCTTAAGAAGTTTAATTGGACAGCTTTTCACACAGACAGATATACGATGGTGATGACGATGCCGATGATGGTGGACTATACCTATAAATACATCTATGTATAATATGCAAACTATTCCTATACACACAATTGGAACTGTTAGTAACATTGCCTAAAATCGAGGTCAGCTTTGTTTAGTTTAACACTTGGGGCAATAGATTGTAATTTACTTTGAATTTAATGCAAAGCATTGCGAAGTGCCGCTGGAGTGTAAATAATTAAACCTATAATATATATTTGCTAGGCTTTGTGGATTGTTCAATGTTTGGCCTGAGGAGGCGTTGGTGCGTCGAATTGTCGAACAATTCCAAAAGGAGTAAGTAGTTACAGGGCTGCCAGAAACCATGATTTATCATGATTTTCATGTTTTTTGGAGCCAAATAATGTTTTAATGATTTTGAGGCCCAAATCATGATTTTTCTAATTTCAACCATTTTAACTAGTCACCACATACACTTTTTATTTCTCTATGCTCAAAGAATAATTTTCTAACTTATTATTTGGCTTTTGGCATTTCACTTTTGCACTATTTATTATTTTTGCGATGGCGATATCAGGGCTGACAGAAAGCATGATTAAGCATGATTTTCATGTTTTTTAGACCTGTAATTTTTTTAATGTTTTCGAGTCCAAAATCATGTTTTTCTTAATTCCAAATGAAAAACTATTATTTTTATAGGCACTTTGTAAAACCAAGTCTTACGTACGCTACAGTCTAAAACAAATTGAGCCAGCCCAAGTATTTGAAGACGAACATAGCGAAATAAAACTTGACTCAATTTTATATAACTACATTTTTGTTTCTGTAAGAAAGAAGCACATCCTATTATACAATTCATCACTTTAAGCTGCTCACCGCGCACACACACTTTCTCAACGTTAAAAATCTAGAATTTGTAATTTACTCTTTGCCATTTTCCCAGTTCCCTTTCAAACGAAATTTTCAAGTTTCTGATGATATTTTTCCAAAGTTTTCTTTAAATTTCTTTAAAAAAAGCTGAATATGGTTTCATTTTTTTTTTCTTAGATCTCATTTCTCTCTGTTCACTATTTTTTAACTCCAGAAGTGTGGATCATGATTTTTGAACTGAAATCATGATTTAAAACTATGTTTTTATAAATTTCTGAGTGGCAGCACTGAGTAGTTATTTACTTGCGGATGACAGGCATCAGCCAGCATCACATTTTGAAAAATATTTAATTTTTTTTTATGAACGAGTCGAGCTGGAAGTTTGAGGTATCGACATTTTTGTTGACATTCTGCTTGTGTAAACTAATAATTATAATGTTTTAACAAACTATTTGAATTTTGGAGCCTCGGGAGCGTGAAAAACTATTTATACAAATTTATCTGCATTTTTGTGTATCTCTGATATTCATAATATGACTTTATTTGAACAATGTATTTGAATAAAAACTAATGAAATGTAAAAGGACTAGTTTAAACTTTAAAGTTTAGTCAGAGGCTGGTGGGTAGATAGCCACGAAACACCACACCTTATCGACAAGCGTCCTTTTCCACACCATCCAATTTTGCAAAGAAAAGGAGTACACTATTTCGGAACTTTGTATTGCGTAAAAAAAAAATTACAATAAAAATTAGTAAAGTAAGTGCAACAAATTTTGCCCACGTGGATAATGTAGTTCATTGCGAACACGTTCAAACAAATTTAGCTTCAGTCTTTCGTGGTGAGTCTGAGTGTGGTGTCATGATTCACAGTGGTTTCTCTCATAGGCAAAAAGTCAAAATATCAAGGTAAAACTAAATAATTTAAATCAGCTCTGCACGGGACCAAACAGATGAAAAAAAAACGTCGCCAAATCTTCAAGGTAGACCAAAAAAGGTATATTTTAGAAACTCGTCTCGAACTAAAAGGTGACGAGTTATTAAAACCATTGAAGTCGATGAGGATATTGCTTGTGCTTTAAAGCATTGCCAGCCTATAGAAAATCTCCAAGTAAAACAGTTTGATTCAAATGATGCTTTGAGGAAAAATTGTCAAAATATTAGTTATTAGGAACTTGGTTAACCAAAAGACGGAAGTTGATATTTTTCATGCTATGCCAAGGTGCTTAGCGAAGCGAAACAAAAATGTTATCCAGAGCTTGAAACAATAAAAATTTCTGATTCATCGGCTGAAGTAACTTTTTTTTCGCAAGAGAGCTCTGATCCTGAAAGAAAATTCTATGGCAAAATCCTCGTCCAGGATCAACTCCATACTGCTGACCAATACAGAACTGCAGGAATACATGCAGAACTGACACAATAATTAAAATAACTGACCGTTTTTTCAATGTAAAACATATCCTTAAATTGGCAATGGTTGACGCACTGATCTCTATATACACTGGATAGTGTATTCCTTATAATATATAACAGTTTTTTTGCTTCCATTTGAAGATGACAATCAGGTGGTCGGCTTCATAATTTGACGTCTACACTAACACAAAAAAACCTGTTTCCAAAATTTCAATCTGAAGAAAGAGAAAGACCAATGATATGAAAGGAAAAAACTTTGTGGGAGTTTATTTTATAATTTTTTTATTCATTAAGTTATTCATTGTGTACATTTTTTTTATTTTTTATTTGAATTATATCAATAGAAAGGTGTTTAAATAGGTAGTAGTAAATATGTAGATGGGATATGGGAACCATCAACTTCGTTCATTATTTCAGTTTGCAAACAGTTGAACAAAACAGCTGATAAGTGTGATGAGGAGAATGCGATTACATAGTCTGTGTTTTTTTACGATTTTACCTCCTTGTCACACTCTTTACATCTGTAATTCCGTTTCACTTAACCACTTGTGAATGAAATAAGATTACAAACACAACAATGTTAGCAAAGAGATTTCGGGGGGGGAGCAACGAACGGAAATTTGACGTCTTCATAGGGGATTATTTTGTATAAATTGTTATACAGTCATATTGTTATACAAAAAAGTGGACAGCTTCATAATATAACAATCCTTCAAATGGAAGCAACTTTCTTATGTCGATACGCTATCCAGTGTATTATAGAGATCAGTGGGTTGACGGTAAGGTGCAATAGCTATGCTTAATGAAGAAAGACTAGATCAAAACAGCACAAGTGTGTGAAAGAAAGAACAAAAAAGCACAGCTATGTGTTGACGGAATTGACCGTTGCCTATCAGCTGTGCAATTCCAAATCTAAAAATGTTTTTATTGTTATTTGTTTGCATAAATTTTCCATTAAAATTTATTATAAATTCACACTTTTTATTTTTTTTTTGTTTTTTTCTTAATGTTAAGTTCAAAAATAAAAAAAAGTATTTCTGTGATAAATTTTAGCTTATTATTCTCAAACAAACAAACCAGCTAGTATTTGACATTTTTCATTCACTTGTTCCACATCAAAAGTGGGTGCAGGAAATAGTTCTAAACTGTTTTGAAAAACGTCATGGAACACAAAATGAGAGAATAAAGAACAGTTTGGAGTAAAATTTTGTCTCGTTCTTTTCTGTAATTTTCTGTTCGGAACAGATTCATTTATCATACATAATGCCTTATCACACACTAATTCGCAACAGAGGTGTGCTTTATTTGCGGGAGAAAGCCAAAACGAATATGAATAATATTCAAAGCTCCTTAAAAGGAACCATTAACGAAGATTTCCCAGATTTTGGCATATGTGGATAATCTTTTGGCACGCGTAGATAGGATTTTTTGAATTTTCCATTCATCTGGTATAAATATAAGATTTTAAAAAATGGACCGGGAGTAATGAAAAACCTCTTTTGTCTTTTGGGCTAACGAGAGTATGAAATATAAAAGTGTTAAAGTGAAAAATCAGGTAAAATATTCCTATTTATTAGAATAATAATTATTGATGTTAAAAGTACCTTTAATGTAAATTTTCGAGTGTATAGGTAATAAGTATAACTACAAATAATAATCTGTAGGTAATTTTAGTAAGTTTACTTCAATAGTGTAGGCAAGGTATAAAATTATTGCATCCGAAGAAAGAAATTACTAGTTTTTACCTGTACTTAAAAACGCAGATTTTGTATACGTACATAAAAGTTGCCGCAAAAAATATATTCATAAGCAATATACAAAAATTTCGGAAAGAAAAGACTGACAGCTCTATTCTGGCAACCTAACTAATACCTCGCAAGTCACAATTACCTCATGTCATAACTCGAGGTGAAGTTGATTTTGTGACTTTTTTCGTATTCTAGCAAAAACCTCACGACTTTTGACTCTCATAAAAACTTCAAAATTGTGATGTGCTCTTTGACTTTGGCAGATCATAATTCACTAAAATGATATTCTGTCACTCAAAAATATAAAAATAAAGGAAATGTATAAAGTAAAGGAAATGGAATTGAATATGATTTTGATGCATTTTTTGCAAAAAGACTCATCTAAAAATGAAAGGTAAGAATTAACATACATTTTTATAAAAGTAAATAATTATAACTTTGTTTTTTAATAAAAAAAACTCATTAAGATTGCAGCGCAGGAGAATGTTAAGACAGTTTAGCGATGTGAATGATCCGTTTGCCCTCCAAGACAAAACGTTTGTCAATTTTTTTCGGTTTCCAAAAACAATGTGCTGGGACATTATCCAGGAATTCAGGTCGCATGATGATCAAGCCACTTCACTACCATTCACCATTCCAGTAAAGTCACAATTCAGCCTTTTCATTTTTATTTAAAGTTAATTATCTTGAAAATAGTGTCTTTCAGTGCTTTATTTTCTCGTCAATGGCTTTTATCAAAAATGTGTTGCTAACAACTATGTACGTACATCATTCCCGTAAGCCAATCAACAGTCTTAGATCAAAGGACAATCGATACGTTTTCCAACCACAGGTGATGAGATTGGTGAGTATAGTCAAAACTCAAGCTGCTCCTCCGACGCTGGTTTATTTATTTGTTTATCTAGAACACAAAATAATAGTTGTAACATATAAATACCAATGTTTAAACATTTCAACGAATTTATTGCCAATAGAATCCATTATTAGTAATTTTTAATACTCCCAAAATCTATTTCTTCTTTTTAAGAATGAATTTGTTTTGACAAACAGCTGGGCGATTTCGCAATAAGAAAATCACCTCCGTGTGGTGAATTTTGTTCATAAGGTTTCTTATGTACTTCATCTGAAAGCTTTGATTTGATTTTTTATTGTTGTTTTTTTGTGCGGAAATAATACCGAAGATGAGAAAAAAAGAAAGTCTGTGCGTCCTTCAATGCACAATGTGACCACCTATGAATTTAAATCATCAATATTAGATTTAATTACCTCGTACCTCGTGGCATGATGGTTAGTGCGTAGGACTGTCGTGTCAAAGGGTGGGTTCGATTCTCGGCCACTGCCACCTAAAAACTGAAATGTTTTTTTTCCGATTTACTGCCTCTTGCGAGGAAGTGACAAATCCTCCAATAGTATTACTTGTCATGAATAAGTGCTTCTTACCTAGCCGTTCGGACTCGGAAAAAAATTGTAGGTCCCCTCCATTCCTGCCAACAACACGCACACAGGAATGGTTGAGAGTTGTTAGTCACTAGGCCCCGGTTCTACATGAGCTGTTGCGCCACAAAATGTAATTTAATTTAATTAGATTTAATTAAATATCGTAAGGAGGATTTGAGAAGGAAAATCTTAAAAAGAATTTGATTATCAAAACAAGCTGTTTATCATTAATATTGCTTTTAAAGTTTGCTTAAGTATTATAAAATTCGACAGCCCGAGGTTCATCCTCAAGTATTAATAGTAGATGCTGCAATGACAGACATTTTTAATTTTTGTAAGTGAGAAATTTGTCGGCTGGAACGGATTTATGGAAACTCTAACTTATGCAAATAAATTTGATGTTTCTGCTTTTATACTGCATTACATATATTTTTCAAATTATGTTATAAAACACTTACTTTTCCGAAGAACTTGATAGTTCAGCCGCTTGAAAATCTTCACATTTAGCATTATGCTTATACCAACATATTAGTATTCGGGTTCATTATATTTTTTCTTTCGCTACACAAATCGTTCCGTTCCTGCCAAACTCCTTTTATTGTGCGGCAATAAGCCACATAATGACCAATTCCACCTGCTACGGAAGGCTCAATAAAGTTTTATTCCACCAGTTAAAACAAACTTTTGATTGTGTATGTTTAAGCTGATTGGAAGTTCTGTAAGATTTGTTTTAATCTTATTAGCATCTGAAATTTAAATGTTATGGCTGCCTTTTGGCCAGTTTGACATGAAAAGCAATATTTATATTGCCCGCCAAAACCCAAATTAAGCTTTTTTTTTACCAAAAATTTTAAGTTTATGCATCCAAGCAATCTGAACATCTGGTAATGAGTGAATATATTCCTGTGAAATATTTGCATAACCACATGTAAAATTGGTCATTTCAATATAGCTTTCACATTCATCCATTAGCTTTTTAATCACGAAACTAATATTGGTTTCACAATTAACATTTTTGCTGCGTGTTTTCAAGTAGATAAAAGGTAGGCTTAGAGATAATAAGTGCGCACGATTTGTATACTCCTCAGCATTGAGACCTGCTATTGCGTTCTTTAGTTTAAAAGATGTCGAGCAGCAAATAATCAACTTATTATTATTTTGTTTTGATTGTATAAATATTTTGGAAATATCAATGTTGCAAACAGTGCTGCCAGAAACTTCTATTATCACAGGTGTTTAAAAATGAGGTTTTGATGGAGCGTTCCTTCTGTGCAATGCGCATATTTCCATTCACGGACCAAATCTTTTTTGGAATCAACACACCACGCAACTGTAGAATCAAATGAAGTTCCGGCTCTGGAGTAACGTTAATGGCTCGTTTTTTGTTCAACGGAGAATCCACAGTTTTATATTAATACCGATATTACTTCGACCTTTGATGCTTGATTACAACTTTTTCATTTGGCTTTATCATTTTTTCAATAGCTCTAAATATTAACATTTCAATACATTTTTCAGTATCTTTATTTTTTTTTTCTGTTGAATCAATTTCGGTGACAGACGTTTCATTTTTCCGAACCTCTATGGCATATAAATGATCCATGTTTGATGTTTTTGTATGTGCTTTTCACAATTTGATTGTTTGCGGATATATTATTGATTTGTATTCTGACTTCAAAACTTTGTCAATCTCTGCAGTGTGATGCCGTACATATTTTTAAAATCATGTCTCAGATCGTGCAGATATTGCAATTTCATTGTCATTTTCAAAAAAGCAGTTCATCACGTTGGTCCAACTTGGAAACTAGTTACTCTTTATAAACGAAAATTAATCGAGCGCCAACAAAAATCAAATTCAGAGTCACGGTTGTTTTTTGAATCTTGGCTTTGTTAGTAACTTTGTTTTACAGGTTTATAATTAATTTTTTTAAAATTGAAAACCCGGCTCTCATCATTTCCATCTGAGTCTTGGTATACACAGCTATAATGATCATTAATCTGTGACCCAATTGACTATTCAAAAGTAAAGGTTTGAATCCTCATTTAAATAATTCAAATGATTGTTGACATTCTTCGTCACAAACTTTACTATTTGTAAGAGTGAATTTTTTTCTTCCAAAAAACTCACAAAAGTTCGCAAATTTTTTTTTTCTGTACTCATAAATTCTACACTTCTCTTATAAAGTTCCTGTACTTTTTCAGATCTTAGTGTGGGTAACCAAAATATATGAGGTGAGCCACGCCTGTTTTAAATTGGATCGGTGAGTGAAAGAACAGTACAACCGGCAGTACAAATTGAAGTAATTTGTTTATTGGCTTAAACAAAAGTTTTTAAAAGAAAATAATTTAACTTTTCAATGAGCAATCTTTTTAACATTTATACATCAAGGAAAATCTATTTTTTTGTCACAAAAATAACAAGTTATGCTTGTTTTTCTTTTCTTTTTAATCAATTTAGTACTTCCATTATTCTTCCACTCACCAATTCAATTGTGTGGTCAATTTTATATTATTATTTCCCAATAAAATTGAAAGACATTGGTCATTATATGCATCGAATGACATGGTATTGAAAGCCATACATACTCTTCGTTGCAGGGCTCTTCCAGTGTGACCATCACTCTAGGTATTTGGCATCCTGATCACCCAGTCACATAACCAAAAACAAGGAAAGTTACTGTCATTTTTCTCAGAAAGAACTTGTGCTAAAGGAATAATTGTGATACCCACATGAGTGCACAATATTCTTTAAAAGATGTTTCTAAGTGGGAGAAGACTTTTGTGATTCATTTTTAAATCAACTGACTCGGTTGTATCTAATCAGAGGAAATTTTTAAAAAACTTTTGCACATAGTTATGAATGTCAATCTGTTGGGCTAGGGCTACTAACCAATACGTTACATAAAATATGCTAAAACCCAATGTTTCTTATATATTTGCTAGCTGCGGGGTGTTCGTTTTTAATTTTTTCAAGGATTCGGATAAATTTTCCCCCAAAAATAAGCCCCAAGTAGTCATATTTGCCTACGTGGCCTTCTTTTTAAACAACATTTAAATTTTATAAAAAGAGTGATTCGCAATTTCCATATTCCATTATTTAATCCGCGTCATCAACCCTCCATTGTCTTTGGAGCTATGTTGTTTGTTGTTTGACAAAAAATTCCTTATTTGGAAAAAATGCCTTTTTCCATAAAAAAGATGCATTTTTCAATAAAAAAATATTTGGTGTAAAATGACATGAAATGAAATGAAATGAACAATAAACCAAAAACTCAGCCCAGTTATGAATACCATCCTAATCGGAAACTTTTACGAGTCCAAAAGAGCTATCACCAAATCCGTTCGTAATAGCAATTTGTATTAAGTTTGTTTTTTATTTTTAGTTTGTTTATTTGTCAAGATTCAATATTGGTAAGCTGAATTTAACATTTAATGCTCATTTTTACCTTTGGAATTCAAGATACGGTGCGTTTTTGGCAACGATCATATGGCTCCTTATCCATTCACAAGAATATTTAGGGTCGCCATATATGGCTGTTTGTGCATTCACAATAGGATGAATATTCCTTAATTTCACCTTTGTTGAATTTACATTCAATCCAAAAAGTGATGCATTCAAAAATTCCGTCAAAAATAGAATTCAGTTTGCTTGGACTTTATAGATCAGATTCTGGAATGACAAAAAATAAGGCAGCCATGCAAAAATGACTGCTGCAAGTGCATGTTATTGCAAAAAATGCAACTTACATTTATGCCTAAACACTATTTTGCAGTAAAAATTCAAACAAATAATATGTTTTCTTAAACTATTTATTCAGTTTGCAGTGAAATACAAAGAAATGTTTTTGTTTTGTTAGATGCTGCAATGAAAGTTAAAATTGGTTCAACTCTTGCAGCTGCAACTGCAGCATCTTTGATATCTTTTCCAGCTCCGACTCCCATTCTTTTTAGACAGTCAACAGAGAGAGAGAGATAGACAGAAAGAATTGTTAGATCCACATTGTTTACTCTCAATTTCATCGTCGTGTCGCATTTGATTGTAAACCCGAGTTCAACTGTTCTTACAAATACATGTAAAGGGTAGAGCGACAGGGACAGCAAACGACGTCATATTTCTTGCCGCTCTTTTGACATTTCTCTTCAGTAAGGTTTGCCATTTCATGATGGAAAGATATACGAGCCCACGATACACATATTGAAGGTAATATCATTAGCGTTTTCATTTTTGTTCAGTTCTGCGCATATCTCAAAATGGTGGATCCCGTGTTATTTGACTGAAAATTATTGTATGTTATGTGTGTATTCCTTTGTTACTTGATTAGAAAATAAAATTGTTTCGACATATTTAATGATTATAATTATTATTTTATTACTTTGACAAAAAGAAAATTGGTTTTAAGTGTTATTCAAATAATTTCTTTCGTGTTTGTTGTGTTTGTTGTTGTTGTAATACGGCAAAAATATCACGAGAACGGCCATCTTTAATTCCTTCTGACAGTTCTCATTTTAGACAACCTGCGCAATATAATACCTTCTATATGTGTACTGTGATACGAGCCAACAACGAGACGAAATTATTAAAATTTACTACCGAAATTCGGAGTCAGTGGCCTCAACGTTAAGAGCGCTACGTCCAATTTATGGTCGTCATAATCATCCTAGCAGATCAACAATGGAGCGTCTAGTGGAAAAATTTGAATCCACAGGATCAGTACAAAATGTTCCCGTGCCAGTGAGACAAAGAAGTGCCCGTAGTGTCGAGAATATTGCTGCCACTGAGGCTTCAGTTGCTGAAAGCCCAAATGAGTCTCTCACACGTCGTTCTCAAGCGTTGGGCATCTCTGTGACGTCGTTCTGGCGAATTTTGCGAAAAGATCTTAGCCTACATCCTTACAAGATTAAATTGACGCAAGAACTGAAGCCGCTTGACCACCAGAAGCGTCATATGTTCGTGAATTGGGCTGAGCAACAACTTGAAAGTGATTCGAATTTTCATCGAAAAATCATCTTCAGCGATGAAGCTCATTTCTGGCTGAATGGGTTCGTCAATAAACATAGTATGCCGTATTGGTCAGACAACAATCCACAATCCACACGTACCCCATGAGTCATCATTGCATCCCGAAAAAAATACGGTTTGGTGTGGTTTATGGGCCGGTGGCGTCATTGGGCCGTACTTCTTCCGTGATGATCAAGACCGGCACGTTACTGTGAATGGGGATCACTACCGTTCAATGATAACCGAATATTTTTAGCCCCAAGTGGATGATATGCACTTGGAGGACATATGGTTCTAACAGAACAGTGCCACAAGCCACACAGCGAATGTCTCAATCAATTTATTGGAAACCAAGTTTGGAGAACGTGCTATCTCACGAAATGGTCCAGTCGCTAGGCCGCCTGGGTCGTGCGATTTGACGCCGTTAGACTATTTCCTGTGGGGCTACGTCAAGTCTATGGCTTATGCCAACAAGCCAGCGACGATTGATGAACTTCGTACGAATATCGAACGTGAAATTGCAGCAGTATCGGCCGATTTATGCTTGAAAACCGTCGAAAATTGGGTTCATCGTCTGGACTTCTTCAAGCGTGCCCGTGGTGGCCATGCAAAAGAAATCGAATTCCATACATAATGGCATCGAACGTACTTTTACAAGAATAAAGAATTTCATTGATATCCAAAACCGTTTTTGTTTTATTTAAGAAAACTTTTATAGCGCTTTTATTGAAAAACCCGATATGTACCTACCTACGTTACATTTCAATGCGTATATAGGTATTATGTAATGCATCTCTGCCAAATTTTCGAAAAATGTTAAATGTTAAGTTGACTAGTCAACATATGTAAATAGCTTTTTTAAATTCCTGAGTAAAATGAGGACATCACGCATCACTGCTCCGTTGTGTACCTGTACTTTTCCAATGACTTTTCAAACAAGTTTAAATAGTTTCTAATTATTTAATCTAGTATGCAGACATTCCATGAATTTTTTGTGTAAAAAAATCAATAAAACTTATCTTGCAATGAGGTCCATATAAGTTTGCACAGTCCGTTAGATATTCGGTGTTATATGCATTAAGCAACTTCCTGTCCTTTTTTATGTTTGGCAATGAGGAACTTTAAGTAAACAAAATCAATCAATAATGAACATTATTTTGTGTTAATTTCCAAACAAAATATTACTCTATAATTATTCGTATCACGTCATGGAATAATGATTGCCCCTTTGCAAACAGGATAAATTGAGATTCACATATTGTTCGCATGATACAGTACCTTCCGTTGAATCCAAGACTAAGGATTAAAACAATTGAATTGGATTTAAATTCGCTATTTCAAACACATCCCGAGTTTTTATACTTTTCAGCTAAAATTTTAATCTGTTGAAAGAAAATAGCTTCTATGTCCAGAAAATTGGATGAATCATCCGAAATATCATCATCAGAACGAATTCTTCGCCTTTTTATATAAGCATCATATTTCGAATGGGTGCGTTTTGGCAAGGCTAGTTTTTCAGTATTGTAATATTTTTGAAAATTATTTAAATTTGCAACACCATTATTTCGAACGCTATATTTTTGAAAGTCGTTTTTTCTTCTGATTCCTTGATGCTTTGATGGGAGTTTAGGTTTCATTAAATCCTTTCTCGTCAGGGACAAGGACGTAGGTAGATCATAATATAAACTTTCCTCACAGATTATATTAAATCCTCTGGGAATTCCTGGGAGAATTGTCTTAACTGCAGCTGTTGTCACCTGAACAGCAATAAAAAAAAAATACACAAAATATTCCATTAGAATATCCCGGAATAAATTTCTTGCTTAATAGTCTTACCGACACAGCAGCACCCTTTTCAAAAAGTAAATATCTTTTATTTCTCTCATGGACTTCTTCAGCTGCACTAAAGTTCTGGTTGCCGTTAGAAGTAGTACAATGGGAACTTCTTCTATTTTGCACGATTTCCACTCTACGATGTGCTAATTTTAAACCACGAACAGACAAATAAATGCAGCAGACTGAGAACACGACAAGGCAGTTTCTCATTTTTCAAAACTTCACGTTCGTTCCTTAGCGGCACAATGTTGACTTGACTGTGCCTCGAAAGCAGTCAACTTCGTGTCTTTTATAAACGTTAAGTAGGTAAATTGTGTGTATCTTTTTGATTTATTTGTTTTTTTTTTGTTCGCTTTTGAGGAAGTAGAGAGTCTGTTTTGGTTTGAGAAATGCAAATTGAAAAGTAGAACTTTTATTTGTCTTGTTTTCTTGTCCATTAAAATAAGTTATTCTTACAAAAATAATAAATACGTTTTCTGTTTGATTAAAAAAAAAATTAGCCTGAGGTGTCTCATGGAGTAGCGCTGTGGAAACACTTCAATAAGTTTTTAATTTGCAATTTTCTATGCAGAAATATACAAGTTTTCATTATGAAATGAAAAATTGAATTTGTTATAACTGGAATTGCATAGTTAAGAACTTCATTTTTCAATTATTAATGAATAGAATATTTCCATTGGTAGTGTTGCTGGATATTGGAACCATCATTTTTTAATGAAAAATGCAATTTTTTTACATTTTCAAATTGTACGGAACCTTAAACGTGGTTTTCATGAAAAAATCGGTCTTGGAGAAAAACATCATCGAAATGAAAGCATAAGTTTTTCCATGGGTACAATTTTTGTAGGTTCAGGCTTTCCTAGGACACAAGTTTTATATAAGACCAGTCAAAAACTTGTTGGAACTCAGAGATGAGCAAAACAAGCATACGCCATTTTAAAATGTTCAGCTCCTAGTTTAATGTCAAAAATAAAACTTATGGGATACTTTCAAGAAGAAATTGAAAACAGCTGACTAAATTCTGCCATATCCAATATATAAAATTGAAATCTCCAAATTATTCAATTTACTTTAAATTGATAATATTTTTCCATTGGTGACCTCGGAATCTACAGGCCCTGTGTTATTGTTTTATTAAAAAATCGCCAATTCAAGATCTTCGAAAACGTTTTCAGGTGTTCAGATATGCAATCAAGTTAAGACCAAGACATTGTTTAATATTAGTGAGTAGAATAAAGATATTTGGGAAGGAAAATTGATTAACAATTTTTGGTAAAGTTTCTGGTAGTTTTTTTGGTTTAAAAAAAACTACATGTTAATTTTTTTTTTTTACAAATCCTATCAATTATCAATTAAAAGCTAGTGTGTATAACTGAATGAAAGCAACGCCAATATCTTTGTATGTTCCTAAGATATTTGAGACAACAATTTCGACAATTCTTGGTAAAATTTCTTGTAGATTTGTTTACTTAAAGAAAAACGGGTAATTGAATATTTTTTATCAATTATTAATTATAAGCTAATGTATTGAATAAAATTACCCTGAATGCAATATCATTGTTTGTTCTTAAGATATTCGAGCCGAAAAACTTTTTTCAAACATTTTCAGAAGTTTTTTTTTATTTAAAACAATCTATGAGATGATATGTTTTCATATTTTAATCAATTCCTTACTACATCAATATGCGTAGAATAAAATTAAACTGAAGTCAGTAACATCATTTGTTCTGAAGATATTTGAGACTAAAGAAAAGAAATTTAGCAAATGTTCAAAGGCTAGACACGGTGCATTCAAGATGATACAAGCGTCCACAAGCTTTTTTTCAAAGCGAACCCCTGTCAATAAACTCTTAACTCTTACCTCCCCATGGTGAAAATCGGGTGCCTAGTACCTTTAACCGAAGATTGGGTTCCAAACCCTGTGGACGGTTTTAGGCGGCAGCAAACGAGAGAGGGGGGAAGGGTTTTCCCACTTAGGTATTTCTCCATTATCCAGGTGGCAGCGAAAGAATTCCCCAGATGGAATAAACGGTGACGTCTGCAGTTCCAGTTATGTTGAACAACTTAGTGAACAACTTATATCGTCCCTTATGATTACAAGAACTAACTCAATTTTAAAAATTATGGAGATTGCAAGATTCATAGATACCTAGCTACTAGGGAACGATTAAAAGTTTAATTTTTATGTTTCTCACACTTCACAAAAATCTTATATTTTTCAATTGTAAAAAAAAAATGGATGAAAGTCTAAAAATTTGCATAAAAATAATACCGCTTTTTCCCGAGATATTGTTAAAACTGACAATTACCTAGTTCTTGCAATCAGGGGACGATATGGGCTACTACGACATATTGGTAGCTCAGGCCTATAAGGAGAAATTTATCTGGCTCTCCACCCTTCGTGTTATATTATGGGTCTGGTCTTCCAGGTCAGCGGTTGTTGATCGGGGTGAATTCCATACCACGGAAAACAAAAAACGGTTCCGAAACAACAACAAGCCTCGGATATGGATGATCTTAATCTTGACGACCCCAGCAAACGATACAAAGAGAGTGAATTTCGCATCTGCACGTGGAATGTCCGGACCTTAAACAGACCACGTGCAGTGCAGCGGGACAATAAGTGGAGAACCAGGATAGGCTAAAGGCTGATAAACAGTCATCCAGGACGTGCGATGGGATGGAGAGGCCGTACGAAGGATGAAGTCGTGTGACATCTACTTCGGCGAGTGCTGCAAGGAGCAGGGTTAGCGGCTCTTTGGTTGTGGTTTTGTGGTAAGGGAAAGGTTTATAGACAAGAAATCTTGGGCTTCAGAAATGTAAGCGAGTGCCTGGTTACAATCCGCATCAAAGCTAAATTCAAAAACATCAAGTTGATCTCTGCCCACGCCCCAACGAAAGACAAAGACGACTCAACCATGGAAGACTTCTATGATCTCCTTGAGAGTACGTAAAGATCATTCTTGGTGACATTACATCAAAAACGGAAAAGAGGGCATCTTTGGTTCGATAGTCGGAGGACACAGCCTGCACGACAACACTTCCGGTAACGGACTCAGGCTAATTGACTTTGCTGCGGGGCATTATGTCATCATAGCTGGCACTCGATATCAAAACTTCAATATACACAAAGGTACCTGGTGATCTCCAGATCAACAAACTGTCAACGAGATTGATCATATTGCGATAGACGCCAGGCATGCTTCCAGTATCTTGGAGGTCCAAACGTTCCGAGGTTCCAATATCACTCGGAAAATTACTTAGTTGTAGCTCAAGGAAACATACGGATATCTATGACGCCACAACACCGAACGGATGCTATGAAAAGATTTGATTTCGTGAAGTTTAAATCGCAAGAGATCGTAAGGACTTTTGCTGATCAAGTCTCTCTTAACCTTTCAGCAGCTCCGCCATCAGCACAAACTGCAGAGAACCAGAAGAAACACTGTCAATAAGCTATCAGAAGTGCGGCCACTGAAGTGCTGGGTTTCACTAGGCGACTACAAAGAAACCCCTGGTTCGATGAAGAATGCTGGCTGGCGTATACAGCCAAGAACGAGGCCTATCACTCAATGCTTTAAACTAGGACCAGAACTAGTGAGAGAGCAGCCCGTGACCTCTACGGGCCAAAATGAAAGGAGGAACGCAGGCTTTTTGGGAGGAAAAAGAGAAAGCATGCGAAGCGGGAAATCGAGTCTATTGAGGACTGTATCGGTAGGGACCGATGTAACCCAGGGTTACAAGGTCAGAACGGGAGCCGTCCGAGACGAGAGTGGGAATATGGTGGTAAATTCACAGTTGGTGGTGAAGATCTGTAAACAACACTTTTCTAGACTACTAAACGGTGATGATAGCCAAAATTCCACTGTAAGACAGAAAAATCCATTTAACCTGGACGACAATGTTCAAAATTTCCGCCCATCCGACCTAAATGAATGTTCTCTAGACAATACAAATAGTTTTTCTTACCAAAATTTTCAAACAAATACTTTTTCTGTATTCTTGAAATATCTTCAAATTTGTTTGGTTTTAAATCAAATATTCTCAAAATTGATCGATTTTTGTAAAACTCAATATTTAAGGGGTTTCTTACACTTTTTAAAGTATTTAAAGAAAAAAATTTACTTTTATGAAAAAAAAAACAGTTTCTTTCATACAATTGTTAAAAATACGTTAAGAAAAATTTTGTTAATCTTAAAAACGGCTCCTATGATTTTGATAAAACTGTTCTCTATGCTTAAATTAGTATGATATACCTTTTACCAAAAATTATAAGAAAATTTCAAATAGCAACTATTAACAATTTCTTCTCATTATGTGCTGAACAGATTTAAAGTTATTTCCTTATTCACAAAATTTCTAATAGGATTAAAAAATATAGCATATACAAATTTTCAAAAAATAGTAAATTAATTTTTTTTTTAATTCGGTATCTCAAAATTTATCACATAAATTTAAACTTAATATTTGAGTACCAAAAGATTTCCTTAAAAATGTCTTAAGAAATTTATATAAGTATTGGAAATTATTAAAAAAAAAAACGTGGAGTTGTTTTCCTTTATTTAAACTTCGTGTTTCATGCTTTTAAACATTATTTATTTCTCATAATTTCAATCTCTTTACATATAATTTGCTTAAACCCTCAGCGTCTTGAACATAAGAGCAAGTACGTGTGACCCAGTCGTGATTTTATTTTTAAGACTTACCATCTAAACTGGGTTGGATGATTACAAAAAAACTAACAATTTAACTTTAAAGCCTGGTAATCCCCGAGTTAAGCTTTGAACCTTGACCACCATTCGCTTCCGTTAGGCCCCATGCGCAAAATGTTTTGTAGACACTACCTTCAAAACTCTCATCTGGTATCTTTATAGGAGTAGTTCGTCCTATGGCGGGATTCTCATCCTAGCCTTAGACTATAAATTATCAATTATGTAAAAATGGGTTACATTTACGAGTATTGGTTAGTTATTTGTCCTAAAATAGTTCACCTGCGGGCCCCATTAAAGTTTCTCCCGAAGGATTCACAAGTCTTCAATAAGAACTTATACAACACATCAAAAGTCTTTATTATTTTTTGGGAATTTACTCATAAAAACGGCAAAAAATGTCGTCGGGTTTCAATACTTTAACCCAAAATTATAATTCTGATAAAAAATAAAATAAGGAATTTATCTTCATGTGTTCAAGATCAAAGCAAGTTTTTTTTTTTTTATTATTTAGCAATCCTTTCATCCATAGTAATCTTCAGATGGTTCAGAATATCTTCCCATGGCCAATTCTATAAGTGAGAATGAACAAGAATACGTCAGATCACAGTCTTCGTAGTCGTCACTAAAATACGCTCTATGATAATGCTTTATATCTGAATGTTCTTCAATTTCCCGCGAAAATAAGTTGGTTTTTGGCAAACTAAATAATAATAAAAAATACAAAAACTAATATGAATTTATCAAAATCATAATTTATGCAACTTACGAAAATATTGTCCTTATTAGTTCTGGTATCATTCCCATTTTTTTCGAATGGAAAAATTTTCTACTTTCACAAAGGGCCCGAAGTATACAGTCCCGTCCATTGTATCCCATTCTGCAAAATTTAAATTATGCCAGATATTAAATTTAATATTTTATTGCAAATAATTCAAATGTATTCCAATTATTATTATAAAAAAAAAACAACCACCTGTCAATCAAATTCTCAATTGAATGATACAATGATCTGCGATTGCGACGTTTCAACACCGCAAGGGACGGTTGACGTGTGCTGCTAAAACCATGCAAATGGTCAATTATCCAGGTCTCGTTAGGCAAATCATATGCTATGCCCCAATTGAGACCGTAACTCAGATAGTTGAATGAAGGACTTCCTACTACACCGACAGTGAAACAGACTGCACACTAAAAATATTATTTTTTCATATAAATATTTTGCATTGTTTAACACAATAGGTAGGTTCATTCATGATGACGATGAGTATTTTTTTTTTTAATTGTTTGCTTGAAGGAAAACAATACAAATGATATAAGGACGAATAATCTTTGTAGGTAATTGCATTCACAGAGCCATTTTACAACAATGTTTGTTTAGTACAAATGAACACACTGGTTCTTGTGTGTCAAATATGCAAATATGAGAATAACTCTTAAACAAATCCTTAAAGTATTAGAAACATTAAAGACATCATGTCCTTCCTACACACAATTAAATCTGAAGAAAACATCAATTTTGTAAGAATGATTCCTTGTGCCTTGCGGCAAATCTTAATAAAGTGGATTAGATACTTTAAGAAAATGGATATTATATTCTCTTTGAAAACATGGAAATGTTCCTATGTATATATCACAAGGATTTTGTTTTTTTTTGCCAAATGAAAAGTCAAAAAGTCTTAGAATATTCAACAAATTTATTTAACCTAAGTCTTTAATCTTGAAGTTACCATTTTTGTGCTTGTGGACATTGCAGAATTTTTTATTGGTATACATTTAAGGCGGATATCAAAATAATGTAAAGGATACAAACGTATTCAGGATATAAGGAACGGATACTTCTAGATTGAAAGATGGATGGCAAAGCTATATTAAAGTTTGTAGCTTGTAGGCTATAAAAGAGGTACTCGTGGATTAAGCTAACTACATCCCGACAAAAGGAAGACAGCTTTGATGCATCAAGTCTTCGATGGATTTTTTCCCATTGCAAAATAATAAAAATGCCCAACTAATGACAGAATCATTTTTCATAATCTCGTGTGGAGTATAAAGTTAATGGTGTATTTAGCAAACTATACGCCGAGATGAATTCGAATATATTCAGCAAAGATAAGGAAATAAATTTAATCTTAATGTATTGTTGAAAATTTCGTTAGAGGACTTCGATGGATACATCCAAGTACCTTCAATCCCTTGACTCTCCAAAGCTTCACCTTAAAGGTTAGACCGCCCTCGATGGAACTGCACTTCAGTGGAACTGCACCGCAAGTGAAGTTCAAAATATATTTTGCGGCAACTGAACAGAACTTCTGGTTGGTCAGATTCAGCGTTGCCGGATAGTTTTTTTTTTTAAAGCGCAATTTCCAACAACAGAAAGAACCATTTTAGGCCAGTGGGTGCCCCAACTAATTTTTAATATAAACTAAATTTTTGAAACAAAAACAGGCGTGTAATGACAAGCTTCGCAAATCAGAAACAAAAAAAACACTAACGGACATGTTCTTCATTCTGTATTTAGGTGAATTAACCAACCATTGAATCTGGATTTATGAAATCAAAACATTTAAATAAATATCTATATTATTCGTTTAGAAACATGCATTAAATCCATTGTTTTTTTTTTATTATTTACCTACCAATATTATTTATAATACATCGTGCCACCGCGGCAACGCTGGCATTATGATTATCAACTTTGCCCCATCCCATGATGCTGCGGCGCGCCGCGGCTCCATGCGCAAGAGAGTAACTGGACCAGTGTTGAAATAATCTCAAATTTCACTATGCTAGATTTCAGATTTTATAATACTAAATCGTATGGGAGCTCAAAAAATAGATTGCTAGATTTCAAAATCCATTGTATGTTACAAATCATATTTTATTAATGATTAAAAAATACTTTTAATAATCTTATATAAACATTTATTTTTTCAGAAAAATGGACTTTTAACTCTCTCTTTAAAAAAATAATACGTTCAGATATTAATAGCTTAGTATTTAAATATTTAATATTTGAAATATGTTTGCTTGCACAGAACCAAATCCCATACGTAAATTTGAATTCAACCAATGGCGTAAATTAGGGTGTTTGTTAAACAACAAATTTTTCATTGTGTGGATGAATTAAATTCATAATTCAACTGATATTACAATAATAACTTATAACACACATTTAGTGTCAAATTATCAAATTTAAAGTTCATAAGCTCAATTAAAGTTGCCAATTCACAATCTAAGGTCTAGATCTCGTGTATAAAAATAAAAAAATAAGTAAATATTTTTTTAAATCAAATTTACTATTATAGAATCCTAAACAAAGATAGATAAGGTTAAAAAAGCACTAAGCATTTATTTTAAAACTTCAAAATGCCTTTCTCAACTGTATTATACTAAATCTAGCATTTATTATGCCACTATGGCAACGCTGAACTGGATACGTATTTTGCGTGTATGTGTTAATAAGTTATTCGTTTATAACACGCAGAATTTGGCGAGTTAAAGTTATCCGTACGTTAACACACGTCACAGACTATTACTCATTTTTTAAAAAGAAATACAAGTTAGCAAATGTATACATAATAGCACGTTGTTATCCACCCCTTAATAATATAGGGGAAAAACTATAAGGTTGGGCAATTCCATGCTTTTTTATTAAAATTTTAATACTTTTTTAAGTATAAATTAAAGAAAATATAAACTCTATACCTGGTAAAGATTTCAACTGGTAGGAAAAAATAAAATTTTTGGGAAAACAAAAATATTTCTTAACAAAAAATACAAAAACATGTTGGTAACTCACGTTACCCGTTTCGCACACGGGATTTGAGGCACTACCTTGCAGATGCACATTTTCCTAAAATTAAACAAACCAATAAGGCTTAGCTCAGTAGTTTGTTGAGTTTTCTGTTTTTCTATCTCTAAGTCCACTTGATCATGGAATTACCCGGTTGCAGCTCGTTTTTGAATAGGAAATAAATGTACTACTGAACACATAAAATGCCTTACTGGGTACCAGAAATATATAAGTGTTACCAATATACTTATATACGCTCATGTACTGGTATGGCTTCTCTTAATTTTGTTTGCTTTTTGAATATAGTGGGTCCAACGTAAATTGTTCATATTCTCTAGAATCTAGATATCAAACAGAAAAATTGTTATAATTGAAGCACTTATAAAATTGCATTTTTCTAATTTAGAGTCAAAGAAGCTGAGTTTTTAAGTACACAAAACGTTGCACGATTTTTTGTTTGTTACTTTTGCATTAAAAAAAAAAAATATTTCGTTAAAAAGTGGAGTTATCTGGTTGTTGACCTGGATGCTTCAATTGTGGATCGCCTTAAGCTTGAAGCTCCATTGTTAAAGAAGCCTCCGCACTGAATAAGCATTGAAAGTATATCAGTCATTGACTGGTTTCTACTTTTTTAAGAATAAAATAGTTGCTTGTAAGAATTTATTTCACCTTTTCTCCTTCCAACCAAAAACTAGTAGAAGCAACTCTTCATATCATCGATATCAAAATCTCAAAAATATTACTCTCATATTGACAGCCACCTGAGAGTAACTCTTGATAGTTTACTAGCTTAATTACTCTCAAATGGAAACGCGTGTGAAAATTATGCGAGCAGCCTTCTGCCAGCTCTCGAGTGAAAATCGCAAGTGGACAAATTTTAGCAAAGGAAAATTAACTATCAAAAAGACAGAGTGATGACTGCACTCTCTGAAAGTTACCTCTCCAAATGTAACAGAAAACTTGGACCATCTAATCTCATAAATATAAGGTCCTCCATTTTGGAGTAGTTTCACTACAAAACTCTCGAGACTGACGTTGGGATGGCTGTTAACCCATCTGTGAACTAATTTTATGATTGTATCCACTTGGGAGTTTAACTCTCGAAAGCCGCTTGAAAGTTGCTCGTAGAATATTTACTCTTATTCCTTTGAGAGTGAATAGTCTACGCACCTTCACGCACCTTAAAATGGACAGCTATAGATTAGACTAGAAGTAATCTCAAATGGACACCCAACTTTAGAAATTAAGATTAAGCTAATTGTAGGTCTCCTTCCTAGGGCCTAGTTCTCCAAAACTTTTAACGCCATTAAAGTAGAAAATTAGTTAGCAGGGAAGAAAAAGATGTACAAATATTTTCCAACGTATTACTTGCAATCATTGCTGGAAATTTGGTAAAGTAAAGGCACGATTTATTGAATTGAATTGATAGGTTTATATGGGAGCATAACACGGTGGATATTTTCCATTACTTTGCGTGATGCCTGGGTATTGAAATATGCTATTTTAAATGAGGGAATTCAAAGTTCAAATGATAAAAATTGTGTTGTTCCACAAGATTGATTATGTTCTTAGTGCAGTTCTTTTTGTTCTATATACTAATTGCAATATAGGCTTTAAGAAAAGGACACTATTGAATCAACATTTTGCGGATGGCATGGTTTGGCTAAACATGCAAAATCCACTAAACTCCAGCGAACCTTTAACACAATTTCAGATGGTGCCTTAATTATTTAAAAAACACATAAATCAAAATTGCTCAGACAAAATTATCAATTTATTTAAAGTCTTTGCTGATACCGTTAGATTACTGAGCGAAGCGCTCACAATTAATTTTGATGCTCCGTTTTAATGAACACCCACAATAAAATTAACTAAATTGGGATCGGGATCAATATGGAGTATCCACATCCACAACACAGCTTTTGTTCTTATCGCTCTTCATTAAATTTGTGAAATTAAAATTTTATACATACGGTAAATGAGGAACCTTCCGGAAAAGCAATATAACGCTTCGCTCTGCGATGTGTTTGACCCAAATTTTCACTTATTAAATTTGAATCGTGTGTTGATAGTAATTTACTCTCACCAAAATTATCAAAGGATTGCAATGATTTGTAAGTATCGACTAGTTTTAGTTTACTCAGGAGCAATATTAAAAAAGATTTTATACAAATATTAATAAAAACGTATTTGGAAAATAACATTTTTTTCTTTTTTTTTTAATCAGATAATACTACGTAGGTAATTGCAGAAAACAAGAATAACTTATTGTGTTAACAATGCAAAACTTTTCAACTTATCTAATTATCTGCTACTTATGGTGAAGGAACTTAAACAACTGAAAGAATCTCAGCAGCAATAAAAATATTTGAAGAAATTGTTAGTACAAAAACTAAGAAATCATTCAAATGAGAGCATCTGCAATTTTCTTTTAACACAATGAAGCTAATTAAAAGAAAAGTTGTGATGTTTTTTTTTTTTTTAAATATCAGTGATCTGCAAATGCATAAAATGCAGAACTGATGGATTCCATGAAATGGCTATTCGAATTCAAGCTTAACAGTTGCTTAGAAATTAGAATTGAAGATGAATGGTAATGTGCATATAATTTTAGTAATCTGCATTTGAAATACAACAAAAAGAAATACTATTACCAACTGCTACTTGATATCAAGTTAGCAAAGCACCCAAACAAACATATAGTACAGTAAAATTATAATTGTTAGTGAGAAAATTAGCGGCAAGATGAAATTTTGCAAGCCGTTTCGAGGGTATGTGTATACTTGAATCTAAGTTGGCGACCTCCTACCCCTTGCAAGGGTGGTACCACGCCCACAAATTTCCTAAGCCTTGGTTTATTAAGAAACAGCTGCACCGATATGGATGAAATTTTCTTAATTTATTATAATAACCAGAGAAAAAATTCAAAAAATTGGAAAAGTAAAATCCGCCTACTGGCACGCCTCTTATTTCTTTACTTTTGGGAAATGGAAGAGAAAAAAATTGGCAAACTGGTTATAGTAAAATGAAACCACTGACACGCCTTTTTTTTAATTTCTTTATTTCTCGGAAACGCCTTCTACTATTTGCAAAATATTTTCAGTGTTCACTCTTATAAAGGGGACAAAATTTGAAAAAATCATTTAATTCCGCCTACTACTACACGCTCTCTATATAAAAATATTTAGTTTTAGGGAATGTCTCAAACTTATGCCCATATTATTCACTCGTTTAATCCAGATTAAAACTTAAATCCAGGTTTAAAGCAATTTGAATCCGAAAACTATACCCGATTCCATATTATTCATTCGTCAAATTCGCAAAAGAATTCAATATTTTCGATCCATTCGAATAAATGTTTTTTTTGTAATAAATAATATTGGCTTAAGTTTGAGTGTTTGCATTTGATAAATCCGATTGAAAAAGTTGGATTTAAAAATAACTTAAAGAGAGTGAATAATATGGCGGTTAGTGATGTGCCACTCGGTTTGCTTGAGTTAGATTCTACCTAAGCCAAATGACAACTTAGTTCGGTTAATATAAAAATAAAAGAAAAACTAATAGCATTCAATTTGATGAACTTGGTTTTTGTTTTGGCATCGACTTGCACTTAACGTTTACCAATTTGCATCCAATTGAAATGAAATAGGAATTGAATTTTGAATACAAACTTAAACCAAGCTGCAAGCTGCAGCAATGTAGGTTGATGTTATGGTGGCCCATAAAATATGAAAAGAAATCCGATTTTCAAATTTTTTCAGTGCTCTGCAAAAAAGATAATTCAAGAGCGATTGGGTATTATTTGGAACAAAATATACTATTTGCCTTAAAATATAGCTCGTTCACCATCTTTAAAACTATAAACTGTCAAATTCTATTGAAGGATGGCTACGATGACGATGGATTAAAAAACAAAAAAAAAAAAAAAATAATCGCATTTTTTAAGCTTAAAAAAAAAAATGGATGACATTTGGAAAGAAATGCAATTCTTGCCTTTAAATATATTTCTTTCACCATCTGTTAAACTATGAACATCAAATTCCATCGAAGGATGGCTACGATGAAGAAGGATTAAAAACCCTCTAAGAAACCCAACAAAATCAGCTTTTTTGAATGCTTCAGAAAAAAGTGATTTGAGGCCAAATGGATAACATTTGGAACGAAATACACATTTTGCCTTAAAATATAGTTCTCCACCATCCAGTAAACTATAAATCGTCAAATTCCATTGAAGGATGGGTACGAGGCCTGCCGCTTTTTTTTCCAAATGATCAGTAATAAAATCTCTCTATTTACTGGACTAATAGAAAATATTGCGCGATCAAATTGAATTGAATTAAATTGAACGGTAAATTATTAAGCCATAAACCAATAAGTATAAGAAGTTATTACCGATATTCGACCGGAGTGCTTTGCTAACATTATATCAAGCTAGCAAGCTCAAGCTAATTATCCACCTTAGGTATATTTTTCGAATCGTCAAAGGTGCTTTGCTATCTTGACCTTATAATAGTTACAGTTACAAGTTTTAATTCTCGGCGTAGTTTTTGATTATAAATTTGAAGTACATAATATTCTTTTGTCTTAGTTACGAGGTGGGCTGAAAGTTGCAAAAAGTTGTTACATTTTCAAGCGCAGGCGTGTCTTTTGGCCCACTCTGTAGATGCTCTTGTGTCCTTTTAAGGCGCAAATTTAAATCAATGCTTAGCGACTCATATAAATATTCCCAGAATGATTACGCTGTGAGTTCTATCTATCCAGAGAAATTAAATTCCACTTAAACAGAAGAATATTATTTCCTTCAAATTCATAATTCGTAATTAGTTATAAAGCATGAACACAGGCTTCGAATTTTAATAATAAAATTTCGTAGGATATTTTGTTACGGTCAAATTTACCGCAACAAAAACTAGTCTTTTTCGATTCCCGATCCTCGGTTCCTTTCTTCCCAAATTTCTTTTTTCAGGTGTTTTTTTCAACCTACTGAGAGAGAGAGAAGGGCAGCAGTGTTCCATTAGCCAGCGGTTCACTCTTTCAGTATCTTGAGAAACAAAATCAATGTGTCAAAGTTGACACCAAAAGTGGATGTGTTCCACTCATTGACAGACAGGTGGTCTGTTTTACACAAAAGCGTGGATGACAGTTGGTCCCCGGATCCAACAACCAAATTTGACAGACGGGTGGTCTGATCAAACCTAAATCCAAGAAAACCACGGGTGACACTTGGTCTCCGAAAGGCTGCGTGCCCAAACTATTTCAAAATCTAAATTTTTATAGATATGTAAAAGATGAAACGTTAACCAAGAGTCCCCACCCCCAAATCCGTGCAAAATCCCAACGAAGTAGAGTAGATTCGTGAAGTGAGAAAAGACTGCCAACTTCTCCTCTTCAACTAAAAATAATTGTTACTGGCTTAACATCCAATTCCACTACATTGTTTTTTTAATTGGAGGGGAAAAATGGACGCGATAGTAAATTGAGTTTCTTTTCAGTTTTCTGAAACTTTCTTTCGATAGTGAGTTGGGGTGATTGGGTGGCTGATTGGATTGCCCCCCACTGGAAGTCTTACCAGAGTTCGGCGAATTCAATGGCGATGACTGTGCATAAAGCTTGGGCTAAAGTGCGAGTAGGAAAGGCCGCTGGGTTTCAACTGCGTTTGCTCACTCACGCAAGTATGCTGAGGGTTGCTGAATGATGACGTGACCGAAATCCACGGTCACTGATTGGCCGAATTATCGTGCTTGCCTCGCGGTTTGTCATAAAAAAAAAAACAAAAGTTTTTTTTTCTTTTTTTTTTCTTTATTTTATTTTTTTCTTTATTTTATTTATGTTTTATTTTATTTATATTTTATTTATCAACATTTCTTATTCTTATTTATTAATTCTTAATATCTTTTTATTTGCTAAAGAGAAGCCGCTGTCCAAAGCGAGGCTGCACTTCTCAGTAGCTTGGTGGATTAAAGACTGACTTTAGAATCATTCTTTATTTCTAAGCTAAGTTATGGATTGGGAAAGGAATGCACTTGTTTACAAAATATTCATATTTCATTTAGGTCAAATGAAATATGAATATCACTTTAAATGAAATATGAATATTATTTTATTCATTTGTTATGTGCAGGGGAAAAAAGGGGGGGGTGTGTCTTATGAGACACGTTTTGTCAGGTCAGCAAAAATGGTGGGATACCGTTATGGATTTTAATGAAAGTGCCGTTAGGCAAAGGGGAGTGTCCGGGGTAACGGGATTGGAGTGCAGTGTGACGTCTGAGACGTAACTCCTCCCCCCTTAAGATTCTTCTCCGAGGAATCAACTTTTTTATAATTTTCTTCTAAGGTTTTACAATTTTCTTCTTTAATATTTTTGATTGAAATAATAAGTTTTTTATGTTTTCTTACAATACTTACAAATATTAAAATTACAATTAATGAAAGGATAATTGTTGCTGAACCAATTACATATTGTACATTTTTATGAATTTTCAGTAGTTTAATTGGTGTAAGATTGACAATTTTCTCAAGAGCAACTTCTTCAAAATCTAACGCTTTAGTAAAATTAAGGTTTTGAGATTCTTCGTAATAAAATCTTTCTATAAATATTTCATTTTTATTAGATATTGATTCGTTAAAAATGTGAATAGTACAATTATTAATAATTATTAGGTAATTTCCTTCTAGTTTAATATCTCTGTCATCACATCCATTTACAATTTTTTCAGTTTTAATATTTTTACATATTATAGTACTTTCATCAAGTTTTTTGATTTCTGTTAACTGATTTTCTTTGAGAGTACAATTTTTATTTGTGATACAGTTGTTTACAGGTTTTAATTCGTTTTTATATTGAGCATCTTTTAGATAATGGTACATTTTTCTATTTATTTCTATAAAAAAATATTCTTCAAAAACAGCTTCAAGATTGAATTTATTTGGGATAGGGGTTATAAACTTTAAATCTACTTGTTCGTAACTATCTGGGATTTTTATTGCGAGAATCAATGTTTTTGTTTTGTATTTAAGTGCTCCTACTTTAATATTTTTAAGCTTCAAGAAGTCTATTTTCGTGTTAATAATTTCTGTTGTTGTTAGTAAGCTAGGATGTATAAGTCCATGTTTGGCTAAAGAAATGTTATCTATAATTTGATTAATTTTTTCTTCTAACATATTTAATCTAAGTATTTGGTCTAATTTTATTTGTTTTAACATGTATCGTTTTTCATTCTCTGTTAATTCTGCAAAAGCTTTTGTTAATTCTAATCTGTCCGCTTCTATAGTGTTTTTAAGATGAGTTATGCTTTCATTTAAGTTATTGTTAATTTGTATTTGTTTGTTTACTGTGTTAACTATGTTTTCGCTATTCGTTTCTACTACACTAAGGTGTTCTGTTATTTCTTTTCTGTCTTCGTCGTCCATTGTACCAAAAAGAAATTTACTTGCTTGTCCTACTATATTAATTAAACCTCTCTTCTGCCTCTCTGGTGGTTCTATCGTTGTTAACTTAGCTCTTAATGTTTCTATTTGCTTTCTAATTAATGGGTCGTTATTAATTCGTAAATTTTTGACATTACTTTCTATTGCATCTATAGTAAGTCTTATATCCTGGGTATTGATGATATGAATTATTGTTTTGGTACTGTTGATAATTTCTGTTTGTCCCATGTTAATAATAGAGTACCCATTACTAGTTGTCAGTCTATTGATTGTTAGAGTTGCTACTATTGGGGTTACTTGTACTGTCAGTACAAAAAGTAAGATAGTCATTGTCATCTGTAAGTAATAAAGAAAATTTATAAGTATCTGAAAGGGAAATATTTTAAGCATTTCGTTCAAACTTGTAGTTTCATCTGGGAAAGAAAATTTTAAGTATTTTCGTATTTATAGTTACGTTTTACTTGTGTTTTGTAGAATTTACTTCCTTTTTCATCTTTAACATGATCTGGGTCAACCAATTTAGTGGTTGCTTTTTTGTATATTGGTTTGATCTTATTCCCTGTTCTAATTTTTAAGTATTGCTGTTTGTTTTCGGTAAAATCAATATTTTTCCTGTCTTTATTTAATTTATCTATATAATTTTCTTTATTTTTTTGGACAATTTCTGTAATTTTTGGGTATTCCTCATTTGATATGGTTCCGTTTAAGAAATCTATTGGTCTCTTTTTTGTAGTGGAGTGGATTGTTTTGTTGTAAATAGTTATTGCTTTTAATACTTTTTGCCTAAGAGTGTCTGTGTTATTTTTATCGGCGGTGAAAGTTCTAATATGCTCGTTAAGAGTAGAGTGGAATCTTTCGATATCCGAATTGCCAGTTTTATTATATGGGGTGGTTATGTGTAGGTCAACATTATTGTTTTTTAGAAATTCTTTAATGTTTAATGATGAAAAACCTGTTTCTCCGTCTGTTACTATTCGCTCGGGAATTCCTAAAGTAGCGAATCTATTTTCCAATGTATGTAACAAAGAAGTCCAAGTTCTATGTTTGATTTCGTATGCTGTGACATGTTTTGAAAATTTGTCAATCATTGTGACGTACATTAAGTTTATATTTGCATACCAAATATCAACGTGTATGATTTGGTTACATTTTATAGGGGTTTCAGTTAGTTTCCATGGGACTTTATTGGGTTTTCTCTCATATTTAGCTTTATTGCAGATTTCGCAGTTATTGATAAACTTTTGGATTTTGTCCTTAAGATTTGGGCAATAATATATATCTTTAATTTCTTCATAGGTTTCATTAATTCCTCTATGATTTAGTGAATCATGGGTTTTCGAAATCACCAGTAATTGTTTTTCTTCGTCTTCGAGGTCTCCCAAGAATTTACTGCACTTAATAAACTTTAAGAGTTTGTTGTTACTAAAATAATTGATATAAACTTCCTGAAATTGGGCAAACAAATGATCGTCTTTTGTGAAAATTCCTACTATTCCTTTAGGCGGAATGAATTTTTTTAAGATTTCAATGATTAATTTTTCATTAAAGACTTTTAGTTCAATTACAATTCTTTTCTTTTTAAAGGGGTGATATACCTTGTGATTACTTGGGTTTGTTGTAGTGTTTAAAATTATTTGTGTTTTATAAATGTTTATAGGGGATTCAATAATCGGAATGTGTTTACTACTGTCTTCATTTGAGCTGTGGACTGTAGCTATGATGGATTGTTCATCGAATTGTGATTCATTTTTTTCAGGATGGTAATTTACGTTTTGATTATGGTAGACTTCTATTCTTGACAAACCATCGGCAACCTGGTTGTCCTTCCCTTTGACATATTCTATGTCGAAGTTGTATTCTTCTAATTTAATTTTCCACCTCTGTAGTTTGGCGTTTGGTTCTTTAAGTGAACTTAGCCAAACAAGGGGTCTATGGTCGGTTCGCACCGTGAACTTTCTGCCAAAAAGGTATGGTCTGAAGTATTTCGTGGAATCGACTATTGCGAGAAGTTCTTTCTCTATAGTAGAATACTTTGTTTCGTGTTGGTTGAGTGTACGGCTAAAGTAACAGATTGGATGGTTTTCTTGGCTAAGAACACCACCTATAGCATAATTCGATGCATCTGTTGTCACCGTAAATTTTTTTGCGAAATCTGGATATATAAGTATAGGTGTGGAAGTAATTAACGTTTTTAATGTTTCAAAGCTTTCAATATAATCTTTGTCCTTAATGTCAATTCTAGCATCTTTTTTTAGGAATGATGTCATAGGCTTGGCTACTTTTCCATAATCTCTTATGAACTTACGGTAATAGCCTGTGATGCCTAAGAATGCTCGAATTTGTTTCATGGTTTTAGGTAGTGTATAATTTTGAATGGCTGCAATTTTGTTAGGGTTAGGTTTAATTCCTGTAGTGGTTACTATGTGGCCTAGGAATTCAGTTTCTTTTTTGAGAAATTCACTCTTATCTAATTGAATTTTTAGGTTTACTTCTTTGAGTCTTTGAAAGATTTTTTTTATGGAAACTAAGTGTTCTTCAAGGCTTGTCGAGAATATGATGATGTCGTCTAAGTAGACAAGACATATTCTCCCTATGAACTCGTGAAGTACCGAATTCATCAAGCGTTGGAATGTCGCAGGAGCATTTTTCAGTCCGAATGGCATACGAACGAACTCATAGTGTCCATTGTCGGTTGAAAAAGCCGTTTTTTTGATGTCGTTTTCTGCGATTTCGATCTGGTGAAAACCTTTGGCCAGATCGAGGGTTGTGAAATATAACGATCTTCCTAATTTGTCAAATATATCTTCTATATTTGGAATTGGAAATTTATCATCGATGGAGACATCGTTTAGTTTCCTATAATCGATTACAAGTCTCCATTTTTTTATTTGTGAAGCATCGTCCTTTTTCGGAACTATCCATATTGGTGCGGAGTAAGGTGAACTGCTCGGCCGTATAATGCCTTGACGCAGCATCTCATTAATTTGAGATCTAACTTCACTCCTATGCACTTCAGGATATCGATAGCTTTTTGTATATATTGGGACGTCATTTTTTGTTTTTATCTCATGCTTTATCGCATTTGTAAAAGTGAGGTCAGTCCCTTCTTGGTAGAAGACCGAAGAGTATTTTGAAACTAATAGGTTGATTCCATTTCGTTCTTCTTCATTTAAGTGGCTTGTTCTTATTTGTTGCAAAATAGGATCTTTACATACTTCCGTATGGTACACTTCCATGATCGGAATGACTTTTTCGTAATCATCATCTGTTATATTTTGTTCATTGTTGCATGGTATTGAAATTTCTTTAACGAAATTTTCATTTGCTGTTTTTTCTTCGTAGCTGTTATAGTAAATTGGAATTTTAGTTTCCTTTACTATTAATATTTTTTTGCTGAAGTCTATTACTGCTCCGATGGGGAACAATATGTTATTTCCGATTAAACCATCGTATATACTGTGAAACTTGTGTTCGAGGAATTCAGCAGTTTTATTTATCATGCCGAATTCTTCGAACAGTGGAATCGTTACTTTAGAATAAGCGTATATTGGCATTCCTCCGGCTGTTTTTATTTCTATTGGTTTTTTTAATTTCGTTTGCCATTTTGGGTGGCAAATCCCTGGGTTGAGGATACTCGTCTCCGAGCCTGTGTCTATGAGTAACCTTAGTTTGTATTTGTTTTTTGTTATTATAATTATATAGGGAAGTCGGCTTTTTGGTTGCCTTCCCGAAAATCCGAAATATCATCAAGAGTATTAACCTCTCTTTGATGAGATATGGACAAGGTGTCCATTAGCTCAGGGTTATTATTATTATTGTTGTAGTTATTGTTATTATAATAATTTCTGGACTGGCCTGAAGAATTTCTCCAGTTTCCAGAGTTATTATTACTAGGGTTGTTATTATTGTAATTTTGGAACTGTCCAGAATTATAGTTTCTGTATTGTCCCGATCCATTATTTTGATTAAAAGGGTTATGGTTATTATTATATCGGGATTGGCCAGAATTAGAATTTCTGCTCTGTCCAGACCCATTGTTATGATTCTGATTATTATTGTGATTATTATTGTGGTTATTATTATGATTATTATTTCTATGTTGTCCTGAGACATTACTGGAGTTTCTGGACTGACCAGATCTATTAGTATTATTAAAGGGGTTATGGTTATAATTACTGTTGTTGTTATTGTAATTGTTGTTATAATTATTTCTGTGTTGCCCTGAGTAATTACTTTGTCTTGGAATCCTAACGTAAGCATATCCTGCCTCATGGAGGATATCCATGGCTTCTTCTAGGCTTTTTGGCACTCTACAAATTAAAACTCCTTTCATAGGTTCAGGGATTTTGTTTTTGAAAAGGCGTAAGGCCATTTCGCAATTCTTTTTTATTTCCACTGGTGCCATGATGCCTCTTTCGAGTTTTGTCTTATTATTTAGACGCCTAAGACATATCTTTATTCTATCATAGAAATTTTTGCAGTTGTCAACGAATTGAGTACTTCTCAGTTCGTCGTAAAGTTCCTCGACTGACTTTTTATCGCTAAAATACTGGTACAGGATTTTCTTTATATCCTCCCAGCTTGATACGTTATTATTTATTTCGATGGCTTCCCTAGCCTTCCCTACTAGCCTACTTTTTATGATATCTAGAAAAATAAACTGACTGTCTGAATCAAATTTGGCTAATGAGGGCTGTACCCTATCTAGTAAGTCTATGAAGCTGTTTATGTTATCTAGATTTCCATTGAAGATGGGAATGCTATTTAAATATTTGATAGGGTCTAAGTTTAATGAAAGTGATGTTCTTACTGCTGTGTTGTCTGCTGCCGCCGCTGTTGCTGCTGCTGCCGCTCTTGCCTCTGCTGCTCTTGTCTCCGGCATTTTTGTTTGTTTATTTTTCAATGTTTATTTCAACTGTCGTCAGCTTTGTTCTTATTCGAACTATTTTAATTTTTAATCGAAATATTCACTTTTTTGTTTTATAATTCTTGATCGAACTGTTTTAATTTCACTTCTTCGTTTTATAGTTCTTAATCGAACTGTTTTAATTTTTAATCGAAATATTCACTTTTTCGTTTTATTGTTCTTAATCGAACTGTTTTAACCAAATATGCACTTTTTGTTTTATAGTTCTTAATCGAACTGTTTTAATTTCACTATTTCGTTTTATAGTTCTTAATCGAACTGTTTTAATTTTTAATCGAAATATTCACTTTTTCATTTTATTGTTCTTAATCGAACTGTTTTAACGAAATATGCACTTTTTCGCGCGTTTTTTTGGTTGTTTTGTTCTTACACGAACTTGTACTTAAACGCACGTTTTTTGGTTGTTTTGTTCTTACACGAACTTGTACTTAAACGCACGACCGACTGCGCCAATTATCGTGCTTGCCTCGCGGTTTGTCATAAAAAAAAAAACAAAAGTTTTTTTTTCTTTTTTTTTTCTTTATTTTATTTTTTTCTTTATTTTATTTATGTTTTATTTTATTTATATTTTATTTATCAACATTTCTTATTCTTATTTATTAATTCTTAATATCTTTTTATTTGCTAAAGAGAAGCCGCTGTCCAAAGCGAGGCTGCACTTCTCAGTAGCTTGGTGGATTAAAGACTGACTTTAGAATCATTCTTTATTTCTAAGCTAAGTTATGGATTGGGAAAGGAATGCACTTGTTTACAAAATATTCATATTTCATTTAGGTCAAATGAAATATGAATATCACTTTAAATGAAATATGAATATTATTTTATTCATTTGTTATGTGCAGGGGAAAAAAGGGGGGGGTGTGTCTTATGAGACACGTTTTGTCAGGTCAGCAAAAATGGTGGGATACCGTTATGGATTTTAATGAAAGTGCCGTTAGGCAAAGGGGAGTGTCCGGGGTAACGGGATTGGAGTGCAGTGTGACGTCTGAGACGTAACTGCCGAAAGCATTTTGCGTTGGAAAAAAAGAAGAGGTCATCCAGGCAATGTCAACGCTTGGAAGGGCACTTTTTACCCGTCTTTAGAACGAACCAGAGGTTCTAAAAAAGATTTGAAGAATCAGAAGTTTTGGAGAAAATAGGAGAAGAAATTCAATTGCGATTGTAATTTGTAAGAAATTGAAAAGTTGTTGAAAAGAAAAGTGGAATTCTAGAAACACAGTGTTGTCATTTATTTAAAAAAAAGGAATAGATTTCAAAAAAGCAGAGTGTAGGACAATTCTTCATGCATATTAATTGTAACTTTAGTTTTTCTTATAACCTATACACATTTTTGTGTACGAAAACACGAAACCATAATACTTGCCCTGAAGATTAAGGGAACACAATTTAGAAGTAATCTATAACAAGCTTTTTGCTGTAGGTTGCTGTACAGAAATACACAGATACAAAATTTTAAACACCAGATTTCACATAGTATATTGACAAACATATTGTTTTAATATTTCGATTGGTAATATTTCAACCAGTTTTTATCACCGAGTTCAGTGTTTGTACTTACCCATCCATTAAAAGCTCCATTTTCTGATACAAATCTCTGCGATATCTTCGCTTCACAACGGGCTCTGGTGGTGGTGTTGCAGATTTTGTCGTTAATCCATGAGCCCTCTTCAAGACCCATGTGATATTCGGCAAATTGTAAGAAATACCCCAATTCAAGCCGAAACTGAGATAATTAACATTTGGATTTCCAATAACTCCAACTGTCATACAAGTAGCAAACTAAAAATTACCTTATCGAGAAAGTCAGACATTGGCCGTAAGTAAAAATGTATGCAAAAGAATACCGAAAATGTTGATCCAACTGGAAATGCAATATAACGTTGTTTGCGTGATAAGATTTTATCACTATCGATGGCTATTTTTGAATGATTATTGTTAATTTCAGTACTCCAACAACTGTGTGTCATCGTTATCACGAAAATAAAAAATAGCGACGAAAAATATTTACGAACAATCATTTTTATAACTTTATTATCGTCACCCTCTGCGTACTGAATTCAAATAACTTATGTATGCCTAAAAAATGATCTTTACAAATAAAGCTAAAACATAAGCTTGCAAATTATACCTAATAAAAGATATCAAACTGTATTCCGCTGTATTCTTATACTATCTATTCATTAACATAGGCGCAGATTGAAGTTCACTTTTAGAGACGAATAAGGTTAAAATAACGAAGACACTAATTAAATTAAAACAAAATAAGTATTCTGCGACGTATTAAGTTCTGCGAATGAAAAACTGTTTTTTTTTTTTCTTAAAGCACTTCTCATAGAGAGTTTGTTTATTCTGGAAATATGTAAGTTTAGGTTGGATGAATCTAGTGCTGTTTGGAGCAATGTGAAATACTCTGCAAAGTGAAATTTGCTTTTTTCAGAGTAGCTTTTACATGTGCTACCTCTACGAAAGTTCACACCTAGATATTTCACCGATCCTATGGTTATGTTGTCTGTCCTCAGTTGCAATTTGTCGGATAGATTGATGATATTACTGCTGTAGAAGTTCATTCTACACTAAATTACCCAATAATTGTTGCCTGGTGGTTCTCCTGAAACCATCCTGAAACCACGCCATAAACATTTTTCTCTTGGGCCGTAGTAGTTTTATTTAATTATTAACTACTTCGGACAACCTTTCCAACTTTAATTCAATACGTTAAGGAAAAATACTGCTCAAATAACGTGGAGTAAATACATTATAGCTCCTGTTCAGGGTCAATTTTTACGGTTTTTATTGTTTTTTAGAATTCTTATAATATTCTAGAATAACTGTTGTAATAGATAGATACTTATGTAGGTAGTAAATTTTAATAGTAGTAATTGCATTTTTTCTATAGAGACGAGCTATATAGAGCAATGTCTAGTTTTGGCGTTCCTCCCAAACTCGTCCTTTTGTGTAGGATGACGATGCAGACTGCACGTTTCTCCATCACGGTCGGCCTTTCGTGTCACAAATGGTTTTAGTCAAGGCTGCGGCGCACTGTCATGCGGCTTCTTCAACATCGTTCTTGAAAGAATTATGCAACACATGAGGCACAATTTTTCAAAAGTCCGTCCAACCACTCAATTACGTAAACGATATTGACGTAATCGGGCGAACAAAGCGTGATGTTAGTGGAGCTTTCGTGAGTATTGAGGAGGAAGCCAAGAAGGTGGGTTTAACGGTGAATGAAGGCAAGACAAAATATACATTTGCTTTCAACAAAAGAAAGGACACCTAACATTGACGTCTCGGTAAGAATGCCACTATAGACAGCTATAATTTTGAGGTGGTCAGAGAATTTATCTACCTAGGCTCCGCTATAAACTCACCGAATGATATCAGTGCTGAGATCAAACGAAGAATAACTCCTGACAATAGCTGTTTCTTTGGGCTAAAAAGGCAATTCGGAAGCAAAGCCTTCTCTCGAGCAAGTAACTGGTGCTGATGGATGGTGCAGAGACATGAACATTTTTATTGGTAGATGAGAATGCCGTTTGGAGAGGAAAATTCTTCGGGTGATTTTTTGTCTTGTCTACATTAATGAGGAATGGAGAAGGTACAACTACGAACTGTACGGGCTGTACAGCGAAAGCGACACCGACCTAGCCAGTAAATTGAAAAGGCAACGACTGAGATGGCTGGGTCATAGAGCGATTGGACAACAATGCTCCGGTCCGGAAAGTCTTTGAATCCAACCCCGTGGGACGGTGCAGTAGAGGAAATAGTGGAACGGGTGGCGCACGCAAGTAAAAGAGGACCTTAACCAACTTGGCATGCGAAGCTGGAGACAGCAAGCTAGAAACCGAGCCTACTGGAAGAAGCTTGTTGGTTGAGGTCCTGATCCACCCCAGATTATAGCGCCACCTTAAGTCAGTGCATTTTTTTATTCTAGTTTTTAAAATTATTTTTTCCATGCAAATATTTATTTTCAAAAAATATTGAATAGTTTTGAGTGAACCATAACAAACAACCTTTGTGTGTAATCACCAAGTTTATAGGCTAAAGTAACAGCCTTTTACGAGTGCCAACTCGTAGATAACGGCAAAAGTTTCTGCAATTAATATGAGCAAAAACCAAACTAAGCGCCACTCGATGCTTGGTGTTGAAATTTAAAGGTACACTATTTGGCCACCATATTGGAAAAGGAGTTCCTAAAAGTTTTTTTCGCAGTAACTTAAGTAGGTATCATACCTATCAATATTTAAACACAAAATTGTGAACTTTAAAAAAAAATCAAAATATTTACTTTGAAAATTTGATATTTTCAAATTGGGTTCATAATTTTTGTTTGAAAATATTAAAATTTCTAATAAAACATAAAATTTGAATGTAAAAATTTTTCATTAAAAATATTTTGAAAATTGTATATAAAAAACGTTCTAAAATAAATTCTTTGAATAAAAAAAAATGTTTTTTTTTAAAGGATTAGTAGGAACTTTCCTTATATAATCTTAAAAATTCTTTTCGCTAAATCTTATTTTTTCTTAAAATAAATCACTTACTATTAATAACTATGTCTTGGAACAAAAAAAAAAAGCCAAACAAAAATGGAATTTAGATTTAGTTTTCTGAGAAATTAAAAAAATGTGATATTTTTTTAATTTAGATTTTGGTTTACGGGATCTCTTACAACTCCCCAAAAACTTCCGAAGACCGAAAATATTTAATAGGAACTATATGACAAGTTATGAATTCGTAAGAAAATTGAATTCGAGATTTTGAAGGGAAGACGAAAAAAGTAGGCCTCACAATTCTATCTGTCTGTTCCGCCAGAGCCTGAACGGCTTGATCGATTTTCTTAAAGCCTGCTACATAGTGGTTTTTGTGATGCCCACAGGTTTTTTGATTTTTTTAAATTTTGTTTGTTTAACTAAAAATGACGGTACCTGCCATACAATTTTTTAACTTTACAACTAACAAAAACCTTATTTTTTTCAAAAATGGCTCCACAACTTTTCATAAAAAAAGATTTTTATACATTTTTTTGTTTTACCGAAATTTTCAAACTAATATTTTTTGGATTTTTAAAAAAATGTTCAACTTTTTTTTGAGAATCAAATATTTTGAAAACTACTAGGTTGTTTCTTATAAAACTCAGTATTTTACGTTAACATCCCTCAATGTATTTTATGAAAACAAATTTTTTTCTTTAAAACGGCTTCTACGATTTTTATTTAAAAACTAACTTTCCCCTTTAAAAAAACAATGTTTGTTGAATTTTTTTACAAAACCAATCAAATATCAATCACGAAATAGAGTAAAGAATTTAATTTATCCGAAGCCAATACAATTTGTGTGATCTCAGGATTTTTGAGACAAGAAAAAGCGAAGGAACGTAGTAACGTACGTATAGACACAGACACAGACATCTCCCTAAAAATGATGGATCCGATTCTAGGGAGCTCGAAACGTGAAGTTATGTCCAAATTTAAGATTCGTCAAATCGGACCAATAACAATAACGCCTAATGGGAAGTTAAAAAAAAGTTTTTGAAATTTTAGAAAAAGTTTAAATTTTTTTAAATATAAAATTAGGCGGCATCAGCTTTGGCCTTTAGGTGTAAAATATAAAATTCCCTAATAAATTTGGTTGAGAAAAGTAAAGCCTTAGAGGTGCCAGGCGGAATATCATCAAAACTATATGATATATTAGGTACTTAGTACGTACATTTAATTTAAATACCTTTTTCTAGAACGTTAAACTGTCTATACTATTTGAGTTTATCTCTTCCTTTCGGTCTTATTTGTTTTAGATAATCGAAGTAGAATTGCAATACACAAAATACATAAAATTGCTACGAGTCACCTCTTAATATCAACTACTACGTCCAGCCCTCAAAACTCGAAGCTAATAACATTATTTTTCAATAAAAGCTGTCGTTAGCGAAAAATTGATATCTTGTTTAGATGAAGACTTGAATCCGAATTTAATCAGGATTTAGGTCAATGTAGCCTTGGATCGGGTTGAATCCTGATTACTCGATCCAATCCATCTCGTTGTCATAAACCTGAGTCGAAATTTCGATCTGGATTGAATCCGATCCTTCGATTTGCTCATGTAAATGTGGTGTCAGTTACTTATTATTATTTTCTGCAGTACTGAAAGCTGCCATCAGACATTCCAGTTATCTTTCCAGTTAGTGCTGGAAAATTGATTCGTTGGTGGGTGGAAAAAAAGCGAAACGTCACATTCAGGTTAGGTTAGGTTAGGTTACAAATAAAAACAAATAATTGCTCGGTCTCGCTCTCGCTCCTGCACGCACTTATTACCTTATTTTATTTTATTGTTTTTTAGTTTTGTGGTGTAGTTATTTAATACATTTTTGCATTCTGTACCTCTGTGCAAAAAAAAAAACGTTCCAACGATATAAAGGGTGATTTTTTAAGAGGTTTAGAACTTTTAAAAAAAAAAAAACACAAAAAATTCGAAAAAATGAATGGAATATTTATTTGAATCTATAGTTTGAACCTTGCAATTTAATGTTTAAAGATAATTTCATGCAAATGTTGACCGCGGCTGCGTCTCAGGTAGCCCATCAGCTGAGTCCAATTTTGGCATACTCTTTCACACATATCGGCCGGTATCTCACGAATGAATGCATGGATGTTGGCTTCCAGTGCGTCAATCGAAGCGGGCTTGTCCCTATAGACATTAGCCTTGACATACCCCCACAAAAAATAATCTAATGGTGTCAAATCGCACGATCTAGGCGGCCAATTGACCGGCCCGAAACGTGAAATTAACTGTTCACCAAACTCGCCTCGTAATTGCGCCATTGTTTCGCGTGCTGTGTGGCATGTGGCACCGTCTTGTTGAAACCACATATCATGCAAGTCAAGAACTTCCATTTCGGGCAAAAAAAAGTTTGTTATCATCGCTCGGTAGCGTTCACCATTGACAGTAACGCTGCGATTCGCATCATCTTTGAAGAAATATGGCCCAATAATGCCGCCGGCCCATAAACCGCACCAAACAGTGGCTTTTTCGGGATGCATTGGTAGCTGTTGCAATGCTTCTGGCTGATCTTTACTCCAAATGCGGCAATTATACTTATTTACGTACCCATTCAACCAAAAATGAGCCTCATCGCTGAACACAATTTTTCGATAAAAAAGCGGATCCTCGGCCAGCTTTGCAAGAGCCCATTCACCAAAAATTCGGCGTTGTGGTAGGTCGGCTGGCTTTAGTTCTTGCACCAGCTGTATCTTAAAAGGCTTTACGCCCAAATCCTTCCGCAAAATTTTCCACGTAGTGCTGTAACAAAGGCCTAACTGCTGGGAACGGCGCCGAATCGACATTTCGCGGTCTTCTGTCACACTAGCTGATACGGCCGCAATATTTTCTTCACTACGCACAGTACGTAAACGTGTTGGTGGTTTAATGTCCAACAAAGTAAATTTGGTGCGAAATTTGGTCACAATCTTCCGAATAGACTGCTCAGAAGGTCGAGAATGCCGACCATAAAATGGAAGCAGCGCGCGATGAACATTTCGAACCGAGCACGAATTTTGATAGTAAAATTCAATAATTTGCAAGCGTTGTTCATTTGTAAAACGATCCATGGTTAAATTGCAAACCAAACTAAAGCTGTTTGACAGTGACACAAGGTACTAAACACACGTCAGCTGTCAAAACCAGTGTTGCCAAAACCAAACCAGCTAAAAAATCACCCGTTATAATTCGGTTTTTGTAGATCGCGTAAATTGTACCGCAAAATTCGTTTTTGATGCCATTTTATTATATGAAGTTTCAAGGTCAAAGACCAGATAACTCCACTTTTTTACGAAATATTTTTTTTTATGCGGAAATAAAAAAAAACAAAAAATCCCGCATCGTTTTTGCACCCCACCGCACGTGAAAAATTTGAAAAGTGCTAAAATTGTAAGAGGTACCGAATCTTTAGTGTTTTGACTTTTAAATTGTTCTCCAGGTTACAAAATATAATATTCAATTCAAAAACAACAGTTGTTGCAATGGATTTTAGGCTTATGATAAAGAAAACGAAACCAGACAACTCCAAGAACAAATTAATTTATTTTTTAATTCAAAATTTGTTTTTATTATTTAAATTTATTTTTAAATTCACCTTTTTAATTTTTTTTTTACATATTCAATTTGTTTTTTTTATTCTCTTTCGATGAAATTGAGTTTTTGACAATGTTTTTTTTTTATTTTTAAAACAGATTTTTGTATTTTTTCAACATTAAAATACTCGTTTATGGAATTATCTGGTTTTAAGGAGGATAAAAACCTTTATAGAAATTTTAAGACATTTCATAAAAAACTAATTTTTTGCCACAGATTTAAAAAACAAGTATCTCACTGTTCAAAGGCCATACTCTTCACAAGTTTTGGAAGATTACAGTGCCAAATTGCAATAAGGAGCCTTGATGTTCCGTACTCAAAAACAGACAAATAATGTGCACGCTCGGATAAGCGAAAAACGTTTGAAGACCTAAGCACATTTCTTATTTTCTCAGAATTAAAAAATATCGTTCCATCTAAATTTCGATTTCATTTATATTTAAAAATGCGCATTATTAAATGTGAATTTTATTCTTAAAATTGTAAAAAAAAAACGATCGATCAAAGCTAGCAACAAAATAATTTTTGCGCAAGGATTTAGTATCTTAAAAAAAGCGACAACATTGGGCACTAAAAAAATTGTGATTTTCGTTGGCTAACTTCAGTCTTGTTTTGCAAAAACTTAAATTTAAAAAAAAAATGTTGGACCATCGATTTAGGGGTGTTAGAAACAAATACGAATATTAATTTGCTACAATGTGGCGGCATATCTTTTTTTTGGCCGGGTGCAAAATCTTTAAATAAGCCACTGCTTACAAAGAAGTCATTTTAGCTAATTCAAATACCGTATTTTACGCTTTTAAACAATTGTCTTTCATACATCATAGTTTCCATGTTCATATAGGTACATTTTTCTATTAAACCCTCAGCGCCTTGAACGAAAGAGCAAGTACGTGCCAACCAGTCGTTCATTTTATTCATTAAAACAAAAATTTTTTTGTATGAAGTTATACTCATTCAAAAAATGGTTTCGGTTAAATAAAATCGTTTTTTTGTGTTTTTTCATAAAAGTAGTGGCTACTTTAATTTCAATTGAAACATCTTTAGATATTTTGTTGATAGAGTAAAAATTAATTAGGATCAACCTAATAACCCTCAGTTCCAGTTTGAAATTGAAAACTATTGCTTCGGAGATTTTGGATGTAGGTCTAAAGATCAAAGTATAAAAGTAGGCATAAACACACATAACATAACTGACACTATTTTCGAAATTCATTTGATTCGGTTTTTCTCTTATAACTGCTTGTTAAAATGACAAATTCACACAAATTTAAATGCACGCAATATTTTAACATTTCGATTCGTAATCGCCGATATTATGTTTAAAAAAACAATTTCCGGATATCCCAGTAGGTAGCTAAAGCTATACAATATTTGTACTTACCCATCCATTAAAATCTCCAATTTCTGGTACAAATCTCTGCGGTATCTTCGCTTAACAACTGCCTCCGGTGTCGGACGTAATGTTGAAGATCTCTCCAAGATCCATGTGGTGTTCGGCAAATCATAAGATAAGCCCCAATTCACACCGAAACCTAGATAGTTAATATTTGGACTTCCAGTTACTCCGATAGTCATGCAATAAGCTACCTAGAAAAACCTTACCAAAAAGGAAAGTCATTTATCAGAAATGTTTTGTGATTGAAAATTTACCGAAAATGTTGATCCTATGGGAAATGCCAAAAAACGTTTCTTACGTGACAAGATTTTATCACTATCTATAGAAATTTTGGAATCATTTGGATTACTATTAATTTCAGTATTCTGACAGTATTTCATCATTATCATTAAAATGATCACCACCGATGGAAAATACGATATGCGAAAAAACATTATTAATATTTTTATTTTAAATCTTTTATTGTAACCCTCTACGTACTGAATTCAAATACCTTATGAATGGCTTTACAAAAATGGTAGAACAAAAGTTGGAAATATTTTTTTTTTTAATAAAAGGAGCCAGCCAATAATAAATTAATAATATGAAACTTGTTGTACTCGTATTTCTACTCTATTAATTAACATTAGCATTTAGTGAATTTTATTTATGTTTTTTTTTGGATAAAAACAAGGTTAAAATAACGAAGTCTTTCAGTCTTCTTAGGGCTCTAATTTAATTAAGAAATTTTATGTTGCTATTCATACTCGTATACGGATATTATGTTCAGCAAAAATTGAGAACTAAATTGGTCATGGAGCATTTCTCAAGTTTATTTTTATTCTAGCGTACCTGCTTATCTATATACATAAGTTTAGGGTTGATGAACGGAATTAAAATTAATTTTGTTTAAGGCACCAATTATAGCTATCATTGAAACTCATCATTGAAAATTTTAATGATTAATTTTGAGACATTTAGAGAGCAAAATTATTTGTTATTTTGATGAAAAAATAAAGCTTAAGACTTGACTAATATTTCTAGTCAAACAAAAATTCAAATAGGCCTAAATTTCCACATAAAATGACTAAAGATTCCAATGATCATTGGTAAGGTAGTTCAATCATTGAAAAAATAAAAGTATTTTTATGTGGAAAGTTGGGCCTATTTGAAATTTTTTTTTGACTAGAAATATTAACTAAGTCCTTATCCTTATTTGTTCATCAAAATAATTAATGATTTTGCTTTCTAAATGTCTCAAAATCAATTATTAAAATTTTCAATGATAGCTCTAATTGGCACCTAAGGTTAAGAGCACATACACAGAATGAACCTACTTAGTCTAGTCATAAATACTGATACACGAAAAAATAAATATTTTACTATAATACGCTGATATTAGAAAGAAACATTTATATATATTTTATTGGACAAGCTATTAGCTACATTTTATAGAAAGACATCATTCGAAATTACCACCATTTTCTATAATAAACGACCTGTGAAGCCCCGGCTAATCATCGATCACAGCACGCGACTCATCCATTATTAAATTGTTCCACTACATGGATAAGGGCTAGCCTCTGTGACTCAATTTTTTGGTGTTGAGTAAAGCAAGTTATTTCCTCTTAAATGCACTACAGCTTGTAATCCATAGATAAACTAATAAAGATGGCAATCCTCAGCTGTCAGTTTGATTTGCCTACAAGCTGAAGCGAACAGCTGTAATGATTATATTTGCAAAGTATTAGTGAAAAGCAGTACAAGCCGCACAAATAGAATCAACTAGTCACTCACCACTAGTGACAGCCGCACACATAGAAGCAACTAGTCACTGACCACAGTCTGTATAGGAATGGTGAATTATTTTGTCGGTTATTTTTGAAAATCGTGGACATGTTCAAAAAGTATTAAAACCTGAAGAACGAAATTTAAAGTGCTTACTTAACCTTATATATCATTCAAATTAAACTTATGTGGAAGATTTTGAGCAACTTTAAATAAAAAAGGTGTAGGTTACTAATATAATACCCGTGACAAAAAGGTGGTACGGATATTATAGTATGTCATGTTCATGTTATAAACTACGAGAGCAAAATGGTAAAAGCATGGTTTCAAAACCTGAGTTTTTCTTGTTTACACGAGCATTGATTTTTTCGGGAAAGTGTTTCTCACTGGAAAACTTATGAAAATGATGCAGGAAGCTTGAATTTTGATTTAAGAAAAATTTGTGTATTCTTTTTCACGAAACAACTGCTCTAGCAGGAATTACTTTTATTATATATTTTTACTTGTGTAATATTGCAAAAATAAAAAATAAAAATAAATTTTGGTTAAGGATAAAATGTGTATATTCTTTTTCATAAAACAACTGCTCTCAGGGGAAATATTTTTACTTTGGTAATTTTGCAAAAATGTGCCACTGTAATGTCTGTTCACGTACTCCCAAAAATACAAATTTCCACGAATTTAGCCCAACGTTCTGTTAAAGCTCATATAAAATAAATAAAATTGGTAGTTATGGGAAGTACATGAACAGACTTGTAGTTAAGGCTTAATACGCAATCTAATACCACGTTCCCACGAAACCAATCTAGAGTTTTTATTGAGATTTCATCGAAATATTCATGAAATCTTGTTCCATATACTTGAAATATCAATAGTTTTAAACTACAAGCTCGAATTTCATTTTGGTGGGAACATATATTGACAAATTGTTTTTGTCTTTATTTTCATTGGTGTTTGGTGTTTACACGGGATTATTTCTACTATTACACGATAACTTTTCAGTCATTCCTTTTTTTGAAACTAAATTAGTGCAAACTGTGAGATTAGATATTTGTCTCGTTCGTATTTATTTAAATTCACCAAAATCGCACATTTCGAAATTTCAAAACTGTATGGGGAAATGTGAAGATTCGGACCGAAATGTCCGGTTCCACTCCTAAACCAAAGCGAATGCGGGGCGACGACGATTTTTTGTTGTTTTTTAGCATTGTGTATGTGTCATATTTTGAACTATTGTGAATGATTCAAATTGTCATTGGTTTGGGAGAGCCTTTAAAGGTTGTGTGCTTGCCATATTTTGTATCTTTACGAATGATTCGCTATGATTTCATGTTGGTTTGGGGTTGCCTTTATTTATTAGTTAAATCCACACCTAAATCCGTTGTTTTTTTTAATTCATGCTTTATGAGTGCAATTGAATTAAAAGCTCCTTCAAACCAACACCAAATCATAGCAAATTATTCGCAATGATATAAAATATAACAGATAAACAATGCTTAGCAAAAATAAAAAACTTTCGTCAACTCTCTTCCATTTTGGAAATTAAAATTTATTTCATATTCGATTAATATACCTACTACTCGTACTTATTCTTGTGCACTATTGAAGTAATAATTGAAAAGCCTACTACGCAAAAAAGAAGCTACGAGTAGGACATGTGAAAATAGATTTAAATTTTCATCACTTTGTTTTAAGCCTCACCCAAACCAACGCGAATGTGGAGCGATTCGCAGCGAATCATTCACAATAGTACAAAATATGACAGTCACATAACGCTAAACAACAACAAAAATTCGCCATCACTCCGCATTCACGTTGGTTTGGGTGAGCCTTTACGCTGCTACACACTAGTTTACGCCAAATACGTACCAATGTGAACCGGGCCCTACTTTGGTTTCTATTTGTTGAACACGCTCCGTGGTCAGAATTATTCACCTCGGTCTGTCAATTAGATGTCAAAACAAAACAAATACGGGGTGTCCCCTATTTCATGCAGGATAATTTATGAAATAATATTTTTAGAAAAACAAATTGTTTAAGAAGGGCTGATTATTTCTCCCCTTTTAGATAAGAAATAAAAAAAAATAAAAATTAATCAAAATTAAATTAATTTTTTTTGAATGAATGAAAATAACTTAAAAATACGACAACAGCTACGAGATCATGCTATAATTTCTTAAAATCCATTCTCAAATCAATTTTTCAAATTAAGTTGTTTCGTAATGATTTTTTAAAAAATAATTTTCAAACTTTAAAGTAAAAAAAAAGTTAATGTTTTTGTTGAAACTATTTAATTTTCTTACATTATGAATTATAATTTCAGTAAAAAGTATTCAATACTCCTATATTCAACACTCAAAACCAAATGCTTAGATGTCGTGAAGTTTAAAAAAATCAAAAATAGCTATTGTTGTTTTATTATATTCGATAGAGATGCGCATCTGGATTACCTTTTAACACGAGCAACAAAAACGATTTTGAAAATTCCTCAGTTATCTTTTTTGTACTTAAAGTTAATCCAGATCAATACCCGAATGCCGACAGAAGATAATAAAACCCACTTAATATAATTATCGTGCTTGCCTCGCGGTTTGTCATAAAAAAAAAACAAAAGTTTTTTTTTCTTTTTTTTTTCTTTATTTTATTTTTTTCTTTATTTTATTTATGTTTTATTTTATTTATATTTTATTTATCAACATTTCTTATTCTTATTTATTAATTCTTAATATCTTTTTATTTGCTAAAGAGAAGCCGCTGTCCAAAGCGAGGCTGCACTTCTCAGTAGCTTGGTGGATTAAAGACTGACTTTAGAATCATTCTTTATTTCTAAGCTAAGTTATGGATTGGGAAAGGAATGCACTTGTTTACAAAATATTCATATTTCATTTAGGTCAAATGAAATATGAATATCACTTTAAATGAAATATGAATATTATTTTATTCATTTGTTATGTGCAGGGGAAAAAAGGGGGGTGTGTCTTATGAGACACGTTTTGCCAAGTCAGCAAAAATGGTGGGATACCGTTATGGGTTTTAATGAAAGTGCCGTTAGGCAAAGGGGAGTGTCCGGGGTAACGGGATTGGAGTGCAGTGTGACGTCTGAGACGTAACTCCTCCCCCCTTAAGATTCTTCTCCGAGGAATCAACTTTTTTATAATTTTCTTCTAAGGTTTTACAATTTTCTTCTTTAATATTTTTGATTGAAATAATAAGTTTTTTATGTTTTCTTACAATACTTACAAATATTAAAATTACAATTAATGAAAGGATAATTGTTGCTGAACCAATTACATATTGTACATTTTTATGAATTTTCAGTAGTTTAATTGGTGTAAGATTGACAATTTTCTCAAGAGCAACTTCTTCAAAATTTAACGCTTTAGTAAAATTAAGGTTTTGAGATTCTTCGTAATAAAATCTTTCTATAAATATTTCATTTTTATTAGATATTGATTCGTTAAAAATGTGAATAGTACAATTATTAATAATTATTAGGTAATTTCCTTCTAGTTTAATATCTCTGTCATCACATCCATTTACAATTTTTTCAGTTTTAATATTTTTACATATTATAGTACTTTCATCAAGTTTTTTGATTTCTGTTAACTGATTTTCTTTGAGAGTACAATTTTTATTTGTGATACAGTTGTTTACAGGTTTTAATTCGTTTTTATATTGAGCATCTTTTAGATAATGGTACATTTTTCTATTTATTTCTATAAAAAAATATTCTTCAAAAACAGCTTCAAGATTGAATTTATTTGGGATAGGGGTTATAAACTTTAAATCTACTTGTTCGTAACTATCTGGGATTTTTATTGCGAGAATCAATGTTTTTGTTTTGTATTTAAGTGCTCCTACTTTAATATTTTTAAGCTTCAAGAAGTCTATTTTCGTGTTAATAATTTCTGTTGTTGTTAGTAAGCTAGGATGTATAAGTCCATGTTTGGCTAAAGAAATGTTATCTATAATTTGATTAATTTTTTCTTCTAACATATTTAATCTAAGTATTTGGTCTAATTTTATTTGTTTTAACATGTATCGTTTTTCATTCTCTGTTAATTCTGCAAAAGCTTTTGTTAATTCTAATCTGTCCGCTTCTATAGTGTTTTTAAGATGAGTTATGCTTTCATTTAAGTTATTGTTAATTTGTATTTGTTTGTTTACTGTGTTAACTATGTTTTCGCTATTCGTTTCTACTACACTAAGGTGTTCTGTTATTTCTTTTCTGTCTTCGTCGTCCATTGTACCAAAAAGAAATTTACTTGCTTGTCCTACTATATTAATTAAACCTCTCTTCTGCCTCTCTGGTGGTTCTATCGTTGTTAACTTAGCTCTTAATGTTTCTATTTGCTTTCTAATTAATGGGTCGTTATTAATTCGTAAATTTTTGACATTACTTTCTATTGCATCTATAGTAAGTCTTATATCCTGGGTATTGATGATATGAATTATTGTTTTGGTACTGTTGATAATTTCTGTTTGTCCCATGTTAATAATAGAGTACCCATTACTAGTTGTCAGTCTATTGATTGTTAGAGTTGCTACTATTGGGGTTACTTGTACTGTCAGTACAAAAAGTAAGATAGTCATTGTCATCTGTAAGTAATAAAGAAAATTTATAAGTATCTGAAAGGGAAATATTTTAAGCATTTCGTTCAAACTTGTAGTTTCATCTGGGAAAGAAAATTTTAAGTATTTTCGTATTTATAGTTACGTTTTACTTGTGTTTTGTAGAATTTACTTCCTTTTTCATCTTTAACATGATCTGGGTCAACCAATTTAGTGGTTGCTTTTTTGTATATTGGTTTGATCTTATTCCCTGTTCTAATTTTTAAGTATTGCTGTTTGTTTTCGGTAAAATCAATATTTTTCCTATCTTTATTTAATTTATCTATATAATTTTCTTTATTTTTTTGGACAATTTCTGTAATTTTTGGGTATTCCTCATTTGATATGGTTCCGTTTAAGAAATCTATTGGTCTCTTTTTTGTAGTGGAGTGGATTGTTTTGTTGTAAATAGTTATTGCTTTTAATACTTTTTGCCTAAGAGTGTCTGTGTTATTTTTATCGGCGGTGAAAGTTCTAATATGCTCGTTAAGAGTAGAGTGGAATCTTTCGATATCCGAATTGCCAGTTTTATTATATGGGGTGGTTATGTGTAGGTCAACATTATTGTTTTTTAGAAATTCTTTAATGTTTAATGATGAAAAACCTGTTTCTCCGTCTGTTACTATTCGCTCGGGAATTCCTAAAGTAGCGAATCTATTTTCCAATGTATGTAACAAAGAAGTCCAAGTTCTATGTTTGATTTCGTATGCTGTGACATGTTTTGAAAATTTGTCAATCATTGTGACGTACATTAAGTTTATATTTGCATACCAAATATCAACGTGTATGATTTGGTTACATTTTATAGGGGTTTCAGTTAGTTTCCATGGGACTTTATTGGGTTTTCTCTCATATTTAGCTTTATTGCAGATTTCGCAGTTATTGATAAACTTTTGGATTTTGTCCTTAAGATTTGGGCAATAATATATATCTTTAATTTCTTCATAGGTTTCATTAATTCCTCTATGATTTAGTGAATCATGGGTTTTCGAAATCACCAGTAATTGTTTTTCTTCGTCTTCGAGGTCTCCCAAGAATTTACTGCACTTAATAAACTTTAAGAGTTTGTTGTTACTAAAATAATTGATATAAACTTCCTGAAATTGGGCAAACAAATGATCGTCTTTTGTGAAAATTCCTACTATTCCTTTAGGCGGAATGAATTTTTTTAAGATTTCAATGATTAATTTTTCATTAAAGACTTTTAGTTCAATTACAATTCTTTTCTTTTTAAAGGGGTGATATACCTTGTGATTACTTGGGTTTGTTGTAGTGTTTAAAATTATTTGTGTTTTATAAATGTTTATAGGGGATTCAATAATCGGAATGTGTTTACTACTGTCTTCATTTGAGCTGTGGACTGTAGCTATGATGGATTGTTCATCGAATTGTGATTCATTTTTTTCAGGATGGTAATTTACGTTTTGATTATGGTAGACTTCTATTCTTGACAAACCATCGGCAACCTGGTTGTCCTTCCCTTTGACATATTCTATGTCGAAGTTGTATTCTTCTAATTTAATTTTCCACCTCTGTAGTTTGGCGTTTGGTTCTTTAAGTGAACTTAGCCAAACAAGGGGTCTATGGTCGGTTCGCACCGTGAACTTTCTGCCAAAAAGGTATGGTCTGAAGTATTTCGTGGAATCGACTATTGCGAGAAGTTCTTTCTCTATAGTAGAATACTTTGTTTCGTGTTGGTTGAGTGTACGGCTAAAGTAACAGATTGGATGGTTTTCTTGGCTAAGAACACCACCTATAGCATAATTCGATGCATCTGTTGTCACCGTAAATTTTTTTGCGAAATCTGGATATATAAGTATAGGTGTGGAAGTAATTAACGTTTTTAATGTTTCAAAGCTTTCAATATAATCTTTGTCCTTAATGTCAATTCTAGCATCTTTTTTTAGGAATGATGTCATAGGCTTGGCTACTTTTCCATAATCTCTTATGAACTTACGGTAATAGCCTGTGATGCCTAAGAATGCTCGAATTTGTTTCATGGTTTTAGGTAGTGTATAATTTTGAATGGCTGCAATTTTGTTAGGGTTAGGTTTAATTCCTGTAGTGGTTACTATGTGGCCTAGGAATTCAGTTTCTTTTTTGAGAAATTCACTCTTATCTAATTGAATTTTTAGGTTTACTTCTTTGAGTCTTTGAAAGATTTTTTTTATGGAAACTAAGTGTTCTTCAAGGCTTGTCGAGAATATGATGATGTCGTCTAAGTAGACAAGACATATTCTCCCTATGAACTCGTGAAGTACCGAATTCATCAAGCGTTGGAATGTCGCAGGAGCATTTTTCAGTCCGAATGGCATACGAACGAACTCATAGTGTCCATTGTCGGTTGAAAAAGCCGTTTTTTTGATGTCGTTTTCTGCGATTTCGATCTGGTGAAAACCTTTGGCCAGATCGAGGGTTGTGAAATATAACGATCTTCCTAATTTGTCAAATATATCTTCTATATTTGGAATTGGAAATTTATCATCGATGGAGACATCGTTTAGTTTCCTATAATCGATTACAAGTCTCCATTTTTTTATTTGTGAAGCATCGTCCTTTTTCGGAACTATCCATATTGGTGCGGAGTAAGGTGAACTGCTCGGCCGTATAATGCCTTGACGCAGCATCTCATTAATTTGAGATCTAACTTCACTCCTATGCACTTCAGGATATCGATAGCTTTTTGTATATATTGGGACGTCATTTTTTGTTTTTATCTCATGCTTTATCGCATTTGTAAAAGTGAGGTCAGTCCCTTCTTGGTAGAAGACCGAAGAGTATTTTGAAACTAATAGGTTGATTCCATTTCGTTCTTCTTCATTTAAGTGGCTTGTTCTTATTTGTTGCAAAATAGGATCTTTACATACTTCCGTATGGTACACTTCCATGATCGGAATGACTTTTTCGTAATCATCATCTGTTATATTTTGTTCATTGTTGCATGGTATTGAAATTTCTTTAACGAAATTTTCATTTGCTGTTTTTTCTTCGTAGCTGTTATAGTAAATTGGAATTTTAGTTTCCTTTACTATTAATATTTTTTTGCTGAAGTCTATTACTGCTCCGATGGGGAACAATATGTTATTTCCGATTAAACCATCGTATATACTGTGAAACTTGTGTTCGAGGAATTCAGCAGTTTTATTTATCATGCCGAATTCTTCGAACAGTGGAATCGTTACTTTAGAATAAGCGTATATTGGCATTCCTCCGGCTGTTTTTATTTCTATTGGTTTTTTTAATTTCGTTTGCCATTTTGGGTGGCAAATCCCTGGGTTGAGGATACTCGTCTCCGAGCCTGTGTCTATGAGTAACCTTAGTTTGTATTTGTTTTTTGTTATTATAATTATATAGGGAAGTCGGCTTTTTGGTTGCCTTCCCGAAAATCCGAAATATCATCAAGAGTATTAACCTCTCTTTGATGAGATATGGACAAGGTGTCCATTAGCTCAGGGTTATTATTATTATTGTTGTAGTTATTGTTATTATAATAATTTCTGGACTGGCCTGAAGAATTTCTCCAGTTTCCAGAGTTATTATTACTAGGGTTGTTATTATTGTAATTTTGGAACTGTCCAGAATTATAGTTTCTGTATTGTCCCGATCCATTATTTTGATTAAAAGGGTTATGGTTATTATTATATCGGGATTGGCCAGAATTAGAATTTCTGCTCTGTCCAGACCCATTGTTATGATTCTGATTATTATTGTGATTATTATTGTGGTTATTATTATGATTATTATTTCTATGTTGTCCTGAGACATTACTGGAGTTTCTGGACTGACCAGATCTATTAGTATTATTAAAGGGGTTATGGTTATAATTACTGTTGTTGTTATTGTAATTGTTGTTATAATTATTTCTGTGTTGCCCTGAGTAATTACTTTGTCTTGGAATCCTAACGTAAGCATATCCTGCCTCATGGAGGATATCCATGGCTTCTTCTAGGCTTTTTGGCACTCTACAAATTAAAACTCCTTTCATAGGTTCAGGGATTTTGTTTTTGAAAAGGCGTAAGGCCATTTCGCAATTCTTTTTTATTTCCACTGGTGCCATGATGCCTCTTTCGAGTTTTGTCTTATTATTTAGACGCCTAAGACATATCTTTATTCTATCATAGAAATTTTTGCAGTTGTCAACGAATTGAGTACTTCTCAGTTCGTCGTAAAGTTCCTCGACTGACTTTTTATCGCTAAAATACTGGTACAGGATTTTCTTTATATCCTCCCAGCTTGATACGTTATTATTTATTTCGATGGCTTCCCTAGCCTTCCCTACTAGCCTACTTTTTATGATATCTAGAAAAATAAACTGACTGTCTGAATCAAATTTGGCTAATGAGGGCTGTACCCTATCTAGTAAGTCTATGAAGCTGTTTATGTTATCTAGATTTCCATTGAAGATGGGAATGCTATTTAAATATTTGATAGGGTCTAAGTTTAATGAAAGTGATGTTCTTACTGCTGTGTTGTCTGCTGCCGCCGCTGTTGCTGCTGCTGCCGCTCTTGCCTCTGCTGCTCTTGTCTCCGGCATTTTTGTTTGTTTATTTTTCAATGTTTATTTCAACTGTCGTCAGCTTTGTTCTTATTCGAACTATTTTAATTTTTAATCGAAATATTCACTTTTTTGTTTTATAATTCTTGATCGAACTGTTTTAATTTCACTTCTTCGTTTTATAGTTCTTAATCGAACTGTTTTAATTTTTAATCGAAATATTCACTTTTTCGTTTTATTGTTCTTAATCGAACTGTTTTAACCAAATATGCACTTTTTGTTTTATAGTTCTTAATCGAACTGTTTTAATTTCACTATTTCGTTTTATAGTTCTTAATCGAACTGTTTTAATTTTTAATCGAAATATTCACTTTTTCATTTTATTGTTCTTAATCGAACTGTTTTAACGAAATATGCACTTTTTCGCGCGTTTTTTTGGTTGTTTTGTTCTTACACGAACTTGTACTTAAACGCACGTTTTTTGGTTGTTTTGTTCTTACACGAACTTGTACTTAAACGCACGACCGACTGCGCCAATTATCGTGCTTGCCTCGCGGTTTGTCATAAAAAAAAAACAAAAGTTTTTTTTTCTTTTTTTTTTCTTTATTTTATTTTTTTCTTTATTTTATTTATGTTTTATTTTATTTATATTTTATTTATCAACATTTCTTATTCTTATTTATTAATTCTTAATATCTTTTTATTTGCTAAAGAGAAGCCGCTGTCCAAAGCGAGGCTGCACTTCTCAGTAGCTTGGTGGATTAAAGACTGACTTTAGAATCATTCTTTATTTCTAAGCTAAGTTATGGATTGGGAAAGGAATGCACTTGTTTACAAAATATTCATATTTCATTTAGGTCAAATGAAATATGAATATCACTTTAAATGAAATATGAATATTATTTTATTCATTTGTTATGTGCAGGGGAAAAAAGGGGGGTGTGTCTTATGAGACACGTTTTGCCAAGTCAGCAAAAATGGTGGGATACCGTTATGGGTTTTAATGAAAGTGCCGTTAGGCAAAGGGGAGTGTCCGGGGTAACGGGATTGGAGTGCAGTGTGACGTCTGAGACGTAACTATATCTACTTTAATACTTCTAAAGTGGAAATTGAGAGTTTAGTGGAATTTAAACAACAAATTGAATTTCCGGGTGTCAAATTGCAGAAAAACTATTTTTTATTTCGTACTTTCTTAACTATTTTTTTCCTTAGAATATATCCAACAATAATTTTAAAATTATTCTGGATGAAGAAAGGGCCACCCTGTATTATATGCAAGATGCATTGAAGATGAACGGAAATCTGAGTGATTGAAAACAATGTATAGATTAATTTTTTGTATTTTATTATAATTGTGGATGAATACTAACTATTAATTACAATTGTTTGTATACATTAAACAATTTAACAACGATATTTTTGTTTTTAGCCGAAAAATTTTCGAAACTATTTTCCAATTTTCAAAAGAAAAAAAAACTGAGCTGTCAAAACAAATAAATCTCACCGCGTTACATTGTTGTTGCAATTCACATCTATTCATCGTCACGAAGTGAAATTACAAATACAACAATGTAAACAAATGGGTTTTGGAGGGTGAAACGTACGAAAGATTGGCTTCTTGGTAATTGATATTCTCTGTTGTAATCTAACGGGTTGAGGCCTAGGCATGCTCATTTCCTCATCAGTGAAGACAGATTCTTTGTGAATGGAAAAACTTTTCATGCTTTCACACTAATTCCAATTCCCGTTCAAAAATGTGAAACCAAACATCAAAAACTTTGACATTAATAATTTTCTTCCAAAATGAAAAAGTGAATACAAACAAGCATATCTCTTTCTCTGGCAAACCCATAAAGAACAAAGAGTTTCTATCTCATCCATTTCTCTGTTCTCTTCAAAAACACAAGAAAATTGAGAGAATCTTGCAGTTTTCAGAAGAAATGGTATGGTGGTTTGAGCATCGATAATAGAGTTTTTATTCACAGAACCAGAATCGCCTATTTGTGCCAAATGAATTAAAAAAGTGAAAGCAATGATCGGCAGCGAATTTAAAAATTATTTATTTTTGTACTGCTTTTATGGCACTAAATGCCCTTCCTTACAGTCCGTGAGGGGCTGGATCTTTGGCAGTTACGCACTCGACCAGTATGTACAAAGAACTTTGCCATATACGATACACAAAACAACGTGTGATTCTAAGTGGTCACTAGGTCCGAAAGATATTCATGCCGATTATAGAATTCCCTGTATTCTACTCCCCGGGAATTGACCAGATTCGCAGTGGATTCTCTTTCGCGTTCTTTTCAATTGTAACGGGTGATTTCTTAACTGGTTTGGTTTTGGCAACACGGGTTTTGACAGCTGACGTGTGTTTAGGACCTTGTGTCACTGTCAAACAGCTTCAGTTTGGTTTGCAATTTAACCATGGATCGTCTTACAAATGAACAACGCTTGCAAATTATTGAATTTTACTATCAAAATTCGTGCTCGGTTTTTTCGCTTTTATTGAAAAATTGTGTTCAGCGATGAGGCTCATTTTTGGTTGAATGGGTACGTAAATAAGCATAATTGCCGCATTTGGAGTGAAGATCAGCCAGAAGCATTGCAACAGCTACCAATGCATCCCGAAAAAGCCACTGTTTGGTGCGGTTTATGGGCCGGCGGCATTATTAGGCCATATTTATTCAAAGATGATGCGAATCGCAGCGTTACTGTCAATGGTGAACGCTACCGAGCGATGATAACAAACTTTTTTTTGCCCGAAATGGAAGTTCTTGACTTGCATGATATGTGGTTCCAACAAGACGGTGCCACATGCCACACAGCACGCGAAACAATGGCGCAATTGCGAGGCGAGTTTGGTGAACAGTTAATTTCACGTTTCGGGCCGGTCAATTGGCCGCCTAGATCGTGCGATTTGACACCATTAGATTATTTTTTGTGGGGGTATGTCAAGGCTAATGTCTATAGGGACAAGCCCGCTTCGATTGACGCACTGGAAGCCAACATCCATGCATTCATTCGTGAGATACCGGCCGATATGTGTGAAAGAGTATGCCAAAATTGGACTCAGCGGATGGGCTACCTGAGACGCAGCCGCGGTCAACATTTGCATAAAATTATCTTTAAACATTAAATTGCAAGGTTCAAACTATCGATTCAAATAAATATTTCATTCATTTTTTCTAATTTTTTGTGTTTTTTTTTTTTAAGTTCTAAGCCTCTTAAAAAATCACCCGTTAGTAGTTTTCCTCAATTTTTTGATAGAGCAGGAGATTAAAATATAAACAACAATCCTCACATTGAAGTCAAAACAACTCGCTTTTTCTTTTCTTCTTATGTAATTTACTGCTACAAAAAATAATTGAGCAAGCGAATCCAAAAAATATCAGTCTCAGTTTTTAAGGGGAAAAATGAGGAATTTCTGAGCGCTCTGAGTCCTCTTAGATCCCAGAAATATAAACTGGCGAAATTAGTAAATTCATCGAATGAACTATGTTACCTATTCCTGAATTTCCCTACCATTACCCGAACTATTGTATCGTTCTGTCATTTATTGACATTTCCAAAATCTCAGAGGGTGTTCAGACAGGTCTCACGTCGAAATAAGAAGCCTCACGTGAAGCCTGTCTGAACGCCATTTTAAAATTGTAAACAATTTATTTCTTTAAAATGAATGTTAAATAATTTACTTTTATTATACTTTACTTTAACATTTAAAATTTTAAATATTAGCTTAGCTCTATTATTGAATTCGGCGAATGAGCTTTAGCCACCATTCAACTCATTTTCGAGATTTTAGCTACTAAGTGAATTCGCGATAGAAAATTGAACGAATGTCGGTAACATTACCTGCACCACAGCCATTTTGTTCAACTAATCTAATACTAGTGAAACCGCAAACCATTCGCTCTCCAAAATCTTTCCCATTTTACATTTTCACCAGTTGTATTGCGAATCTGCTGTTTTTTTCCTTGTTCCCCAGAAAATCATCATGAATAACAAAAACTGTTAATTAAAACTTATAATTCTTTATGTGAAAGTATATTATTGTTAAAATAAGGAATTTAACTTCGAGATTTTTGAAGTGTCAATAAATGACAGAAGCGATACAATAGTTTGGAAAATGGTTGGGAAGTTCAGGAATGGGTAACATAGTTCATTCGATGAATTCACTAATTAAAAAGAACGCGAAAGACTCCAGAGAGAATCTGGTCAATTCCTGGGAAGTAGTATATTGCGAATTCTATAATCGGCATATATGTCATGATTTTAAGTGATTAAAACAATTCTTACGGCAGTGAAACATAAAACCAACAGGTTAAATAACAGTTTTTGACCATAAAAAGTGTACAACAAATACTTTACTAAATATTCGTGCGTTTAGACTTCTATCAGTATCAGTAGACTAGGTATATAATTTACGCTAAGGCAAGTGTGAAAAAATTGCTTTACAAAACTCTGCCAATAATAAAAAAAGGTTTTAAAAATTCTAAAACTTCTTTTTATTACTGACAGCAGTTTAAGAAAAAGATTTTTGAAAATCATAGTTTTGAAATAAGGAATTTTGACAAACAAAATTTTTAACAGCAGAATTTTGCAAAAATATTTTTGACCCTGCCATAGAATTTCGACCCGATTGTCCAAAGAAAATGCTTAAGTTTTGTCCCTAAACAAGTTTCAGTTGTTATTTTGGATTCATAATATCTTTGCGTTTGAATAGCATAAGTATTCATTTTTTTTAATAAAATACAAATATCAGTAAGTTTTCAACAAATTGAATGGAACTTATGAGTTTTACTAATTAAAAATAAACCCAACTAAATCATCTTTGAAAAGCATTAAATGAATAGTTTAAAATGATATAAAATTATTATTTCAAACACAGTTATAAAGCAATGTATTTCTGCCAAAAATTCTCTTTTTTTTTTATCGTCAATGTCAAATTGAAATTAATGTGTGATGTGCACAGTGCACCTATAACATCTAATTTCGGTTTTGTCAAAGCATGGAATCCATTTCAAATCAAATAAATATATGACATTTTGCCAATCGAATCCACACAAACCATAATTATATAATTACTATACTCTATACATAGCTACATACCTATAAATGTGTGTATATATGTACTCGTATGTACATAAATGAAAATGGTTTGAATAGATATATTTAATACCCAACCATAGACCAGGAAAATTATTACCATGGGTCGGAAATCAAAATTCCAACATGAATTTATTCATAAAATGGTTCAACGAATAAGTTAGGTTAGGTACATATATCCTGAATCAAGTGAACTTTAATATTAAGCCACACATGGTGCTTCCGTTGTCCTTTGGTTGTTCGTATTTATTTGTTAGATGGCACGAGAGTATTTGAAACAAAAAAAAAAAAAACAATTATACAAAAACAAAACTAAATCTCCCTCTGATTTCAGGAATTGGATCGGTTATCGAACCACACAGGATATATGCCAATGCCGCGACCATCAGAACCGGACATTTACGGCAGAGGTTGTGGTTATAGATATTTCATACAATACAGCACATTTGGTTTTTAGATATTTATACATAGCTATCCATATTTGAATTTGGATAATGCATAAAGTTATCTATGCAAATAAGGGTATAACTAATAAAAGTTTGTTAAACAAATAAATATACATACATGTTCAAATATGTATATTCATTGAGCTTTAACAAAACTAAAACAAAACACCATGGGCATACATAATACACATTTCAGGTCCTGTGCAGATATTATTGAATAACAAATGTGGTAATTTTTGTACTCGATTGGAAAAAATAATAATATGTTTATGAATATTAAAAATATTGAATTTATTTAACTAACTGAATTATTTATTTTGTTACTGAATTTTATCCAGATAAAGTATAACCTCAAAATTCCTAAAATATCAATATTATATGTAAATGACTTGTTTTTTTTTTTAAATTTGATGTTTTTGGCCGAAAATATATAAAAAATTTAAAGAGTCTTCGGTTTTTTACGGCTGATTAAGAGAAGAAAAACGATAAAATTAAATTGCTCAAATCAAAAGAAAGTGTTGTCAATCATATAAAAGCTGATAAAAAGTATAAAGATCTAATCGAGATAAAAAGTGACAAATTTAATATCAAAGACGGCACGGCGGCGTTGCACGAAGTTGTTTCACACATTAAGAAAAGTCTCGAGCACAAAGAACATACTCTGGCAGCATTTCTGGATATCGAAGGAGCGTTTCAGAACGTAAAAATGGAGTCCATTACAAGAGGCACACCTCTCCTCTGGGTCCTCCTTGTTAACAATTTTCTTACAAAATTTAGGAATTGGGGCATTAAAATTATTGTCTAAGCAGATGACATAGTAATTTTGATATCGGGGAAGTATCTTTCCACCATCAAGGATTTTATGGAATCCGCACTTAAAGATTTATCTTCTTGAACAGCACAAAACGGTCTCGGGGCTAACCCTACAAAAACTGAACTAGTTCTGTTTACAAAGAAAAGGAAATTAGAGGACATAACTCCTCCTAAACTTAACGGGATTCCTCCGAATCTTTCCAAAGAAGCTAAATATCTCGGATAATCCTTGATTCCAAGCTATACACAAGTAAAAATACCTTCGGCTCGCGGTAAGGTATGTGACCGCTGGGCATCTAAAGGATGAATACCGCGATTGTTCGTCCCATACTTACATTTGGTTCAATTGTGTGGTGGAAGACTGTTGAAAAGGTTAAGAAAAAAAACTATCTAAACAACCTGAACGAGAGATTAGCCTGTATAGGACTGGGACTGGGTGAAAGGGTCTACGCCACAAGCAGGGCTGGCAATTATTCTTAACCTTCCCGTCCTGGACGAGTACATTAGATGCACTGCAACCAAAAGCGCATTTCCACTCAAAGAACTGGGCTCTTGGAAGCACAGCACCTTTGGTCATGCAAAGATATGACCCAGTTGCCAAACACGATGTGATCACTCACTTACCACTTCTTATAGATTTCAACAAAAACTTCTCTATTTTAATACCCAAAATGCAGGAATGGGACTAGAACTCACTAATCAGTGAACAGGGCATCCCCTTCTACACCGATGGGTCGAAAATGGAAGAAGGAACAGGAGCTGGGGTATTCTGTGAAGATCTTAATATCAGAGAATCATTTTAACTTCCAGATGAATGTAGTGTCTTTCAAGCTGAGATTACCACTATTGAAAAAGTAACAGAAATTTTACACAAAAAAAAACTGAGCTCCTCGGAGATCACCTTTTTCGTGGACAGCCAAGTTGCTATCAAAGCAATAGCCAGTGAAACTTTAAGATCCAAGGAAGTAGCAAAATGCCAAGGCATTCTGAACAATATTTGCAACACTAACCTAGTCAAACTCTGCTGGGTTTCTGGATATAGAAATATAGAAGGGAATGATATTGCAGATGAACTGGCAAGGAAAGGGTCATAAACAAAAAGAAACAGTAGTAGTCAATTAGATATGGGACCAGACATCCCCATTGGCGTGATTAAAAGGAAAATAGACCCAATAACGAAAGTGCAAATCAATAATTCCTGTACGACCAAGAGCAACTGCGTTATCTCTAGTTTATCGCCGCCTAGAATTAATTAAAAGAAAACTCGGTACATTTTATCCCTGAGTAAAAAGAATATTAGAATCTTAATAGGTCACTGCGCCATTGGCACAGTGGCCACTAGAATGTGTGTATCCACACCCGATTTCTGTAGGAGCTGTCAGAATGCCAAAGAAATAGAAACCATTAAACATCTGCTCTGTGATTGGCCAAACCTTCAAACAAATCACCTCCGTTATTTTGGAAATAGTTTGTTCTAAAACTGGATGATCTAGCACAAATCTACATGCCAAACATGACAAAATTTATAGAAAGAACGGGCTGGTTTGAAAACGAACCAATCTGAAACTTCTAACCAAATTGATCTCTTCGCCATCAGCTGGCGATTTAGAAACAGTCTCTAGAACATTCGAAACAGAAGAGGTGCAGAAATGGAAATGGCCCGGGACCACCATCTGATGGCTGCTACCGTAAAATTATGCACAGCTACTGTTCGGAGATCTCAAATGTGCAAGTTTAATACCGATAGACTTAAAGATCCCGCAGTCCACCAACAACTAGGAAACCACGTTTCACAAGGATTGGGAGCAATCAGTGGCACGGAGCCCATTTCCGTCAAAAACCATTCGTGTTCTGTAAAAAATGTTTTCATAACAGGTTCTGAAAATATAGTTAGTCTGTCGCAAGGAAGAAACAGTGTCTGGCTTTCCGAAAAAAATTGGGCTAAGATCGAAGAAAGAAAAAAGTTCAAATCAAGCATTACAGATACTCCAGGAGCGGGGAGAATTGACCTACGTATCGCATGAAGATGAGAGAAGGTTATCGTAGTGTTTGACGTGACAAGTGTAACTATACCAACGCATTCGCATAGAGGACCGTCTACAAAATTTATAAAGAGCTTAAGGGTGTCGAAGGGTCTAAACAACAGCTGGTAACAATCATAGACGAATCACTGCACTGCGAACAACATCGATACTAGGTGGATACCTCGCAGATACAGTACGGAAGCCTTGGGGATACCTCACGGATACCTACCAGATACCTAACGGATACCTACCAGATGCCGCACGGATACCTACCGGGTACCTCACGGATACCTACCGGATATCTCACGGATACCTACTGGATACCTCATGGATACCCAGCAGAGACAATATGGATAAGTAGCGGATACCTTGCCGATATCTTGTGGGTACCTAGTGGAAACTTCGCAGATAGCTTGCGGATACCTAATGGATACCTCGCGGATAACTCATGGATACCTCTTGGATACCTTGCGTGTGCCTCTTGGATATATTCCGGATACCTTGCGGATACCTCATGAATACGTCTTGGATACTTTGCTTATACTTCTTGAATATCTTGTGGAAACCTGGCGGATACTTAGTAGATACCTAGCGGTTACCTAGCGGTTACCTGGCGGATAACTCACTGATACCTTCTGAATATCTAGCAGATACCTGGTGATTATTAAGCGGATACTAAGTGATTATCTGGCGAATAGCTAGTGGATACATTGTATTGAAACGTTACTCTTGTTTTTATTTTCCTACTAGATCGCGAGAATGCTAAGTATATACTTCCGGCCTTCAATGCATTCTCTTGTCTCTTCATAGCCATTCTGACTCAGCAGAAAACTCCTGGTCCCCACCATTTAAATCTTTTAGACCTCTTTCTACTTTAATATTTTAAAACAAACAACTTGTAGTTAGCAGTGAAAAACAAAACTGCATCCACTGCCATTACCATTACCACCCGCAATTAATTTAAAACCTTCAGTTCCTTACAAAATCCTACCTTGAACTTTATTTTCACAACACACAACTTACTCCCTCCTAAGCTACATGCCGTTCAAGGTTCAACTTGATTAAATAGTGCTTCACGTTAAAAAATTAATTCCAAGCAATCTGAAAAACAATATAAACTTTTTAAGCACCTTCTGTTCGTCCTGTCAAAATCGGAACAATTACAAACATAACAACAAGAAAAAAAAAAAGAAAAAAGTATTCTGTCCTAATTCAAGAATTATGCAATAATAATTCAACATCCAAACACAAAAGACCAAAAATCAATTCTGCCAGACAAAAAAGTTAAAAAATGGAAATGCGACACGGTTGGTCCCGAGGCAAACCATAGGAATGAAGGCAAACGGAATTGCAATAAGTCGAAATTTCTCTCTGAAATTCGCGCGGCAATGAATGCAGAGCATGTTGGTTTGGAAAAAGCATGAACATGAATATACCAATAAATCACTCTACCATTCTCATCCTGACTACTGAAACTTCTATATATAGGAAGGTGAAATACTTCATGTTTCGCAGATCTTCTCCTGCAAAAAAATACGCATCCCATCTCGTAAACTGAATGGCAAATAACAAGAATTACAAAGCAACAAAAAAAACAGCAACCAATCTTTTATTTTGTTTCTTCAACTGTTATTCTATCAGTTTGTTACTTTTTTTTTTGTTTTTAAATCTCAAAACTTTCTCCAAATTCAATGTATACGTACCTCTACTCAAACCAAACGGAAGTAAAAGCAGATAAAAGCTAAAATAAAAAAAAATAAACGAAAAACATGTTTAAAAAATTCCATCGAAATAGGAAAATAAAAAAATTTCAACTTTTCGCTCTCGTTCGGGGTTGCTTTTATATCTTTTCAATAAACTTCCTTTATTTTTTGATTTTTATTTTGTTTTTTTTTTTTTTTTTTCAAACCATCATTACCACCATTCACTGGTTGCTATCGCAGGCACTAGGGGCTGATACTATTGCTACTTTTCGCAATAGTTTTCGATTTGCAGAAGAAAAAGTTTTTGTTTTCCAAACTGCAACTACTAACAACTGCGAATGCATTGTTGGTAATAAAATTAAATTATTTTGTTTTCTACTTAGAAGCAAATCATGAGTCACATAGGTCGTTGGCACTTTAAACTAGTTTTGTTTAAGGAATGTTCTCTTGTATTCTTTTATATCATGACTTTTGGAGATAAAGACTGTTTATTTTAGTTGGTCAGGGAGTTTACATGAAATGCTTTTGTAATCTCTCTTTCTCTGAATTGAATTTGTAGTTGTTTTTTCTTTTTACAAAATAGCTTTCTGAAATACAATTTAACAAATTCATTGAATTATATAGCTTGCGAACTCTATGTACTGAATACAGTGGATGTGTACTTGTTACATTCAAATGAAATCTTACAAAACGTTAACTTAAAACCCAAATTATGGAATCAGTACACACCTTGCATGCAGCAATTATGATTATGAACTTACTACAAAACTAAGCGTATTAAAAATATGTAATGACTACATAAATATCTAAAGTCCTAAACCTAAATAGAAAAATGTATTCATCCCAGAACGTTTTGCATTGAGTTGAGTACAAGTAGCGTGCATGAAGCTAATACTGCAGTGAATACAGAATATGTTAATGTATTCTTAATACAAGGGAAATTCTTTAAAAATTCTAGAATATTGAATTGATTTGAATTGAATTGAATTAAATTGTATTGTATGGTATTGTATTCTTTTGTAAAGTATTGTACTGTGTTGCTTTGTATTGTATTGTATTGTATTGTATTGTATTATATTGTATTGTATTGTATTGTATTGTATTAAATTCTATTGTATTGTTGTATTGTATTGTGTTGTATTGCACTGTACTGTACGTAGTTATATTGTATTGTATTTTATTGTATTGTATTGTATTGTCTTGTATTGTATTTAATTGTATTTTATTGTATTGTATTGTATTGTATTGTATCATATTGTATCGTATTGTCTTGTATTGCATTGTATTGTATTGTACTGTATTGTATTGTATTGTATTGTATTGTATTGTATTGTATTGTATTGTATTGTCTTGTATTGTATTGTATTGTATTGTATTGTATTGTATTGTATTGTATTGTATTGTATTGTATTGTATTAAATTGTATTGTATTGTTGTATTGTATTGTGTTGTATTGCACTGTACTGTACGTAGCTGTATTGTATTGTATTATATTGTACTGTATTGTATTGTATTGTATTGTATTGTATTGCATTGTATTGTATTGTATTGTATTATATTGTATTGTATTGTATATTTGTATTGTATTGTATTGTTTTGAATTGTATTGTACTTTATTGTATTGTGTTGTATTTTGTTGTCTTGAATTGAATTGAATTGTATTAAATAAAATAAAATATAAAAGGTATTGATTACTCATTAGAAAAAATAATGCACTGTATTTTCCGATGTTGCACCATCTCTATTTCGATACTGATAGTTATTGACAGTGCAATTTTCATTATGGCACCTTCTATACCTATTTTTATACTGAAAGTCATAAAAGGGTTATATCCATAGTGTCACTTATCGATTCTAATTGATTTTTGACAACTATTGAAAGATAAAGTTAATACTAAACTTAGTATCTATGACTGAGTTAACTCGAGGTTAAGTTGTTTTCAAGATAAGTTTAAACTGATTTAATTCAGAGCTAACCTTGCCCTGAAAAACTGGCCCTTATGCTTGCAGTTTGATGGGTCTTAGCAAAATAATTTGGATAGTTTTGAGTTTTTACTTGGGTAAGATCCAGATTTTTATTTCGGCTTCAATAGGAGTAAAAATTTCACAACCTAGAAAAGAGCCTGCGATAAAAAAAATGGGTCATTAGGTTAAAAGTTATTGATTTTTAAGAACATATTAGTAGCTATTATTCAAATTATAACACTCAAATTGATAACTAAAATTTCTGAACTCTCCCTTATTATCTAAGGGATTCCATACCAAAACATTATTTGCATTGTTTATGTGTTCCATTCTATTCAAACGAAAAATAACAAACTGCCTTATACCAATATCTACGTGTACATAAATAAGTTTGCTTTAACATCATTACTCTTTTACAGAGTATAACCCAGATTTAGTTATTTTTATCTGTAAACTTTGTCCAGAACTAATTAAAGTAATTACTTAAGTATATCTTCCATATAAAAACAAAAAACGAAAAATATTAAAACTATGTTTACGTATGTCCTTACACAGCTCAAAGTGTAAACTCTATACCCAAAATTAAATTGCACTAGACAAAAACAAAGCAAAAAACAACAACAACAACAACTATGTTTTACTATCGCGAAGCAGCCTTGACAACAAAAATTCCGCCAGGATTTAATGTTTCTAATTGTAGATGCGGAACACACAATTCGTTTTGAGTTTTAAAATTGCACTGTGACTAAAAGTATAAACAAGAAAAATAACAACACAAACAAACAGGATTTTGTATGCAAAAAAGGAAGACTAAAAGAACATCAAAAAATAAAAAAAAAAATTGTTAAATATTACCTCCTTGCTCGCACTCGCATATGCACACACTAAAGAGACTACGACGACAAATAATTCCGCAGAAAAGGAAGACACGACCCAGAGAGTAATTTTACCATAAGTTGTAAATTTGTTTGTACGATTTGTACCAAGTAAAGGAGCTTCCATTTTCATGGGGGTTGTGTGAGTGTGATGCACCCCATGCTCCCGCAACCTGAATTAGACCTTATCTAGTTTAAGTGAGATTGGAGAATTTCACCACTATAATTACTTTGTTAAAAAAAAAAATTGCAAAAAATAAAGTTAAAATTGAATGTTTCTGATTTTTTTAAAATTTAATTTTAGAGAAAATCAATTAAAATTTCATGCAATTTTCTCACGGTAATTATTAAACTAACTCTGTGAAAACAAAAAAATGTGGAGGTGTCTCCTAAGCTTATAGTGGCCTTTGAGGAGACCCGTTATTATTCTAAGTTTGTTCCTATCTAAGCCGATACAGGACTGGAATGGTTCTTGGTTGTGAACCCCAAGAAGAAGTTTGGCCTGTCTTAGCATAGGGAGTTCGTTCCAGATTTTTGATCTTTTCACCTCCTCTGCTGCTTTGATTTTATATTTCATCACGTTTTTGGTCCCGTTAGGGGTGTTACTGCGACTATTTTTGGTAAGGAGTCTGCCTTTTTGTTGCCCTGTATGCCGACGTGACGTGGCCAGGGACCCAATGGAGTGTGACAAAGTTATCTTTGCTTAGTTCGTTTAGCCTGCTTACACACTCCCATAGAAGTTTAGAGCTGTATAAGCTTAGTGTTTTGAGTACTGCCGCTGGCTATCCGACAAGATTGCAGTATTTTGGTTTTTATATTTCCTATCGAGATTTTTTTCTGCACATTTTCCTATGGCGTTAATTTCTGCCTTGAAAATGCTTGTAGACTATCCCATCGGTATTGAAAGCTTGGTTCTAGGTCCATAAATTCCAGTACCAGTTCCTTCAGACGTTCTCGGTCCATCAGTGTACCACTTGATGGTGTCTGCCTTAAGAGTGGTTTCATCCACCCACTCTTTTTTCTACTTAACTCCGCATACAAATTTTTTTCGAAGTTATACTTTTTAATCATACCATCTCTTGGGATGTCATGTAGGTTCGATTCTGTGGACCTACGAATCGAGTTTTTGTGTCTGAGACTAATTATTTTTCCCGTCCCAGTTCACTTTTTTGCAAATCTCATTATTTTCTTATGATTAACAAAAAAAAAAAAAATTATCATTACAGATTTTTTAATTACTTTTTTTGTTCAATTACTTTTCTTCAATTACATGTAATTAGTAGTTGAAAATTCTCTATAACAAGGTACATGTAAATTACATCCAACTACAATGACATGTTATTGTTATTGGAAAGAGTCAATTACTCATTACTTGTAATTGTAATCGATCATGTAATCAATTAAAAAATGTAATAATTACTAATTACAACCCAATTCTGCAAACTATGCATCTGGCTTCTCACCCTTCGTTATTACTGCTTTTTGATCAAAAATTCACAAGTTTTACTGCCAACCGCCCTTGTGAAACTTCATAAGGGAATGATTGAACTTTTGAGTTGTGCTAAGTTCTGGTTCTGAAGCTTCGATTATCACGGAGCCCAATTATTTTAACTCAAATTGGATCTGATTCAGCGCCAACAAAGGCCCCAGTTGTATGTGAATCAAGTCAACCCATCAGAAGCTTTATGCAAACTGTAGATATTAAAACCAACTTCTGAAAATCTGGAAATTGAAAGAGACGCCCTTAAAACGGTTTGAAAAAGCCAAAGACCGTGAATGTGAAAATCATTTCGTCAACATTTCTAAATGTTGTTCTTTTCTATTTAGGTTTACTAAAAATTTTGTACCTAAAGGGCTAGGAAGCTATCTTGAGAAGAATTGGCTGGTGAAATTCTCCTTTAGTATACAGGCATTGCAACTGCAAAAGTATATAGAGAACAAACATAAACAGAAATAGGAGAAAAAAACAGATGCCAAGTTAACGTTGCTTCCATTTCCTTTGAAAATGATGATGTTAGTGGAATTAACTGGTATACATTCTGCCATCTCATACTGTGGCCACACTGTTATCCTGATAAAAACGTGTGTCTATATATATAGATAGATACTGTTAGAGTACACACAGCATAGTTTTGTCAAATGATACACAAGCTTCTACTTCTACACCACGATAGTACGAGTAGTACCCAACTAAATGGATTACCAAACGGATACGACAGAAAACTGCGGAACTATTTCCAATTTGTAAACGGAAACAATTTCCTGATTAAAGATGGTGTATAGCAAACTGTGTACTAAAGCCCTTATTATTAAGGTTACAACCGGAGAACTTCATTCTATGGGTAGGTAGGTACCTGCGTTTTGCCTTAATGGTATACCTATGCAAGTTTATGTGTCTATCTAATGTAAACTAGGGCAGAACTTACCTTCTTCTACTTTAATATTGCTCCGAGTTTAAATGTCGAACTAAACACAAATATGCTCTAAGGTCAATAAGACGTTTGCATATAGGCTCTTAGGTAAATACCCATACCCACATAGAACTTTATGTTCGTTTAACATATTTCACGTTTGCCAGCCCAAGTTCAAGTGAAATTTGAAACTCATTCCATGTATATGAAGAGGCCTCGACATCGACAACTACCTCTAAAACGACGCTAAAGTGGTTAGGTATATCATAAAGGTACATTAGCCTAGTAATTTACCTATTATGAGTTAACTTATTTGGAGTAGACCCTAATAAAGTTGTATACAACCGTTAAAGCAAGTAGGTTAGTGCCAAGCTTAATAGAGGATTGCTTGCACTTACACGCTTCGTGTGTCCCAATTCCCAATAGCAAATAATGGAGAATTTGCTTTTATGATTTTACAAATTTGTAATCCCTACTTGAGGGAGTTTTTCGAGATCGAAAATAAGGAAATTATTAGGGAAAATTGTGTCTTTAATTATTTTTATGAAATGGAAAAGCAATAATTGAAATTGTTTGGTTATTATTGATACTCGATATCGTTAGGTGGGTATTTCAGTTTTCCATAAGTTATTGATTTAAGATTAGATGAGTATGAAGGAGGACACAATTCTATTAGACTATTAAAGAATAGATAGTAAAATGAAACCATGATTTTGGGTTAAAGTTGTTAATACGAAGAAATATCAAATATAATTTAAAAATATTCATTAAAAGGTAGAAAAAAAGGTTTATTCAAATAAAGCTAAGGGAATATAATGTATAATATTTTTGAAGAGTTCGTTCGAGTTAAACGAAAATTGAATTTAGAAGATTTTTTGTTGGTATAACATTTTTTCTTAGCAGTGAAAAAAAGACCATACATTTTTATTTTCCTGATTCTTCATTTTACGAAATAATTTAAAGACACTAAAACAAACAAGTTATCTCGCCTTTCCTAGATGTGAAGTGCAGGAAAATTCTGATATGCCAAAATAGCCTTCAAATCGAACGATTGTAAGACTTATAACGTCAGTTTTATAACGTCCAACCCTCAAATTTATGGATTTTAATTAAAAGATAAATGTCAGGCTACATTCCTGTATAATAATTTTTGAGAATAGTGAAATTATTTCATACTCGAGAGCAGATTGAGTCTCACATCGATCTGATTTCACTTTTCAAAATGCAAATGTGAATAAAAAATTACACATTTTCGAAAAACAATGTTCCAAAAAGTTAATACCCCAACCCTCCTCTACAAATATGTAAGTGTTTTTTTTTTAGAGTTAAATGTAACGCAGAAGACAGCAGTGGCTTTTATCTATATTTTCAAAAAAAAGGTCGATTTAATTAGTTTTTAAAATTCTAACTTTGCTTCAAATGCTCAGATAAGATATTTAAATAAATTTAAAATAACAAACTACTTTCTTGTATAAAAATTATTGAGAAATAGGTACCACAAAATTTCATACTAAAAAGATGCGCATCCATTTGACAGTACTTTCACTAGAAAACTCTCTAGAGTAACTTTCGGATGTCTTCCCCTCTGGTGAGCTCATTTCATGAATGTGTCCACTTGGAAGTTTAACACTTTAGAACTTGTCTCCATCTTTTAACTCTCTTATGTATTTCGAGTGCGGTTCAGTATGAAACTATGTTGCACATCCTTTTTAGCCATAACATACGTTTCTGATGGTAATACAGTAGACGTTCGAAATAGTGAAGTAATTAAAACCAGGCCTGTTCAGTGTTCATTCGAGATTTTTCACTTTTTCAAGCGGAAGTTTTTAAAGGCGTTCTAAAGATAAATTTTATCCAAAATGCAAATTTTGTTCAATGTGAATGGTTTTTATATTTATAAGTTAAGAAAAACGGAAACAATTCCCCACTGTTCTCAAGTAATGTTAAATACTTGCGAGTTATTTTCATAAAAAATCCAATTTTATAGAAAATTTCGTGTGTTTACTATTGTGGATAGTTAACTATTTTGAGATTCACTAAATCGAGCGTCTACTGTATTCGTTAAGATTTTTTTCACTTTCATAGATGAGTTTTAGGAACTTCCGTACTATTCATCCACAAATCAAACAAAATTAACTTCATCGAATATTTTAGAAACTACAGGTTTTCGCCCATTTCCTTGGTTTCATGTTCATTTTTTTGTTCCCTCTGTTTGATTGTTAACAACACGGTGCCAGTCAATTTTGCTTGCAAGCACATTTGACGTTAACGCACACATTTTCTGGCTTTTGAATACTTATTTGTTCCGTCAACTCGATTTTCTTACGGTGTGGTGATATTGCACTGTAGATGATATTTTCAAACATGTGACTTTAGCAAACTGCATTATCGAACACAGACCTGTTGCAGTAAAACTTTAATTTGACTTTTTGAATAGAAGACTTTTTCCGGGAATATTCTGCAAATTCACTTCTGACTCAGATAACAGCCTTTAACTTGTCTTTGACCACAGAATCTTATCCCAGCAACAGCTGAAACTTTTGCTTGGACTCGAAATTTATGTGTGGAAATAGGAACAAACCGATGTGATATTATTTTTTCCAAAATTCTAGGTGGTGCTACGAAGATCTAGAGAGAATTAAAAAACGCTTTTAAGACACCCTGTTACTGCCACAAAATGCATAACTTAATTTCACGAAGTTCCAAAGCACCCGCCGCTCAAGGCATTGTGCAGATATAAAAGAGGTAATTGCGTTCTTCAAATTTTGAGTGGTATGAAAAAGATCTTATCAAGATTATGGAAACTCTGGAAACAATTTCGCATTAGTGTGACCAAAAATACACCAAAATAACAAACCCCCCCCCCTGAACGAAATCCTGGATCCACGCCTGCACTGATGGCACTGACTCACCTGGTCACTGACGTGGTAGTTTGGCCCCTGCTTTTGTTTGGGGACCAAAGATAAGAACCTAAGAACATTATATGTAAGGACATGAAAATTATGAGAAAAAAATGCTTGGAAAAAAATATTTAATATCGTTGAAGCGGTTTTCTAAAAATAAAATTTTATATATCAAATTGTTAAACAAAATTTTGACATGCAGATCATAAGTATTTATTTTTTTGCACATAAAAATAAAATTTAAAAAAAATGTAAATTCGTTTTTGAGATATTGAATTTAAAAATCTAAATCTGTTCAGCCGATAATGAGAAAATTCTAAATTAAAAAAATTGTTTTATAAGAAGAAGAAGATATTTCCTATTACCTAATAGTTGCTAATTGTAAATTTTTATACCTTTTGGTATTATATCGCATCAATATCAGCAAATGGAAAAAGTTTAATAAAATTCATAGGGGCCGTTATAAAGAAAAAAATATTTTCTTTAACGGTTTTTTAACATTTGTATGGAAAGTACCGTTATTTTTTCACAAAAGTAACATTTTTTTAAAAATACTTTACAGAGTATAAAAAACTCTTAAAATCGAGTTTAATATACATAATATTTGATTTTCAAGAAAAAAATTTAAATTTTTTTAAATCCCAGAAGCTTATCTGTTTAAAAAACAATAAATGAAATCAAATTAACTGCTTTGAAGAAAATAGAAAATAAAAATGGTTCTTTGCCCGCATGAAAAAGGGCAAGTTTATGTCAAGTTTAGTCAAGGGCCTGTAGCAATCTAGACAAGGTAAACTTGTCAAATACTAGTGAGGACCTTGCTAGACAAAATTTGTTGGATGAGTCTTTTTATTCCATCACAAATACCCCATATTTAAAAAAAAAAAATGTTCATACCCATCGTACCATAGTTAGAAAAATTAAAGTAGGTGCATATAGTTTTTCACTTTCAACATTAGACAACTGTACTGCGATAAGGCTAAGTGGCTAGCATATTGGACTGGTAATCAAAAGATCGTAGGGACGAATCCCAGTCGAGACAAATTTTTACTTTTTTTTGCTGTCTCTCTGGGTAAAAGGTTACCTAACGTAACGGGTAAGGCACTAGAAAAAATCGATAGTCATCCTTGCTAGTCCCTTGCTAGCATCAAAGTTAAACTTTCTAGGGTCTCGTTAAAACCAGTTTATTTTGCCGAGTGGGTTGCAGGTACAATTAATAACCATTTTTTGATAAAAAGGTTTTACTATCAAAGGTACTAAACGAAATTCATTGATTTTTTGAAAAAAAAGTTGTGGAGCCGTTTTTTGGAAAAATAATTTTTTTTTTAATTTGCTAAGAAAAAATTGTTTGGCAGGTAGGGTAAACTGTCCAATAGTGAATCACTTTATGTTTGACTTGATATCATTTTCAAACTATTTGTTAAAACTTCTAGGGGCTTAAAGGTGCTTTATTCTTGATTTATAAACTTAAAATTAAATGAGAAATATATTTAGAAAGGTCATGGGAAATAATTAATTTAACAAAGAGCATTGACATTAAATTATCGTTATGATTAGAACAAAGTTATAAAAGTTGTCAAAAATAAAGGATTATTCTCATCAAAATGCAAATTGTTGACTTTAGAAAAAGAAATTTTGTTATTTTCACGAAAATAAACTACCAGAGAACGAGTGAAAGTTTAATATTTATGTTTTTCACACTTCATAAATAACGGGTGATTTTTTAGCTGGTTTGGTTTTGGCAACACTGGTTTTGACAGCTGACGTGTGTTTAGTACCTTGTGTCACTGTCAAACAGCTTCAGTTTGGTTTGCAATTTAACCATGGATCGTCTTACAAATGAACAACGCTTGCAATCATTGAATTTTACTATCAAAATTCGTGCTCGGTTCGAAATGTTCATCGCGCGCTGCTTCCATTTTATGGTCGGCATTCTCGACCTTCTGAGCAGTCTATTCGGAAGATTGTGACCAAATTTCGCACCAAATTTACTTTGTTGGACATTAAACCACCAACACGTTTACGTACTGTGCGTAGTGAAGAAAATATTGCGGCCGTATCAGCTAGTGTGACAAAAGACCGCGAAATGTCGATTCGGCGCCGTTCCCACCAGTTAGGCCTTTGTTACAGCACTACGTGGAAAATTTTGCGGAAGGATTTGGGCGTAAAGCCTTTTAAGATACAGCTGGTGCAAGAACTAAAGCCAGCCGACCTACCACAACGCCGAATTTTTGGTGAATGGGCTCTTGGAAAGCTGGCCGAGGATCCGCTTTTTTATCGAAAAATTGTGTTCAACGATGAGGCTCATTTTTGGTTGAATGGGTACGTAAATAAGCATAATTGCCGCATTTGGAGTGAAGATCAGCCAGAAGCATTGCAACAGCTACCAATGCATCCCGAAAAAGCCACTGTTTGGTGCGGTTTATGGGCCGGCGGCATTATTGGGCCATATTTCTTCAAAGATGATGCGAATCGCAGCGTTACTGTCAATGGTGAACGCTACCGAGCGATGATAACAAACTTTTTTTTGCCCGAAATGGAAGTTCTTGACTTGCATGATATGTGGTTTCAACAAGACGGTGCCACATGCCACACAGCACGCGAAACAATGGCGCAATTGCGAGGCGAGTTTGGTGAACAGTTAATTTCACGTTTCGGGCCGGTCAACTGGCCGCCTAGATCGTGCGATTTGACACCATTAGATTATTTTTTGTGGGGGTATGTCAAGGCTAATGTCTATAGGGACAAGCCCGCTTCGATTGACGCACTGGAAGCCAACATCCATGCAATTATTCGTGAGATACCGGCCGATATGTGTGAAAGAGTATGCCAAAATTGGACTCAGCGGATGGGCTACCTGAGACGCAGCCGCGGTCAATATTTGCATGAAATTATCTTTAAACATTAAATTGCAAGGTTCAAAGTATCGATTCAAATAAATATTTCATTCATTTTTTCGAATTTTTTTTAAAAAGTTCTAAACCTCTTAAAAAATCACCCGTTATCCTATATTTTTCTGTGGTAGAAAAAAATTGGTCTCGAAAATTGCATAAAAAAATACCGTTTTTGCCGAGATATTGTAAATTTTTAAAATTGAATTACCTAGTTCTTACAATCAGGGGACGATATATGTGATTTAAAAAAGGATAGATTTACGTACATAGACATAAATACAAAACGTCAAAAGCAAGTCGTCAGTAGTTAAATCAGTTGCCTTGATTTATGAGGAAGAAGAGAAAGCGTTTGAAAACATAAAATATTGAAAAAATGGTAATTTTTATTTGTATTGGATGCGATATCTATGTAACTCTAGTATCTGTGGCATGACGTTAATGTCCAATTGGCCATGCTTGCATGTGCTATGCTTTATGCCCTGTATGCCGCACCAGGTATGACTATATATATGGAGTCACAAAAAATTCAACGAGGTACAACAACTTATGAACCGAAGAGAAAGTTAAGGCTTCTAAGTAGTATATGTGAGACGAGTCGCCATCTTTAATTTATTTTAACCCTAAAAATGCAGGTGGACCACATAATTATTGAAACCATAATAAAGGGAAAAAGACTGCCAATAGAAAACTTACTATGATTCCAAGTTAAGTTAGATCCATGAAAAACAAAAAAAAAACAAAAACATCTTGAAAATAATTAAATAGTATTTCTTGTTTAACCATTTCTTGTGCACCCTGTGTAATAAACTTTTCGATTAATTCAAAATATGGACGTTTTAATCTACACAAGCAAACGTCTTATCCTCTTTCAATAAGTCAATCGTCCTTGTTCTAAATAAGGAATTATAACTCCACTTATAAATAGAACTCCTACAAGAGAAAATAAGTCTCAAATAAATATACAAAACCTTAAGCTTATTCAGATCTCTGTGATGAAGATTTATTGAATAACAAATGAATAAAAAAAAAAACAGTGGATTTCTTAAGGCACGAGCCATGGCCCGCATGAATTTAACTAATTAGCTATAGAAAGTTAATAGGATGTGATTTGATTTCCGCAAATTCCGTTAGAATTTACCCATTGTTCTCCATCAAGTATTTTTAGCTAATGGCAACTATAATCTTTGGGGAAATAATATCCAGGACTTGGCGTTCACATAAATCTTGATCTATAAAAATCAATTTGTGTTAAGTGCTCATACATTTGCCTTGCCATGTAGCGTCTAAATGTTTATGCCTGCCTAGACGCCATGCCTGAGAGAGTGTGTGTTGGAAACATATTTGATCCAAATTATACTAAATACAATATTTACTTAAAGATTCTCATTCCAAAAATGGCTATCAACAACGACATGGACGTCAGCTTTCAATTGTATAGTATTTTAGCATAGTCATTTCTGTGTCATCATGATACCCCCGGGGTTTCAAAAGCTGAATTGAATTTCCAAAAACGAAATATGCCCATGAAATATATACGATTTGACAGGTAGGTACCTATAATATAACTTACCTAACCCTCGAATGCGTTTTCCCGGGAAACTCGAACCCGAATCAAACTCTTAGAAGCTAAACCGTAGTAAACTCGACCCTGATGTTATACCTACCAAAATAAAATGTGCTTTGTATCTTTCGCCAAAATAAAGTTAGAGGGCGTGAGAACGGATGAAGTTATGGAACCGTAAAGAACACACAACAAAAAGTAGAAAATATACGATTCCCATAAGGAACTTCCGTGGCATATAGCTCAGATATCATGGTTGGCATAAAAAGCGAAAAGCCAGAACCTCCTCGATAGATCTCTGGGTGTGGGCTGTTAGCTGTATAGTATAGTGATGGGTCTGGGTGTATCTTCGTCGTTGGATCTATTTAATGCAAGCATTCAGTCACCCTGGGATGTTTTTGGAAGATAAACGGTTTTTCATTGCTGGGAACATTGATTTATTAGACGTGGACTGGCTTTTCTTTCTTCTGCTTGGCAGGGTGTCGACTTTGAGTGCGTAACGATTATGTAACCAATTTGTTGGCAACATTTCCTTTGTTGGTTTAAGCCCTATATCATATATACATAGATAACCAGACATTACACTAATATACAGAAGGGTTTTTTTTTATTTTATAAATATTTCTCCCATATTTTAAGTCGTGTTGAGTAGCTAAGAATACGAGTATAAATGTGACGTCCACTAAGCTTAACATTTTTTCAATACACTGAGTTTTTTGAGTAACGAAAGTTTAGTGCATATGATGGAAAGATTATTAAGCTTTAAGTTAAATACTATCATTATCATAATATTTATTTTTTTAAATGTTACTTTTGCACCTCTCTAGACCCGACATTTAGAAGAATTGACTTGACTTTATTGGAATTTCCCTTTATATGCTCATTTTATTTATGGTCTATTAAATTGACCGGAAGATAAGGGATATAAAGGACCAATTACCTGCTTTATTGAATATGTTTATTTGGCTTATAAGCATGCTTAAAACCGGAATTGCTTTACTAAATTTACTCAAGTATTTTGGAGAGAATGGTCACACTGAGCACATCTCAACATTTTTGGTATAGCTTGGTAACTAGGACGAATTTGACAATCTTACATCTAAAATTTTCTTGTTCAAAATTAAATTTTCTATCGACCTGGGTGGTATACAAAAATTTATAAAAAAATTAAAGCAGGAAAAGTTAACAAAAACTTACCCAAACTTAATCAAAAAATTCTAAACTTTTTAAGAAATCGGGCACAACTTTTTCTTATCAAAGATAGGGTCAAAACTTATACCGGCAAAATAAAGCAGAAATAGACTTAAAGGCTTTAATATGAAATGTTCAAAGAATAAATTTTATTCAAAATTTGCAAGGATATACCCATTCAACCTTTATCACTTCTTAAAATTTTTGGGTGTTTTTGCGCCCGGTATACAGTATAACAAATTTCCATTCGTTGAAATACTCGAACTCAAGATTTTGTGGAAATATGATATTACGATTATTAAGGAAAATTAAAAAAGCAAGTAAATTCGTAATTTTGTTTTCCAGCCCTTTTTATATGTTTCTAGAATTAGAGACTGAACGGCTGGTCCGATTTGTATAAGACTTATGGTACTTGGTACAAGGAATGTTTAACTTGTCTTGTGGTACCCAAAAATAGGCTTTTGAACTACAACTGCGAAAAGAATAAAAATGGTGAAGTTAGAATGGCTCAGTTTTCAATTAATATGGTTTTATAACATATCATATTAAGACCTTAAGACTCTACTTTATTTTTCAATGCATTTCTTGGACGTATCTTTGTTCCGAAAAAATGTTATGCGAAATTTAGAAAAAAAATTTTGATTTTGCAATTTTTTAGGTTGGTTTTTGATAACTTTTCCTGTTTAAATTTTTATAAAAATTTTTAAACCAGTCATTTCAATAGAAAATTTAATTAAGAGCAAAAAGTTTTAAAAGTAAAATTTTCAAATTTAGCTTAGTTTCGGAGTTTCACCAAAAATCGAGATTTCTATGCGATCATATATCATAATTTTCGATTTCTCACTGTTAACAGTAAGATCCCGATAGAAAATTCAATTTTGACCAAAAAGTTTTAAACGTTAAGTTGTCAAATTTAGCTTAGTTTTGAAGTTTTACACAAAAAAAGCTGGGTGAATTAGTGAATTTAGTTTTCGGTTTTAAGCATGCTTATGGGCAAAACAAACAAACATATTTAATAATAAAAACCTTGCGCGTATTTGTTCCCTTTTTTAAAAGGTGTATTCAATAGGCTTTTATAGGATATTTCGGACTCAATTTTTTGGTTATTTTCTTTTCCACGAAAATAATAATCGATATTTATAAAATTTGGTAAAAACGTACATTTTGATGATCCAAGCTATCAGTAAATTTTGTGAAGAAAATTATAATTTTTGTAAATTCAATTTAAAATAAAATGCACGAATTTTGAAAAAATAAATTTGAAACTTTTTTTAATAATTCAAAAACTTTTTTTTTGGAAATGTTATGTGTATTTTTAATCTTATTTTTTCAACCGGTAATCACATAATTTAAAATTAAAAACACGTTCTATGAAAGATACTATTAATGCATAGCTAGTTGCTGTATGTCAATTTTTTTAATTTTTGGTAGTATATCGCACTAATTTTAGTATACAGAAAATTTTTTTTTAAAAATCATAGGAGCTGTTTAAAGGAAAACACATATTTTCCTTAACCTTTAGAAGGTACCAACCATTATATTTTTATAAAAATTATAATTGTGTTTCTTAAAATACTTTAGAGAGTAGAAAAATTCTAAAATACCTAGTTTTATAAAAAAAAACGATCATGTAAAAAATTTTTGTGAAAATATTTTAAAAATCCACAAAATATTTTCTGTAAAATTTTGGTAAGAAGAAATATCTTTTTTATTAAGAAGCTTCTGTAGAAGAAAAAATATTGAAATAGAAATATATATATAAAAATTTGGGGAGTTGGGTGACAGTGGGATTATTACCATAAAACCTATAAAAAAGGGTATCACCATGAATAATGGTTGAAATGTGTTCTGAATTATCAAAATGAAGAATCAAATGGAAGTATAATACATTTTTCAAAAACAAATATTGTTCCCAAAAACTAGTAATACCACCTTTACTCTAACCCACGAAAATACCTTTTCATAGTTGATATTTTTGTAAATTTATTTTACTGTTCACTCTCGTAGAAAATGAACCATTTTTACCACGTTTCTTGGGGCTACCATCATTTTCAAAGAATTTCAAAAAATAACACCACACTTTCGAATTGCTGCAAAAAAAAACACCCTTCCATGCAAAATATTTTTATAGACTCTTTTGATTCTTCATCCTGTTAGTTCATAAAGCATTTTTAGCAAGTTTCATGGTTGTACCATTTTTTTAAATTGTCTTTTTGGTAATAATCCCGCTATTAACCCACCCTCCCAAAAAAACACCCTTTTACAACGGATATTTTTTAGATTCTTCTGATTATTTTTTTGTGTGACGAATGAACTATTGATGTCAAGTTTCGCCATTGGACCATTATTTCTAATTCAACTAAGCTCTGCAATATCATTAATAAAGTTTCTGTCGCCCCTGAAAAGTCTTTGTTATTTCAAAAGTAAAGTAATCTCTCCCTTTTTCCATTTTCTAAAATGATAACCCTAATTAATAACAATCCGCCAGGCCTCCACTACGCCTCCACTTTGCCTCCACTACCCCTCCACTACGCCTCCACTACGCCTCCACTAAGCCTCCACTACGCCTCCACTACGCCTACACTACGCCTCCACTACGCCACCACTACGCCTCCACTACGCCTCCACTAAGCCTCCACTACGCCTCCACTACGCCTACACTACGCCTCCACTACGCCACCACTACGCCTCCACTACGCCTCCACTACGCCACCACTACGCCTCCACTGCGCCTCCACTACGCCTCCACTTCACCTCCACTACACCTCCACCAGGGCTTCACTAGGCCTCCACTAGGCCGCCACTAGGAGTCCAACAGGCCTCCGCTAGGTGTACACTAGGCATCCGCCAGGCCTCCACAAGGACTCCACTAGGCCTCTGCTAAGTGTCCGCGTATGGAATATACAGTAGACGCCAGATTTAGTGAATCTCGAAAAAGTGAACTATCCACAACAGTGAACAGACAAAATTTTATATCAAAACAGATTTTTTGACAGTAATGTCTCCCAAAAATTTAACATTGATTCAAAATAATTGTTTTATGGCCTTTAATCCAACAAATTGGCTTTTCTTCCGGCTTACAGACTTGGACTCATCAGTGACATAGTGAGGCCCTTTGTCATACACAATTTGTATTAAGTTCAGTTTAAGTTACAATTCTTAGAAAATAACCACTGTAAACTATTTCTAACAAGATAAGAATTCCTAATCATTAAGCTGGAAATTTTTTGCCCGGGGCCAGGGATAGTTTTTATAAGAAAGCTTTTTTATAATACGCTTTCTATACACTACTGAAATAAATCAACCAAGTAGAAGACTTAGCATTAAGGATTGGACTTGTTGAATTATTGACTGAAACAGTAATATTGATTTAGAAAACTGAAGAATTGTTATTGTTATTTTTTCACCTGATTAAAAGGTTTGTTTAATGCTTAAATAAATGTGAAAACATTACAATAGATCAAATGCACATCATTTTGAATTAAATTAATCTTTACAAAGTTTTTAAAACACCCGCTTGCAAAAGTGAACAATCAGGAAAGATTTAACAGGTCTCGTTCTATTTTTTCACTTTATCAAGCGTCCACTGTATTGTCAAAAGTGTTTCCAATAAAACTGTGTTGTGGGATTTTTGTTACAAATTCTTATAACATACAAATTGGATATTATATTTAATTGTTTCGGATTCAGCAATTTCTCTTCTGTCCAATTCATAACAAATTCAATTAAAATTTTTAAAATTTGTAGACTTATAACGTAATTTGAATTTCGTTCATTTTCATGTAAATGACTTTCACAAAAAACAAATTGATTAATTCCATGAATGCGCCATCAGCAAATTTATTGTTTTATCTCTTAATTCAAATAAAATGTCTGTATTTAATTAAACAAAATATTTGTGCACAATATTGGCCAATAGTAAATAATATTAATTATTATGAAAGAAATAAAGCTATTACGATATGTTTTAAAAAATATATGTACATAAATGAGATTAATGATTTACATTAGGTAGGTAATTAAAACTTCTTAAGATAATAATGCTAACAAGAGGGTCGCTTGTATTTGCTGTTATAGCTGACTCAAGTTGTAAACTGTTTGTTTTTTTTAAGTTTATTCCATAAAATATTTAAAATAAATAGTTTTAAAACTAAAAACAAAAACTCGGAAAAAAACAAAAATGAGCACCATACCTGATTTCTTCAATAGATTTAAATAAATGAAAGTAAAATAACTATGTCAAGATAATTAATTTATTTTATAAGTCGTTTTTGAAATATTGAATTATTGACAATTATGTTACAAGTTCAATCGTTATTGAGGATTGAAAAAAGGTTCTTTACAATAATTAAAACTGTCTGAACGGGTTTCAAAGAAAATCAGCTCAATATTGTTCAAACAACTTAAAATGTCTGGTTTATTGAAAATGTATTCAAAATCTTTTTGGCAGAACGAGAAAGAGTGTTTTTTGTTTAGACGTGTGGTTTTCATCCTGGCAATACTTTATTCGGAGTTGGTCTTTTTGACAGCTGTCATTTGATTTATGCTCAGTTTGGTTTGCAATTTCATATCGAATAGACTTACTCCAGAACAACGTTTGCAAATTTTGCAATTTAACTACCAAAATAATGGTTGGGTTCGCGTGACGCTTCGCGAAACAATCAATTTATTGAAGGAAACTTTTGGTAAGCCATTATCTCACGTCGGCTTCGTGGACATATATTTTGTGGGTTTAAGTGAAGTCGCTTGTCTACGCAGATAATCCCGAGACGATTGGCGCCTTGGAAGATAATATTCAGTGCCTCACCAAAAGTTTCCGTCAATTAATTGATTGTTTCGCGATGCGTCACGCGAACCGAATCATTATTTTGGTAATAAAATTGCAAAACTCGAAAACGTTGCTCAGGAGTAAGTCTATTCATTATGAGATGAAAAATACAAACTGGACATAAATCAAGTGACAGCTGTGAAAAAGATCAACTCCGAAAAAGTATTGCCAGATACCCCTTGAAACTTTTCTTTCACTAGCCCCACTCGATTTGTTTACAAAAGAGTTGGCGGCCAAAAGTGCTTTAAGACTTCAACAGTGTAATAACTGGAAAAGGGGCCACTACGGTCATAAAACTATTATGAATTTCACAGACATAGACCTTCAAACAGACTATATCACACCGCGCATTGATTTCAACCCAGTGGCCATAACAGATATTCCGACAAGGGAATCATGGAATGAAAACCGGGTCATTAACGAGAATCATGTTTCGGTGTTTACGGACGGTTCCAAGACATGTGAGGGGGTAGGGTCAGGAATCTTCTCAGTTAACCCACCTATTAGCAGATCAGTAAAGCTTCCAAATCACTGTAGTGTATTCCAAGCGGAAATACTTGCAGTTTGTGAAGCCGCAAAACATCTTGCCTCACGTGAAATAGTTGGTAGTAATATCGACATCTTCATAGACAGTCAGGCGGCAATAAAAAGCATTTTTGCAATCACTATAAAGTCTAAACTGGTAGATAGTTGCCGAAATATACTGAGGATTCTCAGCGCAACGAACACAGTTACCCTTAAATGGGTCCCAGGACACCGTGATATATACGGGAATGAAATGGCAGATAAACTGGCCAAAAACGGGTCATCCCTTGATCCGAGCCAAACCGATCACTCGGTACTTATACCACTGGAGCAAGAGAAAAGTAGAATTCACCAAAGTTTCCTCGAGGATGCGGATGTCAGATGGTCAACCATCGACACCTGCAGAGTTTCAAGAAATCTATGGCCGAATATTTCAAGAAAAAAGACAGAATATTTACTTAAGATCAGTAGGCCTCAACTATCCACCCTCATTGGAATCCTAACGGGTCACAACTCTATGGGTACCTACATGCACAGAATGGGCATAAGCTCGTCCGACTTGTGTAGAGGGTGTCAAGATGAAGAGGTGGATAAGGATTCATATCACTTTCTTTGTGAATGCCCCAGCCTAGCCAGAACCAGAAAGGCAGCCCTCGGACAATACTTATTCGACGAACTGGGCGACATCTCAAACTTGCCACTAAAGAACATCCTAAAATTCATCCAGAATTCAGGGTGGTTCAGGGAGGCGGAAAATACCAATACCAACACCAACACCTAAACTCCACCCAATCCACCTTCTCCTTCTCCTCACACCTACCTTAACCAATTCCTTTGGGGAGCGCAATGGATCCATTGAGATCCGAGTGAGGTGGTACGGCTTGCCCCTTCAAACCTAACCAAACCTAACCTATTGCCAGATTGAAAACCACACGTCTAAAAAAACCACCCTTTACAATTAGAATTGTGATACAGAATTTTGGCACTATCATCGTATAATGCCAAATTCTGGAGATTAATTTTTGTTTACAAATGCATAACTTTCCGTATAGTAGCACCTATTAGAGTAAATAAAAGCACTGAACAATTTAAGTATTATTATACAAAAGTTATGATATTTTATAATAATTAAATATTGCATTATGATACATGTTAATTGCATTCAATTCTACATAAATCCGTGAGTTCCATGCTTTGTTGGTTCAAGTGAATACTCTGCATTCCCCAGAGCCAGTTCCAGCAATGAAAAATGACAGTTAGGATATTTTCGTTGACAGTCGAAATTCAATTCAATTCCATCATTGTATGCTTTGTCGTAATGATGCATATCTCGGTCATCGCGGTGATGGAACACACTCCTCTTATTTCTCGGGAAGCTGTTGAATAAAATGAATAAATACAGAAGTAATTAATATTAATTCAATATTTATAGTATAAGCTATTTAGCATATATTAACCTAAAAATTAATTTAACAATTTCCTCCACCATATTGCCCTTGCGCTCCTTGAGATAATTTGAACTTTCACATAATGTCCGGGAAATACAATCGCGGCCATTGAACCCCATGCTGCAGGAAATAATAATTAAATAATAAATTATAGGCTTTCAGCCATAATTTCGAAAATAAAAATAAAATTGAAAACCTATCCATTGCAAGTTCGATATCCTGATATAAATCCCTCCGATAGCGAACTTTTGTATTGTGGGCGTCCAGAGAGTTACTAAATCCATGCTTATGTTGGCGAACCCATGTTTGATTGGGCAAATCATACGCAATTCCCCAATTCACTGCCCAACTCATGTACTCCAACACTGGATTACCAATAACTCCGATAGTCATGCAAATGGAGGCCTAAAGCACAATATTATCCTCTTCAAATAATAATTAACAAATTCACTCTATATGGGATTCTTTTACGAGCATACATATATAGGTACTAACCGCAAATGAAGAACCCTCGGGAAACGAAAGGAAGCGTCGCTTCCGCGATAGGATTCTGCTGTCCTTTTCGGCACATATTTCTGTTATTAACACCAGCAGAAGCAACCAAAAACTACTCGTATATTTGAAATGCATAAAGTATTTTTTATTGATTTTATTTTTTTTTTCAGTTTGAACTATAGATTTTAACGTTGAACATTGAATCCCAACAACAACTGATGAACGGGCACACAAGACTGTGAAGCAATTTTAAAGTGACCATTACTGGCGCTTAAAATGAAATACTTCACTCATGTTGGTTGTTGCAATTAGCAGGGAGGTGGAAAAACGTTTGTAAGTACTTTGCGTTCTTACCTCTCATAGTCGAGTCGTAGAGGGTTCAGTTACGATACATTTAATGGAATTAATAGCCTAATTAACGACAGGTGAGTACACTTGAGTTATGTGTTTGCTTTTTAAACTTTTAACAAGTCGCTCTTAAAAAAATAAGGAAATTGGCTCGCATAGGTTCGGTGGGAGGTAAAATTTAAATAAAATGCATGACTGGAATCCCGCACGAACTTGCTTTTGTGGTTCATGGTTAAACATTAAACAAATAGGGGAGACTGGGGCAATTGCATTAAAAATTCCTTTATTTTGTCGAGAAATTAAGGGTCATTGAAGTAAGGAATTGTTTTTAAGTTTAAAATCTTGAATAAGGTAAATAATTGCAAATGTGCTGCAGAGCCCTGAACAATTTTGATTTAAATGTTTTTTATTTACCTCCGTGGATCTTTGGAGGAATTTTTAAAGAGGGTTTTTTTAAACTATTATATTTTGTTCGTTCCCCAAAAATTGTGCAAGGTAATTACCTAAACAAAACTAGTACTGTGTAGGTACAATTCTTTATGCTATTCTAATGACATCAAAGCTTGCTTAGTGTTTAAAAAACGTTTCAAGTTCAGAAGTGCCTCAAGGTAGCCATCTTGGGCCACTCCTTTTTTATTTCTACTAAAAAACTAAACTATTTCTTATGAAAAACCGGCTAAACTATTGTTAGATTTCTTGACAACTTAAAAAAAAAAAAACGATTTAGCAATTTTGACATGATACTAAGTAACAGATAGGATTTAGCTAATTTTAAACAATTGTTAACATTAAACTAAAGCTTTAATCACCAAAAGGCTATTTTAATTTTTTAGTTTTTTTCTTGACAATGAGGTAGTTTTTCATGATTAAACGATGCCCTTGTGAAAAAAAGGCTTCCCGAATTTAGAAAACGGCCCAATAATAATTAAATAAGGCCCCAATTTGTTTTTTTTTTTTTCAAAAATAAAATAAAAACCCAATTACTTTTTATATTAAAGTTTATTTTCATAAATGTTATACCACCCTACTTTAACTGTATTTAGAACTATGAAGTTTGTAAATTAGAGGGTATTTTGGAGGTGGTTGCAAAAACACTTTTTTCAGGTTTTTGCAATACTTACATAGCTCGAAAATCAAGTAAAATTTCGAAATAATGTTAAAAAACTTTTTTTAGACTATAAAAATTACCATCGAAAAGGATCATTGAAAAATTTTTATTTTTATTTTTTAGTTACCGAAATTTAAAAAAAATCATTGCAAAAAAATGTGAAAAATCAATTTTTTTTACTTTTTTGCCTATAACTTTTAAACCTGCAGAAATAGGTATAGGCATTGCTCCATATAAAAGAAATCTAATTTAGTTTTGGATAAAATTCGACCGGGAAACGGTCGCTTAAACTAAGCTAATTTTAAGATTTAAAAGTGAAATATATGGCGTTTATGGTTATTTTGAGAAACTTGTACATGAGATGATACGCTCAAATAGGGTGTATGACTAATTTTTGAACATTTAAGTAAAACATTATAGACAAATTCAATTTTTTTCACAATAACAGGTTTGCTATCTAATTTTTAAAAATTTAAAATTGCCAAAAACAGCAAAAATATTCCTAAAATCCGGTTTTTGAACATAATGTTCACAGTTAAAAAAAATTAGATGGCAACCCTTAAACTGCGAAAAAATTGAAATTTCTCTATTATTTTTATTTTATTGGTCAAGAATGAATCATACACCCAGTTTGAGCGTTTAATCTTACAAGTTTCTCAAAATAGCCAAAAAGTTTGAGCGACCGTTTCTCGGTCGAATTTTATTGTGTGTGGAACAATGCCTTTACGTATCTCTGCTGGTAAGAAAGTTAGAGGTAAAGAAAGTAAAAAACCAAAAAAAAAATGTGATTTTCACATATTTTTGCAATGATTTTTTAAAATTTAGGTAACTAAAAAATATTTGAAAATTTTTTGAATGAATAGCTAATTTTATTATTAAAAAAAAAAGGTTTTTAACACCAACTCGAAATTTAGCTCTGTTTTCGAGTTTTATGCCAAAACCCGAAAAGGGTGCTTTTGCACCCCCCTTAAAAAATGACTCCTTTAATTTAATAGAACTCCGCGGTCTTATCATGTTCAAAAAACAAAATAAAAATTAAATTTTTTGTTCGTCAAAGTTAAAACTCATCAATTATTAAATTTGAGTCACCCTATAAATTGTACTGATAAATAATATAGTCTAATAAAATATATGTTTAGGTTTGTATATCAAAGTACCCATTCAAACTTTTAAAAGTGCTAATTGTTGATATGATGATTATTATAATTGGTGATAATTAATGCGAAGAAATATTTTGGTTTATGAAAAGGCATTAAAAACCTATAAAGCTATCTAAGAGATAACCCCAAGGTATTTGTAATCTGTATATCTATGCACGTTTCACATGAGTGAATTTTAGTAATTTGGAGCAAAGTTCTAATCTAAATTATAATAAATATGTTCCTATGTACATGTACCTACCTACTTGTACATATAAGCTATTTATTATTAACTTGCTTTGAATTTTACCTCTCGTAAGTAAAAACTGTGATTTGATGGCTTTTTATGAAGTAATTTACTGACTGTAAATAAATTTGATAATAATTGGAAATTTGCCCATTTGTGATTTTTTAATTATTCCGTTTTGTTGGTGGTTTTATACTTTTTTTCCGTATGTCATAAATATTATAAAGCAAAAAGTGATTTATGTATAAGGTTTATTTGAATAAACTTATTTTGAAATTCGTGCTCCAATTTCTCGCTTCTTTTCTTTCTTTTAATTAAATGTTTCATAATACCTAATTCTAATTGAGGTAGACATAAAAAAGAGAATTCTTAGAGGTGTGTTTGGCAACTTGAAATTTGTAGGGTTAACGTCACTTTGCAAGGAATAATTGTAGATACGTGAAATATTACTACTGCACGAGTTTTTCAATTGATATCAATGAAAGTCTTCTAATTTTGTACGAGAACAAGAAGACTTTTTTTATAGCAAGCACCTAAAACGGCTTAACCTGCTCTGTGTTTATGTTTTGCATACTGTAAGTGTTAGAACAACATGTATTCTGCTCCTACAAAAACTAAAACAAAACCACAAAACTTATAAAATTGTTTTCCACTACTCATGTTAATTTTTATAAAAAAAATATCGTATGTCAACATAAGATGATTGCCACTCTTCACTTTTTCAGAATTTTTTTGAGAGATTTTATCTTAAGTCTTAAGAATGGTTTTATTTATTATTCTTGGTCTACACATGGCAAAATATCTTAAATCAACATAATTATATTCAACCATTTCAAAACAAAACAAAATTCAAACAATAAAATAACTTTAGCTCTTCATAAGGCCTTTGAAAACGATTGAACACAACATGTTATGTTGTTTAAATATATTTTGCCCGGTGTCAACAAATGATTTTTAGACATACCTAAGATGATACTGTTTTGCCTTTTAAAAGGCGAAAGGTGGGAGATAGAAAAATGACGAAAATATAGAACTATGTACTTCAAAAATGGTAACAGGGGCTCACAAAAAAAAGGAAATCATCTTACGACGACTTAAGATATTTTACAATTTCATTCGAGAAATATTTTAAAGATGAACTGAATCAAGCCTTGTTTTTCAATGACGCATATTATAAAATTTTGAATTGAGCTTTTTTCTTTTTTCAATCAGAAAAAAACACTGAATAGAGCACGAGCATATCGAACATACTTTGAACTTTCTCCGGAGAGAGTAGATGTTTTCCTTTAATTTTGTGACGTTTGGGAATGAAATTCTCTCAGAGAGAAGAAAAACTATCAAAATGTCGGGAACGGCTATTCGCAATACGTCAAAAGAAATATTTGACTAGAGCTGCCTTAGTGCAATCATAAATCGATCAATTTTTTTTTTATAAAATCAATAGGCGCGTCTCACCAAATAAAATATCTGAGCGCTCAGAAATTTTTTAAGTGGGACAAAAAGTCTCATCGGAGCACTGAGAATTTTTAAGGAGATTACTGAGACGAAAATTTTATGAATTAATTTCTCAATGCTCTTTCTCTGGTTAAATAGCTGTTCATTTGACAGCCAAATTGCAATTTTTCGCTGATGTGGAAATACTAAAATCAATTAAAAATACAAACTAAAGGTGGAATGTTAATAAAAATGAAAACAAATTGAATTTGCTTCAATTTTTAATTAATTTGATAAAGTTTTATGCATTTTTTAACATTTAAATAATTTTAGCAAAGTTGAAATTTTGTTTCGTACTGAAATACGAGAATAATAAATAATCTTTTTTATACAATTCAACGGAGAATCTTGTCCCACCAAAGAATTCCGTCTACGTCAAATTGACTTTGAGCGCTCAGTGAGATTTTAGTTGGTGAGACGCGCCTAATATACAAGAAATTGAATGTTAAAAAAAAGAAACGTACACGTATATAAATGTTTAATCATTTATAAATCAAAGAAATATTCTTTAATTTTACATATTAAATCAGGAAACTTTAGTTTTTGTTTAAAAAAAATGTAACATAAACAAGATGTACACAAATTTTCATTACTAAATTTTCTTCCTCAGAAAAAGATTTGCTTAGCGGCGCATGCATTTTAAGAAAATCATTTGATTGTTAAAAAAATAAATAAACTAATAAATTATGCACATCTACCAAAAACGAAACAATTGGGAAACCCTAGCTATTTGTATTCTGTTTTGTTATTTGATTTCAAACTGACATTTTTTCAAATCTGACAAACGAACACCTGGCATTGACATTCAGTACAAAATGGCCACAAGAAATATCTCGGACCAAATCTGGCAAGGAGGGGAATTTTTGTACTCTCTCATGGTCCGAAACAGTACAATCTTTCACTTGTGGACCGGGTTTGCACTAAAAATGGCTAAATGTGGCGGTTTCAAACTGATTAAAACTCGGTGTGGAACACACTTATGTCGTTTTCCATTGGACGTCCAAGCGTCCGGAAGTCTTCTGAAACCGTTTCATTGGCACGAAAAACCTGTTCTGACGATCTGAGAAGATAATTGCTCTTCTTGATTTTAAATCAGAATCCACTCGAGAAGCACAAATACATTCAAACTGGTGTTGGTACGTTAAAACAGCAACTTTATATTTTTTAACATTAACATTTACAATCTCACTTTTGTGTGCCAGCAAAATGTTTCTGTTTAATGATTCACCAATACAGGGACAAAACTTCATAATTGAGTAGAAGTAACAAGCTCTGTTCCATTGGATTCAAAATGAGTGTCTTCTGGAGTGAATGGAAAACGACATTAGTGTGTTCTAAGAGCTCTAAATTATTTCATGAAACACACTCGAGCACGAGCACTGGCTCTGGCTGTCAAACTGACGCTATTCAGCAAATAGTTCTGTCTGCTCGGCTATTTTATACCGAGCTTGTAGAGTGCGCTCAGAACAAACTCTCAAAATGCTTTTTATGAAAAAACAAAAACACATTTATCAGAACTGTTATACACTCTGAGCTGTGTAAAAAGAAATAAAATTTTTTGTTTGACAGTTCAGGCTCTACTCTCCAAACAACAAAATTCACTCCCCATATAGCCGGCAATAACAAAACATCTCTATTCGAGTGAATATACTATTCAATATAATAATAAAATATATGCACATATGTATATATAAGTATATACATAGATGTATGCACATATGTACATAGCTACCGTTTCCATAAACCTATGTACATTAAATATTTCTCTTAAGGACTTTCATTTGCAGTAACTCCAAGCGAGAGATGATGAATTGAATTTTTTAGCACGCCTCCTTGGAGAAAATTCCAACTATGCATTGTACATGAACTATTTTCTTCGTCGTCGGGCGTCACTCCCCGTTCATCGTCTTCACAGAATTGAATAGAAGCACGTCCTTGTAGTTCTCATGTGAGTATAACATGCAGGTTAGCAATAGAGCTAGCTATTACATTTATGTATTTGATGTCTTGAAAATTACTTTCCGTCATTCCAGATTGATCTTTAATCGATGCAATGTTGATTTTTAGGAGATTTGTTTAAAGTAGATTTGGGTACATATTTAAATTTTAATCCAGGATAAATGCATGCGTACATATAAGGAAATTTAAATATTATTTTTTCCATCAATCTGTAGCTATATGTACCTGCACATTAACTGCATCATTTAAAATCCTCTTAACACGTCAAACTATAAGATAAACGATTCGTTGCTGCAGTGCTTTATGGTGTTCTCAATTTTTTGTGGCGGCAATTAATAGATGATGATAATAATAATTATAGAGTCCTTAACGGACACACAGGACATGCAAAACATACAAGAGGCGGAAAGGCATACATCCTGCGATGTTGCTTTTATTGTTTTTTTTTTGTTTTTGTTTTTTATTAATGTGCAACGTGCCATTGTTGAGTCCGTTGTTTTAATGGCACTGCCTTAAACATTCTTATTAAAATGTCATTTTGTTACCAGCATGCTCGTAATTTATGCTGATTAATGATAAAACAACTGAAGTGTTTCCGTATCCGGCGACATACTACAATAGCAACGCAACGTTTAAAACATTGAATCCAATTATGTTAGACAGTCCAATGCCAAAGGCTCTTACGTGCACATTTTTCATTTCCTTAAAGTTACAAGTTGTAGGTATGGATAGCTACATGTATGCAACACAGCTTTAATTAAATAAGTTTTGTGAAATTAGAAAAAACCTTTTGAGCCTTTGAAAAATGAAAACATCTTTTTATATATGCTAGGCAGTGACAGTTGATGTTAAAGAATTAAGGCACTTTTGTATCCTTAAGGAAAATTAAAACTTCGAGAATATCTGCTGCTAACAGGTGATTTATTTGCATTAGTTCAGTTGGGAGATCAGAAGACAAGACTTTTAAATCAACTCTAAAATTAAAAGTTGTTATGTTTTTCGTTTAAAGTCAAATTTTGTAGACATACTTACAGTTGGACATAACCTCATTTATTTTATACCTCAAAGGTGTCAAAAAGTCTGTATTTTCAAACTTGAGCTTAGAATCTCCTCGAATTGAAGCAATTTATGAGTTCCCTTCTATTAAGTATTAAAAATAAATAAGTTTTAAATATACAAAAATATACAAATCCACTGGCCAAGATAATATCCGTCTCCTCTCTTTGTTCTGAAGAGGTGTTATTGCTGGCAAATCCACTGCGTATGCTTTTTAAATATCTCTTATTGAAAATGGGAGCGTTTGGTATTTAAGAATCTTTTCTTTGGTGGACTAGAAATTATCTATCTTTCAAACTGTTCAATATAAGTTATTTTAGATGCTAACAGGTGTGATTTTCCTAAAATAATTCATGGTGTACCACAGGGTTCCGTTTTGTCTGCAACTCTTTTTTATCAATCATTTTCTCATTTTTATCAATGATCTCTTGTCTGAAGATTTAATCCATTACAAATTTTTTTAAAGATGACAGTTTCTTTAGCTCTCAGAATTTTATATTCGTTTCAAAATTCAATTTCTTGTTCTTTGAATGTGGAACTTGAACGGCAGCATAAACTTATTATATTTCGATCTCGGCAGCAATTCTTAAGGCGAACCAAAACCACGTACAATTTATTGAATCGAAAACTCATTGCTGTCTTTAGTTAAAGTGAAATCCACCTCCTTTTATTCATTTTCCATGAGTGACACTTCCGTCGAGGAAACCAATAAGATTTCAGTTCTGGGTATCTGCATCATAGACCAGATCTTCTGTGAAATAATCATTAAAATCGACGTCCGAAAATGTTGCGAAATGTTCAGATTTTCTTTAAAATTACAAGAAATATGTCTCATCTGATCTGGCTGTAATATTTGATGTCCCTAACTAATCATAGCAAACGAAAACCAGCGGTTCCTGATATAGTTTTAAGCCAGAAATCTTACATGGAGAGTGTTGAAAAATCACCAATAGAGAACTTTACGAATCTGTCAATTTCAAGAAGTGACAGCTTTAATTGTGGCGGAAGTGTCAAATTCCAAGGTGCAAAGCGAAAATCTCCACAGATAATTCGCAATAGAACTCATTTTGACGTTTGTAATAGAACGAGGGAGTGATATATTGCTTTTTGTTAAAGAGCTCTATTACTAAATTTTCAGTTGTAATTTGCAAAAGATGTTTTATTCGTAAATCATGGCGTTTTTGTACTAGATTTGTACAAAAACTTGTTATTTTAAGTTCAAAACATAGAAAACTACTAAATTTGTCTCGTCAAGATTTGGAATTATAATCCATGATTCAAGCTTGCATTGTTCTTAGCAAAATACAACTTTTTTGACGTTTTTTTCATGATTTGAAACTCCTTTAGAATAGTTGCAATTCACAAAATATTTTCGTTAATTGCAAATAAACATATGAGGGTCAAGTTAGCAAAGCCATTTTGACGAATCAAGGAATGAATAAATGGATAATTTGTCGTTAATTAGTTGTGATAGCTTAGAATTTGTCGTTCAATATTTTCTATATGTTTTTGGATGCTTTGCTAACTTGATATTAAGTTGATATCAAGTTATCAAAGCACCCTGTCGAAAATCTGCAATTGGTTAGTCGTTAATTAGTTGTAAAAAATCGATTTTATCATTCGATGCCTTCTATGTGTTTTTGGATTATTTGTTTTCTATGAGTGTCAAGTTAGCAAAGCAACTTTAGGGAATTGAAAAATGGGTAGATGCATAATTTTCCGCTTATAGGTTGTGATTTAGTTGTGACAATTTTGAATTTGTAATTCTATGTTTTCTATGTTTTTTTTTGAGAAGTGGGAAGAACTTCTAAAACTCACCATTCTACTGCTTAATAATTTGCTGTCAATAATTTTCGTTAGTTAGTTGTGGAAAATTCTTGAATTCTTTCATGAAAAGTTTTCTATGTAGTTTACTTTATTAAATCCAGTAAAAACGAAGTTTAGGAATAAACACTTCAATATAATCAATTTTAAACCCGTTTTAAATCTTACCTCATATGCATTAAGGAAATAAAACAAGAAACATAGAAAATATTGCACAAGGACAATACTTTTGTTATAAAGGGTGATTTCTTAAGAGGTTTAGAACTTTAAAAAAAAAAAAAACACAAAAAATTCGAAAAAATGAATGAAATATTTATTTGAATCGATAGTTTGAACCTTGCAATTTAATGTTTAAAGATAATTTCATGCAAATGTTGACCGCGGCTGCGTCTCAGGTAGCCCATCCGCTGAGTCCAATTTTGGCATACTCTTTCACACATATCGGCCGGTATCTCACGAATGAATGCATGGATGTTGGCTTCCAGTGCGTCAATCTAAGCGGGCTTGTCCCTATAGACATTAGCCTTGACATACCCCCACAAAAAATAATCTAATGGTGTCAAATCGCACGATCTAGGCGGCCAATTGACCGGCCCGAAACGTGAAATTAACTGTTCACCAAACTCGCCTCGCAATTGCGCCATTGTTTCGCGTGCTGTGTGGCATGTGGCACCGTCTTGTTGAAACCACATATCATGCAAGTCAAGAACTTCCATTTCGGGCAAAAAAAAGTTTGTTATCATCGCTCGGTAGCGTTCACCATTGACAGTAACGCTGCGATTCGCATCATCTTTGAAGAAATATGGCCCAATAATGCCGCCGGCCCATAAACCGCACCAAACAGTGGCTTTTTCGGGATGCATTGGTAGCTGTTGCAATGCTTCTGGCTGATCTTCACTCCAAATGCGGCAATTATGCTTATTTACGTACCCATTCAACCAAAAATGAGCCTCATCGCTGAACACAATTTTTCGATAAAAAAGCGGACCCTCGGCCAGCTTTCCAAGAGCCCATTCACCAAAAATTCGGCGTTGTGGTAGGTCGGCTGGCCTTAGTTCTTGCGCCAGCTATATCTTAAAAGGCTTTACGCCCAAATCCTTCCGCAAGTGCTGTAACAAAGGCCTAACTGCTGGGAACGGCGCCGAATCGACATTTCGCGGTCTTCTGTCACACTAGCTGATACGGCCGCAATATTTTCTTCACTACGCACAGTACGTAAACGTGTTGGTGGTTTAATGTCCAACAAAGTAAATTTGGTGCGAAATTTGGTCACAATCTTCCGAATAGACTGCTCAGAAGGTCGAGAATGCCGACCATAAAATGGAAGCAGCGCGCGATGAACATTTCGAACCGAGCACGAATTTTGATAGTAAAATTCAATAATTTGCAAGCGTTGTTCATTTGTAAGACGATCGATGGTTAAATTGCAAACCAAACTGAAGCTGTTTGACAGTGACACAAGGTACTAAACACACGTCAGCTGTCAAAACCAGTGTTGCCAAAACCAAACCAGCTAAGAAATCACCCGTTATAACCAAATATAACCAAAAGCTAATTAAAGACAAATTATTAATCAATTAACATTGCAATACAAAAAAAAACAAAGAAAATATTATATTCAATTTTTCATAACTAACTAACGACTTATTAACAGCAAATTTTCCACCTTCCCATTTTCTATTCGTTAAAGTTGTTTTGCTTACTTGTCACTGATAAAACAAATCAGCACAAAAAACATAGAATAAACGGCACACAAAAATTCATTCTCTCAAAATTAGTTAATGACTAACTAATGGCAAATTCTGGAGCAATGGAATGTTTAGTTTTAAAAGTTTTTACTGCTTTTCGAAAAAAAAACTGGAAAACATAGAACGACAAATTCGAAATTGTCAAAACTTATTAACGATACTAGCTAAGCATGAATTAATTAGCCATAAACCATTCAGTTTTTTAGTAGTTCTTAGTTTCTTACCCCTTTATTGATGTGGTGATTCCATGCTATGTCAACTTATTATCAATCCAGCAAAGAACCCAAAAACGTAGAAAATATTCCACGAGAAATTCGAAAACATCGCAACTAATTAAAGACTAATTATTAAGCCATAAAACTTTCAGTACTATCAGTTTTTACCTCTTATTTTTGGGGATGCTTTGCTAGCTGGGTTGGGGAAAGAATTCCGAAAACCGAAATCCCGAAAACCCAAGATCCAGAAATCCCAGGATCCCGAAATCCTGAAAACCAAGAATCCCAAAACCTGAGAACCCGAAACCCCGGAATTCCGAAACCAAAATTCCTGAAATCCCAAAAACCCAAAATACCGAAAACCGAAAATCCCAAAATCTTGAAAAATCATATAAAATGAAAAATTTCCGCAAATTAAGAAAAAGAAAAACTGAAAAGAGCGAAAGCGAATCAGGTTTCGATGATGTGAATGTACTCTATGTTTTTTGAATTAAAATACTTTATTATATCAAGACTTTATTGATAAACAATCTTTAATGTGAGCTTGGCCTTAAAGTTCGTCAGGGAAGTCGTAATTACCTTTTTTTCTTCAAATTTTGCATATATTTATTATTTACTGGTTTTTTTTTTTTTCAAATACAGTTTCGGGATTTTGGGTTTTCAGGATTTTGGGTTTTCGGGATTTTTGGGATTTTGGGTTTTCGGGATTCTGGATTTTCGGGATTCTGGGTTTTCGGGATTTTGGGTTTTCGGGATTCAGAAATTCGGGATTGTGTTTGTCTCCCTTGCTATTTTTATATCGATCCAGCAAAGGACCCAAAAAAAAAAACATAAAAACATTGTTATTCAATTTTTCAATAACTGCTAATTAAAGACTTGTTAATGGCAAAGTATTAAGCCATAAACCATCAGGCATAAGAAGTATTAACCGATTTTTGACAGGGTGCTTTGCATAATTGATATCAAGTAAGCAAAGCACCAACAAAAACTAATTCGAAATTGTAACAATTAGTTCACGGCAAATTATCCAATTTGAATTTTTGCATTCGTCAAAGTTACTTTTGCTAACTTCACCCTGATTAAGCATTAGAATAGATGATGGTCCAACTTTTTTCAATTTAAAAAAAAAAGTCGTATACCTACGTGAATTAAGGGTTAAATCTACTAGTACAATCAATGATGAAAATTTTAACCCACTGATCCCAATAAATTAATCGAGGTTAAACCGAGATTCAAGAATATGATTGGCTTCAGTCGCATTCTTGAACCTTGGCTCAAGCAATTAAGTTTGCAAGCATCAAGAGTACCTTTTTGACCCATCCTTACGCATACATATTGCCCTTTCCACCATTAAACAAAATGTTGTTTTTACTGATTTAGCAGACAAACTACATTATCTCAATATACACTGAAAGTTTCAGCATAAGGTACGCATAAAATAGGTCAGTAACTTTTTATACAATAAACTTCACACAAAACCATATCACTTTCTACTTTCAAGCTTACAACATCATTACTTTTAATGAGGTGCCCAACTTGAAGCACAACATGTTGATCTCCATCAACACTCCAAAATATCTTAAGAAAAGAAAAAGTCTAAATTATTCAAGTAATTCCAAGCAGGATCTTAAATTCCTTAAGAAAAAAAATAAAATAATAATAATAATAAAGACTTTACTTCAATTCTTCAATAGATTTCCAACCTAAATAGATTTCCTTGCATTGAAATAAATCAAAACTTTCTCTCCTTTTCAAGTCCTTATACCTAGTCCTTTCATAATGTCATTGGGATTATGCAAAGTCACTATATTCTCTGACACAGATTCCAAAGTCCGAAAATAAATCAGTTCTGGTGATTCGCATTGATTAGATTCCTCTTGAAGAGCAACCGACAAATGTATGGCATTCATTTCTTTCTTAAATGCTAAGCACGTTCGTAATTCAATATACACGCACAAAAAATAACCCCTGGGAGTTAAAACGATACAACGAGGCAAAAATAGAGTCAAAGGAGCCAAAGGACACTTCGTTTCTTCGTGGTCTTCTTTGGAAAACTTTATTTTCACACAGAATTTAAATGCACAAGACAGTCTTTTGATATTATCCTCCCCAAAAACAGCACAGGAATATAAGGATGGGTACAATTCAAAATGTCTTGTGATAAGATACGGGATCAGCAGCAAACACAAATTATCTCTGATGTATCCCATTTCAATACAAACATTATAATAATATTATTTATATTATTTAAATTAATGATAATACTAGCTCCTTTGTGACACGAAGGAACTTCTTTTTATACTGAGTCCTTTTTGGTTTATTTACATTTTACTTGGCTGATGTGACAATTTTTAGCAAATCAAAAGGATTTTCCAACGAAGTGTCCTTGGGTGTTTTTAAAAAAAAGTGTGTAAATAAATTACAAAGCGAAAATTGAGAAGTTTATGATTTTGTTTTTGTTTTTTCCAAGAAAATAATAATAATTCTAACATGAAAATGTGTTTGGATTTCTTTCCAGGATATTTGAGCGCTGCAAGAGAAAACTTGCATTATTTTTATTTCTTTAATATTTTGTGATAGTTTTATTTTGCCAAGAGTGTATCACAAATACAATTCTTTTTGAGTGAATTAAATAAATTAATGTACCTACACGGAACAAAAAACTATTGCAAAAATGTTGACAACCGCTTTTTTTTTTTTTAATTCATTTTTATTTTTCAATTTTCTTAAAACTATCTAAAGCTAGACAAAAATTCATAAAACTAGCCTACTTATCAATATCTTAAAACAAACTTACTGGCCCCAGTCGGGCGCTCTAAGTAAAACTATAAAAACTTAATGCCTTTCGGCCTAAGAACTATCTTAATACTAAATCCAGGTCGGTTTTATTTTTTACCGAGAAGAATTTACAAAAAAAAACTCCGTATCCTTGTCTTTACTTTTTTTTGGTTTTATATAAAACTTACAAACTACTTAAGACTAAATTAAAGCTAATTAAAACTAATTAAAACTACTTAAAGCTACTTAAAACTATTTACAACTAATTATAAACTAATTACAACCTACTTATAAGCTACTTACAGACTACTTACAAACTAGAACAGCCACAGCAAGCATTTTCCGGTTTTATAATTTTTTTGTATTTTTGATGATTTTATAATTTTTTTTTCTTTTGGCGCCACCCTAACTGTCCCTACTTAAAACTAACTACCTAAACCTATGTAAGTCGGCCATACATAAGAAAATAGCAAGGTCAACTATTAAATGTCTGAAGGAACTTCATCTTCGTTTTTCAACCACCAGAACTGGTTCTCCTGCTTTACCCTATCTTTTCGGTCTGAAACCGAAGGTGCTCAGCTCCGTCTTGTGCGAGGACGTCTCGACTGTAAAGGAGCCGCCGATCTACAGTTCTACGGCTGACGTGGTAGATTAGCGGAACCGCCGCTCTATCCTGGATCAGCCCTCGGCTGTCTAGGTGGAGGAATGCATCGGGCGGAATAAAGCCGCTTAGACGCACACTCTCGTAGTATTCGTATTTAGGGTAATAAGCCCCGAAAATTAAGCTGTTAGACGAGGACATCGCTCTTGCAATGAGACCCCGAATAAGCTTCAGCAAGAAATTATCTATCCTGTTTATGTTGGCGCCGTTGTATAGAGCCAGGTTGGAATAGTAGTGTTTGTACTCCGACGCTGGTGTTCTGTGAAATCCAAGGCAGCGTCGAAGACACTGCCTCTCAAACACCCGAATCTTTTCCATTTGAGATGGGGCAACGTTGAACCAAACCGGGCATCCATAGGCAAATGGATAAAATGTCGATCACAGTCAAAATTTTGGTGAAATTTAGTCCATTTTTTGATCCGTCGGTTTTCTAGCCACCATATCGACATATCGTACCCAAATCCATTTCAAATATTGTTCAATATAATAGCAATAATAATTTCTTAATTTTCCCACATGGTGGTGATTTTCATTGAATGTGGCGAGCAATTCGCGGTACGGCGTGGCCCCCCCCCCCCTTTACAGCAAGGCGCCTGAGGCATTTGGCCCATTGCTCCACCGCCAGACACGGCCCTGGACTTAGCCAAACTTACTGAGGTTCAACGAAGGCGATGGTCCAGGCATTAAATTCACTATTATAACATATTTAAACCTTTGAACCAGCATCGTTGAACATAATGTAATTCCGCCGAAATCAGTAAACAACATTTTACCTCGGATCAAAATTTGAACCCCGTTTGTACAACCGCGGTCCTTAATGATTTAAGGATGCTGAACTAAATTTCACTGAGTAGTGGATTTCAATAGGTAAATTTAAAAACATAACAATTGGGTTCTCAAGTCAGGACTTTAATCAAATTTATTTTATAAAATTAAATTAGCATGGTGTGTTTGTAAGAAAAAGGTAGCTAGAGCTCCGAAGAAAAAAATACTGAATTATTTTTTGTAGTTACACTGTACATTTTGTTAAAATGAAATCTACCAAAAACTGTTATTAACGGTACCTGCGATAAAACATTTTTTTTTTAAATTTCAATTTTCCCATAAACGACTCAACCGATTTTGTACAAAAGCTCTTTTAAACAAAAGAATTGCATATCAAAATATTGAAAACAAATAAATTTTGTATTTAAAAAAAAAATTAAAGTTAATTTTTTCTTTGAAATTCAATATTTAAAAAAACAGGCTGATGAATTTTTTTGAAACTAGGATCATAAATTTATATTAATAAAACTCGTATTTGGCAGATAAACATCATTATATTAAAAAATATTTTTTTTATAAAAACCGCGTTCCAACGAATACAATTTTTTGTTTGCAGTTTTGCAAATGGCATACTTGGTTTTCAATCTGGCAATACTTTTTTTCGAAATTGGTCTTTTTGATAGCTGTCACTTGATTTATGATCAGTTTGGTTGGCCATTTCATAATGAATAGGCTTACTCCTGAAAAACATTTGCAAATCATCAAAATATTTTACCAAAATAATGGTTCAGTTCGCGTAACACATCGCGAAACAGTCAATTTTTTGAAGAAAACTTTTGGTGAGTGCATTATCTCGAATCGTGGGGTTATTTTTTGTGGGGTTATGTAAAGTCGCTCGTCTAGGCAGATAAGCCCGAGACGATTAACATCATATATTTCATCCTGCCTTCATTTACCGTTTATCCCATCTTCTTTGGCTTCCTTGTCAATACTAACGAAAAGCACCACTGACATCACACTTTGTCCGTCCGATTATGTCAATGCCGCCCACGTAAAAGAGTAATTGGAGGGACGGACTTTTGAAAGAAAAGGTGTTTTTCCTAGGAGCAACAGGTTTCAAGAAAAACATGCACAAACGTGGTAATAAGAGCCTTGGTAAAATATGTAATGAGCTCCTTAAAAATAAAGTGTTTTAATCTTTTTTTGTCCAAAATCTTATGACCATGAATATAAATTCATTAGTTTAAAAAAAAAAATTATATCTGCTGAGATATTAACAAAAAAAACGTTATTTGTTCATTTACAGAACAAAATAAAAAGTGTTTCCTTTATACGCTGTAGCTTCAAGATTAATTAACCTAGAGAGTTCGTTACTAGTTTATTTTCTTGATAGTTTTACTGTCTAAATGTAATTCTTTCATGGTTTTGTTGTAATCGAGTTGTTGAACAAAAACCAAATCACTTTCCTTTTCAAGATGGTGGTCTTCCCCTTAATCCGGGCACCCTAAAAACTTGGTTTTATAAAGAGGAAATGCAGCCAAACTCAAATCGTAAAAAAACTTTAGCCCATCGATAAATGAAATCTTAATAAATTTTTTGACAAAATTTATTCTACCGTGAAGTTTTTGCACGATTATCACAGAATCTGTTGCTTGTATGAAAAATAGTATGTTAATCTTTTTTGTGCAGAATGACATAAGCTACAATTACAATTTTCAAAAAAATTTATAGTTTTCGAGAAATTAAGAAAAAACTGAATTTTACCCCCTTTAACTCCCCCTTAAAAAAATAAGCCCTGGCCATATTTACGGAACTCTTCAAAAAATGCCTTAGACATCAAAATAAAGCTTTCTACAAAAATTCAGCTTTGTCGTAATTTGTTCGTAGTTTTACCATATTTTTGTCTACTTTTCCTGGGCTATTATATTCATGGCAAAAAATGCTTGCCTTGGCCTAAGCCACCTATTGAACCATTAATTTACCCTAAATAAATAAACTATATGCCCTTATATGGAAAATAATTATTTTTGGAGGCAAAAACCTATGCAAATAATACCTTAAAGTAAATAAATATTTGTATTCACCACACTTTTTTTCAGAAGCAAAACAATTGTCAGTCCATTGTTTTGCATGACATTTCATGGCAGCAATCTTTTTTTTTTTTTTGCATTAAACTGTAAACCAATCATGCAATGAATTAATTTTACATTTCACCTTAATTATTTTTGACATTCGAGAAAATTTGCATAGATTTTTTTGCGCACAGCAACTGTAAACTAGACTTAACTTAGAAAAAAAACTAAGAAAGTTAATAAAAAGAGAATGTTAGCATGAGCGACCCATTATTGAAATCAGCTGACCTTTTATGATGATTATTTGAAAAGCCAACTCAGAAATGCTTTCCAACTGGCATATTTGTTTATTTTTAATTGTTTAATAGGTGAAACACATTTGGAGTAGAGCTCATTTAAACTTTTAATTTAACTATAAAAATTCAATTAAAAATGTCTATAGCTGAAACCAGTTGACCTTTTTTTTCTTGAATTTCATATGGTTTTAACATTTTTTGCGAATATTCCATAAATGAAGTCGTATGGAAAATCACATGTTATCTACTTTTGAAAAATTTAACCATTGATTAAAAATGTTCAATGGCTGAACAATTAAAAAAAAAACTAGTAGAGCTTTGAAATTCAAAAAAGAGAAAATCGATGGTCCTGTTTCTAGTTTTCGGGAAGTTATCACTAAATACTAAGGTCCTTCGACCTGTAACGTCCTTAATGGGTATAGGGCCCCTGATAGAGTAAATGGTCTCCTGAGAATTCCATTTTATTACCTTTTCCATCGGGTTTTTGTGTCTTCTAAGCATTTTTTAAAGCAGACTTACAAGGTTCTGACAGAAATTAAACTTATCGGATATGCTGTTATAAGTGCTTTGGTTTATTTTGTATGAAAAAAACGCTTATACCCAAGACTTTTCCCATTATAAGAAAAAGAGAGACCCCTTAAAAATGTTTGATACTGGGCCCCCAAAGTGCTCACTACGCCACTGACAGCGGTGTAACCTTGTGGTAAAATTTGAGGTACAAGTTGGATAATGTTATCTATATTATTTGATATATTTGGCCAGTTTTTTCGTTTATTTTTTCCACTGTGTATGTATATTTGAGTTTTAAAATTCTAAAGTTCAGATGCTTTAAGATTAAGCATTTTTATATCTGGAAGAGAAAACAAATTTTCATGTTCTGGGCACTAATAGTGCCGATATAAAGGTATATTCTGCAGAATTGACCCATTTTCTCTGATGTGTTTGATTTGCTCTTGCATCCTTTTAATTTTTAACCTTAATGTTAAGTATGAGGTGGACAATTTTTGATAGCCCTATCACTTCTCTTCATTCTCCATGCTATTCCACGGCCTTAAATTCCCAATTCCTTGTAATCTATTTCTGATACCGTTAAAGTGTTTCCTGAACCTTTGTATATAAAAATCATAGTACTATCATGGTGGCTGTCGATAGTAGCGTCATCTTTTTTACATTTGTTACGTGCTTCGGCGGAGACTTTTAATTTTTAGTGGAGATTTGAGAATGTGAGAAGCAAAAATAGAATAGAATGGGAAAGACGTATTCTAAATTTATGATAGTACGACTGAAGCAGGTATAATACATTTTTGCAAAGAAATGTTCATATAATGAAGGAAATAATAAAGCACAGAATAAAGAAATTAACCAATCTTGCTTTGGGTTCCTTATTAATTTTGTTTACGTTTTTGAATGTGAAGGAAAAGTAAAGGGATGCAAAACAAATCAACATAAGTTGTAAGTTTGTAGGATTTAGAGTGTGTAAAGTGGAAAGGGGTAGGTGTATGCGAATATTTATGTTGGTTTTTATTTTTTTTTTTCAATCGTGGGTAGCCAGGATTTTTAGTGACATTGATTGTCTGATATGTATATTAGTGGCCTTACCCAAGTGCATTTTTTTAACTAAAATCTATTGGTGTTTTTTTTTTACGTAGGTACATACATACTTGTTTGCTTTGAAAATATGTATATTATTTATTAATTTTTCCCTTCGTAAACGACCAGGGGGCACTTCAGGCGACTGAGAATTAGACCCTTTGAAGAATTTTTTCAGTAATGAAAGTATTTCAGATCTCAATAATTTGTTGTGACCATTTAGACATCAATAAGATTTATAGATAGATATAAGAAAAAATCAGATAGAATACTTGAACAATTATTAAAATATCAACGGGGCCGTCAAAAATTCCATCATTAGTAGAATCACCCATACACTATTCATTCACTGATTATCAAAACCTGCACAGATTTGCTTTCTCTCACACTTCTTTTGAAACAACTGTACACGTCCTTCAGACCAAACTACACCGACACTGTGAATACTCCGTGTCAGTGTATTAGGAGAGAGAAATGAAATGCAATAACACACTGTTTAATTTTTCAAAAATATGGCCAATTTTTTTTCAAAATTCTTTTCTTGTATTAATATTATGTTGCTAGCAAATATCAAACATTTTTAACTTCATGCATTATATTTTAAAAACATTCTCTCTTTAATAAATAGAAGCCTTGAAAAGGGGAAACTTTATTTTTGATTGTGCATGCAGGAAAAATATTTTTTTTTGGAAAAAATGTTTAGTTTAACTTTTTTGCCTATTTATATCCTTTTTGCTTCATTAAATGGGTGGGTGTATTTATTGCTAGTGGCATAAAAAACTTTGCAAAATTTAAAGAATACAAAAAATTCAAATTTGTTTAAGTAATGTGTTTTAGAATCAAAGAAAAAGCGTATAGGTCTGTTCCTTTACCTTGAATTTCTGTGTATTTCCGTGCATTTTAGTGCAAAGTTCTGTGAAAATTCATATAAAAACAATTTTTGACATAAGTTTGGACTAAAAATTACAGAAATTCAGAGTAAAGGGACACACATTATATTTAAAATTGTAAAACTTAAGTTGATTGGAGTTGATTCATAATCATATCAATCATATTGAGGATAAGTTTGATTTATTGTTTTCTTGAAAAGGAAAAATCATGAAACGTTGTGATTGAAATAAATATTTCATAACAAATTTTTTATATTTTTATGCCGAAAATGTCAAAAAGAAATATTGTGTCGAAAATAGAGATTTTAATTACTTGATACAATTTATTTTTGATAATTCCATGCAAAAATAAATTGAAAATACTCTGAAAATAATTATGGAAAAATTTACCAGTGAATTTTGCTTAAGCGGTGATCTTCGAAAAATGATATGCAGGAGCGTTACGAATTTATACTTTTTAAATGATATATAATACCCGTACATAGGTATTCATAAAAAGATTTTTTTATTCAAGTTGATTAATTCAATACTTTTTGAGAAATTTAATTTCTTATCTTACTTTTTTCAACTAAAAATAGGCTCAATTTTCAGTAATTTGCCTCATCTGTCTTAAAAAGGTGAAAAAGGCTTAACATCTCATTTTTCTTTGTCCTAAGGCACCAGTTATAGCTATCATTTAAACTCATCACTAAAAAATTTTAATGATTGATTTTGAGACATTGAGAAAGCAAAATCTTTTATTATTTTGATGGACAAATAAAGCTCAAGACTTAGTTAATATTTTTAGTAAAAAAAAAATTTCAAACAGGCCCAACTTTTCACAAAAAAAGACTTTATTTCAATAATTGAACAACCTTACCAATAATCATTGAAATCTTAAAAGTCACTTTATGAGGAAAGTTAGTCCTATTTGAAATTTTGTTTGAATAGAAATACTAATAAAATCCTTAGGTTTATCTGTCCATAAAAACAATTTATGATCAATCATAAAAATTTTTAATGATGAGTTTCAATGATAGCTACCTATAACCGGCACCTAAGGCCTCATACTTAGATTTTTCCTAGCCACATCAGATTATCGGTTTTATACATATATATAAAACAAATACATTACATACCTATATAAGATCTTAAACTCTTTTCTAAGAAATGCATAAATAAAAAACAAGAACAAAATATAATAAAAAAAAAATACTTAATTTGTTTCTTTATTCATACTCCTACATAAGCCATTAATATAATTTTTTGTGACAGACGTATTTCTTATTCATCATTAAATTTCTATTTAATGTTCTCACTAAACACTACAGAGGTTTACTTGCACTCAGTGCACTCAGTGTATTCAGTGGACCTAGTACACTTAGAACAGTGTACACTAGCTTTGTGGGTACCTACAACTATTTAACTATTTAAAAAAACTCATTCTTATAAGTGTACACTACACTAAGTGCTTGTTATAAAATGAATGAATGAGTTGAATGCTTATCGTTTTAAAATTGATTCATTCATTCTATTTGCCCATAACCCTACGCCTTCGTTACAAATTTTCTTTTAGTTCATAGTTGTATCTTAGACAAATGTCTTTGACTTAAATGATCTAAAGGAAAAACCTAAGAAAATATACCAACTGCAACTTTTTATACATGCATCCAAAAATTGACAGAAGGCAGAAATAAGAAATGGTTATTTTTTGGCATTTCTTAAATTTTTTTTGCAAAAAAAACACTGTCAATTTTTTTGTCGATAGTATAAAATAAGTAATAATTTTGATATGAAGTAAGTACCTAGCCCACAAAAAATAAGCAGATAATAAGTAAAAAAAAATTCATTCACATATGTACATACCTACGACCTTGAACTAAAAATTGATTTAAATTTCTAGATACCTACGGGCAATTCCATGGTAACTCACGTAACATTTGGGAGAGATGCACGATCTTTTTTATTTAAATTTTCATACTTATTTAAATATAAATGAATGTTTTAAATATACCTACCTACATACTCGTACATACGTACATATAAACACCTATTCATTCCAGCCTATCCTCGAAATCAATAATAATATATTTCTATCAATATAATATAATTATTAGTAGGTAGGTACCTACATATATACCTATATATCTAACGATCTATACAATTTCTTTTTCCTTGATTTCTTATAGTAAGTAGGTACCTACGTAGGTAACTTAAAAAAAAGAATAATTTTAATGGTCATAGGCATAGTAATACCTACCTATCTATAATTTTTGTTTGTTAAAAAAACAAATTTTCTTTTAGTTCATAGTTGTATGTTGGACAAAATCTCTGTGAATTAAATGATCTAAAAGAAAAAACTAAGAAAAGGTAGGTACCAACTGCAATTTTTTATACCTAGGAAGGTACATGCATCCTAAAATTTAATGGGAAAAGAAACAAATTGACAAAATGCCGAAATAAAAAATGGTTATTTTTTGGCATTTTGTTTGCGCAAAAAAACATTGTTTGCACAAAAAAACATTGCCAACTTTTTTGTCGATAGTATAATAATTATTATTATAATAATTATTTTGATATAAAATAAGTATAGCCCATTGAATAACAAGCTAAAACCGACTAACTAATAAGTAAAAAAAAATTCATTGACATTTCTGCATACCTACGACCATGAACTAAAAAATGATTTAAATTCCTAGATATACCTACTTACGCCCTTGATTTTCTGGCTTTTTCTGCTCTAATTTTGGTGCTGAAACCTACCTAGGTATATATTTTAAATGATGTAAAACATTGATTTTTAATTGTTTTGAGATACGACCTTATTATTCTCAGGTGTGTACCTATATGTATATATGTATATACGTACCAGAAAAAAATATCTGCTTACTAACCTTCTTATACCTTAATCTACCCCCTAATTTTGCATTAACAACTTTAACTAGCGGGCTTCAAGTCAAATGAAACAAATTGTGACCAAAATATAATTTCCTTCATTTCACCTGAATCCCTATTGAAACTATTGATTATTAAAATATATAGCTACCTACCTACCGAAAGAGATCGTTTGCCTTTATTTAAACCCACCACCCAAATTTACAGAAGAACTTTAATTAAAATATACCTACCTACCTACATAGGTACATACACACCTATTAATTCCAACCTATCCTCGAAATCAAAAGTGATAGGTACATTTCTATCAATAATAATCTAGCAAAAGATTAACTATAAGTATAATATAAAACTTTCATACAATTATATAGGTATATACATAGGTCACAAAAGATATATGTAACTATAACTACCAATCCTCGCAAAACAGATCTACCAAACAAAATACCAACCTAAATATCAAATGTGTACCTACCAAAAGATATACATTTTGCCTACCTACCATCGAAATCTTTCAAGGAAATTTCAATACAAATACATACCTACCAAAAGTTATATGACTATCCTCAAAGTCTAACAAGCATATTGCAAAAGCAAAACCTACCCTCAATAACGAAAGAAAATACACCTATGATTATATCTATATGTATATTTTTCTTCTCGCATTGACCAAGGACAAAAAACAAAATCTTTGAAAGTTTTAACAACGTTGCCACGGCACCGACGCAAACAGCTGACGCAGGTATCTCATTCACCCCCTTCATAAAACTTTCTTTGCTTCTCTGGCTGCATAAAATTCCAAAATAAAACAAGAAAATAGTCATTTTAAAGAGGAGACGAAAATAATTTTCTTACTTCCTTTGATTTTTTCTTTTATTTGACATTTAATAAACAGCTGATTTTACTTTCTCTCTTACTCCATTTACTTCTTACCAGAATCGAAATAATACTTTCCTCTCATTCTGACTACTTATTTTCCATTCTTTATGATTCTATGTTTACAAGTCTCCAACGCTAAAAATGCAGTCGATAGTGGCGCCGTCATAGACCTATTGTTCTACTATTTGAATCGCCGCCATGATAGTACTATGATTTTTATATACAAAGCCTGAACCCATTTGAACATGGAATTTAAATAAAATATGTACAGTTTTCAACCCTTTCTCAAATACTTAAAACTTTTGTTAAGAAAAATGCACAATATTAGATTTTGCAAAATCAATATTAACAATGTCCTCAATAAAGTGATTCAAACTCTTATACCAGTGTTTCCAAACGTAGGTAGGGCCCAAGCCTCCAGGCCTCAAGAAGGCAATTTCAAATTCTGATGCTTTACAACAATTTTAGGTTTCATTATTAAAAGATTGCGAAGGAGAAAAAAGATCTCACTTTTTAACTAATTAATTTTCGAAAAGAATCCGGATTCAATCTTGGCTGGTTCAAACTTTTGCTCGTGCCAAATTTTAAACGCTTTTTCCAGCCATTCTGTAAAGAACAAAATGTGAGTATGACGTATAAGGGACTTATACTTCACACTGAAATAAAACTGCTTTTGAAACTGTTTTCAAATATTTGTGTAACTTTTTGAATGTACTAAGCAATCAATTGGAAACGAAAATGTGCAAACGATCGATTGTGCGGGTTATTCAGTCAATATTTTCTAAAAACAAGACTCATTTAATGAGCAACTTTAAATATAAAATTCTTCCGGAAGCAAAAACAAAGATCTTTAGTTTCGCTACCCTCATTCATATTTCAGACATACACACATTACTATTAAAATTTTGATAGGTTCAGTGGTGTGTTTTTTTCCTTGCCCGAATAGGCTTGGACGAAAAAAAAAAACCCTTTACTTGTTGAATACAACAACAACTAAGCCCATAGAATTTTCGAGGCTTAGCTTTAGCCCAATTAAAAACTGTGTTACCGGCACGAATTCCAAGCTTGTTATCGATATTTTGTATGGAAACTCAATTTTTTTCTGTCATGGCGTCGCTAAGAACCAATGTGTTTTAGAAATAATTTATGTTAATAGTGTTTGGCACTTGCAGGTATTTACGCAACTTTTTTATGTTCAAAATTAAAAAAAAATTTCATTTATTTGCCACCAGAAAAAAGTATGTTCCCGAAAATTGGCAACACTGAAATTTTACTCGAGGGTGCGTCTACTCGACAAAACCTATCTTCTTCACCTTATATTCCGAAGACAAATTTAGCATGTGCACTATTGAGGTCACCATTATTTGACATACAAAAAAAATTATGTTCCCGAAAAGTGGCAACACTGAGATTTTCTAAAAATTTGTTCATGCTCATAATATCGATACCTTCCCGTAAGAATGTATTAAGCGACATTTCAAAAATATCAGAGGCATCGAAATAAACCTCTGGATTAGTTTCTTATGTGTGCATCTAATGAAATAAAAAAAATTGGGAATTAATTTTCAACTCAAAAACCCTTTAAAAATCTGTTTATTACTAAGAAATACACAAATAAATAATCAAAAAAGAGGCTTTTAAAAATTTTTATTTAAAATGTCGCTTAATACATTCTTACGGGAAGGTATTTCATAAAACAAAAAAAAAATTAGAGGTCGCTCCCTATTATAAAAACAAGTATTTTCGCGAAAAGTGGCAACACGGAGATTTTACTTGAAGGTTCGTCTACTCAACACCTATCTTTTAAGACATCGATCGTTAATTGGAAGCGTTTTTGCAACGTTTTCATATTTAAAATATTTTCCAGTGTTACAAAGTTAGTGAATCAGTGATCATCGTAAATATATAATTAAATAATATTCTCATCAATTGTTGTACCTTGCAGAAGTCTAAATATTGCTCATAAATGCACCATGTAATTTATCCTAAATAATGTTTGATTGATCCTCGGAGAGCATCGTTCCTGTAAATTTCAATAAATTCCATCCTCTTCCCCATCAGCCTGGGTAATAAAACACAATTTTTATATTTTTCCATATAACATTACAGATTTTATTTTTCATAATTTTTTTTTGTTGTTGTATTACTATTTCATTTTTCCTCATTTTTTGTTGTTATTATTTTTTTCTCTTTACTTTTTGCATTATAAAAAAAAGTTATACATATTTATATAAGTGTTATTTTTTTTTATTTTCATTTAATTTTTTCTTTTTCTCTTTCATTTATGTATACAGAAAATAAAATTTAATAATTATTTATAAAAAAAACATGTATAAACAAAAGCCATTATATCCTTATTATTACATAATATATTTATGTATACAAAAAAAAAACTTATAAACTTAAAAAATATTCATACAAAAATTAAACTAGTTCACTTGTATATAAATATTGACATAATAATGTTTATTTTTTTTTTTATAAATAGAGAAGTACATGTTGTTCTTACCGGTAGATCTCTTTAAGTTTTAGTTTTTTTCTTTTTATTATTATTGGATTGCCCCTACTTTTTGTTTGTAGTTTTATTATTTTAATCATAAATTTAGAATCACAGGTAAATAAAAAAATGTTTTTATATTAAAATAAAATTTCTATTTTGCAAATAATAAATTGTTGTCTTTTTTTTTTTAAATTTAATGAAAACAAAAATATTAATAAGTATAAAATCTAAACTATGCATTTTGTTGGAATTATTTTTTTTGTTAACAAAACAATAAAAGAAATTATAATGAGAGTGATGTATGTGTACCTTGAAGTAAAATTACTTTGGCAGTGCTGTTATATATCCTTTTTTCTTGTGAGACTTCGGATTTTATTTATTTCGTTTATTAGTTTGATATTTATTTATTTTTTTTTTTTACTAAAAAATTAACAACAATTATTTAGTAACGCATTGACAATTAAATACTATGGCAAGACATAAGGCGATACAAAATTAAAGCTTAATAAAATAATAATTTTGTATTGAATTTATTTAGTTAAATGAAAAAAAAAAATATCATCAAATTAGAATTCAATTTAAAATGTGTTTAATGTTTTTTTCATACATTCTTTTATTAGTTTCTTATTTTTTTTTTGAGTACATATATTTTTTCAGTGTGTTTTTTTTTTTTGTTTAAGACTTTTAAGGAATTTTTTTTTTTAGCAAATATTATGGTGCAGTTAAATTACACAAAAATTGTATGACAATTTATTTAATATTTTTTTTTTGTTTATACAGACAAACAAATAATAATCATACATCCTTTAAAGGGATGACATTTAAGAAAAAATATGAAAATATTTTATGATTTAAATAAAACAAGAAAAATAAAATGAGACATTTTCAACATACCTACACTCACACCATCAACGATCATCCCTGAATTAAATTATGTTATAATTATTTTTATATATATTTTTGCCTTTTTTAAATTAATTATTATTTAAGTTTTTTTTTTGTTTATATTCTATCTCACATCTTTCACACATTACTAATTTTATGTTTTAAAATATAATATTGTTTATATAATTTTTCCTTATAAATATTTTTTTGTAAAATATGCTTATGCAATGTGTAAATTAATAATTCAAACTAGTCTTAGGTATGATTTTTTTTTTAAACTAAAATTAATATTCAATTTAAGAGAATGTACAAGGGAAAAATTTATTTTTTTTTGTTTTTTTTCCAAAAAAAAAAAACATGGCAGCGTCAAGTGTAACAGGAAGAGAATTTTTTTTCCAACTAGCCCCGAAGTAGGCAATTGAACTGGCAAACAGAAGGATCGAGTCCCAAATAGGCTAAATTTTTCTTTTTTTTATATCGACGCTAAGGGCAAATTGCTACTTAACTGGGATGGCCCTCAAGAACTTCATAAGTCGCCCTTGTTAGGACTTCGTAAGGCCTTTGTCAGGCCCTTGTTATGAGCTTCTAAGGCCCTTGTTGGCATCAACGTAGAAATTTCTTGGGCCTTGTTAAATACAAGATTGTTTTTCCAGTCAGATTCTAACTGGACAGAAAAACTAAATAACGAACAAAAATACTAAGTGTATTAAAATTTTCTATTAGCTACGAAGTATCCGATTGGACTGGCAGACAAAAGGATCGAGTCCTAAATAGGCAATTTCCTTTTTATTTTGCTGGCACTAAAGCCGAAAGATTACTTAACTGGTGGTGACCTTAGAGTTTCAATAGTTACCCTTGTTAGAATCTGGTTAGGCGTTCTTAAGGCCCTTGTAAGGGCCTTGTTTGGACTTTGTTAGGCCCTTGTTGAATAAAATGATTGCCCTAAGCTCAAGAGTGATGCTACCCATTTGGGTAGAAAATTAGGCTGATATAAAATTTTTAGGAAATTTAGTTCTCTTGAAATTACCTCTTATTGTTTTTTTTCAGGTTTGAAATATTTTAAATTAACACTTTAATAGAAAAATATTTCTCCATATCTTACCAAAATTCCACCTTTAGTTCAGAAAAGTTGTCAACTTAAACTTAACTTCAATCAGAGCAATCTTCCTGAAAACTTCCTGTGAACTCTTTATGTTTTGCCATTTTTCTGTTGTAATTTTCACTTTGAATTATTTTTAGATAGGTAAGTGAATTTGAAAATAAGCTCAAAGTATATTATTTATTTATTTTTGGTTAACAGCATAAAATAAATAAATACAAAATAAAATAGAAACAGCTATACAAGAATTCTTAATTTTATTGTTATTTTTATTTAATAAAAAAAGAACAAAAAAAAAAACCTTAAAAGTGCAATTTAGTTTTTAAGAAATTTAATATCTTTTTGTTGTTTTATTAAATATCATTGAATCATAAAAATACTGTTTTTGTTTCTTCTACTCCCATTTTTTTTTTTAATCTAAAATCTTATAGTTTTTTTTTTAATTTAAATTTATTACTCTTCGTATTTTTAATTATATTCAACACTACATCAATTATTTTTTCATAGGGATGTACCATGTAATTACATTCCTAAATTATTTTATGTTTAATTTATATTAGTTCTTAAATTAAGTTTTTCATATATTTTTGTTTTTTTGTTTTATTATTTATTTATATATAATTTTTAATATAATCTTTAATTTTATATACTTTCTATTCTATGTACATTACCAATTGCGCTAAGTTTTCTAAAGTAATTTTTATGTTTTGTTTTGCATTTTTGTTTATTTAAAGAATGTGGTATGTGTGTGTATGGTGATTGTGTGTGTGTGTGATGAAATTGTGATTTATTTTTCATTGAAAAAATGGGATGGATAAAGAGAAATGTCATGGGACACATAACCAGAGATTTATTTTTTTTTTAATAAATCCAATTTGACTGTGTGCTGTTAGTGATATTTGCTATTCACATTTTTAATGGTCTCTGGCATATATATATGGAATATCTCTATCAAACTTTGAGATTGAATCTGTCAAAATTATGGAAATGACATTAATTGAAGTATCTCGTAGGTATGTATGTTCATTTTCTATTTAATGTTCTTATGTTTTTTATTTTTTTTTTATAATTTTAATAACTTTCTTCGCCGCCTACAATATCATATGATGGAACGAAAACAGTCTTTGGGTAAATTTTCATTTTTAGATACTAAGTTTTTTTTTTATAATAATTAATTAACCACAACTCTGTTTGGTGTGAATGGTATTTAATTTAATTTTTTTTTAACCTTTCACTTAATTTTCTTGCTTGGAAACTTCATATGCATAGGGATTGCATTGGTGTATTTTTTTTTTCATTTTTCTTTCTTTTTGAAAACTTATTTTTACGCATACACTTTAATTTTTTGTATTTTATTTTATGAATAGGTACTGGCATTAAATTTATACTTACTTCTAAAATTCATTTTTTTTTTAAACTTTATTTTAAAATAATTTTAATTTATGTTTTTTTTTCTTGTTAAATTTATATTCCAACTTTGTTTTAATTTAAATTCATGTCAAATTTTTATTTATTTTTGTATTTATATTTTTTTTGTTTCGAGGGAGAAAAGTACAAAACTAATTGGTAAATTGTTTATGTAAATATACTTACTTAATATATCGCAATATGCACTTGTATATATTTTTTTTAATTTTTTCCCTTTTTTGGTTTAAAGAAGTTTAATATAAGTTTATGTATGTGTTCGTATTTTTTTGTTTTGTTTTTAAATTAAAATTCATGATTTTAAATATTTTTTATATAATGTTAAATTATATAGAATTGTATTTAAATTATTAAAAATGTCGTTGAAAAAAATTCAAGTAAAAAATATTGTTTTTTTAAGTGTTTTTATATGTTACTACCTTAATTTCTTTAAAAATAAATAATAACAAATAACTTTGGTATAAAGTTTTGTTTAAAATTAAAGAAAAAAAAAAAAAACTTAAAATAATCAACAAAACTTAAATTAGTGATATATAATTAATTAAATACAAAACTTATTTCTTAATGAGCGAAAGGGTTTTCGTTATTTATTTATTGTTTTTTTTTTTTGTTATTTATGCAATGTTTTTACTTGTCATGTTGAATTTTCGTATTCTGGTTTTTATGTCATTATTTATTTTTCTTTTATAACTATACAATAAAGTAATATCCGTTGCGTTTTCATAAAAAAAAAATATTATTTTGTTGGATTAAGATTTTTGTTTTACGCCTTTTTTCTTGTGTGTTGTTGAGTATGTCTCGGTTTTATGTAAATCCCGTTGATTATATTTAATTTAATTGTTTTTGTTGATGTATTTTTTGTTAAATTAAGAGTTTTGTTTTTATTTTTGTTTGTTGTTTTTGTTTTATTGTTTGACTTAATTTAAATTCTTAAAATTTTTATATGAGATTTACAACTCTAAGTCTGGATTGACTTCAGGGCCATACATATTGGCTAGTTTATCGAAACGTGGACCCCACGCTCCAAGGTAATCGTATTCATGTTGTTCATCGTCAGTACCTTAAATGAAAAATTAGAAAAATCGTTTAATATATCACACAGTTGAAGTCAAGTCAATTTTGTACAGGTTCTAAATATGCTGCAACAAAACAGTATTCCCACCAAAGTGTACTTGTAAAGATCATAGTAGACGATTTTTTTTGAAACAAAAAAAACCATCGCAACGTTACACAGTGGTCTACTTATTAAATTTTGGCAACAAAAACAGTTTTCAAAGTAGGGTCTTGTTGGATTTTAATGAAACTTGGCACTTTTAATGACTGGGGATGTCATATTCATTGAGAATGCCTTTCTCTTTCAAGATAAACTCAGAACATGTTCCAAAAATTTCAAAATAAAAAAAAAAAAGCAGAAAAATCAGAATTGCAGTCTTATTTATGTTTGATTTTAATACAGGAGCCAAATTACCGCATCAGTAATCGAGCAGTATGTGACTGAATTACATGAGTTTGGCATTACTGCTCACGTTTCTAGCAATCTATTATACCAAAATTTGAAGTAGTTACTCATTCATTCGATCACTGATGGTACTCGTACTCACTCACTCGGTCACTGACGCAGTAATTTGGCCCCAGATTTGTACCAAATTTCGAAAATCTAGTCCAAAATGTTGAGTAATGTTTTCAAGGGATAGTAACTAATTTGTTACAATTTTGTTCAACTTTTTTAATTAGAAATTAACATCGACTTAATTTGATTGGATCTGAAATAAAACTAAAAACTTTGACAGTTGCAAGTTGAAAGTAAAATTTAAGGTCAAATACAAATACAAATACTAATTTTATATAATTTTGACATTTTTGTATCGTTTCAATATTAAAATTTCACATCTCAGTTTCACGCCCTTATTTATTAAATATAAGATTATTTTAATTGATTCATTAGCAATCATAATTTAAGGGTTTTTTTATCCAACTGTCAACTTACAGAAACCTTAGCTTGACGTTTAATAAAATAAAACAAGAAAAAATATGAAAATTATTAAAACTATTAGTTAAGATAATTTTTGATCATTTGGAGTTTTTGAGTAATTGAAATTTGAATTTCAACTTCAACTAAATTGTGAAGGCCGAACAAGGAATAGAAAAAATAGGCAGTACCAACTAATTTTGAGTCCCAAAATCTTTAAATGTGCCAAATTTCATAAAAATTGATTAAGAATTTGAGTAAGAAATGATTTGTGTCGCTAAAATACAAAAAGCAGACTGTGCACAGGTGTCATAAGTTCTTTTAATTTAATGGGGATTATTATAGCAGTTTATCCGGCTCTCTATCATTATACAACTAGTTAACGGTTGTTTGTTCTACGGGATCATTTTTCTACCATGCCACCAAATGGTTCCAAACTAACAATAACAACTAGCCTCAGATACAGAAGGTTCAAGTATTGACGACCCCACCTAACGCAAAAAAGCTACGAATTTCGGATCTGCACTTGGAATTTTCGGACCTTTCAGACCACGTGCAGCCGAACAATTAGTGGAGGAACCTGCGTAGGCTAAAACCTTGAGTGCAATGGGAGTGGAATAACGAACAAGGAAATCATGTGGTACCTACTTTGGCAAGTGCTGCGAATAGCATAAGGCTACTTCAAATTCAACTTCAACTTCAAAATTGGAAAAGGGGCCATCTTCGATTAGAAAGCCGAAGGACACAGCCTCACCAACTAGATTTTCGGTAGCAGACTATGACTGATAGACTTTGCAGCTGGGTTAAATGCCATCAGAAGTACCGCTAATGCTAGGTTTCACCACGCAATCACAAGAAAACCTCTTCTTCAATGAGAAGTGTTGGCTTGCGCATACAACCACTTTATTACTATAAGGGCCAGTTTTTCAGTACGAGATCATCCTGGTCTTGGGGTTAAACCTGAGTAAACTCCAGAAACATGTTTTTCAGTCAATTGAAATCCTAGGTTAACTCTACTACCTTCTTTGGTGAGTTAACTTAGGAAACAAATTGAGTGCCTTTTCAGCTGTAGCGCCATCTCGATTTCGATACTGAAATTTATTGTCAGTGCAATTCCGTTGTGGTGCCATCTCTATTCCGATGTGTGAAAGACGTAGGGTGGTATCCATAGTGTCGCACATCGTTGGCCTTAGATTTTTTATGCAACTGAAATATAAAGTTAAACCGCAACTGACAAATTGTTTCTGAGTTAATTCAGGGTTAATTTATAATAATTCAAATATGAAAGCTGGCGTGAATAGGGAGAGCAGAGCCATGTCGTATCTTAGTATTCCTGGCAAAACTCATCTGCTTGTGTAGAAAAATTATACGGAAAAATATCGCTGCTTCGTCAAAGTCAGAAAGAACCTTCCGAACATTTTGACGTCAATGAATTTTTAAGGCAGGGCCACGGGATATCATACAACCTCTTCAACATAGTTTTTAAAACTTTTACCCGCTAGTCAACAACAGAGCTACAATTTTTAGTAGTCTGTTCAACTACCGTCCATGAAGCCAAGACGAAGTGAACTTATAACGGGTGATTTTTTAAGAGGTTTAGAACTTAAAAAAAAAAAGCACAAAAAATTCGAAAAAATGAATGAAATATTTATTTGAATCGATAGTTTGAACCTTGCAATTTAATGTTTAAAGATAATTTCATGCAAATGTTGACCGCGGCTGCGTCTCAGGTAGCCCATCCGCTGAGTCCAATTTTGGCATACTCTTTCACACATATCGGCCGGTATCTCACGAATGAATGCATGGATGTTGGCTTCCAGTGCGTCAATCGAAGCGGGCTTGTCCCTATAGACATTAGCCTTGACATACCCCCACAAAAAATAATCTAATGGTGTCAAATCGCACGATCTAGGCGGCCAATTGACCGGCCCGAAACGTGAAATTAACTGTTCACCAAACTCGCCTCGCAATTGCGCCATTGTTTCGCGTGCTGTGTGGCATGTGGCACCGTCTTGTTGAAACCACATATCATGCAAGTCAAGAACTTCCATTTCGGGCAAAAAAAAGTTTGTTATCATCGCTCGGTAGCGTTCACCATTGACAGTAACGCTGCGATTCGCATCATCTTTGAAGAAATATGGCCCAATAATGCCACCGGCCCATAAACCGCACCAACCAGTGGCTTTTTCGGGATGCATTGGTAGCTGTTGCAATGCTTCTGGCTGATCTTCACTCCAAATGAGGCAATTATGCTTATTTACGTACCCATTCAACCAAAAATGAGCCTCATCGCTGAACACAATTTTTCGATAAAAAAGCGGATCCTCGGCCAGCTTTCCAAGAGCCCATTCACTAAAAATTCGGCGTTGTGGTAGGTCAGCTGGCTTTAGTTCTTGCACCAGCTGTATCTTAAAAGGCTTTACGTTCCCAGCCTAACTGCTGGGAACGGCGCCGAATCGACATTTCGCGGTCTTCTGTCACACTAGCTGATACGGCCGCAATATTTTCTTCACTACGCACAGTACGTAAACGTGTTGGTGGTTTAATGTCCAACAAAGTAAATTTGGTGCGAAATTTGGTCACAATCTTCCGAATAGACTGCTCAGAAGGTCGAGAATGCCGACCATAAAATGGAAGCAGCGCGCGATGAACATTTCGAACCGAGCACGAATTTTGATAGTAAAATTCAATAATTTGCAAGCGTTGTTCATTTGTAAGACGATCCATGGTTAAATTGCAAACCAAACTGAAGCTGTTTGACAATGACACAAGGTACTAAACACACGTCAGCTGTCAAAACCAGTGTTGTCAAAACCAAACCAGCTAAAAAATCACCCGTTATATTGTCATAGGGAAAGGAACCTCAACACATCGTAAACTCGGACAAAAGGTCACGCAGATGAATAGGTACAACTTCGAAATAATTAAGGAATTTGTCTACCTATGGGATCCTATTTCCTCGAACAAAGAAATAAGTGCTAGAGTATTTAACACATTTCCGGTAGTCGGTTTGCTAGCACTGCTTACCCGCTGGTTCCTCAAAAAATGATTATCCGGTAGTTGGCAATGTTCTTATGCGATGTGAATTCTAAGAACTTAAGTCGTCGGGTCGGTTTTTTTTTTAATTTTGTTGGTATTTTCTTGTGAATAGTACATACAAATTTATACGGCTTCTCAGCTACTGGGAATGTGTGAAAATTAAGTGTAAAACTTAATTTCCTGAATCCACTTCTAATTTGAGAATCGGTTAGCTGATTCCGGAAATCCGGATACTATACAGTAAGCAAAGACGACAGCATTTCTTTAGCCAGCTGTTGGCTAACCGAAGCCGGCTCCACCACGTGTGAAAACTTTTATAAGATCTATAATCCAATGTCTGGTAAGCTGGTACCGGTTGACCAGTTGCTGGCTATGCTAGAAATGTCATTGGAGGTCAAATGGAGAATCACTGTCTTCAATTACTGCTTCTTTCTTCGAGCTAAGAAAGCATTTAAGTAGAGTTAAGAGAGCCCAGAAGATCTTATAAAATCACTCGATCGTCCCGGTCCTATAGTATGCGGCAGAAGCATGGACCTTGCAAAGAAGGAAGATTTAATTGAATTCTTTGAAAGGAAGATTATTCTTATGATCATTGCATATCAAAAGAATGTGGAGAAGTAGATTAAACAGCGAGCTTTAAGGGCTTCAAACCTCGTCAAAAACTTGAAAATATATTGGCTGCCAACGCACCAGCTTGACGAGTCTTCAAATCTTCCCCCCTGATGGTTTGTGTAGAAGTGCAAGACCAAAGACTCCACTTTAAGTGATTCACACAGGAGTGCAAAACAACGAATGACCTCAACCAACTTGATGTTTGAGATTGGTGGCAGATAGCTGGTTGGAACACCTTGTTGGTTGAACTCTTTTTGTTAATCCAGGACTGTAAGAGCCATCTTAAATGTCAAGTAACTCAATACAAACTAATTTCTCTAAAAATGTATTTCCCTTAAACCTTTTCACACCAAATGAAAATCCAGATTTCCGGCCAAAAGCCCAAAATCTCATCAAAATCAACGAGATTTCCAATACATTTTTAGATTTCGTAATGTAGTAGATTTCCACCACATCTTCTTAAAATGTAATTGGCCTATTCACAATCACACTTAATTACCTAGCCATTTTTTCTCTCTCATATAACGTTTGCCCATAGAAAAGATAAGATAGAAGAAATCGATTTTATATTTATGAGTACAGTGTTAGCAGATTGTGGTCCTTTTTGTTTTATTCAAAGAAAAAGTGAAATATGTTCAAAATTGTCTCCCGGGACTTTGACTGAATGCAATGGATCTCTTTTATTATATTTATTATCTTTTTTTTATAAGAGTTCCTATGAGCACTTAAATTCTTTTGAAACGTCACCGAGAATCTAGATTATGTGTGGTGTGAACGATTCAAGTAGATTTTGAAATCTTGTTCCTCAAAATCGAGATTTTGGTTCGGTGTGAAAAGGTTATTGAGCACAATATTACTTACTTAATCAATTTATCTGCAAAAATGGAGATTTTAACAATTATTCACGTTCGCGTATTTAAAAGAAAATCATAAACATTACGAAAAGAGTTATTAAAATTGAGTCCCTATAGGAATTGAAAAAAATCTATTCTTCCACAATTTAATCTCACAAGTTCAACCCCATGGAATCATAAAATGTAAAATTCCTACATAAAAGGTCTAATCATTTTGAAACACCTCAAAAATGTCTTATTTGATATTTAAAAAAATATTCACAGTACCTAAATTTAATCTAAAAAAACGCTATCACCAAGCTACTATACATACCAAATAATTTTTAATGACCCACTTAACGACCAAACAACAACCCAACAATGACCAAACTTTATTATTTTCCCCCGATTGAAGTTATTATATAAGTTTTTTTTACATCCTACCCTTTTTAAAACAGGTTAAAAAATAACCTTGACAAAAAAATTCACGATAATGAATATGAAAGAGGGGGAACAAAAAAAAAAAAACAAAATAAAAAACAAACAAAACTTACCTGACGCTAATGAACTCAAAGATCCAGCAGTACTGCCGCCACCCTCGTAGGCATAATTTCTTAGGTCATCAAATGGCGGGGCATTGGGGTCACTATCAGCACGCTTTTTATGTTCCTCAATGAAGATGCCAACATTTGGCTCCTGGCCGGGCATAAGTGTCATAACAGGATCTAGATTGAAAAAAAGAAACAAATAAAAAATGAATAAAAAAAAAATCGTCGAAGGAAAAAAAAAAAAAACCTATCAAACATAAAATTATGTTCATTAAAAAAAAAAAAAATAATAACAGAAATGTATAAGGACGAAAAAAGGATAATAACTTACACATAATTGGCATTTTGCATGGAGCCAACTCTGGCATTGGTCCACCGATAGGAATTTGTAATGGCGTTATATCAAAGGCTGTCATATCATCCTCGCCGCCACCTTCATCATCGTAGTTTATGATATTCTCTCGAACATCATCATCAGGTCCTGGATATTTAATATGCGCCTCTCGTCGTCGGTTATAGACCACAAATACAAGGACAAGAACTTTAATTTTGTTTTTTTTTTTTTTTGTATTTGTATCCAAGTCCACGTTTTATAAAAAGGATAAAAAAGAGATAGGGAAAAAAAATATCTCTGTTAATATAGCTGAATGAAAAAATTGCCTTGACAGCAAGGACTAGACAGACGATATAAAAAATTTATAATGCGACAACGCTATCTTTTTTCTATGACGTCAAATAGACATTTTGCTTTGCATGCAAAAAAAAAAAAATTGAAAAAAAAAAAATTCAAAGCTCTATCAACTATCAAAGTTTTTTTTTTTTTAATAGGTATCTACTTTTAAAAGGATGTTTCTTTTTTTTTGTATATTAAAACTAGGTACTGTTAGGTGCTGTGTTAATTATAGATTTTTAAGATCAGAGGATACATACCTTAAATCACTGCAGAAGGAAGCTTACCAGGTGCATACTTTAGATTTAAGAGACAATCAGGGCCAAATAAAGTAATGTGATTATCTCTACACTACTTTTACCAGTAAATAATATACCTACCTTCACTTTGACTTGATTGAGACTTAATAAGGACTTAATATACCTACGTATTGGGTATGTTATATATAGAAATTAAATCTTAAAAATAGTTATAATAATTAAATAAATAGAATACTAGTAGCTAAACAACATTTTATGAATTAAAGCCTAGTACGCAGATCGAGACAAAATTTATCTCCCATTTAATTTTTTTCCAAGGACAAATTTTATCTAGGATTTTTTTCCAAGCTGTACGCAGTTCCAACGCAAAATTTGACAGTTGTAACCGCTGTTCGTCAAAAGATAAAAGAAAGTCTCCACTTAGATTTTCGCGGAAAAAGATTGCTCGCAGCATAATTTTTCCAAACAAATTGTGACGTTTTATATTATTCGCTTTTTATAAACTGAAATCATCTTTCTGTTGCATTCTTTCCATTATTTAGACGTTGTGAGGACGCATGACTAAAATAAAATATAAAATGCGTAAAGAAAAATGTTGACATAAGAATGAGAATAGAATGAAAAGAACAGGGGTGTATTCAAAAACGTCAGCCTAACTAAGAACTGCGTTATCTGCATTCATAAAGTCAGATTTTCGATCCAACTAACCTAGTCGAACTGCAGTACGTACCGTTCATAAACGTCAGACTGTCGTCAGCGTCGGGCAGATTGTGCAGCTGAATTTGTTTGGCTGCAGAAAGAGCGGGAATTATTAAAATAATTTTTAAGACAACAAGAAGGACAAAGCGGCACTGACTCGTAAAGAATGTAAGTAATTGCAAATATTTTATATTTTATTTTATAATTTTCTTTTCTTTTTGGGTAAGCAAATCAAAAATTAAATTCAACAAAATTTGTTTGGCAGCCATTTTTCTCTGACGTTTATGAACTCTGTTTACATACAATCGGACTAAGTCAGACCTTTTTGTTTACTGCAGACATTCTGCATTGGGAGTGCGTTCACAAATGCATCAGAAAAGAAATGCGATTGTACTAGCGCAGATTTTCTGCGTTTATGAATACACCGCAGCTGTCTCAAATCAGTCAGTGGCGTAGTTAATGGGAGAGGGTACAAAAAGGCCACATAGAGATCAGGAAAATACTTTTTTCCATACAAAACTTAAACTTATTTCAAATCTAAAACCGGCTAAACCGAGTTGGAATCAGGGAACTGAGTTATTTTAATAGAAAAAAAAATAATTTTGACCCAAATGTCAACCAATTGCCCTAACATCACTTTTTTTTTCCGGGGAAGTAAAAAAAGTTGAAAAATTTTGGAATTTTTAGAGGTTTTTAATCCATCGACATCGTTGTCATTCTTCAATATAATTTGATAGTTGATGGCTTGACAGAGTTGAGAGACAAAATGGTTTTTGACGGAAAAAGTTTATTTCGATCCAAATAATTTCTGAATTTGAAATTTGTAATATTTTTGTGAGTTGAAGGAATTTTTACATTTTTTTGTATTCCTCTACACCTTCGGAATTTGTCTTGAGAACAAAATTTAGAGATACAATTTGTCTTTGCTCGATCTGTGTACTAGGCTTAAATAAACTTTGTATAATAATTGGTACACAGTGGATCATCAAAAAACTCTCCAAAGCGAGATTGTTTTTATGGAAATTTTTATAAACTTTTTTTATTGGGAATGACTTATAAAAATGTTTTAACCCATTCCTTGTTTTTTTAACTCTTGAGTCTTGAGATAAAGTTCATTAAAAATAAAGTGGTTCACTGTTTACCATGACATCCTATCTAACACCTGTCTTCCTTTTAGTTTAGTTCGCATACAGTGCTTGTTACAAGGCCTTTCTGATACAGAGGTCTTTCAAATTCAGCCCTGGTAAAAGTAGCAAAGTAAAAAGCTTAAAAGGGAAAAAATAATCGTTGCATCAGGACCGCTCAAGAACGGCAGACAATCTATCAGATATAGACGATTTTTTTTTTCTAATTATTCCTTACACTCTGTTGAGAATTAAATTTCATGCTAAGTTGCAGTTTTTGTAAATTTAAAACTGTGGACTTCACAAAAAATAGACAGTTTTTGAATCATCCATTGCCGACAGAGCCGACATCTTTGGCATTTTGACAGTTAGATATTTTTTTCTTTTGATTTTCTCTTCTATTTCGCGACTGCATCACTCACTATGACTGCTACAACTGCGAGAGTGATGGAATAAGAAAAGGCACTCGGCGCAATGCTAGTTTTAATAGTAAGAGGATGACATGGCATGCCATCGCCATGTCGTCCTAGAAACAGTTAAATGCACATCTAAAGAAAAAAATATGCATGCAAAAAAAATGGTTTCCCTTACAACTCAACAAAGTATATTTTATACGTCCTGCATGCGTCTATAGACTGTAGGACAACACTATGTAGATATATACACGACTCTCTAGGTATATATCTCACTTTCTTCTTTTGGTCTTTTCACTTTTTATTTTTAATTGTCAGCCTTTTTTGTGAGTTTGAAGTTTATTTCATGTGGAAATGTGAAAATGAAAAAATGCTGCAATTTTTTTTTCTCATTTTTTTTTGTGGGTGTATTGTGGCTGTTGGAGTTTGTATTTGTATGAACGTAAGGAAAAGGATATGCTCGCGGTTAAGTATGTTCAACTAAAAAAATAATGAAAAAAAAAAAAAATTAAATAAGACTTTTCAAAGTAAACTAGGTCACTTTTGATGAAAAGCCAAGATGATGAGAAAAGCGCACGAATAGTGAATAGCGAACGAGCAGCGGCTCGCTTTTTGCTCAAGAGATGATATTTTTTCTGCCTAGGATTGACTTGTTTGTTTTTTTTTTTTTTTTTTTTTTTTATTTTTATTTAAGTTTACGTTTTTAATTGACACTTGAAAAGATTGGTTTTTATATTTTTTAAAGACAATTTTCCTTAATGAAATTCATACAAATTCACTTTTTTTTGTGTTGATGGGGAAAAGAATTTTAGAGTCTTTTCGACTAAAAGGTGTACGTGTACTTTCAGCAACAGGTGTGCAGATTAATTTGCTAATTTTCAAAGAGAACGTTATGCTTAAAATTGAAGATTTAGATATTTGGAGAGAAAATAATTTAGACGCGAATTTCAGAAGATTATGCTCTTGACATTACTAATTATCTAGGTTAAGCATAATATAGAATAGGAATATCAGACAAGGTTAACATTTTTCTAGGTAGAAATGTGATTGGTTGCGAATAAAAAACTTGACGTTGAAAATTGTCATATTGTTGAAGTTTGTTTTGCCGGACTTCTATTTTAAGAAAGAGAAACCTTTGAGATGATGAGCTGGAAAGTGATTTTGTTGACACAAACAAAAATTTAAAAAGGCTAAATAAAATCCTTAAAAAGGCATACCTAACATAGCCTTTAATTAAAGTAGCATTAAACTACAAATACCTTTTTAAACTACTCCTTGAATGAACTTAAGGACCTCTCTACTTGAGCAGAAATAAGTGGATGCTTTCTACAACTCTGTATATTCTATAAATTCATTCACATTGAGGTTTTCGACAAGTAAGGAATTTGGAACGTTGGCATTTGTTTGCTGAATAGTTCTTCTAAGTTCCGTATTTGTATTTAAAACAGCAGTAAATTTCTTGAAAACTTTATTTACAATCGGCCTCTCACTGTATAAAATCTTTATTGATATTTTGATATTCCTCAAAGCTTTGCTTTAGAGATTTTTGGAAAAAAATTGGTAATCTTTCAAATTTTGATGATATTTTCTCAGAGAAAAGTAAATTGCTGAAAACGTGTGAAGTGGTTTGGTGGCGACGTTTGGCAAGAATTTCTTTTTTGTATTTATCTGACATCTGACCTAAGGCAACGTGGCATTTGGCAGCGCATATACCTTACTCTTACTTGATCCAATTTGGATGGGATTTTTTTTGTTGGATTCATATTTAACTAGATTGAAAAACAACGGAGCCAAAAATTATAAATTTTGACGGAAAAAGTTAGAAAATGGTGAAAACCCGAAATTTCATATTCTCAGGTGGTGATATCAGAAAATTTGATTTTAATATTGAAGAAGAACAATATACAGAATTCAAAATCGGTTAATTTTGCCCCTAACGGAAATGGAATGGCCACTAGTTGGTGGGCGCTCTGTTGCGTTCACAGACTTCCGTTTGACAGATGAGTTGTATAATTTGATCTTTCTACATTGACGATTAGTCTGAAATGGTTGTCTCGATTTACAATGAGCATGATCCAGTTTCGTTTGAAAATTGTGGACTTTCAATGGTGTGGTGGGTACCTTATTTTTAGAAGCCTTTTAGCGAAAGAACTTACTTGTCAATGATAATAAATTGGAATGCAACACTCGCGACAGCTAGAGTTACTGTGCCTGCGACTGAAGTTAGAAAATTGTTCGCAATCATCATCTCGACATGTTTGTATTTGAACGTACTCGTACTAAATTTGTAGGAAGATATGGTTTACGTTATTTGGGATTGAGTTTAAGGAACGAAATCAAATACCAAAGTTCAAATGAACCGATGAGATCCCCAAAGAGACGCTGATATTGATCGAAGACATAATTGTGTGTATTTGTGTGCGGCGAGGTCTCTTGATTAAAAGTCAGGAAATGTCAAGCCTCAATCGCTGCGGCTGGCGTAAAAGCAAGATCTTGTTCAAGACGTTTCTACAGAAACAGTTCACAAAAATGTTCAACTGCTGAATTCCAAAGAAAAGAACGTGAAAGATACATTGATGAAGGTGATTGGGGATGAAAATTGCTGCTTATTCTACCTCAATGCGAATGATGGTGGAACGTGGAACTGCAAAACCATACTCATCTCGTTGATACGGGCCTCAGTTCGGTTAAGATGTATAACTTACATGTTACATTTCAAGGAACTCTGCGATGGCCAAGGTGTTGAAAACTTATAAATTAATTATCTTGGATTACCCACAAGTATGCATTGTAGGTGCTTGGTGGAACAATTAAAAATTTGTGAAAATATGAGAGAGACTTTGGAAGAGTAATGATACCATGGCCAGACCATCAGCATGTATCAAATTAATCGGTCATACCATAACCAACGTTTTTAGATGAACGCAGTGTTTGCCCGAAATTATCGTGTTGGTATGTAAAAAAGCTACAGTTGATGACAAAAATGCAATGTAGAACGATCAATCAGCCGATGATTTCTAAAAAAAAAGAATTTGACAATTTATTGGAATTGATGAAAATAAATTTTCAAAAAAATTATATATTATAAGATTAAGCCTCTAATTATGCAAAGATTCTTATAAAATATTGGTATACTCGTATGCTTATAAAATACAAAGTTTTATTGGGAATTACTTTTTGACTTTTGAATTTGTTCAAAGCGGGGGCCAATAAAGTTTTAACAAAATTCAAAAACTTTAAGAAACTAGATTTTTTTAAGACTAGTTTTTGGTTTGATTTAGTTTGTGTAAGGACATACTTATTTCTCGACAAATCATTTAAAATCGAATTATAAAATATCGAAAAAAAATAAATATTGTGGAGCCGGTAGATTCCATTTTTGAAAAAAGTTTAAAAAAATATATCTTTGTAAGTCCATATTGTCGGCTTAGAGTGTAAAGCAGCTAAATCCTATTTTGCATTTTTTACAAAAAATATTTTAAACAAAGTGTTCGCGAATAAGACCAAAATTACATTAAGTATTTTGCAACACCCGTTTTTGCCAAATTCAGTGAAATTAAAAAGATTTGATAGATTTCTGTATTTTTTAGCAATTTTGGAAGTGGTCTATAATGGCAAAAAAAATGTGGAGTTAGCCGCTTTACACTCTAAGCCGACGATATATCTTTAATTTTTAAGAGTTTTTAATGTTAAGAATGAAATGCAAATATTTTTAATACGAAAAATCTTTGGATTTTATCTAGAGAATATTTTGTAGGGACATTGACATTATCTTTTTGTTTTGTTATATAATTTTTTTTTTAATTTGAGTGAAAATTTATGGCGCAAAATTTTGAACATTGCTCGTTTAAGAAATAGAACCGGCTCTAGTTAACGTAGTTGTTTTGCTTCGAACACTTGTCTAACTGTTCCTTAATTTTGAACGCACTAAGCAACTCTTCTAACTAGAGTGAACTCCGCAACGTAACGTAAGGAAATTTGGGTTAAACAACGCCAAATCTGACAGATGAAGAAAGAGACACAGCTACACAACAGAAAAAAAAAAATTTTAAATGAACACAAAACAAAAATACTTTAAAGCAAATAATTTCTAGCTGAAGAAGGTAATAATGAAATGAAAGTGCCATTAGATTAAGATTGTGATTGTTAAACATTATTATATACCTACTTTAATGTACTAAAAGACAAAATTTATATCTTTATTTTTATACAAAAATTGTTGTTCCAATTACATGGGAATTGGTGCAACTTAGTTGAGTTGTATGTACAGTGTATGTGTGTTTCATCGCCACAATATTGGAAAATTGAAACTTCCTAAATGGATTCATCCTAATTCTATAATGTCTAAAATCGTATAAATGCTAAAAAAAAACGTTTGAAAACATTTTCCTTTAGGTAATTTTTTTTCGTGAAATAACTTTTTCTATGGATAAAGTACACTTTTATGAGATAAAGAAGTGTTTTGCTGCTTTTAAAGTTAGACAAGTGCTTTAGAGTTAAAGTATACTTTATCTCGTTTTAAATTGAAAAAGAGGTGGCTCTCGCTCTAAAAAATTTATTTAGCAGACTCTCATTTTAAAAGTAATTTAGTGTTGGTCTTAAATGTTTTAAATTTTGCGCCTATGTGTATATTATTTTTTTATAAATTAAAATATAAAATTAAATATTTTTTAATTTTAAAGAAAATATATCAATTATTTTTCGTTTAAAAAAGAAATCTCAAAAAAGAAATATTCAAACATCTCAAATTCCAAAAATCGAATGAAGAAATCTCGATCGGCAAAATTTCGAAAATGAAAAATTAAAAAATCTAGAATTTTCGAAATTATTTTAAAATTTCAAAACTTAAATGAATATGAGACGAATACATTTTTCCAAAAAAATTATCTATTATTATTTATGCCATGTTGCCATGTTCTAATTTTTGTTTAAAGGTTAACTAAAAGGCAGACATGCTCACCTCACAGCCTTAAAGTGTGACAGTGGAACCTTTTTGGTTATCTTCTGTTCCTTTAAATTCAAAATAAATTTTGTATACACTCAACCTCGCACCTATCCTAAATCTTATAGTTTGACTATAGTCCGCAGTTAAAATAAATAGAGTAATTCGAAATATCTACAAAAAATACTGCTTCGAATTTTTTTCTATTTCGTAAAGAGTACTTCTTGGAGAGTTTAAATTCACAAAGTTCGAACAAAAAAAGTATATGCGCTGTAGGCCATTTTGAAAAAAAGCTTTGAATCTTGAAAGACCTAAATGCAATTTTGTCGGCTCCTTTTGAACGTAGAGCAATATGTTTTGTTTGACTTTGAAGGTAAGAGTATTTAATAGAACTTTTGTTTACAAATAATTTTGACATCTCCTTCAGATATTTTCATCTACTGTCGAAAAATTGTTTAAGTTTTTGAGTAAAAAATGATTTTTAGAGTTTATTTCACCTCTTGTTCATCTGAGCGAAAAATTACTTAAACAAATTTTGGTAAAATACGTAATTTCCTACATTTTTGTATATTTAGATTTTTAGTAATAAGATTAACTTGACTAGACTATCAGGCAGTTATGTTGGGATTGTATTTATGTAAGGCAAGGCAAGGCAAATGTTAATAAGATCTCAAAAAATTTGCCACGCACGGGAATCTTAACTATTGGCTCAAAAGTGACTGGTGTTTCGAGATTTTGGTCTCTCGAAATTTTGGCTTTCGAGATTTTTGTAATTATTGATTTTGAATTCAAGATTTTGGTTCTCGAGATTCTTTTGGTTCGAGATTTTTGTTTTTGATATTTAGTCTTTCGAAATTTTTTCCTTCGAAATCGTGGTTTTCTGTAAGCTATGTACCTAGAATCAAATATTTAAACAAAATATAGACATAAGATATACCTTAATTCAAAAAATTATTTCAAACGCAAATAACTGCAGACCAAATTAATTTTGAAATACCTCTTTGCTAATTTATACTTATCTGTCCAAATTTAATTTTAATAATTGTTTTTAAAGCTTAATAAATTGAACCCTTGAGGAAGCTAGAAAATAAACCAAGTGCGTGCGACCGTTTCTTGCATTTTATTTGTAAGCATATTTAGATGTCAAAAATTGTATTAATCTCCTTTAAGCATACATTTTTTCTAATTGGTCTTGTGAATGTTAAATGTAGTATCTTTTTTTCGTAAAATACGTTTAGATTCCCTGGATTCCCATAAGTTTTTTTTATTTGTATGCCTTAAGACACTAAACAACATTTTATACAACCTCCCAGTAAAACTGCTTAAGAACTTCTAACTAATAAATTTAGTTCTACCTCATGCTACATATCACCTAAATTGAGAATATTTTTTTCAAGATGAATAAGTTTTTATTAAAAAAATAGTTTGTGCCAAGTTCTATATTTTTTTTTTTTGAAATAGGTACAAGGTACACATTTCCTTCAAAAGAGAAAATCTTTACCAAAAACATGTTATTTAATTTAAACTGGACAAACTAATTCTGCTAGTTAGCCAAAAGTACCTAACTGGAACCTGTTTTCATTATATTTAGTTTTTCCTTCATTGTCTATAAAATTATACTTGTTCCCATTTTCCTAGGATATCTTACATGAGGTAAACGATGTCATGATTCAAAACCATTCATAACTTACAAATTAAAAAAAAAAAAAATACAATGAAGGTAGAATAATGCAAGGAATCTAAGATTAAAATTTCATATCTTGTCATTATTTATATAAAAATTTTAATTACATGAATTCAGGTTTTAAGACAAAGGCAAAAATTTCACCTTCATTTTGTGTCGATGATGGTTTCAAGTTTTTTTTTTTTTTTTGAAAACAATAGAAACAAAAATAACGTGGCATCCTTCTTATAAAACAGAAGTGAATGTTGGCGCAAGGACGTGCACTCCAAGGAGAGTCAGTATATCTAATGAAAAGTTTGGACAAATTTACCTTGAATTGCATTACTCCGGGTCGGGGTAGGGAGGGGGATAGAGGATAGACTCGAGATAGTATTTTTGTTTTTTTTTTTTCTTTGTTGCTGTTTGCTAATTAAAAAAACATTTTCCACCAAGCGCAGAGTATAGAGTTAAAAATGAAAAAAGAAATGGACTTCTATTTGAAATGTAATTTTTGGGAAAACAGCCAGCAGTGACTACAAAAAAAAAAGTTCGTCCGTCCTCCATTAAAAGTTTTTTGTTTTGTCTGCTACATTGTTGTGTTTTCTTCTATTTTCTGTTATTTTTTTTATATTTGCTCGAATTAATGTTTGAAATAAGATTGCTAGAGAATAATGTAAATCAATGCAAACAAAATAGGGGCAGCGAAAAGGACAAAAGTGAAGACAATAGAATTAAAAGCAGGTTTCAAAAAACTGAGACGGAAAAATAAAATAAATAAAATGGCCAAAGATTGAAGAATGAACTGTGTTTGCTTATTGTAAATAGGTAATTGGGCCAGTCAGTAATTTATATACAACATCTTTTACTTTTTTAAGTGAATAAAGTTCAAACAAATTGATTAAAGACACCATCGTATCGCCCATCGACAATCGCCAGCAGCAAAAACTTTGATTGTTTAATTAACAAGTTGAATTATTCGATTTCGAGTAAGTATGTATACTTAGTAGAAAGTTAGTGCTTTATCAGCCGTATTGTTTTCGGTCTCATTAATTAATCATTTTTTTCATTTTATCTCAAAAATAAAATCAAAACAAAAATCAAGCAAGTTAGTCTTGTCTGTTGAATTTAAAATGGAAAATAGATGCTATACTCATGGGTAAAAGAAAAAGTAGGGCCTTTTCTCATTTTCGACACAGAATCGAATAACAAAAATATTTTTTTTAGGTAAGTACCTACTATTACTCTTGGATTGTACGTATCGCATTCCTTGTATTCCGTCGTTGTTGCTATAAAATAGCAACGTTTTGCTGCCGTCATTATTCTGTCAATTTACGCACTCTTTAATTGTGAATCGAAAGTTTTTTTAAGAAGGAAATATCATCAAAAAGATTGGAATATGTTGAAAAACTGAATTTTAAATTCGTCTAGAAAATAGTGTTTAAAATCTATTTTTTTCATATACGATTAGGCACCAATAGGGTTTTGAGTCCTAAGCTACGAGCTCCCAATTTCGGGGGACTGTCTGTCCACGTATCTCTAACTATTAAAATCATTTGCCTTCTCTAAGCTAAAACTTTTTTTAAATAACTTTCTTAAGTTTGAAGAAGCCTCTTTTTGAGTTGCTATAAAAAAGAAAGATTGAATTTATTGGCCTCTGGGGCTTGTTTACCATCGAACAGATATATGGATAAATAGAAAACTCAATGGCCTAATATTTAATGTGGGGATGCTGGTAAATTGTTTTGGTATTTTAAATTGCTATAAAAAATTATATTTCAATATATGTACATTTTTTCACAAAATATCAAAACATTTTGAACAAACATATATAAACAGGGAACTAACTCGTCATTTTGTTCCAATATTTATGTAAAGTTCTGCTATAAAAACAGAAGTTTCAGATATCTTATTTGAATATGACCAAATGAATTTCTTTTACATATGAAAATTAGGAGGATGAAGGAACTTAACTATTCCATTCTTGAAAGTTTTCATTTGGTGGAGCTGCAATTTATAGGGTAGGTTACTATAAAAAAGAAATTTAAAATATTTTTATCAAGCTGAGGGTAGACAATCGGTTTGATTTGCTGACAAACATGGTCATTCATTTAAGCGAACTTAAAGTGCCCTGCATCATTTCAAGTTGTCATTTGCGTTTACTGGATGGCTTTTTTTAATTTTTGCAAAAGTTCCTATAAAATGACATGCTAATGATTTTTAACTGAATGTTACTGAACAATTTTCATCTTGAACACATGTAGATGGATGATAAGACAAACGAAATCAACTGATTGACGACTTTTTTAGTTTTTATAGTTGCTATAATAAAAGAAAGGTTGCTTGTTTGTTCAACCAATTGATTTTCATAATGTTAATATATAGAGGATCTATATAAATTCTACCCTTAATAATTTTAATTTATGGATGTTAGTTTTCTATTTTTATAGTTGCTAAAAAAAAAATGTGGATTTTTTTCGACAGAAGTGATAATGAGATTAAAAAAAAATTAATCTAAGGCTTCTTAGCATTAAATTTTGAGGCGCTGGGTATATTTTTGGGTCTTAAAAGTTGCTATAATAAGCTAAATTGCATGTGTTTTCCCTCAAGATGGATAGTTGATATTTTTTTTTTTCTAAGAAGTACAAGTGAATAGTCTGTTGACAAACGAAATTAACTGAACCTGCTTTTAAAAGTTTTCATTTGAAGGGCATGGATGTTTTATTAACTGCGGGCCTGAAACTGATTTTTTATTGAACAGAGATGTTCACACGGTGGGTACACGAACTTTATTAACCTAAAATTTTCGCTTGCGGTTCCTTACCAACTTTTTTTGTTTCTTAATTATAGTTGCTATAAAAAAGTTTTTTTTTCAACTGAGGGTACTGATCAAAAAAACTTTTAAAGGTGATTGGCAAACAAACTCTAGTTTATGTACAAATTTCCAAAGTTGAAAGGTAGGTTTTTTATGAGGGGTTCTTATTAATGGAAACATTGACAGTTTTTGAACAAACAAACAGAACTATGTATTTTAGAAATAAAGATGTTTTTATAGTTACTATAAAAATTTTAAATATTTAGTTAACTGAAAGAAGATATAGATATCCCTTGAATAGACATGGTAACTAAATGGTTTTCATTTGTAGTTGCTGGATGACTTGTACGCCTTTTTGCAGTTGCTATAAGAAAATATTCCTAATTTTCGAGAAATTTTATCAGCTTGAAATAGGTAAACAAATAATGGTCGAACAAAAATTTACTATTTGAACGAATAGTTTTAATTTAAAAGTTCCTATAAAAATAGTAAAGTTTTTTCCCTACAAACGATATTTGTCTACACAAAGAAATCGATAGTAAGTAAGCAAATCAACTTATCCACCCTACATAATTTTTATTTGAGTGTGTTAAGGAAATTTTTTGTAAATACTAACTATAACAGTTAGTTTTTTAGTTTGCCAGGCATGATCACTAAACGGACAAAAGAATTTAAGCTGGACCATCTTACTTGGATTTTTTTCTTCGCTACTTTTTGCATTTTAAAGTTACTATAAAAATTGAAACTGATTTTTTTATACTTGTTTAAACGTTTTTCTTCGTTTGATAATATTTGGACTTTTTTTTTTTAAATTTTCATGTTGCTATAAAAAGGAATTTTTTTCATCAATCGAAGATTTTTGTCTATGGAAAGACATATAGACAGTAAGTGAACATATTGAATGGCTTGGTAATTTGGCTTTAACCTCCTAATTATATTTTTAAATGAGATTTTTTTGACTGGCATTTCTACTTGATGGGCAAACAAACTTTAAATGGCTCGAATCCTCCTAAATTACCATTATTGGTTTCTGGAAATCTTTTTATTTTAAAAATGCAGTTACTTTAATTTTTTTTTAAATATTTAGAGCAAAAAATCAGTTCATTGTTTGAACAAAAGCACATAATATAAATAGATCAAAGAACCCAACTGGTTGGACGAATTTTTTGATTTCGAGAGTTGCTATAAAAAAAAAGGAAATTCATTTTTGTTTTCCTTTAGCTAAATGTGATTTATATGGAAGCATATATTAGGTAGATAAATAGTTGGTGAACAAAATGAACTTAACTTGCTCAACCTTCTTTTGGGAGTGCTGGACGACTTTTTTAATATTTTTATAGGAAAAATATAGTTTTTTTTTTATCAAAATTGACAGCTGATTTCTTTTTGAGGACTGAAATGGTCGGTTACTTGGTGGACTAATTAACTAAATTGGCAATTTTGAATGATAGCTGCTATAAAAAGGAATATTTTTAAACTAATAGTGGACAATTTATTTTTCCACTAATATTATATTAATTTTGTTGAGTTATGTCGCTTTTTATACAAATCGATTAATATCTGAATGGATCCTATGGCAAAACTTCTCTAAAAATTAAAAAAAATGCTTAATAGATAAATAAAATTTAAATAAAAAATATCTTCTTCTTTCAAACAAATTATATGGATTATGTTAACATCTAAGTGCCATACTTATTTTTTATTCAAATTGGATTTCTAAGTTATTTTATTTTTCTGGCAATAATTTGCCACAACTCAAAAAAAAAAAAAAAAAAATTACCTAACCAACAATTTTGTATAACCTCCACTTAACACAAAAAAAAAAAGAAGTTCTACCAAGCTATCGACATAACCACCAATGTTTTATCGACCTCCCCGTATATCTCACACCACTCAGGTATGTAAGGACATCAAATGAAGATTGTATCTAAAAAGTTTATTTGACTAAAAGTTTATGGTGGAAATTCAAATAATAGATACAATTTTAAATAAATATACATTTTGTGGAAAAAAAAGTTTATTTAAGAAAAAAAGGACATTCCCAGGATGCTGCGTGTATAAGTTATAAATTCAAGGTTTTTTTGCTACGTATTAGTATTCCCAAATGTACGCACTTTTTTGCGCCTGTGACTTTACCGTTTGCCCAAGACTAAACACAAACAAAATAAAAAAGAAAGAGTATTGAGATCCATTATGCAGAAAAGTATATATAAAACACTATAGTTCATATACATGTACGTAAGATACCGATAGGTATCCATAGCCATAGTATAGGTACGCAAAACGCAGGATATGAAAAAAAAAGGGAAGAAAATGTCTTTCCATTATTCTTAGGGGAAAACATATTTTTGCAAAATAAACGAAACGAACCACGACGAAGACATCTATGGGCTTCAGGCGGGTGTATTATGCCAAAGAAGAAGAATAAGACAGCTTTAAGCGAAAAATAAAAAGAAAAGCAAAAGCCTGGAAGTGAAAATGTCACGGGTTTTAAAATTTTATTACAATTTTTTTTTTTTATTGTTATAATGCAAGGATCTTTTGGAATTTATTGTTATATGCGGGGATGTTCGTTTACTTAAACATTACTTTTTTCTTGCTGGTTCCGGTTTTGCTTCTATTTTTTTTTTCAAAAGCAAAAGAAAAAAAAAAAAGGAATTGAGATTGGCTAACCTACTTGCGTCGCGTCGGTCGGTGAGAGATTTGCCTCAACAAAATAAAAAAAAAAAATGAGACCATAATTTTTATTGAAGGCATTTTAAAAGTATATGAGGGTGTTGGTTTATTTTTTTATTATTTCCTGACCATAAACTGACCCATATTTGTTTTAATTTTATTTTTAAAGGAGTTCATACAATTTAGAGAAGAAAACCTTTTGTATATAGCCTTAAGAGGTATTTTAAGACTCTCGTGTGTCAATGTTAGTTGAAAGGAATAATCTTGTGGGCTTAAAGTGTTAGATATTAATTTGAGTGTAATACAAAAAAAAAAGAAGAAAAAAATAAAGTCGAAAATCCCTTGGATGACAACCTAAGCTACGATAAAATAATAATCATGGCAAATGAAATAATAAGGCTTAATGCTGACTTGGTAGTCAAATTGGTGTTGACATGTTTTGTGTTTTATTTTTTGTAAAGAAATTCTATAGAATGTAGAATTATGTCAAGATAATTTTTTGTGAATATTCAATTCTATGAAAAAGTGTCAGACAGAAGGAACTTAATTTAGGTACTAAGAGGGGCTTATTTTATTAATAAAAAGGTAATCAAATCATATTGGGGGGCAAAGTGGTAAAGTGAACGGAAGTAGAAACGTCTTTTTTGGAAATTAAAGAAAATGTCTATAGTAATAATGTTACGAAACATTAATCGAATTTACAGCAATAATCAGCAGTTCTTTTTTAGAGTGAGTCATGACTTCAATTTTAAGCTAGGTACATTTTAGGCAAATAGCCCCATCGCTTAAAATTAGTCAACTTACTCTAGAATTCAAGCACTATCAGTTTCAGGAAAATTATCAGAAAGAAAAGGCATGGTAAGATAGAAGGTATACTCAACTCAAAAAGGTAAAACACCAAACATTAAACACTGCACTCTATAGGTCTCTAGTTGGCCTGGAAGGTCAAAAATGAAGACAAATTTTTAAAGTAAAAGATATCCATTGAAAACGCTGTAAGATTTTAAAGAGTTTCGAGTATCTATGGTTTAAAATTTATATTTTACAAAATAGAAGATATGACCAGAAACAAAATTTTAAACTGTAGGATAAGTGAATGTACTCAATACATGGGCTTTTATGTACAATTTACGTACTGGAATTGCAACGTGTGTTCTATGTATTGAATACAATTGGCTTGTATTTTTAATATGTCAGTTATTGTTCCTAATGAAACCAGTAACATGTTTACACTATACATAAATTATGAACCTACAGCTCGTCTCGGGTACTGAAACTGAGATATAGCAAAAAAAGGCAATATGTACTCATTACAAAAGCATGTAATGCTCGTCATATCACTACTAGAGGATGTATACTCATTGCAACAAGCTATGTGTTGTTGAACAAACAATGTGTACGTTCTGCATAAATGTTTATGTCATGTAATACATACTATGTAATTTATGGAAATTTATCCCATATTTGGTGAACACAAAAGAAATATTCTCAATTTATAACTAAAAATAAATTACAGTGAAATAATAAATACGTATTGATTCAATCAAATAATCAAAACCTGCGGTAGCCGAATACAAAAAAAAAAAATGTATTATCTGCAGCAAGTCATGTAATCATTACAATTATGTACTGGCTACTTATTTCGCTTTAGAAAAACACTGTAAAATCAAAGTGTTTATAATTCTTAGTACCAATAATGTTAAGTGCAATTTGACATATGGTTGCATGCTCTATCAGTGCCTGGAAGGCCCTAATTTTTGATGCAAAAGCCTAGAAAAATTTGGTTTATCATAACTAAAATAAAAAATTATAGGTTCTTTCAGAATAAAACATAACATAAACAATAACATAAACAATAAACTGAACGATAACCAGTGAATTCAAGAGTCACAAATATGCAGATAATACAAAAACTGTATTCCTTACATGAAATTATTTGCAACACATTGTAATGAACACATTGTCCATGTAGTCATTACTCTTTTGTAAAAGTGATTTGGCAAAATATTTCGTTGAGTATGTATCATATTTATGTAATCAGCCAATAAAAGTAATTGAACAAATATTGAAAAAAATTTACTTATAACTTTTGATGGTGTATTTTTAATAGAGATTTCGACATGTACTCAGTACATAAATGTATGCAAGAATCAAGGCAGCATATAATATATTAAATACATTTATGTACTGCGTACATTAATTTTTTCCTTAGCTTAAAATTAAACAAAAATATATTTGTTTTTTGAATATTTTGATAGGGGAGACCGAGGCTAGAAGTAACAGGGGTAAGTTGTAACAAGGTTTTCTTCAAAAATAAGAATTCAATTCAAGAGAAAAAAATATTTAATACCTGCAAGTCTACTTTAATTTAAGAATTCAGCGTCATAAGAAGATTTTTTTTGTTTTTTGGTATTTTTTATCGTGGAACAGATATTGCTTATTTTAAATTAAAGGTCTTAACACCCTTTAATTGGACTTGTAAAATTATTGATTCAACAAACCATGATTCTTTGATTGGAAAGCAATTTCAAACATATATTCCAAGCTCTGATTGTTCCGAGTTAAAATAGAAATAAAAATATTTGCTTTAAAACGCGGGATCTGCTTGGAAATAAAAGTTAAAACACCTATTAAATAATTTCATATCCTCTATTAATATAAATGAAGATACGTAGTCATCGTGATATTAATGTAAGTTTTATCACAGAAAAAGTATTTGGCTTAGTAGTTTAATTTTCTAAAAAATAATACACATAAAATAAACCCTTATAGCTATTTGTTTACTTACCATAAAATATATAAAATTTAATAAAATATTTTATAAAAAAGTTTGCAGTCTCAGAAGTCATCTCAAAAATTAATGAAACATTTATAAAACTCACAAATACCATCTATTTTTGTTACTCTTACTCACCTTATTAATGAACAATAAAATTTCTTATTGTTAAGATTACTTAAAAATTATATTTAAAAACAAAAAAAAACTTTCGCACACCAAATTAAATAATTATTTAATAATTTTAATTTACATAACAAAAAAACTCAATTTCCTTTAATAAAAAAACTTAAACAAATAATAAAAAAATAGAAGAGAAATCCATTGATTTATAATACTCACGTATTAAAGTACTCGAGCATAGAACAAGTGCTATTATAAAATCACGGGATGGTGTCAACACTCCAGATGCCAGGAGTTCCAATTCACAATGCATTCCGGTAAAGCCCATCGGACATATACATTCATATTTTTTTGGAGGATTGTGATCACGACATCTGCCACCGTTGCGACAAGGAAATAGTAAGCATTCGTTATCGTTTATGCATTGGCTGCCAGATATTTTGTAACCAGCAGGACATCTAAATTGTTTGAATGGGTATCATAGTTTTTTTCTTTCTGTTTGTTTTTTTTTTTTTTTTTTGATTCATTTAAGTTTCTAGAAGTTGATTTTTGTTTTTTTTTTGTAATTTTTTGTTACAGGGTGTCCAAGTTTTACTCATTTAAAAAAAGGCTATTGAAATTGTAGTTGTAGTTTGTATAGAAAGTCCTGCAGATTCGAAGAATACTTAAAGAATGCAATAACATATGAAAATATTTTTCTGTTGTCACTTTTTTTTCGGAAGATGTTCTAATCAGTTCCTTTTTTTTTAATTATGATTTTTTATGTACGAGGGCTCAAATGAGCCACTTTTAAATTTTAAAAAATAGAAGTGTTTATATCCGATAAGGCCATAATGTTCGACAACTATATTTTGCAGCGAAACTATGCGGTAAAAAAATCGACTCAATGACAAAACTATTCAAAAGCCGAAGAGTTTTCGTAAACTTCAAAAGCGATTTTCAAAAAAAATTTACTGACGTTTGTCAAACATAATTTGCATAAAAAACACATTTTCTTTTATCTTTTAATTCAAATATCTCAAAAACGTGAATTGCTAGAGCAATTTCAATACCTGATTCGAACTCAGCGCACCAAAGGCCATCAGAAAAGTATATTTTGGTTCATGTTACATACAAACATTCAAACATTTCACATAAAGTGGTTACTTGGTGCTTTCGAGTGGATTTTTGAAAACAGTAAAAATACGTCAATTTTCAACTAGCGCTTGGGTCTCAAATACCTAGATTCTCATAGACGAAAGCATTTGACAGAGATTTATTGGAAATTGTGGATGCTATGAATGGTACTTTGATTTAATGTTAGAATAATTCGTATAGTTTTCGAGCTATTAGTCAAAAACTTTTTCATAACACAAAAATTTTACCTAATGACTAATAGAGCAAATATAACTGGTGTGTTATATGAAATATGCCCTTAAACTGTCATACTGAAAAACAAATTTGTATGAATATTTTTAAAGACTCAAATATATTTCTTTTTATTCTGAATGTTTTTTTAAGGATTTTTACATCCAAGTAGTACGCAAAACGTGCTGAAGCTATGCTCCCACATTTTTCAAAAAGCTTGCCTATATTTTAATAGAATATTTGTGGAGAAAATATCAAATTAAATCTGTTGCTCTTCTCTGAATACAAATTTTACTCAAATATTTCAAAGAATTTGTTTTCAATAAATCACGTGAATCTTTTAAAACAAAATGGGGGTTTCCCTTTGGATTTGTAAGATTGTTGCTTATCAAATATTTTTTGACTTCGATTTTCTTATGAAAAAATAAGCCAAGATGCTTGATAAAATTTTGGAGAGTATTTTGTTTTGGAGCGAAATTTTAGTGCAATCATAACTCCAAAAAGAAACTTAGAAAGATGCCTTCGAAATCGTCAAAATATTTTCGAGTTGCAAAAAATAAAAACTGAAAAAATCTAAAGACACTGATTTTATAATAAATTTTTTTAATACGGTTGCTCGAAAACAATTCATGTTACATTTTTCACGGAATACAGATACTTATATCTGAATTCTGGTTTTCAATTACTGAAAAAATTATAAAAATAAATTATCAGATGTTATCCTATACCTCCTCATTTACATTCAACATGTAAATTTGCTAAAATAACATCGTTTGTTTCGCCCAATTTTAGTTTATTTCGTTCGATTCCCTAAGAGCCTACGGTATTAAATAAACACATTTTAAATGTAACTGTCTAAACAGAATGGGTGACCAGTGCTGCCAGAAAATATTTTCTGAAATCGGTGGATTACCACGTTAGAAATTGGTGTAAATCGAGGAAACAGTTTTAATATAAACGCACCCCAGATTATAAAATAACCGCGTTCAAATTTCACTGGATATCCTTGTTTGTTGACATCTCATGGTATATCTTTGTCCCATAAGATTTTTAGGATAGCTTGTTGTCTCTTTCCAAGTGGCATGATAATTAGTGCATTGGACTGTCATGCCAAAGGTCTGGTTCGATTCCCAGCTGCTGCCACCTTAAAACAAAAATGTTTTTCTCGAGGTACTGCCTCTTTCAAGGAACTGACAAATTCTCCTAGAGTATACTTGTCATGAATAAGTGCTACTCTCTAGCCGTTAGCCTTCGGCAAAAAATTGTAGGTCCCCTGTATTCCTGTCCATAACACGCACACAGGAATGGTTGAGAGTTGTTAGTCACTGGGCTGTTGCGCCACAAAATTTATTATTTTTTTTTTTTTATGGTGTCTCCGTTTAACAGGCCATTTTCTCATCGTGTTTTTAGACATTTAATAAAATTTTTAATAAAATTTTAAATACTGTGAATTCAAGAGAGGAAACTATTTTATTTACTTTTTATTTGAAATATTCAAAATCGGGGAAAAGTGCCATACTTGGACCAAAAATTGGTGTATCGGAAATAGTTCTAAAAATCGGGAGAATAACGATAAATCGGTGTTTCTGGCAACACTGTGCGTGACGGAGCTGGAATAGATGTCAAAAATGCTGCATTAAAAGTTAAAAATTATTCAACTCTTGCAGGTGCGGCTGCAGCATGTTTGAAATCAGCTCCGTTTTGTGTTAGGCAGTATATAGGTAGTAAGTTGTAAGACTCCACCACCGTTTTCTTATTCAGTAATCTTGAAGCTTTGGAAAACATCAGGATACATGTGAAATTGATGAGCCCTAACCTTGTTTTTTTTTTTCGTTGAATGTCCTTAGGCCTTAGGTAAAAAGCAGTCAACATATTAATTTGCTAGCCCCATTCTCATTTCAATATACAATTCCCTAGAGACTTGAAAATAATTTTGTTAGGCATAAATATTGCTGACCTCATACTTAAATTTTTCGTCTTTCTTTTAGGACTTGGAATAAATAGAGCTTACGCACATTCGTTTTGCTTTGTTTTTTATGTCTTTTTTCATTCAATTTTCTTGGGGCTTTAAAAAAAATACATTCACTAAAATTTTTAAGCCCCAACCCTGTATTAATAGTACAAGTTCCTAAGGTCTTGGGAAAACACAACTCACATATCTTGAATAAAGAAACTGAAATAGGTGCCTATTGCATTTGACTATTAAATTAATTTAACGAATCGGTTGTGTTGGGGGCTTCAGCCCCTATACCCTCCCCTTGACCTGCCACTGCCAAGAAGTACCAAAAATAAAACTCTTTCTATTACAGTTCTGCTGTATGATACAGAATCCTGGATATATTCCCAGGTGCTTTAAGGCTTCCAAAGTTAGGAAACTAAAAATGGCAGCTCAAAAGGCGTGTTATTTCCATCGACTTGAAATATGAATAAAATAAGATATGCAGAGAAAGGTGTCCCCTAATTCGTGTTCAAAATTTCGGGAGATGATTTCTGGGATCATTCTAATAAAAATAATTGTATCGACGGAAAATCCTTATCTCCTTGCAATATGTATCTTTAAAATACAAAAAATTATAAAAAAAAACAATTTTTGAAAGCAAACATTCTTCAACAAAATTCTTAGAATGATTTCAGAAATCCTCCTCATAATGTCTTCCACAAATAAGGGGACACCTGTATAGTGACCTAGAGATAGAGTTGACCTGCGAGGTAATTGGATGAGGCTCAGGAATATCCCAACATAAGCCAACTTTCTTTGATTAGTGTCAAGCTAGCTAGCGCGAAATCTCAAAAGCCAATTGTTAATTTGCCATTAATTTTTTCTTAATTTGAACTTAATCTTAATCAATGTTTCTTGTGTAGGTAATTTTTTTTCTAAGTTGATATTAAGTAATGAAAGCATCCCTTAAAGAAGGGTTAAAACAGAGTTTTTTTTTGTAGGTGCTAATATGGCAAAGTCCGTTCATTTTAAGTCTTGGGTGGGCTTGACCTAAAGACTGTTTGAAAACCGATAGATAAGAAATGTTTAAAAACAAAGAAATTGAAAATATAAACAAAAACGTTTTTTGGTTTAGGAGGTATATTTCACTTTATGCATTTTGTTGACATAACACTCATAAGGTTCAAATGTTATTATTAAACTCTTATTATAACTCTTACTTGGACACCCTGTTTTTCTGGGAAAGGAGTAAGACAGTTTTTTTTTTTTTTAAATTTTCTGTATGAATGCTTAACGAAGAAAATGACATGGTAAAATCATATATAGAGAGAGACAGAGTTGTAGATATAAAAGTTTTATAAGAAGACAAAGGTAGTTAAAAATAGAGGGGGACAGAAAGACAGAAAAAATTGCTGTGATTTTCAACAATGGGAAAATCAAGAACGAACTTTCATAAAATAAAAAGATAAAAAAAAACTAAATATAAATCACAAAGAATAAAGATGTATAGTTTAGAAAAAAAAAAGTTATGAAATAATTTTCAATTAAAATCAACAAAAGAATTGGTGTGGAAGCGCACAGACAAGTTCCTCCTGACCATAAATGTCATTTTTCAATGATGGCGAGATTTTTTTTTTTTTTTATTTATTTATGTTTGTCCTTTATATTGTTGTCCCTATATATCAAAGGACAATTCTCTTCAATTATTTAATTGTTCAATGATTTTCAAAGAATCTAACCACACCAGACCAGCACGATGATTTATTTTCTATTTCGTTGTAAAGTTTATTTTTGTTGTTGATGTTTTTAAAAAGCACTTTTTCCCATGGAAATGGAAAAAAACAGAAACAATAACACTTCGAAATTTTGATTGCGCATTGTTTAGATCTAAAGTATTTTTGTTTTTTTAAATAATGTACGTACCTTTTGTTCATATATCTTTTCATCCTTTTATTTTTTTTTTTTTTTTAATAATGGATATAAGCTTCCTATGTAACTTATTATTTTTATTTTTAATGACATTGATATAGAATTCTTTCTAGCTTTATATTTTGTTGGTTATTTTTATTTTTGGCTTTTTGAGAAAAATGAAAGATTACATTTACGAAAATGAACATGAGAATTGGATTAAAAATAAGAAGAAAACAAATTACTTTTTTTTTTGTTTTGACTATAAAAACATTTATGAATTCATTTTATGAAAAATAAATTGAAATCGTATTATTTTTTTTTTTGGTAAATTTTTATACATGAAAAAGATAAATGAATTTTGTTTGAATTTGCTGAAAGCATGCAAAACAGGGAACATCTAAAATTATTAACAATTAACGTTTAGAAAAAAAAAAATACATTCAGAAAACGATATTATTGAAGGTGATGTGTTCTTAGCAAAATGGGGGTTTGTATGTTATGGATGCTTTGAAAGAGATTTTTGAGATTTGTGTGGACAATATTTTTAAATAATCTAATTTTGTCACTTTTCTTATTTCTAACTTCAAAAGTATTAAAATTAGTAAATAAGTACTCGAAAATTGGAAAGAAAAATTGCTTATTTCTTAAACACATATAAATTGAAAATATAAAAATACCAAACTCGGGTTGAGTTTAAAAAAAAAAAAAACTTAAGTCAACTTGTTTGAGTTGAGAGTTTATTTGTAAAGACAAATCCAACAAATTGCTTCCAAAAAAAGCGTTAGTAATGTTTACAAACGACGACAAAAAAGACAATATAAATGGTTTTGTTTATACAATGGTTTGGAATGTTGAATGTTTTGAACCTTTTTGAACAATATTTAGGACTTTTTATTATTTTGTTAAAATTATGAAAGCAAGTAAGCATTTTCAATATAAGTAAAAATGTAACGCTTGCAAATGGCCTCCAAAATTAGTTTATTTTTACCAAAAATCATGGAGGCATTATCGATTTGGTTTCTTTTCGATTTTCTGAGAAGTTACCTAAAATGTTTGACTCCCCTTTTGAAAAGCCATTTTATAAAAATATTGAAGATCTTTGAAGTTTGGAGTTCTGTGCATTTTTCAACTTGGTAAAACTATAACTTCAAAGAGCAATAAGATTTTCGAAATAATTTTTTTGCATTATGGTCCGCTCAAATAACGCTGGGAAATATTGCAAAAGTTCAGTATTTACTGGTTAATTGCACCTTGCTTAGGTCATTTTCCCGCTTAATTTATCTCAAAAAAACTGCAGTTCACAAAAGAATAGCATGGAAGTGTTTGGGTAAATTGAACTCCCTGTCCGGTGCAATTAAGCGGGGAACACGGTACTTTCAAAGTGGATGCTGTGTGTTGCCAAAACGGCTTGAGTTTAAAAAAATTCCGTTTGAAACAAAGCACCAACTAAATTCCTATGCTAATGTATGCAAGTTTGTGGAAAAAGATCTTGAAGATAGGTCGCTGATTGACAGCAAACCAAATTTCCGTGTTCTTTCTGTGCATTCAAAGTTCAACGGAGACTATTACTGCTCTTCGCACTAGTGAGTGCCTCTTATCAACTGAAAATCAGTCGCACTACAATTTGGGTAGAAATATCTTGGATTACTTTCTTACAAGGTCCAATTGATTCAGCATATTCAGCAATTGAAGCAAAATGACCACCGGCTTCGTTTTAGTGCCTTTGTTTACAGGGTTGTAAAAGAATGCAAATTTTTTTAAATGCAATCTTTTGTGACTTTAGTTAAGAGATTGTATTCATTCGCTTTTCTTTGGGACTGCGACTTCAAATTCAGCAATCACCCTTCATTTGACTTTTAAAAAGATTGCAGTAATTTGTTCCTCAATTCATCTTAAAACAATCATTTGAATGCAATCATTTAAGAATGCATGCATTTCTTGCATTCTTTTGAATGCTTTGCATTAATTTTACAATCTTTGCATTTTTTTGAATTCTTTGCTTTCATTTGCATTCTTTGTATTCATTTGATTTTTTTTGCATTCGTTTTCATTCTATGCATTCATTTCAAAATCTTCGAATTCTTTGCATTCATTTGCATTCTTTGCATAAACTTGATATCAAATGAATTCAAGGAATGCAAATGAATCAACAATTGTATAATGATTGCAAACAATAAAAATAAATGCAAAAGAATGAAAATGAATGCAAAGAATTGAAAAGAATGCAAAGATTGTAAAATGAATGCAAAGAATGCAAAGAATGCATGTGCTTCCTCAAATGATTGCTAATTGCTAATTGCTATATGATGAATGGAAGAAAAACTGATTGCAATCATTTTGAGTCAAGGAATGTCGATTACAGAATTTGAAGTCGCAGTCTCAAACTGCAATCAATGAATGACATTCCTCTATTGAATTGAATGAATTATTGTTTTTTGATTGCATTCACAAAAGATTGCATTCTTTTATTACCCTGTTTGCTTGGGCTTATCGCGATCAGCTCGCAAATGACAACAATTTGGATACAAAAAAAAAATCATCATTTCGGGTGAGAAACATTTCAATCATGGCGGGTACATAGATTAAAAACACCGTAAGGTACATTTGCTGTATGAGGGGCTTCAAAAATGCATATGTAGTCAGAGTCCATGCTCCTGATCATGTGACTAGGTACCAAATTGGGATACCGTGATGTTCGGTACTCATTGGATCTTCTCCGAAAGAACCGATGCAGTCTGATTACAAAAAGTGTTTCAAAAGATGCCGAATTGTGTAACTCTGGGAAATTGGGACTCGAAGCTGGTTGATATCTATGAAGTTATTACCCAGATCATGATCAACTTATTTCATTTGACTGATTTTAATTATTCGCTTGAAATATTCAACTAGTGACTGGACCTAACATAGCGGCTGCGGCGAAACACAGTAAGTTAATGTAGGTAAGGTTAAGAAAACTGTTATCATCAATTCTGGTAGTTGTTTAAAAAGTCATACCAAAGGTTATTGTTCCTGCTTCACTGTGGGTTCAAAAGAACAAAGCGAATACTAATCAATTAACTGCAATCATTGCTCGTAGTGAGCAAGATTGCGCATGGCGAGTTATCGGACATGAAAATCTCCATAGCTCTTTTCATTGTTTACCTTTGTAAAGCAGAACTGAAAATAGTGAATAAAAGGTACTACGGGATCACAAATTGACCCTGCTAATTACAGCACAGCCCTCTGGTGGCTGTGGTTGTACCACATTCCAGGTAAATCATTAGTGCATTGTGGCACTTTTGATTAGATAAAAAGAATCTTAACAAATTGAGTTTGCCTTCACAGAGCAAAAACAATTGGAAGTTGACATAACACGCTTCCAATGGTGGTACATTCGACGGAAATGGAGTTTAGTACATGGCAGGGAGAAACTTCATACTTAGTAATTGCTCAACACTTGGAAGCGTGCTACCAACGCCGATAGCCAATCGTAACTGGCCCTTCAGGTGTGATAGGCCATTCTGAGGGATAAGAGCTTAATTGATAGGTGCCCTCGTAAAACGTAGGTTTTTGTTATTTTTGAGGTTAATTATCCAAGAAGCTGTAATTTTGCTTGAAAAATAATTAGCAATGCCTCCTAAAAGTATACTTAGATTTTTCTTAAAAAAATATCATTTTTAATCTTTCCAATAACTGTTTTAGTCTTCGAAAAATCTTTGTTTAACTGTCAGTATTCCTTCTTTATTTTCACCTTTTGATGTAACAAAACCCTAAAAATTGCTAAAAAGTTGGAATTTTTCAGTTTTTAATGGAAATATCAAGAAAATCCAAGCTAAAAAAGATGGTACATTATTTACTTGTCGTCTCAAAAAGTTTATTTGAGATCCATTCTATTGTGCCAATACCGATACACTCTCGCTGCAATAAAATATTTTTACATACGAAACAATGAGAGGATCGATATCGAATATTTTAGCATATCGAGACTTTATCGATATTAGGACTAATGTGAACTTGGCTGAACAGATATTGGTAAGCCTGTGAATTATTTGGAAGGGCTGTTCATTTCACCAAATCATTACCTGTTGAAAATATTTAATAGTATTTCTTTTTGTAAAAGCTTTTCCGGAGAAGAATCTTACTCTACTGTTTGCAATTGTGCAACTACCCATTAAATTGGAGCTCAAAATTGAATGGAGCCATCAGAAAGGCATTCTATGGGATGAAACGAAAGGTATTTACAGTCACAGTTCGAAAGCAAATGTTCTTATGAAATAATTGCTATAAATAGGTTTTAATATAGGTAGGTATTCAAAAATTCTGGCAAATTTTGGTATTTTAACCTACTAAAGTGGCCATGACCTCAGTATGTACTAATTAAAAGTTCCACTTGGTAAATGCTACATTTTCTTCGATATCGTCCTTTATTCGAAGAAAATCAAAAAGAAATAATTTTTGATAAGTTTTTTTTTTGTTTCGGTGAAAGAATACATTTTGTGTTCTGAATTTTTCTTAAAAATACGATTTTTCAGTGATATTTTTGCTCAAAAGACACAAACAATGCAACTGATCAGACAAATAAAAATAAGGCGATAATGTTCTTTGCGTATTCGGAATAATTTTCAATCTTAGCTTTTAAAATGTAAATCTGCCCTTTGAATAAAATAAATTTGTATTCCGAAAAACTTATCAATTCAAAAAATTACCAATGTGATTTTCGAGTAAGAAAAATAATGTGACATACAATGAAAATTTTAGCTTGAAGCTTATTTGTAATCATTATTGATTTATTTAGCATGAATCAAATTATTAATCGGCATTTTATGTCGATCTCATTGGCATTTAAAATGGCATTATTCTTCTTCGCTTGACAGATCCGAGGAATGAGGAAGCATTTTTATAACTCCACTTTTCAAGCTTCATTTTTAAATATTTAATTTTACACAATTTTGTTTGAAACTAAAGCAAATAAAATAAGGTCACAACCTCATCTTAGGTCAATGTCGATATTTTTTTTCAAAAACCTTCCAAAACATACAAACAACATAGTGAATGCCACTCTATCAGTGAACGTCAAAACACTAATGAGCATAACTTTCAAGCAGACATAAAATTAAATTAACTTAAAAAAAAAACATTTATATATTCATATGGAAAAAAAACTTTTCTAGAATTAAAAAAAAATATATAAATATCCCCAAGGAGCGTCGCCGCATATCTACACAAAGTACCCTTTATTTTTTGGTATCATAATTATTATTTTTTTGCTCACTTAGTATAATTAATAAGCAGACAAGTATTGCTGCTAAAGCACCCATGCTCAGCTTTAATGTTTGGCCTTCTTGAACGAGTTCACAATTCTCGCCCCAATATCCATCGGGACAGATACAACGATAGCGTAATCTTGGTTCCAAATTAATACAAGTGGCACCGTTCAAGCATGGAAGATCCAAACATTCATTACGATCCATACAACCTTTGGCATCTGGCGACATCACTCGTCCTTCTCCGCAACTATTTTTTGTTTTTACATACATATTTTATTTAGATTTTAAGGATTTTATAATTTAACATTCAGGATTCATTTTAATTTATTTTTTTTGTTTTATATATATTTTTGTATTAATATTGTTTTTTTGTTTTTTTAAACAGGGTAAATAAGATAAAAATATTATTTTATATTTATAAAGAAGAGGATGAACACATGCAAACAAGATGAATAAATATTCGGGAATGAAAATAGAATAATCTCCATTTTAAAACAAGGATGGTCAATGGTCAAGGATAATAAAGTCGTGAATTTAATGAATATGCTTGTCTTTTTGGCCAATTACTATTATATAGAAGATGTATATTTTGTTGTGTAAATAAATAGATAGGAGTTTAAGTTTATATTATTATAAATTTCCATATTTAATTAAATTCTATTTTGCAGGTGTATCCATAAGGAAAGTTCATATAAACACCTACATTCATATTCGTGTGTACAAAAGTATATCCTTTGGGAAATAGTGCGTAAAATAGTTATATATCCATACATATATATGTTATGTATATAGAATTGCAGAAGATATGCCTTTAATTGGTTTCTGAAATTTGTTCTTTAATGTTTAATTATAAAGGAGCAAAAACGCATACATACATAGATATATTGAATTAATTGTTCTAATACATACTCGTAGACCAAATGATAACGAATTACATTTGCATGAATAAATATTAGATTGAAATTGAGTTTCCTTGGATTTTTTTTTGTTGTTGTTGTTGTTGTTATTGTTTGACAAATTGGAATAACAATTCGAATTTTCTGGACAAAGGTATTTAGGTAATTGAATGGATATAATCGCTTTGGTTGGTAATTTATAACAATTTAATAGAATTTTACTGTATAAAAAATAAATGCGGTTGTATAATAATTACACTCATATACTTTTGTTGTTACTCAAGTATACTTCTTGTGTATGGTTTAAAGGAAATGAGGTTATGTGACTACGATTGTGTTTCCTTTTTTGGTCCTTGTGATGCTTTGTTTAGAATAGTATTTGTAGTGGTCAAGTTAAGATTTCAATTTAAATAAACTATTATACACATCCCAAAGTTAATTGTGAATATAATACCTTCAACCTACTGTATACAATGAAATTTGTTTGTGCTTCAGAAAGATTTGTTTAAGAACATTTGCAAAACTAAGTGAAAACAATTAAAAATGGATTAAAATTTTGCTGATAGTATTAAATACTTCTGTAGAGATTTAAATTAAAAAAAAAAAACATTTCTTGTGAGGGTGAAGGTACGAGTATATAGATAGAATCAAAATGACCCTTTCATTCGTAAATGAAAGATTTAAGTGAGGATTTATAAACCCCAAAGGACCCTTAGCTATGTATATAGCACTTGTGCAGAGGCTTAAAAGATTTTAAATTGACTTTTCCAAGTTAGTCCTTAATGTTCACTTCTTAGGCAAATATTATAATTTATACAGAGTGAAGGTAGGTTCAGTGCGTAGGGATACAAATATTTAACATTTTTGTTTTGTAGGCCTAAAAATCCTTAACTTTTTAATATAATTCTAACAGCCTATTCTTAGCTGAAGTCGTGTTGAAAATAATGCAATATAGCAACTTTACCTTGATTTTAAAATGTTTGAAGGTCAAGTTCAAGATAACGTAAGTTTTACTTTCATCTTTTTCCTTTTAAATTGACGATTATTGCAAGGATAATTAAATCCAGGTGAATAATTGTTGATATTGAAGTCATTACAGTTTAAATATGCTTAAACTAATATATTTCGAGTGATGATGAGTCTGAAATGATACTTCGTTCTATACGCTAGTCGGTTAAGGAAACAATAAAAAATGTGAGTTTAGCAAAGTGCCGATCGCACTGTGGTTTAGGGGTGGAGACAAATTTAGTTCTTAGAAATTTATTTTGATAATAATATATTTTTTTTTAATAAAATCATTTTGTTAATATAAAATTTTGGACTCCAAAGTTGATAAAGTTTGGATGGTTTGAAGGAAAGTATTTTTAGAATTGGTATATTTATTTATAAGCCAAATTAAAAGTTGATCTAAAAAAGTTAATGTTCACTATATGTTCTTCCCTGGTCAGACTTTTAGTACATATTTTGCACTGAACCATCATGTATTGAATACCTACAAGCATCAACGAAAATTCAAAAAACAACGAGCTTATGTCTGAGGGACCCTGACAATAAAATTTTTTTAACTGCTCAAATTTGTATCAGTTGCTTTTACCGAGGGCGTACTTTATATGCTCAAGGCCTAATTTGTGCTGTCTCATGCAGTTAATATAGAAAAAAAAAAAACATTCTCAGATTAGAAAATTTTGCAAACGAATCATTTTAATTTTGTTTTAAGATCTTCAAAGGGCCCAATCTATTTTAGGCAAATTTGTTAGATTAATAAGAAAAAGTGAGTTTTGTTCTCATCTTCAGGACCATGATGAAAGAAAATTTATCAAAAAACAAAATCTCTCAAACTAATAACATATTCCTGCTTTTCATAATCTCGTAAAATGAAGTCTCGCAAATTGATAATTCTGGTTTTCATAATCTCGAAATTACAATATATCGATTCTACTATCTTGCATTTGCACCGTAATCTCCTAATTTTTAATCTATTCTCTATAAAAATCTCCAAAGTAAAATTTTCGCAAATTCAAATCTCGCCGTAACATCGCTTCAACATTCCATTATTATCTTGCACAAAAAATCCGCAAATATCAGCAGAAATCTTGCATTTAAAAATTTCGCACAACTCAAAAATCAAAATTTTACAAATTTTTAACTCTAATTTCACAATAGCATCACTTTTAACAATATTGCAACTGCCTCTAGCACCATACTTGCAGTATATCAACCAAAATCTCACAACATAAAATCTCGCAAAAAATCTGCCAAAAAATCTTGTAAATATCAACTGAAAGTTGCAAACAAATATTTCAAATTCAACTCGCACATTAACATCGATCTTAATTTCGCATTGAAGAAAAAAAGAAACTCGAAAAAGAAAAAAAATTCTTTGGCTTTTATCATTTTCCAATACGAATTTAAAACAATTACAAAAATTATCTGTTTGTAATTGTTATATTATTGTTTTTTTTTTCGATCGAAAAAGACACTTGATTTTTAAGAAAATTCCAAAATTTTAAACATTTGCAAATATGCTAAATTTTTGTTTTAAATTTTCTGCACAAGGAAGCATAAATTGAGCATCACAAAATAGTTTTTTTGGGGCAATCAAAAATTAATAATGTTTTATTTTATTTTTTAGTAGAATTTGCAAATTTGCGAAATTTTTACAAAATTAAAAATTTTGCCAATAAAGTTGCAAAGCAATTTTTTATAAGCTTTTCGTTCTTAGTAAAATCGAGAAGAATAAAAATGGGTCATTGGCAGAATTTTCTATTTTTTTTTTGAGCAATTGCATCACAAGTTGAGCCTATTAAGAAGCAACTTTTTTTTTTCTAGAAAATCAAAAAGAAGAAGAAAAAAGTAAGAACCTGAATTTAAATTTTGTATATGCCAAATGAATTATGTATGTACCTATGCATACTTATTTTTTAAAATTACGTGAAATAGGTCAATGCTCCGAGAGGTAAAAAATCCAAAATATCTAATAATGAAATCTCACATTTTGCATAAGTATATAACGGGTGATTTTTTAAGAGGTTTAGAACTTTAAAAAAAAAAAAACAAACAATTCGAAAAAATGAATGAAATATTTATTTGAATCGATAGTTTGAACTTTGCAATTTAATGTTTAAAGATAATTTCATGCAAATGTTGACCGCGGCTGCGTCTCAGGTAGCCCATCCGCTGAGTCCAATTTTGGCATACTCTTTCACACATATCGGCCGGTATCTCACGAATGAATGCATGGATGTTGGCTTCCAGTGCGTCAATCGAAGCGGGCTTGTCCCTATAGACATTAGCCTTGACATACCCCCACAAAAAATAATCTAATGGTGTCAAATCGCACGATCTAGGCGGCCAATTGACCGGCCCGAAACGTGAAATTAACTGTTCACCAAACTCGCCTCGCAATTGCGCCATTGTTTCGCGTGCTGTGTGGCATGTGGCACCGTCTTGTTGAAACCACATATCATGCAAGTCAAGAACTTCAAGTTTGTTATCATCGCTCGGTAGCGTTCACCATTGACAGTAACGCTGCGATTCGCATCATCTTTGAAGAAATATGGCCAAATAATGCCGCCGGCCCATAAACCGCACCAAACAGTGGCTTTTTCGGGATGCATTGGTAGCTGTTGCAATGCTTCTGGCTGATCTTCACTCCAAATGCGGCAATTATGCTTATTTACGTACCCATTCAACCAAAAATGATCCTCATCGCTGAACACAATTTTTCGATAAAAAAGCGGATCCTCGGCCAGCTTTCCAAGAGCCCATTCACCAAAAATTCGGCGTTGTGGTAGGTCGGCTGGCTTTAGTTCTTGCACCAGCTGTATCTTAAAAGGCTTTACGCCCAAATCCTTCCGCAAAATTTTCCACGTAGTGCTGTAACAAAGGCCTAACTGCTGGGAACGGCGCCGAATCGACATTTCGCGGTCTTCTGTCACACTAGCTGATACGGCCGCAATATTTTCTTCACTACGCACAGTACGTAAACGTGTTGGTGGTTTAATGTCCAACAAAGTAAATTTGGTGCGAAATTTGGTCACAATCTTCCGAATAGACTGCTCAGAAGGTCGAGAATGCCGACCATAAAATGGAAGCAGCGCGCGATGAACATTTCGAACCGAGCACGAATTTTGATAGTAAAATTCAATAATTTGCAAGCGTTGTTCATTTGTAAGACGATCCATGGTTAAATTGCAAACCAAACTAAAGCTGTTTGACAGTGACACAAGGTACTAAACACACGTCAGCTGTCAAAACCAGTGTTGCCAAAACCAAACCAGCTAAAAAATCACCCGTTATTTATTTATAAGCCAAATTAAAAGTTCAGCTAAAAAAGTTAATATTCACAATACGTTCTTCCTTGGTGAGAGTTGTAGTACATATTTTGCACTGAACCATCATGTATTGAATACCTATAAGCATCTACGAAAATTCAAAAAACACCGAGTTTAGGTCTGAGGGACCCTGACAATACAATTTTTTTAACTACTCGAATTTGTATCAGTTGCTTTTACCGAGGGCGTACTTTATATGCTCAAGGCCTAACTTGTGCTTCCTCATGCAGTTAATATAGAAAAAAAAACCATTCTCAGATTAGCATATTTTGCAAACGAATCATTTTTATTTTTTTAAGATTTTCAAAAGACCCAATCTAATTTAGGCAAATTTCTTAGATTAATAAGAAAAAGATTAATAAGAAAAATCTCGAAATTACAATATATCGATTCTACTTTCTTGCATTTGCACCGCAATCTCCCAATTTTTAATCTCTTCTCTATGAAAATCTCCAAAGCAAAATGTTCGCAAATTCAAATCTTGCCGTAACATCGCAAAAAATCCGCAAATATCAGCAGAAATCATGCAATTTAAAATTTCGCAAAACTCAAAAATCAAAATTTTGCAAATTTTTAACCCTATTTTCACAATAACATCACTTTTAACAATATTGCAACTGCCTCTAGCACCATACTTGCAGTATATCAAACAAAATCTCACAACATAAAATCTCGCAAAAAATCTGCCAAAAAATCTTGTAAATATCAACTGAAAGTTGCAAACAAATATTTCAAATTCAACTCGCACATTAACATCGATCTTAATTTCGCATTGAAGAAAAAAAGAAACTCGAAAAAGAAAAAAAATTCTTTGGCTTTTATCATTTTCCAATACGAATTTAAAACAATTACAAAAATTATCTGTTTGTAATTGTTATATTATTGTTTTTTTTTTCGATCGAAAAAGAGACTTGATTTTTAAGAAAATTCCAAAATTTTAAACATTTGCAAATATGCTAAATTTTTGTTTTAAATTTTCTGCACAAGGAAGCATAAATTGAGCTTCACAAAATAGTTTTTTTGGGGCAATCAAAAATTAATAATGTTTATATTTTTTAGTAGAATTTGCAAATTTGCGAAATTTTTACAAAATTAAAAATTTTACCAATAAAGTTGCAAAGCAATTTTTTATAAGCTTTTCGTTCTTAGTAAAATCGAGAAGAATAAAAATGGGTCATCGGCTGAATTTGCTATTTTTTTTCAGCAATTGCATCACAAGTTGAGCCTATTAAGACGCAACTTTTTTTTTTCTAGGAAATCAAAAAGAAGAAGAAAAACAGTAAGAACCTTTATTTAATTTTTTCCAAATGAATTATGTATGTACTTATGCATATTAGGGGTGTTGGAATTTTTTTAATTTTTTATATTCAAAATGGGTATCGTGGATCTTGTAAAAGCCCTTCCGCACTAGCCCACTGAGTATTAATACATGTCAAATTGAAAGTGGGAAAGAATTTCTTGCGACTGTCAAATTTGTAGGAAATATGACCTTCAAATTTTCCTTCCACACTGGCTTGTATTAATACATGCCAAACTTGTGTTAACACACAGATGAAATGAATTAAAAATTAGAACCAAACCTAAAAAATGTAAAGTATTAACACATGTCAAATCATGTAAGGAGAGCTGTCAAGCTGTGTAAGATGGGCTGTCACATCTTGTATAAATACCTGTCATATTTTGTTTCCACACTATACACATTTTTTTTCCCCACTTTTTTGACATGTATTAATACTCAGTGGGTTAGTGTGGAAGGGCTATAAGGGATTTTTAAAGAAGTAATTTTTTTCTGGGACATTTTCCAAAATTGAATTTTGAGACCCCGTGGCCGATCTAAGGTAAAACAACTACATTTCGAAAAAGTGGTCAGAAAAAAAAACTTAAGTTTGCGTCTATATGTGGGCCTAATGTTGCGGTTGTTTTGACTTTTTCCTGCTTTATGTTTTTGATGGTGCTGAATCTGAATATCAGGTTTGTAACTAAAATTTCGTGACTCAACACAAAAAAAAAGTACAAAAAGTCATTTTTTGTGAATTTTTCACTTATGGCTCGAAAAACTTTCAATTATTTGTAATCTAAAAACAAATTGAAAGTTCCTATGGACAATTTTTAACAAAGCTATCGCTAAATGAAAAAGAGCTTGTCCAATTTTTTGATTTTTGAAGAGTCGAATATTTGGCTTTACAATATTTAAAAATTCTTATAACTTTTTGAAAGCCTGTTGGTCCTTTTAACAGTCGTAGAGCATCTTCCGCTGAATCAAATAGTGCAGTTATAAATCAATATTGTAAGTTATCAATAAAAAAATAATTTTTTGGAAAATTTTAAATTATATTTTTGATCAAAATTTATAACTTCATAAATCATTATATTCGTTGTACCTCGAGGTATAATGGTTAGTGCGCTCATACTGTCATACCAAAGGTCTGGGTTCGATTCCCGGCCACTGCCACTTAAAACCAGAAATGTTTTTTTCCGAGGTACTGCCTCTTGTGAGGGACTGACAAATCCTCCAAGAGTATACTTGTCATGAAAAAGTGCTTCTCATTCAACCGTTCATCTAGAGTTGTTAGTCACTAGGCCCTAATTCTCCATGAGCTGTTGCGCTACTAAATTTATTTTTATTTTTAAATTATTACATTCAGTTGTTAGCCTTCATCTTAAGCTAATGGGGTTTTATGGTAACAGAAAAAATACTCCAATAATAAATTAGCATTTGAGCCCCAATAGGCGTTTTGCATAATTTTTAGTCGCAAACTTCAGATTCGCATTCAGCACCCCTAAAAACATCGATAAGGGCAACAATTGAAAGAAAAACTACCCCACAATTTGCATGGTAAAAATGGTAATAAATACATAATATTTGGTTCTATCTAGAAGGACTAATGTGTAATTTGTTAATTTTTGGGTAGCAGTAAGTTTTGCCTTTAAATTTCTAAAATTGTATTACTTTCAAAAAATGAAACTTTCTATAACCATCGCCATCCTTTTTAAGAAACAATTGAAGCACATTGGCCCTTATTACAGTTGAAGAACATCTTCTGATGAGTCAAAAAGTGTTCTTAAGTAAAATTAAAAGAAAAAACAAACATTTTCCCTCATAGAACCAAGGACAGTATTATAATTTAATACTTTAGTTAGATACTGGAAGCAGAATTGAAATTGAATATTCATGCTTGTCAAATCTACCAAAATTATCAATTTAAAAAACAAGCAAGTTTTCAAAACAATATGCGACGTGTACAATACGTACAATACAACTTTGTAGTTGTACTGTACTTGCATTTGGGACCTACATTTAGACTTGCCTATAGTAAAATATACATAGAACAAGATAAAAGCTAGGATGAAATGTGAATTGTTGCTGGAATGCTTCGAACTTGACTTAATATGTCCACTTCAACAGCATTTTTTCTCTACCTTTACCATTACCTACCCAAGACAAAACCTTACTTATAAAAGCATTCCACTAGAGAATACGTTAGCATCAATGCAAGCCAAGCTTATCAATCGAAACTGTCTCTTATACTTTAAACGACTTGATAACATACCTAGTAGAAATGAAAAACTATGATTTCTTTTGTGTTTACAAATATTTCCTACTTTTCCATGTAAAGGGAAATTATATTCCAGTCAACCATGAATTTTCCAAATTCCTAAAATATTTACCTTCAGAATTTTACGATCCCTTTCGAATGTTAAAAACTGTTCTTACCCAACAATTTTCATGATGTACTTAGTCCTATCTACAGCATTGTTCACTTCCATGTCACAGTGGTGTCTTAAGGTCCAATCTCTACCTTCATATATAAGACATTGAAACATTTAAATCTTTGTTCAAATTTTGTAATACTCCCCTAACGCAGATGGCTCTAGAATTAAATGTTTTTCCTTGAAAGCAGTGTCAGACTATATGAGTTGATAAAAAATTAAATCGGTCTCATCTCCCCTTTAACAAAAAGCACAGCGCTCATTTTTAGTCTTTCCTGCTATTGTTTGTCCATTATCCTTGTTTAAGTGCCAGCCATTATACAATAATGAGTGAAGTAGTATACGAGTACTATACCTACAAAAAAGCAAGGCCTTTTTTTATTCTCTAGAGCTTTTGTGTGTGTTCACTCATTTTTGATGGCACAAAATAGTATTATCTACCTTCTGACGAAAAACAGAAAACCTGACTTTATAGTACCCCATTAGTACTACATTCTTCACTCTCTTATCATACAGACATAGTTTTTGTTTCTGCTAATTTTTTGTCGTTGTTTTCATATAAAAAAAAGTGCAAATTCAGCAGATGGGATTTCTATTAAAGGGATTCACGTTTCAAATTTAGTTCTTTATTTTGCCACTTTATGAAGACAAAAGCAGAATTCAACACACAGAGGGGAAAAAAATACATATAAATCGGACAAAAGTGACATCGTCTATTTTGAAACTTTATACATACATATATGGTTCATTCAGACTTTTAGAGAGATTCATTGAAAGGACCGACCTATCCTACTACTCATAGTGTTAAGTTGCATTAAACAACAAAGAGCTAACACTTTGCTATTGGCATTGCCAATCTGTTTTTCTCTATTTTATATGTATGTATGTGTATCGAAGAACACATACGCCGCATTCAGGAAATTTTGGTTTGTGTTTTAGTTCTTTTGTAAGAAGGATTTCATCGGAACATGAAGTGGCTTTGTCATGATGAAAATTGTATTTTATGATGATTGCCCGCTTCGAGGCCCTCAGATGTTACAATTTCTAATTTGAAAAACATAAAACATGAACACATTGTGTAGAAGTGTATCATCTGGACAAAAAATAGGAGAAGAAATAAAGCTTCTTGTTACCATTTTGTGTTAAAATTTTTATAAATTTTTCAAACAAATTTAAAAAAAAAAAGTCTTGGTACTCAATAAGTCAATAAAATGTGTAAATTTTTGTGACAGAGTTGAGAAATTTTTGTATCACACATGATAAAATGGTTTCGACGTGATAAAACTACTGTCTTATGATGGTTGCCAGCTTCAATCCAAAAAGGAAAAAGTTTTTGTTACCTTTTGTGTTGCAAATTTCAGAAATTTTGCAACGAGTATGTAGAAGAAAAGATTTGTTAAAACAATTATTTCTTAACAAAAATTACAAATATACGGCAATTGAGTTGTTACATTTTTGTGTTATAATCGTTACAATCTTCTTAAAAAACGTATTTAAGAAGATTTTTGATGAATAAAAGTGAAGTATAATTAAATACTGTCAAGAAACAGTATGCCTAGTCAAAAAATGTGTAAGATTTTGTCACAGAATTGAGAAATTTTTGTATTACAATAGATAGAGTGGCTTTTTGCCGTGGATGATTGCTTTAAAACACATATATATCTTGGACACATTGTGTAGGTGCACCATATGGTCAAAGGTATAGAAGTAGAAATAAAACTAATACTCACTACCAATTTTTGTTACAAATTTTAGAAATTTTGCACATACATTTTAATAAACGAACTAAGCTTGTATCAAGAAAAATATTTTCAGAACGGAAATAGAAAGTTATTAAATTGTTATTTTATTGTGTCATAATCGTCACAAGTTTGAAAAGCTTTATTTGTTCATAAAAGTGAATTATTATTAGATAATGAGAAGAAAAGGTGTATTCAAAAAATTGGTGTACGGTTTTGTGACACAATAATTGAGATTTTATTTTGTATCACACTAGGTGAGGTCGCTTTGTCATGATAAAAGGAAAGCTTATGATGATTGCCTTTAAACTCTGAAATGTTACAATTTTAAAACTTAAAACATCTAAAAATTGAGCAGAAGCATCATAGAGGCAAATGATAGAAGTAGAAATAAAACTAATACTTTTTGTTACCAATTTTGTGTTACAAATTTTACACATTTTAGAACAAATTTAAATAAACAAATTTGATTTGTGTTTTTTGAAAACAAAAAGGTAATAGATGGACACTTTTTTGTGTCATAATCGTCACAAGTTAATGAGATTGTATTATAAGGCTTATTAATTTAAAATGAAAGTAAATAGAGACATTTTTGTATAACACAAAATTTTTCACAATACAAAAGGGTGGTCATCTAACACTCAACTCAAGAAGCCCTTTTTGTCAATAATGAAAATTGAGCAAACAAAATGTTCGTTACCATTTTCACATCATGTTTACTGTCACAAAGTAAACATCACTTTCCTAAAACACAATAACAAGGTTTTTTATTTCCTTATATTGGGTTCATTTAATTGCGAATGGACATTTAATTTTTATTGTAATTTCTCAAAATATGTTGTGTTTATTTAAATTAACTTGTAGCTTAAAAAAAACTCTTCAACAGCACATTGAGCGATGACCATAGAGTGTAAACTCAATTCGGGATAATTTATGACTAAAAAAAAAAATGTTCCACTTTTCAAATAAATGTATTGAGAGAATATATGGTAGGTATTTTTGACAGGACACACGCTAATTTGCATTTCATCCTATTTAATATTCACCCTTAAACTTGTTATTTGAAACTGACGTCGTTGTTTTACAAAAAAGGAGGGTTGAATGTGTATTTAATTTAAATATCCATCGAGAGGAAAATAAAAACCCTTTTGTATTACATTCAATTTATATAAAATTCAATTCCTTTTTTTTTGTATCTTCATTTCATTTGGTGCTTGTTGCGCTGTTTTTTTTTTTTTTTTTTTTTTTTGTTGACTTTCATTACCAATTACAACGTTAAAGCAATGACGAAAAGGTTTTTTGCATAATAATTGGGTCAATAAACAGTGTTGAAGTTGAAATTGTATAATATTATCCTGGTCTGTTTGAAGAGTGTGTGCATGAACTTTTTTTTCTATTATGCCCAACAGTGTGTCAAGAATAATTTGGGACCTATTTGTTTATAAATTCATTCTTCATTTATTTCGAATTGGATTATTTGTATAACTTCATTGAAATTGAAAAAGTCTGGCTATTTGCTTTTATTTTTGTATTTATTTTTGTCAAAGCAAGGTCTTCATTAGAAAGGAGAATTATTGTTTTCATTTAAAAAGGGTTCTAAATTCTAATCATAAATGTGAATTATTTAAATTTTCATCTCAAAAAAATTGGGTGCTGAACATTGTGTCAATCATAAAGAGAGAGTGAAGGAATTATATAGTAAATGAACACAACGATGTGTCATTATAGTATTTTTTGACACAATGGCATTTGTTCGTATTGCATGGTGGCCCGAGAAAATCCAAAACGAAATGCTTTTTCTCCATTAAAGATACAGAGTCAGAGTATTTTGGATAAGCTACTGGTATAGTTTGGGCTTACACAAGAGAAAAAGTTTACATGAGAAAGTTGATTTTCCCCGTTTAAGAAAGTGTGCTAATTTTTGTAGATATCTTACAAAGTAAATATTTTACCCGGGCGCCATTTAAGATTTGTATATTTAAAAAATTATTCATCTTGCCAGGTTTTGGAGATAATTTTCAAAGATAATCATAATCAAGCTCAATTTGAAAAAGAGCTGAGGAAGTGAAATGGTCCTACCCGGGCGCCATTTTTATGTTTACCAAAATTACACTCATTTTAAACATTTTCTTTCTTTTTTTTAGAGTTTATTCGATATTTTATTTAGGTGCCTATATCTTTTGACTGTGTTTTATAGCTGAGTTAAAAATACCATCAGCATGGAATTGGCTAAGGTGCCATTATAGCCAAATCATTTAAACTCATAATTGAAATGTTTACTTTTTTAATTTTTAATCTTGAGATATCTATTCACAGTTTCTTAAGAGAAGATCATCCTAGTGTCGGGGTTAAGCCCAAGCTAACTTCAGAAATGTGTGTTTTAATCAATTTAAGTCTTATGCTACCTGCGATGTAACTCACCTAAGTTGATAAGTTAACTCTAAACCAACTACGAGTTAGCTCAGCATTGAAAAACTGGGCCTTAGAAAACAATATCCGTACGTTAATATCTACGCCGAACAAATAGAGGATGACCAAAAGGAGTTCAGTTCAGAACGAAGAGATCTGAGCTCAAGGTGAATTTTCGCTGAGATGTCAACATTAACCTTTAGGAACTAAGGGCGACGAGATTTTCATGCGAAAAATTCAAGGTCAGGCGACCAACCATGCTCTTAACAAAGAAAAGATGGTGCACAAATTGGATATGCTTTTTCTAACTGATCGAGTCATCCCACCCAATACCATATGGGCCCAACGGCAAGACATATCGTCCCGTCGTTCAGTGAAGAAGAGTTGAAGCCTACAAAACAAAGGAACCGAACGGAAGTTCTCCAAGTGACCGCTCCAAAATGCCTTTAACTTTTGCCCAAAATGTTCAAGAACTGTTTAAGGGAAGGGGTCTTTGTCAGAGCTGGAAGATGCAAAGTTAGGTATTCTTCAGCAAGTGAAAGGGTTAACCAGACTCTCCATACGTATACCGACTTTAGTGAATTCTCTACACCAGGCAAGCTTTTGGAGAAGATGAAAATGATGTCCGAAAACCAGCATGGTTTCAAAAAAAGACTACTTTACAATCGGATCGATAGAAGAAGTAGTTAAGACCACACAAATCGCTCAGCTGGGAAAGCACTACTCGAGGCACATTGTATTGTTGTCAACTTTAAGAAGGGTGAAGCGACATGCTAAACGTGCAAGAAGATACTTTAAATTTTCCAGCCTATGGTGACAGATGGTGAAGGACTATCTCAGAGACCGGTTACTGATATAAAAGTGACCACTGAAGGCACACGCAGGAAGCAAATTAACTGGGCCCGATTTGTGGAACATCTGCTATGATGGAAAACTGCATTTGGACATGCCGAAAGAAAATCTTCCAATGAAGCACGTAGGTGACATTACAGTGATAATAATGGCAAAAAAACAGCTAAAGGGCACGGGGGAAGCTGAACCAGGTCATGCGACGCAGGTGTTCAATTCTGGATGAATGAACACGGAGTAGGCTTAGAAATCAAAAAAACTGTGATAATCTTTCTGAAAAAAAGAGGGTTCACAAATTGGCTTTAAAATTATATGGATGCGGTGGAATACCTGGGACTTATAGACTTGACACAAAGGTAACTTTCTGGCAGTAAATGAAAACCGCAACAAAATGAGCGTCTCAAAAGTCACAACAATTTTTAGCAGATTGCCCAACTAACAATTTCCCTTCTGTAGTCCTCCATAGATGCTTTTCGTTTTCATTTAACCTATACATATAAGCATTGCATTAAACTCCATAGAGTGAAAAAAGGTGACCCTTTTTCACTCCTATTGTACCTTTATGGAGTTAATTATAATAGTCTTAAAGAAGTTCACATTTAATAATATAAAAAAAACTTGTTGCTAGAACCAGGAATCGAACCCGTGTCCCTCTGAACCAATTGCCTTACTCGTTTACCGCTCCACCAATCTCAGATATACAATTCAATGCATTAAATTGGAATCAATTTTATCTTGAATTGTGTCGTATGAGACAATAAGTTTGCATTAATAAGAAAACATTTTCTTCAAGCAAAATATAAAATAATTCATTAGTATATGTCTATAACAAACATTAATTAAATAAATAGAGATATAATAGATCAATTAATTAATTAATACCAACCTTAAACATTGAAAATAATAAGAAATATAAATGCTTGGGTGCTAAAATGAATATAAATTATAAAATGGCCGATTATAGCTTGGCGTTACCATATTCACTAATACGAGCAATATAGAAACAAAGACTAACATAAAGATTGTATAATAATTTTACGGGATGACTATTGAAGTGAAAGTATCTTGGTTACTCCATAAGTGCATTATAGAGAGATTAAAGAAACATTGGTACATCACTTCTTTCAAGCTGATATAATTTGCACCAGAAAATACTTAAGGATTCAGTAATTCTCCAATAAGGTATTTACTTTCTGTCAGAGGGCTAAATGGAGCGCTATAGAAACAAATAACACTTTAATGTCTGAAATGCGGAGCAATTTTACTAGTTGGGTGGTGGTGAAAAATGTAGTGAAAGATTCTGAAATCAGCAGCAAATATTCTTCTTCTATTCTGAAACGAGATCTGGACAGATGTGCTATGTCAAGGAAAGTACCGGAAAAAATGGCAGAATTACAAAGACACGGAGCCCTTTACGTGTGGCTAGGACATACGTCATACCATTTCAAGGGGTCATAGTCCGAAGGGTATCACAATGGATCTACATTGATGTAAGTGTGACGGTAACAAGATCAACTGTCAGCCCATTTATCATTAATCTAACCTAGATCGTACCAAACGATGTCGGAACCACCCGCCCTTATAGTCCCAGAAGGTACCATGACATAAGGCCAAATTTAAATAAAGTAGATGACGATGTACGGTGGGGCTGATCAGGAATGTGGTTGAGTGGAATGAACGAAAAAACTTTAAAATAAACTATGTATTAAGTAGGACTGTCATGCCAAAGGTCTGGGTTCGATTCCCGGCCACTGCCACCTAAAAACAGAAATGTTTTTTTCCGAGGTACTACCTCTTGCGAGGAACTGACAAATCCTCCAAGAGTATACTTGTCATGAATAAGTGCTTCTCACCTAGCTGTTCGGACTCGGCAAAAAATTGTAGATCCCCTCCATTCCTGCCAACAACGCGCACACAGGAACGGTTGAGAGTTGTAAGTCACTAGGCCCTGGTTCTCCATGAGCTGTTGTGCCACTAAATTTATTTTTTTTTATTTTATGTATTAAGAACGCGTTTCACCACAATATCGAAAAAAAAACGAAGAGTTTTTGCCTGCCTGTATGGAATGGAGGCAGCAAGGAAAACTAGATCGTTATACTTTGTCAAATAATAATCTTGAAAATTGGGTTAGTTATTGCCAACACGAAAGTTCCTTTGTAAATATTATTCTACACCTTAATGGCAATCCTTAATCTTAAATTGAAATTCAAGCAAACAACTTAATATTTCATCGATATCTGTATCTTCAAATAACAAAGACGTGTTCAATATCACTACGATTGGGATTAAAAAAAAAACAAAACACACGTGTTCCACCTACCTTCCATGTAATTATATTTACCCATAAAGTTTTCTTTACCTGCTAAGTTCACTTAACAAATGACCTTTACCAATATTTTCGTTTTAAAAAATCCATTTTTTATTCCAAACACATTTTCACAAGGACCTCTTGAAAGACCACGAGAACATACCATCGGGCAAAGCATCTATATATACACATATTGGATTGATTTACCTCCATTCGAAGTCGAATATCAATCAGATAATTTACAGTAGCCGGGAACGTGCCGGGAATGGTGTCCTTTCGTATGTGCCATATATCACATTTACAATACCAATTTTGTTGATATAGTATTTTGTTTGGCAAGTGCAAACATTTCATCTCCTGTTCTGTCTCGACATGACATCGAAATCCTACCATTATACATTTAAACACAAAACCACCAACCAAAGTCGCATATATATACCAATACCTACCTCAAAGGATAACGCACGCATATAAAGCTAACGATATCGCTGAACCTTCCAGGCATATTGATTTGTTCATGTTGTACTCAGAAATATTCCAACCGACAAAGACACCGACAACGACGACGATGACGCCGACTAAGAACGCCTACACACATCCTTTTTGGTGAATCGCACTAATTATTTTATCGGAACACACCATCAAGAATGATAACCAAATAGCGGAAACATCATTCTCGCCATATTTGTTGTGTGTAGGCTTATTTTTGTTTTGTTAACTTACAGTGTTTCTACAAATATTGTGTGTGTATTGTGTGATATGATTTATAGAGAAAAAAAAGATGTAAAGGACTTCCGATATCCTGGAGGCAATATACACACGTCCAACAGATACCGAATGCTCAAATTTAAAATCTACTTCACAACAATGTGTGGTGGTGCCTAAAGGTAAAACTTTTCTTTTATTTATATTTCTGTTGAAAAATTTCATTTCATTGTGTTCGTTCTTGTAAGAAAAAGGATATTCAGAGATACAGAAAGAAAAGAGTTACAAGAAAAAAAAAAAACAAATGTTAAATTTAAAAATAAAAATAAATAAAAGTGACTGAAGATAGATGGTTTTTTTTTCCTCTTAAGTTTTCAATCTGACTCAAAATCACTAGAAATACCAAGAAACTTTTAACTTTTCCATCATCAATTCTCAAAAAGTCTCCTCGAATTCAACATTGATCATTGAGAAAGAGAAAAGAATTCCCAAGCACATTTCAGGCGATTGAAAGTATAGGTAAAATCTCAACAAAATAAAAAAAAACATCATGGGAAAAAAGGATTCTCAAGGAATGAAAATGAATGAAGTAAGAAGTTTCTCCCATACCTTCGACAGGACAAACAAAAAAAAAAAAAAAAAACAAAAAAGAAAACAATCAAACAAGAACATTAAAAAAGAAGAAAAATACTCACGTGCACTCGTATTCGTTCCATAAATCCACACACTCGAACGGATCCGGACAGATAACATTCGAACAGGGCTTATTCGATGGACAGTTCTTCTCCAAGTTTCTTGCCATTGTTGCCTGACCCCACTGAGTGCCATTCATAGCTGGTGGAAGTGGCAGGTGCTTGCCCTCCAATCTGTCAAATAAAATAATCGTTTTTTTTTGCTACACTCTATAAATCAATATTGAATAACCCACCTGATGTCATCCAGGCAACTCTTTTGGTAGTCCGCATATACCTCGAATGTCCTCACACCCGTGTATTCGGCCTTTCCACCAGCGTATACGCCTTCCTGTTTGTCCACAAGTAGCCATTGATGTCCTTCAAAGGCAAAAGTTTCGTTGTATCGTCGACCCTCTCCACCGTCAAGTTCGAGGGTTGCAGCAGATCCGTATCGATTTATCCGAACCACGTGCCACTGTCCGTCATCAACTGTAATCGCATTAAGCCACAGGTCCCGCTCTTCGGTGCGTAGGGAATTCAAATTATATCGGAAATGCAGGCGAGCTTCTTTGATCTCCAGGATGCCGTATTCCCGATTGTGCTGGTCACTCACACGGAAAAGCTCACCGTGTTGTTCCCTCGTCCGGAATCTCAGCTGAATCTGTGTACTGTAACGGTCTGGTTCGAAACTCAAAGCATACTTGACGTAGCTCTGCTGCTTAAAGGTTGTTGGTATGGTGGGAATGTTGCAAGCAGGTCCGGTCCAACCGGGACGACATTGACACCGTGCCTCACTCAAACTGCCCACACAATTGCCGTGCTCCCAACACCGTGCTGTCTGTTCACTTTGGGCACAAACTTCCTCCGTCTGGGGACATCCAGCTACACTATTGCGGGAGAGACCCGGATGAGCCAAATCATAGAGCTTGCTATTGTGTACAACATTCCGAATGCATCCATCGAAGCCCTTTGTTGTTGGTGCATAGCGCCAGAAGTACAGTGACTGGTCGAATTGTTCCCGATACAAACCTCCAACTTGCAGTGGAGCATTTACATTCAGGTACTCACTGAATGGCGGTATCAAGCCACGTGCCTGGCACGACATATCATCGAATTCCGGTGGTGTACCATCCTCCATTTCAGTCACTTCGGCTGATTTGCAATAGTCCACCACCATCCGGATGTTCTCTGTGTCCCAAAAGAGATCCACCCGATGCCATTCACCATCATCCAGAGTCTTCTTTGTTTTAACCCGCAATTCCAGAGTTCCCGATCCAAAGTCAATAAGCAACCGTGGGAAGCCACGCTCCAGTTCAAGTGAAACGAAATCCGATATCAGCATTTCATCTCGTTCCGGTGGCACTATCGGTCCGTTGTATAAAATCAGGCCATCCGGTTTGCGAGTGATGAACTCCAGACTCAAATGCGATTCATCGCACATTTCCAAGGGTGGATACCAGGCCCACCCATTGCCACGGAAACTTCTCGTTGTTTGTTGGCACCGGGGTCCAGCATAGCCAGCCGGGCAGGAACAATGTGGCCCGTAACGTGTCTCGATGCATCGACCTCCATTGTAGCATGGTGTATTGCGGCATGACTCTCCCTTGCTGAAGTTCCTCGCACCACATGTGCACTCGGCCAAGGTGTCTACCCGAACACCCACTAGGGAGGTCTTATTAGCATTCACCATGTAGGGAAGCGTGCTGATGTCCAGAGTATTCGTACATGAACCTTCACACATTTGATTCTCGTACAGACACTCGTCAATTCCCACCATCGTGATGTTGATTCCAACGTCCTTCTCAATTTCTTCCCGATGCATCAGCACTATGCCATTTAGCCGAACAGGCTTGTAGTAGGGTGATCCGTGGGCTGAAAAACGCACGTCAGTCAGTGGCGGGTGACGTCTCTTCAATTGCACACTGAAGATGTCCACATTTTCGCGGTCCGTATTGAGCAGGTCTGCCAACTTATCACGGAACCTGTCCAACTTACTGCGTGACAGACTCTGCGTGCGATAATTCCACACACGAATGAAGTCCTCATCAGATATGCCAGATATCCTCACTGAGCCCGAATTTATGACTGCCTCATGGGGAATTTCACGTACTGTAACTGTTATATTGGCCGGAACATCAGTCTGAGTATGCTTCCTGTCGTAGACCTTGAATCGCAGGTGGTAACGTCCCTCGCGAGTACCAGCTCGCATCGTCACCATGCCAGAGTCCTCGTCCAATTTGAATCGAGGATGCTCCTGGGCCTCCCAATAGAACTTCTTGTCAGGCAAATCCCAATCGTCCAAATCATAAACGTACACACGACCAACTTGAGTGTCGGGCGATTGTCCTTGGTAGTTATAGACGAAAATGTCCTTTGAGCCTGGCTGCATCTTGTTATCGTTCACATCACCAATGACTACAGTCAGTGTACTGGTGCCAGTCATGGCCGGACTGCCATGGTCCTTAATCACAATGGGAATAAGGTATTCCTTTTGTTGTTCACGGTCGAAGGAGCGCAATGATGAAACTACAGCCATACCATCACCGTTGGCACCCTCTGTTAAAAAGGAAGAAGAAGAAGGAAGAAAACAAAAAAAAGAAAGAGAATGGTTAGAGTGTTTATGAAATGAACAAGGGAAATCACTTTGGCGATGATTCCAGAACTGGCCACAAGCAATTTGCAAATTGAGATTGCACGAAAAATTTCAGAGCTCCCTCCTTGTGTATGTCTGTCTATCTTTTTGTCTTCTCCTCTGTTAGCCCTCTGATGCTCTGTTCACTTACCGGGGAAATGATTCTAAAGAAGTGAAGTGATTGCTCATTGTTCTATATTGCGGTGCTCCAAGGAAAACTACTGAGAAATCCACTTGCTGTTCGCATTCGTATTCTCTTGTTTTATAATGTACATATAGGTGCACAATACATACTTACATACATACCTACGTAGGGGATTCTTTAGACAACAGGAAACCAGAGTGTAATTAAATTTTAATTCAAACAGAGTCACTGATGAGTATGATGATGGCTCTGAGAAGAGTATTCTTGGTTGTGCTCTTGGCATGTATTTGGTGCTTTGCAAAATTGACTACGACAAAGTGCAATCCATATACCTTCATATATTGAGTGCGAGTGAGGTTCCTCTTTATATATTTGAATTGAAGGTTGTTCTTGCAATTGACATAACAGAGAAATGGAGCAGAGGAAAATTTCAAGGCGAGCTATAGAATTGAGAAATTCACAATAACTATCCAAGCCAGAAGACATCTTTGATAAATTCAATTCATGGAAAATTCATCATTTAGAGAAATGCAAGAGAAGTTTTTTAACCTCAAAATGTGCGGTCATTCTGGATGTTATGGAAGGAGCTAAAAATTTTAAAATTCGGTTTGTTCACCATTTAAAGCGGTCTAGCAGCGAGTAGCTATACTCATTAAGATATATAGATATACGAGTATGAATCAATATTTTATTTGCATTATCGGTAAGACCGAAGAAGTGCGTTTTGGAAAGTTCCACACTGATACAAACTGTTTGATTAAAACCGAAATAGCTTGGAAGTACCTGGAACTCCCGATTGTCCTCACTTTGAACAGTTAAGGTTGAGATCCTAGAGGCGTTTAGAAATAGTAGTGTTATTTGGAGAATTCCAGATCGTACAGACCCGGTAGGTCTGTTCAAAAATGTATCCTACCTGCTAAGAATTGAACAGGTTTGGGAAATCCTGAAATTCACGCTTTTCTCTTTTTCAACAGTTATTCTTTAGTTTAGATAGCCCATAAATATTAAAAGGTAGGAAAGTATCTTGGAGAGTTTCATACCCAAACTATTGTTTTCTGGTGCTATAAACTGCACTGGGTTGGGAGTACTTGGAAATTCTTTTTGCCTTAACTTTCAACAGTGATATATGTTAAGGTTAAGGCTATCGTGCTAATAGCATTAAAAAAGTAATGTGTTTTCAAGAGTTCCAGGTTCTTATAATTTCCCATGCTACACTCGGGCTATTCATAGTAGTACTGGTTTGAGAGTACCTGGAACTCCCGGTTTTAGTGCATTTAAGTGAGTTCCAGATCCTTAAAACTTTCTCGATCAGTTTCTTTTTTGATACAATATTGAGTTGGGAGTAACTGGAACGCACGCTTGTGCTCACTTTAAATAGTTTAACTTAAGTTAAAGTTGCCTGTTTTTTTTCAATGAAGCGTGGTACAAATTTAAATTGCCAAGTTTCAGTGTGACTTCCAACCTAGCAGATACGCAATAGACCAAAGTTTCACACTGGATCAGATACCGTGGAAGTCTTACAATCTCCAAATCAAGATACAGTTCTTTCATCGTTTAAAAAGCCGTTTCATGAAGGTATTCATTGCCAGGAGCTCTATGATGATAAAAGAATTCGGTCACCTGGAAAATATTATCCATCTGAGTCAAATCTCGTGTGGCTTTAAAGAGCATGTGGGGCAATTTGAACTTGAAAATTTGGTCCCGAAAACTTTTCCACTAAAACGAACTATTTTGGAGAAATTAAACAACATGTAGTTCGCAATTTGAGGAATTTTTTCTAGGCTCATGAAACCACTTTTCAAGAACTTAAACATGAGCTTATCCTGTTCTAACTGTTATTTTCAGATTTCAGTTGACAAAAAAAAGATCGAAGCTACGGTTTTAATACCAAGCCATTATGGTTGTCAGATGTCTTCGTGAGGTCCTCCGCACAACTTGAATTAGCATGCACGGGTCATATTTCAATATTTCGTTTGAATTCAGATAGGAATCATGTATTTTTCTGTTTACCAAGAACCTGGAAGAAAACTTATAAGACCGATACACAAATTTCAAAGAAATTGAAATATCGCCTAAAAAATACAGGAATTTGAAAGAAAAAGCATCAAAACTTGATATATTAGGCCTTTCAAAAGCTTCTTTCTATCTGAACAATATAGCAATCAGTTCACTTTTCCCACTTAAAAATTGCCCAACAGCCCGAAATCATCATCAATAAAAAATTTACATACAACTTATACTCACTTTGATCCTGTTCGACTTTGAAGGAAGCCCGAATAATATCATCTGCACCTGGATCCAATCGAAATTGGAATGGTGGTCCATTGCTTTTCGATCGATCATCATCGTCTGTGGCCAAAATTTCAACCACTTTACGTGGCGGCACATGCTCCGGTAGTACAGGCCTATAGTCCTTTAGGAATTTCGGAGCGTTATCGTTTATATCTTGTACAATCACAGTTAATGTTGCCGTAGCTGTTTTTGGTGGAATACCATCATCGATTGCTAGAATCTTCACTTGATGTCGCGGCACAACCTCGCGATCCAGTGAACGCTGTATCGACACTGAACCATTTTGATTTATCGAGAATTGTCTTTGTCGATCTGATGAACGATCAATCGAATATGACACCTTGCTCTTGCCACCCTGATCCGGATCGGTGGCCTTGAATTTTTCCAACTCAGTACCAACTTTCGTATCCTCATACACAGATACCTCAATGTTCGCTCGCTCGAAGTGCGGCTTATTGTCATTGATATCACGAAGCTTTACAACCACCCACGAGTAAGCAACATGGTATTTGTCATTGTCGTTGTCTTCACCCTTGTCGTTGACTTGTATACGAAACCGGAAGCCATTGCTTTGCAATTGGTCTTCATAGTCGAGGGGTTGAACGATTTTCAAACTGCCCGTTCCGTCGTTGTTCCGGACCATTGTAAACTTGTCCGCTCCATAACCACTGTTATCAATCACTTTGTACTGGAATTTGTTTGTCTCGTCCTCGTCGTGCACTGTCACCGTTAGAATGGGCATTTCCGGCAAGCTGGTCCCATCTGTTTCGTCCACCTCCGTAAACCATTCGTCCTTTGTGAATTGTGGTGGCATATCATTGATGTCCTTCACACGTATCGATGCTGTACCAGTACCCTTGAGTCCACCCCCATCCATGGCAACCACTTGTATTGAATAGTCTGGGGTTCGTTCTCTGTCCAAACAACATACAGCTGTTTTGATAACACCCGTTTCCGGTTCGATTTCGAATATGGGCGAGCCGGTCTCCTCCTCGATGACATTCTTCTCAATCGAATATACCAGCTTTGCGTTGAGTCCCTCGTTGGGATCGTCATAATCGACGGCTGTCATTGTCATAACAACCATGCCAGCTGTACCGTTTTCTGTGACATTACCAAAGTACACTCCCTGTGGGAAGATTGGGGCATTGTCGTTGATGTCCTTTAGATTAACTTGCACATCTGCATATCCAACTAAGCCTTCGCCGCCTTCATCTTGTGCGAACACTGTAAATCTCCACTGAGGTCTTCCGTTGGGTTGATCACGGTCCAAGGGCTGCAAGCAAAACCAAAAGGACATAATGTTAAAAATGTTTTTCGTATCTACACATACATAGGTGGGTATATTCTATTATTTTGTATCCCTGTAAAATGTGGTCAAAAGATATAAACGCTTGCATGCATAAACTTTAGCAGAACATGATAGTGAGGAACGCCCCGTTGTTGTGTGTGTTGAGGCTGTCGAAGACACACAAAGGCCCACATAAACACACACAAAAGACTCAGAAAGCCGTTAAGCAAGGGTAATTCATTTGAAATGGGACAGTAAAAAAGGGAATGTCCAGAATGTCGACGTCAACGAAACAAACTTAGCTTCAGCTGGTCAAAGTGTATCTTGAAGCACTGCTTCCCAATCGAGATTTGCGGATGAACGAAAAAATTCATTGCCTCAAGGATAATCCCATTCGAATCATTTATGGCTTTTTTAAAGCCTTTTAGCAAGTAACAACTCAGTACCTATAGGAAGGTATATGTAAGATAAATTGTTCTGGTTGTAAGGATACAATTTATAAGAAGGTGCTTTGGTATATAAGGTAATCGTTGACAAAGTTTTTCATTTATTGGCCACATACAAAATTGCTGTCGGGCATTTTTATCACTTTTTGAGATTGTGCTGTTAAAATTTTATTTAAGTGCATATCAATCTGAAATTGATTTATGTGGGTAATATTTGAGGACATTTTAAGGATTGTATGTAATTTATGTATTTTTCATGAGGAAAACAGTTGTGTATTTTGTTTTTTTTTTTGCAATTTTTGAAAATCAAAACAAATTATAATTATAAAGGTACGTAAGGTAGGTTGTGACCGTTGGTTTGGTGTCGTTCTACGAAGTTATTTTCAGGCCACGATTTATGGTCAGTGAACTAAAATTAGTTTTTTAAATCTAATTTTTTTTATTTTACTTTTCTAAAAACTTGAAAACATTTTTTTTTTTTAATTCTCATACGCAAAATTTTTGTATCTTATTGGAAATTTGTATATAAAAATATAATCTAAATCTGTTCAGTAGATAATGAGAAAATTCAAAATTTAAGAAAAACATTGTATGAGAAGTAGAGTACTAATAGTTGCTTTTTATAATTTTTGGTAGTATAGCGCACTAATTTGAGTATACAGAAAAGTTTAACAAAAATCATAGGAGCCGTTTCTATTAAACAAAAAGTATCTAAAGCAGTTTTTTGACATTTGTATGGAAGACCAACTAACATTTCAGCTTCATTTCGGTCTAACTGAATAGGTTTTCTTGTTTCTGTAAAACATTTGTAAAATTTCCTTAAACATAAAATGGAGAATATTAAAGAAGTTCTATAGAAAGTCCTTGACGGTCTATTAGAAGTTTAAACGAGCGCTATTACGAGAAATGTTACAGAAGCTTAGGTATTGACAGATAGCTTCAATAAGTTTTCCATAAAGAAAAAATTTTTATTAAATATTAAATAATTGTTAATATTAAATAATTTTTAATCGTTTTAAAAAAGCTTCTTTAATATGACTTTTACAAGTTTGAGACTCGGTAATATAAATTATTTTCTTTTATGGTTTGTGTCTATAGGATTCCATACGTCAAAGTGAAGTTTTCGATAAAAATTATAAAAAATTTCTACAGAAACCTTTTGCAAGCTGACTGACAGAAACTTCAATAAAATAACTTTAGAGAATATTTTAAAAGTCATAGCTTCATGTACCATCCATTAATTTGTTTACAGAGGCTTATCCGAAAACAGATGTTAGTCTCGTTAAATTTTCTATATCTAGCTTTCAAACAATTTTAAAGAAGCAGTTATTGAAAACATGAAGCTGTATAGAAGCCTTATACATATCCAGACTTGCAGCATACCAATATTTCAAAGCTAATAGAAACTGAAATGTTAGTTGGGAGAGTACCATTATTTTTTCATAGAAGTAATCATTTTCTTAAAATGTAAAAATGTGTAAAAAAAACTCTTAAATATCGAGTTTTATAAAAATCGACCGTAGTTTTTAAAAAATTAGATCTCCAAAAAAAAGTTAATGAATATTTTTTTAAATCAGAAAAATATATTTTTGAAAAATTTGAAAAACTATTTCTTCTTGTTTCTTTGGGAAATTGTTTCCCATCCAAAGTGCAGCGAACGAGAGTGATTTACATTTTTAAAATAAAGAAGCAGTAAGTAACGATTCAGTTTACAAAAGGTAGCCTTTAGTGAAATAAATTTATAGAATTTTTTACAAGAAAATTTGTGGAGCCGGTTTTGAGATAAACAAGATTTTGTAAGATTGCTTTAAAAATAAGTGTATGGCAGGTACCGTTATATTTAGTTTTAAAAAATGAAAAAAAAAAAATGTGTGAGCTAAACCAGCAAAAACATAATCGTACCAAGTTTTAAGAAAATGGACCGTTTAGGCTGTAGCCGAACAGACAGACAAACAGAATTGTGGGACCCACTTTTTTCGTCTTCCCTATTATCGTAGACTAGTCTGAACAAAATCTCGACTTTATGTTAACCTTGCCATATAGTACCTGCCTTTACATAATCGCAGTTCAAAATCAAAGCTCTTCAATTTTTTTTTTTTAAATAGGCGTAATTAAGTATGAGCTTCAAATTTTCGAGGATTAAAAAAAAAAATTCTCCAAATGACCAGCTTCAAGTTTTTTAAAATGTTTCTAAAAATTGCGTCAGCTCCTGCCACTTACGATTTACGCTGTCAACTATCAGGAATCTCAACCTGACCTCAGATTAAAATAATGCATTCAGAAAAAAATGTCAACATTATTTAAACTATTATTTTATTAGAATATTTTTGATCCAAAATTTGGTTGGAAGCTTCCAACTCTCAAATTTGTCTAAGTTCTTTCAGACCAGATTATGTTTATTTTTAAAAATAATTTTCAATACAAAAATTCAAAGGAATTGCACTCAAATTAATTCTGACCCTTTAAGAACATTGTTCAACATTTTGGACTAATTTTTCCAATACTAATCCATATTTCAATTTAAAGCTGCATATATTTGATAATTTTAAATATAAACTTTAAGTTCATGACTTGGAAAATGATTTTTCCAAAACTCAACAAACGGACCCTTCTATTGAATAACCTTTATAAAAGAAAAGATTATATTTTTGAATGTTAGGAACTTTCCTTAAGATACCAAACAGGGCCGGACAAGCTATAAGTGCAAGCGATGCAAATGTCCAGGGCGCTGACCGCAATGGATGCCTTAAGCAAGCTTTAAAAATCCACTAAATCATTGAGTTAATTATTTATTTTTTTATTATTCAGTCTAATTGTGAGTTCCACATGGAAAATATTTCACCCGAAAAATGTTTGTTACCATGGAATTATAAAAGCTGTTATGATTTTCGCTCGAACTCTTCTCTTAGCCTAAAATAAACAAAAACTTTAGCAAAGGGCACCAGTACCTACCCTTTGTTTTTCTTTCTTTCTTCGTCAAAAAATAAAGTGAAAATTTAAGCTCTTAATTGTGAATCATTTCCTATATTAGCTTTAGGTATCACAAAAAAGGGGAGTTTTCGTTTTTCGGGTGAAACTCACAATATAGGCAAAAAGTAAAAAGTAATTTTTTCCACGTGGAATGTGAAACTCACAACAAGGCTGATTATGTTTTGAATTAGCTTTAACTACTTTTTACTTAAATAATTTTTTTTAACTCAATATATATTTTGGATATGTTTTTTGACTTTTGTTTATAATTATTTTTGTATTCTTTAGTTAATAGTATTTTTTTTTGGAATTTAATAATCCATTTCCTAGGGTTATGGAGAAATGAATTCTTCCGCAATTGAGGGCGCTAATTTATATCAGGCTGGCCCTGTATACAAAACATCAACCATATTAATATGAAACTTCATATTCCACACAAAATGTCAATGATAAACTTAAAACAAAAAATCCTAACAACTATTTCTCATCGGATACATCAAGTTAATTCAAAGTTTTACTAAAAGGAAGAAGTTTATTTTCGTTCTTTTTATGTGCTACAATAATTTAACCCTTGTCATTTGAATGGTGACAAAGTAAAAAATATTCAAAACTCTTTTTCTTTAGAACTTTTTTATCAATCTTTTTTGAATAATACTTAATACATAATATGGAAAGGGTAATTGAAAAAGGAAGAACAAAAAGGTACCTATGACATTTTGGGAGCTATTATGATCTTTTTCCTTTTTTCGATTCTCCACTAAATTACTTCCATACCTTCAGTCACTTTTTGTCATTTCTCATTGAGTCAATAAAAACAAAAATAAAAAAAAAAAATAATCCTTGAACCAAATACCCAAACTACATAAATTCCACAAACAGAAAAAAATATATTTTCTGTAAATACCTATTTATATATGATGTGAATATTTACCACGTTATTCAATTAAGCTTAAGAGTAAGTAGGTAGGTATAAACTGTCATAGCTACATACAAAAAAAAAAACATATTAATGTCTCTACCTACGTTCCTCTTCTCTAAAACCTTTTATTTGTTGACCCTATACAAGTATATACCAACATACAAAAATACGGGCCATCAAGGATAATTTTCTTTCGCAAACAAAATAATATAATCTCATTTTCATGAGAAAATCGCTCTTATTACTCGTGAATGTAGGAACTTTACATTATGTAGGTTAGATATATACAAAAATATGTGTATATAGATAATGTTCATTTTTGCGCGACATAAAGTCTACCCAATTAGAGAATGAATCGCAATAAAGGACATAGAGTCCTTTAAATGAAACAAAGAAACAACGTTTTTTTTTAAATACATAGATACATACGAGTTCATACAAACATACATAATACAACACACTTAAGCCCACATAAATTTTCGGAATTTTACGCTAACGTTTATACAGTGTTTTTAAAAAACTTTTTGAATACGTGACCCCATTGTAAGTAAAAACATTCTGTCAACCCCCACATTCATAATATTTTATAATACTTTGTCATAATACATTCTAAAAAAACAAAAGAATGTTTTTTTTTCCGAGGTACTGTCTCTTGTGAAGAACTGACAAATCCTCTAAGAGTCGTTCGGACTTGGCAAAGAATTGTAGGTCCACTTTTTTGCAGCCAACAACAAGCACAAAAGAATGGTTGTTTAAGTCACTATAGGCCCTGGTTCCCCATCAGCTGTCATGTCATTTTTTGATTTCCTATTTGTGCATTAAAATTGTCATCCTTATCAAGAAACCATCCCAGCCTGGTCCAAGTGAAAGCGGTGGTGGCAATACAAGACCGAAAAAAGTGACTTTATGTCAATAATTACCTCAAATATGGGTTTTTGAGCTTTGAAGAATCAGCCTCAGTATTCAGGGCTTTCAACATTGTTTTTTAAATTTTAACGGCTTGCACCCCCTTGAGCAGCTAGAAAAACACTGGTTTATGAGATTTAAATATAACTAATTGGGTTTTCGTTTGATTGATTGATTGATTTTTTCCCTTCTGATTTGACAAAACACAGATTTTGACAATAAAAGGCTTCCAATGACAAAAATCAATTTTTTATTTATCGAAAACCAATTTTGCAGATCTGGATATTTCGGAAGATTTACCCCTCTTTTTACTAGGACCATTACACTACAGAAAAATTGACAACCATCAGTTTGACAAGCCTGGGTAGCCACAGTTTTACAGGCATAAATTGAACACCAATACAATAAAAACGAAAAATCAATTAGCAATCGTATACCATTCGCGACGTAAAAAGTCAATTTTCAGATCAAAATATTAATTTTTCAAAAAAAAAAAATCCCATAAATGACAAGCAATATCCAACATATCACAAATTGGGTTACCAGGATGAGTCCTATCCATATCAACATCACCTCTATAAGGCATCGGCCAAAATTAAGCACAAGCAAACTGTGTGTTTTAAGCTCAAAATTTGAATTTTTTAATGCCTCAGTTGCTTGATCTTTTGTCTTAAATATGCGATTAGTCTTTTCAGTGACTAAGTTTGGAAAATTATAATTGCGTTTAGCCTCCTACTATAAGTGCCTACCCTTAACACTTTTGTATTCCTTTAGAACCGTATACTAGCCTCAAAAGACACTTTGACATTTTTTTGAACAAAAGAGATATGACCCTGAACTTTGTAGGCAATTTGAGTAGTAAATATAAAATTTTGGGCAGTCAGTAGCGAAATGGCTATTGATTCATCTTAACAAAAAAATGGCATATCGAGATTTTGTTATACTAAATCGATTGCCGTAAAATTTGTCAAAATCGAATAATTTTTACGGAGCTGGTAACAGTCCCGAAAATACTCAGTTTGTCTGAAAAATTCAGGGACGGGGTCATAAAAAGATATGTTTACCAGCTCTTAGATCTTGGCCCAAGGTTGCCATTACTTGGACTAATTCGATAGCCCAATTTAAAAAGTCGGAGCCGGAAAAGTAGCCCATACAGTAGCCCAATACCAACACTTTTTTTTTATAAAACTAGGAAGTTTAGGAACAACAGATAAATTGAATGATATTATTAGTAAAGATTGTTGCGGTTGATTTGCAATGTCGAAAGTATATTTTGTTAATAAAAAGTAGTTTAGGCGGAGAAAATTAGTTTCTAATATATTATATTCATTTGAAAAAAAATATCGCCCAATATTAGATTTGGGCTATTTATAGCTCTATTATAATTGGGCTGCCATACTAAAATTGTTTTCGGCAATAGTTTTGAAAAAGAATAGCCCAATTTCCAATATGAAAATAGCCCAATATGGGAAGCCTGAGCTATTTGCAAAAAAGTAGCTATGCCATCTGATTGGTCAGTAATTGTTCAGAAATGATAAATTTTAGTTTAGGAAATTTGCTAACTACCTATATAAAATATTTTTAATCAATGGTTAAGCCTAGTATGGAGATCGAGGCAAAATTTAATCTCTCATATAAAATTTTTTCCAGGACAAATTTTATTTCAGATTTCTTTCCAAGCAGGACCTACCTACGCAGCTCCAGAGCGATTTGAAAGTTTAAACAGCTGTACGTAAAAAAAAAAAAAATTAAAGTCTCCATTTGCTATATTTTTTTAAAATTTCTAGCTATGCTAAATGAGAAGATTTCACTTATATGTTTTTATTTCTACACTTTCAGAATTTGTCTTGAGAAAAAAATGTAGACATGCATTTTGTCTTTGCTCGATCTGTGTACCTACTTGGCTTTGAAAAAGAAATTTCAAGGTCACAAAAGGTCAAGAACGACTTTAAGGACCATATTTCAGGGATATAACATCTAAAAGACCACTCATATTCCGTACTAAAGGTCAACATTTTTCAATTTCTAATTTTTGTTTAAGCATACATAAATACATTGATCTTTTATAGTTACTGAGTGACCTTTCAGATGGTCGGTAATGAGGTGTCAAAAATCATTCCTGACCTTGAAAAAACAAAAACTTTCAAAATCAAAAACAAAAGCTTGTATGGCTGATCAATTCTGGAAACTAAGCGATCTTTAATAACGATCCAGTGACCTTTCAGATGACATTTTTAGCGAATATCCCACAAATGGGGTGCTTGATAATGGGTTTCTTGTAAACGAATTTAAAATGTGTTTAAATAAATCTGTAGGTGACCAATAAGGTGCTGAAACTATGTTATTAGCCTTATATCACTACTAAGTTGTTTTTCAGTTCAGATGGTATCTAAACGTGTATGACACGAATATCCCACAAATGAGATGCAAGGAAATTGGGTATTACCTTAAAAAATTTTAACCTTGGATTACGTTTTCTGCATGACTGACCAATTTATATAAAAGGTTGAACTTTTTGAGTAATTTACTGAGAAATAAGATGGTATGGTTGCGAATATCCCATATATGGAGACCAATTTCCCAAAACCATGTTTGGATGTTTTTTTTTTTTTGCTAGTGGTAACTTACTACAATCAAGAGATTCAGTGTGTAAGGCAGTCCTGCAGGATCATTCTATGACGCATTTTTTTAAACATTATTTTTTTTTGCGAAAATATCTCTATGTTTAAAATTTGTTTAAAAAAACATAAATAGTCGTACAAAATCCCAGACAATACTGACATTCCTTAGCTTTGTTATGTTCTCTTTATACCAAGCCATAATGTATGTCAAAATTCAACCCTATACTTCCATATATTTGCCGGGTGGCGGGCGGATGTTTTTTGGTCTCGACCTCAATCGAGCTAGCCAAGTGTGTTGTGCTTATATAACGTGCATGCTGACATTTCCTGACAACGATGACAACCACACAGTACAGTGGATACCAACAGGACACCACTTCCGTCCTGTCTTCGCTCGTCATCCTGATGGGTAGGGTAGAATACCAACCCAACGACAACGAATAAAACTTTTTGCCTCCTGCCCAGAGGTGTTCTCTGTTTATATCCTTTAACACGAGCGAGCAACTACGAGTACAATTGTACATTTAGTTCTGCACATTCAAATAATTAGAAATTATGCCTTCGTAACTGACATTTAATTTCAATTAGTCTATGGAGTAGGGAGTTTCTGGAAATAGAGAGGGACAATTCTTTATCCATTTACTCATCTTTTCTCACTCCAGCCGCCAGCCAAGGCTAAATGTAGACCGTTTTTTGGGGAGTTAAAAGATATCCCCAATGGCGGGCGGGCGCATGATAACTTCCGGTTGATAGTTTCACAAATGCAGAGCTCCTTTTATAGGGTTCATCATATATACATAAGCAAGTGTAGTGGTACAAGAGGCAGATGGCAATGCCAACCACAATTGAATGCTTGGTACTTTCAGCTTTGCTATATTTCATGTTTAATTTCGAAAAGATACACGGCAATAAACGGATACTAGTACAACTGGCTCTGGTAGACAAAAACTATAACAACCAACTCAGAGTGAGGCACCATAGCATTAAGCATAAGCATCTAGCTCTACCGCTGGGCCGCAACAACAGCAGCAGTAGCAGCAGCGACAGCTGACACAAGAATTAAAAACAGAAATTCCTAGAATATTTCTTTTAGCATTCACTTCTTTGGGTACATATGTACGTAGTATATACAGAGAAGCTTGTTTTCTATAGTCCCATATCAAACTATAGCCGACATATTGCCAAGAGCCAGACTCAGATTCAGTTTTCAGAATCTCCTGACCCAACGAATTAATTGTTAAATCTAACCGATGTATCTGTGCCGTTTTGTGGGGAAACAATAGGTCGGCGTAATTAAAAAAACCCGACAATGTTTTCTCTCTCCAAATATAGTTTTAACAGAAACAACATCAGCAGTGTACATAGATGATACTCGTAGAAGCAGCATATGGCATCATTTCATTCATTTTTATACAAAACAAAATTTAAAATTTTTATTTTTTTTTAATAATTAAAAGCTGCAAATAATATGAAAAAAAGTGTTTATAGGAAGAAAGTTTCATGGAAAATTTAACGCAGACAGTGAGTGCAATTCTAAGAAAGAAGAAACTGAAATTGATTATTGATATTTTAAAAAATTGGCTTCTCAGAATTTTGGGAAAATAATTATTGGAAAAAACTATTTGATTAACAATATTTACTAAATATAACATTATTTGACTAAATTCATTGTGATTAGTAATGAAAATTGAACCTTACGTAAGATTTAAATAATGCAACCAGAAAAAATATCAACTTAAGATAATTTTTGATTATTGTTTCGATAGCTTAGGAATTCTTTCGAGATTAAAATAAAACCACTTCACAATAGGAAATTTAATGCACGTATTTTTATAATGAAAAATTTATTCAAAAAATCACTTCTTTCCATTTTATTCAAATTAATAATGAAAAAGGGAGGCTAGGCGACCAACATGACCGCTTACCGTCTATCTCGGAATCTCAGAACAAAGTGTCCCTATTTTTCTCGGAAGACTTTCGTCAAAGCTCTTTCCTTTCGTTAAAAAGATTTTATATAATAAATACATATACAAAATAAGAAATATAAAAGTACTCAAATATAGGAAAACATCGACTGCAGAGTTACCAGACTCATGCAGTTCGATACAAATAAAAGTTGACCTAAAATTTGATTTTCAACTTTTAACTGTGAAAATTGTCAAATTTATTTCAGATTCGATCATATAAGGTCTTCAAATAATTTTCAATTGACAAATTTAAGACAATTCATAATAGAAAAGGGCCCAGGTGGCTTCCTTGTGGAACGTCAAACACCATACAAATATTTTTTTTTTATTATTAACTGAACTTCATTTTTGAAGCCAAAATACTTCAATACTTGACATATTAGAAAATATTGGTGCTAATCTACAAGACCCATTATAAATTGTTCTACGAAACCGTTTGTTGCAATTTTACATTTTAAGCACTCCTTTTTACAAATGGCCCCGGTGTGAGTCTTTCGGAAGAAACAATGGTTTGATGGGATGTTTATTACCAACAGATAGATTCAAAACGATTACACAAGTTTTATCTGTTTTTACTGTCACCATTTGAGATTGTTAGAATGAAGATAAAAATCTATTAAAATGTTGGTAAAAATCTGGTAGCTATGTACACTTGCGAGCAAGAGTAAGGAATCAACTTTTTTTTAAAATGATTATGGCCTTATTTCTTACCCTTTTAACTTTCAATTTAAAAATAAGGAAATAAACATAAAAATCCATCGTAAAGTTTTCGCCCTATCCATGGTTATAACGAAAATTATAAATATTACTAGTAAAAGTTTGCACGTGTAGGAAACACCAATGCTGCTTCATATACGCAGTCTATATTGGCTTGTGTTTATTGGTATGCTGTTATTTGTTGTTTTTTCTTATCTTAAAAAAGTTTACCAGTTTCTACGGGAGCTGCTCAAGTTGCAGCAAAGAATTAGCCAACGTGCAGAGGCCCGCCAATTTCATCTTAGTTTGTTCGAAGGCTAAGAACTGGACGTCTGTCGTTTACCACTGAGAGCGATGACAAATTCGCTGTAATGACTCTTCTCCAAAATCGCCTTTTGACTGGCGTTCACCTGCAAGAACTTCTAAGACAGGTAAGAGCAACTGTCGTTAGTGAATGGCCAGTTTGGAGACGATTTGACTTAGTCGGCCTTACCCCGGAACATCCAGTACTGCCACGAGATCAAAATTTACTACAACTCAGAACTCACCGACAAGATTGACTACGATTTACTCACGAACACCAATGCACTAAGTTATGTTCACGGATGTGTCCGAAATGAGTCTACATGAACGCGATTGTAGATGAAAAGCTAACAGACGACCTGATGACTCGCAATTATGGCACAATACTGTTTAACCGACACCGTGCCTTACTGCCTGACCAAAATAGAGTGCTGCAAATGGAGCTGGAGCTGCAACTGGAATAGCTGTCAAAAAATGCTGTACGTGATTTTTTTTACTCGCCCAAAATGTGCTGTTCAACTTTCTGACATTTTTAGCATTTCAAGTCAGCTGTGCGCACTTAATTCCACACAAAAATAAAAATTTAAACAAAAATTAACATGAATAATGGTGAAATGGATGCTTAAATTACTTTATGTGTTTATCAAAGATTAAAAGGAGTTTGAAACTCTGTTCAACCCCCTTGTAAACACTTGGTTGGGCTCACAATTTTGAAACGTCAAAAAAGCTGCATGCAAAAGTTAAAAGTTGGCCAACTTGTCCAGCTGCGTCTGCAGCTCCGTATGAAGCTGCGTCGTGATCTGTTCGTATCATTGGATTTGTGTGTATTCAACATTCTGACAGCTATTCCAGTTGCAGCTCCAGTTGCAGCTCCGTCTCCATTCTGTTCAGCCAGTTAAGCGGAAGGATCTGTTATGATTTTGGCAGGCATTACACTTGTAGGTAACAGTTAGCTAGTTTTTGTGGCTTGGTGGTGGTCGTAGAGGAGGTTTAACCTCAGATCACGTCACTCCTTACACAGTGTTTATTGTCGAAGCATTCATTCAAATGCACGCTAACGCTCGATGAAACACTGTGCGACTAACTGTTAAATTCCTTAGGAGAGTCGGTATTGCCATGGTGGACTCGTCAGCGCTAAGCCCTGACTTTAACCTTGTCAAACATTTGTGGGACGAGTTTAAACGAAGCGCTAGGGCTAAAAATCCTGCTCCTGAAACGGAAAATTAACTTAAAACAGCACTGGTAGAAGAAATGTTAAGGAATCCCCAAACAACAGTCAAGAAACTCATCAGGTCAATGCAAAATCGCTTAAAAGCCGTATAAGAGCTACAAAGGGAGGCAATATAAAATACTTAGCCAATAAATTGCACTTGATATTGTTTGATTTAATTTTTTAAACTTTCCAGCTTCTCTGTTTCGATTTCACTTAGTTGTTCCTTACATGTTTCAACTTTTACGATACCTCCTTAGCTTCCGAAGTGATTGATATGCGAATTCAGCCTTAGTTTAATTATAATTATTTAAGCTATTTAACAATGCTGTTTACATTTATGCACCTCAACTACACTCAGAAAAATTATTCTTTTTAAATATAAAGCAAAAGGGTGAATCCGATTGTTTTGCTTGTGAGTGAAGATAGTTAACTCAATCGAAAACGACGGAAGTGTGATCCTTTTAAAAGCAAGAAAACACCATTTTTCGGCCCGAAACTGTGAAAAATAATAGGGAACGATAAAGTTTGAATGATTTCACTTGAACATATGTGTAATTCTATCAGTTTTGGATAAAAATAAATGTAGAAAAATTTCATATTAAAAGCTTGAGACTACTTTATTTCAATTGAGTATAATTGAGCCAAGGTGCAGCACGAAGGCCTTCAATTAGAATTGAGACAAGTTCTGCCTGAAGAAGGAATTTATAACATTCTAAATGTATATCTACATAACAGAATTTCTCGTGAAGGATACGGAAATGACTATTCTAATTTCAAAGAAAGTGTGGTTGGGGTACCACAAGGAAGTGTATTAGGTCCAGTTCTGTACCTTTTATTTACACGCGATATACCTCAAACAGAAGACACTATCGTAGCTACGTTTCCTGATGATACTGTAATACTAGCAGTAGGTAAAACGATTAGCGAAGCTACAATTAAATTACAAAATGGTCTTAATAATTTTAATGAGTGAACAAAAACATGGCAAATAGCGATCAATGAACAAAAGTCAGTCCACGTGGCTGAACTTTTTTTGTATAAAAAATAAATAATTTGGTTGCATTTTCATTTTCTTTTTAATTTGGTTTTATATGCAAAGCTGACAAATCGCTAAAAACGTAATAAATGCTTTATTTACACAGCTGACGAGATTTTTGTATGCCTGTTGTATTTTTGCCATAATATGTCATTTATCAGATAAAATTAGTATAAAATGACAACTCAAATGTGACAATTTATCAGTCACGTGACTTTCAGGTATACTTTTACCATTGAACCATACAAATTACGTGATTGAACTCATTAAATTAATGACACAAAACACCTATGTGTTAGCTTAGAGTTACGGTTAATCTTACTTCTTATACGTATTAAGACCGTTTTGGGGAAACAAAGGAAAGAAATGTATACATATAGTTTATTGTAATCTCTAAGTGAATTAAGTTGTAACATCTCTCAATGTTATAATCCTCATGCACTTAAATTCATGTAAGACCCTAAATAACACTTAATTCCATCTCTATCTTAATATTGCAACTCTTTATCTATATACACCACCATTGAATTAGCTTTAAATTTATAACAACACCACATCTAATTGCTATAAACGTTTTCAAAATCTCTCTGTAATCGTACCTAGTTATAAGCTTTGGTATACCTCTATCCTCTACCTATATTACTACACACGTTTGTACTTATTAAAACAACTTACCTTGAGGACGAATATCTCTCCAGTTGTTCGATTAATATCAAATTTGCTATTGGCTGGATTATCCGGATCAATACCTTGCCCAGTAAGGAAATATACGATGTTCTGTGGTCGATCCTTGTCCCCATCAGTAGCTGTGACCTAATTACCAAAGCAAAAAGCAAAAACAAAAACACAAATATTATTATTAGATTCCATGTTTATTATTATATCGCATAATAATTAATATACAGAGGTGTGGTAGTGCAAACACAAAATTCCTAGGTAAATATTATTTCTCTATATTATAGAGCAAAGTGCTAAAAGGTATACAACACAACACATCAAAGAAGCAATTTTCAAATCCACTTAATGTGCGAAACACTACATCAACATCATGCAATGTATAACTATTGAAAGTGTGCAAAAATATTTAAATAAACAAAATAATTATAATAAACAAAAACAAACTATAATACAAAAAGCATAAAAACACAAACTTAAAAAGCAAATGCAAGTAAATATACATAAATAAAAATAAAAAATAATAATAAACACCTACGATGGTAGAAGCTCGTTTAGCTAAACATGCATGCGGGGGAGCAAGCTTTTTTATCAAACACCCTCAACCAAATACCGAAGAGTTTCCTCTTCATTTCAATGATTCTTTTTTTTTTTAACACCCAATCCTGCAATTCACACCGAGCAAATATGATGCGTTTTGAAATTTTCAAAATACCGCACTTAAGCTGAAGCTTATATGAAGCAACTTGGTGAACCGACATCCTATAGCAAAGCACTTATACAAACACACACACACCCTCCAGCTCGCTCGCACAATCGACAACAACTCACACTTAATTTGTATATTTTTGATAGTTTGAAATGTTTATTTTAGTGGAATGCTACGTGTCCTTTCGGAGTAGAGAAAGAAAGGTACCCAACAATAAATCCAGGGCCGTATTTTCATCACTTCACTACAGAGTTGGGAAATAATGATAATAAACACATTTTTTCAGTTACTTTTGATAGTAATTGAAGAAATTCAATTACAAATTACATGTAATTTAAAAATATTAATTACTTGCAATTCAATTAAGTTAATGTAATTGAAAGTTAAAGAAATCATCAAGAAGGCAGTAAAAATTATTTATTTCAGTAAATATGGCACAAAAATGTAATTAATTAATTGCTTCTGTAAAATACAATTTACATTATCTTTAAATAATAAATATGTTTTAGGTAATGAATTACAATTAAAGGAATTAAAAACCTGGAATGCATAACTAATACACTGTCTTTAAGTCTTTGCAAAAACCTACTACTATTTTCAATTAAATATAATTTGCAAGTGAATTTTGTTTAATTATAAGTAATGGAAATATTATGCTTATTTCAATTACCAATTATGGACTTATTACAAATTATATGTAATTGTATTAAAAGTTGAAATAAATAACAATAAGCAATCATTATTTCTCAACTCAGTTTCCCTATAATTAAGATTTTTGGTTGTCATTTTATTTTTGTGAAAAAAAAAATTGAATCTGTTCTATCACAGGAGTTAGCTCGTAGTTATTTAAGAAAAATAATGGATAACATTGATTTTTTAATAGAAAATATTTATTCATATTAAAGGAAAAAGTAATAAAATAAAATTTTAATTTGTATGAGATAAGAAAAAATTTTGTTTGAATACAAAATTTCTTTATATATTCCAGGTCACAAACTTGCAAAATTTTAAAAAAGATTCGGTAAGTTATTAACATGTAATTATGATATAGGTAACGAAAAAATAAAAAAATAAACAAATTTTTGCAAGAAACTACAAAAATTTAACTTCCATTATCTATTTGTTCAAATGCATTGAATTCAAAATTCACGAAGTTTAATCAAAATTATGTCAGCCATTTCTAAGAAAACTTAACGGGACCGCTAAATCTTAAGTGCACTTGACGTTTAATAACACCTGAGTATTCGTGTTTTTGATTTCTGATAACACCCTTTGGAAAAGCTGTGAGAATTCAAATCTATGATTAAAAAATTTCCTTGGAAAATAATATCAATCACTCAGTTCAACCCTCAGTTCAGAAGTTTTCACCATTTCTATTTTATAGCAAAAATCAAAAAAGTCATTCGGCACCTGGAAAAAAAACTAAAAGACCAAACTTCGTATTCTTTTGTTCACAGAGTGATTATATCTGCTCCCAACAAAGAAAATTGACAGTCCACCATCAGAAAACTATTTTAAACTTTTCATTTTTATAGGAACCATATCATAACACCAATAAAATAGCCAACCATCTGCATATGAAGACTTGGAAAAGGGTAATCGTTTGTCCATCGAGTGGTCAAATCTGCTATTAGTAAAAACAAAATATATTTAACTTTTTTTATAGCAACTTTAAAATAAAAAAATGCGTCAAGTTAAAACTTATAACAGAGTGGCTCTAATTCGGTTCGTTTAAAAACTGAGTATCAGTGAGCTTTAACAGAAAATATTCATATTTTTTTATAGCAACTAGAATTTGAAAATCCCATTGAATGATATAGTGGAGTAGATCAGACTCACTTTTTAATCAGCTATGAATGAATATGCATAATATATAATTGTTTGGTAAGCCTAAGTTACCTCCAAAAATGTTTAACTTTTTTATAGCAACTTTCCAAACGAAAAAAAATTTGGGACGGGTGGATAGGACATTTTGTGTTTTATAAACAATGACTAATGATGGTCAAACGAACGCAATCGACCCCATTCTCCTATAAAATTTTGATTTGTGACTGTTTTTTTTTTACTTGCTTAGAAAAATATTTTTTTTCAATATTTTCTTACTAAAAGAGACAGACAAATATTTTTCATGGATACGCTGGGAGTCAGACAAACTGAATCTATTCACTTGGGAGTTTTGGATGAAGTTTTTGATTTATAAAGTTGCCATAAAAAAGCCGAATATTTTGTATGGATACACACTGATAACCAGTGGGCAAACAAATCCACCACAGGCTTTTTTAATGTCCATTAGTTTTTTCATATATGAGGCGATGAGAGCCAAAACTCGCCATATCCTCGCCAGAAAAACTTTCCAAAACCAAATTTAACTGTTTAATGACTTTCAGATGAGAGTACTTAGAAAATATTTTCTTATATTCAGTAATAGATTTTGAAATCTTTTTGTTATTGTTAAAAAAAAATATTTTAAAAGTTCCGTTAAAAAGATATTAAGGAATTACATCTAGCTGTGAAGAGTTTGTTTCTGTTATGGACTTTGTGAGTTTTGGTTCTCATAACCTCATATACGGTTCCTATAAAAAGAAATGTTAAACATTTTGTTTACCAAGTGCTACATTTTTGGACAGACTAAACGAAAAAACAAACCCAATCAACCCTATCCTATTTAGTTTTAATATGTATGCTCTTGGGGGACTCACTGATAGTTGCTATAAAAATCAAACTTGCTTACATTTTACAGAATATTTTATTTCGCATCAGCAGTTTTATAGGTTGTGAGGCAAATCAAACAAGCGATATGTTGGCTGTAAAAACAAACCTAAAAAGACAACAAAGAGATTTTTTGATTTGGAAAGTTGCTATAAAAAACTAAATATTAAATATTTTTTATAGATACAAGCTGTCAATAGGTACGGATAAATAAACCCACAAAAACCTTGTCTAAATTTTTCATTTTGATTTATTTTATAGTTCCTATAAATATATATTTTTTTTACTGAGATCAGACAGAAGATTTTATTTTGTTGGACAGAGGAATCTTTGGAAAATTGGAACTATCTGATTTTTTTTTTGATTTTTGATATTTGCTATAAAAAATTTGCATACAAAAAAAAAACAAAAATATTAAAAATATTTTCCATAGACTGGTGTAGAGAAATATCGTAAGAGGTAGTACCTCTGAAATTTCGCACTGGCACCACTTTAATATCAAAATTGACACATTTAAACATGAAGTTTATAGGTGTGGTATTTTGCAACTTTCTATAGGTAGTTTCGACAGTTTTGAAAAGTAGCAAGTTATACCAATCAGACATAATAATTTAGCTGTTGACGTGAAGGACCAAGGAGTCAATGCATTGACTATATTTATGTAGCAACGTACGTCGTTCTCTATTTTCTAGTAGCTTACGACTAACACTTGCTTACAAAATACCAAATTAAAACTGTGTCTCGAAAAAAACATGTACATAAGTCATAAGCCCCTAAGTTGCATGGATTTGGATTGCAGATGCAGGGCAATACTACCTCAAATAAATAAAGATTGTTTCAATGGAGCTTAATAAACTTGATCGACTTGAGTGAAACAAAAGTTCAACCACGATTGATGTAGAATTTTAGTATTTGCACCAATATCGCATATATGAGCGCCTTTTAGAAATGCCCCAAACTCAAATATGACCCTGTAAACAAACACTCACTCGCAGGTATATATAGATCCACTTTATTTGATAGTAGTTTTGGTGGAGGGTGTCTTCATCATAATATCAAGTTTAAGCTCAAAATGAAGGTAGTTGTAGCTACATTTTGACATTGGGAAATAACGAAGTTGTGGCAAACTATTCGATTCCTGCACCTTACATATTGGGTGTGAGTGGTCTAGTATATGGGGGCTTATGATCCTATGATTTTGCAAAGGTGAATTTTCCTAATTTCAAGTTTGTTTTGATATTTGTGTTTGTTTATCAAAACAGTTTCTATATGCATTCATACTCATATCGAGAAGAGAGAATAGAAAAGGCAACAAATAGTATTGCAAAATATAAATTGCTTTTGCAGGATTTCATATAGGTATACCTATGCATACTTTTATTCATGTATAAGTGTATATCCTTCTGGTTCAATGCTAAAAACGCACTGAAGATGGAGAGGTGTGTACTATAAGCTTTTCTATAGAACACTTTCAAATGAAGCATCTGGAATATTGTGGCTTTTGAATGTCCCGTGAATTCAGGACGTCGGTCGTCGTCGGCGACGGATGGGGGCGGTTATGGTAAAATGTTGGAGTATTTTGTGAACAAACAAGGACCATCCACAAAAGGACCACTTTATTTATTATTATAAAATTAAAGGGGTGCTATACGACAGTATAAGAGGAATTTAAGAGAACATAATTTGTACCTCTATATATTGGATACAGTATGCGGGGACAAAAGACCAAAAAGGAGATTTCTTCATTGCGCATAGGATGTGTATGTATGTTCATTCAGGTTCAGAAGAGTATCCTTATAGGAGTCTTAAAAATGTAGGCGGTAGGAAGGTATAGCAGAACTATATTAAGGTTCCATTAGGTGAAGATTATTCACTGATTATTTATGATAATAGCTTTTCAAGTTTTCTATATATCTAGAAAATGTACCTCTACACTTTATACAAGAATTGCTTACAAGTACCTAACCTATACAGAAGTATATGTGGTCATCGCCGTCTGCTGGAGTTTTAGGTCAGAAAGTGTAATTAACTTGTGTTTACTCTTTTCTGTTTTGGAAAGGGAGGATTGTAGATAAGTGATTTTATTTGTTTGTTCGGTTGCAATATAATCAACAAAATTAGGTAAAATCCTGAGTGAATAATTAATTTAAACTCTCTTTGTATTTAACACATTTTATAAAAATTAACTGGTATCATGTTCGTACATCCATGACTCTGCTAAACATCAGCCGATTTGCATGGGATTTTTTTTTTAATTGCATTGAAATCAGGTGAAAATACTGCGGAGCCAAAAATTGCATTTTTCGATGGGAAAAGTCGTAAACTCATAATTAATGTTTTTTTATTAAGGAATGTCAAACATTACGGACTTGAAAATCGGCTAATTTTGTCCCTCAAGGAAATATGATGGCCAACAGATGGCGTTGCACTGTTAGGCTCACGTTTGACAGCCGAGTATTGCATTCGACATCGATGTTTTAAGGGTGGACATGTGCATTCAAAATGACACAAGCAGCCACAGGTTTTTTGTTAAATCCATCATTGTCTATGAATTCCTACTCTCACCTCCCTGAACGTCGGGTGCTTAGTACCTCAATTGGCGATGGGGTTTCAATCTCTGTGGATGGTTGCTGGGCTGAGCAAACGAGAGAGGAGGGTGAAAGAATTTTTCCAATAAGGCACTTCTACTCTAATAAAGGCTACAGCGAAAGAATTTTTCAGGTGTAATAAACGATGGTATCTACGATTCCGGTTAAGCTGAACCACGGGCTATAATGACATATTTGGAGCTCTGGCCTATAAAGAGCGGCAAATCTGGCTCCCTGACCTTGGAGTTATAAATGGTCCTCCAGGTTGGGGGTCAAGTCGTCTAGGTGACATCCCGGCCATGTTAAGTTATTTATTTGCGAAGCAACAACAAGTTTCGGCTTTATGAACCAGCTTGATAAATCTAGCAAAAAAAAGGACAACTCTCTAAAGGCCATCACGTGCAACCGAACATTGAGAAGAGGCCCTCCTGCTACAAAGCAGATATCATAGTACATGAAGTGCAATGGGATGGCCTGTAAAAAAGAAGACTGAAAGCCGACATTTACTAGTGACTGTTTCCGATAAACGAGGGTAAACCTACGCAAGAAGTTTTGAGTTTCAAACGAGGGTAAACCTACGCAAGAAGTTTTGAGTTTCAACTATGTGAACAAGCATATGAGCAGTGCTTTAACTATGATCTTAAAATTTTGTTGGGGTGAATTTAATGGAAGATTAGGAAAACAAGATGTCTTTGGTGTCACAATTGGAAGCAATAGCCTACACGACAATACCTCCTATAACGGACTCAGGCAAATCGACTTTGCTGCTGGGCAAAATACCAGTGGTAGCAAGTACGCAGTAAACATATCTCAATATCCACAAGGAGCAAAGCGATATCCTTGTCAGTCAAACACGAACAAGATAGACCACATTACGATGGACGCAAAGCACTATTCTCTAGTATCAGCAATATGTCCGAACGTCTCGAGAAGCTAACGTTGACTCGGACCACTAGCTCGTTGTAGCCAAGGCAATGCTGTGGATAACCAAACCAAAGCTAAAACAAGGAAAAATTTTGAGGAAATTCGACGTCGGATGATAAAGAAACTAACAGGTTTTGTTTCGATCGAGTCATACGCCGCCAACTTCAAGCAGTTGAAGATTTGCCAGGGAGTCATTTGAAATGCCGCTTTTAACGTGCTGTGCCTCAAAGAACAACCATAGCGAAAGCCTTGGATCGACGAAGAAATCCGGCAAGCAGGCAAACAACAGGCACATAAAGTGGTGCTGCATTTTAAGATCACAGTTGCTCCCAAGCTCTACGAGCTGAAGCAGGAAAAGTGGCTTTTTAGTAGAAAAAGAAAAAACAAGAGAAGCATGCAATGGGAAAAATAATGGAACGCCATAGCAGGAATGAAGCTAGGAAGTTTGAGCTAAAAGTTAAAAGAACGTCCCAAAGTTACAAGATTCGAACCGAAGCCAACAAGGACAACCAGGGGAACATCGTTGTAGAATCGCAGTCAGTGCTGAGGATATATAGAAAAATCATTCCTGATGCAAATTGTTTAATGACGATGACGAACCGAGTTCCACTCCTATGCAGGTTCCACCATTCAACCTGCCAGGTTGAATTCTTCAACGATTTTGACGAATAGCTATATATATCTCTAAACTTAGGAGTATGCATCTGCTCGTCAGCAAAATATGTTCGGAGGAAAGCATGTCCAATGAATAGAACATCAGCATTGTTTGCCTGATCCTCAAGAAAGGAGATTCCTCTCGACTACATCAACAACAAAGGCATCAGTCTCTAACTTCGCATACACGATCCTTGTATAGGCTTAAAGCCATTCCTCAACAACCTGATAGGTCCATATCATTGTGGCCAAGAAAAAATCCAGGAATTTCAAAACGATACTCACCACCTTTTGTAGTACCTCGTGACATAATGGTTAGTGCGTTGGACTGTCATACCGAAGGTCTGGGTTTGATTCCCAGCTGCTGCCACCAAAAAACAGAAATGTTTTTCTGTTGCAAAAAAGTGCTTCTCATCTAGTTGTTCGGGCTCGGCAAAAAATTGTATGTCTCCGCCTTTATTCCAGCCAATAACACGCACACATGAATGATTGAGAGTTGTAAGCCACTAGGCCATTTTTTTTTCACGCTGCGCCACCAAATTTATTTATTTTTATTTATTTTGTCATCGATTCCAAGGTCGCGTATGACAGCATGAATGGACACGAGCTACAAAGAACAATTTCTAGTTTTGGCACCCCTCCTAAGCTCCATCAAGGTCCATTTAAGTCGGCAAAGATTTCACCGATACCTTTGTTGTCAAAAAAGGTTTAAGGCAAGGCGAAGCGTTCTAATGCAACTTCTTCAACATTGTCCCAGAAAGAATAGTGGGAAACTTTCACATCATCACTAGAGGCCCAATTTTTCAAAAGTCCGTCCAATTACTCGCTAGTTGATGATATTGACATACGTAATCGAACAATAAAAACATGATTTCAGTGGTTCTTACGAGAGAATTGAGAACGAGAAGAAAACCAATAAGATAGGTTGAACGGTGAATGAAGGCGAAACAAAATTTAATTGCTGTCAACAAACGAGCCAAAACCAACAGTTCTCGGACAGAACGTCAACATAGGCAGCTATAATTTCGAGGTGGTCAAAGACTTTGCGATTACCAAAGCTCCACTATCAACTTAGTGAATAATACCAGCGCTGAGATCAATGAAGAATTACTCTTGTGAATCGCTTCTTTTTTGTGATAAGAAGGAAGTTGAGAGGCGAATCCCTTTCTCAACAGCTACTATTAACGGTGGATGAGAGCGCCTTAGGCTATATTGAGAGAAATTCTCCGAAGATACAACAGACTGTACGGGAGGCTGTACAGTGACACATATAGCCACAAAAGTGAAAGGCCAATGACTGAAGTGATGGCTGGGTCACCATAAGTCTTTGAATCCAAGCCCGTGAAAGGGCCCAGTAGAAAAAGGCAACGTAAAAGGTGAAGCATGCAAGTGGAAGAGGACTTCAATAAACTTGGCGTGCCAAACTGGGCAAGTGGAAGAGGACTTCAATAAACTTGGCGTGCCAAACTGGTGATAGTTGGCTAGAGAGATATCTGCAAACTGGAAGAAGCTTATTTCCGTTGAGGCCCTGTTCAATCCCTGACTGTAGCATCACCTTAAGTATCTAAATAAGTAAGGTATTTAAGAATGAAATAACTTTCAGCGGTCTTATCAATTTTTTTCACATTGTGAATACGACTAAGTATAACTTATCTATGTTAAGTTTTTGACTTAACCAAGTGATTAATATTAAATCTAACTTTAATTCACAAATAAAAAAAATGGCGGCTAACATCTAAGCAAGAAAGCAGAATTCAAAGTAAAGTAAGAAAGGTTATCCACGAGGTAAGAAAATTCACATATGTTAAGTTTGTAGAGATTGTTGTAAGGAAAGTTAAATGTCAAATGAATGTTTCGTTAAGATTAAGCCAGAGTTGCCATTGCGCTGAAAGTACAATTCGGTTGCTGATGCAACAATCTACATTGTCATCAATTTTAATTTTATTAAATTGTCTCTCAATTTTCAATTTTCGAATTCCAAATTAAAATTAACGTCATTTTCAACCGAGATTTTAATGAAATTGTTTTCAAAAGAATATTTCCTCCTTTAAAAAAGAATCTGTAGAAAAAATAATACAATTACTGATGAAGGTACTGCAAGTACCTCTACAACTTTACTTCACACCACTTAAACAAATTTATATTAATTTATACCAAACCATTGTTACAGCCAGTAGTAAATTCCAGCCTTTTTAATGTCGCAACTTTTTGAAACATGAATTATAATAAATTTATATTGTCAATAAACACGTATAATATCTACAGGGATACCTTTCCCATGTTAGCCACCACCCCAAGCACCATCAAAATTAACTACCAACTGTGTCTGTTAGTTAAAGTTGTTATAAAACACTTAAACATAAATGCAAATACAGTATTAAATAATTATACATATTTTTATTAATTATAATACGGAATGTAGGTATTTTATAGAAACTCGAAAAATATTTTCCAGAATACGAAATCGTAATTCCTTTTATCCTTAAAAATGAGTAGGTATGAAAATTTATTATTAATTGCATGAGTTATCATGACATATATGTGTGAGTTAGGAGTTTTTAATGAGAAATTACCTATCATTTTCAATTTATAAAAATAATAATTGTTAATAAATTAAATACATTATACAACATCCAGGGAAGTGAAAAAACTTTTCAATTTGACTTTTTCTGTGTACATTATATAATTTATAACTATATATAGCTATGTAGATAGATGTGAATAGTCGAATTTTTATAAACCTGAATTATTGTGAATGGTGCATCCATTTCCTCGTTCAATGTGCGCTCGTAAAGCGTTTGCGGAAATACTGGCGGCAAATCGTTGACATCACGAATATTTATTACAATTGTTGTCTGGTTCTCATTCAAACTATCAGATGCAACCAATTTCAATTCATACTAATAAATAAAAATAAAATTAAAAAAAAAAAACAATAAAAACACAAAAAAACACTGGTAGAATACAATTAAAAAAAAATCAATAAAACAAAAGAGTTATACTTAAAGTAGTTAAAAATATATATGAATGTCGCATATATACGTAAGAATATTTATGCATTTTTTCATTTATTCAGTTGTTGTCAATGCGCTGAGCTCAAAAGAATATTATAACAAAACTCACTTGCAGTTAATCCTGTTTCATTTTATTAATTTATTTTTGTTTTAATGTATTTTTTTTCACGTGTAGGTATGCTTGTATATATACTTCCGATTTGCGGGAGGAAAGCAACGCAAAATTGGAAAGTGACAGAAGTAAAATGAAATTAAAAGGATACACAATCTTCCTGGAGTGCTTTTTCTGTCAGTATCAGAGGGTTATATTATGTAGGTACATATATACTCGTTTACATTTATGTACATTCATATATTCGCTCTTAACAATCACCCACAAGCAAGCAAGCACTCAGTTTCAGTTCATTTATAGTGTTTACCAGTAATGTGACCATTTTAATTTTTGATCCCTGTGAACCTTTTGGATATGCTATAAATAGGAGTCGCTATTTAAACCTTTTGGATGTCCACTCGAATTAAAATCACACGACAGAATTGCTGGACGAACATTTTTATAAGTAATATGGATGTCATTGAGGATTAATTTATATAAAGTTGGGAAAAAAGTGAACTTAAAAAAAAATAAAATTGATAAAGCTTAATTTTTATTACACAATGAATTTTTCAAAAAAAAAAAAAGAAACAAGTTGTTTTTGTTTTTACTTTGACTTTTGCCATTTTGAAAAAAAAAACACTTATAAATGAAATTACTTTATTTTGTGAAATTTATCGAGATTATCTTCTTATTATGAAAAACTTTTATTTCCCTTTAAATTACATAAATAAATAGCTGGTTCAATTTATTTCAATGAAATGAATGAAATGAAATGAATTTTTCTTTAAACTAAGTAAAGGGTTTTTCAACAAGGACACTACAAAAGTAAAGCGACAAGGACAGCAAACGACGCCATATTTCTTACCGCTCTTTTCACATTTCTCTTCAGTAAGGCTTGCCATTTTATGATGGAAAGATATACGAGCCAACAACGAGTCAAAATTATTAAAATTTACTACCGAAATTCGGAGTCAGTGGCCTCAACGTTAAGAGCGCTACGTTCAATTTATGGTCGTCATAATCGTCCTAGCAGATCAACAATTGAGCGTCTAGTGGACAAATTTAAATCCAAAGGCACAGTACAAAATTTTCCGTGGCAGTGAGACAGAGAAGTGCCCGTAGTGTCAAGAATATTGCTGCCACTTCAGTTGCAGAAAGCCCAAATGTGTCTCTCACACGTCGTTCTCAAGCGTTCGGCATCCCTGTGACGTCGTTGTGGTGAATTTTTCGAAAAGATCTTGGCCTACATCCTTACAAGATTAAATTGACGCAAGAACTGAAGCCGCTTGATCACCAAAAGCGTCGTATGTTCGTGAATTGGGCTGAGCAACAACTTGAAAATGATTCGCATTTTCATCGAAAAATCATCTTCAGCAATGAGGCTCATTTCTGGCTGAATGGCTTCGTCAATAAACAAAATATGCGGAATTGGTCAGGCAGCAATCCACACGTACTCCATGAGTCATCTTTGCATCCTGAAAAAATTACGGTTTGGTGTGGTTTATGGGCCGGCGGCGTCATTGGGCCGTACTTCTTCCGTGATGATCAAGACCGGCACGTTACTGTGAATGGGGATCGCTAAATTTCAATGATAACCGAATATTTTTGGCCCCAATTGGATGATATGGACTTGGAGGACTTGTGGTTCTATCAGGACGGCGCCACAAGCCACACAGCGAATGTCACAATCAATTTACTGGAAACCAAGTTTGGAGAACGTGTTATCTCACGAAATGGTCCAGTCGCTTGGCCTTCTCGGTCGTGTGATTTGACGCCGTTAGACTATTTCCTGTGGGGCTACGTCAAGTCTATGGTCTATGCGAACAAGCCAGTGACGATTGATGAACTTCGTACGAATATCAAACGTGAAATTGCAGCAGTATCGGCCAATTTATGCTTGAAAACCGTCGAAAATTGGGTTCAGCGTCTGGACTTCTGCAAGCGTGCCCGTGGTGGCCATGCAAAAGAAATCGAGTTCCATACATAATGGCATCGAACGTAATTTCACAGGAATAAAGAATTTTATTAATATCTTTGTATGTATATATGTTCTTTATTACCACAATTGTCCATTTTTGAAAACTATATAGTCGATTTTTATAAGATTCGGTATTTAAGGGTGCTTACATTCTTTTAAGTATTTAAGAAAAAAAATGTACTTTTGTGAAAAAATTGAGGCACCCTCCTATTTTAAAAAACCGTTCGGTAAGGAATTTTTCTATAAAACGGCTTCTACGATTTTAGTAAAACTTTTTGTGTGTTTCTACTTAAATTAACGTGATCTAGTACCAAAAATTATAAAAATTTACAAATTGTAACTATTAATAGTAGAAGAATTCTTTTTAATTTAGAATTTTCTCATTATCTGCTGAACAGATTTCGATTAATTTTTTAAACACAAATTTCAAGTAAGATTTAAAAATATTGCCTATCAAAATTTTCAAAAAATATAATAACTTGACATTTTTTTTTTTGAAAATATCTTTTTATATGCCCATAAGTAAATAGAGAAAAGAGCTCCAACGATTTTTAAGTTTTTTTTCCATACAATCATATTTAATCAAGAATTAAGATGGAGTTCTTTTTCTCATTTCAATTTCTCAAAGAACTTGTTTTACCTAATTCAAATGACGTTTTTAATGCTTTTAAACATTTTTCCTCATAATTTCCATGTCCTTAAATATAATTGCCGTGAGCCCTCAGTGTCTTGAACATAAGAGCAAGCAAGTACGTACGATTACGTACGTACGTAATTGATTTTGATCAATTTTTGTAAATTTTCGAAAACTTGTTGAACTGGCAAATTTGACATTTTGAAAATAAAAACCAAAATAGCTAGGAATCGTTTTTTTTGACAAACTCAGTACGTATGTAACTAGTTTATTTAACTGAAGATTACAAACGTGACCAGGATCATACACTGCCAAAGTTTAAGAATCCTTTTCCAAGTTAATTTGAATTTTAAGGGTTGTATAATATTTTGAAATGTGGCAACCATGTTTTCAGATTTTATTTATCTCTATACGCTTATACGCATACCTATACCTCTTATGTATTAAAATGGCATATCCTTGTTTTCTGGTCATTGTTGTCAAAGAAGACCGAGTCGTGCTTTCGATGGCTAATAGCCATTATTATTTTCAGCCTACTTATAGCTATACGCGCATTATAGTAAAATTGAGTATATTTTATTTTTGGATTTTAATGTTGAATTTTAATGTTTTTAAATTTTCCATTAAACTTATATGAAGGTAGTAATACAATCATACCTGCATACATGAAGCATATATACTTTTTTATTTTTATAGAATACTATATTACCGTTATATAAATGGATCTTATAAATACCATCAAGCAATAAAATAACTCCAGATAATAGGCAGAGGTAGTTGCTGTTCTTATTATGGTTTCGCATTAATTTTTCCTTTTTTTAATTAATTCCAATGCAGTATATGAAGAGGGATAGCATTGACAACAATTGTAACAACAACAACAACAAAATATTTATATAAAAATATTTTAATTCAATTTGCCAAAGTAATTAAATGGAATTTTCGATTAAAATGAAATCACTGTTCGAGCTGGAGCTGAAGCTGGAGCTGGAACTGGTGTGTTGCTTGACTATAATATTTTGTGCCAAGCTGCAAAAGCAGTCCTTTCTGATGTTTTAAAGGAATATTTTGACTGCACCAGATTTTGATATAATGTTGACAGTGGTTGATGGGTTGGGTAGCCGTTGTCGTTGTCATAGTCATCGACGTTATATTCCAGACTGAGATTGGAATAAATAAGGATCATCTTTCATATACCAATTTCATATCAGTATGTATGTAAATTATGTAAGTACATACTGAAGGATGGGTATAGTGTATGATGCGTTGATGTATCCATTTTATTTAAAACAAATTTCAGATAATTGGGTATGCTTTTGTGCTGGTTAGGTATATTATGTAGCTATATTGAAATGTATTACGATGTAATTGAAAATATGTAGATACCTACAGCATACATATGTGTTTTTTTGCCATAAGTTCAATTTACATACATTGCTGAGATACACGAGCTTGACATGATGCCATAGTTATCGTCGCTGATATTAAATTTAGAGTTGGGTGGCTGTATTTTAAATAAAGAAGAATTTACGGACGAAAAAACTGCTGGATTTAAAATTAGGTAAAAAAATAGATATTGTATGGCATAAATGGTGGGTATTGTGAGGGCTATCATTTTCGCAGAGATTTAATATCTATACTCATATCTTGAGTTGGAGTGGATAGAATATTACAAGTACTGACTGAAAATACCCTTAATTCGATTTGAGGAAAAAAGTGTTTTCTAGAAAAATATTTAGAACTTGCTTCATATAATTTCTAAAGGTCCAATTGAACAAAAGTTTTCTTGACAAGAGTTTACATGCGCTTGGAAGTATACCTATATTTATCATTCATCCATACATACATTTTGGATCGCAACGACTAACAAATCGCATTCATTCCTGTGTGCATGTTGTTGGCAGGAATGGAGGCGACCTACAATTTTTTGCAGAGTCCGAATGGCTAGATGAGAAGCACTTATTCATGACAAGTATACTCTTGGAGGATTTTTTAGTTCCTCGGGAAAAACATTTCTATTTTTAGGTGGCTTCATTCATTCATTTAAATCAAAAATAGGTACATGCGGTTAGCATCGTCATTTTCGATAAAAAAAAATGTGTTGCATAATGCTCAACTTATGCTGTTGTGATCGGATGCAAATATTAAAGAAAAAAACACAATTTCAACGATTTTTTTTTTAATTTTGAAATTTCTCAAAAAAGAACATATGTGCTACTTTGAATATACTTAGGTAATGCTGCTAAGCGCCGAAGAGAAAAGAGATTAAGAAAATATCGCATATTAACTTTGCGAATGGCTGTAGAGTGAACTTAGCAACTATGTTTTGGTTTTCAAAAAACAAAAAAAAAATGTTGCTATATTGAGCTCAACTTCTGCTGCTTTTTGAAGTAGAACTTAAAAAAAAAATCTAATATTTGCTAATTTCCGTAATTTCCTAAGAATGAAAGTTGTGCTGTTTTGTACTCAGTTGTTGTAGCTAAATTTAAAAAAATCGCATATTTGTAATTCTTATGTCCACAAAAAAATTTTGCGAAGAATGAAGTTAGCACCACCATATTTAATTTTCTTATAAAAACTATGTTTTGTGCTTAATTTGTTGTTGAAAATCAAAAGTGGCGATGATAACTCACGCTTCGCATTTTTTTTTTGGCTATAAGAGTTTCAAACATATTTAATTTTAGTTTTTTTTTCGGAATAATGGCAGCAACTGCATCGTGAAGTTAGCATTGTCATTTTTGATTTAAAAAGAATTGTGCTATTTTCTCCTCAGTTTCTGTCGACTTTTGCAGTAGATAAGTTTATTTAAAAAAATCCCAAATTTGCTAGTTTAACAAATGAACATTTGTTTATATTTAACAATTTCGTGAAAATAAAATTTGCGCTGTTTTGTGTTCAGTTTGTTCTGTCATAATGCCGAAGAATTAAAAAAAAATGGCCTTCACAAAGATTATTTATAAAAATTGCTCTTCAGTGCTGGCAGCATTAACTGAGCAAACTGCATTACTTTCTTTCTTACGAAACTCCAAAATCTAAACAAATTGTAATTCGTAAAATTTTCTTATTTGTGAATTTATTTTTTTAAATATTTTTAGTACACAGCGTCAAAATGCAGCACAAGATTTTTATTGGAAAATCAAAAATGATAGTGCTTACTTCACCAGTGCCGTATCTAAGGGTGGGGCAGAGGGGGCAGTTGTCCCAGACGCCTTACCTTGAAAGGCGCCGTACCGCGAACAGCACGCCTCACCACTTTTTTGAAAGGCGCTACCATGTCGTGAAGGCCGCCAAGAGAAGAACTAGTTTTAAAAAAAAGATACTATCGCCGTTAAACTGATCAACTGAAGTCTGTAGCACATCCAAATACCTTTCCAACGACATACGCCTCGTTGTTATTGGTTCCTAGACCAGCTTCCATACATTTTTGCGAATTGTCCTTTATTTTGAAAATCACGGTTCTGTTCTGGTTGAATGGATACGTCAATAAACAAAACTGCCGTATTTGGAGTGATGGTGAGTGTATGTTGAGACACCATTACATTATTCACAAAAAACTGATTGTTTGGTGTGCTTTTTATGGGTTGGTGGAATAATTGGTCCGTACTTCCTTAAAAAACGATGCTGTCCAGAAAGTGATAGTCAATGGTGACCAATATGGAGCCATAATTACTGACTTTTTCATTCATCAATTGAACAACCAGGATGTGCAGGAATTGTGGTCTCAACAAAATGGCGCAACATGTCACACAGCTCGTGCCACAATTGATTTATTGAAGGAAACATTTGGTAACCGTATATCTCCAAGATCGTGCAATTTAACCCCGCGTGACCATTTTCTGTAGGGATATGCGAAGTCTTCAACAAGTCCGAAACGATTGACTACAACAAAACGATTGAGGACAACATTCGCAGCGTTTTTGCCGATATACTGCCACAAATGTTGGAAAAAGTCATCTAAAATTGGACCTTCAGATTATAATACGTCCGAACCCGACGTGACGGTCATATGCTAGAAAACGTTCTTAAATTATAATGCCAGAAGATTATCTTTCGAATAAAGTAAATTTCATGTCAATTTAATAAAAAATCATCTTTTGTTTTATTCTATTTCAAAGTTATAAACGTATTAAGAAAACACCCTTTAAAGATATAAAAGCTTTTTTCTCAGCCGTACCATGCATTGCTTTTGGTGTGCTGAATCTAAATTTCAACTTTGCTTCTTCTTATGGATATTAGACAATGGCTTCTTCACAAAAATCGTACATATTCTTAAAAACTTTGTCTTAGTGTTAATATTACATAATAATTTCACCGCACTCTAGCAGCTACATAGTTTGAACAAAATAAGTGAATACGGTATTCAAATTGTAAGAAATTCAACAAAGCTTCAGCACAGAATTCAATTTAATTGAATACAAGCATCGTTTTTGAGATATACACTCCTCGTCAACTGAATACGCACAAACATTTTTGAATATATTTTATCCATTTTTTCCAAACAGTGATGGTTATTATGCCATCTGTTGATGGTAAAAATGTTCGTAACATATAAATAACAGAATTTCAAAGTTTTATCCAAAAACAACCGTGAGTTTTTCCTTCAACCACTTCCAAAGTGTAACTTATACAAAGTAGAAGCTTTTTTTTGAGTCAACTGAATAGGTACAAAAATTAAAATTGGTATTGGAATGGAATGAAACAAGTTTTTGTTTAAGTTTAGTAGTGTGTACTTCCACCTTTATTTTTAATTACTTCGTAAATTCGATCCGGCATGGAATCGTAAAGCTTTTTAATGTAATTTAACAAAATTTCGCTCCACGCTAATTTGATTGCAGAAATTAAGGTTTCTTTGTCTTCGAACTGACGACCACCCTCATAAACTTTGCGTACTAACCATCCCCAGACATTTTCTATGATGTTTAGATCAGGTGAGTACTGCGGCCATTGAAGCAACTGCACTTGTGGCTCCTCTATCCATGTTTTTATTATGCGCGCTGAGTGAATAGGCGTATTATCATGTTGGTAGGTCCAGTTTATGGGTCCAAAGATGTTAGAAAATTTGGGAAAATTTCTTTCCAAAATTACTTTATACCCAGCTGCTGTCATTCTTGATGTTACAACCTCGAGCTCAACTGTTCCATAGTAACTGACTGCTCCCCATATCATGACACCTCCTTCACGACTATGATGGCGCTTTAAAAATCTTTTTTCTTTTCTTAAGTCGTGAAAATAGAAGTTGAACCCATCAGGGCCATCGAAATTAAACTTTTTTTCATCTGAAAAAACCACGTGATACCATTCTTTTTTCCAACTCATGTGAAGTCTTGAAAAATCTAATCGCAACATTTTCCGTCTCTCGTCAAGTGGTGGTTTTTTCTTAAGTTTCATTCGTTTAAGATGGCTTGAGTTGTTGATTACTCTTAATACTGTTGAGCAACTTGCGTTTACGCCGACTTTTTGTTTTATTTTTGCCACAGAATCAGAAGAATTTGATGCATATCTTAAAATTCTTCGTCTCTCAGCTGCTGTTGTTGCTGTTTTCTTACCTCCCTTCATGTTTTTGCCGTATGCATCTTTATTTTTCAAGTAAGAATAAACTACATTAAAACTTCGGCCAACTTTATCAGCTATCTCACGTCCAGTTAGGCCTTGGTCTCTAAGTAAATCGATTTTAGCTTTTTCAACACTGTTAAGACACGTAGATCTACCCATTTTTCTTAAAATTTGAAATCAAGAATTAAATTTTACTGAAAACACTAAAATCGTTAATTTAAACTGTCAAGCACTCCAAAAAACTTATAAACAACGAAGAAAATGGCGTTGTACCTATTCAGTTGACTAGAAAAAAAAAACTCCTACTTTGCATATAAAACACTTTGCAAGTGGTTGAAGAAAAACTCACGGTTGTTTTTGGATAATTCTTTCGGAATTATCTGCTTAACATCTTAAGGGAATAGTTAGCATCAACAGATGGCATAATAACCATCACTGTTTGGAAAAAATGGATAAAGTATATTAAAAAATGTTTGTGCGTATTCAGTTGATGAGGAGTGTATGTGAAAAACTAACAAAAAATCTGCTTTTTAACAATGTGTTGAGTTTAATACACATTTCAGGGTTAATTTTTTTTTATTTTTTTTTTTTTTATTTAGAAAATTCAATATTCTTTGTTAGGAGAAGTTTATCTAGGAAAGGTAAAAATTGTATGACTTTTTGGCAGAAAATAAAGAAAAAGTTTACACTTTTGACGTTTTTGTTTCAATTTTCCTTATAAAGCAATTGTTACGAGCACCTATACACAAATAGAGCAATTGATAATTTTTTTTGTTGTTGCATTTTTGTTATAGAAGATGTAACTTTTGTATTTTCATATGGCATGAAAATGGCACAATATTTTAGAAAATATGTCGCGATAATTTATATTTTTGTGGAATTGCTAGGCTTGAGATAATTTAACTGGACTTTTTAATTTGTAGCTAGGGCAGACATACAAAATTGCGACATTAGCTTTTTGTGTTTTTTTCAACACAATGTCAAACTTTTAAAAATCTCCAATTTAATTTAAAGGGTGATTTTTTTGAGGTTAGGATTTTCATGCATTAGTATTTGACAGATCACGCGGGATTTCAGACATGGTGTCAAAGAGAAAGATGCTCAGTATGCTTTGACATTTCATCATGAATAGACTTACTAACGAGCAACGCTTGCAAATCATTGAATTTTATTACCAAAATCAGTGTTCGGTTCGAAATGTGTTTCGCGCTTTACGTCCGATTTATGGTCTACATAATCGACCAAGTGAGCAAACAATTAATGCGATTGTGACCAAGTTTCGCACTCAGTTTACTTTATTGGACATTAAACCAACCACACGAATGCGTGCAGTGCGTACAGAAGAGAATATTGCGTCTGTTTCTGAGAGTGTTGCTGAAGACCGTGAAATGTCGATTCGTCGCCGTTCGCAGCAATTGGGTTTGTGTTATTCGACCACATGGAAGATTTTACGCAAAGATCTTGGTGTAAACCCGTATAAAATACAGCTCGTGCAAGAACTGAAGCCGAACGATCTGCCACAACGTCGAATTTTCAGTGAATGGGCCCTAGAAAAGTTGGCAGAAAATCCGCTTTTTTATCGACAAATTTTGTTCAGCGATGAGGCTCATTTCTGGTTGAATGGCTACGTAAATAAGCAAAATTGCCGCATTTGGAGTGAAGAGCAACCAGAAGCCGTTCAAGAACTGCCCATGCATCCCGAAAAATGCACTGTTTGGTGTGGTTTGTACGCTGGTGGAATCATTGGACCGTATTTTTTCAAAGATGCTGTTGGACGCAACGTTACGGTGAATGGCGATCGCTATCGTTCAATGCTAACAAACTTTTTGTTGCCAAAAATGGAAGAACTGAACTTGGTTGACATGTGGTTTCAACAAGATGGCGCTACATGCCACACAGCTCGCGATTCTATGGCCATTTTGAGGGAAAACTTCGGAGAACAATTCATCTCAAGGAATGGACCGGTAAGTTGGCCACCAAGATCATGCGATTTGACGCCTTTAGACTATTTTTTGTGGGGCTACGTCAAGTCTAAAGTCTACACAAATAAGCCAGCAACTATTCCAGCTTTGGAAGACAACATTTCCGAAGAAATTCGGGCTATTCCGGCCGAAATGCTCGAAAAAGTTACCCAAAATTGGACTTTCCGAATGGACCACCTAAGACGCAGCCGCGGTCAACATTTAAATGAAATTATCTTCAAAAAGTAAATGTCATGGACCAATCTAACGTTTCAAATAAAGAATCGATGAGATTTTGCAAATTTTATGCGTTTTTTTTTTTTAAAAAAGTTCTCAAGCTCTTAAAAAATCACCCTTTATTTTTAAAGTATCTAGGGATAGAATTTCTTGAACGTATGTGTACCTCCTATGTTCAATATATACAACTATGACTGTTTGAAGATTGTTTATCGGCGACTTTTTTGTCAGGCGACCTTGCCAAGGAAGGACCAAATCCATATGAAAGTTAATCGATTATCAGCTTAGAAATACATATAGGTCCGGGTACCTAAAATCCACCGAAGATTTCTAGGAAAGATATAAGCTATTTATACCTTCAATTATAAAGAAAAAAAAATCGTTTAATTAATTTTCAGCAATTAACGGATATGAAGCAACTTTAAAAGTCCCTAACAAAAAAAAAAATAACAACAACAATTTAAATTTTTGAAAACTATTTCATCAGAAAAGTATGTAGGAAGTATGCACAATATATCCTCTGGTAATTTAATACCTTTTCATATAACTTCACATCACATACATAAGCTCATAGTACAAACAATCCTTCGAATATATTGAAGGTGTTGAATACCTTGTAAAAGTTATTTCCGAAAAGTGAGGCAAATAACCGAGTTGGGTTGTACGAGTATTATGTATAGGTAGATATTATGTTATGTGTAACAACATTCGCATATCCTCTTCCGCTACTACATCCAATATTAATACCTACACTTTTGTGTATCGATCTTTGTTCTTTTGGTTATGAGCGATAAATCAATTTACGGCTGTGGCTTGGCGCTGATAGCATTTAATTAAAAGATTCTGCAGATTTTCAATTGATCCACATATATGGCTTTTGTGTTGCTTAAATTATATTATAATGGAAACATTCACATAAAGGTTTTTTGTTTGTTTGTTCTTTTTTTTTTTGGGGGGGGGGGGGTTGGTGATGGTGATGATGATAATAACGGAATTCAATGGAGCTAAACGAAAATTGCCAGAATGATATAAAACGAGTAAGGTAAAATGATATCACAAAGTATTAATCCAATAAAAACTTCGGCCACTATACCAACCCACCTATATGCGTATGATCATGGCAATTAATTTTTACTAGCACCGGTATTATAGTTATTTGCTGGCTTGATATGGTTTGATGAAGATTAAACTTAATGCATTATAAGAGCTTTAATTAGATGCCAGCTACCATAAATGTGATAATAATAATTAGCAAAACCAAAAATTATTGTATCTGGGCTGGAGCATATGAAATTTGAATGCGAGAATGGTTTTGAATTCAGAATAAGATATTGTTGTCGTAACTTTTTGTGGGCATTTAAATGTGGGGAGTTTATGATGGGCTTTTTAGCCAAATATCGTTCAAGATTAACAGGTGGAATAATTCATCGGAATTATGGCTCCCCCAAAATGCAATAGAAATTATTTTTAAGACCTGGCTTGGATTAAGGAAAATGAATGTTCGGTTCTACAACCACAACGTATACTATTTAAAAAGCTCTCAGTTACGTCATGTAAAAATTATTATTATTACCTTGACACAATAAAATCCACTTAACAATTATTCGCATTGTTTTAACATACAAAATAAAAATGAAATAATGTTTGGTTGCAAAATTTCCACTTCATCATACGATTTAAGTCCTTTACACAAAAAATCCAACTATGAAGGTATTTATAAAAAAAAAAATATGTATAAGCTCATTGCATTGTTTCAAGAATTGTTAAATTGTTATTAATCTGTCAACAAGGCTTTTTTATTCATAATCGATTTATTGTCAATTCACGCAAAGCTCAAATAAACCAACTATTATATTATTGTAAAATCGTTACTACTATTGAATATCAAATAAAATCCATTTAAATATTACTGGCAAATCATCACAAGTTAAAAAAAAAATATTTAATATAAACAAAAATAAACCAATTCATATAGCTAAGCTTATACAAATAATAATAATCCAATTGAAGCCTTGAATAATACCCTCAATAGTATATTTTTTTATTGATTGTTGTCAGATATACACGAAGAGTTGAAAATAGAAAAATAAATCAATAAAAATTGAATATTTTAAATATAAGTTTACCTATAGAAAAACTTCCTTCTTTTCATCAAAATATTTTTGTTTTATTTTATTTATAAATAAAAATTGATTAAAATAAATCCTTTTGTTAATTTCATAAAGAGAATCTATGATAAATTTTCAATTTAATATACAAAAAACAAAGTGTTGCTTTCAAAATTATTTTTTTTTTTTTTTTTTTTTTTTTAGATTTTGTGGGAACAAAAAATGGAAGCTGACTACTCTACAAACAATTCAACCCAATTACTTACTTGTTTAAAAAAATATATATTTGTTTTGTTTCTTTTTTGTTCTAGCAACATGGAACATGGTAATATATTGGTGCAAAGAATATATATGGAACAGGGCTTAATTGAAGCATGTTTTCGACAAAGCATTTTATTCAATAACAAAATTTAATAAATTAAATATTTTGTATATGAATATTTACAAAAAAAAAAGGTGAAGCAGAATGGTTTATCCACAAATGGATTTAATTTAAGAAGGCAGCTTTACGGTGAACTTGTAAAGCACTGACATGAATGAAAAAAAAAAATACAAAATTTTGTTGATGATGAGTTTTAAACTAAATTAAGATTAAGATTAAGATTTTTTGACTCCCATGATATCCACCATAAATGAATTTTTTTTTGCATCGAAATTACTGCAGAAAAAATAAAAGTCTGCCTAGAAAGAAAGAAGTTAGGTTTCACACTTTTGGGAACAATTTTTGGGCCATTTCCAAAATATGGCTCCTTGAAATTATACTATAGGAAATTACGCCAAAAATAATTTTGAAAAAAGCCCAAAAACGTTTGACTTAAAAGTTTTGAAAAAAGCGCCCAAAATTAAATTGGAAAATACGACAAACAATTGGAAAAAGAGCCAAAAAACTAAAATTTTTAAGGTTTTAACCTAGCCTATCGTTGAAATTTAAAAAATCTGTTAGTTTGGAGCCATACTAACGGGTGATTTTTTAAGAGGTTTAGAACTTAAAAAAAAAAAACACAAAAAATCCGAAAAATGAATAAAATATTTATTTGAATCAATAGTTTGAACCTTGCAATTTAATGTTTAAAGATAATTTCTTGCAAATGTTGACCGCGGCTGCGTCTCAGGTAGCCCATCCGCTGAGTCCAATTTTGGCATACTCTTTCACACATATCGGCCGGTATCTCACGAATGAATGCATGGATGTTGGCTTCCAGTGCGTCAATCGAAGCGGGCTTGTCCCTATAGACATTAGCCTTGACATACCCCCACAAAAAATAATCTAATGGTGTCAAATCGCACGATCTAGGCGGCCAATTGACCGGCCCGAAACGTGAAATTAACTGTTCACCAAACTCGCCTCGCAATTGCGCCATTGTTTCGCGTGCTGTGTGGCATGTGGCACCGTCTTGTTGAAACCACATATCATGCAAGTCAAGAACTTCCATTTCGGGCAAAAAAAAGTTTGTTATCATCGCTCGGTAGCGTTCACCATTGACAGTAACGCTGCGATTCGCATCATCTTTGAAGAAATATGGCCCAATAATGCCGCCGGCCCATAAACCGCACCAAACAGTGGCTTTTTCGGGATGCATTGGTAGCTGTTGCAATGCTTCTGGCTGATCTTCACTCCAAATGCGGCAATTATGCTTATTTACGTACCGATTCAACCAAAAATGAGCCTCATCGCTGAACACAAGCAGCGCGCGATGAACATTTCGAACCGAGCACGAATTTTGATAGTAAAATTCAATAATTTGCAAGCGTTGTTCATTTGTAAGACGATCCATGGTTAAATTGCAAACCAAACTGAAGCTGTTTGACAGTAACACAAGGTACTAAACACACGTCAGCTTTCAAAACTAGTGTTGCCAAAACCAAACCAGCTACAAAATCACCCTACAAGTTCCTAGCATGCTTGATTCCTGGGATACACTATGTGACCTGTTAACTTCACTGTGAAATTACCAGTTCACTCGATTACACTTTTATTTGGTGAACTGCAAAATCGGGAAAAGAAATGCAAACAAAATGCAAAAAAACTGCAAATTCTTGTCAAGGTTGCATTTGCGTTGGTGAAAGTTGCCTTGCTAACTTCACAGACATCAAGACAAAGGTGACCACAGTTTTTCACAAACCGTTGAAAATTACCTCGAGATTAAATATTTTAAAAATATAGAAGGAATTACTGGTTCTGGTGCACAATACAAGAATATTATATTCAAGGTTTTTTATCTATTTCGAGAAGTTCCATATTATCTTTCTAACAACACAATGTCAGTCGTATTCAAAAGATTTCATTGGAACAGTTATTGTCCAGCTAGAGGGGCCTAGGTTTATAAATATACGTAGTTGCATAATTCTAGAATTTTTACTGTACAAAATTTACTTATTTGCTTATAAAAGAAATATAATTTAATTTTCTTAAAAATGAAATATTCAGAAAATGTTTTGGTTAAAAATCGACCGAAAAACGGTCGCTCAAACAAAGTTGATTTTAAGATTTGAAAGTGAAATATATGGTATTTATGTCTTTTTAGAGAAACGTGTAAGATGATACGCGCAAACTAGATGTATGATTCATTCTTGACCATTTTAGTACAAAATAAAAGGAAAATTAAAATTTTTTCGCAGTTTAAGGGCTGCCACCTAGTTTTTTTTAAAGTTTTAAATAATTGTCAATAACGATAAACTAGCTTCTAAAAATCCAGTTTTTGAACATTAGTTAGTTAATTATACCTTCTTCGACATGAAAAAAATAATCCCAAATGATATTTTCCGTCGAAAGTGCTAGCTTTTCGAGCTCAAAGCTTTTAAGGCAAGTATTATTTAAAAGATATTTGGGTTTCTACACCAAAATCATTTGACACTATTTTTTTTAAGGTCCAAGAAGGTATAATTAGCTTATATACGAGTAAGTTCAAAAACTGGGTTTTTAGAAGCATGTATGTTGTTATTGACAAATATTTTAAAATTTGAAAAATTCTAGAAGGCAACCCTTAAACTGCAAAAAATTTTATTTTTTCCTTTTATTTTGTACTTAAATGGACAAAAATGAATCATACCCCCATAGTTTCCGCGTATCGTCTTACAACTTTCTCAAAATAGCCATAAATACCATATATTTGACTTTTAAACCTTAAAATTAGCTTAGTTTGAGTGACTTTTTCTAGGTCGATTTTTATCAAAAACTTTTTTTTTTTATATGTCATTTTAAGGAAAATTAAATGATCTTTCAATGGCTATACTCATTTCTTCAGGGAAAAAGTAATAGGGAAATACGTAAAAACAATATGATTTTTCACATTTTTTCGCCATATTTTTTTTTTTCAATTTAGGTAACTAAAAAATTTAAAAAAAAAATTTGAGTGATCAATTTCGATGGTAAATTTTATTGTCTACAGATTTCCGATATTTTCTCGAAATTTTGGTTCATTTTCCATACGCAAAAACCCGAAAAGGGTGCTTTCGTACCCCCCTTCCGAAATGCACCCTCTAATTTAATAGCATTCCGCGGTTTTCCCATCTTTAATGACCCGCATATATTGATTTTTGCAATAAAATCCCATGAACGTTTTAGTTCCTTATTGCCCTGTTTCTTAGGACATATCTAATCAATAGCCTAAAAGACGTTTTTGAAATATGTATACATATATTGGTTGAATTTTTATGTAAAATTGTTTAATTTGAATACAATATAAATTAGCTAAAAAAAGTTCTTTGAGACTTTGAGATGACAAAAAAACCCCATTTTAATTCTTGATTGAATATGATTGTATGAACAAAATTTTAAATCGTCGTTTAGCGGCTTAAAAAAAAAAACAAAATATTTTTGTGAGTACGGGTGTTCCTTATATTGTTTTTTTTTTTTTGAAATTCTGAGATGGATAAGCATCAAATGGTTCTACATGGAAAAAAATGTTTCCTATTTTTTTTTCAGATTTTTATTTCACCACCCTGGGGGTCAATTCTCGATCTGTGTAACTTTGAAATGAAAACGAAGTTTTGCAGGGGGAGTCTATTTTCCCCCGTTTAGGCGGGAGGGGTAGTTTTCTCAAAATTTGGATCAAAACAGAAAAAAATTATTCAAAATAAAAAGGAACACTTACAATGCCACGCCTTAGCTTTTTTAAGGCCACGATTCCATTCTATAATATGCTTTCTAAATAAAGATTTTATTTCAAATAGTTTTCGAAAAAATAATTTTCAGACTTAAAAATTAAAAAAACAAAAAATTATAATTTTTTTAGATACAAATTATTTTTTCAAAAACTATTTACAATAAGAACTTTATTTAGGAAGCATATTACAGAATGGAAATGTGGCATTGACTGAGGCATTGTAAGTCTTTCCGTTTTTATAAATGATTTTTTACTGATTTTGGCCAAATTTCTAGAAATTTACTTCTCCCGCCTGAACGGGGGGAAATAGACCCCCCTCCAGTACAATTTTTTTCTCGTCTGAATCTAATCTATACACTCTGATTTGTTTTCGCGTTTTATAAGAATAATCTTTTTCCCATAGTTAGTACCTTAAAGTGAAAATAGGGAGACCAGGGGGTTGAAATAAAAATCTTTAAAAAAAAAGGAAAATTGTTTTTCAATGTTTTGAATCTAATGAGGGCTATCCAAGACTACGTCCAATTTAAAAATTTAATTTAATTTAAAAATTTTTGGAATGCAAATCTTAAGTATTTTATTTATTTATCTACATATTAAAATTAAATTTCCAAAAAAAAACTTAATTTTTTTTTAATCAGAAAAAAATGAAAATTTGTATACAAAAAAATTTTTTTTAAAAAATCTTCTATGAGATTTTATAACTTTCGGTCGGTTCGCATACATGGTTCGCATGTTTGGCATACAGAAAAAACTTTTTCTATGCGCTAAAATTGAAGGAGCAGTTTTTAAGAGAAAAAATTTAATTTTTTCAAAAAAAGTAATATTTTTTTCTTGAAATACCTTAAGGTGTGTTAAAACACCCTTAATAAAAATTTTATAAAAATCGATTATGTAGTATTAAAAATATTTGACCTAAGCAAAAAATGCTTGAGGCTTTCTTAAAAGCCAAATAAATATTTTTTTTTTTGAAAATGTTGTCATGAAAAACTTTTTTTATTGTTTAAAAACTTTTGTATAAATTTTTTTTTTAATTTAATAACAATTAAATCCAAACAAAATAAGTGGATTATGGGGAGGCTTCTATTTATAACCATTTTTTGAAAAATGGTCTCCCATCCAGAGGTAGCCTTTACTGAAAGAAATTTTTTGATTTTTCTTAAGAAAAAATGTTTAGCCGTTTTTGAGAAAAACAAGATTTTGAAAAATTGCTAAGCAAATTATATGGTAGATACCGTTATTTTAAGTTCTAAATAAAAATGAAAAAAACTTCAAGCTTTTAAAAAATCGATCAAGCCGTGTTGGGTTTACCCGAACGGAGAGTAAGACAAACAGACAGAATTGTGAGACCCACTTTTTTCGTCTTCGCTACTATCGTAATTACAAGTTTGATAAAAATCTCGTGATCAAATTTTCTTAAGAATGCATAACTTGCCATAAAATAGAAAAAAAAAAATAAAATGTAATCGATATTCTTAGTTCAAAGTCCTACAACTAATTAAAATTCACGAGGCGATGAGGGACAAGGACAGGAGAGTCCAGGGATGGTGTGAAAAAGAATATTTTTTTCTTGCTGATATTTTTATGGATGTATCAATAAATCCAAAACAACTTCTTCTGAGTATAGGTATCATATCTAGTTTCTGGGGAAGAAATTTTTAATAAAATAGGCTCAACATTTGGAACAGACCCAGTACCTTCTTAAATGATGTTGAAGAATTTAAAACAATAGAGTAAAAGTTCCGTAAAGAAATATCGATATATATCAAGGTTTGGCTATACATAACAATATTTCAAGGTTGTATAATCCTTACAAATCATATACCATGTATAAACTCACTTAACCTGATTATTCAACCTCCAAAAACACTATACTCAAGTAAATTACCTCTCTGTTGAATAAGTTTCTTTTCAATTAAATTCTAAAAGCATTTTAATAAATTATCAAAAATAAATAATGTGCATGCAAATCGCTTACAATAATTATTATAAAGCTGCTACTTTTCATGTAAATCGAAATTTAGGTCAAAAATGAATAAATAAATCAACACACACTCGCTGGGATCAAGGTGAAATGATTTTTAAGTCTCCAAAAATGAAAAACGATGGAAATAAAATGCTATAAATCCAAAAAAAAAAGAAAAAGCACACAGCCGGAACAAGGACTCTAGTTTTTTGTTTGATTTTTTTTATTCGCCAGTAAATGTGTATCATCAATCAAAATCAGATTATTTCAACAATGCAAAAACAAACAAAAAAAAAAAATAGTAAAAAAAAGTATATACCCCTATACAAGGATTAAAAAAGGATTTTAAAAAAATGCACTCTACGTTGGTGGTAAAAAAAAAAAATATTTATTTTTTTCTATATGAACCTGTAAAACACGTTTCGGTAAATTGCGGTCATCCTCTTCTGTTATTTGAGTTCGATATGTGGGCCGTTCAAATACTGGTGGATTGTCGTTGACATCTTTAACATGGATTATTACCGTTGTATAGTTTTCCTTAAGATTATCTGATGCAGCTAAACGAAGTTCATACTATGGTAATGGATATTATATATTCATCATACAGTTATAGAGTCATCAAAAGGACGATGATTGACGATGTTGAATATCAGTTTCGTTGCATTGTTTTTTTTTGTTAGTGGCAGCGTCCAAGAGACACAAAATTTGAAGAGAAAAAAAGTTTTTGATGAATAAAAATCGATTAAAAAAGAATTTGTTTTTAAAAAAGAAAAACAAAAAAGTAGCAAGAGTGTTTTAGGCATTTTTTTTGTGTAAAAAAAAAATGAGTATGAGGGAACTACGACATCAGTTTTGTTGGTAGTTAACCAGTGAATAATTTAGAGATTGTTATGAAACTCATACAAATTAGCTTTCGCACAGCAAATAGAGATTTTTGTTATTTTTGTTTCAGAACTTTTTGATATTAATATTAAACGATTCCAAGAACGAGGACTTAATAAAGTCATAATAAAACTTTGTTTGTTTGGAGTTAAGCTTCGAAGCCGCCTTTATTATCCTGTTTTTTTTTTTAACTGAATCCTTGATTATGCTTATAAACAGTCTATTTGTAGACACCCCATTTCAATGGTTGACATGTTGATAAGTTTATGTATTTTTATATTTTTGAGTTTTTATTTTAAGAATTTGTCCATGTGTATTTTCCATAATTTATATATTATTAATATGACATCACTTTTTTTTCTTATAAAAATGAGAAGATTAAGAAAAAAGAAATTTATTGGAGCACTTGCCTAAATATGTCAGAATTGACCAAAAATTTAGCTCGTATGGATTACCATCAGTCACATCAGAAATGAAGAAAAATGTCTTTCAACCTAAACATTTATTAGCCCTTTTAACAAATTAGACCAAGGGCATCACCAATAGGAGATAGGAGGATATTTGCCTTTGGGTAAGTTAGATAGAAGGGGCTGTCATTAAATTAATACAGACACACTTAGGCCGCGGCCACGCAGTAAGCGGCTGAGCGGCTAAGCGGCTGAGCGGCTAGCGGCTGAGTGGCAGCTCTAAGCGACGTATGGCCAGGCACTGAGCGACTGCTTTTGAGCGATTAGTAGTTAAAATGACGTTGTCAAGAACAGTTCGCCGTTTCACCAACTTCCTTCCATAGTTTCTCAGTAATATTTTTATTTTTAAAATAGGCATTTCTATCTTGCCATAAATCTGGTCGAGATTGCACACACGAAATGAACAACTCAATGTTTACTTTGGCCATCTTTACTTCTTGCCGCTCAGAACATTACTAAAAATTAAAACAGGTTTGGTTGCTGAGCGGCGCCGCTTAGCCGCTCAGAATTTTGTTTCGCCGCTCGCTCATAGCGTGGCCGCTTCTATGTGATTTCATATGTTTTATATTTTTTTTTCCGCTCAGCCGCTCAGCCGCTTACTGCGTGGCCGCGGCATTAGACTAAAGTTGGTCCATTGTGATATCACATGAAACTGGAAGACTCCTTGCTTACTTGTTAAACAACTTAGAGCTCCTGACGAAGCATATGAGATTATTTATGTTGATGTTTCCCAGATCAAAAGGATCATTACCGAAGTAGTCTCCTAAGTGGAGCCTACATCTGTTGAAAAGTGCTGGGCATGACAGAGAAGGTGAAGAATCGTTTCTTCCTCCTCCTCGTCCATACAGCTTCTTTGCGTGCCTGCCTATTTAACTGTCCTGTGTCCTGTTATGACACCTACAACAGAGCTGATGTGCAGCTTAGAGATATTAAACACATGGAGCGCTTTAAATCAAGGCTTGGCCATACTAGTTTTGCCGCCAAGCAAGTAGCGATGTTATCCCACCTAATGTTTGTTCACTCCAAAGCATCCTGCTTCAGCAAAAGTTGACACGTAGCAATGGGTACACCAATATTTTCTTTTCAGATCAAATGGGTAGTAATGTTCCACTTCTAGCGAGTTCATCAGCTTAACATTAACTTGGAGTGTCTCTATGGCACGAGACCCAACAAAGGTGAATATTACTCCAACAGAGAAGCTCGACAGTTAATGGCACTTCCAGAGTTTATAGAAACAGAGTCCAGAGACCTAATAGCGGCTTGACTATCAGAGAAGATGAGGATATCAAATGTTGATATCACTTTTTCTTTGCGCCAAGATTGTACTTCTTTTATCGCTAGAAGTTCCACAAGCAGGGTTATTTATTCAAAACTGGGCAGCTTCTCGGCAAGAAGATCTGGCAGTAGGGGTAACCCCAAGGCGGTGTTGTTACACCCCTTCTTTGAAACTTGGTAGTTAATGAGCTGCTGAATTGCTTAGCAGCGGAGATGTACAGAGTAATTGCCTATGCTGACAACTAAGCTGAAGCAGTATTCGGAAAGCATCCTAACACTTTAAGAAATCTTTTACAAAACGCTCTATGCAAGCTAACACGATGGGCTGATCAATGCGGACTTGGAGTAAATCCCCACAAGACAGATCTTGTCCTTTTCTCTAGGAAATACAAATTTCGCAAGAAGACCCCCCTTCTTTTAATGATGTTCCACCTACATTCTCGGACGAAGCTTAATACATTTTAGATAAAGAGTTAAGCTGGAAGCCTAACATACAAGGAACAGTCAAAAAAGCCGCAATGGCACTTTTCTCTTGCAAAAAAGCCGTCGGTAGTAAGTGGGGCCTCCAACCACGCATTATTCGCTGGTTATACTTTGTATATATTTCGGTAATTAGACCGATTCTAACTTATGGCGTAGCAGTATGGGGGACTGCCTTGGACAAAGTGATACACCGTCATAAACTAAGCAAAGTCCAAGGAACTGGATGTCTGTGGATAAGTGGAGCACTTTGGTCGACTTCGTCCACTGCATTAGACACTCTACTCCATCTGATCCTTCTGGATATTTTCAGCAAACAAATGGCCGCGAGCACATTTATTCGGCTGAAAGCCTCTTCACCAGTGGATCAATAATGAGATTGGCCACTCCGCTATTCTGAATTCATTCGGATCACTTCCAAGTTACACTGACTACACAATCCTACTATTGAACTTCGACAAAGACTTTCAAGTTACCATACCTCCCAGATCTACCAGGGAGGACGTGGGATTATTTACACTGACGGATAGAAGACCAAGGTGGGGTTGGTGGAGGTGTGTACTCTGATAAACCAAATTTGAGTCTCTCATTGATCAATTCACCAAGCGACCCATCAACTTTCAGAGTTTCAGAGATGCAAGCGCAGATGTGATTGCAGATCTGTCAACGTTGTTAAAAGCGTCTTCTATATCTAGAAACAGGAAGGTGACCATTGTATAATCTTTATTACGGAGGGAATATTCGATGGTACGTACAAGAGTGTGGAGCACCATTTCCACTGACTTCCCTTTGCAATAAGCATTTTGAGTTGTAGACAGTAATCTCGTATCAATCCTTGATCGTAGTTACCTTTCCCATAGTCAAAATATATATTCCAATCATCAAGCAGGTTGTCTTCTTTTGACCGCATTTTAAGGCTTTATTTCTGTACTTAAACGATTTTGTGAACGACTTTCCACCCCTTCCTCCACATGATGGAAATCCTTAGTATGTCCTTGATATCGAATAGAAGGTCATTCCAAAAAAGGTAGTCTGTGATGCACATACTGAGAACTGAAAGCAAGAGTTCAGTGCCACTCATTTAAATAGCGGTGGATCCATTTTGACAACAGGAAATTTCACTGAGTTTTTGAAGCATTAAACCTTACACGATTTTAGCCTTTCCATTGGTTATTGATGTTAAGATCATTACTTAGTCTTTTGAACTTATCTTTTGTTATATAGTTCCATATCGGGAGGACAATATCGTCAGAAAAACAGTCGAAAAGATAAGAATGTATCCTTATCAATAAAAAAAAAAAGAGAGCTGGCGCCAAAACTGACCCCTGAGGCACCCCATATCAAGTGTATTAATCTTACTTTCTCAAAAGAACCTCCAATTTTCGTAAACACTTTTATTGTGTTTGACAATTTCGAGAGCGTCATCACCCCTTGAGTGGGCACAAAATATAAAAATAAATTTTTTTTTCGATTTTGGATACCCCACTTCGCTACCACATGTAAGGAAATTTAATAACTGGAACGTATCACACCAAATCAAAGGTTCAAAGATGAATTTGTTCGGAAAGTTATTTTTTTTGATGTCGAATTAATTTTGTTATTTTTCCCACTAATTATGCTTGTCCATCTTTTTCTTCTTAAAAAAATTCTTCCCAAATTAATCAGTTCCGAAGAAAACATCAATTAAAGCTGCTTCGTGGTGCATGAGCTCATTTAACACCCCAATTTCTTTGAGAGACATTTAAAATAAATAAAATTCCATTAAAAAAAATGAATCACTTGACATAGCATTCGATCAATTTATTTAAAGTCATTTATTGTGTGCTGAGTGCATTTGCAAACTTCTCAAATTCTGAGCTCAACACAGAATGATAAATCCTATCGCTATGGAGACTCTTTCTCCCATACGTCTTTGTCATTCACTTTTTCAGTTTGACCACTTTTAAGATCCCAGATCCCACCAACATCACTATGTATAGGTATATATAAATTGTCGAACAAAAGCCGCACCAATTAGTATCTGTTCATAGCAGAAAAGAGTGCAAAATTGTGATTATCCTTAATATAAGTTATATATCTACGAATATGTTCGTAGCTGAAGCTGGAAGTGAAGTCCTTTTCCGTTTGGTTCCTTTTTTTCTATTTATTTTCTTTGGTTTTTTTTTTTGGTCACAAACATTCGAATAGTTCTGTATTTTTTGTTTGGATTTTGGACTATGTGATTTTTTCACTCGTTTTTATGCCTCAGCGAATTTCAAATTGACGATGTCCTTAATTCTTTTGTGAACAATGAAATAGCAGTTCAGTTCAGTTCAGATTTTTTTTAAATTCCTTTTTTTTTATTTGTGCTCAGCTCGTCGTCCACTGATTTAAATGAAGTCATTACAGCCGCATGAACCTATCTATACATATATATATGTATATGAATGAATGTCCTTTAGGATTGATGAGAGTTCTTTAGCAATTCTATTGTGTTGAATTCGAAAAAAAAATGGTGATTGTCTGCTTTCGTTTATATTTTTATTGATGGCAGAGATGGAAAAAATTGTATCAATATTATAAATGAATGGCAATTTTAATATTTTTTTTTGTTGTTGTTGCATATTCCTCATATGCCCAGCAGGACATTCGAATATTATTCTTTATATCCATTACCTACTGTCGTGGTTCTTGTTCTTGTTCTTGTTCTTTATGGAATTTTTCTTCCTTTGTGTATCAAAATGAAATATTGTTTGGGTTTGCACCTTTATAAGTGCATAGTTAAATTGTAATTTATCAAAAGAAAAAAAAGTAAATAACACAAAAAAAAAAAAAAAAACAAACAGGAAACTTACCCGTCGTCTTGTTTCATAGTCAAGGGCACCAGCTACATAAATGGCACCCGTCATATTTTTTACAGCAAAAGCTCCACCTATGTTACCGCTTGTGATCTCGTATCGAATACGCGAGGCTATAATTAAAAATGAAAACAGACAAACAAAAAATTATAAAAATGAATAATTTCTTATAATTAAAGTAGAAATGCAAAAAAGGATGTCATAATAAATGTTTTGTATACAAAAAGAAAAAAAAAATCTCAGTAATTTATTTGCAAAGGGGCAACGCTACGTGATAACACATTAATACACAAAATAAAGCAAGGTTGCGAACAGTTTTTGCTTTTAAGTGGTATTCTTTTTTTTTGTTTCCATTTTTGTATGCATAATTTATTGAATATTTTTAGAAACTCTTTAATTTATTATAAAAATAAAAAAACTTATAAGAGGAACTAAGGAAGGTACATTAATTATTTTTTTTTTTTGTGTTGCCAAAAGATTTTTTTTTTAAATTGTTCCCTTATAGAGTTTATTAAGTAAAAGTATTAAAAGGTTTTGCTTGACAAAATTAAAAATTCCGTTAGTGAAAAAATTTAAAAGAATGTAACTGTACCTATTATGAACAAAATAAGTTGAAATATTTCACGTTGGTGGAAATTTCACATGAAATTTTAAGAATTCTTTGCAATCTAATTTAAAAATTGAAAATTTTCATCAAATAAAAATAAAGTGTTCGAATATTATTTACCCAAGGACTCTCTTTTGTATAACTAATAGTTTCATAACTTTGTTCTAAATCTTCAAAAAAGATTACATCGTCATCCTTTATCAAGAAGCAGGAATATGAAAAATTAAATTTTCGCGATTAATGTTCTTCAAGGTGAGCATGAAGACTAATGAACTAACTTTTATTTTCAAATATTCTATTTTCTGTAATAACCGCATTTAAAATTCTGGGATGACATGAAATACCAAAAGATTTATCAAAACCAACTAATCAGCTGAAACAAATTTAATTCTCAAGAACCTTGAATGATTTCCTGTATGAGGTGGAAAAAGTTATGGATGTTTGTAATTCAAATACTAAAAGTTGTTTGA